>JAEHOC010000010.1:0-2542500 GCA_016834605.1 Chlamydomonas incerta
CCTGTGCGCACCTCTGCGCCGCCCGACCTGCCTCCTGGGACTTTCAAGCCACTAGAAGTTTTTAGTACCAGTTCCTGTACTGTGGAAACATTTAGCCCAGACGCGCACCAGAGTTTCTTGCTTTGGCCCCTCGCCCTTACCAGGGCTGTATCTCTACCTACTCAAAGCAAGACATTGCAAAAGTAAAATAATCCCGTAGCGACAGAGTTGGCAGAATGGCTGACTCCCGTCGACCCTGGCGTCGACCTCTTCTCTCGCTCTATCTCGCTCTATGTCGAGGCAAAAAGGTCAAAAAGCTATTCGGCACGTCCACTGGATTCTTGAGGCTAGATCGAGGAGCGACGCTGATGGTGAGCGAGGCTGCAGCCGGGATTCATAAGCTGATTGACGGATTGGCGCGGAGGCTGGCAAGTGCGCAAAACCAACGCCCGGGCGCGGCCGCAGAGCTAATGCGATGTGGGCAGCGTGACATGGCTGGGGTTGCGGAGATTTTGCGCTTCGTTGATATTGGCTGTGCCTGGGGTGAACTTGGACGTGCCTCTGGCCGACTGGCACGCAGGCACCTTCGTCGCAGACGGTGTGCAGCGACAAGGGGACTGCTGGAGCTTGAGGGTGGCTCCTTAGCGGCCCAGGCGGCGGTGGTCTACGCCATCCTTGTGCGGCTGACGCCACAGGGTGCGTAAACCCCAGTGGTCACGCACGCGCCGAGGCGGGCGTCTCGACCACCCCCGGCCTGCACCTCTTTAGATCACGTTTCATATGCTGCCTGCTATCAAAAGCTGGTCGCCAATTGTTTGTGTCCTTGGCGCGCAGGTCAAGCTGGACACGATCACTGACCAATCCGCCAAGTGCTGGAGCTACATCTCACCTGGGTGGGTCAGCGGTGCGCCGCCGCGCGCGCTGCACACAACACGCTGGCATTTCATGATATTCATGCTCGCACACGCTTGCATGTACGCACTGAAATTATGCCCGGACCACCGCGCCGGCGGCAACGCCGCGCACACGCCTGCATGCACCGCACCCCGCCGCAGCACACCAAGCTTCCCTGACTTCACCCCGCCACAACAGGGCCAGCGGCAGGGGCCGTTCGAGGCACGCAAGCTGCTTGCCTGGCACAACAAGGGCCAGCTACCAGGCAGTTTCCACGTGGAGCACGGACCCAGCCGGGTGTGGCTGCCGCTGTCGCTGCTGGCCCGGCATCATGCGCTGCTGGAGCGGGCAGCGGCGGGCATGTGTGCGGAGGGGCCCGGCGCTGCGGACACGGCGTACGCTCCGGTGCACTGGTGCGTCTTGCGCTGTGCGTTATGAATGCGACATTACAAAGAAGGGACAGTCCGACCAAGCGTTATGCAGTATCCAATGATGCGTGCTGTGCTGAGGACTGCAACCGCAAACGGCAAGGGCCGGGAACGTTGCGGGCGTGCTGCGGCAGTGATGCCCCAACCCAAGTGCTGCTACTCTGCTGCCGTCTGCTTTGCTGTGTTATTGATGGGGCGTCTGTATCACTGTATGCGCCCGGGCGCAGGCCGGTGCCCCTGGACACTGACGTGTTAATGAGCGACGCGGAGGTGGCGGCCGAGATCGCCCAGCTGCGACATGCCGAGCGCTTCCTGGTGGTGAGGAGCTGCGTTGCCGTACTGGGTGTTACGAGCCTGGGTCGGGGGTTTTCGGAGCCAAGCTTGCGCCGTACGCTTCACCATACCGGCACACACACACACACAAACCCTTTACACACCCTACACACACGCACATGTAACGCGCGATCGAAACCCCGCCACGACACCCAGGCCCTTGACGGCGCCGTGACCATGGAGGTGGACACGTCCGGCGCGGCGGCGCCGGCCGGCCCCGGGGCCGACGGCGCGCTGCTGCAGCAGCTGCTGCAGGAGACGCAGCCGCTCAGCCTGCCCGCGCCCATGGACGTGGACGTCGACCTCGCCGCGTCGGCGGGTGCTGCCGCCGGCCCGGCGCCGCGCCTGTACCTGGTGCTTGACACCAACGTGCTGCTGAGGCGTGACGGGATGGCGCTGCTGCACACGCTGCGGCAGCGCTTCGCGGGGCCGTCAGCGGCGAGTGCCGAGGCGGCCGGGGCGGGGAAAGGCGCGGAGGCGGCAGCCGGCGGCCTCAGCTGTGTTGCGGTAGTGCCGTGGACGGTGCTGGCGGAGCTGGATGGACTGAAGAGCGCGCCCATCCGCGCCCGTGAGTTATTCCTGGGCGCGGGCGCCATGGTGGGATGGCATCGCTGTACCCCAGGCTGTTTCCCGGGCTTCTTGGCCGCGTAATTGTGGCCGTAAAATATTCACGTGATAATTGGTAATGTCCCAACGAACAGAGCTGGGCGGCGCCGCTGCAGCCGCGGCCCGGGACGAGGACGACGAGGAGGAGCGGCCGGTGGCGGTGGCGGCCCGGTCAGCGCTGTCGCTGCTGCGCTCGGCGCTGGAGGCGGGGGACCGCTTCTTCCGCGGACAGAGCCTCGCGCAGTTCCGGGCGGCCGCCTGCCATCCCGCCGCGGCCATTCCGCTAGGTGGGTGTGGTGATCCGTGCCTTGCTTAGGCGCCGGCTCAAGGCGGCGTGCCGCGGAAAGATGGGCGCCAGCGAATACCTTAGTGCGGCATGCGATTAATGTAATCGGATCATGCGACGTATTGCTGTATGCAGGCGCCGCGCGCATCACGCCAGACGATCGCATCCTACAGTGCGCCCTGCACCTGCAGGTATGTGGGCAGCGATCGTGTCGTGTTTGTGTGCCGGTGGCATTCCCGGCAGGATGGCGCATATGCTGTGTTGCCGGGCATAAAAGCCCAGCATGCGCGGTTATGCCCTTTCATTTGACGCTTAGGACATCAACAGGCAAACGTTATATGTTCACATGTCACATCCACAGGATCAGCTGGTCACCAAGTCGGAGGCGAGCGGCCGTGCCCACCGTGTGGCGCTGCTGTCCAATGACAACGCCCTGTGCATCAAGGTGCGCGCACTTTTCGCAACACCGCTTGCGGCTGGCCGACGCAGTGCCGCGCAAATAGCAAGACACCGACACGCTGACCCGAAGCCATAGCGCACCCAACGTGGCCGTTACACCGGGCTCACGCGCGTGTTCTCCGCCCAACAGGCCCAGGTGTGCGGCTTGGCGGCCGCCTCCACGCAGCAGCTGCGTGCCGTCGCGCGCACGAGCAGCGCCGGGGGCGTCAGTAGCGGCGCCAACGGCGCAGGCGCAGACCCGCAGGGCGCAGCCGCAGAGGCGGACGTGTCTGCGCTGCGGGCGGCGTTGCTGGCGCTGGCGGAGGGTCGCCAGCCCCCTGTGCTGGAGACGGGGCCGGCGGCCGAGGCCGCCGCGGGACCCGGCAGCGGCGGGGGAAACAGCGCCAGGGCGTCACATAGCGGCGCCGCTTCGGCCTCAATAATGCCGGACTCGGCCACCGCGGCGCCGTTCTCTATCCGCATCTCGGACAGCGGCGCCGGCCCCGGCGGGGGCTCCGCGGATGCAGCGGCAGCCGCAGGCGGCGCGGCGGCGGCGCTTTCGCCCTCAGGCGCAGCCGGCGGCGAGCTGGTGGGGCCGTACGAGGAGGTGTCGGCGTCGGAGGACCCGCTGCTGTACGTGCTGCGTGCGGAGCTGTACCGCCTCACGCTCGCGCTGGCGCCGGTGGTGCGGGACATCATGGTGCGCGGTCGGGTTTGGGTTTGCATGCCCGGTTGAGCGGCTTGCCCGTGCACGGCTACATAGTACAGTTGGATACGCCTTTTACCTTCTGATCCTGGCCGCCCTCCTGTCTACTCGCCACTGACGTGTGGCAACTCCACCCCCGCAAACTCGATCCATGCCTGTCAGGTCGCCGAGTACGAGGAGCTGTGGACGGGCGTGCTGGTCAAGTGAGCCAGTCGAGGGTCTGGTGGGCGGGATTGTGTGACAGGTGGACTGTCGCCTCAACCTTTTCGCCCGCGCATGCATGACGGGGTTCACACAAGCCGAGCCACAGGCTTCCTGCCGCCGGCCTGGGTTCGCACCTTCGTCACCGCGCCCTGCCTGTTACCCTATGCCATGCCCTCTGCTCGCCCCCTCCCCGTACCCGCGCCCGCGCTCACGCCCGCCCGCGCCCCGCCCGGCCACGCCCGCAGGCCGCCGCCCTGGTCTGACGCGGACCTGCTGGAGGTGCTGCAGCGCCACATGGAGTCCGTGTTCGCCGGCCGGCTGGGCCGCGGCATGGCGCGGCAGGCGGCGCCCGCGCTGGACGCCATGCTCAAAGACTTCTGGTGGGTGCGGCGCTGCGGCCTCGCGGCCACCTGGAGCGGCCGCCGTGCAGCTGCGGGTGTGGGCCCCCGACGGCCCGGGCGCCGTCGCGTGGTGCCCCGGTGTTGCGAACTTGCTGCGCCGCGTTGCGCGGCGGATTGTGGTGCGGATGCCGGTCTCACATCGCTGTCCGGTTCCTGTCCATGCGTGTGCGCGGCCCGCAGGTACTTCGAGCGCGGCCGCGGCCGGCCCCGCCGCGAGCTGAAGCACCTGGAGCGGGCTGAGGCGTTCGTGCAGCAGGTCGACGAAATGCTGGCGGCCTTCGGTGCGTGGCGCATGCTGCGAGCGCGAGGGGTTCTTGTTGTCGCAACTTGTAACCCGGTTGTGTCAGGGGATGCGAGGTGCAGTGCCCGCAGCCGATGTGGATCGAATATATTGAGCGCCAGGCAGTGGACCGGCAGCCCGCGGCCATAGCACGTAATGATTGGCATCTCCGTGTGTGTCTGCGTGGAACAGGCGTCGTGAGGCCGCCGCCGGCGACGTGCATCCCCCCAGCACTGCTGGCACTGCGGCCGGGCGGCGGCTCACGGCCGGGAGCGGGACCGGCATGGATGGGGTCCGCGGGCGCGGACGCGAGTGCGGGAGGCATGATGGGGATCAGCGGTGGCCAGGCGATGGCACGCCCGCCACCGCCGCCGCCGGCAGGCCTGCAGAGCAGCCTCTCAGGCGGTATGGGCGTCAATGGCTTGGGCCTGGGCGGCGGCCTGAGTCTGGTCAGCAGCGGGCTGAGCGGAGGCATGTCGGGGGGCATGGGCGGCGCCGGTGGGTATGGCGGCGGCGGCGGCGTTGGCGCGCCAGCGGGGCCCCAGAGCGGCGCACCGGCCGGCTGGGCACCTGGCCACACGATCTCGCCGGCCGCTGCCCGGGCGGCGGCGGTGGCGCAGTCGATCGGACTGGGCGTGAACTTGCCCGGCGGTAGCGGTGCGGGAGGGGCGGCGGCCGCCAGGAGCCCGTCAGGGGCGGCGGCGGGAGGCGCCGAGGCGGGGCGCGGGGCGATGGGCGTACCGCCACACGTCCAGCAGCTCCAGCTCCAGCAGCAGCAGCAGCAGCAACAGGCGCTGCACCAGATGCAGCAGGCGCAGCAGGCGCAGCAGGCGCAGCAAGGAAAGCAGCAGCACCAATATTCGGCCCTCCAGCAACAGCAGCAACAGCAGCAACAGCAGCAGGGCAGCGGCATCGACATGAAGGTACGCATTCGTATGGGAACTCGCACGCATTGTTGTCGTGTACAGTTGTCCTGACCTGTCTTTGCAAGTTCGCATCAACCTGCATGATGCCACCACATTGTTGCACTGCTCATGCGCAGGCGGTGCTCCTCGCGGCGCAGGCCGCGGGCGCGAGCGGAGGCGCCGCTGACCCGGCCTTGGCACAGCTGCTGCAGGTGCTGATGCAACAGCAGCAACAGCAACAACAGGTGCGCGTTTTGCTCACTTGTTGCAACGTCAAGGACAACACGGCACCACATGGTACGGTGTGGCGAATGTTGCAAGTGGTTAACTCACTTTGCTTCTTGCACCTTTCTCCTGTACGGTCTGTAGGGTGGTGCGGGCGGCGCGCGCTCAACAGTACCGCCACGTGCCAATAGCGAGAGCGGCCGCCCCGCCACGGGGGCGGCCAGCGCGGAAGCGGCGCTAGCACAGCAGTTGCTGCTCGTGCAGCAGCAGCAACAGCAGCAACAGCAACTGATGATGCAGCAGCAAATGCAAAAGCAACAGCTGCTGCAGCGCTTCCACAGCGTCCCGCAGCCGATGGAGCCTGGCGGCCTGCCGTCGTCGGCACAGGCCGAGGCCGCCGCGTTGCAGATGCAGATGCTGCAGCTGCAGGCCTCGCAGCAGCAGAAGCACCAGCAGCAGGCGGCACAGGCGCAGCAGCAACAGCAGCTGGTGGTCCTGCAGCAAGCCATCCTGGCGCAAGCGCAGGCGCAGCAGCAAAAGCAAAACCAGCAAGCGCTGCAGCAGCTGTCGCGCGCATCTAGCGTCACCAGCGGTGCTGGCGGCGAGGGTGCTGGCAGCGTGCAGCCGGGGCTCAGCCCAGCAGCATCGCTGACCCTGGGTCACTCAGGCAGCGGCTTCGGGGGGATGGCGGGTTCGGGCGGAGCGGTGGGAGGCACGCCGTCTGCCGCGCTCCAGGCGCTCCTGCAGCAGCACGACTCGCAGCAGCGCCAACAGGCGCAGCAGGCCCAGCAGCAGCAGCACCTGCAGTTGCTGCTGCAGCAACAGCAGCAGCAGCAGCAGGCTGAGCAACAGCAGAAGCAAATGCAGAAGCAGGCGATGGCCGCACGTTCCGAGGGTGCCGCCGGCGGCGCTTCGGCGCTGACGGCCGGCCTGACGCCGGAGCTGATGGCCATGCTGCAGCAGCACCAGCAGATCCAGCAGCAGCAGCACCAGCAGCAGATGCTGCAGATGCAGATGCAGCAGCAGGGTGCCTTCGGCGCGGCGCCGAGCCCCCGTGGCCACCATGATGATGACGAGGACGACCATGGCGCTGGTGACCCGCGACTCCGGGCTAACCTTGTGGCTGCAGCGGCGGCGGCGGCGGCCGACCGCCTTGCGGGTAAGCGGCCCTCGATGGATGCCATGGAGCATTGATTCATATTTGCGGAAGGGAGGGAGGCTGGAGGCAGTTGTTTGAGGAGGTGGCTGGCTTGGTAAGGTGTGCCGTCAACAAATGAGGTCTTATCCCCAGTTCATACATTCGAGGAATTGACTCTTACGATGAGAGAGGAGAGTGTCGAGTTGGTTGGCCAGCATGGCTGTGCCCATTGTGCATGCTTGCGCGGCTTGTGGGAGAGGGTTTATTGCGCGTTGTCGTTCTTCATGATTTGTCCTCGAGTTAACACCAGTCACACACTGTGTGTTTGCACTGGTGCTACATGGGCACCACGTGTGAGTGCTTGGCACGGGCTGAGGGTGCTGTGGCGGTGGGTGTATTTAAATGGCGGGGATACTGGGTTGGGTTCTAAAGTACCGTAGATGGTAATGGGGGAAGTGCTTGCTGACACGCAGCAGGGGTGGGATGCAGAATTGGTAGGCGGCGGATGATTCTGAGATGGCTTGGGCGCACGTTGCCAGGAGGAAGGCATGCGATGACGTATGCTGACGCTTCTGCTGTTGTACACAGCCGCGGTGCTGTGTTGTGCAAATGAGGGTGGTGGAGGCTCGACATTGACTCCTTGCGAGCTTGGGGCGGCTAGTCGCGCCGCATTCCAAGGGCACCAGTACACTGAGCGGTAGAGAAGGCTGGAACAGGCTGGAGGCTCATAAGGCGTTGCACCGTTGCAAGTAGGTTGTTGTCATGGAAAAGCAGTGTAAACGGGTGCCATTTGATCAACCGCGGAGTGTGTAATGAAACTATCAAAGCGCTTCCAAGCCATCCCCTGCAGTCATTGATATCTTTTGCGTCTCATCATTGAAGGGCAGGACACAAGTACGTTGTCCGGTGGACAGTACCAATTACTTCACTAAGCGAATAGAATCACAGCGTCCTCTCATCCAAATCATCAAGGCTGCTATGTATGACCAAAGTGTGATCCAGCGTACCGTATTGTGTACAGATATGTACGGCCCCCAGCCACATTTCTCCAGCCAGGATCACCAATGCACATGCTCACACACTGCCTACGTACATGCTGTTTTGCGCCCCACCCCGTAAGCAACCCACACGACGATCCCGAAAGCTGTCAAACCTTGCCCCGCTTAGTCGTCGGTCAGGTCCACCACCTCCGAGCCACCACCGCCACGCGCCTGCTGCCGCTGCGGCTGCAGCAATTGCTGTTGCGGCTGCATGCAAGCACCCAAACCCGCCGCAGTGGCCAGTAGCTGGCCAGGGCCCGGCTTTTCGGCCAGCAGCAGCGGGCCCTGCTGCTGCGGAGGCACCAGCCCCTGTGCGCTACCACCGGGTGGCCGCGTGACACCGCCGCCCAGCTGGCCGCTGGCCGGAGCTACATTTTGCAAGATGAGCATGGGCTGGTAGTGCTGCTGCTGCTGCAGCTGCAGAGGCATCCATGGGCGCGCTGACAATAACTGTTGCTGGGCCGTCGGCCGCGGCAGCTGAGGGACAACCCGCCCTGCCTGCAACTGCAGCAGCGCAGGTGGCTGCGGATGCTGCGAGGGAACCGGCCCTGCCTGCAACAGCTGCGGCGCCGGCTGCAGCGCAGACGGCACCTGGCCAGAAGCCACCCCACCAGCCGCGCCTGCACCCGCAGGCACCGCGATGCCCGTGCCCGCACCTGCTCCTGGTCCCGCGCCGTGAGCCCCCACCAAAAGATGCCGAAGCTCTGCCATCTCGTTCACCTCCTGGTGATAGGCGGCCACCCGCTGCTCGTACACCCGCGGGCCCTTGACCACACGCACAGTTGCGGTGCGGCCCTGGCCGCAGGCGTAAGCCTCTGCCAGGTCAAAGCGGTGCGCTGCTGGACGGAGAGGTGCTGGTTCGCGAAGTTGCGCGCCTCCGAGATGCTGGTGAAGCCGCCGAAATGTGCACCTGGCTGGCGCCACGTAGAAATTGCTCCACCCGCACGCGCAAACGTGCCAGCAATTTGACCTTCACAGCGGCATGGCGCAGGAGCCAGGTTGTGGCGTGAACCTCGTGGGTGCGTCGGCAGCAACCGTGACTGCCTGGCCAGGCTCACCGCGGGCTCATGCGGATACGACGCATGCGGCGGGGAACAGTCCGGCAGGGGCACGCCGGCCGCCACCCGTGGACCCAGGTGCTGCATCCGAGCATCCGCCAGACGCACTGCGCGTGGGTCCTGCCGGCGCAGCGCCTGCTGCAGCGCAGGTTCCTTGAGCAGTCCCGGCAGGAGCGTCTGACGGTCGCGGCGACGCAGCAGTGCTGTGGTGAAGGCGTCGACCAGGCCGCTGAAGACGCCGCTGGCGGTTGAGCCGCTGGCGGTCGAGCCGCTGGCGCCTGCGACATCTGTTCCAGCGGCATCCCCAGCTCCGCCGCTGGCCCTGGCGCGCTCATCAGCCGCCGCGAACACTAGGCTTGCCAAGAAGGTCACATCAGCTGCCTTCAGCCGCGCAAAGCCGCTGGCTGTAGCAACAGTGGCCGGTGCTCCCACTGCACAACCGCTCCCCGCCATGACACCCGCTGCCATGCCCTCAGCGCCAAAAACGGCGGCGACAAGCGTGGCGAGAAGCCGGTTGCGTATTGGTGCCGGCATATGTGCATGCGTCGCCAGAGCGTAGCAGCACGTCAGCTGGCACACCGCCTCCTGCGCCACAAGGCTTTCTGTAGCGTCGCCGAAGGCGTCCGATGAGGCCATGCTGGAGGCCGCGCTCGCAATCGTCGCCTGCAGCCCCGCGTCTTGCAGGTTCAGGCCGGGCTTGGCTGCGCCCACCAGAAGCTGCAGTAGCGGATCGCCGGGTTTGGCTGCGCCCGCCAGAGCCTGCAGCAGCCGCACGCCGGTCTCCGCCCGCCACTCCTCCCCACACAGCATCGCCACCTGGGGCGCGGTGACCAGCTGCAGTGCCTGCGTCAGTGCGCCTACCACGCCAGACACGCCCGGCCTGCTACGCGGCTGCTGGCTGCCCGCCCCAGCCCGCAGCGCCCAGCCAACCGCGCCCTCTACCGCCAGCTTGGCCTCACACTCGGCGCGGCTGAGCCCCTGTACGTCCGGTTCGTACGGCTGCAGGCGCTCCAGCTGGCGCAGGTGCTTTGGCAACTGGTCTTGTCCGCGGTAGAAGTCCCACATCGCGTCGCTGCCGGCTGGGGGGGGGGGGCGCAGGTACAGGGCCGGCGCCGCCAGCCTGCAGGTGCTTGAGCCGCTGCTGCGCCAGCTCCAGCGCGGCGGTGGCATTGTCCGGCGTGTACGGCAGCAGCGCGCGGCGCGAGCGCGGCCAGGCCACCACCAGCGCGCGGTGGTACGTGTACGTCAGGCTGGGCCCCGCGTTGCCCGTGTAGCCTTCATACTCCCGCTCGTCCGGCTGCAGGCCATTCGGAAAGAGCTCCTGCCCGTCCAGTAGGCTGTTCTCAAGCGGCAGGTTGATGCCGCTGCCGTTGTAGGGATCGCCCAGGCGCCCCAACAGCGGCGACACCCAGATGCCCTTGGTTTCCGTGTCGATCTCGTCGTCCATCACGGCGGTCAACGCCAGCGCGGCGTGGTCCTCGATCTCGTCCTCGCTCTCGAAGCTGTTCCAGCGCCGGCGGCTGCGCTTGCCGTAGTAGGCGCCAGACTCGGTGCTGCCGGTGACCTGTGTGCGAGGCAGGCAGGCCGCCAATCCCACGTTTCATCACTCCGCGTGTGCGCTCTGCACATCTACCGGTAACATCGAGCCACCCCCGTATGCACATTGACGGCTCTGGACCAGCTTTGGCGCTCGCGCACGCGACCAGCCACCCTCCTCTTTCGTAATGAGCACCAGGTGCACGCCCAGCAGAGGGCAAGCAACCAGTAGCTGCACGGTAGCCGCGTCACAGCCCTTGAGCGCACCAAAGCCCAGGTTGGTCTGCGTGTACTTGTGCACCAGCGGCATCGCCGCGACCGGGTCTGCGGCCCCGCCCTCCTCCCCCCACACGCGCACCGCCGCCGTCACGGCATCGGCTGCCGCCGTCATGCTGCTAGAGAAGCACGCCAGCGGACCACTCATGTGGGCTGTAGGCTGCGTCCGCACCAGGTTATACGCCAGCACCACGCGCCGCCCCGATTGCACCGCGGCGAGCTCGTGCTCGCAGTCCGCGTAAAAGGCGGCGTAGCGAACACCGGACGCCGGCGCGTCCGACCCTGCCGTGTCCCACTCCACCCGCTGGCCCGTATGGCTGATGCTCAGCTTGCCGCCGGTGTGGCCGCCCGCCACCGGCAGCTGCACCAGCAGGGTGCCGAACATGCCCGGCTCCTTCTCCGTGTCACGGTGGGTGGTGAAGTGGCCGCCCCGCTCGTACACCAGCAGCTTGTAGAGCCGCGCCTCCACACCCGCGCCGCCGCCCGGTATGCCCAGCGCGGCTGCCACGCCTGCAATGCACAACGGCACGATGTCGTGCTTGAACCTCCCGTGCAGACAAATGTGGAAGCGAACAACCAGATGCAAGGGAGCAAGCCTGGGGTTGACGGGCACACGAGCGCGGCGTACCCGCTTTGATGCGGCGGAGCGTTGCGTCCCAGTCTGCCGAGAAGCGCACACGCCCGGGTTCCAGCTGGATCGCCTTGCGCACTTGCGGGTCCAGCTCTGTGTTGGCGCCCTTGCCGTAGGGCGCGGGCGTGCCGGCAAAGACCAGGTCCTCTGCCTGCTCTGCGTCTATAGGGAGCACCAGCTTGCCCACGCCGCGAACGGAAACCGTGGGCAGCGGCCCAGCATCCACGCCGGCGACCTGGCAATACAGGAGACGTGCACAGCTTAAGGTACCATAGTACAGAGGAATGGATGGATGAGGGTCAGGCCGTTAGGGTACCGATGCTGATAGAGGAGTGCACTGCACGCGCAAACAAGTGCGCGAGTGCTGCTGACACGCAAGGCCGTTGGCAGCGAACCAGGGGAAGCCCTTTGCCAGAGAATGGTCCCTAGTCATTCCTGCTTTTGTAATGTTGGACACGCATTTGCTGCTGCGGGCTATGTTATGGCTTGCACCGCCGCGCCAGCAGGCATGTTGTTGCGGGAGGGGGCCACAAGGCCGCATGCGGTCGGTCCCCCGTGCAGGTTAGGGGTCTCGTGGTGGCGGCCAGGTTACCGCGCAGTGGGAAAGGGCGGTGAGCGACTTGTTGCGGGCCTGGCCACCAGCGATCAATCAAGCGGCCTTTTAGGTACTTCGGTGCCGACGTGGATTGCAGAGGCGGTCTCACCGCAAAACGGTTGGCCTCCGACTTCGCGCCATCTAATGCAGCTTTGAGCTGCGCCTTCCAAAGTCCGGCCATCAGATTCTTTGGGTGTTATATGGCAGAGCAATAATCAAGGAAGTATTGATGTGACCGCACAGTCAGGGCGGCAAATGCCCGTTGAATGAAATTGAAGGGCCTGCAACCACGGCCAGGGTCGCAGACACTGATACATCAATTTGGCAAGCGTTGAGATGCTGCCGCTCGAACAAATACCCAATTGGGTGTCCCTTCAGTCAGGACTCGCCATGACAGCCGGCGCAATTTCGCGTATGCTGCGCGTGGTTTGACTGGGCGCAGTCCCGTTTGTTTCCTCCTGCTTCCCCGCCCTGCCGCCCTCCGCCCTCCTTCTTGTGCATGATGCACCTGCAGTATTTGCTTGCAATCCAACCCAGGCAGATCGTCCCTCGCGCCCCATGCATGCATTTTATGGCTCTGTTTGGTCTTCGACTTACCGGGCAGCATCAAAACATAATCCACTGCGATCGCGTATCGAAATACTCTAAACCGAGGGCCGGCCCTGCCTTGCCGTGCTTGGACTGGCGATTGGGTCGACAGCCCGCACCGAACTCACAAAGAATTACCAGTAGCAAGGCAGCATTTGCGAACAACACCAACCTGTCACGGAAGACGATACACGATGGAAGGCCCAGCGCCAGGTCTCGCGCCCGCTGCGCCTGCAGTTAAGCTGCTGTTGTCTATGTTATCTACTCTGACGACAACAGAAAGCAAGCGTCTCAAGACCTCTCACGGCCTGGAGTTTAAGCTCGCTTGGGTTCAGGTGAGTGCGACACATCGGTCGGTGTCCAGAGGCATTACGTCTTCTGCCCCACGGTCCAATCTTAGCCTGTGTGCGTACCTGTAGAGGGGGAAACAGCACGAAGCTTGGGGGCAACAGCCGGAGGGCACCTCTGGGGACAGGCTGGGTGGGTTGAGCGTGTGGTGGGCTGGGGGGCATCATTGGACGGTCCCTTCTTTGTTCATGAAGCTTGGCTTGGGCTGGCAACCACAAATCCCCCGCGGAGCCGACGATAGCATGGCACCATACGCGCATGTCCCTTATGCCATCTTTCTCTGTGTTCCGACCGGTACGCGTGCAGGGGCATGTCGTGTCGATAGGCCAGGAAGGCAGCAGCGTTGAGCTCACAATTTCGGATGGCAGCGGTCCAACCTTGACCGCATGCTTCCGCCCTGCGCTGGACCAGCCCGTGCCAGAGCTGGGGCAATACGTCTTACTGGTGGGGCGGCTTTGCCAGCGCCGAGTACCAGGTGAGCTGCAGAAGCAAGGGGCGGAACCTGATTCGTGACGCATGGCCGGCATGGGTGACCGGTGTCGTGACCCCAGCAAGCTGCACGCTTACGCTACTGGAGTATCCCTCACTGTTCTGCACCCTACTTCGGCCCTTGCCCGCGTCGAACCGTTGCAGCTGCTCGAAGCCAGGACGATGAGGCGGCTAGCAAGAAACGGCGCAAGGAGTGGCAGCTTGCGGCGCAGAAGTTGAAGCTGCTGGGCGGGGCAGCGCGGCGTGCGGAGCTGTGGAAGCAGGAGGTGCTAATGCTGCATGAGACGATTTACCCAACGCTGGTGCAGAGAGGTCTCACGCCGACTCAATAAGTGATGGTGTTCGACTGACTTGTGAGACTGAGCGCTGTAGGAGGAGGCGTCAAGGGTTGGGAAGCGGCTGGTGACCAGTACAGCCGTACAGGTTGGGAAGCGGCATCCGCACCGAGTTACAGTGCCCTCCACGGGTGCGACGTGCCCCCACGGTATTAGGTCATCCGTGGCTCTCGCCAACGCGGCGTCCCCACACGCGAACAATGTGTTGAGTTTGCGCCTAGAACAGGCGACCACTCAGGACGGTGTAAGAGGGCTAGCGTTAGGACGGGGTAACACGTACCGCCATCTACGCTCCACACATCACAGACCTAGGCTGGACGGCTGGCCGAATGTCCGTGAAGCCGCACAGAGTTACAGACTGCAATCGATGCGTCGGTGTTCGACGCTCTCTGCGCCTGACTTGGAGCAGGGCTTGCTGAAACAACTCGGTGTGATGACGGACCTCAGAACGACAGGGCTACTAGGGGCTACATCCCTCAGCCACGCCCCATCTACCGATCCTGG
Source organism: Chlamydomonas incerta (assembly GCA_016834605.1). Taxonomy (NCBI): domain Eukaryota; kingdom Viridiplantae; phylum Chlorophyta; class Chlorophyceae; order Chlamydomonadales; family Chlamydomonadaceae; genus Chlamydomonas; species Chlamydomonas incerta. The sequence continues at coordinate 14,224 of JAEHOC010000010.1, forward strand.
CTTCCCCCCTTCCAGTCTAGACAGTACAGGTCGCAACAGAACCTGCAAAGCCTTTTCATCGCTGCCACAACGGCCCATTCCCTGACGCGCGCCCACTCCGACACCCCGGTCAAGTGCCAGATCCAGACGACCGCTGTAGGCGGTGCTTGCATCCGCCGCTTCATGTCTTGGTTGCTGCCGTCGTCTTACATGTTGCTCGCCTGTTGAAATGGGGAACAAGCACAGGACCTGAGCCTTAAGCAAGCGGCTCGTGGAATGCAGGTTCAGTCACCATTCCCCGCCCAGCCCCAACCCGCCCAGCCAGTACTCGCCCCAACCCCGTGCCCCCACCCCCGCCGTCCGCACAATGCCTCCAGCCCTCCACCCACCTTGAACAGGTTGAAGCCGTCGCCGGCTGTGGACACGATGAGGCCGGGGATCTGCGAGTGCCAGTGCAGCTCCTTCAGGTCGTTCTGGCCGGCGTGCAGGAAGAGCAGCTGCGCGGGCAGGTCCTCCGGCGCCGCGGCGTTGCCCTCGGGCGCCAGGGCCGCCTCCTCCTCGGGATCGCGCTCCAGAGCCAGGTCCCACACCTGTTTTTTGCGGCAATGGTGGCGCGGCAGGCAGCCAGGTGCTCATGGGATGAGGTGCGCCACAGTCGGTCAGCCGCTCTTGGTGTTGCCCCAGCGGAACGGTGCCGGTGCAGCTCTAAGCGCCGGAGCGTCACGCACCCAACCCAACCCCTTGAATGCAGTGCGCAACAAGCACAGCCTCATTGTCGAGCCATATAACCCAGCCCGTCCACCAACGCCCCAACTCACCGCCAGCTGGTTGTCTGCCGCCGCGGACGCGAGCATGCTGCCCTCGTACGGGCACCACTCCACGCTGGTCACGTGGCTGCGGTGGTACAGGAACTGCGCCACATGCGCCGGGCTCGCCGCCGGCGCACCCGCCGCCTCACCCGCGCCGCCGCCGCTCGCGAACGTCCGCAGGTCCCAGATGCGAATGCAGCCATCGTCGGCGCCCGACGCCAGCATGTAGGTGACGCCGCGGTTCCAGGAGATGACGTTGACGTCGCTGTCGTGCGCGCCCGCCGCCGTGAGCATGGGCCGCCCGCGCTCACGCGTGTCCCAGATGCGCACCGAGCGGTCCACGCCGCACGAGGCGAACACCGTGTCCTCCGTGGGGCTCCACTGAAGGTCCTCCACGCTGCCCTCGTGGCCTGTGCAGGGGGACATGGGGGAGGGCGTGCTTGAGCAGTGGAAGCGCGTGCGGAGCTGCTATCGCGCACTACAGTTGTCATGCGGGCAGGTGGCCAGCGCACACGCTATCGCCCCAAGGCCTGTACGACTCGCCACGCGTCGTCACCCCATCACTGGTGCTGCCCTGCTTCGCTTGCCCTAATGCATTCGCCACGCACCTGTGTGTGCCCCTCCGACCGCCCACCGGCCGCCTTCTGACGGCTCCCACACGTGAATCTTGTGCCGGCAGTCGCCGGACGCCAGGCGGCCCGGCCGCACCGCCGACCAGTCCAGCGCGTAACCCTCCGAGCTGTGCGAGTGCATCGCCAGCGGCTTCAGGTCCTGCGGCTTGGCCTTGTTGGTGCCGCCCTTGCCCTTGGCGTTGGCCGCCGTGGGCTCCGTCTCTGCCGCCAGCTCCGCCAGCAGCTTGCTGCCGTCGATGAGCTTAACCTGCCGGCACAACAGGACAAGTGACGGTTCAGAGCGCGCGTGGTGGAAAGAGTGTGCGCATGATGCGAATGCCATACAGCCCTCCAGCCGAGCCAACCGCTGCTTCCTGTTCTGTGGCCATACGGCCTGGCCTGGCCGCGGGAGCCCTCCGCCTGCCGAGTTCTCAGGATGCGCCCGTCCTCCCTTTCCTCCACCCCACACCCGCGCCGGCTGCTATTGAGTGCCCGCGGGCGTCCCGGACTATGGAACCCATCGTGTCACCGCATCCAGATGCCATGCGCCAAGTGCCCGCGGCGCACCGTCCGCCCCTGTCCCTGCCCTGGTTTGCTCCCCTCCTGCCTCCCTCCCTCCCCTCGCTCCTCCAGCGGCCGCACCTGCGCGTTGTCGCCCCATACCGCCACCACGCCGGGCTGCTGCGGCATGGAGCGGATGCGGTTCACGCCGCAGTTCATGGCCACCATGCGGAAGTGGAACGTGGCCGGCGCCTCGCCCGGCGCGCCCTTCATCTCGGGCGCGCCCTCCTCCCCCATATCACTGTCCCCGTCCTCATCGCTGTCCTCGTCGTCGCTCTCCTCGTCATCAGAGTCAACCGGCGCTGCCTTCTTGCCGTGGCGGCCCTGGCCTAGCGAAGCGAGGCGCAGGAACGCAACGTAGTTTTGCCGCGCGCTGGCGGCCTGCGTGCCGCAGGCCAGGTAGACGGTGTGCGGGAAGGTGCTGCGCGGCCCCCCAAGGTCGTCTTTGAGGATGTCGAAGCTGCGTGGACGGACAACGTAATGACATGAGAGGCGTGTTGCTGGACGTGTGTGGATGTCCTGATAGCGCTTGGTTAATGGACTGGTGGCGCCGCGCCGAAGACGGGTTGCATGCACTGGGGGTACAGTCGGCACAGCCCCGGAAGCCCCCGCGCCGCCCGCGCCGCGTTGCGTTCCCCGCCGCCTAAGCCATCCGCACAATCTCCACCCACACCTCAAGCATGGCCAGTCCACTTGGAAGCGGTGCAAGCAATCGTACGCCGTCGGGTCATACTCCAGCTCCTCGTCCTCTGCCACCTCATCGATGCCGGGGCGCCACACCTGTGCGGACCAAGTCCCGCACCAAGTCAGCGACAACGTATTTGGAGCATCATCGCCCCCTATCTAATTCAACGCTGCCATCCAGGCGCTTCTGCCGTTTGAGCCCCGGTAGTCCGGCGGCCGGACGCACCTTCGCTGTTGAGGTTGATGGCTCCTCATCCAGCTCCATTTCCTCCTCCTACAGTTTTGCAGCATGTAGCAGTTTCAGCGCACAATGCCGCTGTGGCGGCTTGCAGCGCGATTTAGACATTCCGGCCGTCACCGACCTTCTTCTTGCTTGGCTTGGCTTTTGCCTTGCCAGGCTTGGGTTTCCCCTTCTTGGGATTCCTCATCCTTCCGACCGCACCCTAAGCGTCAAGTCTCAGCCAAACGTTGTCAATCACTTCAACGCAGCCTTTCAGGTGACCCCCGTCGTGAGTAAATCACACGTTCAAACTAGTCTACAGGGACGCTTATGGCATTGCGAGTTGGCGCGCAAGGCCAACAGCGTGCCTCGCCCGTCCGGGTTCCATCACCGTGCGGTTCCAACACGGCCGTTCCCAGCGCGCGTGATGTTTAGGCCATGCGCGCTCAGATGCCGGTATACAATATCTAACACGCTTCAAAAACCATACGCTCGATAGGCCGCAGGCAACGACAGACAGCAGCCCAATTTGCCGAGAATTTCCTAGCAGTATGAGCGTCGTAAGAAGCTGAGCTCGTGTTAGGAGAGATGAGGAGCGGCAAATATGCCACGGCGCAGGCAAGCCAAGGCTGGGCGTTGCACATGGCAACGACACAGTTGACTCTATCAACGTCTGATTTCGCTCTCGCAGGGAGATGTTCTCGGCAGGGTGGCGGCAATGGACACGGCCGCAGTTGAGCTGAAGGTAAGGCACAAGGACTAACGCCGGGTGCGGATGAGCACGCTCAAGTCTTCAACACCCTGCCTGACACCCTGCGGCCGCAGCTGCTCGACCTCGCCAAGCTCGTGCGGACTGCACAAGAGTGCCAGCACCAAAGTGACGTGTTGCACGGCCTCAAGGTGAGGACGCTCGTAACCTTCGGGAGGCGCTCAGGCGTGTGGGTTCAGGGTTGTGCGGGCGGAGGTGTTCGGCCTTGGCGGTCACTAGACCTGGCTGACGCTACCGTAAAAAGCCGTGCCGCTGGTCTCGGGGGCTTTCGTGTACTTCTACTTACCAGCTTCCTTCCTGTTGTCCTTTAGGAGGATCAGTTGGCAGCCGGCATAGAAGTACTACAAGTGCAACTGCAACAGATACAACGGGCTGTATGGTCTCATGACGGCGTCGTTGCCAGCGGCGCTGGCGGGAGCGGTTCGGCGCTCAGGGGCTCAGGACTCAGCAGCTCAGACTTGTTGCTGGCTCGGCGAACAGAGCTGCAGTCGCTGGAGTCCAGGCTTCAGGTGAGTGAGGAGCGAGTTGCGCGGTTGCTAGTTCCAGTAGATAGGCCAGTGCATGCCCTTTGTAAAGTAAGGGTGCGCCGTCACGGTGCGCCGTCCTTGCTGGCCACCTTTCCCTGGAATATGTTACAGGCGCTGGAGGCTGGTGTGGCGCGCGATGCAAAGGCAGCGGAGGAGGCCGTGGCAGCTCGGGATCAGGTATGACTCACAGGCACCGGGTTGCACGGCGATGCAAGGAAGGCAAGCAGTTGGATTGGGTTAGTCATCACGCAGGAGTATTGGAAATCACCACATCGAGCCGCGAGCGCGACGAGGAACGTTCGTGCTGGCGCGCTCGTGCACACGGGTGCAATATGAATTCTACATTACAAGAAGGGACAGTCCGACCAAGCAAGGTCGGGGTGCATTGTGCCCTACCACAGGTGGAGCGCATGCTGCTGGAGCGCGTCATCGCGCTGGAGGGCAGCGTGGCGGGCGGCCGGGCCGTGCGCAGCGCCTGGGCGGAGCAGCAGGACATCCGCCAGCTGCGCCGCGAGCTGGCGGACCTTACCTCGGGCGTGGCGGGCGCGCTGTCCTGCCTGGGCCTGCAGCCTTGGCTCGGCACTGCATCAGAAGAAGCGGCAGACGCAGAAGCGGGCGGCGGTGGTGCTGCCGCTGACGCCGACGCCAAGGCGGCTGCGCTGGGGCAGGGGCAGGGGCAGGGGCCAAGTGCCGCGGTAGCTGGGCAGCGGCTGCAGATGGCGGCAGAGCAGGGCTACGGGCTGGCGCGCGTTGGCGGCGCCGCTGCAGCACCAGTCCCACCAGCAACTGAAGCTGTGGGCGAGGGCGCTGATCGGACGGTGCGCAGGAGCAGCGCGCTGCAGGCACTGCCGCCTGTCCTGCAAGAAGCCATGGATCGGTGGGTGCGAGCTGGCGTTGATGGTCTGCTGTGGTGGAGAAGTGATAACTCACATGTCGGAGCGGGAAACCTCGTGTCTGTTAGCGGTGTACGTGGGTGTGCCGCTCTGCCCACCAACATGCAGGACGGCACATGCTGCCGCGGCTGCGGCCGTCGAGGCGTCCGAGGCGCGCGTTGCGGTTCAGAGGGAGGCGGATGCGGCACGCGTGCGCGCCCTTGCCGGCGTGGTGCAGGTGTGTACCGAAACCCGGGGCTTCGGGACGTGGCTCCTGTACACCTTCACCAGTTACATCATGTCCCTGATTCCCGCTTTCGCGTTTGCGGATTCTGATCCCTTGCCGTGCCCGCAGAGCCTGGGCGGCGCGCAGCGCGCCCTGGCCGGTCAGGTGGAGCAGCTGGCTGAGCTGTGCCCCCGGCTGCTTGAGGCGCTGCAGCACGCGAGGCAGCACCCGGCGTCTGCGGGCGCTTTTACAACCGCGAGTGCTGCGGCTGGGGGCGGGGGCGGCCGTGACGCTCAGCTGGAGGAAGCTTACATGCTGGCGGCGGAGGCTGGCAGCCTCATGGTGGGGATGAAGAAGGCTCTGGCGGAGGCGATGGTGCTGGGCACGGCCGGCGCTGCCAGGTAAGCTCAGGCTAGCGGCGTGGGTTGCATGTACGGGTGGATTGGTGCGTGCGCTTGTTGTACGCGGTAGATTCTGGCTGTCAGGGTATCGCCTCTACGTCCTGACCGCACCGCAGTTACTCGGAGCAGCTTGACGCGGCGGTTGCCGGGGACGCAACGCTGCAGCCGATGCTGGAGGAGGCCAAGGTGCTGCGCGGCAGATTGGCGATGGCGGCAGCCACGGTGCCAGCTCCATCAGATGCAACGACTACGGCGGCGGCAGCTGCAGGAGCAAAGCAGCCGTCGCCGGGGTTGGGCGCCCAGGGCGACCTCCGGGACACCACCAACACATTGCACGGCCACCATGACGCGCACACAGAAAGCGCCAAGGGCGTTGTGCGCATGTCGGGTGGCAACAGCTGTGCTGGCGCCACGCGGCAGTCCCCAACCCGCCAGCAGCCACCAGACGCACCGGCCGCAGCGCACGTGGTACCCAGTGCGCTGCATGGCTCGGACGGCAGCCACCCCGGCCCCAACCATCAGAGCCCTCACGGCGCTGCCAGTGCATCCAGTGCGGTGTCGGTGGTGTCGCTCGCCGACCTCGCCAGGCCGCATTTCGCAGGGGGTGCCGCGCAACTGGCAGGGCCAAACCAGCTTCCCACGCCTTGGCACCAGCAGGAGCAGGAGCAGCAGCCTCGCACCAGCCGGTTGCCATACGTGTACCCGTACCGCGAGCAGGATGCAACAGAGGGCTGTGCGGCGAACATCCAGACGTGCCCGCCAAATCAACGGCCGCTGCAGCATCCTGCAGCACCGTTGGCTACCCCCTATGCAGCAGGCGATGATGGTGATTGTGGACCTCGCGCCCAGTTGTCAGGCAACGCAGAACCGCTGGCAAGCACCGGGGGGCATGCTGTGTCTGCAGCTGCGGGAGGCTGGGAGGGCGGCATGCGCACGCTGGCCCTCAGCGCGGCTCTGGCTGCGCAGATGCAGGCGGCGCTCCAGGGCCTCAGCTCAACGGCATCCCTGCTGCACGCCGGCACTGCTGCAGCTGCGGGCGCGCTGTGCGGCACAGCTGCTGGTGCAGACTCAGCCGCAGCTGTGGACGCAGCGCGTTTGCCGGCGCCATCGGCCCTCAACTTGGATGCTCCAGGACAGCTGCCGGACTGGACGTGGCGGCGTGAGGCCAGCCTTGTGCAAGCAGCGGAAGCGCCCATCGCCAGCTCGCCCCCAGCCAGCTCGTGCGACTCCCAGTACAGTCCCCGCAGCGGCAGGTCGATGGCCCGGTTGCGACGTCAGCACCAGCAGGCAGGCGTCGGTGGCACTGCGCGAGCCACGCGCAGCACACCCGCTGGCGGGTGTGGTGGTTTGCGCGGGAGACCAGGGCGCAGCCCTGTGCAGGCCACTGGACGCGGCGGCGCGGAGTCGGACGGGGGTGAGGATGACGCATGGGGATGGCTCAGCGATGATGAGCAACCGGGGACGCCGTTGGCTGCTGTCAGGGCTTCCGCGGCAGTTAAGCCGTCTCGGCCCGCGGCTGCACCGCAGCCCAGGCTCAGGCCCGCTGGGGGTGCAGCCAGCGCAAGCTCAGCCGGCTGTGGCACTGTTGGTGCACATGTGGCCGCCGGGCGCCTCAAGCGCGGTGTAGGGCCAGCTGGAGCTGCCAAAACGCTGGGGCCTAAGCCACAGGCGCAGCCCTCCCCTGCACCCCCAGCGCGTGCGACGGCGAAGGCTGCGTCTGCGCCGAGGCCCCCGAGCGGCGTGGCCTCCACGCTGCGCGCTCAGCGAACTGCTGAGCCGCAGGGCAGAAGAGCACACAGCGTAGAGCCCTCGCCTGCTCGTCCGGTGGCCCGGCGCACGCAAGGGACGTCGGCGACACGGCCGCATCTGCGCCCCTCATCGTCCAGGCCGACGCCGGAGGCCTCGCCACATGTCGGCGGCAGTACCGCCGGTAGAAGCAAGGCAGCAGTTTGGACTGTGGCGTCCTCTAGCAAGCGGCGCTTATAGTGGAGGTCGGCATGTGTGGCGCAGGCTATTGTGGCTGCACGGTGCCTGGGACACGGGTGGCGACATAAGCATCGGGCAACAGCAGCGGCGGCTGCGGGCAGACGGTTTGAAGTGGGTGGGGCCAGGTGCAGGCGCGTCAATGGGCGATTGTGAGCGCGAGTCAGGGTTGCGCTGGGGGTGCAGGGGAGGGCTGCGCCTGTGGCTTAGGCCCCAGCGTTTTGGCTGCTCCAGCTGGACCTACACCGCGTTTGAGGCGCCCAGCGGCCACATCTGCACCAACAGTGCCACAGCCGGCTGTGCTTGCGCTGGCTGGGGCGACGAACCCCCTCCCGCCACAGTGCCGGAGTCGAGACAAACGAACGAGGCCATTCATACGATGCTTGCTTGTAAAAGGACGAAGGCCTATGCTATCAAGGCGTTTGAGCTCTTGGGTGGTGCTTGATAGACGGGCGCAAGGATACCGACTCTTACGTGCCGTGCGGCTGGCAGGAGCCTGAACACGAATCGTTGATCTTTAACACCACGCTTTCTTCACGCTGCCTGGCAACCACCTGGGCCGTGATTACCGTATAGAGCCGGCCAAATAGGCATAAGTCGGCATACGTAGCAGACATTGTCCAGCTGCAACACACGATCACACACTACAGCTTACTTGGTCGATTCCACGGAACACCTGGGATACCCGCCCAGAACTCCGACCTCATACCCCAGGCCGCTCTACCCTTGCCGTATTAAGGTAGTCTCCCCATTCACGAACTTTGGGTCCAACACGACACGTTCTCCGTGAGATCCCAAGACCTCAAATGATCCGCCAACCGTCGAGTGAAACTTCTTGAAACGTACTGTATGTACACCAACCGCAAGCACACGTATGCGGAATGCCTTAGTCACGGGGCATGAAGTCCTTCCAGGTTGCAAATGCACGATGTAACGCGGCGTGTATCATTCTTAGTTACCTGCATGCCCGTTGTCGCACCGCGCCGATCTGTACTCGGCCACGTCAAGAGAAAGCACGTGCAGCACGTCCGCGGGGCTTTTGCAGCACCGTAGCACACCTCATCTGGCCCTGCCAGCGCCGTTCAGAAGACGCACAGGCGCACACCCAGCACGCGGCACCGCGCCGCGAGCTTCCAACACCAGACGGCTGGAAGATTGCACGTACACACTTCAACTTATTTGTTATCACCTCTGCAGCCGTCGGCACAAACTCACAGTGCAGACGGAGGCAGGCACCCCACATCTGCGATGAATTGTGCTGAATGCTCTACATGCGGTAGCCCGCCACGACGACGCGCCATGTTTGCTGCTCCATGCAGCTTACGCACCCTTACGCCTCGCGGGGACTTGCCATCGCTCCCTCCACGCCCTCGACCACATCGTCTGTCGTCACCTCCAGCTTCTTTTGGCTGGCGCCTTTCGCCCTGTGGTGCAGAGCGCAAGAGAAGCCGGGTTGGCAGGGCAGCATTGCCGCACTCCACACCCCACCCGCACCGCCACAGAGCTACCCAGAATGCACAAGCACGCTGAACTTCAAGCCCTAGGCACAGGACCAGAGCCATGGGTGCCATAGATCCCAAGTAAAATGCACTTTGTCCGCCGCCTTGCCTGTGCGCCTGCAGCGTCTGCGCGATGAAGTAGGCGAAGGAGGCGTCATCGAATTCGTGCACCAGCCGCACCATCGCCGCCACGAATTGACGTGCGGTGACCTTGGGGTCGGTGGTGCGGTCGGGCTGCTCCGCCACGATGACGGCCAGCTCCTTGGCGAAGTCCTCAATTGACAGGCCCTGTTGTCAGCATCACCCGAGCAGCGCGCGTGGCGGGCAGCTAGTGGCGTTAGCCGGCACCCGATACGCAGTGGCGCAGGGTGTGAGCGCCGGGTGCGCGCACCGAGTAAACCCTAAGATTGCAGGCACATCGTGCGCTGGGAGGGTGCAAGGGCGCGGCCGGACGCGCCTGCTTACCGACTCGAGCACGTACTCCTTCATTTGCGGGACGGTCAGGTAGCCGCAGCGAGCCTGGTCTAAAAGCGAAAAGACCTGTACGTGGGCACCGGCGAAGGCAATGGAGGGAAGCCCAGCATTGATAGCCCACCCCATTCACACACAGCCGTGTTGCAATCACTTGATGCCCCCAGCATCCACGTCTCTCCCGCTGGATGCCGGCGCCGTCGTATGGGCTTTATTGGCAACGTTCGCCCATGGCTCCCTCTGCGGCGGCGTACTCCATGGACCTCTCATCACCATGTGTGCAGTGCCCCGTGTCTCTGCCCAAATACGGCACCTTCACAAAGGTCGCTTCACGAGAGCCGTCCGCGTACGCTGGTAGCTCCTCGGCGTCATCATCCGTAGGGAATTCTGTCAGCGCGCGGCAGGCGGACGCAACCGACGAATAGGTCAGGTACCGTAATCGGATGCAGACCTTCAGACAGCACGTCACTCCAGGCCCGCCATGTTTCCCAGACCCAAATACAGCCGAGTGCGACGTCCTGAGCCACTGCTGTCACCTGCTACGAACTGGGATTTCAACTCCTCGATGCGCTTCTGATTGGCCTCCGCTGCGGCTGCCCGGGCATTCGTGCTGCCCGAGGGCTTGAGCGCGCCGGAAGTGGACGCCTGCGGCGGAGTGCGACACAGTGACCGGAGACCCGCCAGTCCCGTCAGTGCTTTGAGCGAGTTACGTCCCCCGCGTGGCCGCCGCACGCTGCACCAAATGGGCCAGCGCCTGGACCGACGTGACAGTACACATGCCAGCGGCACGCGCCCGACATGGCGACAGCTGGCAGGCTCAGCGAAAACTTATAGCCGCGACCTTCAGTTTATGGCCATCGTGACAATTTGCCTCCATTAGCGCCCGCACTTCTGGTGGCAAGAACCGCGAAATGCTGCGAATGCCCACTCCTGCCCCGGCGAGCCCAGTCACCTGCTTGTCGCTCGAGCAACCAGCACCCATCTTGCTAGCTTATGGGCAGTGGGCGCCACCTAACGAGCGACCCGAAGGCTCGCCCAGTGAGTGAAGCCTCCCTCGTCGCGGCAGGGCTGCTTTGTAGCAATGAGCAGACCTAGAATAGATATGCTGGCATGAACAATACAAAAAGTGGTCTACCAGTTAAGTGGAAGGGCGGGTCGAAAGAAGTCGGGCTCTATATCTATTTTGTGGTAGAAAGGTGGATACCTAGAACATTGCACCTATACCGTAATGTGAATAAGAAAGCCAGGGTTGTAGCTAGCAATAACAGCACTATAACAGCGGCCCGCGCTCTCAAAGCCCGCGCACCATGCATTGCTGATGAACGACGGCTGCGTACACTGCCCAAGCTGAATGCAGCCGCGCTACTAGCGTGAAGGGCGGCTCTTTCGCCGTGCGCAAGCTGTGACCCGCGGTTCTATCAAAAACGTCAAAACTGCTCACAGTGCGCGCTGGTAGGCCCATCAGGCTTTCATCAAAAGGTGCCAGCCTTTTCGCTTCTAGTCCAGGCATTCTCGGGCCGAAATGAGATTGCGCAAGTACGCGATTGTCGCGAGCACAATAAAAAGAAGCACAGCCCTCCCCTGACCCCGAAAACACCGGATAATAAAAATGCTTCAATCACGCCCCGCTTTGACGGCCGCTGGCCGCGCCGAGCGGGCCAGCGGTCGTGTTTGCTTGCAGAGGCCACGGTTTGCTCGTGGCTTTGCCTCCGCCATCACCAAAAAGCACCGCCTGGGAGTGAAGCTAACCTCGGCAGCTGTGGAAGTCGCGACCGGTGAGCCGCGGCACTTGATGCAGCTCGGACGTCTGGCGTTATCTGCACCTCTCGCTGTAAGCGCTGAGCGACAGCCTAGACATATTCTAATTCGTCTGTCAACTGGAAAACTGCGTGCATTCAGGCAATTCTCGTGGGGAACTGCCAACTTCCAGCACGCCCGTGACGTCTGCGAACCCCGCCGAGTCCCCTGCTGCAAACGGCAAGTACCAGTGGCACAGCCAATGGTACCCGATCGGGAAGGTGGAGGACCTGGACCCCCGCCGGCCGCAAGCCGTGCACCTGCTGGGCATTCCGCTGGCGCTGTGGAAGGACGCGCAGGGCCAGTGGCAGGCGGTGGAGGACAAGTGCCCGCACAGGTGGGTTGCTCTGGGGCCGGTCCGACAGGGACGGGTGAGGCCGGATGCAGCTGCAGGGGAGAGGGGATAGCTGCGTGGCAGCGACCGGCGCAGGCCGCTTGCAAAGGCCATGAATCAACGCTGGACGCTGACACGGTTTCGTCCGCAGGCTGGCGCCGCTGTCTGAGGGCCGCGTGGAGAAGGACGGTACGCTGCAGTGCGCCTACCACGGGTGAGTGAGTGGCGGGCGTCGGCTGGCGATGCCCCAGCAGCAACCCGCATCGAGGCGCGTGACCCAGGAATGACTCGTGGTTCGAGGTGTGGGAGTCGAGGCACGCGGGTGCAACGTGACGTGTGCTCGATGTTAAACCTGCTTCACCTGCTGCGGCCGCAGGTGGCAGTTTAACGGGCGCGGCGCCTGCACGCACATCCCCCAGCTGCGCAACGACGAGAAGGCGCAGCAGGTGGCGTGTGCCAGCCGCCGCTCCTGCGTGCGCGCCTACCCCACGCAGGTGGCGCACGGGCTGCTGTGGGTGCTGCCGGACAGCAGCGCGGCGGGCTGGGAGAAGGTACGCGCGTATGATGGTTCTGGATGTGAAATGGGACAAGGACGACGAGAGCTGCATGGCAAGCGTAGAGCGGCGCGGTGGTACCGGTGATCAAGTCAGCTGTTGAGTTTGATGGGGGGGCCTACCCCCATGACAGGTAGCGCATGCAGCAGCACACGTGAGGGCGGATTGCTGCCGCGTGCCCGCCTGCCTGCCCGCAGGCCGCCACTCCGCCCAGCACGGCGCAGCTGCTGGGCAGCGTCAATGACGACGGCGCCGACCCGGACGTGGGCTGGTACGTGCGCGACATGCCGCTCAGGTGCGCACACGAGGCGGGGGCAGGAAGTGGAGGGATGATTTGTACCCGGTAAAGGGGGCGGATGGATGTGACGTGCGGTGCCTTTGCACCACGAATGGCACACGTGGCACACACCTCCCTCCCATCGGGCCATCAAGCCCGCGCAGTAAGCACCCCCCGCCCCCTTGTCCACGCTCATGCATATGCCCTCCCTGATCTAACATGGTTTCCAACGTCGTCGTGGCAGGTTCGACACACTGGTGGAGAACCTCGCCGACCCCTCGCACGTGCCGTTCGCGCATCACGGTGCGGCGCTCCTGCGTGTGCCCGCGTTCTGCGCATAGCAACGTTGGGCAGGGCTTAGGTCATGGGTCGATTGCGCTCAAATTTGCGGCGAACCAGTGGCTATACGATCCCGTCCTGCTGCTGGTACCGCGTGTCCAAGTGAAGCCGAGGGATGCATGCGGTCACCGCGTCGCGCACTCACCCATGCCTTTGTGCCGCCCCCGCTCCTTTCTTGTGCCTCGCAGGAGTCCAGGTGTGCAGGCTGGGCGCCCACCTTCATGCGCACCGGCTGCGGACGCGTGAACGTACTAGAAGCTGCGTCGAGCTGGGTCCAGGCGATTACCGGCAGTGACAGCCGCGCCCTTGCTTGCCTGTGTGCTGCTTACCCGCGCCCTGCCTGGTTGTCGCCGACAGGGCCGCCGCAGCCAGGAGAAGGGCACCAAGCTGACGCTGCAGGAGATGGGTCCCGGCGGCTTCAAGTGAGGCGATCGCGTGCGCTTTTCGCAGCATGACCGTGCGGCATGATCCTGCTCCTTCCGATCCGTCTGCCGTATGGACCAAAGCACAATCCGAATGTACACACCAGTGCATGGCCTGACCAGTACTTCACTGCCTGGCCGCAGGACGCCCTTCAATATGACGGGTGCCGATATGGCGGTGTCGTTCACGGCGCCCTCCATCGTGCGGTGAGGCACACAAGTTCGCGCCTTTCTCAGTTCGCTTGCGATCGCATTGTCTATTCACCCTGTCGGACAGACGTCCAGCTGCGGCGTGTGCCTGCACAGCCACTTGGCTACCGCCCCTGACAAAACTACGGGTGCCTGCCCTGCACTTCACAATCCAGGTACCAGCCCGCCAGCTCCAACACGCCCTTCCTCATTCTGCTGGCCGTGCCCACGCGCCCCGGCTGGAGCCGCATCTACCACGGCCTACTCAACGTAAGCAAAGGGGCAGACCTGTGCCATAGCTGAGCTCACCAGCAAGGGGGGGCGCCCAGGCGTTGCGGACCAGATTTGGAGGAGAGCATCAGAGCTTCTTATCAACGTGACATGACAAATGCCGCCCGTGGTCCTTGTGCTGTACCCCTTCCAGTCGGGCCGCAAGCCGACCTCGTTCTTCTTCAAGATCCTGTCCGCCATACGCAAGATCAAGTGGGCAGGTGCGGTGCACCTGGAAGTGATTTACCAGGCGTCCACTGAAGTATACGTGTATAACCCAGTGGATGTGCTGTGCGGCAAGCCGCTTATACCTGCCGCCGCGCTGCACCTGCACTGCGCCTGCCCGCAGACCACGCGTTCTTGCGCCACCCCATCCTGGACGGCGACACCTACATGCTGCACGTGCAGGTGAGCAATTAGGAGCGTGTATATATGTGTGTTGGTCTGTTGAAGAAAATGGAATACTGCGCGTGCGTGTGCATATGTGTATGTGTGTGTCTGCGTGTGTATGTGCCAGGGCGGGAGCCGGGAGGCCAGGGTCTTACCCAAAGCACGTGTGAGGGGTTTTGGTGGTCAGTTGCAGCGCGCACACGTCTGTTGCTCTCAAGCACGCTGTCCGTGCCTCTTGCTGACTCAGGAGCGGCTGCTGCTTGACAAGGACAACGACTGGAAGGGTTCGTACTACATGCCCGCGCCCGCGGACGGAGCGGTGGTCGCCACCCGCCGCTGGTTCGACGAGCATGGCGGCGCCGTGCCCACATGCGAGCTAGGGACGGCCATGCCGCCGCAGCTGAGCAAGCGGGATGCCATTGAGCGCTACCACCAGCACACCAAGCACTGCAAGGTCTGCAGCCAGGTACGTGCTGGCTGCGTAAAGCATGGCAGGTGTACATTCGCAGCGTTCTGGAAGTCCTGCATTACCGTGTGAACAACCATGTGAGCCCTGCTTTCACGTCTTACAGCGGCGAGTACTGGTAGACGTGCTAGCAAGACGAGCGCACGGTTGATGCTTTCCTAGCCTGTGCTCCCGCACACCCTGCCGACCCGCCTTCCCATTGACACGTGTCCCACCCCGCCCCCTCCAGGCCCTGCGCAACGTGGAGACTGCTACGTGGCTGGCGGCAGCGGCTGGCGTGCTGGCGGCGCTGGTGCTGGTGGCGCGTGCGGTGGCGGGCCTGCCGCTGCTGGCGGGCGAGTCGGGGATGGCGGCGCTGGCGGGCGCCGTGTGCGGCGGGCTGGTGGCGGTGCTGCGTGCGCTGCGCGAGAAGTTCATCTTTGTGGACTACGTGCACCAGGACAAGAACTAGAGGAGGAGC
Source organism: Chlamydomonas incerta (assembly GCA_016834605.1). NCBI lineage: Eukaryota > Viridiplantae > Chlorophyta > Chlorophyceae > Chlamydomonadales > Chlamydomonadaceae > Chlamydomonas > Chlamydomonas incerta. Next base: position 29,334 of record JAEHOC010000010.1, read on the forward strand.
AAACTTGTTCGGGTTGTCCGTAGGCTGAAAGCCCTGGACTGTGAAGGGCTACGGGAAGAGGGCACCGGGGTTAGAAGGGGAACGTGTGCGAAGCTCAGCGCGAAGCTGGCTGAACCCAATCGCGAGAGAACTTATCGAGTAACTTGGCGCGGCGATATCAGTGGAAGCAAGGCTAGAAGAGCAGAAGACACAAGGCTCAACAAGTGTGATATGGGGTCATCAAAACGACTGCACCATGAGTATGCGCATCATGACATGCGTGCACAGGCAGGAAGAATGATGGTCATGGCTGAGATTGCTGATTTGACATGACGCATATGGTGCACACGTCTAAAGCCTGGTGGCGCTGTGTGTGTTGCAGAGGCTTGCGGGTTTGGGTTACCCATTTGCAGGGGGTTTTCCGAACAACGGGGAGTCAAGAAAGGGCGTGGGGGTCAGGGGTGGGCTGGGATGCAACAATTTACCGCAGGGGCATGCTCCGTTCCGTACCGGTAGTTGAAGTCGGCAAAGTTATTGGCATGGATTCTGCAATGCTGCCACGCGTTGGGCGTGTACGCGCCGTGCAATGTGCGAAATGCAGTCACGTGCAACATGCTGGGGCCGCAGCTGAGAGGCGGTAGTGGGAAGCAGGTAGTGGCTGTGGTCAGTTGCAGGTATTTCAGCGTTGGGGGCAGGGGTTGGCCATCTCACGTGGTATGGCGTCGCGCTGTGTCTGCCTGGTGCTATTGTGCCTGGCCGGGCGCGTACGGTAAGGAATGCCCGACTGAGCCAGCCAGCCAGCCCGCATCACCGTACTGTAACTGATTACACACACACTGTCGTTGCCGCCACCGGCCTCTCGTCTTGATTTCCCAGCGCGGCGTCAGCTGGCTATGGTGCCGCCGCCACCAGCCCGACCGTGCACCGTTCTGCTACCGTATTTGCCTGCACCGCTGCAATGACCAGCTCAACACTCTCCACCTCTGCTCCTCACCAGCCAGCTCAACACTCTCGGCCTCTGCCCCGATTCGGACTGACTCTGCCACCACCAGCCTCCTCAGCTGTCCCCTGGCTCCGCGGCTCCACCCCCCGCGCCGCCAGCTCCTACTCCGACGGCAGGTCCTGCGGGCCCCACAGCGGCTCAAAAATGACGAGTTGTCCACCAGTGCCGTGCGTACCGCAAAGGGCGGCTTGCGGTCGCCCCGTATGGCGGCTTGCAGTCGCCCCGGATGGCCGTGACGCGTGGCAGCCGGGCGGCTGCGAAGGCGTTGAACGCCTGCTCATGGGCGGGAGCACACAGGGCGACCGTCGTGTCGGTGCACATGGAGCCTGATCACCCGTTGGAACAGGGCAAGGGACGAGAGTTGGCATTACCGAATGATTACAGAACCGAGCAATGCAGGGACCAATGCGACACGACGCACCTGCTGGCCCAGCCCGTGCTGCCGGACGTGCGCCGCCAGTTCCACGGCATATGCAAACGCCAGGTTGCCGCCCTGGCCGTCCGGCCGGCCGCTGGTGTGCACCAGCACCATCCCGCGGCCGTTGGTCCAACTCGCCTGCAAGAGCCAATATCAGTCGTGCCGTGTTACAGGCTTGAGCGCATGCACGCATGGTGCATGGGGGCCAGGTCCGTGCATGTCGCAGGGCGCATGTCGATGCATGGGCAGCATGGCGGCATGGCAGCATGGCGGCACATGACAGCACGGCGCCAGGCGTTGCAGTACCGTTATAAACCGCGACGCGCTCACCTGCTGCTGGTGGTCCAGTGGATGGCAGTGCAGCGCCTTCTCCAGCACGTGCGGCACATGAATGCGCGCACGTCGGGCGGGAGGTGTGCAGCCATGCGCAGGGACAGCGGCGGCGCCACGGCCCCACCATCTTCAGCCGCGTGCCGCAGGATGGGACCTGCAATGCAGTTCCCGCAACGATGTGAAGCACAGGCCAGAAGGAGATATAATGATTCTGCCAATTACCGTAAGCAAGGAATACGTGGCAGAGATGGATTTATGTACCGTATCACACGCAAGCGATGGCTGGTCGTACTCACCAGGGGCGTGGCCCATGCAACGACAGACGCCGTTCCTGTTGCTTGCGAAATGCTAACCAACCTTCCGGCGAGGCGTCAACACCCTCCGCAGCCATGGCATCTGCCCGGGCCTCCATGTACCAGAGCGCCACATCGTCGCCGCCCTGCGCACGCACCGACGTCCAGTGGGTAGCAGCACACGCAATCACGGGCCGGAGCGTGGGGCCGGAGTCAGACCTTCATTCCGCCAGTTCTTTGCTCGCGAGGAGCCCCAGTCAGCTCACGGAAACCACCCACTGCTCACCTCCTCGCTGCCACCGGCGCCGGGCGGGTCGCAGGGGGGGGGGCACCCCGAGCGTGAGCAGATTGCGCGGTGGTGCTTAGCCGGTTGGCGGGCGGCATGTGAGTGGCGCTCAGCGTGAGCGGCGGAGGCGGCCCCCGCAGCGGCACTGACCAGTCCGCGCCCGCCGCCGCCAGCTGGGCCTCAGCCGCGCTGCCCCACCAGCTGAACGTGCGGTCAAAGCGGGCGCCCATCTGTGAGGCGAGAGGGCAGGGGAGGGTGACAAGGTGGAGAGGTGATAGCCGCGCGCGTGGGCTGTGAGCGCGAGCGGCGCGGTAGGTGGCAGCCGGCGGGGCATCGTGGACGGCAGCCAGGCGTCTTGGAGCCGAAACTGGGTCGAGCCCCGGCGCACCAATTCGCTGCACGCAGCTGAAGCCGCCGTCGGCGCCAACGAGCCACTTGGCCATCACAGTAGTGGTGGTGATGGTTGCGGCAGCATCCGCACCGTCTGGGTAGAGCTGGGCCTCTCAGCCGACGGGAGCATTGTGCCGGAAGGAGAGCCGGTAGCGGTAGCTGCTGGAGGTGCGCTCTGCTGCCCCTGCGCCTGCGGCCTTGACAGCCGACGACGCGGGTGGGCCCTACCTTGGGCGCATCCACATCCACACACTCGACCGGCTTGTGGCCGAAATGCAGCAGGCTGCCTGCAAGGGCAGTGCAGCGGGGTGCGTAGGGGGCTGGCGTCCTGTGGTGTAGGCGCAGCAGGCGATGTGGGTCAACCCACATTGTGCCAAGCAAACCCACATGACGCCACGCGCCATCCGTATGGCGACTGACTTGCAAGATCCCGAGCTTGGAGAAGCAGCACACCATGCACGAGCACGCACCTTCCGGCACCGCCTCCTCCCAAACGCGGGTGATGCACCACCAGCGCATTATGGATAGCGGCAACGCGCCCGCCGCACGCGGCGCCGCGATCATTGGCCGCATGTCGATGGACTTAACCAGCTCGCCCATCTCCTCGTGATTGTGGTCGAACGCCAAGTGATACGGTAGTCACCGGCCTCGTAAAAGCTGAGTGTAAGGGCATTTTAGAGTAAATACTGGTGTCAGTACGTTCGTCACGCAAGATATGATACGTGGGGTGCGGGCTCACCCCGGTATACACTTTGGGCACCCCTGACTTTGGGGCATCATTCACCCTGCGGGCCCACGCCACGCGCAATCGGGTCGGGCTCGGGCTGCATCCATGCGCACTGAATTCACGTGTGCAAGAGCCCAGGGCTGATGGCCCCCAGCGCCCGCAGCCCATCTCAATGCCGGAGCCTGTGACCTTGGGCAGGCGGCTCTCAAAACCCTGCGGCGTGCACACATGCATGCAGGAAACGTTGAAGCGCGGGTGCCGTGGCGATTCCCTCTGGTCCACCGCCCAGGCCGTGACCGCACGGCACCGCTCGGGGCGACAGCTGGCGCCGGCCCGAGGCGAGAGCCCGAGGCGACATGGCAAACCGTCGGAGACTGAGCTGGTTGCCCGCGCGACCACGCACCCATCGAGGCGAGTCACGGATTGGCCGCGTGACCACGGACTGATACTGACGGAAGCGAGTCGCGGACTGAGAGTGTGGCGTGCCGGCCGGGTAGCTTTGCCCGGCCCGCGTGGCACGTCCTGTGCTCTTATGAATTCTGATTGCCGTCCGCTGTCAGTTTAAATTTGTTTCGAGTCACGCGCCTCTAGCGTTTGCCAGTTAACAGCTGCGGGAGGAGTTGATCGGGCGATCGTTGACAAACCGCGCGATGACATAGCACTGGTGGCTTAAACTGCACACCTATCAAGAAGTTGAACGTTGAACTGGGAAGGCGCTCTGCGAATCGCGGTTCGCAATGGGCGCGACTCAGGAAGTTATGAGTTACAGCTGCGTCTTTCTTGCCAGACCATAAATCAATTCTAGTGAGAAGACAAAATGCACCAGCTGGGTCAGCGGCACGTTCAGGGCGCTTCGCGGAGCGCCCGGTGAGTTGTGCAAGCCATGAGTTGTCCTGCACGCTTTGTCTTCACCCAAATGACAGCGATTAAGCGCTTACATGCCGCCCTCACTCGCAGCCCTGCTGCGCCGCCCCGAGGGGCGCATCGGGCGTTGCGCATTTCCCCGATTTGTTCGCGCAACAAGGCGGTCACGCCGCTCCGCTCGGCTGCAAACACAGCCACCACCACCACGGTGGTAGATTCGGTGCCGACAGGTGCGTGCGGCTTGTTTGCGATGGTGCGGCTGAGGCCTTGGCGGTTGGCCCTGACGCGCGGTGCGTGCGTGAGGGACGTTTGGGGTTACGCCTGCGGGGAGAGCGTCCGATGAAGCGTTTGCGCCATCGACGCACCCTGGTTTCGCACGACGCTGGCCAATGCCATTGACAACGTGAAACCGCCCGCAGCCCCGCCGGCGCCGGCGAGCGTTGGCGCCGTGGCTCCCGCGGCATCGCCCGCCCCCGTCACCAACACCTTTCAGTGGCACAGCGAGTGGTACCCGGTGGGCATCATTGAGGACCTGGACCCCCGCCGGCCGCAAGCCGTGCACCTGCTGGGCATTCCGCTGGCGCTGTGGAAGGACGCGCAGGGCCAGTGGCAGGCGGTAGAGGACAAGTGCCCGCACAGGTGGGTTGCTCTGGGGCCGGTCCGACAGGGACGGGTGAGGCCGGATGCAGCTGCAGGGGAGAGGGGATAGCTGCGTGGCAGGGACCGGCGCAGGCCGCTTGCAAAGGCCATGAATCAACGCTGGACGCTGACACGGTTTCGTCCGCAGGCTGGCGCCGCTGTCTGAGGGCCGCGTGGAGAAGGACGGTACGCTGCAGTGCGCCTACCACGGGTGAGTGAGTGTTGGGCATGGTCATTGCCCCAGCAGCAACCCGCATCGGGGCGCGTGACCCACGAAGGCGGACTGGTAGATAACTCCGGGCACACGTTCCGGGGTTGGCGTTGAACACTCGTTCGGCCCTGCACGATGCTTCACCTGCTGCGGCCGCAGGTGGCAGTTTAACGGGCGCGGCGCCTGCACGCACATCCCCCAGCTGCGCAACGACGAGAAGGCGCAGCAGGTGGCGTGTGCCAGCCGCCGCTCCTGCGTGCGCGCCTACCCCACGCAGGTGGCGCACGGGCTGCTGTGGGTGCTGCCGGACAGCAGCGCGGCGGGCTGGGAGAAGGTACGCGCGTATGACGGTTCTGGATGTGGAAATGGGACCTAGAACGACGAGAGCTGCGTGGCGAGCTTAGAGCGGCGCGGTGGTACCGGTGATCAAGTCAGCTGTTAGCACTGCCTGCACGCCTGCAGGCGAACACGGTGCCCGTGACGGCGATTCCGGAGCTCCTGGCTCCGGGCGGCTCTGCCAACGGCAAGTCTCAGTTCGGCAACTGGTACTGCCGCGACATGCCCATCAGGTGCGGCTGTTGCTGTCGGCTGTAGTTGGGCATCTATGCCGCCGTGCACGCGGTTTTGCAGCTACTTGGTGCAATTCGGGACGCATGCTGGGTTGCCGCCTCTCCGACGCCCTGGCCTCGCTGTGCATAGCGGCATGTCAGCAAGATTCGCGATGTGACTTCGTTGGCTGCGTTGCAGGTTTGATATCCTGGCTGAGAACCTGCTGGGTAAGTGTTGACCTGTATCGCGCCCCGTAGGTCGTGGCGGTCCGCAACCTTGTCGTGCACGTGCCATGCTGCGCCGTGCCATGCCGTTTGTATCCGGGCGCATTTGTGGTGCCGTGCTGCGAGCAATCACTCTGTGCATATGTCCACGGTGTTCCATTCCGCAGACCCCGCGCACCTGCCATTCGCGCATCATGGCGTCATGGTGAGGTTTTGTGTTTACGTCTCACGGTATCCAAACATGCCGGCACGTGCACTTCCGTATCTCAAGACGAAGTGTTTGCCAGTGCAATCCACGTATGACGCCGTAGAATCAGTGCGCACATGCTGGCATGTGGGACCGAGTGCGAGGTTATGGCTTCACTTTCGCACTGGCCGTTCACAGGGCAACCGCAACAAGGAACAGGGCAGCTCTACGGCGCTGCGGACTGAGACCATGGGAGTGGGTGGTTTCGTTTGTGACGCCAAGCTAAACGGCCCTGAGGGCGTCGTCATTTGGCAGGCGCCCAGCCTGATCAAGTAAGGTCGTGGCGAGCGGGGCCTGTGGGCGGAGTGTGCAGGTGCTGCGCATGTGGTTGCACTTGTCAGGGCGCAAGTTGCTTGACACTTCTGGTGTAGTAGGATCGTCGGTAAAAGACACATCTAGATGCCCCAGGGCGCCGTCCGCAGGGTTATATACTTGTGTGTCGTAGAACTTCCGTGTTCCGCCCACACTCCCCCCCTTCTGGACTGCACGTCCCGGGCAGTCGCCACGCTAGCGTAGAGAGTACTTCTTTGGCAACCGTTTGTGTTTCCGTGGCAGTGGGGTGGCGAGGCCCACGTCGCGTCTACCCGATACCAGAGCAGCGCCAGTAGCTAACGCGTAGTTGGTGCCATTCATTGACTCTCGCATAGCCACAGCGACGGACTTCGACCGATGTCTCCAGGATTTCAACCCCTGACCTTCAGTGGTCATGCGCGTATATGCGCGGGGCCCTGAGCTCGATACCAAATGTAGTAGGATCGTCGGTAAAAGACACATCTAGATGCCCCAGGGCGCCGTCCGCAGGGTTATATACTTGTGTGTCGTAGAACTTCCGTGTTCCGCCCACATCTGGCGTGCTCGCACACCTGGCAGGTACGAGTTCGGCAGCCTGCCCTTCGTCACGCTACTCTACTGCGTGCCGGCGAAGCCGGGTTGGAGCCGCTTCATCTCGGCGACCCTACTGGTAGGCTGGCGACGAACCTGTCTTGCGGCAGGCGGGGTCCCAGTCGTTCGTTGGTCATCAACTGCTAGCTGCTGCTGCCTTGCGATGTGGGGCTGCAGGACTCCAACGTGAAGAGCGCCATCCCGGGCCCGGCCATTGCGCTGATCAAGTTCATCTCCAACATCCGCTGGTTCGGTAGGTCAACCGGGGGGTCCGCTGCCCGGGATCCCGGAGTAACAGGTTCGCCCAGCATGCTCCGCGCGATGCCGGGCTTGACACTCGCTGCCGCTCGTGCCTGGCGCTGACCATGCCCCGCCGCCACCTCACCCTCCTGCCTGCCGCAGACCACATCACTCGCCGGCACCCCATCCTGGACGGCGATACCTACATGCTGCACGTGCAGGTGAGCAGTCAGTTGCGTGTGTGTCTCCGTGTGTGTCCCAGTGTTATAGCAAACCAAAGTGCTGAGTCGCAATGTGTACCATATGTGTGTCAGATAACACGAGAGAGGGAACACGCAGGCTGTGCATGCAACGTGTACCGTATGTGTGTGGGTGTGTGGGCGTGTGGGCGCCGGGTTAGGGTCTTCTCTAGAGCACACAACACAGGTTTTAGGGGTCAGGTACAGCGGTCCTGCTTGCTGTACAACTCGCTGGCCTTTCCATTTCGTGCTTCAGGAGCGGCTGCTGATGGAGAAGAACAACGACTGGCGCGGCGCGTACTACATGCCCGCGCCCGCCGACGGCTCTGTGGTAGCCGCCCGCCGCTGGTTCGATGAGCATGGCGGCGCCGTGCCCACATGCGAGCCGGGCGTGCAGCTGCCGCCGCAGATGAGCAAGGAAGCCGTGCTCGAGCGCTACCACCAGCACACCAAGCAGTGCAAGGACTGCAGCCAGGTGCGCCCCCGCACTCCCTTATCATTGCAGGACTGCGCGTGTAGCTTACGAAGATGCTCGCGGTGGATCCAGCTCTGGGCGTGCGATTGCTTATCCGCTCTGTGTACTCGCTTCCCACCCCGCCCCCCTCAGGCCCTGCGCAACGTGGAGGCTGCCACGTGGCTGGCGGCTGCGGCTGGCGTGCTGGCGGCGCTGGTGCTGGTGGCGCGTGCGGTGGCGGGCCTGCCGCTGCTGGCGCCCGAGTCGGGGATGGCGGCCCTGGGGGGCGCCGTGTGCAGCGGGCTGGTGGCGGCGCTGCGTGCGCTGCGTGAGCAGTTCATCTTTGTGGACTACGTGCACCAGGACAAGAACTAAACGAAGAATGGGAGATAGACAACCCGGAAACACCCAGCAGGGGTTATTTATCAGCGCGATCCTGAGAGGGCTAGAGAGGTCACTGAGAGTTCGCAGAAATACTGAGGTAGCGTACTCCCGTACTGGACGATTGAATCATGGTGAACTGATCTGGAGTGGCGCGGCGGATGGGGATGCGGAAAGGGGGGGGCGTACGCCGCTATCATGAATGCTACATTCTCTATGTACACGCCGCGTGGGATGCTTTCACACGTAACATGCTGGGGCCGCGGCTGGGTGGTGGTCGTGGTGTGAAGCAGATAGTGGCCGTGGTCAGTCGCGGCGGAGAGGACAAATTCTGGGTGCTACATGCGCTTGGCCAGACGCAAGCCACAAGGGCAAGGGACGAGAGTTGGCATGCCCCAGTGGTGACAGTACTGATGCTCAGATTCGGGGAGTGGCTGCTGAGAGCTGAAGAGGCCACACTACTAAGACACCTCTTCTTGTCCTGAACATTGCGATTCACGGCAAGGCCGGTCCGATCTCAACTTTGCACGGCGTGCAGCCGTGCAGGCATGCCCCGTTGGTCACGGCGTGATGATGCTGGGCATCTTCGGTAAATGTGCCTTGCGGCCTGGTATGGCGCGCTAGACTGTCCCCGCATGTCCGGTTTGAATAATGCAAGAGCCCATGCAAGTACACTGACAGCTGCCCGAAGCAGAGGGGGCCCGAAGCTGTTTACGTACTTTACATCCACGGACTCGTGTACGCAACAGCAGCGCTCAATTGCAGCCAGCGCATCTAACCGTCCGAGTCGGAGCCCCAAAACCTAGCGCTGCAGCCATGGCGGCCGCAGACCTATTGAAGCTATGCATTTGCGTCAGGGGAACCCTAATTTGCGTCGACCCGTAGGCGTGACTTATTGTCGCATTGCCAATGCAGCTATGAAATGGTCAAGTCCAGGTCACAGGCCGCATATGCATGCTGCTGGCCCTACCGCGTCCTTAGTCATGGTCCTCCTATGTCCTGGTTCAGCCGCTCCTAGCCGCGCCCAGAATGCCCTACCCCTCGCCAAAACCTATCACACATGATTCAGCATCCTTACAAATGCAGTCCCATCACCACGCACAGCAGAGCCTCCTCAGGAGCTGGCCTGCTTCTTCTTGGCAATGTTCACGGCCTCACGCTTGAGCACCGTCAGCAACGTCTGCGAGCTCTCCAGGATCTTCAGGTACGCCGCTTCCGTCTCGCTAATGACCTTGTCGTACTCATTCTTTGTCTCCGTCTGCAGGGCGAGCAAGCGTTGGCGTAGAGCTTCAGGGCAGCGTTCAGGCTGTGCAGCAGCACACGGGTGCCGCACCCCCGCGCACACGCTCGCACGATACCCCTCTCACCACCCCGCCCTCCTTTAACCAGCAAGGACCAAGCGCAGTGCGCGCTCAGCTAAAAGTCGTTCCCCTGCTCGAGTTGTACGGTGCGTGCCCGCGCGAGGCCGCTTAGCGGCACTTCAGCTGTCCCACGCACACCGACCCCGCTTTTCGGAGTTCTGGAAGGCGGGCAGTCGCCGCATCACAGGCCGCCAGTCGGCTGCCGGATTGGACTATGCGGGACATACACCTGGACCAGGCGCGACAAGGCCCGGTGGGGCCACGCACCTTGCGGGCGATGGACTCGTTGACCTGCGCTAGGCGCTTGGTCAGTATTTGGAGCTCCTGGGTAATCTTAGCCTTCTCAGCGTCATCCTCCCGTAGCTGTTTAATGATCTCCTCGCGCTTTTCGCGCAGGTCCTCGATGCCTGCGCGGCAAACACGAAAACACCCGTTGCAGCCATGCCGCGTCCACCCCCACGCCTCGGACAGCTGGGGAATGCTCACAGTGCTTGCAAGCAACTCACATTTTACTAGCTCATTGTTGTGGTTCTGCAGAGCTGCGCCTTGAGCGGACATCGCTTCTAGGTTCGAAGTAGCGGGAAGGCGTCAGTGAACTGGGGGTTTGATAATCCAAGGGTTGGCAATATGTTGTTGATTGATTAGGAGGCAAATACCGCTTTGGGGGGGCTTCTGGGCATGGGCAGTGGCAGACCCGATCCGGCGACAACTGTTTTTCTCGCTCTCCCCGCAAAAATACTATTTGCGGATGCTTAATGTACCGGCCCAATATAAAATGAACGAACAGATATCATAATTAAACACCATGCCTTTGGCAAAGCAAATTGAGTGCTGGAGCTGGCTGACCCTGGCGGGCAACACGCTGCTGGCGCTAGGATTTACAGTGGCCACACTGCTTAGGCTGTGCGGGCCTCCTAAGACAGCGCCAGGGCAGAATTTACCAGGCGGTTTGCTCAGCGAAAGCGAAACGGACAGCTTATTCGGCCTTGGGGATGACTTTAACGCATCTACAGCCTATTTGGAGTGCCTGGAGGCGCGAGGGCTGCGCCTCTGCGACGCTGTGGCGCCGGTGCCCGCAACTTTACTGGTTCTCCGCTCCTGGCGCACCCTGCTGGCTGCAAGCGTGCATCAGGTATACTCGGCATGTCATAGGACTGGGGCGGAAGCTATGAGAGAAGCAGACTGCTGGCGGGTGGGACGGGACGGGAGTCCATCCTGGCGGGCTTGGGTCCCGGCGCGTTTGAAACGTCGCACCGCAATCAAGCCGTGTACGTCCACGCTCCAGGGCGTAATGAAGCAAGGCCGTACGCGCATGGACTCCTTCGCTGCACTGGTTTTGCGCGCGGTTTTTGTCCACGGCCAAACAGAGCGTGCACGCTGCGTGCCTGCGCAGGTGCTGCTGCACCCGAGCGAGCCCGAGTCCTGGGCGTACTTCCCCGTCCTCGTCGGCGCATGCGGGGCACTGGTGACCGTACTATGTCTGGTGCCTGGGCTGCTGCGTCCCACGCCGTGGTACGCAGCGCTCATTCCCTTCCTCATCCGGACCGTCGGCCTCAACCTCCTGCCTGCGCTGTCGCTGGCCACGCACCCGACCGGGCCCCTCTCCAGCTTCTTCGCGCTCTTCTATGACAAGTCGCCCCTGATCATGGCTTACAACAGCCTGCTGTGGAGGCTGGTGGGTGTAGGGATGTGGCAGCGTGTGAAAAAACAGCACTGAGCAGTGGCGTGGTGTGATTAGCGGGTATTGTTTGGTCATGCATACACGGGCGCCGGGCCCAAATGTGACGATAGCCTGTGAGGCGTAAGCAGGATGGCAAGGAGACGGCACGACGGGTCGCTGGGCCACGTATACGAATCTGGCGGTGGGAGGGCTTGGACATCCTTTCAACGTGTGGTCACCTTGCTAACCTCTCTTGCTCCCGCACTACCTGCCTGGATCCCGCCTACAGACGCTGCCGCAGCAGCTGGCGTGGCTGGACCTGGTCTGCACGTGGGTGACGCCGCTGACGGCAGCTGTCAACGCGGTGACATTCACCGTGTCGGTGCCCGGCGACGCGGTGCAGGGCCTGCCCTTCCAGCCGTGGGCCCTGTTCTGGCAGGCGCTGGCCATGGCGTGTGTCTTGACCTGCCTCCACGTCGCCAGCCTCCGCGCCTTTCACCACCGCGTGCAGCGCCAGCACTCACCGCTTGCTGCTGCCCAGCACTGCGGCAGCGCTTCAACGTCCACAGGCTACGTTGGTGAGGACTGCTGGCCGGTGAAGCGCCCGGCTGCTGTGCTGGAGGCGGGGCACGCGGGCCCCTGTTCTGGCTGCGGTCATCAGGAGCCGCGGCGCCTCACGGGGTTTGAGGCTGCAGTGCAGCAGTGCAGCCAAGCAGCAAGCCGGCGCAGGACAGGCGAGGAGGCAGCGCCGGCGAGCACGGCAGCTGGCAAGGGCAGCAGGCACCAAGGAAGGCAGGAACAGGAGCTGCAGCATCCCGGGGAGCAGGTCCAGGAGCAGGCGCCGCGCAGCTCCGTGCTGCGGTACAGAGGGCTGGCGGGCCCTGAAGTGGAGGAGCAGGGCCTCGAGCCGTGCACCGCCATCGCTGACATAGGGTGCGTATCCCCTGTCGCTGGATCGGCCAGCATAACACGTTGCCCGTACAAAAGCTAAAACTGCGTGTATGGTGTTGGCTCATATAGTCATATCTCATTTGGTTTCGCTCGCTGCCGACAGGGTGCCGACCTCGAGTACAGCATCGGGGCTGGGTAGCAGCAGCGCAGATGACGCTAAATGGATGGAGGATCCGCTGGCGGCACGGCCGGCCGCGCTGGCGACAGGGGCGGGGGCTGGGGCTGCGGCACCGCTGCCCAACGGAACGCCGGGAAGTGCGCTGGACGAGGCCCTGCGCCTGGTGCGGGCTCAGAAGCTGATGAGCTACAGCCCGGTCATGGAGTGCTGCCAGGTGCACGTGCGGCTGGAGGGCATGGAGCCGGAGCAGCTGCAGCCGGGCTGGCAGGCGGGGCTGGCAGAGCGCCTGTCCGAGCAGTGAGTGCTGGCTGCTCGGCTTGTTGGGAGGGCTTCCGCTGTTAGGAAAGCGGACAGGGGATGGGGAGGCGGCTGCGTCATGGTGCGGCGCGGTACCGCCAGCTTGGGCGGCCTGTGCACAACAGCTGCGCCCATAACGCGTTCACGTGCAGTCTAACGGGTCTCATGCTTTCACAACGCAGTGGCTGGTGTCTCCTGAACGTGGCAGTACGCCGCGGCAGCATCTACGTATCCTTCACGCTTGTCCGGGCGGCGCAGATCGACGGCGATGCTGACAACGCAATCGCGCAGCCCGCTGCCGAGGCAGCTGCAGCCGACGGAGACGCCGTTGCCGCGGGCCAACTGGCCTGGGGCACTGCTGCCGCTGCTGCTGAGGGGGATATGGAGCTGGGCGTGATGGCGGGCCCGGAGCAGCTGCTGCTGCAGATGGGCCTGCGCCGGGAGCAGCTGCCGTACGGCTTCTCCATGACCGTGCAGGTGCGGTCCGGGGCGACCGGGTGCTGCAGGGATGCGGTGTACTGGCACATTGTGGGCAAATGCAGGTGCTGGGCTGGGCATGTGCCAAGGAGCAGCTTCTTTTCGCGTAGACGCAGCGCAAAGGGACTGGTTGGCGCCGCAGGCATCGCGGGGCCCACGTGCATATCTCAACATAGCACCACCCCCGTCCACAGGCGGTGACGGACGACGGCCGGCTGCAGCGCCTGCGCTACACGCTCCAGCCGGACGGCATCTGGGCGTGTGAATCCCTAGACCGGGTGCCCGGGGCTCACGGCGAGGTGGTTGCTGCGGACGACGAGGGCGTCGCCGTATCGGAGCAGGGGTTTGCCAGCTCGAGCTCCACGGAATGGGCGTCGGCAGAGGGGGCCGGGAGCAGCGGCGAACACGCCCACCAGCTGCTTTCCGACACGGAAGCCGAGCGCGTCCCCAGTGTGGGCGCTGGTTGGGCTGCTGCCTCGCTGCCGTATGGATGCGCGCCGAGCAGCAGCGGAACAGCCTGTGCCAGCGCTGCCGGAGCGGTCGCGGAGGCGACGGAAGCCCCAGATGCCAGCAGCGATCTGCGGCTGTTGCGTGCAGCGCAGGGGCTGCTGCGCGACACCCGCGCAGTGGACGTGCATGTCGCTGTGCGGGGCGATGGCGCGGCGAGAGCCCGGGCTCTGGGCGAGCGGGTGAGGGAATCCGTACACGACGTGGTCTTGTCGGCCGTGCCCGCCGTGCAACGGTCAGCGCGGCAGCCGGTGCGGACCACAGTGCTGCCGCCCGCCACCCAGTGGGCCCTGCAGATGCCAGGCGTCCTAGTCGGGGTCTCTTCGATCGACGCGGACGTGTGCCATTTGCTCTATACGGCCGCCGTGGAGGTAACCCGCATCAAGGACCCGCACATCGCACAGCCGTCCGCGACCAAGAGCGGCGCTATCCCTCCAGCAGCTGAGGTGCTGGGCGCCGCGGAGGAGCTGAGGTTCCGTGCTCGCCCGCTGGGCCGCATAGGCGGCATGAGCGAGCTGCGTGTGGAGCAGGTGGCGGTGCAGCACCAGGCAGGCGAGCCTGCGGGCCGCGCCGGCGCGTGGAGCCTGGCCATTTGGTGTGAGCAGGCGCCGGAGTCTGCAGCCTTCCGCGAGAGCGGCATGGCGGCGGCCGATCTGGCAGGCGCGGCCGCGCAGCCGCGCCCGCACCTGGTGGACGTGAGCCTGTGGCGGGGCCACGACCTCCTGGCGGCGCGCGTGGTGTTGCTGGTGCCGCCCGAGTGCTGCGGCCTGCCGTCGCGGCCGCCGCAGCCGAAGCAGCAGCCTGTTCCCGCAGCCGCAGCCGCTGCACCGGGGCTATCTGCGGCGGCGGCGGGGCGGTGGGTGGGCGAGCTGCGGGAGGTGCTGCAGGGGCAGCCGGCGGGCGGGGCGCAGCACCTGCTGGTGGACATGGGGCTGTTGCTTTCGGGCGCCTTCGATGAGGTGGCGGCGGGCTGCGCGTCGCAGCAGGCGGCGCAGGGCCGGGCGGAGCCGGGCCAGTCCGTCGGCACAGCGGCAGCGGCGTCCGCAGCCGGCCCCTCGCCCGGGCAAGGGCCGGCGGCCGCTGGGCTGGAGGCGGTGCTCAGCCGGCGCCTGCGCGCCGCACAGCAGACGCTGCTGGTGCTGGACATGGGCAGCGGCCTGCTGTCACTGGTGCTGCAGGTGGGTTGCCGGCCATGTGGGCTTCCATTTGCAGTGCTCTTACGTGCTGACTTCAGGACTCAGTTGCACAGCTGCTTTGTGATTTGACCGGTGCTGCTCCTCCACTTTGTGCTCCTGCCTCGCAGTGCGGCGCCGCCAGCCTGGCGGACTACTTGTGGCGGACGCTCCAGCGCATGGGCTTCGGCCCGGAGGAGGTGCTGCTGCATGCGTGCGGCGCTGGCGGCGACCTGCCGCCCCTGCACGCCGCAGTGGCGTCCGGCGAACCTGCGGCGGTGGGTGCTGCCCCACAGCACCGACGTGATGCACCTGACTCTGTAGCGGCGCGTTTTCCGCAACGACTGCCGCAGCTTGCTACCCATATGCCTTGACTGGCTGCGCGCCGACTGACTGATTGACGCCCGTATGCTTTGCCATGTGTACACTGCACCACGGCTGTGTGCAGGTGGACCTGGTGGTAGGGTGGTACCGCACCGCCAAGCTGCCGGAGCCGTGGCTGCAGCCCGCGGCGGTGTCGGGCGCGCCGGCCGTGCTCACGCCGCTGGTGCTGGCGTGCGCCTCCTCGCCGCCGGGCGCGCTGCTGTGGCACACGCTGTGCGCGCACGCAGGCGCGCTGGCGGCGTGGCGCGTGACTGTCAACGGCGTCAGCGGGCGGGCCACGGCGGCGGCGGCGGGGCTGTGGCGGGTGGTGCTGGCCGTGGACGCGTACTATGCTCTGTCACCTTACATGGCGCGTGCTGGCGCGTGGCTGCCGCTGCGGTTCAGCCTAAGCAGGGGCCTGGTGTGGAGCGGCCAGCGCGCGAGCACACCACAGACGGTGCGGCCAAGGAGCGCGGGCGCTGCGGCTGCAGCGCCCGGAGCTGATGCGAACGCGTCGGCCGGTCGGGCCGCCGGGACTGTTGCCCCGCCCACGACAGCAGCCACCGGCCCAACGGTTGGGGGCGCATCAGGGTCTTCGTCTGCAACGCCAACCTCCAAAGGCTTTAAGTCGGTGCCGGGCAGCGCCGCGATCGCGGCGTCGCCGACGGCGGACTTCGATACGTGAGTTAATGATGGGCGGTCCCTTGCCGCGCTTGAGGACGAACGAGTGCCCTGGCATCAGCTTGACGTCGGACCCTGTAACTGCAGGTACCTGGCACAGCGCAGCCGCTTGGGCAAGCTGGTGCTGCGCTGGACTGTCGTGGCATTCCAGACCGTATCCCAACTGCGGGTGAGGTCCTTGAATGCATGCCTGCGGCGCGGTGTTGCTGCCCTTCGGCTCCCCGTCCCCGTGCTCACCGCCCGTTCCTGGCCCGCAACTGCCCACGTAACAGGCCCTCACGACCGGCTTTTCAGCCACCTGCCCTGCTGCCGCGTCCGCCCTGGACAGCCTGTCCGCGCCTGGCCGCACCGCCGCCTCCGCGGCCGCAGCCGCTGCGGGGTCCGGCTTGGGCGCGCTCCTGGTCCCATACGCAGTCGCGGGCCACGCGCTGGCTCGGTGCGTGGCCGGCCGCTACTGGTGGACGGCCCTGGAGGTGCTGGCTGTTGTCTGGGTGTCGTCGCCGGCGGCGCTGCGCAAGCACGACGCCGCGTGCGCGCTCATCACGGTGCTGCACGCCTGCTTCCAGGGCCTCGAGGGCTCGCTGCTGCCGCCCTCGGGCATGAAGGCCATGGGCATGCAGATGGTGTTCGCCAGCATCACCTTCAACCTGATCAACAGCTACGCTAACCTGCCCAGCATGCGGCTGGGCCTGGCGATGCGGCTGCTGGAGGCCACGGCGGCCACGCACATGTACGTGCGCTACGGCGTCACGGAGAGCCTGGCGGTGGCGGTGCTCATCGCGGCGGGCGTCAGCGCCATGGGCTTCGCCACCAGCGCGTGCATCAGGCGGCGGGCGCTGGCGGGCTGGCGGCGGGAGTTGCGGCAGCAGCAGCAGCACCCGCAGCAGCAGCCGCAGCAAGGGCTGCAGCAAGCTGGGGAGGCTGCGGAGCAGCCATCCCCATGCCGCACTGAGGCCGGGGGGGCTACTTCTGCGGCCGGGCCGTCAGCCGTTTCCGCAGTTGGCGCAATTGCAGCTACTTTGTAATGCGGAGGTCGTGCCACTGGACATGGGCGTCGCATGGTATGTGTGGGCACGCCGGCGCAGAATGATGGGAGGGTTGGCCCCTGCTAGGCCTCACAAGCTGGTACGAGCATTTGGTGCTGTGCCAGTTGTTGTGCTGGATCAATGCCGCGGCGGCTCCGCTAAACTTTGTTGTGTTGTTATGATCCTTTTAAAATGTGAGCTATGTGCGTGGTAGCGAACTGCTGTCAAGACACGTCTGTAACAATGGCGGTCAGTAGGTGGCCCAACGCATCCTGCAGCAGCGGATTTCTACATTACACGATTCCAGGCAAGGGCTGAACACGTTTCCCTGCCTGACACTGCTAAAGACTTCTGCGCTTTTTTATTAATGGTCTGCGTTAATGGTCTGCGACGTAGCCGTTTCGGGGTGTACAGACGAGCTGCCAAAGAACAGCGCTTACAAATGCCAGCGCTGTGGTTCAGTGAGCGCCATGTGCAAGTGCGCGCGAAGTTGTCCGGTTACGGCCTAGATGACGGTCATCACGTTATATAAAGGAGGCTGCAGTTGCCGATCCGATCTCGCCTGTATGCCTAGGACTGTCCTCCTGGAGCTGAGTAATGAGTAGAGGGTGTATGATTTAAGTGGCCGAGTGCATGCGTGCTTAAAGCAATGTCTGACTATTGCGCTGAGCTTCCAAGCCTGTTGGACAAGGCATAGCCGTGCAAATAAAGTGCACGCGACAGTGCTATCAGCAGCGTTACGGGTTAGTCGTGTGGTTGTCGGTGGTTGGGGGACAGGGGTTGGGGGATGGACGTCGAGCCAGGGTCGGCACGGCACCGGCTAGTGGCTACGGGTTAGAGTCTAAGGTTTTAGCAGTGGCGATTGCAGGATTTCCCGGACGTATGAATCTGGCGTCGCAGTTGTGAGCCGGAGTTCGGCCGAGGCATGAGCCAATAGCGGACGAGCTCGGTGCGGGCGTGGGTGTGGGTCGGGCGTGGCGCTGAAGATGGGATGGCTGACAAGATTGCGAGGCTGGCGAGCCCAATTCCTTTTCCGGAATGCTGACTAACATTAACATAACACGTAGACCACATGACCAAATATTGCAAGAGATTGCAAGAGCTGCCCACCGCTCCTCCAAATTCAGGTCGACAGCCTCGCACCACGTTACCAGCAGTTTGACGCTTAATGAATTCACCGCAAATAATGACGCTGCTATGAGCGCGCAAAGGTCATTAGTTGCGGAACAGCCAAGAGGTTGGCTCAATTGCTCGCCGCGAATGGCACGAACAGCTTCTTCGGCGAGCTTCCAAATGCCTGGAGTGAGTTTAAGACCAACGATTGCGCCTCTAATGAATCCTGCGAAGCGGGGTGACCGGAGCGGCCGGCCGGCTACTGCCGCCCAGCTTACGACGGCAGAGTCGCCGCGGCGTGGCGACGGCACGGCCCGTCGCGAACCCCCGAGTGCAGCCGCGCTCAGGCGCTTCGAGTCACTCTGGATAGAGCACCGGCGCGAGCTGCAGCTGGGCAAGCTGTCAGCGTCCGCCATCCTCGACGAAGTCAGGAAGGTGTGTCTTTCTGAACGCCCATACTCTGCGCCCTGCCTGGCCTGCCCTGCCCTGTCCAGCCTGTTCACAGTGGCACATCTCCACCCGCTGCCTCAACTGGTCTCTCAGGGCCGGCTGCCATGTGATGCTGACCTGCTGCGCCAGCGCGCGCACGCTCTTATCCAGCTGGACCCACTGCTGCCGCACCTGCGCCTGCGGCAGCTGCTGTCGGATGCGCCGCGCGCCATCCTGGCCCACGAGCCGCGGCTGCTGCTGCAGCGCGCCGCGCACCTGGCTGCCCTGCTGCCCGGGCACGACACAACGCACGTGCTCATGACGGTGCTGCCCTACATTGACCGTGATGTCAGCATAACCGCCGCCAACTACCTAGAGCTGGATGGCGTGTTTGGCGCCGCATTTGGCGGCGCGCGTCTGCCGCCCAGCGCCTTTGCGCACCTGCTGCGGTCGCCACGTGCCAGCGTCCTACCGCCGGAGCTCAGGGAACCAACGGCTTCAGTGATTGGAGCCGCCGTGCAACCTCGGAAGCTGGAGGCGGAGCAACTGCCGCCACCGGACGCGCATGTGCAGTCAGGGCACCAGCGAGAGGATGAGCCGGCGGGGGCGCCGGAAGCCGTGCCCACACAGCAGCAGCTGGCGGGGGAGGCGGCCGCCAAGCGATGGCAGGAGGTGCAGTTGCGGGCGCATTCCCGCGCGCAGGCGAGCCGCGGCTTCGTGGACAGCGCGGCCCTCTTCAGCCGGCTGCAGGTGTGGGCCGGGGCCGGTGCACCTGGCAAATGCCGAATGGTCCAATGCCTGAGGCGTGGCTTGGCGGGGGCTGCTACACGCGCACCAGTTGCCTAGAGCATGCCCCTACAAATTGACTCTTCATGTCGACCTCGCAGGCCCTGGTGTTGCTGTTTGGGCGGGAGGTGGCGTACGTGGCCGTGCAGCGGCGGCCGCAGCTGATGGACCGGGACCCGCACGACCTCGCCGCCCGCCTGCTGCAGATCCTCGCAGCGGCGGGGGCGTCACCCCCGCCGCCGCCTGCGCTGTCTGCTGGACCCGCTGCACTCTCGCCATCGGCGCCTAACGCTCCTTCCGTAGTGTCCGGTACTGCGGCCCGATCGGCAGCTGTCGGTGCAACTGCGGCCCTGGCTGCAGCAGTGGCAGCCTGCGGCCGCGCGGCGAGCCGGGTGCTGGAGGAGGCGCCCGAGGTGCTGGACTTAGAGCTGGCGGACGTGCGGGCGCGGGTGGCCGGCCTCGGCGCATGCTTGGATTGGGGCGGAGATCAGGTATGTCCTTGCGTCCCGGCACCTCAGCCTTGTGGGTACCGGTACTGAAGGGTGTCCAAAGTCACAGCCAATCTGCAGCTTATGGATGCGAGATTACAAATGAAGGGACAGGCCGACAAGCGGGGGCACACCGTAATCACGCCGCGAGGGACCATCTCCGGCCCAGAGAGAAACACCCACTGCCGACCGTCACAGTGCTACGTACATGAGCCGAAGCCAAGCCGAAGCCCGCTAAAGCCCCACCGAAACGCAACACCCAACATCACTTTTACGTCTTATGCTGTGTGGCCAGATCGTGTGATTGGTGCATCGCCCGCCGGCCCTGCAGGTGTCGCAGCTGGTGCAGCACAACCCCGCAGTGCTGCTCCGCCCGTCAGAGGCGTGCCGTGAGAACCTGGCCCGGCTGCGGCTGTACGCCCTGGAGCGCCCCGACACCTGGTTCGCCGAGCTGGGGTCGTACCTGGCGGCCGGCAGGCCGTGCCCCCCTTCCTCGGCGCAAGCCCCACACGCCATGCCCTCGATTTCTCCTACAGCAGCAGCAGCTGCAGCAGTCTATGGGCAGGGCCTGGCAGCGGGGACGCAGGAGCTTGAGCCGGAGGTGCTGGCAATGGTGGGGCGCATGGTGTGTGCCGAGGATGAGGTGTTGGACCGGCTGGAGTACTGCGTCGTGTCGGGAGAGCGGGCCGGCGCCAGCCTGCGGGAGCTGCTGTGGGAGAGTCGGCTCAAGTTCGTGAAGAAGTGCCCGCGCTACAGCCGCTGGTGGGCGGAAGCGCTGGCGCGGCAGCGGAGCGAGGACGGGGACGTGTTTGGGTTTGGGTCCGGCGTGGGAGCGGGTGCGGATGAGCGAGGGGAGGAGGAGCTGGGCCAGGGCCAGGTGCACGGGAGTGGCCTAGACGCGCTCCTGGATTGGGCGTACTAGAAGGAGGAGGAACCTGAGAACTGTGACTCGTGCACTAGGGGTGTTGGTTGCTTGAGTTGAAGGACTGCGGCTTTGCCGCTTTGTCGCCGTCACCTGTGTTTGCGCCAGCTGAGGGCGCGCTGCAGGCCTTGGCTGTGCCGCTCTCTGAAGCGGGCTTGGCGCTCGCGCCGCTTTTTGTGGCAGGCGCGGCGCTAGTGTGTGGCTCACTGTTTGCCGCTGCGTGGGCCTTGAGGTCCCCCCCCAGCTCTGACGGCGTTGCGGTGCTGTCGGCGGCGCTGACAGAGGCGTCACACGCAGCGTTGTGCTCATCAGTGGAGTGCAGGTGCGCGCAGCACGCGGTAGATGCGGCTGGCACAACTGCTAGAGCGGCCTCCCCCTCCACACGGCTGGCCGCGCTCACGGCGCGCGCCTCAGCCATCCGCACCATGGGCACTGACACCACCCAGTCCGTGACACTTTTGGGGTCCGCGTGGCGTGCCGAGCTCATCGTGTGCCAAATGCCCATGCAGCTCATCCCTACTTCAGGCGCCTACCTTGGCCTTGGGCTGTCACAACGCTGTGTCTTAACTTTGTATTTATGTGACAACCGATCACGATAACAAGTGAAAGTCTACCTTTGGCTGTTCAGAGGAGAAGTGCCTTCGAACTCGCACCTAACGCGCCCGCGATTTTTAGTGAGCCGGACCTGGAAACATGGCCGGGACTGGAACCTACCGCTCAGGGAGGAGCCAGGTGGGGATTGCGGGGCGCCGAGCCAAGTTGACTGTTTTGGGCCGCGATGGCATGGGCACACCGCATGAACTGTCGGCTAGGTATCATAAGAATCATCATTGCACGATTATACCATTGAATATGACTTTCAGTGTGGGTTTACGCTCGGGGCACGACTTCATAACTTCGGGAATTGCGTGGACGCGCTGCGTAGTTCAGCAAGTCAATGTATGCCGGTATTCATGCATATCCCTTGATTTTACGGCAAGACTGCGTCTAACTCAACTTGGCCCCGCTCGGCCCCTGTGGCCCCCGCAGTCGCGGGCGAAGGCCACGCACCGGGACGACGGCTGCGTGGCCTGCCGCACCGTATGCTGTTGCTGTTGCAAGAACTGGTGAGGTGGCGTTGGGTAGCGCGGACACATCAGTCACATCAGTCAGTGGCATCTTGGCGTGCGCGTGTGTGTGGCAGTGTGCACGTGTGAGCGGCTGCGCAGCGCCCCATTCCTCACACGCCACCGTTTCCGGTTTGCAGGTGCCACGTCTGCGGCGTACGTAAATGCCGTGCGCAACGGGACAGCAAGTGGCTGAATGACACTCTAAACACAGAGTACCTTCGAGAGTACCCGCCTAAGGCTGTCCCGCTGGACCGGCGGCGGCCAGGTGCGTGACTCACGTGCGTGACTGCAGTCTGGGCTTTAAGCGCAACTACCGTATGCGTGAACGGGTCCCATGGATGAGTCCATTGGATGGGCCACGCAACGACAACCGCAGGTTTCAACATCTACCTGATAGAAGCTAAGCTTTATGTGTGTGCGCTCGCTGCCCAGGTAACGCGCTGCTGGACAGCGCGCCGTTCTACGGCCAGACCACCAACCGCGCCGACTACACGCCCAAGCAGGCGCGCGCGCAGTCGGCGCGGCGGGCGCAGGGTCCGCTAGTGTCGCTGCCCTTTGACGGGCGAACGACCTATACCGGTGAGGGAGCTGAGTGTTAGAGATCACAAGGAACATAAATCATCTACTCAAATCCAACTACACAACGCCAGGCTGCCGCTAGAAGCAAGCGGGCCAACGCCTTAGCACCTGCTGCATCCCTTCCTATCCTGCAGACGAATACATCAAGAAGCAAGCGGACCTGGACCGGCGAGCCAAGGGGCCGGACGCTTCCTGGTGAGCGGCTGAGCGGGCAACGCGAGGGGTTTGGGGGCGGCTGCTGGCTGGGCTTTGGTAAAACACGCGCAGCCGGCTGCAGGGTGGCGCTGCCTCTCGTACGAAGCTGCTAATCCCGCTTGCCCGCCCCTCTCGTTGCCCTCCTCCCCAGGTCCGCCCCCTTCTTGGGCGCCACCACCTACAACACCGAGTACGTGCCCAAGCAAGTGCGGCCCTGGACCGCCGAGCCCGGCCGGCCGCTGGTGTCCGCGCCGTGGGACGGCACCAGCGAGTACCGCGACAACTACACCAAGAAGGCGGCGCGGCCGCCGGACCTGCGCGCCAGTGCGCCGCTGATGCCCAGCAACCACGTGCCCACCATCACCACCTACGGGTGAGCACTCGGCGGGCGGGCAAGGGCGGGGTTCTAGGGTCAAAGGGGCGGGAGGCCGTGACCGCTTCACGCCTGCTTTACAAGGATATGCTTGTCAGATGCGATAAGTCCTTACCTGATCGTTTGTTTGCCAGCTCGCTCACGTCTCGAACGCGCCCCCTGTGCAGTCACGACTACGTGCCGAAGCCGTTCGAGTCGCGGCAGAAGCAGGAGTGCTGCGATGACCCGCGCCACCCGGCTGAGCATGCGCGCGTGGCGCAGTGCTGCGAGCGGCCCTGGACCAGCTGCGCCTCCTGCGCCGGCGGCAGCAGGCCGGGCACGGGGCTGCGGCCGACCGGGCACACGCGCACGCGCTGAGGGGCGGAAACTTTGGGGGCCGTGGGGCGTGAGCGTGGGAGAGGAATTCATGCGGTTTCAGCAGCTCTGGTACAAAACGGAGCGTGGATTGTGCAAATGTGTTATGCATGAAGAGGGTGTGGATAACAATGCTGGGAGCGGCTAAGTTTGGCTGGTCGGGGCCAGCGGCCGTACTTGCCGGAGGCGCAGTGACTCGTGCGGCACCCTTCAGTGGGAGCCCTGGATACATACGGAGGTGCCGGGGGCGAGCAGAGATGAGTAGAGGTGCTCTTGCGGCTAGCAGAATTGCAGATAGGCAGGTAGGCAGGAATGGGCAGCGCATTCAGCGCAGGTTGTGCAACTATGGTATGGTCAGGTACAGTTGTGCGCGAAGGGTAGGGCAGCCACGACGCGGCAGACAGGCAGAGCAGGCATCGCGCGGCTGTGGTAGGTGTTCTAGACAGCAAGGTTCGTGATACTGTGTGTGGGGGGCGGGGGTGGGGGGAATCATGAGCAGGAAGGCTTGCGGACCGTTGGCCGGCCCCCTGCAGCAGGACTTACTACGATAGCACCTTCGAACACGGCCGATACACGGCCTTGGTGTGCGATGCGTATGCGCAGTGAAAGGCCGCATCGGATTGTATCCAGAGCTTGTGATGCAGCGTCGAGGCTGCCTTGAGTCAGAGGGACCCGTCAGACGATTAAGGCATCTGGGGATGATTATGGCATGGCATGGCGCCCATGGCACGTCACGCCCATGCCGCCCAGCCCCGTCCCCTCGACCCGGGAACTTCGTCCCGGCGTACATTCCCTTGTTTCTCTTGCACGCCTCCACCCACTGCTGCTGACATTCGCGTTGACACTAGTAGAGCCGAAGCACGTGCAGACGCGGCAGTCCCGCCAAGATGTTCCTCACGCGAAGCGAGTATGACCGTGGTGTTAACACGTTTAGTCCAGAGGGACGCCTCTTCCAAGTAGAGTACGCCCTGGAGGCTATCAAGGTGCGCGCGAACGAGCAGATCCAGCCTTACAAGAGCCATTCTCGCGCGCCCACTCAGCCATACCCTAATTGTCGTATTTCTTTATGCACAGCTTGGCTCAACGGCTATCGGCATTTGCACCAAGGAGGGCGTGGTGCTCGCAGTGGAGAAGCGCATTACATCTCCTCTGCTGGTGAGGGAACGAGGTGTCGAGAGCAGCCCGTAATCGCAGCATATGCCGAAGAACTTGTCCTTGGTTGCAGGAGCCCAGCAGCATTGAGAAAATCATGGAGATCGACGAGCACATGGCGTGCGCTATGAGCGGCCTGACCGCTGACGCGAAGACATTGATAGACCACGCGCGCGCGGACACGCAGGTGGGGCGTGCGAGGGTGGCGAGGGAGGTAGGGGTGTAGGCGCGGGGGCCCAGGCACCCTGGGGCTCCCGCGTGGAGCTCGTGCGTGCCGGGCCAAGGGACCACACGCACGGCAGGCAGCTCGCAATCAATGAACGCGGGCTGTGCTGCAGTGATTTGTATGCATCGACGCCTGCGCTGGACTGAGTTGACGCCTCGAGTCACCATGCCACACTCTGCCCGCAGCAACACCGCTTCTCGTACAACGAGCCCATGCCGATTGAGTCAACCACCCAGTCTCTGTGCGACCTGGCGCTACGATTCGGCGAGGACTCGGACGAGGGCGGCGGCATGGTAGGTAGTAGCGGCCGGTTAGGGGCACAGGTAGATGCAAGACCGATGAATGCAGGCTCCACGACGACGCTAAGGCCGGGCGATTTGCAGGGCAAACCGGGCGTTTGGGTGCGCACGGAGATACCGGTAGTTGCGCTGCGACGGGATGCACGGTGCCCGTCATATGTTGGCATGCCGGCTGATGCCGCCTCGGCCCCATCCTCTGCTCCTCTCCCTCGTGTCGCAGAGCCGGCCCTTCGGTGTGGCGCTGCTCATTGCCGGCTGGGATGACCAGGGGCCCGCCCTGTGAGTACCTCGGCTTGAACAGGGCTTGGCAGACGGCATTACCTGACGATCTGGATGGCTCTATGAAAGTGCCCGGGGGTTATGGCCACGGCCAACGTCACTATCTGATGCCTGTTCGCGGCCCTTTCACCGAGTCGTCCAACCCGGCCACGTGGCCCCCGCTTCGCTTCTGGTTTCTGGAATGAACTAGCCCCATTCACTTTGCCCCTCTCTCCCCCCAAACACACGCAGCTACCACACCGACCCCAGCGGCACGTACGTCAAGTACAGCGCCAAGGCCATCGGCAGCGGCAGCGAGGGCGCGCAGAGCAGCCTGCAGGAAGCGTTCAAGGACAAGCCCGACATGAGCCTGGCGGAGGCGGAGGTGTTGGCGCTGTCCACGCTCAAGCAGGTCATGGAGGAGAAGGTGGGCGCACATGGGGAAGGGATGTTACAGGGGAGCGGGCTATCAAAACCAAGGGCAGGCAAGGGGGTGGGCCTTCCGCACAGCGGTGCGCACCAGAGCCAGGCCATTCAACGGTGGTTCTGGTAGTGCTGATCTTCGTCGTTGGGCATGAGAGGTCCCTGATTGGATTCCACAGCTGCCGTCGGTTTGCCACTTGCCAGTACGCGTACCGTATCCCGCTGTGCCAACGCAACCGGCGACACTGCTGCACTGCCCCACCAGGTGACGGCCACCAACGTGGATATCGCGCGTGTGGCGCCCAAGTACCACATCTACACGGAGGCGGAGGTGCAGGCGCTCATTGGCCGCCTCTAGGGCGGCGGCAGAGCACATGATGGCGCGGCAGCGGCGATGGCACCAATCAGCGGCGGGTGTGCGTCGGCAGCTGCGGCTCGCGGACTGGGGCATCTGCACTGCTGGGCGTTAGGTGTGACGTGGGGCGAGGAGGAGGAGAGGAGGACGAGCCAGTGGGGTCGTAGCAACGTAGCAGTCAAGACGCGGGTCGGTGGGGCGGCTTCCATCATCACTGCGAACGCCAGACCGCTATAAGGGTACAATAGTGCGCGTTGCAAAGGGAGGTTGCGCTACGATACGCATGAAGAAGCGGCAGACGATGGATGGGCGCAGAGACAGGACGTATTCCAGTGGTGCCTGTCGCGGCGGCTCGTTCTCATTTGACCATTAGTCGTACAGAGTGGTGGAAAGTGGACTCAAATTGCAAGCACAGTGTAGGCGAAGTGGCCTCCTTGGGGGCGCATGCTCGGGCGAAAGAGCTGACTGCGCGCATAGGAGGTCATGTGCGTGCAAGTGGTGGGGGCGGGGGCGCTGGACACTGCTGTGCAAGCCCATAACCCTTCCCTGCATCATCATGAGACGTGCTCTCAGGGTATGGCGGTATGCAGTTGCAAGCTGGCCCCTGATTGGCGTGAGCGTGGAGCAATGCAGGGGCCGATCATGCGCACGTTGAGACACCGCAGCGACCGACGAGACGCAAGAGCTCCCACTCCCCCCGTGTGTGTCTGGTGCTATCGCCTGGCCGGGCGCCCGGAGCGTGAGGAATGCGCATCAGCAAACTACCAGTCTGGCAGCTAATCAGCACCGCATCGGTACAGTAACTCCGGCGTTAAAACCAGCCGTGCGCTCCTATCTGCTGTCGCAATTTGCTTCTGGGCTGTTGGGTCTGGGAGGGTTCTGCACACTACGGGACTTCGCCATATGCCCCGCTTGCGCTGCTCCATCGAACCCACTCCCCCCGAGCTCCCACTTCCCACTCTCCCGTCGAGCCCGGCCATGCCTCAACCCGTCACCAAGCCTGCACACGCAAGTATTCACTCCCTAGACGAGATTGCTTGAGACGGCGCCGCCTCAAGTGGTCACGCGACGGCAATCCCACATGCATCCTGCAAGCCTCCTGCAAGCGAGCGCGGCACATGCGCGAGCTTGATCGGTAAACATGTTTATCCGGTAGGGCAGTCATAACCAGAAGCATTGAATGCGAAATGCCGCGCGTAGGTGGTGCATCTCCAAAAATACGACACGGATCTCTGCGCTGTGTGGGGGCATTTGCGGGCGGTTCCGCCTGCGTGTGTTTTCATACTTGGTCCTCGTCGCTTCAAGTATCACTTTTTCCTCCAAACCAGCAAGAAAATGCAGGCCCTCGCCTCTCGCCAGACCTCGGCCATCCGCCCCACCAAGGTGAAGGCTTGGATGTTTAAGCGGCAGGACGTTGCTTCCATCAGCGGCAGTGATCAGTCAGCGGGGTGACCTGATCCGGGCGGTAGTAGGGGCTTCGCGGTCGGAGCGTGCAGCTGATTGCGCTCGGCGCAGCCGGCGGTGTAAATTGGGCTCGCCGGCGAACATGTGGAAACAGCTGTCAGTCAGCAGCGCGCGTGCAGCCGCGGTACTGATTTTGCGGCACTCGGTTGCCTCGGCTTGCATCCTGACTTGGCCGGCTTCGGTGGTCGTTTACGTGCAGGCTGCTCGCCGCTCCTCGGTGGTTGTGCGCGCCGATGGCTTCATTGGCTCGTCGACCAACCTGGTGAGCTCGACTATTAGCAGCAGCGCAGTCCCAGGTCCCACTTGTCAAGCCATCGATTATCGAAGCGTCTCCATATCCAGCGCTGGCGGGGCATGCCCAGCCTCGATACGGGCAGATCATTCATGTTCAAACGTGTTGGCGGTCTCCGTGAGCTTAGTGCCGTGGGCTCGGCAGGGGGGCCCTAGTGGGACCAACTCGCTTCTCCACGTCGCGGGAGCACCTGGGGACGCTCCGTCAGCGTCAGGCAGCCAGACCCTACGGCGGGCACGCGTCCATGTTTACGGGTTTCCTATTAAGCCGCCCAGTGGCGCATAACAAGCAGCCGGACAGTGGAAGGCCTGCCACACATGGCCACGAAGTTCAGTTCGGAGGGCAAGTCAATGACCTTCGGTGCCTTGCCTCCCGTCCCCGTAGATCATGATTGCCTC
The DNA here is from genome assembly GCA_016834605.1 of Chlamydomonas incerta. Lineage (NCBI taxonomy): Eukaryota > Viridiplantae > Chlorophyta > Chlorophyceae > Chlamydomonadales > Chlamydomonadaceae > Chlamydomonas > Chlamydomonas incerta. The sequence goes on from JAEHOC010000010.1 coordinate 57,520, forward strand.
GACCACCGCCACCCTGGCCGCTGCCCGCTTCGGCCTGGCCCCCACCGTGAAGAAGAACACCACCGCTGGCCTGAAGCTGGTTGACAGCAAGAACTCTGCCGGTGTGATCTCCAACGACCCCGCTGGTGAGTCGAAGAGACCTAGGTCGATTTTACGAGGGCGGGTCGCGGTCAGCGTGCAATCCGGAGCACTGCTGGTGGGGTGGGGTCATGGTGTCGGATGGATAGCGCCTAGATGGCCTCAAAAGCAGACAAGGCAAATCGTGGGTGACCATAAGTGGCGCCCAAGGTCTGCTCAGGGCACGCTTTTGACGACACTTCAGGGTCCCGGCTCCTGTGCACCTGCACTGGGTTCACATACTAAACTTGCCTTGATCCCCCCCCCGCCCCACCTCCACGTGCGCAGGCTTCACCGTTGTGGATGTCCTGGCCATGGGCGCTGCTGGCCACGGCCTGGGCGTCGGCATTGTGCTGGGCCTGAAGGGCATTGGCGCTCTGTAAATGGGCTCGTCACCGCTGAATCTCGTTGAGGAGGCGTGCCGCTCCGCGGCGTCAGTTTTGCTCTTTACCTGTGTACAGTAATGTGTTGTGGAGGTAGGTCTCTGTGGAAGCGCCTGGTTGCGCATGGGATGCATGGCCAGCATCGCGGCCGTGGAGCTGACGCAGGGACGTGGCGATTAGGAGGCGAGAAGAATATTTGAGTGACAATCGCGCGGCCGCTAGCTATGGCACCCATGGTGCCATGCGCCGCCTAGCGCTGTAATTTCTGGCCGTGCGTCGCCGCTAGCTGAGACAGGGCCTGGGTGCTGGGTGTTCTGGTCGCTATCAGGGGAGGCCGCCAGGGATGTGCCGGTGGTGCACGTGAATCGCTGCGGTGGGAACACAGCACAGACTGCACATGTCGCATCGGGCTAATCAGGCTAACGCCAGCAGAAGTAGCAGACACAGAACCATGCTTGGTATGCAGCGCAGCTAAGTTCGCAGGCAACGAAATCCTGTGACACATGGGAGCCAACGCGGTGTGGATGAGAATAGTGGCCATAAGAGAACTACCTGGAACTACAGCGGAAGTCAGCCCGCGTTGAAGAATGCTGGAATGGTAATTGGCGCCCATAATGATGAGGTCACGGACCACGGAGGATTGATCACGTCAGTGGCAGCAGACGCCCCCGCCCAGCCTGTCACGCTCGCGTGTGTGGCGTTGTGGTGTGTGCGTCTGGTGCTATCGCCTGGCCGGGCGCCCGGAGCGTGAGGAATGCGCATCAGCAAACTACCAGCCTGGCAGCTAATCAGCACCGCATCGGTACAGTAACTCCGGCGTTCAACCAGCCGCGCGCTCCAGTCTGCTGTCGCAATTTGTTTGTTGGGTCTGGGAGGTTCTGCACACTATGGGACTTCGCCACCTGCCCCGCTTGCATTGTTCCATCGAGCCCAGCCTGTCACGTTCCGGGGGCACATCGGTTGCCACTTCGCCCAATTTCATCAACAGCAGTCCCCATCGTGGCCCCCAGACGGCATGGCGCAGGCTATACAAGTGGCGGCCAGGGGAGATGGCCCTCCCCTGGTGGCGGCCGTGTGGCGGTTTGGGGAGCATAGATGGTTTGGGGGTTTTGGGGGCGCCCGGGCTGGACAGTGTGGGCTGGACAGTTTGGGGCTGCGCCTTCGGGTGCCGGGGGCGCCTGCGGGTGCGGGTGCAGGTGTAAGGTTGGCGCCAGCATCCGGTGTCATGTGCCTGTCGCTGTGGTGGTAGGAGCATACGGCCGCAGAAATGCAGAATGCCCACAGGCAGTGCGTTACAGGCAACTGTACATTTGCCCTTTGCAGGCGAGTCAGCACAGTCCAAACCGTCGGACTGGCATGTACCCTGTACTCATGCTGCAGCTTGTGCGGCACGGATGCGCTGAAAACTCCTTCCCGACGAGAAGACGCCATTACGACAGCAACAACAACCGTGCGGGCATCCCCTACCTCCACATCCCAAGGTGACCCGCTTCGACGCCAGCCGCGAGGTCGCCAGCTCCGACACAAACCTGATTCCCGCCTCTGCCTAGCCAACACAAACTGGATTCATGGCGGCCAGACAGGAGCTTAGTCTGCCAACAACCCTAGAAGGCGGTCCCCGACTGCAGCCCGCTAGCTATGACGTCTAGTGCCGCCCGCGGCCGCGGCCACGGCCGCCGCGCCCTCCCCGACCACGCCCACGGCCGTCACGCCCACCGCGCCCGCCGCGGCCTCCACGGAAACCGCCGCGTCCGCCGCGCCCGCCGCGGCCGCCCCCACCACCGTTCCGGGCCTCCTTGGCTGCATGCGCCGCTTGTGCCTGTAAGCAGCGACACGGGTCATACACCGTCAGCAGACCTATAGGGGTTCTCGGTTACGGTGCTAAGCCATCATTCCACCGTACTCCATTTGCTGCACAGCAGCATATCGGTACTGCAACCCTTGGCACAATCACACTAGCGCGTTGTGGCTTCAGCTTGCCCACGATGGCCTGCAGCTGCATGCACACGGTAAGCGCCTCACCCGCTTGTAGTAGTTGACCTCGTCGTCGCCCTCGGTCTTGGTCATGGTGCCCTTGATGCCGGCAATGGCCCGCTCGTCCTCGGGCCGGGCCTCGAACTCCGCCAGTGCGGCCGCCGCCAGCTCCGACGTGGCGAAGCGCAGGAAGCCACCCTTACGTCCCTCCAGCAGCTGCGGAGGCGGGGGCGGGGGCGCAGGCAACATGCGACCAACTCACTTTAAATTCGCGCGAAGCTATCTCCGGCAGCCGGCTAGCACGCCCTCAATGTGCTCTGCAATTCCCAGCCACTTCACACTACGCCGCCAGGATTCCCGCTCACCTCCACAAACTTGACCTTGTCGCGGCCGCCCAGCACGTCCGAGATGACGCGGGGCCCGGTGAGCTCCGGCAGCTCGGTTTCAAGCGTGAAGGAGATCAGGCAGCCTGCGCACCGCGGCATCAGCACATCGGAGGGGCCCCAAGTGAGTCGGCAAGCTTGCACTACATTGAAACTCATGCCATCACCTGAACGTCCAAATGTGGTCCACCCCCTTGCGCCTGCGCCCGTTCCCCTACGAACTCGGGGCTTCCTCATGCACGCGCACAGCCATTGCGCGCCACCCACCCGGCGTGAAGATGGGCTCCGCTGGCTCCGCAGCCGCCACCTCCTCCTCCTCCTCGCCCTCGCCCATGTCCTCATCGGCTGCCCCCGCCTCCTCGCCGCCCTCCTGCTTGGGCCGCTTGGAGCGCGGCCCCTCGCCCAGGTCGCCCTCGTCGTACTCGGGCTCGTCCTGAGAGGCCGCGAAGCCAAACAAAGCATGAGAAGATTGAGAACATGGAGAAGCGAGTGCGTGCCACCGTGGTGCTTGGGACTAGGTCCAGGTGTCCAAGCCCCCTGCCACGCCGTGCACAGCATCGCAGACGCCCACCCGCAAGGCCGCCACCCCCCAAGGCCTCACCTGCTTCCGCTTTTGCCCCTGGCCCTGCCGCCGGTCCGCCGACTTGGGCGCCTCCCTGATCTTGGCCTTGGCGCTCTCCACCACCTCGCCGCCCACCTCGCCGCCCGCGCCGTCGGGCAGGCCCTGGCCGGCATTGCTGTCGTCCGACTCGAAGCCGCCGTGCTGCGTAGAAAGAGGCGGCGGTGCACGGTCAGCCACAGCAGCCAGGTAGTGGATGCTGAGTTGCTGTGGTTGGCCGCCCAGCCCTGCCTTGCCACATTCGTTCTAAACCCCCTGATGCCGATGCCACTCCCAAACCCAGCCCCAACACCACCTCATCCTCTGCCCAAACGACCCAACGCCTGCCTACTTCTCCCGTCGCCGCCCGCCACCTCACATGTACGCCCGCCGCCTTGCGCGCCTTGCGCTTGCCCTCCAGGTAGTCATTCTTCTTCTGCAGGCGCAGCGTGGCGCCCGCGAACTCCACAGCCTTGGCCAGCACCTGTAACCGCAAGGCGTCTTACCGAGTCCGCATCAACAGCAACGCGCAGGTCGGCGGAGCCAGGTTCTGGCGCACCCCGCCTGCCCCCGCCCCGCCCGCCCATCGCCCCGCCCCACCCACCTTCTCCGCCTCCTCCAGGCTGCCGAACTCCACGAACACCGACCCCTTGAACATCTTGCTGCGCACGTGGCGGCGCATGCGCACGCAGTTGACGGCGCCGTGGGCGTTGAAGAGCTCCGTGATGGTGTCGACGGTGGCGTCCATGGGGAAGGGCCGCGCGTACAGGCTGCGCGCGTCCACCGCCTTGGCGATCTCCGCCTCAGGTGCCAGGGGCTGGGCGCGGGTGGGAAAGGTGGGGGCGGGGCGCGGGCGCGGCGCGAGTCGAACCAGATCTCAAGTCAGGCCAGCGCGCATGCAGGCAGGACGGTGGTGGAGGAAGGCGCGGGTATGTGGCCTTATGTGACACCGCAGCATCCTCCAATCCCGACTATTTCTTAAGATTGTTGGGAAAAGTGCTCTGGCGCGACTCACCTGCTTCCGCTTGACCTTGGTGTTGCTCTCGTCCACCTCCAACGACTCCGAGCCCGCCAGTGCCTCAGCCACCTGCTGCAGCTTGTCAGCGGGCACCGTGCCCGGCGTCTGTGACTTGATCTGTAGGGGTTGAAAGAGGGATGGAGCCAGGCTAAGCAACAAAGCTTCGTAGGGATTGGGAAACGTGAGCCGGAGCGGACGCCGATGCATGAACACCCCTCCCCCTAACCCAGCGTTGGCGGAAGCTGCAGCACGCGCATTATGGCGCATGTATCCAGACAACACCCCTCTAGCGTTCTCTTGACGGTAAACTTACGCCGAGCAGGTCACGCATGCGCTGGAATGCGCAAATGACGTTCAGCTGAACGACTGTAGGGGGGGGGCGTCACAAGGGCGGGTGTTAGAAGGTCCCCGGCCCGCGCGAGACGGTCCCGCTCAGGGCTGCTCGCCAAATACTCTGGGGTTTCATGGCAGAATGGGTGCACTGTGCCAATGCTTCGGCCGCCGGCTTGGTTCCGAGCTGGCCATCAACCCCCGCACTCACAGCCATTCGGGTCCTCGGCGATACGCTCCTTCAGGAACTTGTCCTTGGGCAGGTTGCTGTCAGAGAAGTAAAACTCAATCTACGGCAAGCAAACAGGGGCACCAGTACTGAGTGCTCCTGCGCAGCATGGCCTCGCCGGCGCCGGCGGCAGGTGTTCCGGTGCTTTCGAGTTCTTTATGGCTGCCCGCGTTAGTGATATGTCACACACCTGGCGCACCACCTTCGCCTTGACGGCGTCGGTCAGGGTCTCGCCCATGTTGTTACGTGCGCGTCCTGGGCGCTTGAAGGGTTGAGTAGGCTACGCACAAGAAATACAGAGTATTGGTCAGCAGCTTCGCGAAAGCAAACAATTGAACAGCCGGCCCCAATTCGGAACGGCACGATCGCGCGCAACACCGTTGATGAAGCCCTACTGAAAAGAAAGCTGCAATGCACCTGAAATTTTAAAGGAATATTGTTTTATCACTCGCAATAGGGCTGCGCTCGAGCTTTTGTTGCAAAATTTCCGCGCACCGCGCGCACCGTGCGTAGCTTTACTTATCGGCTTGTGAATATCCGACCTGCATACATCAGGATAGTCGTGTTTAGTTAACAAGTGGTAGACGGGCGGGGTAGGCGCACGGACACGCTCGGAATCGCATTCCTTCCGGGCCTGCAGTGAGAGCAAGGATGGCTCCCGACCCGGCAGCGGACGACACGCTGGGCAACTCGCTGATCCCGATAGTCAACAAGCTGCAGGATATCTTTGCGCAGGTCCGCGGTTTTGCAGTTCGCTTTGCTTCCAGCAGGCCAGCGCTTGCTCAACGGCGACCTATCGTGTGTGCATGACCTGCGGCTTTGCTCTGGTCGCTCCAGACGCGCGCGTTGTGCATAGTTGCGGGCATGCGTGCCCATCTCGCGCCTGCACGGACCCGCCTTGCGTTGCACTTGCACTGCGCAGGTGACCGTCGACCTTAAGCTCGACCTTCCTCAAGTTGCGGTGGTTGGAAGCCAGAGCAGCGGGAAGAGCAGCGTGTTGGAGGCGCTGGTGAGCGACGACAGCTGGGGCAGCCTGCCGAGAGCGGGCGTGTACAGGCCTGGCGTGGGAGCCGGCGCATGAAGCGAAGCGGGCTTGCGACGCGAATTTGTTTACCTACGTATGCACACTGTTGATGGAAAACTATATAGTGGGCAACCTGTGGGGAGTCACGATGGGCAGGGCAGCGCGTGCCGAGTATGCTTGGGGTGGGCCGGCGCGCCGTGACCGTCACAAGCACCCGCCTGTGGGGACAGCCAGGGGGCCGCAGAACCCAGGCGTGAGTTGCCAAGCAGTTCACAGATAGCAAGGTTGTGCGAAAACGTACCTCGCTTTAGAGCCGCATGCTAGACCTATGCCGAGCGTTTCGTGCGCAAGCGTCTGCACCGCCCTCCTTACCCCCCGCACATGTCCCGCTGCGCCTTTCATCAGGTGGGGCGAGACTTCTTGCCCCGGGGCAACGACATTGTGACGCGGCGGCCGCTGCTGCTGCAGCTGGTAAAGACCACGCCCGGGCCCACTGGCAGGCCGTCGGAATGGGGCGAGTTCCTGCATGCGCCCGGCAAGATGTTCTACGACTTTGACCGCATCCGGTGCGTAACCGCTGTATCATGTGAGAGCTCTTAGTGGGCGCTGTTGGCACAACCCTCTGTTCACACATGAAGTTGGTTGCCGGGTGCCGCCTGCCATTGTCTCCCTCGCGCAGGGACGAGATCCAGCAGGAGACGGAGCGGCTGGTGGGCTTCAACAAGAACGTCAGCGACAAGCCCATCCGCCTCAAGATCTTCAGCCCCCGCGTGCTGTGAGTGGGCCCCGACTTCCCGCGTGTAGCTGCGGTACGCCCTTTCACTTTCATGCAGTGCATGCAAGCTACCACGAAGCCTCACGGTGACCCCATCGCCCGCCGCCCGCCACCGCCTGACGCCGCCGCTGCCCCTCCGCAGCACCATGACGCTGGTCGACCTGCCCGGCCTGACGCGTGTGCCGGTGGGCGACCAGCCGGGCGACATCGAGCAGCGCATCCGCGAGATGGCGCTGGAGTACATCCGCAGGTGCGGCCGGCCGTTCCCGCCATACAGCAGCACGGCGCGGCGCCTATGTGGGGGAGGGGCGGGTTCCTGAAGCTGCTTGATGCGATGGGATTGCGCACGGCGCCAGAGAGGTTGTCGTCGCGAGCAAGCAGCAAAGCAAGCCAGTCGGGGTACAGTATCGCAGCATGCGCGGCTCGACAGTGGGCGTGTCCACGCCACGGCATCTCCACGCGGCTGGCTGTGGAGCGTTGGCGTTGGAAATCCCTGTGTGCTGCGCCCCGCCATGCCCAAACCTGCGTGTCCCCGCTGTGTGTGTCGCCCCAGGCCCAACTGCATCATCCTGGCGGTGTCGCCCGCCAACGTGGACCTGGCCACCAGCGACGCGCTGCAGCTGTCGCAGGTGGCGGACCCGGAGGGCGTGCGCACCATCGGTGAGCGCGCGCGCGGCCCCGGCGCGGCCCCGGCGCTGGGCCAACGGGGCTTTTGCAGCGCGCGCGGGGCGGCCTTGGCGCCGGGACGGCGTGCGGGCATCCGCGGCGCGATGCAGTCGTGTGTGTTCAGGCTGCCCTCAGCACGTGCACCGCGCGGCAGCCAGCCGGTAACGCCCCAACAACACGAATGATGACGCCCTCGCGTTCGCAGGCGTGCTGACCAAGCTGGACATCATGGACCGCGGCACGGACGCGGCGCACATCCTGCGCAACGCCCACATCCCGCTGCGCCTGGGCTACATCGGCGTGGTGCTGCGCGCGCAGGCCGACATCGCGGCCAAGCTGCCCATGCCCGAGTGCCGCAAGTGAGCGCAGCGCGGGCGGTGGGCGGGGTGGGGCCGGGCCGGGGCGAGGCGGGGCGGGGCGGGCAGGAGGTGTGGGGGTGGCAAGGATTGGATGGCGAAACTGGGGGGTGGGGGCGAGTGCGCGGCCCGCGGTCTACAGCCATGCCAAAGCAGGAGCTTCGGGGTAAATGGCAGGGCGTGGCAGCTGGCGTGTCGGGCTCCGGGTGCCAGGCCCAGGAGCCAAGGCAAGTGGCGACCCATCCCCCGACAGCAACGCCGCCGGTAACCCCCAACTGGAGAAAACTACCCCCAACACACACACGCACACCCGCCTGCCTCCAGGCGCGAGGAGGCGTTCTTCGCCTCGCGGGCCGAGTACCGGGACGTGGCGGCGCACTGCGGCGTGCCCACCCTGGCGCGGCGGCTGAACGCCATCCTGGTGGAGCACATCCGGGGGCTGCTGCCGGGGCTCAAGCGCCGCATTCACGAGGCGCTGGAGGTGGGGCGTGGGGGGCTCTTCAGGCCGTGAAACTCAGAAGCCAGGGTGATATTGTACCGTGAAGATTGAGTTTAGAGGCGGGTACGGGGGCCGTGCGGTGTGTGCGGCCGCTGCTAAGGGGCCGGGCGCGCGTGGTGGCCGGGCTGACGGGCGCAAGTGCTGCGGCTGCTGCCGCCCGCTGCAGGGCCGCATGGCGGAGCTGCGGGCGCTCGGCGACCCCGACCCGGTGCAGAGCAAGAGCGCCAAGTGAGTGCAAGCGGCGGTGGTCCTGGCGGCGATCCTGCTTACCGGTATTCCTGCGGCGGCTGGATCTCGTGAATGGCCTGCGCTGCGCTGCCGTGGTGTGTGCCGCCACCTTGGCTTGTTCCGCGACCCGTACAAATCCGACGCCGCCGGCGCCGTACAAAGCACCGTGCCGCCCCGCGCCTCCACCCCAGGGGCGCCTACTTGCTGCAGTTGCTGTGCGACTACGCGGAGCGCTATGCCGCCATGCTGGACGGCCGCCACCTGGACCTGCACATGGCGCAGCAGCTCAGCGGCGGCGCGCGCGTGCGAGAGGTGGGCTGCGCGCCGCAGGCGGCTGTCTGCGCACCGCGCCCATAACCACCACCGTACTGCTGCTGCTAGTACTAGTACTCACACGGCGCACGTACCACGGCGGTCGCTTAGGTTGTGTGTCTTGACACACCCCGGTTCTCTCTCTGCTAACGCTGCGGGCGCGGCCCGCGCAGGTGTTCACGGAGCACTTCCTGCCGCAGCTGCAGCGGCTGGACCCGGCGCGCGACCTGTCGGACGGCGAGGTGTCCACGGTCATCCGCAACGGGGCGGGCGTGTCGGGCAGCCTGCTGGTGGCGCAGGTGGGCGGGCGCGGCGCGACACCCCGCGCAGTGGAGGCGCGCGGGGGGGGGCCAAAGTGGCAGGGACAGTGGTGGGGAGGCCCATGCGGCAGGGTTTGTAGGCGTGCGGGTAATGAGAGCAACGGCATGTGACGGGTGCGGCGTTGCCAGAGTGAAGGATGTGGGTTGAGAGGCTGCGCATGTCCTGCCAGCGCCCGTGACATGGGTGTGCCTGACCTGAGCTCACCTCGCACCGGCGGCCGGGTGCTGCGCGCAGGAGCCTTTTGAGCTGCTGACGCGCCGCGCGGTGCAGCAGCTGATGCAGCCGGCGCTGGGCTGCAAGGACCGGGTGCACGAGGAGCTGGTGCGCATCGCGGAGCAGGCGTGCCCGCCCGAGGCCGCCAGGTGGGCGCGGGCGCGGGTGGGGGGCGAGGGGCTGGGCAGAGCGCGCTCACTCAAGAACGTTGCGGAGTGGGCCGGGCGGTTCCGGGTGGGCCAGGAGGGCAAGAGGGGCAGGCGGAGCTGCTGGTGTCACCGGGGTCGAGCTCGGGGTTTGCAACACGCAAATGCGGCAGGCTGGCGGCGCCACGTGCCACCTTGCGCGATCTTGGGGAACGTTGCGGGCGCCGGCGACTCCCTGCACCTGCGCCCACGCTCTGCCGGCCCCTCGCAGGTTCCCGCAGCTGCAGCGGCACCTGGCGCACGCGGTGGTGGACTTCATCCACAGCGGCACGCTGCCGGCGGACAGCATGATCCGCTCGCTGGTGGACTGCGAGTGCGACTACATCAACTGCGACCACCCGGACTTCATCGGCGGGCGGGGCGCCATACGCTCCGTCATGCAGGTGCGCCGGCGCAGTGCGTGGGGTGGGCTGTGTCAGGGTGCGGCCGCCGGTGTCTTCCTGTGCGCCGGCGTCGCGGCTGAGGAGCAAGTTTGCTGATCAGCAATGTGCGCCGAGTCAATTGGCGTCCATTTATGGCTGCACGCGTGAAATGGCGAGGTGCCAAATGGATCCCGCACATACACACCGCAGGACCGGGCACAACGCCAGGCCGGCCCGGGCGCGACGCGCATGGGCGGCTCCGGCGAGGGCGGCTCCGGCGCGGCCGCCAGCAGCTCGGGCGCGGCGGTGTCGGGGGCCGCGCCCCGCAAGGTGCTGGGCAACGTGGAAAACGGCGCGCGCATGGCGCCGCCCGGCATCGGGCTGAAGGTGAGTCCGGCCGCCGCTGCTCTCCAGTTGGTTGGAAGGAGTGCGGAGCGGGATGGACGCGGTTGCCCTGCACGTGTGCGGTGCCGTGCATGTGGAGCTTCGCGACACGGCTGCCCCGGGCGCGCACGCCCAACCAGCTGCCTGCGCGCCACCTCCCTGTGAGGTTGGTCTAGCTTGGGCTGGTGTTCACAGCCTTTCCTTGTCCAACAGGCTCTGGATGGCGGCAGCTCGCTGGACGATGTGCTGCTGGGCACCGGCAGCCGCCGCCGCCGCAGCGAGAGCGAGTCAGACCTGGCCATGGTGTCGGCGCACACCGGCTTCGGCATCGGCGGAGGCGGCGGAGCAGGCGGTGCAGGCAGCGGCGGCAGCAGCGGCCTGACGGCGGGCTGGTTCAGCTGGTTCCTGCGAGACCGGCCAGACGGGGCGGGGGCGCCCAGCAGCAGCAGTAGCAGCGCCATGTCTGGGCCCACCGGCGGCGGCATGGGCATGGGGCTGGGTCGCGCCGGCGATGACAGCGTGGCGGCGGCGGCCGCGGCGGCGGCTGGCAGCGTCGCGCCGCTGCCCTCGATGCTAGCACGACAGGTGGGGGGCTGGGACGTCTGACCCACCGAGCTTTCACGGCTGGCATCATGCACGTAGCAACGACGAGCGGGGATGGTGTCGTTCTTTGCGCACTTTTAAGTGGCGTCTGGTGCGGTGTGTGGTGCGGTGTTGCTGTTTGCCGCAGGGCCCCGGCGGCGTGGGCCGCTCCCGGCTGACGGACCAGGAGCTGGCCGAGGTGGAGGTGGTGCGCAAGCTGGTGGACTCCTACTTCAATATCAGCCGCAAGAACATGGCGGACATGGTGCGGCCCGGGCGCGGGGCGGCGGGGCAGTGGCATGGGCTAGGGCATGGGCATGGGCAAGGGTCCTAGGAGTGTTTGGGTGAGGGTGGGCCCAGCCTTGCCAGGGACTGAGGCGCACGCACACGCAGTTTGGCAGGGCAACGGCAATTGCAGGGCAGGCCGGATCAGGTGTTGGGTGGAGGGGATCAGCAGAGCAGCTTGGCAATGCGTGACCCAGCCCCCGTGTTGCTGCGATCTCCCTCTCCACCCCCCAAGGTGCCCAAGACCATCATGCACTTCATGGTGCTCTACACCAAGCGCGGCCTGCAGCAGCACCTCATCAAGGCATTGTACAGGTGCGCGCGCGCGGCGCGGCTGCAGGGCCTGCCGCTCAACACACTCAGCCCACCATTATTCGCAAACGCACACCAGACAACCACACGCCGCGCAACCTGCCGGTAGCCCATGCGAATGCATCATGCCGTCATCGGTGCTTGCGCCCCGCGCCCACAACGCTGCATGCCACCCGCCTCCTCCCTTAAGTAAGCATGACTGTAACCACACTTTGTAACCCCTCACTCAGGGACGAGCTGCTGGACTCGCTGCTGACGGAGGCGGAGGACGTGGTGACCCGCCGCAACGCCGCGCGCGAGGCCGTGTCGGTGCTGCGCGCCGCCGTGGCCGCGCTGGAGGAGGTGCCGCATGAGATGTCCACGGGGATGGGCGCCGGCGGAGGCGGCGGCGGCGGCAGCGGCGCCGCGGCCAACGGCTCTGCCTCCAGCGGCAGCGGCGGCGCGGCGGGGAGCACCGCGAGCGCGTTCACGGCCGCGGCCGCGGCCACGGCGGCGGCGGCGGCGCGCAACGCCAGTGGCGCGGGCTACCACCAGCACTTGGGTGGGTCAGGGCCGGGCGGCGCGACGCCGCCCAGTTCTATGTTGCCCATGCCGGCGGTGCCCTTCCCCAACGGCACCGTGTCCGCAACGTCGTGATGCACTGGGGACGGGGGTGCACAGCAGCACAGCTGGCGCGGTAGGTGGAGGCAGGCGTGGAGTGGTCCCGTCTAGGTGGTATGGTAAGGGCGGGCCTTTGCAAATTGGGGCAGAAGCGCGGCGCAGCTAGGTGCCGCGGAAGAGAAGAGACATTTAGGCATATGTGGTTATGATAGGTAGCGCACAGTTGGTGCTGTTGTATAGCTCGGTCATCACGTGCTGCCGTCATGCCGTGCCAACATCGATCGATCGTGTGCATGGGGTGCTCAATGGTTGCACGGCTTTCAGCTGTGAGGGTGGCATGCGGGTCGGTGCAGGATGGACAAGGACTGGTGACTGCTGTGATGTGTAGTTCATGAGGGCAGGGCGCTGGGGGCTATGGGTGCCAGCCCAGTTCGAAACGGGGGCGCAGCTGTGCTTGCAGACGCGACGAGGCACGTTTGTATGCCCCGCGCTGGTCTTGACCAAGATTAGCAGCAGGTGCTGAAGTATTATTGCAGGGGGGCTGAGCCGAGTCTGGACAATTTGGTGGTGTTTGGGTGACGGGCAGTCTGGCTGACAGGGCCACCCAGTGTACCTCTGGTTGGGGCGCCCGAAGAATGCCTGGAGTGCCGAGCTCGGAGTAGCTCTGGAGAACCAAATGCAACTTATACGGTAGTGGGTGCTAGTGAAAGCACCCAGGCTCTTCGCACTGCAACCAGGGACGCGGACAGCTGCTGGTAGAGGTGCCTGGCTGCGGCTGTAACTGAACACTGGCAGAGGTGCCGTACCGCGTCCGTCAGCCCCGATTGTGTTACATCGTGCCAGCCACTAGCATCGTGCCAGCCACTGTTACATCGTGCCAGCCACTATTCCCGAAGGTGGTGGCTTTGAAAGTGGGCGAGATTCTAAAGTGGAGGCACGGCGGATTGAAGGAAGCGAGTGATCATCGGCCGGTCACGTTGACACTGGGCTTGGAGGTCGAAGGGCAGGAAGCCACAGCGAGCCGCACACGCCCCGCAAAGAAGCGCACAGAGTTTGACGTACAGAAGAAGCACTTATTCAGTGGCTTGTTCAAGGCGGACGGTTCGCCAGTTGTAGGGAAAATCGAACAGATTAAGGTGGCACTTTGCGCGGAGGAGGGTGGCATCAGCACCACCGAAGCGGTCGAAGCCTTAGGCACATGTTTGTACGATGCATTAGAAAAGGCTTTCGGTCCCACACGACCGGCCAACCTACGGGAGCAGGAGACTCCATGGTGGAACGAAGAGTGTGCTGCGGCGCGTACGGTGTTTGTGCAAGCAAAGCTAGCGCTGGGTTGTCCAGTGGTACGAGAAGGAGAGGTGTGGCAAAACTTCCGCGCAGCCAGGGCATCCTATGACCGGGTGAAGCGAAGGGCCAGGGCCGCGCACGACACCCAGGAGATGAGGGAGAAGGTGGCACGCTGCCGCGCAGACGCCCGACTGCTGTGGAGGATGATTGAGGGACGGACTAAGGAGCAGTGCCCAGTCACGGCCGATGGGTTTCGGGATCATTTTGCGACCCTACTAAACGACGGCGCAGGCGGGGGATGCCCAGCAGCCGCCCACTGCATTTTGGGTTCGGGTGGGAGGATGTCCGAAGATCTTTTTGCGGCTGACCGTACGTGTCTGCACGAGATGTTGAATAGCGAGATTACCCTTGATGAGGTAACACGCGCACTAGCAAGGCTGCCCAACGGCAAGGCAGCTGGCTTAGAGAAGGTACCGTCTGAGTGCTACAAGTACGCGGTAAAACCGGGCGACCCCACCACTGAACCGCCGACACCGGCGCTCAATAGAGTTGCACCGCTGGTGCACGTGTTGTTTAATAAAATCTGGAGCGAAGGGGCTTATCCTGAGCAATTTACTACAACTGTTTTGACACCAATTTACAAGCGGAAAGGTGACGTGCAGGCGCCTGGTAATTACCGGGGCATTGCAGTAGGGGGCGCCCTCGCAAAGTGCTATGCATCGATCCTTCTAGAGAGGCTGGCGAATGCCGGGGAGGAGTTTGAGTGGAGGCACACGGCTCAGGCCGGATTCAGGAGGAAGTACGGCACAACGCACCATCTTTTTGTCCTAAGGCATCTCATCAACAAGCACACGCGTGCTGGCGCCACCACCCCCCTCATTGTCGTACAAATTGATTTTGAAAAGGCTTTCGACAAGGTCCCACGACCATTAATTTGGATGCGACTGGAGGAACGCGGGGTAACGGGTGAGATGTTGGCGGCTTTGAAAAAAGCGTACGAGAGAGTGATGATGGTAGTGAAGGCCGGGGGTAAGCACAGTGCCCCCTTCGCAACCACGCAAGGGGTCAAGCAGGGCTGCCCGCTTAGCACAGAGCTTTTCGGCCTCTTTATAGAAACCTTAGCAGAGTACATTGATTCGGAAGATACGGACGAAGCCACAGGTGCACCTGAGATGAATGGCAAAAAGGTGTCACTGCTGATGTACGCGGATGATGTTTCCCTGCTGGCCACCACCCCTGAGCGGATGCGCCACTTGCTATCATTAGTAGACACGTTCTGCCTAGCTTTTGGCATGAAGGCAAACGTTACCAAGTGTGAGAGGCTGGTTTTTGCAGCCAACGAAGTAACGGCCAGCACTGTGTGCAGCGGATGCCAGGGTTTAAAGCTAGCAGGGCAGCCCATCCCTGCGGTGGACAAGGCGCGCTATCTTGGACTAGTGTACGGTCCGGGTAGGGCCTTCGTCAGCTGCAGGGAGACACTCTGCGAGTCAGCAAGGAGAGCCATGTGTGGGCTTAACACTAGATTGAACCGTTTACGCATTTTCGCACCAGATATTCGCATGAGGTGTTTCGACGTGCAAATCCTATCCATCCTTGCCTACGGATGTGAGGTATGGGGTCCCGACGTGCTAGTAGAGATGCTAGACGGAGGACCGCCACCCAGGAGGAATGACAGGAACAACCTAGCACAGGGCGCATTTGAGGCATGTTTGCGTGACGAGGCCGTAAAGCTGCAGGTCCAATACATGCGACAGACAGTGGGAGCAGCCAAACCGTCACACCGTCTCCTGTTTGCGGAGCTGGCCCAACTGCCGCTGCACTTTTTCATAGCCAAACAATGTTTGGGTTTTTACAATAGGATTTCCGCGCAAAACAGAAGTCTGGCTTTTGATGCACTAGTCGACGAGGCACGGGAGGCATGGGCGAATCCAATGGGAGATGGGTGGTGCGCGCGGCTGTTCCGTTTTGTGGCGGCACAGGGTGTCGACGCGTGGCATTGGCCAGGCACACACGAGTCCAGAGAGGAGTGGAGGGCAAGCACGGTCCTACCCGATGGACCTATCTTATCTACCTTCAGGGGCCATTTGACGAGGGCGTGGGAGCACGAGAGGCTGGTAGCGGACCCGCACGCATTCCCTTCAGACGGCAAGCAACCCGGCATACACATGTGCAAACACAAGCATTGGATGGGGCTAAGCGCACTAGGGTCCGCGCCGCCGACCCTGCACGAACACAGTAGAGCATTCATACCGGTTGCACAGCATAAGCTTTTGATGAGATTCCGTTTATGTTGCTGGCCAATCACCGCGAACCGTGCCTGGGAGAGGCCTAGGGAGGAGAGGACGTGCCCACTATGTACGGCCAATGAGGTGGAGGATGAGCACCACGTCCTGATGCAATGTGCTGCCTACACCGAGTTACGAGCGTGCAGTGGCCTAGACTTTAGCCTAAGCATGCGCGAAGTGATGCTGAAATCTGAGCCTGTCAAGTTAGCTGCATTACTCAGCTCCATCTGGGAGCATAGAAGTAGGGAAGTCCCCCTTGCAAGGGGAGAACAATAAATAGGACAATCATGCACTGGCGTTATAAGGGTCACCCCGGCCCGGGCCTCCGGTTTACACGCAGCAGGAAGGCACGCAAGAACGTGCGCACCACTCTGTAACCACACACACACACACTAGCAACACCGCCACCAGCAACACGCTCAGCAGCAGCACAGGACTGTGCAGCCCTCAGGGCCGACAGCCCTGGGTCCGCACTGTCAGCAGCATGTTGCCGCGGGTGCAGTGGGCGCCCACTGCGCAGGGCCAGGGGCACGGGGCCGTGCGCAGCAAGTGAGAACTGAAGCGGGAACGGCTGGGCAGTTGCTTCTGGGTTACGGGTTCTATCCGTGGAATGCTACTGAAGACGGCAAGTGTCAGCCCCTGACTCACCCGAGCACCTTGAGGGCGTGGAGCCCGTGGAATTGTGGGGACGAGGTGCGCGCGAGGGCAGGTGTGGCGGGTCAGTTGCAGCCGGCAGACTTGCAGAACGTGCAGACGAGTTAACGGAACGCCGGGATAGCCGAATGCCGTTGCCGACAGGCTCCTTATACGCACCACCCCTTTTGCGCCATGCTCACTTGTAGTACAAGGCGCCGTTCTGGGTGAAGGTGTGGCTCCAGTTGCCCGCGGGCGCAGAGGCGGCCAGGACGGGCCCGTCCAGCGCGCAGTCCGCTGCCGGGAGCACACATTCGGTGTCAGCGGCGTCGATCCAGCCATCGCCCCCAGCCTCCAAAGCTGGACCCCCCCCCAGCCCCATGTGCGCATCGCCCTCACCCGCGGGCACTTGCACCACGTTATGCCACGTGGTGCCAGACCACGTCAGCTGCAGCGTGCCGTTGCAGGGCACGTTGACGGTCTTGGGCGCAGAGTAGAATGCCCAGGACAGAACCACGCGCGACGGCGCCGCGGCGCCGCCGGTCGACGTCTCTGGGGCGCAGGGGCAGCGACAGTGCGGGAGCAAGTTGCTGTGCCGGTTGCGACAAGGCTCCTTCCTTGAGTCCGCAGGGCCTGGTAACCGCAACGGCACTCCCCTGGCTGTGCTGCTGCATTCAACTCAGGTCAACTGCATGAGCAAGTGGGCGACCCACGCGCAGAGACGGCGCACGCTGCTAGCGCGAGCGTTGCGAGCGCCAGCCACAGGCACCGCGGCAAGCATCTGGCCCGCGTCATGGTGCTGAAATGGAGTATTACAGGGCCCCGAGTTCTTGTGAAGTACTTGGTTTTGCAGTTGCAATTAGATCTGTGTTTGACAACGGGTATTTAGCTAGCTGCCCGATCTTATTGCACCTCGGACTCCACGGCATCCTCCCCGGGCTGCCCCTCCACCGTGCCTGCCGCCGTCTGAACCTGCCCCACATCACAATCAACGCCTGTCCACTGCGCGCCAGCACCACCAACAATCCAACATCACCCCTACAATGGCAACACAAGCGTCATCATGCGAGTCCAGCGTTTGTGCAACGCCTTGCGGAGCAGCGCAGCAGGGCACTGCCATGTACACGGGTCGTGGACAGCTAGCGCCGCCTCAGCAGGCGAGGGCGTTGACAGTCAGCAGCATGTGGCCGCTGCTGCAGTGGGAGTCCACTGTGGGGACCGGGGCACCGGGAAGGAGGCGTACCGCGGCGGGTTACCACAAGCGTGCGTCAGGCCCCACAGCAGCAAACGGCGATGGTTGACGCGAGGGGACACGGCGGCACAGACGCCAGCGGTGCGGCACCCCAGGACGTGCTCAGCCTGTACCTGAGCATCTTGAGTTCACAACCACATGCGGAGGGCGAAGATCGCGTCGATGCACGGGGTAATGCGAGGGCAGAAGGCGGGAAGCGGAGAACGGGGGAAGGATACGTTGGTGCAGCGGTTGGTACTCGCTACTCGCTAGCAGCCACATGCTCTCAAGTCCCGACTCTGCATCTTTGGCGCCTGCTGGCACCCCCGGCACCTGCACCCGCGCCGGCAGCATGCAGCGGCACCCTCGACCCACTTGTAGTAGTAGGTCCCCGGCCGCGGGAAGGTGGTGGTCCAGGTGCCCTTGTTGGAGGTGCCCGCCAGGATTTGGCCCTCCTGGGAGCAGTCGGCTGCGTGCAGGATACCGGTAGATGGATGCGGCGCGGCTTCATGTCAAAGCCAGGCAGGGGCACGCCCAGGCGCCCAGATGCCCCCACGCCCACACACTCGCGTCCTCTCACCCGCAGGGATGCTGACCACATTGTGCATCAGGTCGCTGCCCGTGTCCCAGTTGAGGGTGAGCGGCGCCCCGCACGGCACGTCCACCGTCAGGGGCGCCGGATTGGGCCCCCACGTCTGCATGACGGGCGCGGGGGCTGGCGGCGCGCGGCACAGGGAGCAGGGGCGCGGAGAATGGGTCAACGTCAGAAGAATGGGTGGAAATGGCGCTTGGTGCTGTGTGTGTTGCTTGGAGTATGACCTCAGCGAACACTGCAGTCGACAGCAGGGTCCCCGGCTGGCACACACCCTGCGTCCTGCAACGAGGCCAGCGCTGACACTTACCCGCGCGCGCTGCAAATGCCGCTAGCGCCAGGCTGACAGCGGCGGCGGCGAGGAGCCGACCCAGCACGTTGCTGCTGGCACGTCCCATGTCTTTTTAGCTCCTTGCCGTTAAAACTGTGGTGCCACGGGAGCTGTGTAAAGTTATTGTTGGCAGCTTGCGGTGTGTCAGGCATTTCGGAGGCTCAGCAAAGCAAGACCTTGCCCGGAGGAGCGGGCTTCGTATGCCAGCGACGCCGTATATAGCTACGTCACTCTTCGACCTGTGTGCCCCCGCGCAGCTTCAACCGAGGACAGCGCACGAACACGCTAGCCAGGGCGAACGGAGTGCCCTCCCTTGCGCAGCCCGTGCCCGGTCCGCCGACACCGCGCCGAACCGCGGGACGGCGTACTGGGACGGCGCACTGCCGCACAATTCCCCTCGGCGCAGCATCCAGCGAAGGTCCTGGCAGGTGTTTGTCTGCGCTGACGAGCGCTGGAAGGGCGATTGTGGCGATTTACGGCGGCCTTGATCCGGGCAGACTCCATTTCGCCCGAAGGGTCGGCAGCGATCTATAACACCTTCAATATTCATAACAGTTTCAAATACATCATTTGCATCACACGCCTCAGCGCGACAGCTGCCGCAGGGCAAAGACAATTTTTGCTTGCGCCCCTGGAGTTCAAACCAAAACTCTGCAGCATCTCAAAAATGTAACTTGTACAGATAAGTAGGCGCGGCTCAGACGTGAGAAGAGGTGCGAGCGGGGGCGACGCGTTTCATGATGCAATTTCGCCCGTGGCCTGGCGCTGCCAAGAGAGAGACTTGGCAGTGCGCAATTTTAGACGGTTTTCTGCTCAAGCTGAATGACGAAGGATGTTCCGCCCTCCCCCGCAGGCATGGCGCGTGCAACCCGCGGTTTCTTCTTGCGGGTGTGGGCGCTGCAGCTGCTGGTGATCGCCCTGGTGCTTTCACCGCAGGCCTGTAACGGTGCACGCCGTGTGTTCACGCCAGACCTTGTCAAGGGCGTTGGCGCAGCTGCGCGCACCGCAGAGGAAGGTGGCAGCACGGTGGTGGCGGGCGCAGACCCGGCCCTCGCCCTGGCCCGCACCTCCGCCAGTGTCATGGGCGGCAGCGGCGGTAGCAGGACTGCCGCCACCACCACGACAGTCAGCAGCGGCAGCACCGCGAGCGCTTCCAGCACCTCCAGCAGCTCGGAGCCACCAGGCAGTCAAGGAGAAGTCCTAGAGCGCACCCACACAGCAATGCTCTCCGTTGAGTGGCAGGTGGGCGCGGCGCCGCCTCGCAGCACTCCGGCGGCCAAGACGGACACCATCGCGAGCCCAGACTGGGGCGGCGGCAAGCTTGCGCCCGCGGGCGCCTCAGACCCTCCCGGGCTTCAAAAGGACGAGTGGGATGACTACGACCTTGTGTTGGGCTGGTCCGGCCCGCACGTCAGGTGGTCAGAGCCGCAGATGCTAGGCGGCAGCTTCGATCCAGGAGCTGGCGGCTGGTACGGCCCTGGCTACTACGGCGGGTACGGAATGTACAGCATGCAGCTGTGGGGCATGTACGGTGACTGGTCGTGGACGGGCTGGTACGGCGGCGGGTATGGTTATGGGTACGGCGGGGGCTATGGTGGGCAGCACGCGGGGTCTGGGTTGCCTGGCGGCTGGCGGGATGAGATGATGGCTCAGATTGAATTAGAGCTAAAGGTGAAGCTTGACCTGGAGGAGAGCAGCGTGCGCGTGAGCACCAAGGCTGAATAGGAGAGCAGGGATGGCTGCTCACGTTGTGGGCACCAGGCAGCCTTTGTTGCCTAGCAGCCCGGGTACGGCGCCAGGTGTGTGGGATGACGCGCAATGGGCAAACGTGCAAAGCCTGCAGCTGAAAACTGAATGAACTTGTGTTTGTGCGCGCATACTGTATTCATTCATTTACTTGATTTGCAACATAGGCAGATGTTATTGACGTATCAGTAGTTAGGCGACGTGTGGGTGGCGGAGATCGTCTGACGGCAGGCTAGTGCCCATTGCCAACACATTCTTAGGGTGTCCGCGCATCTCGGTGCGGTCTGCAACCATGCTCAGCGCAAGCCTCAACAAACGCGCAGCCTGTCATTGCTTAGCAGTACCGTATGCGGGTCCGGTATTCTGCAGTTATCGGATGTGGGCCGGCTATCATAGCCAGCTTGAGTTACAGCACCGGAGTTTGCGGATACGGAACAGCAAAGCTATCGCTCATCGGCCGAGGCCATTACTGGGCCTGTTATGCATGCCAAGTTACAGTTACACATGGTGAGGCGCTCGTGTCCATCCCTGTCCAAAACAGTGATGCGGATCTATGCACCACGCACGTTGTTCTGGCAGCCTCCAGCAGTCCATCCTATGATCCTAGCCGGCTAGCCACACACTCATATTACTCTCGGCAATTACGTAGCTGTACGTAACACGCATGGTGCAGGGACAATCGGAAAAGAAGCGAGTAATGCAGCATCCTCACCCATTACCAGCCGATGGGTGAGTCATACCCCGCACTGACCGCCCCCCTGGCCCGCCCTGGAACGCACAAGAAGTCTAGCACGTTGCCACCACCCGTCCTTGCATTGCATTGTCAAGGACGCAAATGCACTTAATACCTAAGCACCAAGGGATACAATACCAATCAAGTGTTGCACCAAGAATTGGGTGCGTGTACCGTACCCAAATGAATGCCAGGGCTCGTGACCACCGTAGCCTGTGCATTGCTATTGTCTTCGCTTGCCAATCATTCCACGTCGGACTCATCAGAGGAGAGCCGCCAGTTGCCCCGCACCTGCCCCATCGACTTGAGGTACCGCTGCACCTCTGGAATCTGGTCATCCCCAGACCAGTCCTCTTCCTCCTCCTCCTCCTCCTCCTCCGACTCGTTTTGGTCCTCTTGCTGGTTCTTTGCGTGAGGCCCGCCGGCGGGTGCCTGGCGGCGGTCCCCCCAGGCGGGCCCCGGCAGGTCCTCCTCCCCTACCGCTAGGGACACCCCACGCAAGCCACCGCTGTTGCGGCTTGTGCCTGTGCTGCTGCTGCTGCTGCCGCCGCGGTACCGTTCACCTGGCGAGCGGCGCCCCTGCGCTGCTATGGGGGCTACATCGCCCTCGCCCTGGCTACCCGAGCTGCGCAGCTGCCGGCGCGTAGGCGAGTCGCAACACTGCGGCGGCATTGGCAGGCTGTCACAGTCCCCTGCTGACACGTCCTCCTCTTCTTCTTGGCATGCACGCAACGCACCTCCATGGGTGCTGCTGACCAGAGCTTGTGGACCGCCCGTCCGCCCACCCGCAACACCATGCACTGTGTTGCGCAGGCTGCTGCTGTTAGATGCTTGGCCGACCCCGCCACATCCGAAGCTGAAGCAGCTGTTGGCGCTGCTGCTGCACGCCATGCCGCTGCTGGACCAGTCCTCCACGCAGCCGCCGGCGCTGCTGTTGCCGCCAGCCTGCGCGGCACGCCGCGGGCCTTCAGCCTCCGCCCAGCCACGGCCCAACGGGTTGCCGTCAGCGTTCTGCGCCCAGGGGTCTGGCAGGTCAGCGCTAAAGCCCAGGTATTGCTCCACGCCGCCCAACAGGTCCTCGACGTCCTCCAGCTCCGCCTCCAGCTCCGCCTCCCACGACTCTGCGACGCAGGCATCCCGGCCCGCCGGCCTGCCCTCCGTCACCGGCCGCTGCAGGCTGGGGGGCCCGGCGGAGGCTGCCATGTCTGTTGTGGCGGAGGCAGTGGGGCTACCCGGCTGTGTGCGGCAGCTCTGTAAAGGCTGCTGCTGGTGGAGGGCGTAGTCATACCTCCATGCCGGCGACTCAGCAGCAGCGCCCTTGACTAGGCGCAGCGGTCGGCCTTCTACGGCCACCTTGCAGCCGCCCACCTGCCGCGCAACTGCGAGCCTACCACCCGCCACCTCGTGGGCAGCCTGCTCACAAGCACTGTCAAGCGGCATTGCGAAGGCCGCTGTGGACACACCCGTGGCGTCTGCTGCGGCGCCTGCACCTCCGTAGCGCAGGTTCGGTCCCGGGCTCGCCGACCGCACCGCTGCCAGCGTTACAATGACACCGCGTGAGCCCGATCTAGGCCCGGGGCTGGGGCTGCGGTCCAGGGGGCTGGACCGGTCGCGCAGCCGCTCCCGGCCTAGCCGCGACGGTGTGCAGTCGTCCGCCTTAGCGTGCAGTCGTCCATCCTCGGCGCCTCCTGCCGCTACACCTTTGCCAGCGTGAGCGTTGAGCAGCGGCCGGTCCGGCTGCATGCCACGGAGCCCATTGCTCTTGGCATTACCCTCCGCGGCATATGATGGAGAGTTGCAGCCTGACGGTGACACGAAGAGCGGCTTGCGGGCGCTGCGAGGCGCCTGCTGGTCCTCCACGTCGATGTCACCGCTGGTGCCGGCTGGTCCGCCATCATAGCTGACCCGGCGCACAGGGCTTTCCCCTGCCGGTCCAGCACCTGCAGCCGCATTTGCAGCCGGCTCAGCCGTGTCCTGCTGTTGAACCTGATTGCGGGACCGCAGCCAAGGGGCGGTGTCGGCAGCATCCTTGCGGCCGGCAACAGTTGTGCCGGTGGCGTTGTTGAGGCGCTGGCCTTGTTTTGCAGCCCCAGTTGCCCGCCGCCCGGTTGCGCCTTTCAGGCTGTTATCTGGACTCCACAGCTGCGCGGGTAGCTGCTTTTTGGGCCGCGGATCTGCGGCCACCATACTAGCCGCCGTCGTTGGAACTGATGCGGCCTGATGCGCCGGCCCGGCCCGGCCTGGTGATGCGTTGCGGCCGCGAAGTACTGCAAGCGCTTGGGCACGCGCAGCTGACATCGGCGGCTGGTTGAGCGCAGGTCCTGGGCTGGTGGGCCGGCTGGGGGCTCCTGACGCCTTCGTGCTGCCGACAGTGATGCGGGCACCAGCAGACACAGGCCGAGTGCGCGGGGCGCTGGCTGCGCGAAACGCCTGCGTGCCGCCCCTGTCAGTGTCACTGTGCCGGGATGCCGGTGCCCTGGCGGCTGTTGCTGCAGTGGTTGCTGCGGCACGGCTGGACAGACTTGGCGCACGCGAACGTGGGGCGCTGGCTGGGCGCCGCATTGGTGGTGAGGGCGAGACAGGCCGGGGGCGCGGCGCACGGTTGGCTAGCTCGATGTGTGACGCCAGAGGCAAAGCCCCCGCAGCTGCCCTCTCAGCAGGTGTTGGGGAGAACGGGCGGCCGCTGATCTCGCCACTCTCGTCCAGCAGGCAGCTGAGCTCACCCCTCGACCACCAGTCCGCGGTCTGGCTTCCCCGGCTCCCGCCCCCCACTGACAGCCCGTTGACGCCTGCAGCGCTGCTGGGCACGTTGGGCCTGGGCTCCGGTCCCGGGCTGCTGGGACGGCGGCCCTGAGTGGCCGTCGTCTGTGCCCGGGCTGAGCCAGCAGCAGAGGCCCCACGCCGCTCTGGCCCAGGTGATGCGCACCGGCTCGGCCCAGCGGACCTGGCCGTCGCCTGGCTCCCAGCTCCAGCTGCACCCCAGCCCCTTGCGCCACCGGACAGCGGGCGGCTGCGCGTCGTCGGTCCAGGAGACGATGGCCGCGAAGCGGCAGCGCCCTGCCGGCCGGGTGATTTTGCACTGGCTGGCGGCACGCGCCGGCCCCATTGCGGCCGCTCCTGCGGGCCAGCGCTGGTGTCGCGCCTTGCGCGGCTCGTGGGGTCTGGGCTAGCATGTCGCGTGTCCTGACGGCCCTGTGCCTCGGGTCCCTGGCTGAGCGGCCGCCGCGGCTGCGACATGGCGCGCCGCTGCCCCGCCTGCTGCTGGCGGCCGGGCGCCTCCTCGCCGGGCAGCGACTCCCTGCGCTGCCAGCGCTGTGTCGGCGCGCCAGGGAGCGCCTGGTCCCGGAAATCCACGCCGCCGCCCTCGTCTGCTGCATCCCCGTCCTCCACCGCCTCTAGCTCGGCTTGCAGCTGCGCCAGCCCCGCCAGCACCTGCTCCCTGCGCGTTTGTGGTGGCTGCTGCGGCGCCTGCTGCGCTGCCTGCCGCTGCTGCTGTTGGGCCGTGCGCCGCGCGCCAACGGCCGCGCTGGCCCAGGCGCCGCCGGGCCTGGTGCTGCCGGCCATGGTACGATGAACCGCCAGGTAGGAGGGCAGGAAATCAAAGCCCAGGGCCCGGTCGCGGCCGGTGAGGGTGCCCACCCCGAAGTCCACCGACACCTGCCGCCCCGACCGCACTGCCTCACCCAGCGCCGCCAGGAGCCGGCGCGTGCCGGCCTCCATCACAGCGCGCGTGAGCGAGCGGGAGAATCTGAGGTTGTGGACAAGGATGCAAGGAAGCATGGTGTGAGCCACTTGTTGTAGCTGCGAAAATGCTGGTAGCTGGCCTGGTATGCATGAAAGACATGGATCCCCTGTACCACTGCGTGTCTTACTTGAGGGCTACGCGCAGGCCATCATATTCCTCGCAGGGCTGCAGCTCCTCCGGCTGTGTGGTGAAGGCACGCGTCGCGCTGGTTGCGTGGTGCAGCGCATGCGTGCGCAAGTAATTCTCGGCTGGGATGAAGACGGGGCGGAGCTGCGGTGGTACCCCCTCAGCAGCAGCGGACGCGTGTGCAGTGCTCCGATGCCAAGTGAGGCGACCGAACGCGGCGATGCTGGCGCCGCGGTGGCTGGCGAACTGTTGCACCACCCACGCCTGGATGGCGGACCACACGGCCGCGTAGACGTGCTGGTCCAAAGCCTGCAGCGCCAGGATGAAGCGCACGGGTCGTCGCGCACGGGTTGAGTGTGCCTTGAGCATTAACCTGATAGCGGGTCTAGCGGGTGCCAAAACAACAGCCCACGCACCTGCTTGGCGCCCCGTGCGCATTCCTTAAACAAATCTAGCTCCGTCCACATTATGCGCCAAAGTAGGAATCAGGGAGCGTGGCTACGTCGCCGCTCGGCTACACTCGTTGACTTTCGGCGTGTGTGGCGCAAGCAGCCCCATGTTTAGAGCCGAAGGAGACTTCGCGCTTAAAAAGGAGGGTTCAGTATATTTAAGCAAGTCAGAATTCTGGGTCGCTTGCTGTGTTGCTAACAGTGCTAATTCGATGCGACGCGCATGAGCGCATGACTTCCAGAAGCGATGGCCTTCAACGTTTGATCCTGGTTTACTTTTGTAAGGAGGGCCAGAGAGCCAAGAGAGCCTGTCGCCTGCTGTTCACCTGTCGGTTTGGAACCGGATTCACCGGCACAAATCCTGGGCCCGTCTAGCGGCCCCATGAAGCTGCAGTCACTGCAGCCAAAAGCGCAGGAAGACAGGTGTCTCGGTGTGGGGGTGAGTCTCCTGTCGGTGTTATAGGTGGGACGCCGAGTGAACAGCAAAAGCCGGCAAGGGTTGGCACTTACAGCATGCATCCAGATGCATCAGCGTTAAAGCATCTCGTGGCCACCGGTCCAAAGGTCATCCACGAGTCAATACATAGGTCATTGATATCCATTGAGCAGTGCGCGGTGTCTACACGATGTCAAGGGACGAGAACACTCCGCCGCTGCCTGGGATTGAGTCAGGAATTGCCAGGCAGGGCCAGGAGACCAGGCTGGTGCAGGAGATGAGGAGAGGGCCTCGGCTCCTTCATCGGGGTGATGATGTAGACAGTGTGTAAGTTGCATTTGTGTGCTACACAGCCACAGAGCCCACGTGGCACGGCTCCGAAGATTGCACCGTCGAAGCGACGTCCGGGTCTCCGGGGAATGCGGAGGCACGAACCCCACGGATTTCCCAAGGTCCTGACTCCCACGACTGCTGGTGTACCCGTCACTAATATTTATATATATGCATAAGGACATTACGCGCTGTAGCTTCCTGCAGTCCTTGCTGTGCGAAACAAAGCTTCGAACTACTCGTTTTGACATTGTGTGTGAAGCGGGCCGTGCGCTTCCTCGTTTGTGAGCTGCTACTATTAAGGGGCACACCGTGGACATGCGACGCCGGGCTTGAGCTGCTTCTGAGCGCCTGGCCTGGTTTGGAGCACAACACGCGGACTGCTCATCCAGTTGATTTCTGATCCCGGGCAAAATGTCGAGTAGCAGTGGAGATAGCAGCAACATTGTAGGTTCGGGGAAGGGCTAACTTGGGATTAACGCGCGGCAGTATGTTTTGTCCTCATGCGACTGTGAAGTTCCTCGCGAGCAACTTAGCCGCGGGGCCAGGGTATCAAGCTTGCTTATACACATGATGGCTGGCGAGTTGCAAAGAGACACGTCGTCGGCACGCCCCGGCGTGCCTGCACACGCTTGACAGCAAACCCGAGGCGCGCGCGGCCCCTGGCGCGGCCCAGCACGCAACCTGGGCGTTCTTAGTTGCTTAAGTGTGTGTGTGTGGGGGGGGGGGCAGTTCATTCCAGAACCCAAAGCGACCGACCGACCGGGGTGTGGACACTAGCGGCGGAGAGATTATTGCTCTATCCCGCGCAGGTGCGTGTGCACGACGCGTCGAAGACGGCACTCAACCCCAACCCTCCCCACTCCCCGCACAGTTCACCACCGTCCTATCCGGGGAGGGCGGTTCGAAATGGCAGATCGTCATCGCGCTACTGGCGAGCAGCGTGGGCTTCGTCGTGGCTATCGTGAATTCGGCATTCGCCTATTTCCGGGACAGAAAGCAGATGGAGGAGCTGGCGGCTCAGGAGCGCCGCTTTGAGGCATTCAAGGTGCGTTCAGGACGCGTTCGGCCGCTGCGTGCGACTGGTCTGTACACCCCTGTGCTCGGGTGCCAGGGTGAGGTGATTGCTATTGGGGGTTGACAATGAACGGCATCTCAGAGAACATGCTGTGTGGACCCCAGCTGTTCACAACCCCGTCCACCGTGTGGCATGCTTTTGACGCAACCCGTAGAAAGAGCTGGAGGACAAGCAGCGGAGGCTGGTGCGCTACGAAAACGTGCAGGAGTAAGTGGGAAGGCCGCCTTGTGTGGCTGAACATGTGGGTGCGCACCAGCACTGCCTATTGGCAAACGCGGGCTCATGCTATGCCCGGCCTTTACCCCGTCACTTCACATGAACCGACACTTCTCATGCGCTTGTAGTGAGTGCGGACTCTTAGTACATACTTATGCTATGCCCGGCCTTTTCCACAGGCTGATGAAGCAGTACAAAAAGCCGCTGCTGCAATCGGCCTTTGACCTGCAATCCCGACTGGCCAACCAGGTGCGCCCGCGCGCGCGGCCGCATACGCACGTCCCCCAAGGCCTACAGCGACAATAAGCCCAAGCCCTGATCAATGGCAACGACCAACCCACGGCATCGCGCATCGCTGTGCATACCGTTTGACACATCCATACACAGGTCAGGTCAAACTTCCTGTACAAGTTCGCCAACCAGGGCGCGCGTGACAAGGAGTACGCGCGCCTGAACATGGCGTTCGTGATTGCGGAGTTCCTGGGCTGGCTGGAGGTGATCCGGCAGGAGATTGTGTTCATCGTGGGCGAGGGAACCGCCAACCTGAACATGATCATCGACGCCATCAAGTTCCAGTTCACCGGCGAAACGCCGTGCCAGGGTGGGTGCTGTTTGGCGCAAGCTGCCAGTGGCGCCAGCAGACCAGGGGGCGGCGCTGCATGCCGACGCGCACTCCGACCTGGGGCGCGGAAGGCCATAACGACCGATCACGTGGTTGTCTGGATGCGCCCGCGCAGGCAAGAGCAGCGAGCCCAAGGAGGCGGACGAGCACTGGCAGGTCCTGCAGCTGTACGCCGGTGGGTATCGGCACCCGCCCGCCAGTGCATGAAACCGTCGTGTCGTGGCCTTGCCTGGCCGCGTGAACCGTCATCCGCTTGGCCTCAAACCTAGACAAAACCTTGATGCAGGCGAGCTGCGCGCTATTGGTGAGGTGATGCTAATGGAGCGGGCCGACGACGACGAAAGCACGGGCTCCAACCTGGCGGTCATAGGGTGAGTGCAGGGCCAGCGCGGTCCATGGTTTGTCTACCTCTTCCCCGCAATAACGTTTGCAGGTGGGCTGTGAACTTGAGTACGTGACTTCAGTGCTAGCACCCTGGCCGCGCCGTTCACCATCAGTGGCGTCGCTGCTGTGCCAGGCTTTGTCTCTCTCTCGCTCACTCACACACATGCACACACACACACACGCCGACACACAGGTACGCCGAGTTCCAGCGCCGCTGCAACGCGACGGCGCCGGAAGACGGCGCGCCCCCCATCGAGGTGGCGGAGTGGAAGTCGTCCAAGGGCCGGCTGCAGCAGGAGACGCTCAAGCCGCTGATGCACTGGATCGACAAGCTGCTGGAGCTGGACGACAAGTCCACGCCCACCAAGCGCATGACCATGCTGCAGGTGTGCTCCACGCCGTTGTCCCGCGCTTCGGCCAGCCTGGGCTCAGGCCTGGGCTGCCTGTGTCCTGCCTCCTTGCGTACACATCCTTCCTCGGCCATGAGCGTGTAACGACGGGAAAAGGCCCTTCGAAGTTGTCAGGAACGGGAAGTACCCGCGTTACAGAGCGCATGACAAGCACTGTGTTGGACCTGCGCAGGTGCTGCTGTGCAAGCTGATTGACGTGCTCGACAACGCTGTGCCGTACGAGGTGGGGCCCGAGTACGACCTGGAGAACAACGAGGAGCCGCGGTGAGCCGTTGTTCCCCGATGCGGGTGGTGCTGTGCAAGGGATGGCGGCGATGGTTGCCGCGCGAGGCAGGCTCGCGCTGCTGTGGTTGTGATGACCACCTCACTCTATCTTGCACCAATTGCAGCTACATCACGCGTGACTTCCGGCTCACGCCACTGGTGGGCCGGCTCACGGTGAAGCAGCTGGAGTGGCTTGCGGACCAGCGCTTCATGGTCGGGGCGTATAACTCGGTGGACTGGCAGTTCCACACGGACTGGTGGAACACCTTGTGCGACGACAAGACCGAGGCGGAGCGAGCCATGTACGAGAAGCTGGCGTTCCCCGGCTTCCGCGAGGTGCGTGGTCTACGGCCCTGGGGCACCTGCGCTCGTGACAATGCCCTGCATGCCCTGAGTCGCCCTGGCCTCCATTCATCGTTGTGTAGGACCTGCGCACGGAGAGGGACGGCTCACAGAGGTCGCAGGCGTCCCGCGAGAAGGCGCTCGGGAAGGATGGGTGGCCGGGTAAGCCGCTGAATCGTACACACTGCAAGGCTGCGTGAGAGCGATGCGTGGAGGGAGGGCCTGCTGCTGTACGTAACTCCCCCTCACGCCGCGCTCATACAGGTGCCTGCCCGCCGAAGAGCCCACGCGTACGGCCGGCGTGGTGGTGGGCCGCCCTGCCACACGAGGACCACAAGACGTTCATGCACGAGCTGTACCTGAAAGGCCGCCGGCCGCCACCGCAGCACATGGGGGCCGGCCTGTACAAGTCATGTGAGTGACGACCGTTTAAGGGTCACTTTACCGTAGTTGCAAAGCGGAAGCGTGTTAGGATCCTCAACGACTGATCACATGCTTGTGTCTGCTGCAGTGTCCCTAACGCGGGGGAACCCGGGCGCCGCACCGAACGGGCGCGAGGGCAGTGGCTACTGGCCATTCAACATCCTGCGCAAGCGCAAGGGCGGCAGCGCTGCGGACGGGCAAGGAAACAACAAGGTCAGCCCTGCGCCGGCACAGGAGTACGACCCGCGGCCCGCAATCCTGACGTCGCCGTCGGTGCACCAGCTACGGTGGGCACCATCCGCGGCAGCCTCGCCCACGCGTGAGTCGGGCGTGGCGGGGCGTGTAGGCCGTGAACTGCGGACTTTTTAATTGCGGGCTTTGTGTGCGGGGCGTACGCGTTCATGCGTAATCGGGTGTACCCACGATAGGATTTGACAGGAGAGCACCATGCGCAAGCACTTCGGCACCATGAGCGCACACTAAGCCGACTGTACTTCTGCTTCCCCCATTTGCATGCAGCCTCGGTGCACTTCGCTGCTGGTGCATCCGCGCGCGGCAGCGACATGGTTCAGCCTGTGGGCAACAACCCGCGCTCCAACGCGGGCTTGTAAGCGCCACTTCCAAACCGCTGCACTCGAGGGGGAGGATTCTCGAAGTCATCATATGCAAATGCCCGGCAAGGTTGGCAAGGTTGGCACGCTTTATCTTGGCGGCTGAGAATGACGGGTGTGACAGGTTTCATTCATGTGTGATGCGCAACGCCAGCACACGCATGTGCACGTGTGGCTGAAAGGGGCGGGAGTGGCCAAGGAGCTGAAGACTCATGAACAGAGCTTAAGCATGGGGGGGGAGGGCACCGAACATGACTACGGTACTGAACAAGAATGGCTGATTCTGGACTGAGGGGCCCCGGCGGCCAAGGGCTGGCAAGGAACCCCGCTTGGTGTGTGATGCAGAGCGCGTGAGGACTAGGGCTATGGCCCGTGGGTATAGAATGCCCTTCATCATTCAATTGCCTTCATCAACTGAAACTGGGACGACCTGGCGTTGCTGTTGTGCTTGTCACGCTGTAAGCCACTTGTAACGGTCCGACATCGGGCAACGTGAAGGGACCATCACGGCCAACGGGAAACGGTACACGGAATACGAGGATTACACCTAGGCGCTGGACGGGAATCCTCGGAAGCACGGGTGCTCGGAAGAGTGACCCTCAGGCGCGTCTCGACGACGTCCCGCACTGCCGCACACCGAACTCGCAAGAACAGGCCGCACACCAGGCGCACCAGCACCTGCGCTCAGCGTACCCTATACGAAGAAGCATAACATTTGACCGAATCGTGGCCTTACTTTTGCTCATCAGCTTCTGAATATTAAGTTATGAATGCGACATTACAAAGAAGGGACAGTCCGACCAAGCAAGGGTGCCCCGCACCCAGGTCAGGAGGGACCATCTCCGGCCCGAAGGGAAACCACCCTCCCCCCAGCAGGCTGCCGACCTTCCACCAACACGTGCATTAGGTCCATGTCTCAGCTGCTAACCTCGCAAGTCGAAGCCAAGCGTAAGCCCGCCAAAGCCCCACAAAGTTATGCCGCCAGCACGGGCGGTCTGCGTTAAAAAGGCGGTGGTTATTCGTGTTGTTTGGCTGCTAATGCTGATTGACTGGCAACCTGTCACAACAACACCGTGCGTACGCGCATCGCCTCGCCTCCATTCATGCCGCGTTTCGTCCCGCACGCGCAAGCCAACACTCTTGCCACGGCTCATGCTAACGGTCAACGGTCCGCAGACCCGCATCTGCCGCACCATGCCCGCCTAGATGGCTGTGTGAGAGCAGGCGTGCTTGGCGAGCTGCAGCATCATCTCGACGTTGATCTCCACCACGGTCTCCACCACGCCCCAGCGCTCCGTGTTGGCCAGGTTGTTTGCCACCACATCGTCCGCCGGCATCGCTGCGAAGCAGCACAAGACACCAGGGAGTATGGAACGAATTCAAAACGCATGCGATAGAACACGAGGAGTCCAAGAACCGTCCTGCTATCCCTTTCAGCCCGCCCAGACACACACCGCGTGCTCTCTAACACCGCGCGCACACGCACGCGCACGCCCACGGGCCGCACCTGTGTCCCGCAGCACCAGCACGGACGGGTCGTCTTTGCCCACCCACAGCTCCTGGTGCGCCAGGGCCATGGAGGCGGGCTTGCGGCCGTACAGCAGCATGGCCGCGAACGCCACCCAGTCGAACGGCACGCACTTGCCTGCGGTGCAGGGGACGGTGGAAAGAAGGGTGAGCTCGCCCACCCACCACGCTAACGCACACTGCTGCCCACAAATACCTTGCAGCAGTTGTGCGATGCGCCGCCCTCGCGCGTCGCCGCTACCGTAACATGCCCCTCACTCGCCCACGCCGTCCACTCCGCTGTGCTCACCCTTGAGGTAGGGCAGGCTGAACCAGGTGTCGCCGACCTTGCGCAGCAGCCCCTGCAGCCCCAGCTTGGTGGCCACCTCGGGCGCGTCCTGGAACTTCAGCAGCTTGTTGCACACGTTGTTGGTCACGAACAGCAGCGGGATGGCGTGCGACCGGGCCAGCCGCAGCAGCACGCGCACGGCGGCGGGGTAGTAGATGGCGTTCTTGGTTGCGCGCGGGTCCCTGCGACGTGCAGCGCGGGCGGCAAGGATGGGAGGCCAAAGCAAGAGCGTCGGAGGCCGGGGGTTGCAGGACCCGTCGCGTGTGGGTCACGGGGACGTACGGCATGAGCTGGCATGTGTACGGCAAGCAGGCGCGGCCCGCCACTCACCGGCCTGGCAGCGGCAACGTCTGCGCCACCACCTCCGCCTGCACACCCGCCATGATGACCAGCGGCAGCCCCGAGGCCTTCATTTTGGCGCCCAGCACCTGAGCGGCGGCGGCGCGCAGAGCAGAGCGTGAGCAGCAGCGCCACCAACATGTGCGCAATCTTCAAGCACGGCATTCACACCTAAATATACACCGGTACATTGGCCGCAATGTGGCCACACGGCCTCTGCTGAGCCTAGGCCCTCAAGCATGCTATGATCCGCACCGGTCTCGCCACGATTCCCCTCTCGCGGACCCCCTCACCTTCTCGCCCTCCGGCCCGATCAAGTTGACCAGTGCGTCCAGGTAGCCCATGGAGCCGTTCATGTCCAGCACCAGCGAGTGCAGCTGCGCGGGCAGCCGGGGGTTGGGGACGGCGTGAGGATCTTGGTCACACGACCAAAACCGTAATCCGCGCCATATCGTATGAGCTGCTTCAGTGTGGCGAATGGCAACCAGTCAACAGCTCGACACAGCTCAGGCGCCACGCAAAAAGCGCTCCCATGACGTACCTCGGGGCTGAGGATGCGCTGCGCCAATTGCTCCAAGGAGCTCCACCGGGGGTCGACTGCAGCGGCAAAAGGTCGGCTTCAGTACCGTACCGTACTCATCCGTGTCCTACCGTGGACACATCGCTGAGCCTGGCGAACCTTGTTTGCGAGTCGCGCCCGCTCCTGTGCTATGCTGGCCTGGGCCCCCGCTGTAACGTCTTACGGCGGACACCAATACGGTATCACTACGTGCACAGCTGGCGCCCCGGCCCGATCACTCCGCACTCACTGGCCGGCAGGTCGCGTATGAGCGGCCCATAGTTCTCCGGCTCATTGAACATCATCTTCCAGGGGATGATGTTGCGCTGGTTGAGTGCGCCCCTGCAAGCGATAGAAACCAAGCACGTGCGCTCAGACAACCACGTGCGTGTGGCCCCAACTGCATACATGCTGGATCCAAATCTAGCGCGGAGCCAACCTGCCGCCAATGAGGGCCGCCCAGCAGCCCGCCCTGACAAGGCCCCCCCTTTTGACCCACCAGCTTCCTAGCTGGGGTTTGCCTCAGTCAACCACTCCACGCATCGCCCTACCGAAGCCGGATGTGCTACCCACTTGACAATCATGGCGTCCGGGCAGAGGTGCCGCAGCAGCGCCCCTGACGTGGCCAGCACCTCCTGGCTGTAGGTGGGGTCGTGCTTGTTGGTGTCCGGCTCATCCTTGTCCCGCCATGCTCGCCGTTCCGGTACCTACATCGGAAAGCGGGACGCCGCGTGTTAACGTTTCCCCGCGCGTTGCAGCATCTCACAAATGGGCCTCCGTGCACGTGACCAGCCCTGTCGCCGCGCGCTAGCGCAAACCCACGGAGCAGACCGCCGACTCAGGTGCTGCGACACGACCCGGCCGCACTGCGGGTCAGTGTAAGCAGCTACTCGACTCACCGCTATTACGTAGTCGAAGTCTGGTGTTTGCCGCTGAATCACTTGCCCGGCTGCCGCTATCAGGTAGCCTGCAGGTGAGGGCCCCGAGTGTCACATTTGAGTGGCGGAACCCTTCTCCACTGAGCTTCCCTGAGCTGTCCCCCACACGGCCAATGGACCTGCGGACCCCCGTGCGTCCTGCGCTCTCCCCTTCCACCGCCACCGCACCATCAAAGTCGCTGGTGTCGCCGGACTGGATATACATGCATCTCCCAGCGGGGACGCTGCCATGGGCCCGGAGGTCGAAAAAGCGCTCAGCCTCTGCAGCGGCGGCCATGGGGGACGTCGAAACTGGCCCCACTGTCTGCTGCGCTGGTTCTGTTGCTGGGGAAGCCGATTTCGCTGGAGTCGTCGCTTGCGAGGGCGACCCTTTGGAACTGGTACTCGGCGTGGGCGCAACCGCGTCTATGTTCTTGCGCCCTCGGCATAAGCCAACAAACATGACCTCGCCGCGTGTATAAAAGCGCGCGCGCTGGTAGTCTAAGTTGGCGTGTGAAGTTGGCAGGCCCTGCGCCTGCGCCTTTAATTTGTATGCATAAATATGCGCATGTGACACGTTTGCCTTATGAGCGAATCGCTTCGATAAACAGTGAGCAGGCTGAAAGGCACAGGCCGCGTCTCGTGTCGCGTGGACGTCTCGCAAAGTGCAAAGTGGTATGTGTTAACTGGCGTTGTTATAAACGAAGTTGCCTTGGTTAGTGCGCAGGGCAGGTTCGGCTTCCGGCTGGTTGCGGCTACCGGTCAAGATTGGACCGGTGTGTTCGTGCCGCGTCCGCGTGCCACTCCCGCGATTCAACCAATCCAGGTGACTCGCATTGAAATCCCGCATCATCTAACAAACTGATGGGCCCCCGTGTGTTTGTGCCGCTTGGAACTTCCTCTTGGAACCGTAACATGACGTCATGACCGTCGTTTATGGGGGACTCCCGCGACTCCCCAACCAGGTCGTGATGTTACCTTCTACGTCTTCTGGCCTCTTATATATAGCTACCAAGGTACCGGCACTCCAACGTACCGGTGTACTGAGGACTGGAGTGGCATTCGGGGTATCCGCTCGAACAGCATCGCCAATTCGCCATTCCCCCTTCAACGCGGCTTGGCCGTGGATTCGATAACATCAGCGCCGTAAGGTTGCCTTCCCACAAGTCATGATACTGGGGCACAGATGCTGGGCCCTATGGGGGGGGCCGTCAAGTGTAGATAGCACGTAACACAGGAGCACATCTGAGACACAGCACCCCAGTGCCCTATGCGTGCCCCGTTGCGCCGCCGGGAAGAAGTATTGAAGGTAGGCGGCCACAGGTGCCTGGCTTTGCACCTAGCCTCCTACAAATCGTATGACCACGGTTTCCCCTGCCTATGACTACCGTAATCGACTCCTGGTACTGATGGCCGTGAAACTTAACGAGGCGTTCCTGTCCGCGCACCTAGGCATTCCCCTTCTGCAGCAGGCCCGCCCCGTGGCAGCGCTAGAGCAAATCCCACGAATCAGAGCCCCCCAAACATGCGGCACCTCACGCCTTCCATGTGAAGCCCGCCCGCCGCCGTGCCGCTGCCACGCCGCCGCCATCCGCCGCATTGTCGGCCTGCGGCGCCAGGTCACTCCCACCAGTGCCCCCGAGCGCCGCCACGCCAGCTCCAACCTTGCCGCCGGCGCCTGGCGCCACCGCCTCATCCTCGTGCTGCTCTTCTCCAACGACTCCCGCATCCCCGTCTTCCTCCTCTTCCTCCTCCGCAATCGCACGGGGCCCTGCTCCGACCGCCTCGTCGGCACGCCTGGACGCCTTGACGACGGGCTCGGCCACCTGCACGTCCTCCCCAGCCTCGCTCCCCTCGCCAGTCGGCTCCACGTCCTCAATCTTATCCTCCACACCCTTGCCCGCCGCCGCGCCCTTCACCACAGCCAACTTCTGCTTCCCACTGCTGGGGGTGGCCGTCCACGCCTCCGCCTGCGGCCGCGCAGGGGGCTGCCGGCCAACCGGCTGAGGCGAGCCGCCTCGCACCCTCTGCGCCGCCGCGGCCACCGAGCTGCTGGGCGTCGCGGCGGATGCGGGAGCTGAGGCGGTGTGCCCGCCCACGGCGCTGCTGCCGGTGCCGGTCCACGTGGACGTGGCCTCGCTGGGGTGTGGCTGCTCCTCCTGCACTCGGTAGCCGCCACCGGCCTTGTTCGCTGGCGCCTCCGCCGCCGCAGCTGCCCAGCTCTCCTCGCCCGCCGAGCCAGCCCCATGCTCGGGCTCCTCCTCGTGTTCGTCGTACATGCCCCCACCGCCCGCGCCCCCGCCGCCGCCGCCGCGAAAGTACTGCGCGTGGGCCAGACTGTACGACATGGCGTCTTCCACGCCCCCATACGGCGCGCCGCCATTGCCGTACCCGTAACCCTTCCGCTGCGTCGCCGCAGGTGCTGCAATTGGAAGCAGCCGGCCGCGGCCGCGCCGCCCGCCGCCGCCACCCTGGCCTCCCTTGGCGGCAGCTGCCGCCTCGGCGTTGTTTGCCGCCACCCAGCGCGATAGCAGGCATGCCAGCATGGCCAGCCCAATGGCGGAGGCGGTGCCGCCCAGCGCGGTGGTGAGCCCCACCACCGCCAGCACCACGCTCAGCGCCAGGCCCGGCCGCAGCCAGAACAGGACAGTCTGCAGCAGGCCTGTAGGAAAATAGCGCAAGAAAGGTAAGGAGGAAACATGCAATCCGCGGTGTTGTGCAGGCGACTACGAGGCGCGATCGGGTAGTGTCTACTGGTTAGCACTTCAATGCCATAGCCTGCTTCACTTTTCCGCTGTGACGCTGTGCGCACCCACCCAGCTTAAGGCGCACGTGCAGCTCGGCCTTGTTAACGGGGGGCGGCGGCAGGCCGCCCTTGGAGGTGTTGCGGCTTGCAAGGCGCGCGCGGAAGGCCAGCACCGGCGCCTCCTCGCGGTCCTCGTACGCGTCAAATAGCGGCAGGTCCACGTGCACCCACTCGCCCGTGCCCCAGCCCATCACGTGCAGCGGCAGAAGCGCCATGTTCCTGGGGGGGGGCACGAATGCATGTGGCATGCACGGGGGGCAAGGTCATGGAACGTGACATGGAAGTGACCGTCGCAAAGCGCGGCCTGTGTTTCGCTTGCAGGAAACATGGAGCGCCGTAGCGAACACCGCAGCAAAACTAAGTTCGCTGCTGACCTTGCCACCGCGCACTCACTTGGCCAAGCGGTAGAGGTAGGGCGGCGGCGTGTTGATGTAGGTGCGGGTTGACCGCGCGGCCACGTGCGTGGCGTTTGTCATCAGCTCACCCGTCACCTGTGCACGGACACACAAGGAGGAAGATACTAAAAGAAAGACGGCATAACGTCATTACCGCACGAGGGAGCTGCTTGCTAACCCACACGTGACAGTGGAAGGTTGCACAATACCGGACAGCCCGTTATCAAGCGACCGGATCAGCGACCCGCACGCTGCGCTTGCCTGGAACAGGTCTGTGTGGTCCCAAGGGATGACCAGCTTCACGTGCACCGCCACCTGTGGACACAATTTGCAAGAGCAGCGCGATGTCGGCAACAAAGTACAGGCCGCAGCGACCAACGGGGGCGCCATTGCCCCTGGGGCCCCGCACCAAGGCCTGCACTGGCAACTGCACTGGCAACATCGTGGGTAACATGCATTACGCGAAGTACAACCAGGCCTACAACGGGTCACGGGTTCCACAGGTCACCTTCCTACCTGCGTGCCCAAAGGTAGGAACCGGGACTTGTGCAGCACCGCAGCCGCAGCCGCACCCGGCACGGACCTGCTGCCGCTCGGCGGCCCCAGCTTCTCATGCAGGTTGGGCGACAGCGGCGCCACCGCCACCGCCACATAGCCGGTGTAGTCGAAGTGGAGCGGGCGCACGAACTGATGGGTCGCCGGCGCATAGTAGCTGCGGGGGCAGGCGGGGATGAGCACGTCCACGGAATAGGGTCAAGGGTAGCCCGCCGCGGCAGCAAGGCAACACAGCAATGCAACCGACCTCCGTTGAATGTGGGGGTGAATGGTGGGGGTGGGTGGGCGTGCGCGTGTTTACCGGTATGCCCCCCCCCCCACCCACACACACCACCCCCACAGACTTAATCGCGTGCGAGCCACCCCCACCACCACCCTCGCAGACTTTATCGCATGCGCACCGTGTGAGAAACAGGAAGCTGAGGAGGGAGTACCCCACAACAGCACAGCAAGCGCTGAGTGCTGCGCCGCAGGTCACCACCGCCGGTGCGAGCCCGGTCGCCCGTCGAACTAGCTCCATCTAAGTCACAAGCGCAGGCAGGCGTTGCCGCGATGCCACCGAGGGCCTCGCCGGCCGGTTCGCGAGCGGTGCGCGTGGATGCGACGCGTACGGTCGCGGATACGTCGCTGCGTCACAGACTTCGCGTTCAGGCGTGCCGCTGCGTTATTATATCGATGCCATGTGAGGTTGGTCGGTGCCCTTTGCGCGCGAGCGTGGCCGAGCCGAGGTGCCGATGACGCGTCGCAACGTCCGGGCCGGCAAACTAGGATAAACACAGGACTAATGTAAGGGCTGGAGCTTTCCAGTACACTCTCTGCTGCGCATGCGTGGCGCGCTCGAGCTGAAACGGCGCCGTGACGCATCGGCACGCTTGATGCCTGGCGCCCTCCGGCGCCAAGGGCCGCGCCGGCGGAGGTTCGCAGGAGGCGTTGCTCGGCGTCTGGAGCAAAGTTCTAGCCGCACGCCAGCCGCTGTTATCCGTGCTGACAATCAGAAGCTTGCTTCATCAATTGGTTGCCCCGGCGACAACCCCGCCCCCCCTGCAACGTGCAGCAAAAGCCACGGCAAAAGCCAAGTGCTCCGCAGACCACCTATCTTACAGTCTTCCACAGTATTCAGCACATCTTTCCTCTGGGCGCGTGGTTGTCCGCGCACCCTTTGTCGATGCCAGCGGAGGGACATTCCATGACCGAACCACTACCACACCATATGCACGAACCGCTAATCAAGTACTACGCGAACAAATCCTCACCATTCCCATGCGTCACGCGCATATGCATGACTGTTGCTCAGGGCAGCGTTAGTGCTAATGCAGCAGCGCTCCACTATCTCTTGTCGCACACCTGTAACACTGCGGTGCTCAGGCACCAGCCATCTCACGCAGCGTAGCTTAGTCCGTGGGCTCAGGCGTGGAGCCGGCAACGCCCAGGAAGATAACCAGCAGGAAGTTCCAAGCCGCGCATGAGACCTGCCCGGCAGCAATGGCGCGGACGTACGGTAGCTTCAGCCACTCGGATACGTAGACGCCGTCATCCACCAAAGCCTGAGCCTGTAAGGGTGAGGAGAGAACAATGCACTTTAGCATACCGGTAAGGCTACACACCCGCGTCTGACATGGAGAAACCTCTCAGATTGGGAAGGGGAGCTGCCGCGTGCATAGTTCACATCCCCAGCTTTCCTACAGGCTTCACATCCCCAGCTTTACCACAGGCATACCTGGTTGATGCGGATGGTGGCGCGGTAGATAAGCAGGAAGGTGTTGACTGCCAGGAACTGCACGGTCAGTGAAACCGACGGATGCGTTCAGTATACCGTCCCAATTCTGAATTGGTAACTGTACTGTTCACGCATGCAGACACACGAATGGGTGAGAAGGCATGCAGATTTAGCATCTGGCCGGTGCGGGAATGGCAAGGCCTCAGGGACGCAGAAGACAGTTCAAATATGGAGCTACCTAAGCGCTCCCTTGACCTGTCCCATCAACCTAAGCACTTACGTTGCCGAACAACGAGTCGCAGCGGCGGAGCTGACTGGCGAAGCCGACTACAGCGATAGCAATCATGTACACGATCTGGCCGGCCACAATGTACCACTCCAGCTGTAAGGAAGGCAGCCAAGGCGGGTGAAAAAAGTGAGCGGCGACTGACACAGAACGTCGGTGCGTGGTCAGCGTGCGCACATGT
Organism: Chlamydomonas incerta; assembly: GCA_016834605.1. Classification (NCBI taxonomy): domain Eukaryota; kingdom Viridiplantae; phylum Chlorophyta; class Chlorophyceae; order Chlamydomonadales; family Chlamydomonadaceae; genus Chlamydomonas; species Chlamydomonas incerta. The sequence continues at coordinate 97,561 of JAEHOC010000010.1, forward strand.
TTTGAGGGCCGTGCCAAGTAATAGTACCCAAAGAGACCAGCTTCAGATGAGTGCAGGACCGCAGGTATGGATGGCGGGTGGCCGGTAGCGTGTGGCGGGGGTGGTGGGGTGGCGGGTGGCGGGGATGGCGGGTGGCGGGGGGTGTCGGCGTCAACGTGCGTCTCACCATAACCTCGGCCTGTTTGATGATCTTGCCATCGAGCTCAGTCGTGGCCTTGGCTACACCGCCCTGAAGGGCGAAGCGGTGGCAGGGGGGGGGGGATTCGATATCAGGCACGCGGGTCAGGGTGACGGGGACCGAAACCAGTGTGCAGCCCCAGTCCAGACAGCCGGTTATGTCGAATGCCGGTCTGGCGTGGTTCGATTCAAATTCGGTGATGACATGATACGACGGGCATCCTGTTTTCTTATGTCCCACGCGGCGCACTATCGCGCTGCCACTTACCAAAAACACGGCCATGGGCGCGAGCCCCAAAATGGCCAGCACGGCTGTGGTGTAGCTCAGGCCCTTGAACTGCGCGTTTAGCCCCATTTTGCCTCAGTCGCGAGCAACACGTCGCGCGTCGGGATCCTAAGCGACAGCAGCGAGTCAAACACGACTGTGTCGAGAAATGCGCGCGCGCGTAGTTGTTAGCGACGCAACGTTGATCGTTTGAATATGTAGCTTGCAGTTTGCAGTAAACAGTTACACAGGAGGAAAGCGCGAGCAGCTTGGTCACTCCGGCCGATTTGATCGTCGCGGTTGCTTCGCTGGCTCCGCCATGCCGCGCCATTTGCCGTGGTCCTGCCCGCCAGGCTTCAAATCACAACAAGAACTTGTCACACACATATAACAACGAGTGCCTAAACACAACGCCTGCGCACCAAAGCTCACGACTTTCAAGTCCCGGTTACCTCGACTCCTCCCCAGGCCCGCCCAAGCAGCCACAATGGTTAACGCGGTCTCTATCACGTGCGGTGTTCTCGCAGTTGTGGGAATCGCTCCCTGGGTTATCTACCTGGTAAGCCGCTGCGCTCAGGAGCAGCGACCGTCTGTGTCGAAACTTTCAAAAGGCTGGCTGGGAGCGGGGTTGGCGCAGCATTTATTCTGGAGAGCGGCACAGGATTAAACGCGATCTGCTTGGTGGGCTAAGAAGCTGCTTTGCGCCCAGTCAACATCATCGATGCACCTGCCCGCCCGCCCGCGAACTTGATCGCGGTTGCACCTGTGGGAGACTGTGCTAGCCCTGGCAGTTGTGTACGCACTGCTGAAGGCTTTGCCGGTGGCTGAGTGAGCCGGTAGCAGCCCGCGACTTTCCACGTTCAAAAGCTGACGTACCCCTTTGCGGCCTGGGCCGTGCACACCTTCTGCCCCCTCACAGGGCGCGCTGGCCAAGATCACTGATGTGGTCACCAATGGGAAATGGAACCAGGCGCAGGAGCAAACTGTGATCATGCTAGAGTGGTACACTGTCGCAGCACAGTTTGTGAACCTGACCGTCCTGATCATCTGCTCATTTGTGAGTGCTGCCGGCGGTCAGCGGTTGGGCGTTTCGGCCCGAGGGGGAGTGTTGATTAGTTGAGGGTCGTGGGCGTGACACGACGCATGGGCATGACACGACCCCGTGGAGTTCCCGGCCCGAAACTAGGTAGCTAGGCGTATCCGCCTAAGCCGTGAATTGAGCCTACTGCCTAACCCGATTCTCCAACAGGTGCCCCACGCCATGAAGCGCACCCATTCGATGTTCAGGTAAGGTCGGAGCCCTCAGGGACCTGAAGTGCCGACAACCACTTTGCATACCGTACCGTACCGTATCAGCGATGCACTTCCGTCGGGGCATGAATACCCTGGCTGAGCCCTTCGATCACTTCGCCCGTGCAGCAACTGGTTTGCCGTGAACACCGCCCTCATCATCTACCGCACGACGCTGCGCATCGTCGACCTGAACGCCATTCGTAAGTAGGGATACATGCTGCGGCCAAGTCTATCATAAACCCGGGTACTTGGTCACAGTGCTGGCTGGCTCTTCCTTGGTTTGTGAAGTCAACGGTGTCACCCCTCGCCTACAGAGGACGGCCAGAACCCTGGCAACGTCCTTGCGCCCGGCTCTGGCTCTGACATTTCCAAGGTGCGCAAGCGTCTGCCCGCCTCAATCAGCTTGCTACCATGCTCCACACTGCTGAGCTGAAGTTTGACAATGACACCCCTCTCCCTGCGGACCTGCTGCTTCTACCCCAGGATGACGCCGAGAAGTACGTGACGGCTGAGATTGTCGGCATGATTGTGACCAGCTTCTGGAACTTCCTCCTGTCCATCTTCTTCGGCGTTGCCGGCACTGGCCACGTCTCGTCCCAGGACAAGAAGGAGGAGGCGGAGGAGGACAAGCCGGCTCAGCCGGTGGCTGCTTAAGACATGGCGGTCGCCGCATACAATGTTTCACGGGGATGACTTGGGTGTTTAAGGTATTGATTGCCAGTGGCTCACAGCCCCCGCGGGTAGCGGTGCTAGGCTTGCAGGGGGTTCTCTTCGGAGATATACTTGCACAGGCCGTACTGCCGTCCTGCGTGCGTTTAAGACTTGATTGTTTCGTATCGCCGGCTTCATGCCACTGAGGGCATGATTCTGGAATGGTGGTGGACCTGATGAACGTGATAGGACATAGCCGCGCTCCCGCCGCGTGCGGGCGAGTGGTCGCTGTGGTAGCAGCTCTGCATTGCAATAATGTTATTGTCGTACACTGTCAGCGTAATGCTGTTCATGCGGTCCCTTCGCGTGAGTCAGCATGATGTGCCCCGCCCGGGTTCGATGGTACAGAGGGAACGGGGCAAAGTGGCGAAATCCCGTAGTGTGCAGCAGTTCCCATACACAACAGTCAGCATGATGTGCCCCGCCTGGGTGAGCTGAGGGCTGGGCCGCCCACCCGCCCGTCGTCAGCACTCAGACCACAAGATCCACCTTCATTGAGTCCTACATCCACCTTCATTGGGCAGCCTCCCGCCCACCGACAGCAGCACACACACTCGATCTGCATGCGTGCGTGACGCCGGGGGACATGGGTGCCACATATCCAGCCATGAAGACGTTTTGTGCACCCTCCCCACGGTCGCCCTTTGCTCTCCACTGCTTTGCACATGTCCAGCGCGGCCACCGCGGGTGCACCCGGGGAGGCCGGGGCAGCCCACGGTGGGATCAAGTGCCAGAGTAACCGATAAACCGACACAACCGATTCCCGCACCTGCGGTGTGGCGGGGGCGGGGGGCCCGGGCCCCACTGCCCCCACATTTGATAAGCTTTGGCAGGAGCGAGACGGCAGTGTCACAGTGTGTCAGCGTGAGGGACGGTGGAGTGGGGGGCGGTCTGTACTGTATTGGAAACACGTTGCGTGTAGGGGAGGCCCCGGGTTGCGTTTGACCCTGTGGCATCTGGCGGCTGTCGTAACTTTCTCACGTGGGTGCAGGACAAACTTGTACGTGTATTGGGGGGTGGTCGGGGTTCGGGGGAGCGCCGGAGCAGGTGTCACTGATTTTACCGGAATGGCGGAGGAGGGAGATCGTCTACAGGGGGTTTGTCTACCTGAAGAAAGGGGGTTGTGCAGCACGGCGCGTAGACTGCCCTCAGCGGAGCAGAGCGCCCCAACGCAACGACCAGTTGTAACCTAACCACTCCCACCCCACTCCCCACCATAGGATCACGCTCACTCTCACTCCCGCTACAAACTGGAGGCAATGCACAAACAACGTGGGCCCCCTCTGTCCGGCCTCAACAATGCATGGTGCAGTTGGACGGTGCGGTTGGACGAACACTCGCCTCATCTCGCGGTGGAGTCCGCGGTGGAGTCCTATGGCACGGGAGCGGCACCCCCCCAGCAGCAGCAGCCGATGCCGCCGTGCAGGTCCCATCGCGCCGTGAAGAAGGAAAGGGGTCTTTTTGGGCTGAGCCCCCCCAGCGCAGCGTTCCAGCGGGGGGCGAAGCCCCCCAGGAACACCCCTGTCCGTGGCTGCGTGGCTGCGTGGCTGCGTGGCTGCGTGCGTGCGTGCGTGCGTCGGCAAAACATAGCATACTGGCGCAAACTGCGACTGCTACGTATTAGGATTTGTTAATGCCTATTGCATGTAATTAGGTGGCGGGGAAATTCGGGAGGAGCGAGAAGTGCCTTCGCGCTTCCAGGGACAATTGACTTTCGCGAGGTCGCGAGGAAAGCATCCGTTGCCCGCTGATATGCAGTCTATATGGCAAACTATGTTGACGGCAAGCAAATCGGGGATGTATATCGGAAGTTTTGCGCGACTTGCCGAGCCAATGCCTGCCGACGCGCCAGAATGCCGAGAAGCCCCGAGGTCGCCCCCGCCCCGCGCCTAGCCCTTTGAGCGTGGGGCGCCGGGAAGGTGTTGCCTATGGCAGGAGGCTAGAGAAAGGCTGGGGGTGTTGGTAACGTGCCAAGGCACGGGCGCGGGCAGGATGGCGCGGGAAATCCCGCCCTGGCCCCAACCCCGGGTGTCCCTAGCCACGCGCCTGTGCTTCGTAGGGGCATGAGGCTCTGACGGGGCCATTTCATGCCTACTAGCTCCCAAGCGTACGGGGGCTCAGCCCATTTTCCAGCTGTACAAAGCTGACACCCCTTGTTTGTCCAAGCTCAAACACAATTAACGTCCTCCTACACAAACGGCCCATACACATTTCGCATTTCGCCAACGGCTTCTAAGATTCCTGACTCTCCGGACTCCGGACTCGGAAATCTCTTACTCCGCTCTCTTACTCAGGTCCCTTACCCTGGTCGCTCGCACCATCTATGTCTCAAGCCCAGCCTAGCCTAGCCTAGCCTAGCCACATAGCCTACGCCAAAACTTTCTTGCACCATGGCGCGCCTCCGCTTGGGGCACCCCTCCCGCACCCGCCTGTCCGAGTGCTCCTTTGGGGACTAGATCGCCCGAGGGCTACAGGTGCAAGAACTGCTGCGAGTGCTGCGACTTGCGCAAGTCTGTGCTTATTGACTCACCACACGCAAGGCAGCCTAGGGCCAGAATCCACCAGGCCCCACTTTATGCCTGCTTCTGCGACAAATCGTTACCGTAATCGCCAATTTGAGGTACAGTACGGTACCTCTCTTCTCCTCTCAAGGCAATGACCTTCAACATCAACCGTCGTATAATTCCATCCATGGCACAGTGCAAATCCACCGCCTACCAAAGGCATCCCTACCCTACTTATGTTTCTGCTTCTTGGGGCTTTTCTTGCCGGTGCCGAAGCGCGGCAGCCCGTGGCGGAACGCCGCGTCCGCGTCATGTCCTGTAGAGGGTGCCAGTGTGCGGCACAGAAGGTCGCCTGACACGTATGTGCATCGTCGGGCCGCATGTCGATCTGCGTGCCTGACATCCAGCACCACTGCCATCCTGCCCTCGCACGAGGTCACAGAATCATTACTTTTGCATTCGCCCCACTGCACAACCCCATGGGCAGGCACAACATCTATTGCAGTGGGGCTCAAGCGCCGCTTACCATATGGGTAGTGCGCCGGCGTGTAGCCCTGCGCGCCCGGGGGCGGCCCATAAGGCGGGTACGGCGCGCCGTAGGCTGGGTACCCAGCTGCAAGGGTGAGGAACAGGTGCCGTGGGGCTGCTACTCAGTCAATGCCACAACGGTACATGCGACTTAAGCAAAGCAGGTAGCTGCGGGCAACCCCGCACGTCGGAAGCAAGCATGGCACCTGGCGGGGGCGCGTATCCAGCAGGAGCACCGTACGCAGGTGGCGGCGCGCCGTAGGGCTGCTGCTGCGCCGGTGCGCCGTAGGGCTGCTGCTGCGCCGGTGCGCCGTACGGCTGTTGCGGTGGTGGCGCGCCGTAGGGCTGTTGCTGTTGCGGCGCGCCGTAGGGTTGTTGCTGTGGTGGCGCGCCGTACGGCTGTTGCTGTGGCTGCGCGCCGTAGGGTTGTTGCGGTGGCGGCCCGCTGTAGGGCGGCTGCGCAACAGGGTAACCTGCGAAAGTCGAACAGAGCACACATATGTCTGTAGTTGCCAGGCTTGTCAACGGTGCTGCGCAACTGCGCCTGTTCAGGTACCCGCAAAAGACACAACTGGCTAGCTTCTCTGCGCCTATGCACATACAGCATGTTTGTGTGAAATTCCGATGCAATACTTTGTGGTTACGGCCATGGCCATCCTATCTACCGAATGTGTGTCCCGCACTGCAAGTCTTTCCGCACGTACCCGGCGCCGCGTAGGGATACCCGTACGGCTGCTGCGGCAGGTAGCCCGGCGGCGGCGCGCCATACCCAGCAGCAGGAGGCGGCGCGCCGTAGGGAGGGGGCGCCCCAGACGGTCCACCGGGTGGCGGCGCGCCGTAAGGGGTTGGGGCTGCGTAGGAAGGCGGTGCTTGCGGCTGGCCCGGCAGTGGCTGCACGGCGCCACGTGTCCCCGATGCCGCGTCGTCTGCGGGAGCGGACCAGCAGCCCGCACTGCCTGCTGCAGACTCCGCGGACGGCTGCGGCGCGGCCACTCCGGCCGCTGCTGCAGGTGCGGCACCCTGCTCGCCCACGTGCAGCCCAGCAAGGTCAGGGTAACCCCCCACAGGCGGTGGCGCCGGGGCTGCCTCCGCTGCGACTGACGGCTGTGCGCCTGCAGCTGGGGCCGGCGCTGCAGATTCCGGCCCACCAGCCGCGGCCGCAACAACAAAGGCGCCACCAGCGCCCGCAGCACCAGTGGTGGCCGCTGCCCCTGGCCCCGGCGCCACTCCGGGCGCGCCCTCCGCTACCTCCCGAGTCGCCGCAGCGACAGGTGCGCCCGGGTACGGCGCGTAGGCATATCCGGCCCCACCTGATGACTGCTGTACCGGGTAGCCGGGCGGCGGCGCCTGCCCGTACGGCGAGCCCGCAGCCTGCTGCTGTTGCTGGGGGTATGGTTGCGAGCCGCCAGAGGGATAGCCTGCAGGCAAACCCGCAGCATCCGCATGCTGCGCGCCGGGTGCCGGCGGGGGCGCCTGCTGGGGCTGCTGGGGTGGAGGCTGCTGCTGCTGCTGCTGCGGCGGCGGCGGCTGCGGCTGCGGCGGCGCCGGCGCCGGCGCTGCGTAGTAGGGGTGTTGCATCTGCGCCATCTGCTGCTGCTGCTGGGGCACCGGCATGACGCCGTAGCCGGGCAGCGCCGCTACCAGCGTGGCGCCCTGTTGCAGCGGCACCGCAGCCTGCTGCACCTGCAACCCACACGCCGGGCTACTTGTCATGTGCAAGCATGCGTGTCGTGTTTATTAATTTGGGCCTCTTCGCACTCATAACAGTTATTTGTTGCCTGCATGCCGCAAAGCGCAAACAACCCTGCGGGAAACACCCATCCTTCCTCGCACCGTCAGTCCGCCGGCCGCGGCCGTGAACTTGAGGGTCATGCTCACAAAGCCCTTTTCCTTGCCCGACGGCCGCAGCAGCGGCACCTGCAACTTGTCCTTGCCGTGCGCGCGGGCCTGTAGTGCAGCAGTACGCAGCGGCATTAGGAGCACGTGCAACACGGGTTGCGCTGGGCACGAGTTTACGGCCCCTACATGTATGCTCATGTGCGTAGCTTGTTAGAAGTGCGAGGCTTGAGACGGGCGTCCGACCGGATGAGCATGTCGGCAGCACAGTGACGCGTGTGTCTGCGAACGCCCCCCTCCCGGCTACCGTAATCTGGGGCTCATAGGGCTTGGTTCATTAGCCAGCAACGGCCTGACGCACCGCTGCAATGGACACCGAAGCTTTGCCCACGAGGTCGTCCTTGCCCGGGTCCTCGTCGTACACCTGCGCGGACGAGCAGGTGTGCAGGCTGCCTCGATGGGCGCGGCCACCAGCACTGCGCCAGCGCAAGCCTCAAGCTGCAAATCAAGGACACGTCTGACACGTCAGCCCTGTGCCTCAGCCTCAACCCGTGCCCTATCAGCTCCTGGCGTCGGTGGCACCCGGGTGCCCTGCACCCGCCAGGCGAGAACCCATGCACACACCGTGAGGTCGAAGTTCGCCTCCGTGTTCACATTGATTGTGAACGTCTCGTTCCACACAGGAGACGTGCCACCGTCTGCGTCCAATACACACACGTGTACGGTGGTGTGTACGGTGGTATGCTACTAAGGCCACGGTCTATGACGCCATCAGCCGCGGCCAAGACTCACTCTTGTGCGTCTTCGTCCGGTACTTCTGGCCGCCCAGCTCCACCTGGGCGTATGGATCCTGCTTGCCTGCAGCCGTGTGGGTCGTGACACGTAAGCAATGCGCCGTGCACCCACTGGGAACTGCTCCCCGCAGTAGCGCACCAAAACAGTGCGCCAGTCCTTCAACGCCGGGTCCGCGCGCGGCCAGCCAGCAAGTCACTCACTAAAGAAGTCCATGTCCTTGAGCCCTTTGGCGAACTCAACTGCAAGCAGTCAGTGTACACAGGTGGGTGGTGCGGAATGGCGTGGACTGACACAGTATTAGACAGCGCAGTCCTACGACCACGGTCGGGCAGGGTTTCGCCAGGTTCGTACCTCCCTCTCGTCAACCCGAGTCCGGCAACTTTCCCCAGTGACGAGCCGCCGGCCCGAGCTCCCCGTGAAAACGGGCGATACCCTGAGCCGCGAGTCACGCACCTGTGACCTCCAGAAGGCCGGCCTTCGTGGTCGCCATCCTGGTGTCGCTGTTCAGTCGCGCCCGTGCCAACTCGTTCTGCTTGCGGCCTGTCCTTTTAGATCATTGGCTGCGCCTTGTGTGGTATCACGACCAGTCAACGGCAGAGCGCAAGCATAGTGCGAATGTGGTCTGGCTCGCTGTCGCGCCCTCTCAAAGCAATGCCGCCAAGATAGGCTTGGAGGTACCGTGTAGTTGACTACTGTTAATTTACATAGTCTCCAACAGTTCAAAACTTCTTTGACAGTTTGGCGCTGGCCGCGCTGGCACGATGGGCGCCCCCATCGCAAATGTGCCAAATTTAGTTGCGCTCCGCCCGTGGCTTCCAAGCTATTCCATCATAGCATCATCAAGATTGAGAGTTCTCCACGCTCCCGCAAGCTCTCCTCAACCCAGAACAAGGAACACAAGCAAAACAATATGGAGAGCTCAGCGCAGGCGCGCCTGGCGGTCCTGTCTCGCCAGTTCGCACCCGTAAGCGCGATAATTGTTTGAATGGGCTGGGGGCGGCGGTGAAGGAGGGGAAATGGTCTCGGTCGCGGGTAGTTGCAGCCCGCCACGTCAGGTCCGCCTCTGCCGATTCGCCAAACCGCGCGCCGCTGCCCGTGCCCACATAATTGCTGCTCGCAGGTTGCGGAGGGCGTGCAGTCGCTCTCGCTGCAGGTGCGTTGGCGCTCAGCGGGCTATGAGTGAGCGAATCCGCACGCCTCGCCACCTCGGCATCCCGTGCGAACCTCAACACGACCTTCCCGCCCCCGCCGCAGACGTGCTCCGCCGGCGACTCTGCCGCCTACGAGCGTCGCAACACCGCTGATGATGACGTCGTCATCGTGGCCTCGCTACGCACGCCGCTGACCAAGGTGCGCGAAGGCTCTAGGCGCCTGTGCCGCTGCCCGCTCCGCCCGCACGCATTGCCTCACGCTGGCGGTTACGACCTGCCGTTGCCACGTGGCTTCTCACCTCGGCGTCAATGCAATGTTCCTCATGGCGCACACCACAATATGCCCTCCATCCCGTTTTGCAGGCCAAGCGCGGCGGTCTGCGGGACACGGACGCGGCTGACCTGCTGTCCACGCTGTTCAAGGCGGTGCTGGAGCGCACCGGCGTGGAGCCGCAGGTGTGTTTGCAGGAAGGGAGTAGCTCATTCCAATCCCAAACTTGACCATGGGGTGGCCAGGAACACGATGGCTGGTCGAGAGGTTGCAAAGGAGTGAGAGGCAAGGTCCTAGGTCCCCGGATGGAGGGACGCAGCATGAGCTTGGCACACACAGTGTCTGCTGGAACTGCCCTGCTTGCTCGTGGTACCGTGCCCGCTAACGCGTACACAACACCGCTGCCTGTTTCGTGGTGACCAGGCCATTGGCGACATTGTGATCGGCTCGGTGCTGGGGCCCTCGTCCCAGCGCGCCAACGAGTGCCGCATTGCCTCGTTCTTCGCTGGCATCCCCGACGTGGTGCCCGTGCGCACCGTCAACAGGCAGGTGCAGGGCTGGGGGCTGGCAAGAGGCGCAGCAAGCTAGCACTGCTTCCGTCACCGTCCTGGCCTTCTGCGTGTTGGGCAGGGAGGGGGGGTTCCAGTGTGTCAGCGCGACTCCCGCGAAAGCTGGCTCTTAGTAGACGCGATGATGCCAACGCCTCTGTACGGATGTCACCCTTGCGCGGCGCAGGCAGTGCTCGTCGGGCCTGCAGGCCATTGCTGACGTGGCCGCCGCCATCAAGGCCGGCTTCTACACCGTGAGCGATTGGCAAGGGTGGGCGGGAGGAAGGCGCGGGGCTGGGGCACGAGGAACAGCTGATGGCACGCGCCCGGCATACGGCGGGGTCTGGTGCTGGGCTGATGTGTGTGTGTGTGTGTGTGTGTGTCGCTGCCACGCAGGTTGGCCTGGCGGGCGGTGTGGAGACCATGTCGTCCAACCCCATGGCCTGGGAGGGCGGCATCAACCCGCGCGTGAGCGAGTTCCCCGACGCCGCCAGCTGCATGCTGCCCATGGGCGTCACCAGCGAGAACGTGGCGGCTAAGTACGGCGTGGACCGCAAGACGCAGGTGCGCGGGCTGGCTACGGCTTTGGGTGTCGGCATGCTACTGCTGTGCATGAGGTGCGCACTGGCAGTAGCCGTGAGCCTGGGAGGCCGGGGTGTCACATGTCATGGACGCTTGGATACGCGCGCGGTGTGCAGTACCTGCGTGTGTGGGTCGCTGAAGAGCCCCAGCTGACCTGCGACTCCTCGCCCTCTTCTTTCTCACGCTGCTCAGGACGAGTTCGCGGTGCGCTCGCACAAGAAGGCCGCCGCCGCGCGCGCTGCGGGCAAGTTCAAGGACGAGATTGTGCCGGTGGCCACCAAGCTGGTGGACCCCAAGACCGGCGCCGAGACCAAGGTCACCATCAGCGAGGACGACGGCATCCGAGCCAGCACCACCATGGAGACGCTGGGCGCGCTGAAGGCCGTGTTCAAGAAGAACGGCACCACCACCGCCGGCAACTCGTCGCAGGTGGGCGTGCCGCCGGCTGGGCGCGCGAGCGCATGCGCTGACGACATATGGCTGTGCCACGTAGACCGATGCACGCATCGCGCTCACCAGCTCCTTGCACCTCGCATGCAGCGTGTCTTAAACTCAACCCTGCCCCCCTCTTCGCCTAAAACGGCGTAGGTGACGGACGGCGCTGCGGTTGCGCTGATGATGACGCGCGCGGAGGCGGTCCGCCGCGGCCTGCCCATCCTGGGCGTGTTCCGCTCCTTTGCGGCGGTGGGCGTGGACCCCGCCATCATGGGCGTGGGGCCGGCCGTGGCCATCCCCGCCGCTGTGGCGCGCGCCGGCTTGACGCTGGACGACATCGACGTGTTTGAGATCAACGAGGCCTTCGCGTCGCAGGTGCGTTGGGGCTGGTGGTGCCGGGGCTCCTGGTGCCGGGGCTGGGCATGGGGAGACTGGGGGGTACATGGGAGGAGGCAGCTTTGCTTGCTTCGCCATGTCGTCCAAATTACCAGGCATCTCTGACAACCCGCATGCGCCGGCGCCGTGCCTTAGGCGTTTTACTCGATCACCAAGCTGGGCCTGGACGAGGCCAAGGTGAACCCCAACGGCGGCGCCATTGCGCTGGGCCACCCGCTGGGTGCCACCGGCGCGCGCTGCACTGCCACGCTGCTGCACGAGATGCGCCGCCGCGGCCGCGCCGCGCGCTTCGGCGTGGTGTCGATGTGCATCGGTAGCGGCATGGGCGCGGCGGCGGTGTACGAGGTGGGCGGCGAGACGGACCCGCTGTCCACGGCGCGCGCAGTGGAGGGCCCGCAGCAGCTGCTGAGCAAGGACGCGGTCGTGTAAATGGCCCGCTGGGTCGACTGGTCTCGCGCGTGGCGTGGGGCGTGGGGCGGGACAGGCTGCTGAAGCGGCTGGGCGCTCTGGGAGCCGTCGGCGCGCGTTGGGCGTGTAGGGCGGGCTACCGGGCTACACCGGACGGCCGCATCTATTGCGGTGCGTGGGTTCTTTGTGCTTACGAGTGGCTTTCGTGCAAGCGTCTTTTTTGTTTCCCGCGTGTTCGCGCTAGTATTTGGCAACATGGTGCACAGTCGTCGGTGCCCCTTCCGAGGACACAACCCGCTGGCACTCATGCAATAACGGGACACTGCACATTCTTTTTGAGCTTGAGAGTGAGGCTCCGGCGGCGGGTGCAGGGAACATGGCGGCGGTAGTGAGGCAATGGCGTAAGCTTGTGTATTGCCGAATGCAAGGCGTGCCGGCCAACATTTGGCGGGCGGCCATTCGCGCATGCACGCAAGATGCATGAGCAAGATGTAAGTGCTTGCAACGGCTTCCCAGAGCTTGGCACCACTGGGGAGGAAGTCGGTGACCCTGCGGCGTGGCAGGCTGGCAGCCGTGCTCTCAACCGCTCATGGGCGTCATCTACTCATCTGCCACCCCACCGGCTCCCACTTCCGCCTTGCCGCGCCCTGTTTTTGCCCTTGCTTGCCACACTGTCGCACAGCCACTGTCTTGCTGCACTCCGTTCGCAGTATCCTGGTGTCTCTCGTCGGCGCTCATCCGTGGACGCTGGTCGCCTGCTCACAGGTGCGCTACGTCGATGCGTCTCACGCGGTGTGGCGTCGCATGTGTCTGTCTGGTGCTATAGCCTGGCCGGGCGCCCGGAGTGTGAGGACCGCGTATCAGCAAACTGTGGCAGCCAGCCAGCGCGCATCATCGGTACAGTAACCGCGCGTCGCACAGCCACAACTTGCCTCCACTATTGCGCACGGGCCTGCTAGATTGCATTGGTTACAAGAAGGACCTGCTGACGCAGCTCATGAGCTTAACTGCTCTGACTCCTCGGGCGCGCCACCTGCAACGCCAACGACCTACTCTGTGCCTTGGGCTAGTAGGCTTGCTCCCATGGGACGCTCCACTTCAATTGGTTGCGATTGGTTGCTCCCTAATCAGTCACCCGATCGATCCGAACTACTCGATTTATAAGAGTCCGCAGCCAGCCTTCCGGACTGAATCCGGCCAAATCAACTAAGTCCTAAACTCGTCCAGCCGTCTGCATATCCGTAGTCAATTCATTCCGATCGAAATCGGAGGGATGTGAGGGAGTCGAACCCACGACCTCGAGAGAATTAGTCCCTTGACGCTATCCATCGAGGCTGAACCGTCCACCCTGCTAGGTATGGGATATCATCTGCCACAGCTGGGTATGTCACTTCTTATCCCCTTACCCTGGTCCTACCACCACCCCTCCGGCACGCCAACTCTCGTCCCTTGCCCTGGTCCTGCCACCACCGCGTGCACCACACTGCCCTGTCGTGTGATGTCGTGTCTGCGGTTTGCCGCTGCTGCATACCCCCCCCTTGGGGGTGGCTCTGCTGTGTGTGCTGTGCTGAGCGGCAGGTTGTTGCCGGTGCCTGTCGGGTGTCTCAGTGCGTGTGACTCAGCGTGTCAAACCCGGTCCTGCATGGGAGCCGCTACCGGCCCAGCGGGGGTATGCCGGGCCAGCGAGTCCCTGACTCGCTGGTTGTGTTGCCAACAGCGTAAGCTAGCAGACTGTGTATCAGACTGTGTCAACCAACCCATCGCGAGCATTAGCCTTGTCCGTTCCTTCGCCTCTCAAACTTAGCATCCCACTAAGTTAGACTGCGTCAGCCTGCCTCGCGCCAGCAGCAGCAGCCAGCCTCCGTGGCTGAATCGCCCATTATTGGTCGTCCCCGCGTCAGCGTCCAGACTTGATCACCCTGGTACGCGGCCGGGCATCGGGATATTGGTGGCCATACGGGGTCCCTACACTCTAGGACCGTATCCGGTACATGCAACACAACGCCCGGGAGCGGTGTTGTGCAAGTTCGGCTGTAGCGCATGACAGCCCCCCCTCAGGGGCGTGCAACCCGTGACCCTACTCTGTAGCTTGGGCTAGTTGGCCTTTCTCCCTAAGGAACTCCACCACGGCCAGATCCCTCGTGCTGATCAAGGGCGTGCTGAGCCGGCAATGCACCGGTTGGCCCGCATGATGCAGGGCAGTCTGCACCCTTGATGCAGCGGCACGCCGTACCTCGGCGCCGGGAAAGCTGCTGCTAGTCATTGTATTCCTTACATAGCGTTTACGTGGCAAGCCGGCCCTGACACTGATAGGAACTCTACTTCACGCGGGCTCACGGCCCATTCGGACTTCCCCAACCCGTTGTGCCGGACTAAATTTGGCACTGCCGGTTGCTTAGACTTGACCGCTTAGGGTTAGGCAAAGGGGCTTCACCCCGGTGTTGCGTCGAAGGCCAAAATGGGAGACGTGAGCTACATCGTGGACAGCCTTGGGCTGCCGCCCTTCTCCTACCAGATGTCGCTTCTAAGCTTTACGTGAGCCACCTAACTTGGCAGCGACGACACCGGCCGAGCTGGGAGTTGACCTCTTCCTGCACCGCGGCTTCATTTGCTCTGCCCCACAGGGAGAAGGGGCCTCACGAGCTGCTGCAGCTACTCAGCGATGTTTTCAGCACAATCAGCCCCAAGCACCAGGTGCGCACGGCTTGTTTCAACCTGGCTTCGGCCCCTCTGCATGTACCGGACATCTCGCTTACCGACGCTCGTGCTACCCGAACAGAAAGTGGACGTCACGAAAGAGGTGCCGGACCAGACGGCGGACCGGCTTATCGGCTTCCTAAAAATCATCAAGTACCGGCCCAACGTTCAGGACCCGTGAGTGCTCCCCGGCCGCCCGCTTCTTGCGTGCGGGGGAAATGGCCATGGCGGCGCAAGACAGCCGTTTGCAACTGCGCTGGCGGGGGCGGGGGCGGTGGGGCTCCCGGGTGGCCGCGTTGGGGAGGGCGAGGACGGTGCCACGGGGGTTCGGCACGACCGGCACAGGGCGGCCATGGCATCTGCACTACGTCGCACGTACGCCGGCCATGGCGCTCGAAGCCTCAACCTGACCATGTATGGCGCGCGACCTCACGCGCAACGCAGGCTGCTGTTCCGCCAGCTGGTGGCGGCCGGCGACCGCGAGACGCTGTACCAGATCCTGCGTTGGGTGGTGCCGCAGCCGCAGCTGCTGGAGAAGCGCGCCTTCGTGGGCTACTACCTCAGCTTCCCCGACGTGAGTGGGGCGCTTGGCGTGCACGTGGCGGCTGGGCAGCTGCGGCGGAGCAGCTGGGTGGCGTGTCCGGAGGGGCGGCGCGCAATCGGTGTCGGAGGGGGAGGGGAACAAGCCAGCAGGAGGGGAGCAAGCCGCGAGGCTAGGGCCGGGCCTGTAACAGCGTCAGCATGCTTCATGCGGACGGGCGCGCGGACCAGCGTTGATACGGTCACGTCGTCTGTACTGACGCGGACGCTGGAACCATGCGGCTGGGTGATGGTTGCGTGGAGCAGCGTCGCCAGCGGCGGCCGATGCGCCAGCCAGCGACTGGTCGCTCTCGCTGCTAAGGGCTGTGGGGAGGGCATTTCGTCCACCCGTGCACCAGGAGCCTACGCCTGATGGGGCGCTTCTAGTGGAAGGGATCTCTTAGCAGCGCCGAGACGGTGCTCTTGAAGCAATGTACAGGGGGTGGGGTGCGCGGCGGCGCTGACGTGCCGATAGCGTCGGTTCACCATGCCGGCTTGGGCCACGGCGCTTGGCCTGAGGGCAGGCACCATGTCGCGCTGATTCCCGCTACCCTCAAAACCTTACTTACTACCCTTGTTCCAACCTCACGCATGTGTCTCATTTGAAATCACTCGCTCACAGATGCCGGAGGAGTTCAACTTCGACCCCGACATCATGGAGCTTAAGGAGGAGATCAAAGCCATGCAGCAGGAGTTCATCGAGCTGCACAAGAGCAGCGATACCATCAAGACCCTGTCCAAGTGAGCAGCCGGGGTTGGACGGTCGAAGCCAGGGCCAGCGGGACAAAAATGTTGATCACACATTCACACCCCGTATGGACACAACAACGATGTTATGGCGTCGCGTGTCGCGTGCGGAGTTTGTACACTGGGCAACTTATCACACTCCTGTGCTCTGCGTGGTGTCCCATAGGGACACGCAGGCGCTGAAGAACAAGATCAAGTCGCTGGAGGAGGAGAAGGAGCGGCTGGGCGAGAAGGTGGAGCGCGCCAAGGGGGCGGTGGACAAGCTGCCGGACCGCAGCAGCTACATGGAGGTGTGCACCAACCTGCGCAAGCAGCAGGACGAGGAGGTCAACCTGTCCACGGCCATCCAGGTGCGTGCCGGCGTGCGACAATGCCGCAGTGCAGCTATGAGCTGGTCTGCTGGGAGAGTGGACGCTGGCCAGGGACGCCCGATGAAGATTGCGCTGGGCGCTGGGATGTAGCTGTCGCTGGGACCATACCTTTGCAACCTTGCGCCGCAACCGCACGCAAGTGCCCCCGCCTGACTGGCTGCCGCCCTCGCCCCCGATCGCTCCGTTCCGCCCCACAGACGCAGCGCGCGCTGCAGGAGAAGGCGGAGGCGTCCTACCACCGCGCCGCGGCGCGCCTCCGCGAGCTGCAGATGTCGTACCAGGAGGGCTCGGCCGGCAAGCTGCTGGAGACGCTCAGCGACGACGTCAAGAACCTGCGCGCGCAGGTGCGGCGCCACAGCGCCCGTAGCTAAATAATGCCACGAGCTAGCGCGGGGCTCGACTTCCATGTGCACTGATCCGCGCACGTATCCCCCTCGCAAACGGGAGGGAGTTGAGGTGGCACCGTCGAACCTGTGCACGCTTGGCTAGCCGCTGGCCTGGGGCCCTGGGGGACGGGCTGAGCAGAACAGCCGGTGCTGTGTGCGCGCAGGTGAACGAGCGCTACCCCAAGGAGGTCGAGAAGCGGCAAAAGCGCCAGGCGGCGCTGTCGGAGGCTCTGGCGTCGGGCATCAGCACTGAGATGGACCTGCAGCGGCTGCAGCAGCAGGCCACCGCGCTGCACAACCAGATCACCGAAATCCAGGAGCGCAAGGTGGCGCAAGACAAGGCTCGCCAGGTGCGCGTGGCTGCAAGCCGGCAGGATTGGAACGCCCGTCGTACCTTGGGAAGGGCAGCGACCTGTTGGCACTCGACACGACAGCACCAGTGCATCCCCATAACCATTCACACCGCCTAAACCTGGGCTCCGCGCACGTGCGGCCCCCTGTGATGACGTGGCTGCGTGCAGGGCGACAAGGCCTACCTGCAGCTGCGCCAGGCGCAGCAGATGGCCACCGTGTCGGCGCGCAAGAAGGAGGAGCTGGGCGCCAAGTCGGAGCGCCTGCAGGAGAAGAAGACGGCGCTGACGGCGCAGCTGGACAAGCTGAACGCCGAGGGCGGCGGCTCGGGCGCGGTGTTCAGCGAGGAGGAATGGCGCACCAAGTATGAGAGCATGAAGAGCAAGCTGCCGATGTGAGTTCGGGAAAGGAAGCGGGAGCCTGCTTTCAGTACAGTCTTTGTGCATTCACGGTAGTTGTTGCGGGGGCACATGGGATGCGGATCTTAGTTGCGAACGCCCCGTCCCTCTTAATCGTGCATGGAACTCCCCACGTGTTTGCATGGACGGCTGTCCCTCCCGCCCCCTCATCAACACCCGATTTTTTCTTACGAAACCCCAACCTCTGACGTCCGCACTCGCAGCTACAAGAAGATGAAGAAGGAGCTGGGCGACCTGGAGGCGGAGGTGTTCGTGCTGGCGCACACCGAAGAGCTGCTGGCGTCGCAGGAGGGGGGGCTGCTGGAGAAGGTCAAGCGGCTGGAGAAGCAGCAGGGCATCTCGGTGAGTGCCGGTCCTCACGAGCACCGCACGGTCGGGACGACGGACTGCGGTCTTGGGGCCGGAAGGTACAGCCGCCCCAGCTCCTGGAGCGACAGCCGCCTTGCGACACAAGTACACAACTGACCTGCGGGTTCCTTTGTGGCGGGCACGTGCAGGGCTTCACGGAAACCGCGCAGCACCTGGAGAAGGTGTCGGAGGCCAAGAGCCAGATGGACGAGGAGAAGGGCATGACGCTGATCGAGATCAGCCGCACCGTGGAGGAGATCAACAACGCCATCAACCAGCGCAAGCAGCAGCTGGCGCCGCAGATCAAGAAGCTGCGCTCCGTGCGCCAGGACTTCGCGGTGAGGCCGCGGCCGGGGTCGCTGCTGGGGCCCCCTTGCCTGCAGCACTGCATGTTCGTCGCTTGCCTGCCTGCCTGGTCCACCCCGTCCAGTACGCGGCCTTTGGCTTCCACCATGGCGCTTTCCACGCCCACATCGAGGCTCACGCTCCGCGTTCCCGGCATGCTTGACACGCCACGCTTCGACACCCCTCGACACACGCAGGAGTTCGAGGCCAAGTACCTCGAGAAGAAGACCGCGTACGACAACGTGGTGGCCACCTTCGAGGCGCGCACCTCGGCGCTGGAGGGCGAGGTGACGGGGCTCAAGGCGGAGGTGCAGGACAACGAGACCAAGTACCACATGCTGCACTGCCAGCTGCATATCACCGACCAGAACATCAAGAAGGTCACCAGCGGGCCCGCGGCGGAGCGCCTGCGCGACAAGTGAGTGGGCCAGCGGCTCGCGCCTGCGAAGCGGGGGCAGGGGCACCCCTACTGCGTAACGACACGCGGTTCCACGGCTGCTGCTTTGAGCTGCTTCTTACTGGTTGACCTCTAAACTCAACTGCTTCGCATGCACCTGCTTTCTGCCCGGCAGGTACGAGGCCAAGGTGAAGGAGTCGGAGGACGCGACCAAGGCGCTGCGCGACCGCCAGCGCGAGATCAAGGACACGCACTCCACCGGCCTCAGCCAGATCGACATCATGAACGACATGCTGCGCCTGCTGCAGCTCAAACTGAACCTCGCGCGCGGCATCGCCGTGGACATGAGCCAGTACGGCGGCGGCGGCGGCGGCGGTGGCGGCGGCGCTGCCAACGGCGGCATGGCGGGCCAGACGTTTGACACCGGCAGCGCCAACGTGCTGCAGCTCTAAGGCAGGAGTCTGAGGCGACGGCCGGTGGTGGCGGGTCTGCAGTTTGGGCTGCAGGGAATGGGTGCTGGTGATGGCTGTGGTGGGAGGCCCTTGCGTGGCGGGAGGTGATGGGCCTAGGATGTGGGTGACTTGCGGAGCGCGGCGGAGCAGGCGGTGTGTGCTTCAACGGGGTCGCCGCCGGGCGCATTGGTGGTGTGACGTGCGTTGGAGCGGTTCGTAAGAACCGGTGGTGTGGCCCTGAAAGCGCCAGTGGGGAGCAGCGCGTTCGCGCCGCTGTGACTGGCTGCTGCATAGGAGCCCGCTGATGCCCCCGAAATTGCGTGGTGTCAAGTGACAGCAAATGTGATTGCACGCCAGGGAAGAAGGGGACACTGCAAAGTGTCTTCCAAGTACGTATGCAGGGAGTGCTGCTGCACGGACTGATACCTGTAGGGAACGGAATCGACGGGTAATCTTGTACATAATCGCACGGTGAGATGTGCACAGTGCATACGTGTCCGCGTGGGCACACCAAGTGTAACACGAGGACTGTTAAACGTGCACGCCCCCGCCGTCCAGAGGCACTTGCGCAAATTTGGAGGGTGGTGCCAGCTGGCCGCTGGGGTTCGTGGCACTCGCCCGGTCCTGGAGTGTCATGGCCAGTGCCCCGCCAAGTACTTACTTAAGATAGCTAGCTTCCGCTTCCAATTCAACTTGATTTAGCTCGCGCTTACGACTGTGACAGCCGCCCGGCAATGCGCACGCAAGTTCTGCAAGCCAGGTGACCAGAGCTTCGCTGTTGGTTATATGAACCAATCCTTGCTACCAATTGTATACGGCCGACTGATCGATTAAGAATGCGATCCCGGGGTTGACTCGTGCGACTTGCCGCATGACAATTTCCGCACTCGGCTTGCATAACAGGGCTCCCCGGCCAGCGGCGTGCCGCGTCCGTGCTCGACGCTCCTCGCGAGCTGCAATTCGGCCGGTGGCGGCAATGGCGCTGCCGGCAGACTTCAAGGACTCGTACGTGGACCTGGCACACAGCCTGGCCGACGCCGCGGCAGTGGTCACGCGGAAGTACTTCCGGTGAGGGGCTCCTACACCTCTGTCCTGCGCTCCAAAGATATACATACGCAGGCTTCAGCACAAGCTGCAGGTCCTTTCGCGAGCAGGTGAAAGCCCGAAGGGCGGGTATTTAGGTGACCCCACGTTCCTGGCTCACTCCCGCGGCTTGGACTGCTCGCAGCACGACATTTGATGTGGAGTGCAAGAGTGATGCCAGCCCGGTGACCATCGCCGACAAGCAGGCTGAGGTGGCGATGCGGGAAATCATCGAGCGGACCGTGCCGGAGCACGGCATCTTCGGGGAGGAGCACGGGCTCAAGTGGGGCAGCGGCGCGGGCTCCAAGTACATGTGGGTCCTGGACCCCATCGACGGCACCAAGAGCTTCATCACCGGTGCGGGCTCTGGCAGGCATTTGTGCTGCATCGTAGGGGCGGAGATTTAAGAAGAGTGGGCTGAATGCATCAAGCACGCATGCGTGGCGTGCATCGGGCGGCTCTGCGCCCCGTCACTGGGTGTTCAAGCAAGCCAGTGCCGCAATGCGCGGAGCTGTCCGGGGCACCCTTGGCGACGGGTGGTGGTGGCGGTGCGTGTCGTCTGCACGCAGGCAAGCCGCTGTTCGGCACGCTCATATCTCTGGTGTACGAGGGCAGTCCCGTCCTGGGCATCATCGACCAGCCCATCACCAAGGTGCGGCGTGCGCTGCGACGAGCGCGGGAGGGGGGATTGGGGGGAAACGAGGTGGCGGCTGGAAGGGGGCTGGGGGGCTGCACAGGGCTGCAGATGGCGGCTGACGGTGAGGCGCCGCCGCTCGGCGATGCGTGCATGTCACCTAAAAGGCCCATTGGGCACACCAACCCGCACGCCGTGCCGTGCCATGCCGTGCCGTGCCCCGACCCGCAGGAGCGCTGGCTGGGAGTTGTGGGCCGGCCCACCACCCTGAACGGCCAGCAGCTGCGCACGCGGCCCTGCCCCGACGTCGGCCTGGCCTACCTGTACGCCACCACCCCCCACATGTTCTCGGGTGAGCAGCGCGCGTGTGGGGGGTGCGTGTGCGGTAGTTCAAACCAATCCCAAAACCAACCGTGGGGGTGTGCGGGCGACTGGGGCTGCTGAATGGTGTGTTTCCTGGTGGCAGCCGCCACGCCCGCGCCCTGCACAACGCCCATTCCGCGGACCCTACCTCCCACTTGGCCCCCTCCACTTGCCGCCCCCTCCACTTGCCGCCCCCGCGCGCCTGGCCCGCCGCACAGGCGAGAACGAGGTTGCGTTCAACCGGCTGCGCGACAGCGTGCGCATCCCCATGTACGGCTGCGACTGCTACGCCTACGGGCTGCTGGCGGCGGGCCACGCCGACCTGGTGGTAGAGGCGGACCTCAAGCCCTACGACTACATGGCGCTGGTGCCCGTGGTGCAGGTGCGCGGCGGTGTGTGTGGTGGGGGGTGGCAGGCGGGGGCGGCGCGTGTGGTGCAGGTGGCCGTGTGGGGGGCGAGGGGTGGGGGGATGGAGTGGGAGGCGGGAGGGAAGGCAGGGAGGAGGGACAGGAAGGGGAGGCAGGGGACAGGAAGGGGAGGCAGGGGGCAGGAAGGGGAGGCAGGGGGCAGGAAGGGGAGGCAGGGGGCAGGAGGGGAGGCACGGTCACGCCGCGCGCAAGAGTGGGGCCGGCGTGGGCGTGCAGAGGGGCACTTTGGGATGCAAGGGGCTTACTTGGCGTGGAGTGAGTCGGGCAGCAACCACCCCCCGTGTGCCGTCCGAGCCCGACCATTCCTCACGTGCCGTGCCCTGCTGGCCTCCAGGGTGCGGGAGGCGTCATGTCGGACTGGCGCGGGCGGCCACTGGTGTGGCAGCCCACCCCGGGCGCCACCGACCTCAAGTCGGGCTGGCCGGGCGAGGTGTGCGCCGCGGGCGACCCCAACCTGCACAAGAAGGCGATTGAGATCCTGGCATGGAAGCACTGAGCAGCGACTGCGGGCGCGTGGAGCTTTAAGCGTTGGAGTGGAAGGGCTGGAGCAGCACGAATAGGAGCAGCATGTGCAGGCTCAGGTGGAGCGGGTGGTTGGTGGCGCAGTTGGCTGGAGCAGCGGGAATGCGTGCGGGCGCGGGCGGGGCCGTAGCGGCGGGCTTGCGGCTGGAACATGACTTGCATGGGCATTCCATGCATCACAGCCAGTGGAGTCGTCGCAACTCGGCATCCGTGAGTGTGTGCTCGGGTGTAGGCCGGGGCGTCGGGGGCAGGCGTAACGACGTGGTTGTGACTGTGTAGCTGGTGGCGGTGTGAAGGGTGCTAAATAGAGATCGGATCCCTCAGCACGATTAGGTGGGCTGCAAACGGAGGCTCTGACTGGCTATGACGTGCGCTGGTACATGGCAAGGACCGAAGGTGGAGCAAGGTGGCTGCGGGGGCTTGCACCTTGCTGCGCAGTCAGATCCCATACAAACTCCACATACAGTGGCTGCCTTATCCCACTGACCTCGGCTCTCCCCTTCGCCTGTGTGCGGCAGTCCTTAAACCGTTGGCTGATGACCCTGCACCCGTTACCGCCTTACCTACCGCACCCAGTTACCACGGGAGCGTCGCCGTGAGGGGCATGGGCACTCCAACGCATCGGTGGGTAACTTCACACACCAGGTGGCAGCTGGCTAGGAGCCTGCTGCGGGATCTCGAGACTGTCTGTGCCAACAAGCACGTCATTACGGACTCTGCACATATCGCTGCTCTGCAGTCTGCCGTACTACACACCTCAGCAGGACGAAGGGCTGCCCTGCTGCAAGCCGGCAACAAAGCGCGCTTGCCCCCATCCCCATCCCTGCACTCATCTCCTACACCCACAGAGGTCTGTGTTGACCCAGCTTGTACCTAATTCTGCCCTCCAAGCCATGTACCACCAGGAAGCTGCCTGCCCAACACACAGGCAGTGACGACACCACCTCGCCGCCTGCCCAACACACAAGTACCGTAATCAAGCATGCATGCTTCTGCCCCTTTCTCAGTCCCCTCTTGCGCGCCTCTCGCTCCCTATGTCACAAGATCTGTTCCCTGCTTAGCCACGGCCCCCCTGCCTCTCCGCTATCACGGTTGCACCCTACAGGTGCCCTCGCCTAAGATTAGGTGCCCTCGTTTAAGATTAGGCGTGTGCACAACGCAGCAACATTTACATACTTACAGTTGGGGCCTGCCCCATTAACACCCGCCCCCTTACACCCATGCACAGGAAGGCGGGCGCAGCCCCCGCCTTCACCAACTCCCCCGCCTTCTTAACGCTTCTGGAAGTTCATAAACGTCAGGCCGTAGTAGGCGAACATCCGGAACGCGATGATGAAACCGACCAGGATGAGCACGATCCAGCCGCGCATGTCGTAGCTGTGAACAGCAATGGCGGCGAGGGCAGGGCGCAGCAGAGGGCAGGTGGGAAGGAGGCGTGTAAAGACTGCAGCTGCCCAGACGAGCTCGTGCCGCCTCCCCTCGAGCACGCCGGCCCCCATCCCCACCCGGCCCCTGCGCCTGGCCCCAGCATCCAACTCGTGTCAACGCGCCCCCTGCGACCGCCGCCCTCCTCCCCCTCCTTCTTTCCCTCTCGTTCCTCCCCCCGCCGCGCCCGCTCACTCGTATGAGAACAGGTCCTGGATGTATGCGGAGATGGACATGGTCTCGCCCTCATACGTGGTGATGTACTGGTCCGTCAGGTCGCCCATCTGCGTCACCACGCAGCCTGCGGGGTGGGGATGGGGAGCGGATGGGCGGGGAGCGCGGCGCGTGCGGGTTGCAAGGATGGTAACAGCAGTGTAGCAGGGCAGGAAGGGGGCGTAAGGCCGCTTGGGCACGCGTGCGCGCGCACTAGAGCATTGCCAGGCACCGTAGGCAGCTGGCAGCAGCGTGCGGGAACTCCGGCAGCAGTGCGATGCTGGCGGAAGCCACGACCCCCATGCCGGTCAGCCGGCAGCGGCAGCAGTGTGGGCGGCGCGGCTGCACGCACCGTAGATGATCCACTGCGCGGGGTTGACGTAGTAGGCCCAGATATACCAGGGCTTGATGTTGTTGGCCACAATGAGGAAGCCGCAGAACAGGTTCCTGTGCTTGTGTGTGTGCGCGGGGGGCGTGAAGGGTGAGTGTGGCGGTAGCGAGCGCGCCAAGAGGGGGCACCACGAAGCGCAGGTGACGGCAAGGACGGGTTGGGCGCTGACGAGCGACTGACGCAGGCGCCATCCCATGACTAAGCGCCGGGGGCCATGTCATCCCACCCGCCGCATCCGCCAGCCACCCCTCCTCTTCTCCACCTGTCAACCCCCGCCAGCTCGGGCTGGCAAGGATGACCCCAGCTCCCCCTTGGCACGGGGTTGGGTTGAATGCCCCCGCCTCTACCCCTCAGCCCACGCCCTCAGCCCCACCCACACCCACCACATGAGGATGAGGAACCCGCTGATAGCGCTGGCTGCCGGCACCACCGGGGTGATGTTGGTCATCCCAATGCCCATGAACGTGAACAGCATCAGGCCCAGCCATTGGAACAGCCTGCGCGGGCAGGCGGTTGGGGTTTGGGTGGGTGGTGTCAATCAGTGACGTCGCCAGGGTGTTTCGGCAGAGAAGTCATGTCGTTTATCGCGGAGCGGTAGGGGCGGAGGGGCGGAGGGGCGGAGGAGCGGAGCGGGACCCCGCTGCCGCATCCCGTGCTGCTGTAGGGCAGTAGCTGTACGGCAGAGCCCACGGCCGGCCCCTGGCCCCGGCCCCCAGTGCCCTGCTCACCAGAACCACAGCGCCTTGACCCAGTTGAACTCAAAGTGCACCATGCAGTACACCACCACCACGTACAGGATGCTCTCCACGAACAGGAACGGCAGCTCGGCAATGCCCTGTGAGCGCGCGTGCGAGAGTGCGTGAGCGCGATTGCGGGGGGCAGCGGGCGGGTTCCATTCACATTACTGCCTGCGATGATAAGATGATGTTGACATGGGGCAAGGGAGGTGGGTGCGCGACACATGAAACAGCAGGTTATGTTATGTGTTTGTGTGTGTGTGTGCAGGGCAGCCCGCAGCCTCCACCGCTCCCGCGGTGCTGCCGCCTCCCCCCCTCCCGCCTCCTCCCCGCCCGCCGCACCTGCGCGGCCGCGAACATCCAGCCCGCGTACATGCCGCTGGAGCGCTCGCGGTAGTACACCGCCCGCTCGCCGTGCACCAGCGGCATGACCACCAGCATGTTGGTCATGGGCACGTTGAGCGTGGCGGCGTACATGATGCCCATGATGTCCATCACACCCAGCACCGTGTCCCTGCGCGCGGCGACACGTGCGGCGTGGGGATGAGGCGTGTGTGTGGTGCGTGAACACGGTACCCGGTCATTGCCGTATTGGAATGACAGGCATGCTAGTGGCCAGCCACCGCCCCCCGCCCTCCTTGTCATTGGCTGGTGTCCAAAGGCCCAATCCAACCACGGCAACCGCCATCGCAACCGCAGCTGCAACCAAGACGCCCCCCCCCAGTGCCCGCCACCGCCCACCCGCCAGTGCCCGCCCCCCTTTCTCCCGTGCCGCACCTCTTCATGCCGCGGTCCCAGTACAAAGAGCCAAGCAGCAGCGCCAGGCCCAGCGCCACCGCGAAGCGGGTGCCGTTGTAGGCGACATTCCTGCACTGGCTGGTGAAGGCGCGCTGCAGCAGCAGCAGCAGCTGGGAGGGGTACGGCTCCGCGTAGCGCGCGGCGGCGACGCGCCGGGCTGCCTCAGCGCCGCCGTCGTCGTCGTCGCCCTCCACGTGCGGCTTGGCGGCTCCCGCTCCGGCCTCAACATCAGCGGGGGGCGGCACGCTGCAACTGTCGATCAACGCGTCGGCGGTCCTGTAATGGCGCGTGTTTGAATGGTTCGTTGGGTTGCTTGGTTGGATCAGTGTGCAGTGGTCTACTACGGTAAACTTGCTACCAGTCGCGCATGCAAAGCCCCGCCAGGCCGCCGCCCAGCCCAGCCCGCACGCCCGAACGCACCTGGCCAGCTCGCTGCGCTCAAACAGGTCCGCAAAGTCCACGCCCGCGGCGGCCTCGGCGGCCGGCGCCGTCACCTCCAGCATCCAGGCCGCCGGATTCATCTGCTCCTCGTACCTGTTCGTGTGAGGACATGGGCACGCGCGACGAAGAGGACTGCTGGTTAATGGTCATGTCGCAAGCACAGAGATACCAAGCCACCTGTTGCGCCGGCGTGCCCCGCCTGCAGCCATCCCGCCCGGCCGCCATCACCCATAGTTCATAACCCATCACTCACGGCGGGATGCCGGGCAGCAGGTGGCTGAAGTAGTCAACCAGGCCGGCCTGGCGCGGGCCCAGCGCGCCGAAGAAGATGGTGCGGCCGCCGGGCTTGAGCAGCAGCATCCTGGGGGCGCGGACAAAAGGATATCGAACCAGGCAGGATAAAGGCAAGGCGAATTTATTGTGTTGATATGCTGAGGGGTTAATGACAAGGACGTGCGTGTATGCATGTTGCAGGCGGTGCAGGTGTTGCAGGGTTTTCGTACGGCACGCGGCTCACTCGTCGAAGCCGTCCATGATCTCGCGGTTGGGCTGGTGAATGGTGCACACCACGGTGCGCCCGGTGGCGGCGGTGTTGCGCACGGCGCGCATCACCATGGCCGCCGCGCGCGCGTCCAGGCCCGTCGTGGGCTCATCCTGCACACACACGCACACGCACGCAATCAGCAGGACCGCGACAAAACGAGAGCAAACGAGAGCAAACAGCTCGATTGCGATGTCCGCAATGCCCCACTAGACACATAGCTCCTGTGCACCTTTGGTCTTAGCTCGGGCTGGAATCCACAACTCCCCACCCCACCCCACCATGAAAATGATGGCCGGGTTGGCGACCAGCTCCACCGCAATGGTCAGGCGCTTGCGCGCCTCCGTGCTCAGGCCGCCGCGCGCGCCGCCGCTGCCGATGCGCTTGCCTGCCAGCGGCGTCAGCTCCACCACCTGCACCACCACACACACCACGTCCGCACGTGAGGAGGCACACTGCCGGCTTTGCTTTGGGTGTCCTCAAGGCTCCTCAAGGCTCCGCGGCCCCAAAGCCGTTCCAGGGACTTCATTCCTCCGCTCGTGCGCACCTCCATCATGGCCGCCAGGTAGGCCCGCACCGCCTCGGCGCCGCGCAGCCCGCTGCCGTCGCGCGGGTGCATCAGCGCGGCGCTGCCCACCCGCAGCCGCGCGCTGAAGGCCAGCGCCTCCTCCACCGTGGCCTCCGGGTTGTGCACGTCCACCTGCTCCACGTAGCTGCGTAGGGGGGGCGTGGGGGTGGGAGGCGTGGTGGGGTGTTGGGGTGTTGGGGTGATGAGGTGGTGGCGTGGCGGGGTGGTGGGAGGCTGCAAAGATGGTACGAAAAGGGGAGGGCGTGGTGGGGGGAGGCGTGGTGGGGTGGTGGGGTTGGGGGCGCGTTTGAGGGCGTGGGCGCGGGCGTGTGGGTGGCTGAGCGGCGCACATGGTGGTGCGATCCGGGCAGGTGTGTCATCATCGGGCCCATGCCGGTGGCTATGCGGTTCTCACCCCATGATGCGCGCAAAGGTGGACATGCGCTTGGGCTTGCCGTTGATGAGCTGCCGCCCCTCCACACGGCCGCCGGTCTTGCGGCCCGCCAGCACGTCCATCAGCGTGGTCTTGCCCGCGCCGCTGGCGCCCATCAGGCTGCAGGTGCAGGCGCAGGGTCAGGGGCAGGGGCGTGGGTGCAGCAGGCATCACGGGCCGCTGACGCAGGCACAGGCATGGGCGCAGTCAAAACCAGCGATCTGGTTCCGGTAGCCCACCCCAATCTCACCCGCACCCTCACCCCCACGTGCCCCAGCCACCGCGCACCTGGTCAGCACGCCGGGCCTGAAGCAGCCCGCCACCTTGTCCAGCAGCTGCAGCTCCGCGCCCTGATCCTTGGGGTGCGGCACCCAGTAGCTCACGTCCCGGAACGACATGGACACAGGCGTGAACGGCAGCAGCGACGACGGCATGCCGCCGCCCGCGCCCGCCTGCTCTGCCCCCGCCTCCGCGCCGCCGTGATCGAAGCCGACGTGGCCGTTGTTGTGAGGCGCTAACGAAGACTCGGCAACGGGCCCGGGTCCGGCACGCTTCGCGAAGGCAGGGCCCTCGCCCATGCCGTTGTAGCTGCCGCCGGGGACGCGGCCCGGCAGGGGCGCGTGCGCGTGCGCGTGCGCGGCGGCTGGTGCCGCCATCTCGATCGTGCGATGCTCCACCACGGCCATGGCCGTGGGCGCGCCGGCGGCCTTGCCGGCGGTGTGGTCGTGGGCGGCGGCCACCTCCTCCATGGACATGCCGTCCGTGGGGTAGACGGAGGCGGCGGGCGTGGCGGCGCCGGCGGCGCCCTCCGCCGCTGCGGCCTCCTCCAGCTCGTGGTCGTGCTCGTGGTTGCTGGAGCGGCGCAGGGCTGCAGGCGGGCGGGCGGTGTGGGAGGGGCCAGGGGGGAGAGAGTGTCGTTGTGGGCAATGATGGGAGGTGGTGACACGGACAGCAGCAGCAGGTCCCGCAGCAGTACGTGTTCCCGACAGCTCGGTGGCTCCTCCTCTCCGGAGCGGCCGCGCGCGCTGCCCTCCCGCCGCTCCCCGCCCTGCCGCGCCGCACCCCGCCCTCCGCCGCACTCACGTCCGACGTAGGTGAGCGACAGCACCTGGAACACCAGCATAAGCAGCGACAGCCCCGCCACGTAGCCGATGCCGATCCACACCCAAGCCCACTCCGTGAAGAAGCCGCGCGCAGCCAGCGTCGCCTGTGGGTGTGCGCCGGCGGGTGCGACCGAAAGCGCGCGCGGCGCAGGAGCCCGTGAGTTGGAAGCAGGTGGCAACAGGTTCACGGGTAAAATACTGGTTGCCGTGGGGTTCTTATGATGGCAGCGCTACACGCAGATAGGCAAGGGGGGCAGACCAGACCGTGCCGTGCCGCTACGCGGCGGGGGCGGGTGCGCACCTCGCCAATGGTGGGGCCGCTGGGGTCTGCGGGGTCTGCGGGCGCCCACTCGTTGGAGCTGAGCTCGGAGATGCCCATGGAGCGAATGGTCCCTGCGGCGCGACACGGTGTGGCGTGACATGATGTTGGTTGTGTGTGTGTGGTGTGGCGACAACTGGCACACACATATACGCACCCGTGTGCATGAGGCGCATGTTACTTGCCGCGCTGCCTCGGGTGCCCCAAAGCAGCCAAAGCAGTGACAGCTGCGACAGCCCACTGCCCACAGCCGTGCCCCCTAGCTGCCGGCCCAGACGCACTCAGACTCAGACACTCACAGCTCATGGGGCACAGCCAGTACACCCAGATCCACCAGCCGGGGATGGAGGCTGTGGGGTTTGTTTGTTTGGGGGGGGGAGGACGCAAGGTTCAGAAGTTGAGTGGGGGGCCCATATCGAGAGGCCAGTAGGGGGAGGGGCGGCGCGACAGGCAGACCACATGGCAGTACCACCAAATTCACGTGGCGACCACAAGGGCGGCACCCAGGGAGGGAGGGGGAGGAGTGGCGGCACTCACGTCGCGCGATGGGGAATCCTGAAACCAGAACGTTGCTCATCATGAAGATGGCGCCCAGGCCCTGGGGGTGGGGAGCAGTGAGGACAGGCACGGGGCGCGGCGTTTGTGTGTCGCATGTGACGGATGACGCGTCAGAGCGGGCAAGGACTACAATTGGACATGCCGACACGCCCCGCATGGCCTCGTTGCCGCGACGTTACGTCCCGCCCCACCTGCACCGCGACCTCATCTCGGGCGATGGCGCCGAAGAACTGGAACGTGGTCACCGAGTTGAAGCCTGGGCAGGAGGTGCGGCGGGCAATAGGTGCGTGTGAGTGCAAGCACGGCCTGTTTCGGCAGTCTACTTCAGACGCTGGATGGAGTACAGGTTCCGTGGTGCGGGCGCGTGGCGTGGGTGGTTACACGGCTGCGTACACGCGCGCCGTCTGTGGCCTGCTGTGGCCGTACCTGTGAGGAACATGTTGAACCAGAAGATGAAGAAGCGGCCGGGCTCCATCGCAAAGCCCACCGAGAAGTAGATGAGCAGCGAGAGGATGCTGGACTGCAGCAGCAGCTCCGGGATGCGGACGAGCGTGGTCGAGATCGAGTACGCCAGCGGGCTGCAGGTGGGCAGCAGCGGAGGGGCGCAAAGATGGTTGGAGGGTGGTTGGAGGGTGGGAGGATGCGTGGAGAGCGGAGGTGCAGTGCGGCGTAAAGCTCTGAAGGGTGGGTAGTGGCTGTTGCGGAGAAGTGACACCATCACTTGTGACAAAGTAGACAGGTGCGGACACGCTCATGCACACGCCAGCCACCGCCTTCCCCCGCCCTCACCTGTAGAAGCGGTGGTCGCGCTGCTTGTAGAACACGGGCAGGCGCTGGCAGTACACGGGGCCCAGGTTGAAGCCGGCCATGTAGATGGTGACGATGGAGAAGAACAGCACCGACATGAGCAGGTTGGCGTCGTTGAAGGACTGCTTGGGCAGGTTCACGAAGGCGGTGGCGAGCAGGAAGCCCACGAACACCATCTGCATGTGGTAAGGGGAAGATGCTGGGTGGTGTCAAACAGCGGGAGCTTTTCAACGGCAAACGGCAGCGACGACGCACGTGCACGAATGCACGCCGTTGTAAGGCAGCCATGTGTCAGTCCAAGCTGGGGGCGCAGCGGGGCAAGCAAACGCGGCTTCGGAAATTCCAGCTTCCCCCAGACCACTGCGCCCGCACCGCGCCCGCACCTGCGACAGGCCGGCGAAGAAGAGCACGGGCGAGCGGTACATCAGCCGCGCCTCGCGCAGCAGCACCTCGCGCCAGGTGGCGAGCAGCTCGGACGTGCTGCGCCGCGCCGTGTGCAGCACCAGCGACTGCAGCTCGTGGCTGTACGGCGGCTGCGCCATCTGCTTGGCCATGGCGCGACCCGGCTCAGACTCCAGGAAGGCCTGCGAGCCGGGCCGGACAGGGTCGGGGCGGGTGCGGCGGCAAAACGTGAGCGCAGCGCATGCATGGCGTTTTGTGTACGAGCGTGGCAGCAGGCGGGTGCACTGCATGGCAAGTACACACGCAGCCGCAACTTGCGGGCCCACACCATGCCGCCGCCCACATAGTTTGCCCGTCCACCTGCGTTCCAGTTGCTGCAGCTGCCACCACCGACGGCTGGTGGACCGGCCGCCCGCTCACCTTGCGCATGGTGCGGGGGGACACCCACTTCTTGCCCTCCCACAGCGGCGGCGGGCCGTGCGGGTTGCGCACCCGGTACTTGCGCTGGTCGGAGTGGCTGGCCAGGACCTCCTGCGAGGTGGGGCGGAGTGGGCGACAAATTAATGCGACAGCGAAGCTTATCAGACACAAGCATGGGCATTACCAAGACCCCATGCCGCGCCCTCTGGCCGCCCGGCGCCCGCCCTGAACGCGCCTGCGCAAAGTCGGCCAGCTCCTGGCCGCTGTCGAGCGCGGGCGCCAGACCCAAGCCAGCCAGGAACGGCAGGAACTGCTCGGTGGGACCTGTGGGCGGCAGGTAAGAACAAACCCAGGTGGTGCACACCGAGTCAGCCAACTGTCAGGACTTGTGGCGTTTGGTTTTCACCCCGTCCTGATCCAGGGATCCCCCACTAACTCTGACCAGCTACCGGCTGGTCCTGACCTACAGCGATCACCAGAATTAAGCAGCCAGCCGGCACGGCACGTCACGGCACAGCATGGCTGCTGTCCATGGGCACACCCAGCCAGGCCCACACACGCACCGTGGTAGGCGACCACGCCCTGGCTGAGCAGGATGACGTCGTGGAAGCAGGCCACCACCTCGGGCGCCGGCTGCAGCAGCGTGGCCATGATGGTCACCTGCGGGGAGCGGAGTGAGGGCGGGGTGGGGTTGCAAGCAGGGTAAGGGATGGAGCGGCCGAGTCGGACAGGCCCGTGCACACCCGGTATCTGCAAATTGTGTTTCAACTCATGCAGGACTCGTGTGCAGCACCCGCGCACGCACGTTGTTGTACTCGGCGGCGGCGCGCAGGCCCTGCACAATGCCGAGCACCGCGGCGGCGTCCAGGCCGTTGGACACCTCGTCCTGTTGGGGGCGGGTTGGGGTTTGGCCGGGTGCATGCGTGAGGACGCGCATGCACGTGCCTCCCAAAGTGGCAGAGTCCGCATCCAGACCGCCCACCCCAAACGACTTGCTCGGCAGCAGACCGGGGTGTAAAAACAGACCTCACGCCAGCATGCAGGCGTGACGCCACCACCCACCCACCCACCCACCCACCCACCCACCCACCAGCATCAGGGTGTTGGCCATGCCAACAATCATTTCGCCGAACGTGACGCGGCGCTTCTGGCCGCCGCTGATGCCCTTGATCATCTCGTTGCCCACCAGCGTGTCCATCACGTGCTCGATGCCCAGCATGCGCGCCACGTGCTGCGGCGCGCAACCCGATCGAAACGCATTCGGCGCGCATTCAGCACAAGAGCAGCAGCAGCAGCTGCAGCGTCAGCAGGAGTCCCCCATACGGTACTTGCTTGCTTGCTACTCTGATCCGCCTGCCTTCCCCTGCCGCATCTCATGTGCCGCACCGGCGATGCCGCGTTCCCCTCTGGTGCCTCCTCAGTGGCAGGCACCCACCCACCTGCGCGGTGGCCTCCGCCGCCTGTGGCCCCGTGAACAGCTGCTCCAGCCGCGCCATCTCGGGGTCCTTGCCGTCGTCCAGGCCCGCGGCCGCCTCGCGCGCGTGCAGCACCTCGGACAGGCCTGCGTCGTGTGGGGCGGTGGATGGGGCGGAGCAGGCGAATACATTGTGTTGGGATGGCAGGCGCGGAGGTGCCGCATGCGACCTCTTGGTACTGCTGCATGCAGCTCTTACGCCCTATGCGGCCCCCCGAGCCTATCATTACTAGGCTCGGAGTAGCACCAACCGAGACGGCAAGAACCGAGCACGAGCCGAGACCCGCGGGCCACTCACGGTGCGCCAGCCCGGAGCCCTGGCACTTGGCGGCGAAGGTCAGCGTCTCCGCCACCGTCAGCTCCGGTAGGTGGTTCTCAATTTGGCTGACGTACGTGGCCACTCGCGCCACGTCGAACGCCGCCGGCGCGCCCGGGCCGCCGTGCACGGGCAGCCCATTGTACGACACGGTGCCGTACTGCCGCAGGTGCCCACTCGACCGCACCGGCACGCCGTCCTCGGTGCCGCCCAGGCAGGCCGAGGCGGAGAGGGTGATCCCCGCGGTGGCCGGGATCAGCTGGCCGCACAGGGCTTTGAGGAACGTGGAGCGGCCGCCGCCTGGGGGGCCCAGCAACAGGCACATGCGGCCGGGGGGCAGCACGCCGCTGCCGGCGTCCAGGATGACGCGCCGCGGCTTGCCGGCACCCCCACCACACAGCGGAGTGGCCTTGGCTTTGTCCTGTGGGTGGCCGGATGCGGGCACGGGAACCATTGTGCTGTGTGTACCGCACTCGACTGCCGAGGCTCCTGACCTCCGGGCCCAGCACATACCATGCGCTACTTTGCCATCGGTTCCTCCAATCCCTCCCGCATCCGTTTGCACGCCCCGCATCCACCAGGCCCATGTACTCACCGCCTTGGACGGCTTCGCGTCCACCTCCACGCGCAGGTCCTGCCAACGCACCTCCACGCCGGGCATAGTCAGTCCCACCCTGCAGGCACGCACGAAGTTGCGCACACACAAATCATCCCTCATGGATTCGCCGAAACGACAGCGGGGCTCGGGCCTTGGCACAACGCCCCCACCCACCCGTGCTTCCTATGTCTGGGAGGCACCCGCCCGACACGGGCAGGCTGGCGGCATGCGCATGGGCCCATGAGGCCATGACTACTGCATGCGTGAGTTGATTGTGACCCCCCGACGCCGCACCTCTTCATCCGCGCATCCATCTTCTGGTACAGCAGCGTGTTGCGCGCGTCGCCATTCGTGGCCTGGTCCAGCGCCTGCTGCAGCTCGGCACGCGAGGCCGCGGTGTGCTTCTGCGCCGACCCCAGGCGCCGGCCCGACGCATCTTTGGTCTGTGGCTCCGCCTTAGTCTGCGTGAGGGCGTTTGAGGGTTGAGCAATATCTCAAGGGGCAGGAGGGTCGGTGGCTCATACGCCCCTGGAGAGGAGGGAGACCGAGAGCCGCAGCTGCTGGGGAACCTCAGATACCGTGTCCAGCCAAGTTACTTCGCGTATGGCACTCTGGTTTGACAGGCAACGAGATGCATTTGTTTCAAGGCCCACGGCAGGAGCGGCCGGCGCCCAAACGAGAATGGGCCAATTGAGAGTGAAAGGCCCCCCGCGCCCGGCATCCCTGGACGCTCGTTACCATCGATATGCTAAGACGGCTCACCGAACTCATTGTAGTTTCGCCCGCCGGGATTATAAGCACCACATTCCACTGAAACTTGCACGCGTCGTCGAACGGAGTCAGCCACTACAATAACACTTGAATCACAGCGAAAGGTGACGCCGAGCTGCTCCAAATCGTGTCCCGGTGGCGACTTTGGCGTGAGCTGGGTAACAAGTTTTCCGATTATGGCACACTACGCAAAGTCACCCCAAATCGACCTGTGTGTAGATGGAGCAGTAGCTACTTGTATAGTGTGTTGATGTTGTTTGCCTCGGGGGCTATAGCACAGGTCTGCGCAACACCACTCCCTCAGTAATCGCACGACAACTCGTCCGCACGGCGCGTGTCGTATCCGCTGTCGCGGAGGAGCGATGGAGATAGTCTTTGCTGCGATGTATGTTTGGGAATCAGCGCACGTTCTGAGCGTGGTGGCGGGACCGGAGTGACAGAGGAATTCTGGAATCGGCCGTTCCTGACCATCTTTGAATCGAGAGCAAGCTAGAGCTCCGCCTCCCCGGGATCGCTAACTTAGACCGCATCCCCATCCTCGCCTTCCACGTCGACCTGCTCCTGCACTTCCGCCGTGGGCCGCCACACGCGCACCGTGCCGTCGCAGCCGCCGCTCACCAGCACTCGTCCCACCATGCTGCTCGAAACACACATGACGCCGCCCAGTGCCGTCTCCGCGTGCCCGGGCAGCTCCGCCACGCACACCCACTGCTGTTGCACCGCCTCGCCGCGCCCTGTCCCTTGCCCTGCCGCCTGCCCAGCACCACCGCCAGCAGCAGCCACCGCATTCACATTCGCATTCGCACCGACAGCCACCGCCTCGTACACACGCAGCTTGTCGTCATTCGCCGCCACCGCCAGCTGGCTGCCGTCCGCGCTCCACGCCAGGCCGTACACAATGCCCCTGAACTGGGCGGCCGTGGCCTCGCTCACGGCCAGGAAGCTGAACTCGCCGCCGCGGCCGCCCAGGCCCTGAAGCGAGGCAGCGGCCGCCGCCGCCGCGCCCAGTTGCAGCTCCGCCACAAAGCGGCCGCCGCCGCCCGAGGCATCCAGGGC
This sequence comes from Chlamydomonas incerta, assembly GCA_016834605.1. Taxonomy (NCBI): domain Eukaryota; kingdom Viridiplantae; phylum Chlorophyta; class Chlorophyceae; order Chlamydomonadales; family Chlamydomonadaceae; genus Chlamydomonas; species Chlamydomonas incerta. The sequence continues at coordinate 132,954 of JAEHOC010000010.1, forward strand.
CCAGAGCCGCACCACCTGCGGAATGTGCGACATTGCATGTGGTCACATGGTCACATGCGGGCGCTCGCCAGCAAGCGCAGCGGGGCTTTGGCCCGATTGTTCTTTCAACACGCAGGCACAGAAGCTGGTCCCGTAAAGCCCAAACTGCACTTGCCTTGTCGTCGCCGCCGGTCGCCAGCAGCTGCAGCCCCGCTCCGCCGCTGTCGGGCCCGGCAAAGCCCAGCGCGTGCACGCCGCCCTTGTGCCCGCGGAGCTGCGCGCGGCATTCGCCCATGCGCGGCGCCCACACCCGCACCGTGCTGTCCTCCCCCGCGCCGCCGCCGCCGCCGCCGCCCCCGCCGCCGCTGCAGCAGCTCGCCAGCAGCTGCCCGTCCTCGCTGAACGCCACGCGCGTCACCGCCGCCTCGTGGCCGGTTAGCACCGCCACGGCACGCGCCGCCACCTCCCCCTCCTCGTCCCGCTCAACCTCCCACACCCGCACCGCGCCGTCCCGGCCGCCGCTGGCGAGCAGGTCGCCCGCCAGGCTCCAGCCCACGCACAGCACGCCGCACTCGTGCTCCGTCAGCACCGCGGCGCAGCGCGGCGGCGCGGCGGTGCGCAGCGCCGCCATCTGGCGCCGCAGCTGCTCGGGCGGCAGGTCGGACAGCTGCAGCAGCAGCGCCTCGGACAGCAGCTCCGACATGTCCCACAGCCTGTGACAGCGCGTGGGCGTGTGCAAGGCGGGGGTGGTGGGTGGTGGCGGGGGACTTATTTAACGCAATGTATGTAACGAGGGCCAAGATCGAAACACGGGGCGGGGCTGCTCCCACCAGCCCAACATCCAAGAATAAGGGAGGGCGCGGGCGGGGGGGCGACCGTGGAGGTGGAGGTGCGACAGGTCGTGCGTGGGAGAAAAGGCAGAGCAATGCTCACTCCTGCTCCCTCTTCCACCCTTCCACTCACAGGATCATGCCGTCGTGCGCGCAGCTGGCCAGCAGAGAGGCGTGCGCGGGGTTCCACGCCACGTCGCTCACGCCGGTGTCGTGCCCCGACATCTTGGCCACCAGCGCCCCCGTGGCCACGTCCCACACACGCACGTGGCCGTCCTTGCAGCCCACCGCCACCTGCTCGCCGTCGGCGGGGAGGGCCAGCCGCCGCACCACGTCGCCCGGGCCCTCAGAGGCGGCGGCGGCGGCGCTGCCGGCGCTGCCGGCACCCTGCTGGGAAAGGTCCCAGATGCGCACAGTCGCGTCGCTCCGGCCTGGCGGGGTGGCGGGGTGACGGGGTGGGCAGGGGTGGAGGGGATGGCAGCTGACACGTTACAACTGTAAACATCAGTGAGCAGCAGGAGAAAGCCGTTGGCCACCCATGCATGCACAGCGCAGCATGCCACGCCCATCCACCCGCCCGCCCGCCACATACCCGCCCGCGCACCCACCCGCCGCCAACTGCCGGCCATCCGGGCTGAAGGCCACGGCCTGCACGCGCCCGCTGCCGCCCGGCAGGTCGCCAAGGTGCGCGAAGCCCGCGCCGTCCCACAGCCGCACCGCCTGGTCGCCGGAAGCCAGCAGCAGTTGATGAGCGGGCGGCCTGCTGAATGCGGCGCACCTGACCTCGCCGCCTCGAAGCTCCATGATGGGCCGCGTGGCTCCACTGGCCACGTCGTGACGCAGCAGCTTGCCGTCGGAGCTGCATATGATCTATGGTGGGCGCAGGGCGTACTTAATTTCAAGTGGTGCAAACAAATGGGAGTAGTGTCCAGGACTTGAGCACAGCGATGCGGTGAAGCAGCGTGCTGCTCTGGAGGGCAATCTCCGTAGGGAGCTGCCCCTGGCTCCGTCGAGGGGCGCTCATCGCGCAGGTGCACGGGCCCAGCAGCACACCCAAGCACGCACCCATTCGTCCTTGGGTGGGAGGTTGCAACTTGCCGGCATTTCCCACCCACACGTTCCCAGATCACCATTCACCACCGGTCCGGCCCAGCCCACCCATGCCAGGAGGTCATCCGTGTAACCCCACCCGCCGCCAATGACCTCACCCCGCGGGGATGCCGCATGAGCATGAGGCCCTCCCTCCCCCACCCCCTGTCCACGCGCCCACGCACGCACCAGTGTCCGGTCGTCGGGGCTCCAAGCCACGCCGTTTACGTCGTCGTCAAAGTCGTCCACCTTGGCAGCCTCCTCGCCCGTGTCCACACGCCAAACCCGTGCCGTACAGTCCTCCCCCGCGCTGGCCAGCCGCCGGCCGTCGCTGCTCCAGGCCACGCACCGCACGGTGATGTTGTGCCCCGTCAGCACCGACACCGCCGCGCCGCTGGCCACCTCCCAGATCCGGATCGCCGCATCCCCGCCGCCGCTGGCCAGCCTGGTCCCATCAGGGCTGAACGCCAGGCCATACACGCCGCCCGTGTGCCCGCCCGCAAGCTCGTGCGTGACCTGGCCCGTGGCGGTGTCCCACAGCAGCAGGCGGCAGTCGTCGCCGCCGCTGGCGAGCCGCCGGCCGTCGGGGCTCCACGCAACCGCGCGGCAGGTCTTGCCCGGCGCGTGCCCCGTGGCCTGCGCTGCTGTCGGGGCTGGCGCAGCGCCTGCTGCCGCCCCTCCTGCGTCGTCCCCGGCGGACTGCTCCAGCTCCGGCACCCGCTCCTGCTCCCGCTCCTGCTCCCGCTCCGGCTGTAGCATGGCGATGCACTCGCCGGTGCGTGTGTTGTACACGCGGACGGCGCCGTCGTCCTCGCCGCAGCTGGCCAGCTGGCGGCCGTCGGGGCTGTAGGCCACCGCCAGAACCTTGTCGGGGTGGCCCTGCGGCGGGGCGCGAGCGGGGCGGCGGGGCGGCGGGGCGCGAGCGGGAGCACGCGTGAGGAGCGCGAATGAGGGACGACATGCAAGCACCGTGATGAAATGCGAGAATCGGTCTACATGCACACGGCTGTAAGACGACCGGCGTAGGGCAGGCAGGGTGCTTCCAACTCTCCTTCCCATCTGTCAACCTCCCGGCCGTCCCTGCCGCGGCTGAAGCCCGCCCCGTAGCCTGCTGGTGTGTGCTCGGACCCTCGGACCCTCGGACCCCCCATGGCCTCAGCACCTTGAGCACCATCTGCGACCGCGCCCAGCCGCCGGGGTCGGGCAGCACCCGGCGCGCGGCCCAGGGCAGGCCGGCCGCGCGCGCCGCCTCGGCGTGCAAGCCGCAGCCCACCGGCGCCGTGGCCAGCGCGTGCAGCGCCGCAGCCGCGGCGGACTTGCCGACCAGATTGAACTGCTCCGCCTGCAGCCACCTGCGGTGGGGCGCGAAGTATACGGGTGGGGGGCGGGGCGGAGGGCGGGCTCGTCAACAACACACTAGCGGTTGCGGGGCGTGTGTGTACACCGTATGAGTCTGGTCTTGCGAGACATGGTTACAACGACGTAGCAGGCGCGCCCATGACGTCTGCAACCCCACCAAACACGCCTCAGCACGCACCGCAACACGTCGTAGCTGTGACGGGTGTGGGCGCTCAGTGCCGCCAGCGTGCCCACCAGCGCCGGGCCGTGCCCCGCACCCAGCACGGCCGTCAGGAATCCAAAATCCGTCAGCAGCTCGTCCAGGCACACCGCCGCCGGGCCATACGCGACGTGCGGATCCAGATTACTAATGTCAATGCCGTCGCGCTCGGCGCCGTCGGGCGCCGCCGCCGCCGCGAACGCCGCCGCCTGCCACTCCACCGCCGCCGCCAGGTGAGACACCACGTACTTGAGGGTGTACGGCAACATGTACGGCAGGGCTATAGCACCGCCGCCGCCGCTGCTACTGCCGCCGGCGGCGGCGAGTAGCGCGCCGCCGCCACCGACGCCCTTGGCGTCGTCTGCGCCCTCGCCGCCCTGCCACACGCGGCTGGCGAGGTACAGCCCAATGTCCTGATGGCCGCGGCCCAGCTGCACCGCAAACGGGTCCTCGCCACCACCGCCACCACCGTCACCGCCACCGCTGCCGCCGCCGGCGCCGCGCCGCAGCAGCCACTCGTCCAGCGTGCGGTGGGCGGTGTAGAGGTGGTGCTCCTCCAGCAGGAACAGCCGCCCCGAGCCCGGCAGTTGGGAAATGGCGGCGCCCAGACCCAACTGCTGCAAGAAGGATGCGGACAGGGGCTCCCGCGCCGCCAGCAGCACCGACAGCAGGCCCGAGACCCCATCGGAGCCGCCGGCGTCTGATGGTGGTGAGGCGGCGTCCGCGCCGGCGCCGGCGCTGTTGCTGCCGTACCGGGCCCGTGCGGCCTGGAACACCTTTCCGTACAGGTCGAGTACGTCGGCCAGGCGCGGCGCCTGTGCAGGCGTTACCGGCGGCGGCGGCGCGGGTGCGGCAGCAGCTGTGGCAGCTGGGTTCCCGCTGAGCGCCGTGACCTCATCAGCCAGTGCCGCCGCGGCGGTGTGGTACAGCAGCACACCCTCCGAGCCGCCACAGCCGCCGCCGCCGCTGCTACTGCCGTTGCTGCTACTGCCCTTGCGCAGGTCGGCGGGGCGCAGATGGGTCACGCCGCCGCCGCCGCGGCCGCCGCCGAACGTCCGCTCCAGGCACGGCAGCACCTGCCCGCCCGCGGCGTCCGGGCGTGTGGTGAGGATGAAGCGCACGCAGGGCGGCAGCTGCGTCAGCTGCGACACCAGCAGCTGCAGCGCCGAGTTGCCGCACACGGTGGGGCATGCCGGCGGCACCTGCTGCTGCGCCGCCGGCCCGCCACCGTCTGCATCGCTGGTGGTGGTGGCATCGATTGCGGCGGCGGCGGCACGCAAGAGTTCGGGGGGGTCGGCTTCATCCAGCGCATCGATCAGGAGAACCACCTGCTGCCGCTGCGCCTGCTGGCCATCGCCCGGTTGCTGTTGCTGTTGCTGTTGCTGCTCATAGAAGGCCCGGAGCGGCTGTAGCAGCAGCAGCCGAAAGGCCTCCTCCACGTCTGTGACGCCTGCTACTGCCGACACGTCCAGCTGCAGCAGCAGGTCCCGGACCAGCGGCAGCCTGCGGCGGGTAGCGGCGGCGGCGGCGGGGTCCCGCCGGCGGTATCGTGCGCCAACTCCTGGTAGCACCTCAACAAACATACCCACTCAGGCACACCCCAGCACCCCTCATATTCGTCATCAGCTGCGGAACGCCGCCCTCTGCCCGCCCGCCCTCCTCCCCGCCGCCCCCCCCCCGCCCGCCCACCCACCTCTCCGCCAGCTGGTACGCCAGGCTCTTGACCACCCGCACCGGCTCCAGCCGCCGCGCGTCGTTGTACTTGACAAAGTGGTGCGCCATGACGACGGCGGTGCCGGCGGCGGCGCCGCCACCAGCTGCGCGGTCCGCGCCGCTCGAGCACAGCACCGCCGACACCGTGCTCTTGCCCGTGCCCGCGCCGCCCGAGATGCACAGCACCCGTGTGCCCGCCCCTGCCTGTTCCTGCGCCCCTGCCGCTGGGGCCGCCGCGCCACTTCCACCGGGGCCCGCAGCTCCAAGCCAGGCGTCCAGGGCGGCCCAGTCCCAGACCGTGCCCGCCGCCGCCGCCTGCTGACTCAGCCGCCGCACGTCCACCCGGTAGCTCAAGGGCTCCAGCAGCAGTTGGAGCTTCAGCTTGGCGTTGAAGAGCCGCGGCGACGCGTGGTGCTTGGCCACCTCCGCCAGGATCATGTCCTTGTCGGACTGCACGAAGCAGTGCGCGGCCTCCACGTCGATGGACGCAATGAGCGGGCCGCGGTCTTGCGGGGCCAGGTGCAGGTGCAGGCCGTCCGGGCCGTGCAGCGTCAGCGTGTGCGTCCTGCGCACGTGCGCACGTACGGGGGGGGGGGGTCACCAGAAGCTAGGGCAGCAGGTGGACAGGTGGGCACGTGCGCACGTGGGAGGGGGGGCGCGGCCCGGTCAACAGAAGCCAGGGCAGCAGGTGGGCAGGTGGGCCGGCGGCGGCCGGGAGCGAGGTGCGTTCGCGTGTGTACCGCTGATTGTGTTTGGTGGCACACCAGCAGCAGCTCCCCCTCGCCTCACGTGGTGGGACATCGAGCTAACCACTCGTATCACTCCAGCCGCCCTAGCTGCTCGCGGAAACGCCTCTATCTGTGCCGCCGAATGCACCGCATCATCACGCCCTCGCTCGCCCGCGTGCACACACGCCCACGCAGCCGCCGCGCACCACTCGAAGATGCACCAGGCGCGGGAGGCGGGGCTGCACACCTCGGTGTCCAGAACCACCACCGTGCCGGCGCTGCAGGCCTGCACCGTGGCGCTGAAGGCCGCGGGGCTCACGTCGTGGCGCTGGGCCTGGGGTTTCATTGCATGGCGCGGAGGGGAGTTGCAGAGATGGTTGTAGAAGTGGTACAGCAGGGGGAGGGGTCGGGGCAGGGCAGCCGGGTCCGCCCACCGCACCGCGTCTGCCTAGATAGCCGTCGCCCCCCACACCCGGCCCTTCACCCGCCGGGCTCTCTGCCGGCGCTCCTACAAGCCCACTCGCCCCCCATCCAAGCCACCACGCCTACGGCCTCCCCTTACTCCCCTCCACCCTCACGTACACACAGCTCACCCCCCGGGTTGGGTTCACTCTGTCGGTTGCTTTGGGTTCTGGAATGAACTACCACCCCCCACCCCCACCCCGCGCTCCACACACACCACCGGTATCTCATCAGCTCGCCCACCTGGGTCCCCGAGTGCTGGTTGACCGCAAAGATGTCTATCCACACCGCCACGCCGTCATCGGCGTGCTGCAGATAGGCCAGCACGTACTCGAACATGCGGATGGCGCGGTTCTTCCAGCAGTGGCTGACGAAGTAGGCCGGCGGCGCCACGTCAGCCGGCTCCACCTCGCCCGGCGCCATCTCCAGCAGGCGGCAGCGGCGCGTGCGCGTCGCCTCCTGCACATAGCACTCCATGAGCTGCGCGGCGTGGGGTGGGGACGGAGAGAGCGGGCGTGCGGGCGTGCGTGACACACGCACGTGCTGCGAGTGCAGCAGCGGGTGCACGCGCGGCGAAGGTTTGGGTGCTTCCTGCTACGTGCGCGCGCGTGGATGGGAAACCCTCATGGTCACAGCAGGCAGGCCCCGGCCACCAGTAGACCTGGGCCATGTTTAGGTAAAGCACACCACCAGCCACGCCCGCGCCACACACGCTCATCTCACCGGCGTGCCCCAGAGCAAACACGCGCACGTACCTGTGTGGTGCTCATGACCGCCAGCGCCTCCGCGCCGAAGCGCTGCTGCAGGCGGCCCACCAGCCGCCGCAGGCCCCGCAGCGTGATGCCCAGCTTGGAGGCTGCCAGGGGATCTGTGTGTGCGTGCGTGCGTGCGTGCGTGTGTGTGTGTGTGTGTGTGTGTGTGTGTGTGTGTGTGTGTGTGTGTGTGTGTGTGTGTGTGTGTGTGTGTGTGTGTGTGTGTGTGTGTGTTAAACAACAAAACAAGGACGGACCAAACCCGCCAAACACGCGCGCGCAGTTACATACCGATACCTACCTGTGTGTGTGTGTGTGTGTGCGTGCGCGTGTGTGTGCGTGTGTGCTAATGACACAAGGACGACAAGGTATGTGTGTGGTGTTGCTTGTGATTTGATGTGTGAGTGTGATGAGGGGCTACATGTGCCCAAGGAATGCATGCATGCGCCTGGTGGGTGGCGGGGGTAACAGCCCCGCCCGCCGCTACGGGCAAGGTGGCTTAGGGACGACTGGACGGCCAGTGCTCAGTTCGCGCCAGGTGCGCATCGCATTATTTCTACACATAACCAATGACCAAGCAAGTCATGATGTGCGTGTGCATCAAAGGGCGGCCCCCGGTAGGTAAGACGCGTTCCCTCGGTACCCGCTGTACCATCCACTGGACATCAGCACCTCACATGCACGCAATCGTCACATGGGCGGCTACCCCGCCTACTCATCAATCAACCTGCTAGCTGCTGCCCGCATCGCCACACACCTGCCGATGTGTGCTCGTCGCGGTCTCTTCCACCACCACCCGCAGCGGCAGCGGCAGCGGCAGCTTCAGCGCCAGGCACAGCGTCGGCTGATGCTTTGGCCGCGGGAGCCTGCTCAGCTGCAGGCTCAGCGCGCTGTTGTTGCTGCTGCAGCGGCACATCGGCCTGCCGCACCGCCGCCGGCGCCGGCGCTGCTACGATAGTAGCTTTGGCCGATTGCGCACCATGCGTAACTTCAGGTGCCGCACTCGCCGCGGCTGGTGCTTCCCCTGGTTTGCTTGAACCTGGCTGCTGCTGCTGCTGCTGCTGCTGCTGCTGCTGCTGCTGACTGGTAACAGGTAGCGGCGGCGGCGGCCGTGGTGTCGCCGCCGGCTGCTGTGCCGCTACTGCCGCCTCGACAGCGCCCGCCCGAGATGCGCCGCAGCCCATCCGCTACCGCGCTCCAGGTCCGGCGGGGGCTGGCGGGGGCGAGCAGTTCGATGGGACCACACGTAAATTGCGGCGACACGCCAGCCGGCCAGGAAAACTGGAGGGAGCGGCATGGAAGAGCGGTGGGAGGGATGTACACAGTTGGTCTGCCGCGCTGGGGCAGTTGGCGCCACGCCCGCCCCCACCTCAACGGGCGCTTCAGGCCGGCAGCTCGGGTTCGGCAAGTCAATCAATAAGTCCACGTAACTTGTTTCTGTTCACAGCGAGCTGGCATGTGCCAGAAAGTGACAGGGAACTGCACGCACTTAGGAATCGCACTTAGCGCTTCGACGGGGCGCGGCCGTCTCGTGGTGCATTCGTTTCCATTTATAACTCGTGAAAGCAACACGATATCAAAATTGACGCATGTGCCACTGGAAATCCACGTAATAATAATGGCAGCAAACGGAGTCCCGTCAGGCCCGCCTCGCTGAGGCAGCAGGTGCAACTTAACTTTGGAGCGTCAATGTGTTAAACACAATCGACAAATATGCAGTCAGGGACTTGCTTTTCAAGTTCTGGAACGCGTCATGGATTCGCGTTCTCAGCCGGGGCTGTCGATCCACTCGACTCGGTGGCTCACTTGCTCCACTTGTGGTACGAGATTAACCAGGTTGCAATATCTGACGGGTTGGAACTCACGTGCGCAGACTACTCCGAATAGGCTAGGTGAGCATGAGCATGTTACATGGCTTGAAGTCCATGCGGCCCCACTAACTCCTTTGAGTCCGGAGGCGCGATGATAACTAAACAAAGGGGAATCAGCTAGCGGTTGCGCAATTCACTAGACCGAAGCGTTGTCACCGCGTGCAAGTAAGCAGCTAGCTTTTGAACGTCCGTGCCAAGCATAGCTCTTTTCATATCACTACCTGTAATACCCACTGCTTCCCTCAAGCTCGCGTACTTCGTGCATTCCAGCAAGACGTGCTTTTCGTCTTCCACGCCTCCATTCCCGCACAGCCTACACACCCGTTGCGCCCTAGCCCGGTACTGTCCCCCCGCCTGGGGGCGGTTCACTTCCAGGTCCCAGCAGCCCAAACGAAAGCGCATTAGGGCTATCAAATGCTTATGCGCCACGTACTGCCTCATATGGGCTAGTCTGCCTTGCTCAATCGATGCATCTTTTAGTGGCACTCCCATCCACTGCAGATACCTGCACATTTTCACCCCTGGCGCGCCGCCCACAGAGCGCCGCCCCCCACTTTCAGCAAACAATCGCGGGTCAGTGTGAAGACTAGCAGCGTCCCATTCGTGCATAAGTTTGCTGGAAAGCTCAGCTAGGAGCGTCCCAACCGGCAGCTCAGTTCGAAGCAACCATGCACCCAGCGCAGCCTGGCCTTGCGGTCCTTTTTCGAACCAGTCGTAACCTAGCTTCCTACATACCTTATACAGCTTGCTTACCCAGCACATCCCCTGGAAAGCACTTGCTACTGCCGTGTTCACAGCATCCTCCAAGAACGTGTGCGCGAGTGACTTTTCTTGCTTGACTATGCGGTTCCAAAAACCAAAGACTAGACGCGCCCAATGCAGATGCATTGGGTACGCCGCGAATTCAGCATAAAGCAGCCTGTGTGTTGGCTTCCGCACCCCAGCCGCTCTCGCAAGGAAAGACGTCTGCAGCGCAACCATTGGGTCAACCAAGGCCTTCTCGAACAGCGTGCTGGTCTTCCGCCATTTGCCACGTATGGCCCCTTCCTGTGCGCGATCATAGCCACCGTAGCTGACCCCCTCGAAGAGAGAGTACAACGCGTCCGGCCCCCATATCTCTACACCATAGGACAATACCGATCTCACTTGCACATCGAAACAGGTGTGCATAACGTCAGGTGCCAAACAGCCCCTCTTGTCTAGCGCAGCTATCAAACCGAGAGCAGCTCTTTTACCCGCGGCAATCAGCTCCTGGTAGCAGGAATCGAACGTCGTGGCTGGCCCGTAGTAAAGGCCTAGGTACCGCGCGCGCCCCTTCACAGGGATTCGCACGCCTCCGTACCTAAGGGCAGTAGCTCGCACCGCAGACAGTTGCCTCTCTACTGAGGTGCCAGCAAAAACCATGATCTCACACTTGCCTATATTCACACGCATCCCGAAGGCCTCACAGAACTCATGCAACCTGTTTAGCAGGAACTGCATGCGGTGGATGGACAGCGCACAGAACGTCAGATCGTCAGCGTACAGCAGGCAGGCCACAAGCTTGCCGCCAATCTCAGGTGCCTCATTACTCCACGTGCGACTGGGTAGTTCGTGCCTATCCCATGCATCTATGTAATCGGCCAGGGCTTCAATGAAGATCCCAAACAGGTCCGTGCTTTTAGGGCATCCTTGCTTAACCCCCTGCAGTGATGCAAACAGGCTGCTTAACTTGCCGTTCACTTTCACCCGTAGGCAGACCTTCTGATAGCATCTCTCTAGCACCGTCAACATGTGCCCGCTCACCCCTCGCTCAGCCAGTCGTTGCCAAAGCACCCATCTAGGCACTTTGTCGAACGCCTTCTCAAAATCAATCTGACAAACAAACAGCGGTTTTGCCCCGATAGCACTGTGCTTATGCGTAATGTGCCGCAGCGCGAACAGATGGTGGGCTGTGCTGTACCCAGCCCTGAAAGCCGCCTGACAGCGATGCCTTCCCTCCGTAACGTCGCCAAACTGTGCGAGCCGTGCCTGGTTGAGGGCGGCGTAGCACTTAGCCAGCGTGCCTCTAGGCACGCTGGCTAAGTTGGCTAGGTTGAGGACAGGGAATTGCCCCTCCTCGCCGAGGCCTGCAAGTCCACGCTGTGCAAATGCTATGATATGGACATTGTCAGTTGTATCAGGGCCGGAGACTTCGTGGTTCGATGGTTTGGGCCAGCGTGCGCTCGACATTTGTCTCGCATTCGCGAGACTTACACGGCGCTTGGCCGGCTTATAAGCGTGAACATATGCTATGCCATAGTACATAGGGTAACGCGCTTTATAGAATTAAAAACGGTGCCCTTATGAATAAGAACGCCCAATCTTGGGGTTCGGCCCCGGCCCGGACCGGGCGTGCCCCTCGTGTGGGGTTCCCCTGCTTCGTAGCCAAGCTGCCGATCCACTCGAGGCTCGCCTCTGTTGCAGCAAAGAGGTTGGGAAAGTTGGCGCCGGACAGCATCTTGGGGGGTGATCTGGTCTGGCATCTGTCTCGCGCGCCGTCGATCTTGGTCGCCACCGGACGGCATCTTGGTTGGCAGGGGGTTCCGCGCCGCATCTTGGGTGCCGTTGCCCAAAACCCGAGTTTGGGAGTAGTCGTGTGAATTCTCTTGGGTCGATGGAAGAACTAACACGGCTTATGCTGGCGGAGGGTACATAAATGGTCGCAGCATTCATGCCTCGCACGCTCAGCAGCTCATGCTCCTTCGAGCGGCCCATTTGAACCGCGCCAGTGACACGCCCTCCTGCGTGCCTACGGCCTGAATCATCAGCGGCCCATGCCTGCGTCATGCATGCATGCAGCAGCGCGTGCATAAACCTGCTTGTGCCGGCTTGACCGGCCCTGTTGTGCGCCATCTGGCCCATGCCTGTGATAGCGCCTCCCGTATTCGCTGTTTGTGCCAGCAGTTTGCTGGACTCCAACGCCAAACAACTGAAGTGACCACATCTCGCAGGTCCATACATCTTCAGTTCATTGTCAATCAGTGCCCGCAGCTATCGTAAGCAATACTAAGGAATCCAATAATGCTTTATGCAATCTTACGGTCACGCAAGCAACACACTCGACTGACGTTGCGAGAAAGTCAGCACACTCTAGGCACACGTTTGTGCTGCGTCAGTGCAGCTACCCCCGCAATGGCCGACATCCGTACGGCCATGCAGCCATCCAGGCAGGCTCGTTCATGCTATCGCCAGTCTGACCTGCCACTTCCATGTCTGCAGCACACAGATACAGGCCATGCACAGTCACCGAGCGATTCCCAACGAACGCACTGCCCCGCTCCCCCCAGCCCATGCTCTTCCGAGCCGTTCCAAACCCCCAGCCCACCCTGGAAATCAGCACGAGGTACACGTATAGGCAGCGCTTCGTCTGCTGTGCACGCGTTCACGCCTGATGCGCGGGGTCTATGGGCGCTGGGGCGTCCTTATTGCAACGAATCAAGTTCACGATGCGGCGGCCCCAGTGGCCGCCGGTCGCGGCGCTCTTCTCGTCGCCGTCCGCCTCGTCACGGTCCAGCAGCTCCTCATGCAGACCGTCAGCGCCCTTGCCGTTGGCGCGGGCAATGCGCACGGGCTCGTGGTGCTTGCTCACAGGCTCCTTGCAGCCAGTGTAGAACTGCGGGCGGGGTTACAAGGAAGCGTGGGCCAGACGACAGACGTGCAGGTCAGGAGGGCTGTTGTAAGCGAGGAAAAAGCGCCAGACAAGTAAATGCGTGCGCGTCGGCCTTGTAGGCCTTGGCAAGCCAACGCCTAACAGAGCGCACGCTTGCGGTGCGCGTCTCTGGAGCCTCAGCCGGACCAACAGAATACTAAACAAATGCGGGTTTGATTTGGGGATCCGCTGGCGGCACATCAACGCGTCACGCCTGCACGAGGCCACTCACATCGTAGCCCAGCCTGAGGAGGACCAAGCTGAAGCCAACCACACAGAAGAGGATGGTGAAGACAGTGCCGTAGTAGCGAGGGCCTGCACGCCACGTTGGGGAAACAGACAGGGAAACAGTAGTCAGTCGGTATGCCTCTTGTCCCTTTCATTCACATGCACACGCCCGGCACTGCGCCGGGCCATGCGTTTCTCTCCTGCTGGCTGATGAGTTCGGCCGGCCGCCGATTTGGATTAAATGACTGCACTGCGCTTACTGAAAGCCTGAAACCCCAGGCGCCCCTCCCCACACACGTGGATGACCCACCCACCCACCCATCCATCCATCCACACAGACACGGTTAACGTCGCATGCCCCTCAGGGCAGGGCAGGCATGTAGTACTCACTGTCAAAGGAGTTGTTGTACTGGATTGTGGCGACCATGTTCGAGCTGCGGTTGTTCACGATGACCAGGCAGATCTCATCCTCGAACACCAGACCGAACGTGCGCACGGAGCAGGTGCGGGCCTTGGAGCAGGCAGACTCTGCGGGAGGTGGGGTTGAGGGCAGTTCATTCTACTTCCTAAATCAACCATTGCCAACCCAAAGGAGGAAGAGGGATATACTGAGTGGGCGGTACATAGGAGGCATGCATGTGAGCTCACTACAGGCCATTCAGATGTACTGGCTGGATGGGAGGATTGCTGGCGAGATGTACTGGCGGGAGCTATGGCGGCGTATGGTTGACGCTGGGGCCGGGGCTTGTCCGACAAGCCACGTACGCGCCGTGCACTCAGCCAGCAGACGCGGCCTAGGGAGCTGGCCTTCCCCAGTTGCCCACCTGGCAGCACGGGGCAGGTCTCAAAGGTCTTGAGGTTGGGGATGACGCAGCTCTGGATAACATCCTTGCGGTACAGCCACTGCCCCGTGAAGTTGCTGCTGTTGGACACGGACCGCACGTAGTAGTTGCTGCGATGCGTCGAGTAGAAGCCGCACCTGCGGGTTCATGACAAAAGCCGGCGGAAATTCAAAACAAGGCATTTGACTGACGGGATATGATTGTGCGTTTACAGGAAGGGAAGGTGCCTGATGAACGGCTATCGTGGTCTACAGAAACCGCCCCCTTCGCTCTGAACATACGTATCGTGCTCCTGGGTGCTGAACAAGTACATGTTCCCATTGCTGCACGCCCGGCAGGCTCACCAGTACCAAAAGGTGAAGGATGGGACGGTCACGTTTGCTGCAGGTCAGGCACGGGGGCAGCACAACCACTTTAAGCACAGCGCGGCAATGAGCGCAGGTTGGGTGCTGTCATATGCATGGGTGAAACGTGCCGCACAACGTGCAACTGCACCGAGTCCTAACCCGCTTTGCTACCCTCCACATATCCGCTCACTTGGGTAGCAGATGCCTGGATCTGTAGGTTGGAGCAGCAGCAGCAATAGTGGCGTGAATTAACGACGGGCGACAGGCGGCGCACACAGTTGGATTTCAGGTAGGTGCCTACCCGGGCGCTGCGCGTAATGAATGCGCGTGCGGCTGGGGTTGGCCACGTGGCCGTTTCCTTGAACATCGACATCTAATCCTAGAGATTTGAGTGCTTGAGAGCTAGATACATTTTTTACGCCCCCCCCCACGACGACACTCACAGGTGCAATTTGTGCCGTTCTGCACGTGGGCTACAGCAAGGGTCGACTCAAACGTGCGGTTGACCGCATACTTGCCAGCAGCCAAAGCGCTACGCGTGTCAATGGGAAAGGGAGAGGGCGGGGGCAATTGAGTACAACTCAAGGCGTTGGCAACAGGGGCCAGCGGATGCTACTGAGGTCGTTCGGATAGTCTGACGCAGCGACGCCGTTGGCTGAGGCATGTATTGCCCACGGCTCGGCGTGTGAAGGTGCTTCTACGAATCAAGGCCAGGAGGCGCCAAGGTCGGGGTCACTAGGGCTTCCGCGCTGCCGCCGCGCGACACGCACAGAGTTCGGCACGCGTGCCTGCTGAAGTCAACATATTCCCTAGTCGACGGTGCAGTTGTGATGTCTATGCTCGCTTCGGCACGCGTCACCAAAGCTCTAAGAGAAATGCCGGCTGTGTGGCTGCGCCCGCTCAACACTCGGCACTCCGCCCAAATGCAAACCGTAATTACCTTGGCGCTAGCGCCAGCAACAGAGCGCCCGCGAGTAGGAGGTGATGTCTTTGCATGGTTAAGGCTTCAGAAAGACTACCTCAGAGCGAATGCGAAGACAGGCGCGGCAAGAAAACGATAAAGAGTCAGTTGAACGACCGCACTCGGCAGTCCGCGACTTCAATTGTGTTGGCAGAGTATACGTAAGACGAGTGTAGATCAAACGGTAAAGGCGGCGGCCCGATCGACACGCGCGCCCGGCAGGCCAACCCTGCGGCCTCGTACGAGCGAGGCCAAAGCCTATTGGCCTGGCGGACGCGGCGTGCTCTTCGACGCGTTTTACAGCCGTCTTACCGTTATTGTAGACTTATTACCTTGTCGGCACAGTTGTGCGCTTGTGCCCCTTCAACTATTTCAACCAGAGGTCGGTACCGTCAAACCGGCTATACCCGCAGCACTCAGCCGCGCCACCCACCGAGCCTGCGCAAGACAAAAGTCGTGCAGCGCTCCGTCGCGAAGCGGACCTGCGCGCAAGCCCAGTTTTCGCCGGCTTGACAGCGGCATTGAATACATTTTGTCCTCGCCACTTCCGTTCCTGCGCCGGCGGCGGGCTCTAAAGGCAACGGGCGTGTCCAGGGTTCGTAAAGGCGGCTACCGAAATGAAGCGCAACACCAGCAACGTTGATACCGGCGGGGTGCCGGCCCCGCTCAACGCGTCTCCGTCGGCACGTCTCATCCAGAACGGCTACGGCGACGCTAAGCCGGACACAGAGCGCATGGAGTTCCCCTTCCCGGAGGACCCTCGCTACCACCCACGCGATAGCCTGAAGGGCGCCTTGGAGAAAGTCAAAGAGGAGTGAGTTTAATGAACGGACGGCGGCGGGTGCGGCGGGCAAGGGCTGGCGGAGGATGTGGTGGTTGGGCGGCTCCTGCCGCGACTGTGGCAGTCGCAAGGGCGTGTGTACCAGCACTGCCGCTGTGGCCAACTCCCTTCCCACTAGCAAAGACGTGGCATTGTCAACTCGTACTCATGTCGCCGCTCGTTTTGCGCACCTGCCCTGCCTTCCACCTACCTCCGCAGCCACCACCACCGTGTGGCCACGTTCTCCTGGGTGGACTGGCTCGCCTTCTTCATCCCCTGCGTGCGCTGGTGAGCTTGCGGCCAGCGTGCACACCGCCGGCAACAACAAATCCAGAAAAGAAAGCCTCTCGCTTGACTCGCGTACGGGCTTACTTGCTTGTTACTTCCCTCCGCCGCCCGCGTGCCCGTCTATCTCCACGGCACCCTCCTACCTGCCTCCGACCCGCCCACACCCACAGGCTGCGCACCTACCGCCGCTCCTACC
Organism: Chlamydomonas incerta; assembly: GCA_016834605.1. Taxonomy (NCBI): domain Eukaryota; kingdom Viridiplantae; phylum Chlorophyta; class Chlorophyceae; order Chlamydomonadales; family Chlamydomonadaceae; genus Chlamydomonas; species Chlamydomonas incerta. The sequence continues at coordinate 149,288 of JAEHOC010000010.1, forward strand.
TGCTGCACGACTTCGTGGCGGGCATCAGCGTCGGCTTCATGGTGGTGCCCCAGGGCCTGTCGTACGCCAACCTGGCGGGCCTGCCCTCGGTGTACGGCCTGTACGGCGCCTTCCTGCCCTGCATCGTGTACTCTCTGGTGGGCAGCTCCCGGCAGCTGGCCGTGGGCCCCGTGGCCGTCACGTCGCTGCTGATCGGCACCAAGCTCAAGGACATCCTGCCCGAGGCCGCGGCCATCAGCAACCCCAACGCGCCCGGCACGCCTGAGCTGGTGCGTGAGGGCGTTTGACCCTTTTGCGAATTGCGTTGGCTATCTACGCTTGCCGGGCTGCCCACCGGCTCGCCCTCCTCTGCAAGGCGCCCAGCTCATCCAACTGGTGCGTGCCTCATTTTGCCTCAACAGGAAGCGATCCAGGACAAGTACAACCAGCTTGCCATCCAGCTCGCCTTCCTGGTCGCCTGCCTGTACACCGGCGTGGGTGTCCTGCGCCTGGGCTTCGTCACCAACTTCCTGTCGCACGCCGTCATTGGCGGCTTCACGTCGGGCGCCGCCATCACCATCGGCCTGAGCCAGGTCAAGTACATCCTGGGCATTTCCATCCCGCGCCAGGACCGCCTGCAGGACCAGGTCCAGACCTACGTGGACAACATTCACAACATGAAGTGGCAGGTGGGCGCGGGCGTGCGTGCGCGCGTGGCGCTGGCACGCAGTGAGGGGCCAGGCAGGCAGGACGGCGGGGGGTGCGCGGTACCTAGCTGCAGCCAGCCCGGCATGCACACGCAGGGAACGTGCGCTTGGAGTGTAAGGCTGGGTGCACGCGGCTGCATACATTAATTTGCAGCGGGCACTATCGCGTTCGTTTAACTGCAGCTGCGCATCAAATTATATATGCACCGCGCACCAAATCACCAATCCCCGCCTGTGCACGCACGCTGCAGGAGTTCATCATGGGCACGACCTTCATCTTCCTGCTGGTGACCCTCAAGGAGATCGGCAAACGCTCCAAGCGCTTCAAGTGGCTGCGCCCCATCGGCCCCCTCTCCGTGTGCATCATCGGCCTGTGCGCGGTGTACATCGGCAACGTGCAGAACAAGGGCATCAAGATCATCGGCACCATCAAGGCCGGCCTGCCCACGCCCACCGTGTCCTGGTGGTTCCCCATGCCCGAGAGTGAGTGCGTTGCCAGACCGCGCCGAACGTGCATTGTCTGCCGGTTGCATGCACTGACCGCCATTCCGTTCAGTACTGCTAGCTAGCTACCGCCGTCTGACCTGCTCCCCCTCTTTCCCGCTCCCCGCGTGTGCGCACGGCAGTTGCCGAGCTGTTCCCCACCGCCATCGTGGTCATGCTGGTTGACCTGCTGGAGTCCACCTCCATCGCGCGCGCTCTGGCCCGCAAGAACAACTACGAGCTGCACGCCAACCAGGAGATCGTGGGCCTGGGCCTCGCCAACTTCGCGGGCGCCATCTTCAACTGCTACACCACCACCGGCTCCTTCTCCCGCTCCGCCGTGAACAACGAGTCGGGCGCCAAGACCGGCCTGGCCTGCTTCATCACCGCCTGGGTGGTGGGCTTCGTGCTCATCTTCCTGACGCCCGTGTTCGCGCACCTGCCCTACTGCACCCTGGGCGCCATCATCGTGAGCTCCATCGTGGGCCTGCTGGAGTACGAGCAGGCCATCTACCTGTGGAAGGTGTGTGCGCCTGCGTGTTTGCGTAGTGCGTGCGTGCGTAGTGAGTGAGTGAGCGCCTGCCTTCTCTCTCCACCCAAGCAACTGCAAGACCTCGTAGTTGCTGACTCGCCTGTCGCGGGGTCTTGGCTCTGTCCGCAAGGTGGCACACCCAACTCCCGCCGAAGGCAGCAAGCAACCCGCCCACGGCCCACCGCAGGCACCCGCCCATGTCTGACTGACCGTGTGACCGGTGTTCTTTCTGCCGCCTTCTGTACGCAGGTCAACAAGCTGGACTGGCTGGTGTGGATGGCTTCCTTCCTGGGCGTGCTGTTCATCAGCGTGGAGATCGGCCTGGGCATTGCCATCGGCCTGGCCATCCTGATTGTCATCTACGAGTCCGCCTTCCCCAACACCGCCCTGGTCGGCCGCATCCCCGGCACCACCATCTGGCGCAACGTCAAGCAGTACCCCAACGTGAGTAGGTAGTGCCGGCGCTCGCATAGCGCGTTGGAGGTCGTCATAGTTCACCATCTCACGTAGCCCGCGAGTTCTGGCGCGGCAAAGCAGGCAGCGTGTGCCCATGTGGGCCAACATGCCTCACAGGCCAGGAGTACAAAAAGATACGGATAACTAATCTGTCTTTGCCCTGCCCCCGCTCGCTCCCAACGCCCACAGGCCCAGCTGGCGCCGGGCCTGCTGGTGTTCCGCATCGACGCGCCCATCTACTTCGCCAACATCCAGTGGATCAAGGAGCGCCTGGAGGGCTTCGTGTCCGCGCACCGCGCCTGGAGCCAGGATCACGGTGAGCCGGCCGGCGGATCACCGGGTTCATGCTTGTCGCACGTGTTGCGGGGCCTGCTGTGGCGGAAGGCGGAGCGCTGCGTGGCGCATGCCACAAGCCGAGTGCATGCGTGGTGATGAATGGCGGTCGTTGCAAGTAATCATGTGCCTAACAACAGTGGACCCTGGCCGTGCCATCGCCGTGCGCAGGCGTGCCGCTGGAGTACGTTATCCTGGACTTCTCACCCGTGACGCACGTGGACGCCACCGCCCTGCACACGCTGGAGACGATGGTTGAGAACCTGGCGGCGCACGGCACGCAGGTGGTCCTGGCCAACCCCTCGGCCGAGGTCATCATGCTCATGCGCCGCGGCGGCCTGTTCGACATGATTGGCCGCGACTACGTCTTCATCACCGTCAACGAGGTGCGTGGGTGGGCGCTAGCTGTGTCCGCCGGGGATTGTGCCGCAACTAGTATGCAAAGGGCAGCAGCACGGGGCAGGACTTCATTGGGCAGCCCCACCTCACGCGCGCGCGCTCATGTTTCCAATCCCCAATCCTAAACCTACTTGCCCCTCCCACCCACGCATGTGCGCACACCTGCAGGCCGTCACGTTCTGCACCCGCCAGATGGCTGAGCGCGGATACGCCGTCAAGGAGGACAACACCGTCGCCTACCCGCACTTCGGCTCGCGCCGCACCCTGGGCGCGGCGCCGAAGGCCGCCTCTCAGCTGGACAGCAGCCCGCCCACCTCTGTCACTGAGTCCACCAGCGGCACGCCCGCCGCCGGCACCTACAGCACCGGCGGCGCCGTGCCCGCAGTGGGCGTCAGCGGCGGCAGCCTCAGCCAGCACGCGCAGCCGGGCGTGCAGCTCGTAAGCACGGGCTCCCAGCGGCAGTAGAGCGATGGGTGGATGGAGGAGCTGTGCGTGAGCGTGGCGCGGTGGTCTGCTGTCGCCAACGCGCCGCCGCTGACGCCCTAGCTTCAATAAGCCCCTGCATCTATCCCGTTGGTCAGCCCCGTGGCGTAACGCCGATGGGAGAGTGCAGGTTGGGATTGCGTGGTGCACGCGCGCGAGAATGGTTTCGTGTCCACCACGCCCGCTGCGCTGCGCATGTTTCACGCAAGGACAGAGCAAAGGCTGGGGTACTGTCCAGCCAGCGCCAGTTGGCGTGCGTGGCTGCGTGCAAGTGTGGACACTGCATTTACAAGCGTTGTGATGGCAGGACTGCTGCTGGTGCATGTTGACAAGAAGAAAGCTGATTGGCGCTCTCCGCACCGCGCCAGTGGGCGCGCGTACTGGCGTCAGTCGCCGGGGCGGATGGAGGTTCTCGAGTTCCCAGCGTGTGTGTGTGTGTGTGTGTGTGTGTGTGTGTGTGTGTGTGTGTGTGTGTGTGTGGAGCGTGTGTGTGGAGCGTGTGTGGGCCGGGGGGTGCGCTTGCGGGAATTACTGGACTGAACGACTCGATACGCCTGCGAAAGGGGACGGCGTGATCGCGTTGGTTAGCATCGAATGCATAAATGCAAGTACTGCTGTTTATTACATTAGTTGGCATCATGCGGTGCCGCGTGTTCTGGACGCGTCAGGAGAGTGCGTGTGCGCCTAGCATCAGTGCACACACATCTGTTTACTATGGACTCAGCCATCGCCGCTGAGTGCATGGTAGTCCGCTTCTCGCCCGGAGGGCTTACGGAATCTTTATAGCAGTGCGGTGGCATAGACGCGTGCTCTGCTGCGAATTTGCGAGCGAATTTGCGGTGCTCGAGCTGGGTCGGTGTGGACTGCTGGAAACGCGCCGAAGCATGGTGCACCGACAGTCTTTGCAGGCGCTGCAGACGCCGTGTCCGTGGAGCAAGCAAGCACGCCACAGCCACCACCGGGCCCATGCCCGTCAGGTGTAAAAGCCGCTGTGTAATCAAGCTGGTCATCAGCTGTCCCGGCGCGCACAATTCAAGCGGGTTATTCAGTTGTCCCGGTGCTCACAATTCAGGCATGACGGTCTCCGTTACAGCACACTGGAAAGCACGTGTCACCCCTGCCTGTCTCCACCGGGGCGTGCCAGCTCCCGCCCTTGTCCTGGTCTTGCCACAGCATACAGGGCGGCCGGTCGGACTGGAGTCCCCGCCCACCCAGTAACACCGACTCACAAATAGGTACTGCGGCTGCGGGGCGCACACACCAGCTGACCCCGCTCGGCGTCACGCTGAAATGTACGGCAGGTACAAACAGAAGCCTTCACTCCTCGCGACCTCCAAAGCGGTCCCCGAACACCTTACCTCCGGTCCGAGCGTGCCGTCCGAGCCATGAAGCCCCCCCTTGGTTTCCTTGGGACTAAAATTGGGAACGTGGGTATAGCCTCCCCAGCAGTACACCCGCGCCTTTGTGGCTGGCAGCCTGCGCACGCGCCTGCGACCTCCCGCCTGAAATCAAAGAGGTCACGCATGTGACGACATGCCGGCAAGCTGGCTCTGCACCTGCCCCAATCCACAGCACAGGGTGCGCGCGGCCTACCCCCACCTTCCACAGAATCTACACCCTGCCTCGGCTCCGAACCTTGGCCACACCCATGCCGTTTTCCTGGAGCTTTCTACTTTCTGAGACACGATACTTGCACTCACGAATACGGTACTTTTAGTGACATGTTCACCCCCTCTGCCCACCACATACTTAGCATCGCGTGGCGCTTCCGAGTGATCGGCATTTATGGTACTTGGTGGCATCCGTACAGAGCGAGCGAGCGCTTGTACGCGCGGCCCCGCTAACAATCATCTGCCAGGCTGTGTCCACAGAGAGTTCTTTAGCGCCGCGGCCGAGGACCCCCATACATCTCAGCTCCTTCAGCCACGTTGTAATCAATCATTCATCCTCAACCCCAGCAACGCGGCGCGCTACTGGCTTCCAACCACACGGACGCCATGGCATCCGAACAACCGAGCACCGAGCCGCAGGCGCAGCATGCCCAATACTGAATGGAAGCACTCGACGACGGCGCCCCGGACGGCACGCTGGTGTCGCGCACCGCCTGCCGCACCCGAAATCCATTGCGGTATACGCTGCCGCCGCGCCCGCTCATTTGTGCATTACCATTTACCAGTCACACGCGCGCTCGAGTGACGGGAACACTCTTTATTTGGCTGCCAGCTGCAGCTGCAGCAGCGACACGCGCGCTCCGTACCGAGTGCCGCATAGATAAATCAGTACCATTATGTAGTCACGTGGAAGTACATCCGAAGGCACTTGCCTTGCGCCAGGCTTATTCTCCCTGGCGGCAGGGGCCCATGCACTGGCCATTAACTGTGCCCAGCCCCCTCACCCCTGACCAGCCCGCCGCGCTCTCGCCAGCAACTCCGCCATGTGTTGCAATAACAATGGCGGCAAGGACACGCCGGCTGCCTGCCCAGCGGACTTGAGTGCTCCAGCCTGCCCGAGCGCCCACCCGGCGCCCCAGCTCACGCTACCGTACATCAACCTCGTATCATTGACCTTCTCGTTCGCTTGGTTACTTGAAAGCGTCCTTCACGCTCTTCATCAGCCTCCCGAACACACCCTTCTTGACCTTCTTCCCACCTCCGCCGCCCGCCACCTCCTCGGGCTCCTTCCGGCCCGGCGCCGGCGCACTGCCTGCCTCCTGCGCCGGGGCGCCGGCTGGCGCTGGCGCTGGCGTTGGCGCTGGCGTTGGTGCTGGCGTTGGCGCTGGGGGCACCGCTGGCATTAAAGTCACATCGTGCACTGATACCGGCGCCGCCGCCGCGGTGGCCCCCCCGGCGACCGCGGCGAACGCTGCTGCCGGCGACAGAGGCAGGAGCCCGTGCGCGTCCGGCGCGCCTGCGTAGACCCGGTCCACTGCTGCGCCCGCAGCCTCGGCCAGCGCCACCATCTCCTGCAGCTGCTGCTGCTGCCGCTGCTGCTGCGGCCCAGGAGCTGCAGGACTGATGCCCTCCAGCGTCCTCGCCATCACGACCGGCCCGATGCTGACATACGCGTCCGACACCGACACCGACGTCGCCGCGCCTGCCGCGCCGCGCTGGGCGCTTGAGCGGTCGCCGCCTGCAGCACCACCGGCGCTCAGGCGCGAGATGCCGCCGCTGAACGCGGCATCGCCACCCAGCGACACCTGGCCTTGCGACAGCGTCGCAGAGGCGCTTGCATGCGCTGCGCCGCTTGCCGCCAGCCTTTGCGCTGCTTGGACCTGCTGCGACGCCAGTTGCGTAGCGCCCGTTTGCGCGGCCGCCGCCGCCAGGGCGGCAGCCGGCGGCGCGGCGCTGCGTGCAGGCTGCAGGTCGACCTCGATGATGCCCGGAAAGGCGGGGCTTGATGAACGCCCAGGCGACGCGGGCGCCACGGCGACCAGCTGGCCGGCTGACGGCAGCTGCCCCGGCGACGCCAGCGGGCTGTTGGACGCCACCTGCAGCCGCGACGGCGACCGCGTGTGGCTGAGCGGTGACGGCTGCTGGTGCTGCCCCTGCGCCTGCCCCTGCGCGTGCTGGTGCTGGCCCCACAGGCCGCAGCCGCTGCCTGGTATGGGCGAGGACGGCAAGCTTGAGCTTGAGCCGTAGCCGCCCCGGGGGCTGCCGGCACCGCCGCCGTTGCTGCCGCCGCCGCCGCCGCCGCCGCCGCCAGCGATGATGTTTGCACCGCTCATGCATCGGGCGCTGCTGGAGGTGGAGCCGCCGCCGCCGCCGCCGCCGCCGGCACCCGCAGCGCCAGCAGCGCCAGGAGCAGCCGCGGCGGCGGTGACGTATTCGCCCACCATCTCAGGCATAGACAGCGGCGGCGGCAGCGGCACCACTCGGCGGCCTCCGCCGCTGCTGCTGCTCCCGCCGGCGCCGCTAACACTCAGCGCACTCTGACGGATGGCCGCTTGCTGCTGCTGCTGTTGTACCGGGCTGAGGCGAGAAGACGCGGACCCGTATGCCGCCGCCGCGGCACCAGCAGCCAGCAGGCCAGCAGCCACGGACGGGGTGACCTCCAGCGAGGTACTCGGGCTGAGCCCATCAGGCAGCCGGAGCTCAACAGCCCCCGACCCGCCGCCGCTGCCGCCGCCAAAGGGCGAGCCCGATGCCCGACGCCCCGGCGACCCGGCTCCACGCTCGCCGGCGTGAGCTCGCGCCTGTGCGGCGGCCGCCGCCGTGGCCGCCGCGGACAGGCTCACGACCTCGCGACCGGGGGTGCCGCCGCTCGGGCCCGGGCTTGTCGCGGCGGCTTGCCCGGCGGCCGCGGCGCCGCCGCCTCCAGCCGCGCCAAAGCTCACTAGCTGCGCCATGCGTCGCAACACGCTGGAGCTGCGGGTGGGCGTCAGCGAGGAGGCGCGGCCCTCGACCGGCGCCACGCCGCCGCCGCTGCCGGCCGCATAGGCTGCGACAAACGCCGCCCGGCAGTTTCGGCAGCGGCAGCGAGCCCGTCGCAACGTGGCGGTCGCCGAGCCCGCCCGTGGACGCGGCGCCGGCAATGGCCGCCGCAAGCGCCGCGGCGCTGTACTCGCCGGGGTGGCTGCGCTCGCCGCCAGAGTGCCGGCCGCCCGCACGGTCGCCGCCGGCGGCCGAGGGGTTGTCGGTCCACACCACGCCTCCGCCGGCGCCGCCGGCACCGCCGCGGCTGTGCGCGCCACCGCCGCCGCCGGTGGCGACGCCGGAGCTGCTGTCCCGCGGCGACCCGATGCGCAGGAGGCCCTGCAGCCCGGCGAAGAAGCGAGGCGAGGGCGCGGCGCCGCGCGCCGGGACGTGCGGGGCGGCCAGCGGCGCCGGCGGTGGCAGCGGCGGCAGTGGCTGCGACATGGGCGCGGGCGGGAAGTGCAGCTGCGAGTCCGTGGTCTGGCGGACGGAGCGTGTGGGCTGCGGGGTACGCAGCTGCGGGGCCATAAAGCCCACGCCAACGCCCACGCCAACGCCAAGGCCTGCAGCCGCGTCTACGGCTGAGCCTGCGGCGGCCTCATTCGTGACGCTGCCGCCGGCGTGCGTGCGGCTGCCGCCGTTGTTGGACCAGCGGGAGGACGCGACCTGCCGCAGACGTCGGAGCATGCGCGCCCCCAGCGCCGTGCGAACTCGCACGGCGGCGCCGGGGCCATTGCCGTCGCCGTCACCGTCCCCATGGCCGCCGCCGGTCGCGGCACGCGTCGACGCGCCGACGCCTTCGATGGTGCTGCCGCCACCCAGGATGCCATCCTTCAGCGCCCGCACCCCGCCCTTGCCGGTGCGCTGTGGCACGTAGTGCCGCGGCTGCTGCTGCTGCTGCTGCGGTTGCTGCTGGTGGTAGGAGGAGGCCGTCGCCAGGCCGGTGGGAGACAGCACTCCGGAGGATGGGGCTGGCGGGGCTCCCGGCAGCACCAGCGGTGCTGGGCGAGGCACTCCTGCCGTGCCCGACACCGGCGGTGGCAAAGGCGCGTCCTCGGGCACCGTCATTGCCAGCTTGTCCCTGTCGTCGGCGCCGGCAGTGCCCGAGAACGTCATTCGCCGTGCCCCCGGCCGGCCCCCAGGCTGGCCCGGCGGCGGCATGGGCGGCAGCCCGAATCGCGGCGACAGCACCTTCGCGCCCGCTCCGCCGCCGCTGCCGGCCGCCGCAGCCACAGTCGGCGCCGCCGCCAGGTGCCCCGATGACGGCCAGGCCGCAGCGTCCAGCGCGCCGCTGGTCACTGCGCTGGCGCCGACGCCGCCTCCGTGCGGCAGCAGGCGCGACTGGGGCGGCGCGCGGCCCCAGTTCCCTGCCACTGGCAGCTGGAAGTCCGTACTGTACGGCGCCAAAGACATTTCCGAGGTGGGCGCCGCGTCGGTGACGTCGAGGTATGAGTCGCCGGTGCGCGGCGGCGAGCACAGGAACCCCGTGTTCGAAGGCCCGGGCGTGGGCGTGGCCGCCGGCAGCGGCGGCGGCGGCGGCGAGAGCAGGTTGCTGCCGTGCGGCAGGTGCGACAGGCGGGCGGAGCTGTTGCGGGCGCGGAAGCTGTTGTTGCTGGTGGGAAAGGCGTAGCCGGGCTGGGGGCTGTAGCCGGGGGCCGGGCTGTAGCTGGGACCGGGGCTGGAGCCGGCGAGCGGCACGCCCGGCGCGTGGAAGGCGTGCGCGTGCTGCCCCTGTGCATGGCCGGCACCGTAGGCCGCAGCCGCCGCGGTTGCAGCTGCCGTCGCTGGGTGCATGGAGCTGGGGGCGGAGGCAGCCATGCTGCCGGCCGCGGCGGCCCCTGCGGCTGCATGCGACCGGGCGGAGGGGGGCAGCGGGCTGTCCGCCATCCGGATCTGCGGCAGCGTGGACAGCAGGCTTGCCGGCGAGGCGGTCGCAGCACCCGCGCCCGCACCCGCACCCGCACCAGCCGCAGAAGCAGCCGCAGAAGCAATCGCAGCAGCGGACGCCGCGGCGGAGGCGATGCTGCTGCTGCTGGCGTTGGTGGCGGCGCTGCACAGGAGGAAGGGAGGCGACACCGGCTGGCGCGCACCCTCGGGCGCCGCCACAGCCGCAGCAGCGGCGGCGCCGCCCGGCGGGAAGGGGCTGCCGGCGGAGCCGCTTGCGGCGGCCGCTGCTGCCGCCGCCCCGCCGAGGTCCACAGCGTGTACCTCCAGCTCCAGCTCCAGCTCCTCGGCCTCCAGCTCCTCACCCTCCTGCGACCCCGCGCCGCCCTCCGAGTCGCTTGCCCCGGCCGCGCCAGCAGTGACGCCTGCGTCGCTTGCGCCCGCCGCAGCCGCAGCAGCAACCGCGGCGGCGTAAGCCGAGCTCTCAAAGATCGACGCCGGCGCCGGCGCTTCCGCGCCCGGGCCCTCGCAAGCCGCTGCAGAGGAGACGGCGGTGGCTGCAGCGATGGCGGCTGCAAACTGCGCGCCGGCGCGCACGGGCTGCATGGGCGCGCCGGAGAAGGTCGCCTCATAGGTGCCGCTGCCGTGAGGGCTGTCCTGCCGCTGCAGCTGCGGCTGCGGCAGCTGCAGCTGCTGCCAGCCCGCAGTGCCCTTGGGCGCATCCGCCGCCGCGTCTGCTGCAGCCACCCGCGGGCTGCTGCCCTGGCGAGGCCAGGGCTTGCCCTGCGCCTGTGCCGCTGCAGCTGCCTCGCCGGACACCATGCCCGCCGCCTCCCTGCCGCCGCCTTGCAGCCCCGCGCCGCCGCCCGACTTGGCCGCCCACATGGCCGCCGCCACGGACGACGGCGCGCTGCCGTGGGGCTGTGATTTGAGCCCCTGCACGGAGCCCTGGCGCGGCAGCTGCAGCTGAAGCAGCCGCTGCCCCAGCCCCGGCCCCGAGCCGCCCGCGCCGCTGGCGGCCGCGTCCCGCCGGCGGTGCGCCGGCGACAGCCCGCAGCCGCCCGCCTCGGTTGCGTCGGCGGCCCAGTCGGCGGCGGCGATGGATGCGATGGTGCTGTCGATGGCGCGCGAGGCGATGCTGGTGGAGGCACTGGATAGGGGCGGCAGCAGCATGCCGGCGGCGGCGGTGCCGGCGCCGCCGGTGCTGCCCATAATCAGCTCCCCGCCGCGGCCGTTGTAGCTGCTGCCGGCGCCGCTGCCGCCGCCGCCGCGGTCGTCCTCGCCGCCGCTGTCGCTGCTGTGCAGCGACGGCGGCCGCGCGGGTGTCGACTGCTGCTGCTCCTGCTGCTGCTGCTTTTGCTGCGGCGACGGCTGCGTGAGGCCGGCCGCGATGGCCGCCGCCGCGGCCTCCTCCAGCATGTCCCCCGGCCCGCCGAAGACCTGCAGGTGCGTGCGGGAGTGCCGGTGCAGCATCTGCAGCCGCAGCGCCGCCGCCTCCGCCAGATCCCCCGCGCGGCCACCGTCTCGCCCCTGCGCCTGCGCCTGGGCCGCCTCGCCCTCCGCCGCCTCCACTAGGTCCCTGCGTGACGGCCGCGGCAGGGGCGCTGCCGCGGCCCGGCGTGCGGCTTCCAGCTGCTGCTGCTCCTGCTCCTGCTCGTGCTGCCCGGGCACCTCGGCGTGCGCCGCACCGTCGCCGTCCGTGCTCAGTGCGCCAGGCTTGGCCGGCTCGGTAATCATTGCCGCCGCCGCCGCCGCCGCCGCCGCCTCGCCAGCTCCCTTTTCCAAATTCACGCCAACATCCGACCCCACGCCGTGTGGCGTGAACGTTGCGACCGCGTGCACCACCTGCTGCTGCTGCGCAGTCGGCGTCGGGTCGGAACTTGCTCCCGCGCCGAGCGCCTGCGCACCCTTCCAGGCCTGCTGCCCGCCGTAGCCCGCGCCTGCGCCGTCCCGCCCCGACTCCTCCTGGTCAGCAGGCGCCCGCGCCGCCGGCTCCTCGGGCGCTGCGGGGTCGGCGTCCGTGCGCTGGCGCTTGGAGCCGCGCCGCTGCATGTCGCGGCCTGGGGCGCTGCTGGCGCCGTCAGAGTCCGTGCCTGCTGCACCGGCGCCATCGGGCTGCGAGAGGTGCGGCCATGGGGCCGCAAGTGCTGGCACAGCGTTTGTCGCTGCGGCCGGTGTGGTAGCGGCAGCAGCGCCACCGCCCGGCATGCGCTGCTCCCCTGCGGGCTCGCGCGCAAGCCCTGGGCCCGCCTCCAGCTCCCGGCCTGGCGCCTGCGGCGCCCGCGAAGCCGCCGGGGCGCCCGAACTGCTGCCTGCGACCCCAGCCGCAGCCGCAGCCGCAGCCGCAGCCGCAGCCGCAGCCGCAGCCGCAGCCGCAGCCGCAGCCGCAGCCGCAGCCGCAGCCGCAGCCGCAGCCGCAGCCGCAGGTGCGGCCTGCTTGGCGCCCGGCCTCCCGTCCATGGACGTGGCTACGGACCCAGCCATTGAGCCGGCTCCAAACGGCGCGCCTGTAGCCATCCCCGCCCCCATCTCCGCCGCAGCCGCCGGCCCGGGGTTCAGGCCCAGCTGCGCGCCCAGGGGCGTGCCCGCCATCCCCTTGCTGACGCCCCACGTCCACGGAAGCTGCACGGCAGGGCAAGACGGGGGCGGTGACGGCATGATCGGACAGAAGCTCTCAGCCGTATTCGTCGCACCGTGCCGCACCGTGCCGCCACCCTGGGCCGGCCTTGGTAAAAGCCCTGCCCCCCCATTGACTGAGCCACACCGGGTTGCCTTTGTGGGCCGGCTGTCAGCACAGCCCTGCCCGCTGCCCCCACTCGCCCTCCCCACTACAGCCCAACCACCCACTCCCCCGCTGCACCATGCCGCTTGGCGCTCCGCATTAAGCCGCCCACCGCCCACACCGAAAACCGCGCCCGCCCGCCCGCCCCCACCACACACCCCGCACCGCCACTCCACACATCCTTGCCAACCCACCTGCAGCAGCTCCTCCGCGGTGGGCCGCACGCGCGGGTCGGGCTGCAGGCACGCCTCGATCAGCTCCAGCACGCCCGCGCTGAGCCCCGGCGGCAGCCGCTGCCGCAGCGTGCGGCCGCGCGGCAGCCCGCCCGGCGCCGCCGCCGCCTGCCGCAGCGGCGCCAGGCGCGTGTCCTCCGCCAGCCGGCCGGCCTGGTCGGGCGCCAGCGGCCCGAAGCAGCGCATGATGAGGTACAGCTGGTCCACCGTGGAGCGGCCTGCGTGTGGTGGGGCGTGTGTGTGCGGTGGTGACGTGGTGGTGACGTGGCGGTGGGTGCGGTTGGCAGGCGGTGGTTTGGTGAGCGCGTGCCGGGGTGGGCCACCGGCCGTGCCACCACTTCCGATCAACCCAGCGCGATGAGCCAGGGACCCCGGCCCCGCCCGCCAAGGGACCCCGTCTTCGGTGCGTGCTGTACCGTTTTTCCAACCATCCATGCGACCCACCCACCCACGCACGCACGCACGCACGCACCCACCCATCCGCGCCCCCCACCGGGAATTGGAGAAAACTACCCCCCAACCCCCCATCCCCCCACCCACCCACCCACGCACCCCCCCCCCCCCCCACGCACGCATGCACGCACCTGTGAACAGCGGCATGCCGGACGCCAGCTCCGCCAGCGTGCAGCCCAGCGACCAGATGTCGGCGGCGGGGCCGTACACGTCGCCCACCAGCACCTCTGTGTGTGGGGGGGTTACATTCATCATTAGTTAAGGAAGTGGTAGACGGTAGACAATCTTGGGGAGTGGCGCAAGGATGTTTGGAAAAGCGGTACAGGTGCACTGAAGATGGGGGGGCGAGGCAGGACACGGGGGGATGCATGAGGTCGGCCCGGCCAGGTGTGCAGTGTGCATTTGGCGACGTGTTTGGTGGCGTGCCGCCACGCGCCCCATCTTTGCCCTGGCCCCCATCGGATCTGTGGTGTCCAACCCGACCAGTTCCAACCGCTCCCCGGTCCATTCCCTCGGCCCGCCTCCTCGACACGCCTCTTAGGCCCGGCTGCCTCCTCACCCGGCGCGCGGTACCAGCGCGTGAACACGTAGCTACTGAGCTGCTCCGCCTCAAAGGGGCCGCAGCGCGTCTTGCGCGCAAACCCAAAGTCGATCAGCCGCACCAGCCCATCCGCATCCTCCAGGATGTTGGCGGGTTTGACGTCGCGGTGCACAATCTGCGGCAGGTGAGGATAGAACGCGGGAGCGGCGGGCATAGCCACGTAGCAGGTGCGTCAGATCAGCGTGCCGCCAAAACGCGCGGCAGGCAACGCCAGCTCCAGCGCCACCTCCACCTTGCCCGCCCTGGCCCGGAGCCCCTCCCACTCCGCCTCGCGCGACCTCGCGCTGCCATCCATGCCGCCACACCGCCCGCAGCTGGCCGCACCACCTCCCCTCCTCCCTCCTCCCTCCTCCCTCCTCCCTCCTCCCTCCTCCCTCCTCCCTCCTCCCTCCTCCCTCCTCCCTCCTCCCTCCGACCAGCCCCCAGCCCCCAACCGCCAGCCCCCAACCGCCAGCCGCCAGCCGCCACGCGGCCTGGCCGCACCTTGCGGTTGTGCAGGTACGCCAGCGCCTGCAGCACCTGCCACGCCAGCTGCTTGATGCGCCCGGCCGGCAGGCCGCCGCCGCCCGGCCACTCGCGCAGGATGCGGTGCGCGGAGCGGCCGCAGAAGGGAAACACCATGTACACGCGGCCGGAGGACGTCTGCGGCGTGCGGCAGGAGGACGCAGGGGGGGGGGGGTCATTGGAGTTGGAGATGGAGCGTGGGGAGGATCAATTGGTCGTACGCAGGTCGCGCACAACATCCAGCTGACCCCTGCGCAACGGTGGCGCCCTGCCCTTTGCACCGCGCCGCGCGCCGTCGCCGCCGCCGCTCTACCCGCTTCCACGGCCTCCTCCCCACGCTGCGCTGCAACAGCCCTCGCGCGCAGCAGCAGCAAGGCTCTCACCGTGAAGGCGTCGAGCAGGTTGATGATGTTGGGGTGCGCCACGGACCGCAGCAGCCGGATCTCGCGCACCGCCAGCGCCATGACTCTGTTTCAGGCAGAGTCAGGGTTCAGGAGTCAGGGTTCAGGGATCAGGGTTCAGGGGTCAGGGTTCAGGGTTCAGGGTTCAGGGTTTAGGGATCAGGAGTCAGGGTTCAGGTTTCAACCAGAGTCGGAGACCAGAGTCAGGTTTCATGCAGAGTCAGGTTTCAATCAGAGTCAGAGGCAGAGTCATTACCCACTTTGCGTGCTCATGCGCGCTTTTAAACATCTTGACCGCCACCTGCCGCCCCGGCGCGCGGTTGTCCTCGCACTGGTACACCACGGCATAGGCGCCCTCGCCCACCGTCGCGAGGTAGGTGAAGTTCTGGTGGATGGGTGGGGCGGGCGGCGGGTAGGCGGCACGCCAGGACGGGTAGGCGCGTGCTGGAACACCCCTGCCACTCGGAGTATTGCCGCCAGTCCCGCTGCCAGCACGGTCCGCCCCTTCAGATGTCACGCAAGCCCGGCTAAGACAGCACCAGGCCCAGGCGAGCAGCCAGGCCGCGAGGACCGGCACGACACAAGGCCATGCGCGGAACTCTCGACATGCGCCCGCCAGGTTTGCCCGGCACCATCCCAGCTCGGGCCATCACCCTCAAGTGCATGCACGATACTGCTAGACTGCAGAGGGATGCGCGCCTCAGGCAAGGCCAACCGGGACTTCGCGCGCGTGGTCCCGCATGCGTCGATACAAAGCGCCGTGAGCAAACAGGGTGTTCACAAGACTATCTACGACGATTCTACAGGGCAATTGGCATAAAAGCAGTGCGTGGCGATTTCAAGAGCCCACCTCAAGCCCAGTTGACTGCCCATCCTGCGCTCCGACTTCCGCTTGAACAGCTTCAGACATAGCTGTTTCCTCAATGCCGACCGACGCTTCTATTGACCGAGGACCGGAACCGTGCCATTCGCATTAGCGGGCTCTGTTGTCGCATCATCACCCCACGCAAATGAAAGGAATGCTCCTATCAATTTGTAGGCTATTGCGAACAAGCGAGCGGCGTAAGCCCACAATTTGCCTCGGCGGGTGCTCGCGACAGTCAAGGGCCATTAAAAGGCCAGGCAAAGCATATCAAAGCAGTTGTGCGCAAAGAAGTTGAAGTACTGTCACAGCTGCTGTCGCTGTCGCTGTTAACGATTGGGCGATCGGCAATACAAAAGTGCATTCGGTCGCGCAGACCCTGCAGGTCGGCGGGCACGACCAGGGCACGACAGCCCGGCTTCCGACATATATTTGCGAACGCAATGCCTGGTACACCTTTTCTCGCAGTGTCTTATCCATGACATGGCGGGGTGAGTGGTGTGGGTCATGGGTTTGGGGCGAGGGGCAACCGCGGGGGTTGTGGGAGGGCGGGCGGCCCGAGGCCCCGAGCGTGTCGTGTGCAACAGTAATGCGGGGAGGCTGACGTACCCACAGACCGTGCCATAGAGAGGAAGAGAATGGGCGCGCAGGGCTGGGCGATTCGGCAACGGGAGTGGGTGGGCACAGCCACTGGAGGACGACAAAACCCTTATGGCCCAAAACGGCCTCTGTTACGGACTCGCTCTGTTACTCGGCACCGCACCTCTATGCTTTTAAATTTCATGTCTAGGCTTGTAGCGCTTGTCCATTGTGTCGCACAGGCCGCCCTAACAGCGGTCCTGACAGGTAACAGCCTGCGACATGTAATGGCATCGTAGCTGCCCCGCCCCCGGTCAAGATGTCCTCCTTGCACATGGTCAGATGCTTCCTGCTGTGTCGTGACGGTGATGTCATGTGGGTTCATTATTATGACGCCACCTCACCCCGTGTACCAGCGCTCAGGCCGGCGGGCTCGGGCTCGGGCTTTGGGTGGCCACTCGGGGTGCCCGCGTGTCAGCGAGGTGACATGGGGCCAATTTTGATGGTGGTGGTCGCCTGATTAATCCAGCGTGTGTGCCTAGTGCGCATTAATCGCTGCGCCTGCAATTGTGGTGCAGCTTGCTATTTCTCTTTGGGCCTGCGAGCAGCTATTCACAACACTGGCATTCCGCCTTGTTCACGTCCAGCTGCGATAGCAAACCCTTAACGGCAGTAGCTTTACCACGTATCAATATGAAGCTGGCTTCAGGCCAGCCCCTCGTGCGGCCAGCCCGCCGGGGGCAGGTTGCCACTCCTTGCCACACGCAGTGCTTGCGCAAGCCGATTACGGTTGTGGCTAGGGCGCCTGCGAACCCCTACCGCGTCACTCCCGGGGCAGCTGCTGTCAGGTAAGCGGCTGGCGTTCGTCGGCATATGGCTGAGTTTCGTGCGGGCGGCTAATGACGCCGCTGGGGCGAGACGTGGCGTGGCATCAAGGCCGTAAGGATAGAACGGGAATTTCTAATATGGATTGCAGCGGCTGTGGGGCGGCATAGTTGGGTTGTTGCAGCGCGATGCTGCTTTCCTACCCCAAACCACCACGATAAGGGGCCACTTAACGGCATTTGTAAGGTTGATTTAAAGTGAGCACGATGTCAGGCCTCCCTGTCGGCCAGCTTGCACGCGAAGAGGCCTGAAGTCACCCGGCTTCACGTCGTCACGGGGGATCTCTTCGCTGGCGTTGTCTTTTGTGTCGAGAACCCTTACATGCGGTGTCTGGCTCGCCATCGCTGGGTAGGGAGCATTAAGGCATCGGCCCTGCAGAACGCTGAGCGCGCTGGACCCTGCCGCTTCGGGCCCTGGACTCCACAGGTCTAGCGCCGCCCCCGCCAGCTCCGCCGCGCCTGTTTTCGGCCATCTGCGCCTGGCGGCTCCCCGTCCCGCCTCTCGCCAGGGCACCAGCGGTCGTGGCGGTGCTAGCTCTGGGCCATGGGTGCATGTGGCGGCCTACCGCCGCGGCGCCACCACCATCGTGTGCGCGGCGCTGGTGAGTGATAGCGGCGGGCGCTGGGGATGTTTGCGGGCGCCGGGCCGTCACGCGCGGGAAGGGTGGCATCATAGCACAGGGGGCATGCGGGGTGGGGGGCAGGGTGGAGTGGGGTCGTGGCGGGGCAGGACGACCACTGGCGGGGCGACACGCGCAGTAGAGCGCGGCCTGACGCCGGCGCCATCCGCAGCGAGGTGGAAACTCCTGAGCCCGCGCGGCAAAGGGGGATGGGGGCCATGTGGATGCAACGCGCCTGGGCCCTGAGCAGCCTGACGCGACACGAGGGTTTGAGATGCTGCTGTAGCCCGGCCCCGGCTGGGGTTGTGGCGGGGACCGCGGAGGTCCACACGGGAATGGGGCTGCCGGAGAGCGGCCGGTCTGTGATTTGTGAAGCACTCCTCACGGGGGTGGGGGGAGGGTTTGTGAATACCAGGGGGTGTAGGGAGGGTGCCAGGAGGTGGATGGTCGGCCCGCTCCTACAAGGGGGGGTCAAAGAGTGTGAATGGCCAGGGATGGGGGACGTGAGGATGGGGGACGTGAGGGCCAGGCCGCCGAGGTGGACTGGCCGTCGCCACGTTGTGTGGCGATGTTGTGCGAGGCCGGTGGCGCCGCGTTCCACATTCCATAACTGACGGGGGCGCCCACAGCTCGAACCTGCGCGTGCTTGCGCACCTTTGACCGCCGCCCTGCGACTGCTGCCCCAACACGCCCCATTATGCTGCCGCCAGGCCGAGTCACCCACGGACATGACGTCCGTGCAGTCGCTGCTGCGCGAGAAGATCAAGGGGGAGCCGGAGCTGGTGGTGGGCTGGCTGGAGAATGGCATGCAGTGAGTGCGGCGGACAGCGGAGGTGGAGGGGTGGGGCGTTGCGGAGGCTTGGGCGACGGGGTGGGGTTTGTGGACACCGGTCCCGAACAGTACTGAAACCGCCCGATGCGGGGG
Source organism: Chlamydomonas incerta (assembly GCA_016834605.1). NCBI lineage: Eukaryota > Viridiplantae > Chlorophyta > Chlorophyceae > Chlamydomonadales > Chlamydomonadaceae > Chlamydomonas > Chlamydomonas incerta. Next base: position 167,800 of record JAEHOC010000010.1, read on the forward strand.
ACGGCGCGGTGCGCCACGGTGGCAAGGCGTGGCGGCGTGGGCAACCAAGTGGCTTTGGGTAGCCAAGGGCTTACACAGCACAATCGGGGGGGGGGGCGTCGGCGATGGCGGGGCGTTGGCGAAGCGAGCGAGAGCAGGGCAAGGTTGGACTGGTAGGACCGGCGCAGGGGGCCCAATGCCTCTACCCCGGGGGGCGCCACCCACGCGGCCCGCCACACCCCACGCTGCCTGATGTGCTCATGGGCCGGGCTGTATCGCACCGCATCGCGCCGCACCGCGCAGATACGTGCTGCTGCCCAACAAGCTGCCGCCCAAGCGCTTCGAGGCGCACCTGGAGGTGCACGCCGGCTCCGTGGACGAGCGCACGGACGAGCAGGTGAGGGAGGGTGGGCGCAGCGGGTGGGGTCGGGGCGCGGGGAGGGGGGTGCAGGTGCGCGGCGGTGGGGGCGCAGGGTTAGCCGGACGATTCCGGCGCGCGCGCGCAAGGCGTGGAAGTCCACGCCACACACGCTGCCGCCCACGCCGCCGCCCACGCCGCTGACGGTTCCCATCCGTGCATCCTGTGCCACTCTTCCAAACATCCTTGCAACCCCCCCCCCTCTTTCTATCCCGCCACTTTCTCCAGGGCGTGGCTCACCTGGTGGAGCACGTGACGTTCCTGGGCTCCAAGCGGCGCGAGGACCTGCTGGGCACGGGCGCGCGCGCCAACGCTTACACCGACTTCCACCACACCGTGTTCCACGTGCACGCGCCCGCGGTCAACGGCATCACGGGGCAGCCCATGCTGCCGCAGGTGCGCGCGCGGGCGGAGCGGGGCGGGGCGGGCGCAGGGATGTTTGCGGGGCGGGGGCGTAGGGAGGGGCACCGGCTTGCGATGACGTGGGCGGGGCGTTGCTTTGGGATGAGGGGAGTGATGCCGCAGCCGCGCAGCGCGCCTCTCTGTAAAGCGGCCGGCCGTGAGCTGTGCTCCACCCACGCGCCCCGTGCCTGCTGTGCCACTTTTCCAACCATCCGTGCTACCCGACCCCACCCCTTCATCTCGTCTTTATTAGTCATGCATGGAACCCACCCGCTGTGCAGGTGCTGGAGGCGCTGGAGGAGATCGCCTTCCACCCGCAGTTCAGCGCCAGCCGCATTGAGAAGGAGCGCAAGGCGGTGCTGGCTGAGGCGCAGGTGCGGGGCGGGCGCGGGCGCGGCGGCGGCAGGAGGCGGGCGCACGAGGCGCAGCGGCCTGATGGTGGGGCGCAGGGAGGGGTCGTCAGTTCATGTGGGATGAACGGAGGACGCCGCTGCGCCGCAGCAGCTCACAACGCCACAGACGCACGCTCGGCTTCCATTGCTTACGCGCGCTACTTTGCAATTCCGCCGCTCCTGGCGGTTCGTATCCTTCAACTTTCTTATCAACCTTGCACCACCACCACCACCACCCCTGCAGATGATGAACACCATCGAGTACCGCGTGGACTGCCAGCTGCTGACGTACCTGCACGAGGAGAACGCGCTGGGCTGCCGCTTCCCCATCGGCCTCACGGAGCAGGTCAAGACCTGGCCGCACGACACGCTCAAGGCGTTCTGGGAGCGCTGGTGCGTGCGCGGCACTATAGTCCGGCTGGGCGCTGGGGGGCCCGGGGGGCCTGGGAGGTGGAGGAAAGCTTCAGGATGCTGCGAACGGCGGCGCCTCTGCTGCCGCCTGGTCGTGCGGCGACCCGCTCGCCGGCCGGCCAAGCGGCGCCGAATGCAACCCTCCATGCTGTGGCGTGCCGCGCCGTGCCGCGCAGGTACTTCCCCGCCAACGTGACGCTGTACGTGGTGGGCGACCTGGAGCGGTCCACGGAGGACACCATCAAGCTCATACAGCGCACCTTTGGCCGCGTGCCGCCCGGCCGCGAGCCCGCGCCGCCGGCCGCGGCGCTGCCGCCGCCGCTGCCCGCGGCCGCCGCGGCGGCGGCGGCGGGCGTGAACGGCAATGGCAACGGCAACGGCGCCGCGGCGACCGCGGCGGTGGAGGGGCCGCTGAAGCAGAAGCACGCGGTGCGGCCGCCGGTGCAGCACAAGTGGGGCTACGGGCCTCTGGCGCCAGGTGCGGAAGGGGGGGCCTGGAGAGGGTGCATGGGCCGCGGGGTGTGTGAGGGCGGGGATGCGGGGATGCTGGTGGGCGGCAGGGGCTGGGCGGCGGGCGGATGGCGCGCGGGACGGAGCGCAACCATGGGCCGCCGCTTGCTGATTGCGGCGTTGGTTCCCTCGTGGTTGATGCGGAACTTGGGCGCTTGGGGCTGGCAGCGCGGAAGCTTGATGCAGCCCCCCTGCCCTCGCTGCTCCTTGCACCACCCGCAGGCGAGCAGCCGGCGGAGGTGAAGATCTTCCGCCACCCGCTGCTGCAGCACTTCATGCTGTCCGTGTTCTGCAAGCTGCCCATCCAGCCCATGACGCGCATGGCGCACCTCAAGCAGCTGCTCATGCTGCGGATCATCCTGTCCGTGTTCCAGTTCCGGATCAACGGCCGGTGCGTCGCGTCGGGGCGGCGGGGTGGGGGTAGGGTTGCAGGGTGGGGCGCAGGATGGGGTAGGCGGGGCAGTTGGAGCGGTACAAGGGGGTTTTAAGTGCAGAGGCATTATCGAGGACCGGCCGCGCGAGCTGGCGGGCGGGCTCCGGTATGCTGTGCCGCCGCTATGGGGAGGGCGGTTAGGCCCCAGCTTGGCGAAAGCAAGTAGGCAGGCAGGGCGCATGGAGCGAGGGGCAAAGCATTCCGGGCGCAAGCAAGCGAACCGGGCTGGCAGGCATGAGCGCGCGCTGGCTGAAGCGGGAGGAAGCGGCCGCGAGCGGGGAAGCGAGTGCGAGCGGCTGGCTTGGGCTAGGGCTTGGGCATGCTCCCACCCGCCAGCAGCACAGGCCGCGCCATCGCCGGCTGCTATTAGCCCGCTGCCGGCCCAACCCAACCACACCCTGGTGGACATCGGCATCGGCTACGGCTCCACGCTGACTCGCTCGCACTGACTCGCTCTCGCCCTGTTCATTCGACGCGGGCTTCGCCCGCCCCGCAGCTACGTGACCGGCCAGCCGCCGTTCCTGTCCATCGCGCTGGACATCAGCGACAGCGGCCGCGAGGGCTGCGCCGTGTCCACGCTCACCGTCACCAGCGAGCCCGCCGACTGGCGCGGCGCGGTGTCGGTGGCGGTGCAGGAGATGCGGCGCATGCAGCGCCACGGCCTGACGCAGGGCGAGTTCGACCGCTACCGCCAGGCCATCCTGCGCGACAGCGCGCAGCTGGCCGAGCAGGTGGGGGTCGGCACGGGGGGCGGGGCCGGGAGTGGGGCTGGGAGGTGGTGATGGAGATGGAGATGAAGGGAGCTGGATTGGGAGAGGAAACCGTTTGCAGGGGTGTGGTGCGGAGGTTATTGGTGCCGAGCGCCGAGGCGCCGGGAAGGATGGGTGAGAAGCACCGGGCTAGTAAGCGCATACCGCACCACGTTGAGCCCCAACCTGATCAGCACCGACCCGGCGCGTAAACAACCGCGTTTTAAGTTGCACACACACGCATGCACACGTGCGCGCAGGCCAACAAGATCCCCAGCGTGGACACGCTCAACTTCGTGATGGAGAGCCTGGCGTGCGGCCACACGGTGATGGGGCACCGCGACGCGCACGCGGCCATGAGCGCCGTGGCGGACACGGTGAGGGGCGGCGCGGCCTGGCGGTGGGGGTGGGGCCACCGTGGCGGGTGGCGGGTGGCAGGGCGGGAAAAGGCGTGGCCGCGCCACCGCGGCCCCAGTCCCACAAACACTCACTGGGCCCTGCTCCCTGCCCCGCCTGAACCCCTACTCAGCCCTCTGGCCCCTGTCTCGCTAACCCTGGAAGGTTGCTGCTGGTCCTCGCTGTTCATATTCTTCTTCAACTTCTTAACCTTGCAACCCGCAACCCGCTACCCGCACACACCCGCAGGTTCAGCTGGAGGAGGTGAACGCGCTGGCCCGCTCCATGCTGACCTTCGCCTCCGACTACGGCGCGGAGGAGCAGGTGCGCCGCGCAGCCGCGGGGCCCTGTGCGTGGTGCGGGGTGCTGCTTGCGGGTTGCTGGGCAGGCGCTGGGGAGAGGGGACAAGGGGGGTCGCAAGGATGGTTCCTCAATCAACCATGAATGCATACCGCGCGCCGCCGCAGATGCTGGCCACCTCGGCCGCCGAGGGCGCGGTGGACCCCGCCCACTGGCCCTATCTGGGCCCCACCCGCTGCACCTCCATCGTGGCCTGCATCCCCGCCTACGTGGACGCCAGCGGCGCCTCCGTCAGCGCCGGCAGCGCAGCCGGCCGCGGAGGCAGCCTGGGCGCGGCGGGTGCGTGGCTGGGGCGGGGGCGGGGGATGGGTGGGTGGGTGGCCGGGGCACAGGTTGCGCGGCATGCAGGGGCGCGGGCGCTGGGCCGCCAGGCCGCAAGCCGCAGGCCCGGCTGCTCGTGGCTAGGCGGCAACATCACCCTGCACAGTCCGCCCGCATCCTCGTACACAACCCCCGGCCCCGCATGCATTCTGGCCGCAACACCGTATCAACACCGGGTCGCCATAACCATGCATTACTGCAACCACCCCCCACGTACCCCCAGGCCACCTGGACGCGGACGCCATCGACCTGGAGGCGCTGGAGGCGCAGTCCGCGCAGGCGGAGGAGTTCGAGGTGGGCCAGGGGGGTAGCCGTCCATGAGACGGTGTTTGGGGGGGGGAGGGCGGTGCGGGTGCAGGTGTGGCGGTGCGGGAGGGCTCATGGGGGTAGGCGGTGCGGGGCAAGGGCCCGGATAACGGGGCATCGACATCATGCGGGTGTTACGACTCCGTCGAAAGGATCTGTTGCAGCGCAGGCGCGGGCGGGAGCCTTGGGACTGTTGTTAGGCCAGGGTGGGCGGTGGAGCTCTGGCCTCCGCTTAGCGGCGTCACCCGTTTTATTCACACGGGCCGCCTCTTGACACGGGGCGCAGGTGCCCGAGGGCGCTGTGAAGTTCGACCCCTCGCCGGCCGAGATCGCGGCGGCGCTGTCCGACCCCAACCTGGACTGCTCCGCGGCGGAGGACGTGGAGCTGCCCGAGCGCCTCATCAGCGAGGAGCAGGTGGAGGCGCTGGTGGCGGAGCGCCGGCCGCAGTACGTGGCCGTGGTGCCCGAAGGTGAGGCGCAGGGCGTGGGGCGGAGTGCGTGCGGAAGGCGCAAGCCTTGTGCTGCTGATAGTCGGCACAGAAGCGGTCAGACTGTTGCGCTGCCCGCGGCCCGGTGCTCACCCTCGTCGGCGCTGCCCTCACGCACTTGCCTTCGCACGCCACCCGCAGGCGACGCCTTCCCGCCGCCGGACCCGCACAGCGGCATCGTGCAGCGCCGCCTGTCCAACGGCATCGCCATCAACTACCGCTACACCGACAACGAGCCGCGCTCGGGGCTGCTGCGGCTCATCGCCAACGGCGGCCGCATCGCGGAGCGGCCGGGCGTGGGCGAGTTCGGGCGGGTGGTGGTGGGCACGCGCACGCTGAGCGAGAGCGGCGCGGTGGGGCCGTGGGCGCGCGAGCAGGTGAGAGCGACGGATCAGGGGGTCGGGCGGGGGGGGGGGGTTGGGGGGTTGCAAGGATGTTTGACAAGCGGGCGAGTCATACCAATTCACGTGCACCGCGTGCCGACATGCGGCCTTGTCCAGGCGGCACATGGCACTGGCGCCCCCGCGAGACCGCTGTAACACCCTTGGAACGCATGCACTACCCCGCCCAGCACTAACCCCGCCGCACACGCTCACACACGCGCTCGTACAGATCGAGGTGTTCTGTGTGGCCAACCTGGTGAACTGCGCGCTGGAGGCGGACGAGGAGAACATCGTCATGGACTTCCACTTCAGGTGCGGGGGCGGGCAGCCGCGGCGGGGCGGGGGCAGGGACAGGACAGCGGCCGGAGCGCCGGGAAACACGGGAAAGTAGGCGGCTTTTGGTGGTGCTGCTGTTTAAGGCACGCGGCCACAACCCCGCAGCCCCAGCGCTTCTATTAACGGCCTCAAGCGTCTCCTTACCCCTGCTCTCCCGCCCTCCCGCTGTGCACCGCAGCGCCGTGGACGGCGGCCTTGAGGCGATGTTCCAGATGCTGCACTGCTTCCTGGAGGCGCCGCGCTGGGAGGAGCCCGCCATGGAGCGCGCCAAGCTGGCGTTCCTGGCGTCCGTCAAGTGAGCCGCGGGTTGCGCGGCGCGCGGGGAGCTGTGCTCGGCGGCGGCGGCGAGGCGGGGGGTTGCAAGGATGATTGGGAAAGCGGTACAGGGTGCACGAGGGGGGAGGGGTAGCCGTTCATGCGTCAACCGTGATCCACCACCACAACCCCGAACCCACAAACCCAACCCCGACCCACAAACCCGAACCCACAAACCCGAACCCCCACCCAGGTCGGTTCACAAGTCGCTGGAGCGCGCCACGTCGGACCGCGTGCTGGACGCCATGCTGGGCCGCACCGAGCGCTGCTTCCGCGACCCCACGCCCGAGGAGCTGGACGCGCTGACGCTGGAGGGCATGCGGCAGGCCGTGTCCAAGCTGCTCACCAGCGGTGGGTGAGGGGCGCGGGTGGCAGCGGGCAGCCGCGCGGCGCAGCGGGCGCGGCCTTGCCTGTCCGCGGAGTGGCTTTAGTCGCATGCAAAGCCTTCCTGTCAAGACAGGGCCACAGCAACTTCTTTGGCGCTTTCTCTGATCCAATGCCCTGCGTGTTGTGCGTGCAACGCCAGGCAACTTTGAGCTGAACGTGGTGGGCGACTTCGACGCCGCCGAGCTGGAGCACCTGGCGCTGTCGTACGTGGGCACCGCCCGCGCCGCGCCCGCGCCCGAGCCGCTGCACATGCACCCCATCGTGTTCCGCGACCCGCCGGAGCAGGAGCGCCACCAGACGTGGCACCTCAAGGTGCGGCCAAGGGCCGGGGGCGGCTGGGGCGTGTGTGGACGCCGTGGGGCGGCTGCGGGCCTCGGTGGCAACAGCCGGTCTGGGGCTCAGGCTGCGCAGCGTATGTAGCGCGTGCAGGTCCGGTCACCGAGTTCTAGACCTAAGCCATCTCCCACACACCCTCCCGCCCGCCAGGACTCTGACGAGCGCGCGGTGGCCTACATCGGCGGCCCCGCGCCCGCGCGCTGGGGGCCGCTGGGCTACTTCGGGCCGCTGGCGCCGCTGCCCGGGCCCGTCAAGCCGCCCATGCCCACCAAGGTGCGGCCGGGCTGCGGGGCGGTGGCTGTGGGTAATACGGGGCGGGGCTCTGGCAGCTGGGCCGGCGCGTCGTGGTCTGCACGTGATGCCACCCGTTTACCACCGCTTCACGCACACGCACTCCTACACACGAACACGCGCACAGGCCATGATGGACCCCAACACGCGGGCGGACGCGGAGGCCAGCCGCCGCAACCACCCGCTGTTCGCCAGCGTGATGCTGATGCTGCTGACGGAGATCATCAACAGCCGCCTCTTCACCACGGTGCGGCGGCGCGGCCCGAACGGCGCGGTCGCATGGCTGACTGCTGGGGTGCAGCCAAACGCGCGCGACACCCCTTTCTGTCCACAGCTCTAGTTGCTGTGATGATGAATCAGGCGGATGAATCAAGGCGGGTTGTTCATTTGCCCAACTCTCACGACTTGCTTTGCTCGGCCCCGCAGGTGCGCGACTCGCTGGGCCTGACGTACGACGTGTCGTTCGAGGTGACGCTGTTCGACCGCATCCGCTCCGGCTGGTTCATGGTGCACGTTACCAGCCACCCAGACAAGGTGCGGCGCCGCGCGCTAGCGAGCGGCGGCGGCAGCCGTGTGGTTGCCTCAGGCCGTGTGATATGGTCATATGGGTGCGGGGGCAAAGGACCCCGCCCTTGCTGCCTTGTCACGGCCGTATCGTCACTGACCCGGTCCTGCCGCCACCGCCGCCGCCGCACGACCGCGCCCGCAGATCTACGACGCGCTGAACGCCAGTGTGGCGGTGCTGCGCGACATCCGCTACGCTCCCGTGAACCGCCGCGAGCTGGCGCGCGCCAAGACCACGCTGCTGACGCGGCACGAGTCCGACCTCAAGGACAACGCCTACTGGCTGGGCCTGCTCACGCACCTGCAGGTGGGTGCGGCAGCGCGCTGGGCCAAGCCGTGCATTGTTGTGGCTTCCTAGATGGAGGGCTCGGTTGTGCTGTGGCATGCGTCGCCTGCGTCTCGGGACCAGCGCCTTCTCTCCTGACCTGACCCGCGCCCACCACCACCCTTGCCTGCCCCTCCACCTGCCCGCCCCCGCAGAACCCGCACGTGCCGCACAAGACGCTGGAGTGCCTGCGCGACCTGCAGCGCCTGTACGACGCCGCCACGGTGGACGACATCAAGTACGTGTACGAGCAGTTCAAGTTCGACGACGACAACCTCTACACCTGCGTGGGCACCAGCGGTGAGCGGGGGTTTCCATGCCGCGTGCCTGGCTGCATCGAAAACGGGATGGGACGCGACCGAGACAATGCTTGCCAGCAGCATCTTACCGTGGGCAGCACGCGGACACCTGCCTGACACCCGCACCGGACGACGCGCCTCCCGCCCCTTCGCCCCCTCCGCAGGCAAGGAGGCGCCGCCCACGCCCGAGCGGCCGCTGGCCGCGCTGTCCTACGCCTCCTCCGACGACGAGGAGGAGCTCATGGAGGCGGCGGCGGCGGCCAGCGGGCAGCGCTCGCCCACCGCCGGCGGCGGCCCCATGCCCAACCCCATGGCGCTGTTCACGGCGTGGATGGCGGCGGCGCAGGCGCAGAACATCCAGAAGGCCGTCAACCAGGCGAACAGCGGGCAGGGGCCGCAGGGCGGGCAACAGTAAAAGCGGTGAGGGATTGAGGATGGGCGGTGGTGGTGCTGAAGGTGTGGAGGTGGGCGAGGTGCGCCCGCGGTGCGGGCGCCGCGGGGGCGCGGAGCGGGAGGGGACAGGCGCAGGGGTGTGACCGCGTGAGGTGCGTGTTTAGGGCTCCGGGGGCTGGCCATCAAAGCCAAAGACCCATAGCAGGCAACGAGAAGCAAGGGTGTCGGCCAGCTGCAATGGGATAGGGGTTGAAGCTCAGAACTCTTTGGCCGACAAGGTGCAAGGCGTCGAGGACGCATGTATTTGGTTGCTTCGCAAGCAGACGAGAGCAGAAAAGCGTGCGTGCAGGGTGTGTGCTGCGCAAGATGTATTGAGTTGTTACGTGTCTGTCGTCTCGGATGGTGCGGAGCAAGGGGTTGTGATCATGTGGCGGCGCGGGCATGCCGGCGGACAGCTCGTTTGTGTGTGTTCGACGTTTGTGGAGGCTGGCAGCGCTGTGAGGCACGGGGCATGCAAGTCCCACGCGCCACCCTGTCTTGTTATCTTGTCGGTTGAACTATTGCTTGTGAAGCGGCGCCGTCGCACACAAGAGAGAGCGAGAGTGCACGAGCGCGTTGTGATGGGGTGCCAGCCTCTGTCATTCGGTTGGCTTCAGGATGCTTGGCCTCGGCACTGTTTTGGTTGTGGATGGCGACAGCTGTAGTAGGACCTAAAAGGGCATCATGCGCAGTGCTGCACGGCCTGCGCCGTGGCGGAAGTGGACAGAGGCAGGACGCTTGGACGGCGGCGTGTTGCGTGCGCACAGACAGTGCACGTGCCCGGCCGAGCGCAGGAGCAGATGCAACGCAGTTCTCCAGTCGGTGCTCGTGGTCCAGTGTCGTAACGGCACAGTCTCGTTGGCCTACTGCTGCTACAGTGCTACCCGCCTATCGCCACCTGACCTACAGCACAATTGACGCAGCCAGCCCTGAGTGGCTGAGCCTGTCAACTCTTCCCACCACGCACATGCCTGACCCTTAACGGCGACAGTCTGTCTGTCTGTCTATGCAATCACCGGAGTGCTCAGCTTGCCCACATCACTGAAAATAGTACCCAAATCTTCAGTTCGCATGCGCCCTCTCAACCACGTACCCCAGTCTGGCATTCGGCCCGGGAATCAGCCACCGCACCCGCCCACCGCCCCACCCACCTCCACCACCATGCCCGCCCGCCCGTGTCCACACCAAACCACCAACCATAACAGGCAAGCCCCACGCCAGCCCGCCCGTTTCGCCAACCCCGCCACCTGGCCTCTGGCGCTGCTCAGCTGCTGCACACGCGTGTGCCCAGCCCAGCCAGCCCAGTCAGCCCAGCCCACCCGCCCGCCTGGCCGCTAGATGGCCAGGCTGAACAGCTGCTCGCGCTTCCTCCTGAACGCGCCCGGGTCCCGCAGCGGCGTGGCCTTGCCCGCCAGCACCTGGCCGTCCAGGAAGTTCTCCAGGTGCGCCATCTCCAGCTGGGGGGGGGGGCGGGGCAGGGCCATGGGGGCGGGCGGGCGGGGCCGTAAGAGAAGCGCATTGCGAGTGCTGAGGCTCCGGATGCCCAACGATGATGCCACCAACACCGCAGCTTCCCGCGCCTGCTCCCACCCCAGCTCACCCTAGGGCTCCGTTCGCTTGGCTGGTATGTATACAACCCCCCGACCAGCCCTGCCGAGCAGAGGGTCCACGCCTTCCACCCCCGCAGGCCGCTGCTATCCGCCCGCCCCCCGCCGCGCGCTCCACCCACCTTGTGCAGCTGCTCCAGCTCCGACACGATGTTGCGGAACCGGAGTGTGCGCCGCTCCGTCTCCGCCACGCGCTTCAGCTCCAGCTCGTCACGGCCCTGCGCGGCGTCAGGCCAGTCATCGGTCAGGGCGGGCCGGCATCGGGCCATTCTCAGGCATCCGTCAAATGCACGACATGGCGCGCATACGGTACTGGATAGGCCCCCCCGGCACCCGTGCCTGCCCAGCTGCTCCGCCCCCAGCCTCGCCCCACACCTTGGTCCCCCGCTGCAGCAGCGCCTCGAACTCGGTCTGCTGCTTGGCCTGCAGCTTGGCGATCTTGAGCTTGGACTCGGCCTCCCAGGCGGCCACCGTGGTCTCCAGCTCCGCCTGCATGGGTGTCCGGCAGGCAGCACCGCGACCGTCACCGCTCCAGATACCGCAGGGCCTGAAAGAGCCGCCTCCTAGCGGGGTGACCACCGGCACCGATGCCTTCGCCAGTCCCAAGCAGCATGCCGACAGCCAACACGGCGGCGGCAGCGGCACCGCCCCGGCACCTCCTGCCCTCAAGCGCCCCAGGCCCGCCTCCCGCTTCCAGCAACCCCCCCTCCACCGTCCAACAACACGTCACATTCTCCTCCTCATCCCCCTGCCTTCAGCCTGGTCACCAGGTCGGCCTGCTTTCAACACCACCACCACCACCCCTTGTCCCACCTTTCCCCCACGCCCCCACGCCCCCTCCCCCCTCCCCCCCTCCTCCTCCACGCACCTGGTACAGCTCGTCTGCCATGGACTTGACCTTGGTGGCCCGGCTGTACTGCTGCGACTTGGCCAGCTTGTCCTGCATCTCGCGCTGCAGCAGGTAGTCGCGGCTGGGCCGGGCGCGCGTGGGCCGCTTCTTCTGCAGCTCCTCCACGAACGCCGCCAGCTGCGCCGTGTGCGCCGCCTTCAGGTCCTCCGTGGCCTGTGTGGGGCGTGTCGGCGCGCGTTGGCTCGGGCGCACGGGCGGTGGCGGCAGGGTACCCCGAACGATTTGCAGAAAGCCCCCAGAACCATTGCCTCCCAGGCGCCCCTGCCAGACATCCCGGAGCCCCTGCCAGACCCGCGCCTCCCGAGCTTCCGGCTCCCGGCTCCGGCCGCTGCGCCGCTGCCGCTGCCCCACCTTGGCCAGGCTGGTGGCGTAGTCGCGCATGCGGCCGTCCCAGATGTGGTGGAACTTGGCCGTCTCCTCCTCGTACACGCCCTGCACCTCCTCCAGCTCCCGAGTCTGGTTGGCGGCCAGCTCCTGCCGCAGCTTCTCAACCTGGCGGGCCGAAGGGATAGAGCAGGGGCACGGCGGCGACAGGGAGGTAAGGAGGCGAAGCGCGCGCGTGTGAAGCGGTGGAACGCGTGTTTGCGGGGTGCAGCTCAGCGCACTCGCTCTCGGGCCCCCTTTCCGCGCGCTGGTACGCCGCGCGGCCTTTCCGCAACCCACTCCGGCCCCCTAAAAGCGGGGCCCCCGCCTTGCCCGGCCTCCGCCGCCACATGCCTCCGTCACGCCACCCACGCCCCACCACCACCACCGCCGCTGCTGCTGCTGCGGCTGCGCCCACAGCGCCCCGCCAGCCCACCTGCGCCGTGCGCAGGTCCGCCAGGCGCTTGGTGGCCACCTTGGCCTCCTGGTACCTGCCCTCGGCCTCGCAGCGGCGGCGGTGCTCCTCCAGCTTGGCCATATAGGCCACCACCGCCTCGTCCACGTGCAGCGAGCCGGTCTGGTGGGGGGCGGCGGAGTGGGGTGGGGGGGGGGGCGCGCCGGCCGGACGGGTCAGCTGGCATGTGCGGCAGTGCTACTGGTAATTCGGAGGCGGCGTGGCCCTCGTGGCCCCGCCTCAACCGGCCCTGCAGCGTCAATGCACCAGGCCCAGTCACTCAATCGTTCGCCTGTCCTCCCCCCCCCCCGCCCTGTCCCCCGCTGCCGCGCCCGCGCCCCGCCTTGCTGCGGCCCGCCTCGCTGCGCCACGCCGCCCGCCACCCCCCTTTTGCTCCCCTGAGTTAGGCTTGGTTTAGGTTGGGCTGGCGTTCACTGCTCCCGCATGCGCCTGCTGTCTACCCTGCTCCAATTCTTTGTACCATCTTTGTAACCTCCCCCCGCCCCAGGGAAAGCCGTCACATGGACGGCTACCCGCCGCACCTCAAGGTACGCCCGGTTCTTGGTGATGAGGCGGCGGAAGGGCTTGGCGGGGCTGCTGGTGCTGGCCTCCCTCTCCAGCGCCGCGAAGCTGCCGCCGCCGCCGCCCGCCCCGGTCGGCGTGCCCAGGCCCGACGCCGAGTCAACGCGGGAGAGCCCCGAGGGCCCGCCCGCCAGCTGCTGGGCGGGGTCCGCTGTGAGCATGCCTACCACCGCCAACCTACACAGTCACGGGGTCACCGGGTGTGAGCTGTCGTCAAGGGGTGTTGGCGCGGGGCCGCGCCAGAGGACCGGTGCGGAACCCAGAGCCCTACGCGGCGCCCCATGTGGCTCTGTGGCGTAAGCGTCCCGGCATTTGTGCGTGTGCTTGACGGTGCTTTCCGATGCACACAGCCCGCCCTCCGATGTACAGACTCCGCGCTCCAGCCCGCGCGTGTCACGCGTTCCGGGCCACCCCCCACGCCCCCTGCCACGGGCCTCACCATCCCTCCCCCTCAATACACAGGACGCCCCGCACGCTCACGTCTGGTCTTTCGTCATGCTCCCCGCGCTGGGTCCCGCCACGCTGGCGACGAGCCGCTTATAAGTGTCGGGGGCACATGAGATGTCGAGGGCCGTCAACATGGCTTCGAGTCCCGTCGACACGTCCAGTTTCCCGTCATCTTTCGCAAAGTCCGAGAAGATGCTCGCAGCGCGTTCGCTAGCGCGAGGCCCTCTCCGTGAGGAAGTGCTTGCGCTTCGCCCGCTCGCGACCCTCTCCGGCGTCAACGGGTCTCCATTCGCATCGGTTGCGCCTGCTACCGGTGGTAGGGTTCCTGACGACTCCATCCTCCGTCGACGCGCGCGGCCGCGGCCAACGTGCTGCACTGGAATGAACTACCGCAGCTCGTGTGGCTTTGTCTTAGAGTAACAGTGGGTTATGCATACAATGTATAAACGTTGATAAAAATACAAACTGGAGCGACACCAAGCTGTGCCGGACCTCTTCAAAGCTGGTTTCAAGCGGGCAATTCTGTTAGCAGTGTGTTATCTATAGATCGTGAGCTGAATCCATAATGAATGTCTGCTGAATCAAATTGGGCGTTGGCTTGCCTGGACCGGATGAGCCGGGACACCTCAGGCTCAGACTAATTTCGGCTAGTGCCACTGCGCACCGGTTCAATATAACAGGGCCAGTAATACAGGATACCGACCACACCCGTTCAAAACTGTGCAAGCTGCGGAAGACAAACCTCTTCAGAACGGGCGAGCACTCTCTTTTCTTGCAAGCTTTGATTGCATGATTCGAGTCAAATAAAAAACACGGCAGGCTCAGCCGCTCTGACTAGCTCAGAAGTTTCCAACAGACCTTCGGCACCATGCGGGGGCCCTGGCCTTCCTGCGCGCTAGCCGCAGGCGTGTGTTTACTGGCTCTCTTACAAGTATGCACTGCAGTACCGTGCTCTCAATTGCAAGGGGCCGGTTGGGAAATAACTGGCCAGAGTAACGGAGAGGGCGCGATTGATCCGCTGCTGCAGCACACGGTCGTCGCGGGTGGGGCGCAAGCGAACCTGACGGGGATATCAACAGCTGCTCTGGGCGCGGCGCCAGCGGCGGACGCGTTCTCGACGAACAGGCAACTGGTGGGCCAGGGGCAGGAGGTGAGGGACACACGCGGCACGCGGGGACAGCCCACGCGTCTGCCGCGGTTGCGATGGTGCTTGCTGCTCGGGCGCAAACAGGGGCCCGTGGGGATCATCTTCAAACACCACGTTCATGTTGACACGGCACTGCTCGTGTACGGGCTAGCGCCAGCGTCCCTGTGCCGTGTGCAAGGTCGACCGGGGGGAGCGACAGTCGGGAGCACGGGACACAGACACGTCGACGTTGCGCCGCCCGCAGCCGGTTGCTGACGGCTGCTCCGCACCGGCCATTGCCGCCGCAGGGCGCTGCCACGATAGCCGCGGACCAGCTTACCGCGGGCGAGTCCTGCAAGCTGAGCGGGCACGTAGACGAGTGCTGTGAGTACCAGGGGGGGGGGGGGTGAATACCATCCCAAGCTAAACCAAGGGGGGGGCAGCAAGGACTGGCCGGGCTGGGGGCGAGCCAGCACAGGAGGCGAGGCCAGCCGGTGCGCTGGGCAGGGCGCCGCCTGGAACTGGAGCTGCAGGCGATGGCCGTCAGCGGGAGTGCGCGCTCCCCTCAGCCGGCCGGCGCGCAAGTTCTGCCCCACCCTTGCGCTTCTCTGAACGCGTGTTGCGACCGGTGCCTTATGCCGCCTGCTGCGCGCTGCCGGGCTCCGCAGGCAACTGCACGTACCAGGATGTGGACCGGCTCAATGCGGCGCTGCACCCGCCGCTGCGGCAGGTGGTGCGGACGGCGTTCTTCCGCTATTTCAAGGTGTGCGGGCGCGTGTAGCAGGGTGTGTGTGGACAGTAACGTGTGCTCGGCGTCCTTGATGCGGGCAGTCGCGCAAGTGGAAGGCGGTTGACCTGGCTGGAGGCGGGTTGATGGGAACGAGCATCTGCCGACGGCCCGCGTGACGCAGCGATAGGGCCAAGTCGGACAAGCCCTGACCCGAGCTGGCTTCCCGCCTGTCCCGTTCGGCGCAGGTGAACATCTACTGCGACTGCCCGCTGTGGCCGGACGACTCGATGTGCGCGCTGCGGGCGTGCAGCGTGTGCGAGTGCGAGCAGAGCGAGGTGCCGCCCACCTGGCGCCAGCTGGAGCAGGGCGGCCAGGGCGAGGAGGAGGAGGGCAGCTGCAACTCCAACACATGTGAGGCGGGGGCGGGGCCGGGGGCGGGGGTGTGCCAGGGCGGACAGGCAGGGGGACGGGAGGGTGGGCGGAGGATGGTATAGGTGTGCCGGCACGCTTGAGATTATGCGGTGTCTATGTCTCGGTGCCTGTGAGACGCGTCCGCGCAGCCTCACGCAAGACCACATGCGCGCGAAACGCACACATGTTGCCGCCGCCCCCCTGCCTGCAGGCGCCGCCGAGCTGGACGGCAAGGTGAACAGCACGGTGGACCCCGACACCGCACTCAAGCTGCTCAACCTGAAGGTGGCCGCTGGGGGGAGGGGAGTGGGGTTGTGAATACCAGGGGGATGGGGGTGGCGGCCCGGGTGGGTGCGGGCTGTCGGGATGCAAAGGCAGTGCAGGGTGGTGTCCGGGCGAGCTCGAGCGGCCCGGGTGAGTGCTGGCGGCTAGGGAAGGAACAAGGTGCCGATGGTGGGGACGAACGTCGCTCGCTGCGTCCGGCCGCCCACCCGGCACCGGAGCAATCGCTGCTCTGCCTGAACGGCGCCTGCCGCCCGCGCCGCATCAGGGCTGGCGCGGCTTCAACAACCCGTGGATGGCGGAGGGCGAGGGCGATGAGGAGTACCTGTACGTCAACCTGCTCATCAACCCGGAGCGCTACACAGGTGGGGCGGCGGGAGGCCGTTCAGGATTAAATGTTATGGTTATGAGTGGATGATGCTGATGGTGTTACAGGTTGTTCATCTCAATCCCAACACCAACGGGGGCCTGGCATGGCAGGGGAGGGCTGAGGGGGGCTGCCGGTGTGAAAGGGGTTGGGGCAGCAGGGTGACGTCGGCTGCCGCCGCCATGCGATTTCTCCTGACCCACACCGCTGCCCCCACACCACCGCCCAGGCTACGCTGGCGAACACGCGCACCGCATCTGGAGCGCCATCTACAGCCAGAGCTGCTTCCACAGCAGCAGCAGTAGCAGCAGCAGCGAGGACAGCGAGGACAGCAGCAGTGGCAGCTCCGGCGGGCCGCCGGCGCTGAGCCCCGCCAGCCTGCCGCCGGACTGGTGCCCCGAGAAGCGCGTGTTCTACCGCCTCATCAGCGGCATGCACGCCTCCATCAGCGCCCACATCTCCGCCAACTACCTGCTGGACGAGGAGCGCGGGCTGTGGGGACACAACCTCACGGACTTCAAGTGAGGCAGGGGGGGGCGGCGGCGGCGGCGGGAAGGATGGCGGGGGACGGCACAGGCCGCGGGTGAGGCTGCGGCGCGCTGGAGCGCGGGCCAGGCGACGCACGTGCAGGCCGGGTGGGGCACGCCACCGCACACCGACGCGCGCTTGCGACACATTGCTCGAGTCCGCCACGAAACACCAACACGAAACCCCTGCGCGCCCCGCTGCCGCCGCAGGATGCGGCTGGGCCGGCCCGAGCTGCGCGACCGCATCCAGAACCTGTACTTCGCCTACCTGTTCGTGCTGCGCGCCGTGACCAAGGCGGCGCCGCTGCTGGCGCGCTACGACTACGTCACGGGCTTCGGCGCGGAGGAGGACGCCGCCACCGCGCAGCTGATGAAGAGCCTGGTGCGTGGCGCGGGGTGTGTGGCGGGGATGGGGCGGCGTGTGCGCGGCGGGTGCGGCTGGGGGTGGGGCAGCCTTGGGCG
Organism: Chlamydomonas incerta; assembly: GCA_016834605.1. NCBI lineage: Eukaryota > Viridiplantae > Chlorophyta > Chlorophyceae > Chlamydomonadales > Chlamydomonadaceae > Chlamydomonas > Chlamydomonas incerta. The sequence continues at coordinate 184,901 of JAEHOC010000010.1, forward strand.
CAGCCGTGGGCGCGGCTGCGGCGCAGGAGGCACAGACGCCGCGTGCCTGCAGCGGCGTGGGCTCCATTTGCACAGGCCCAGGCCATTCGCCACTACGCACGTGTGACACAACCGCCGCCTGTGTGTCCACGTGTGTGTCGGCCTGGTCCCCTGCAGCTGACGTCGCCCGAGCTGGCCAGCTCCTGCCCCATGCCCTTCGATGAGGGCCGGCTGTGGAAGGGCGGCGACGGCCTGACGCTGCGCGAGGAGCTGCGCGCCGCCTTCGTCAACATCACACGCATCATGGACTGCGTGGGCTGCGAGAAGTGCAAGCTGTGGGGCAAGCTGCAGACGCTGGGTGAGCCGAGCCGCCGGGGCGGAGGGGAGAGGGGGCGAGGAGGCGGCGGCGGCGCGGGCGTGGGGACGAGGGCGAGGGCGAGGGAGGCCTGTCAATTCATCATCTCATGTTTAATCATGCATGGATTCCCCTTCCCCTCCCCCGCCAGGCGTGGCCACCGCGCTCAAGGTGCTGTTCAGCAGCAGCGACTGCAACAACGCGCTGCCCACCAGCCCGGCGCTGTCCACGCTGGCGCTGGAGCGCAACGAGGTCATCGCGCTGGTGAACCTGCTGGAGCGCTTCAGCGCCAGCATAGAGTACTACAGGTGTGCGGGGTCGGGGTGGGGGCAGAGGGGGCGTGTGCGTGTGCGTGTGCGTGTGCGTGTGCGTGTGCGTGGGCGTGGGCGTGGGCGTGGGCGTGGGCGTGGAGAGGGTTGTGAACACCAGCCCAGGGGGGGTCGTGGAGGGTTGTGGAGCATTGCGGCTGCTGAGGCAGGGGGACTTGAGGCGTGTGGTGCACCGCGCGCTACTCGGGGCTTGTGTCTATGCCAGCGGCCCGACGTGCAGGAGTGTGGTGGTGCACAAGAAGCGGCGGCGGCGGCACTGGGGTGGTGCAAGTGGGGTGTTGGCCCTGGTCAGTCGCGGCCGTCATCTGCTGCCCAAGGGCTTCCCTAAACAACCTACTGCGTTCTGCCCCACCCGCCTCTGCAGGCAACTGTCAATAGACCTGCAGGTGGCAGAGGGCGCTGAAGGCGCACCGCTGCCGGTGGCGGTGGGCGAGCCCGTCGCATGAGCACCGGTGCTGCAGCAGCAAGGGAGTGGCGTGAGCGTGCGAGAGGTGTGCGTGTGGGGGGGAGGGCGGGACCCGAGTGTGCGCCGCCCTGTGCCGGTGACCAGGATCGGCCTGCAATAGGTGCCAGGGCAGTGCCCTGAGGGTTGATGGGACGACGAACGGAAGGGCTCGCGGGGAACTGCTTCACCTGCGAGCCCTTTGAGCTTAGGACAAAGCACAGACGCGCGGCCATGCGTGCGTGACCAGGGCTAGACGGATAGCGGCATGTTGCCAAGGCGGGATGGGGGGATGTGAGTACCAGCCCAATTTGGGGTGGGGGTAGGGTTGGTGCTTGGTTGTGTCCGTGTGCGGCCGACGCGAGCGAGCGTTGTGGCGGTACGGGACGGCAGCGCGGGGCAGCGCAGCGCAGGGCAGGACAGGACCTGAGGCCACGTGATGTGAAGGAGGAGGTCCGGGTCAGGAGGACAACAGGAAGCTTGGAGCTGTAAGGAACGGCAACGCTACCGCGAAACGCACACAGGAACAGAACCGCAGGCGTGTGCTGACCGGCAAAGCGTAGTAGCGGTGCAGCTGCGGGCAGCCCGGCGGCGGAAGGTGCGTTTACCCAGTATGTTGTGCGCCGCCGGAGAGGTGTGAGAGGAAGGCGGTCTGCGCCATACGCTGATGCCTGCGACTGCAATGCGCTACCTGGCGCTGCGAAGAAAGCAGCCTTGCAGGCTCGTCCGCGGTAAGCGCCCCGGAAAAAAGCGCGCCACTTTTCCTCGGGCGTCGGGCTCCATGCAGCGCCATGGGCGCCGAATTCCCCCACCGCGGCAAGTCTTATGCGCACGCAGACAGGCGCATTCACCACCCGCACGCAGTGCATTCCCATCGTCCAGCGCAGTGACGCAGCCCCTGGTCAACGGCACGAGGGAGCGCGGCTCGACGACGAACTCAGGCGCGCGGCAGCCCGCAGCCCTTGCGCGCGCAGCAAGCGACGCATCCCCACACAGCCCGGCGCGGCGCTTTGTTAGCCAGCGCATCAAAAACGGGTCACGCGGCCTCGCCCCGGCATCGCGCCGTCCTAGCTCGCGCAGCCTTTGCCTCGCAGCCCCCGTCTGCAAGCCGGCGCTCGCCTGGCTGAGCCAGTCCCTCGGCTTGCCGCATTGCCGCTTAGCTTGCAGCACGCTAGCGCCCCACGGAGCTCGCCGGCACTCGGGTTGCAGCTCGCGCCCGCTTGGCCCTCAGGTCAAAGTGCGCTCGGTCAACGCACAAGCGCCGCAGTCGCGATCAAGCGGCGCTCTACGCGCATTGGCAATGATATTCACATCTGTATCGTTCCGCGCGTCTGGGCGTGTGTGGGCCGGCCGGCGGCATCCCCAGGCGCGCCGTCCCACCGCAGCCACCCATAGCTGCGCGGTCGGCATCGCCCGCGCGCACCGCGCCGCGCCTGCGCTGCTGCTGCTGCAGCTGCTGCTGCTCGCGGGCTGCTTTAGCCTGGCGAGCGCCAACTGGTTCGGCGGCGGAGCCGGTGGTGGCGGTGGTGGCGGTGGCTGGAGACAGGCACGCGCGACGCGCTACGGTGAGTCGCAGCCGGTCCGCAGCCGCCGCGCGCTCCGTTGCCTGCATTGGGGCTGCACAGCTTTGAGTGCATTGATCCTCCGTGCGGCGCTCGGGCTGCTTGGCAAGTTGCGACCGCGCGCAGTAACGCCACCTTGCGAAGCGCGCGCAAACTTGACCGACGCCCCGCACGCGGCGCTCGCACCCCTTCCCTCCGCACACGCACGCAATCGCAGACGGTCCCGACGACTGGTGGAGTATCCACGAGGGCTCCTGCGGCTACGGCTATCTGGACCAGGTGGGGGCGGGCCGTTGGGCTCCGGCGGGTCCGCCCGCGTGCAACCGTGGACGCGCCGCCACGCGTGCCTGCAGACCTGCCTGCATGCATGCACACGCCTTGTTGACCACATCCAAACCCGGCTCCGGCACATCCATCATCCCTGGGGTCTGCAGGGCGTCGCCAGCGGCTGGGATGTGGCCGCCATCTCCGACTCCTGCAACGACTACTCCGGCAGCTGCGGGTGAGTCCACCTTTGAGCACAGCAGCCCGCGCGTTATCAAATGATACCGAACAAGCTCGGAATGCGAGATGCTGTGAGATGCCGAACGCGGGCCCCGGGACGGCGCGGCAGAGTGTGTTGCACCCGCGCACCGCGCCGCATTCTGTGTCTCCCGTAGCATCCACCTTCGCTCTGAGCTCCGCCTATCCCCCACCGGCCTATTGTTCCCCCCGCCCTGGCCCGTGCTGCAGCCGCTGCTACGAGGTCAAGTGCGACCCCACCTCCTTCAAGGACGGCTACGGCCAGTGGCTGGACCGATCAAGCGTGTGCCGCGACGCCGACAAGAGCATCATTGTGCAGGTGCGTGTGTGTGCGTGCGTGTGTGCGTGTGTGCGTGTGTGCGTGTGTGCGTGTGTGCGCGTGTGCGCGTGCGCGTGCGCGTGTGCGCGTGTGTGTGCGTGTGCGTGTGTGTGCGTGTGCGTGCGCGTGCGCGTGCGCGTGCGCGTGCGCGTGCGCGTGCGCGTGTGCGTGTGCGTGTGCGTGCACGTGTGCGTGTGCGTGTGCGTGTGCGTGTGCGTGTGCGTGTGCGTGTGCGTGTGCGTGTGCGTGTGCGTGTGCGTGTGCGTGTGCGTGTGCGTGTGCGTGTGCGTGTGCGTGTGCGTGTGTGTGTGCGTGCGCGTGTGCGTGCGCGTGTGCGTGTGCGTATGGGCCCTTCCTTACTTTTGTTTATTCACATGGGGCTCAGCGCGGCGAGGTAGCTCGTCAGCTGCCGTATGGGTGCGTGTGGCCACCCCCCGTGCGCTGCGGACCAACAGAAACACGGCATAGTGGTCAGTATGCTTGCTCGGCAGCTCCAACAGCGTGCCTGTCCCTCGCGTACCTGCATCGCGCTGCGTAAACGCCTCACACGCAAGACCTGCATAACCGCCTCCTCCTGCTCGTCTTCCGCCTCCGCCTCCCTCCTCCTCCTCCCTCCACCAGGTGGTGGACACCTGCCCATGCAACTACCCCACCAACGCCTACTCCAACCGCCGCTGGTGCTGCGGCGACATGTACCACCTGGACCTGTCCACGTGGGCCTTTGAGAAGGCGAGCGTGCACAAGGCAGGAGGGCACACGCGGCACCCGGCTGGCGGCTGTGCACACACCAAGCCACGCACGCCTCACCCTCACGCCTCACCCTCACGCCTCACCCTCACGCCCCACCCCCGACTTTTGCGCTTGCGTTTGCATCCACCACCAATCAAATTTTGTTGCATGCTGCCGTCCTTGCCCGGCTGGCCCCCTGCAGCTGGCGGAGAAGAAGTGGGGCGTGATCGGCCTGCTGGTGCGCCAGGTGGACTGCGGCCAGCAGCCCGGCGACGCCGCGCCGACGCCGCCCGACCCCACGCCCTTCGTCTCGCGCATCTCGCGCCCCTGGGGCTGGCGCGACCGCAGGTGCGCGGGGCCGGTGTGGTGTGATTGGCGTGCACCTGAGCGCAGAGCGCGGGCTCTGAATGGCGGCTTGGGGCTCCACGTGCGTGCCTGCAATCACGGCCCACGCCTGGGCCAGCGCACGTGAGCCGCGAGCTGTGCAGCTAGGTTCTGTACTCTTGGTCCGTAACGTCGCCACCCCACTATCTGACCCGCTGCGTGCAGGCCCTGGTGGCGCTGAGTCATGTGGGTCCAGCTTCAACAGCGCACGTGGACACCGCGCCTGGATCCATTTGCCACGGCGACGTCGCGGCTCACGTGACGCGTCGGTTGGTCTCCCGCAATGACAGCTGCGTGCATCAGCATCACAGTAAGCGCGTCCAGGGCGGTTCGACGTGCCATTCTCGGCGTTGCTTTGTTGCTGGGGTTATGCATTAGATATACGACATTACTTAACGAGGCGGTTGGCGAGGCGGTGTGCCCGGCGGATGAGCCTCATGCTGAAGCATATGTGAGCGTGTGAACGCCCTAACTGGCAGCCTGTGAGGACATGCGTGTTGATTTCAGTGCTACACTGTGTGCTACCAGTGGCTGTGTGAGTGCGTTGTTCTGCGTGGGTTTAGCTGCATGTGCTTCAACTTTCAACGTGTGGGTTGTGCTGCACAACTGTGTGAGTGGGGCATTGGCGTTGTACATGATTACCGGCCGGCTGTACGTCGCGCCGAATAGCGGCCGAGTCTCCGCAGCTGAGCATGCTCGAGCTGCTAGCGTGCAACACACCGCCCAGGGTCGAGATCACGGTTTGTCGGGCTTCTTACGCGCGGCGTGGTGGAGGCCTGAAGCGCTCTCATTTTTTTCTGCCCTCAGCTGCCACACGCCGTGACCAAGCGGCGTGTGGAAGCGGTCGGCAGGAGGCGCACAGTGATGGAGTGGATATGAGGGGCACGATCTCTTATCAATCGAGGGCGGGCGCTGAGGGAGCGTGTGTGGGGTCCCACCGAGGAATGCCAGGCGCGAGCGCGGAGAATGCTACACGCGGCGGGGATGATGGGAGTAAGCCTGGTGGTGCGAACGGCATGGGTTTTGGCTGGATGGGACATAGGATGGGACATAGGATGGGACATAGGCGTGATGGCGCGAACAAGCGGTGCCAGGGGTACTCGCAGCCCTGGGCGGTGCCTGCGCCCGCCTGTCTCCTGGTTGGCAGGGCCGCATTCGGTTGACTGATTGCATCGGCCACTGAGTTTCCTCAATCTGTTCGGCCACTGAGTTGCGGATTGCGAGTCCTGGGTCTGGCACGTGCGCAAACGCTGAGCGGGAGAAACTGTGAGTTGAAACTTTAAATCCTGTTGTTATTTGTTTGATGTGCCCCTGTCCCCTGGCTGTTGTTGTGGCCCCTTGATCTCGCCCTGTCTGTCCCAGTGAAGCCGCTTGAGGGCAGATCGGAGGTTGAGGGGCTGAGGGCCACGCACCCCCCGACATACTCGGTGCAAGCCAGTTTACCGGTGAGCTGATTGCGACACGTGGCTCCGGTTGGTAGAGACTGGCGTGTGAGCTGGAATCACGGGGGTCAACCAGGGTTACCAGGCGTGTGAGGGCACCGCCCATTGTAACAGGTGCGAACACGCACGCCGGTGACTGGAACTGGAGGGGGAGCAGAGTGTCGAAAGGTGTGAAAGCAGGGCGCCAGCTCGAATGCCGAGAATGTCGGCGCCGGGCATGAAGTACGAACACCCACCAGCACGGCCCAGCATGCCGCGGAAAGGTAAGCGGCGTCACGCCACAGCGGGACGTGTGGGTACTGGGTTTGGGCGAATCCTGCTATTCACGGGGACGCAAAACGCACACTGCACCGTGCCGGGGCGGCACCGTGCGCTCATGCAGCAGCCGGGGGATGGCATCGAGGGGGCGATGACTACGAGCACTCTGCTGACCTGCGTCCCTAAGAACTCCACTGGGTAATCCACTTGCAGCATTCAACTTATCCCTGGCTGCACATAACCCAGGGCGCGTACCCAGGGCGCGAACTCCATTGCTAAGTTGAGTTAGCTGACTACTTTCAAAGCCACAAATGTCCGATTCCATAACTTGATGTTTGTATAGGAGAACTTGTTACGGGCGGCGGGTGCACTGCGCACACTATTTCGCCTGCAATGCGCTGCGAGTGGCAGCCTGAAGGGCGCTACTCAAGGCTTCTATGTTGGTGCCCAAGCAATGACAGAGAGGGACGACGATGGAGGCCCGCTGGAAAGCATAATGGCGCAAGCTGAGGGCCCAAGCACGGGGCCCCAAGCAGTTAAATGATGGCACAGCATGAGCGGGGAGGAGCCCCGAAGAGCTCAGTGGTTATTGGAGCCGGAGTGACCGGGCTCGTGTGCGCCAGAGCTCTTCTCGAGGCCGGACTATCAGTCGTCGTAGTCGAGGCGGCACATGACCTGTTTCCCGCGGGCAGGGAGGCCCGCTTCGCGGCGGAGCTGGTCAGCAAGTTCCCAGGTAGGCTCTATGGTCGTGGTATGTGGGCAAAATGCTCCTGCAGTGACTGCTCGGACCGCTGGTTTGTTGCGGCCGCTCCGCGACGGCGCCCGTGCACGGGCGCTGCGTCCACCTGCCTCAGCCCCAAACCAGCGCACCCTGCTGGCCAGGCCTTTGTCACAAGCTGTCATACTATAGCCTCGCCATATGGATTAGGGGGGAAACCTCAGTGACTTCTGGACAAGGACCACGCAGAGCCACCGGCAGTAGCTCTGCTCCGGTTCCGGGCGTCCTCCTCCTCATCCCACACTTCCCTCGCTTGCTTCCTCGTGCTTCCTTCCTCTCCCCTAACCCCCCACTTCCAGAACTCGAACGGCTGTTCAGCCTGCCAGAGTTCGAGCCACCGTGCGGCGCATCACCCGAGTCCCTACAGGTAAGAGCGCGCCGCGGCGCCGGCCTGGCACAGTACGACAAAACCGGGAAGATGGTACGGTACTGCCGAGGTAATGCAACCCTGGTGACAAGCGACCGACGCTTCAACCACTTGGCTGCGGCTCTGCGGCCCTGCGCCCCGGCAGGCGTACCTGCTCGCCTATGTGGAGCACTTCCGGCTGCGTGACCACATCATCTTCAGCTGCAAGCTGGAGCACGCGCAGGTGGGCGGCAGCTGCGGCCGGGGCGGACGGACTGGAGCTGCGGGCGGGGCGGCTGGGTTGTGTGTGCGGGCGGGGCGGCTGGGTTGTGTGTGCGTGGAAGGGAGGGGTTAAGAACGCCAGCCCAAGATACGATCAAACATCGCATAACAGAGAACATGAGAGCGGCTCCCAGGAGGGCGGGACGGGATGTGCAGGCGGAGCGGCCGGGGGCGGGGGATTGCAAAGATGGTACATAGAAGGGGGAGGGAGCGTCTTGGGGCGGCTGGCTGGCGAAAACCTGGGATGGTATGGGCGGGGGCCACAGGAGTGCGGGGGCTGGCCGGGCGCCCATCAGACTCGGGGACTGTGGGGCGCTGAACTGCGGCATCGGCGGCCGCTGCGGCGTTGCATGGACCGATCGGGCAGGGCCGCGTGTGAGCCACACACGTTTGACAGTTCTCTGGGGCAGTTGGCACGTCGGCTTCGGGCGTGGGGCCTGGCCACCGCGTGTCACGCTGGCGCCGTGTCTGTTGTGTGTCTCTCGCGCACGCCGCAGCAGCGGCATGCTGCTGCGCCGCCTGCCCCCTTCACTGACCGGTGGCCCCCCGCGGCTGTGCGCCGCCCGCGCCGGCCGCTGCCGCAGGTCGGCGAGGACGGGCGCTGGGTGATTGTGTGCAGCGACCTTCTGGACCCGGCGCGCCTGCACCGCCTCACCAGCGACTTCCTGGTCATCAGCAGCGGCGCCTGCCTGGCGCCCCACATACCGCAGCTGCCGGTGAGGGCGGCAGGCGCCAGGCGCCAGGCGGCAGGCGGGGGCGGAAGGGGGCGCTGGGGGCGGCGGAGGGGCGGGCGGAGGGTGGGCTGGGGGCGGGTGTGTGTGTTGGAGAGCGATGTGTGAATACTGACCCAAGCAAGGGGTGGGGGTGGGGTAATAGGTGCATTCCACAGTCAAAACGAGTGATGGTTGGGGTGTTCGAGGACAGGTGTGATGGGGAGGAGGCGGACGGGTGGGCGGCGGCGGCATGGCAGCTGAAGTCGAAGGCGGGGAGGCGCCAAGTCACGCGGCGGGGGGATGGCGCCCCCTGATCAGGCCGTGTATGGCCAGGTGGGCAGACACAGCGCGGGCGCCTCGCCCCACACCCACTTCCAACACGCGTCACACGTGCCCGGGCGCCCCATCCTGGCAACCCCCAACCCACTTCGTCAACTAATGATTGAATGTGACCCACGCACACGCCGGCACCCCCACAGGGCTCCCAGGACTTTGCGGGCCTGCGCTGCCACGCGCGCGACCTGCGCGACCGCGACGCCTCGCCGCTGGTGGCGGGACAGCACGTGCTGGTGGCGGGTGACGACCGCAGCGCCGTGGACTGCGCGCGGCAGGCGGCGGCGGCGGGCGCGGCCAGCGTCACGCTGCTGTACAGACAGGTGTGTGTGTGTGGGGGGGGGCGCGGGCGGGCGGGGGCGGTGAGGGGCAGCAGAGGAGCGCGAGGCGGGGGCGGCAGGGTCGGGGTCGGGGTCGGGGTCGGGGTCGGGGTCGGGGTCGGGGTCGGGGTCGGGGTCGGGGTCGGGGTCGGGGTCGGGGCCGACATGACAGCGGTGCCGTGATGTCAGAGGCAGGCCGGGGCCTGGCGCCACCGGGGCACCTCCCCACATCAACCTCCCGCCTCCTCCTGCTGCTGCCGCTGCTACTGCCCCGCAGCCGCACTGGCCGCTGCCGCCCGAGGTGCTGGGCACGCCGCTGCCGCAGCTTGCCTACGACCGCTGCCTGCCGCGCCTGCTGCTGCCGCCCTACTACACCGGCGGCCGGGCCGCGCGCGCCGCCAGCGCGGCGCTGGCGCCGCTGCGGCGGCTGCTGTGGTGGCGGCTGGAGCGACGGCTGGCGGCGGCGCACGGCGTTGCGGGGGAACTGCGGCCGCCGGTGGGGCTGATGCGGGACATGTTCTACGGCCTGCAGGTGCGCGGGGGACCGTGGCGGTGGCGGTAGCGGCGGTTCTGACAGTGGTGTTGGTGGTAATGTGGGTGGTGGTGGTGGGCGGGACGGTAGGCGGATTGGGGTTGGGGGTTGGAAATGGGGTGAGGGCGGCCGGTGTGGGCGCAGACCCGCGGCGCGGCAGGCCTGGCCAGCTGTGCACGTGCACGTGCACGTGCACGTGCGCACCCACCCCCTCCCACACGCGCCCTTGCCCCGCAGGCGAGCGCCGACCCAGACAACTGGGTGGGGGTGCTGCGCGGCACGTCCATACGCCTGGTCAAAGGTGAGGGCGCTGGGGGCGCGGGAGGTCATGTCGAGGCCGCTCACACTTATGCCCGCACCTGCCCAACTCGCCCGGCCGGCTCCCCGTCACACACAGCTTCTTGGCATGCCGACCCCTGTCAGCATCGCCTCATCACACACAGCCATGCATGGGTTTGGTTCGGTTTGTTTTATGCCGGGCTGGTTCTCACCACCCCTGACCGACGCCGCCCCGCGGCCCCCCCAGGCGACATCGCCAAGCTGTGCCCCGACGGCGCGGTCCTCAAGAGCGGCGAGGGCCTGGCCGCCGGCGTGCTGCTGCACTGCACGCCCGCCACCCGCTCCTACCACATCTTCGACCCCGAGCTGCAGGTGCGCGGCGGCGGCGGCTGGGTGGCGGCGGCTCGGTGGCGCTTGGCGTTGGCACACGAAACGTCGGTGGTAGCGCCGGTGGCGCCGGTGGCAAAACAATGCCGCGCAGGGTCGGGCCGCCGTTTGCCACCGCTGGCGTCCGTTCTCCGCCACGACGGCCTGGCCCCAACACCTGGGTCGTGACTACCGGCCCCACGCTCCGCCTGGCCCGCCCGCACCCCACAGGCCAGCCTGGGTGTGCGCAAGGACGGGCTGCACCTGTACCGCAGCATGGTGCCGCCGGCCGTGCCCAGCCTGGCGTTCCTGGGCTGCGAGACCAGCAGCCCCTACTGCTGGCTCACCACCAGCCTGCAGGCGGCCTGGGTGGCGGCGCTGGCGGCGGGGCGGCTGGCGCTGCCGGGGCTGCGCGCCATGAAGGAGGATGTGTACATGCAGCGCAGGTGGGGGCGGGTGGGCGGGCGGGGTTGCGTGTGGTGGGCGGGGTGGGGCGGCTGGTGTTGCAAGGGTGGGTGGAGAAGCGGCACAGTGCCGTAGTGTGGTTGCCAGCGCAAGTTGGACTTGAACGCAAATCAAAACCCGTGCATGGGGGCGGCAGGCGCGGGATGCCGGTACCGCGGGGCAGAAGGGCGATGGCACCGTGGGACAGGACACGAGCCGGACGACCGAGTCTTGGCGGACGGGGGGGGGGGGAGTCGGGAGCGCTCGGGAGGTTCCACCGGTGGCCCAGCGCTGATACCGACGCCGCGATGCCAGCGGGCGCGTGTCCCCCGCCGCAGCCACGCTCCCTCGCCCTCCCTCGTCAACGCCCGCTCTCCCGCCGTCTCTCGTTGTCGTTGCTGCGTCGTCGTGCCTGTGCGTCTGTGCCGCAGGTGGCGGCGGCGCGCCTTCCCGCCGCAGCACAACCGCGGCAGCCTGATCCAGTGGTACGCCCAAGCCTACCACGACCAGCTCATGGGCGACCTGCAGCTGCCGGCGGGCGTCAAGGTGCGCGTGAGGATGGGTGTGGTGTGGCTGCGTTGGAGCACCATGTGGGAGGAGGGCGGCTGCAGCGCGGCGGCTGCCTTGGGGGCGCTGGGCGGGCGGGGTGGGTGTGGAGTTGGCAGCGCGAGAGGCCGCAGGCAAGCGGCGCCGCTGCTGGTCCTGAAGACGCACCCGGTCCTGGGGTCGGGCTGTCGGGCGGACCCACGGTAGAGGGCGGCTGACTCTGACCCTGCCCAGAAATGCAAGGGGAAGCTGACCCCCCGTGTGCCCGTTCCGACTCACACCCGCCCGCCGCAGCCTCGGAGCCTGCTGCACCCGCTGCGCGGCCTGCTGTGCGCCACCCACACGCCCGACGACTACCGCCCGTTGCTCACACCCGCGCGCCCGCCCGTCTGCGCGGTGGCGCCCTCCGCCGCCTCCGTCCGCGGCCCCAGCGCCGCCGCCGCCGCGCTCGGGGCGCTCGGCGGCGGCGCCTCCGCCCGCGTCACCGCCGGCGCGAGCGCCAGCGGCCACGCCACGCCGCAGCGCAGCGCCGCCAGCGCGCGTGGCTCCATGCCCGGCGGCCTGCTCTCCGCCGCCGGCGCGCTGCTGTCGCACCCGCGGCTGCCGGGCGCGCACGCGCGGCGGCGCAGCAGCACCGAAGCCCACTTCCGCGTCAGCACGGACTCGAACCGGCGGCTGAGCGTGGAGGCCACGCGCGCGGCGCTGGCGCAGGTGTCCGTGACCAGCAACGCCTCGCGCCTGGCGCTCATGCTCAACAGCCGGCACTCGCTGGCGCCCGGCGGCGGCACCGACGGCGGCGACGGCGGCGCCGACCCCACGGACCTGCTGTCGTCCGCGCACAGCATCGTGGTGAGCCCAAGCAGCGCAGCCGCCACCCCCCGCACGCCGGGTGGCGTGGCAGGCGTCGGCGGCGGCGGCAGCAGCGTCACCGCGAGCGTGATCAACGCCGCGAGCACCGGCGGCGCCAGCACGGGCAACCTGTCCGGGCCTGGGAGCGTGGGCCCGGCGGCCGCGGCGGCGGCGGCGGCACTGGGGCCCGCCGGCGCGGCCGGCGGGCTGCTGCTGCCCTTCCGCGTGAGCAGCCTGGGAGCCAGTCGCCTGGGCAGCGGCCGCGGCAACACCCTAGGCGGCCTGGCGGGGCCCGCGGCCGTCGCCGCCACACACAGCAGCACGCGCTTCAGCAACACGGGCAGCAACCGCGGCGGCGTGCGCAGCGCGAACTACGGCGTCGCCAGCAGCAACGAGCACAACGCCGGCGGCGGCGCCGGCAGCGGCAGCGCCTGCACGATGCTGCTGCCCTTCGGGGAGGGAGACGAGCCCGCGGCGGGGCTGGAGGCGTCGAACGCGGCGGCGACCGCCGCAGCGACCGCGGTTGCCGCGGCAGCGGCGGGGGCAGCGGCGGCGGCGGCCGAAGCGCCAGGCAGGCCGGGCGGCAAGGCGCCCGGCTTCCACAGGCTGCCCTCGCACCCAGAAATCGAGGTGCTGCAACCCGACTCTGAAACGATGGTGGCAGTGGCGGCGGCGACGGCGGCGGCGGCGGCGGCAGCAGCAGCAGCAGCTGGCAAGGATACCATCGCCGATGACGACGAGGGGGGCGAGCGTGCCACGCCGTCGCTGCCCGGGCCGCCCACGAGCGTTGCGGCGGCGGCCGCGGGTGCGGCGGCGGCGGCGGCTGGTGCGGCTGGTGCGGCTGCAGCGGCGCAGCCACGCCACAAGGAGCTAGCGGGGTCGCCGCAGCACGGCTCCGCGTCGGGCCTGTCCAAGGCTGCGGCGGCAGCTGCAGCGCCGCTGGGCGGCGCTGTGGCTGCAGCTGCGGCCGGCCCCGCGGTGCCCCAGATGTCCAGGACCCCCTCGACGACGTCGGCGGCGCCCTCCGCCAACGGCGGCGCGCACGCGGCCGATGCCACCATCGTGTCCGTCACCGCGGCTCATGGTATGCATTGTAGGAATGTCGGAATGTTGCCCGGGGAGTTGCAAGGATGTTTGGAAAAGCGGTACAGGATGCACTGAATACTGCCGAGGGTGCGCGGCGCGCGGCTTGGGGCCTGCGGCGGGGTGTTGGACGGTACGTGTTGTTGCTGCGGTGCCTTGCTAAGGTTTGCTGTGTCGCACGCACATCTGCTGCAGGCCCTGCGGCGGGGTCGGGCGCGGCGTTCTCCCGCGCCGCCTCGGGAGCGTCCAGCCTTGGCCTCGGCGGCCACTCCTCTGCGCTGCACATCACGGGTACGGCGTACGACAGCGCGTGGCGGCGCAGGACAGCGCGGGCTGCTGCGAGCACGGCGGGCCCTGCACGTGTGCTTGCGTATCGCAGTCACGTATGTGTGTGTGTAGACTTTGTTTATATGTGTTTCTTCTCTGCTCTGATGTTGACCATAGCAATCCCACCACGCTCGCACTCACAGGCGTTCCCCGCACGTCCACCACCGCCGCGCCGTCACTGATGCAGCCAGCACTCATGACGGCGGCGCCGGCGGCGGCAGCCGCTGGCGACGCGGCACACCTGCCGGCCACGCGCCACCCCACGCTCACGTTCCCGGCCGCAGGCTCGGGCGGCTCCGCCGCCGTCATCAGCAACCCCTTCCCAGCAGAAACCTGGGCCGGCGGCGGCGGCGGCGGCGTGACTAGCTCGCCGACGCAAAGCACGGATTTCATCATCGGTTCGGCGCTGGCAAATGCCATGGAGTCGGTGCCGGGGGCCAGCGGCAGCAGCGCGGGCGGCGCGCCAGCCGCGTCCGCGGCAGCGGCCGCCGCCTGCGCCACCTTTGGCAAGATGTCTTTGCCCGTGGCGATGCAGCCGCAACCCAAGCAGCCGCAGGCGGCCGCTGCGCACGGGACGCCGCCGGGGGGTGTCCGCGCCGCCTCTGCTGGGCAGTCGAATGCGCCGCACCTGCTCCGCTCCGCGGTCGCCGCTGCCGCGGCGGCGGCCGCCATGGGGGGCGGCAGCAACAGCGGCGTGGGCAGCCTCAGCAACCTCAGCACCGGGGGCAGTGGCTCCCACACGCTGCAGTCGCTGCCGCACGGCACGCCGCACGCGGGCACGCACCACGGCGGCAGCACCGGCGGCATGGCCGCCGCCATGCCAGCCACTGCCGCCGCCGCCGCCATGAGCGCGGCGGGCGGCGCCGCCGGCGCGCGCGGGCTGACGCCCGGCCGGCGCACGACCGGGCAGCAGGCAGTGTTGCACGATGTGGTCGCGCCAGCGGCGTTGGCGGCGGCCGGGCCGGCGGCACCGCCGGCGGCGGGGCGTGCGCGCGACATTAGCGCCATGCTGCCGCCGGCGCTGCTGCAGGGCTATGAGGTGCTGTCGCCCGCGCACATGTACGGAGGCGGCGGAGGCGGAGGCGGCGGCGGAGGAGGAGGCGGCCAGCGGCAGTCGCTGTCGGCGGCGCCAGCGAACCTGGCGGACTCGATGGCAGCGGTGGGCGCGGCAGGAACGATGTCGTCGTGCGAGGTGGGAGGGGAGCTGACCCAGGAGGAGGTGGCGGCCTCCGCCACCTCCGCCTCCGCCTCCGTCGCAGCCGCGGTGATCTACACCCATCGCTCGTCCTTCGATCGCCGCGGCCTTGCGGCGGCGATGCAGGGCGCTGGCGCCGGCGCCGGCCTGAGCTCCACTGGCAACGCGCACCTGCTTGCGACCATGTCCAGCCCATTCATCGGCGGCGGTGGCGCCGGCGGCGGCGGCGCGCCTGGCGCGGGTGGCGGCGGCGCCGCCGCCGCCACTCCAGAGCTGCTGGCGACGGCGGCGCCGCGTGCCCCGCCCAGTGCGCTGATGCAGGCGGCGCGTGCCAGCTTGGCGGCGTCGCGTGCGTCCGTCAGCGGCTTCCGGCCGAGCGCGGGCACCGGCGGCGGCGGCGCCGGCAATGGGCCCTCCATCAGCAGCAGCCAGCTTTACATGTACGCTGCCGCCGGCGCCTCCACATCCGGCGTGCCGCAGGTGCGGGGCTCCCAGTACAACTCCATCGCCGGCGGGCCGCGCGGCGCGGGGCAGGGGCTGGTGTCGGGGTCGGCGTGCGGCGGCGGCGGCGGCACCACGTGCGGCGGCGGCATCGGCGGCGCCGGCCACGTGGCCAGCCTGATCGCGGATGACCTGCTGGGCCCGTCCGACATGCTCATGGGAGACCTGGCGGCGGCGGCGGCGGCGGCGGCTGGCGGCGGCGGCGGCGGCGGCCGGGCTGGCGGCACCGCGGGCGGCGCAGCCGCCGGCGGCGGCGTCCACTCACCCAACAACTCGCTGCTGCTGGTGCTTCACGAGCGTCACTCGCCGCCCGCGTCGACGGCGCTGCAGCCGGCCATGAGTTTAGGCGTGGGCGCGCCGCTGCAGTTCCACACCGTCGGAGCCGGCGGCGGCGGCGGCGGTGGCGGCGGCGGTGGCGGCGCCGCCAGCCACATGGCGGACTATGGGCGGGCAACGCCGCACCGCATGACCGGCCACGGCGGCCTGCAGGGCCACGGCCACAGCAGCCACGCGCCGATGATGCCGGCGTCGGGCAGCGCGGCGGCGTCGGACCGCGGCGTCGGCGGCGGCGCGTTCGGGGGCGGCGGCGGCGGGCCGGGCAGCAGCGCCGGCGTCGGCTTCGGCGGCGGCATGGGTGCCGGTGCCAGCTCCGTCGCGGGCGTCGGTGTCGGCGGCGGCGGCGGCCGCAAGCCGCGCCGCAGCAGCGCGGTGGTGTTCAGTAGCATGCTGGGTAATGACGACTTCCTGCAGCTCCTGGAGGCGGCGGCCAACAACGACGGCCGGCCGGAGGGCGTCATCGAGGTCCAGGACATCCCCGGCCGCCACCCGCTGGGCGCCGCGGGGCCCGGCGGCGGCGGCGGCGGCGGCAGCGCGCGCTTCCGCACCGGCTACGGCAGCGAGGAGCAGCCGCACCTGCTGGTGGTGGGCGGCGGCAGCAACGCGCAGCTGCCGGCGGTGATCGCGTCCGCCGCCGCGGCGACCGCCGCCGCCCTGGTGGCGGCTGCAGCTGGCGGCGGCGGCGGCAGCCCCTTCTCATCTGCGGTTGCTGCGGCCGGAGGCATCGGCGGCAGCGGGCGCCTCGGCGCCGGCTACGGCTACGCCTCGCACGGCCAGCTGCCCAGCACGATCAGTGGCAGCCTGGCGCTGCCCGGCGGCGGCTCCGCCGCGCTGCCCGCCAACGGGCTGCCGGCGCGCCACTCGCGCCCCACCTCCACCGCGACGCTGGGCACCTCCGGGGCCGCCGCCGACAGCGGCACCCCGGGCAGCGGCGCCGCGCTGGGCTCGGGCGCGCACGGCTCCGGCGTCATGGCCGTGCCGGGCGGCGGCATGGGCGGCAGCGGCCGCATCGCGCCGCTGCGACCGCGCGGCGGCGCCGCCACCACCGGCGGCTACCTGGGGTCATCCGCTTCCATGTCCATCGACGTGGGCGGCAGCGGCGCTGCTGGCGGCGACGCCGGGAGTGTGCCCGCCGGCGTCGGAAGCCCGCACGGCGGCGGCGCTGTGCCGGCGCACTGGAAGCAGCTCCGCAGCGGCGGCGGCGGCGGCGGCGGCGGCGGCGGCGGCGGCGGCGGCGGCGGCTCCGCCTCCCACTCAGGCATGATCCAGTCGGCGTCGGCCGCCGACGGCACTGGCTTCGCCCGCACGCAGTCCGGCCGGTCGGGGCTGCTGGCGACGCTGATGCAGGCGGCCTACGTGGCGCACCAGGGGGGCGGCAGCGGCACCGTCGCCGGCGCCGGCGCTGACCAGCAAGCCCTGCCGTCGGGCGCGGCGGCGGCTGCAGCGCCGGGAGCACGCCGGCGCTCCGTCGAGCACGAGCGCACGACCTTTCCGATGGCGTCGGCGGCGTCGGCGGCGACGGCCATCGCGGCGGCGATGCCTGGCGGCCCTGGCGGCGCGCCCGCGCCGTCTGCAGCGCGCAGCACGCCGCAGATCAGCAGCCGCAACGGCATGTCGTGGATTACGTCCGTGCCCGAGGACGAGCCGCACGAGCCGGAGGCGGCGGCGGCGGCCGCAGCAGCCGCGGCAGTAGCGGCCGCAGCGGCAGCAGCACCGGCCGCGCCTGGCACAATGGGCGAGGAGCAGTGGGCCGAGGCCGGCGCCGGCGCACCCGCCGCTGCGCGCACCTCGAACAGCCGCGTCCTGCAACAGCTGAACCAGCAGCAGCACCACCCGGCGGACCTCCCGTCCACAAGCTCGCCAGCGGCGCAGCCACAGCCGCAGCCTGCAGCCGTGCCGGGCTCGCCGCCGCGCGCGTCCGCGCTGGGCGCCGCGCTGGCCTCCATTGGCGGCAGCCTCCGCCGCGCGGCGTCCTCCAAGGCCATCCGCAGCGGGACCGATCCCGTGGAGGCCAATCGTGCCTCCGGCACAGGGGCGGACGGAGCTGCTGTCGCGGCCGCGGCTGTTGTCGGCGGCGGCGAGGCTGCTGCGCAAGCGCACAGCAGCGCCGGCGGCTGGTTCTACGACAGCGCCACCGCCAGCCCGCTGCACGCAGCTGGCGGCGGCGGCAGCCCCCTCGGCGGCGCCGGGGCCGCCGGCCTTCGGTCGGCGGCCGGTAGCCCGGTGCCTGCTGGCGCTGGTGGCAACGGCAGCAACAGCAAACAGGGCAGTAAGCTAGCCAAGGGCTGGACCCACTTCAAGGCGGCGCTTGGGCTGGGGTCCGCCGGCAAGGCCCGGCGGCGCAGCGCCCTTGACGCCGCCGCCATCGCTGCGGCCAGCGCCGCCGGCAGCGTGGGCAGCAGCGCCTACACAGGCGCCTCAGACGGCGCCGCCCTGCTCGCCGGGCCGCCTGCTGCCCTGGCCGGCACCCGCCTGACGCGCAGCGTCACCGACGCACCTGGTGGCGGCGGCGGCGGCGCCGCTGCCGCCTTCGCCACAGCCACAACACCGGTAGCGGCCATGGCCGCGGTAGCAGCAGACGCTGCTGACGTGGCAGCGGCTGTATCCGCTCCCGGGACGGCTGGGCAGCCGGCCGCGGCGCCGGCCAGTCCCTTTGCCGCGGCCATGGCCGCCCGTACGCCAGGGGACGACGGCAACGTCGGCGCTAGCACCCGCCCAGCGTCCAGGTCGGGCACTTCCGACGGCACGGAATCGGCCGCGGCCCTGACGGCGGCGCAGATGCGCCGGAGCAGTACGCTGGGCGCCAGCGGAGCGACCGCCGCCACCGCCGCCGACGGCGCCGCCAGCGGCGGCGGCCTGCTGGGTGGCGCCGGCTCGCTCAAATCGGAGCTGCTGCAGTCGCAGGGCAGCGGCCCAGGCCGCACCGGCACCGGCAGCTCTCTGTCTCCGTCCAGCACCCGGGTCGCGCGGGTGGTGGTGCTGCAGCCGCAGCAGCTGCAGGACACGAGCACGGGCGGCAGTGGCGGCAGCAGCAGCCTGGCACGGACCCTGAGCCGCGGCGCGCTGTCGAGCCAGGCCAGCGGGCTGACCGGGCCAGGCACAGCCGCAGGCGCGGGCACGGGCGCAGCTGGGGCGGGCGGCTCGTTGGTTCGCGCGAGTGCGCTGCACCCTGGCGCGGCTCCGCGCAGTCCTGCACTGGGCTCGCCGAGACAGCGTGTGGTGAGTTCGCCGCTTTCACAGCGGCTCAAGGTCTTTGACTGCTGTAGGGAGTTTAGCTTTAGAAGGCGCAAGAGTTAACAATGCACTACGTGGTGGCCATCGCACCGCACGGCCGTGCATGACGCGCAAACCCCCGCCCCATCCCCACCTCCAGGCCTCTCGCCGGCTCTCTACCTTGTCCCCCGGCGACGGCGTCGCCGCCGCCCTGTCACCGCGACTGGGACTCACCGCCGCCGCCGCGGTCACCGCCGCCGCCGCAGCAGCAGCGTCTGGCGGCGTGTCGCCGCCGTCGCCCCTGGCCTTGCAGGTATCGCCGGCGCCATCTATGGTGGTGGCCGAGGGCGGCGGTTTGGTCAGCGGCGGCCCTCCATCGGCCCTGTCATCCTATGTGGGCCTCTACGCCGACTCGCCACGCGCGTCGCCGGGTGGGCTGCACGCTGCGGTGCATGTCAGCTCGGCCGCCGGCGCCTCCGCCGCGCCCCCGCGCAACGAGCCGCAATGGCCGCCGGCGTCGCCGGCCGGGCGCCGGACCGACGCCGCCGACTCGCCCACCGGCCGCCGCTCGCAGTCCGTCCAGGGGTACACCTACTCCAAGCCGGGTGACGGCATGGGCACCGCCTCCGCCGCGGCCGTGGCGGCTGCCATGGCCGGCGGCAGTGGAGCCGGCGCCGGGACCGGCGGCGGAGGCGGCGGTGGAGGCGGCTCCGCCGCACCTGTCAGCCCGTTTGCGCCGGCGGCGGCTGTTGCTGATATGCTCGACAGCTTCGACCCGCAGTCGCCACTCATGGCGACGTCGGGCTCCGCGTCGGCGACGCCGCGCGGGGGCCGTGCGCCGCCGCGCCGCCAGCCCAGCCTGCTGCGCACGCTGCTCAGCTCGACCTCCAACATGAGCACCGTGGCGGCGGCGGCGGCGGCCGGAGCCGGCGGCGGCGGCAGCGGCGGCCCTGCCATCGCCCCCGCTGGCGCCAGCAGCTCTGGTGGCCCGAGCAACAGCGGCGGCGCCGGCAGCGGCAGCAGCACCAATGCCAGCGCAACTGGCATGGGCGCGGCGGCCGGTGGCCCGCCGAGCACGCACAGTGCTGGTGCCGGCGCCGGCGGCTTCGGCAGTGGCGGCGGCGCAGCAGCTGCCGGCCGCGCGCCTGTCCGCCGGCCGCCCAAGCGTGTTGTGTCTGAGCTGCCGCGCCGCGCCTCGTTGTTGGCGGCCAGCGGTGGGAGCTTCATCGCGGCCGCCGGCAGCCTGCTTGGCCTGGGTGGCGGCGGCGGCGGCGTTAGTGGCGGCGGCAGCGGCGGCGGCGCCAGTGCAGCCATCATGAACGCGCTCGGCCTTGCCGGTGGCGGCGGAGCCGCGGCGCCCGGCGCCGCCGTCGGCCGCGCCAGCGTCTTGGGCATCGCCGTCGGCGCCAGCAGCGGCAGCGCGCGGCACACGCAGGAGATCCCGGCGTTCCTGGGCTCGGACCGCGGCGGCGGCGGCGGCGTGCACGGCAGCTTCATGTCGGTGGCCAGTCCGCGCGGCAGCCCTGCGGTGTCGCGGCAGGCCAGCACGGTGGGGCGGCGCGGCGTGGCGCGGCGCGACAGCGTGTTGGGCCCGCTCATTGCCGAGATGGTGTACGACGGCTCACTGGCGGAGACCGCCAACGCGCTGGGCCTGGGGCTGGCCTCCGTCGGCAGCGGCGGCGGGCGGGAGGGAGCTGGCGGCATAGGCGGCGGCATGGGCGGAGGCGGCGGCGGCTTGACCAGCACGCACAACTTCAGCACCAGCTCGGGCCACGCGATGGGGCACGGCGGCGGCGGCAGCGGGGTCACTGGCACGGGCATCGGCGGCGGCGGCGGCGGGACCGGCATCACGTCCACGTTTGTGAACACACTGGATCGCATCGACCCGCACGCGCCGGAGGGGGTGAGCACTGTGCCACCGGGGCCTGGATTGGAAGCAAGGCGAGGCTGGGAACTTCGAGGTGCTGTGCCCCAGTGCCACGGTGTGCAGGGGTCCCGGATTGTGGAACACATCTGTATTGGCCCCTGCAGCGTCTAAAACATCGTACTCACACCGTGCTTCGGCTCTTGCACACAGATCCTGAGCTGGGAGCGTCCCGCGGGCTGGGACGACCCGCCCATCGGCGGCCCTGGTGCCGGGGGTGGCGCCTCGCTGCTGCGCCGCAGCGGCATGGCGGCGGCGGTGTCGAGGGATGCTGGGCTGTCGCCCGCGGCGGTGCGTTGGGGCCGGCGGCGGGGCTCCTACTCGCGTTCAGGGCAGCCGCACGGCCGTGTGCTGCTGTGGCGGCACCGGCCTGGGCATCGGGTGTCGCCGGGATGAAGGCGTTGCGCGTGTGGCGTGTCATGTTGCTGACCTGCAGCTCGGCGCGTTCCCTTCCCCCGGCACCCGCTGTACCTGCCGTTCCACCGTCATGGACTTCCTTGCAACTCTCTCCCCCGTGTATGTGGCCACCGCAGATCGCCGGGTTGCTGCCCTCCGTCATCATCGACCACGGCCCTGTCGCGCCGGCGCCCTACCCGCACCCGCACCCGCACCCGCACCTGCACCAGCGGCATGCAGGGACGGACAGGGCCGACGCCGCGGCTTCGCCTGGCGCCGGAGCGGGCAGCGGCGCAAGCGCGCGCGGCAGGTGGCGGGAGGCAGTGGACGTGGGCGTGGACGTGGCCTCGCCCGTTGGCTCTGCGGCCAGCCGCACTGGCACTCCGTCTGGGGTTGGCGGTGCGGTCTCCGTTACAGCAGGCGCAGGCACCGGCTCGGCAGGGCCCTTCCTCACAGCGGTGGGCGGCGCGGGCGGCGCCGCCGATGCCAGCGTGGGCGCCAGCGGCGGCGGCGGCGCGGGTGACGGTGCTGTTGCTGGAGGCTGGCCATCGGCTCGCTGAGGTGCCGCGTGCATCGGCTGTACGTAGTCTGAACGTGAAAGGAATGGAATGGCTTGGTAACGGCTGCGAGGCGTGCGCGGAACATTAGCGCGACATCGGCTTGCATCGGCTTCGCCGCACTGCACTTCTATTTCTAAAGGGGTCACGCCGCATTGTGCAAAGAGGTATCTGGAGGTATTGACGACCATGGGCGGGACTGGGGATCAAATTGCCCTGGAGGATTCAGGGGGGGAAGGGCAGCTTTTGGTATTGCATCCATGCACAAGCAAGTGCCCAGGCGCGTAACCTGGCCCGCCGTCAAGCCCTGCGCCTGGGCTCGGCGGTTCCACTGGAGCGGTCCGGAGGCATCTGTGTGGGGCTTGGGATGTTGTGTGGCGTGTGTGCAACCAGCCGGCATGCAGCCTCCGTTCGTACAGGTGCTCATTCTTTCGGGGGTCGCAGATACGGGGTACTATCGAGCTGGCGCGCAGTCGCAGGAACTTAGACGGTCAGACGTGAACATGTATCCATGGGTTGACGCAGCCGGAGGTTGTGGCTAGAGGAATTACTTCTGTGGGGCTGGCCTGTGCCTGCTGTGAGTGTGCTTGGCAGCTGAACGCGACTGGACACATCACGTATGGCGGGTGGTGCCTGTACAAACCAACCCCGGCGATGTCGGGGAGGTGAGGTAGTGCGTAGAAGGAGGACATACAGTCGCGAGAGGGGCCAGGGCGACAAGCGCATGTGCCGAGCGGCTGATTGGGCGTGCGGCAGGGTTGCAATCGTGCGCGGTGATCACCTGATCAGGGGGGGCATGCTGCACGCGTTGGCACATGAGGAGGCTGGGGCCGGTGTCGAAGAGCTGTGAGCCGCGGTATGCAGTGTGCCCACATCCCTGTTACCGTGTGCTCGACCATGGATTGGATGTCCGATGCACCGTTGAGGCCCCGATTCCTTCTACCAGCGGCGGCAGCGGCGTGGGCGGCCAGTGTGCAGCGATGCGTGGACAACGGACTGGCAGGCCCGCAACAGGGACCGTCGGTGGCGCAGCAGGCGCAAATCCTCGAACCGCTGCAGCAGCTGCGTGAGCGGACGGGGCGGACTAGTGGATGGGCTCATCGATCGGGGGGCGGGGCGCGGTTGGAAGGTAGACGGCGCAGGCTCCGCCAGCTTGTTTCGGTGTAAGAGCTGGCGTGACTACCAGGTCGCGGTCCTGCAGCCGCCTAATAGGAAACGCGAGCTGCCAGACGTCGCGAGCCATCGTGCCGGAAACCGTGTTCGACACGACGTGGGGCCTGGCCCGTCGACAGCCGCCGAGTAACGGAAGCGTTTCCTATTGAATCCGTCTGCAGTTTCTGATAGGTTGAATGGGGGGTGGCTGCCACGATGCGCATTGGCCCATCTGCACATTAACTGCCGACGGTCCCCGCGCCAGCGTTCCAGCGTTAGACAGATACATGATGGTAAGATAATAAGCACACGCTGCAAGATGTTTACGTAGATCGGAATTTTGTCGCGTCGGCACGCAAATGGACACGCCACAGAATAGAAGTGCACGCGTTCTTATCTATGGCTCCGGACCGGACGCGCTTCTCCTTGCGGCAACGCTTGCACGCGATGGCTTCCGGTGCTGCATTGTGGAGCCTGCAAGCCAAGTTGGCGGGACCTGGCTTGGAAGTGCCGCAAACGGTGAGCCGCCTGCACGCGTGGAAGTTTTGTGTGGGAAAGACTGATTATATGACCAAGCACGAGCTAGTGGTTGTGAGACTACGGACACGCGGAAGGCGTTTGCGGCAGTTCAGCGGGGGCCGCTATTCGAACGCGGCTGGTTCCTCACGCAAAGCAAATTGCCTCTTTTCAAGCGTGTAATAGTATAATATCAATGTAGCTGCGCAATGAAACCACGACCTTTGCTTGCGCGAAATTATGTCCCGGCGACCGCGTTGCGCAAGGAAACCTCACTGAGCTGGTATAGAAAAGATACCTGCATCACATCTCACGCATCAGCGCGGTGTCTTAGGCGGCGAGGGACGTTGTTGCCGCGGCTTCGCATTCCGGCTTTCGGGTGTCTTTTCGCGGTGACGCAGTGCCGGGCGGGCTGCGTGGCGGGTTGTGTGCGCGACACGTGCCCTGTTTGTGTTGTAGTGAAATGAAGACTATGATGCAACGTTTGCCACTGCCAGCGCGGAATGCAACACCCCGGTCAAGTGCCGCAGTGCACGCGCCAACGTTGTGCAACTGGCTGTTTTTACAGGTCCATCCCTCCAGGCGGACGGCAGTCCGCCGCTGCTGCTGCTTGGATTTCCCATGCACCCACACGCCGCCACGGCGGCGCCTGCAGCCGCAAGCTACCCGGCAGGTGCCGCAGGCGGCCCGCTGGAGTGCGGCACAGCCGGGCCCCCGCGGGAGGAGGTGCTGGGGCACCTGCAGCGATACGCCGCGCGCACCAGGTTGCTGCCATGCATTCGGCTGCACACACGCCTGGTGCGGGCCCGCTACACACGCATGAACTGCGAGTGGCGGCTGGGGCTGCGGGACGAGGTCACGGGCAGGAGCTGGCAGTGCTCCGCAGACGCGCTGGTGCTGTGCCGTAGCGCGGTGGCGGCGCCGCGCCCGCCGCCACCTCTGCCGGTGCGTGCGCGAGCGCGCGGGTGGTGCGGAACCTGGGCTAGGCGTCTACATGGGCGGCAGAAACACGTCCTCCAGCAGTGTACCTCGATGACACGCCGTCCTCAGCTGCGTGCGCTGTGCCTGCGCGGGACCCGCACTGGCCGCGGTAAACTGACCCAGCTGACGTGACCTGACGCACTCTCTGATCGCGCTCAGGGCCAACACCAGTTCGAGGGGCGAGTGGTGGAGGTGGAGGCGTCGGTGACGGATGCATCCGCGGGGCGGCACTTGGACTCAAGGCTGGAAGGCAGGAACGTGGTCGTGGTCGTCCGCCCCACCACGGGCGCCCTCAACGGGCACAACCGCTGGCCAAATGCCATGCCTGGCGGCGCAGCCGGGGCTGGTGCAGCAGCAGCCGCTGCTGCTGGCAAGGACGGCTGCGGGCCGCACTCGCCTGCTGGTGATGCGCCGGTGGTGGTGCCTGGGCCGCCGCCCACGTCGCCCGCGGTGGAGGCCGCCCGGCGGCTGTGCCTGGCGGCCGCAGAGCACGTCGGCGCGGGTGGCAGCGTGACGCTGGTGCTCGGGGAGGTGAGCGGGGCACTGCTGCTGGGGTCTGCATCGAGGGGCTTGAGCATTCCGGGCCCGAAGGACGCGCCGCAGATGTACCGAATGCGGTATGCCCTCTGGGGGTACACAGTCAACACGCCCGTTCGTACTGTCAGCCTCCTGCCCGCCCACTGGCTCGCCCTCCTGCGGCGCCGCTATCCTGCCCCTGCTGCAGGAGCGGCCCTCTGTGGCCACCACGCGCACCACCGCCACCGGCGAGCTGGCGGCGGCCTGGACCAGCCGCGCGCTGTCGATGGGCGGTGGTGGCGGCGGCGGTGGCGGTGACGCGACACGGCAGCAGGAGCAGAAGCGGAAGCAGCCGCCTTCCGCCGGACCTGCCGGCGCAGGCCTGTTCAGCAGCTGCTTAGGCGGAGCGTGCTTCGGTGGCGACCTGGAGCCGCAGCCGCCCGTCGCTGCAATGCCGCCAGCTGCGGGCAGCAACGACGCGGGCAAGCCTGCGGGCAGCAGTAGGGCGGCTGGTGTGGTCACGGTGGAGGCAGCAGCCGTGGGTGCTGTGGAGGCTGTGTGCGGCGACAGGGACGGCACGGAGGATGCGAAGGAGCGCGGCGCGAGCGCGTGCGTCTCGGGGTCGTCCGCCGGTCCCCAGGAGTGGACGGCAGAGCTGGAAGCCGCGGGCGTGCGAGTGCTGCTCGGTGAGTTGGCTGGTTCGCACGCCACCTGGACGCTGCTGTGGGCGCTGTGCAGCACACTCAGGAGGAAGTTTCGAACCTCCGCTTGTTTTTCGCCATCTGCCAACGGACGCTCGCCGTCTATCCTTGCCACAGGTTGCCCGGCGGCGCTGCAGTGCGGCTGCTTGGCAATGGCCGACGGCGCCGAGCTGCCAGCTGATGTAGTCTTCGTTGTCTTCACGGCCGCCGCCGCCTCGTCAATACCGCGGCCCCAGGCCTCGCCGCCGGCTGCCTGCGCCGCCTCGTCAAACGCTAAGGCAGCAGATGCGCCATCGCTTGAGGAATCGACGCATCTTGATCTCCGGTTCCTGGAGAGCGCCGGCGGCGGAGGCGGCGCCCCGCGGCCGCGCTGCCCCGCGCCGGCCGCGCCGAGCAACGGTGCCGGCACCGCCGGCGCTGGGACCGCCGGCGCCGGCGCCGGCGCCGGTCTGCCCTCCGCGACCTCGATGTCCTCATTTCGCAAGCTGCACTCCCAGATCAGCCTGTACAGCTTGGCGGGGGGCGACTCGTTTGACTCGCGAGTGGAGGCCGGCGAGCGGTCCATTCGGAACGGCGCCGCCGCCGGCAGCACCAGCCGGGCCGCCGGCGGCGGCGACGTACTGGGCGACCTGCACCGCGGCCTGCTGTGCACGAGCGAGGCTGCGCCGAACCTCGTTTTGTTCGGAGAGGTGCGCCCGCGGGACCACTGCGCCGTAACGGTCGCGCTGCAGGCGCGCTGGCTGGCGGCGTCCCTGTGCGCCGCGGCTGAGGCCGCCGCGGACGCGGCGGCGGGTGCAGGCGCCGACAGCGATACAGGCCGCGGCGGTGACGGCGGCAGCCGGCGGCACAGCCGCACAGCTTCCGCTTCCCACGCCGCTGCAGTCGCGTCGCTTTTCCACATCCGGCAGCCCAGCCCGGCGGAAGCTGCGTCGGATGCTGCGAAGCGTCTGGCGTTGGGGCTGCACACGCCACTGCTCGGGCGGCCGCATGGTACGACAGAGCAGCTTGCGTCGTACCAGCGGCTGCTGCTCCGTGACGTTGGGCTCCGGGCGGGGCCGGTGGTAGCACCTGGCGGCGCGCTGCAGACGCTCAAACAGGTGCGCGACCAAGCAGTGGGTGGTGGCATGTGCGATATGCCACAAGCCACGCCCTGGATTGTCCTTTTCTTAAGCTGCCCACTGACCTAACAACGCACTGTAACACTGCAGGCACTGCGAAAGCTGCTGCCCGGCGGCAAGGCCGACGCGGCCGCCGACCGCATGCCGCTGGCCGCCCGCCAGGCGGCGCGCCTGCTGCACGTGCGGCCGCCGCCGCACATCACACGGGACGAGTTCCTAGACGCGGTGGCGCAGCACGAGGCCATGCTCCAGCAGCACCAGCACCAGCAGCTGCAGGGCGCGGCGGCCGGCGCGGCCGTGTGGGGCGCGGCCTCGGAGGCGGCTGCCGCCATCATGGCGGGCGGATTTGCGGACGGCGATCGGGGCAGTGCGGCGTCGCGCGGCGTCAGCGGCGGGCTGTGGGGCCACGACCGCGACTCGCGCGCAACGTCTGGACGCGGGACGCCCACCGTGTGCAGGTGTGTGCGTGCGTGCTGCTTGTATGTCATGTATGTGCGCGGGGCGGGGCGGATGCTGGGGAATGAAAGGGCTCACAGCCACTCTCCTGTTCAGCTCCAGATGCCACTGGTGCTCACGTCCGCCGCTCCGTCCTTAACTAGTCATGAATGTAACCCGCCCACCCTCCCGCCTGCCCTCCACCCTCCTAGTACGCGGCTGTCGCTGGTTGCGGATGTGGACGCCGCGGACTTCGAAGCCTCAGCCTTCGCCGCCGCCCGGCTGGGGCCGCTGGGCGGTGCAGGCGGCTCACCGCTGAGGCCCCCAGCCAGCGTGCGCTCCCCGAGCGTCGGCACGGGCGCCGGCCCTGGCCCCGGCCCAGGCGCCGGGCTGCGCAGCGTCTCCGCCTCCGTCCCGGGTTTCGGCGGCCGCCCCAGCCTGCAGCTCAGCCGCAGGTCTTCCCTTTGCCGCTCGCCGCTCGCGCCCTCGCAGCAGCAGCTACCGCCTCCGGCTGTGGGTGTGGAGTCGCCCTGGGAAAGCCCCAGCCGCCTCACGCGGCAGCAGCAGCAGCAGCAGCTGGCGCTGCTGCAGCAGGCCAGCTCCTCAGCACACGCCGGCGGCACCGGCTCACCGCCTCGCGGCGCCGCCTCACCAGCCGGCGGCACGAGGCACCACAGCATCAGCGGCAGGCTGTCCCACGCACTGCTACAGCAGTCAATGGCAGGAGGCGTCGGCGTCAGTGGCGGAGGCGGCGGGCCGGCATCAATGGGTTCACCCTCATTTGCGGTGCCGCGGCAGCGCTCGCAGCGCAACAGTGCGTCAGGCCTGCTGCTGCTGGAGGCCGCGGCGGGCCGCAGCTCGGCGGCCGCGGCCGCGGCGGCGATCCTGCGGCGCGAGCGCAGTCGGAGCAACGCGGGCAATGGCTCGCCTGTGTGGGCTAATTACGCGGCGGCGGCGGGCGCTGCTGACCGCGGCAGCGCCGGTGGCATCCCGGCCGGCCGCGGCTTCAGCGGCAGCGGCAGCCTGCTTATGGCTGCAGCATACGGCGCCGCGGGGGGCAGCCGCAACAACAGCAGCCGCCATCTGCACCGCGGAACCAGCGGGACAGCCAGCGGCGGCGGCGGCAGCGGCAGCGGAGGCGGTGCGGGAGGCGCCGTCGGCCAGGTGGTGTCGGCAGCGGTGGCGGGCCTCTCCAGCTCCCTCATTGAGCCGGGCGATGTGTTTGTGGAGGTCGAGGGGGCCGAGGAGCCGATCGCGGGTCTGCCGGCCGGCGGAGCTGGCGGCGGGGGCAGGGCGCCAGCCGGCCGCATGACACCCGACGCGGCGCAGCAACCCCCACAGCAGCAGTATCAGCAACAGCATCATCCCTGGGATTGGGAGGCGCATCCGGTGGCGCTGCAGTCCCCGGGCTCCAGCTCGGCGCCGCTGGCTGGGCTGGTTGCCGGCGGCCGCAGCTCGGCGGCAGACCTCTTCTCCATCACCGAGCACCGCCACGAGGAGACCGGCGGCGAGGGCCCCGCCAGCCAGAGCTACAGCCACGGCATCAGCCACAACAGCGGCCACCATGCGGCTGTGGCAGGTGCAGCGGCAGCGGCGGCGCCCGGTGACGCGGACCTGGCGGCGGGTGAGGCGCTGGCCTGCGGTACCACCCCGCCACCTCCTGCTCCTGCCCATGCCGGCCCGTACGACCGGCGCTCTGACACGTCATGGAACGGGTCGCCAGGGCGGCGGGCGCCCCTGGCGTCTGCACCAGGCGTTGCGCCTGCCAGCGGGGCCGGCAAGCCCAAGCCCGACCTGCATCTCACGCTGTCATCATCACCGTTGCAGCAGCCGCACCGCGAGCCTCCCGTCAGCCCCTCAGCCGGATTGCCGCGCTCGCCCACAGGGCACTCGGGCCGAGGGGCGGGCCACACCGGGTACGGTGCCACTTCCCTGGCGTCCGCTGGGCCCCTGCCGAGTGGAGGCCTGCCCAGCGCCTCCTTCACGCGGCCGCCCAGCCGCCTGTCAATTGCGGGTGTGTCGGGCACGCTCCACCCCTTCCCCGGAATCAGCTCGCCGCCGACACAGCAGCCGCTTTACCCGCCAGCCACCTCGCCAGCGGGAGGCCTGTACCAGCAGCGGCGGCGCACCACCATCGGCGCACCCGGCCTTGGCTCTGCGTTTGCTGCTAGCGGCGGTGCGGTTGCGGCCGCGGCAGCGACTGGGGCCGGACCAACGGGGCCCGTGGGTGTACGGCAGAGTGAGCCGGGCCGCATGGCTGCGGCGGCGTGTGTTGGCGAGACCCGAAGTGACGGTGGTTGTGCTGCCACCACCACCACCACCACCACCACCACCACCACCACCGCCACCACCTGCGAGGCTGTGGCGTCGTTTCCACAGCAGCAGAAGCAGCAGGAGCAGGCGGACCAAACTGCGCTATCTGCTGGCGCGGGCAGGCGACCTAGCCTGTCGTCGACGCTGAGCGCGCTCCTGAGGCCACGCCGACCTAGCGCAAACACCCCTAGTGGGCAGGGCACGGCGGCGGGCAAGACGCCGTCCGTAGAGGCACCGGCGGCGGTGCCTTCCTGCGCTTGCTTGGACGTCGAGCCGTCAGGTCAACAGGCGGGGGATCAAGAGCGGAAGGCGGTGGCCGCCGTCCTCCCTGCGGCACCCCTTGGGGCCATGCCTGAGTCGCTGCATTCTCTGCTCACGCGCACTAGCGGTACACAGCCGTGCGTGCCAACCGCTGAGTCTGCGCCCGCTGCTGAGCGCCGCGATGCAGACGCGGAGCGTGCTGGTGCCGGCACCAACTTGGCGCCAGTGGCAGCCGCAAAAGACAGCAGCGCTGCAGCAGGTGAAATGCAGTCCAGTAGCCCGCTGCACCCGGACACACCAGTGCACCCTGGTGCGGCTCTGTTGAGGCAGCAGCTGGGCGCGTCGTCGTCATCATCCACTGCTGCCGGGGCCGGGGCCGCGGCCGCAGCCGGGCATGCTGCGACGGCGAAGCTGGACGGGGCGCCTGTGGCGGCCATGACAGCGGCGGCTCCCGGCCGTGCAAGCCATGTTTGGGGCGAGTCCTCGCCACTGCCCTCGCAGCTGGGGACTGACTGCAGCAACGTGTTGGGTCGGGGAGCGTTTCTTTCGGAGGTGGTTGGTACCGAGGGTGGCGTTTAGCTGCATCGCCCCCACGCACCCCCGCGGTTCGCCAGCTGATTCT
Source organism: Chlamydomonas incerta (assembly GCA_016834605.1). Taxonomy (NCBI): domain Eukaryota; kingdom Viridiplantae; phylum Chlorophyta; class Chlorophyceae; order Chlamydomonadales; family Chlamydomonadaceae; genus Chlamydomonas; species Chlamydomonas incerta. Next base: position 215,157 of record JAEHOC010000010.1, read on the forward strand.
GGGCATGTGACTCGGCGGGATTTATATTCGGACCCCATCTAGCTTGGTGGGAGCTTATGCGAAATCGTACCGTCAGGCGTCAGCCCCAGGGCGCGCGTCTCACACTTGCAATACATGATGCGCCAACGTTTTGATCAATGCAACGTAAGCGCTGGGAACCGATGCTAGCGCGTTGTTGCACACCACCTGCATGTGCCGGGTGTATAAATTCACAGGTGGCAAATAAGGTGTGTAGATACAGCCCTCGGGGGCTATACTCGACGCCATTGACGGAATGGTGCGGGTGCATGCTGCTAGGGCGGTCAGACTGTGTGCGTGGGTAGCTGCCGGGGCTCCCCGCGTCATCGTGTGGGGCATCGTACCATTGGACACCTGCCCCGCGAACCGAACATACTTGATACACGCATGAAATATGTGGACGACATAATTACATCGTGTGCACTGTGGTACTCTGCACTGTGCACTGCGGAAGTACGCGCGCGAATGAGAGAGCTGCAAGGTTCTCGAGCCAGCTGTGATGCTGCATGCCAGGGGAACCATGTGGGTCAATCATGGGGATAATGGGTTATGCTTGCGTGCAGGACATGCATACCTGGGGGACCGTGCTGAACATTGCGGTCGGCTGCGATTGCTCCGTACGGACGCGAGCAGACTGTTAGGTTGCCAGGTGCTCCGTAGAACTTGAACTCGTGTCGGGAAATGTGTGCGTTCACGTCTGCTGGGGTGCTGCGCCGGACTGCGCCGGAGGGCAGCAGTACGTGTACTGATGGAAGCGCGTTGGCTTCGGCATGTGTTTGCAGTCTTGCAGAATGCAGGCAGCGCGTGGCGCACAGCTGGCGGTGTATGCAGGCAGGGATCCTAGAAACGGCTTGGTTCATGCGCTGGAGACGACTGCCTCAGTCGGGACTCGAGGGAGTGCGTGCGCAATTGCGCATCATGCCGTCCGAGGCCGTTTGAGCACATTCAGAAAGCATTTCAGTCACACGAGGTAGCCGTATGTGTTGAGTTGGTTCACCTGGAGCCCCTCATTCCCGGATGCCAGTGTAAGCGTGTCTTCAGTATTCCACGTGTGAACGCGCGTACGGCCCGCGAAATAGACTTGACAGCGTCAGGCCTGTGCGTCACACACACACACACACACACACACACACACAGCGCCACGCGCAATCAGCAGCTCCCAGTTGCCGCTCGCTAACCGCCAGCGCTCAGTCCTCCGCATCTCAAATAACTCAGCCGGCCGCCTCCACAGCTACCCAGTTGCCCAATCGCGGTAAGGAGCTGCGCGCACATCCCCATGCAGGCAGCTGTCGAAACGCCTCTCCGTATGCAAGGCAGCTCCTGGTTGCGCAGCTACCAGCCCGCAAACCCCCGACTCCTGTACGGCTGCTGAGAATGGTGGTGGTGCCGTGCACAGGTTTGCGGCGTATTAGTCGCAGCCGTCCCAGGATGAAGCTCGACCTATTTGACTTCACGACGTCATGCGAAACACGGCATGCCAGCCTACGCAGTGCGCAACCGGTGCTCGGCCGCTCCTCAACCACCTTGCCCCCCTGCGCCGCCCCCTACCGTCGTGCCCTTCCCCGCCGTCAGCCGGTCCCGCCACCCCACACCGCCTGCACACAGCCCCTCGAGCTCCCTCTTCAGGAACAGCCGCGCGCGCACGTTCAGCCGCTGCCGCAGCTCCAGCAGCGCGCGCCGCACGTCCAGCAGGCCCTCCACCGGCGAGCGCAGCACGCGCAGCATGACGTCCACCTCCTGCTCCCCCTCCCGCTGCAGGTACACCTCGCTCTCGTTGAACATGCCGTACGCCGCCAGGAAGCGCCGGTCCGCAATCATGGGCGTGCCCGAAATCAGGCTCGACAGGATGGTGGATGAAAACTTATGGCTGTAGTACTTGGAGCTGGCCAGCGCGGGGATGAGCGCAAAGGTGTGGTGTATGGCCTCGTAAAAGGTGCGGAAGTGCAGGCGGCGCAGCATGGTCACGTGCGGCTCCAGCTCGGGCGGGATGCCCAGGCGGTCGCCCTGGCCCTTGCCCAGCAGGCTGATATGGAAGAGCGGCGCCGCCGAGCCGCTCGTGAGCTCGGTCTGGTGCGCCTGCAGCTGGCGCCAGATGGAGCTGTAGTTGCGGCGCAGGTTGGAGAACTTGCCCTGCAAGGGTGCGGTCAGTAGGGCGGGGGAGCCACACCGGTGCGGCGAGTCAGCGGGCGGCGCATGCGGCGCACGACGTCAGCTCGTGACGGAGCCTGGTTTCACTGCGCCCCCGCGTGCGCTTCGCTGCCCTTGTCGCGGCTGCCACCCCCCGCACGCAAGCGCTGTGAGGCAACGCGGACACACCGAGAGCCGCTGTGCGCACGCTCCCATCCCGTCCCGCCCTCCGTGTGCCCACCTGCATGCTGAAGCCCCTGAGGCAGCGGCCCAACAGGTCCACCTCTGTGGCCTGCAGGCAGTCGGTGCGCGGCTGGAACGGATACACCGCCAGCATCCATTCCACCGGCTGGTTCGTCGCCTCCGCCAGCGACGCCGCCGTGTGCGGCGACAGCGTCACCAGCCGCACGTCTGCCGGCACCACCACCCCCGCCGCCGTGTGCTCCAGCGCCCCGCTGCTGCCCACCCGCACCACGCTGCTGCGCCGGTTTACCAGCGCGCTGCCGCGGCCGGAGTCGGACTGCAGCTCGGCGGCGGTGCCGGCCGCGACCTTGATCAGGCGCTGCGTCTGGTTGAAGTCGCTGTTGTGCACGAACGCGATCGTGAGGCGCCGCTGGATGTAGCGCAGCAGCGCCGCGTTGGCGTCAAGCTCGTAATCGGGACTGACCAGGATTACTAAATCATAGGCCGGCTTCTTCTTTGCCAGCGAGGCCATCGCGCTGCGCGTGAGCAGCACGAAGCGCGCCTTGGACCAGCGCAGGATCTCCCACGCGCCGTCGGAGTTGGCGGCGCGGGTGTAGGGGTTGAGGAAGACGTCGGTGCGGTCCGCGTACGGCCGCAGCGCGTGCAGCAGCCCCGCCAGTACCTCGTAGTGGTACGGCACGCCGTTAATGACGGCGATGCGCAGGAAGGGGCAGTCGCCCAGGTCGGCCACGTGCGGGTCCGTCACCGCGGGGCTGTCGGCGCGGCCCCACGCGTGCGCCGAGACACCCAGGCGGGAGCTGCCGTCGAGTCGAGGGCTGTAGACATCGCCGCCCAGCAGCGCGACCAGCAGCACCAGCAGGAGCCCTGGATGTGCACCGCGATGAGGCCGCTGCCAGGTCACGCCGGCCAGCGAGGGAGCTGTCTGTAATAGTGCGGTCGACTGTTGCATGCTTTCTTGACCGCGCTACTAGTTTCCGTCAACGGCCTAGTTCAAGCCGTTCAATCTAACAATTCGTTCGAGCTCGTAAGCGACTTCTTTCTGGCATTTTGCGGGCGAGACGTGAGGCTAAGGCGGTGTTTCAGCGAGTTCTGCACTCATGGTGTACAAAAGTATTCACAGCACTTCGCAAAATTAAAGTTGTGCACCTGGACTTCTCGTCCAGATCACTGCGGGGAACCTCCGTTCCCATGCGGCACGCGGTTGCGCACCGCTTCTCGCCGGCGGCCCTCCCGCAGTTCAGCCCTTCCAACACAATGCCCCCAAACATCCAACCAAGGGGGAACTATCCCCATATTATCAGCTCCCACACGCTCCCAGTAGCCGCGCGGACAACAGCCAAAGTCACACGCAGCCACCCCACCCCCATCACACGCCACCCCGCGCCACCCCGCGCCATCCTCAGCGGCTCGACTGGGCCGCAAAGCGCCGAGACCTAGCAGCACGTTGCCCTCGTGGCCCTGGCCTCCTCCCCACGGCGCCCTTCCCATCACGCACGACATCGGGCCACCACCACCACCACCACCTCAGACGTTCGTTGGGATCTTGAGCTTGAAGCTCAGGCCGCCCGGCACGCCCCGCGGCCGCCCGTCTGGCCCCAACGGGAGCTCGTTGCTCACAGCACCCGGCTCCGCCGGCGGGGGCGGAGGCGGCCCGTCCACATCCATGCCCCCCGGCTGCTGCTGTTGCTGCTGCTGCTGCTGTTGCTGCGTGTTGGCGCCATCGGGCCGGCTGACCCCGGCCCCCGCGTACTGCGCCTCCTCGCTCTCGACCATCATGGTGGCCTGCTGCACCACCTGTTGGCCATGAGGCGGTGAGTGGAGGGGCATTGAGGCAGTGAGGTCGCGCGTGGGGCCGTGCGAGAGCAGGTGCGGGCTGCTTCATGCCAGGTCCCTGTGGACGGCTTGAGTCAGCCCACGCCGTGCGGCGCACGCGCATGCGTAGGTACAGGCGTAGCAGCGCTCCTTAACGTTTAGCAAGGCAGCAAACAGCGGCAGCTGCCTAATACTCAATACTCACCAGGGTCATTTCGTCCTGCGCCCGTGCAAGCTCCGCCTGTGCTGCCTCCACGCCCGCCTGCGCGACGCCCACCTTCCTAAGCGCCCCCACCAGCCGCACCAGCATGGTGCCGCGGGCCTTGGAGCGCTCCGCCACCGCGCGGACCTGTGCAGGTGGCGGCGCGCACCGGGCGCACAAATGGGCCACAACACATCTGAAGTGTAACCGTGATACAGGACGTGGAGGCGGCGCTGAAGCATTCATACGTGATGAGCTGGGCATACGCGCCTAGTGCCGAATTGCTAACCTCCGAATAGCCCGCCCGACCCTTGTGTGCCATGTGGTTCACATGCCCAAGTTTGGTACCTGCTGCGCCACCCAGGTACCGCACTTCCAAGTACCGCATCCCTCCCTCAGCCCCCATCTCAAAACCAGTGGCCGCACCTTTTCGCTGACAAAGTCCAGCTTCTTCCGGTCCGCATCGCCAGCCGCCTTCTGCGCCTCAAGCTCCGCCTCCAGCGTCGTTACACGCGCCTGCAGCTCCGTCTCGCGCCGCGTGGGGCCCGCCGCAGCCGCAGCAGCGGCTACGGCAGCAGCCGCTGTAGCAGCAGCAGCGGCGGCTGCAGCAGCGGCTTGGCCGGCGTTGGCCGCAGAACCGGGGCCGGGTCCGGCGCCTGCGCCGCCGCCCTGGCCTTGGCTGAGGCCGGGGCCGTCGACCGCGCCGCTAGAGTTGAGCGGGGGCGGCCGGCCGCGCCCTGGCCCGCCGCCGGCGCCCATGCCACCGCGGCGGTGGCCCCGGTGGTCGCCTACAGGGTCAGTGTCAAGGCAAGGAGCATGGAATCCGGTGGCCAGGGCCCACGGCAGAAAGCGCATGTGGGCGGCTACTGTCTGGTAAGACTAGGCAGTCAGCCGGCCGAGCAACAGGGGACGGCACTGGTTGCATCGATAAAAGACATGGCGCGCCCATGCGCCAGAGTCACCCTCACACCCGTCGCTTTGCAGATTACAACCCGCGCAGGCTCTTGCAACGCACCCCACGTCACGCTACGCCACGCAGCGCCAGTTCACACACCCTCGCACACGCGCCACACCACCGCGTCACCCACCCTCGTCTCCGGACGTTGACACGGAGGCGCTGACCTCACTGCGGCTGTCCCGCTCCCGCTCCCGCTCGCGGCTGTAGGTGCCGTGCGGTCCCGGGCCCCGGTCGCCGCCCCGGTCGCTGCCCCAGTCCCCCCTGTCACCGCCCCGGTCGCTGCCCCAGTCGCCGCCGCGGTCACCGGGGCCGCCTGGCCCCCGCTCGTAGGGGCCCCCTGGGCCGCCGCCCGGGGCGCGCATGCCGCCCTGAGCCCCGTACTGCTGTGGCGGGGGATAGCGGTGGTAGTCACGTGGGGGGCCGTCGCCACCGCGTGGCCCCATGCCGCCACCCGGGCCCAGCCCTGGACCGCCGCCGCCAGGGCCCCAGCCGCCGCCACCGCCGCCGCCGGGCCCGCCGCCGCCTCGCGCCGGCCCGCCCATATTCATGTTGCCCATGTAGCTGCGATAGAATAAATAGGAGTTCCGGAAGCAGTGAGATTGATGGAAGCAAGCACTGAGGGAGGGGGAGCTGCATGGTGGCACAGGTGAAGGGCTCCTTAAGCTGTCGCGCGTGCACAAACCGTGTCCGGTGTCTCCAACGGCTGCCGGCCTCCCGCCCGCCCGCTTGCGGGGCCACAACAGCACTAGCGGGCACGATTCAAGCAGCTGTGCATGTTGGGAGCCACATGCATATGCACTCACCGCCCTCGCGGAGACCGGGAGCGGCTGCGGGAACGGTCGCGGACCCAGTCCCTGTCGTCGTACTCCCGCTCCCTGGGCGCTGGCTCTCGCTCCCGCTCCCACCCGGCCGGGCCTGGTGGTTCCCCTCCATTCCACCTGCAGACATTTGGGTGTTAGCGGTGTCTGTGTTGTGCACTGTCTGCTCTTGGTGATCGGCACGCCCCGCCGGCTGCACTGCTCGCGCCCTCGCGCATTGGCATTGAATGCTTTCAATTTCCATAGACACAACCAACAGACTGCGGTATCAGGACTCGCCTGTCGGGTGACCGAGGCCGCCCTCGTTGCATGGTCTATCCCCGAAACGTAAGTATAGAGTCAAGTCAAATTTGTAAAAATAATCGATGATAGTGGGCAAGGGCACCAATATAACGGGAGCTATGTTTATTCCTGTGCACAGTCCCGGTCCGGCAATCCCTCTTGGCAAGCAGCGAGTCACCCCACGAAAGCAGCTTAGCTATCTGGTCTGTGCATTGTGGTCCCGATTGAAGTGACTTGAAGTGGTGCAGGCAACCCGAATGACCAGCGCTCATGCATCGGGACCCCAAGCCACCGGCGTGCCTGACCAACCACGGCTACCCCCGGCATGATGCAAAGGGGCGCTCGGCCTCCCACCCCGGCCCACATTCCCCGGTACCAGCCATCCATAATATATCCGATGGCCAGCGATGCGATTACAGATCTACATGGCAACGCCGTCGCAACGCAACGTGTCAACTTGGAACAGGCCGAGTGTTCAACCGCACCTGGTCATAACCTACCGCATTCAGCATTGACCTGGAGGCCCTACAGACCCCACTCCGGGGTTCAGGGCTGCTACAGGCTACAGCCTGCTACAGTCTGATGATCCCTCGCAGACCCTTCCGAAAGCAGCATGCAGCTCACCCCGCGTCCACGGACACAGACACACAACTTATTCCTTGCTTCTGCAACACACCCACGCAGGCGTGCACCCATGTGTTTACTGCTGACAAGCCGCGTGCATGGGGACACGCGTGCCAATGCCAGTGGTCCGTGATGTTTGTATAGCAGATGAATGTGCCACAGCCAGGCGGTGTATCTGCTCATGCACATGCATGATCGCCCGGCTCAACTGCACCCGAGCTGTACCTACGCACGTGCAACACAGAAACAGCCAACAGCCCAGAACCATCGCAGGTAATGACAAAGAGCGCAACCCCACTATTTAACAGCAGCACAAGGACACCCTATGTTACTTGGCGTTGCGCTCCGTTGCCTGGTTACTTCGCAGCGACATGATGACTACCCGTACATCACCAATCAACGCCAATGGAGCTCTCTCACCACCTGGCCCTCGCTACTCGTCCTGACACTTCCTGGCAATGCCGCCGCTGCCGCTGCTGCCGCTGCTGCCGCTGCTGCCGCTGCTGCCGCTGCCCCTGCTCATCCTGTCCGGTGGGTAAATGAAGACTACTCCGTCTCCTTCGGCTCCTCCTACCCGCGCGACACGCTGACGGTGCCGGAACCGGGCGGCGCGGTGTAGAGCTTCCAGAAGTCATCCGCCACGTCCTGCAGGGAGCGCGGACGCAGGCTTACCATGCGCCTTGAACGGGGGCGATCCGGGATAGAGGGGCAGGGCCAGGACAGCGGCCCCAAGCCGCGGACTCGAACCGCGAACCGCCTCCCCCGAGCACACCACTCATCTCACCTCGGGGCGCACGGTGCCACGGTCGCCCACATTGGCACTGCCCTTCACGCCACCCAGCACCACCACCTCCGCCACCCGGATGCCCTGCAGGCGCGCCGTCACATACACACACGCATGGAGCCGTTTGGTATTCTCCAAAATACATGGAGCACAGTCTGCGTGTTATCTCTCTCGTCTTTCCACACATGGATCAGGACTCAGGATGCCACTGGGCAGTGCGCTCAAGCAGGACTGCAGGAGCGGGTCACAGTGCCGAATGAGGACGCGCTGCTAGCGCCAGAGCGGCACGGCACGGCACGGCCCGTTCACTCGACCAGCAGCGGCCTGGCCTGGCCAGTGCGCCGGCCTAAAATGCGTAGCTGCGGATTGGCTCAAAGCTGCCCAAAACGCAGTTTCCAGGCATGCGCCACACACGATACGGTGGCTGGCCGGCTGGCGTCTGCGACGCGTCGCGCAAGCACGCCTGCGCTCACGCAGCCCATTCCCACCGCCACGCGCACGCCGTATGCCCGTGCAGCTGCGCACCTTGGGCGCCAGGCCCTCCGCCAGGCTGTGCACCAGCGCGCGCTGCGCCGCCTTGCCAGCCGCCACCGCCACGCCGCCCATGGCGTTGGCGGCCTTGGCCAGCGCGCGGTTCTCAGCCGCCAGCGACAGGCCGCCGCCCGTGACCAGGATGGCGGAGCCGGGCCGCGTGGCCATGTCGGGCACCACCTGCTGCACCGCGGCCAGCAGGCCTGTTGAGGGGAGGGCAGGGGGCGAGCGTGGGTGTGGGGGCGCCAACGCAAAATGGTGGGGGGTGGGGGGGCTGAGTTGAAAGCATCAGGGAGCCGCGGCGTGGGGCCGCGGCGTGAGGACGCTCCCAGACGCGCCCCGCACCCCCAGCTGCAGCAAACTTCCCGCTCATTACCCTCCACTGCGCACCCACCCGTGACCTGGTGCTGCAGGTTGTGCTCGATGACGTCGATGTCCAGGCTCAGCACATCGCCCCTGCAGGGCGCAAGTCCCGTGTGCGGAACCACCCCGCCGCGTCAAGCACCAAAGGCTGACGGTGGACATTGAAGGCGGGTAAGCACGTACATACCAATCATGACGACATGAAACCTCCGCACCCTACACAGCGGGCGCACTTCGCACTCCGCACTCGCCATGCGTGGCTTGCGGGGTTCCAGAACAGCACGGTGACCACGCCCAGCTCCTGCGTCACGCGCTGCAGCACCGCCTTGACGTCGTCGGGCTTCGCCAGGTCAACCGCGTAGCCCTTGGCGTGGCCGCCCTTGGCGCCGATCTCTGTGATGCGGTAATGGCATTGAAGGATGGAGGGGCCGAGCAGGCGGCGTCGCGCAGGGTGCGGTCGGCTGACTGTGCCGACGGGCAAGCTGGGGGGCGTTGAGCTGTGGGTTAGCGAAGTTGCAGTTTTCCCTGGAGGCCACAGTTTCTCCGTGAGGGCAAGAAAAGTAATGCCTTCGTGTCACTGAACCGAGCGCACTGCAACTCGCAGCCGCGCGACAGTTCCGGCGCGCTGTCCATGGCCGAAACGCATGCAGAATGCCGACACGATTCCGACACTTGCACACCTTTCGCGCCATGGTCTAGGCGCGCCTGCGTCCTGCTGAGAAGCGCCACGTTGAAGCCATGTGACGCCCACAAGTGGGCGACCGAGTTGGAGATGCCCGGCCCATAGCCGCAAACGGCGATCACTCGCTTCTGCTCCGAGTTAACACTGGCACGGACCACCACTGTGCGCCGCCGAGACTGGTTGGCACGAACGGCAGCAGGCCGTGAAAAGGCATGTGTGTAAAGCATTTTCGACTCGCGACTGTTCTTGAGGGTCAGAGACGAGACAAGATGCTCCGTCTGGCTGTGTATCGTGTATTTGTGGAGCGATTGAAGGCGCACACGACTACAGCGCATCGGCCCAACTGCCCACACGCTCGAGTGAGTGGTATTACAGGTGGTCCCTTCTCGGGTTCTCGGGTCACTCCCCTGACCATCACACCTGGCAAAGTTTGCTAGCCGTACGCATGTCACTGAGCGCAGAGATGTCCTTCATAGGCAGGTTCGATGTCAATTCAGTAGTAGGACTAGCAGGCGCATCACCACGCTCGCACCCATCTCGGTTGTAGCCGTCGGCTCGACTCACCCCGCCTGTTGCCTCACAGCGCTGGCCGCCAGAGCGTCATCCTTGTTGGTGATTCGGGTTAACGGGCGCAGCTACCCGTGGGGTGGTGCGGCCCGAACTTGGGGTGCCAGTGCGCGCCCGCATGTGTGCGGGGTGCGTCATGCGGTGGATCGGCGCCGCGGGGGAGTTAAGCCCCCGTTTGAGCGCGGTCCAAGTTAACTACACACGCAGGAGGTAGCAGACCCGACCCAGTCAATACGGTGCCAGGCAGCGCACAGCTGCGCGCGTGTGTAACGCACCCGCCGCGAGTTCTAGCCAGCGCGACCCCAACACCAACAGGTTATGAGCCCCGCGTTGCGGTGACCCGCGCGCGGTAGGTTGTGCTTAGTGACTCCGGCATTGATAGGTCGCGATAACGGGTGTGCGAAACCCGGACGCTTCGGTCTGCGCTCCGTCCGTTTCTCCCTCCCGGCGGTTGACTGCTTGCTTCCGCGGAGCACCTATCCTCCAGCAGCAGTCTGGCGCAGCCTCAACGGCAGGGCGCCTTGCCGCCAGGCGGCCATGGGGGGGAGCTGTGCGCCCCGGCCGGCGGGTCAATCGGCCGCGGCGGCTGCAGCACGCGCGCCGCGCCCCGTCCGGGCTGCAGCGGCGGCAGCAGCTGCCGGTGGCGCCGCCCCCGCGGCGACAGCAACAGCAGTGCTGCTGAGGTTACAGCAACCTGCATGTGCATTGAGTGAGTGTCTCCACCGGTTGCGCCGCGGACGTTGCGCCCTAGCGTACCTCCACCGCCGCCGCAGAGGGCGGGGGCGTTGCGGGGGCGTTGCGCGGCGCGGACAGCGGTGGCAGCGGGATATGGTGGTTCTGCTGATCGTGCTACATGGGCCTGGTCGGGCTGGCGGCGGCATAGTCAGTGCTGGACCCTTGGCACCTGCACCGCCGGCGTCTCTGACGTGCCGGCGGGGGCAGAAGCTATAGCGAGACCGCGGGCTGGCAGACCGCGGCAGTAGCTTGGCGTCAGCATGCCTGCTACTGCGCGTCTCTCGCGTTGGTGGCAGCGGACAGCAGTGCGCAGCGGCGTGCCACAGGGTGCCCGCTTGTGTAGCAGCGTGCCGGGGCCCGGTGCCTTGGCGGCTGCCTGCTGTTCCCCTCTTGTATGCCTCGCTGCATTTGACTTTGCAGTTGTGGCAGCAGCGAGCAGCGCGCCGTGCTTGCGAGTCACGGCGGCTGCAGCGGCGCCGCTGGGCATGTGGTCTCAGGCGGCGGCCGCAGACTTTGGATGGTCTCGCTGCCCGCCAAGTTCGTTGGTGCTGGTAGTGGGTGGCGTTGACGACTGGGCTGGCGAGGATGTCAGCAGCAGCCTGATCGTCACCCCCCTGGACGCCGAGCCGGCGTGCTCTGGTGTCAGTGGTAGCTGCAGCATGGCCGATGGCGGCATGCCCAGCGCCGCCGTGACTGGGGACCACGGCGGCAGCAGCAGCACCAGCACATTCGGCTACAGCGCGGCCCACAGCGGCATCAGCAGCAGTAGCCCCAGCGGCAGCGCCGCGCCTTCTCTGGGCGCTGGCAGCTGCCAGCTGAACCACTCCTACCGCGCAGTCTTCCGTGACTTCGCCGGCGGTAGCAACAGTAGCAGCGCTGGAGCGGGAGTCTCCAGCAGCAGCAGCGTCGTCTGCGGCGGAAGCAGCAGAGGCGACGTGCTGTCCCCCAATGCACGTGGCAGCGGCGGTAGTGCAGCGTCAGGAAGTGCCGGCGGCGCAACCATGAGCGCCGCCGCCTCTGACGTGCCGGTCATCGACTCCGGCACCTTTGCACACATTACGCCGCATCGCCACCTGCTACACGACTTCGCGCGCGGCTCTAGGGTAGGTCGAGTGCTGTGCGGTGATGGCCGCAGCAGCCCGGTCGAGGGATCGGGGACCATACGGATGCTCTCTGAGCAGCAGCGCGTTGACGTGACGGGCGTTCTGTGGGTTCCGGACGCCCACCTCCCCCTGCTGGCGATGTGCCGGCTGGTGGTCAGCGGCGCTAAGCTAGTGTTTGAGGGGGAGCTTGCGACCGTCGCGCTGGCTGGCCGCTCCATCCTTGGCGGCCACGCGCGCGGCGGTCAGTACCCGCTGTATGTCAGCTTGTGTGCTGCCTATGACGCTGGCGGCGCCTGTCACGGCGCCACCGGCAAGGGGCGGTGGCCCCGCCGCGCCTTCGGGCGGCAGCGGCGCCGCCGCCAGCAGCAACAATGGCAGCGGTATTCATCACCCAGTGGGATTCATCACCCTGCCACCGTGCCTCCGGTGGCGGCGCCGCTGCGCCTTCGGGCGGCGGCGGCACCAATAGTAGCAGTTGCAGCAACGGCGGGCTATTATAAGTAGCAGCAGCGGCAGGCCGCCGTTCTGAGCTTATGCGGCTAGCACGGCGGCTGCTGACCTTATGGTGCGTTGCTCATCTCCAGCACTCGCAGCAGGAGCATGCGGTAGCAGGGGGTTTCGCCAGTGACGGTGACACATGCAGCAGTTGCGTTACCCCGCTCCCATGTCACGCTGCAGCTTCCCTCTGGATTCCAGCGTGAGTCGCAGCAGTGGGGCGCGCATGCAGCCCAGACGTGGACGGTCAAGGCTATTTCCCCGCCTAAGCGTGCGTGCTGCTGGCAGTAACAGCAATGCCGCAGCGCTGGTGACGGGATGTGCTGCCGCGCCTGTGGGCAGCGGCGGCAATGGCCAACCGGTTCGTCGCGCCGTAGGGCAGCGGCGGCAGGCGTAGCATCTCATCACCACACCAGCGGGCAGTGGTGATGGTAGCCCTTGCCAGGCTGCTTGCTGCGTAAGTGGCTATTCATTTGTGATCAGACCGTGCAGTGGTCAATGGGCCTAGCAGGAACTTCACTGCATTTGGGACTGGGCGGGCAAGCCTGTGCGGTGTCGTTGTGGTGACGCATCGGTCCCCAACGTGCTCTAGCGCTAGCGCCTCTGGCGCTGGCGCAGACCACCATGCACTGGACTGCCGGCGCCCATGCGCTGGCGGCGGCTTCGCCTTTTGCCCTAAGGATGTTCCCCTACAGTTTTCTGCGACTTCTGGCGACTGCTGCCACGTCTCTGGCGGCGGGGGGCGGTGTGTGCGGCAGCAGCTGTGTGTGTGTGGTTACAGAGTGGTGCGCACGTTCTTGCGTGCCTTCCTGCTGCGTGTAAACCGGAGGCCCGGGCCGGGGTGACCCTTATAACGCCAGTGCATGATTGTCCTATTTATTGTTCTCCCCTTGCAAGGGGGACTTCCCTACTTCTATGCTCCCAGATGGAGCTGAGTAATGCAGCTAACTTGACAGGCTCAGATTTCAGCATCACTTCGCGCATGTTTAGGCTAAAGTCTAGGCCACTGCACGCTCGTAACTCGGTGTAGGCAGCACATTGCATCAGGACGTGGTGCTCATCCTCCACCTCATTGGCCGTACATAGTGGGCACGTCCTCTCCTCCCTAGGCCTCTCCCAGGCACGGTTCGCGGTGATTGGCCAGCAACATAAACGGAATCTCATCAAAAGCTTATGCTGTGCAACCGGTATGAATGCTCTACTGTGTTCGTGCAGGGTCGGCGGCGCGGACCCTAGTGCGCTTAGCCCCATCCAATGCTTGTGTTTGCACATGTGTATGCCGGGTTGCTTGCCGTCTGAAGGGAATGCGTGCGGGTCCGCTACCAGCCTCTCGTGCTCCCACGCCCTCGTCAAATGGCCCCTGAAGGTAGATAAGATAGGTCCATCGGGTAGGACCGTGCTTGCCCTCCACTCCTCTCTGGACTCGTGTGTGCCTGGCCAATGCCACGCGTCGACACCCTGTGCCGCCACAAAACGGAACAGCCGCGCGCACCACCCATCTCCCATTGGATTCGCCCATGCCTCCCGTGCCTCGTCGACTAGTGCATCAAAGGCCAGACTTCTGTTTTGCGCGGAAATCCTATTGTAAAAACCCAGACATTGTTTGGCTATGAAAAAGTGCAGCGGCAGTTGGGCCAGCTCCGCAAACAGGAGACGGTGTGACGGTTTGGCTGCTCCCACTGTCTGTCGCATGTATTGGACCTGCAGCTTTACGGCCTCGTCACGCAAACATGCCTCAAATGCGCCCTGTGCTAGGTTGTTCCTGTCATTCCTCCTGGGTGGCGGTCCTCCGTCTAGCATCTCTACTAGCACGTCGGGACCCCATACCTCACATCCGTAGGCAAGGATGGATCGGATTTGCACGTCGAAACACCTCATGCGAATATCTGGTGCGAAAATGCGTAAACGGTTCAATCTAGTGTTAAGCCCACACATGGCTCTCCTTGCTGACTCGCAGAGTGTCTCCCTGCAGCTGACGAAGGCCCTACCCGGACCGTACACTAGTCCAAGATAGCGCGCCTTGTCCACCGCAGGGATGGGCTGCCCTGCTAGCTTTAAACCCTGGCATCCGCTGCACACAGTGCTGGCCGTTACTTCGTTGGCTGCAAAAACCAGCCTCTCACACTTGGTAACGTTTGCCTTCATGCCAAAAGCTAGGCAGAACGTGTCTACTAATGATAGCAAGTGGCGCATCCGCTCAGGGGTGGTGGCCAGCAGGGAAACATCATCCGCGTACATCAGCAGTGACACCTTTTTGCCATTCATCTCAGGTGCACCTGTGGCTTCGTCCGTATCTTCCGAATCAATGTACTCTGCTAAGGTTTCTATAAAGAGGCCGAAAAGCTCTGTGCTAAGCGGGCAGCCCTGCTTGACCCCTTGCGTGGTTGCGAAGGGGGCACTGTGCTTACCCCCGGCCTTCACTACCATCATCACTCTCTCGTACGCTTTTTTCAAAGCCGCCAACATCTCACCCGTTACCCCGCGTTCCTCCAGTCTCATCCAAATTAATGGTCGTGGGACCTTGTCGAAAGCCTTTTCAAAATCAATTTGTACGACAATGAGGGGGGTGGTGGCGCCAGCACGCGTGTGCTTGTTGATGAGATGCCTTAGGACAAAAAGATGGTGCGTTGTGCCGTACTTCCTCCTGAATCCGGCCTGAGCCGTGTGCCTCCACTCAAACTCCTCCCCGGCATTCGCCAGCCTCTCTAGAAGGATCGATGCATAGCACTTTGCGAGGGCGCCCCCTACTGCAATGCCCCGGTAATTACCAGGCGCCTGCACGTCACCTTTCCGCTTGTAAATTGGTGTCAAAACAGTTGTAGTAAATTGCTCAGGATAAGCCCCTTCGCTCCAGATTTTATTAAACAACACGTGCACCAGCGGTGCAACTCTATTGAGTGCCGGTGTCGGCGGTTCAGTGGTGGGGTCGCCCGGTTTTACCGCGTACTTGTAGCACTCAGACGGTACCTTCTCTAAGCCAGCTGCCTTGCCGTTGGGCAGCCTTGCTAGTGCGCGTGTTACCTCATCAAGGGTAATCTCGCTATTCAACATCTCGTGCAGACACGTACGGTCAGCCGCAAAAAGATCTTCGGACATCCTCCCACCCGAACCCAAAATGCAGTGGGCGGCTGCTGGGCATCCCCCGCCTGCGCCGTCGTTTAGTAGGGTCGCAAAATGATCCCGAAACCCATCGGCCGTGACTGGGCACTGGGCAGCTGTACGACAGCAGCAGCGCGTACGCCGCCATAGCCATTGCAGCAGGAGAGTTACTTTTCAGCGCGTGCTTGCATTGTGCAGGGCACTGCAGCTGTGTCTAGCGGCCCACTGGCGCAGCAGTGTCAGAGGTTGATTTGGCACTGCTAGCAACAGGACCAGCAGTTCTCTGCGATCTCCTTCGGCGGCGGGCGCAGCCTGCGCAGCCTCATGGCTGCTGCGGCTGGCGCCGCCACCTCGGCTGCTGCGGCCTGCGCTGCCTCATGGCGGCTGCGGCCTGCGCAGCCTCACGGCTGCTGCGGCTGGCGCCGCCACCTCGGCTGCTGCGGCCTGCGCTGCCTTATGG
The DNA here is from genome assembly GCA_016834605.1 of Chlamydomonas incerta. Lineage (NCBI taxonomy): Eukaryota > Viridiplantae > Chlorophyta > Chlorophyceae > Chlamydomonadales > Chlamydomonadaceae > Chlamydomonas > Chlamydomonas incerta. The sequence goes on from JAEHOC010000010.1 coordinate 231,021, forward strand.
CGGCTGCGGCCTGCGCAGCCACCCGGCGGGCGCAGCCTGCGCAGCCTCACGGCTGCTGCGGCCTGCGCTGCCTCATGGCGGCTACGGCCGGCGCAGCCACCCGGCGGGCGCAGCCTGCGCAGCCTCACGGCTGCTGCGGCTTGCGCCGCCACCTCGGCTGCTGCGGCCTGCGCTGCCTCATGGCGGCTACGGCCGGCGCAGCCACCCGGCGGGCGCGGCCTGCGCAGCCTCACGGCTGCTGCGGCTGGCGCCGCCACCTCGGCTGCTGCGGCCTGCGCAGCCTCATGGCGGCTACGGCCGGCGCAGCCACCCGGCGGGCGCAGCCTGCGCAGCCTCACGGCTGCTGCGGCTGGCGCCGCCACCTCGGCTGCTGCGGCCTGCGCAGCCTCATGGCGGCTACGGCCTGCGCAGCCACCCGGCGGGCGCAGCCTGTGCAGCCTCATGGCTGCTGCGGCTGGCGCCGCCACCTCGGCTGCTGCGGCCTGCGCTGCCTTATGGCGGCTGCGGCCGGCGCAGCCACCCGGCGGGCGCAGCCTGCGCAGCCTCTCGGCTGCTGCGGCTGGCCCCGCCATCTCGGCGGCTGCGGCCTGCGCAGCATCGCAGCTGCTGCGGCCTGTGCCGCACCCACGGCTGCTGCGGCCTGCGCTGCCTTATGGCGGCTGCGGCCTGCGCAACCTCCCGGCGGCTGCGAGTTCCGCCGCCACCTCGGCTGCTGCAGCGCGCGCCGCCTCATGGCGGCTGCGGCCTGCGCAGCCTCTTGGCGGTCTCAGCCTGCGCAGCCCCTTGGTTGCTGCGGATTGCGCCGCCCACGCGGCTGCTAACCGCGCAGCGTCACGGCTGCTGCGGCTGATCCTGCCCTCTCGGTGGCGGCTAACTGTGCTGCCTCATTGCGGCTGCAAGCCATCCCGCGGATCCCTCGGATTATGCCAGCAGGCCTGGATTGCGGCTGTGCTTCTGACCAGCGGCTCTATGGCTAGCATGATGGCTGGCTGGATGCCTGCTTGTGTCAGCTTTGCTTGACTTAGCAAAGCCTAGTGTGACGGCGTCATCAGCAGCGGCAGTATGCGCGCGTGATGCGCCTGTATAGTTTAGCATAGCGCCCTTTGGTGGCAGCTTGCGAACAGTGTTTGTGAAGCGACTTCGGCAGCGTGACTCGTGGCATGCGCGCCTATGTTGCAGCGCATAGGGTCACCTAGCTGTGTCCGGGGTTGCTCAGTTTGAGGGGGAGGTAATTCCTCCTCTGCGGCCAATGATTGGCCTTGCCAGCTCCCCTTGTGATTAGTTGGCTGTCATGTGACGGTTAGCTATTGGACCCAGTTCGGTCCGAGGGGGAGTGTTGGTGATTCGGGTTAACGGGCGCAGCTACCCGTGGGGTGGTGCGGCCCGAACTTGGGGTGCCAGTGCGCGCCCGCATGTGTGCGGGGTGCGTCATGCGGTGGATCGGCGCCGCGGGGGAGTTAAGCCCCCGTTTGAGCGCGGTCCAAGTTAACTACACACGCAGGAGGTAGCAGACCCGACCCAGTCAATACGGTGCCAGGCAGCGCACAGCTGCACGCGTGTGTAACGCACCCGCCGCGAGTCCTAGCCAGCGCGACCCCAATATCTCCAACAATCCTCACACCCACCGCCACTCGTCCCCGCCAAATCCAACCGCCACCTGCGCTGCACGACCTGCGCTGCCTGCGCTCCGCTCGCCCTCCAGCACCCCGGCAGACGTCCACACACGTCTTCCATCCGCCAGCCCACTTCCGCCGGCCGCTCCGGCCCGCTTCTGCTGGCCTCAGCCGTACCGGCGCGCCAGCACAGATGGATCCAGCGTCTGCGTGTTGTCGCCGTAGGCCGCCAGCGAGGGCTTGCTGGTCAGCAGCTGCTGCACGAACTTGCGCACGTCGTCGGCCGTCACCGCCTCCAACATCTCCACGTACGTGCGCCCGCTGATCCTGTGTGTTAAGGCGCGTGCGGGGGCGTGTGTTAGAGAGCACAAGGGAAAACGACAACAAAGACTGTGCGTGCGGTGCGGGAGCGTGTGCGTGTTGAACAGGTGGACAGGGGCAGGCGTTGGGCGCATGCGCATGCACGCGCGTGCTTGCGTGCGTGTGTTAGGGAGACCACGTGTCTGAGTGTGTATGTATGAGTGCGTGGACGGCCGTGGTACCACCGGGGCCGGGGAAGCCCTGCCGCAGCACTGACTCCTGAGTGGCGCCGTGACCGCGGCCACCGCGCCGCAGCCTCGCCCCGACCACCCGCGCACACAGTCACACGCAACAGCGCGCGCTGCACCCTTGCACTGCGCACCTGTGGCCGTACGTGAGGTACTGGCGGCCGATGTCCTCGGCGCTGGTGGCTTTGGACTCGAGCGCGTTGCAGATGACGGACACGGCCGCCCGCTTGGCGCGCTCCAACTCGATGCGGTTGGTGCCGCTGCGTTTGGGGGGCGGGGTTACATTCATCGTTAGTCAAGGGTGGGGGTGTCGCGGGCGAACCCCCACGGCGTGCCGCTGCGTGTCACTCACTTCTCCACGGACTCCAGCTCGTGGCACATGACGTGGAGCATGTCGTGCACGTGGGGCGGGTCGCAAGAGGCCTGCAGAGGGACATGGGGGGGGGTAGCCGTGCATGTGACGGTTGTTTGTAAATAGGTGAACTGCCGATGACCAGTGGTACAGCGGGTACACAGGAAACTTCATACCGTTGGCGCCAGCAAGCATGTCCGCCGAAGCTGCTCGCGTCCCTCCGCGCCGTGGCTGATTCGCCGCTATTTCGTATGCTAGTTGAAAAGCGAGTAGGCTAGAGGTGCAGTGTTGAGTTGTAGGCTCGCTAGGTAAAGCGGAGTGCATGCGTTCAGGTGGCAATGTCCTTGCCTTGGGGGGGGCCATGTGTCAGCAACCAATGCCCGGGCATTGGTCGTGTACCCACGGTTGGCCCGCCCGCCCGCCCGCCCGCCCGCCCGCCCGCCCGCACACCAACACACGCAGGCGCCCACACACACGCACCTGTATCCCCACGAGCCCGCTCTCGTTGAAGGTGGTGTTGAACGAGGCGCAGGAGTGCACCCAGGCGTACTTGTTCAGCACGCGCGTGTACAGCCGGCTGTGCATGCCCTTGCCCGGCCCGCCGCTGGAGAAGGAGTTGCCGCCTCCCAGCAGATAGTTCAGCACCTGCGGGCGGGCGGGTAGCCGTGGGGGGTGGGGGGAGCGCGTGGCGTGTGCGTGTGCGTGCAAGACTGTGGTCGCCGTAGATGTGCTTGGCAGATTGACAGGTGCATGGCAAGTTGGCGTGTGTTGGCAGGACGTGGCGGATAGGTTGGAAGCCGCTCTGTCGCTTCCTCCAGTGCGTCCTACTTCCTCCATCCTGCCCCGCTCCAAGTGCAGCCTCAGGGCCGCAACCCCCCTGCTCTGTATTGCCGTGATTGCACCTGCCTGTCCCTTGCCTAGTTTAGCTTGGTTAAGCTTGGCCTGGTGTTCACAACCCCCCAGGGCCGCCCCGCTGGCTCACCGTCATCACCACTGCGCCGTGCACGTCCCGCCAGCCGCCCTTGTACTCGAAGGCCAGCAGCAGGTTGGCCTGCGGGTAGGCGCCCGGCAGGTGCACCGCGCCGCCTGCGGAGCCCGCGCGGGGGTGCGGTGCGGTGCGGAACGCCAGGAGGTCAGCACGTGTCGCGGGGGCTAAGCATGTGGTTTTGGCGGGCCGGCACCTGCGGAACTGGCCATTCCTGATGCCTTGTAATAAACCCGTCACAAAAGCCCCAGCTCTCCACTGCCCCGCTGCCCCATCTCCCGCTGCTCACCGATGTAGTCGGGTTTGGGCTCCGGCAGCGCCGGCAGCTTGGGCAGACCCGACAGCATGGGCGCCGCCAGCTCCACCAGCGCCCTGTGGTGGACGCGGAACTGCGGCTGAGACGAGGGCGTGCGCACGTTGCCCTGTTCCGCCCTCTCCAAACACACGCCCGCCTAGCCGCATGTCCCCAAGCCCCAGCCCCCGGCCCACGCAGCTCGCCACCACAGGCTGGCGCCAACGCTGGCCCCACACCGCCCCGGCCTACTTGTGCTCCACGCCCGCCGCAGCCAGCACCATGTGCGGCGCGATGTAGGTGCGCGCGGTGAAGGCACGCAGCGTGTCGGGGCTGATGTTGGCCATGGACTCGGGGTCGGGGATCAGCGGGTTGCCGTACGGGCCGCGGTAGGCAGAGCGCGCCATGAGCTGTGCGGGGTTGGGAGTTTTGAGGGGTGGAGAGAGGACGGGAGGGAGTGAGAGGGGGGAGGGGAGGGAGGGAGGGAGGGACGGTGCGGCCACCCACCCTCACCACTTACACCGCCACCACCACACCACGGTAGCCCCGCGCATGCCTCCTGCCCGCCCCCAAGATTGTTTATGCATGGAGCCCCCCCACTCGGCCGGTTGCTTGGGGTTCTGGAATGAACTAACCCCCCACCCCACCCCGCCCGGCCGCGCCGCACCTCCGTCATGAGCGTGGCGTGTATGTCCTTGCCGCCCAGCAGCGCCGCCAGCCGGGCCTTCTGGTCCTCCACCTCGGCCGCCTCGAACGCCGGGTTCAGCACGCAGTCCAGCAGCAGCTCCAGCGCCGCCGGGAAGCCCGTCTTCAGGCAGTCGATGGTGTAGGACATCTGCGACCGCCAATCCAGCGCAGCAGGAGGTCAAAGCGTGGCGCCCGCGCGGCCAGGATCAAGCGCACTTGCAAGCCGTCTAGGGCAAGCGTCCTTTTGGAATGGTCCCCGGAGGGCTCAGCCGACATCGCCAAGGACCGGCACCACTCGCGCACCTGTTCCCGGGACGCGTTCGCCACAATGGTGTTGCCGAACTTCTCAACCTGTGAGGCGGGCGAGGTACGAGCGTGTTGCTGCGGCAGACGCGCGCTCGGCCTGCGCGACGTCACGCGATCAACACCAGTCCCGCAGCACCGCAAGGCGCGGCCAAATTCAATCCAATATCCCGTTGCCATCTTCATCCAGTAACCGCACCACCCTGCACCCGCCATGCCGCGGCCCCCCATAACCCCCTATACCTCTCTCCTCTACATGTGGGTTTTGGGTTTGCAATGGTTGATTTGGGAACTGGAAAAAATTACCCCCCCCCTCCGCCTCCAACGCACCTCCTTCATGATCCGCAGCGTGTTGCGGTGCTGCGTGGCCTTGAAGCCCAGGCACTCGAGCAGCGCGCTGCAGCCTGCGCGGGGCGGCAGCGCCGGTACGCCAGCCCCACACCGCACGTCAGACCGCAGCAGCGCCATGACCGCACGCAAGTGGGCAGCCGTGCGCAGGCAGCCCCCACTGGCCGCAGCGCCAAGCGCGTCGCACACACACATCCCATGGGGGCTTTGTTCCGTTTGTTTGTTTTCAACACACCCAATCAACACACACGAGCAGTGCCCGCGTGGTTCCCGGCAGCCAACGCCCGGCCCACATTAGCTACTGCGCGCGTTCCCACTACGGCACGTAGCTGCCCTCACTGTCAGCCTCCGATGTCTCCGTGCACCCGCCAGCAAGCTAGCTCGTTAGCTACGGTATGCAGGAGCCCGCACCTGAGTTGCTGGCGTTCTCGTAGATGCTGCCTGAGTTGATGTACATGCCCAAGCTCGCCGTGGGGCCCTGCAGCGGCGCACACGCGAGCGAGCGCCAGGTAGGTGCGGGAGCAGCGGCCAGCAGCAGCCCCACGCCCGACCGACACACAAGGCCGTACAGCAGCGTGTCAACAGCCCCGCGCAACACCCGCGTGGCCAGGCACCCGGCTGCGGGCGCCCTGGCCACCGTTGGCTCCAGGTACCCGCGCCGCTCACCCGCGGGCCGCGCTTCCTTGCCCCAGTCTTCTGATTCCATTTGGCCGTGCGGCACACCCACCGGTGAAGCCTCGCTGATGATTCGCACGCCGTTATCTAGCACCGTCACCTCCGTCGGCGGCGGCGACAGCGGCCGGAACGCAGGCTGCTCCGGCTGCACGCCGGGCAGGGGCTGCGAGAGCGGCGTCGTGACGCGCGCGGTGCCGTCCTTGAGCCAGCCCATGAAGTCCCGAGATCCGCTGGTGCTGGCGCCAGAAGCTGCCGCCTGGCTCAGCGCCGCGCTGGTGCTGAGGCTTCGGACCGCATCCGATCCATCACGCAGCCCGCTTTTGAGCAGGCCCAGGGCCGCTCTCCGCATCCCCATCGCGTGTTTGATTGATACCCAATGATAAGCGGTATGAATTGTTGAACCTGTACTGCGTGCAATCAAGGTGTGCGCGGCACGACCTAACTCTCGTGTTGATGCACAGCTCGCAGCCGCCCAAATCGATCAGCGTCGAATACTTGCGCCAATAGTGTCTGGTTGCAAAGTCAAAGCGTATTCCGAGCAAAGGGGGCGCAAATCGCGGGGGCTACAACATCCCTTAAAAGTCGCACGCGCGACGATCGCTGTGCTGTGTGTCGTAAAAGCTATCAAAGTAGTGATGGGGTGCTGCAGCTATGTTAAAGCAGTCAGGCGTTGCTTCGTCGTCGAGCGGCGCAGCGAGCCCCATGTGTCAGACGTGTCATGGGGCACGAACCCAAGCCGCGCACACGGCCCACCTATCACCGCCGCGACTGCTGCTTGGCCGCCTACTCCACTACCCAGGGCCGGTTCCTCTCCATAGCCGCCTTCAGCTATGATGCGGTGTCTGGCTGCTGCTCCAGCAACTCCTTGGACGCCGCCGCGGCGCCACCTCCTGCTGGCTGCCCACGGCTGCCTGACATTGGCCCCTGTCGGGCGACCCTCCCCGGCAAACACTAGCCCTGGTGGCACACGACCAGGCTTTTCATCATTACATGCACTTAACTTGTCACGCGCGGCACTGTTTTGCACAGCACCCGAAAGCACAACCTGGACAACCTGCGGCTCCCCTCGCCGCAGACGCCGAGATCCGAAGTCTCTTGCCACCACCGAAATAGCGGACCGCACAAGCCCCAAACTGCTTGTGAATTCCTATGTATACCGTACAGTTCCCTACTTACGTGGCCAGGCCGCGTATGCCTGCCCGTTAAGTCCGTGTATTGCTTGAACCTTGCCTCACCCAGCACTGATCAAGGCTGCGAGCGACCAGCAAACCTCAACTGCCGCTTCGCATGAACAAACCCAGCAATGATGTCAGGGTGCCAGCACCACCAGCAAATCATTGCATTTGTAGGTGGGCGCACTGTGCCGCCCATTCGCTCGCCCTAGCGTCCTTCATTTCACAAGAACATCCAGGCGCAAGAAGCGTCAGAGGAAACCGCAGCCGCCCCGCAGGCGCGCCCAGCATTGCATGCCCCCCATGTAGCTCCATGAGCACCACCCGGCTGGCTGACATTCGCATACAGCGCAAGCCATGCCATTCTGCCGTCCGGCCTCAGCCACTTCACCTTGCCCGCCCCGAACGCCAGTCACACACCGCCCCTTTGACGAACACCATACTCCGCTACCCGCAGGACGCTCCCTCGTTGCTGAGCCCGACTACATCAACGAGCGCTCCCCCACCCGAACTGCCGCCCCGCCCCGCACGGCACCCACCCACCACCCCAAGCAAGCACACGCCCACGAACGCGCCTGCCTCGCTACTGCAGCAGGCTCAGAGGCTCCACTGCGATGTGGATGGACGGCCGGCCCCAGCCCGCCGCCAGGCCGCCGGTGGCGCCCTCCGCCCGCGCCACGCGCGCGCCCACCGACACGCCCTTGCGGCTGAGGCTGAGCCCGGCCTCGCGCGAGGCGGCGTCGTAGGAGGCGGCCAGGGTGCCGCCGCCCAACAGCTTCTGGCTGGTCTTGCTGACCGCCAGCACCGGCAGCACGCCCGAGCGCGCAAAGTCGTGCGACACGTCCAACTCCCAGCCGGTGATGCGGTGACGCACCTGTGCGCGCGTGGAGGAGCAGGTCGGAGGAGGTTTGGGCGGGGGAGCGCAAGGGGGTGCAGCGCGGCATGCCTCGCATTCGTCCGGCTGCGGCTCTCGCAGGGTCTGCCGCCTGAATCACATGGCCGCAAGGCTCCTTCCAACGGTGTTCAGGTGGGCCCGCTCCGCCCGCAATCGCCTGCGCCGCCTGCCCTGGCCATTCTTGCCCCACGGCATCGCGTTGGCTGGGCCCAGCCCCCGCCACCGACTGCATTAAGACCGCCTCCGGAACACTTATCACGGGGCACCGCCATGCGTCCTTCAGACGTTGCCTGTCCCATGCTCATGACTGCCTTGGCCACTTCAATCGGTCGCGTTGTTCCGCTCCACCATAGCCAACCAATCCGACCGGCAACACCATCCCATCCCATCCCATTCATGCCGCGCCCGGCCGCAGCTGCAGCCGCAGTCAGCTGTAGCCCGAGGTGCGCCTTCATGCGCCCCCCCATAGCCCAGGCCCCTCCCACGCCCACACAGTAATGGACAGCCCTCCGTCCGCCCGCCGGCCATCCTACAAACATCCATGCCCACCGCCAAGCCTCCACCGCCCACCGCCCGCCAATCCATCGCGCACCCAGCCTGCCGCCCGCCCAGCTGGCCACCCAGCTACCGTGTTGGCCACGCCGCCCCGCCCCGCCCCACCCCACCCCTCGCCCCCGCACCTGCTCGTCGTTGTCCGCGGGCACCAGCAGGCTGTACAGCTGCGGCAGCAGCGGCACGTTCCAGATGAAGCTGGGGATGTTCTCCTCGACGCGGTAGTCAATGAAGTCCACGACATAGTTGACCAGCCGGCCCAGGTCCAGCCGGCAGCCCAGGCGCGTGGCGTGCAGCAGGTCGCGGCCGCGGACCTCGTGCTGCACGTACAGCGTGTGCCGCGCGCCGTCGTCCGCGGGGTACTCCAGCAGGTCCGTCTCGTCGTTGTACAGCACCTTGCGCCACTCGGGCCCGGGCGTGCGCACGGCCGCCGCCAGCTTCACGGACCGCATGACGGGGTCCACGTTGACGAGCAGGGTGGCGCGGTCCGCCCCCGCCTCGCCGGTCCAGCACGCCGACAGCTCCGGCTTCTGGTGCTTCAGGTCGTAGCTGACCGCGACATAGTTGTCGCGCTTGAACTGCTTTGCTGCCGTGAGCTTTAGCGAGGGAATCAGGGCGCTGCGCAGCGCAGCGGCGGCGGTGGGGTCGTCGAGCCCCGAGTGGAAGGTAATGTTGGACGCGCTGACGCCGATCGCCAGCGTGTTCAGCTTGAGGCTGGCACCCACATCAGCCTGGCCGTCAATTACGCGTCCGGTTGACGTGAGCTCAGCAGAGTCGACACCCTGCCTCACAGTGAATGTCGCCCTGGCGCTGGCGGCCGCTCCCGACTTGTCTTTAAGCCCAAAGGCAGCCCCTATGCTGCGCCATTCGATAGGGAGGAAGGACAAGCGCGGAACAAAGTCTAGCTCGGACTCCTGCGAGGCGCCCATTTTCTCCGCGCAATTCCCGAGTTGCACCCGCTAATTATGTGTAATGCAGCCTAAGACAACTGTCCGTGCACGCAGCGATCGCCCCCACGGCCCAGGCAAGAAGGCGGATCGGGCACTTGCACATTGGTCCCAAATTCTCCTGACCAAATACGGCCCACGGTAATTTGCTTGGGTCTTTGCTTATTTTACGAGAACTCCTCATACATTGTCTGTAGGGTCTACTTTCTCCCCGTGGCCAGTTCCGCGACAGCCTGCTTCAGACACCTTCTTCTGTGCATACTAAACCCCACAAGGAGCCAGCAGCAATGCAGGTGCGTCTCGAGAGCGACAGCGCTGTAGGCTTCTCGTTGTGTCGATCAGGAACGCCAATGAGCCCAAGAAAGCTTGACCGGGCTCGAGCGCGCGACCTGACCCGCCTGCCGCGCAGGGAGCGGGGCCACCGGGTGGCCATAACCCTTTCGGGGGGCCAGGCGCGAACCCTTTCAACGCATACCAGGTGGACACAACTGCGCAGTTCGCAGACGAGGTGGTCCCGGCCGTGCCCCAGCAACCGGCTGGCCCTCCCGGGGGGGCCTTCGCACCGCAAGCCGCCTGGGGCGGAGCAGGCGCAGCCGGTGCCTGGGGCGGCGCACCGCAGCCGCCGCCGGGGAGCTTCGGGCCACAGCACGTGAACCTGCAGTTCACTGGTGCGTCACACGCGCTGGGTGTTGCGAGCAGCTGGGGACCGGGGGCGAGCAGCTGGGCTACCCCAGCTTCCACGTGGACGTGCAGGCCCCCAGCGCAAGGCGGTTTGCAAACATGCTGGCTTGGGGCGATACTGCTGCAGTAGGAGGGGCTGGGCGTCAGCGGGCCTGGTGCCAGCAAGCGCGAGAGGGTCCGCGCACACCCTTTCGGTACGACGCGCTCACAGTGCCCATGACGTTTGTACGGTCCCGGACGCTTGCCTGGTGCCCCACAGACACCACAGCTCCTCAGTATGTGAGCGGCACTATGGGGCGCGGCGAGGAGCGCCAAAATTTGGGTGAGAGGGGCGTTGCTGAACACGTGTTAGGGAGCCCGCATCCCCCACCTGTCATTCGGGCGTGCGCTGGCAGCGTGTGCTTGCAAACTTCCTACGCATCCCTCGTGCGACACGTGACTTTACGCTACACAGCCCTGCATATGTCATGTTCGTTCATCACCGTATCCACCGGCAACGCTGTTCAGTACGGGTGGCATTGTCCGCACGCCAAGGCAATAACCCGGCTTGTAAAACCACCTGTTCGCAGTGCACCACGGCGCGGGCAGCACGGACCCGGGGGCCAGCTCCTCGGTGCCGGGCGGCATGCCCTTCTCGCCGCCGCAGCAGCCCTACAGCGCCGCCGACGCGGCGCCGGCGGGCGGCGCGCCGGCGGCGGGCGGCGGGCCGCGCGACGACTACACCAAGTACCCGTTCTACAACGTGCGCCGCTACCGCGAGTACTTCGATGTGGACACCAACGTGAGTGGAGTGCGGGGGTACTACCGTATTACGGCTGGTCAGGGCAGGCGGGCTCGGGGGCGGGGCAGAAAAGGGGATGGAGAGGGTGCAGGCTGTCGGCGTGCGAGGACGGGCATTGGTTGATGCGAAGGGCGCAGCGGGTGGTGTGGTGCGCGCACAAATCGCGGCGCGCAGGCGGGGCGGGTTCACTTGGGCGCCGCGCGGCGACGATGCGCAGGAGTGGTGCGGGGTCGCCGGAGCGCCAGGTCACTGCTCCAACCAACACCACACATACACAAACTACCGTATCGTGTGTGGTCTCACGCGCGCCGTGCACCGGCTTTGCTCGCCCTCCGCCTTTCCATTGATCGGTGACTGCAGGACGTGTTGTGGCGCGTGGGCAACTCCATGATCGGCGTGTTCCGCCCCAACTTCATGGAGGTGACCATGAAGAATCCCGACCTGTGAGTGCTGCCAGCGGTGCAGGTGCAGGTGGAGGTGGAGGTGGGGGTGACGGAAGGTGGACATGGCGGAGGACGTGGGGGCGTGCGTGGAGGCCCTGGCTGGTTGGGTTGTTTGGGTGCAGGCGGCCGCAGCTGGGCGGGGCACACAGCGCTTTTCTTAGCTGTCAGACTGTCAGTGTCGATGCGGCGCCCGCCAGAGGATGCACCAGAGGATGCACCTGACTCCCCATCCTCCTGCCTGCGCAGGTACGGCCCCTTCTGGGCGGCCACCACGCTCATCTTCATCACGGCGGTGGCCGGCAACTTCGTCAGCTGGCTGGCGTGGCGCAAGAACAACTCCATTTCGCCGCCGCCCATGGTGCCCAGCCCCTCGCCCTCGGACGCGTCGCCCTCGCCCGCGCTGGCGGACAGCGCCGCCTCCGAGCTGGCCAACGCCGGGCGGCTGCTGCTGAGCCAGATGGCGCAGGACCAGTGGTTCACGGACTACACGAAGGTGCGGCGCAGCGACACAAAGAGGGGCACCGACGCACAGAAGGGCGGAAAGGCGCCGCGCATGCCGCGCACGACCGCGCGGCAGCTTAGTAATTTGCAACTTTGCATGCAATTGACGCTCTGCGCTTCCTTAGTTCATGTCCACCTTCGCCTGCATCCCCGCAGCTGGCCACCTCGGCCGCCATCTTCTACGGCTACATCTTCATCGTGGGCCTGGTCGTGTGGGGCGTGGTCAAGTGGTTCCGCGGCGAGCTCAAGCTGGTCAACGTGTTCTGCATCTACGGTGGGTGCGCGGGTCCCGGGGCGGCCGCCTGGCGGCCTGCGCCTCGGCACACGCTGCCCCGCCAGCCAGCCCGTGCCGCCCAACACGGACTTCACTGTTGATTTCACTCCGTCGTCGGGCTGCATCACTGCCAGTCTTTGCTCGGTTACTCGCTCGGGGTCCCGCGTGTGTGCTCCTCCCCTCGACCTGTCAACATCATCTTATCGTAATTAATCATGCGCGGAATCCCACCCCCTGTGCGCGCGCAGGCTACTGCCTGACGGTGTACGTGCCGGTGTCCATCGCGTGCGTGGTGCCCATCAGCTGGCTGCAGTGGCTGCTGGTGATGCTGGCCACGGCGCTGGGCGCGGGCTTCCTGTTCATGAACTTCAAGAACACCATCTACTCGGCGGCGCCGGCAAAGTAGGTGGCGGGCGGGCGGGGCGGGGCGGGGTGGGGGGCTGCTGTGTGACGCAAGCGGGGCGGGCGCATAATGCGTCGCGGTCCAGCCCTGCAGTGGCGCGCCGTTGCATGCCGGGGTCTTGTGTTGATCCTGGGTCGCTCTCGCGGCCTTGCTGCAGCTCCTGCCGCCGCTGTCGACTGCGGGCTAACAAGGCGGCGTCACTGGAATGCCTTTTCCTAATGTGTCTGCTGTGCACGGCTGCTGCGCGCAGGGCTGTGCCGGTGCTGCTGCTCATCGTCCTGGCGCACATCGGGCTGGGCCTAGGCCTCAAGCTGTACTTCTTCCAGTACTGATGCGGCTCTTGCGGGCAGGCGTGGGGACCGTGCATGTGTCGTTGTAGGTGCGGTGGTACAGGGCGGCAATGGCGTACACGTGTGCGTGCGTGTATAGTAAGGACCGGCGCTGGGCGGGTTGGCCTGTCACACAAGGCCGGAGATGGATCGAGGTGTGCTGGCAGGACTGTAGATGCGCTCATGCCCAGGGCAAGATGCCAAGATCGCTGGGGGGGGGGCAGCGCGATTCCCTGGATTCTGTACAGTGAGCGGATGTCTGTAAGTGACGGGACATCAATCTGCACATTGGGCTTCCCATGTGCTGAGTCTACAGTTTCATGGGAGGGGATAGTGTCATAGTGGGCTAGGCTCTCTCCCAGTTGTCCGAGTTGGGACGTTGGGTATGGTGGATTGGTGGCGAGCGCGCTGCCGCCTCACATCTCGATTGAGGCACACCACGGTAGGAAGGATCAGCTTCTCCAGGCTCCAGCAGCGATATCCCAGGGCGCACTTACACTCTTAAGACACTGCATTGACTCGAGCAACACATAAATCCGCCGTGTACCGTGCCGACCCACACCGTGACACCGGCCCAACGCCTCAACATGCGACGCCCTGCGTCCAATAACCGGTTCGATTTTGCCTTCCCCTCGTGCGTAGGCCCCGCTTCACTCGCACTTGTCTGCATTGGACAGCGGTGTCAAATCCAACTAATGTACCACCGCACACTGCACCGTAACGCGCCGAACGCGGCCACATCGGTGCACGCGCCAAGTGGCCTTTTATCAAGCCCTCCACCGATACACGCACTCCCATTACTCCTTCTTCTTCGCCTCCTTGGCGCCCTTCTCCTTGTCCGCCCTGGCTTTCTGCGCCGCCAGCACCTTGGCCGTGTTCTTGCGGTACAGGATGATCTGGACCAGCAGTGTGGCGTTGATGGCAAGGCCTGGTGGACAGACGGGCAGGCCGGTTGGGGCGTGTGAGCAGGGGCGGTAAGGACAGTCGAGGTGGCGGGCAGGGGTTGCCGAGGTAGCATGTGTGCCGACACCGGCGACAAGCTGTCATGTGCCGGTCAGCAGTTACGGCACCGTTGTAGTTGCAGACACGCGCTGCAGATCGGCAGCACGACAGCGGTGGCATTGCATGGTGACCCCCTCCGCGCGGCCTCGCCCCATCCCCACGACCCCACGAGCCCGCTGCCCCACACGGCCCCACAGCCCCACTGCCGCTGTGCGCCGCCAGCACAGCCAACCAGCTCCCTCCCCCTCCCCTGCCCTCCCCTTCCCTCGCCTCCCACCCCTCCCGCACTCACTGACGACGTAGCCGCGCATCATGGCCGCGCCGCCGCCCGCCTGCTGCGTGGTGAAGATGCGCACGATGCAGCCGACCACATTGATGAAGGTGGTGATGCTGCTCAGAGCGCCGGTGGAGCCGGCCGCGAAGTTCTTGAAGATCTGTGGCGGGCGGGGAAAGGGCGGCGGCGGGTTCTTGGAGGGCGCGCCGACGCGTGCAGACATCCCGGGGGCCCGTCCCGAAGTTTGTCTACAACAGCATCCGGAACCCGGCTCCTTCTCTGGCGGCCGCTTGCTCCTGCGATGCGCGCGCGGCGCACCGGCGCAGAATTGCTTTCGCGGAGGCACCAGCAGCACCGCTCACCTGGGGCACCCGCGACAGCACCACCACCACGGTGTTGGCCTCCGCGAAGTTGTTCATGGTCTGCTTGTTGATGTGACCTACAGCGACGACATCAGTGCTGTGACCGCGATGCGCAGCCCCCAAAACAAAGCATGCCGCCCCCCTGCCCCTTGTCCAGTTTGGGCTTGTATTCACAACCCCCCTCTCCCCGGCCGCACGGCCTGCTCATCACCGTCACCGGCCGAGGCAACCGCGCTGCTTTGCGCAGCCGTGCCACGCAGCCCTGCCGCGAAGGCAGGCGGAGCCATGTCCTGCCACCGCCCTGTCCACCCCAGCCGTACGCGTGCCAGAACGCACACGTGACCCAAACCCAATGCCGCTCCAGGCCTGCCACCCACCCGCCATGACTCCCGCCACCAGCGCCACGTAGGCGCCGGTCACCGCCAGCCGCCGCATCGCGGGCGTGCGGCTGTAGCTGTACACCATGGCCAGGACCACGGCGTTCTGTACGGCAAGAATCAGCGACTCGCCGTACGTGTTGAACGGCAACTGCTGCGTGTAGCCGTACAGCGCGGAAACCAGCAGCGTGTACGTTTCTATCTCGAACATTTCGAGGCTGAGGCCCTCCGCGGTGCCGGCGTTGCGAATGACCAGGATCTGCGGGGGCCCCACGAGGCGGTGGCAACAATTGGCGTGAATGGTTCCGACTGTCATCAAAAGCAAGGACTGGCAAAAAAAATGCACGCGCTTTTCAGCCGAGTCAAAATACGCGCGCGTGTTCGCCTGCTGCTCTAAAAGCGGCAGCAGCAGCACTCAGGGCGAGTGTTTCCCCCGGCCCCTATCTACACGCCGCCTGACGCGACACTGCACAGGCCCACCTGCGGCAGCTTGGTGATGCATGCCCCCGCCAGGATGGCATAGCCCAGCAGCTGCGAGGGGGAGAAGCGGCGAGCAGCGCGGGGCAGTTGTCAGGCGGGGTGCCAAGTTGCGCACCAGGCGACGCGCCCTCCGCCGTCGGCCCTCGGAGTGCGTCCCGACCTGGCTGATAAGGACCTTGATGAGGTCCACATCCGGCAGAGACTTTGTCTCCAGGATGTGCTTTAGGACGACGCTGGTCGTGTTTAACAGGTCGGCCATTTCTGCGCGAGACGTGTCCCGACGCAAGTGATCTAGAGTATGTTTATCAAGGGGTCAATGACCAGCAATACATGCAAAAAAGATGCGCAATTGCTTTTGCTTCGGGCGATAGAGCGACCGACCCCGCGCGATGGACTATGGCCCCTGGTTCTGTTACTGATCGGCTTTTGTTATTCCTCCCTAGCACGCAGCACACCCATTGAAGAACATGTACGCACTGTGAATCTACGCCTCTCGATTTGCCACGACACACCGCGAAACGTGCCATCAATTTGCAAGTTGCGGTGCACTCCCGAACCATGGCTGAGGGCGGAGAGGCGGTGCCTAAAATCTCACTGGCAGACCTACCTGACGATGTGCTGGCCAAAATTCTGCACCGCCTCAAAGGCCCGCGCGAAGTGCTGACCCTCGCACTTACTTGCCGTCGGCTCAACGCCGTCTGCTGCGATGACGCGCGTGTCTGGGCGCCTCTGTGCACCCAGCACTGGGCCTCTATCGGCCCGGAGCTGTGGCTGAGCAGCGGCGCTGGCCCGAGCATTGGGTTCGACGACTCCGACGGGGAGGACGACGACGCTGAGCGGCCTGCCACCACATACCGCCAGGTCTTCGCCGCCCTGCGGCGCATGCAACCGCTCATGGGCCTGTGGCGCGGCGTGGGGGACGCGCCCTATGGCTCCGTCTTCCGCATTGCCTGGTCGGCGCCCACAGCCCTGCGCCGTGCCGGCAGCGCCGCACTGAACGCTGCGGAAGAGCCGGGCACGCCTGGCGCCGGCGCAAGCCGCCGGGCCAGCGGCACTGGAGGCGCTGGCGCCGGTGGGGCTGCTGCTGGCAGGGGCGGCGGCGGGGGCGGCGGTGGGGGCGGCGGCGGCGGGGGCGGGCACGTGGAGGTGGTGGCGCTGCGTGGCGGCAAGGAGCTCACGGAGCTGGCAGAGGAGGTGACGGCGCGGGTGGGGCCCACCGGCACGCCCGGCACCACCCTGCAGCTGGTGGACGAGGTGAGGGGGTCGCGGGTGTGCGGCTGCTGCTACTGCCGTTGCTGCTGCTGCTACTGCTGCTGCTACTGCTGCTACTGCCGTTGCTGCTGGGGAGGAGGAGGAGCGGAATTGCGGGAGTGAGTGGCTGTGGTGTTTTCGTTGTGGCGTTTGGTGCGCTGGTCGGCGATGGGCGAGCGGCGTCCTGACGGCAGCCACAGCCGCTGCGGCTTGGTCGGTAGGGGGATGGCCGCTGTCACTTGCGCGTTGCACCGCGCCGCAAACAGAGTGTCCGCCTCGCCGCCTGTCCGCCCAGTCGCTGGCCATACTCAAGGACAAGCCGTGGCGCCGCGCCGGAGGGCCGGGCGGGGCGGGCGGGCCGTCGGCGGCAGCACTGGCGGCGGCGGCAGTGGCGACAGGTGCGGGCCGGCACGAGCACAGTCAAAGTCGGAAGCACCTCCCACGCTTGTGGGCCCCTTAATGTAGTGGGGGCTGGGCAATGCGCGGTTGCGACGGCTCTCTTAGCTCCTTGTCACTCCCTTCCTACTGCCGTACTGCCGCGAAGTGCTGACCCCACCCCGCCGGGCCGGCCCGCAGGCACGCACGCACTGTCCATCCGCAGCGACCGCAGCGGCACCTCTCCCGCCGCCGCCGGCAGCGGCGGCGGCGCCATGGCGGAGCACCCGCTGGGGCTGCTGGGCGCCAGTCCGCCCAAGTCGTTTGGGTACGAGATGCTCCGCTTCATGGCCGGCAGCGTGGCGGGCAGCAGGTGGGCCGCCGCAGAGGGGCGGGCGGGGGCACGGCGGGGCGGGGCGCGGCGCGGCGCGGCGGACTGGACAGCGGCGGAGGACAGCGTCGCAGGGCAGCAGCGGCGGGGTCCTGCAGCAGTGGCGCCCTGCAGCAGTGGCGCAGTGGTGACGGCGGGCCTGCTGACCAGGAGGCGCGAGGGCGGGGGGTGGGCGAGGTGCTGGCGGCTCTGCTGCCTCTGGTGCGGCTGGTGATCTCCTGCGCTGTGATGTGGTGTGCGGCGTGTGCAGGTCCGGCGGCCGCAAGAAGGACAAGCGGGCCGGCGGCGGCAGCATGGGCGGCGGGGGCGGCGGCTGCGGGGGGCCTGCCGGCGGCGGCGTGCGGCGGCAGGCGGCGATCCTGCAGCACCTGGTGCGGCTCAAGGTGGCGGCGCCCAGCCGGCAGCGGCCCATGAGCGGCGTTTGGTCGGGTGGGTGGCGGTGACGTGTGCGTGCGTGTGTTAAGAGAGCACAAGCAAAAACGACAGCAGAGAGTGTGTGTGTGCGTGTGTGTGTGTGTGTGTGCTTGAGAACCAGAGACGTCAGCGATGGACGTGCATGTAGCAAGGCGGTTTGTGTGTAAGCATGTTTGTGTGAGCGCGCCACGGGATATGCTGTGCGTGCGTGTTGGGGTGCGGGTGCGGGTGTATGGCATGGGCGGGACCTCAATGGTGTTTCCTCGCGGGTTGCCTTGCTGCATACGAGGTGCGCCCCTCGGCCCTTCGCCCTACGTGGCACCGCGCAGGCGTGTACGGCCCCCACGGCGTGGAGGTGGTGTCACTGGGGTACGAGGGCACCGGCAGCCGGGCGCGGCTGGTCGCCACCAAGGTCACGGGTGCGTGCCGTGCCGTGCCGTGCGTGCGTGCGTGCTTGCGTGCGTGCGTGCGTGCGTGCGTGCGTGCGTGCGTGCGTGCGTGCGTGCCGTGCGTGTCTGCAGCATGCCGTGCCTGCGAGCAGGCACCCGGTTTGCTCGAAACTCCCACAACGTGCACCCATTGCTGGGCGGGCTTCGTTCCCTTTGTTTCTCCAGCACGCGCGTGGCCTCCCCCGCCGGCCCACCCACACACGCGCGTGCACACGCGCGCGCACACAGGCGACCCGAACGTGCCCGCGGGCCAGGTGTCTTTCTGGGCGGAGGCGGAGCCGCTGCCGCAGCCCTGGCCGCTGAGCGAGGTGGAGCTCATCTCAAACAGGTGAGGCCGCGCCGGCGGCAGCGGGCGTCCGTATGGGCGCACGTGTGCGAGGGATGCGACCCAATGCCCAGGGCACCGGCCTCGCTGCGGGGCTCGCGCCTGCGGCCCTGCAGGCTGTGCATGTGTGTGCTGTTGTGGACCAGGACTGTCTGGAGCTGGAGCTACCAGCGCCCGCCTGCCCCCTGCCGCTCCTGCCGTCATCACCATAACAAACAATGATTGGACCATCCCCCCCTCCCCCCTGCTACGCCGTGCGTGCTACGTACTGCGCCTGGCAGGCCCTTCTTCACAGGTGAGGGCAGCGGCTGGGATGCCGTTGCGAAGCCGTTGCGTCGCACCGTGTCGCCTTGTTTGCCGCAGGGCTGTGGGCGCGGACGCCTTCACGTACCTGACCTGTGTTCCCGTTGCCCGATGGCCTGTGCCTTCTATGCGCACAGCCAACCCCGCTCTGGAGCTTGCCAACGCCGTGGCGGCAGCAACGGCCGAGGCCGCGGCGGCAGCAGCAGCGGCGGCGGCAGGCGCGGCCCAGCCCGCAGCGGCGCCACCGGGCGTGCTGGCGGTGCCTCCCGGGGTGCTGCCGGAGCCTGTCGGTGTTTTAGCCGCGCCGGTTTGGCCTCTGCCGGTGGTGATTGGGCAGGCGGCGGCCGCGGCGCCACCACCGCCGCCGCCGCTACCCATCCCGCCACCTCCGCCGCAGCTGGACGCAGGCCTGGGTGCAGGGGGCGGGGCTCAAGACCCGCAGGCGGCAATCCAGGCGCACCTAATGGCGGCTGCTGCAGCGGCGGCGGCGGCGGAGCCAGCTGACCTGTGGACGCTCCTGCGGCCGCCGCCGCCGCCGCCGGGCGTGCCGGCGGCTGGCATGTCGCGCACTGGCTCCACGACCACTGTCGGGCTGGCGGGGATGGGGGGTCAGGAGGCGGTGCCGCCGGCGGGTGAGGGCGCCGCTGCGGCGGCGGGCGCCCAGGAGACGCCTGCGGGGGCGGGGGCTGGGCCGGCGCGCCGGACGCCGCTGCGTGTGGTCGCCATCTACAAGGGCCAGGGCCGAGTGGCGGGCGCAGGTGTGTGTGCGCGCGATTTGCGCCTGCTAGTGCACCTGAAGTGCGGAGCGCGCTGTGTGGCTGTGGCTGCGTGCGTCGCGGCACGCCGCTCATGCCCATGCGCGGCGCGGTGCCCATGGGCCATGGCAGACACGCCGCCTCTGTCCGGCCCCGTCCCCCGCTGCCTCGCGCGCCGCAGCCAATCCACCGCAACCGCTGCCGGCCCGCGCGCGTGCCCCGCAGGCTTCTCCAGCCCCGCCTGGATCGACGGGCGGCTGTGGGTGTACGACACCGGGCGGATTGGGTTCCTGTGGCGGGGGGATTTCGACTTCATCGTGGACCTGGAGCGCCTCGGAGCGACCACGTGCGGGCTGGACCTGTCCTCCAGCTCCCGGGCGTGAGGCGCGTGCGACGCCCCTGCGGGCATGCATGGGACTGCTGAGTGTTGAGTGACGTCTGACGTGCGATGGGTGGTGCTGTGAGAGATGCGCGGGAGTGTGCGGGGTGTCTGGACTCTGGAGCGGAGTAGCTGGCGGCGGCTTGCGGTAGTGAGCGTGGGGGCATGGTGATGGTGGA
Organism: Chlamydomonas incerta; assembly: GCA_016834605.1. Taxonomy (NCBI): domain Eukaryota; kingdom Viridiplantae; phylum Chlorophyta; class Chlorophyceae; order Chlamydomonadales; family Chlamydomonadaceae; genus Chlamydomonas; species Chlamydomonas incerta. The sequence goes on from JAEHOC010000010.1 coordinate 251,118, forward strand.
TGAACAGCGCTTGCACCCCTTGGCTGGGGGAGGCGAGCGGAAGCATTGGGAGCGAGCTGGGGCGCTAAGTGGGGCGCGCGCGGGCGAGCGGCGGGTTGACAGCGAAGGTGTTTGACTGCTGCAGTAGCAGACTACTTAGTGGCACAACACGGCCGTCACGGCGTGATGCATACAGTGTCCCTCGTGCCCTGGGTGCGGGGCACCATCGCTTGGTCGGACTGTCCCTTCTTTGTAATGTCGCATTCATACAGGGCTGAAAGGCTATGCATGCCTGCGGTTGCTGGTTATTCCGGTACACCGATGCACGGCCTGGCCCCTGATGAGGTGTTCTGACCGCCTGGAATGCGGTACAAGCATTCCATGAGGGTGCAGCAGATGGCGGAATGGCTCCAGGTCTCCAACTCTGCATCAAGATGAGCGCGTTAGCGCGCATCTACGCCTCCCGACGTCCATACCAAGAGGCGGCGCACGACGCAACACACCGCACACCGTATACTTGCGCAGATTTGCAGGCCAAGCACGCCGCGCATAGCACCTACGTTCTGACCCTGACCAGCTGACTTCCAACGCATCTGCGCCGACAAGTTTGCGAACACGGCGCACCCCCCATTGACTGCCGCAGAGCAGAGCTCTGCCGCCACGGCGCTGTGCCCTCCAGGTTCGACTGAGCTTGCTCCCTGTCTACCCATCACTCTATTGCGATGACCATTATGACCGCAGACGTGTGATCATCATGGGCGCACTAATTCATCTGAGCGCGAACATGGGTGGCACCGCACTGGCAGCCTCCACCATCGCAGATGCTCGTCTGATTTCCAGTCAAAAGCCCAGACCACCACACACCAACCCGCCCCAGTCAAGCTACCGAGGCACACGCCCTGATCTGCACGAGTCCCTTGTCCTATGTACGATGTTCCGTATGAGCAAACAACACATCACACATCATTGGCGCAGTCTGCCTCCCTTCACGCAGGCACCACGGTGTCCTTGCTCGCGGTCTGCCGCTTCGCAGCGGTCTGCCGCTCGTTTGTCGCGCAAGGCTTCCAGCCTACAAACTCGCCTGTCTGTGTGTCTGCCTACGTCCTTGGTCCATGCCGTACTCCGCCCCATCCCTGCATCTGGCAGGACGGTGTGTGCGCTAGCAAGCCACCCTCGAGAGCGACAGCGTGCCTAACCACGACCCTGCTCAGCACCACGCAGAGCCTTGCGCCCTCGCGGCGATACCGGTAACCATGAATGCAGGTTGCCGTGGCATCGCAGGCACTTGCGGCCGCAGCTCCCCACACCTATCCACAACATCACTTTTTTCACATGCCCACTACGCGAAAAGGAGGGCCGGCCCGTCCTCAGCACCCCCGTCGGCAGCTGACAACCAGGTTGGTGAGCGCGTGCACACCGCGTGTGTCCATGAGCCGGCCTCGGTAGCTACTCACAGCACGACGGGGCGCGCCCGGCCCAACATATCCTCGCCCCCCGCCAGCTTCGGCCGGGCGACGGCTGCCTCTCGGCATCAGCACCATCCCCCAGGAACGACGCCGTGCATACTCCTCACGCTAAGACATCACCGTTGCCTAGCTCTCTGTCACACAGCTGCGCCACCGCTCGCCGCAGCTGCACGGCTCCGCCGCCACCGTAAGCTGCTGCTGCTGCTGCTCCCTGAGGCTGCAGGCGTGTCGCTACCGCTGCCGCCGCGCCGCGGGGTTGTTCCCCATCAAGGCCACTGCCTGCTGGTCGCCCACGCCACATTTGCGCCGCAGGGGTCGGCGCCAGGGCCCGCTAGGGCACGAGGTGCCCCGCACAGACCCAACGCAGCTCACTGGAGAAGTCGAGCTTGCCCTGCTCCGTGCTGTTGAGCCAGGAGCACTGGCAGCAGTACGCCACGGAGCCCGGCCGCGAGCGCATCTTGGGAGCCAGCTTCTCGCCGTTGGGGAAGTTGTTCCGGAAGAACAGGTAGTCAACGTCCGCGTGCCACTCCCGGCTGTTGAACTGCTCGACCCGGAAGTCGCACTTGGTGCAGCGCAGCGCGTCGCAGCACGTGAGCGCGCCCACCGCGCCCATGCGGCCGCGCGGGAAGGACGTCCCGCCCGTGAAAACGCCCGTGCATTTTTGTTTGGAGGCGAGGACGGAGGAGCCGCGCGAGGGCAGCGGCGGCGGCGTGGAGGTGGTGGAGGAAAGCTTTGCCGCGGCTGCCGCAACGGTGCCCAGAGCTGAGGCGCCCTGCCGCCCGTTCATGCTGTTGTAGGGCGTGCCACCGAAGTCCAGCTCGCCCAGCAGGTTGTCCAGGTCATCCTTCTTACTCGTTGTCCCCGACACGCTGCGCGTCCGCCCGTGGCCTTGCTGGGAGTTCAGCGACTGGGGCGCGCCACCGGCAGAGCTGGAGGGTGGCACCGGCCCCGACACGCGCGAGCTCAGCGGCTGCACCGGGGGTGGCGTCGAGCCGCTTCTGCCATGGTGATGCGCTGCACTCGCCGACTGCCGCAGAGCTCCTTGGCCCTTGCCAGGGAGGTCATCCAGTTCTTTAAGCAGGTCGTCGACGCTGAGCGACATTTGTCCTGGCCGCCAGCACTACAGGCTATTGATTTGGGAGATCTTCACAAAACACTAAGTAAATTTGGCTAAGCGAGAGGTCTCCGGGACATTCTGAGGGACATCCAGAACTTTTTGCTCGCGGTCCTCGGTCAGGTGGTTTACACAAAGAGTATTGTAGGCAGAACTTGTTTTGTAAGAGCGGCGAGATGGGGCGGTAGTCGGCTGGGCGCGGCTGCGATTGCTCTCGTCGTCTGCAGCAACCAACTTTTCACCCGCCAGCATTGAAGGCATTGATATTGAAACTGAAACGCACATAGAAGTTATTTTCCCGCGCTCGCCCAGCCCCCATAACTTCCTTTCCCGACGCAAGTTTGCCGCATTGCCTTTGGCGATACCGGAAGCAGGGGCAGCCTCACGGGATAGGCTCAATGGCCGACGGTAGGTGCAGCCAGGAGGCGGGAGCGGAACTGCCAAACATCAAATGTAGTGCAGGCATTTCAGCCCCGGCCCCCTTTGTCTCCTCTGTCTGCTGAGCAGGGGCGAGCACATCTGGGCCCCAAGGAGAGGAGCTAACTCTGGTGAGGAGCTATGTTACGCCGGGGTTGTGTGTTTCGAACGTTCGGTCGCCTGTGCGTGCTGAGACCAGTCCTGCTGATTGTCACCTTGCAGCTAACGGGTTCAGATGCAATCAAGATCATCTTGCTGGGCGACTCTGCCGTGGGGAAATCAAAGTAAGCCCAGCAGTCGCGAGACTAAGATGTTGGGTCCCCGCGATTCTTGCCCTTGAGGTTCTTGGGCGCAACGCCGACAGCGACTGACCTAGCTGCGGGTGGGCGTGTGCGTACGTTTGCAGGCTTGTGGAGCGCTTCCTGCTCGATAACTACAAGCCACACCAGTTGTCGACCTATGCCCTGACGCTGTACCGATACAACTTTAAGACGCAGGACAGCAAAAATGTGCCCTGCGGTAAGGAGCCGCCGGAGCTGACCAACAGATCGTCAGCGGGGGTGGCTTGCCGGGGCATGGGGTGGTCTGTGTAAGGAAGGGCTCGGGGTACGTGCCGCGTGGCCGGTGGCCGTGGTGCATGCCGCCGGTGTCCGGGGCAGCTCACTGGCGGGTTGACGCGTCGCCGCCATAGGACCAGGCACATGCCTATGGTCGTACAACCAAACACACCACCTCGTGCCAGTTGTGCGACCACTGTGGCGCCCCACCTGCGCGCCTAGCACCAGCACACTCGCCGCCTGCCGGTGGTAGGGCACCCGACGCAACCCCTCGTCCTGGCCGCTGCTGCGCAGACATCTGGGACACGGCCGGGCAGGAGCGCTTCAACAGCATGCACTCGTCCTACTACTACCGCGCGCATGCGTGTATCATGGTGTTCGACGTGACGCGCAAAGTGACGTACAAGAACCTGGAGAAGTGGTACGACGAGCTGCAGGACAACTGCAAGGGCATCCCGACGTTGGTGGTGGCGAACAAGATTGACATCGACTACAAGGTGCGCCGGGGGTGCGCGAGAGGCACGAGAGGAGCCGGATGGAGGAGCTGGGGTGTCAGGCCGGGGGGGGGGGGAGCGGGGTGCCGGAGCTGCTCCGGAGGCGGATGATGCGTGGTGGCGGTCGTTATTATGCTTGTCGGGTTGCAGTTCGAGGTAAGTTGCTCCCGTCTCAAACAACCGCAACAACAAGTTGTGCATTTTCGAGCACCGGTGCAAAAGTAGTTGCGGAGCAGTTGGAATGTGGCGGTGACGCAGCGCCCGCGTGCCTCGAACTGGCGGTTCGCACCGCAAAACCTGTCGGCCAAGTGGGCGCCCCACCTCCAGTGTGACGTGGCGGCTCGCTCTTAGGTTCGCTCGCCAGTTGCCGGCGTCTCGCGACCGTTTTCCCCGGAACGAACCGCGCTCGACGGCAACCCCAGACGACGTGCGATCAGCCAGCGCACCGCCGACCCGCCCTGGCGCCCCAACAAACCGCCGCCGCCCTCCACTTTCCGGCCCCCCCCCATCCCCCTCTTAGTTCGGGCTGGCTTCAGTATACCCCAACCCCGGCACCACGCTCACAGGTGACGTCCAAGTCCTTCAACTTCGCGGCCAAGCGCAAGCTGCCGTTCTTCTTCGTGTCCGCATCCGACGGCACCAACGTGGTCAAGATCTTCAACATGGCCATCATGGCGGGCATGCGCTGGAAGGCGGCCCCCAAGGACGACTTCTACCAGGAGGTGTGTTTTTGGCGTGTGATTCGGGATGGGGACAGGGGTCGTTGCTGCTCACATGGGTTCCGGCTCCCTGTCAGGCTCGCGCGGGTGGTGACGCGGCGGGGAGGGGGGGGGAGATACCAGCCCAAGCTACAGCAAATTTACTAGATGAGGGGCGGGGCGGGGGTCCTCGGGCGCTCCTGGGCCCACACAGGCACGGGCATGGGTATCGATGCATTGCAACGAGTTCTGCGTTGCAAGAATGCACCGCGGCAGCACCGGGGCAACGGGGGTACTGCCGCGACAGCTAGGGCCTCAACATGCTCCACCTGTTTACCCACTGGCTTGCACGATTTTATCACCCCCACGATCAGCCCAAGCTCCGAAATCAGTCGCCCCACACACCAGCGACAGCTTGGAATTACCTCCAATCAGTCAAAACGGTGGCCTCCTGTCCCTCGCCCCTGCCCCGCTGCATAACCTGTACATGTACGCTTGGCTAACGCGCAATGCGACGTAACTGCAGGTGCTGGACCTCCTGGGCGAGATCAGCATGGACACGCGCAAGCAGCTTGAGGATGCGGTTAAGGCGCTCGAAGACGAGAAGGACAAGGACGGCGAGGGGCAATGAGCCGCTGGGGAGGATCTGACATGCGCTATGATGGTTCTGGCTTGGCTCCGCTCCCGCAGATGCTGATGCGAAGTGCTGGGGGGCAAGGCAGAGGACACAGTGCGTGGGGGTTTTTGAGCCAAGGGAAGGCTGGTGTCCTGCTGCTATACGTCGATGTGGAACAGATGCGGTGAAGGTGGCCGCGTGACAGGAGCGGCGTTGGGTTGGAGGGAACTGGGGAGGTGCTGACGGTGTGGAAGAAGGGTCACAGCGGCGTATGAATGCGACATTACAAAGAAGGGAAAGTCCGACCAAGCAAGGGTGCCCCGCACCCAGGTCAGGAGGGACCATCTCCGGCCCGAAGGGAAACCACCCGGCGTATGCAGCGCTGCCACTGAAATGCTTTCCAACGGACGTACGACAGGAGAGTATGGAGGGACGAAGGTTGCTCTGCCGTTGCAGGGCGGGGCATGGCCTCCAGTGTAGGCGCAGTTAGCGCTGCAGTTTGCAAACAGTGACGCGAGACGTTTGCTGATCGGCAAGTCTGGTGCACGCACTCGGCTCCGGGATCCGCAATCCCAGCCTTTTCCATCATCAGTAGCAGGGGTAATTGTGGAACAGTGGAAGAGAGGCCATTTGCGGCAAGTGTCGGGGCGACGCTTGAAACGGTCCCGCGCTATGACAGCTGTTGCCTGTTTGCGAATGTTCCTGTTGAGTCCCCAGCTCCAAACCGATTGTCGCCTTGACCATCCCAACCCCTGCACATGGGTTAGCGAAGTGCTTTCGAAACGCGAACGCGAATATGCGTAATGGGTTGTAGTGTTGTACAGCGACGCGACAGCTCTCTGCAGCTTACACGTGCTCCATCCAAGATGGAGCAGTCACCACATCCGGTCTATCACACGTGAAGCCTGAACAAATTTTGGCCAGGCACGTCACCTACCTATGGACTCCACTGGGCGGCAAACATGCTGATCACGCCCACGTCGAGTTGCACGCTGCGTACGGTATCCGAATAGATAAAGCAATAGCTGTCCCGACATTTGCAGGACGTTCAATCAAACACCGGTCCTGGCTGTTCCTGGAGTACGTAACTTAACAGTCTCCACCCTCCACCGGCTAGGTCACAAGCACAGGCAAACCGGACATGCACAGACTTGATGGCTATGGAGATCGACTTGGCGATAGGCATCAGTTGGAAAGCCTGTAGATCGCGACAATGCAGCGCCGATGGCCCACTTCGGTTCCGCTGGTCACAGTAGTGAATCACTGCGTTTCCCCTTAATGAGGAGTCCGGCCACCCCCTGGCTGCACGCTCTCTCTACCCCAACAGAATATTCATCCGTCAATCATAGTGAATACAAGAAAACCGCCACGCTACCGGCGCGGCCACAATGTGTGCACTACCCTTGGCTCCCCTCTGCGATTATGCTGCTGCACCAACCATGAGTGACGTCACGCTCGAACAACGACCGTGAGACAGGTACACCCCAACGCTGCGACGTTCACCGTCGCCGAACATAGCACACACGACAACACGACTAGCACCCGTGTTTACAGCTGCAGGTCGCCCTCGCCGCTGGCCATGTTCGCCGCCAGGTCCTCCTCAGCGGCCTGCTGGACCGCGTCGTCGAGCAGCCACGCGGCGGTGCCCATCTCCTCCATGTGCTGCCACACGCCCGCGGCATCAAGCCACCAGTCGCCGCCGTAGTAGCCGCCATAGACCTGCAGGACAGAGAGCACAGGGTCGGCGGGGTCATGTCCATCCAAGCCCATACAGGTGAACGCCCGGCAAAGTGCCGGCCACGCGGCATTGGTCATTGGCCCCTCAAGTGCAGGCACGTACGCATTCATATATCTTACCGATGTCATGCCAGTGTACGAGCCGTAGGCAAAGCCAGAGTACATGCCGTAGTAGCCGACGCCCTCGTTGTGGAACTCAAAGGCAGCGCCGTAGTCGTTGACCTCGAACGGCCAGTCCAGCAGCTCAGGATCCTCAACGGGGACCTCCTGCGGCCCCCTGTGGTGCTCACCGCCGCGACGCGGGCCGTGCATGTCGCCGCCATGCAGGTCGCCGCCGTGCATGTCGCCGCCGTGCATGTCACCGCCGTGCTGCAGCAGGCTGCGGCGGTGGCCACCAGGAAGCTGCTCGCCGGCGGGAGTCATCTCGCCAATGTCCAGCTCAGCAAAGATCTCCTCGTCGGTCAGCTCAGACATGTAGTCGACAAAGAAGTCGCCAGCGTAAGAGCCATAGACGCCGTAGAAGTTGCCGTAATAGCCATACACGCCATAGCCACCGTAAGCGCCTGGGAGGGGCAAGGGAGGCCACCCGGTCAAAGACCCGCACCAGACCACCGCCACTGCTAGAGTCGGAACTAGCACGCGGTATGTCCACTCGGTGCGCAGGCGGTTTTCCCCCAGTCCTTGGCGGACTATGCGTGTGCCAATGTGCCACGCGTGGGGTGTGGACATGCTGTCGCTTGCAAAACCCCGGCGCAACAGCCGCTGGAAGCCGGGACCAGGAGCTCGCCGCAAAACCATGGTGCAACACCCACGCCAGTTGGCCAGTTAAACCCCCTACAGCCGCCCTGGTCAAGTCCTAGCCCACGCAAAGTCTGCGGTGAGCGTCGTGATGCTGCGAGCCGGCTTCCAGCCGCGAAGTAAACAATTAGGACTCACCAATCATGGGATCATACGCGGCGCTCAGCACCTCAATCACATCGTAGTCCGCGCTGTCCAGGATCTCCACATCAGCGCCCGCAGGAATTTCTGACTGCTGCAGGCGGCGTCCGCTCCTGCTGGCAGCTGCCTGACTGCTGCTCGCCTCCAAGTCGCTGAGGAAGGCTTTGCGCGCGGCCTCGGCAGGTCCGGAGGCCAGCAGAACAGCCGCTACAAGTGCCCAAGCAAGCGCCATAGTGCTTTTGCCTGTCGGGCGTGGTTAACCGGGAGCGCGTGTGCAAAGAGGACGCGTGTGAAGCTCGTCTGGCGGGGCCGATTGTATATACGGTGAGCGGAGCTGGTGTAACGTGCCCACGCACAGCTTAGCTTTCCAGCCACTTGCTCGTAGTTGTGTGCCCGCGCGCCCAGATTCGGATTCGAGCAACAGTTGAGGTGTGTGATTGTCCTCGCAATTGGGCGAGTGGTCCCTAACCGACAGGCTGATTCCCCCGGAAACGCGGGTGTGCTCCTCCCGCACACGCAGAAGCGCTGGTAGCAGCGCTCGATAGCCCCAGACTCACCAGTCATCTTCGCTACTGAGTGCCTTCGCGCCAGCAAGGCTCGATCGTGCGATAACGCGCTGCTTTGCCAGCAACGATTGATCAACGTACACACAAGCGACACTTGCGTCACACGAGCGGTGATTAAAGAGCGAAGAACTGTGCCCAAGTTGATGATGCTCTACCAACGCGCCAGATAGGTGAGGCTAACGCTAGGTACCGACTGGCCAGATGGTTGAAGCGCAGTCGGATGAGCAGCACAGTGCCAGAGCAAGGTGAGCACTGAGCGAGGAGTAGGGCGACACTCTTCCGCCCGCCGCGGCCATCGCCATCATCGACGCCCCATGCAGCGCCACTGCCGGAAAGAGTAGTGGCGCTTGGCTTGGAAACAGCGGCATGGCTTCAACTGCCATTGCCGTCGAGGCCGGCCCTACCCGCTTTACCTTGACGTTACCGCCAAACGGCCCGGCCTCGCTGGGCTAGTCGGGCGCGGCGTTTCTCCGGTAACGACCGCATGCCTTTGACGCATGGCGTGCAAAGGTCGCTATGATTTAAATAGAATGGCCCCGTCCGGGCGCGGATGACGAGCGTGCGCGAGCGTGGGCACAGCACGGTTGGGCTTAGTATATGGCGGACGGCAAATTGAGCGCTATCAGACAAAGGTTGCAATAGCTATTCAGGGTTTACTTGCGCCTGGCGAACTCGTTTAGGGTTTACAATAGGTCCAAATTCCCGCCACCTAACCGAGTCGACGCGGACAAGGCCCCAGTCCCAGCGATAGAACTCGACCTCATCACAGATAACCTGGCAGATATGACCTTATAGATTTTATCAAAGGAATACTGTTGGCGTTGCTCTCGGCCGCCGCAAGAATCCCGAAAGTCGCCGTTTGCGCTGTACTCTTTGACTGTTATAGCCGCGACATGCTGAGAACGGGAATGTCGTCGCTCCTGGGAAGGTCGGCGCCTCAGGCCGGCCGGACCGCGGTCTGCCGCCCGGCCCTCCGCGCGGCGGCGGGGGGCGCTCGGAGAGGGACGGGTCCCCAGCTCTTGCACTCTCAGCCAAAGGAGGAGGAGCCTGCCCACAGCGCCACGCCCAGCGGCTGGGTATCCTTCTTCGCGACGTGCCACCCTGGCCTGGAGCAGGTGCGGCGCGCATCAAACCAGAGCGCACGACGGCAGAGGGCGCCGGAATAGCTGTGAGCGGCCCCCCGCGAGCCACCCGTCACTCCCTCCTGCTCCAGTTCCATGGCTCCTCTCTTCCCCCTCTCCCCGCCCCCAAACACATCGCCTATCAGGTGGTGGCCAACGAGCTGATGGCACTGGGTTACAGGGGCGTGGAGCCGGGCAAGGCCGGGGTTTCGTTCGTGTAAGTCGGGCACGGTGGGAAGAGGGTTCGAGGCTTCAGGGCCGCACGGCCGTGAGCCGCCTGCCCGCAGCATGACGCTCCGACGCCCCCCAGACTCCATGACTCCATGGCTTGTTCCGTTTCCACGTGCCACCCCCGCCCAACCCTGCTGTCCCCTCCCCCGGTAGCGACTTCTTCTGCAGTCTGCGGTGCATCCTGTACCGCTTCCCCAACCCTCCTTTCAATGCCCCCTCCCTCCCTCTCTCCGCCCCCGCCGCCCGGCCGGCCGCTGTGGTCCCGCCCCGTAGCGCCCGGCGGCTGTCGGACGGCTACGCCGCCAACCTGCACCTGCGCGCCGCCATCCGGGTCATGGCGCTGCTGGCGGAGGGGCAGCTGGGCGCGGACCCCGGCGGCGGGCGGCGAGGCGGCCAGGCGGTGAGGCGGCGGCGGCGGAGGGGGCGGCGCAGGCGGCAGCGATAAAGGGTGGAGGGGGGTGGGGGGGGGTGGGGGGTGCGAGGACTGAAGCGGATCGGCGGGGTCGCAGTGGGTGCCAGCGGGTTGGGCGCAACCGCGTCTCGCGATGCTGTGACGCGGCCGGCGGCGTGGAGGGGCGAGGCCCGGCTGGAGGGGCGAGGCCCCGTTTGGCCGCTGGGCCCGTGGCTCTGCCTGACGCGCGCATGCACGACATCCCCCGACCTGCGGACACCCGTCAACTTCCGCAACACCCCCCCCCTTCCTTAACTAATGATGAATGTAACCCCCCGCACCCCCCGCCCGGCTGGGCCTGCAGCTGTACGACATGGTGTACGAGGCGGCGCCGTGGCAGGACCTCATCCCGCGCGGCGCGTCCTTCAGCGTGGAGCCGCGCCTGGTGGGTGGGTGGGTGGGTGGGTGGGTGGGTGGGTGGGTGGGTGGGTGGGTGGGTGGGTGGGTGGGTGGGTGGGTGGGTGGGTGGGTGGGTGGGTGGGTGGGTGGGTGGGTGGGTGGGTGGGTGGGTGGGTGGGTGGGTGGGTGGGTGGGTGGGTGGGTGGGTGGGTGGGTGGTGGGTGGGTGGGTCTGGCGATGGGTGCCATGAGAGGCAGTGGCGCCGGCGGCGGCGCGTACCTTCAGATACAGCAACGCACGACAAGCAAGCAACCAGCTGTGCCTCACACATGCCTAAGCCGCCAGATAGGTTAGCGCTAGGTACCGACTTGCCAGATGGTCAAAGCGCATTCAGATGAGCAGCACAAAGCCTACACAAGGGCATGCCCTGCTAAAACACAAGCATAGCACAGCGTTCCGGGCCTGGCATAATGCGCTGTTCGTCAAGGATGTCCCCATGGCGTGTTGGTCATGGCGCCGAAGGCGCCCCCACCGCCCCCGGCACTGCTCCTGCTGTACATCGGCACAGTGGGGTTGTTGGGGTCAGGCGATGCACGTGTGACGCCGCGCGGCCCCTGCCTAGTGCCTGACCGGGCGTGGGCCTTCCCGCCCCCCCGCCCCCCCCCCCCGCCCGCCCCGCCGCTATGCAGTGGAGCTGCACCGACCTGACCTCCACGCAGCTGGTCTGGTCGCGCGTCAAGGACGCCGTGTGCGACAGTATCCGCCAGCACAGGTGGGGGGCGTGGGCGCTCCTGCCTCCTTGACACTCGATTGGCGCGAGCATGACATGAGCATACGGTTATTGGGCATAGCTGTTGCAGTCTGGTGGGGACATGGGTAACGGGCGGATTTCGGGGTCGACGTACCGGTATGGCGGTGGATCCATATGCCCGGATTGCGCTACTTCGAGGGCTGCGCGTGTCGGCGCCCCACCGCCGGGTGCACGCCTCCACGCCCCCGGGGCTCACCTGACCTGCACGCGGTGTGTGCCTGCTCGGCAGGTCCGACAAGCCGGCGCCGCCGGACAAGGGCCACGTGGCGGATGTGCCGCTGTACGTCACCTGCTACAAGGACACGGTCAAGGTGGGGCGCCGGGTGGCCGCGCTGTCGCTTCACGGCGCGGGGCGGGGGCGTGACGCGGGTGCCGGTGTGTGTGCGGGCCTCCGCCTGCGCGCGCGGTTGTCCGCAGGAGCCTTAAACGCTGTAGCCCGCACGCTGTCACACGTTTGTCTTTAAACTCCGTGCATCTGATGCATGCGTGTCTTGTTTTTCGCTCATCATCATCAGGTGTACCGGGACATGAGCGGCGAGTCGCTGCACCGGTGAGGCGGCTGGGGTGCCCCCTTGAGCAACCCAATTCGCACGGACGGCCACCGCCCCCATCCCCCGACTTCGTAAACTTTCACCGCCACCACCCAACTCCTTGCACGCCGCAGGCGCGGCTACCGGGATGTGATGCACCGCGCGGCGCTCAACGAGGCGGCGGCGGCGGGCGTGCTGGCGCTGGCAGGCTGGCCCCAGGCGCTGGAGGAGGCGGGCGACGGCGAGGGTGGGTCGGCTGCCGGGGTCTGCTGGGATCATGCCGGGCCGGGTGCTGCAGCGGCTGCGCGGCCACATGCCACACCTGGGCATGGGGCCGGACTCTCTCAACAGCACACACACACGCACACACAGTCTCATGTTGTCGTTTTCCCTTATGCTCTCTAACACACTACTCACACACGACACGCAGTCACTCCATTGCCCCATTCACTCCCGCAACCCACTGCCCCTCGTGCCGCAGGCCTGGTCCTGGCCGACCCCATGTGTGGCTCCGGCACGCTGCTGATCGAGGCGGCGCTCATGGCCAGGAACATCGCCCCCGGCCTCCTGCGCTCGCTGCAGATGCCCGAAGCCCCCTCCGCCCCCTCCGCCGGCTCCTCCGGCGCTGCCGCGCCCCGCCGCGGAGGCGGCTCCAGGCGCGAGGCGCCGCTGGCCGAGGGCGCCTGGCCGTTCCAGCGATGGGGCGACTACGACGCGGCGGCCTGGGCGGAGCAGGTGGAGGCGGCGAGGGCGCGCGTGCGGCCGCCCTGGCGCGGCCGGCTCATCGGAATCGACTCGCATGAGGTGCGTCAGGGTCCTTGCGCGACACGTATTTGTGTGTGGGGAGTGGGTGGATGGATTGGACGCGGACTGTCGGGCACCAGCCCAAACTGCATCATTACCCGGTTTCACCCCCCAACCCTCAAGCAACGATTTGGGTTGCGGGGGCCGGCGATGAGGAGCCGTGGGCCTTGTTGCCCCTCTGGGTGCGTCTGCCCTGCCGCGGCCTGTGCTCTCAAAGCGGCGCCGTGTGTGCTCCAATGTCTGCCCCGCGCGCGGCGGCGCAACCCGCAGGGCGCCATCGGGCTGGCGGAGCGGCAGGCGCGCAAGGCGGGGGTGCTGGGCATGCTGGAGCTCAGCCTGGGCGACTGCGGGCAGCTGGAGCTGCCGCAGCCGCCCACGCACGTGGTTTGCAACCCGCCCTGGGGCTCCCGCCTGGACGGCAGCAACAACCTCAGCGGCAGCGGCGGCAGCAGCAGCAGGAGCCGGGTCTGGTCCGAGGGCCGCAGCGACTGGGGCGAGGGCGGCGAGCAGGAGAAGGAGGAGGCGGGGGCGGCGGGTTGGGGGGAGGAGGAGGAGGCGGGCGGCGGGGCGGCGGCGGCGCCGTCGGAGCGGGAGGAGGCGTTCCTGGCGGCGGCTTGGAAGAGCCTTGACGGGTTCCTGTACCGGCAGTGCCCAGGTAAGGCCTTGGGGGGGGAGGTCTGGGATGGGGATGTATCGCCCTGCGCCGCCGCCACGGCCTCGCGCACCGACGCTTGTGGTGACCTGGGGTTTGCGCGCCCTTGCCTCGCCCTGTGCCCTGTGCCGTGTGCGTGCAGGCGCCTCCGCCTCCATTATCTCCGGCAACCCCGAACCCTTCAAGTACCTGAAGCTCAAGCCGCAGTCCAAGCACCGCCTGATCCTCAGTGGCGTGGACGTGCAGGTGCGGTGCGGTACTCCTAGCTAGCGGCATTGGTTATTGGTGAACGGCGATTGGGGCGCACTCGAGCAGCGCACGGTTGCGTCCGAGTGTATGGCCTGCGGACGGCGCGTGTGACCCCCGACTGCCCACCCCCTTCGAGACGTAGTCTTCAGTGCATCCTGTACCGCTTTTCCAAACATCCTTGCACCACCACCACCCTTTGCCTTGGCCTGGCTCGACCCGGCGCCCTGCGGCAACAGGTGGCTGGCTACCAGATACGTGACCTAGCCAGCCGCGCGTCCGCGGCCGCCGGGCCCGGTTTCGCGCCGGCCGGGGCGCCGGGCCGCCGTGACCGGCGCCGCGCCGCGGCCGCCGCCGGCGATGACACGGCCGCCGCCGACGCAGCGGCCGCCAGCGGGCCCAGGGACAGCGCCACCGCGCACGGAGGCGAGGGCGAGGACGAGGGCGGCACCGCCGCTCGTGATGAGGCCCCCACCAAGCGGGTGCTCACGCCGCGGTGGCAGGCGCAGCAGGACAGCGCTGGGGGGAACGGCGTGGCGCCGGCGGCCACGCGTCCTGCCGGAGCTGCTGCGCCTGCCGCGTCCGCGGCGGGGGGCACGGGCCCAGCCCGCGTGCGGGCAACAGACAGGCGCAGGGCGGCAGGCGCCGCCACGCCGGCGGCCGCCCCGGCAGCAGCCGACGCGGGGCCGCCGGCAGCGAAGGTGCCAGACGCGTATGCTGATGACGGGTACTGGGAGAACTAGTCTGACGATGACTTGGGGCTAGGCAGCTAACGCTGAGGGCGGGGGTGCGTGTTGGTGAGCAGGTTTATATAGACTTGTGTTTCGTGCATGGGGATTTCTGCACAGCATTTATCAAGATATCATGCTGCTTGCACCGCTTCCCCATCTGGGGGCCTCTGTTGTACGGTACTCGTTGCCAATTGATGCAGCGCGCGCGGCTGAGTGTGTGCCAGGCGGGCGGCAGTGGACGCCCGCCATCCCTCCCGCCATGTCTGGCGGGCGGAACGTGAGTGGGTAGGACCTCACGGTAGGACCTGGTAGGCAGCAAGCTGCTGGATCCATCAGGACAATTACGGATGCAATGTCAAGACACACAGCGGGAGCACCACCTGCATGCCTACCCTCCCACTCTTTGGGGCGCAGTTCCTGGCAGCCGCGCAGGACCGCAGCGCCATTTCGTGCTTTCAATATCATCGAAGTTGATAGGCACCGCAATGTCAGTGCAGCGATCGCGTGGAGCCAGGTTCGCCGACGTCCGGGGGCGCCCACTCTTTCCGGGGTCGGGCGTACTAATGTACTCGAATTTTTTTCCTGTGGTTTGGTCATCCGCATCGGAAACTGCAACCCGGTCCCCTGACCGCTAGTAGAAAGGTTGTAACATCGTTGCTTACGAGGGCGGTGACAACCCCTCCCAGAGCCTTCACCCAGACAGTTTCTGCACCTTGAAACGTTTTTGCAGCTGGGGCACGAGCAATTTACATGGGTCTCCCATCCGACCGTCGCCGGACCAGGGGGGAGGTCCTTGCGCCGATCCACTCATGGCCCGCGTGGTTGGACCCAAATGGATTGCTCACCAGGATCAATGCCCGCACACCCTGCATCTTCCTTTGCTTTCTAAACACAGCGCATCATCTATGGGCATACGTGCGCATCAAGCAGCCTAGGCGCGGACAGAACGATAACTCAGAGAGGAGTCATGCGTGGTTAGCATCACGTTAGCATCAGCCGACCCGGGCGCCACCTGCTAATCACATAGACGGCCCTGGTATCAAGCACATTCAGCATCTTGCAACGCATCATAGAGCGCCACATATGCCTACACACCCTGCGCAGCGTTCGTGGGCCACACCGGATCACAGACCCCAAGTGGGTACAGCTGCCCCCACAAAGCCGTGCCCTCCCCAAAGGAGGGGCGATGGTCTGCGATGGTCTTCCAGGCAATTCCATCCGGCCCTGTTACTGCCTCTGCTTGTCGCGTTACAGCCACACGTTTCAATCCACTCGTGCCAGGCTGCCAGCGCGCGCGCGGACAGCAAGCGCAAGTGGTGTCTTACAGTGCCCCCACGGTATTAGGGTCATCCATGTTCGGACTTGTTCGGGCATCACAGGCATATTGTGCCAGACGCGCCCATCCATTGCACTTCCTCGCACCGTCACTGTGAATGAAAGCAGCGGCGGCACCACTCCGCCTATGCCAGCTGCGGCCCATCGAGCCTCCAACAACCAACCATCGACTGGCAGCACCTGCACGCGCGCATGCCCCTCGCCCGCCACGAGCCAACTCCTTGCCGCCGGTAACTAACAAGCGCAACAAAGCGCTAGCCGCACCGCCAGCCGCGCCCAATGCTGTCGGCCAAGTGTAACTTCTGTCGAGGAGCGCACGTATAGCCTCGGTTGGCCGCGGCCCGGGGTGGTGTGGGTGGGGCGGGCGGGGAAGAGTGCGACAGAAGACACCGCTGTGCGCGGCGTCAGCTCTGTGTTGTGAGGTTGGCGGGTACATAGTCGTGCCGGCCTGTTATGCCGCCGCAATCCACCGTCCGCTGTCAGCTGGGTGCGCCAGGTCTCCGCGGACGTGCGAAGCAGCTGCTGCCGCCGCCGCCACATGCGCCAAATGCGGACAGCGCGCCGCGACGGGCGGAAACGCGGGGCCGCACGGCTGTGGAGCGCAGGCAGGCGCGAGTTATGGTGGCCCCCGCCACGTATGCACGCCGTGACCCGGACTGCCGATAGCCTGGTCTGCAGGCTGCGCACGCGTTTGGCGCCCCCTCACGTGGATCATAGCTGAGGTGTGCCCCGGGCAAAACTGGGGAACGGGGAGGCTGCCGGCGCTCACGCCTCCTCGGGGCGGGCGACGACGCGCACGCCCATGCTGCGGCAGGTGCTGAGCAGCGCCGTGACGATGGACTGCAGCGGCAGGTTGGGCGAGTCGCGCTGCTTGACGCGCGCGATCTCGTACAGATGCTTCAGCGAGACCGTGCCCGCCAGTTCGTGGCCTGGCCGGTCCGCGGCGCGCGCCAGGCCTGCAACCAGCGAGAGGGACGCAGCAGCATGAGTCTTTGGCACACAGCAATCGTGCAGCTGGACGGTAAGAGGGACAGGTGCAGCTAGGGGGTGGAGAGAGGAAAGCGTACTGGCGGCGTAGGGAGAAGCCACGCGCTGCGGGCAGTACCACGGTAGCGTACCTGCGGCCTTCTTGATGAGCCAGGTGCTGGGCGGCGTCTTCAGATCCCACTCATAGGACTTGTCGCTGAAGACGCGCACTTTGACGCGCAGTAGCGTGCCCTCCTTGTAGTTCGCGGTCTTGGCGTTGAACTCCTGCACGTTCACGGCCCGAGATCGCAGCGCACGGTTTGACACGATGCAACACCTCGACCATTCGCGCAAGGCCCGCGCGACCGCAAATGCCAAAGTGCCATGCGGATAGTGGACGTGAAGCTGCCGGGCGCGCACCTTGCAGAACGCCATGATGTTGAGTCCCGCTTGGCCGAGGGCGGGGCCGACGGGGGGCGCTGGCTTTGCAGCTCCCGCATTCACCAAAAGCTTGATCGTATTAACCAGAGTGCGGGGGCCGCTGGCTTTGGCTGCCATTTGCCCTTCTTAGCCTGGATTACGCACGAGTTGAGGACGGCTCTGCTTTTAGCTCCGTACAGAAACTCAATGCGCAGGGTTTACTCGGATAGCAGCTGGGTCGGCAGAAGCAGCTCGGGGCGGCTGCGTTGGCGCGAAACTAGGTCAATCGGACATGGAGTTTACCTTCGGATGGGCATGCAGCCCCTCGCGCCCATACTGCCCGCGACAAACCCAAACCTCTCCACACCCGCCTAGATCACTGTGCCTAGTCTAGACGACACAACTGTACACGGAACGGCTGTATAGAGAAGCTGAAATGGCCGCGCCTGGCGAGCCCGCGCAGCCCGCGGTCACCGCGACTGTCACGACAACAAATGGAGGTCAAAGAAGTGCGCTGAACTTTCCAGGTGCGTTGGTTTGCAGGCGGCCGCGTCGAGCAGCGCGTCGAGACATACGTTCTGAAACTTGAACGCTCGCAGATTACCGCCGGAGCGTCGCATTCAAATATGTCAAGCGCGGCTACACGTTCCTTATGTCATACGTCTTGACGATTGCTCTGGTGCCGCTGGCGGGCATGCTGCTGGTGCGCGGGCGAAAAGCCGGGGCTCGGACGCGTCCCCTAGGATGCGCCGTCCCCTCACTCACACGTTGTCTATGCGTGCGCGCAGCTCGAGCTCATCAACATGCACCGCACGGGCGAGCTGACGCGGTTGTTGGGCGTCGCCAAGCAGACCGACCTAACGTTCAACCTGGTGAGCAGCCGCTCCTGCACATGGCGCGCAGCAGCGCGTCGCTGGGGCCGTTGAGGCAAGGCGGAGACGATCTGTGGTCCCTGACGTCAAGCGTTTTGCACATCGCTTTATATGTTTAGAGCACTTTCGCTGTGCGCGGATATGCCCACGAAGTTGGGTGTGACCCTACCGCCAGGGAGCGCTTCGTGCGTGTGTGTGGGGTGCCTGCCACCCTTCCGCCACCCCGTGCAGCGGGCTCGTGCGGCTCCGAACCGGAAGTGTCGGGCGCAGTCCTCTCGGAGTCTTGGGCGAACGTCACTCCCTTCTGAGCCACCCGTATGCGTGTAGACCCATTCCTGCACCGCGTGCGCGTGAACTGACCGTGCTGCACCTGGCCGGTTACCGGATACGTACTGCGCAGATGACGGTCATAGCCACGATAGGCGCGCTGATTGGCGTGGTGATTAGCTACTACATCCTCCGGACTCGCCCTGTGTACCTGGTCGACTTCCAGGTGTACCGCGCCCCCGACAGGTGAGAGCCAGGCGCCAGGGGGTGGGGTCGTGGGGTGGGGTGGGGTGGGGCTATGCGCTTTGTGTCGGGCGGTTGCAGAGGACATTGCGGCAAGGGATGCCAGCTTAATCAGACTGCCGCATCTTGGGCAACCTGCTGATACGTGGGCGTGCGTGGAGAAGCCCATACCGGTACCGCTGACTGGTCCTCAAAGCTCATATCATCACACGCATCCGCTGCTCCCTGCGTGCCCACATCACGCGTGCAGCTGGATGGCGACCTACACGCGCTTCATGGCCGGCTCGCGCAAGTGCGGGGTGAGCTATTGGGAGTGGAGTGGTTGTGTCGACATCCGCGCTAGGGCCGGAAGCGGCGAGGGAGCAGGCCGGCGAACCTTGCGGCAGGGTCGACCGCGCACACACAGCCCGTCCACAGATTCCTGTGGCGGCCTGTTGCATCCTGCCGGCCTGCCATGCTGACACGCCTACTGCTCCCCTTGCAAACTAACGCACGCGCAGCGCTTCACGGATGAGGCTCTGGAGTTCCAGGAGAAGATTATGACCCGCTCCGGTCTGGGCCAGGAGACCTACTTGCCGCCTGGTGAGAGCAGCGCGGACAAAGTCCGTTGTGGGCGCTTAGCATAATACAAAGCTTCTGTTGCGCGGGGGACGGGCGTGGTGGCATGCGTGCAAGCGCACTCCCCCGCATCTGTGGCACAGCGGGCTTCAGTTCAGTAGGTGAACGATCGTGCTTTGCTACACCAGCGCGAAGGGATTGGGGCAATGAGGGCGTCGCATAGGTCGGATTGTCTTTACTACTAAGCGTGCGGCTGCGAGTGCGAAAGTGACAGGAAGAGAAGACGCAGGCCGACCCCTTTCGTGCTTATGGCTTGATTGCAGCTTCGAAAGCCCCCGTTATCCTTCCGCGGACTCAGCGACCTGACTCGAAACAGCGCGCCTGATGGACAGTGGCGACGTTGATTCGAATCAGCGCGAGCTGGGTCAGCGGCATGCATACGTGCGAAAGCATGAAGCGCGGCGTATCGGCGGGACGGGCTAGATGCACTTGATCTAGTGTGCCTGATGGCCTCACCCCCTTGTCCGATCCCAACGGGGCCCAATATGTATGGCTTTTGGGGGGGAGGGGGGGCAGAACGGCCGTGTGCGTGCGCGCGTCATAGGATGCGCCAGACCGTGCGGCCCATGCACCACACCCGAAGCCTGCAGGCGGGTCCCTCAGCGCCGGCATGCATCCAAGCGGCGGCATCCACACCAACTCCCAACTCCCAAGCACTTCAGCACCCATGCAGGCATCACGCCGGACAGAATCATGACGCATTCCCGCCCATTAATACTTTGCACATGTGCACATGCTAGGACTTATGCACTACGCAAGTATGGTCGACACCGTCAACGGGACACCAGGCACACCCAATTCCAGAGGTGCAGTCGCGCCTTCCTTGCAGTCTAGTACTCTAGTACTCAAACCGGGGGTGCAGTTGTCGATCTCACTTACTCACCAATCCCTTCTCACCCGCTCCCCATGGCTTGCCTTTCATTCACGCAGCGGTCCAGACCGTGCCGCCCGAGTGCACCATGGGAAACGCGCGCCAGGAGTTCGAGATGGTGGTGTTCCCCATCATCGAGGAGCTGCTGCAGCGGACGGGCGTGCACCCCAAGCAGGTGTGTGCGGCAGCAGGCAGCTGACGGTGGAGGGCGGCGCCCGCAGAAAGTGCCGCTGCTAGGGCTGAGAGGTCGACTGGTTGGGTGTATCGGTTTGGTGCGGGCTGTTGCGGGCACTTGCTGGGGTGAGGCCGCACGGCGCCGACAAACTCTCTTGCGTATGGCAGCAAGCGTCACAGCACGCGCCCGCGCATTGCGCATTGCCTGCAGAACACCCACTCCTGCCCTCCGCCTGACCTTGCAACCCTCTTTCGGCGCGCAGATCGGCATCCTGGTGCTCAACTGCTCGCTGTTCAACCCCACGCCCTCGCTGACGGCCATGATCATCAACAAGTTCAAGATGCGCTCCAGCATCCTCTCCTACAACCTGGCCGGCATGGGCTGCTCCGCCTCGCCCATCTCCATCGACCTGGCCAAGCAGCTGCTGCAGCTGCACCCCTCGACCTACGCGCTGGTGATTAGCACCGAGAACATCACGCAGAACTGGTACTTCGGCAACGACCGCGACAAGCTGCTGCCCAACTGCCTCTTCCGCGTGGGCGGCGCCGCCATCCTGCTGTCCAACCGCCGCCGCGACGCCTGGTGCGTGTGGTCGGGTAGTTGGGCGCCTGGGACAGGGGCGTCAGTGGGCGGGCACGGTGGCGATGGTGCTGGGTGAGGCGGTCATGGTGGGCACCTAAACGGCATGCCAGTTGCAGCTGCTGACGGGCAAAGACGATCCGATTATCATGTCGCATATCCGGACTTGGTGCAGGCGCTCCAAGTACGAACTGATGCACACGGTGCGCACCCACCTGGGCGCCAAGGATGAGGCCTACAGCTGCATCTTCCAGGTGAGGACCGAGGACCAGGGGTGTGTGGCAGGGGCGCGGTCTGGCGTTGGGGCAGGCTGTGCAGCGTGCGGCGGCGCAAGCTCATCCTGCACACATCCGCACTTGCCGTACCGGTGCGTTGCCGGCCGCCACGAACCTCTTGCGAACCTCTTGCGCACCGTAACCACGCTACCCCCCGGGTTCCGCCCTTTCATCCCCCTCCCTCCAACAGATGGAGGACTCGGAGCGCAACATCGGCGTGCGGCTGACCAAGGAGCTGTTTGCGGTGGCTGGCGAGGCGCTGAAGATCAACGTGACCACGTTGGGGCCGCTGGTGCTGCCGCTGAGCGAGCAGCTGCTGTTCTTCTTCAACCTGGTGGCGCGCAAGGTGCGGCACGCAGCAGCGCTGGGTGGCGCACCGCCCCAAACCCATGCATGATACGTGCGGAATCCCCTTACTAGACTGCGACAAGGAACTAGGGGGGGCTGTGGCGGTGCACATGTGTTTCAAGACCTGCGCTGCACGCGCCGGCTATGCCTCCCTCCCCCCGTATCAAATGTTGATGGATGTAACCCCGCCCCCCCCCCCCGCCTTTGCAGGTGTTCGGCTACCGCGGCAAGCCCTACATCCCCGACTTCAAGCTGGCCTTTGACAAGGTGTGCATCCACACCGGCGGCCGCGCGGTGATCGACGAGATCGAGCGGCAGCTGCAGCTCACCAACGACATGGTGGAGCCCTCGCGCGCGGCGCTGTACCGGTGAGCCGGGCTGGGCACGGGCACCGCGCTTGGAAGCCGCTGAGGCCTGGACCAGTCGCGCAGCCGTTTTCCTCGGCGCTGTTCTGGCCAGGCGAAGGACGCTGGGGTGCGCTTGATCCCGGACAAACGGGCTGGGCCTGTCCTCGCTCGATGGCGTGAAGGCGGCTTGCGGGGAGCTTGACGTGTGGTTGGTGGCTGTCGCTGCAGGTACGGAAACGTGTCGTCGGCGTCCATCTGGTACGTGCTGGCGTACCTGGAGTCCTTCAACGGTATGCGCCGCGGCGACCGCATCTGGCAGATGGGCTTCGGCTCGGGCTTCAAGTGCAACAGCGCCGTGTGGCGCGCCAACCGCAACTTCAAGGTGGGTGCGCGAGGCAGCACCTTGTGCATCACCGCCCGTGGTGTCCAGCTGCTTTGGACGGAGCACATTGAGCAGTACCGTATGAATGATGCCGCATTACAGAAAGGGACAGTCAGCAGTCCTTAAGACCGGTCAGTCGTCATGCAGACAAATTATAATCGCGCAGCTAACCCTGCCCGTGCCTTGGTGTCAATTCTTTCTTGTCGCAGTGCCTGCACCAGGCCTGGGAGGGCTTCAACCTGGAGGAGATGCGCGCGCACCTGGCCTCGCTGCCCAACCACCACAACAAGAAGGGCAGCTAAGCAGCTTGCTCGAGGCGCGCGCTGCCTAGCTAGAGCTGGAGGCTCTGGCTTAGGGCGGCAACGTGCGGATACGCACATCCAGCTCGTCAGCGCCGAGCACGCTTGGCCGGCTTCGGTGGAGATGGGCGCAACAATCAAGCGGGAGGCCTCGCAGTCGCCGCGGGCATATATGGGGCGCGGCTATTCTAATAGGCTCCTCAGCTCAACGGGGGGGCTGGAGCCGAGCCCGTCGTGCATGCGTGCGGCAATGTGCGGGCGGGGCATTGCACGTGATTCGATTCCAGGGAGAGATAAGTGAATGCGAACGGGTTATGGGTGTAAAAGCATCGGGATGTTACAACGGAACATGGGGTGCCGGTCTTGAAGCGGCACGGAGATTGTCGCGGCTGTTGCTGGCTGGCATGGCGCGTCAGTCAGCGCGTTTCAGAGCCGCTGCCATTGGTGGGTGTGCAGCGGGGAGGGCGCTTGTCGCGTCGCTTGGGTTGTTGACGCCCCAGGAAGGACACCGCGACGATGGATGGCTGTGCGGTGTGGTGGCTAGGTTGACGGTGCCTGATGGTGAACGGAACAATTTTGACGTCCTAACGAACTGTACGTGGCGCTGACATAACTGCATGGGGGACTGCACATATCCGTGTTTGGCTGCGGCGTGACACCCGAATTGCGTCTTGAGGAGGCACAGAAACGTTTCGGGTGGAGCCAAAGGGAGTAAAGACGGGGTGGATGGTCCCCACTGGAATACTGGGCTCAATACGGTACTTCTTATGACCTGCAGGCGTGTAATGAGCACAAGAACATTATCCTCCTTCTCGCGGGGGGAACGGGTCCGCAGCCCACACCCTCCTCGTCCAGGTGGCTAGGCGTGTCCTGGACTTTGCCAACTTGCCCCGTCTGCTCTGTACCATCGAACCCTCCTTGTCTAGTACCTCAAAAGAAAACGGGGGCCCCGGCCCCACTACTAGACTTTCCTGCCGGGGCAGCCCAGGTTCCGCAATGGAAATGATGAATGTCTCCTCCCCTCTCTCAGTTCACCGCGCAATACCCACAGATGTACGCGAGGCAGACAACAACGATGGCGCAGGCCACGTCATTCCGCCATCAAAACTACCTAATGCAGCATAAAGCCTGTCACGCACGTGCGACACTACCCCACCGCACCCACCAATTGAACATGATGAACCCAACCGTACGCCCATCTGCGCGTTCCCCCACGTATTGCCCACCGGACGCTTCCGCTCAACGCCTAATACAAGGTCTTCAGCACCCACAAATTGACAGTACACATTGACAGGGCGTCCTCACACTTAACAGTTATGCCATGCTGGATGTACCACGCCGCATGCACATTTCGTGCGAGCGGCCGCTACCGCACGCGTCATACAATAACCACAGCAACCATGCTTGGTCCGAAATGCACCACCGACCCTCGCCCTGCCTTAGCTTTGCTGTGCACGGCGAGCCGCGCGCCCGGCTGTCTCCGGTGACACGTAATGGCGCGTACCCTTACCCGTCTCTCGCCCTTACCGCCGTGCTCCGGGCTCATGCCAGCTGCTCATGCTGCAGCCGCTGCCCAACGGGCCGCCGAGCCCCAGCTCCAGCTCACGCCCCCGCCGGCGGCTCCGGCAGGTTGGCCCGCTGCGCCGCCTCCAGCAGCACGCCCGGCTTCTTCTGCGACAGCGCCTGCGCGGCGCAATACACCAGCAGCAGCAACCAGGGGCAGCCGTTGGCGACCCGACCTTCGGAGCAGCCATCGCTCAACGCGCAAGCGAGCACACTGCCGCAACAGCGCAACGGCGCAACGGCACAACCACCACACCACACCACCCCCTCCAACCTGCACCAACCCCTCCCGCCCACCCCCCAAAGCCCCACCTCCAGCGCCTTGAGCACGTGGCCGCTGTCGGCCATGGTGGCGCCCTGGCCCAGCCAGGTGGTGTAGAAGGTGGCCATGCCGCCCGCGAAGAAGTCGTTGGCGGCCTCCAGCACCGAGCCGCGCGCGTTGGCGGCGCGGTGCAGGCCGCCCGAACGCAGCGCCATCAGCGTCCACTTGGTCACGTTGAGCGACACAATGGCCAGCGGGAACTCCTGCACCGGGTGCCGCGACAGCCGGTACAGCTGCACGGCGCGGCGGCGGCGGCGGGGTTCCATGCATGATTAATTAAGATAAGACGTGGGCGGGCGGGCGGGGAGCCGCGCGCACGTGGGCTGGAGTCGGCTGCTACGCGGCGGCCGCACGCGCCAATGTGAGGATTTGACACGTGAGTCCTGGCCGGCCATGGCCTTCCGCATGGCCGCATGCACACTTGCGCACCTTCATGGAGTCTGCCACGCTCCACTGCGTCAGGTAGTACAGCTGCAGCAGCCCCAGCATGCCGCAGCCGCGCAGGTCGGTGGCCGGGTCTTGGCCCTGCGGCGGATAGGCGAGGCGGGCGGACAGACAAAGCATCAGCGGACCTGCCTGACGCTCATATGCAAGAGCCGGCTGTGTCAGCCCGGTACTACGGTACTAAAGGGCCTGGACCGAGGAGCCCCGCCATGCCTCGCCGCGCCGCGCCATGCCCAACGCACCTGGAAGCCGACATCCGCCCAGTGCGACCCAAAGCGCGGCTGGTCGCAGCTCTTGCCTGTGCAGCCAGCGCAGCGGCACAGTGGCAGCAACAGGTGGGTCCGCACGGAGGGCAGCAGCGAACCGCTTTCCAGAGCAAGCGCAGCAGCTAGGAAACGAGGGATTGGGGTCGAGTGCACCATCACATGCGCCCGGTGGCCATGCTCACGCCAGTGCCGTCGCGGACTCCCGGCCCATGCCCCGGTAGCGACGCACCCGTGAACGCGGCGTACACCGACCCCAGCAGCCGCGCGTGCAGCGGGTTGGCGTTGTCGAAGGGCACCTTGGCCAGGCACAGCAGCTGCAGCTGCTGCTCGCGCAGCGCCGGCGGCTTGAGCTCCGGCGGCGCCAGGCACAGCAGCCGCGCGCAGAAGCCGGGCGGCGGCGGCAGCGAGGCGATGACGGGCCCCCGGAAGGCGCCGGTGTCCATAGCCATGAAGTACATGGTGGCCTCGGAGAAGGACAGCCGCGTGCCGGCCGCGGCGGCTGCAGCCGTCGGCACGCTGCCGCTCGTGGAGAGCTCCATCTCCTGCTGCCGGGCCTGGTTCGCCGCGTCCCACTCATCCGCCGGCTCAGCCGCCGCGGCAGCAGCCGCAGCCACTGCTTGAGGGGGTGCGGCTTTGGCGGGCACCGGCGGTGCTGCCGGCAGCTTGGGTGCAGAGACCGCGGGCGCCGCTGCTGCGGCGGCGCCCGGCGGCGCGCGAGTTGAGTTGGTGTGAGCCGCAGCTGCCGCGGCTGCTGCTGCTGCGGCGGCGGCGGCCGCGGCGGCGGCGGCTTGCTGCTCCGCCAGCACAACGCCCTTCCCTGCCGCTGCTGCCGCGGCGGCCGCAGCTGCTTCTGCCCCCGCGGTGGCCGCGGCGATGGCCTCGCGAGTCGCAACCAGCGCCTCCTCCGTCACAGGTCGCGCCTGCGGACGAAGCACACGCAGCGTGATGCATGGAAAACACGTGGAGGAAGGGCCTGTGCAAGGCGCACTTCGTTTGACTCAGCACCCAGACATGTTGATCCTCCGTACCTGCAAGTGCCCAGCCTCAGCGGTGTTGGCGCCGCTCGCCGGTGTCACCGTACCTGGAAAGTGGCAAACCGCATTGGACGAAAGCAGCAGTTAGGCAGCGCCTGACCGCATGTGTACCAGGACACGCACTCCGGCCACAGTCCCGGCTGCCTGCAGCTTAGGAGCGCACATCAAGTGCCTGGGAAGTAAACTCCGTAGCGTGCCTTGCGCTCCCTCACCTGCCGTCAGCCCCAGCGCCGCCACCGCCGATGCCACCGCCGACTGCTCCATGCTGGCCCGCCCCGAGGCGGGGTGGTGCAGCGCCTGCATCACCTTGTAGGAGGGCAGGTCCTGCGGAGGAGGGCGCGTGCCGTGCACCACGTGAGCGCCACGTCCGCGGCCGTGAGCTCGCCGAACAGCACGAGCAGCAGCGCAGGCGCCGGCTCTCCTCCTGCGCATAAGGCGCACACGTCGTCCCGCGCCCCGCGCACCATCCCACATTGCGCCCACCTCCGCCTGCGGGAGCACCGCGTGCTTGATGACCTGCGATGGGCCGTCCTTGGGCGGCAGCGGCGCCGCGGTCACCGGCGCCGGCGGCTCCGTGGAGGGCCGGCCGTCGCCGTCGCCGGACGGCCCGCCGTTGGTGGTCACCTCCGCGTCCCCCAGCGTGTCCATCTGCCCCTCCGACACCGCGAACGTGGTCCAGGACCCCAGCGGCTTGGCGTCCTGAGGCGGCGCGGCGAGGGCGAGGGAAGGGCAAGTTCAGAGGCGCGCACATGAGGTGGAGGTGGAAAGATGAGGCGAAGCGCAGGCCGGAGAGCTGTACCCCAGGTGCAATCATGGCCGGCTTGTCGCCGGCCAGGCTGCGGCGTGGACGGTACCAATGCGACTTTGCGCGCCAGGGCTGGGCACGACGCCACCCCAGGGCTGGGCACGACGCCACCCCAGGGCTGGGCACGACGCCATCCCAGGGCTGGGCACGACGCCGCCTGGGCGGCAGCGAGGCTGTGCACTGCGACTGTGAAAGCCAGCCGCCGCCCAAGCAGGCGCAAGCCGGCGGGCGGCGATGCGGTCAGGCGGACGGGGCGGCGCATAGCCCACCTTCTGACTGGCTGCCAGACCCATCGTGATGGACTCGAGGTCCAGGCCGCCTGCGTCGCTGTTGGGGCCGTACGTGCTGACAAACCCCTCTGACGCGCGCTCCGACACCGGAGCCGGCATTCCGCCGTTGCTGCTGACGGCACCGGTCCCGCTCAGCGGTGGCCCGATGCTGCCGCGCCCTGCTACGATGTGCCCGCTTACCCCGCTGGTGCCGCTGAGGCCGCTGTCCCGGCGCCCCGGCGACAGCCCGGCGGGACCGCTGGTAGGCGCCCCGTCTCTCCCACTTCCTGTGCCGGTGCCGGAGTGCCCCGCGGCCAGCAGTGCCGGCAACCCAGGCGAGCGGACTGGGCTGGCCTCCGGTTGCGACAGGATGTCGGCCCGGCGAGAGGGCGGGATGGCGGGCGCAGGCGCGCGTGCGGCGGGTTCCATGCGGCCGCTGGTGCTGGCGTTGCTGTCGGGGCCTGTGCTTACCCGCGTGCGAGAGCGCTGGAGCCCCTCGTCCTCCTCCTCCTCCATGCTGCGCGGCTTTTCCACTCCCTCCTCCCGCTCCTCGTCGTCCTGCACTGCCTCCTCTTGTTCGGCCTCTTCTTCCTCCTCCTCCTCCTCCTCCTCCTCCTCCTCCTCCTCCTCCTCCTCCTCCTCCTCCTCCTCCTCCTCCTCAGCCAGCACCTCCTGCTTTAGTGACTGCTTCACGTTACTGACCAAGTGCGCCGGCATGGCTTTCGGGCGATACACCTGTGTGTACAGCACGATTGAAGAATGTGTTCTGAGGTCCGCGCGCCGGCAGGGTCTAGAGTGTGCAATCGTGCGCTGGGACACCAACGCCCCCTCGCCCTCATGCTTGCACGCTTGACTCTCAAGAACTCCTCAACCTAGCCCGCCTTGCCTACCTGCTTGTGGAACTCCCCTTCCCGCTTGCCGCCGTCGAACGCATAGTCGAACTCGTCGTCCTCCTCCGCCTTCTTCTTCAGCGTGCCGGCCTGCTCGCAAGCCCCCGGGCATGAGTGGTTCAGTGTTTGCAGGCACATATGCCAAGGCTTGATGCAGCATAAAGGTATAAGCGGGAGTCTGCTCACCTCTTGGAGGCCACTGCCCTCGAACACTACCGGAGGCGGGGCCGGTGCTGCGGGTGCCGGCGGGGGCGACGGCTCCCGGAGCTCGTCCGGTTCAGAGGCAGTGCGCTGCGATTTGGCTGCAGGTGCTTTTCGCTGTCCAACAATTCGCCGCTTCTCTGGGTCCTGGTGGCGCGTGGAGCGTAAACAGCACGTCAAACGGGTGATGAGGACCTCGACCCGGTCCTGCCCCCAAATTGATAACAGTCACACTTAAATTAACTCTTGTAAACAACGCACCTCTGCGATTAGCGTGCTTCTCCCGGGGCCAGGTCTCCGTCCCGCTGGCGCTGGCGCGCTTGCAGGCGGCATAGGTGCAGCTGGCGCATTATTACTTGCTAGATATCGATTGCCAGCTGCTGGATTCTTAGGACCAGCACTTGGCGCGGGGCCACCTTCATCGTCAAAGTCAAGCTCAAAGTCGTCGTCTTTGTTTTCAGTCATCGTTCCATAGGGAGCTAATCAACTGGCAAGGAGCCTGGACTATATTGGCCCGTCCGACTGAATGGTCTGGAGGGTCGTGACGCCAGCTCTGTTCGACACGCAATGCGGTAGACGCGGCACGCCACGCGCACACGCCGTGACGGTGCCAACCAAGCCATACTTCACCCCTGCATTGGCACATAAAGCTCACATGGCTAAGGAGGGTTCTGCCTGCCTCACCTGTCTCCTATCCGTTTCTCAACCTCCCCTTCCTGGTACACCTGCGCCGTCTGTCCGACCGTCAAGCTGTGATCCGGAGCGCACATGACGCCCCACAACGCCCCGCATCCATTTCGCAAAGCAAAGCCCCGATATCAGCTCCTTCATAGCGGCAGCATACCCCCAACCTCCATGCGTCTTACATCCCCAGCCGCTGCGCTCCGCTGTACTGTACAGTGCCCTCCACGGTTGCGACATGCCCACACTGTATTAGCGACTACAACGACACATGATTACGCATATTCGCGTTCGCGTTTCGAAAGCACTTCGCTATTAGGGCCATCCGTGGCTCTCACCAACGCGGCGTCCCCACACGCACGCATCAACTCATGGCGAAACTTTCGCAGCAAGGCGCAGTCACATACGCACCTTTCATTCCTCACCGACCTTCCTACGATATGCCCTTCCGGCCCCAACTACACCTGCAGTCCACGCCGCCATCAACCCTTCCAAAGCGTCGCCTCTCCCGCCCTTTTCTTCATTTCTTGCTCAAAGGATGCCGCTTTTGCACGGCTGTGACGAACGCCGCAATCACCTTCAGCTCGTCGCTCACCACCTGTGGGCACCCATGAAGCCGGAATGACACACGACTGTGTAAGCCACTGCTGAAGGCGTGCCCTCCAGCTACAGCAGCCGGGCGCTGCTCGTGCCACGCCCTGGGCTCCTGCCCCCCGCGCCGACCTACGCCCCGATGACGTCCATAGCGACCGCCCGCCGGCGCCCAGCAGCACGTCAGCCTTCTCACCTGTGCGGAGAAGTGCCGCGTCACCGCCGACACGAGCTGCTCCTTGCTCGCCGTCTGGGGCACGCCCACCTGCTGGGAGGGCGCCGGCGGCAGCTGTGTCTGGGCCAAAGCCGACGATATGGCAAGGGCGCAGAGAAACTTGGGGCGGTTGTGCGCCGCGTGCGTCGAGAGTGCGTCGCAGGTGCAGCCCGCTGTGATAGGCGTGGCACAAGCTGCGGTGCCAACACGCCGCCACCCGCGCTGTGCACGCCGCGTGGCCGAGGGCTGCCGGGAGCTATTTGTGGGGGTGGCTGTGGCCCCAACACCAGCCACCCAATCAACTTGGCGCTTCAACATCCCGTCGCCACCGCTACACAGCGGCGTCACCCTTGAGAGTGCAACTGTCGACGGCTGTCCAGACGGCGCTTGTTAACAAGCAGTGCCGCATGTGCTGCAGTTCCGCCCAGCTTGGTGGGCAAGGCGTGTGCTCACGCAGGGTGTACTGTACCGCGGCTGTATGTCTTAGCTCAAATCCCATATCCAGCTACGCCGGGCGAGACCACAAGCACAACCGCAGAGACTGCGCCCTAGCCTGCGCCCCCCCCCCAAAGCCGTGCCCCACTGCGCGCTGGGCACGCTCCATTTGAGGCACAAGCCAGGCTCACCAGCTTATGTACGCGCTGATACCTCTTGAGTGAGTTTACGTCCAGCTTCCCGAAGTTCAAACGCTGCAGCGGAGGACAAGGCGGAATTTCAGTGTCATTTCGTTGTGGTCAGCCGCGGGCTGGGTCAGGAGCTTTTCGCATCAAGTCGCAACTCACAGGTCGTAGAGTTGCTGGCGTCCCGAACTGCGAGGCGCCCCGCCGGGGCTCAGCGTCCATGTCGCTGCTTCCGTTTGTTGAAGCTGAATGTGATTAAAGCCACAAATGCTTATATGCAACTCTTCGGCGCCTAGCGAGCAATAATGTATACGAGTGGATTGCCCCACTGGAATGGCAACGAAACGCAATGAGCCTCTCTCGCCCTTTGGGCAGGTGCCGGGCGAAACTAACGCGGGGCTACATACACAGGCAATAGAGTGCACTACGTAATGAATATGCGCGAGTGCAGTTCGCATCACATCGTCAACTGACACTTGACACCGGGCTGGACCAACCTTCAGCAATACAAGCTGTATATGCTGTGGAGTTGTAGGGGAGCCCAGGGTCGATCAGGGGTTGGCTGCACGAAGACCGCACTGTTGAGGGCGTTGTGACCGCAGCGGGGGAGCCATGACGGGCCCTGAGCACGCCGGCCCAACTGATGCGGCAGGGGGCAGGCACCCTGTGACGCGCCTGCCCAAGCACTGGTACCTGGCGATTGTATACTTCAACATAGTGCTGTACAGCATCTGCTGGATGGCTCAGGTGCGTGTGCTGCGTGTTTGTGTGAGGGGGGGACAACCCAGCGACGCGCGTCCGCGCGCCCACGTCGCGCTGCATCTTACGATCGGCAGCCCGGGCATCCGTCCTTGCCGCAGCGCGTCTTTCGGTGCTGCTGAAACATGTCCCAGTCGTCCCGAACGACGTGGATGCAGCCGTTACACATGCAGGCTTGCACTCCTTGCAGCTCACTCAGCGTCTTCGGCGGCTCACCCGGCCTGTGTGCGTGTGGCGCAGGCGCCTGTGCTGCCCTACCTCGTGGACTCCCTGGGGGCGTCCGGCAGCATGCAGTACGCGCGCCTCCAGACCGCATTTAGCGCTATTCAGTTCATCGGCGGCCTCGTCTCTGGTGAGCATGGGCAGGGAGGCTACTGGTAGTTTGGGGCAGGCGGCCGGGAAACGACCGTGCGTGCTGGTTAAGAGGCCGGTGGCCGGGGGTGGTATCTGCCAGCTGGGCGCCCCACCTGTGCACCCGCATCATCTGCGAATGCGCACATGCGCTCGCGTTGCTGCGTTGTCCGCAGGCCCCTTGATGGACCGCTACTAATTTTGCCTGCCACGTAACTGCCGTGCCCCATGCCACTGCCAGGACCGCTGATGGACCGGTACGGGGGCCGCTGGCTGCTGGCGGTCTCGTTCGGCGCCAGTCTGGCCTGCTATGGCCTCACCGCCACTGCAAGCAGCATTGGGGGGCTGTACCTGAGCCGCGTGCCAACTGTGCTGCAGGTGCGTGTAGTCATGTGTGCGAGGGCTTGGGTGGGCCCATGCCTTGGAGGGATTGGACACAGCGAGCGTGGTTGCGGCGCGTCTGATCTGCTGCGACTCTGCAGTGCGCAGCAACTGGACTTGAAGAAGGCCGGCCCGCCCAGAGTTGCCATGTCGGGTATCCCGTGCCGCATGTATGATGCATGCGCACCGGCTGAATACGGGGCCCGACCTTGTGACGCCCGCAGCATGCCGTGCTCGCGGCGCGCGCCATCGTCACGCAGCTGTCCTCCGACGGCGACCGGGCGCGCGTGCTGGGCTATGTGGCCGTCTCCTACAGGTGTGCAGCACATGGCGTGGCGTGCTGGCTCGTGCCTTGTTTGAGGGCGCCTGCCGCCGGGGCAGCTTTCGGCCTTACACCCACGCCACTCACCCCGCTCACCCCCCCTCCATCCGCCCCTGCCCCCATGTGCCGTCGCAGTGTGGGCTTCACGGTGGGACCCGCCATCGGCGGCTGGCTGAGCGCCTGGTCGCTGCAACTGGCGGCGTGGACCGCCACCATCGGATCTGCCGTGAGCCTTATTATGATTCTGGCGCTGCTGCCGGGTAGGTGACTCATGAACCTCGGTGAAAGAAGCGTGTCGACGGTCATGGGCGACCGATATGCAGACGTGACAGAGCTTTGTTGTGGGCTGCGGCATGAACGAATGTGATGTTTTGCACCGCGCGCGCGTGTCCATGTGCTGTGCCGCAGACCTGCCCAACCCCACCGACGTGCATCACAAACACCAACCGACCAAGGGCAGCGGCGAGGAGCACAACGGCACGACGGGTGATGTGCAGGCGGACGGCACTGCGCACGCCGATGCCGCGCCACCGACAGACACCAAGAAGGGCGGTGTAAAGGCTATGCTATCCGCCTTCGTTGAGGTGGGTGGGAGCACGCATCAGACCAAGAAGTAGGAGTGCGCGTCTGCTGGTTTCCTTGGCGCGTGGATAGCATGCAAAGACTCTTGTCTTGGCAATCTGCCAGTTCCAATGTCTTGACAAATGGATTGCGCGAGGCATGGTATGCTGCCCTCCAAACCGCACCGCCGCTGTCTGCAGGTGGCCAGGCGGCCGGGCGTGCCAGACCTGCTGCTGGGCAAGGTGTTGGTGGGGCTGGGGTCGGCAGGTGCGCGGGCAGATCCCTATGTGCCGTGCTCGCGTGCACGGCGGCCACGCATCCCGGATGGCACCCAACTTCCTTCCTGTGTCCCTGTTGCTACCGCCTGACCCACCCATTGAATTAGAATTCGGCCCCGCATCTGCCCCTCTCGCAACAGTGTACCAATCCCTGTTCGGGGTTTTGCTGAAGCAGCAGTACGGCCTGGATCCCAACCGCAACGGAATGGTCATGTCGTACGTCGGCTCCCTGCTGCTGCTGGGCCAGGGGCTGCTGGTGGGCCCCGTCATCGCCGCCGCGGGCGAGCCGGCCGTGGAGCTGGGCTGCGCGGCGGCGCTGGTGGGCGTGTTCCTGGCGCTGTCGGCGTGCAGGTGGGCGCGGGGGAGGGGCAGGGCTCGGCAGGAATGCGGGCCGGGTTGTGCACGGCTGTCGCGAGGGGTCCTGGGGCCAGGCGCCGCAGCTGGTATGGTGGAAGGTACGCGCTGCTCGTCGAGCGTTTGCAACCCCAGACAGGCCAGGCAATGTGGCGACGGGGGCTTGTGTGTTGCGAACTGGCGTGTACGACGAAATCGCACTACGGTAACGGCACCCACCCACCACACAACCTTCACCACCTTCAGGACCATGTGGCAGCTGCTGGTGCTCATGGTGCCGTACGCGGTGGCGGGCATGCTGTACAACAACGCATCCACGTCTCGGCTCACTAAGGTGCGTGTGAGTGAGAGTGTGGGAAGCGCGGGGCCGCCGGGGCCTGGCCAGCTGGTGCAGGGTGATGGGTGTTGAACGGTTGTTGACACGAGCCCACCTTATCTCGTCTCCCCACCTTCTTGGCCCCCGTCTGCCCTGGTGTGCCCGCCGTTTCTCACAACCTCGAATTCCTCTTCCTTGCCTGCCCGCTGCGTCCAGGCCGTTCTGCCGCAGCAGCGCGGCACAGCACTTGCCATCGACATGAGCCTCAGTAGCGGTGTGCGCATGCTGAGCCCCACCCTGGGCGCGGCGGTGGCGGACCGATTGGGATACCAGGCAGTGCCTCTGCTGGGCGCGGGCCTGATTGGTCTGTTTTTGGTGGCGCTGCAGCTGGGGCTGGCGCGGATACCGCTGCCAAAGTCGGGGCGCGGGCGATGGGGGCTGTTCGGGGGTGGGGGATCTGGGTCGAGAGACAGGGTTGCGTCGAAGGAGGAGGACAAGGAGGATTGAGGTGCAGGAGTTGCTGATGCGTAGGTGGACGCTCGGCTATGTGCGAGACAGGTGTACGGTCCCGTCAGGTCTTGGGACATCGTGCTGGCTATGCTGTATGCAGTCGGATGCCGCGCAGCACACGTTCCGTCGCTGCGCAGGCGGGAGTGAAGTGATTTTAGACGCCCCATTGCCGAAACCCCCATTTTGGGGCGTTTCAATCTCCATTCCTTACAGCTTATTGACCCCGATTCACCTTGGTCCCCATTCCCGGGACCGCCACCTCCCTGGCACAAGTTAGCGCCGAAGCCCCATGTCGTTCCAGTGGCGCGTGGCCTGCTCCTGGCGGCGGCTGTGGCTCATACATACCCCCGGGGGGCGTGATTCGCACCAAACTGATGCTAAACACGCAGTGAGGTACAAAGA
The DNA here is from genome assembly GCA_016834605.1 of Chlamydomonas incerta. NCBI lineage: Eukaryota > Viridiplantae > Chlorophyta > Chlorophyceae > Chlamydomonadales > Chlamydomonadaceae > Chlamydomonas > Chlamydomonas incerta. The sequence goes on from JAEHOC010000010.1 coordinate 285,748, forward strand.
GCGTCGCCGGTCTGTGACCCGGGTGCTGTCCCTGCTACGAATGGGGTGGAGGTGGCCGGTCAGGATCAGAGTCAGGGTTCAAAGTAAGGTGTGCGTGCTTGCATGGTGGCCAGCTGGGGCAATCAATCCAGGCCCAAAGTTGAAATCTCGATAAGCTGGAGTCTATATAGTGCTGCTTCGTAAGCTTACCAGCAGAGTTTCGCGCCCAAGACTGCGAGACTGCAGAAGCTGAAACCCTTGCAGATTCTTCAGGGCCGTTTCTTCGCTCTACTTTTTTCCCCTCGTGCCATCGCAGCACGTTACGATAGTAAACTCTTAAGTACGGTTGCTGGGGGCGGGGCAGAAGTTTCTACTCGGAATGAGCGTCAAAAGCGCTGCTATGAGGGACGCTGCCGACAGCGAAGAGTTTGAGGATATGAGCGAGGACTACGAGGAGGCCTCGGATGCGAGCTACGAGTATGAGGAGGGCTCGGACGACGATGCCTGCCACATGGACGCCGCACACGGCGACGCGGGGCCGTCTTCCTCTGCCGGTCCAGGCTGGAGCGTGCTGAACCAAGGTGCGTCAGCGGTGCAGGCGGGCTCATTCTGTGCAGTTTGTCAGAGGGTCGGCATGCGGAGCTGCGCGGCAAGGCCACACTCGTTCCGTCACACGCTTTGACGAGCCCCAACTGAACCCCCCCGTGCAATTCTGTTTGATACTGCTGTTCAGATGCGATCGTCAGGCTACAGGTTCGTTGGCTGCGGTGGTCGCGCTCAGTAAGCGGCGCCAGTGCGACACATACCCACGCACGCACGCGGAGCTCGTGTCCGCATTCAGTTCTCTGTCCCAAACGGGCACGCAGGTTACATAACTGGTTTGATGTCGCGAAGGGCTCCACGTTGGGAAGGCGTGCGGGTGCCAAGCGGCGGCAGATGGGGCCTGGGGTCCCCCTCCCCGGCATACAGCTGTCTGCGAGCCAAAACGGTTTTGTTGCTCACGCACGCAGGCCGAGGCCGTTGCTGACGTCGTTGCCATCTTGGGAGTCAAGCCATCGGTGGCCAAGACCGTGCTGATGTACTTCCGATGGGACAAGGAAGCGCTCATGAGTAAGAAGGGAAAACATCAGTTTGGGTTGACAGTGGACACTCCCAAACCCAAATGCCAGCTGTGCCTGTCGGCACGCCGCATGCATGAGTCAGCAGAACCTGTTGATTTAAGCGGCAGTCCTCGAAGGATGTCCTGACCTGGACGTGTTGAAGCACCAGTGGTGAGCCATGGGCACCAATTGACGCAACGTTCCGCCTCGCGTCGTGCCTGCAGGTAAAGTGGCGGAGCGCGACCCCGAGTCCGTCCTAAAGCAAGCAGGCGTGGCGATCACGGACGCAGGGGCATCAGGTGAGCGTGCTGTAGCGCGTCGCACCGGCGTGCCATCTGTAACTGCGCCTGCCGCGCCAATGGTCGAACTCGCCAACCACGTGACTAACAATCACTTCGAGCACACAACGCAGCCTGGCGCCTGTCGGCCTGTCTACCTGCCGGCCTGGCCTGAGCGCGTCCCCCCGCCCGCTGCTGCAGGGTCAAGCGGCCAGCAGGGCGGCCCCATCATGTGCCAGGTGTGCTTCACGGACACGGACCCGGCGGACACCACGAGCATGGACTGCGGGCACGCCTTCTGCAACGAGTGCTGGCGGCAGCACTTCAAGACCCAGATCGGCGACGGGCAAGCGCGCACGATACGGTAAGGAGGGCAGGCACCGGTTTCTGGGTTGCAACTGCCAATCTCTTGTTTGGTCCCCGGGCTTGGCTGGCGCCTGGGCTAGGGACTCAAGGTCCAATGGCCCCGCCCACCGGCATACGCAATGAACGAACCGGGGTGTGCGGCGGCGCAGGTGCATGGCCCCCAAATGCGGCGTTGTGTGTGACGAGGAGAAGGTGTGCTCACTGCTCAAGTCCGACCCGGCGGTGGCCAGCTCCGGAGCGGCCGGCAGCGGCAGCGCGGGGCCCAGCGGGAGCGCCGGCGCCAGCAGCAGCGCTGATGCCAGCGCGGGCGCCAGCGCCAGCGGCAGCGCCGGCGCCGGCGGCCGGGAAACGAACGAGGCCCTGGACAAGTACAAGCACAGCATGGCGCTGTCGTATGTGGAGGACAACGCACGGGTGAACTTCTGTCCCAGCGTGCCCTGGTGCGGGCACGCCGTGCAGGTGCGGCAGCAGCGCAGGGCGGGCGGGCAGCCGGGCGGCGGAGGGGGTGGCTGGCGAGGGCTGCAAAGCGCGGCGGCGGTTGGGCCGGGCCGGGCCGGTGCCGTTGTGTGCGTGGCTTAGCGCGTCCGGCGGCCCACCCACGAGTGCGCCAGCGCGCGGATGTTGCAGTGCAGTGTCAGCATCTCCTGTGCTGCGAGTGTTTGGCGCGGTGTTTAGCGTGATTCGGCTCATATCTGCTGCGAATCCAAACCCGCTCGGCCGCAGGTGGACGGCGACCCGTTTGTGGAGCCCGAGTGCAGCTGCGGCAAGGTGTTCTGCTTCAAGTGCCTCAAAGACCCGCACACGCCCTGCACCTGCAAGATGTGGGTCGGCCCAACGGCCAGGGCAGTCGCTGAGCCTGCAGGGCAGATCTGCATTCTAGTGTAGAGGCTGGGGCGTCGAGTGGCCGGCCGCCGGGGCTGCGCTGCGCATTCCCGCGGGAGTTGCGCGTTGCTGAGAGGGCGTACGGCTGCACTGCACACCGCAGGTGGGACGAGTGGGATGAGAAGATCCACGGCGACAGCGAGACGCGCAACTGGTTCATGGCCAACACCAAGCCCTGCCCCAAGTGCTCCAAGCCGGTGGAGAAGAACGGCGGCTGCAACCTGGTCATGTGCAAGTGCGGGCAGGTGCGAGCTCGGCGCGTGTGTAGCAGGCGTGGAACCCCGGGCTGCATGGGTGTCGAGAGGTGTTGTTGGCGGTGATGAGGTGCTGCTGTCGGCGGCGCGACCGGCTGGCGGCCCGCACACCAGGCCCACATGGGGCCACGGTCGCGCCGCCCATCCACCGTCGATATCGACAACACCTGCTACAGCATGGGCAGGCCAGGCGGTTGTCAGGACACGGCCGCGCGGCCGGGTCTAGTGCCCTTGTTACGACGCACGTTAGATTCGCTGCTTGTATCCAACCCAGCTACCTACCCGGCGCGGCGACCACAGGCGTTTTGCTGGCTGTGCGGCGCGGCGACGGGCACGCAGCACACGTGGCAGAAGATTGAGGGCCACAGCTGCGGGCGGTGGAAGGATGAGCTGGACCGCAAGATCGACAACGCCGCGCGCAGCCACAAGCGCTATATGCACTACTTTGAGCGCTACAAGCTGCACATGGACAGCTACAGCAAAGAGGGCGTCAAGCGGTGAGCTGCTTTGGTGGGGGAAAGCGTGAAGTACGGGGCGGCAGTCGCGGCACGTGGGTTTGGCCATCCCATCGTGCTTGGGAGATCCGGCGAAGCCGAACATGCCGGAGGGATGAACGCAGAGTCAGACACCGATAGGGTTGTCCCTAGCTTATCGGTACGCTCGCCGCTACTCCTGCTGCCTCTACCCTGCGACTCTCGTCCCACCAACCTCGCAACCCCACCGCGCGCTTCCGCCTTCGCCCGCCGCCCGCCCCCCGCCGCCCGCCGCCCAGGTCCGACCTGCTGAAGCGCATCAGCGACATGGTGGAGACCGGCATCGAGGCGCGCGACTACAGCTGGCTGGTGCGCGCGCTGGACCAGCTCAAGGTGGCGCGCGGCGTGCTGTCCAACAGCTACGCCTTCGCTTACTTCTTCTTCGGAGGTGGGTGGGAGCAGGAGGCGTGCCGGGTGCTCGTCGCGGGCCCCATCCCCTGCCCGCCACCCGTCCCGTGCCAGCAAGCAATCCCTGACGCGCGGCGCCCCCCGACGTGCCCGCCGCCGCACGTTCCCGCCGCCGTCTACCACTTTGAACTAATGTAAATGTAACCCCCGCCCTCACCTCAGGCGAGATGTACAAGGACGACTTCAGCGAGGAGGACAACAAGCGCAACCAGGACCTGTTCGAGGAGCACCAGCAGCGGCTGGAGGGAGAGGTGGGGCAAGGGGCGTGGGCGGCGTGGCGCTGCGAGGGCGGCGGTGTGCCGGCGGCGCTTGAGGGCGCGGCACGCCTGGCACCGCACCGCCGAGCAGCCCATCGTCTGAAGCCCGTTGTAGAGGGCTTGCACTCGTCAGTGACTCGTCAGTGACTCGTGAGTAACCCGCCGTTTCCTCAACTGCAACCGCCCGCAGGTGGAGCGGCTGTCGGGGCTGGTGGAGGAGTGCAGCGAGTCGCTGACCATTGACTCGGACGCGCGCGTGCGCGTCATCAACTCCACCGTGTCCATCGAGAGCCGCATCCTCAAGTTCTTCGACATGATTGAGGTCGACTTGTACGGCAAGCTGCAGAGCTGCTCGGCGCAGATCGCCGTGTACCGGCCCAAGCGCAACCTGGTGGCGTGAACGGCGCCAGGGGTGGCGACGGCGTGGTGGTGGAGGTTGCGGCGTCTCGCGCTGATTTCGCGCTGACGCGGGGGGCGGTGGAGGGAGTAGGTAGAAAGAGGGAGGCAGGAGGCACTGCAGGTGCAGAGACAGCAGGAGTGATGGCGGCGCCGGCAGCAGGACGAACCGGCGCAGGAGCGGCAAGCGGCAGCGGCAGTAACTTGGCTACCTTCGCCGATGTGGCGGTGCGCCACGCAGGAGATTCAACAAGCAAAGCAGGTTGGCGGGCATCGCCATCAGGAGTATGTGAATTGGGGCCTTATGCGGCCTACTTGCGCTGGATTGCAAGCCACTATTGCAAGCTTACACAGTGGAAACCCTCTGACGTGCCGCTGTTGTGCGGAGCGCACAGAGCGAGCCGAATGAATTCGATTTGGTGCCTACCAGGGCGCAAATGAATGACTCTTGTAGCAGACGGACGGGCGTGGAATGTGTTTTGGCGTGGACGAAGGCTCTACTGATGTCCCATGGCTGTCTGGTCTGGCGCGGCTGTCCTATCCTGCACGCGGTAAGATTGACTGTGGCCTGGGGTTCCTACCTTTTTATCATCACTTTCATTCGACAGACACAGTGTCGGGGCGGCGTAGGACCAGGGTGGCGGGATACAAGGCTGTCCGGGCGGCGGCGGTGTGCTGCGAATGGACCGGAGGGAGCGTGTGCGCCCCTGGATTGAAGGTGCATGGTGCGCAGGTAATGTAGTTTTGCTAACTGGTGGCAAGACTCTGGATCGGAAGACGTGTCGGAGCGTGTGCAGCTGCCTGGAAGATTGGAGCGGCAGGAGGCATCAGGTCACCTGTGCGGCCGGATTACGAGTGGACATGACAAGAAGAGCCGGCCACATCCAAGGTTGAGCTTGGGGGCGGGCATGGATTCGTGTGCGCGTTGGGCAGAACTAGACCACGCAATATAGGCTGGCTGGATCGTCGGGCCGGTGCCTGCGTCGAACGAAGAAAGGGCCACGCAACAGGTTGCTGGTCAAATTTCAATCTCTATTGTTGAAAGGAGCAGAGCAAGGGATGAAAGGCGGTACAGCTCAGGGTGTTGGTGTTGATGAAGGATGGCTTGGTGCAACGTGGACCTAGCGGCTGGACTTGTACAACAGATGCGCGCGTGGCGGCGTGGGTGCGGACGGGGTATACCAGTTTGGGGGGACGGGCTCGCGGTCCATTGCGGCTCGCGTCCCTCCCCTGCAAATGCAACACAGCGCCCTTCCCGTGCATGATTCTTCGCGTTTGAGCTGCAGCCCAGCGACATGCCACCACCCAATAGGCCATCACAAGGCCCACGCATGTTACGCCAGATTGAGCAACACAGGTGGTCCCTTCTCGGGTTGTCGGGTCACTCCCATTAGCATCTCGCCTGGCATATCATGCTTGCCTCATATTGAGTCGTGAGACATGTGCCACAGTAGGTCCAGGTTCCAAGTTACCGGCAGCGGGACATAACACGCGCAAGATGCCATAACGGCAGATGCCGGTGAGTGAGTGAGTGAGTGAGTATTACAGGTGGTCCCTTCTCGGGTTCTCGGGTCACTCCCCTGGCCATCACCGGTGACCGGTGACCGGTGAAGGGAACCCTTGCGGACAGCCCAACGTCAAGGACACGGCGTGCCCATACCGATATGTCATGGGTCCGACCGGGAAGCTTTATCACACCTGGCACACATGAACAACCAGCTTCTCACCACACGACCTGCTTTTTGGCCTGTAGCGGATCGCGGGGCCCAGGCGGGGCCCACCCCGGGTCACCCGCACCACCTGAGCATACGCGGAGCCAAACATTCCCACACCGCCCTTTCACCCCGCCGTTCCTCCCGTCTTCCAAACTCCACCACACCAATCATGCGACCTTTGCCTCCATCGCTTCGCCAGAACCCCTCGGCCCCTGGTCATCAGGCAGCGCCCACAGCTGCGCACATGCGCTTCATCAGCGCCAGCGACTCGGACGCCTCGGCGCCCCCCTCGCCCGCCGCCGTGGTCACCGCGGCGACCGAGGGCGCGGCTGCCAGCGCGGCGCCGATGGAGCGCAGGCACTCCTCGCTGGTGTGCGAGTCCAGCCAGAGCGAGTACTGCAGCGGCGTCAGGCCGGAGCGCTGGTGCGGCGCCTGCACGTTGGCAGGCAGCCTGCAGGGAGCGGGGAGCGAGGGCGCGTGTGTGTTGGAAACAGGAGATAGAGAACACCGAGGTGTGTATGTGTGTGAAATGCTACGGAAGGAGCGGTGTCAAGAGCGGGGAGCGAAGTGTGTGCATTGGGAAACACGACATTGAGAACACGAGGTGTGTACTGTGTGACACGGTACAGACGGGGCGGCGAGCAAAGGGCGCGACCGCTGCCGTCGCGGCGCCCACGAGGTGCCCGCACCTGGAGAACAGGTGGTGCAGCGTGACCGCGGGCGGCAGCTCGCCCAGCAGCGGGTTGGCGGCGATGCCGGCGGCGGGCGTGAACAGCAGCGCGCGGAAGGCCTTGACCGCGCGGTAGGGCTGCCCCAGCTGCTCCAGGGGGTGCAGCTGCTGCCCCACCGCCGCCTGCAGCTCCGCCAGGTCCTTGGCCACCTGCGCAGTCAGGGCGCCGCAACAGCAGCGGCCGCGGTAAGGCAAGGCAAGGCCATGGCAAGGAAGGGAACGTGAGTGTGTGAGTGCGTTGCGCCTGTCACGGCTGGCTACGGCGTTCCCGTTCCCGTTCACGGTGGGTGCTTCGGCAAGGAAGTGCCCCCACATTTCGTCTTTATATGAACTGGGGGTACGCCGCCATGTTCCTCCCGCCGCGGTTTTAGTGCCCCACCCGGCTTCCTCCCTTGCACCGAACCGCCGCGCGACCGCGCACGCGCGGGCACGCACCAGCAGCTTGCCGGACTGCGACAGCGGCCGCAGCAGCGCCGCGTGGCGCACGAAGACCACCAGCAGGCGGCACGCCATGCGCTCCACCAGACTGCCCACGCAGCTGGGCATGCTGGGCGAGGGCGGCGGCACGAAGCGCGACAGGAACTCCGACCTGCGCGAGCAAAGCGGCCCGGCGAGTGCCCGACGAGTGTTCGGCGAGTGCTCGATGAGTGAAAGACAGCAGGTGCAAGCCGCCTACAGGTATTCTTCATGCCCAAAAAAGCGCTTGGTAGGTCCTGCCCGGAGTGCGCAGCAGGCGCGCTCTCACCTGAAGTCGCCCAGTAGCGCCGCCGCCTCCGCCACGTGCGGCGAGGTCGACGTGACGTCGCCGTCACCCGCGCCGCCGTACCCGGCCCACTCGTGCATGCGCAGCAGCCGCTCCTCGCACGCCTCCACCACCGCCCGGAAGATGGGCGCCACGCAATCCACCGCCGCCGCCTGCACCGCCCCCAGCGCGCCGCCCAGCGCCGGCGCCGCCGTGGGCGGCAGCCGCGCCAGCAGCGTCGACAGCGAGCGGTGCGTCTCCTGCAGCTGCGAGCACAGCGCTATGTTGCGCAGCTGCGACGCGTTGGGCGAGACGGGGCCGTAGGCGGCGGCGCCGCCCGCGGGCGCCAGCTGCCGCAGCTCGGGCCCTGAGGCGGCCGAGTACTCTGCGCGCTCGGCCAGCAGCGCCAGCGCCTTGGCGGCGGTGGCGGCCATCATGGCGGCCAGCTGCGGCGAGGAGGCGCCCACCTTGAGCTCCTCGTGCATCAGGCTGCAGCGGCGGCAAGAGGGCGGAGTGAGGGCGGGCGGGTGGGCGGGTGCAGCAGGTCAGAAGCAGAGGGAGAGGGCCGCAACCGGGCAGGCACGCGGTGTGCGTGGCAGTCTACTGACCGACTGCGACCAGCGTGGTAGACAAGCCCTGCGGATGTACGGTGTGCCCGAGTGCAGGTGCCCGAGCATTACGGTATGGACGCACCCGATGCACTTCTGCACCTCGGTCGCGGACGGCAGCTGGCGGCTGCTGCCGGGGAAGGCGGCGGCCACGGCGTCCGTGAGGCGCGACAGGCAGCCGGCCATGTAGGCGGTCTGGAAGGGGCTGGTGGCCGCCAGCAGCTGCTGCAGCTGCGCCGGGCCCACAGCCGGCAGCACACCCTGCGGCCAGCAGCGTAGGGAGCAGCGGCAGGGTGAGGAGGCCCGCGTTGGCGATGGCAAAGGCTCCCCGCTGCGTGCTGCCCCGGCCCCGGCCCTCCCTCGTTTTATCCCACCACACAGCACCAGACCCGGACCCCGCAGCCCGCACATGCCACACGTCCAAGCAAGCCGCCCATCCCCGCCGCCAGGCCCCGGCGCTGCCGGCGCCACCTGCCTTGATGGTGGTCTCGGCGGTCAGGCGCTCGAACATGGTCTCTATGAGGCCCGCCAGCCGCGGGTAGGCGGCCGTGAGCGTGTCGCGCACGAAGCCGCCCTTGCCCGGCTTGGCCACGCTCGCGAACGCGTCCGTGGTGGCGCGGACCACGTCCGACCTGCAGCACACCGCGAGCGCGAGCAAGGTGCACACAGGCAGCCGAGAGGTTTCGGTTGGAGCTTGGAAAGCGCCGCGCCGCGCCGCTAGCCACATGGCATCGACACAGCGTCCCCGTCGCCCGGCGGCAGCAGCCGTCCTGGATGCGCCATCGCCACTCCACACCGCCCAATCATCCGCGCCATTCCGCCCACCGCACCAACGCACTGCTGCACCCCACGCGCCCAAACCCCACACCACACCGCCCACCAGCCCACAGTGCCACCCACCAGAAGCGCGCCACCAGCAGCGGCTCGCCGGGCCCCACCAGCACGTCCAGGAAGCACACGTGCGACAGCGGGTCGCGCTTCTTGGCCACCACGCGCTGCAGGTGCCACACCGCCACGGTGCTGGCGCTGATCTGCTCCAGCACGTCGCGCAGGGCCTGGAGAGGGATGGATGGAGGGAGGGAGAGGGCTCCGTTCACGATGAAGTGAGACAAGAGGATGTTAACAGGGCATTGCAACATAGCACTGGGAGGAGTGGTGGCGCGGGTGTGGGCCAGGCGTGGGATGGCGGTACGCGCACGTGCAGGAAGTACGCGTGTGTCGGGCCCACCCCAGGGATGCGGCGCTGCACGCACCTGCCACATGCGGTCCTGCGCGCCCGGCGCCGCCTGCCCCGGCCGCCCGCCCGCCGCCGCGCCCGGCGCCGCCGCCCCCGGCGCCGCCGCCTGCGCGGCCAGGTGGCGGCTGTCTAGCGCGTTGCGCAGCGCCTTCTCGATGTCGTGCAGGTGCCGCGACAGCAGCCCGTTCACAGCCTGCGTGGTTGGCGTAGCGTGGCGTGGCGGCGACCGCACATGGAGCACGGCAGGTTGAGGGCAAGCAACCGCGGCATAGCGCGCAGCTGGCCGCTGGCGGCCACTCCACGATTTATACCGTGCACACTGTGTCGGACACACCCCTCTCCTCTCTTGACTACACAGCTGGACCCCGCCCGCACCCCGCGCCCCTTCTGCCGCTGCTTGCCGTGCTGCCATGGAGCGCCCCTCCCCGCCGCCCTCCTCAGCCGCTGCTGCTGCTGCTGCGGCCGCGACGCACCTGCTGCAGCTCCTCCAGGTTGAAGATGACCTGCAGCGCCGACCCCACCTTGGCCTGGCTCAGCGACTCCACGCCCTCCACCAGCGCGGCCTGCGAAAGGCACAGCAGTGATTGGGCAGAGGTCAGGCAGCAAGGCAGCGTGCATTTCCAACAGGCAGCCAAGCGCCGGTGCACGGACCGGAACCGTCGCATGCTACGCACCATGACCCCCCGGATAAGAGTCGCGCGGGAGTGTTAACCCACTGGGGCAGACGCGTTGGGCACTCAGTACTGCGTGCCGCGCATGCTGCGTGACACGGCCCCTTTCCCTCCCCTCCCGCGTCTGCGCTGGTCCTCCATCCCTGCTGGCGCGCACCTCCGCCTGCTCCTGCACGGACTTGCGGGCCGACTCCAGAAACTCAGCGTCCGCGGCCACAGCCTCGATGGCGGAGAGGTCCGCCTCCGCGTCCACGTGCCGGATGTCCGTTATGAGCTTGGCTGCCTTCGCCAGGTCCAACTGCGCTGCTGGCACTGCGAGCTGTGCCCGCAGCTTTTGTGCAAGCTTCAGGCGATGGATAACGTGCCGTAGGATGTCCACGGTGGCGTGGATGTTGCGCAGCTGCTGTGTCTTGTGCTTGATCTGCTCATAGGGCCCCACCACCTCGGCGCGAATGCGCCGAACTGCGCTCTGCAGCGACTCCACCGACAGCACTACGTCCCGCACTGAGTTCTCCGCATCCAGCATACGGCGGACGTGGTGCAGGAGCTCCTTGTTGCGCGCGACCACCTCGTCGGACAGCGCGGACTCCAACTGGTGCACTCCATCGCGCAGCTGCTCCGATTGAGCTGACGCTGTCGTGTGCGAGCCCCCTAGCACCTTGGAGGTGAATTCTGCTACGTTGAAATTGTTGTCTAGGAAGGGCTGGAAGCGGGGCAATTGCAGCACGTCGCTGCCCCCGCTAGTGCTAGGCCCAGCAGTGTTATCATCGGTGCTGTCACCGCCCTTGCCCATCTTTTCCAATGCGCGAGCTTGGGAAAGCCGGTTTCTCAAAATGTGCGCAACATCTGCTTCTCCTATCGCTCTGCCAAGCTCGTGGGTCAAGCAACAACGCGCGTTGATATGCAAGTGTTGAGATATTCTTGGGTGTAGGGGCCTGCGTGCCAGCGGCATGGCACCTGCCTCGCGGTGCCATGCCAAGGGAGGCACGCTCAGGCACGCTGTCGCCTTGGCTGCCGCGCTGTACTCCCGCAGAAGAGCCCGCCTCCGCAGAGTCTTCCGCACTTCAGCACGCGGTGGCAGCCACGAGTCCTATCACTGACTGCTCAAGTTTGCAGTTCCCAGCGCCGGCCCACTCCCAACTATCAGTGGGAGGCTCGATGCACGTCCTGAGCCTCTTCTCACGTAGGCAGCATTCTTTCCTGCATCCCTACACCCGCCGATTCAGTCAAGCGGCTGTCCGCACGTAGGAGTTCCTAGCATTCACGCGTCACGCGGCATGCCCATTCGTGGACGCCTGGCCGCGCCACTGCATGCACCGCGGCTCCCGTGCAGCGCGCCGGCACCACAGCCAAGCGCTGCTCATCTTCCTAAATCCTGACCATCTTCGTGCTGCTAAACGGCTACACGACCTACTGTGTTGAGGCAGCTACTCACCGCCATACCCTCCCGGCACTCCGCAACCCCCATATGGCGCACTCGTGCCAGCAAAATCCAAGTGCTGCTGAAACAGGGACGTGCCCCGCCGACCCGTCCGCTGCTCCGCGGCCCGACCAATACGTGATAGTGCTCAAAGGCTGCAAGCGCCAGCCAGTCCCCAAACGCCATGGCGGGACTCACGCGTCCAAGATCACAGCTACGAGCCACACAGTGCTATGCGCAATACCGTATATGAGCACGAAGCGACCCACAATCCGAGTAACTAACAGGACGACGCATTATGCTTTCCCACAGCACCCCACGGCGGCAACCCTGCGGTTCCCCACGCGCTTTCGACTCCGACAAGGTCAGTAAGTCACCCGCAAGTCACCTAACCCCAGGACGGTAGCGGCATGTACGCATGCGGAACGCCCCAGCGAGTCGCTCGTTATTGCTCACGCACAATCTCGAGCGGAAACGGCGCTGCAGCCTGGCCTCCCCGGGAACCTAACCTAACCCAACCCACACCCGCGACCGTCCCGATACCACACCGCCGCCCAGCCTTCGCCCCTTCACCCCCTTCACTCCTCGCACGCCGCCTGCGCCCTGGCGGCCTGCTCGTAGTATCGCTGCGCCAGCTTGCCCTTGCCCGCCTCGCTGGCGGCCTCGGCGGCGGCCTCCAGCAGCTCCGCGGCCCGGGCGGGCTGCGGCTCCAGGCCCTCGCCGCCCGCCAGCAGCAGGCTGCCGTAGCTGTACAGCACCTCGTACCTGTGTCCGCAGATGAAGACAGGGTGGGCCGGGGGAAAGAAGGGGCGTGCATGGGACCACGTGGCGGGGTGGGGGTGGTCGGGTGGTGGACCGACAGATGCGGCACGCCAGCCCATCGCCCCCTTATGCACATGCAATGGGTTCGGATGGGGCGGGGTTTGGATTTGGATTGGGTTGGGTTGGGCGACGCAAACCCTCCCCCACTCATCATCACGTTGACCCAATCCAGCACCCAGCGCCCCGTCTCCCCCGCCAGCGCACCCACTTTGCGGCGCTGGCGCCCGGCAGCGCGGACGCCTCCTCCTCCGCCTGCAGCTTGCAGCGGTGCAGGAAGGCCTTGCTGGGGCGCAGCTCCTCGATCTTGGGTACCCGCAGCGCGGACAGGTTCGTGATGCTGCCCGCAAGCGGCAGCAGAGGCAGGTCCGGCAGCAGTATGCCTGTGTGTGTGTGTGTGTGTGTGTGTGTGTATGTGTGTGTGTGTGTGTATGTGTGTGTGTGTGTGTGTGTATGTGTGTGGTAGAGAGCGTGTGCGTGTGATACTTGCAAGGTGGCATGGGGGCACAAGCTGTGAGCGGCCGTACAGGCAGGTAGGCCCAGACGAAGCGTGTGCCTAGCTGGACGGGCAGCTCGGTACCCCACGACCATGACTCGCAAGCGCACACACGCAGCCAACCGGCGACGACAAGCAAAGACACATGCCCACATACATGCCGCGCAATGTCACCCACCCGCATCGCTGTCCCTGTCGCTGGCCGCGCGCATGACCGACATCTCAAACTGCGGCTCCTGTGGTCGGGCGGGTGCAGTGGCAGGTACCGTAGCGGCAGGAGGAGCAGGTTGTAACATGTTGTAGCAGGTTGTGGCCGTATCGCGCAACGGCAGCGGAGGCCGTCAGGCGGCACGTGGCGGCACAGCAGCCCTTGGCGGGCCCCCACCAGCACGCAACAGACCTCACGCGGCATGCTCCTGCAACCCTCTCCCTGCAGGCCCCGCCGACCCTGCCCGGCTGCCCCAGCCACGCAGCCAGCCGTGCGCCCCACACTCACGTCATCGCTCTCCGGCTTGGCGCCGAGCCGCCCGCTGACCTCCGCCTCCTCGTCCTCGTCCTCTTCCTCCGGCTCCTCCTCCTCCTCGTCGGCCTCGTGGATCACGTCGTCGTGGGGGTCGCCCGCCTCCTCCGCCTCCGCCTCCGCCAGCAGGTCCGGCAGCGCCAGCGCCGCCGCGTACCAGCGCGCCGCCTGCAGGGGAGGGGAGAGAGGCCAGGGGCAGGAGCCGTACGTAAGGGCCTCAGCACGAGCTGGCTGATGCGGTTCAGTTGGGTGTAGCTGCTGCAGCGCTAGCCCTCTTACACCGGCTGTGGCTGGTCGCCTGGTTTAAGCGCATCCCAAACACGTGTCCGCGAGTGGTGGGACGCCGATGCTTCGGCGACGGATGGACTGTCGCGGGCACGTAGCCGCAGGGGCCGCATCGCCGCATGGCCACATGGGCGCAACTGGGTATGCCACCCGCCGGTCTGGCGAAGACCGCTGGCAGGGGCCTGCAAGCCTAGCTCGCGTGCAGCCCCAAGCACGCCCCCCCCCCCCACGCCGCCGCCCACCTGCGCCGGCTCGACCTGGCCCTCCAGCGCCTCCTCTCCGAACAGACCGCCGCCGGTGGCGTAGGCGCTCGCCGCCGCCAGCGCCGCGCCGCGCACGCCGCGCTCCGCCGCCAGCAGCGTGCAGCGCCACGCGACACGCGCGTGCGCCTGGAACAGCCGCTGCTTGGTGCCCACCTGCTCGTGTGAAGTCAAGAGGGTGGCCGACCGGGCGGCCGGGGCACGTTTATTAGTGAAGACACGCGTCTGGCACACCGCTGCAGCCGCCGCCGTCTGCCGTATGCTCGGCCCTACGTAGCATGCGACACACAGCCGTCCTTCCCCCAAGGGCCTTGCCGACCGGGCCGCCGCCGCACCTTGAACACCTGCGCGAACTGCGGCGCGGTGGCGTCGATGCTGCAGTGCGCGCGCGCCAGCACCAGCAGGGCCAGCACGCAGCCGCACTGCGCGGCCGCGTTCAGGTGGAACAGCCCGCCGCGCAGCGCATCCTGGGCAGGGTGCAATGCAAGAGGGTTAGAAACTTTATAACGGCGATGAGGACTAGCAGCCACTAGCTCCCCTAGCACCCCACACTTGCGGCCGGGCGGTCGAGTCCTCCTGTCCCTGTACTCCCCACACACACCACAGACCCACACAACCACAAACACCCCTCCCCCGGTCCGCCCGCCCTGCTGGCTCACGTCGGGTTCCTCGCTGGGCTTGAGCTCGGGCAGCAGCACCACCTCGCCGTACAGCTTGGCGATCTCCAGGTGAACCAGCGACTCGGGAGTCTCCTCTGCGGGCGGGCGGGGGTGGGTGGGGGGGGGGGTGCGGGTGGGCGGAGTCGCAAGGATGGGCTGGCGAAGGGGTCCCCCGGGGTGAGGGGGGTTGTGAGAGCAGGGGTGGGGGGTTGTGAGCAGAGGAGCAGACTGCGGCTGGGAATGGCGCTTTGCCAGGTACCAGGTGGTCGCTGGTCCCCCTGCTGTGCTGAGCGTTCGGCGTTCTGCGGTCTGGGCAACGTCGTGCGATGTCACGATCCTAGGCGCTGGAGACAAACGGCCGCTGTCGCCACACACCCCTCCCATCTCCTACCCCCATCCCCATCCCCACACCCACCACCACCACAGCGCTGCGGGCGCCGCTCCCCCGCCACATCACTCACTGGGGACGTCCTTCAGCGCGGCCAGGCACGCCTCCTCCGCGTACGCCGCCTCGGGCTGCTGCTGCCGCTTCTTCTTGGCCGCCGCCATGCGGCCCTGCGCCACCGGGGCAACACACACACACACCCGCGGCTCAGTACGGTACCATTGCTTGCTCGCAGGCAGCGCCCTGCTCTCGGTTCGGCCGTCCGAATAGCCACCGCGGGCCACACGCCCTTGCCCCGGGCCCCGCCTTTGCCTAACAAGTCAGACCTGGACCCCCCCTCCCGCATCCCCTCAACCCCGCCCAATGACGCACGGGGGGTCAAGCACGCACCCGGTAGCTGTTGGTCCGCGCCACGGTGCGGGCGGCGGTGGCGGGCGCGGGCCCGGCGCGCGAGGAGGAGGCGCTGGCAGAGGCGGAGGCGGAGCTGTAGCCCTGCGCCCGCACGTCGGCGTCACACCTGCGCCAGCCACGCGGGAGAAAATAAAACGAATGATTGGCATGGCACATGGCTGTGGCTGTGGCTGTGGCGCTGACTGATGCGTCGACCCACCCCGCGCTCCGGAACCCGTCACACGCACGCATACGGTATCGCCCCTCCGCGCCGCCGGCCCCCCATTACCCATGCCCACCTCTCCAGCGGCTTGAGCCCCAGCCTGCAGCACAGCGCGTTGCACTCGTGGCTCCGGAAGAACAGCGCCATGCCGCGCAGGCCCAGGTTGCCCTCACCGTAGCCCTCGCCGTCCAGCGTGTGCAGCTGCGGGTCTGCGGGGGGCGGAGAGGGCGGGCGGGCGGGCGGGCGTCACACCCACGGCTGTTAAGGACCAGGAAGCCACCCGCAGGTGGCTGCTGCTCATCCTGGGTTTATGCGAGCGGGGCGCGGTGGCATGCACGCATGTGCGGCACACGCGCCACGGCCGCTGCCGCCGCCGCCGCTCCCACTCACCCGTGTACAGGTCGCCCACGCCCTGGATGTCCACACAGATCTTCATGCCGCGAGTGAGCACCCAGGTGAAGTGGCTGAACGCCTGCGCGGGGTGGGTGGGGTGGGGGGAGGGGGATAGTTCATTCCAGAAACCGAAGCGAGTCGACCAAGAGAACCCAAACCAGCCAGCCCAGCCCAGAGCGCGGAGGTGGTGTGGCCTTAACCTTTGGGTCTCGGGCGCCCTTGACCTTGAATCTTGAGTCTTGTCGACGTTGTTGTCGGTAGCCGTGGATAGGGAGGGGCACGCACGTGCGCGGCACGGCGTGGTGGGCCACTTGACGCCAGGCGCCCGCGCGCAGCCCCCACCCAACAACCCGCACGGTTCCCGTGCCCAGGCACCCACACAGCACCCCATGCCAGCAGCCCCCCCACCCACCCACCCCACCGCACAACGTGCACCAAACCGTCCACATGGACCGCTACTCCTTACCCCGACCCCCAACCCCCGACCCCCAAAACCACAACACAGAACACCCACGCCGGCTGTCTACCTTGCAACACTTCTTTGCACCATCTTTGCACCCGCCCCCCCACCCCGCCAGCCCCCGCCCCCGCCCCCACCTGCGGCGTGTTCCGCAGCAGGTCGTCGCCCTTGACGAAGCCGCTGTTGCTGTTGTACTTGACGTAGTCGCCCTCGATGAGCTGCTCCACCGCGTACAGCGGGCCGCCGGGGCGGGCGGGGAAGTGCAGGATGGCGCACTGCATCACGTCCACCTGCTTGGGCGGGTCGGTGCGGTTGTAGCACTCGCCCAGCATCTTGGCGTCCATCTGCACAGGGAGGCCGGGCGGGGCGGGGGTGGTGTGGAGGCGGGCGGGTGGGTTGTAAACTCTAGCCCAAGCTAAGGCCAAACCCAATGCACAAACGAGGTGTTTATTGGAAGCGAGCTCCGCGGGCCACACCTGCCTCGCCCCCCAGGATTGATTTGGGAATTGGAGAAAACTACCCCCAATCTCCGCCCACCTGCACCAGCACGTCGTTGTAGTAGACGCTCTTGCGCACGCCCTCCTTCTTGTAGCGCTTGGCCACCTGCGGCGCGGCAGGCCATGCGGCGCGCGACATGGGGGTGAAGATCCACATTTGAGCGTTTGGTCGCGCTTGCAGGTGCGGGGCGCCGGTGAAGCAGCAGCGCGGCGGGGGCACAGCGGCAGAGCATGCGCTGCACTGCACTGCGCTGCACTGCACTGCGCTGCACTGCACAGCGCTGCACTGCGCTGCACTGCGCTGCATTGCCACACGCGCGGTCACACCATGTTCTGCGCCTTGTGCCAGTCCACGTTGTGTGTGAAGGTGCTCAGCTTCTTGGCGGCGTAGCACTCGCGCATGGCGCCCGCGGCGAAGGGCTTGCCCTCCATCTTGACAAGCACTGGCGAGCGGCAGGAGCAGCAGCGGCAGCAGCGCGGCAGCAGCAGGAGGAGGAGGAGGTCACGAGACGCGATGGCGCAGGGTACGGGTGCACCAGCGTGTAGGGGAGGGCGCGGGCGACGGGACTGGGCGCGGGAGGGGGCAGCCGCAAAACGCGACGCGGCACCGCGCGCAGCCAGCAGCCAGCAGTCAGGAGCTCCCTACACCCGGCACCCAACACCCGGCACCCAGCAACCGACACCCGGTACTCGACACTCAGCACCACGGCGCCGCGGCCCCGCCGCTCACCCTCGTCCGTGACCCACTGCCCGTTCATGGCGTTGTAGCGCTGCCGCACCGCGCGCTCCATGGGCAGCGTGTGCAGGTTGCGGCCGGACCAGGGGTCGGCCGCCGCCTTGCTCAGGTTCACGGCGCGCTGCCAGAGCGAGCCGCTGCGGGGGGTGCCGAACCTGGGGAGCACAGCGGCGGCGGGCGGGCGGGCGGCGGCGGGGCGCAGGCAGGTAAGCCAAGCATGGTGGGCACGGTGTCAGCGGGGAGCCGCGGGCTGCAGGGGCTCGGCAGGAGAGGCCTGGGCGCGGAGCGGAGTCAACTGCCAGCCCAGGCCGATTGCCCAGGCCCAGCTGCCCCGGCGCCGACATCCCCCGGCTCCCACCTACCCGGTCCGCACACTCCCGCTGATGTTGCTCTTGGGAGACTCCGGCTCGCCCTCGCCGCGGGCCTCCGCAGCCGCCACCGCGTCCGCCTTGGCTGCCGCCACCGCCGCCACCGCCTCCGCCGCCGCGCGCGGCACATCCATTGGCGCGACGCCGCCCGACGACCCCGCCGCCGCCGCCGCCGTCGCGGCCGCGGCCGCCAGCCTCGCTGCGAGGCCTTTTGCGACACCGCCTCCAGGCGGGGCTGCCGTCGCAGCCCCACCCGACGCCTTTGGCGCCGCCGGTGCGGCGGCGGCAGCCGCCGCTGCCGCGGCTGCCGCGGCTGCCGCAGCCGGCGCGCCTGACGTCACGGCGGCGGCGGCAGCGGCCACCGCGTCCAGGTCGCTGCTGCTGATCTTCTGCGAGGGGCTGGTCTCCTCGTCGGCGTCCGCCACGCTGGCGGCGGCGGAGGGGCTGACCAGTGACATGATGCCGGACGGCCTGCGGTTGTTGGAGCCCCGGGCAACGTTTGGCGCCCGGACGCAGATGCAATTCGACCGGACATACGGGTGCTGATTTTGTCCTAACCAACTAAAGGCACGCACAACACTGGGCATCCCTGATGACCTGAATCCCCCGGCCCCAGCCCCACAGCGGTACCGGCACGCACATCTGCGACAGCGTCGCCGACGGCTGCGTGTGCACCGACTCGAGCGTGCGAGCGTGCGCCAGCCCATTGGCCCCAGCCGGCGACGGCGACGGCGAGGGCTGCGTCACACCACCACTGGGCGGCGAGGTGTCGGACAGGGCACCGCCGGCGCCAACGGCGCCGGCGCCGCCGCCGGGGATGGGGATGGGCTTGGGTGTGCCGGATGGCGCAGCGGGCGCCGCAGCAGCTCCCGGGGCGGAGGCCGCGGTGGCGCTGAAGGGGCTGGTGGCGCCGTGCGGCCGCACCGCTGAGCCGGCAGCAGCTGGGGCGGCGGCAGCAGGCGGAGGCGCCGCGGCGGAGGCGGGCGTGGGTGCGGGCGTGGCGGCGGCGGCGGGCGCGGCAATGGCCGGGGCGGAGATCATCAGGCGCCCCAGAGCCTGTGGAGGCATGTGCCGGTGCAGTGGGGTCAGCAGTGGAGGCCAGCGCGCGTGCGGGCGAGCAGGATGTGTAAGAAATGCAGGAAGGAACAGAGGGAGGCCAGCAAAAGTGCCGGTCGGTGTGCCGCGTCCTGCTGACGTGGGCGCCGCTACCCCTCCCTCGACGCGCGTGTACAGCAGCCTGCCGCGCACGCACCTGCATAGCCACCGGCAGGCCATGCTCCTGCGCGATTTTGGCGTACAGCTCACCCATTTGAGCCTCGAGGGCCGAGAGCGAGACTGCGGACATTTCTGCGACTCGCTGGCACACCGGCGCTCGCCGGCTGCGAATTGCGGAATGTGAGCGGTAAAACTCCGAAAGCCGGTGATCCAAGGGACCCTGGCAGACTAAAGTGGCATTACATGCATGCAAAGAAGCCGAGGAGCCGTCCTGAAACGCCTGCCGTGTCCGCAATGCTTGCGGAACTTGGGGCCGCTAAACGTCCCCGCCCCGAAATAAATATGACGGCCTTATAGGAGTTATATTTACAGAGTGCTTTGCCGCGAGGCTTTGCATGCTGTGCATTCGGGAGTCCATGCAAATGCAATTCCCCGCAAGTCGCGACGCTTTTTAAAGCCTTTGTGAATGTGGAGTAACGCAATGCAATTGAAAACAAGTTCCGTATTGTACAAACGAAGCGACCTGTGAAGCACTTCAATATCAAACTCTTGCCCGCAGACTGCTCTCGAAACCATAAGAAGCATTGTAGTTATAGGTCAAATCTCACAACAAAGTGATCGTGATACCAAGCGGCACTCGCTCGCGCTCAATATCAACGTGCCCTCCATTGCTGATTGACACTCGGCCAACGCGCTCAGCGGCGCTGGCGCCCGCGAACTAGCCTGGCGGACGCGCTCCATCGGCGTCGGGCGCAGCCATGGGCAAGCACCGGCTGCCGGCCATCGCTAACCGGCTCCGCCTGAACCGTGGCTTCGACTCGGCCTGGTTTGCGGAGCCGGGGCAGTACGCCAAGATGCTGCAGCGCGACTGGCTGGTCACCAAGAACGCCTGGAGCTTCGTGCTGCGATCCTCGCGCTCCGCGCCCCGCAGCAACAAAGACGACGGGGCCGCGGCGGCGGCCGCTGCCGACCCCACGCGGCCGCGGTACCCCAAGAAGCCGCAGCCGCAGCAGCAGGACGCGCGAGACTTCCCCAACTTCCGCCCAGCCCGCGTCTTCTCCCAGCACATGCCCTACAAGTCCATCGTCTCCGTGTTCGCCTACCAGGCGCCAAAGGAGGGGCCGCAGGCCAAGTACGGGCTGTTCCAGGCGGACCGGCCCAAGCCGCCGCCGCGCGGCGGGAGCGCCGGCAGCGGCGCCGGCGCCGGTGCCGGCGACGTGGGGAGAGCGGGCGGCGTGGCAGCCGGCGGCGCCGAGTAGGGCAGCGCGTTGTATGGCAATGGAGCGTCGGGCCGTGTGCCAGCGTATGCCGGGTGCCGGTGGGGCATTGAGCTACTCGACGACAGGGTAGCGGGTTAGTTGGCAAGGGGGAGGTCACACGACTGCGCACTCGCTGGTGTGCCTTCTTGGGAATACAATGTCGCATCATGGCATGTGAGCGTGTGCACTTGATAGCTGCAACAGATGCAGTGGCGGTGACAGCGGCGCAGGAGCCCGGTCGCTGCAGGCAGCGAGGTTGTCCAAAGGCAGGCGATTGGGCTGTCGGCGACGCAGGAGTCAGGACTGGACCAATGCGTGTGGCCGCAGCGGTGTTTGTTCATGTGGGTGTGGACGCAGAGGATGGACCTACCCGCTGAGTTTGGGTTCAAGCTCGTGTGGTGTTTAGGCCGCCAGCGGACAGCAGGTCATTACACCATTGAGCTGGCGTGTGGGGCAAGTGTGGGCGCTGGACTGGTCATAGCTGACATGTTGAGCGTGGTATCGAAGCTGTTGGCACGATGGTCGGATGGTGGCATGCTCTCCGTCTATGAGGTTGCGTGTGTTCAAGGTGTGTTCAGATTAGAGCTGGTTGCTACAAATGCGCGCCCCGCGCAATCATGCGCACTGGATGGTATGGAGGGACGTCGCAGTGCGGTGCGGCTGCGATGATGCTACGGGCCACGGGGCATTGCGGCGCAGTCGCAAGAGTGTGTGCTGACTTCCCAGCCCCCAGAAACGTGTAATGTGCAAGTCGGCAAGCAGGTTCGGGCGCTGCGGGTCGTCGCAGTGGGGTCGACGGGGTCATGCACGTCTCGGCGGCTGCCGAACAGAGCGTTCTACCACGATGCGTGTATCACAGTGATGGGGGGTCAGTGCTCGCGGGTCGCGGCGCAAGGCACACTACGTCTGCAACATGGCTGAGCAACAAAACAGGCCCGTGACACGCCCGTATGACGCGAATTGAACCTATCGTGTGCCTGGCGGCTACTGGTCGTGGCCAATCTGCATGCCCCGGGCAGCACAGGCACCGGCAAACGCACCCGCCCAAACGTGATGCCCCCACCGGCGCGCCCTAGCGCCCGCCGCCGCACTACCAGCAGCACCGCAGGAGCAGCTGCTGCCGAAGCACTCGACCGCAATAATCTCGGTGCGTAGCCACCTACCGACCCAGTCATCACCAGCCAATGCCAGCATCCGCCAAATGCACGTGCGCGATGGCGGCACTCGGACCCCGCGCCTGCTCTGGCCTGCTCTGCCTCGGCTGAATGCCTGCGCCGTCACTGATGCCGCACTGAAACACTGAACAACGGAGCCGTGCTCTCCACCTCGCGCATGGAACGCCGGTAGCCCGCCGGCTGATCGACACCGTGCCTAGTTCCAACGTTGCGCACGAGCCTCGTCACTGCCGCCACGCATTGCTGCCTTCCTGCCCTGCATCCGAGTGTCTACATTGGCCGCCACTGTCCCTACGCCCCGCAGTGTCTACCTGGCCACCAATGTCCGTGCGTGCGCCCCTCCGCAATTATGGTGCGGCCCGCTGCAGTGCGTCCCCAACTGCATCTACTTGTCCGAGCCCTTGCGCTGCTGCCAGCCCGGGCACGCCTCCCTGTGGCCGCCCTGCATCCAGTGCTGCAGCTGGCACGCGCCGCAGCAGTAGCGCACGCCACGGCAGCGCGCACACGTCTTGATACGCCGGCGGCTGCCGCCAGCCTCCTCCCCGCCGGCGGCCATGAGCCCCGCCTCGCTGCCGCCCACCAGGCTGCTGCAGGCGGGGTTGCCGCACAGCGCCAGGCCCGCCTCGCCCGGCACGGCCGCCACCGAGGCGTGGTCTGGCCACAGCCGCGACACGGCCGCGCCGCCCGCCGGCACTGCCTCGGCGCCCGCCGGCATAGCCAGGGCGGCAGCAAGCACCACCCCCACCGCCCGCATCGCCTCCACCGCCTCCACGTCCGCCGCGGTCATGCCAACCGGCTCGTGCGAGGGCGCGGGCGGCGCCGCTGGGGTGGCAACCTGCGCCAGGTGCAGCATCGCCTCTTTCAGGTGCTCCACCATCTTCATCGCACCATCCGCGCGGCCAGGCGGCTCACCCGCTGCTGGCTGTGTCCCCAGCGCCGCCGCAGTCGCCTGCATCTGCTCCAGCCAGGCGGCTGTGTCCAGGTCATCCATCAGGAAGCGGCTCCAGCCCGCCGCCGCCTCAGCAGCTGCAGCTGCAGCCGCGGGCGTGGCCCCACCGGCCTCACTCGTGTTCAAGCTGTGGCAGGCCGCTGTAAATGCTATTTGGCATAACAGCATGTGGTAGTTTAACTCGGCATCGACTGCGTACGCCGGCGCATCCGTAACTGACCGCACCGCGTGCCGCATCAGCGGCGGCAGCCAGCGGGCCAGCGCAAAAGCCGTCAGCCGCTGCTGCTGGTGCGCCGC
This sequence comes from Chlamydomonas incerta, assembly GCA_016834605.1. Classification (NCBI taxonomy): domain Eukaryota; kingdom Viridiplantae; phylum Chlorophyta; class Chlorophyceae; order Chlamydomonadales; family Chlamydomonadaceae; genus Chlamydomonas; species Chlamydomonas incerta. The sequence goes on from JAEHOC010000010.1 coordinate 308,710, forward strand.
CACAGAGCCGGCGGGCGGGCAGCCGCCGGCAGCCGCCATCCAGTTCAGGTCGAGTTGGATGCTGTCCGGGTGGATGCGGTTGTTGATGGGCAACACCAAACCCGCCGCTGGCAACGCGGGGAACGTAGCAGCGCCCAACATGCGATGTCCTGGGTATTCCTCGCCCTGGTGCTCTCGTCCGCTGCTCCCGACGGCGCTACTGCTGCTGCTGCTGCTACTGCTGTCGTCACTCCAGCGGCGAATGGTGTCTCTGGCGCCAGTGCTGCTGCTGCTGGTGCTGCTGCTGCTGCAGGCTTGTCGAATCTGGTGATCAGCCGGGCCGAGTGCCCAAGCCTGCTCCGCCAGGGCCGCCACGATTACGTTGTTCAGGGCGACAACCTTCACGTCCAGATCTGCGCAGACGATGCGGTGTTGCCCCCACAGCGCGGCTCTCGCGTCCCCCAGCACCGTGAGCATCTTGCCCACTGTGACCAAAAGTGAGGCCACCTCCGGCAGGGGCGCGTGCGCTAATATCGCCGGCCACACGCCCGATGTGCGCAGGACGGCGTTGAGGGCCCACGACGCCAAGTGAGCGGCGTCCAGGAAGCGTTCGATCGCCGCCTCGCCGCCCGTCCCAGCTGCTGCGGCGGCAGCTGCTGCGGCATCACGACAGCTGCGGCGCAGCAGGCCCTCTAGCGCGGGGAGCAGGCCGCTCGACAGGGCGCAGCGCAGGCTGAAGTCGGGGGCCGCCCAGTCAGGTCTGGCGTGCGCGGCAGCTGTGGCTGCTGACGCTGTGGCTGTTGCAGCTGGGACACCGCTGTCGGTCACGCAGGCCGGCGGCGGCGACAGCGGCGGCGGCTGTGGCAGCTGCAGCTGCAGCAGTAGCCCCACGTGCTGCAGCAGCCACCTCGGGCCGTGCATCCACGTGAACGTTTCGCCACCAGCGGCGTCTGCGGGACAAATGCCGGTGCTGGGACTGGTGTCGGTTGTCGCAGCATCCGCCAGACGCGCCAACGCACGCGGCAGCAGGAGCCACAGCCCCGGCAGCCGAGCCGCCGCCTGGCGGGGCTTCAGCTCCATCAGCAGCCGTGACAGCAAGATGGGCGCGTCCACGCACGTGGCCGAAGGCGCCGCGAGCTCCAGCGCCACCGCGAGCGCCGCGTGCGTCATCTCGTACACCTGCACGGCAGTGAAGGACGGCGGGTGCAGCTGCGGCACCGCGGCCGCCTCCGCGGCCGCTGCGGCTGCGGCCTCCGCTGGCGTCGCCGTCCCGGCCACGACCTTGCGCATCACCGGGCCGTGCGGAAAGCTGGCGAAGAGCTCTGCTGGCGGCGGCTGGCCCAGTCGCGGCAGCTGCGGGCCCGAGACTGTGAGGTTCCAGACTTGTGCCGCGAGCTCGACAGCTTCCATCAGGCTGTCACCAGTCGCAGACACCGTGAGGCCCGGTGGCGCAAGCAACGGAGAGGCGAGGAGCCGCGCAGGCAGCCCGAACCACCGCGGCTGTGGGATGTGCTGTGGCAGCGGCGGCCGCCCGCCTCCATCGCTCGCTGCTCCGCCGTTGCACGTGCCGGTTACTGCTCCGCCTGCCCCCGCCGCCGCCCCCGCCGCACCCGCTGCCGCATCGGGCTGGCACCGGTTCGTCAGCGCCACCAGCAGCTGCGCGATGAAGAACTGCACGCCCGGCCCCGACAGCGCCGCCCGGCGGCCCCGCTCCTGCTGGCACGCCACGTCATGTCCATCCATGCCCCGCCCAAACCAGGTGCGCGGGCTGGGAATGGGCGTATAAGTCGCCACCATCACAAACAGGCTGATCCATGTATGCCACGCTTTGCCCCCGTCCGTGCCCTCTCGCAGCCACATGCCGAAGCAACTCTTGGTAAGCTTCGCGCCCCCGCTGCTGCCGCTGCTGCTCGCGGATCCGCACGTGCGGCCACACTCCGCAGTCTGCGCCCGCACCAGCGCCGCCGTCATGGCCTCGATGAGCCCGCTCTCCAGCAGGCACACCACCGCACCCGGCGCGGAGCTCCCCAGCACGAGCCGCATACTGTTGCTGCACCAGGCGACGCACGTTAACAGGTCGAGGCGCAAGTTGGCGTTGCCGGCGGCGCTGGTGCTGGTGCTGCTGGGAAAGCCGCTGTTGGTGTCACTGCCGCCGCTGCTGGCGTTCCTTAAATTGCCTCCACCGCCTCCACCGCCTCGCTCGCTGCTGCCGCCACAACACTCAAAGCCGGGCAGGACCAACGCCGCACAGAGCCCCACCAGCGCCTGCGGCAGCTGCGCCTGAAGCGCCGCGCGGGCCAGCGCGCCGGAATCTTCGCCCCGCCCGCGCAGCACTTGGGAAAACACGGCCAGCAGCTGCCGTGCGTGCCAGAGCAGCTGCCGCAACGCCTCGTCCTCCGACCGCGGCCCACGCTCCCCCTCCAGCTGCCGCAACTGCTGCTGTGCCAGTACCCGGGCGGCCTTGCGGACGGCCCAGCCGAGAATGGCGAGGAGGCCGAAGGGGTCTGCCAGGTCAAGCCATAAGTCGATGCTCTTTGACGTGAAGCGCGACAGAATGCGGGCGGGCACGTCGCGGCCTTCGGCAACCGCCTTGAGCGCGGTCGCGAACCCGGCCGAAGCGACCGCTCGCTCCGCTGCTGCCGCCGCTCGCTCCGATGCTGCCACTGCCGCCGCCTGCGCCTCCTCGACCTGAAAGAAGTCCGAGACCGTGGCAGGCCGCGTAGCTGCAGAGCCGGCCCTGGCCTGCGGCATTCTCGCCTTCGCCGCTGCTTGGCGTTGGAGATTTGGCGGGAAGCCGTTGGCGCTCACTGTGCTTGCAATGCGACTGCCATTAATGGAAGGAGGGCGGCTAAAAAGAATAGGTTGCAAAGAGTTGAGGCCGAAGTTCTGGCGCCCATAGAAGTCCATTATGAATCGTCCGCAGCGCCATCGCCCCCATTGCCCGGCCCCCCTCTTGCCCGGCGCATCGGCTGTCCTGCGCCTTTCCCCAATCACCCCAATCGCCAAGAAATACGCAAGCCGCCACTTGCCCACACACCCCTAGCTGCCATCCTGCGCAGGCGCAGACAGTGCGGCCCCCACACGTGCCCCCCCAAAGCACGCGCCACACCTCCCCCTGCCCGTCAGCAGCTTGCCAGCGATGCGCCCGCCCGCCCCGCCGCCCGGCCCTCACACGCGATCACGTCAGCCACGCCTCCCCTGTCGTCAGCGGCGCCTGCACGCCTGAGCGTGGCATGCCGGCATCCGTCGCAGGGCGCGTGTCCTGCCTGCTCTGCCTCCCTCCTCCTCCTCCACCGCAGGCTGCAGCCCTACGGCGGTACGGCGCTGCTGTACGGCGCGCCAGCTAGCTCTACGCCCGGGTCTCGTTGATGCGGTGGTACAGCCACTGCAGGATCGTGTGGAAGGCGTCGTCGGCCACCGGGTAGGCGGGCAGCGGCCGGAAGGGCGTGTCGCGCGCCGTCAGCGACGCCGCCGCCAGCGCCGCCTCCGACGCCGGCACGGCGGCGGGCGCGCCCGCGGCGATGCGCTTGAGGTGCGCCGCCATGACGGGCCCGGTGGCGTAGGCGAACCTGCGCGCCGTGCAGCAGCCGGGAGCGATCGGATTTTACGTGGTTTTGTGTCCTTGCTGCAGGGCTTTCGAGGCAGGCAGGTGGCTTCTGCCCATCCCCCATCACGCCCAGCAACACGCCCGCGCGGCCGCCACCTGCCGCAGCCAGCACCAAGCAGCCTGGCGGCCCCATCACCACCAGCCCCACCACCAGGCCGCCACCCCACCCACCTGTGCCACACGCGCGCCAGATTGCGCTGCATCTTGGCCACCCGCTCCGGCGGCACCGCCTCCAGCAGCTGCGGCAGCGCCTCCAGCGCGGCGTCGTCCTCGCGGATGCGGATGCTGAAGGACTCCCAGTCCAGGATGCTCTCAAACACGGCGTGCACGTTGTCCATGATCTGCGGACGGCGTGAGCGGGTGAACGGGGGCGTGGGGAGGCGGCGCGTGTTGTTGTCCAAGCTCCAAACGACAGCCGGGGGCGGGGGTCCGGTGTGCCGGGACTGGCGAACGCGAACGCGGCCGCGGCCGAAGCCATCCCGGACCTGTTGCGACTCTGCCAGCCTTTGACCTGTACCTACGGCGGGCGGGCATGACTGCAGAGCTCAGCATGCCGCGCTCCCAGCCTCGCATCCTCCCATCCCCCCCACCGTCCCCACCCTCCCCAGCCTCGCAACCTCCCAGCCTCCCGGCCACGCCCCACGACCCACCACCACGGGGATGCAGCCGTGCAGCACGGCGTCCTCGGCGCGCGGTGACCAGCCGTCTCCGGGCAGCACCAGGCAGAAGCGCGAGCGCAGCAGGTGCTCGCTGTAGCCGCCGCGCACCATCTCGCCGTTGCCAAAGTAGACCTTGTGCTTGGCGGCCCAGCCGTTCTTGTGCCACAGGCTGCGCGGGCGCGGGCGTGGGCGTGGGCGTGGGCGTGGGCGTGGGAATGGGCGGGGGCGTGGGAGTGGGTGGATGGCAGTTTAGAATGGGGGCGGCGTAGCGGGGGCGCGAGCCTGCGTGTGCCGCACACCACACCGTCACCACACAAGCGCGTCACTCACTGGAACAGCTTCTGCCGCAGGCCGCGGGAGTACTGTGGGAAGCGCGCCTGGCCGATGTCGCCTGCGGCAGCAGCGGCAGCAGCGGTTCGCGCACACACAAACACGTTTACAGCATAGCAGTGCACGCAGCTTTGGGCGTGTGGGGGCTCACGTTGGTTCCCAGCCACAGCCCCGTGCCTGCATCCCTGGCCAACGGTGCACAACTCCACAACCCCACGCAACATGCCCACGTCTCGCACATGCCCACGTGCCCACATGCCGCCACGCGCCCACACGCCCACGCGCCCACACGCCCCCAATACTCCCCCCCTGTCCCGCACCTCTGAAGTAGCACAGCAGGTCGCGCACCAGCGGCGTGCCGCCCAGCAGCGGCGAGTCGCGGAAGTGGTCCACACTCTTGAAGGCGGGGATGACCAGGTCCTGTGTGCGTGTGTGTGTGTGTGAAGGCACAACGGATGATGGAGCAGTCAGGGACATGGGCAGGTGATTAGCGACACACGCGGGCGGCCGGGTGGGTGCGCCGTTGTGGGCGTCGTGTGGGTGGGTGGGTCGGTGAGTGGGCTCGCGCCATCGCCAATCAGCGCCATGCGGGAGCGGCACATGCACACACGAGCACATCACGCACATGCGCACACGAGCACGTGAGCACGTGCGCATTCACACACACAAGTGCCCTCGCCGCCCCGCCCGCACCTTCGTTGGGTCGTAGCAGGGGTGGCCTCGCGAGCGGCTCTGCCAGTCCATGCCCGGCCAGCCCTTGAACTCCTCGGGCATGACCATGTCGTAGTTGTCCTGGGAGGGGGGAGGGGTTCCATGCATGATTATTTAAGACGAGATGATGATGGGGTGGGGGGTGGGGGGTGGGGGGGGGGAGGGAGAGGGGAGAGGGAGGGTTTGCTGCAAAGCAGGTGCGGTGGGGTTCTAATCACGAACAAGTAAACGACGTGTGACGTTGACAGGTTGTTGCGGCAGAAGAGTCGTGGCGTCAGGTAAGGTGGCGCCAGGCAAGGCAGTAGGCACAATCTGAGCCGGGTGGCCGGGCACACACACACCCTACAGGACGGGCACCGCTGCGGCATGCGCACGCTGGCAGCGCCCAATGCGGCAGCGCACCGGCCGCCCAGCAGCGCCTGAGCCGGGAAGCCCGGGGCCCCGGGGCCGGGGCCGGGCGTCGGGGTCCGGGGAACCGGGGTGCGGGGGGCCGCCGCCACCACGCACCTGCAGGTATCCGGTGTTGGACTTGTGGTCCTGGTCCATGCGGCCCCAGTGCGTGAGGATGATGGAGGTGTTGAAGATGACGGACGGCATGTAGCAGGCGCCCTCGTCGGGCGTCATCTGCGGGCGGGGGGGAGAGCGGGAGAGGGGGTTGGGGCCGGGCGGCGGGGCGCACAGCATACGGCATACGGCATACGGCACTGCATGCAGATCGTGTGGGTGGAGCGGAGGCAGCAGGGGCACGCCTAGCACGCCTGGCGGCCGCCTGGACGGGGGCGGCGGCGGAGCTATGTACGGCACGACACTGTACGGCACGATACGGCCCGGTTGAACCCAGCTGCCGATGCTGACGTGGCGATCCCGAGTCCGAGCAAGGTCACAAGCGCCCTACCGCCCGCCCTACCGCCCGCCCGCTCACCAGCCAGATGTGGTCCCGGCCGCCCCTCCGGTTCCACCAGGGGTAGGTGCTCGAGATGTGCGCGTGCACCTGGGGGTAGGGGCGGGGTTCCATACATGATTAATTAAGGGGTGGGGGTTGCAAGGATCGTTGGACAAGCGGTACAGGATGCACTGAAGACTGGGGGCGGCGTCGGGCAAAGTGGGTCAAGCGTTTGCGAGGTGACTTTTGTTTCAACGCCCAGCCGCAGCGGAGCCACAGCCCCTCAACCCAACTCACTTGGCCCCTATCCCCACTCCCGCTTCTGCTCCCAGCCACCACCACCACCGCCGACTCACTTCTGTCAGCATGTTGGATACATGCATGGTGCGGGTGTGAGCTGTGAGGGGGCACAATGGGTGCGGGGTACCAGCGTTGACGGCGTGAGTGCTGGATGATGTCTGACAAGAGGGTGGGGCGAGCACGGGTGCCCACCAGCCACTGAAGACCAGCGCCAGTAGCACTGCCGTCGGCGCGGCAGGGCCGGCTCCGGCACCCAGGACCGCCCGCACCAGGACCCGCCAGTGCCGCCAGCCCCTAGGTCCCGCCTGTATCAGTGCACCTGGGGCACCCTGCCACCTCCTCAAGGGGTTCCCAGCAGCCCAGCGACCCAGCGACCCTGCAACCCGTCAACCCAGCAACCCACCTAGCGGGGCGTACCACCACGGCCCGTCCGCCCAGCCCAGGATAGGCCTGTGGAGCGAGGCGGGGCGGGGGCAGGGCGTAGCAGCGCGGCGGCGTGCCACGTGTTGCGGCGCAGGGGCGTCAGGGGACACGTGTGCGGCACGGCCCGCTTCGCCAGGCCCACTCCGCGTCATGCGTCATGCGTCATGCGGTGCTGCTGCGCACCCACCACATGTAGCAGGTGACGTAGACGGGGACGTAGAAGAAGTCCGCCTCCTCGGGGTCGAACGTCCTGTGGTGGGGCGGGACCGTGAGGTCGGGGGTCGGGGAGGGAGGGGCGGCGGGCGTCCCAGGGTGTGTGTTTTGCGTGCGCGGCTGGGTCCGGCATGCTTGCGCGCACCGCATCACACCGCACAGCCTGTACCTGGCTGTACCTGACTCGTCGGCAGCTGGCCTCCCCACCCTGGTTTAGCTTGGGCTGGTATTCACAAGCCCCCAGCCACCTACCCCACACACGCACAGATCCCACCTGTGCTCGCTCTGCAGCAGCGTCTCGTGCAGGTACGCCTCCACGCTGTAGGTCATGGACAGCAGGAAGGTGCTGTTGTCCTGGCCGAAGCGCCGCCACATGCAGGCGTCGCTGCGGCGTCAGGGCGGCGGGGAGGTGTGTGGTTGGGGTGGGAGGGACGGGGGATATGTGGTTGGGGTGGGATTCCGTGCATGGTTAATTAAGATAAAAGATGATGTTGACAGGTCGTTCGTCGGGAGGGAGGAGGCCGGATCAGGGATGGCGAGCCCCGGTGCACCAGTTGTAAGGAGAGGTGGTAGGACACGGTGTTAAAAACAACAAACAGACGGACAAAAAGGACAGGGCGTGCGGGCGAGGTCGAAATGGAGGCCATGCAGCGGAGAAGCCGAGAGGACTGGAAACATGGGTGGTGAAGGGTTTCCGGCTGAGAGAGAGGCGCGCAAAACCGCGCCCAACTCACGCGCCCAGTCGCAGCTGCAGGAACTTGGTGGTGTAGTCAGTGAGGTCGTAGATCTGCGCGCAGCATAGAAGGAGAAACAGCAGGGGCGTGGGCAACGGAGCCGTGGACTAGTCGGGCCTTTATGAGCGTGCGTCTACACACGACAAAGGGACGAGCGCCACGGCACAACGCAAGATGCAGGCGGGCTCGGCAGCAGCGACACGCTACCAACAGTACCAAGCCCAGCATAGTTCCACGCCCTCGCCTCTGCGCCGTCCTCCCCCTCCCCACGCACATAGATGAGCGGCCGCGGCCGCGTGGGCAGCGGCCGGACGCGCAGTGACGCGGGCGGCACCTCGACCACGCGCTTAATCCACGGGCGCTGCAGGTAGCCTGCGCGGGGCGAGAGGCAGTTAAACGTTCGCGTTGGAATGGGTGCAGGAGGCGGCCGACTATGCATGTTCCAGCAGTTGACCTTCCCCGCAACCGCCGCCTTGACCCCACCTTCGTCCAGCTCCAGCCCGGCCTTCTTGCGGCTGCAATCCATGCCGTACCACCCGGGGTGACACCTGCGGCCGCACACATGGGCGCCGCGGAAACCGTGTGTTCCGTCAGCGGCGCGGCCGCGGGCAACGGACACGCAGCGAGAAGCAGTGCAGGTCGTGAGTCCTCCACGGCGGTGGACTGGCACCCAAGGCAACAGTGCGCCGCTTGCATAACAATTGCACACAAGTTCTCTCTCCCTTTCCCTTGTAAGGTACTCTCTAGCACACGCACACTCGCACACCCTTGTCGAGTTGATCGCGGGGTCGACTGTGAAGGGAGTGCAGGCAGGAACACGTGGCACGCGTGCAGTACACATTGCCCCCCCACCCATTCTATGATTTGTCCTCAACACGCACCACACGCACACCGCGCAGCCTCACCGGCACCAGCCCATGTGGCAGTCGCCGTGCCCCGTGCACTGATTGGGACAGAACGGCTCGTACTGCTGCGACCCGTCGCACGGCCAGCCGTTGCCGTCCTGCGCGCAACCCCCAGGGGCCGGAAGGACGGCAGGAGGGGCTCACAAGGCGCGAACACGCGAAGGGCCAAGTGCCGGCGGGGACACCGTGTGCGGCTACAACACGCGGCACTGGATCCAAACAATCGTGGCAACAGCGTCGGCGTGTGGAGTACGGCGGCAGTGTGCCAACCCATTCCACCGCCCGCAGCCCGAGACTCCAAACTCACCCACACACAGCCGCATTGGCTGCCAGGCGAGGGGGCATGCATGCATGGCACGGACAGCACAGCACAGTAGGGGGCATGCATGCAACGGCAGGGGCATCAGCAGGCGAGATCTGTGGCCCGGGAACAGCAAACAGCAGCCAACCCCGTGCACCCGTGGTGGCGGCCAACAGCTCATGTACGCCCACACCCAGCCGCCCGGCGCACTCACATTGGGTTGGGGTCCTTATTGCACCAGCCATCGGGCCCGTACATGTCTGCAGGCGCAGGCGCGGTTGGGGGGGGGGCGAAGGGAATCATACTTCAAGAAACATGTGTCAGAGAGCACAAGGGAATTATACCTCACGAAACATGTGTGTGCGTGTGAAAGTGTGCGTGTGAAAGTGTGCGTGCTTCATGGCCACCGCTGTCCTCGCTCTGCAGCAAGGCGGCAGAGCCCGGCGCTTGTCAGGCAACGCGGGTGTTGCGCGGATTGGCGGCATGCCTCCTGCGCGGCGCTCTTACCGCTGTCCTTGATGTGCGGCCGGCCCCAGTCGATCCGGCTCCCATCTTTATCCTGTTGCGATGACGCGAGCACACACAACAGATCCAGCTTTGTAACCGCCGGAGCGACGGGTGCACAGAACCGCGCTCGTCTCCAACGTTCGCCCCGCAGCCGGCCCTTCGCCCCAATCCTCGCAACCTGGCTGCTGGCTTCAGCAAGCAAAGCCCCACGCCGCTGCCCCCTACAATGTCCCTCAGCCCGCTCCAGCTCCCGCTCCCGCTCCCGCTCCCGCTCCCGCTCCCGCTCCCGCTCCCGCTCCCGCTCCCGCTCCTGCTTCCGTTCCCGTCCCTCCTCCCGCTGCACCGTACGCACCACTCCAATCATGCACCCGTCCGTCATGGGCCGGCCCCACTGCACCGGCGGCGTCCACGGCGGGGAGCCCTCGGGCGCGGGTATCTGCGGCCGACATGGGGCACGCGGTTCATCGTGGATACGTCGGTGCATGCATGGTGCGTGGTGCGTGGTGTATGTAATACATACACGGATGGGGCCTGACACAGCAACAGGCCCTCGCATCACCGCCGCCAAAGGCCGCTCTGCCGGCGAGGCGCCGCTCTCACATGTCGGTACTTGCTGTCTCGGCCGCACGTGCACAGGGCTAGGTGGTCGATACAATAGCCTGCCGGGGCAAGGGAGAAGGAGGTTGCAGCAGTGGGGCGGGATGGGTGGGGTGGGTCTGGGTTGGAGCGAAGGGGTGCCGGGTTATACCAGCGACCCTGCAAGCGGAGGCTGATGGGGGCATGATGACACGCGGCCTCGTGCCGACCGTGCCTGCTTGCCTCGTCACAGCCCCGATCACTGTCCCCTCTTATGCACGCGCATCGGGTTTTGGTAGGTTTTTGGTTCAATTCGGTTGGGCTTCCCTCTGAAGCCACACCCCTACCCGAGCAGCGGCTAGCGATCCAGCCGGGCGCCTTGACGTCCAGGTCGTGCTTGTCCGGCCCGATGTGACCCTGCACGGCCACACAAGGGGGGGCACGCCATGAGCAACTGGTGACGGCCACCCAGCACGGCACTGCACCCAGCACGGCAGATGGACATGCATCACCTCTATCACCACCACCACCACCGCCACCACCGCCGCCGCAACAAACAGAAATGCCGACAACAACTAGACTATAGCAGTTAGCAGCTACTCGCCACGGACTCGTTGACGTTGACCTCGTGTGGGTGCCGGAAGCGGTTGGTGCACGGCCGCTTCACCTCTCGCTCGCACGCCGGCCCGGTGCGGCCTGCGGGCACGGGACACATCGCACCGGGTGTCGAGGTCAGTCACCAGTACAGCCCGCACGCCGCGAGCCCTTCATGGTCAACTCTCAACCGAGAACGCCCATGCCCACCCGGTGGTGTGCCCGCCTCCGCACCGGCCTTACGCATCCGTCCGACACGACCCGCACGACCCCACTCGCTGGGACCGTCACCGCCACAGCACCCACCCGCCGGGCACTCGCACAGCCCCCAGTCGTGGTTGCAGTTGCCCCAGCCGCTGCAGCCGCCGGGGCACTCCTTGTCGCCGCGCGGCGCCGCCCGGTACGGCACCAGCTCCTGCCGCAGGTAGGCGCCGCACCAGCTGCCCCGCACCACCGCGCAGCGCCGCCGCAGATCGCTCTCATCGCGCCTCGCCTCGCCGCCGCCACCGCCCGCTAGGTCGCTATGGTCTGCGTGGGCGGGATGAGTGGAGGCAAGGGAAGACGCGGGGCGAGATGGAAGGGGAGCGTGTGGTGTGTGGTATGCCTGAGGCGTTCAATTCTTGTACAAAGTGTGAGCACGTGCGTGCGTGAACCCATAAGCGCGCGGGGGTGTGGGGTGCTGAGGTTGTGGGGTTGCGGGTCGAGGGAGCGGCTATGGCGGCGCTTGCGTGTGGGGGGTGCGGGTCGGGCCCCGGGGTGTGTTGGATTACAGGTCCGTGTGATGGAGGCACTGACACGCATCCCCACGCCTGGGTCAACACGTTAACCTTCGAGTTGCCCCCCGCCACATGGTCGGCTCGCCACCGCTGGACCAAATCCCCAGTTCCCCACGCCGTATCCCCCACAGACCGTCAATCAAGAGTGCACGCGTACCTGTGCGGTTGGACCCCGCGCCGCTGTTGCTGCCGTTCAGGAACTGCCTCGGCGGCAGCTCAATTGATATTTGGGGCACTTGGAATCCTATTTGTAGGAGGGTTCTCCGGCTGCTGGTCGCCGCTAGGTCCTGCGGACGGGGTTGAGCAGCGTGAGGACGGCGGGTGTTGCAGCTCGCCCCCAGCAAGTGCCCAGTCTGGCGGACTCCGCAATGTCACAACCCACCTGTTCGCCCGTCCACGGAAGCCATGACGCATATGCGTGCCCAAGTAAGAGACCCAAGCCAAGCAAGCGGAAGCACGCTGCGCGCATTTCGTTCGCGCTAGTACTGTTTATCCGGAATGCCAAATCCTACAGCATTGTTTGAAGTCCTTCTATCGCCATGCCATCCTATAGCACCATAAAACTAACGATTTCGATGAAACTGTCCAACGCGCGCAAAACGCTGGTCACTGTAGGATCGCAAAAACGGTGCGAACGCTCGGCTACTAAAACAAAAATTGTATGTCGGTGAGAGTTGTGACTTCTGGCTGGAGCGCGGGTGCCCGAGCCGCCTGGATCCTGTTCCCCCCGAAAAATGACACGCGCCACAGGTGCTGGGACCAGGGCATGGGATGAGAGCGGCATGACCCAGCGGTGACAGATGCATCCCCGAACCCAACGAGCCCTGGCGCGGTAGCAAGGCAGGGGTTGCGGCTGTGCGACGCGGTTACTGTACCGATGCGCGCTGGCTGGCTGTCGCAGTTTGCTCGCCACAGATGCTGGGCACACGACTCCCCCCCCCCCCCCCCCCCCCCCGCGCTGCTCGGTATTGCACGCAGGCCAGGGAAGACCAATACGAGCGGCACGTCTCCTCATCGTATGCTTACAGATTACAGATATCATACCGAAGGTTGGGTTCTTGAAACGCGGGTTGTCGGGGGTCTGGCCCAGAACGCGCACACATCCCCAGAACACGCATTGGGGGAGCCGCTTCCAGGCCTCATCTTGTATTGCTGCCACACGCAGCCCCCCGCCCCCCTTCAGCGGCAATGGCAACAGCCGAGCCGTGTTCGTCTTCGTTTGCGCCATGCAGTTCCCGACCATATGTCTACAGAGAGATTCACTAGCTCACAGGCCCAAGCCCCGTCCACATGTTACGACGGTCAACCCACCGGCCCCCAGACACCAGAGCCAAACAATCCACACTCTCATACTCGCCCTGCCTGCCCATGCACTCGGGGCTAAGCAGCAGGCGGGCACAAACCTTCCACATGAATGATGGAGTACAACAAGACAGGGCCCAAACACCTAGCCCTGATACCAACACCCGAGTTCTTCATGCCGCATAGGGGCGTCGGCGCAGGGTGCATGCATACACTACCCATGCAGCCGCAACCGCATGCCACCTGGCGGTAAACGCACGCTCATGCCTGAGCATACCAATACAAGCTCACACCACGCCTGCACGACATGCTTCCACGGAGTCAACCGACGCCCAGCAGTTGCGCGCAACAGACGCCTGCTGTCGGCGCCACCGACGCCGCAGTGGCCCCAAGCTCCAGCTTGACTGGGCCAGAAGCACCAAGCACCACATCCTGCATTCCTGCTGTCCCGCGGCTCTAGTTGCGGTACGTGGGCAGGGTCTTGCGGAAAGCCTCCTTCTCATCCTCCTGCACCTGTGGACCGAAAAGCACACGTGCAAGCAGTTAGTGCCTCGGCAGTGGAAACCCCGGGGACCGCCGCAACACTGAGAGTCGCCCCAGGCAAGAAACGCCCGCTGCATCCGACGTCCCTGCATATCTGCCACCCACAGATCGTGCTCTGACCCTGCCACAGCCCCACACCATGCAATCTTCAGCCCCGCGACCTCTCGCCCCGCCCAGAACCGGCCCCCTTGCAGGTGGCCCCACGCCGCAAGCAGCCCCACACGCGCCCTGCGCGCACCTGAGGGCCGTCGGGGTTGGAGGGGTAAGACGCCTTGTACTTGCGCTGCCCGCCGCAGCCCAGCGACTTGCGGGTGTCGACGCCCGTGACCGGGTTCACGCCGCCAGCGTACTTGCACAGGGCCTGCGGTGGCGGTGCGGCGGGGAGCCGGGTCAGGCATCACTCATCAGAGACGCGCCCAAATAGAACACAGCCTGCCCGAAGCCGCATGAGCCGGTCGCTGCACCTGCCCATGTCGCACCGCCCTAGCCGCAGCGTCATTGCAACAGGGCACTCCCACCCGCCCCACCCGCGGCCTGCCTCCCCCCCCCACACACACATACGGTACACACACGGTACATGCCGCGCCCGCCTCTCACCATGACCTGCGTCTTGTCCAGCAGCGCGTTGGTGAAGTCGGCGCCCTCGATGACGGCGTCCTTGAGGTCGGAGCGCGTGAACACGGCGCGCTGCAGGATGGCGTTCTTCAGGTTGGCCTCCACCATGGTGGCGCGGTCCATGAGCACGTCCGACAGGTTGGCGTCCTGCGGCGGTAGTGGGTGTGGGTGAGGGTGGGGCGTTGTGGGTGGGCGGTGAGGAGGGGGCGCAGCAGGAGCGGGTTGGCTGGCTGGCGGTGTCCGGGATAAGGGGTGGTAGCCGCGCTGGAGGGCGCGCGCCCCCGTCGGCCGCCCAGATTGGATCCAGAATTCGAGATGCCGCAGGGCCGGCTATGGTGACGAGTGAGCACCTCGTTGGTATAGTTGGGCAACCCGGTACACTACATTAGGTGGCGGCGGCGGCGGTGCCTGACCCACCTCGAAGTTGGTGCGGAAGGTGACGGCCTTGATGAAGTAGGCACCCTGCAGGTTGGAGCCCTTGAAGGTGGCGTTGCGGCAGTCGGCGGAGGTGAAGTTGGAGCGGCGCAGGTCCTGGTTGCTGAAGTCCTTGCCCTGGATGTCCGCCTCGCCGTACTGCATGGCAGAGCCGATGCCGAACTCGCCGCCTGCAGGACAGGCGGGGAGGGAAGGTGAGACGGGCGGGCGGCGTTTACGGCACGTGTCGTGCGTGCAGGGCTGACAGCGGCAGGCCGCGCCACTGCGGCTGGCTGGCGGTGCGGGCGAATGTGACAGCGCTTGGGGCACGACGCGGATTACGGGGTGGTTGGTGGCCGGGAGGACCCGAGTGCTGCGGGTATGACTAAAGCCAAGGGTCGGGCCGCGCCCGCCGCGGGCGACGTTGAGCGCGCCAGAACCACACGACCGACCGAGAATTCGCGCCCCACCCGTTAAACAGCTTTGCCAAGGTCCGCAATGTCACCGGTGATGTTTTACTTTCGCATGCAGGCGATGCACATACGCGGGCTCTGTTTCGCGAACGCTGCCCTTCGCGACCTCACATTGAACCACTTGCCCATATCCCGGGACCGAAATTCGCTTCTTGTTATATTATTTTCAGCCAGACGCGCACCTGTGGCGGCCTCATAGGCGTTCAGATCGGCAAGGGCGGGGCCCGCAAGCGACAGTGTCGCAGCCAGGGCCACGGCAGCTGCGCCGGCGCCCAGGTGCTTAGCAGCGGAAGCCTGCACCGTGACGGTGCGGCTACGGCTGGAGACAGCCGGGCGGGCGACAGACGCGCGACGCATGGTGAGGGCCATGTTGTGCAAGTGAAAAGAGAGGAAGAACGAACGGCTTGTGTAAAACGTGTGGGACGATGCAACCCTACCAATACATTAAACCAACCGCGCAGTCGCTTAAATGCCGCGCCAGTCGCAGCGATTGGTCGCTGCACGCTCGTCCACACCATCCGGGCAGGCCGTACACCCCGCGCTGCGAGATCCAGCTCGCCGACACGGCTGCACATTTTAAGTGCGCTCACCAGCTCAAATCATTATCAGCAAGTCCAGCAGTCACTTCAATAACGAGGCTTGGTCTGTTCACATACCCCCACGAAAACAGACCACACAACCAGAGCCACGCAGCACGAGGGCGGCGCCCCCACAGGGATGCCGGCGCCGCTTCTTGACGCGTTGCCAGACGCCTTGAGCGTCACCGCCAGTCTGCATTTCCTCCCGCGGCACATAACACATGTGCAACAGGGGGGCCTGCACGCCTCCCAGCTGCCCAACTCAACGCAAGCTTCATGTGGTCCACATAGCCGCACCATCACGCACCCACACGGCTGTTGCCCGCCCGCTCATCCCTGTGCAACGCAGCCCAACCGTCCCAACACCACTCTCCACGTCCTCCACAGCACGACGCCCTGCATGCGCCGCATGCACTGCGCGGACCTCCAAGCAGCCCCCCTCCCCTCCCTCCTCCCTCTCCATTTCTACGCCCCTGCACACTCTCCCACCGCTCATAACTCATCTTCCCAACCGCCCCTCCATTCCGATACCCCAGCCGCTCCTCCTCCGCCAGCGCCGCCCTCACGCGACCTCGTCCGCGGCCTCCTCCTCCGCGCTGAGCCGCCGCCAGCTCTCCACCAGCACGGCCTGCCCGATGGGCTCCCCCTCCAGCGAGTCCACCCGGAACACGGTCACGCCGCGCGCCAGCACCGCCGGCGCGCCGGCGCCGGGGCCGCGCAGGCGCAGAGAAGGGATCGTCGAGAACCTGCGCGAGCGGGCGCGGCATGGCATTGCGGGTGAGCAGAAGCAAGGCTACGGGCTGGCGGTGAGCCCTGGGTGGCGGCTGGTGACAGCTGGCCAGCGGAGGTGCAGCGGACACTGTTGGAGCAGAACAGCAACGCCTGGCGCAGGGGACCACCTAAAACAGCAGGACTTGAGTACCAGCGACGGGGTGCGGTCGAGTCGCGGCCCGGCAACAAACTCACTGCTCCGGGCGCTCCGCGGCGTCGGTGCACGCCCACAGCCACTCGGCCTGCGAGGCGGGGTGCGTGGCGTCCGCCAGGCTCGCCGCCGCCAGGCCGCCGGTGGCGTCGTCGAAGGCGGCCAAGCCCAGCGCCTGCAGCGCTGTGCGGTTGGCGTACTCCAGCTGCGGGTCCTCGCTGTCGTCCTGTGGGGCACGGGTGATGAAACGGTCGGGGAGGGGAGGGGAGGGTCACGAGTGACAGCGTGCGTGTCAATAACCCGGTACCCGACGGGTGCCCGACTGCCTCCAGGACCGGCAAGCGCCCTCGGGCGCTCGCACAAACTGTGCGCGCTGACCGCAACCGCACTTGCACACGTCCAGCCCACGCGTTGCCCGCGGCACCGCGCACGCCCCCGCCATCCCCCTCCCACAGCGCACACCCCCGCCCCTCCCCCTCCCACACGCCCCC
Source organism: Chlamydomonas incerta (assembly GCA_016834605.1). Classification (NCBI taxonomy): domain Eukaryota; kingdom Viridiplantae; phylum Chlorophyta; class Chlorophyceae; order Chlamydomonadales; family Chlamydomonadaceae; genus Chlamydomonas; species Chlamydomonas incerta. The sequence continues at coordinate 325,546 of JAEHOC010000010.1, forward strand.
GCACCTGCACCAGCAGCATGTACGGCGCCTCCCAGAACGCCACCGGCCGCTCCTCCTCCGGCAGCGGCGAGCTGCTCGCGGCCGCCGCCGCCGCCGCGCCCATCGAGCCCGCCCCAGCACCGGCACCCGCAGCGGGCGCGGGCGCCGGCGGCTGCGGGTTGGCGGCTGCCGCCGCCGCCGCGGCCTTGGCGGCGGGCGTGTCCGCCAGCAGGCTGCGGCCGAGGTAGCGCTTGGCGCTGATCTCCACCAGACCCAGCAGCAGCGTGGACACCTGTGGGGTGGTACGTGGTGGAGGTGGGGTTGTGAATACCACCCCAAGCTGAACCAGCCTGACTAGACAGGTATTCCTTGCATGGCAAATGATATTGTTGACAGGTCGAGATATGGTGTTGACAGGTCGAGATATGGTGTTGACAGGTCGAGATATGGTGTTGACAGGTCGAGATATGGTGTTGACAGGTCGAGATATGGTGTTGACAGGTCGAGATATGGTGTTGACAGGTCGAGATATGGTGTTGACAGGTCGAGATATGGTGTTGACAGGTCGAGATATGGTGTTGACAGGTCGAGATATGGTGTTGACAGGGCGTTGCCACAGAGCAGGTGGGCGCCCAGCTGCGGAGTGTGTGGCTACCCAAGCTCGGCACTGGCAGTCGTGCAGCAGGAGGCTTCCAAAACCCCGCCAGGTGTACAGCGGCCGCGCGCCAGGGACAAGCTCTCCCACTTGAGACGGCCCTCCGGCGCCGGCTTCAGGCGCACGCAACCGTCCTCCGCCTCACCTCGTCCCGCCAGCCCTCCGCCGGCCCCGCGCCGCCCTCGGCCGCTTCCGCCGCCGCCATGGCCGCATCAACCTCCTGTCGCCGCAGCACAGGAGCACCGCATTGGAGATGGGGAGGGTGTATGTGAGGCGGAGAAGGCGTGGTTCAAAGTGGAGGCTTGCCGGTCGAGTTCAACGCACAGCACTTGGTGCCCCCGGCACCCGCCCAGCCCACGGTCCCCGCCCCCCGCCCCCCGCCCCCCGCCCCCGCCCCCCGCCCCCCGCCCCCCGCCCACGCCCACGCCCCACGCCCCACGCCCCACGCCCCACGCCCCACGCCCCACGCCCCACGCCCCACGCCCCACGCCCCACGCCCCACGCCCCACGCCCCACGCCCCACGCCCCCACGCCCATATCAGCCCGCGCCCCAGGCCCCCGCACCCCCGACCCCCACCTGTGAGCTGGCCTCCACCTTGGCCTTGAGCTCCGCCAGCTCCGACTCCCAGCCCTCGCCCAGGAACAGGCGCTCCATGGACTGCGGCGGCCGGGGGGCGGCAGGGGGGTTGGTGGGGTGGTGGGGTTGGTGTGTGGTGAGTGCGTGGAGCAGTGGCGGTGGCGAGTGCAGGGTGCAACAAGCGCGGCGGCGACAGGGCGGCACCCCGCGCCTCTGCCCACGGCAGCCAGCAACTACGATATCGTTGCCCCCCTCCCCGGGGTTTGGGTTCACTCGGTCGGTTGCTTTGGGTTCTGGAATGAACTACCCTCCCCCTCCCCCCGGGCATCCGATACCGCTTCTGCAACCACCCTTGCAACCCTCCCCCTCACTCTCTAAGTACACTGCACCCCGCCCCTGGCCCCACCTGCCAGTCCACCTCCACCTCGCCGCGCGCCTCGTCGTCCTCATCGCCCTCGCCCCCGAGCAGACCCAGCGCCTCCAGCTCCGCCGCAAGCGCCGCGCCCCCCGCCGCCGCCGCCGCCGCCTGGCCCGCCGCCGCCGCCGCCTGGCCCGCCGCCGCCGCCGCCTTTCCCCCCTTGGCGCCCTTGGCGCCCTTGGCCGCCTTGGCGCCGCCGCCGCCCTCCGCCTCCTCCGCCGCCGCCTCCGCGGCCGCCGCCTCCGCCGCGGCCTTGCGCCGCCGCGCCTCCTCGCGCTTGCCGTCTTTGTCCACCACCTCAAAGAAGTTGAGCAGCTGCTCCCACTGGTCCAACTGCGAGTCCAGAGCGTCCTCGGGGTCGGCGCCGCCGGCCCGGCCGGCGGCCCGGCCGGCCTTGCGGCCGCCCTTGGGCTTGGCGGCCGCGGCCGAGGCCGCGGAGGCGGAGGCGGAGGTGGAGGCGGCGGATGAGGAGGCGCGGCGGGCCGCGGCGCGCGCGGCGCGCGTCTCCTCCTCCGCCACCTCGGCCACGTACTGCTCGTACTTCTCGTACGCCTGTGGCGGCGGCGCACGCGAGGGGGCGGACGCAAGCAGGGGCACGACGGTAAGGACACGAGGGTAAGGGCACGATGGAGCGGGGGTCTCAAGGCCTGGCGCGGCGCGTCCGTCGGTGCTGATCCCGCACTCCCCAGAACGCAGCGCGGGCAGTTGCCTCCACCCCCGCCCCATACGCACACACACATACCACCTCGACCACCACCTGCACCACCACCATCTCCTGTTGCGCCGCATGCCCGACGCTGCCCCCGCAACCCTGGTGCTTGCCCTTGCCCTTCCATCGCCCTGGCGCAAGCCCCGGAGCTTGACAACCCCCCACCCTCGCCTCACCTCCAGCGCATCCCAGTCAAGGTCATCCTCCTCATCAGCCGCCGCCGGCTCCGCCGCCGCCGGCCGCTGCGGAGCAGGCGCCGCCGCCGCGCGCTTGCCGCCCGCCGCCGCGTTGCGCACCGCGGCCGCCGCCGACGCGGCCGAGCCCGGCGGCTGCTGCTTCGGCAGCTGCGGCTTCGTCTGTTGCCCCTCAGCCGCCGCCGCCGCCGCCGCGCGCTGCCGCTGCAGCTGCGCGATGGGCATCAGCGCGCGCTTGGGCGCCGGCGCGCCCGGCCGCCGCGGCTGCACCGGCGCCGCGCCAGCGGCGCTGCGCGGCGGTGGCGCCCGCTTGCTGCTGCTGCGCTCTTCGACGGGCTCCAGCTCGCTGTCGGCATTCTTGCCGTCGCCATCGGCCATGATCTTACGAGCCATAGCAGCCATGCCGTCCAGATCCAGGTCCTCGTCGCCGTCGTCGTCGGCGGCGGCAGCGGCGGCGGCGGCGGGGAGCTTAGCCATGCCTGCCTCCTCGTCGGCGGCGGCGGCCTGGCGGCGGGCGGCGGAGGAGGCAGCGGCGGCGGGGCCGCTCGGCGCCAGCGGCGGGGGCGGCCCCGGGCGCGGCAGCTTGACGCGCAGAGAGGAAGCTGCAGCAGCAGCGGCAGCAGCCGGCGGAATTGCGGCGCCCGGCGCCGGCGCCGGCGCCGGCGCCTTCGGCTGGGTGGCGGCCCCTGGTGGCGCCGGCGCGCGGGGACGGCTGAGCGCTGGCGCCGGGGCTGCCGCTGGCGTTGCCGGAGCGTCAGGGGGCGCGGCGCCGTCATTTGCGCTTGCGGGAGCGTTAGCAAGCGTCATGCCAGGTCGTTTCGGTGCGGCCATGGGGTCAAACTTGGCGCGGCGACGCATCTCCTGCTTCCAGGCCTTGCGCTCCGCTTTGCGCGCGGCCATCATTTCCTGGTACGCCTGCTCCTCTTCCGGGCTCAGCCCTGACGCCGAGTCTGTGGCGCTGTCCGAGACGGCGACTTGAGGCCGATGCTGCACCGGCAAGGCTGCGCCAGCAGCGAGCCCAACGCCCAGGCTGGTCGGTCGCGACGACCTGCTGCGCAACACCGCACCGCATGGCGACGCCGAGGCTGGACCAGTCGGCACCACCGCACCGGGGTGACCCGTCAGCAGAATTGCATTCCTAGAGGCCCGAAAAGCTGTCGCCCGCCCAGCAGCGTCGACACGGCCGCCGCTCGCAAGCATGGTTCTTTGTGGCTCCCGGCGAGCGCACGCCAGAGTCCAGCCCACTTGACCCAATGATATAAACTACGAGTCAGAAGATATATGCACAGTATGCGCACCACGTTCCGTGTTCTAGCTCGCTCCGACGATGTAAATTCAGTTCTTGCATGGGCCCAACGAAAATCGAGCTTCGTTGATGAACGGCGACGGCGGCACACCAATTGAAACATATAGCTTAGGCATAGTAAGAGGAATTGGCTCTGAGGCGTGTTCACGTAGTGAACAACAAGGAGATCGTCTAGAAGCACTTACTGCACGTGTTGAACAGCCACGCTACATGCCCTGCAAACATCCATTTTAGTTTGCCAACCATACGCACGGCTCGGCCTGCGCGGAGCCTGTCCCGACCCTCTTGCGGGACTGTACTAGAGAGGGTGCTCGACCGCTGCCACAGCAGAACCTGCTCTCTGCTGCTTTAGGCTTGCCTGATGAAGCGGGAGCGGGAGCGGGAGGATGCGGAGGGGAGCGCCCCGCCTGAGGCGGATGCGACGGAGACGCCGGGGGCGGCAGCAGCGGAGTCGGGGCCGTCCCCGGCCAAGCGGCAGCGCGCTGACGAGGCTGCCGACGGCGCTGACGGCGCCGCTGCCGCCGCGGCGGAGGTCGCAGTGAAGCAGGAGCCGGAGGAGGCGCAGCCGGGGGCGGCGGCCGCGGCCGCAGGCTCCTCGGGGCAGGCGACGGGCGGTGCCGCGGCGGAGGAGGATGACGATGATGAATTCTTCCTGCCCCAAAGCACCAGCAGGGCGACGGTGAAGAAGGGCAATGAATGCCCCTACCTCGACACCATCTCGCGCCAGGTGAGAGGGGGGTTGGGCGCGGGGCCGGCCGCGGGGCCATGGGGCCACTGGTGGCTGAGAGCCGTTTTTAGGGGTGGAAGACGTGCCACAGGGACCGGAGTTTAGGGAGGGGGTGGGGACTGGGGAGGATCGGACTTGGCACGGGTATGGCACGTGGGCTGCCACAGATGGCGGCAGTCAGGGCTAGCCCCGGGTGCCGGCCGGCAACGGTGATGCGACCGCCGTCAGGGGTGGAAAAGGGTGGACAGGGGCTGACAGTGATAGCGCATGGCTCGCGAAAGGCAGGTGTGTGCCCGGTGCCGGCACGTCGGGCACAGCAGCACTGCCAGGCGAAGGAGGCCTAGCGGTCCATGTGACTAAGAGGTGGGGGGAGGGACAATACAGACGACACGCTTCAGGGTTTAGCACTGCGACCAGCTTGCACTGGCGGCTGGCGGCGAGCATAGCGAGAGCCGTCTAAAGGTCTCCACGATCAGTGTGGCGCCAAGGGTTGGCAGCGGCCTGCGTCCGTCCTGTGATCACCTGTCTCTGCCGCTCGCGCATGCGCCCTGCAACTCCCGACCCAGCCCGCCCTCCCCTCCCTCGCCCTTGTCACCGCCCCACCCCGCCCCGGCCCCCCACCCGCAGAACCTGGACTTTGACTTTGAGAAGTGCTGCAGCGTCAGCCTGAGCCCCGTCAACGTGTACGTGTGCCTGGTGTGCGGAAAGTACTTCCAGGGCCGCGGGCTGAGCACGCACGCCTACACGCACGCGCTGGAGAGCGGGCACCACATGTTCATGAAGCTGGACAACGGCAAGGTGCGGCGGCGGCGGCAGGGCTGGGGGGGGGGGGGAGGGAGGCGGCGGGAAGAAGGGAGGGGCGGGAAGTGGGAAGTGGGAAGGGGTGGGTGGGCGGCGGGTGAAGCCCAAGCCCAAGGTAAACCAGCCAGGTACAGGGGACAGGCTTGTGCAATAGCAGCAATGCGAGGCAAGGTGCGGAGGGCGGGAAGCGGGAAGGGGTGGGCGGCGGCGGCGGCTAGGAGTGGTGGCGTGGAGGCAGCGGTGCTGGTGCGAGGGCTCGCGGCGGCAGCTGGCAGGCATGCCGGGCGCCCATTTTCCACTACTGAGGGACCGCCACGAACCCTTTGTGCTGCGGCCGAACAGACACGCTCGCACGCTCACGCGCTCACGAGCACGCACTGCCCTGCACGCGCGCCCTCTCTCGCTGGCTGCCGGCGCCGCAGGTGTACTGCCTGCCCGACAACTACGAGGTGCTGGACAAGTCGCTGGACGACATCCGCCACGTGCGCGACCCGCGCTTCCGCCAGGAGGAGATCACCGGCCTGGACAAGTGGGTGGCGGGCTGGCAGGGGGGCGGGGGGCCGTGGCGGGGCAGTGGCAGTGGCGGGCGGGCAGAGGCGGGCGGGCGGGCAGTGGGGGCGACACGGGCTGAGGGACAGGCGCCGGGCTGGGGGAGGAGAAACAGCGAAGCCAGCGGGCGCGCGCGGCGGGGTGGGTGGGAGGGGCGCGGTGGGGTTGGTCGTGGCGGTGGCACGCATGTGTGTGTGTGTGACAGGGAGCAGCTGTGGCGGCTGCGGGGTCGCGTCAGAGAAGGACGGGCGCACGGGGGCAGGTCAGGGACATGCGCAGACTCCACACCTGGTCACACCCGCCTCGCCCCGCCCCCCTGCCCCTGCCCCCCTTGGGCTGCAGGGTGGTCAAGTGGCAGCGTGCGCTGGACGGCACCGAGTACATGCCCGGGCTGGTGGGGCTCAACAACATGAAGGTGCGGGAGTGCGGGTGGGGGGAGGGAGGGGGAAGGGGAGGATAGTATGACGAAGTGGGTTTTGCGAGGGTTAGCCATCCATATGAGGCGAGCAGTGTGTGAGGGACGAAGGTGATGGGTGAAAGCAGTGGGACCAGTCGTGAATCGAAGACCGTGCGAAAACGTGTGGGCCGTGTTGCTACCGGGACACGGGATGTGGCGGGGTGCGGGGTTGGAGTGGGCATGGGTGTGATACACATGTACGCGCGCACGCACGCATGCACATACGTCTACACAACCCACCGCTCCGTGCTCCCTGACTCGCACTCTCTGACCACTGTTCTGCGCTGTGCCTCACCCGCCCCCTTGTGCTCCCTCCCTGACGCCCACACACGCCCGCCCACACACGCCCGCACCCCCGCAGGCCAACGACTACATCAACGTGGTGATGCAGGCCTGCGCGCGCATCACGCCGCTGCGGTGAGCCCGCCGCGTGTGTGTGGGTGTGGCCGTGTGGGTGTGTGGTGCCCTGAGTGGCCTTAGGGGGCCGTGGCCGCAGAGCTTCGGCGGCGGCCCCCAGGCCCGCAGGCCCGCCTCTGCAACTGCTTCCCATACCACAATCCAGCTCACCTCCTCTAAACCCCATATCACCGCCGCCAACCTCCTTGCAGGGACTTCTTCCTCATTCCCACCAACTACGCCGCCTGCCGCAGCCCGCTGGTGCAGCGGTTCGGCGAGCTGGTGCGCAAGATGTGGAACACGCGCAACTTCAAGGGCCAGGTGCGGCGGCGGGCCCCGGGCGGACGGATGGCGAGATCACGCATGATGAAGGGGGAGTGAGAGGGCGCGGCAAGGTAGTAGAGGATTGGGTGTGGTGGTTGGGCGAGATGCATGCGCTGAGTCGGGGGCGTGTAACGTACGGCAGTGTGCGGCATCGTGAGGTGTGGTGTGTCGACGTCGGCCGCCCCCCCCCCCCCGCCCGTCTCGTCTTAATTAATCATGCATGGAACCCCCCCCCCGCCCGCCGGCAGGTGTCGCCGCACGAGTTCGTGCAGGCGGTGCGCAATGCCAGCAAGAAGCGCTTCACGGCGGACGCGCAGGTGGGGGCGGCCGCGTGTTATGTTAGCACGTGTGCGTTTAATCGGGCGCACGGGGCAGGGGGGGTTGTGAATACCAGCCCTAGCTAATCCAATGGGGGGGAGGACTCACGGGGTCACGAAGGACACGGGCAAGCATGATTCATCAGTGGTTGGAAAAACCACGTGCTCACGCCCACGCCCCCTGCCAACCGTCCCCCCCCTCTGTCAAAAGCTCTTCGCTAACATCATCTTATCTTAATTAATCATGCATGGAACCCCCCAGGCCGACCCGGTTGAGTTCTACTCCTGGCTGCTGAACCACCTGCATATGGACCTCACGGGCGGCAAGCCCAAGAAGCCCTCCATCATCACGCAGTGCCTGCAGGTGCGGGTGCGGGGGAGTGGGCGAGCGGGCCAGGGTGTGAGAGGTGGGGGCAAGCGGGACGGGGAGAGCCGTGCGCGCGCAACTGACGGGAACTGCCGCGCGCGCCACTTCCGCTCTCCACCCTCCACATCAAGCCCCCACACCAATGCCGTGCACACCGCTCCCTCTTCTCCCTCGCAGGGCGAGCTGGAGGTCACGACGCTGGCGGGCACTGGCAAGGGCACCAAGGCGGCGGAGACGGGGCAGGACGTGACGGAGCGGGTGCCCTTCCTGCTGCTAGGTCTGGAGCTGCCGCCGGCGCCGCTGTTCAAGGACGTGCTCGAGAAGAACATCATCCCGCAGGTGCGCGGCGGCTGGCGGCTGGTGGCTGGTGGCGGCCTGGTGGCGGCCTGGTGGTTGTAGTGGTGATGGTGGTGGTGGTGGTGCTGGAGGTGGTGCTGTGTGCTGGTGGTGGTGGTGTGGACGGCGCAGCCAGCCATGCCAAAGCAACAACAGCGAATGTATCCGCCCACACACCGTCACACACACACCCAAAGCCGCTCCGTTTGTTTGGTTTCACACACACCCAAAACGCCCCCATGCAGGTGCCCATCTTCCACATCCTGCACAAGTTCGACGGCGAGACGGTGACCGACGACATCCGCGCCGGCCGCCGCCGCTTCCGCATCACGCGCCTGCCGCGCTACCTGGCGCTGCACTACCGCCGCTTCACCAAGAACAACTTCTTCGTCGAGAAGAACCCCACGCTCGTCAACTTCCCGGTCAAGGTGCGGTGCGGTGCACGGGGGCGGGGTGGGGTGGGGGGGGTGGGGGGGGTGCAAACACCAGCCCAAACTAAACGGGGGGATGCTTGGACTGGGAGGGGAAGTCGGGTGGCGACGACGCAGTGTCTTGGCGGCGAAGGGTGATGGCGGGCCGACGGCACGGCCGGGCGATATGGGAAACGGGCTGGCGGCTCCCGCCTGGTGCCCTCTGCCGAACCTTGCAGCATGTGCCTCTCCTTGCTTGGGCGAACAACCGCGCTTACTGTCCGCAACGGTCAATGCCGCACCCGCCTGAATGCCCACCCGCCTGAACGCCCGCCTGCCGCTCAGAACCTGGAGCTGCGCGATGTGCTGCCGCTGCCCGAGCGGCCGGCGGTGGCGGCGGGCACGGCGGCGGGCGCGCCCAACGCCGACTCCTTCGCGCTGTCCTCCAAATACGACCTCGTCGCCAACCTGGTGAGCCGCGGGGAAGGGGAGGGAGGGGAGGGGTGTGGAATGGGATGGGGCTGTGTGGCCGGGCAGGGGGCTGGGCGGCCGGGCAGCCGGCTGGTTCCTATCTGGAGGCATGAATTGCTGTGCCTGCGCACCCTCGGTGGCCCTTGCCGCGCCACACCGCCCGGCCCGCCGCCGTCGCCAACTCCCGCCTGCCTGCCCCCCCCCCCTGCCTTCTCCTTGCTCCCCCGCTCCCCTTCCCTGCCCCGCCCTGCCGTGTCAGGTGCACGACGGCAAGGCGGGCGGCGGCAGCTACCGCGTGCACGTGCACCGCAAGGTGGAGGACATCTGGTACGAGGTGCAGGACCTCACTGTGACCGACATCCTGCCGCAGATGGTGGCGCTCAGCGAGGCGTACTTCCAGGTGGGCCGCGGGGGCGTAGGGAGGGGGCTGGAGGGCGGTAGGGCGGGTTCATGTCGGAGCACAAAGCAACCGACCGAGTGAATGCAAAGGGGGGCCGGCCGCTGGGGGCCGCTCCAGGTTGCAGAGGCTCGGTCATGTACCGTAGAGCTGGGGCGCCGACTGCTGTAGTATACGCTGTGTACTGTATGCGGCGTTTGATGCCAGTCGGTAGAAGAAATGCACAGTAGGTTTGTGCCGGCCTGCCCGTGCCGCACCCGCCACACCCGCCACGTACGCCAAGTGTCTGACGTACCGTGTCTGGTGACGCAGGTGTTCGAGCTCAAGCCGGACGTGATTGCGGGGCCCATGGGGCCGCCACCCCCGGGCGCGGCGGCGGGAGCGGCATCGGCGGCGTCGGCGGGAGCGGCGGCGGCGGGCGCGTCGTCATGACAGGGCCGCTGTTGAAGCGTGAGCAGGTTGTATGGGCCGTGAAGACAGATGCAGCGTTGCGGGGGCGAGGGGGCGGTCAGCTGCCGGGATGGCCATGGGCAACTCGGCATGCTGGGCGGTTGTGTTGTGGCGCTATCTGCGCAGCGTCAGTGGCTGCACGCCAGGCACCATGATGCGCACATGCGGCAGCCTCGTAGCTGTACTGACGCAGAAGGGGTCCGGCTGCCGAGTGTGGGAAGTTTGGCGGGGTCAGGGACTCAGGGTGCGTGCAGCTCACCGCCGGCGCGCCCTGGGTCCGCACTTCCCATCCAGCAGGACCTTCGGCCGTGAGTAAGTGGAGAAGTGCTGAAGAGGTGCGGCCGTTTGGCTGTGGGCGGACAAGTGGCGACATGTGGATTGGAACGTGCAAGTTCAGGCGACGATGGGGTGCATGTGGTGCGGACGGCCTGCTTTAGCGCGCTTATCCGCATGGGAACAGGCTGGAACAGGCGAGATGGAAAAACCCACGCTGTCACTTGCCCCGTTGCGGAGTTGCGGCGCCGAGCGGTCAAGAGTGGTATTCGGAAGGTGGCCAGGAAGACGGTCGGCTGGGGGCTTCAGGGGTTTTGCCACTTGCCAGGGTTTGCGTGCCGGAGTTGGAGGGCCCATCTTTTTTGCGTGTGTAACTGCATGACTTGACCGGCGGGCTACACGAAACTGCATACTACCCTGGACCGGACAATCAGAGGGAGCACGCAATACACAACGAGCTAGCGACGGCCTGAATTTGCCCGAACATCGGCACACTCTTTCGCTCCAACCCAGCAAGACTGACTTACGCGGGTTTGTGAGCTTCTGATAGCCCTGTAAGACTTTCACGACTGCGGACCGTTATTCTGGGTCGCTTTTGAGCCTCGCGGTTGTACATTCGTCGGGGAACTCCGACATTTTGAGCTCCGAGCTGGAATGGGCGCTGGCGCCAGCCAACAGCATCCACCAGCAGACAGGTGTGCATAGATTATCTCGCGGGGGTGCCGCGGGCACGCGGGCACGCGCGACAGGCCTGGTGTTTTGGGGCAGCTCAGACCGTCCTCCGAGACACGGCACAGGGCAATGCACTTAGAGCTGTGACCCTCGGTTGTCAGCGTGGGGGCTGCAGCGTCGCTTTTTGCACGCCGAAGCACAGCTCCGATGTGCAATACACGCGCGCGGCTTTTGGGATACCGGGGTTCCGGCGCTTCCACTGTGCGGACGCTGTACCCGCACCTGACCCGCCGCTGTGCCCAACCCCCGCCGGCCCGTCCTCCCCACGCACAACGCCGCCCCTACAAACCCTCGCAGGCACCCATCACAGCGGCCAGCCCCGGCCGCTGGCGGTCCTGCAGCCGAGCCCGCGGACTGGAGCGTAATATTCTACTGTGAGCCCCTCCGCACAGCCCCCTCCCACACGGCGCACACACCCGTACCCCACAGCACTGCTGCCGATCCGACGCCGATGTGCTCGCATGCGCCTGCCTGCCGATGACGCCTGGTTCTTCCTTGACACCACCACGCCACACGCCTGGAACAAACCGCGCAGGGGCCACGGATCATGTGGAGACCGCTAACATCGAGACGGGCGCCTGGCGCGACCTGGCCAAGCTCACGGGCGTGGACCGGGGCGTCAAGGGCCCGACCCGGCGCGGCGCCGTGACGGTGGACATCCTGATGGACCTCTACAGCACCGGCGCCTACCGTGTCAGCTTCGACGGCGACCCGCGCAAGGACGGCTTCCTGTGCAGGTGGGGGCGGCGGCGGTGGGCGGCGCGGTGGGCGGCGGTGGGCGGCGGTGGGCGCCAGTGGGCGGCTGGGGGTTGGGAGTGGGGCCGGGATGACGTGGGTGGTGAGCGGCGGGGATGGATGAAGGAGCGGGGGGATGGAGGCTGGCGGCAGGGGTAGGGGAGCATGACCAGAGCCTTCCCCCCTTGCCCCCTTGCCCCCTTGCCCCCTTGCCCCCGCCCCTCCAACACACACGGGCGCCTACACGCAGGCGTATCGAGGAGCCGGACATGACCTCGGCCGCGCTGCTGGCCCGCTACCTGGCGGAGGTGGTGGCGGCGCGGCCCGCGCGGCACCGCATGATCGTGTTCGGCGGGCACGGCTGCGCGTGGTGAGGGCGCGGCATGCAGGGGTGGCGGTGGCGCTCCATGCGTGCGCGCGCGGATGTGTTTCGAAACGTTACAAGCCCAGAAAGCGCCAGAGTTACTTGCAGATACCCTCAAAGGGGTGATGACGACCGCAGACCTGCCTGCATGGGGCCGGGCGCGCCCGCCATCCCCGTGCATTGCCCTTCCCCCGTGCGCCGCCGCGTGGGCAACCGGCGCACACGTTACGCCATCTAAACACAACAGGGGCATGTGGTGAATGTTGGCCCACGCGGCCCGCCACGCTGGCGACGGATGCCCTGCACGCGCCACACCTCGCGCCGCGCAGGCTGTCGCTGGCGGAGGAGGGGCACGTGATCTCCATCAAGGACATGGCGGCGGCGGTGAAGGCGGCGGGCGGCTGCGACGTCGTGGCGCTGGACGCATGCCTCATGGGCTGCCTGGAGTGTGCCTGCGAGTTCTCGGGTGTCGCAAAGTGAGGGAGCGGCGGCGGCAGGGTTGCGCGCGGCGGCTGGCGGGGAAGGGGAGCGGGGGCAGGGGCTGGCGGGGACAGGGAGGGGAAGAGGAGGGCGGCGGTGGGAGGCAGGGCTGGGATGCGAACTGGCGTGACCGCTGCGACGTGCGAGGGGTCTCGGCGCCACATGAATACGGGCCGTGTCAGTGCGCCTTGCTGCCTCACCACTGGGCCTCCTCGTCTCGCACACAACAACCGCCACCACGCCACCACCCTCAATAACGCCACGCTGTCCGCATACCGCGCCGCTGCAGGTACGTGACGGCGTGTGAGAACTACTGCCCCTGGAACGGCATCGTGACGCCCAAGCTGCTGCCGGCGCTGTGGGCCAACGCCAGCCCCGCCGAGCTGGCCAAGGGGCTGGTGGCTGGCTTCATGGCCGCCAACGTGCCGCCGGACCTGCAGGTGGGGGCCGGGAGGGGGTTGCAAAGTTGATTGGAAAAGCATGATTGGACTGCAGACGCAGCCGTACCCGTGGGCGGTTCCTGCTTTGGGGCCGACTGGTCGACTGGATACCGTACTTGAGCCGGGAGCTTGAAGGCACGTGACGATGTGGCAAGGCCTTGTGGCACACACGCCATACCCACTGGGGGCGAGGGAGATGAGAGCCGGGAGCTTGACGGGTCGTGAGTCGCGACGATGTGGCAAGGCCTTTTGTCCAGCGCCATACCCGGCCGGGCCTTGATGCCCTCGGCACGCGAGTTGGCGCCCAAACCTGCTTCGGGCTTACTCCCCTCCTGTGCTCGCGGGGCTCCCACAGAAGCAGTTGGCTGAGGGCAAGCCGCTGGACAAGAACGACGAGTCGCTGGGCAAGTGAGTGTCAGCGGCGCTCGCGGCGGGCCGCCGCCTGGGGCTTTACAGGACCGCCAGCGGCGGCAGATGGACGTGCCAGGGGCTAGCATTGCACTGCACGGCGCTGCATCACCTTTGCATCCCCTTGCTCGCTGCACGCGCACGAGCACCCCCACTCGCCTGTAGCCACACCGCTGCCTCCGCACACACACGCTGCTGCTGCTTCTTCCCTTGTGCTCTCCAACACACGCTGCTGCTGTCGCTGACGCCGCTGCCGCCGATGTCACCCGCCGCCGCCCGCTGCCGCCGCTGCCGCTGCCGCTGCCGCTGCCGCCCGCTGCCGCCCGCTGCCGCCAGGTACCGCACGGACGATCCCACGGTGGTGGTGGGCGACAGCGCCTGCGACATCATGGCGCTGGACGTGGAGGGCTGCATGCGCCTGTACAAGTGAGGCGCTGCTGGCGAGCGGGGGCTGGGGAGGGGCTGTGCTGTCAGGCTGTTAGGATGCGCGTGCATGCGTGTGTATGCGTGGGTTTGTGCGGGTGCGGGTGTGGGCGCGGGTGCGGGCGCGGACGGGGGCACGGGCGCTGGCGCGGGCGGTGGCGCGGGTGCGCGTGCGGGTGCGCTGCACGTGCACGCAACCGGGGTCTTGCGTGCCGCCCACAGTTGTTTGACAGACCCTTAGGGCCCCCGCGAGCTTCTCCCTGACCGGCCCCTGTGCGTGTGCCAACTGCGGCCGGGCAGGTGGCTCCAGGAGCGGCCGCACATCAAGCCCGTGTTCGACACAGACGCCGCCGTGGACTCGTCCTGGCCGGTGAGGCAGGGGGGCTGCTGTGAACCAATTCCGTGAGGAAACAGAAGCGCCGCAAGGCAGGGGGGCCGTGGCGGCCAGCGCTTTGAGCCTGCCGCCCTGCTTCCTGCGGCGGCCTGTGCACCTGAATGCCCACATTTCCCTCCTCCCGCCGCCCGCCTCCCTGCTCTCCAGGTGCTGTTTGACCTGACGACGGTGGTGCGCCGCGGCCTGGCGGCGCTGGGCGACCCGGCGGAGGAGGTTAAGGCGTTTGAGGAGGCCAGCGCGAAGGCCTACGTGGCGCGCGGCGCGTCGCCCAACACGCCTGACACACTAAAGGGGCTGAGCGTGGTGCGGTGGCCGCTGGGGCCCGACGTGCAGCCGTGGCTGGACGGCGGACACGACATAAACCTGACCTACCCCACCTCGGTGACCTACCCCGCGCCCTTTGCCGCCAGCTGAGGCCCTCCTGGGGGCCGCAGGTGCGCTGGAGATGCAGGGGCGGGGCGGCGGCTCTGCGGGGCGCCGGCAGATGGATAGGTGGAGGTGCGTGTGCACTGAAGTAGGGTGCTGGGCTGGAGGTGTGGCGGTGGCACGGCAGACGCCGTTGGCGCTGAATAACTTGGACTGGTGTCCGGATCAGACCTTGTGTTGTGTTGCTGGCCTGGTAAAGGCCGGCCGTGAGAAAACGGTGTGGGCATTGCTGGTCTGTTTGAGCGAGTGCGACGGTGCTGCTAGTGAGTACGTTTCTACCAATAAGTGAGACTAGCCGTGAAACAGCGGCCCATTCATGCTTTCATTCGTGACAAGGCGGGGCGTGGCATGACATGTTCCTGTATGGCACCGGTGGTGCATTATGATGGGCTAATTTGGGCGGTTTGACCTGGGTGACCTGGGCGGCTGGGCGCCCCTAGTGCCCTCTGCCAGCGGCGCGAGCTTGTGGTGGCGGCGGGGGCGGGGGGGGGGGGACTGGCTGGCGTGCCTGGCCGGATCGAACACGCAATGGACGCTGCGAGGGCTTGGAAGGCGCATTGAAGGCGTGGTACATGGCCAGCATTCCGTGTCACGCCAGCTGAGGTGACCAGACACGGCGAGGGACACATCAGCCAGGGCACCCCAGGAATGCGTTTTCCCTCACTAGAGCGTGACATCCGCTTGTTGTGTTGCGCTTCGCAGTGTGTGAAGGGGCCCCTCTCTCGGTCCAGTGCCGTTGAAGTGGATTTGGTGGCGGGTGTACTCCTGCCGTGCAATTTGTGGCTGGCGGAGGGTCCAGCCGTTCGGAACCATGCAAGGACGTGGGCGAGGACCAGGAGCGTTCTTGCTTGTTACTCTCTTTCAGGGATTAATGCGTGGTACTCTCAAAGAATTCAGGTCCAACTACTTTCCACACTACTGGGTCATGTCCTCCACTGCTCCACGTGCCGTCGCACGCTCCGCTTTATGCCTCCACGCCCTGGCTTCATCGCCCGATACGTCCACCACTCCTCGTTAGCCCTCATCATTCACTCCGCATCCACAAACCCTCTCTTCGAGCCAGCCTCCAGAAAACCGCTGGCCAATCTCTCCACGTTCCCTTGCGCCAAAAATGCCAGCTCAGGACCGCCCTCGCGGGAACCCTGGCGCCGACGGCGCCGGCTGCACCGCTACAAAACCATCGAGGGATACCCCGCGGGCTCTCCTCTACTATCAGTACCACCACCCCACACGCTCGGTATGTATCCATCCGTCAATCTACATGGAGGGGGTGGTCACCGGGCTTCAGCGCCGCCCACACCTCCGTCACCGGAGGCGGCGGGAGAGCCCCGCGCAGCCGCCCAGCCGCTCACGCCTCACAAAATGGCCAGCTCAAAGGCAGACTGCAAAAATCCTGAAATGGATGGAGTGTACAGACCCGCCCTCTTGCCGCCGAATCGCAAGGCGGAGGGCGGGACAAGCTGCACACGGGCCGGCGCAATCGCCGCGCCGCACCAGTGCTCGCTACTGCTACAGTTTCGCACTCTTCGTCTGGACGTGGGGAACCAAAACCACAGGGGACCGCAAAGACCCCGCTCACGAATCTGCTCTACAAAAACACAACCGGCGAATCTCCGGCCTCGCAAAACCGACACCGCATTATCGACACATCACTCTCATGCATCACACTTCAGCACACTTTTCACCTGCTCGACCGTGAGCCAAGGGCTTTGCCCGCGCTCCCCCAGCCTGTCCAGCCGGTGCCGGCCGCTGCTACAGCCGTTCCTGCCACAGCCTTGGCCGATTCGGTCCAGCCGTCGCCCTCAGCAGCTACAGCCGCTTAGGCGGACTTGGTGGCGGACACCAGGGGCTTGGCGGCGGACGTCTTGGTCGCCGAGGCGCCGTTGCCGTTGGACGCGGCGGCGCCGTTCTCCGAGGGGGCGGGGGCCGAGGCCTCGCCGACCAGCTTGGCGGTCTTGGGCTTGGCGGTGGCGGGCAGGGCGGGCTTGTAGGTGGTCACCTTGGGGGTGGCGGTGGCGGGCGCGGGGCCTGAGGGCGTGGTCGCGCGCCACGAGCCCATGGCGGGGGCGGTGGTGCCGGCCTTCGGGGCGGGGGCGTCGCCGTTGCTGCTGGGCACCGAGGCGGACACGGGCTTCAGGGTGTTGGGCGAGTACGACACGGCGGGCAGGTCGCCGGGGATCTTCTCCATGACGGGGACCTTGATCTCCTCCTTCTTGGCGGTGGCCACGCCGCCCTTGCCGAACACCACCTCCTCCAGCAGGCCCTCCCACTTCTGGGCGGGCTTGGACCAGGACAGGTCCTGGCTGATGCAGTTGGCCACCATCTCGGGGTAGCGGCCGCCGGCGAACACCTCGCTGGCGCGGCGCACGGTGGCGGCCAGGGCGTCGGCGTCGGCCTCGTCCAGCTTGTCGGGGTTCAGCGCGCCCACTGCGGTGGGATGGACGGAGTGGGAAGGCGGGGATCGTTAGCACATGCGCGCATGAACTCACTGGGTCCATTACAGGTTGAACTGTGCCGCTAAGGAGAGACAGGTGACACACAAGCCCTGCGAAGCCCAGACCCAAATGAAGACCCGGCGCGGGGCGGGCCGACTCACTGTGGAAGCCGGTGACGCCCTCTTTCACGGTGTCGACCAGGCCGCCGGTGGAGGCGACCACGGGCACGGTGCCGTAGTGCATGGCGTGCAGCTGGATCAGGCCGCAGGGCTCGAAGCGCGAGGGCACCAGCATGAAGTCGGCACCGGCGGTGAGCATGTGCGCCAGGGGCGCCGAGAACTTGACCACGCCCTTGGCGCGGCCCTTGTACTTGGTGCCGATGGCGTTGACCAGCTTCTCGTACGCGGCCTTGCCGGTACCCAGGATGGCGATCTGCACCTTGGGGGTAGCCAGGATCTTGGGCAGCGCGGCCAGGATGATGTCCACACCCTTCTGCTCCTCCAGGCGGCCGATGAAGGCGAACAGGGGGGCGGTGGGGTCCACGGGCAGGCCCAGCTCGGCCTGCAGCGCCTCCTTGGCCGCGGCCTTGCCGGCGTACACGCTGTTCTGGTCGTAGGGCAGCGTCAGGAACTTGTCGGTCTTGGGGTTCCACTCCTCAATGTCCATGCCGTTCACGATGCCCTCAATGCCCTTGAGGCTGCGAGGGGGGAAAGGAGGCGGGGTTGGGTTCAGGCAGGAGTCGGAGAGGCGTCTTCCGCTGAGAGCCTGGTTGGTGGGGCACGCCACACCGTACTTGCCGCTTTCTGTAGTCAGTCACCGGCCCCGCAACCCACTAATAGCCCGACCCAGACTCCCTCAGCTGGCTCACCGGATGACCTTGTCCAGCTCCACACCGCCGGCGGCGTCGGCCGCGATCTCGGTGGCGTAGTTGGGCGACACGGTCACCAGCTTGTCGGCGGCCAGGATGCCGCCCTGCAGCCAGTTGATCTTCTTGTAGGTCTTGCCCGTCAGCGGCGGCTTCTCGTCCTCCTCCATGGGGGTGGCCTCGGTGTACACCTGCGCGCACACAGGATGATGGGGTAAAGTTCAGCAACATACACTCGCCCAGCCCTCACGATGTCCACCCCGTCACTCGTACACAACCCCCACGCAAGGGTCAGGCACAAGCAGTGACAGCAACAGCCCCCGCAAGGTTCAACGCCGCGCCGCGCACCTTGGCATAGCCGTCCGAGAAGGCCAGCTTGTCGAAGGCGGCCTGGGGCAGCTTCATGTCCTTGAACGCCTCCTCCCACATGCGGCCCTGGAAGGCGATGTTATGGATGGCCAGCACCGACTTGGCCTTGGTGAACTGGCCCTTGGGCTGGTACTCGTCCTGTGGCCGGGGCAGGGCGAGGCAGCGCATTGTCAGACAGGGTGTGGTTGTGGGGAGAGAGGGCGCGGGCAGGATGGTGTCGGCATCAGGCACGAGGTGTGACAGCACGGCTGGGAAGTCGCTGCAGAATCCGCAACGACCATAGCCGCTGGCAAAGGAGGCATGGCGCGGCGCACCTTCAGCAGAACGGGCACCAGGGCGGAGTGCCAGTCGTTGGCCACGAAGATGCAGTCCTCGCCGGGGCCGAAGGGCAGCACGCGGGCGGCCTCAATGGCGGCCTTGCAGAACAGGGCGAAGCGCTTGTGGTTGTCCTGTGGAAGTTCAGAGGCGAAGGGCGGTGGTACGCGTGTCAAGAGCCGTGTGAAACGTTCACTTGTCAGCCGGTGCCACCGCAGGGAACACGCCGCCGCGCACAAAGCTCTGCTGCGGCTAACGACTAAGGAACGCACCAGGTAGTCAGCGCCCGAGCGGGGGCCGTACAGCTTGGAGCCGGTCTTGCCCCAGACCTTGGCCAGGAACCAGGGGTGGTCAATCCACACGCGGTGGACGCCCTTCTTGATGGAGTGAAAGTAGCGAACCTTCTCGCCCATGATGTCCACAACCACTGAGGTGTCCCAGGCATCAGCGTACTGGTCGTAGCTGCAAGAGACGAAGTGCGGAGGAGGCGGAGTACGGAACCATCAGCGATCGGTAAGCCCCGCCCGCGCTTTTAGCAACGAAAGCGGACTGCTGGGCGTTAGAGGCCCGAGAATGTGAGGGAACCGCGCGCGGGAAAGAGCACGAAGAGCAAAGGTGTAGGCGTTATCGACGGGGCCCGCGCAACATCTACGCAGCACCGCTCGCGTATGCAGCGCGAAAGCCTTTAATAGCAGCGCGGAAGTATCGTGTCGCCCTTGCTGGTGTCGAATACAGGTTTCGTGTCAAAGCACGACGCTAAGCATTGTGATGGCGCCAGGCCAATCGACGCTGCCGGACGCTCGCGCAGCCCGCTAGCGCTCTTACCGGGGGGCAATGGTCATCACGCGGTGGCCGCGCTTGACCAGCTCGATGGGCAGGCCACCAGTGACATCGCCCAGACCGCCGGTCTTGGACCAAGGCGCGACCTCAGCGGCGACGAAGACGATGTCCAGCGCGCAAGTGGCACCGGTGGCACCAGTAACAGCCGAGCGCGAGGTGGTCTTGCGCGCGGAGCTGCCGCGAGCGAGCTCGCGCAGCAGCTGGTTCGCGCTCTTCTTGACACCGAACGCCGCGGCGTTGATGACGATGGGGCGCGCGCTGCTGGGGCGGCTGGTAGAAGCGACAGCCATACGCTCCGCCTGACGGGCGGGCGCGGCCACGCGAGGGCCGGCAATAGACTGCATCGTCGTAGGTTTCGGCGACCGCTGGGGTTCGCGACGTCTCAAGCGTCTGGTAAGAGGCGCAGTCTAAGAGTGGTCAAGTACACGCACAACTACAAGTATATACAGCGTTTGCGAGCGGCATCGCGGCGAATGCGCATGGACGGTAGTGCAGAGACGGACGGTGCCCGAGACAAGTTCGCTGCCAGGGGCTGAAATGCCCTTGCCCCACTCTCGTAAGGTTCAGGTTGCGAACCTCTATCTGTCATGCCCGGGCCTGCCACCTCTAGACCTACACAGCGCCAGCGCTCCAAACAGATGGCGATGCCGCGTTGACAAAGAAAACGCCCGCCAGCGCAGTTGGGTCGCGCTTGATAGGTGTAGTGTGCGACGTTGCATCTTGTGGGCGCGCGCGAGAGACTACCTGCTTTTCACTTTGGGACCAAAAGGGGCTGCAGTTGGCACGCGGCCCTCCGCACCGTGGACCGTGGCTCCCCTCCAAAGCTCCCCAACACACACTTCAACAGATTCATGGTTACACGTCCCGCCGAGGCGGGCAGCAATCGTGCCCACGCACGCTTTCGCCTCATGGCAGAGCCCGGAACCCGAGCCCCAAACTCAGACTAGCTTCCATCGTAGCGAAGGCACCGTCGCTCATCCTCCTCTTCATCCACTCTCTCCACTCCACTCCACTATTCCGTTTGCGCCACTGGCGAGTGTGGGATCAAATTGACACCACGCCAGGGCCCCGTGAGGCCGCAGCGCCGCATGAGCACTCGAGCTTAAGCTCGGTCACCGCATATGCGGGCGCCACGGCCTCTCTGCGCATTCCCTGTTCCCGTGTTAACGGAAGTCCACCGCCGAAGCGGTGGACTGAGTGTTGGGGGGCCGGGGCGCGGGCAGTCCAGGTGACCGCACTCCACGCGCCCCAGCCTCCCGCCACTCCGCAGGTGTTGAGGGTGTGATCTCAGCCCGAGCCGGAGGTTGCCGCCGTGAGGCAGCTTCTACCGACCCGCAGCACCCCTAGCGCATCAGTGTAATCATTCAGGTATTCACATAGTGCGGCGCACGAGGTCGCGAAGATAAGTTTAGGCGCGACCCGTCGACAACACACATCATCCGCTCGCCATCCTCAGGCGCCTCAGCAGCATCCCAACATGGACCAACATAAACATCAGCGTGCTAGGCAAAATGTAGCGCGTGACAAAAGGTGCAGGCAAGTGCGCAGCGCGTATGGTGCTCCGCACTTGCCCGAACCCGTGTCGCGCACACCCACCTGGCGGCGCCCCATGCTCATTCATCCATGAACTGCTAGCTGCAAGCCCAAAGGCTCACTTGTGAATAGCCCTCACATATTGCACGTCCGCACACACGGTGCGACCAAAGGTTTACTTTGGCCAGCGGGTCGACAACATACCATACTGGGACACTCCGTGCCACATACAAGCTTTCGATCAATCACAACCATCAAAACACCATTGCAGTTCCGTTTAACAACATTTCATCATCATCATCATCATCATTAGCAGATGTGATGCTTTGAAAGAACAAGAAGAATAACAACGCAGACTTTGCGAACGGAACAGTTCGTGGGCGCTTGCGTATGCGCCAACCATCCTTGTGCAGCCGGAGGGCGGCGCCGCCTCATCACCCAATCAGGTTGGGGCGTAGCGCACCGCACCCCCTCCGCGTCAGTCGGGCTGCATGCAGCTAGGATGAATGCAATGTGCATTAAGAAACCCCCCAACATTACTGCTTAATCCTCAAAAGTCGAATTGCACAAACGGTTGGGATGGTCAGCAAACTCAGCACGCTCCGGCGTGGAACGTCGCCGGCACCGCCGGCACAGTTTAAGACAACGCTAAACTTAGCCTGCGCCTGCGACCCAGCCGCAAGCCACCGTGCCTACACCCACAGGACTCCACATGCGTCCCTCACCAGCCGCAACCAGTTGCGGGGACAGCTGTGGCCATTCCGAGGACCACGAGAAAGCTTCCCCATGACCTCGTGTTATGATGGGCTCGAAAGCTCCGCACTCTGCTTGAACCCTCTCACCTGTGGGCCCCTGCTAGCACCTGAAACTCATACGCGCCGCCTGGCCTCCTCCCTGTCTCCGAGCCTGGCGGCACATGGGCCGTGCAAACCGCAGCCGCAACTGACATGTGCAGCTTGTTTGCAGAAAGGAAAACCCCAAGGGCCACAGGCGCAAAGCCGTTCGCCATCAGCCGCACACAGAGCATGAGCGCTGTGTGGGCGTGCTCCTAAAGTCAACGGCTGCTGTACTCCACACACGCAGCACACACACACGCAAGCACACACTCATAACCCATAGCAGATAGACACACAGCCCCATGTGCACTCAAGCCCCCAAGACACCTGGTCACGATGAGATCACGCGTCAGGGTCCCTCACGGACCGTCACAGACTTAAGTGCAACCAAGATGCGATGCGTGCTTGTCAAATACGTCATAAACACTTGCCGACTGAAGCGCCCTCGTTGTCTGTTATAGCTATCACAGACGCACGTCGGGAAGCCCCGGCAGCGCCGCAGCGCCGCCCGCGGCTCACATGCGCGGGTGCTGCACACATCCCTCATCTCCCCTCCCCGCAGCGTCCCCCCCCCTGAAACCCATCTCCGCTCCTGCCACCGACCCAACCACGCTCCACCCCAGCCCATCCACCGCCTAGCTCGACATGGCCGTGTAGGCGGTGTCGCCCTTGGCGTCCACATCGCCCAGCTTGGCGGCGGCGGCCTCCGCCTCCGCCGCGGCGATGTCGTCGATGGAGTTGGGGTTGCGCGGCGAGTCGGAGGAGTTGGAGGAGGTGACGGCCTGGTTGATGGGCCCCTTCTGCGGCGTGTACCTGATGAGCCGGCAGAACCCTGCCAGGCGCGGGCTGGACAGGAGGTCGAAGGTGAAGCCGTCGCCTGCGGAGGGGTGGGGTTGGGTCATGTGGGTCGTGCGCAGGGTTGGGCGGGTTGGGTGGGTGGGCCGGCGGTGGCGTGGGTGTACGACAGTACAGGCAATGCGCAGTTGACGCAACAGCGCCGGCGCGTGCGAGACGCTTGCGGAATGCATCACGACTCCCCGGGCAACAAGCGTGCCAGATGTTCACACCCCGACGCAACGGAGCGCAGGCGCCGGCACGCAAGGCACGCGCCGGCACGCGCGCCAGTGCTTGCAGCGGCCCGCGGCGGCGCTCACCGGTGATGACGCGGAAGCCGGGCAGGCGGCGCAGCACGCCGCTGATGCCGGGGCCGTGCACGCCCGCGAAGCGGCGCAGCAGCCAGGCGGGGATAGCCCACAGCAGCATGCCCACCAGGCTGAAGCAGGCGCCCACCAGGAAGTAGTCCCAGTCGTACGACACGTTGCCGTACCAGGTGTACTGCCGTACAGGGTGCCGGGGAGGGCGCGGGGTCGCGGGGTCGCGGGGCGCAACGGTCAGAGGGGCTCGCAGCATTGGGGAGGCAGCTTGTCGCTACCGTGCGACTATGAGGGGAGGGGGGCTGCCGCTGACGTCCGCTGGTTTGCGCTGGAAGCGCGGTGCATCCCTACCACGGTACTCGGCGCTTTCAACACCTGCACCCGGCACCAAGAGGCGCGCTACCCAGCACCCGCGGGATCCAACGGTATGACACTTTCCCGCTGTACCACTGGACATCGGCGCTTCACATTATTTGCAAAACACCGTCTCATGGACGGCTACCCCCCCGGCTACGGTTGATTTGGGAATTGGAAAAAACTACCCCGTCCCCCCCGCCGATGCCGCTCACCCAGGCGCCGTAGCGGATGGACAGGGCCGTGTCGGTGGGGTCCCAGTGCTTGCCGATGCCGTAGGCGGTGACGGTGAGCATGGCGGTGCAGAAGCCGACGATGACGGACGTCTCGGTCACAAAGCCCTTGAGCCGCTCCGACAGGCCCAGGCCGATGAGCAGGAACATGCAGGTGGTGAGCATGTTGGTGATCAGGAACAGCGCCAGCACCTGGAAGCCTGTGGGGCGTGTGTGTGTGTGGGGGGGGGGGGTAGTTCATTCCAGAACCCAAAGCAACCGACCGAGTGAACCCAGGGGGGGTAGAGTAGTGTTCGTATGTTAGAGCCTGTGGTGTGCGGTGTTGGTAATGAGTTATGTAAGGTGGGCAGGGAGGGATATACAGGCGAGGGGGGTAGGTACGCGGGAGGAGGGATGGTCTGGCCTGGCGCCAGCACTGCCGCGGCGCTCCCTTGCACACCGCCCCGCGCACGCGCACGCCCGCAGCAACGCCGGCCGCGACGCCGGCCGCGACGCAGTGACGCACCCTGCAGCGAGATGATGATGAGCGGGATGTTGATGAGGACCACGATGATGCGCGGGAAGATGGTGTGCTGACCCTTGAAGAAGTGGTAGGCCAGCACACTGGTGATGCCGTTCTGCAGGCTGTCCACCGCCGCCTCGTTCATGGTGGTGGCCAGGATGAGCGTCACCACGCCAATCCACGACTGGACCTGTTGCGTGCAAGCAATCAGGCGAAAAGCGTTGAGGATACGGATTAGCATGACACACATTCTGGTCAGGGGCGTACACAGGTTGGCATGCGGCGTGTGCAGGCGCAATGCACGTGACACACGCAGGCTCTTGTTCGGGCCGTGAATGGACGTACGGCCGGATTCCACCACCGCTCGACGCACCGTGACGGAGGCGCCGGGGCTGGCGGAGTCGCGCTCGTCAGCAAACAGCTGGAACAGGAACAGGTTGGGGTTGGTGTCCCAGGTCACGTAGCCGGCCCACGCCGCCAGCCAGCCGCCAAAGCCGAAGATGAAGACGGCAAACATGGTGAGCCCGAAGCCGACGAAGCCGCCAAACACCACGGACTTGCGGTCAGTGGAGGCCCACACCTTCTGCCACATAGCCTCACTGAACACCGTGGCGGCCTGTGGGCGGAAAGCAATGGCATCGAGAAGAAACGGCATGACGTCAGCGGACATGATCCTGCGTGTAGACGCGTTGCGACGCGGATAAACCCAACCAACGAAAACCGTAGAGATGTCCGTTGGACAACACCCAGCTTCCCTCCGCCCGATCCGCACCCCGATTGCACCTCGCCGCCTGGCGCTGCCCCCATCCTGGGGCTCGCTGCCTCACACCGCCGCTTCCCGCCCGCCCCAGCCGCTCACCACCAGCGAGCAGGGCATGGAGAAGATGGCGCTGTAGCCCAACTTGTTGGCACCCAGCGGCCAGCCGGTCTCGTAGGTGATGTCGTTGGGCAGCGGCTTGGGCAGGTACTCGGGGCGGTAGGTGATGGCAGTGTAGATGATGAGGATCAGGATGAACAGCGAGGTCATGATGCCCTGGGCCTGCGGGGTTGCAGCAGCAGGTTGTGCGCGTGTTGTTGTTGGAGTTCTTGTTGGTGCGGTGCAGGTGCGGCAGGTTGCACGAAGGCGGTGATGGGGCGGGAGCGGGAAAGGCAGGGCTAACACAAACGGCAAGGAAGGCGACGGCCGCAGCTTGCCATCTGGGTTCACCGCATGGCAGCCCCATTCGTCACGTGCGCACGCGGCGCGGAAGGACTGCACTTGGCAGCTCCCGCCGCGCTGACCTCCGCCCCGCCCGCAGCCCCCATTACGGCAAAGCCCCCAACCGGCACGACACGACACGACGGGCCCAGTCCCAGGACCAGTCATCACCCACCTGGTCGGTGACGATGGAGATGTACACGCCGCCGTACGCGGTGTAGAACATGGTCAGCACGCCCACCACGATGACGATGGGGTAGTCCACCGAGCCCACAAAGTACTTGAACAGGATGCCGATGGTGGTGTACTCGGCCAGCACTGCGCCACGCGGGCGGCGTCACCGAGAATGGTAGGGTGGTAAATGATGGGGTCGCGTTTCAAATGGCTGCAACGGCATGCCGGCGATCCGCAGCGGCCGAGCCCGCCACGCCTACGGCCGGGCGACATGCCGTTCGAGTGCTGCGAAGCCCCTGTGCTGCGCGACAGCTCTCCGCACGCTGCCCGGGCCGGCACGCTCCGTCAAGCCTGCCGCGTCCGCATGACCCGCATACCCCTTGAACAAAACATGCATAGGCCATGCCGCAGCACTCACACACGATGGCCATGTTGATGAGCGAGATGACCACACACGTCGTGCGAGCCACGGGGCCGTAGCGCTGCGCGGGGATGCGCGGAGAGGGGCGGGTTCAGCCGCGCGGCGCCGGGCGGGGTGCAATGCGCAACGCAGGGACCCCACCCCGCAACTGGTTGGCCATGCCGGGACGGCGCACGCTAGCAGCAAGAGGGTACGGTATTCCGGATTGCGTCACGTGCGGGCGCTTGCCATCCTGCCCTGCGCCGTCCGCTGACCTCCGCTCCTGCTAACGCCAGGCGCACCGCCCACCACCCAGCACTACGGCATGATGGACGGCACTGCGCTCCTATCATCCTCCTACGCGCGCGGGGCCGCTGCTCACCTTGCCAACCTGAGGTCCACAGCAGGCAGCCGCCAAGGACGCGGTGCAGCAAGGTGCGGTGTGGGGTACATTCATGTCAGTTATTAGATGGTTGCACACGTGTCATGTACAGCCCGGCTCCAAGCACCCAGCATGTACAGCGTGCCGTACCATCCCAGTAGATGGGGCCATCGTTGCGCAAGGCGCCCCTGCCCGCCTCATCCCGCGCCCCCTGCCCTTCTCAGCTCCTTGGCAGTGACGTGCTAATACTCATTTCGCAGGCCCAGTTGAAAAACTCACGAAGTCGGGCATGGTGCACACGTCGGGGTGCTTCTCCTGGATGCGCGCGCCGAAGAGGGCGATGAAGATGATGGGCAGGCCTGCGGGTGACGGCAGTTGTGGGGCGGCCGGCGGGTGAGGGACGTGGGAGCTCCTCTCAGCAGCGGCACCGCAGGACACCGCATGACGCGGTCTGCAAGCGCACAGCGACTAGGGCCGCGGCGCGGGCCGTCTGGCCTGCCCCTTTACACGTCCACGCCCAAGCCCTGTCGTGCAGTGCTGCGTACGGTATGCGAGGGCGCGCACCTGACGCGAAGGCGTACATGACCAGACCCACAATGCCAGTATACACCGCGAAGGAGGGCGGCGCGGTGATGCACCAGGCGCCCACGGCGGATGCGAAGAACGACCAGGCGATACGCCACCTGCCGGCCGTGCCGCGACCGGTGATGAACTGCTCTGCCGTCTGGTCATGGTGCTGCCGCCTGAGATATATCGTGCAGCGGACGAGCGCGTACAGCGCAAACATCACCTGAGGGGGGTAAGCAAGGGAACGGTGTGACGCGGGTGGCGGGCGGAGCGGCGGAAACGGAAATCAAAGCAGATGGGACCGCATGCGTAATGCCAACCAAGCGTTATCAATGTTTAACAGCAACTGGTGCAACTCCGCAGCAAAACGCGGAACAAGGGTGGTGGATGGCGAAAGACACTATTGTGCCGCGACGTCGCGAGAACCCAAATCCACCTGTGCAAAGATACAGGTGACATAGCTAATGATGAGGTACTTCTGCTTCGTGTCCATTTTGGCTGGCACGCGCTAAAAGCACGGTGCGGCTCCGGTCGCCAACGCAGAGTCGGGCGCTGTCAACACGGCAGACGCTGCGCGGTTGTCTTTTGAGGCACCGGCGAGGGCCACGAAATGACGGCTTGTGTGCGGCGGCTGCTAACGGGCTTTGGCCGCCGAATGCTTGCGCGGTTTGCGCAAAGCTCTCTGCTAAGCAGCTCCGATGTATCGAGTGTTGTATATACGGCGATTTGAATGTTCAGAGCATGCAGCAAGCCATGGGCGGGGCAGTACATCGCTGCCGAGAAACGCTTGACCATTACGATCGTCATCAAGTTGGATTGGACCCCCGCTGCGCTTGTTTCTTGGAAGGAACGACTGATGTTTTCATTTCGGCATCTGCAGTAATGTAGCGGCCTGTTCTTACTAGGGCTTGGGTCGGCCCCGCCCCAGTCCAGCCCACCCTGGCGCGCCACACACTGCCGTTCGTGCGTCCCCGTTCACACAGCGGTTTGCGGCGGTGGTAAAGTCCCACATTGAACACGTCCGTGACAGCTCTAATGCCAAGTCGCTTGATTACAGTACACACTGCGATTGCCAGCTTGTCTCCACGCTCCAAACACTTCCAACGTCATCAAGTAGCCTGCCCCTGCCCCTGCCCAAACCTGCTTGGGCTGATGGTGGGTGGTAGGACCAGGATAAGGGATAAGAATTGGCATGCCCCAGTTGTGGCAGATGATAGCCCGTACCCAGCAGGCCTGTGCGCGAGAACAGAGACAGAAGCTGCGGCGGAATCGACGCGAGTACTGTACCGAATTGAAGCGCGCTGGAGGCTGTATCATTTGCTGACGCGCAGTCCTCACGCTCCGGGCGCCCGGCCAGGCGATAGCACCACACAGACAGAGCACGACGCCACAAAACGCGTGAAGCTTCCCACCTGCAAGCATGCGACCAGCGTCCACGGATGAGCGCCGTAGACGGAGACCGGTCGTAATGCGAACAGTGTGCAACAAAGCAATGGCCGGGCGCTGAGTGACAAGCAGGGGCCACAACAAGACGCGGCAAGGCAGATAAGGGAGCCCGCGAGTACGACAGTGATGGGCGAAGCGAATGCGGTGCAAACACGCCAACAACACAACACAACCGGAGGCGAGGACGCGCGGCTGACGGGAGAGGAGGCCGGAGCTGAAGTTCGGAGGAAGACTGAACGCGCGCCCTAAAACGGAGGCGATGGTTGCGACATGTTTTCGGTGGAGGTTTGCTGCGGCTGCGAAAACGGTAGCAAGAAGTCATCGGCGCTGACGTCAGGTGGAGAAGGCGATGCGAGTTCGACGCAGTCTGCAACTGACGTGGGAGTTGACCCCCGGCTGTGGACGCCAGACGCGGCGTAGCTGCCCATCCGTGTAGCTGCCTTGGGTACTTGTGGTGATGCATCTGAGGAACCCGCCGGGCTCACAAGGAGCTCCCCGGAGGCACAAGGCACGACTGGTTAAACCGAAGGCAACGGCGCAGACACGTCCCCACACGCCCCCACCCCCGGCCGAGAGGCCAGGCACCGAAGACCGCAGAGGCAGCAACCCGGATCCCTACTGCCGTCCCGCGAGCTGACACACCCGGACCGCCGCAGACCCTGGGCTGATGGTGGGGTGAGCCCGGCTTCTGTGTGTCCCGCGGCCTCCCTATGTAACACCAGGACGCATGGTTCATGCTCATGCTCAACAGCCTGCTGTTCATGGCCCATCAGCACACTCGCGCGCAATGCAACCTTTCACCGCACCACGGCAGTTCTCCACAGTCTGAACTTCCACAGATCCATTACTCCCATGAACGTCGCCCATGCATTATGGTTACCGATACTCAGTTCTGCAATACGTGCACCCGGGCTCACCGGCATTTGCACGACCAACCAAAGCCCCTCGTACAATCCTCCCCTTGCTGGCCAACCTGCGCCCAAGACTTCGTCCAACCTGCCTTAACAGATGTCAGGCAAGGCCCCTCCCTGTCAGGTGCCTGTTGGGCAAATAAGCAAATTAATTGAGGGACACGTCGCGGGCCCCTTCTGGATTTGCTCGTATCAAATATAGATTGCGCCCACGCCGCCGCAAAAGACTCGAGAACCGGATTTCAAACGCCCCCATGTAGCGCTCGGCATTGCCACAAGTGCCCATTGTTTATGCACACCAGCTGAGCCTGGCGGCGCGCTCAGTTTGCGGCGCAGCGCTGTTTTCGTGCTTTCATCCAGCACACCCTCTATAGTATGAGTTAGTAACCGATCCCCTGCTCCAAGCCTCCAACACCTGCCATAAAGGTTTCCCCCGAGTAGAAGTCTACGTAAAAGTGAACGCGTTGCGCGCATGCGCGCTTACGCTGACACACAGTGTCTCATAAACAGATGCAAATGTCCATTGTGTCAATCTCTTACGCGGGTTGTTATCAATGAAGGATTCACACACTCATCAACGGCTCTGTGCCGTGCGAGCATAAATCTTCTCACTCACACCCTGTGCGGACGCGACATGGCTTCACGTGCCCGCACCCCACACTCCTCAATCCACGCGCCATTGAATCATACAGCCAGCCCAAACGAAACAAACACTCACCCCGGGGCGGCGACGCGGCGCGGCAGCGCACAACATTACGCATAGCAATCTTCTCGGATTTCATCTCCACGCCCCTGCTTACCACGCAGCGCCACCACACCGGCACGCCACGCTTGAGGGAGCGCCACTCGCCGCCCGCCCCTCGTTCGCATCCCGCCGCGGCAATACTCAGTACGCGCCGCCTGCGCGGCCCCAGCCGCCGGCCGCCGAGCCGGTGGCCGCCGAGCGCGCGCTGCCCATGTCCTGAGTGGTGGCGCGCTCCAGGTCGCGGCTGTCGGCGGGCGACAGGCCGCTGCCGGGGCTGTCCGTGTGCTCGTGCTCCGAGATGTCCAGGCGCAGGTCGGGCTGCAGGGGTGAGGTGCGGGGCGGGGATGGGGGTTGCAAAGATGGTAAGACGAGTGCAGCATGAAGGGGGAGGTTCCGGGTACCAACCCAAGCTAATCCACTGCACACCGTCCCAACCCGCGGGCTTACCCGTATTGGCACGAAGAACGCCCGGCCGGTGGGCATGCGCGGCGCCGGCTGCAGCTGCGCAGGGACAATGAAGTGGAACGGTAAGCACGGTAGTCGCTGACACAAATACCCATTTCCACGCCCAAATGTTGCCGCATCGCGGCCGGGCAAACCCCTGCAAAAACGGGGAGCAACGCCTCCCTATCACCACCACCACTACCACCGCCACCACCCATATCGCCCCAGCCCCCAGCTCACAGCCCTTCCCCAAAAGCCCCTCACCTTCTCGCCGGCCTCCTGCAGCAGCTTGGCGCCCAGAAGCGCCAGCGGGCTGGGCGGCGGCGCGTTGGCCAGCTTGGCCTGCAGCGCCGCCGCCTCGCGCCGCGCCTTCGCCTTGCTGCTCTCGCGCTGCTTCGAGCTGCTGCGGTGCGACGACTGAGCGCCGTCGCCGCCGCTGTTCTGCGACGTAATGGACTTCTGGCGCCGCACCATGGACGGCTGTGACACCGACAGCTGCCGGTTGAAGGAGGCGATGCGCCACAGCGGCACGGGGCCGTTGCTGGCGTCCAGCAGCTCCGCCGGCACGGGGCCGCGCCGGCTGGGCGAGCGCATGAGCGAGGGCGTGCGGCTGAGCGACGGCGTGCGGTTGAACGACGGCGCGCGCGCCATGCCCGACTGGCTGGTGGAGCCGCCGGTGCCGGTGGGCGAGGAGTCCTCGGCGCCGCCGCCGCCGGCGCTGTTGCGCCGCTGGCTGGCGCTGCGCGCCAGCGGCGAGGGCGGGCTGGGCGAGGGCGAGCGCGAGTTGGGCGAGGTGCGCTCGTCGCTGGCGAAGCGCGTGTGCCGGGTGCTGGGCGCGCGGCCCAGAGCCGGCGGCGGCGAGGGCGAGCGCGAGGGCTGCTGCGGTTGCTGCTGTTGCTGCTGCTGCCACGGCTGCGCCGCCGCGGAGGAGGAGGGGCTGTATGCGGCGGGGTGCGGGCTCAGGCGCAGGGAGGGGTCGCGCTTGAGGGCCGACTTGGTGCTGCCGTGGGTGCTGCCGCTCGGCGAGATGGCGGCGTCGTGCCCCGCTGCACTCGCGGCCGGCGGCGGCGGCACGGCGCCCTGCGGGGTGCCGGTGGTGCTGGCCAGCCAGTCGTGCGTGCGCTTGGCGGCCTCCGCGACCGGCACGGGGTCGTGCAGATGCTGGCGGAAGGAGGGGTGCGAGGACAGCAGCTCGCCCTCGCCGCCCTCGCCGGCGGCGCTGTCGGCGTCGCCGTTGGCGGTGCCGAACGAGGCGGCGCGGAAGCCGTGGCCGGCGGCGGCGTGCTGGTGAGGGTGCTGCCCGTTGCCCAGCTGCTGCTGTTGTTGTTGCTGCTGCTGCATCGGTGATGACGCCAACAGCCCCTGCTGCAACATGCCCATGCGTGCAGCGGCCGAGATGCCGTCACCCGGCCACGCCTGCTGAGGCAGCATGGGCATCATCGGCATCATCGGCATCTGCGGCATCTGCTGCGAATAAAGTGCCGGCGGCGACGGCGACCGCGCGACGGCGGCGGCGGACGTGGCCGCCTGCTGCTTGAGCGCAATTTGGCGCTGCAGCGCCTCGATCTGCTGCTGAAGCTGCGCCTGCTGCCGCTGGATGTCAGCCGGCGGCTGTGGGCGCGGGGCGGAAAGGAGTAATCAGCAATGGCACGGAAGGCGCTGCGAGATGCAAGGAGGACACGCGAGATGCAAGGGGGGGGGGCGCGGGCGCGGCAACAGGACGATAGCAACCAAGCAACCAGGCACCGCAGCCGTAACTCACCATGACCGGGGCCATGCCAGCGGCGCCGCCAGAGTGCGGCGACTGCGGCGGCGGCGAGGCCGCCCGCGCCGCCGCCGGGCGCGCCGGTGACTGCGCCAACGATATCGGTGCCGACAGCGACAAAGCCGACATCCCGCCCACGGCGGAAGCCGCCGCCGCAGCGCTGCCGCCGCCCACGGTCGCGCCGTAAGACTGCGGCTGCAGCGGCGACCGCCGCTGCGAGGCGCCGCCAGCAGCGCCCTGCGCCGACGTCAACGAGTAGCCCGCGCCCGTGGCGGCCTTGCCGGGGTCCGCCTGCTGCAGCAGCTGCAGCGGCGACTGCGGCGCCGGCGACGCGTCGATGGACAGGTGCCGGGAGTGCCCGTTGGGAGCGGGGCGCAGCGGCGACGCCGGCGCCGACGGCAGCGGGCTGCCGCCGGCCAGCGCGGTCACGCTCAGCGTCGACTTGATTGGGCTGGTCCGCGGCGAGTTGCTATACGCCACCTGCGATGACGACGTCTGCTGCGACGAGGCGGTGAAGGGTGCGGAGCCGGAGGAGCTGCGGCCGTCGGCGGCGGCGCCAGCCCCCGCCGCCGTCGCCGCCTCGGCGGCTGCGAGCGCTGCGCGCACCTCCGCCACGGCGGCGGCGGCGGCGCTGGCCAGGTCCAGCGGCCGCCCGCGCGCGCCGCCTGCTCCGCCGCCGCCGCCGCGCGGCGCGGCGGCGGACGGCGCCGTCACGTTGCTGACGGCGCCGCCGCGCGACGCCGCCGGCATCGCCAGCAGCGCCGCGGCCTGGCGCTGCAGGTGCATCAGGCGCAGCACCTCCACCTGCTGGCGTATGGCCATGAGGCTGGACAGGTCGGGCGGCCGCGTCTCCAGGATGCTGGGCGGCAGCGGGCTGTCCACCACCTGCGCGACGTCGTCCTCGGCCACGTCGGCGGCCGCGGCGGCGGCGGCGGCGTCGATCGCGGCCGTGACGGCGCCGGCGGCGGCGACGTCGAGGCTGTGCCGCGCGCTGCTGCCGCCGCGTGACGCCATGGAGGCGGCCCGCGCCGCCAGCTGCTGCGCCGCCGGCAGCGGCACGTCGTTGACGTCCCGCAGGATGATCGGCGGCGGCACCGCCGGCAGAGCCGCTGGGTGCGGGCGCGCCATGGCCGCCGCCGTCGCCACAACGGCGCGCGACGACGACGCGACGGCCGCCCGCACCACGTGTGGCGCTGAATAGCCCACATGTGCGGGCGGCCGCCCACCCAGTGCCGCCGCCACCGCTGCCTGCGGCCCGCTGCCGCACAGCACGTCACCAAAGCCCACCGCTGCAAGACGCGAGCAACCAGCGGCACCCCCGGCGGCCCTCCCAGAAGCCGCCCCGGGGCCGCCTGCTGCAGGTGCAGGCGAAGCCGCACACGCCGCCGGCGCCGCTGCTGCAACGGTCGCTGCTGTTGGCGCCGGCGCCGGCTTTGAGATTGAGGACTTGGCGGCTGTTGCGGCCCGCACCTCCGACTCCGACGCCTCGGCGCCCTGGCAAACAGCAGCGCTATTGGCTGCGGCGGCCGTTACGGCGGTCACAGCGTCTGGCAACGCGATGGAGCTGGAGGGGCTCGCGGAGGAGGCAGAGGACGGCAGCTGGCCGAACGAGGCCCCCGACGCCGCCGTGTCGCCGCCACTGCTGCCGCTGGAGCCGGTCACGTCACCAGCCGCCGCCGACAGCGCCAGCTGCGTCGGCTGCGCCAGCTGCGCAGCGGCGTCGCCAGCGGCCACCACCGCAGCTATTGCATTTGTGCCGGGCGCGGCTCCGCCCGAGCTGCTGTCGCAGCTCCCTGTGCGACAAGCAGATCAACAATCACACGCAACTTGAGGCCACACGCAACATCAGTGCCTGAGCCCCGCTTCTGGATAGGATGCCGACATGCACACCATGCCATCCCAGTCTAAGATCTCTTTGTGGCCTGGCCCAATTAGACGCCAGCAACACGCCGCCGGCAGCTTCCATTGCGACACGCCCCCGCACCTGGCAGCAGCTCCGGCTCCGGCTCCGGGGTGCTTGGCTCCAGCGCGCACGCGAGGTCCCATTCGCGGACTTTCCTCATGCTGACCGCCCGTCGGCGCGCCTCGAAGCTCCCCACCGAGCAGAAGTCTGTTGGGGCCGGCCGCGGGTTGGTGTTTGGCGCATGTTGGGGGTGGGCTACCGTATGCAGGCGCGGGTGTTCTGCGCTGGCCTCCGCTCTCATGCCAGGCATCGCCCTGCCTCGCGCGGCATCCGGTCGCGCACAGCCGGCTGCGTCCCCCGGTTGCTGCTCCTCACCTGAGGTCCCGGCGGGGCCGTCACACGACGACGACGCGACGGCCTGACGGGGGCAGCAAGCGGAGGCAGGGCGTCATGAAGCGGTAGGCCGTTTGAAGTGCGGGTTTGTCGTTTGTCGTGAGGCCGTTTATCGCGGGCATTCACACATACTGTCGTTTGTCACACAGAGACGCCCGCACGCCCAGGGAAACGGCGTGCGCGAAGTCGACGTTGCGAAGACGAGCGAGCGAACCGCAATGGCCGCGGTCACGCGACTGCAGAGCCCCGGACGAGCTCACCTGCACGAACTCCTCTTTCAAGCTACAGACGTCTGGTTGGCTCGGCGGCTGGACAGTCCCAAACTCCTGTTCCGGACGCCTGCGGTTCCAAGCACGAAAACGCTGGTGAGCTCCGGGCTGTTATGCCTCTCCATACTACCTGGTGGCCCTTGAATACTGGACGGTAGCCTCACCTGGCCCCCGCGGGCTGAGCCGGCTCAGAAGGATGCGTCGCGAGTTCGCGGTCGCGTCCGAGTTGGCACTGCGGCAGACCTGCAACGAGAGACCGCAGGCGTGTTTAGAGCCAGGTTGCTACCGCAATGCGACTCCTGCCGGCGCGAACGCTTCTAGAGACCCCAGTGACATGGACCATCTTTCCAAACCGCCGAGCGCTGGTTTTGCGTTCAAAACACTCACCGCAAGGGTTGTGCTCAAGCGCGGAAACGGTAGCCTCATCCTCCGCGAAGAAGAGGTCGTCCTGCGCCGAGAAAGAAATGGCGCTGTTGAAGGCCCGCGCCGCGACTGATAACAGCGACCGCAGCGCCGCCAACCACACCTGCTTAGCATGGTTGTTGCCTCTGTTACGCAGACGCCCGGCTGCCCTCGCGACTCCTCCAAAAGCTGCGCCTATTCCTAGAAATGGCATTGTGTACTCGCTGCTGTTTAGCTCATCCTATCAGGTTCATATAATGTTGTCAGGCTTTGCAGACGACGCTTCCGTTATGGGCTTGAACGAATTCGCGGCCAGATTGTGTCCCGGGTGGCACCGTACATGTCATATTGCGAGCGTGCGTCCAGGCGCGCGTCCAGGCTGTGTGTCCCCCTAGCCGCGTCCCTCCCCTCGTCCCACCCTCCCTCCCCCTCGCCCCCAAGCCCCCACTCGCTCCAATGCTGCATCAATCCTGCCTCCCCTACGCGAGGCTGGCAAGATAATTTGGCCGGCTGGTGGCTCGGGCCTTTGCTCGGGCTCGCTGCCTCGCCCGGGCCTGCAGGATTGAGCCCGGAGCCCTGTGCCGGAGCCCTCTGCCATTCTCTCCGCACCCCCTCCGCACCAACCTCCAGCAGCACCTACAGCCAGGAACCCCTGTCTCCAGCCGGCGCGACAGTACTCCCAAGTGCAGCAGTTCAGCTGTAGGTTGCCAAGGTGCAGCTCGCCGCCGGTACCGGTCAGCTCGCCACACAAATCGGAGGGCGTAAAGCTTGGCGTAAAGCCGCTCGACCGTACCAGTGAGCCACCTCAGTGACGGCCAGTTCCCCTGGCCCACCCCCACCCCCCGGCGCCAGCCGCCAGGTTCCGCCGTTCCGGGCAGCATTCCGCGGATCGCGCGTTGCCGCGCCACCCGTGCTCGCCGCCTCAAACCGCCTGCCCTCCTGCAGCCGCTGCTGCTGCTCTGTCAGCTGTTCTCCCGCTGTTCCCGCTGTGGGACGCTGCTTCAGCGCGCGCCAAAAGCGTGTGGCAAATCCACGCAGCTCCTGGCTCTCGCCCCGTGCGGCCCCCCTCGCGGCTCCCCTTTCCCCTCTCCCTCCCCAGACTTTTGAAAGCCCCGTTACTTCGCACAAAATGGACAGGTGTTTGCTTCTTGGCGTGTCTGCGCGAGGCGATGGCCCCCTTGCCCTGTGGGTCAAGGATGGGCGCCCCCCCACAGACCCGCGGGCACGCGACCTAGCGATGGCGCTCGAGACACTGCGCGATGGACAAACTGCCGGCATCTACTTGCTACGCGCAATCAAGCTAGAATCTACTCCGGCACCCGCCCTGTCCTCGATAAAACTCGGTCCTCGTGCTCGCTCCCGCGCACCGCAAGGCCTCTGCAGACGCCGTCGCAAACGAGGGCGGTTGCCTGCCAGCTAGCAGCGCCCGCATGACGATCCACAAGGGCCAACGGCCGCTCGTCGCGGAAGAGGGCGAATTCGCGGCCGCCACCTCCACGCTGCCGGTGCTCCAATACTACCCGGCACGGGGCCGCGCGGAGCCCATCAGGTGCGCGTGCGTGTGCGTGTGCGTGTGCGTGTGCGTGTGCGTGTGCGTGTGCGTGTGCGTGTGCGTGTGCGTGTGCGTGTGCGTGTGCGTGTGCGTGTGCGTGTGCGTGTGCGTGTGCGTGTGCGTGTGCGTGTGCGTGTGCGTGCGTGCGTGCCTGCATGACTGCATGAGTGCCGGGTCTCGCTTGAGCTGTAAGTGCAGGCCGTGGTGCAGGCCGCAAGTGCGCATGCAGCGCGGGGGGAGCGGGCGGGCGTGGCTGGCCGGGGCGCGGCAGGGAGCGAGAGTAAGCTCGTGGGAAACCCCAGCCGCGCTGAAGTGCATGCAGCGACGTCGCGGTCATGACCGTCCACAGGCTGGTGCTGGCGTTCGCGGGGCAAGCGTGGTTTGAGCCGCCAGCCGACTCTATCAGGTGCGGCCGTGAGCCGCACGCCCGCACAAGACACACTCCCGTGCACACACGCGCGCGCACACATGCATGGCGGGCTTCGTTCCAATTTTTTCACAACACGCTCGGTCACGACGCGTTTGTGGCTGCCTGTAGGCATAGTCTGCCCCAGCATCGAGTGCTGGTTAGGTTTTGGTGGTGGCCATGTTCGGCGGCGGCGGCGAGGGGCGCTCGCACAGCCTGTGTGCCCCCCTGTCCTCGTGCATTCTAAGTCACCTGCACGTGCGCACACACACCATCAGGCAAATACAGGCCATCCAGCGCCGGGAATGGGACGGCTACCCGTTCAGGTCAGGCCTGGGGCTAGGCACGGGGGCAGGGACAGGGACAGGGGCACGCCGCGAACGTTTCGTGTGTGCCCACGTAATGCGTGTGTGCTGTCCCGGCTGTGCAGGCAGCTGCCGCGCTTCATCGACGACGTGCACGACGGGGTGGACCTGGTGCAGGGCGGAGCCATACTGAGGCACCTGGCGCGGAAGTACGGTGCGTGTGCGGCGGCGGCTTGGGGTTGGGGTTGGGCGGCGGCGGCTTGGGGTGGGCGGCGATGGTTCGGTAGGATAAGCCAGCCACGCCCGAGCATGGGGATGGCCGTCGAACCTGGGACGGACGTGGTGGCGTAAGTTCGTCAATCGAACAGATGAAGGATGCGTGTTGCGTGCGGGTGCATGGGTTGCGTGCGGGTGCGTGGATTGCTGTACTGCTGGGTTGGGAGGAACGTGGGAGCCGTACACCGTTTAAGGGGTCCCCGCGCGCCGCCCCTGTGCCCTGCTGCCATAATGACATAACTTGGGTTACCGAGTTGACACACGCACACGCACAGACCTGTACGGCGGCGAGCGCGGTGACCTGGCGGCGGCGGCGCAGGTCGACATGCTGCTGGACGGAGTGGCCGAGCTGCGGGCCAAGCTGCGGGTGCGCCACAGCTGGGGGCGGCGTGCGTATCAGCGCGGAAGGGTCGCGCCGAGGGGGGGGGGGCCACGCGCAGACGGAGGCGCGGCGAGGCCGCGAGGGTGCATGCTGATGAGGCCACATGGGCCACTCTGTGGCTCAGCGGGGCTGGAGCTGCTGCGTGTCCAGGTGTCTGCCAGCAATCACGCCGCATCCGTGCCAGGCCTGAGTTGGTGCTCGTCTGCGGTCGGGATGACGCGGCGCAGGACCTGGTGGTCGGAAAGCAGCTGCGGGAGGCCGACGTGGCCGAGTACGGCACGTCCGTGCTGGCGCCCGAGCAGGAGCTCAAGGAGCACGCCATGATGGTAAGCTGGTGCGACCGTGCGGGAGCGGGTCGGGAGGGGCAGCTCCCGAAACTTGCGAGGCAGTTTGATTCAGGCCATTCCGTGATGCCGACCCGTGCTCCGTTTGGGTGTCGCCTTTGCGCCCACACTGCACACCCAAATTTTGCTTTTGGCCCCCGGCCTCTGCCACCACCCCTAGGCGCCTCTTACCACCTTGCCTCCCTCCTTGCTCTTCTTTCTCCCCGCCCACCTCCAGGGCCCCGGTCTGGCCAGTCTGGAGTACATGCTGGTGCACCGGCGCGTCTCAGAGGCGGGCTGGTTCGTGGGGCCCCGACCCAGCGTGGTGGACTTCGCGGCGTTCGACCTGGTGGGTGGCTGGGCACAAGGCTGGATGGCGAGCAATACCGTACACGCTGGCACGTGCGACTGCGCAGGCGCCAGCTGCAACGGTCTACCCCGTGTGCGCACAGCTCGCCCTTAGCTGTGCGCTGGTGCCAGTGGATCGCCGAGTTGATCTGCCCTGCCGACAATCAACAGCCATCCACAATCCTACCGCCAGCAGCGGCCCCATGCGCCCTCGCACGCCACGCCCTGCCCCCGCGCTCAGGTGGACCTGCACCTGACCCAGCCGCAGCTGGAGGGCGCGGTGCGGGGCCGCTTCCCGCAGCTGGTGGACCACCATGACCGGGTGGCGGGGCTGGCAGGTGGGGAGAAGCGGGAGGGAGGGTGCGGGGGCGCTAGTGGGGCATCAGTAGCCGCGGGCGATCCTCCATGTACCGCCGCACAAGTCCAGTCGCCCCGTGACGTTGCATGACACCAGTTGGGGACCTGCAATCATGCCATGCACCCTTCACACCACACCATGCAGGCGTGCGCGAGTACCTAGCCAGTGCCAGCCGCCACGCGGTGGTGTGGCCCGTGGACTGGATCCGGGCCGCGGTCGGAGCGGGCGGCGGGGGCGGCGCGGCGGGCGGCAACACGTGAAACATAGCGCATGAAAGCGGAAGC
This sequence comes from Chlamydomonas incerta, assembly GCA_016834605.1. NCBI lineage: Eukaryota > Viridiplantae > Chlorophyta > Chlorophyceae > Chlamydomonadales > Chlamydomonadaceae > Chlamydomonas > Chlamydomonas incerta. The sequence continues at coordinate 364,730 of JAEHOC010000010.1, forward strand.
CGCGCGTGCGGCTGTTCGAGCGTTTGTGCCGTGTATTGGCGCTGATTGTGCTGCGTGTCCAGGTGTTGGCGGTGGGCACGAGGCTGACGGCAAGGCTAATACCTGCTGGCACGCACCCCTGCTAGCACGCGTGAACTCCTCATAGGCAAGCTGACGAACTGGATTGATCTTCCGTTGCTGAGACTGACCATACCAATTCTGAACTGTCACGCACGCGCGCTGCCTTGGGGCTGTAAGCACTCTTGCTCGACGTGCGCTATGGCGTGTTGCTACACATGCTGCCTGTACGCCCCGATGCCACACATTCCCACGAGCTGCCTGACCTCTTCGCAAGTTCTCCAATGCAACCGGCAGCACGGTGACACCGACATCCAGAACGCCCCAACCCGAACACGCGAAGCGCGGAGCTGAAGAACTGTTATCCGGTTACATTCCCCTGACACGATGGCGCACTGCACTTGCCAGTGTTGCCCTGCCCTATTGTGAACCTGCGTTGCCCAGAGGCACATCCACCTAAATCCACGCACATCTACCTAAATGCTGCACCCATGCAGCCTCAAATCATGTCCAGATCTGGCACACTCTAGCTGACAGTGTCTCGACCCCGCAACACCCCACACACACGCCTCGCCGGCAAACCTTGCACAACGCCACCCCCGGTGACCCCTGCTCTCTCCCGCCTAATACGGCATCACACACGGCTCCATGCCGCGCCTCCTTGGCTCATGTCGCTAAGCTTAGCCGCTGCGTCCTCGCGTCCTCCGCGAGCTGCCAGAGTCCCGGAACGGCCTCCTGAGCTCGCCAAGCCCCGCATGCGCTCTGCCTCGCCTACTGCAGCGAGGGCTGGGTCTGCCAGATCAGCAGGCGCTTGCTGCTGGGGTTGAAGGCCTCATAAACCTTGTTGTTGGCGGCCAGCATCTTCATCACGTGGTCCGAGACGGACTTCGCGGGCGTGTGGTGCAGCGACTCAAGAACCTGGTTCTTGGAGACCGCGGAATAGCGCAGGTCGCGGTCATAGGCATAGTTGAACTTGAAAATCGTCTCATGGTAGCGCTTGTACGCAGCGGCCCAGCAGGCGTGCAGCTTGTGCTCGCGCATGAGCGAGGGAAGCATCTGAGTGTCCAGGTACCACATCACCCAGCCCGCCACCAGGGCGGCACTGGCAGCCTCCTGCTGCAGAGACTCCGGAAGCAACTTCATCGTGGGGGAACTTGCAGCTCTACACCCCGCGACAGGGGAAGGGGAATGCGCGCCTACTGCGCGCCTATATACAGCTCAGAATGCAATGGGATACCGGTGCGCTGTGCGGAGTTCGCGGGGAAAACTGATTGTGCAGGTGCCATGGGGAAAATCGGCCTTCGCGCTGTTCCCCTTGCCCGCCCTATGCTGGCTGTCCCAAGCACCACCTGTAATTAGCTAGGCACTTGAACACGGACGATTACGCAAAGGTGGCCCGCGGCACTGCACTTGGTTGGCCACTTAGACGGAAGAAGAAAGCCTTGGCACGCGGTTCCACTCAGCCGGGGAGAGATGTCGTTTAGAGAGCTTCGATGTAAGCCCTTTGCAGGGACGTTTCAGCCCCGCACGCGACCTGACTTGCGTTCTTCTTCGCGCAGCGTTCACGGAGGTGATGAAGGCGCTGGGCTACCCGCGCCTCATCTCCATGGAGAATTTCCGTGTACCAAACTTTGAGCTGGTGGCCGACTGCCTGTACTGGCTGGTGCACCGGTAGGTTGCTCGCATGTCGCCCTGGCCGGCCGCGGGCGCCTTGAAACAGGCAGCACTCACAACCTTGATGAACATACACACAGGTATTACCCCGGGGTGGAAATTGCGGATGATATCAGCACGGAGAGCGACCGCGTGAAGTTCCTACAGTCGGTGGCGCAGGTCATGCTCACGAAGGCGCGGATGAAGCTGAACATCAAGCGGTTGTATGCCGCGGATGGCAACGCCGTGAAGGAGCTTCTAAAGCTTGCCTCGCTGCTGTATAAAGCCACGTCAAAGGCGGGAGATATGGACGACGTGAGACGGGCGGGGAGGTGCCAGGGGTTGGGTGGATGGTGCGGATGTGTTTTGTGCGACAAGCCGTTCCGTTTGTGAGGGCCGCCAGCCACGCGTGCTCCTTGCAGAACTGTGGCTCAGGAGTGGGCATAGTATGAAGCGGCATGTGTAGCCTTGCAGACTGTGTCCTGCAATGCGTGCGGGAGTGCTACGCTTCACACCCGTACCTGCCAGAGCCGTGTTGCGTTCTCCCCGCCTGCACACCACCCGAGCCTGCGCCTCCCACACCGCCTCATTCCCCCGTCACCCCTTTGCATTCCCGTCTCCGCTTCGCTCCACAGGACGCCGCTGAGGCCATTGACGTGGCCAACTCGCTCAAGGGGTTCAACCCCAAGGAGATTAAGGGCCTGGCGGCGGAGATCATTAAGGCAGGCGCTGGGCTGTATGATGCGTTGGGGCAGGAGCCCGAGCTGCGCGAGCACCGCGCACGTGCGGTGGCCGGCCACGTGGACACGGACTTTGTGGAGCGCAGCATCCGGGAGGCCATTGCGCAGGTGGGGGCAGCGGCACAGAGGCGATGGGGCAGTGGCTGCCGGGCTAGGGGTGGACAAGGTGGAGGATGGGGACGCAACCGAGGGCGCTGGTAGAGCGGTAAACCCACGGAGCTTGCAGCCAATCAGGACACCGGAAGAGCCCGGGAAAGCGAACAGGGGGGGAATGAATAGTTATAGTGTGCCAGAGAGCAACAGAGCCAGCAGTTGGGCGGCGAGTCGGGGGTTCTGGTCGAAAGTATCCATAGCAAGGGGTGCGTGCGAACTGCCGACACAGTAAGGCGGTGGTCATGAAAGTGTGCATGCGCAAGCAAGCATGCAAACCGGACGGTGGTTGTGCGCCCAACCAATGGGCATGCATGCGGCTACCCGTGCTCTGCTTGGGCCTTCAAGCCCGCATGCCGGCATGCGTCACCCCTGCCCCTGGCGTGCCGCCTCCTCTCTCTGTGACAGGTGGAGGACAACATCCGGTCGCTGGAGAACCAGATGGAGGACCTGGAGCGCAATGAGAAGACGCTGGACAACAAGATCGAGAAGAAGAAGCAGGAGCTGGAGCGCCAGGAGAAGCGCTTGTCGACGCTGCAGAGCGTGCGGCCCGCCTACATGGACGAGTACGAGCGGCTGCAGGTGGGCGCGGGCCGGAGGTGGCTGCGGCGGGCGGGGGGCGAGCTTTAACTGTCAGGGCCGCACATGCCGGCGGAAGTAGGGCATTGAGGAGGGGGCATGGGCAGTTCTGCCGTACTTGACATCCGCTCGTGCTTCACACACCCGCAACCCGTTGCTTTGTGCGGACCGTCCACTCCACCGCCAGGGCGAGCTGAACGGCTTGTACCAGTCGTACCTGGACAAGTTCCGCAACCTGGAGTTCCTGGAGAACGAGCTGGAGGCCTACTACCAGGCGGAGCAGGAGAAGATGGAGGCGCAGGAGCGGCGGCTCAAAAAGATGCAGAAGCGGCTCAAGTGAGTGTGTCCCGTGCGGGCGGGCAGCAGGAGCGCCTTGGGGGTCAATGCGGTACCCTCCACCAGACCTGCATGGCTGCACCACATGCCCACGACTTCAGTGTTATGCCTTTCTTCGCGCCCTGACTGTTGCGCTTTCCACGTCGAGTTGGGGTTTAATCGCGCGCCCCTCCTGCCCGCCGCTTTCCTTCCCTGCGTATCCCGCCCCAGGGAGGAGGAGCTGCGCATCCTGCGCGGCGAGCAGGAGGTGGACGAGGCCAACATGAACTTCGACGACGACGACATGGACCTGTCGGAGGACGGCGAGGAGCCGGAGGCGGAGGACGGCGAGGACGAGGACTACGGCGCCGGCGGCCAGAAGGCCACCATGCGCCGCGACCAGTTCGGGGGGCAGGGCGGCGGCGCCGGCGGCGGACGGCAGCAGGCCGGCGGCCGCAATGTGAGCAGCTGGGGGGCGGGGGCGGCGTGGGGGACGTTGGTTGGGCAACGGGGGATGGGAGCTGATGGTGGGGGAGGGAGGGGCGCCGGGCCGGCTGAGGTGGGCCGTACCCTAACCTGGGTACGCACACATGTTGTGCTCGTGCCTGCAGGTCATGGGCAACCTGGAGGGTGACTTTGACGACGAGGCGTCCATTGACGAGGACGACAACACCGATGGCGGCGAGGTATCGCGACAGGGCTCCGAGGCAGGAGGCATGGGCGGCGGCGGCGGCGGCGGCTATGGTGGCGGTGCCGGCTACGGCGGCGGCGGTGCCGGCTACATGAACGGGGGCATGGTGAGCGGCTGATCCCTTGGTGCCGCCTGTGTTGCCGTGGGTTGCCGCCTGTCTACTATAGACATTGCAGCCGTGTGCCTGACACGTGAAGTATCGGCGTGCTGACCCCCACGTGCGCTCGTCCCGCAGGATGACGATGAGAACAACCTCATCCAGGATGACGACGAGGACGACAACGACTTCTAAGAGCCGTTGCAAGTGTGGCGTGTGGGTGGCTGGCAGGGGTTCCGTTGGCCAGCACGCAGTTGGCATCACGCGTACATGGGGAGGTATCTGATGCAGGCACCAACGGGAAGGGCAGTTGCGCATGCGCTTCATCCTCTTCATGCGGATACGGTCACGGGGCGCAGTGGAATACCTGCGAACTTGTGCGGTCTAGCTGTACATAAATGGAGGCGACAGAATGGGCTGGAGCCTGGAGGGCGCCACAGGCTAGCTGTACACAATCGGATGCGGAATTTGTTGGTCGGTTCCACGCACCATGGCAGGATATCGGTAGAATCTGGCGCGGCCAAGGGTGCAGGCGGTGGTGTGGCACGATGGGCGCCGCAGCGCGGCGTTCATGTGTGTAACCAGTGGGAAACGCCTGCCCAGATCCCAAGCTCAGCAGCGTCTGAAGTGGCTTCTCCCCATGCGCACTTATTCTTCAACCGCGCCGGGCTCGGCACAGCATCATTCACGTGATGTTGCCAGCACCCTAGTCGCAAACCGCTAGTCTTTGAGCGAAAGTCACAAATGGAAGTAAGGAAAGCGAGCAGGGCGCGAATGCCCCGGGAAAACCCGCCGCCGCCAACGTATGCACTCGGAAGCATACAACTAAGCTGGTCACTGTCGCGCGCCAGCTAGCAGCTTTAGGACGTGTCAGGGTCGATTTGTTAAGGGATGCAGACCCGTGATGCAATCCCTGGCCAGCCCAAAGTCTAATAGATACCGCCATCCACACGTTGTCCACGACGCATGGTGACGGCGCACTGCTGTGGTCATTCCTACCTTAAGACGTCAATTTCAGACGCCATCAAATAACTGTAGGAAATCAGAGCATGCTTACACCCGCCTACACGCTATGACACTTGCAGCACGCCCCATAAGCCCAAAGCAGCAACCGGTGTCCTGCTATCCGCACGCACACTGCCTCGCCCTGCCCCACTCGCGAAACCCACGGCCTAACACACTGCGTAACACCTGGCAACACCTGAAGCTCGGGCGCCTGACACTAGTGACGCTGCACGCTGCGCACGCACCGCCTGCATCCCCATTCTTCTCCCTGCTCCCCAACGCGAGGAGGCTGTCAGACGGAGATGCCCAGCACCGACAGCTGCGCGGCGCGGTCCTTGTCTGTGGCCATGGCCATGTGCAGCGCGAGGCGCTGGCCCAGCTCCTCGCACCAGGCCGCAAACTCCTCCTCATTTACCAGGTAGCGCGTGAGGTCCGGCGGCGGGATGATGGCGCGTTGGCTACTGCGGCTGCTGCTGCTGGCAACAGCACCACTGCTGGATGTGGACACTGCGCTGGAGTAGCGGCCGCTGGTGCCGGCGTGCCTGGAGCCCGGAGAACCCCTGCGCCCAGGCCCCGCGGCGGCGCCCTTTCCGTACCGCGCACCACTGCCAGGGCCAGCGGCTGAGCCCGATCCCGACCCGGACGTCGGCAGCTCTGCCACCGGCGTCCACCCCACTGCCGCCGCCTCAGCTGCCTGCGGCCTGCCCGCCGCCCCAGCCGCCCTGCGCTCCAGCGCGCCCACCAGCGGCAGCATGTCCCAGAAGTAGCTGGTGTGGCGGCGGCTGTCGCACAGCCGCACCATCATCGCCTGCACCGCCGCCGCCAGGTCGGGCATCGGGAAGGGGAGCGCCTCGGCCGTGCGCTTCAGCAGCCCCAGCCAGCGCTTGGGGTGCGTGTAGCCCACCGCGAACTGCACCGACACCACGTTGAGGCAGGCGCGCTCGAAGGCGGCGGCGAACTGCGGGTCACGGCAGCAGGGCGCGCCGGCCACCGCGGCCAGCGCGCGCGTGAGGCCCTCCGGCCCCACCGCCACCAGCTCGTGGCCGGGCTGCGCCGCCAGGTGGTTGTACAGCTCCGCCGTGTACTCGTCCAGCCGGAACGCCTGCGTGTGTGTTTGGGGGGAGGGGAGGATGGGGCGGCCGCCAGGCGGTGGTGACGCGTGTGTGGGCCAGCTTGTGTGCAGATCGGGTGAATCGGTCGGAACGTGCGCTGAGGCCTGGTGTACGGGTAGCCCCCGCCCCAGCCGATGCGGCGCACCTGCAGCGGGTAGTCGAAGGTGCGCGCTGCCGCCAGCAGCCGCGGGTAGGAGTTGAACATGAAGTCGCGGCTGCGCCAGGACGGCACGCCGGCGCCGGTGCCGCTGGAGCTGCTGCTGGCGGGGGTGCTGGGGAAGATGGCGGTGCCCTCGGTGCTCGCGGTGCCCACCAGGCAGATGGCACGGTTCAGCACCACCCGCACCATGGACACGTGCGCCGGCGACAGGGCAGCGGCGCCCTGGCTGTGCGCAAGGTCGCACGCATCCTGTGAAGCAACACACAGAGCTCGATGTGCTGTGCGGTACAGGCATGCATGACAACGGTATGGTTACAGTAGACATGACATGTTCGTTTGCGCGCCTGAAATCCTTTGTACCATACCTGCAGCAACGTGCACAGAAAGCACAGGTCCTCCTTGGCCTCCGCGCACGTGAACAGGAGCCCCTCCACAAGGCCGCACAGCGCGTCGCTGGGCGGGGAGCGGCATTTGCCCGCCAGGACCTGCGGCCAGCAGCCGGCAAGGGTTTTTTAACGTTCGGCATGGCACCTACGACAGCTTTCGGCCACATGCGTCCAACAACCATAGCTGCGCGCCCGCATGATGATAGCCACCCTGCCCACGGCCAAACACACCTGCAGGACTTGCAGCGCCTGCTCCTCTGTCCAGGCGTGAGTGGCCGTGTGGCGCAGCACCGCCCCCTCCACAGCCGCCTGGCCCTTGCCGTCCAGCCAGCGGTTGGCGGCGCCGTGGGGCTCCAGCGGCTTGGGCGCCATGGCGTCCAGGTCGCGCAGCAGCTGGATCGTCTGTGGGCCGCGCGCCATGGGCGTAACATGGATGCACATCAGTGCGTTGCTAACCCCAGGCTCCATCGCAATGCGCCGCCCACTCATTGCGCTGGACCGCCCACTCGTTGCGATGGACTGCCCACTCATGATCTAGGTCTGGAACACGAGCCGCAAGTGCGATCGATCCTCACCTGCTCCGGGTTGATGCTCATGGGCACCAGCCGCGCCTCCACGCCCGCCGCCGCCACGTGGCTCAGCCAGGTGGGGTTCGGGATAAACGTGTAGCGCAGCGCCGGCGGCGTGGAGGGAGCCCGCTGACGCCTGTCAAAAGCAGCCGCCGCATCCAGCAGCTCCCGCGCTGCGAGGTAGGGCTGTTCCGCGGCCGCCAGCCCGCGCGCGGCCGCGCCGTCGAACGCTGCGCGAATGCACTCCGACATGAGGCACAGGTACTCATCGTGCTCTGAACGCTTGTCCCCGGCACCGCGGCCGCTTGTGCTCGTGGTGCTTCCGCTGCTGGCCCGGTCAGCGACAGCATCAGCAGCGCAGCCGGCCGCTGTCGCTACCGATGATGCGGCCGCGCCGTACGGTGACCCGTTGGCGTACGCCGCGTAAGGGGTGTGAGCAGACTTGCGGCCGCTGCTGTTGGCTGACGTGCTGGTCCAGGAGCGCGACTCTGCTGCCGGGGAGCTGGCGCTGCTAGAGCCGGCGTCGGAAGCTGCCGGTGCGTCCGCCGCCGCTGGCGCCGCCACCCGCACGGCCGACTGGGCGTGCAGCTCGCAGCTATCAATGACGCTCATGAAGTCCTGCGGCGGTTGGTAGCCGGGGCAGCGCCGTAGTAGGTTTATCCTGTCACATCAATACTGCGCGAGCCCGCAACCAGAACCATGCCTCTGGCAAAACCGCCCACGACGCCGCATGGAAGGGCCCACCACGCAAGCGCACCTGCATCGAGTCCCACTTGCCGATGCTGGGCAGCATGCGCAGCCACAGCAGCCGCTGGAAGGTCCACAAGTCCTGACGCGCAAGGGCGTCCAGGATGGCGTCGAGCTGGCCGTTGGAGCAGGAGAAGCCGCTGCTGCGAGGCGCTTTGAGCAGGAACAGCCCTAGCCCCGCCTGGATGAGCTCCGTGTAGACGTCGAGGTCCTGGTTGCTGGCGTAGGCCGCCTGCGGTGACAGCGGGGGCCGAGCGTTAGCATCATCGCATGCAACTACACAAAGTGTCGACTGATGAGCGCACAACCTACCGAAAGCAGCACGTTGTGTGTGTGGAAGAGGGTGATGCAGGTCTCGGGGATCACGGCTGCGGGGCTGTATGCTCCCAGGCACATGGGCAGCGCCTGCAGCAGCGCCACCAAGGTGTCATAGCCGTTTTGGAAGAGCGCCTGCAGCGTCACAGAGTCCAGCGTGCGAGTAGCCGGGTCGGCCTGGCTGCGCAGCAGCCGCGCTGTGTTGCTGAGCGCCTCCAAGACTTGGCATGATTGATTTGCTGCTGCAAGCCGGGTCAGGTTGTTCATTGCGGGCTCAGAGGTCGCGTTGTTGACCGCTGTGGCCGGCCCATCGCCGCGCTCCGATACAGGCAGAGCCGCGAAGAGCTGCGCGCACACAAGGAAGAATTGCTTTCAGCATTGTCCGGGCTACCCATCTAGAGTCACAGCCACCCACCGGCTGCGCTGAGCTGACCGCCGAGCTCCTTGCGGCCGTGCTCGAATTCACGACCACGTTCCTCGCGCACTTCTGGGCCGGACATCTCCCAGGGACAATCAAAACGCGTCGTTGGCCTCCTGCCCTTTCGCCAGCAGCCAGCAGGCGTCCGGTGGAGTGGGCCGAGTGCAGCATGGTCCTGTCAAGACTTCTGAAGTCGAGTGGGCAGGGCCCTGTGCACCCCTTTAAGGGCAAACTGCGTTGCTATACGTGCATGAAAAATATCACAAGGTCGAGGGTCTTGTAGGGCGCAGCGCACGCGGCTCGTTTGGGACAAGTGTATCGACAGACAGCTGCGCTGCTTTGGGCCCGCTAAGTTGATTTACACTGCAGCCGACCTATACCTGAAATAGCAGTATAGCAATCGCTAACATTGTCTACAGCGCCAAGCCAAGGAGCGCTGATGGGACCCGTAATTTGGAAAGCGCTGATGCAAATTGGATTCCGGCCGGGCTGATGCAGTTTTCCGTCGGTGCCGTTCTCAATGTATTGCATGCAAACAACTATCGAGGCTCGCCTCAACGGTTAAAAAGGAAATTGCCGGAAGGCTTTGTGTCTTACACAACCAATCCTGAGACCCAGGCATAAATTTCAACGATGACTGGGTGGTTTCAAGGCGTGAAGAAATTCTTTGGCTGGGTAGGTCGCGGCGGGTTGGAAGAAGGATTCTCTCCCATCGCTTCTATGGCTTCCTGGCTTGGGTTCCGCGCACCAGAACCTGTGATCTGCACTTTGACTAAGCTTCAGTTAGTCCTGGCACACTGAGCGAGACACTATAAGGACCGTGCTGCCACGTCCTCGTGACCAACGCACACCATCCTTGCCACAGGGTGACGACTCGGGGGAGGCTGATGGTGAAGAGCAGGACCAGCCCAGTAGCAGCTTCGGACCCTCACCTCGTGGGCATAGAGGTCGGGCAGCTGGAGCTCGGGAGCGGCGGCACGAGCCAGTTCTGCGAGAGATGGAGGACAACCAGCACGGGGGCGTACAGGTGCGTGCCGTTGGAGCGAGGGAAGTGTCCGGACAGCTGCGTGCTGCTGTGTGCCAGCCGCACCACCGCCCCAAGCTGCGGGTCGGAGCGTGCGGCAAGCATCCCACACGTCTCACCGTACGGCCCAACTTCAACTCGCCTGGCATGCAGGGTCTGCGCTGGTATGTGGCGCGACAAGTGCAGGACCAGCACGGCGACTACGCCAATGAGTTTCTAGATGGCGACCAGGCGCCAACAGCGGGTTCCGGAGCTGCAGCGGGCGCGGGAGCGTCCTCGGCAGCGGCGGTGGCAGCGGCAACAGAAGGGGCGCTGCAGGCGGGTGGCAAGGAGCGTGGATCAGGGGGCGGTTCGCGCTCGGAGGCGGCGTCGCGGGCGGCAGCGGCAGCGATGGCGCGGGCTGCAGGGAAAGGCGGCGCGTCGACACAGGGCGGACACCAGCGGACAGCGCAGGTGGGGGCGGTCGAAAGGCCATGGCACGGGCCACCGTGTGGCTTTGTGCCGGTGTCGGGAGCTGGCTGCTGTACGGGTTTAAAGCTGACATGTCAAAGGGTGGGCTGTTGGCTGGGATGGCCGACGTTGGTTTGGGGATGGCCTTGCCGCTTGCGTTCAGACCTGGGCTGACGATGTTCCTCATGTGTCCCCCACCCCCACCCCGCATGTGTCCCATCTGACGCAGGCCAGCAAGCAGCTGCAGGTGACGGCAGTGGAGCGCGGCAATGTGGTGCTGGGGCACTAGCTGGGTGGCGGCGTCTGCATTGGCAGGGCCGCCTCTTGTGGCATACGCGGTTGCAGCTGCTAGGCCAGGAGCCGGGGCAACGAAGAATTGTCGGGAGAGTGCAGGGATGCAGAGCGAGAGGGGTGTGAGTGCCGCACGCACGGTGTGGCCGTTGCAAGCCCCGGCAGGGCATGTACAATAAGCTTGGAAGCAACGGCGTTTGCGTGCTGGTATGGGGTTGCAGAAACCCGTGAGCTGGGTTTTGGGCGTTGGCGATGTGGGGATGTTGGAGCTTGTATACATTAGTGTATTGTGAGCATGGCAATGCAGGTGGAAGGGCATGACATTGCCTCGATCAGCTGGCCGCGGATGTTTTGAGGTGCTGCGGTGGTGTTCCTTTTGATGGGATGCATGTAGCGCGCCGGGGCGAAAGCGGCAGGGGACTTAACAGGCACCTGCACATGGGCCTGCACATGTAACCATGGACCATGGTCACCCGGTCACACGGGGCCATGGTCTCGGTTGTAAACCTTGAAGATCTCATCTTGCGCACATCATCGCTGCCGTGCTTCCCCAACCCGCAATCCTTGCAGTCTCAGAACTGCGCAAGTGCTATCTCACCAGGTGCCCTTCGAACCCAAGCAACGGCACCCTGCCGCATTACGCGCGCCGACCATGCAAGAGCCTCGTCGTTGAGTTCAGGTCAAGGACCGGCGTCCCCCCGTGGTGTGGGGCGGCCTGGCTGCAACTCAGCACTTGGCACCAGAGGGACTCGCCCAAATGCCTCATTCCAGTACTCTCACGGGCGCGCTTCCGGGTTCACATTTGCGCAAACGCGCACCCACTCCGAGTACACATGTACGGTATATACGGTACAGGAAGCAACTCCCGTCAGACATGCGTCATACACTCATACTAGGACTCACCCGTCCACCCACCCGCCATGCACACGCGCCCGCCCGCCCGCCACCCGCCCCGCACACCATGCCTGCCATACACTCCCCGGTCAACCGCCACCGGTCCACCCAGCCCCCCTCCTGCATTTGCCTGTCCCTTGTCTAGTTGGCTGCTTTAGCTTGGGCTGGTATTATAATTCACAACCCCCACTCCTCCCCCCACGCAGCGCGCTGCTCAGTGCCCCTCGCTGGTCTCCGCGCCGATGGCCCGCGCGAACTTGATGAACACCTCCTCGAGCGTGGCGTTGGCCACGCCCCAGTCCAGCACCTGCATCGTCGTCTTGGCTCCCGCCATGGCGCCAAACACGCCCGCCAGGCTCACGTCGGCGTGCGGCAGCTCGTACTTGAAGGTGCCGCCCAGCGCGTACGTGAGGCGCGCGGCGGGGCTCATGCGCCGCACGAAGGCCTTGGCCGCCTCCTCGTCCCCCGGCGCCACCGTGAGCGTGAACACGAAGTAGCCTGTCAGGGTCGGCGGGTGTGCGGGCGCGGGTGAGTGCGGTTGTGAATATGTCGAATATGTATGTCAGGTTCCACCCCATCCGTGCATTCCACCGTAGAATTCAAGCCAGGGCCAGGCATTCAAGCCGCGCGCTACGCACCCGCGTAGCGCGAGGTGATCTCGCGCGGGTTGCCGATGCACACCAGCTGGCCGTCCACGAAGATGCCCAGGCGGTCGCACAGGATCTCCGCCTCCTCCATGGAGTGCGTGGTCAGGATCATGCCGCGCCCCGCCTTATGCGCGCGCACCACGTCCCACAGAGAGCGCCGCGAGGCGGGGTCCAGGCCCGTGGACGGCTCGTCCTGCAGCGGGGTGGGGGTGGTGGGGTGTGGGGGGTGGGTAATCAATACCAGCCGAGTGGGGTGGAAGGGCACGCAGGGCAGACGTGCGGTTCGGATGGGGCCCAAGGGTGCTTGCGCCGTCGGACATGAGCCGCACTTCCGCTGTGCGAACGCGCCCTTCGGCCGCTTCCCTACTTCGACCCCGCACAGCGCCCTTGCAGCCGCCGCCCTGGTGTTCATCCATTCCGCGCCGCCATCGCCACCGCCCGCCGCCTCCCGCCCTGCGTGACTCACCAGGTACACGACCTTGGGCGCGCCAATGAAGCTGATGGCCACACTAAGCCGCCGCTTCATGCCGCCGCTGTAGGCCGACACGCGCCGCCGGCCCGCGTCGTTGACGTGCAGCTTGACGGCGCGCAGGCCCGCCGTCACCGCCTCCGTCAGCTGCGCGCCCGCCAGGCCCTTGAGCCGCCCGTAGAACAGCAGGTGCTCCTCGCCCGTGAGCTGCTCCCACAGCAGGTTCTCCTGCAAGGCGCGGGCGGGGGGTGAGAGGGAGCGAGGGATGTGAGAGGCAAGTGCGTGGAGTAGCCGACGTCTGGCAAGAGAGTGGTGCACCCTGCACGCTTGAGCGGAGGAGCCGTACAGCTGGCAGCAGGACGCGTGGGCAGCAGCGCCCGCGCCCCCGCCCGCCCGCACGTGCGCGCGCAACCCGCACCGCGCAGGGGAGGCTGGCGCACCTGCGGGCAGACGCCCATCATGCGGTAGATCTCGGGCATGCGGGTGCGCACCGAGCGCCCCTCCACCAGCGCGTCGCCGCCGCTGGGCTCCAGGAAGCCGGTGAGCATGTTGATGGTGGTGGTCTTGCCTGGCAGGGCGAGGTAGGGCGGTGCGAGTTTGTGAGACGGACGGAAGTCCGCACGAGCTTGCGTCAGGCTGCCAAGCCACCGCCGGCATCACGGCGCGGAGGGCTATGGGCAGCGGGCTGACCCAAGCCATCAACTAACGACTGCGCTCCGCCCCTCCACCTCGCCACCTCGCCACCCGCCACGCACCTGCGCCGTTGGGCCCTAGCAGGCCGAAGCACTCCCCGCGCTCGATCGCCAGCGTCAGCGACCGCACCGCTGCGCGGCCGCGCGTGACGCCGCAGCACGTCGCCAGGCAGCCGCCGCCGCCGGCCCGTGCCGCGCCGCTGGCGCCGCGCTCCGTCGCAAACACCTTGCTCAGCCCGCGCACCACGATCGGCGTCTCGGCTAGGCGCTCCGTCGTCATGGATATGACGCGGTCGGCTTCCGCCGCCACGTCCTTGGCGTCTATCACGATGGGCGCCGCGGCGCTGTCACCCATGCCGCTCCCGCCGCCGCCGACGGCCCCCGCCTTGAGGCTGCCGGCGCCCGCTGCCCCAGGCTGCACGACGATCCGCGCGTCGCCAGAAGCCGTGGAGGAGGAGGCGGTGGAGCCGACCGCCGCCGCGGCGGCGGCGGCAGCTGAGGTCGCGGTGGCCACGGTCAGAGCTGGCTGCTGGGAGGAGGAGGCGGCCGAGCCGGTGCTCGCGCTGCCGCTGGCGGGGCTCATCGGGGAGGCCACCGCCGCCGAGTGCGGGCTGGCGTCGCCGCTGCTGCTAGCCGCGCCCGCGGCGCCAACGGCCGTCGCCGTGACCAGCGCCACGCCCGTGCCGGCGGCTGCGCCCCCGGCGCCGCCTGCGTGGTCGGCGTCGGCGTCCGGGATCGACCCCGGCAGCGACACCGCGTCGTCGCCTGCTGCTCCACCGCCGCGGCAGCTGCTGCCGCGGCTAGCACCCCGCACTTCGTCCGCGGCCGCAGGTGCTGCGCTCCCGGGCTGGTGGGCTGTGGCGCCCGCGGCACCGCCCAGCGAAGCCGCAGCAGCGGCGTCGTCGTCGGCGGCGCCTGATCCGCTCCTGCTGACGCCCTCCGCCACCGGGCCCTTGCTGGCGCCTGGGTCCCCGCGCTTCATCTCTATCTCACCGCCCGGGGGCGGGACCATGCACGCCTCCTCCTTGCCGTTAATGGGCTTGCCGTCTGCGAGTTGGCCGCCGGCGCCCGAGCCCGAGCCCGAGGAGACGGCGCCTGCCAGCACCAGGTTCGGATGCTCCTTCAGCGCCGCCGCAAGGTCCGTGTTGGGCTGCGTGCGGGGTTGAAGGAATGAGTTCAGGGCAGCGACCAGCGCCGGGTTGCGGAAGCACGGCACGCTGGGCGGCAGCAGGGATGGCAGCCGACAGGCCCTGTGTTAGTTGCCCCAAGCAGCACTGCACTGGATGGCCCAAGCCCCCGCCCCCGCCCCGCCCTGCAGCGTGAAGCCAAGCCGCTCACCTTGTGCCACATCCAGCGGATGAAGAACAGCGGGTGCCGCCGCATGCCGGTGCCGTTGGACAGCACCTGTGGCGCGACAGACCACCCAACACGGGCGCGCTCAGACATCGCGGCGCGCTTGGCCCGCGTTGGGATCGGTGTGCTAGAGCGCACTCCAGAAAGCACAACAAGACGTGTGTGCCGAACGCCGAACGCCGAATGCCGGGCACCGACCGCCCGGGCCCTCCCCCCCCCCCGCCAGGCCTAGCCGCCTCCGCCCCCACCTGCTCCAGGTACCAGCCCAGCACCATGAACACGGGCCACTCCGCCGCCAGGATGATCCAGGCGCCGTACATGCCGTTGTTGGGGTCGGACAGGTCGGCCCAGGTGAGGCCGGGCACGTTGGCGAACAGCGCGCGGATCGAGTACTCGCCCATCTCGTACAGGCCGCTGCGGAGGCGGCCGAGGGTGGCGGAGGAGGGGGTGGGGTGCGGAGGGGTGCCAAGGGCGCGGTTCAGAGGCCGTGTGTGGCGGCAGCGGCAGCAGGGTTGCAGCAGCTTCCATGGGCGTGCGCGGGCCGGCGCGCGCCTAGCTGCAGCTTGCGGCCGCACAGAAGCCCTTGGTTGCGCCTCCCGAGTACTCAAACCTCCGCACGCTCACCGGTACAGCGCAAAGCCCGGGATGAGCTCGACCGCGATGATCCACTCGGGGTGCTCGTGCATCAGCTGCCGCAGCAGCAGCTCGCCGATGAGGCCCGAGGCGAAGATGTAGAGGAAGGCCACCACCGTGGCGGTGCGCGAGGAGTGGAACAGGCTGGACAGCACGAACATGAAGGCTGTGTGTGCGAGGGCGGGGAAGGCAAGGGGGGCCAGGGCAGGGGAGGGGAGGGAAGGGAGGGGAGTCGGAGGCGGCTAGTGAGGGAGAAGGCAAGTGAGGGCAGGCAGGCAAGTGAGAGCAGGCAGGCCGGCAGGCGAGCGTTTCGTGGCCGCAGAGGAGCTGTGGCCCTGCACGCAGCGGTTGTGGGCGACGCACCTATCATGTTGTTGCCGAATATGAAGTACAGCACCGCCTGCACGCTGTAGCTGTTGCTGGTGAACATCTTGAGCCGGATGGCGCTGCCGAACAGGACGAAGAAGCACATGTAGATGCAGTAGCTGCGGCGGGCGGTGAGGGAGGGGGTTGTGGGAGGCGGCGGGGGGAGAGGGTTGAGGCTGGGGTGGAGGGGTGTTGGAGGGTGGTTGGGGTCATATTCATGATTAGCGAAGCCATTACGCCACTTCCGGCACCCGTTCCGGCACCCTCTGACACCGGCACCCCTCGCTCGCCGGCACGCCACCGCCGCCGCCGCCCGCACTCACAGCATGAGGTACCAGATGTAGGTCACGAACCAGTAGGCGCCGTCGCCCAGGCCGTGCATCTTCATCATCATGCGCAGCTTCTTCTCCTTCTCGTACACCAGCTGCTGCAGCAGCGACGGCATCAGCATCTGGATCACCCACCTGCGGCAGCGAGCACAGGCCGGCGCGGGCGAGGCGGCAGTAGCGGGAGCGGCGGCGGAACGTTAAGCCAGCGGTAACGCACTGGCGACGGGCAGCAGCGGCAGCGGCGGGGCAATCCTACACCCCGGCAACACAGGCGTGGCTGGGATCCAGACACGCCACGAGTGCATGTCCGCTGGCACGACGCAGCCAGGCGCACGCCAGGCCGGGCACAACGCCGGGCACGACGCAGCCTCTTGCATATGCTTGACGTTTCCCCTTGTGCCCTCCAACACGGGCCCGGCGGCCTGGCCTTGCTCACGTGTAGAACAGCGGCCCCAGCAGCACAGAGAAGTCCAGCTTGAGGTCGGTGGGGGCCTTGGGGAAGGACATGAGGCCCATCAGCCGGTTGCGCACGCGGTTGACGATGGGCCGGTCGCCTGAAGCGTGTTGGGGGTGGGGTTGCAAGGATGTTTGCAAAAGCGGCGGGGTGTGCGTGGTTCCCAGACGTGGTTAACTACATGACGAGGTGGCGTTGGCCGGGGCGTCCCAGCGCATGCACACTAGGACATACACACGCTTCACAGCCCCCTGCCGCGCCCGCCCGCGGCCACGGCGCGCTCACCCCAGTATGTCTGCGTCCAGGCGCGTGTGGCCATGTTGAGCAGCCCCGGCAGCCGGTAGTTCTCGGGCCCGTTGTCGGCGGGCAGCGACAGGTTGTGGTAGGCGGTGTAGACCAGCTCGGTGGGGCCCAGCGCGTCAAAGTCCCAGGCGCCGCCGTACTCGCGCCAGAAGAGCGTGCCGTCGCAGCGCGCCTGCACGGCGGTGGGGCGCGGCGGTTGGTTTGGTTTGGCGGCGGGGCGGTGAGAGGCGGCGCGCGCGAGCAGAGCCCGAAACGCGTGGAGAGCAGGGTCCCGTCCGCCCGCGAGGTGCCTCTGGACCCTATGCCCCGCAGTGTAAAAATGGCAAACGCTGGCCTGGCGGCCCCCTTGCTAGGGCTCGTGCTCACCCCCTGTTGTTACCATCCAACACATGGACGCCCCCACGCCCTGCAGCGGACCCACCGAGCCGAAGCCGCAGTACAGGCGGCGGTCCAGCTGCGCCGTGCTGTTGGCCTCTCGCGCCAGCGTGTCCACGCAGGCCGCGGTGACGGCGCTGAGCGCGCTGTCGCCCACGCGCGACAGAATCTGTGTGGACAAGAGGAGGAGGGCGGGCAGTAAAAGGCATGCAAATTGGAAGAAACCAAAAAGTTGCGCAAGTGGAGCCGAAAGCAAGATAGATGCGGGAAGAAACCACGGCCCGGGATTCTGACAGAGTAGGTGCGGACGATTTCGTACCCTCTCGGCCGCGCCGACAACATTTCAGTCCAGCCCTCACACCACGCCGCTCCACGTCTGACGCCGCTCCTCAAAAGATCAAGAGAAGATGGCTACAAACGACGCGTTTCGATGGTGAGAACGGGCACGGCTGCACCACACTTCTTCACACCGCTCGTACTCCCATTAAGTTCTCCAAAACTGCACCCCACACCATGCGCATCCGCGCATCCTCCGCAACGCGGCTGCTGCTGCCGCTGCTGGCCGCCGCCGCCCTGGCCTGCGCCCCCGCGCTCCCGACCGCCGCCGCGGCGTCCGCCGCCCCCACCACCAGCAGCGGCCTCACCGACTTCACCGCCCGCAGCAAGGGCAGCTACCTCAGTCACCAGCTGGGCCTCAGCACCGACTGCAGCTACGAGAGCCTGTGAGTGTGTCGGCGCGTGCAGCGCCGGAGGGTGGACATGCGCCAGCCGCGGCATGGAGGCGCGCAGGGGGGGGCCACCCCTACATGCACACGCTGCGGTGTAGCGGCCGGCCGCCCCAAACCCGCACCCCTTGATACGGTGCCGCTGTTCCAAATATCTTAGCAACCCATCCCCCACCCCGCCGCCACATCATCCCAGCGCCCGGCACCTGCTTGATCTGACTTTCCGTTCCGCCATCGCTTCCCTCCTCGCCGCCTCGCCCGCCCCCGCCCTCCCCCTCCTATCCTCGCCGGCCCCACGACGCCCAGGTATGTGGACATCGCCGAGGGCGTCGTCGTGCAGGGCACCACCACCACCGCCAGCAGCATCACCGGTGCCAACGGCGGCGGCCGCCGCACCGGCCCCGAGCCCGAGACCACCGCGGTGACTGTGAGCTGGAGCCGCGGCTCCTGGTGCCCGGGCGAGCAGCCGGCCTTCGAGAGCTACAGCGGCCGCCTGTCGGACATCGACCCCGCAGCCATCGGCCTCAAGGTGACTGGCGTGCGCGGGCGGCTTAGCCAGTCACCGTTGGGTCGAGGGTGGGGCGGGCAGACAGCATGCGGCGGCGTGTGCACTCCCGCTCGCATCTGCCTCACCAGCCGCCGGGCATGCACACCCGGACACTCCCGCTTTCGAACCGCCCGACCCTGCCCGGACCCCCCCCCCACCCACACACCCCACCCACACACCCAACGCCCGCCCCCACCCCCCGTGCAGACGTTCAAGGTGTCTCCCACCGCCGACACGGTCCAGGCCCAGGGGCTGATCTCCATCCCCGTCTGCGACCGCAACCGCGCCTGCCCCGAGCCCCCGCCCGCTGCCGCCGCCGACCCGTATGCCGACCAGCCGCAGCTGCAGCCCTGCCGGCCGGCCTGCGGCACCGCCCTCATCAGCGTCAACATCAACGCCCGCAGCGCCACCCAGCCCCAGGTCGACAGGTGCGACCGCCGCTGCCGGTGATAGCGGAGTGCTCGGCCCGGTCCCCTGCCGCCAGCCCAAGACACACATCCAACACACGCGCCCGGCGCCCAAACCCCTCGGTCGGTTTGTTCTGGGCCCTGGGATGAACTACCCAACCCCAAACCCATCGTGCAGGTCCACCTACAGCACGGTCCTGCCCGACGGCACCCGCTTCCGCGCCACCAGCCACGGCCGCGCCTGCCACTCCGGCTACAACGGCACCGTGGCGGTGAGCTTCCTGCCCCACGCCGCCGCCGCCGCGGACGCCCTAGCCGGTGGCAGCACGGGCGGCGCGGCGGCGCCGCACCCCGTGCTCATCCCCAGCACCCCTTCCGAGGATGCCTGGGCGTGGCGCGCGTTCAGCTATGACAGCGAGGCGGTAACGCAGCGCATCAAGCCCACGCGCACGCGGATTCATTGATAGAGAACTGAAGCTGGAGGATGACGCGGGTGATACTAACAGCGGTCGTCGTGTGCCAGGCTTTGCCGCGTGTGGTCGCATGGTCCCAACGCGCATTAGCGAAATAACAGGGACTGATGATGTGATGTAGTCCGCGTGATCCCCCGACGCATTCTTGGGTGTTTGGTTTGGTCTTGGGCTGGTAACCACGACCCTCCGACGCAGCCTCTCAATGAACGCACGATGAGCAGCCACGGACTGGACTGGGCACAACACGCTGCGTCGTCCCGTATGCGGCTGGCCCCATGAACTGCTGTGAGCCACCAGGAGCCACCAGGAGCCACCGCTCGCTCTGTGCCAGGCTTCCCATCCTCCTCCCGCCCAGCATAACGCGCCGTACCATCAGCCCGCTCCACACTCCCCGCACTCGGCTGCAGTGCCCCGCGCCCACACTCCACACTCCACGCAGCGCCACCCTCCCCCAAGGGCCGCTCTCCGCCACTCACGGTGTCGGTGGTGATGTTGAGCAGGCGCAGCACCGGCCCCAGCACCGCGGGGTAGGTGGCGTTGTAGTAGGACAGCAGCATGCTGGCCAGCGGCATCTGGTTGCTGGCCGAGGTGGTAACTGCAGGGGTGCACGGGGCCGGGTGGGCAGCGTGGGAGTCAGGGCTCGGCGCCGCGGGGCAAATGCGCTCCGCCCTAGCCCCAGGCGCAGCCAAGACATCTGTCCAACCACCTCCCAGGAGCGCCGCGCGGCCCCCTGCCGCTCCCTAACCCTAACACACGCTCGCCCGCCAGCCGTTCTCAGTGCGTCCAGTACAAAGGGGTTGATGCTCTCGTAACCCCAGCCCTCAACCCCGACCCCACCACACACAGCCGGCACTCACGCCTGTACAGGCCGGTGGCGTTGCACACACCGCTGGGCACCAGGAAGTTGAGCTGGCTGTTGTTGGAGTTGGAGTTGATGAACGCGTTCTCCAGGTAGTAGTCGTTGTTGGGCCTGGCAGGGGCCAGGGGTGGGGTCGCAGGGGTGCAGCGTGGGGGTGCAGGGGTCGCAGGGGTGCAGGGTTACAGGGTACAGCGCAGGAATCAGTCGAGGGCGGCGGAGGCGGAGGCTCAGACTTTGCCTGTCGAGGGCAGCATGGGTCAGGCTGGCACACGGCCCGGGGTCCCATCCCGGTCTGCCTAGCCCGCCGCGCCGCACCCCGCACCCCACCCAGCCCCGCCCGCCGCCCCTCTTGCCCTGCCGCCCCGCCCCTCCTGCTTATCCTGCCCCTCCACCCGCCCCTACCCACTCACCACAGCCCCGACCCGAAGTTAAGCCCCAGGCGGCTGAGCTGCGCCAGGTCCACCGCCTCGCCGTCCTCCAGCACCAGGCCGCCGGGCGCCAGCACCGGCAGCAGCAGCTGCAGGATCTTCTCCGGCCGCAGGCTCAGCAGCGCCAGCGGCGACTGGTTCAGCTGCGGGTGCGCGCGGCGGCGGCAACAGATGTGTGATAGACTGATAGCGCTTGAAAGGTGTGCCGAGTTTGGAGGTGGTGGTGCTGGTGGTGCTGGTGGTGCTGGTCGGTTCAATAACACACCCCACAACCTGGGAGGCTGGGACCAGATCCGAGTCATGTAGGCTCACCCCGGACCGGGTCAGCCGGGTCGCCTCCCCCAGCGCCCCGCACCGCACAACACGCACACGCACACGCACACGCACACGCACACGCACACGCACACGCACACGCACACGCACACGCACACCGCCCTGGCACGCATGCCCGCGCGCGCGCGCACGCGCAGAGCCGCCACGTACCAAGTCGAGCAGCGCCTGCGGGTTGGGCAGGTCCGGCGCCGGCATGAGGTTGGCTGCCACCGCGGTGGCCGCGGTCATGTTGCGGCCGGTGAAGGGCAACCACTGGGTGGAGGGCCCCCCCGCGCGGAAGGCGCGCCGCGGCGTCTGCGGACGTGCGGGGCAGGAGGGAGGGGATCAAGTTTTATCACTTCCAGGACTCAGGATACACACACAAACATCACATCCTCATTCCTGTATTACTCGTGTTGGGATAAGTTCATTGCACCCGCCTATGAGTTCGCGCCGAGAGTGTGCAAGGCAGCGGGCGGTGTGCCGCGAGCTGGGCGCCGGGAGGTAAGAGCACTGCTGTGCCGGACACCAGCTGCCCCCCAACCCAGTCGCATTCAACGTCCACAGTTACTGATTCCCTCACAACCCCCATCCCTGCCCTCGCTCTCAACCACCCGGGAACCCCCGACATCCCCGCAGCTGCCCTGCCACCCCTTACCCGGCCACCCCCACCCTAACACCGGTAATCCCATCCTGCCCAAGATCCTGCCATCCCTCGCCATGCCACCCCACCCCACCCTGGCCACCCCCCAAACCCCGTGCCCAAACCCCCGCCCCACCATGATGACGGGCGGCCAGGAGCTGGGCGTGGGGATGGGGCAGAAGATGGACTGCTGCGGCGAGCTGAAGCGCAGGCTGCAGTTGGAGTCGTTGTAGGTGCGGCAGGTGCTGTTGCGCCAGCGCTCGCAGTAGCCGGTGGTCAGCGGCTGGCAGTCGTCGTATCGCCGGAAGCGCGGCTTAAGCTGCGGGGGGAAAGCGGTGTAGGGATGGGCGGTTGGGCGAGTCTGTTGTGCCCGGGTGCAGGGAAAGATGGTGCACGCGTGCGTCGCGGGCCCCCAAAACCGCGCCCCGTGCATAGGCGCGCGTGAGAGCTCCCCAACCCCGTCATGTCTCACCGTTTCCCCCGCATCAATGCGCGCCTGCTGGTCCTCGGTCCACGGCACCTGCTCCCGCCGCGGGATGCAGCACTCCAAGCATTGGCAGCCACACTGCGCGGCGGCGGGGTCGAGGAGGGGTTGCGGACGGCGTTTTCAGCGCCACAGCCGGAGCACCGGCGAAAACGCGCGTGATACATTATTGCAGGACGAGTGTTTGTGCCTCGCTTGCCGCTGCAGAGCCCGGCTTCCGTGGGGCTGTGCCCCTCATGCCGCGCCACAGCTAAGCACACAGCGCCCCACCTTGTTGCTGCGCTGGTTCAGCAGGAGCTTGTTCGCCAGCAGCTGTGTGCACGCGGTTGGCGGTCATGGGGGAGGGCGAGAGTGAGTGCTCCATCCAGGCATGGCACGTTCGGCATATCGTCGCCGAACAAGGCGTGCCACCATCAGCAGACCCGTCGTGCGTGCCGATTGTCGAAGACCGGGTGGGCAGTGAGGGCGAGGGACGCCGTGTGACGGGGCCGGCCGATCACGGTGGCCCCTGGCGGTCTTGCACAGTCCTGGCAGGGCAGCCCTCAAGCCGCTGCCGCACGGCCACTGCCTGCCCCAAGATGCCGCCGCTGTAGCAGCACGACACGCCTTGACCGCCGGGCCATCCCCCGTCCCTAAGGACCCCTCCACCCACGTACCATAATCCCATCCCAAGCCATGCCCCCCACCCTGCACCACCCATCATCCGTGCCAGCGCTCCAAGCAACCACGCCTCCGAACCGAGGCCACCAAACCCAAGGCCACCAAGCACCTGCAGGGCCGCCAGCAGCACGCAGAAGAAGATGGGCGCCACCACCAGGCAGACGTTGGTGGCGGTGTTGCGGCGCTGGTAGGTTGCGCTCTTGGCGAAAAGCGCCCGCGTCTGATAGCGCACCGAGGTGCCCTGGACGCAGAAATGGCGCGGCGGTGGGAGGGAGGAACATTTCAGCAGGAGGTCAGGGAGGGGCGTGTCGACGCATGCTTCGGGGTCGTGGGGGTTCGGTCTGCCAGGTGGGTGGGGCCGCGACGTGGGGCCGCGACGTGTGGCCGTCACGCGCTCGTCGCACTGCGCCCCTCGGTGCGAAGCAACCCGCGAACCAGGCACGGCAGCTTAATCCCTTCACCCCCAGCACCCCGCCACTCCCAGCAGTGCGCGAATGGCATCCGCGCGGGAGAGGAGGTAGACAAGGCGATGACGCCACAACACGCACCATCGCTGCTGAATCGTCGCCGAGCCTCCGGCCCAGCTCGCTTCAACCTCCGTTAGCAGGAGTTTTCCACTCTATAACTGCATCTCGTTGTGCAGCTAACGTTCGGGTAGCTGCTCGCAGCAATTCGCAAAACCTCTGCCCTCACGGCCTCGCGCCTATATATTCAATCTTTGTTTGCGGGCTCTATTCAGGCACAGTTCTTCGAAAACAAACCGCGGTTATTCTGTCGGAGTATCTTTCTACGAGTTTGGTCACCGAAGTGCTCGAGCGAGAAAGCTTTCGAGGCTAGGGACAGTGGAACTAACAATAGAATCAGTGTCACGTCTAATAATAGTGCCCGAGTTGGCCGACGGCTGGGCTTCCGCCCCATGCGGAGGAGTGAGAGGGTGGCCTCGACCGTGCGTGACAGTGCCACAGGGCGATGTCCCCGGGTTCCTGCGCCGCGTAAAGTTTACCTCTTCCGCGCATCATCTTGGTTGTAGCCACACGTCCTTCCCTTTTACACGGTAACTCGCAGGATCCCCTGGGGGCTCGGCTGGCACGAAACACCGCGCCTGGGACCAACTGACACCGAAAAATGTTACATCAATCCCGCCTGTGGCCGCACACCTGGCCCTCAGCACGAAGCCTCCACATTCAGAATATACTGCGTGCGCCGTATCACGTGCGCCGTATCACAAGCGTATCACGTGCGCCGTATCACAAGCGTATCACGTGCGCCGTATCACAAGCGTATCACGTGCGCCGTATCACAAGCGTATCACGTGCGCCGTATCACAAGCGTATCACGTGCGCCGTATCACAAGCGTATCACGTGCGCCGTATCACAAGCGTATCACGTGCGCCGTATCACAAGCGTATCACGTGCGCCGTATCACAAGCGTATCACGTGCGCCGTATCACAAGCGTATCACGTGCGCCGTATCACAAGCGCTCGCAGCCTTTCGACAGTTCGCTCTGCCTGCCCGAGAACACCACAAGAGAAGCCCATACGCTCACACGAACCGGCGTGGCGCCTTGGTGTATGTACGATTGCCCGAAGGTCGTGAATATGTGTCAACAATCTCAACACGTTCCCCTGATTAACAGTCCGCAGATGTTTAGCACGTATTTGTGATTCCAGTCGCTCCATGTGCGTGCGTCTCTGTCACATCATCCGCGTGGTGCCCTGCTAACCTCATCTAGGCCCAGCCGTGTGGCGTGGCCCCTCGTCAGTACTACCAGTGTCGCCGGCGGCCGACCCACATCGGGCCCTGTGGCCGCCACAGGCGCGCCGCATGTCGAGGCCCCTTAGAAGATGAAGGGGATGAGCGCAGCCCGGCTCTTGGGGTACTCATTCGGGTAGCGGGTGCGGTAGAAGCGCTGCGTCGCGGCGGCCGCCAGGACTAGGTTGAGGACCTGCGGCGGGGGTTGCGGGGGTTCGGCAGAAAGGCTGTGAGCACCAACCACAGGAGGAGGAGGGACGTAGGGAGGAGTCGGCACACGGCCCAAAGAAGCACGCAGTGCCTGTGGGCGCTCCACACGGTCCTCCACGTCCGAACACTTGATCACACCACTCTGCTCCGCCCTCTCCTGCCCTCCGCCCTCCGCTCCCCTCCCCTGACCTCCCCTGCCCCCCTCATGCGCCCCCCCCCGGGCGCCGCCACTCACCACCCATCCCGTCATGAGCAGGCTGCCGGTGCTGCCGCTGGCCACCAGCGCCAGCGACACGTAGATGAGGATCTCCGCGAGGTAGTGCGGGCAGCTCACCTGCGGCGGGGGGCAGGGGAGGGTGCTGTCAGCGCTCATGCACTCCCTTGCGCCCATTTTCAACAACGCAGGTGCCTCTATCCCAGTCGGGCGGTACAAGATCCCCTCATCCTCGCGCCCCCCCTGCCCCGCACACACACACAGAAGCCCACCAGCCGACCAGCCGACCAGCCGACCAGCCGACCGACCCACCAGGCTGAACACGCCGCCGCAGGGCACCTCGTACATGTTGACCACCTTGGCCACGATGGGCTTGCCCTCGGCGTCCACGATGCCTGCAGCATTTGCACGCCCGACAACAAACACACGCGTCAGCAGTCCGTCTTCAACACGCGTCAGCTGTCCGGCTGCAAGCACCACCACCACCACCACCACCACCACCACCACCACCACCACCACCACCACCACCACCACCACCACCACCACCACCACCACGACAGGCCCGACGCGGTGTGCCGTAGTTGCCGCATGTGCCGCAAACGCGACGTCTGCTGTGCTTGCTGTGTGTACGCATCAGCATCAGGCGTGCATGTTCAGTATGTCTGTATGTGTGTCAGCAGGCGTGCTGTGCGCGGCGCGCGCACCTGCGGGCGTGGGGATGGCGCAGGTCACGCCCTGCTGCTTGCCGCGCTTGATGGCGTCCACCACCGCGAACTCCGTGGCCCGCGCGCTGGCGGCCCGCGACATGCGCGCCAGGCGCCAGTGCGTGAGGAACTGCAGGATGGAGGCGAACACGTACAGCGCCAGAGCCTGCGTGTGCGCGTGTGCGGAGGGTTGCAAAGATGGTACATGTGGGGTTGCAAGGATGTTTGGAAAAGCGGTACAGGTGCACTGAAGACTGAGTCTCGAAGTCGTTACCGAAGTGAAGGGGTGGGGGTGAAATACCATCCCAAGCTATACCAAGCTAAACTGGGGGGAGCAAGCGTGCGGGGTGGTGGTGGGGTCGCGAGGTTGGAAGAGGGGGTGGCTTTCTTTGCGAGCTGCGGGTCTGCGAGGTGGCGAACATGCGCACTCCCACCGCCAACACATTCCTCGGACCTCGGCAATAGCGAACGCAAGCTGGCGCCGGCGCCCTGGTGCTGCGAGCCGGCCGGTGTGGTCGACCCCACACCCGTTTGGCTGCATGAGGAGCCGCCCTTTTGGCTTAGCTTGAGCTGGTATTCGCAATCTTCCCGCCCCAACCCCACGCCCCAACCCAGCCCCAGCCCAGCCCAGCGCCGGCTCCCCTGCCGGCCCTCCTCCTCCTCCTCCTCCTGCTGCTCAACACTCACCGCCGCCAGCCGGTTCTTGCCGGGGTGCGGCTCCATGACGGCCGCGTGCAGCCGCTGGTCCACACTGGCCAGGTCCTTGCCCTCGCCCAGAGCCTGTGCGTGGGAATCCGCGCAGGGGGGGGCGCAGGTCAAGGCACCGAGTGCGCAGGTACCTGCACGCGCGCCGACGAGTGCACTCGCCGGCACGCCACGCTGGGCGCACCACTGCCCCCGCGCGCGCAGGTGTGCTAGCGCCCCGCACAACCCAAGCCCGCTCATGCCGCACAGCTGCCTCCACCCAGCTCTCGCACCCCCCATCTCCCACCCACCTTCATCCACACGCACACCCCACAGGCCGCTACCGTCCCGCACACCCCTCATTCCCGGCCCCTGGCTCCCTCGCCACTCCCTCCCCCCCTCCCCTCAGCGCCCGCGCCCCGCCGCACCGCGTCCCAGGCGCCGCGCAGCACGCCCGCGTTCATGACGTAGTCAGGCAGCAGCGTGAGCGGCGCCGCCACGTAGTAGGACAGGCCGAACAGGTAGGCCAGGATGTGCATGCGGGCGGCTGGGGGCCGATGGGAGGGGTGAAATGGGTTTTGGTGTGGGCGTGAACAGGCGCGTAGGGCCCCGAGCACTGAGTGCAGCACGCGTCGACGCTGCCGTGGCGTCCCGTGCCCCACAGCCCCCCACCATCCCTCCGCTTCTACTCCAGCCCCCGCACGGCCCCCCGACTCACTGTCGGGGTAGTGCATGACGAAGTTGGACTCGCCGTAGCGGCGCAGCACGTGCAGCTCAAACAGGAACAGCGCCAGGAGCGCGTCGCGCTGCAGAGGTTGGGTGGGTGGGTGGGCGGGAGGGCGACAGGGGCGGCCAAGGCGCGCATGGTGACTAGCGGGGTGAGGAGGCGTGGGCGGCCTGGTGGCGCTGGGAGTGCAGCTCCCAGTCCATTGACCGCCTATATACGCAATGCAACTGCAGGGGGGCAAGGCGCAGAGCACGTGGTGGTGTACGCGGCTGCAGCGACGGGCCGCGGCCAGCCGCCACCTGCAGTTGCAGCCCCCTCCCGAGTGCGGGAGCCGGTGCCTAGTGCCGTACCTTGGTGGTACTGCCGTCCGTGTCGGGGGTGACCACGAAGATGTAGACCTGCAGCAGCACGGTGGTGACCAGCGTGCCCACCATGTAGAACTGCTCAAAGTAGGACTGGGGCACGGACAGGTCCTGTGGCGGGCGCACAAGTGAAACGTGGGAGGGGGGTAGGGTAGCGGTTTGTAAGTGGTAGGGGAGACGTGCGCGGGGAGGTGGGAGCAAGCAGCAGGGCGGGTGCCGCGCATTAAGCGGCTGACGGAGGAGTGCCGAGGATACAGCAAGTACTGATAAGCCTTGATAGAATGCGCGTGTTTGCCAGAACGCGAGGACCACGCATGACCCCTGGAGGCATACACGCGCGCGCACGCACGCACACCCACATGCACCTTGAGGAAATCCAGCCCGTTCACATTTGGCCGGTCGTGCCACAGCTTGCCTCGCGAGGCCGCTAGCTTCACAGCAGCCCTGCGCGTGGCGTGAAACGGGGATGCAGAACCTTAGACCGGGGCGCCGAGGCAAGGACGAAGGTTCTAGGCGGGTTGGAGCCGGCGGGCAGTCTGCAAGCACACACAGTCTGGACTCACTTGAAGGCGCTTGGTACAATAGGCAGTGGGATCAGAGCAAGCAGCACTGATGATGATGCGAGCACCCAGTAAGCTTGGAGGAGCAAAGGCAGCCGCGGCAAGAGCGCGTCGACCATTGCCGCGAAGAACTCCTGAACTGTCATCATCCTTGCGCCCTTGGTTTGATAGGCTCGATGATATGGGCCGATGACAAGTTCAAAAGCAGTGGAGACGCGCTCCTAAAAGTTAGTTTAGAGTGGCGCAGGAAAAACACTAGTCGACTGCACAATTGCCGAGTTAGAAAGCTGAAACAAGTCTTGCAGGTAATGGTTTCAAATACTTATCATAGTGAAAAGCGATCGAACGCGTGGAAGAGTGGCATGGGCGCCATGATGATTGTAGGTCTACTACCGCCGCATGCGCACTTGCACCGCACAGCTTTGCTTGCATGGCCCCATTTAGGAGGCACAGCCATTCACCCATTCCACTCGGGCCCCGGGGCAGGAGAAGGGGCGGCCGAGTCGGTTCAGGAGGTTGGTCGGTGGTTGACCTCTTCGTGGATCCGCCTCTTCCGACAGTGGCGGGTGCATGGCTTTATCAAATGCCTGAGCTTGGCCAGATAGATATAGCCTCGAACGACAAGACCAGTTGGCCGCATGGATCCGGTAACCGACGCCATGCGGAATTAAGTGGCGCGACCTCGCGGGGCTCTGGCTCTGGCAGCGAATGGATAGGCTGCACATAGCGGCTGGCCCTCGGCCCAAATTAGCTGTCATGGCCGTCCTAAAGTGAAGCCCAACGTTCGCGCCAAACGTTTGCGCGAGTTCCTGCGCCTTCAGCGCTCCTAGCGCAGCGCGTGACAACGCCCTAATAGCAAATCATGAAGACGTTCACCAAGAGGAAGCGGTCGGGCTCCAGCTCCTCCTCCGGCGCGCTTTCGCCGGCCGAGGTACGCGCCTGCAGAGGGCAACTCTCCAGGACTCGCAGCAACGGTGATTGCAAGTTATCCTCCGCCCTTCTCGCAGGCGCCCTTGTGCGGGCGCGGCACGCTACCACCGCGTGCGTCTTCGTGGGAGTCCCTGCCAGACGGCGTCCTTGAGCTCATCTCGTTTGCTTTGCTTCCGGACGCGGACCGGCTGCGCTGCGCCCTGGTGTGCCGCGGCTGGCGACACGCCTTCCGCTGCGCCGTGGCTGGCGTCAGCGCCAACCTTGAAGCCATGCCGCGCGCGGCGCAGCGGCAGCTGGCGACCCTCGACGCGGCTTTCCCCGCGGCGACCAAGTGCAGGCTCGTGTTCCCCAAGTTCCTGCTACCGCCGCCCGACCCACATGGGCTGGGCGTCCGCCACTGCTACCGCGCGCCGCTTCTGGGCTCGCCCCAGGCTGTGCCCGACCCAGATGGCGCCAGCGGCCAAGCATACGACTGCGAGCGTGGAGGGGCCGGCCACGGCCGTGGGAGCAGCGCAGCGGGAGCGGCGGCCGGCACGCTGGCGGCGGGGCATGGCGCCGATGTGGGTCGGCTGCGCGCCGTCGCGGAGCTTGAGCTAGACCTTGGGCTGGCTGGCTACACGGCGCTGGTGCTCCACCGCTTCTTCAACCTCCCGGCCCTGCAGGGCCTCACGGTCCGCGGCTTCTCGCCAGCAGCGGAGAACGCCGCGGCGGCGGCCCTGGCAGCGGCGGCGCCGCCGGCAGCGGGGGCGGCGGAGGAGGGCGGCGCAGCCGCCGGCGGCGAGCGGCAGGGCCAGGGCCAGGGGCTTGCGCCGCTGCCTGCGCTCACGCTGCGCGGCTTTGCGCAGCTGCAGGCGCTGACGCTGAGCGGCACGCTGTCATACCGGGACATCTTCGACGTCCCCCGGGTGCGTGCGGGCGTGCGGGCGGGCGGGCGGGCGGGCGGGCGCGCCAATGACCGGGCGTGATGCCGGTATGCATGCACGTGGGGCCCCGCGCGCAGTCAGGCACCTGTGTCGCTTTTGAACGTGCCTCGGCTGCATGCGGTCAGGCCAACGCGCCCGCCCCACCCATCTGCGCCCGCCAGGTGACGTCGCTGCGCAGCCTCAAGCTGGAGGGCCGGGCGGCGGTGGGGCGCACCGAGGGCTACATCTACCTGGCGGCCCTGCGCAGGTGCGGCACACGCAGTCGGGGGCCAGCCCACCACAGATGTTCCTATCGTGCGTGCCTTCTGGTGCACCTGCTGCTGCACACGCACACGCACGCACACACGCATTAAAATACACACTGTGACTGCGCTTTGTTCCTTTTAACTACTGACGTGGGCGGGCACGCGAACCTCGTTGCCACACGCAGGCTGTCCTCGTTGTGCCGGCTCCAGCACCTGGCCCTGCTGGGCCCCGTCTACACGTGCGCTGCCGCGGGCCACGGCGCCGCCGGCGGCGGCCACCCCGCCGGCCCCGAAGACCCCGAGCAGCTGGGCTTGGCGCCGCCGCCGGTGCACCCCCGCCACGACGGCGCCGCCGCCGTCGGCGGGCTGGTCGCCTCGCTGACGTGCCTCACCTGCCTGCAGCTCGCCACGCTGGCGCCGGTGCTGGTGCGTGGCGAGTACGAAGAGGAAGGCGCGGCAGAGGGCGGCGAGCAGGTGGCGTGGGCCGGCGGCGCTGCGGCGCCGCACCTGGTGCCCTGCGACTGGGCGCGGCTGCCTCTGGAGGGCTTCACGGGCCTGCAGGAGCTGAGCCTGAAGCAGCCGGGGCACCTGCCCAGCAGCTTCTGGACGGAGCCGGCGGCGCTGCGGCAGCACGGCGACGGGGCCGGCGGCTGCGGGCGGCTGCGGGCGCTGTCGCTGGATGTGGGGTCTTCGGGCATTGTGGATGAGCTGCCCCGCGGGGCCCTGGAGGGCATGACACGACTGCACCTCAGCGGCGTGCAGCTGGTGAGCAGCTGCTGGTGGTGGCGATTACTAATGCGCCGCACCAACTGTTTGACGCTTTTTCATGAGACTCAGGTCCTGACATTGCCTTTAACATCGTCGAAACGCAAGGTCTCTTCCCGTACGTCATGGCAGCCACCACCACCACCACCACCGCCACCGCCGCCACTCATGCGTCTTGCAGGACGCCCTGACGGTGCTCACGGCGGGCGCGGCGGCACGCGGCTGCCGCGGCTGCCTGGCTGACCTGGTGCTGGAGCTGCCGGCGGAGGGCTACTGCGACACCGGCCGCCGACACAACGTCGATACGCTGGCGGCGCTGGGCGCCCTCACACGCCTGGAGCTGAGGACCGCGGCGCCCAAGGGTGGTGCTACTGGTGGAGCTGGAGGAGGCTGCGGCGCCGCGGGTTCAATGGGTGCAGGCACCGGCGGCGAGGGGCGGGGAGGCGGCGGTGGCGGCGCCAGCACCGATCGCCTGCTGCTCAACGATTCCAGACTGCAGGTGCGAGTGCCTCGAACGAAATGCCACACGCCACGTGTCCGCGGCAATCGATTGCATCCCGCCAACACCACCGCCTTCGCGCCGGACGCAGGCGCTCACGCGTGGGCTGCGGCGGCTGGCCTCGCTGAGCTTCCGCGGCTCTCTGCCGCTGGGCGATGATGGCGTGCGCTGTCTGGGCCGCAGCCTGACGGGCTTGACACGCCTGGAGCTCGTGAACGACGGCGGCGCGCCCGCGACTGTGGGGCTACACCTCCTGCCCCAAGGGCTGCAGGAGCTGAGCCTGTACTGTGTGGGGTTGGGCTTGCCGCCGCCTGCAGCGGAGCACCCGGCAGCCGTACCAGCGACAGGAGGGGGCCTGTTGGCGGCTGTAGCAGCGCCAACGGCCTTGCCACAGCAGCAGGTACTGCCGTGCTGCCGCGTGCTACACCTGGACTACTGCAGCGGCGGGGCGCCCGTCTGGCGCGTGCTTGGAGCCATGCTGGGCACCGCGGCTGCAGCAGCAGGCAGTAGCAATGGCGGCCATGGCAATGGCACCGGTAACACGGGCACCAGCCGCAGGAGCGGCTCGCCGGCGGCGGCGGCAAGCTTCCGCGCTGGTGGAGGCCTTGGAGTTGGCTGTGGTGGTGGTGCGGCGAGCGCGGTGCTTGAAGAGCTCCGGCTGCAGGTGTCGAACGCCTCGGGCCTGTCGGTGTCCGACGCCGCGGCGGTGGCGTCGCTGCCTCGCCTGCGCAAGCTGCAGGCAAGTGCAGCGTTCACGGGGGCGCGCTGCAACATGCCAGCGTGGCGTAGCGCACATTCATGGTGCAATGTCACCAAAGGCAATGCTGATTACGCGATTCTTCTCTTGGTGCAACTACTGCTGCTGCGGCCACGGTCTGTGCGCGGCCCCAAAGGAGCAAACTCACCTACCGGTATTTGGGGTGCTGCCGGTGTCGCTGCCCCTGCAGGTGTCGTGCGGCGCCGGCGCGCTGCCCGACTTCACGCTGACGCGCATGCTGACGCCCGACGCCGGCAGCGCCGCCCAGCTGGCCTGCCTGTCGCTGCGCCTGCCCGGGTGCCGCCTGTCGCTGGGGCAGCTGCAGGCGCTGCGGCGGCTGGGCGGCCTGCGCAGCCTGTACCTGGATGTGCTGCCGCCCACGGAGGTGCGTGTGGCGCCGTGTGCAGGCGCAGCTAGCGGTGGGGATGCGCGCTTGAGTTCCAAGGGCTTGGGCCAACTGGGAGGGCACCCACAAGTACCGGTACTGCAATTGAGACAGCTGTCAAGGACCTTGTTTTTGAAGATCGCTTGGCCCTCGCCTCTGGCGCCTGGCAGGTCGCGCTAATGGAGGGCGAGCTCAGGCACCTGACCGGGCTGCGCGCGCTGACGCTGGGCCCGGTATACGGGCGCGGCTGCAGCCTGCAGCCGCAGGTGCTGCCGGCGCTGGGGCGGCTGCAGGCGGTGCTGAGGACGTGCCGGCTGCAGCAGGCAGCGGCGGGCTGAGGCTGCGCTGGGCGGCCGTGTTGGCCAAGAGATGTTGCAGGGTATAATCAAGCCTGGCCACGACACGTTGGCACTTGGCGTGGTCTTGGTGTTGGCAAGGGGATTCGCTAGGGTTGCTCTTACACAGCCTCTGAAGTGTCCGCCGTTTGCCAGATGCTCCACAGACGATACGAGTGGATGAGGGACCAGGACGCTGAGAGGAGTGCGTCCGCATGAGGTTGCGAACCCCGGCTGTGGGGGGGGGGGGCGTGAGCAGGTAACTCGAGCACGCCAATCCAAGTGGGGTAACTGTTTTACAGGGCCTCATCCATTAAAATCCATAGCAGTCGTGCTTTCC
The DNA here is from genome assembly GCA_016834605.1 of Chlamydomonas incerta. Taxonomy (NCBI): domain Eukaryota; kingdom Viridiplantae; phylum Chlorophyta; class Chlorophyceae; order Chlamydomonadales; family Chlamydomonadaceae; genus Chlamydomonas; species Chlamydomonas incerta. The sequence goes on from JAEHOC010000010.1 coordinate 397,935, forward strand.
AGCCTGATTGCGCCACTCTTCAAGTGTATTCGGCCCTCGTGCGGGCAATGCAGCCATGCCGCTGGCAATACTCTGGCCCAGGCTCCCTACCAAGCATCAGTGCGTGCATCGAGTACATATGCTTGATGCACGCAGCAATCTATCGCGCTCGCCTACTGACACACGCCCATCCTGCACACGCCGACTGCTAATCTACACCTCCCGACGCAGCCCGCGCGCCGCGGCCTGCCGCGGCCTCCCAGGCCCGCCCCAGCCGCCGCCCCAACCGTCCGCCTCACCGCGCCGACCCGCTGCCCCCAAGCCCACTCAGGCTGTTGCCGCGGCTTGCCAGGGGGCCCCTCGCACTAGCACCAGCCGACCCGGACTGGCTGCGCGCCGAGTTGGGGCGCGACCCCGCAAACATAACGTCCGCGCTCGACAGCTTCTTGGTCGCGCTGGGCGGCCGGCGCAGCGCGCTCAGCATGGTGGAGGGGTTGGTTAGCGCCGCGCCCGGGCCTCCGGGCGTGCCGGCCGGCGCACCCCGGCCAAGGCTGCCGGTGCCAAGCGCGGCGGCGGCGCTGGCAGAGACCGCGTTGCCGCCGCCGTACGTCTGCAGGTACTGCGCCGCCGCCGCCTGGCTGGCGCTGACTGCCGCCGCGGCCGAGGGCGGCAGCAGCCCACCCGCCGTCAACGCGCCGGCGCCGGCGCCGGCCCCGGGGCCGGCAACCACACCCGCCCAAGAACCCGTGCCGCCGACCCCCGGCGCAGCGACAGCACCAGCTGCAAAGCCGTCCGCGTTCCCTGGCGTGGGGATTTTGCTCGCGACGTGTGCGACGGTGTAGATGGCGCCTCCCCCGACACTGACCGGCGGCACCCAACCCGGGCCCAAACTGCCCGCCGGCTGCTGCAGGGGCAACGGCGCCGCTGGCCCCGCAGCCCCTGCCGCCGCCGACGAAGTGACCGCAGCGCCCCCAGCGGCAGTGGCAGCACCCACGCCGGCCGGCAGGTTGCCGCCGGTGCTGCGCGCGATTTCGGCATACTGCGGCGACTGCGCGCGCTGGCGCTGGTCCTGCCAAGCCTGCCACTCAGCGTCCGCCGCCTCGCCGGCGCTGCCCAGCGGCGGCCGCGGCCGCGGCGGGCTGGGGGTCGGGCTGGGGGCCCCACCGGCGTACGACGCCCCATGCTGCTGCTGCGACTGCTGCTGCGACTGCTGTTGCTGCGGCTGCTGTTGAGGCAACTGTTGAAAGGACCCCTGAAGCGACGGCTCGGGCCCGGGCGCCGCCGCCCCGGCGCCGGCGGCGTCTACGGCAGGCGCCGACGTCAGCCCCGTCAGCGACCGGCCCGGCACCCAGGCGGTTTGTGGCTGCGCCGGCGGCTCGGGCCTGGCAGCCGACAGCGCGGAGTGGGGCCGCACGGAGCCGGGCGTGCGGGCAGGCAGCTTCATCGAGCTCAGGGGTCCGGCGGCCGAGGCGCCGAATCCGCTGGTGCTGAATGTGGGCGGGCCGCGGGCGGGCGGGCTGAGGGGCCGCAGGTTGGCCACGGGCTGGTAGCCGGGCTGTGGGGGTGGGGGTGTGTGGCAAGAGGGCGACGGCGATGGTCAGGATTTGGAGGGCAAGACTGCAAAATTGATTGGAGCGATGCCAGCTATTTTTCAGTGCCACGTACCAGTGCCAGTGTTCCAGCGCGCGCACCGCCACAGGCTCCTGCCCCACCTCCTGGCCCCCTTAGAACACGAGTATACCGCTCTCCTCCGCACATGGGTTTTGGGTTGGCGATGGTTGATTTGGGAATTGGAGAAAACTACCCCCCCCCCCGCCTCACCTGCCACGCGGTCTTGTACGGCTCCGCCGCCTCGCTGTACAGCCGAGACACCGGCACCCGCCCCGGCGGCGACGTCGACCTGATGTTGTTGCCTGGGGTGGTGCCGCCTATCCCTACCGCTGCAGACCCGGCCGCCGCCGCTGCCGCAGCAGCTGCAGCCGCCGCCGCAGTGGCGCCGGGCGGCTCCAGCGGCTCATCGTCTTCCTCCACCTCCTCCTCATGAACCAGCTCATCGGCCGCCTCACCGCCGCCGCCGCCGCCGCCCTGCCCCTCCGCCCCGTTTCCATACCCGTGGCTGGGGTAGGCGGACGCGGGCCGTGACCCCGGCGGCGCGTTGACGGACCTCCGGATCTGCTCCGCCGCCCGCCGGGCCGCCGTGGCGGGGTCTATCGCCGTCTGCGGCCGAGCCGGCAGCCCACCCAGACTGACGCCGCCGGCCGCACCATGCGCAGGCCCTGGCCCCGCCGCCGCCGCCGCCGCCGGCCGCGCCGACGACGCACGCATCCGCGCCGCGCCCGCGGCCGCCGCGCCACCGCCCGCCGCCCACGTCCTCCCTCCCGCCGACGCGGCCGCCGACGCGCCCCACTCGCCGCTCCCGCCGACGCGCGGGCTGCCGCCGTGCCCCGACCGCGCCGTGCCCGGCCGCGAAGCGGCCGGCGACAGCGCCCCCGCCCCCGCGCCCGCCACCAGCCCGCTCTCCGGGTCGGGCGACGCCTTGGCTGCGCACCAGATCGCATCCAGGTCCTGCTTAACGCCGCCGGGGAGGCTGAGCCGCGCCTGGTCCTGCAGCGTCTGCAGCGCCGCCTGCAGCTGCGCGCAGGCGCGCTCGTACAGCAGCGAGCGCTCGCGCCAGCGGTCGCGCTGCAGCCGCATGCGCTCGAAGCGCTGCCGCGCGTGGCGCAGCTGTGACTCCAGCGCCGCCACCTCCGCGCCCTCGCCGCCTGCAGCCACCCGCCGGCGCACGGCGCCACGGCACAAGACAACACCTCATCACCTCGCTTTCACGCTGTTCACACAGCGTACACGAACACAGTCGGAGCAACACCAAGGTCTGTGTGTACGATAGCTGCTACGGATCCCACAGGCCCCTAGCGGGCACGCACCCGCCATGCCATACGCGCTGTCGCCGTCGCCATCCAGCGCCGCGCCGCCGCCGCCGCCGCCGCCCTGCTGCCCCGCCGCCGCCGACGCCGCGCGCGCCGCGGCGGCCGCGGCGCGCGAGCCCGCCCGCATGGCCTCGTCCCACGCCGCCTCGGCGCGGCCCTCGCTCTCCGCCAGCTTGCGCCGCAGCACCTCTATGGCCTGATACGCCTGCTTCAGCTGCCGCCTGCAGGTCAGCAGTGGGCGGGCGGGCGGCGCCGTGCGTGCCGCGCGGGTCGGTCGTTAAAAGAGAGCAGAAGCAAAAGCCACACACAGAGGCAGTGGGCGTGTGCACGCGCATCCGGTCGGCCATGCGGCCTCGCTTCGCGCCAGAGCGCCTTCCGCGCTGCTCAGCCCCATCCACTCCCGCCTGCCCCGTCCACTCCGCTCCGTCCGTTCCGGCAGGGTGTATGCATGTGCTCCGTCCGTTCGCTCAGCTCCCACAGCCCCGCCCCCGCCCCGCCCCCGCCCCGACCACACTTCCCCACCCCACCTGAGCTCCACGCTCTGCGCCGCCTGCTGCTCGCCCAGGCTGGCCGCCACGTCGGCGTCCACCTTGTACCTCGCGCGGTCCGCCTGCAGCGAGCGGTACTGCCGGTCCAGGGTGGCGGCCTGCCCCGCCAGCAGCTGCATGTGGTCCTGCAGCGCGCCGTGGTTGTGCACCTGGGGCGGGCGGGGCGGGGCGGGGCGGGGCCGGGGCGGGGCGGGAGGGTTCCGTGCATGATTAGTAATGACGAGAAGATGATGACAGGTGAGGGGCGGGGAGGGAGGGGCAGGGCGCGGCGGGATGAGGCGGGTGTGTGTGGGGGTTGTGGTGGTGGTGGTGGTGGTGGCGTTAGGGCGGGGTGAGCGCAGGCGAGGAGGGGAGGAGTCAAGCGGGGGGCGTCAACAGGTGCGGGCAGGTGCGGGCAGGCGCGGGCATGCGGTGCGGGCAGGTGCGGTGCAGGGGGCGCACCATGATCTTGGTCTTGTCGTCCATCTCGTCGTACAGCTCCCGCCGCAGCTTGGCGTGCATCTCCTTCATCTTCTCCTTTACCTGAGGAGGAGGAGGGACGAGGATGGGGGGGCGAGCGGGTGTGGGGGTGGGGAGTGGGTGGGTTGGGTGGGCCAGGCGGAGGCGTGCAGGCTTCGTGCGGCAGCAAGACACGTCACGGGCACGTCAAGGCACGTCGAAGCACGCCAAGCGTGCTCAACTGCCGGCCCCCCACGCCACGCACCGTCATCTCCAGCGCCAGCTCTATCTTGGCCAGGTCGCGGCGCGCGTGCAGGCTGCCCTCCGCCACCGACCTGAGGCGCACGTGGCGTCACGTGGTGGCGAAAGGAGGGGGCCGTGCGTGCAGGCATGAGTGTGAAGCGTGGACATGGGGATATTCGGTTAGGACACGCGAGAGGGGCCGGCGGGCAGGGTGCGGCCATGCGGGAGGTGGGCCCCAGGCCGGGCGCCTTCCACCACGTCCCCCGTCTGGCTGCAGCACCCGCCGGACCAAGCTCTCCACCCCCACAAACGCGCTGACCTGCTCGCCCACCCGCCCGCCCACCACGCCCCCTCCCTTGCCCCCACCTGCTGAGATTTACCACCCATCCTTCCCAAAACGCCGTCGCACGGACGGCTACCCCCACACACCCCACCCTTGCCCCCCCTCCCCCTTCCCCACCTGCTGAGCTCCATGTTCTCCATGTGCAGCCGCATGCACTCCTCACGCAGCTCATGGTTCTGCTGGGCCAGCTCCTGCAGGGTGGGGTGTGCGCGTGCGGGTTGGACACAAACCAGAGTTGAACCAGAGCTGTGTGTACAGCGTGGCCACAGGACATAAAGCCTGAGCCATGGCATGGGCAAACGCTGCGAGGTCGCAGTGCCGGAGGCAATTCAGGCCGCGGGCTCTGCGCGGGGTCACACCCCGCGTGCGCCACGGAGACCCCCGTGCATTGCATTATGACGGTATTCAGACATCGCGGCAGGGGGCAGCCGAAGCGGCGTCCATCCCAAAGCGGCGCACGGCGGCACAGTAGTACAGTTGCCGAGATCACGCACCTCCACGTCCATGGCTCGCCACCGCTCCACCAGCCCTTGGAGCTCCAGCGCCAACACGCGGTTCTGCGCGTGTGTACGGTACATGGCGTGTTTGGGGCGGGGCGCCGGTCAAGTCACAGTTGCGTGGGTAGCAGCAGCACTGGTGAGGGAGGAAAGCGGGGCGCATGAATCAGCCGGTTGGATGGCTGCTTGTACATGCGGCATGCCGCTCGCGAAAATGGCTGCTCCGCACCCTGCCCAGTCAAAACAGGGTGGGCGCCCTGGGGCCACTTGAGCTGCAGCATCCCCTATACGCCGGGACCTTGCCTCATAGTCCTTGAACGCAGCAGCCGTCTGCTGCTGGTGGTACAGCAGCGCTTGCACTGCACAAAGGCAGTGGGTAAGGACGTAAGAGGTGGGAGCAGCAGGACTGAGAGTGCATGGGGACTCCGCCTGCTGCGCCAACCACCATGTGCCAGCATGTGCTGTGAGCCACCAGCACGCAACCCCGCGGCCCACTCCGCCGCAAGCACGCGCAGACTAACCCCCTCACCGTCATCCTCCAGAGCCACATTGCTCTGCGCCTCCCCCTCCAGCTCCTCCACGCGCAGCCGCGCCCGTGAGACCTGCTCCTTCAGGTCGGACAGCTGCGCCTCCTGCGTGTCGCAGAGGTCGTGCAGTGGACGGCCGTGAGTGCCCCGCGCTTAGGCCCGTCTTAAATCCGACTAAAGGTTATTGCAGTTCACCTTTCCAAACGCACCTTGAACTCGACGTCCTTCTCCGCGGCCTCGAGCTCATTCTTTAGCTGCTTGAGCTTTGATTTCGGCATAATTGAGTTTTATATGCTTGCGTTTGCGACGAAAATACGCGAAGTCGCGTCCCTATTTGTGCTGAGCTGCATAGACTCGGGACATTTCTATCAATACTCTGCTCGCGACAAGCGGAACCATGGCGTGTGGACACTGTAAGCACCAATTGTGAATGTAGCATATGATATCTTGGCAGTCATCATTGAACGCTGCGGCGAAACGCGCAATGAATCGCTTGCGCCTCGGTTTCATTGCGTTCTCGGCATGCTTTGCCTGCCCTGATACACAAGGCATGACAAGTGCCTGGGCTATGCTAAAGTGAACTATATAGAAATAGGATTGGCAAGGGAAGAGCCATCTTGGACTGGGAGCCCTTGAAGGGCACCCGCCAAAATGGCGGAGCAGCGTGGCAGCATAACTTACAAGTCCATAGGATTTACGCTGGGTCTTGGGGCTGGAACGGCCAAGAGTGCTGCGCCTGCAACGGCGGCGAGCTCGCTGCTGAACACTTTGCTCGCGTCCGTGCCAACGGCGAAGGCTCTGCTGCCTTCTCTTGTGCCGGAGCTTGCGAAAAAGACAGATAAGGCGAGCGGCAACGGACGTGGGTGGGCTGTTAGGGCTCGGCCGGCCCGAGTCTGGCGAGAGGGTGCAGGGTTGGCGTGGCACGGCCCTCCGGGCCGGCTGTGTTCAACACACCCGGGCCAGTTGGCACGCACGTCTGATCGTTTGCGCTCGCATGAAATTGCGTGTTCACCTTCTGCTCTATTGTGTTGTCGCACAGGGGCCAGCTGCAGCGGGCGCTGCCACCGCCGCTGCAGCAACAGCGGCGGGCGCGGCTGCGGCGCAGCCCGAAGCGGCGGAGCCGCAGCTGAAGCAGGCACAGCCACACGGTACAGCTGCCGACGGCCAGGCCGCGAACGGCGATGCCGTCGCCGCAGCCGGGCCCGCCGGTGGGGCCGCCGGCGGCGCCGGGGCGGCGGAGGCCGCCGGGGCGGCGGCAGCCGCCAAGGCTGACGCCGGCGCCGACGCCGGTGCCGACGCAGCGGCTGGTGCCGGCGCCCAGGAGGTGATTGACCTGCTGTCGGACTCGGACGACGGCGACGGCGACACGCAGCGACTGGCAGCCATCACCGCCGCCACGGAGGCGACCACCGCCAAGGCCAGGGAGGCCGCGGCCGCCGCCCTGGCCCCGCGCCCGGCCTTGGCTGACTACATTCCAGTGGGCAAGGAGGCCAAAGCCGCCGCCAGCGCGCTCAAGTCGCCGGTGAAGCCGGCGGGCGGCGGCGCCGCCGGCGCCGGCAAGGCGCGCGTCGGCGGCGGCGGCGCGGCGGCGGGCTCGGCGGACGCGCTGGCGGAGGAGGAGAGCATCCGCAAGCTGGGGCAGCGGCCCTACTGGATGAGTCACGTGTCGCGGATCGAGAGCCCGCTGCTGCGCCTGCACCAGGGTGCGTGGCGGGGCGGCGCATGGGAGCGGCGGATTGAGGTGGCGGAGGTGGTGGTTGCGCGCGGGAGGGGGTGGGGGGGGGGGGGGGAGGGCGTGCACGGCAGCTGTGTGAGGGCGGAGCAGGTGGTGCTGAGCGGGCGGTGTGGGTGCGGGCGTGGGTGCGGGCGCGCGGGCGGGCGGGGCTGGGCTGTGGAATGAAGTGGGGTCGCGGACGCATGCTGCCTCCCGCATGATTCTGTGTGCGGCATTCCAATCGTGTCCACCCCAACCCACCCAAGCCAAACCCAAACCCACCCACCCACTCCCAGAGCTGGTGGAGCTGTGCGAGCTGGTGCAGCCCACGCCCGAGGAGGCGGCGGCGCGCGCCGGCGCCGTGGCGGCGGTGCGCGAGGTGGTGGCGGGCATCTGGCCGGCGGCGCGCGTGGAGGTGTTCGGCAGCTACGCCACCGGGCTGTACGTGCCCACCTCCGACGTGGACCTGGTGCTGCTGGACAGCGGCTGCGCCAACATCCAGGCCGGGCTGCAGGCGCTGGCCAAGGCGCTGGGCAAGCGCGGCGTGGCGCAGTCGGTGCAGGTGCGCGGCGGGGGCGGGGTAGGGGGTGGTGGTGGGGTGGGTGGGGTGGTGGGGGTGGGGGTGGTACGAAGGAGAATGGGCGGGTGTTGTGGGGGCGCGGGTGGGGGCAGTGGCGCGCGCTTGGGCGTGGCCGTGGCGGTGCGCGGGCAGCGGGGGCCCAAAGGCGGTCGGGCACTCCCGCGGGGCACCCGGGGCGCAGCGCTGTGTCCCGCAGCGCGCGAGCGGCGCGACACGTTCCACCAGCCGCGCCTGGCCCAAACACCTTGTGAACCCACTTACACCCCACCCTCCACCTCGCGCCCGACCACCCTCCTGCCCCTCGCGCCGCCAGGTGATCGGCAAGGCGCGTGTGCCCATCATCAAGTTCGAGACGGTGGAGTTCGGCAACCTGGCGTTCGACGTGTCCTTTGACGTCGCCAACGGGCCACAGGTGCGCGCCCCCTAGCCCCCTAGTCCCCGCCCCGGCCCGCGCTCCGGGCCCGCCAGTGCCCCCTGGTGCCCCCCGGTGCCAAGGCACGGCTGGGCACTGTGTTGGGAAGGTGGGGCGCGGCCGGCCCGCCCAAGCAGCGGCCAGCCGCAGGCAGCAAGCGGGGCGCCCGCGGGGCGGCGGGGGTCCCGCCAACGCCGCCGGCCCCACCTGATCCGCTGCCACTACCTGTCAACATCATCTCGCCTTATTTACTCATGCATGGAACCCCCAACCCTCGCCCCGCCCTGCCCCGCCCCGCACAGGCCGCGGAGCTGGTCAAGGAGATGACGGGCCGGTGGCCCATGATGCGGCCGCTCATCCTGGTGCTCAAGCTCTTCCTGCAGCAGCGCGAGCTCAACGAGGTGTACACGGGCGGCATCGGCAGCTACGCTCTCATCACGCTGGTGTCCGCCTTCCTGCAGATGCACGCCTCGCGCCGCAGCAGGCCGGTGCGTGGGCGCGTGCGTGCGTGCATGTGCGTGCAACTGTGTGCGTAAGTTTGTGTAAGTGTGCAAGTGTGTGCAAGTGTGCGCAGTTGTGCGTGACTGTGCGTCTGTGCGCACAAGCAGCAACGCAAAAGGCGTTTGGGGTGGCCGCCCGCGTGCGTTGCTCGCGCTCACGTGTATTGCGTGGGCGTTGCTCGTGTTGGTGCTGTTGCTGTGTGTCCGTGTCCGTGTCCGTGTCCGTGTCCGTGTCCGTGTCCGTGTCCGTGTCCGTGTCCGTGTCCGTGTCCGTGTCCGTGTCCGTGTCCGTGTCCGTGTCCGTGTCCGTGTCCGTGTCCGTGTCCGTGTCCGTGTCCGTGTCCGTGTCCGTGTCCGTGTCCGTGTCCGTGTCCGTGGCTGACCGGTCTTTCCCGCGTGTGTGCGCGCGCCAGGCGGCTGTGGCGGCTGACGCGGGCGCGGGCGCGGCCGGCAAGAAGCGGCGCCGCAGCAGCGGCGCCGCGCCCGGCAAGACGCTGCCGCCGCAGCCGCTGGAGGGCACTGCGGGCCCCGCCGCCGGCGCCGCCAGCGGCTGCCTGGAGCCGGGGCTGGGCACGCTGCTGGTGGACTTCTTCCGCTTCTACGGCCGCGTCGTCAACATGCCCGACGTGAGCCAGCTCGGTCGCGGCGGGCGCGCTGTTATGAAGGATTTGGATGAGGGCCTTGTACATCCGATTGTGATAGCATCCGTCCAGTTTCATTTTGCTGTTGAAGCTCGTGTATCGCCCCGCGGCGCTTCTGTCTTTCAATCGGATGTCTGTGTTTGTCGGTGTGTGTGTGCGCGTGTGCTCGCGCGCAGGTGGGCATCAGCTGCGCCGGCGGCGGGCAGTTCTTCCGCAAGGTGGACAAAGACACGCCGGCGGGGCCGTACGGCTTTGACGGCTGGCTCAACACCGAGCGCAGCTACCTGCTGGCCACAGAGGACCCCAAGGTGCGGGGGGGGGCGGGGGCGGGGGCGGTCTTACGGCACACAAGGCGCCGCGTGTGCGGGTGTCAGGCGCCGCGTGTGGGCGTGCGCGTGCGCACAGGAAAGTGCGGGCGATCTGGTTGCATGGCGTCTAGCTCACTGCAGGGCCAAACTCCTTATTCAGCTCCCGCCGCGTGTCTGACTGCGCCCGCCTGTTCGCCTGGCCGCCCCCCCCCCCCGCAGGACCCGGACAACGACGTGACACGCAACTCGTTCAACATCATGCGCGTCAAGACCGCCTTCGAGTACGCCTACCAGGTACGGACTGAGGCGGCGGAGGCGGCGCGGGGGCGCGGCAACGCCAGGGCGCAGGGCAGCTGCAATGGCGGGGCGTGCCTCGCTTCCCGCCTTTCTTCTGCCCTTGCTTTGGGTTCCGGAATGACCTATCCAACCCATCCGCCCACCCACATCCTTCCTCCTCGGCTTCCCCCTCAACGCCCTCGGCCCCCTTGCCCCTTCTCGCGCCGCCAGATGCTGACGGCGCCCGCCCGGCGCGACGAGTCGCTGCTCGCGCGCATCCTGCGCCTGGGCCCCATCCTGGCCTCCCGCCCCCGCTCCGGCGTGCCGCACCTGCGCGACCTCGGCTACTACACCATGCCGCCGCCGCAGAGCGCCGCGGAGCAGCAGCTGCGCAAGCGCGAGCGCGAGGCGGAGCGGCAGCGGAGCCGCCGCGAGCGGCGCGCCGAGCTGGACGAGCGGCGGCGGGAGGACGCGGGCAAGGAGGAGGGGAAGGCGGCGGCCGGCGGCGGCAAGGGTAAAGGCGGTAAGGAGGGCGGCTCCGGCGCGGCGTCGCCATCGGGGCAGGCGGCGGCGGCGGCGGCGGTCGGAGGCGGCGGCGGCGAGAAGAGGGCCGCCGCGAAGAAGCGCGGCCGGGAGGACGCGGCAGCGGCGGAGGAGGGAGGTGCGGCCGCCGCTGGGGGCGGGGAGGGGCGGGAGCAGGGCGGTGAGCGCGCCGGGAAACGCGCGCGCGGCAACGACGGGCCGTCGCCCAAGCAGCAGCAACAGCAGCAGCGGCAGCAACAGCAGCAACAGGGAAAGCAGCAACAACAGCAACAGCAGGGGAAGCAGCAGCAAGGACAGGAGAAGGCGCCGGGTCTCAGTCGGCGCGAGAAGCGGCGGCAGCAGCAGCGACAGGACGGCGAGGGAGAGCCGGCGGGCCGCGGTGCAGCCGCTGGGGGCGGTGGTGGCGGCGGTGGCGGCGGTGGTGGCGGCAAGGGCGATGCCGTGGGCAAGAAGCGCGGCCGTGACGAGGATTCGCCAGGCAGCGCCGGGAAAGGCGGTGGCGGCGGCAGCAAGCACGGTGGCGGAGCAGGCGGAAACAACAGGAACAGCAACGGCGGCGGCGGCAAGGACAGCGCGAACGGCAACAACGGCAACCGCAACGGCGGTGGCGGCAAGCGCGCCCGCACCGACGACGGCGCCGGCAGCCACCGCAACAGCGGCGGCGGCGGCCGGCCGCCCCACCAGCACCAGCACCAGCACCAGCACCAGCACCAGGCCGCCCACCAGCACCAGCACCACAGCCACCAGTCCCACCACCCGCATCAGCACCACTCCCACCACCCGCACCACCACCCGCACCACCACTCCAGCCACCCGCACGAGGCGGCGGCGGCCGAGCCGCAGCGGCGGCGCGCGCTGATGCAGGTGCACCAGCAGCAGCTGCCGCCGCCGGTGCAGCTGCCGCCGCCGCAGCCGGAGCCGGTGTTTCACATGGGCTACGTGCCGCCGCCGGAGCCGCGGCACGGGCAACACCGCCACACGCAACACCACTCCGGCGGCGGCGGCGGCGCATACCGGCAGCAGCAGCCGCAGCAACAACACCGCGGCGGTGGTGGCGGTGGCGGGCCCCGGGGGGGCGGCGGTGGCGGGCCCAGGGGCGGCGGCGGTGGTGGTGGAGGCAGCGGAGGGCACGGGGGCGCGGGAGGCGCGGGAGGTGGGGGAGGCGGGCGGCCGCGCGCCCCCACGAGCGTTGCGCGCGGGCAGCAGCAGCGCTACCAGCGGGGGCAGCAGCGGCAACACGTGTTCTTCGATTGAGGTGTGGGGCGTGGCGGCAGTGCGTGTGTGCTTCGGCTGTGGTGGATCCTGGGAAGGGGCGGTGCGATGATACACACGCAACGATGGTTGGGCACCACGGCAGTGGCGCGGCAGTCGGCAGGGACTGGGGAAGCGCTCCTCAGGAAGCGGAGACGGGGTACGCAGTGGATGCGGTCGCAGCGGCAGCTTGGCTGAGGGTAGGAGGTTGGAAATAGGAATGCTGCAGTGCGCTGGTGAGGACTGAAGGGCGGACTGAAGGGCCTCGAGGCGGCGTGTGGCGCAGGACGCTCAAGGGAGGAAGAGTTGGATGGGTGGGGCTGCCGCTTGGCAGCCTGAAAGCCAAATCTGCAAGCGTAAGATGTGCGTCAAAATGTCCGATCGTCTGTTTCTGGCACAATTTCGACGGGCCGACCGCAACGAGCACGAGGCGGGGGCCGGGGGTTGGCGCGGAACTCCACTCGCCGCTCACCAACTCCACTCGCGTCCCATGCCGGCAACCGCCTCGTTTCGCAGAGGCGCCGGCAACCCGGCAGCATAGTTATTTAGTAGTATAGTCTATATATAGCACAATGCGCGTCAACACCATGCTTTTGCTAGCAACAGTAGCCGAAGTGCGCGTAGACTGAAGCACGGCAACATGATATCAGCATAACCATTTGAAATTGAACGCCAGGAAGAATGAGTCAAAGCGCTGTTCGGGGCGCTCGCAACATTGGGGCTGTTTCAGCGAATTCTCGACTCGGTTCCACGTCTAGCAAGGCCCTCGAAATCACTTGGGACACAGTAAAGAAGGCCACCAACGAGAATGAGGTCAGGCTGAGGTTGCACCCAAAAGTGCAGTCGATGCGAGTCTAAATGCCGCTGCCTTTCTGTGCAGTTGAGGCTGATCGGCCTCGTGAAAGAGTATTGCGCTGGACATGAGGACCCGCGGCTCCTGGACAGCATGTTTGAACTGCTGTATGAGGAGACGTCGCCCAACATCATGGACGCGGTGAGGCCGCCAGGGTTTCGGAGGCCGGGACGTGCACGGGGGAGAGGGCGCAGGGTACTGCAGGGGCACAGGGGATTGCATTGGCGCGCGAAGGGCCGCGCGCCGCGCGAAGGGGCGGGCAGTGGGGCGGGAGGGGTGGGGCGATGTGGGGCCGCCCACACGCGCCTACTCGCCCGGGCGTAACCCCGCATGTGACACGCGCATGACGAATCGTGATGGTGGTGGTGGTGGTGGTGCGCACACGCTGCTCGCAGGACGCGGGCCGCTCCGCGCTGCACTGGGCTGTGCTGCACGGGCAGGTGCAGCTGGTGCGCACCCTGCTGGAGGCGGGGGCGCTGGTCAACACCTTCGCAAAGGTGCAGCCGGGCGGAGAGTGCGTGCGCGGGCGTGTGCTTGCATCCCACCCCCACGCCCCCACCCCACGCCATATCTGTAATTAATCATGCATGGAACCCCGACCCTAATAAGTAATAACCATGCATGCAGGACGGCTCCACGCCGCTGATGGCGGCTGTGCGCAAGGGCAGCATCGAGGTGGTGGAGCTGCTGCTGGAGGAGGGCGCGCGCACAGAGCTGATCAACTCGGTGCGTTTGGAGGGCGGGGAAGGGCGGGAGGGGAGGGCGGGGAGGGCGGGGGCCAGAGGCGTTTCGGGCCGGAGGTGGGAGTCGGCTGCCATACCCACACGATGTGCGGGCCGCCACATGCACTGCCACATCCTCCCGCAAATTCCCTCTCCCCCGCTCTCTCTCTCTGCCTCTCTCCCACCTTCTCAACACCGCCCTGCCGCCACCACCGCCGCCGCCGACCCCCTCTGCGCGAACCCAGGCCACCGGCTTGGGCCCGCTGCTGCTGGCGGCGGTGTTCGCCAACATGGACCTGGTGCAGCTGCTGCTGGAGCGCCGGGCGCTGCCCGACATACAGTGGGGCGGGCCCAACGTGAGCCGGCGGCAGGGGGTCGGGCGGGCGGGGTGGGGTATGGGGTGGGGTATGCGGTGGGGTGGGTTGTTGAGAGCAAGCCACGGAGGTCGAGGTGGGGTGTGGGCGGGGAGTGTGCGCGGGGCCTCGACAGGGGAGGCATAACGAGACCAGGGGGGGGGAACAGGCAGTAGGCGTCATGGCCTCATGGGAAGGGGAGGGGCCCATGAAGGCGCTGCATGGGCGAAAGGTCGCACGACACCCGTACGGCGCTGTACAGCCGCTGTACACGTGTCGTGTCGCATGTGCCTCGTGCCGTTGGCGGCTCGTGCCTCATGCCTCGGGCCCGGAGCTGGCCACCGCCCCCTCCCCCCCGCGGCCGCCTCACAGGGCCCCGTGACGCCGCTGACGGCCGTGGCGGCCAAGGTGTGTGAGCCCAAGCCCACGGCGGAGCAGTACCTGCAGGTGCGTGTGTCGGGTTGGGGGGTTGTAAACACCAGCCCAATCTAAACCCAAGCGAAACTAGACAAGGGACATGCAGGGGGGGATGGGGGGGGGTTGTGAATACCATCCCAAGCTAAACCAAGCTGAACTAGACAAGGGATAGGCAAGTGCAGTTTGCGGCAATACAGGGGGGGTATCGGGGGAGGGGGGTATGGGGGAGTGGTTGGGACTTGGGGGGGGGGCAAGGTTGGGGTGGGGTTGCAAGGATGTTTGGAAAAGCATGTTGGGGTGGGGTGGGGGGTGGGATGGCGGGTGCGCTGCGACGCCCCTAGCGCCCCCTCAACCCCACGGCAGCAGGGGCGGTGCGCAACGGTCGGCCCCTCAGCGCACGGCCTTCGATGCCTTGTGGCTATGCGTTGTGGCTATGCTCATATGCACACCCGCCTGCACCCGCACCCGCACACACCCCTGCGCCAGATCGTGGAGGCGCTGCTGGCGGCGGGCGCGAGTCCCGACGTGATCGTAGACGCGGTGAGTGGAGGCCTGACAGCCCCAAAGGGCCAAAGCCCTCCGGGAGGTTGGGGTGTTGAAGGCGTTGAAGGCGGCGGGGCATTCCGCAGCCCCAGAAGACAAGGGAAGCAAGGGCCCAGAAGCGCGGGAAGCAGTTTGGGCTCCCCCTCTCTCACACCTTGTCATGCCTTGTCATCTCCCTTGTCATGTCGTCTGGGTAAATCACCACGATTCACCGGGTCTGTCGCGGCGCGCCCGTTTGGGCTCCCTCTCGCTCCCCTTGCATCTCGGTCACCTCCATTCATGCTGCTGTTCATGTTGTAATGTAACCCTGTCGCCGCCGCAGTCCAAGGGCGAGACGCTGCTTCACAACGCGGTGGCGCGCAACCAGACGGGCCTGGTCAGGGCGCTGCTGGGCGCCAAGGCCTGCCCCGACACGCCGTCACGGGTGCGGGGGCTGGGGGTGGGCGGGCGGGGAGGAAGGGGGAGAGGGTGGAGGGAGGTCAGGGGCAGAGGGTGCGGGGCCGTGCCGCACTAGCTCGAGGGCGCCTCGCCTGCTCCCCACTGCGCTGGGAAGACAGGCACCGGCCTTGCCGACCGGCCATGGCGCCTGCACCCCAACAACAACACCCAGCACCCAGCACGAGACACACACGCGCCCACCCCCAACAACTCTGGCACGCTCTGGGCTGGTAGCCGGTTGCCTTGTCTAACACGAACACGCGCGCGCCTGCGCCTGCGCCTGCGCTGCCCTGCCTTGTATGTGTGTGTGTTTGAAGGAGGGCCTGACGCCGCTGATGACGGCGGTGCGGCTGTCCAGCTGCGAGCTGGTGGAGATACTGATCGACGGCGGCGCCGAGGTGGAGGCCAAGAACGAGGTGGGGGCGGGGGGGTGGCTGGGGTGGCTGGGGTGGCTGGGGTGGCTGGGGCGGGGGGGGGCGCGCCCATAGCTCGGCAGCCTGTGTTCTGGAGGACCGTGTGCTCGGGGAACAGATAATGTTGTGCCCTTCGCCGGCACCGGTCTGCACCGCACCACGGCGCAAGGCATAACACGAAAGACAACGCATGCTGCCCTTGCCGCCCCCTCCCCCACCACACACACACCCCAGTACAACGGCAAGTCCGCCTTCTCCATGGCCGTGAACCTGGGCAACCTGGAGCTGGTGCAGCTGCTGTTGGCCAAGGGCGCGGCGGTGGACGCGCGCTGGTTCAACCCCAACGTGAGCACGCGGGGGGCGCGGGTGGGAGGGGGGGGGGGAAGGGCGGGGGGAGGCGGGGGAGGGGGCTGAGAATACCAACTGCAAAGCTGAAGCATGGAACCAGGCCAAGGAAAGGCAGTAGCCGTGGGGGAGGGCCAGGGGACGGATGCAGCTGAGGGCGAAATGAGTCGGTGAGCCAGGCGGGCGGGCAAAGCGCATGGTGCGATACGTTTAAGCAACAAAGTCCACAACCCCTAATCGAACTCGCCGTTGCATTGGTCACCACGTCTTAGCCCTGCACCCGCCCCCATCACATATCCATTCACCCATGCAACCGCACCACCCAACACCACCCGCAGGAGTACAACGCGCCCATCCTGACGGTGGCCTGCAAGTGCGACGAGTCCCTGGGCCGCGGCTACTCCTACAGCCTCAGCCGCAGCATCGGCGGCTCCTCCGCGGCGCTCAACGCCGCAGCCGCAGCAGCCGCAGCCGCAGCCGCAGCCAGCCCGGCGGCGCCGCTGAGCAAGTCGACCAGCGGCGGCGCCGGCGGCAGCGGGCCGTCCTCGACCAGCCGCGGGGGCGGCACACAGGTGCGTATGGGTGTTGGGTGTTCGATGTTGGGTGTGGGTGTGGGGTGCGGTTGTTGGGGGCTGTAGCCCAGGCGGTCCGCACACGCCGCTCACTCGCCTGCCCCCGCGCCGCCGCCGCCGCCGCCGCCGCCGCCGCAGGTGTACCTGGACATTGTGCGGGCGCTGCTCAAGGGCGGCGCCGACCCCAACACGCAGGGCTCCAAGGTGTGTGCATGTGTGTGTGGAGGGGGCGGTGGAGCCCGCGGGCGCGGCGGGGCAGTGGGCGAATGGCCGACTGGCACGTTGGCGACTGCAGGCGGCGCCGCGCCCACCGCCTGTGACTGTATGCCAGCTGCACATCCCAGCCCTGTGGCACCGCACCCGCTGCCCCATCCGCAACAACAACGCAGCCCGGTACCACCACCGCACCCCCACGGCCCCACCCCCCTTGCCAAATATGTCATCATGCATTGAACCCCCACCCCGCAACAACCTGTCAACATCATCTCGTCTTAATTTCTCTTGCATGAAACCCCGCCCGCTGCTCAGAACGGCGTGACGCCGCTGCTGATCGCGGTGGAGAACGCGCACCTGGGGCTGCTGCGGGTGCTGCTGGAGGCGGGCGCCAACCCCAACCTGGCGGACACGGTGAGGGAGCGGGGGGGTGGGGGAGAGCGGGGGCTTGAAGGGCGGGGGCGGAAGCGTTTCAGATGGGGTGTTTGTGTGTGCGATAAGGGACGCACGTCAGTCCACTGTCTTTAACTGCTTGTACAACTCAGATTATTCCGAAACCCTAAAACACGAAACATATGTTGCTTTGTGTGAAGGCCGGCAACACGCCGCTGGCCATGGCCGCCACGGACGGCCTCACCGACATGGCGCGGGCGCTGCTGGACGCGGGCGCGTCCGTGAACGCGGCGCGGCGGGTGAGTTAGCCAAGCAGCCGGTTCGTGTGGGTGGGCGAGGGGGCGAACAGGGGCGTACCCGTCCATGCAAACGGTGTGTGATCAAGGCAAGTGGGGGGCACACTGAGTCTGGGCACGCGCGTGCCTCTTGGACTTGCTTTGCCTGTCCCAACGCCGAGGGCAGCCCCTGCCCGTACCACATCACATTGTCATCACATTGTCATCATTGACCCCGCACCCCCTGTCAACATCATCCTATCTCGACTTGCTTTGCCTGTCCCAACGCCGAGGGCAGCCCCTGCCCGTACCACATCACATTGTCATCACATTGTCATCATTGACCCCGCACCCCCTGTCAACATCATCCTATCTCGATAAATCATGCGAATGGAACCCCCTTTGTGTGTAGGACGGCTGGGTGCCGCTGATGGGCGCGGTGCTGAACCGCTCCGCCGCGCTGACGGAGCTGCTGCTGGGCGCGGGCGCGGCGGCGGGCGTCCTGGTGCCGCCCGGGGAGTACCTGGCCATGGTGCGGCGGGCCGGGGGTGGGCTGGGCTGGGGTGGGCGGCGCGGGTGCATGGCCACGCGGGGAAGGGTGCAGCGGCTGGGGGCGCCCGTGGGCAGCCACCTCCTCCCCCGCGTGTGCCGGCGGCTTCGGTCAGTCAGGCTTGGCTTGGCTTGCGCTGGCATTCGCGAACCTTCCTCACTGCCCCCACCATCCTTGCGACCGACCCGCTTGACCGTGTCCCCGCGCCACCGCCCGCTATGCCTGCACGTGCCTGCAGGAGTCCACGCCGCTGATGGCGGCGTGCGGCGAGGGCGCGGTGGACATCGCGCGGCTGCTGCTGGCGGCGGGGGCCGACCCCAACCAGGGCAACTCGGTAGGGCACGCGCGCGCGCGCGCCATGCAGGGCCGCACGCGGCGTCACGTGCGCGCCAGCGTGTTACCTTATGGGAACAAGGGCGTGCCGAGGTTACGAATACCGCGCCAGTGTTTGTGGGTGTGGGCGAATATGTAGATGTGTGCTGGCGGCGTGGTGGATAGATTGCTGGGGTCGGCACGGCGCGTCTTTCAACACCGCTCTCCCTCCCGCTCCTCCTGCTGCTGCCCTCACCCCGCCGCACGTGTCCAGGCGGGCCAGACGGCTGTGTGGTGCGCCTGCCGCGGCGGCCGCACGGAGGCGGTGGAGCTGCTGCTGGCGGCGGGGGCGGCGCTGCGGCCCAAGGGACAGGTGGGGGCAGGCCCCTGCAGGGCCTCTGCGGCTCCCTGACTTGGTGGCTGGGGCGTGGTGGGGACACACGGGCACGGGCGTCCCGGTGCCTGTCTGCTGGCTGCTGGGTATGCGCACACACTGTCGTACGTCTTTCACCGCGTCCCCCGACACGTTGCACCGGCGAGTGCCGCATGTCCCTTACCGTCTTTCTGTGTCAAAAATAGAAACGTGTGTGTGTGCCCCCTCCCGCCCTGCCGTAGGCGAGCCTGTCCCCGCTGGTGCAGGCTGCCTACAGCGGCAGCCGGCGCTGCGTGGAGCTGGTGCTGGCCGCGGGCGCGCAGCTGGACGAGTATGACAGCAGGGTGCGTGCGGAGGGGCGCGGCGGGGCGGGGGGTCCATTCATGAATTATGATTAGTTGATGGGAGCGCTGGGCTGGGCTGGACAGGGTAAGGGCAGGGCGTGACGTGACGACAGGCCGGCGCTGGCCGGCTGGCGCCGCCCCGACACGCGCCTGCCGTGCCGGTAATGCACCCGCGCAGCGATGTGCGGTCGGCTTGGCGTTTTCCTTTCCTCTGCAATCCCTCCCATCGCCCGCCTCTCAACCGGCATGCTGAACCTGCCCGCTTCTGCCGCCGCCGCAGTCCCGGCCCGACTCGCGGGTGCTGGGCGGCCGCTTCACGCCGCTGGCCGCCGCCTGCAGCCGCGGCGCCGCCGCCACCGCGCAGCTGCTGCTGGGGCGCGGCGCCGACCCCAACGTCACGTGGCTGGTGGAGGAGGGCAGCAGCAAGGTGGGCACGGGGGGAGCGGGGCGCAGTGGGGCGCAGGCGAGGTGGGGTGGGATTGGAGCGATGTGAGGAGGCAGCCCCGGTTGCCAGGTCCTTGATGCATACCCAGAGCCCAGCTTACTTTCCGGAGACCGAAAGGCCTTGTTGGCGTCTGGCCGTGCGGTGCCGAACCTTGTGTTGCGATGTTGTGCCGCCTGCCGTGTGACGCCGTGCCGTGTGCCGCCGCAGGTGGAGCTGACTCCGCTGATGGCGGTCCTGTCGCACCCCTGGTCCTCCGACGAGGCGGGGCAGGCCGAGTGCGCGGCCATGGTGCGCATGCTGCTGGAGCACAAGGCCAGCATCAGCGCGGCGGAGCCGGCGCACGGGCACACGGCGCTGGAGGTGGCGGCGCGCGAGGGGCGGCACGGCGCGCTGCAGGTGCTGCTGGACAGCGGCGCGAGGCCCAACCTGGTGGACAAGGTGCGGCGGCGTGTAGGGTGTGAATGCGTGTGTGGAGGGGGTTACTGTGAACCAATCCCGTAAAGAGACATCAGCGCTGCTAGGAGAACTTGCAGTGTGTGTGGAGGGGGGGTAGTTCATTCCAGAAACCAGAAGCGATACGACCGAGGGGGGATTGCAAGGAACGTACAGCGAAGTGTAGCAGCGTAGACAGCAGGTGGAGGAGTGCGCGTACCGGTGACCGCTGGGGGGGGGCGTCGTTTTTTCCAATTCCCAAACCAACCATAGTTCATTCCAAGTGCAGCTCAACGGGCGTCCCTGTGTGGGCGGTGCGGGTTGGTGTGGGCCTGCGCGCGGAGCGCACGGACGTGCTGTTGTGTGTGTTTGGGTGTGTGTCCTGTAGCATGTGCCTTACCACTGCTCCCCATTTTGCGCTTCAAACTTGCCACGAACTTTTTTCACCTTGAACTACCGTACCTGGGTCTGACCCGACGCCCGCCAACGCCCCTCCCCGTTTTGTGCTCTGAAGGAGGGCGCCACGCCGCTCATCCTGGCGGCGCTCAAGGGCAGCGCCGAGTGCGTCAAGCTGCTGCTGGCGGCAGGTGGGCGCGGAGCGCACGGCCGGGGGGTTAGGGGGGGGCGCAGCAAGGAGGAGGGGGGGCAGGCACGCCTGGGGAGCGCGCGGGATATGGCGCGTGTATGGGCTGCTGCTGGCGCGGCTGCGCAAGCATGTGCAGCGTGCGTGGCGCTGGTACAGCACCACTGTACACTAGGATGAGGCAGCCATTGCATTCCGCCGCAAAGCCCGCGTGTGAAACCCTGTGCGCGTCCTCGCTTCCGTGCCTCCCCCTCATTCGCGGCCACACGCTTGCACCCCCGCTCCGCTCGTCGGCTGCCATCGCCATGTTTGCTACTGCCAGGCTGCCCCGCCGGGCCCGGCTGTAGCTCCTCGCGCAGCCTGCTGTTTTCTGGGCCCTCCAAAAAGCGGCGCAGCATGGCGGGCGGCCCAATCCCCGAGTGGGCGCCCTGGCAGTCCGGCGCCGTGGGGGCGGGCTCGGGCACCCTTGCGTCCGCGCCAGGCGGCAGCGGCAGCGGCAGCGCCCGACCTGGCAGCGGCGCCCGTGCGGGCGGCGGCATGCGCGCAGCAGGTGGAGTGTCGCCGCCTGGCGCAGGGGGCCGGCCGCAGGGGAGACGCCGGTGCACCCTGTGGGCCGCGGCAGCGGCGTGCAGGCCAGCCCGCCGCAGAAGACGAACACGCCCCCACACGCCACGCACCTAGCGACGCAGGCGTCACGCCACTTCAACCCTGCGCCTGACCCGCAACCCGCGCCTCCACGCCGTGTGTGTGTGCAGGGACGGACCCCAACGCAACAACCCTCGTGGGCGTGTCGCCGCTGGTGCGTGCCGTACGTACACTGCGCGCGGCCTGCTGCCTGCTCGCCTGGGTCCCTTTTTACTACCAAGTCCAGGTGCTCACGGTCCTCACTCACACAGCACTACCGTACACAACGCACTGACGCGCTGCAAATCTGCCCTCGCCGCCGCCCGCGGCGTGCCCCGTCCCTCCGCCGTGCAGGTGGCCGCCATCGGCGCCTTCGCCAGCGGCGACGGCAACCTGGAGCTAATCCAGGCGCTGCTGGACGCCGGCGCCACACCCAACGCCCCCTTCTTCGAGGTGCGGGCGCGCGCGCGGGTGTACCGTACGTGGGCGGCAGGGTCGTGCCGTGTCGTGAAATCAATTGGCGCGCACAGACTTGGCAGCCCGTACGCTCCATGACAGGATGTGTGTTCGCACGGAAGGCCCGCACACGTGCGGACACATTCACACGCACACGCACGCTCAGTCTTTGTGTTTTTTTCCTTGTCCTCTAACACATAAACACCCGCGCTCGCTCACTCGCTCGCAGGAGGACACCATCCTGACGGCGGCGGTGGACGGCGGCAATCCGGCGCTGGTGGCCACACTGCTGGCGGCGGGCGCGGACGCCAACCAGAGCAACACGGTGGGCGGGGGGGGGGGCAGCACTAGCGGAGGCTCAAGGGATAGGGATCAAGGGTGGAATGCGTGTGGCTGTGTGGGCTCACCAGCCGCGTCAACGTTGTGGTCCTGCACACGCTCCTCACACGCTCCTCACATGCGCTGCATGACAGAACTCCTCGCAACCCCGCAACCCCCGCAGGCCGGCGCGCTGCCGCTGCAGATGGCTGTGAGCAAGGGCCACACCGAGCTGGTGCGGCTGCTGCTGGACGCCGGCGCCTCGCCGCACATACCCGGCCTGGTGCGTGGCGCCGTGGCTGCTGCAGTGCCGGCCGCGTTAGGCAGTGCTTGGCGTGGTGTAGTCGGGCGCTGTCTGCCATCTCCTCCGTGTCGCCCCCCTTGCACTTGATACGCTCGCCCTAAAGTCGCCTTTGTGATTCCTGGGCGGTCGCACGCCGCGCTACGCGCCACCCTCCCTCCCTGTTGCAACGCCCTGTCATCAACATAATCTCGTCATTACTTATCACGGACATGGACCCCCCCCGTCACATGCACGGCTACCCCCCAGGCTCGTGCGTGATATACTTTGTGCTGTCCATACCCTTTACTTTCCGCCGATACGCCTCGGCCCTTTCACTGTGCCCCGCCCTTTCGAACCTCGCCTTTTCCCTTCACCGCATGTCGCTCTTCTGGCCCGGCGCTTGCTGCCTGGCGCCGGGGTCATCTTCCTGGTCGCCAGGTAAGTCGTGTGTTTTGCATTTGCGTGTTTGCGTGTCTGTTACTGCTGTGCGCGAGCCGAGCCTGGGTGGCATTTCGTCGACGGCGCGCCGACCTCGCCCCGTCTACACTCTACACCCCGAAACGCAAGAGTATACCGTCCACCTGTATTGCCGCAAACTGCACCTGCCTGTCCCTTGTCTAGTTTCGCTTGGGTTTAGATTGGGCTGGTGTTTACAACCCCCCCCCCCTGCTGTCTACGCCACTACCCTTCTATGTACCATCTTTGTAACCCCCCGTATGGCTGTTCCTGGCTACGCCTTCACGTCCTAACTAATGATGCATGTAACCCCCCCGCCGGCCGCCGCAGGACTGGGCGTCGCTGCGCTACCACCAGAAGGGCCGCCACGACATCCTCGAGCTGCTGGCGCGCGGCGGGGTGGTGGTGCCGCCGCCGCCGCCGGGAGAGCTGGCGCGCGGCCGCAGCAGCAGCAGCTCCGGCCAGACCTCCACCTCGGGCCGGCGGCTGCAGACGCGGCCCTCGGCCTCCGGCGTCGAGGGCGCCGGCGTCACGCGGCGCAGCAGCCAGGGCGGCGGCCGCGTCAGCGCCAGCGGCAGCGCGGACCGGTTGGCGGGCGGCAGCGTTGAGCGGCTGGGCGGCGTGGGTCGCGTCAGCGGGAACGGCCTGGAGCCCACGGGCTCGCCGACGGCCGCGGCGGCGGGCGGCGGCGGCCGCCGGCCCGCGCCGCTGCAGATGGCGGCGGGCGGCAGCAGCGGACAGCTACTGGAGGAGGCGGGCGGCGCCGCCGGGGGCGGGGACGTGGGGCCTTCATCTGGGCCATCGGCCGGGCCCAGCCCGCCCATGGGCATGCTGCTAAGAAGCCCCATTGCAGGCACGGCGCACGGAGGCGCGGCGGGCGCAGGCAGCGGAGGCGGGGGTGGCAACTCGCCGCGCTCTGGCAGCGGGGGAGGCAGCGGGGGAGGCAGCGGGCGCGCCGAGCCGATCGGCAAGTCGCCGTCGGGACTGGCGCGCTCGGGCCGCGCTGACTCGGCGGCTGCGGCGGCGGCAGCGGCGGCGCTTGGGCTGCAGAACATGAAAAGCAGCAGCGGCGGCGAGGCATGAGACGACGGGCGTTGGCCGGATGGCCATAGGCCTTAGCTTCAAACGCACGCAACACAAGTGCGACCATGTTTGGGCGGCGGCGGCGGCTGTGCTGTGCGGCTGTGCTCTGGGTGGTAGGTTGGCTGTGCGCCAGTGGTGACCTTGTTTGAGGCGGGCGGGCCATCCTGCGTGCATGGTGCTCTTAGAGATAGCTCGATGGAATGGTGGTGCTTTGTTTCCGGCGAGCACGGCAATACCTGTACATGCTTGAACAGAATGTCGTTGGAGGGTTGTGTGCCAATTCGTGTGGGTGGTGGGGCGCGCGCAGGCACTACGTTTTGGGGAGGCGCGTGCAGGCACTGCTGCAACCTGTCGCACTGCTGGAACCCATTTTACAGAACCTTGCTGACAACTCATGACGGCATTTGACACGGACTTACGCGGCTGGGGTCGCTTGACACCAAACGTTGTCGAAGCATTAATAAGAACCGGCTAGATGCTGGGAAGGCGAGGGCGATTGGCTGTGTGTGATCCGGTGGCGCGGTGCCGGATGCCAGTTAGGTGTCCTTGAGGCAGACGAGCGGGGTGAGGTGGCGGGGCCGACGTGCCAGGCTTCTAGCGTTCAATGCCCGTTGCAACGGTTACACAGTTTCTTCTGCCTGGCCCAAGTCTGTGTCTCCAGCGGGGGAGCCCGGGTCTCCGCGTCTCCACAAGTCGCGGGAGTGGATTTGGGCGCAGAGCGTCACGAACGGCGGCATGGAGGCAGAGGGAGGGTGTTCACACAGGCGCGAGGCCAGCGTCAGATGATGCATGAGGCGCAAGGCGGTAGCAGGCATCTCCATATTACAGGCGCATGTGTACACGTGTAAGGGAAGGGCTCTGGAAAGGCGTCCCAGGCCCCCATGCTGATTGCCGCGGCACTTGACAGTGCCGGCTTCCCAGCAATCCCAGTCGCTTGCGCTGCACCAGGGCGCCTGCCACACATTGATGAAGTCAAGAATGATGTCCGCGAGCTCACACCAGATCTTAATGCGACAGCCCTGGCAAACATAGCTTGGAAAAGGAAGGGATGAATGTCGGCGTCACAGCTCGGCTCATTGCTATTGTTCCCACACAACAGTACCCGCACAATGACATCCTGAACAGTACTCTCACCCACACGTAACAACTCACAAACCCCATAACGCAGCCGACATGGTCCGACGCCGCGCCTACACGCGGTGCCCTGTGCCCTCGTGCGCCGCTGGCCGCATTCCTCCATTTGATCATTCATTTATTCGACATGCGGCGGCGTGGCCTCCATAAACATACCAGACCCGCAGCCCGCCCAACGCGCGCAGTGCCCCGCACTACCCCCAATCCTGGGCTGCGCACACCACGCGTGCATTTCCCTCCCCAGTAAGGAAGTCTTCGTCTAACAGCTCAGTGACTCCTAAGTCCTAACGTCCTAATTAGGTCAAACATGACTCTGCTACGTAGCCCCTAGTCCATGGCTCGCGTGCAGCAAACACCGCGCGCCTGTCTTGCAAGGCGCCGTGCAGAGTGTGCCCAAGTCAATGCACAGTCAACGAGGTAGGGGCCCAGCGTCCTAGCGGCCATATTGATTGATTCTGTACAAGCACTCTGTCATCGCGCCGCCCTCATTGTGGAGGTTGGCCCGACGCGGCGCCGCCGTAGTCGCTGCTGGCTCGCACCGAGATCACCTCCGGCAGCTGCGCGCTAGCCTTCACACCTGCGCCGGGCACGACTGGCGCCGCCGCCGACGCTGCAGCCGGCGAGAACACCGCGGCAGGCGGCGGCGTAAGGCCGCTCACCGGTCGCGACCCCAGCCCGCCAGCGCCCGCAAGTGGGCTGCCTCCAGAGCCGGCCCGGGCGGCGCTGCCTGGTCGGCTCCCGCCGCCGCCGCCGCCGAGTAGCGCGCGGGGTGTCAACACCGGCGCGGGTGCCGATGCCGGTCCCGCAGCGCCCGAGTAAGACGCCGAGTCTGCCCGCATCATTCCCTCGAGCGGGTCCGAGCCGCCATCCGCGATGCTGCCACTCCTCGACACCGACGCCGGCGGCATCAGCCCGGCAGTGGCGCCAGGCACCGCGGGCGGCGAGCCCTCTGCCACCGGCTGCGGGTAGCGTGGCGTGGTGGGTTCACTGTCCGCGCCGCCGTCCCCGCCCCCGCTGCGCATGCCGTTCGCAGACGACGACTGGTCAGGGTGCAAGCTGTGCACCGACGTCGTCTGCCACGCTCGGCCGCCGTTGGACGCCTCTGCTGACACCGGCGCCGGCGCCAGATGGCTCGCCGCGCGGCCGTTCGCGCCACCGCCACCGCCAGCGCCGTTCGCCAGCGCCCTGCCCAGCGCGCTCTGCGGCCGGGCGGCGCCCTCGCCGCGCCGCAGCACCTTGGCCAGCGCCTCCTGGTGGTTGCTGCCGGCGCGCTGCAGCGCCGCCTCCAGGTGCGCCACGCTGGCAAGGCTGAGGCTGGCGCCCACGCTCGCGCCGCTGACGGCCAGTTGCGCCTCGTGGTCCGAGCCCATCAGCAGCCCACCGTGGGTCCCAATCGCGCGCCGGCTGTTGCCGCCGCTGCGCTCGCCGCCGCCACGGCTGCGCTCGCGCTCGCGCTCGCGCTCCCGGTCGCGGAACTCGCGCTGCGCCTTGTGCTTGCTGCCGCTCTCCGGCCGCGGCTGCTTGTCGCTGAGCGCGCTGCTGCCCTGGTGCAGCGGCGGCGCGGCGGCGGGCGCGGCTACGCCGCTGCTGCTCAGCTTCTTGGGCGGCGCGCCGTCGTTGGACGGGGTCGGCTTGACCCGGTTCTTCTTCGGCCCCACGCCCAGACGCGCCATGGTGGCCTGAATGAAGGTCTTGGGCCCGCTCGTCCGCCCATCCATGATGTCGCTACCGCCGACGCCGCCGAGCAGGTCGGCCGCCGTGACGGCTGTGCCGTTGGCGGCGGGGCCAGCAGCGCCCGGGTTGGATGCGCGCGGCATATGCAGCTCGCCAGACAGGGACTTGTGCGGGGGCAGGGCGGCTGGGTAGCTGGCAGGCCCGTCCCCGCTGCCGGTGCCGGTTCCGGTGCCGGTGCTGTCGGTGAAGCGCCTGTGGAACACCTCTGCAGCCTCCATCTCGCTGAGCTGCGCGTAGAACTCAGCAAGGTGCTCGCGCTGCTCGTAGCGGTACTGTGGGGTGGGCACAGATACAAGGGTGGGCGGGGTTGTGAACACCAGCCCAAGCTAAACCACCCTAACTGGACGGTGTGCATGCGTGCCAGGGTCGGCACGACGGACCAGGCAGCGGGTCCGCCACGCAGTGTGCCAGGGTCGTGTGGTTGCAGCGAGTCAGGCCGGCCGCAGCATGTCAGGCAGGCGCCTCCGGGTGACCCGCAGCCACCGCAACGCTGGGTCCCCTGCAACACACGCACGCATCCACACACCCACACCCACACCCACACCCACACCCACACCCACACCCACACCCACACCCACACCCACACCCACACCCACACCCACACCCACACCCACACCCACACCCACACCCACACCCACGCCCAAGCCGCCGGGCGCCTCACCAGGAAGCCCTTGATGGAGGCCGCCACGTACATGGCCGCGTGGAAGTGCGCGGCGTTGTAGATGGGGTGCGGCGGGTCCTTGGGCAGATGCCGCGCCAGGCGGGCGTAGGTCTTGTCCTCAGTCATGTCGGGCAGCTCGGCGCCCGCGATGCGCCCCGCCAGCGCGTGCAGCACCTGGCGCACGCCGCAAAAAACAGCAAGCGCGCGAGGCAGAGGCAGGACGGGAGCTGGCGTCAGGAGAGCGCTTGCATTCCTAGTACGCCCGCGCTACTGCAGTTGCGGGCAGGAGTGCGCGCGAGTGTCCTGGCATTTTCGCCACTGCATCCGCGCGGCACGGCACGCTCGCGTACCTCCATGAAGTGGAACTTGTTCTTGCGGTTGGGGATGTCGGTGCTCACGATGATGTCCTGCGCGCCGGCGCGCATGCTGGCGCTGCCACGGTTGCCCAGCGGCGGCTCCAGCTCCATGATGAGCACGGGCAGGTCCTGCGCCTTGATGTAGCCGGTGGCCAGCGGGTCCAGCTCCGACCACACCTGCGGGGGCAGGCAAGGGCGTCAAAGGGTGAAGCAAGGGTCGATGGGCGCGTACGTGTTTGGTAGGACTAACAGGTGTATGCCGTGGATTGGGAGGCGGGAGGGCAGAGCCCCCTGCGGCGTGGGGAGCGCTGAGGGAGCTGCGCAGAGACGCGTACGGACACGCACAGGCGCACCAGCACCGGCGCACGCACCTCCACATACTGCTGCGTCATGGAGGGCGGCACCGGCAGCATCTCGTCCGCCTCGTCGTTGATCATGCCCTCCAAAATAATGGCCACCACGATGTTGAGGATGATGTAGGCGCACAGCAGCTCAAAGGACACGAAGAAGAGCACCGTCACGAACACGTTGGGCGTGCACAGGTTGTCGATGGATTCGGAGGGGATTTGGTGCAGGATCTGTGGCGCATGGAAATCGCAGGACAGGCATTCAGCCAAGGCTAATAAAAGGGAGAGATAGAAAGAGTGGGAGCAGGTGACCCTCTGCACAGCCGAAGCTCTTTGGGCATCACATCAGGGAGCACGCCTCTCCTGCGATGCTGCCTCCTGCGTTTTGGACTTTTTGACGGAGGGGCAGTTACCGTATCGTCACGGCCACCTGCCGCCTGGCGCCCGCCGCGAGACTCACGCTGGCATCCATGTCGAACCAGCTGCCCGCCAGCAGCGTCTCGTTGGTGGAGGCCAGCGTGACGTTGGCTGTCAGCAGCATGCAGTCCTTGGTGATCATGCAGTCGCTCATCACGCCGTCCCAGCTCTCGCCTGCGCAGGCAGCAGCAGGAGCAGGCGAGGCGCGCCGGCACGGGGTCAGCGCGGGGTCGGCCGCGAGGAGCAAGGGCAGGCCCGACAGGGACAGGGGTGCGAGGTAAGAGACTGGGAGGGTCAGGGGGCGCGGGGCGGCCGGCAGAGGCACGGGGACCGTAGTGGGTGTCGTGGCGACTTACCCGTGACCTGGCGGAACAGCGCCATCATGCTGTTGGGCCAGTTCTCAAAGTTGTTGTGCCGGTTCAGGTACTGCCCGAACTTGACGGTCGCGAACAAGTTCATTCCCAGCACCGCCCAGATGCTGCAGGAGCACAAAGCGAAGAAGAGCGGCGGTGGGCGACGGCGGTGGCATGGCGAAGCCGATGAAGCCCGAGCTGCCCGGCCCACCACCGCAGACGCGTTTCATTTGTCCCTGATCACCCGGCGGTACCGTACTACTACTTAGCAGTATCAGCACTCACAAGAAGAAGAGCAGCATGACGCTGCCGACGTTGCCGATGGCGGGCAGCGCCAGCCACAGCGTGCGGACCAGCTGGTTCAGGCCCTCTATGGCGGTGATGATGCGCAGGAAGCGCGTCACGCGCAGCACGCGCAGCAGCGAGGCCAGCGCGTAGCTGCCGATGCCCACCGCGTCCAGCGTGATGAAGCAGATGGACATGATGACGATCATGAACAGCAGCTGGAACCAAGAGTCGGTGAAGTACTGCCGGAAGCCCAGGCCGATGATCTGCAGCGTGGCCTCGGTGGCGAACAGGATGGTGAAGGTGACGTCCGCCCAGAACTTCATCTCCTCCCAGTCCTTGCCCATGCCTGCAAAAGCGTGTGCAGGTGCGTGAATGGGCCTGGGTGGGAAATGAGTTCATTCCACACCAAGAGCCAAAGGGGCGCTGAACGCAGCTGGGCTTGCGCGCAGAGCTAGCATCCTATACACGGCGTCTCGTTTGCTGGCCGCCATCCCCACCGGCTGCGCTTCACGCGCACTGCCACCCCAGCTTCGGGCCTTCGCTAACAGACACTTGCCTGCGTGCGTCAGCGTCATGAAGACAATGTTGAGCAGCACCGCCACGTGCATCACGATCATGAAGGGCCGACTGGCGACCAGCTCGAACACGCGCTGGCGCCACTTGGGCAGGTCGGGCAGGAGGCTGAGCACGCGCTCGGGCCGCGTGTCGCCCAGCACGCGCTGCACGTCCACCCACTGCTGCTGCTGCGGCGTGAGAAAAAGGTTGTAGCCCAGGTGGCGGCTCTGCAGCTCGCTGAACTTCTCGATGGTGATCTGCGGGAGGGGATCGGGCGCGCCGGAGCGGTGCCGGGGCTCAAAACGACTGCGGTATGCGAAGTCGGCATTGGCGATGACAGGGCCTGCATTGCGGACGCGCCCTTTCGGCCGTACCAAACATCTGGCTGTAGAGACACAGCACCGCCACACCGCCGCCTCCACACACATACAACACCACACGCGCACGCACGCACTCACCGCCACCAGCAGGTTGAGCACCAGGAAGCTGCCCACCACCAGGAACGCCACAAAGTAGAGCGACATGGCGGGGTTGTAGTCCACCCGCGGCTGCTGCTCGGGGTCCACCGCCGCCATGGCCGAGTTCATGGTGTTGACCTGGGGGCGGAGGGGGCGGAGGGGGCGGAGGGCGCGAAGGGGGCGGAGGGCATAAATAAGACGGGCGAAAGGTGCAGCAACGGTGGTAGCAAGGTGGTCGCGGGGAGGGGGCGGCCTCGCCCAGGTACCGTACTACGCCCCAGTTCCAACGCGGCCAGAGCCAGCATGCCACTAGGACGTTCTACTTGGCGTCTAACCAACTGGGTCGCGGGTCGGCGCCAGCGCGCCGCGCTGCGACTCACCCACAGCTCCGTGGTGGCCACGCCGAACAGCGTGAGCACCGAGTAGCCCAGGTGGTCAAAGTTGGGGAACACCGGGTTGAGCCACTCGGTGCTGAGCAGCGCGGGCGCCGGGTAGGTGGCGTTGAGCCGCGAGTGGTACCAGGAGGTGTTGACCTCGTGCAGCCCGGCGTCGCACCAGGTCTTGTTGATGTAGTAGCCCACGGACAGCATGTTGTACGCGTCCAGCAGCGGCGCGTTGTCGTCGTTGGCGTCGGTGCAGTAGCGCAGCTCGCCCTTGAGCAAGTTCACGCCTGTGGGCGGCGGCGTGGCGAGCGCGTGGCGCGTGCGACGTTTTGAGGCGCCGGGGGGCGTGCGAGAGTTTAGGGCTTTGCTTCCGTCGGGAAGTGCAGGCGCAGATGCGGATGGCGATGGCGGCCCGGACGCAGTCCGCACCGGTCGCCCCCGCATTGGTTTGGTTTGGTTTGGCCTGGTTCAGCTTAGGCTGGTGAACACAGCCCTCCCTCTTACTAGGCACTAGGCACACTCACCCAGGATGCCGAAGAGCAGGTAGAATAGCGCGCACACCACGCCCACGTACAGCAGCGACTTGAGGGAGGAGAACAGAGCCATGATGACCACACGCAGCTGCTCGCTGGTGGAGGCCACACGCAGGGGGCGCAGCACACGCAGCGTGCGCAGCGCGCGGAGCATCTGCAGGTTCTGCCCGTTGGTGGACGTCTGCAAACACCGGGATGAGCGTGTGCGTGTTTGTGTAAAAAAACGCCATGGCGCGTCCAAATGGCACATGCCACGCGTGCGCGCGCGCTACGGAGCTGGCGCCACAAACACGGCCTAGCGGCACACCGCCGTCCGCACCACCGACCGTGAACACCGCAACAAAACCTGAGCTGTCCCAACACTGCCCTGGCCCCTCGTCGACTCACGGCCTGGATGACGATCATGGCGACGGAGGAGAGCACGATCAGGAAGTCGAGCACGTTCCACCAGTCGCGCAGGTACGAGGTCTTGCCGTTGAACACGAAGCCGAGCGAGATGATCTTCAGGACGGCCTCCACAATGAACACGGTGGAGAACACCAGGTCCATGTAGCGCAGCACCTGCCCGGCGAGCGGCGTGAGCGACACAGCAAGTTGAGTCAGTCACAGACTCACAGGAAGATAAGGAGTCGGGGTCACGCCATCGGGTACAGCGGGCCCACAAGGCCCACAACAAGGCGCAGCAACGAGGCGCAGCGGGAGTAATTCAAGAAAGAACGAAGTGCCAACAGGCCACGCCGCGTCCGGGCCCTGGCAGCTTCTGGACGCAACGCAAGGCGCTCACGTTGGTGATCTCGGGGTGCTCGTCCTCCAGTGCCGGCGAGTCGATGGCGAGGCAGATGGACGAGATGCCGATGAGCGTGAGGATCATCGCGTCGAACCACTTCCACGTCACCATGCGCAGGCACTTCCACCGGAACTTGCTCTCGGGCCCGAACATGAACAGCGACTTCCCCTTCATGAACTCCTGTGGCGGTGGGTGGGCGAGGGGCACGGGATCCGCGGGGGCGCACACGTGTGAGGCACGGCCCGTGGCAAGCGTCGCTGGAGCCCCATGCACATGGGCCAGGTCGGCGCATGGTGACCATGTTTGAAGAGCGCATTAACGGATGCGATTGTGCAAGTGTAGTTGTGACCCGACCCGGCAAGCCGCCAACGGCCCCACGGGCCCACGCCGCCGTGCTCGCACCCACCCCACCTCCTGGTTGAGTCGCTGCTCCAGCTCCGTGTCGGTGCGCGCCAGCTGCTTCTGGAAATAGGCCTCGGCGCTGGGGTCGGCGGCGGCCTCGCCCTCGCCCGCCTTCTTGGCCGTCTCCACCTGGGCAGGGCAGGGCAAGGCAAGCGCCGTTGAGGAGTCGTGGTTGAGTTGGGTTGCAGCCTTGTAACAAGGCGCAAGGTGCCAACGTGGGCAGCCTTGGCACAGGCCCACATGGTGGCACAAGCGAGCGCCGCACCTGCCGCTGGTACTCGCGCGCGTGGTAGTTCTTGCCGCCGTGCATGCTGCGGTCGCTCGCCACCGCAGGCTCCGGCGCCACCCGGTGGTTGCCGAACATGGTGGTGTACCACAGCCGGTCCGCGCGCGCCTCCTCCTTGACGAAGGACGAGGTGCGCTCCACCGCGCCCCAGTCCTCGTCGTCGCTGTCCACCTCGTCCACGCCGTCGCCCATGTTGGCCGCGAAGTTCTCCAGCAGGATGGCGATGAACAGGTTGAGCACCACGTAGTTGCCCACCACGATCACGAAGATGAAGTACAGCGAGGCGGCCTCGCCCACCGTGCGCATGCCGTCGTACCTGGGGGGCGGGGCGGGGGCGGGGTGGGGTAGGGAAGGGTAGGGTCATGAGGAGATTCGGCGTTCGATGCTGCGCACGCAGGTCGCGCGCACGCGGCGGCCTCACCAAACTCCGACGCCCTCGCCTAGCCCGCTGCAGCACCTTGCCCTCCCAGTATCCCTCCACACGGACTCACATGACGTTGTTCCAGTTCTCTCCCGTGATGAGCTGGAACACGGTGAGCAGGCTGACGCCGAAGTTGTCAAAGGTGCTGGGCGAGATGTCGGACTGGCCCACCGCCGCCACGTACTCGCACGTCACGCCCGCCGGCACGCTCGCGTTCAGCGGCCGGCCGTCGCCTGTGTAGCTGCCGTCGCTGCAGAAGCGCTGGCAGTAGGCGTTGTCGAAGAAGCGGCTGCCGTTAACCTGCAGCCAGGTGCCCGCCTCGGCGGGCTGGCAGGGCAGGTAGCACAGGAAATGGTCGGGGCACTGGCCCCACACGCGCTGGCCCAGCGGGCACAGCGGCGCGGCGCCGGGCGCATAGTCGCAGAACATGAACTTGTAGCCAAAGATCTGCGGCGGGGGGGGGGGGTAAGGAGGTTGGGTTCCGTGCATGGTTAGTTGTGACGGCGAGGTGTTGACAGAGAGTTGCACAACAGATCAGTCTAGGGGGAGGAGTGTTGTGAAAGGAGGCGAAGGGGAGGGGGCTGAATGGAGGTGCGACGAGGGGTCTTGCTGTCCGCACTCCCAGCTATCACGACTCCCAGCATTGACGTCGGGCCACGAAGCACGCGACACAGGGACACGAGGCGCTGTGCAAGGGAACGAACGCCCCCGGCACGACCCGGTACGACACACACCAGTGCGCCGTGCGCCGCCCACCTGCATGCCCAGCAGCGCCGACACCACCAGGAACAGCAGCGTCAGCAGCGACATCCACGCCACCGACAGCACGCTCTTGAACAGCGTGTGGATGACGCGGCGCAGCTCGGGGAAGCGCGTGATGAGGCGCATGAGGCGCAGCAGGCGCAGCGTGCGCAGCACGGAGAGGGGGCCCACGCCCGAGAGCGACGGCACCAGGTCCGCAATGACCTGCGCACGTTGGGGAGGGTGGGAAGTGAAGCGTGAAGGGCAATAGCGCACGGGAGAGCCAACACAGGGCCATGGCAACCCGCGGGGAGCATGCGGAGCTGCATCACACAGGCTTGCCGCAGCCCTCACCTCGATGATGGACGCAATGACCACGAACAGCTCGAATGTGTTCATGCCATCACGGAAGAACCTGTGGGCCAAATGTGTGTGGTGGGTCCAGCACCCGTTCACAGTCCTGTGCGCGCCGCCAAACAGCCACGGGGATGTGCAGACCAAGGCTGCCTCGGCCCCAGGGTTCGTGCAATTGCCCACGGACACGTATAGCACACGTGCCGGTACACACGCACCTGCGCCACCCGATGCCGACAATCTTGATGATGATCTCCACCGCGAAGTACACTGTCAGCCCGGCGTTGACCAGGCTCAGCGCATACTCCAGGTCGGTAGGGATGCCGTACCTGGATAACAAAGAAGACACGTCAACATGGGCGCACGAGATCCGTCACGCCCCGTGGTGCCAACCCGCCCGCCCGCTGCACGCCGCCGCCGCCGCCGCCGCCGCAACCCCACTTGCACGCGCTGTTCAAAGCCTATCCCTGGGACCAGCGCCAGCGCCACACATATACACACATACACACAAACACACGCACATGCTGCCATGCACATGTACATGTCAAGCACGCGGGCGCGCGGGCGCACAGCCCAGGCCGCCTCGCCACTCACCAGTTGATGCACATGGTGAGGGTGTTGATGATGATGCACGCCACGGTCAGGTTGTGCAGCCACTGGCTACGCGCCATGTCGTGCGCCAGCCGCTGCAGCCGGTGCATGGTCTCGCTCGCCTGCTCCGCCGCGCCCTCGTACATCTGCTTCAGCACCGCCGAGCCCTGCTGCGACCCATCCTCCTCCTCCTGCTTCTTCTGCAAGACAGCAGCGCACCGCGGCATACCATAGTGAGTGCGTGAGTGAGAACAAGCACAAGGAGCGAGCTGCCGCGCTAGCGCTGCTCAACCTCCACACGAGGAGAACAAGCCTGGAGTCCATGCCCGCCCCATGCCCGCCCCCCTCCCCCTTGGAACCCGCTGTACCACTGGACATTGGCACTTCACAACATTACCGCCAGAGCGCCAACGGACGGCTACCCCCAGCCCCTTAGTTTGGGCTGGTATTGACCCCCCCCCCCCACGCATCGGTTTGGTAACTTGGTTTGGTTCGGATTAGCTCGGGCTGGTATTCACCCCCCCCCAAACGTCCTTGCAACTCCCCTCCCCCGACACACACGCACCTTGAGCGCATCCTCCTCCTCCTGGCGGTGCATGCGCTCCAGCTCATCCTCCTCGTCCTCGCCGCTGCTGGTGGACCCGTCGTGCGCCGAGGCGTCCGGCCCCAGCTTGTTGGCCTCGATCTGGTTGCGCACCGCCGCCTCGGACTTTGTGAATTGCACGTACAGCACCACCAGCGCCAGGTTCATCATGAACAGCGAGCTGCGCGGCAGGGGGAACCCGGAAGCAGGGGGGCAAAGAAAGCGCCGGTGTTTGTTGTCGTTGTCGGCAGGCCCACGGCCACGACGCTGGCTTGCGGTGGTGTCCATACTACCACGACCACTGCACTGTACCTTCCTAGGGCCCCACCCGCACCCCCCGCCCCGTGCCGCCGGGGCCCTTGGCCCGACACACCCCAGCCGCCCAACCCCCTTTCTCATATCTTTGCACCCCCCCCCCGCGGCCCGCCGCCGCCGTCTCACCCCAGCACGATCATGCTGACGAAGTAGGGCCACACCCAGTAGTCCACCGCGTCCTGCCCCATGTACATGATGTCGGTCCAGCCCTCCTGCGGGCACAGGGGCACAGCACGGCACCGCACAGCACAGCACGTGCGGCGCCGCCAGCGGCCCGGGTCAACACCGGGTCAACACCGGCCGCATCACAGCCAGCGACGCAGCGCTGCAACGCACGATTCCGGCCCAGCCCCCGTCGCTGTACCCATAGCAATAGCACACATTATTGCGAGCGGGCCCAGCTCGTGCGCACACGGGGGACTCACCATACTGATGATCTGGAAGATGGTCAGCCAGGCGTACAGGATGTGGTCAAAGTTGATGAAGCCGAAGGAGGGGTTGCCCCACGGCACGCAGTACAGCCCCGCCGCGCACTGGCGCCCCTGGGCCGTGTCAAACACGCTGGCCACCGTGAGGCTGGTGTTGGGCGTCGCGCCCGGCAGCACCAGCCACCCAGGGTCTGCGGGCGCAGCGCGGGAGCAGTGCGACGGGATGCATGAGCGCGGGGTGAATGCCAGCCGAATCTCAAACCGCGCATACGTGCTGTGCGAGTCGCCACCAGGCCCCAGTTGCGTCAGTCGTGCGCTCATACGGTACCACACGCTGCGAGTGGACGGGCTTGGAGGGCAACGCAATGCAGACACTGTCCATGCGCCGCCGCGTGTGACCGCGTGCGCACAACGACAGGGCGCGTGCGCCGTGCGGCTGGTGCCGTGCCACCCACCTTTAAGCTTCGGCCCACGGCACGCGTACGACGACTCCTCGTCCGAGACGAAGTACGTTACATTGAGCAGCGCCGCCTGGCCGTCCACCACCCCCGTGTAGGCGCCGCTCATGTCCGGCACGCCGCAGCTGCGACAGGGCACGGGCAGGAGCGTGCGCGCCTCAGTGCCGCCCATAACCCGCCGATGGCGGCTACAGCCTCAAGTAGCCCCCGCATACCCTGCGCCGCCCACCCAGCCAGCCAGGGATAGCCAGCCACGGGTCACCACCGCCCCCGCCACCGCCCCCCGCACCTGCTGTATGGCTGTTCCTGGCTACGCCTTCACGTCCTAACTAATGATGATGTAACCCCCCCCGCCCCCGCCCCCGCCCCCCTCCCCGCCCCGGGTGCGCCGCCCTCACCGGAAGCGGTAGGTGCCCATGAACACCTCCACGCCCACGATGCCGAACCCGAAGTACACAATGGTGCACAGGATGACCACGTGCAGCAGCATGGGCAGCGCCGTCAGCAGCGTCACCACCAGCACCTGCGCGGCGCAAACAGCAGGAGGAGGCTGAGCAGGAGACGCGCACGGCCAGAGGCAGCGCGGTGCGTTGCGGATGCGGGGTGTGCGTTCGCTAAAGACAGGAACAGGGCGCTACGTCCGACGTAGCCTCCTCATCTTCCTCGCATATGCACTCTTCACCCCGCGTAGTGTACGGCGCTCCCCCGCGCACCTTGAGTTTGGGCAGCCGCGACACGGCGCGCAGCGGCCGCAGCACACGGAACGCGCGCACCGCCGAGTAGTTGTTGGCGCCCGGCATGAGGTTCAGGAAGCCCAACGCCACCACCAGCACGTCGAGGAGGCCCCAGCCTGCAGCGCCAGCAGTCGACACAGATGCGGGCAGCTAAGTGAGCAGCCAGCCGGCCAGTCATGGCTTCGGACCCTGCCTCGACACCCACTTTTCAGCCCCAGCGGCGCTGCAGCCGTCTGCGCACACACAGCGCCGCCGTGAGCCCCCCGGCCTCCTGGCTAGGTGGGCAGGCGCGGCCTCCGCCCACCCTCCCACTCCTCCCCTCGTAGCCCTCCCCGTATGAGCCACACGCGCCATCTCTACGGCTGGTGCGTCCCCGCCCCGAGCCCGCCCGCCGCCGCCTCCTCTTCCGCCTCTTCCGCCGTGCCCGCCGCTGGCACCCACCCGAGCGCAGGAAGGCGGTGCGGGGGAGGATGAGGCCTCGCGCCACGATGCGCATGAGGATCTCCGCGCACATGAGCCCCGCCCAGGCGTACTCCAGGTCCTGCAACACGCTGCCCAGCGACGTGGTGGAGAAGTCCTGCCGCGTCGAGTCCATCGCCAGCGTCGTGCAGGAGCACACAATCAGCACCTGCACGCAGCGGGGCGGGGAGAGGCGAGGCGAGGCGGCATGCATGCATGCACGCGGCGACAGGGGCGTTCCAGCGTTCAGTGAGCTCCGGGTGCAGGGTGGGGGGCCACGGCGCCACCGCTAACGAGCTCGCGGCAGGACCCGGTGCGGGATGCTGGGATACCCGCGGCGTGGCACGGCTCGTGTCCGGTGGCGCGGCACAGCACGGCGAGGGCCCGCCCGCATGCCGACCCTTGGCTGCTGCTGCTGCCTCCAACCCCGGGGCGGATGGTGGCGAATCCTTGCCGTCAGCATCCGCACCCGCACCCATCGTGCCGACATGGTGCGGCAAGGGGCACTGCGACCAGCTGGCGACAGCCCTCCGGACCGCCCAGGTCAACCAAGCGACCGCGTCCGCATGCGGCCGTGGCATGCTTCAGCCAACCGCCGCGTCCCAGGCCTTGAACCGCCCTGCTTAGCGCAACTCGGTTTGACTGGTTATTCCCCCCTTGCGCGCAAGGGCGCAGCCCGTTCAGTCCCGTCGAGTGCTGCGGCCGGTCCCGCTCGTGGCGCGTCCCACTTACAAGCGTGAACCACTCGTAGTAGCGGTGCCCCGTGATTCTGATGGCCGCCTTCCGCACGGGGTTTTCCAACGTCAGGAAGAAGAGCGAGCGTGGTGCATAGTCCTCCTCGTTTTCCTGAATGCACGCAAAGGGACGGAAGGAGTTGAGGGCCATGCGTGTCCGCCTGCGCGCAGCTGTTTGCGTACGTGGTCCGTCACAAGCGTGCCGGCAGTGTGCTGTAATAGGTATTATGCACATCATCGCCTCTCAACAGCCGTAGGCACTGCTGAATGAGACGCATGGGAGACCGCAGGCACCCGCTCGGCAGAACGGCTCGGGCACCCCCGCGTGCTAGTCGCGCGTGCCCCCCTACGTCTCGCCGGCCCCTCCCGACTCAGCCCCGGCACTGCCTGTCGCCCACCCGGCCCCGGCATTCAAACGACTGTAAGCTTCGCGTACGGTCGCTGTATGGGCGCCACCGCCCCACTGTGGCCCTGCCGAGTCCACCCACCATGTGAAACTTACCGGCGACATTGTCCGCTGCAGTTCACCCCGCAGCTCGTTCGCGCCCGCCTGAGCAACATTCGACTTCTGCAATCGCTCCCTGGATTTCCGCTTTTGAGCGTTCGCAAACGCAATAGCCAGCCCGAGCGCTTTGAAGCCGCGAGCTCCTGCTCCATCGCCCTGAAGCTCGTCCTCTTCCACTTCCCCATTTTTGCGAGGAGAACTCGATGGCGAATCCGCCTCCTCAGCAAAGGCCTGGCGACGCACGTTCTGCCAGCCCATTCTTAGCTGCCTTGTGCCCGCCTTCGCCTCATACTATATGTGCCTTAACCTGTCGTTTCAGCCTCATATTCTCAACCACCTCGAGCTCTGCTGTTGTTTCCTCCAAGTTTTATTCCACTTTGTTGAATAGTTTCTTATCAATTCAATTGCATAGACGGCGGTGAAATGAACACGTTATCTTTCCCAGGCGACGAAGACTTCCGCCAGGACCTGCATCGCGTCACGAACCCCATGCACGACGTTTCGCGCCCGCCGCGTCGCTTAAATGTTGTCGCGATGCATTGTGCTTGAATCAGAGAAATCAGCGCCTCCATGTGATACAGCGCCCTGAACAACCCCAGGACCCACGCGAAATTCATCCGCAACACGATGGTGCACCTTGCCCTTTGGCGCCCGAGCCTCGCTGATGAGCTACGTGTCAAACAGGAGGGATCCAGGTAGATGGGCGACTTGCGCCATTGAAGCGTCATGCACGGAGCGACGCGGCCGTGTGTGTTTTGAGGGTGTGAACGAGCGAGGTGACCGGCCAGCGCCGCGTGTCCATGTCTCGCGCCTGTACGTGGGTTCGTCGAAGCGTCAGCCAGAAGCGGGCCAGCCAAGGCGCTTCTGACGCTTCGCACGTATTGTTACCCTCAGGAACAACTTGAATTACGCACGGGACCTGGTCGGGACGACCAAGGAGCCGGCGGCCGTTCGCGCGCTGGCGAAGAAGGGCTGGATCGTTGACTCGGTCAGCGTCAAGGTCGGTGGCGTGCCGTAACCTCCAACGGTCCAACCGCCCTTCCGTAACACCTCGCTCCCCTTACCGTGGCCGGCAACCTGAGGGAATCCTGTGCAAGTTATCACCCCATGCTGTGCGGGCTACCAGTAAAAGCCGTGGGGTCCTCGCGGCGTGTGTCCTTGTGGTGCCGCAGGTCGGCGAGGGCGAGAAAGCCTACAAGGCTGCGCGGGCGTGCCTGCAACGCTGGGGCCACTTCCAACTGGGCTGGTCAAACGTGGACCCCCGCACTGGCGTGTCGGCGGGCACGGTGCTGGCCGTCACATCGAAAACCCTGTTCCTGTGGAACTGCAACCCGCTGCGCGTCGTGTAGGTAGCGCGGCGTGCTGCGGGGCTGGCTGGTGAATGGTGCCGGGAGCTGGAAGTCTGGGTGAGGGCGCGAGGTCCACGTCCCCCGTGTGCGGACTCTTCTTTGAGACATGGAGCGTGTCATGGACGCTCGAATGCGCTGGGTCTCTATGTGCATCGAAACCCCTCCAACCCTGTTCGCGCGTGCCGGCGCCTCCCATGACCGCAGGTACAACCAGCAGCAGGAGCCGCCGAAGCTCCGGCTGCCTTGTGAGTTTCCTGCGTCGTAGCCACCTTCCTGAACCGTCAGCGGGCATGTGGTTGACGCATCTGGTGGGCGCTGTGGCGAGCAGCACCCGTTGCCTTGGCGCTGCGGCCTCCAGCGACGGCTGCGCCTCACCTGCATGCGCACGCCTTGTCTGGACCTCCCTGGCAGGGGCGCCGCGTCCCGCCCAGAGCTTCCGCTTCGCGCACGGCTGCCTGGACGGCCACATGCTGACTGGCGAGGAGAGCTTCAGTGTGGAGATGCGGCCGGACGGCAGCGTGTGGTGAGCACGGCAGCAGCAGCAGCAGCAGCCATTGGGAGGTGGAGAGCGGGGTGCAGGGTTGGAGCTGCATGGCCACGGCTGCAGCGAAGCTGCCACTACAGGGGGCTCGGCCACCCATATAGGCACGCCCCTCTCCACACATACGCGTGCTGCCGTGCACGTGCGCCACTGCGTTGAGTGCGCCCTTGTGCTGCGTTGCCTGCCGCAGGTACGACATCTTGACCTTCTCCAAGCCGCTGCACCCGCTGGCAGTCGGCTTCTTCCCGCTCACGCGCTTCTTCCAGCACAAGTTCGGACAGGAGTCAGCGGCGGCCCTTGCGCGGGCCGTGCGCGAGGCAACGGTTGCAGCCGCGCCGTCGAAGTAACAGGCTGGGCCGCTCAACGTCTGTCTGCACAGCGGCGGCTGGCGGTCGCCAGCGCGGCAGCGCCATTTTTGGCTGTCACTTTGCGAAGGAGTACGTGCGGTAATAATGCTCCGCGGCAAAGCTGCCCACTGCTGTGCTGTGCTGTGCACAGCAACTGGCTGCGGAGGTAGTGGTTTTTTTGCACGTATGAACTGCGGGTTGGCTTGCCCCTTCCCCCGAAGGGGGAGGGGCGTAAGCCATTGCGGTCGCATCGATTGCCGGAGGGGGGCCCTCCCCGTTTTTCCAGTTATTTCCAGTAACGTTACTTTCCGCGACCCAGGTGCTGCCCGAGATGTTTTGTAAGTAAAATGCCCTGCAAAATATCCGTAGCGACACGTAACTTTGCGAAAACACGAGCAAAACATCAGGTCGAGGTAACGCACAAGCGCAGATTCAGCGCCAGAGCTCAAGCGGAATGGCTTGAAAATCGATTGATGTTTTATAACACAGGCGCCCGGCACAATAGGACACAAGCCGACGGAATCGGAGGTTGGAGGATCCCGGCCCTCCGACATTAAATGCTTTCGCGAAATACAGCGCCCCTGATCAGATAAGCGTGTTTCATTCTTTATGCGCGATAATGTCTGCATCATGTGTTGTATTATGCTCGCAGCCCGCAGCAGCCAGTGCCAGGGCAGTCCCCGTATCGGTGCCCCCGCCCCTCCCCCCCGACTTTCCTTTCCCCGCCCGCGCCCGGCCCACGCCTTCAACCCCAGCCCCCGCGATTGGCGCTCCGTGGTGATCAGACGAGCGCTATCACCACATCTACTGAATGCGAGATCATGGATGTGTCAATGCGTTTGTCCCCCCACGAAATGGCTATGCAGACCCACCCCCACCTGCACCAAGCGCTGCACCCCGCCCCCACCCTCATTGGCTTGGGCTGGTAACTGCACTCCACCCCCTGAGGAAATCCCCCCTGAGGGGGGAGGGGCAAGCCGGGGTACTGCGTAGCGGTAGGGGTTGTTTACGACTTTACGTTTCTTTGAGTGAAGGGCGTGCCCATCTGCTAAGCTGCTGATCAATGAGCGCACGGCTCAACGGCTGGCAATCGCGGTTGCATGGATGGCAAGCAGTTTACTGCTGGCAAGGAAAGACCTGAACACAACATATGAGAGGAGAGTGATCGCGAGATGCAGCACGCGTGCGTGCTGACCGACGTGAGCGTGTATGGGGGGGGGGCCGGGGTTCGGGGGAGCGGATGTTGGTACGGGCATGGCTTCCAAAGGAAGCACAGTTTTGTCACCTGGACTCAGTTGCATGTACTATAAAGCGCAGGCTGAATGTTGCACTGCGCCTGGGAGGGACGCCACCTACCTGCGGACATGTTGAAGGAGTCTGTAGCCTCCCGGACCCGGGCAGGGGAGGCCGGGAGGGCCATTGGCTGCGCTTCTGCACGACTGCATTTCGTTGGGTTTGACGGCCGTACACGTGGCTTCGACTTATAATGCGTAGAGTGTGCTGTTGTGTGTCGTGTGAGAAAGTTTCGGTCCGGTCACAGTGGCATCTGAGGCCATCCTCTGCTCGAAACGCCGCAATCGCATCCCACAAGGTTTTGTCTGACCGCGGTGGCTCTGGACTAGTGTCTTGAACGCGCATCGAGGCTTTACCCTCATGCCATGCATGCCCGTGCCTTACACTGACG
Organism: Chlamydomonas incerta; assembly: GCA_016834605.1. NCBI lineage: Eukaryota > Viridiplantae > Chlorophyta > Chlorophyceae > Chlamydomonadales > Chlamydomonadaceae > Chlamydomonas > Chlamydomonas incerta. The sequence continues at coordinate 440,396 of JAEHOC010000010.1, forward strand.
TCCTGGTGGGCGGCATGCCGCGCGCCACGGGGCATTGTAACATGGCTATGCATGGCAGTCCTATACACACCGAGTGGAAGATCCCCCACGATGATCCCCCCTACCTGCCCTCTGGCAAGCACTCAATCCGCATCGGCCCATCCTTCCTTCTCCAGTCACGCACAGCTAGCGACCTTCTAGCGCAGCCTTGCACCATTGCACGGCCGCGCGCAGGGGTGCGGCCCCCTTTGGGCACGCGCCCACCGTATGCCCACCGTATGTCCTGCTGGGCACACTGGCCCAGTTTCCTCCGTCATTACGCCATGCCAATGCACTACCGTAATGCATTCTATACAAACCCCACACTCCACTCTAGCCTCCCCTTCAAAAATATAGTACACCGTCCGCGTGGACGGCAACCACCCATTGTTGTTGACGTTCCCCATCGTGCAGGCTGTGTACCCTCCGCACTCGATCGAAGCTGTGTGTTCTCATCCCTTGCCCTGTCCCGTCCCATCAACCACACTCGACGCCGTGTGTCACACATACACACACATGTGCGCGGCTCATCTGCGCGAAGCTAGTATCCTTGTATCAGAGCAGTCGTACTCTAGCACGGCGCATCCCTGGCCTGTGCAACAAGACCTTCCCTGCAAGCTGGGCGTCCATTGCCTCTTGTCTTGCTCTTGCGGAATCAGGTGTGCCGCCATCCCTCTACCCCACGCTCTGACTGCGGTAGGTGCAGTACGCAGGATCGCAGTGCGTGGTCCCGCCATCTCATCTCCACCGCAACATTCAACGGCAGGGTCATGGCTACGTATGATTGGTGATGCATGATGGATTCAGGGGCACGTGTATCAACGGAGTACGGCACAGCAAATTCCATTGTCGCCTGCACTAGCGCTGACGCCGTAACCTCCTGAACAAAATCATGCTGTACACATGCCGGCGCCCCCACGGCCGTCAAATAGGAAAAGACAGCCCGCACGCAGAAAGTGCAGGTAACACACGATGCACGCCGCGGCGCGGCTTTGCGGCTGGGACTGATCCAGCAGTACCCTGCCGCACACAGGAACCCCCGAGAGCCCGATTGTATTGACCACATCATTCCCGGTGACACTTGCCCACTCCCCAGCAAATCATCAGTGAACCCCGATTATATCTTCAGTATCTGGCGCTCGAACTTCATTTGCGCACATGATCAGTCCGTCTCAGTGCCACCAGCGCTACATTCGCTCCGCGTGTGCATACGTGTGGATAGACACGGATCAAGGGTACCCCACACAGGATGTTTCACCTACAGGTGTTGCAAACACGTGCACCGCAGGGGCATGCACAGGCCGCCTACACGCGCCCCTGCGCACACGCGGTGTTGAACACCCCGTTGCGGTGTTGGCCGAAAGACGTGCAGGTCGCGAGCGCTATCTTCCCACATCATGGCCCTCGCCAGCGCAAGGGTGTGAGCATGCATTATGTGGCGGCACAAGCGCTACGCCGTGAGAACTCCAGTGAACGTGTCGATCACGACAGGCCGCAGGCCGGTCTAAAAACGATCTTCCTGTTACGATACGACAAGGCCTGAGGCCTACTCAGAGCCCACGCCGCACCGGGGGCACTGGTAGTTGCGGGTTCAGCAACCACAGCGCTAGCCACGCCGCCGCCTGCTCGCGTTTGCAAAAGCACCGCAGATAGAGGGCATTGTAAAACGGAAGTTTGGGCGCGCGCCTGACACACCATGCATCGCATGCGACCGGACGTACCTCCGCGCCGTCTCCCTGCGGGTAGATCACGTCCGCGGTGGGCACCCCGTCCTTGAGCACGTCCAGGAGGTACTGCATGAACAGCGAGCCCTCCGACAGCATCGGGCCTGCGCGTACACGGAGGATGCGCGCGTTATCGGCCAGCCATACGCGCACGCGTGTGTTGTGTACGCGTCATCAGCACGTCCATCGCCGCATGCCCATGCCCCGTACGCACCCGCCAGGACCAGGTTGAACGGCTGCCGGCTCTTGTCCAAGCCCAGCCGCCCAGCCACGCTCTTGACGGCGCGCAGCAGCTCGCCCACCGCGTGCCGCAGCAGCGCGTCAGCCACCGTGTCGCCGCGCGCCGCGCACTCGAGCACCACCGGCGCCAGGCTGGCCACGCCGGCCACGCGCGAGCGGAGGCTGCTGTGGCTGCGGGCCCACCTGCACGCGTGGACCACAAATACAGGGCGCGTGCATGCAAGACCGGGCCTCAGCAAGAAGCAAAGAGATGGAGGCAGGCAGGCAGCGCACCTCCAGTGCACACACACGGCATGCTAGCCCACCTCGAACTGGCTCGGCCCTCCCGTCAAGCGGCGGTACTAATGGGTTCGGATTTCGGAAGCCGCCCGCACCTGATGAGGTCCTCCGCCCGCTGCACGCCCAGCTCCCGGTACACCGCCGACACCAGTAGCGTGTCGGCGCCGCGCCCGTCCTGCGCGCGGCTCAGCGCCGCGAGCGCGCGCATGCCCACGTCTGCACAAAGCGATGGGCCACGCGCGGTTACGGGTGCAAAAGCACACACACCGTGATAAAAACTAAGCCTCTCTGTTGCTCGTTTCGCTGCACGGTTTGTCACTAGCTTTGTCCGCAGTGCTTGCGAAGTACGGTACCGACCGCGACGCGACGCGCTTCCACGCGCACCGCGTCGGTTGTACGCCCAGCCCGTCACGTGCGCACCGTATGCGCAGCCGCTGTCGCTGAAGACCGGGCCCCAGCCCGAGGATGAGGCGGTGCGGCAGTCGGGCACCGCGCCATACGCCCGGCTGGTATCCTGCCCCACCAGCAGCACACATCCCACCAGCGGTCCGCCGGTGCCCGAGGCCAACGCCGTCGCGGCGCTGTTGTAGATCAGCAACTGCGTGGTGAGGGCAGCGCGACAGGAACCCGACGTATGTCGGGCGTGAGGACATTGACACAGACAGCAAGAGATCTATGCCGTTCAGACCCCGAATGTGAAATCTAGGCAGTTGAGCTGCGTCACGTGTAGCGCCATCCCCGGACGCCAAGGTTTCTACACACGTACAGCGCCGCCGTGTTGCACGCACGCGCGGTCGCGCGCCATCCGTGCCTCGCGCACAGCACGTGCCGCACCTGCAGGCTCGGCGGCAGCAGCCGCTGCACAGCAGCCTGGAAAGCCGCCTCGGCCTCCGCCCCTCCGTGGTCTGCGTGCACGGGAGCATTTCTCGGAGTCCTGATTGCGGACCAGCCGCGCACTGCTCAGCAGCAGGTCCTCTACTCCCCTCCAGTTACGCCCTCATAGTCCCCACCCCAGCGGTCCTATTGCACCACCTTGCTGCCCCGCAGCCTTCCTTCCCAAAGTATCGGCATCCACAATACGCACCCAAGGTTGTTGTGCCCACGCACAAGACCGAGATGGACAGCCAGGGGTCTTCCCGGGCCTGCACTCCAGGCTGGGACTTCGCAGCTGACTTCGCGGCTGACACGATTTCAGCCGCCGCTGCATCCACATCCGTGTTGATGTCCCTGTTGTTTGAGATGGCAGTAATTAATTCGTCCACGTATCGACTGGGCCTGAGGGCACGATGACTTGGTGCTCTTCCCGCTTTCGGGAACAAACATAGGCGTACCAGGCAAGCGAAGTTTCGTATCGGTTCTTGGCCAGCACACGCCTGCTTTCATCCAGCACGGCGCAAACCAGGCCTTCTGGCGACGCGTGCGCTCCGATTATCGTGCGCATTCTGCGCGCCCCCTGAGGGCCCCTCTGTTCCTGGCCTCGCCACGACTGAATTAAAGTGTTTGGGGCATAGATCAGTGCCCAGACGAACGTAAAGCAGCACGAAAGGAGTTCCGTATATTACTTCGCCAGGACGTCTCGCCGAGGGCATAGGAGGCATAAAACAAAGGGCAGCGCTGTTCCTAATTTGACCTGGAACAGCGCCGCTGCTTGTGAGCTGGGCATTTTGGGCGAGCGGGGCCTATTGCGTCACTGCTTACAGCTGCTGTACCGCGGACGAAACCCAGGGGCGGCTGGCTTCTTGGAGCAGTAACTCTTGTCTACATCTCTGTTGACACGAGGGCTGAGCCAGTGGAACTGCTCAGCACTCTAAAACCGACCGTCACGACGAGTCGCGCCCACGGTTGCGCCCGTCCGTGTAACCGTAGTCCGCGAATTCGCCGAATCGGCCACATTTCAAAGGCTAGAGCGCTAAAGTGCAGAGGTAGCCTCGATCCTCACGCTTCAACCTCTTCATACTCGAGGTGAACGGGCCGTTTTGTCTAGCGCGGTTTTGGGGCGGGCGCTCCAACCGAAGCAGGCCCCCGAGTCGTGCCCAGTTCCCGGGTGCGCCTGGTGAATGGCCCGGTGCTCTGCAGCACGCTGTCTTTCTTGCCTGGAGTGGCTCGCCGCAAAACCAGACAAAACCGGATAACATGCGCTTTAATTGCGCCTACTGCGTGCACCTGGTTATTGGGACCCTCCTCGTTTGTGGGATCTAGGACCGTTCGCCGACGTAGTACACGAGGACGTGTGGCGTCGGCTGCCCAGCCTCTGAAATCTTGCTGCAATGAGGGGGGGGAGCAAAATCTGCATGAGACGTGCATCAGCTTGCAGTAAAGTGCGGCACATCGACATCGTCGGCGCGGCCAGCTTCGAACCCATTCCTCAGTTCGCTCCCAATTTTGAGCGGCACATGCACCCCTAGTCACAAGGACCTGCAAATGTGACTGTAGCCTGCGAGAGACCCATGGTTTCCTGCGTGTCGCTCAGTGCTGCGCTCAGCGCAGGCTCTGCATACAAGGGCGCACTAAGCCCATCCGGGGACAAACATTGTGCAACTGTAACGCCCTTGTTGCGCTTCCAGTTCATAATCATAACGGCACGGCATTCACAAGCATTCACCACATCATGATGTCGAAGCGAATCACGCCGCTATGTCTCCACACCCGTCGCGTTGGTTGGCGGCCCGGCACCAAGCAGCACCCCGGAAACATGCTCTATGGCCCCGGAGTCCCCGCCGGTGTGGCAGCTGCACCAACACTGCCCTGCTGTTGTTGAATGAGCGCCACCGCCGCATCCAAGCGAGACGCCAGGTCACAGGCCTTGCGGCGTGCCTGCTGAGCCGCGCCCGCGCTGTTCTGCGCCCGGCTCAGCGCAGACAGGATGTGGGACTGCAGCGCAGAGCAGAAATGGCAAGCCAACAAGGTCGTTGCGGCATGGGTGTCGTTGATCTGGGTGATGGTACGGATGATGGTACGGGACAGGAACATGCTTAAAAATATTACGCTGACGGCGAGTCCCCTCACCTGGACGCTGCCGGACTGGTCCCAGTGACTGGCCGCCCTGGCGCGCGCCAGGTCCGCCGCCTGTGCGGAAAGCGAGCAGGAAGCAAACCGAACAGGCTGAAGCCCCAAACGCACGTGATCAGGGAACCCTAGCCATCCCCGGCCACGCCGATGCATTGAGGTTACCACAAACACGTGCATGCATGACCAGTACGGTACCTGCGCCGCCTTGTTGCGCGCCTCCAGCGCCTGCTTCAACTGCTTGGCGTCCTCCTCCGACGGGCTCGCAGCGGCGTCGCCCTCCGTGCCCCCCGCCGCCTTGTCGCCCGCCAGCGGCTGCACCCAGGTGGGCTTGCCGTCCGACCACAGCCCCATAAAGCGGCTCCCTGTGAAGCGGGTAACAGCACAGTGCCAGGCACGAATCACGCACGAATGCGCGCAAGGACACATGTACGCACGCCCACACACAACGTCCTTGTCCGTCGCGATTTGCTGCACCGCACGCAAGGTCTCTTGTTGTCGTTTTCCCTTGTGCACACTGAAACAACGTCCTCGTGCTCCTGGAACCCATACGTGTCGCACCCAGTCTTGTGCATTTTCCGCAACGCGCACGGCGCACGCACCGTTGTCCACGGTGTACACGCTCCAGCCGTGCTTCTTGCCCGCCTGCCACTGCCCCTGGTAGCACTGGCCGCTGGCGAAGTGATAGGTGCCGAAGCCGTGCGGCAGGTCCTCGCTGTACTGGCCCTCGTAGCGGTCGCCGTTGGGGAAGGAGTACACACCGTGGCCGTGGCGCTTGCCCTTGGTGTACTCGCCCACGAAGTTGCTGTCGTCCGTGCACTGTGGGCGCAGGTGGTAAGAGCCCCGTCACAACCGAGGTGTACAGTGGTGAACGGTCAGTCGCAGTGTTGCATGCATGTTACCAGCAGCAGGCCCGAGCTGCTTCTGCTCCGGCTGTATGTCTGACTCCTCGAATCCGGCCCCCAGACTGCACCGCTACGCAACGGCGCGACGCCGGCTGACGGCAGAGCAACCCGCAAATTAAACACAGTGTGACTGGCGCCAATGCCCACCCCAACCGCAGCCCGCACCTGCTGCATACCGCTGCCGTCGCGCAAGCCCTTGACCCACTGGCCCTCGTAGTAGTCGCCGTTGTAGAAGCGGCACACGCCCCAGCCGTTGCGCAGGCCTCCCACGTACTCGCCGCGATATGTGCTGCCCTTGGCGAACGTCTCGGCGCCAGTGCCGTTGTACACGGCGTTGCGCCAGGCGCCCTCGTAGCGGCCCTCGTGGCTGCGCAAGTTAGGACGAGCGTTTCGAGCGCCCATAGGTGAGGAACCGATGCGCGCAACACAAATGCTTTGAACCTGGGCCACGGTTCCGCATGCTGCGGTATGCAACTGTTGCTGCGCGCGGATGTGCTGCTGCAGAGCAGTACGGCAGTAGGGCACCCGTACCGTACCTGAAGGTGTAGACCCCGTGGCCGTCCATGCGGTCGTCCCGGAACTCGCCCTCGTACACGTCGGCGTTGATGAAGTGGTACACGCCCTCGCCGTTCTTCTTGTTGCTCACGTAGCGGCCCTGCGCGGTCGCGGCCGCACCCACGCGAGTCAGTCCCAAGCGGACCGCAAGCCACCCCAAACCCAACCCAGTCCCCAGTCGAGCCCTGCCGAGCCCCGCAAGCCCCGCACCTTGTACACGTCGCCGTTGCGCAGCTGCTTCAGCTGGAACTCGCCCAGCTTGAACACGCGCGCCTTGCGGCTGGCGGCGGTGCCGGACGCGGCGGCGCCGCCGGGCGTGCCGCTCTCCGAGGCGGCCATGGCGGCGTTGTGCCGGAAGAAGGACATGGTCATGAGCGCCAGCTCCCTGCGTGTACCGTACGTGCGCACAAGCGCATGCGGGGTGAAGCTGATGCATGCCTTCTAGGCAGGGGCCGGCATTCTGGGTAGGAGGTGCAGGACGCAAGCGTGCCTCAAGGATCATGCAGCAACGCGGCGCAAGCGGACGCGAGCGGGCCGCACTCACTTGTGTTAGAGAGCACAAGGGAAAACGACAACGCACTTACTTGTGGATGCCCTGCGCCAGTGCGAACTGCGCCATGCCCACCGCCTTGAGGTGCGCGTCCAGCTGCGTGGTGCTGCACAGCCGCCGCTGCGCGTCCGTCAGGTGGTGGTGCTGCGCCGGCTCGCCCGCCGCCTTGTCGGCTGCTGCTGCTGCTGCTGCGCCTGCCGACGCCTTCGACTCGTCGCTGGGGAGCGACAGCGCCTCGTTCGCCGCCTGCACGAGGCCCTGAAGCCGCGCTTCGTGATCTCGCGCCGTCTGCAGGCACATGACACCACATCACGGCACATACAGTCTTACGCGCGCGCTGCGGACAACCCTGGCACACGCAGGCCGCGGCGCATGGACCTAACAACCAAGCTTGCCAACAGCAGCGCAGCGCACCACTCGCGCGCAGCTCGACCGCAGCGCCAACCCGTGCACCCACATCCAGTAGCGCCGCCGCCTCGGCCTTGTAGTCGCGGGTCTGCGCCGACGACGGCGACGCAGCCCCATCCGCGCTGCCGCCATTGCTCCTGGATTCCGGCGACTTGGTGGCCTCGCTGTACACTTGCACGTCCCCAAGCAGCAGCGTGGTGTGCGCCAGCAGCGTCTGCAGCGCGTCCTGCAGGCTGCGCACCTTGCCGCACAGCGTGGGCGACCACGCCGCTGCCGCCCCCCCGCCGTCGGCTGCGCCGCCTGCCGCGCCCGCCCCACCGGTCGCAGCCCCGGCTGCCGCCTCTTCCCCTGCCCCGCTGGCGCGCTTGCTGCCCGCAGCCGCAGCCGCGGGCGCGGGCGCGGCGCGCGGCTCCGCCATCAGCGTTGTGTACGAGTCCAGCGAGCGCTGCACCGCCTGCAGCGCGGCGGCGCAGATGTCGAGCGCCGAGCCCATGTTGCGCACCGAGACCGCCGACGCCACGCGCGACCGCATGGACGGCGACGCCAGCAGCTGCGCGATCTCCGGCGACAGGCCCGCCAGGGCGCTGGCGGCCGGCGGCGGCGTGGACCGCGACGCGGCCGCGGCCGCGCCGGGCCCGGGCGTGGCGGCGACCGGCGACTCCGGCACGCCGGTCTGGCCCTCGTCCTCGCCCGCGTCCGTCACGCCTGCTTCGCTCGCGGTGGCGACATCGTGGTCCACGTCCAGCGCCGCGATGCCGGCTGCCAGGCCCGCCGCGGTTGCGGCGGCGCCCGCCGCGCGGGCGCTGCCCCGGCCGCCCTCGTCCGCGTCCCCCGAGTCGCCGCTGTGGCCCTCGGCCTCCATCGCGCGCACGGTAGCGTGTGGCTCCGCGGCCGATGCCGCCGCGGCTGCCGCCTCCGCCGCTGCTGCCTCGGCGGCGGCAGCTCCAGCAGCACCTGCAAAGCCAACCGCTGCCCCCAGCTTCGCCACGTCGTCCGCCACCTCCTCATCCTCAAACTCCTCATCCGCGTATTCGTCCGCCCCCGCCTCCTGCTCCACCACGGCCGCCGCCGGCGAGGGCTCGCCTGCACCCGACGCAACAGCTGCGGACGTTCCGAAGCTCCCAGCACCGGCGGCATAGTCGTCGCCAACCCCGAACTCGCCAGCGCCACGCTCTGACACATCAGCGACCGCCTGCACGGCCGCGTCATCGCCCACACCGAAGCCGCGTGGCGAACCGAAGCCCCCTGGCGAAGACTGCGCTGGCTGCTCATCCTGCGTGGAGGCGTCGTGCGCACCGAAGCCACGCGATGCTCCGGCCGCGCTTGGCGAGCGCGCGCCTGCACTCCCGAAGCCCTGCGGCAGAGCGTCATCGGCGCCGAAGCCGGCGTCCGGCGCCGCCCGCGACGTGCTCACGCTGGCAACCTCTTCGTCCTCCTCCCCGCCCTCAGCCGCCCCTTCCCCGGGCTCGTCCACCGGCGTCAGGTAGCTGTGCGGCGACATCGCCGTGGGTCCGGCCCCGCCCATGCTGGCACCGGGGCTGTGCTGGCCGAACGTGAAGTCCTCCACCGCCCCGCCGGGCGTGTAGCTGCTGGAGGGGCTGAGTGCGCTAGCCCTGCAAAGCCCACAGCAAGGAGGCGCCATCGGTGGACTTCGGCACGAGGGGCCAGCCCTCACTGGGGCAACCCACACTATCCCCACAACTTAACGCCACGTGTACTGCGTAACAGCACGCATGCAAGTCCTCCTATGCGTATGCCCTTACCCGGACGGGCTGATCGAGCCCGGCGCGGTGCCATAGCCGAAGCCAAAGTCGTACTGCGAGGCGCTGTCGGCCGCCTGGACGGGCGGCGGCTTGGGCGACACCGCTTCGGCGCCCACGTCGTCCTCCGTCATGGGCCGCCACTCCTCATCCACAAAATCCGTCTGTGACTCGCTGTCCCGCATCGGCACCTGAGGCACGCAGGCAGGGGTGGGAGAGTTCAAGGCCACTGCTGCGCCTGTTGGAGCCCCTGACTCGGCAGCAGCCGTTCCTCGCGAACCCGCAGCCAATGCGTGAGGATGCTGGTGCCCGCCGTTGTGTCGCACCTTGACGATGAGCGCCGGTGACACCGGGGTGAGCCGCGGGCTGCGGCGCCGGTGGTGCTCGGGCGGCACCGCCAGCCCCTCCCGGAAGCGGCTGCCCACGTTCAGGTTGGGCATGGCGCGTTTTGCCGCGCTGGCCGTCTGTGTGGCGGTGGCCGACATGGGCCGGCCGCCTGTGCCGGGCGTGTTGGTGCTGGACCGCGTGCGCGGCGCCGTCCTGCAAAGCAGAGGTCCGACAGTTGGAGTGGAGACGGACCAGGTATTGCCTGCAATCCAGTTTCAGGCCCTGGCGTTCGCCGCGGAACCCACTCCGGTGCCCCATACTTACTTGACGTAGTCCGCTGGCGTCGTCCAGTGGGTGCCGCTGGAGCGCACTGCACATCAGCAGTTGCGGTAGTTCAGGCCACACAGGTCGACAGCAGGCAGTTGCACGCTGCGGGTCCCTGGCGACTACCAAATACGAGGTGTGCTGACCGGCGTTAGCTAGACGCCCATTGCAGACGTGCATAACGCACGATAAGCCTAGATTAACATGCCTGCCATCCTCATCCCCAAGCCATGGAGGCACTCACGGTCTGAGCGCCCGAACTCAAAGTAGGTGCTGTTGAGGCATGCTGGGAAGGGGATGTTGTTGGTGCCGCCCTTCAACGACAATTGCCGCCGCGCCACGGGATTGTAGTCCGGAAGCCCCGCCGCACCTGCAACAGTTGCATAGACAGGTAAAGCGGCCACCATCAGCCTAACAACCTACGAACTGGGCAAGGCCAGTGGCATGCCCAGCCACGTCCATCACTCTGAGCTGTCGCAGGAGGCCGCCCTGCATGCCCCCGGGCCCCCGACCATTTGTGAATACCATACAGTATCATCACCCCTGCTTACCCCTGTAGCTTTTGTACAGCCACTGCGCGAACTCCGTAAGGTCCGAGGACGACGCCTGGCTGAGGCGCGCAACAGCCAGCTCCTGCGGTTGGCACGCCCACGCCCGCGTGTCATACACGCGGTCCACCCCGAACCACACAACAGTGGCGCGCCGCTGGCATGCGGCATTGCAGACCTCCAGTGGTGCGTGGAGATTCGTCTGCTCTACCCGACGCCGGGTTGGACCGTGTGGAACCTGCGCCGCGCACCTTGGTGAACCCCAGGGCGTTGAACGCCGCTTGGAGCACCTTGTAGTTTGGAAGTATCTCATACTCTTCGCGTGCATGGAAGTTCACTTTCCGAATGGGGACCACACTTGCGTGGAATGCTGCAGAGCACGTCGCGGGAAGAGCATCAGCAGGGCGGGCTAGCACATCGGGGACTTGAGAAGCCACTTGGAGCCACTTCCGCTGGATGCGAAACCAGAAATGCACAGCTCCGTGACATACTTCGAATCACACGGGAGGCCTTGGGGAAGCATGCAACTTACCATCCAGAACTTGACAATAGACAGCCCCGGACGTGAGCTGCAACATTGCAAGCTACTTCAGCACGTGACGTCGGACGTCTAGGCTTGGCGCGGGCACCTACCTGTTCGAGCCGCTGCAAGTTGAGCTGCAGAAGCCTATTTATCCAATCCAGCAGTTCCGGCTTGCCCGCATAATATTCATAGCCCTGATCGATATTGAAGTTGGGCGGGTGGGGCACTGGCACCGACATTGTTGTGTTCGGTGGTCAAAGCATGTTGTTCTGAAAAGTGAAAGCAGCGCGCTGACGCCACTCGTGAAGCGTTATGTATAAGGGCGTTATGTACCGTGTGACAAACAATAATACCGGTTGCAGAAGTTTCGGCTAATGGTGGCTTTGCGGCACCCATGCGGCACTCCGCAGTAGCAGCGTCCTCTGCGAACCGTTTGCCTGAAGTCGCGGCCGTTTGGGGAAAGCTCCGCACGCCTGCTTGGCATCGCGACATATCACCTGGGCTTGGAGTGTAGGGTAATGCGCCTGGAGGTACGGTGGCTGGCCGTTTTTGGGCTGAGCACCCAGGATCATCCCCCATCACCATTCCCCGGTTCATGGGCGCCCCTGTCCCGGTCCATGCGTGCTGGCTGTGTGCGGGACTCGTTGCTTTCATCTGCACCACACTCAACACTGGCGTAAACCGCGGTGAAGCCAGGGGTGAGTGCAAGCATCGTCGGTACTGGCAAGGGCTGCAGGCATAATGGCCTCCGCCTTCTCAAGAGCCGGCATCGTACAGGAGCACAGGGCCTCAGCCAGATTGAGGACGCTCCGCTGGTGCTGGCTCCTGCGTTGTCGGTGTGCTAGCTGGCCGCATGTCGGTCTGCGTCGGCCTCCTTCTCGGCCGCCTGCATCGCTTAGGAGCACAGGGCCTCAGCCAGATTGAGGACGCTCCGTTGGTGTGGGTGGTGAAGGGATGTCTGTTGGCCGCGTGTCGGTTTGCGTTGGTTGCCGGTGTTGCCTGCTTGTTCGGGGCGCTTCCCTGTGTTGTGTTATCAGACCGCGGTTTGGGGCGATGCCCCGTGTTGAGCCTTCGGGCTAGGACCAGACCGTGCCCCAGGCACACAGACCTGTAGTTTGGGGCGCTGCCCTGCGTTGAGCCTTCGGGCTAGGACCAGATCGTGCCACCGGCACACCAGTTTGCTTGCTGTTTGGGGCGCTGCCCTGTGTTGCGCCTTCGGGCTTGGTGGAAGACAGTGCTTCGGCACCAGATATCGAGAGAAAGCAGTGCTGCGTTAGATTGGGCGTCGCCGGACTATATGCCTGGTGTACCTGGTTTTGCGTCTGGTGCTGTAGGCGGCGCTTTGTGCGCAGACACGGTTTGCTACACTTTGTGGGGCTTTGGCGGGCTTACGCTTGGCTTCGACTTGCGAGGTTAGCAGCTGAGACATGGACCTAATGCACGTGTTGGTGGAAGGTCGGCAGCCAGCTGGGGGGAGGGTGGTTTCCCTTCGGGCCGGAGATGGTCCCTCCTGACCTGGGTGCGGGGCACCCTTGCTTGGTCGGACTGTCCCTTCTTTGTAATGTCGCATTCATAATGGCGGTACCGGTATCGGGCTGAAGCAGGGCCCTGGACTGAAGTGTGAGGCAGGTGGCTGTGTGCGCGACCTGCTCTGAATGCAGGTACAGCTAGCAAGAGGCATAGAAACGTACCCGTGTGCTGGCTGGCTGCTATGCCGCAGGGATTCCCTCGGTGCTCACGCCTACTGCAGCACCGTCATCAGGGTGACATCACCCATCATCACCCCTGACTATCATAGAGGCTGGGATGCGCAGGGATGCGGGCCAATTCCGTACACTTGTGGGCAACCCTTGAGTTTGTGGAAGGCGACACGACCGGACATCCCACCAGAGGAAGGCCCTCAGCCACGAAGGCGAGGACCATGCTACTGCCGTGTCCAGCCGTGCCAGTGCCCGGCCGGCACGGCGTGGCAGCAAGGCCCGTGAGACCGGGGCACGACGGCTGGTCCTTACGTATATAGTGCGCGACGTGTAGACTGCCAGCTGCATCTGTAGCTGCTCTCCATGCGCCTCAGGCGGGCGCCCTTCCGGTCAACGGTCCCCGCGCCACGGCGGCGGGATGGGCGGAACATTCAGTTGGGCAGCCCATTATCCCTGCTGAAAGATTTTGATTTCGTGGTTCTTGTGCATACCAGACAGCCTTGCGTGAACGCGTTGCAAGCCGGTCATACAATAACAGGACTGAAGGAATCGGCCTTGTTGGCCCCGTGCTTCGCTTTTGGCCCCCTTGGCTGGGCTTGATAGCAGTATACCTCTACCCAAAAGGACTACCTAGCCCAGAATGCTTCTGCGCGGGGCCAGCTTTGTCCCAGTTGGGCACAGCCGGAGCCCCGCCGGTCCAGCCTTTGTTTCTGCACGTCAAATATCAGCCCTGAGGCTTCGCTCAGCTCCTGGTAATCAAGGACCATGCCCGCAGCTCGCTGGTCGCGCGCGCAGGGGCATGACAGGTGCGCACAGAAGCGACGCAGCGCTGCACGTTTTCCAGGGCCTGACGCTTTGGCATGTTATCGCTGTCGCAGCTGGAGCTGGAGGTTCGGAGAACTCGGTATGGACGCGTGTGCAGAGAAAGGATAATAGGGGTTGCAAGGCTGTGCCCGCGCTCGCCTGCGTCGCGCTGACCCGCATTCTGGTCTCTGGACCTTTATTGTTTGCATTGCTTTCAGATGTTCTCTTCGGGCAGCGGGAATCCGGACGCGCTGGTGAGCAAAAGGACATGCAATTTCCGTTGCGCCCGCGGGCGCGCCAGACCGCAGCTCATGGGGCAACGCGCATATTTGTGCTTGATATGGCGTTGCCAACTCAACATCCATTTGGGCGACCAGGTTGACGCAATGCTTCTGACAAACGACCCGGTGCCTGTGCACGCAGGAGCTGGCCGCGACAAAGAAGAACTTGCGCGAGGCGCTGGCAAAGGTGGAGGTTCTGACCCAGCAGGTGGCAATCGTCGACGAGCTCTCGGTGCAGATGAGCGAGCAAGATGAGCTTATTGGCGAGCTGGAGCTCCTCATCCGCAATGACAAGGAAAAGCAGGTGAGACGATTGCTATGGCCGATTGAAGGCCGTGCGTTCGTGGGGTTTTGAGCGCAGGCCGCGCCGGGTGTTGCGTTAACCCTACCCCCAGGGCTGCGCTGACCGCCGACCGCCTCTGTACTAGAGACCTCGTCGAGCCGCCGTCAGATCCACATGAAACCCTGTCACGTATGATGTGCTCACACGCCGTGCCCGGCCAAGTACGCAGGCCACCAGGAGCCATGCTATTGCACTTGCCGTGTCCGGAGCTGCGCCGTGCCACTTTGTCTTGTGCCGTGGACTCGGCGTTGGCCTTGCCCACCACATGCATGGGAAGTCGATTGCACTCATCTCCAATCGCTCCATCTTCGTAGGACGCTGAGCGGGAGGCGCTGAACAAGCAGCTGGCGGCCGTGAAGGAGCAGCTGGAGGCCACCTCGAAGGAGCTCGAGGAGGCCACCACAAAGCTGGGGGCCATGCCCGACATCGCCGTCCTGCAGGAGCAAGTGGCGAGGCTGCGTGACACTGAGGCGAAGCTGGAGGAGGCGCAGCCGCAACTGGCGCGGCTGGCTGAGCTGGACTCGCTGGAGAAGCAGGTGTCGGAGCTGACAGCCAAGGTGGTGGTGGAGGGCGCCGCACGCGAGCAGCTGGTGCTGGACCTGGAGGCGGCACGGGAGCAGCTGGCGGCGGCGCAGGGCGCGGCGGCGGCCGCGCGCAAGGACGCTCAGGTGCGAAGAGTTGGGGCAAGTGATGAGTGTGCGCGGTCATTTTGGCCGCTGCGTCAGCCATGTGGTCACGGCGGGTTGGCGATGGGGATGCAGTGGCCGCCCTCACTGCGCCAGGCGCCACGCGCCAACTTCTGCCGGCGGTGAATGCGCGGGTCTGTAACTTGCCTCGCGCTCTTTTGTCGGGGTGGACCTGCAGGATGCCCAGGAGGCGCTGACTAAGAAGGTGGAGGAGCTGGCGGCCATCGAGGCGGACGTGGAGAACATGCGGAAAACCATGAGCAAGGCCGGAAAGAAGGCCCGTAAGCAGGGTGTGCCTGCGGCCAAGGGGGCCGCCAAGGGGTTCGCTCAACCCGTGACGCCCACGCCGGCCGCCACGACGGCTACCGCCAACAAGGCGGACGCGGGCGCTGACCACCTGCGGGACGAGCTGAAGCAGGCGCAGGTGCGCACGGCTTCATATGGCTGCCCGGGGATGGGTGGCTAGTTCGGGACCTGCCATCATGATCCACTGGGTCAGCAAGCAAGCTTGTCGGTAAATGGGCAACATTTCACCGCGTCCCGTATCGCACAGACGGAGCTGGAGCAGCTGCAGGGCACGCTGGAGGAGCGTGAGGCGCAGCTGCAGGCTGCGCAGAGCGCGGTGGAGTTCCTGACCAGCCAGTGCAAGGAGCAGGAGCTACACCTAGCCGACCTGCAGTCCAAGCTGGACGCCAGCGGCCAGGAGCTGGAGACGCGGCTGCGGGCGGAGCAGGAGCTGCAGCAGCTGGTGTCGTCGCTGACGGTGCGGCTCAAGGCGGAGGCGAACGACAAGGAGCAGGCGCTGGCGACGCTGCGGCGGCAGGTGGGTGGATGGGTGGTCTGAGGGAAGGACGGGCCGGGGTCGGTGTCAACTGGCGACGCCGGGGCGGGCGTTACGTGCTAAAAAGCCGGTGCTGGGGCCGGTCAGGCATGGCGACAGCAGAAGACAAGTTGCGGATGGAGAGGTGGTCGGTGCTGGAAGGCAGTATGCATAAATGGCCCATGTACGTGCTCGTTCGCACCCCCATGCAGCTGGACGGCGCGTCGGGCGACCGCACCTCTCTGGTGCAGGAGCGCGACTCGCTGGCGCAGGAGGTGGAGGTGCTGCGGAGCAGCCTGCGGGACATGGAGGACCGCCGCAAGCTGCAGGTGTGTTCTGCGCGTGGGCGGGTCAAGGGAGGGTGATGTGGAGGAAAAGCCAGGGGTCGGCAGGCAGGTGAGTGAGCAGGCTGGGGAGTGGGGACCTCTCGCGCTCCACGCGGCAGGCTGGGCAGGAGGCGCCGTCTCTGGATGCTTAGCTGCTGGATGTGTGGGGCCACGGCAGCACGCTGGCTGGTTTGGGTACGGGCTGCGCGCAGCGACGCGCGCCCACAGCCTAGTTGGGCACGCCGGCATGGCCACGGGAACGCCGCGCTGACCTCGTTACGATCACCATAACGCGACAGGACATGGCCATCGGCGAGCTGGACGTGAGCCTGAACGACCTTCGCGTGGAGGTGGAGACGGCGCAGCAGCTCAAGCTGGACCTGGCCATCCTGGCGGAGGCCTTCAGCGCCAAGGAGGCGGAGCTGGAGACGGTGGCGGCGCGGCTGGAGAGCGCGGACCGGCGCGAGGAGGAGCTGCAGGCGCAGGTGGAGGCGGCGGAGGAGGTCATGAGCGGCCTCAAGGTGCGCGCGTGTGGCACGGATGGTTGCGAAAGCGGCACAGGATGTTGTTACCGAATCGGGGGGTAGTTCATTCCAATTACCTCGGGTTGAACCAACCTAGCTAGCCAGGGGGGGGTTGTAAGCGGCACTGGGCACTGGGCGGCGAGGAGGAGGAGGTGGAGGAGGAGGTGGAGGAGGAGGAGGAGGTGTCCGTGTCCGTGTCCGTGTCCATGCCGCCGTGAGCGTGGACGTGGAATGGCATAGGGACATGGGGCTTGTGACGCAGGGCTTGCTGCGTGCTCCTGACCAACACCCCCCTTGCCACCGCGCGCCGCAGACCGCGCTGACGGACCTTCAGGCCTCCAGCACGGAGATGGCGGAGCGCTTTGAGACGCTGGAGGCCACGCTGCGGGCGCGCGGCGAGGCGCTGGCCGAGGCGGAGGCGCGCGCCGACGACGCGGCCCGCAAGCTGGCGGAGGCGCAGGAGCAGGTGGCGGGCCTGCAGGACCAGCTCAGCGCTAACACCGAGGTGCGACTGGGAGCGGCCGCAGTGTCAGGGGTGTAGGTTACAGGGCACGGAACGGAGGAGGGGAGGACGTGGGAGAGTTGCGGAGTGCGCTAGGAATGCACTCCGGCCGACGGCCGTGGCTAACTGTTGGCTTTGTCGGCTGTGTCGCTGGCGTGTGCGGTGCGCAGACGCTCTCGGAGACGGCGTCCGCGCTGTCGGAGGCGCAGGCGGCGGAGGCGAGCCAGCGCATGGCGGCGCAGACGCTGAGCGAGCGGCTGGCGGCCGAGCAGGCGGCGGTCATCAAGCAGACCAAGGACGTGGACGCGCTGCGGGAGCAGGTGTCTATGCTGAACGAGCAGGTGCGCGCGTGCCGGCGGCTGTGTTTGGTCGTGTGCCGGGGGCGGGGTTTGGGGGCGGGGCGTGCCGGGAGTCGACCTGCATGCGGGATTTGTTATTGGGGCGTGCCGGGAGTGGACCTGCATGGAGTTACCGGTAGATGATGCCGGCGGCACGGGGTGGGGGAGTAGCCGGGAACCTTGCACGCAGCCTGGTACGTGTCAAACCGTGTGCTAACCTCGTGCGGCTGTGCAGATTGCGTTCCTGTCTGGCAGCGACAGCAGCATCCGCAAGCTGCAGGACGCGCTGCGCCGCTCCGACGGCGAGCTGGCGGAGCTGCGCGGCGAGCTGGCGACCGCCAAGAGCGAGTCGGCGGCGGCGCGCTCGCAGGCGGCGGTGAGCTGGAGGGGCCCAGCACAGGGCACGGGTGGTGGGAGGTGGCGCGGGGAGGCGGAAGGGCACCTGCGCATGTTGGGCGCCTGCGCGTGGCGTGCGTCATGCTTGCGGTACTAGGGCTGGCGCAACAGGAGGGGCGGTAGTGGTTAACTGTGAAACAATCCCGGGAGGAAGCAGAAGCGCTGCAAGGAGAAGCTGAAGCCGGTAGGGGGGAAATGACTAGGTGGCGCGTTGCCGCTGCTGAGGCTGCGTGCCAACGCGTGTGCACGGGCTGGTGTGTTGCGCAGGAGCTGACCCGGTTGCGTGAGGAGCTGGAGGAGGCCACGGAGCAGCTGGCCGGCAAGGAGGCGGCGCTGGTGCTGGCGCGGCGAGCGGCGGAGGCGGCGGAGGTGGAGATGCGGAACGCCAAGCGGCAGGTGGAGAACTCCACTGCGGAGGTGCAGACCATGCGGACACAGGTGCGGCGGCCCGCGGCTGGTTGGGTGGGCTCCTGGCCCAACACGGGCGCATGGATGTGGGTGGGCTCTCCGTGGATATGTTTGTCTCGCGGCCACGGCCGGCCGCAGTCGCGGTCTGCGCGCGGCAGTACGGACGCAAGGCGGCTGGGGGCGCCGGGCCTTGCCGGCGTGCAGCAATGCACCGGCAGCGGCCGCAGTGCTGCACGGCAGCAGCGAATGCACAACCTGCGCGGCCCTGTCCCCCATCTAGTTAAGGCAGGCGGGTTCAGTTTGGGCGGGTGTTCATGGCCCTCCCCCGCACGCGCTGCTGCTACCCTGCAGGTGGGGCACCTGAACCAGGAGCTGATGGCGGTGCGCCAGGACCGCGACGCCGCCAGCCGCGCGGAGTTTGAGAGCCTGCGGCAGCTGCAGATGGAGCTGGCCACGGAGGCGCAGGCCACGCTGGAGCTGCTCAACAAGGCGGAGAGCCTCATCACGGCCACAGGTAGAGGCGGGGGCGTGCATGAGCTGCTGAGGGGGGGGGTGCGGTTGAGAATCAATGGCGTGGTTTGGAATCCGGATGTGGGTCGTGCGGGAAAGCCGGTTTTCTGGCCGCTCCCCACATTGCGTCTCTGGTTTGGGTTGGTCGTTTGGTACTTCGTTTGGTACTGAAGCATCCCATCGCCCTTTGCCCCCGGCCCCCAAAAAACTCATATTCTTACCGCGCAGAGTCAGGGGGCGCGTCGATGACGGCGGACGTCAACACGGCATTGTTGCAGGCTCGCAATGTGAGTGCTCGCCTGGCTAGGGCTATCCTGGTCAGATGTCCCACCCAGTGCCCGGCACCCGCACCCCCAACCACACATATACGCACGAAACCCATTATCACGCCCGCTTGCTGCGGCTGCCGGCTTGTGCCCACAGGAGCTGGACGTGCAGACGGAGCTGTGGGAGTCGGAGCGGCAGCGCTCGGCGCAGCTGGAGAAGGACGTGACGGTGCTGCAGGAGCAGCTGCGCGCGGCGGCGCTGGGGCGGCGGCTGGGCCCCGGCGACGAGGCGGGCGCCTCCGGCTCCATGTCGAGCACGCTCGCGGCGGCGTACAACAACGCGCGCGGCGGCCTGGCGGGCGCGGTGGGCCCCGGCGTGCCGGGCAGCGTGCGGGAGCTGGAGACCGCCAACCTGCGGCTGCTGGAGGACCTGGACGCCACCAAGAACGGCGCGCTGGCGGCCAAGGCCGAGGCGGAGGCGCTGCAGTGAGTGCTGCTGCCTGCGGGGTGCCGCAGGGGGGGTTGTGGAGTGCAAGGAGGGCGGGGGGGGGCGCCAGCGCGTGGCGCAGGCGCGTGCTTCGGGGGCGATGGCGTTGCTGGCTGTGCTTAAGGTGGGTGTGTGCTGACATTTGTGTCGTGTGGCGCTGCAGGACGCGCGTGGCCTTCCTGGAGCGGGAGCTGCGCTCGCGGGACGCACTCATCACCGACCTGCGCAGCAGCAGCGTCAACCGCGGCGGTGGCCGGCAGGCGGACAACCTGGTCAGCCAGCTCAAGTCGCTGCAGGTGGGGGGGGGCCGGGGCTTACAGTGAACGGGGGGGGGGCCGGGGCGCACTTCGCGCAAGCGGCGGCAGGGTGCGTGTGGACTGGCTGGCAGGCGTGACATGGGGGGCGGTAGCCGGTGCGGGAGTGCTTGACAGCCCCGGGCTGACCTTTGCTCCTGACCTGCCTGCGCCCTCTGCCCCCACCCGCATCCCATCACCTCGTCATGCAATTAATCATGCATGGAACCCCACCCCGCGGCTGTGCATCACCGCGCGCAGGAGGAGAACACGAAGCTGAAGCAGGCGGCGGCGCGGCAGCAGCAGCTGCTCAACCAGACCAAGAAGTTCTTCGAGAAGAAGATCTCGCCCCCCTCCACCACCACCAACGGTACCGGCGACGTGACCGTGGGCGCCGGTGCCGGTGCCGGCGCTGCGCGGAAACCCGGCGGCAACAGCCCCAACCGCAACGGCCTGTAATCAGGCCGGCTCGGCACAAGAGACGGCCAGGGATGCTTTGTGGAGCCGGTGGTGCAGCTGCGCTTGTGTGGAGTGGGGCTGCGTGAGTGGAGAGCAGGTATCGTGTTTTGAGGATTTTGTGCATGTGTGGCGCACAGATATGCCGTTGCACAGTAGGGCAGCTGTTGCTTAGATAAGAGGCCGACGATGGCTGGCTTGCGCCAGCAGTCCTGTCCTGGCGGACGACGCCCACTCCTTCGGCAATGGCCCAGCCATTGTCCCGCGCGCGGCGCAGCGTTGACGTCTTGGCTGCCCTCTGCTGCCCACTTCGTTGGTTGGGCCACCTGAAACCGTGGTATCGGTGCGCAGCTGTGTACAGTTGCCCCGTGTACGCGGCGCCGCGTCGTACGGTCCAGGCGCTCGCATCAATCGCAGCGCGGGAGCTGCAGGACCCAGGACCGCGTTTATGTTACGCCTGCCGCTATTATTCTTGTGCATGAGAGGTGTGTGCGCGATCTAGGGTCGGGTACTGGGCTTTCACCTGCGGTGTTGGCCTGTTTGAGGGTCCAAAGGCAAGGGGTATCTCCCAGAGTGTGAGCGTCGTTTGGAGGTCGATGGTGGCGGGTAGGTGGGCGCTTACGGCTACGGTACTGGTTCCACCTTTAGCCGCGCTTGATTGAGATCGCGTGAAACGGTAGTAATCGGTAGTAATAGCTCGTGCAACACGCTGAGCGGTAGACTTGAGGTATGAGCGCAAAAGGGGGCAGCGTGTCCGTGTCCGGGGCCAGCTGCCCAGCGTCTGGAAAAGGACCGGACGGGGTTACTTTGTAGGCAGGAGAGTAGTCACACCCGTACAAATGGACCGGACCTGAATTGCGGGCGCACGCAAGCTGGCGCGGTGCGGCCCTGCGTGTAACAACACCTGATGATGGCGTGCATCTGGTTCTACGTTCCAGTCCCACGCTCCAGATGTGTGTTGACGGCGCGATGTCAAGGGGCGACAGCAGGCGCGCCTTTTAGCTGCACATGCAAAAGCACTGTTAGGGGCAACAATCGGAACGGGTTTTCAAATGGTTATTTGCTAATGCCTATTGCATGTAAATAGGTGGCGGTGAAAATTCGGGAGATGAGGTAGTTTCGACATACCTTCGGCCTCAGACGGGAGACGTGACGGGGACTCAGCCCCCTTTTCCAGCCGCGCTGGAAAGACACCTCTTCTTGTCAAATGGTTATGGTGTCGGGGCAGGGGAGGCAGGGGAGGCAGTTGCTAGCTGTTGCAAAACCTCTGGAACCTGGAGTTGCGCACCGGGAGCCGGCGTGCTGCCACGGCTAGCGACTGGTGACGTCTGCTACGCCTGGTTGTGGATACTCCCAGCCGTCTCAGGGTTACACAGCGCTGCTACGGTATGCTCATACCGCCAGTTGGCGGCACGCGAGCAGCGACTGGGTGCCCTCCGGCTTGCGGGCGCCCCCGCAGTGCCCAAGCCGTTTCCGCCGCCATTTCCGCCATTGCCCTGGACACCACAACGACTCATTCATCGGACTTCGTCTGTTCCACATGCAGTGCAGCGTCACTCGCTCGCCCACCTGGCGTCATAGTTGGACATTGACCGCCACAACCAACAGAGGTGGAGCCCCGCCCACCAACCATCCTGCACACTGGCCCACTATCCGCGTTGTAAATCTTCCTCTTAGGCCCACACATGCATCTCCCTGCTTGATGCAATACATGTTCATGGTACACTGCGCCTGGGCCTCGCCCCGCGTCATGGGCATTTAAAACAACACACCACCTACCCGAGCGCGCACACGGCTTCGAGGTTCTGTGCTCAGCCTGCGGCGCGGCTGCTGCGTACGACTAACAACCAGCTTCTGTTCTCTTTTCCTCACGCCGCCTCATGACTTTGTGCCTAAATTCGCCATTCATCCATCAACAGGTGCCACAAAATGCAAGTAACACACACCCAAACAGCTTTAGGCAGGCCATCTACGTGCATGCACACGGATCGCGTTATCTTCCACCGGTGTAAACAACAAAGCCGCCGGTGCTCCACCAGCCGCGCATGGTCCCATTCTTCAGTGCGCACCGGTCAACAGCGGGTGCGCCACCACACGTCCACACACGCGGCTCACGGCGCCATGACGCCGGGCTGGGGCTTCACTGCCGCCGCCGCCACAGCCGCCAGCAGGCGACCGTGCCCGCGCCGGCGCTGCACGCGCGCCGCGCCCGCGCAGCCGCTGTCGAAGCAGGCCGCGCCAGCCAGCACACTGCCACAGCCGGCACCCGACAGGGGCCCCAGCCGTACGCCGCCGTGCCAGCCGCGGCCGCCGCAGCACAGCGCCGCTGACAGGCCGCAGCCGCCGTGCGCGCCCGCCGCGCCCGCCGACACGTCGCGAGGGGCCGCCGCGCGCACAAAGCCAGGCTCTGTGCTGGTGCCGCGGCTGGAGCCTGCCGCATCTTCCGCGCCCTGGTCGTGCTCGTGCTTGTGATCTTCGTGGTCGTGGTCATGGGCGTGACCGTGGTCGTGCGCGTGACTGTGGTCGTGGTCGTGGTCGTGGTCGTGGTCGTGATGATCGTGGTGGTGGTGGTCGTGCTGGCTGCAGCACTCCACGTGACCCGCGCTGCCGTCGCCGTTGACGCCCATGACCTTGCCCGCGCTGTGGTCGTGCGTGTGGTCATGGTCGTGGTCGTGGCTGTGGTCGTGGTCGTGCGAGTGACCGCTGCAGCAGCCGTGCCCGTGGCCATGGCTGTGGCCGTGCCCCTCTGGTGCGTCCGACATGAGCTCACACAGCCCCTTCCACACCGCCATTGCGCCAGCGACCATGCCGCCCCTGCTGCTGCCGCCGCTACTGCCGCCCTCGCCGGCCGCCTGCTGCTGCTCGTCGTCCGTCGGCAGCAGCAGCCGCAGGCTGTTGACTGCTACAGCCAAGGTGGAGCCCTCGTGCAACGTCACGGCCAGCCATAGCGGGAAGAAGCCGGCCACCGTCGGCAGCGTGGCGGCGGCCATGGCCACCAGCGCCAGGGTCAGGTTCTGGCGCACCACCACCTGTGTGAGTTTAGGTTTGAAGGGGGGCAGCGGCCGGCAAGCAACCGTAAGAGGAAGTACGGATAATCGCGGCCTCCATGTGCGGCGCGGCTTTGCGTGTTGCATTCCGTAACTCAAGGCACGGCATACATTGGATTTGACGCAGTCCCGCTACTGGTGCACGGAAAAGGCCTGGGCCGGGCGCTGCCAGGAGCGCACCTGGGTGCTGTGTGCGGAGCGCAGCAGCCACGGCAGCGCCGCCGCGCCCTGGCCGTTGAGCACGATCACGTCGCTGGCCGCCGCGACCAGGTCGCGCGGCGAGGACGCCACCGCCACGCCTACGCGCGCCGCCGCCAGCGCTGGCGCGTCGTTGATGCCGTCGCCCATCATCAGCACGTGGCCGCCGGCGCCACCCATTGCTCCTACGGTGGTGGTGGTGCTGGTGCTGGGGGTGCTGGCGCTGGGGGTGGCGCGCTTGGTGGCGGCGGTGCTTCCGGCGCCTGCGCCATTGCTGCTACGGCTCCGGCCTGTACAGCAAAGCCGGGCAAGAGGACAGGTGAGATAGAAGGTGGAGGCACACGGCATGACAAGCCATCGCAAGCAAAGAGATGCACATCACCCTGAGCCAAGCGGCCAAGGCGCCAACGCCTCCTTGGGCTCACCTGCCGCCTTCGCCTCCGCCGACGCCGCGGCCGCCGCCTCCGCCGCGCTGCTCTGCGCCTGCTCCGCCTGCACGAACGCCAGCTTGTCGGCCGGCAGCATGGCGGAGCGGAAGTGGCTGATCCCCACGCCCGCTGCCACCGCCGCCGCCACAGTGGGGTTGTCTCCTGCGCGAGGCGGCCAAATTCAGGCACGAGAGCACGACAGGTGGCACTAACACGGCTGTGCAACCGCCCAGCCGCGACTCCTTAACAGGCGCCGTCTTCACCTGTCAACATGACCACGCGCTTGGCTGCTGCCGCCTCCGGCGCCGCGCCCGCCGCCGCGCCGCCGCGCCGCCAGCTGCCGTCCTGCAGCGCCGCAACCGCCTCCGCCACTCCAGGCCGCACCACGTCCTCAAAGCTGAACACCGCAACGCGCGCCTCCGCGCCCGCGCCCGCGGCCTCCGGTGCCGCCTTGGCGCCGCTGTGGCCGTGGTGCATCGACACCGGCGTCATGACCAGGACGCTGATGGCCTTGGCAGCGTCCGCCGGCACCGCCGCGCCGCTCGCGTCGATGCTGCACACGCTCATGCTGCCGCTGGCGCCCGACAGGAACCAACGCAGCCGCCGGGCCGCCGGGCTGCCCTCGCCACCCAGCGCCGCCACCGCGAAGTCCGCAGATCCGAACGCCACCGAGAACGACCGGCCGGCCGCGGCCGAAGGCAGCGCATCGGACGCCGCCGCCGCTGGTACCGTGGCCGCGGCGCCTGAGGTGCTGCCGCGCAGGCGGCACACGCCGCGCACGCCCGAGCCCGCCACCACCTCCACGCCCGACACCGCGACGCCGCGCGCCAAGCGGCCGCTGGCGGACACCACCGCGCGCGACACGGGGTGCGTGGACGCGCGCGACAGCGCCGCCGCGCAGCGCGCCGCCAGCCCCGCCCAGTCGGCCTCCGCCAGCTGCGGCGGCGGCGGCGCCTCCTCCAGGTCCGAGCCCGACGTCACCGCCTCGAGGCTGGCGCTCAGGCTGGTGCTCAGGCTGGAAGCGGCGGACAGGCCGCCGGCGCCTTCGGCGGCGTCCGCTGCCGCCTGCTGGATCAGCGGGATCAGCGACATTGAGCCGGCGGCGCGAGTCGCGCCGCCGGCGGCCGCAGCCGCGCCCTCGCCCCCGGCCTCAGCGCCGGCGCCCTCATCCGCGCCCGGCTCCGGCAGCTCCGGCAGCAGCAGCGCCTCCGTGAGCCGCAGCTCGCCGGTGGTGATGGTGCCGGTCTTGTCCAGCGCCACGGTGCGCACGTCCGCCAGCGCGTCCAGCGCCGAGGCGCCCTTGAGCAGCACACCCTGTCAGCCGGCGCGCCGGGCACACAATATTCAGCACACACAGTACCGCAGCAGTGGCTGGTAGTCAAGTCGGAAGCCCTGGCTCCTACAGGCCCGAAAGAACCCGCACCTGACGCCGTGACTCGACCCCCCCCCCCCGCAGGTCGTCGCGAGGTCCCCACGCCCCACGCCCCACGCCCGCCGCACCCGCCGCGTGACGGCCGCCATGGAGCACACGTACGCCAGCGGCACCAGCACCACCGCGCACGGCGAGCCCGCCACCAGCACCCCCAGCGCGCGGTACAGCGCGCCGCCGGGCGCCTCCAGCAGCGGCACGCCCGCCGCAAGCAGCACCGCCAGCGCCGTCAGCGTGGCCGCCACCACGCCGCGGCTCCACAGCGCGCCCACGCGGTCCAGCAGCCGCGTCAGCTGCGGCTTGGAGGCCTGCGGGCGGGAGGTGCGCGGGTGCGGGTGCGGGCGCGGGTGGGCGCAGGGGCAGGGGCGGAGTTCAAGGTGGAGGCGCGGTGGCGTGATGTGGCGCTGCTCGCCGAGGCCACGGCGGAGGACGCCATCCCCGTACACATACCAACCCCAACCCCAACCCCAACCCCCGCAAGCCGCGCGCGCACCTGCGCCTGCGCCGCCATCCGCGCCATGCGCGCCGGCGTGCTGTCACCCGCCAGCGCCGTCACGCGCAGCACCAGCGCGCCGTCGTGGCTCAGCGCCCCCGCCGGCAGCCACGCGCCGCCCACCACGCGCGCCGGCTGGCTCTCGCCGCTGATGTGCGCCTGCGACACGGACGCCACGCCCCAAACCACCTCGCCGTCCAGCGGCACCTGCTCGCCCGCGCGCACCAGCACCAGCTGCCCCACCGCAACACTGTCCGCCAGCACCTCCCGGCAGCTGGACAGGTCCGGGCCCCCGCTGCCGCTGGTGCTTCCGTTGCCGCTGCTGCCAGTGCCGGTGGCAGGGCTGGCGGCGGCAGCGGCGCTGGCGCCAGTCGGCGCCGCCTCCAGCGCCACGAGCGTGGCTCGCTCCGGCATGGCCGCCCAGAGGCGCTCCATCGAGCCCTGGGCGCGCGAGGTGAACTGCGCGCGAGGGAGGGTGCAGGTGAGACCCCAGGAGCGCCGTGCGAAGACCCGCCGCAAAGCAATGTACGGTGTGTGCGGCCCGCCCGCCCACTGCTGGCGCCGTCACAGCCCGTCTCACCCGCTCCTCCAGGAAGTGCGAGATCTGGAACAGCAACAGCAGCAGCGCGCCCTGCGGCAGAAATAAAGCAAGGAGCCGTGGCGTAAGCAGCCGGTTACAGCCGGGAGACAAAGACGCCTCAGCGCCGGTCGCGCCAGGTCCAATGTGGGGCAGAGCAGCACGCCGCACGCCCTCCTCAAGCCCAAACCGCCCTTCCCCCACCCACCCCCCACCCACCCCACGATGATGTTTCCTTACGGCATTGGTTCACAGTAACCCCCACCCACCCCAGGCCTCCAACCCCAGCCCCACACACCCTCCCGCCCCCGCGACCCGACCCCTCACGGCCTGCCCCTCACCTCCTGCACCATGCCCAGGTACAGCGTGGCCAGCACCGCCAGCGCCATGAGCACGTGCGTGTCCAGCCCGCCACCCGCCGCCAGCGCCACGCTGGACACCGCCTGCGGCAGGCCCGACAGGCAGTAGGTGCCGGCCAGGCAGGCCGCCTGCAGGCCGCCCGCCGCCCGCTCGCCCAGCAGCGCCACCAGCGGCGGCAGGCCCAGCGCCAGGCTGGCCACGAAGAAGAGGATGGAGGCGACTGGGGAGGAGGAGGGGAGGAGGCGGGAGGGGCCGGGAGGGCGGGGGAGGAGATGGGGAGGAGCGAGGTCAGGGAGAAGGTAGGGCGGGGGGACTGGGGGGGAGCGGCAGGTTGGAGGCGGCAGGAGGCCACGACTGCTGGAGTGGTTTGAGCGGATGCCCCTGACAGCCCGCTGCCTTGAAGGCCGCACGCATGCATGTGTTCGAGGCCTACTCAGCAGCCCTTGCACGTGGTCAAGCGCCGCTGCGCGAGGCCGGATCTCTCGTACGTCCGCCAACTCACCCGCCATGCGCCCCGAGTGCTCGATGCGCGACGCCAGCTGCACCAACCCAACCACCCGCATGGCGCGGGTAGCCCAGTTGTCCGGGTAGTGGTCGTGGCCGTGGCCGTGGTGGTCGTGGTGGCTGTGGCCGTGGCCGTGGCTATGGTCGTGGTGGCTGTGCGCATGTCCGTGCCCGTGCGCATGGTCGTGCGAGTGACTCCCTGGCCCGTGCGCAAGATGGGCCCCCGGCGCCGCGTGACTGTGTTGGCGATGGTCGTGGTCGTGTTCATGGCCGTGGTGGCTGTGCCCAGCAGCTGCAGCGTGCGCGACGTGCCGGTGCGGCGCGTCGCCATGCGGCAACGATTTACGGCCGCCCCGAGCCGCGCGCTCTCCTGAGCCAGCCCAATGCGCCTGCGCTGAGTTGTAGCTTGGCGATTGCGACTGATGCCGGCCCGGGGCCGAGCTCAGAGGTGCAACCGAGCCATATCCCGACGCCTGACGCGCTGGGACTCTGCGCCGCGTGCTCGAGCCTGCGAGCTTGCCGCTGGCTGTAGATCCACAAGGCGCTGAGATACGCTCCATCGCTGAGGCATCACTGCGCCTGGCTTGCCATGGCGTTAATACGCGCGAAAAGGGCAGAGCTGCTACGCGCCCCAAACCAAATCGAGGTGGTAGGCAACTTATTGAATATGCTGGCGAGCAGGGGACCGCAGCGTGCATCCCCATGAAAATCGGCACTTTTCGCAGAGCCCTTCTTCTTTTTGCGTCTGCCGGTTGCAGTTCTCCACTTCCGATCTCTCAACTCCAACCCGACGTAAGGGTGAAGGAGTGGGGCGGGGACAATAAAATGCGCCAAGCAAGGTACAAACGTTCAGCGGTTCCCTGCGCCTCAGCCGGACAGGCGCAATTCCTACAATTCCGCTGGCAAGTTATATGAATGTCGCGGTTGCATGCAGTTGCAAATAAACACGCAATGGAGACAGGCACACAATTCGAGCGACTGGTTCCGGAGGATCGGCGTGGCCTCCGCGACCCAGTCTTGGCACCCCCCCTCCCCAAGGGCCCTATACCCCGACCCTGAAGCAGCCCCACCCGCACCTGTGCAACTGCCTGGCGCGAGGCGGGCTAGATAGATGGATGGCAGAGCGACCGGAGCAGCACTGCGCAGCGGGAGTGTGGACGTGGTCGTGTCGGAGCCATATCAGCGTGGACATGGCTACTTTTGGTGTGCTTTGTGGTTCAACTGTTGTTTCAGCGGCGGTCAGTTGTAGTGGCCTGGTGGGCAGGCTTTAGTCCTTTTGACGCCTCCAGCGGGGGCTCCCCGCGCCCACTCCTCTCAGGCCCTTGCACGTTGCAATCCCCCGGTCGCACCACAGCTGTTCTTCGGCCCCTGCTCCACCTCTTGAGTCTCGACCAGCCAATGAATGGCAACTTAGAGACTCCTGATACCGCAGTTCTCTTCAGCTCCCGCTGCTTGATATGAGGCCGCCCCTTGTACCCCACCCCCGCCGCCCGCACCCCCTCCGCCCGCACTGCCCCCGCACACGTGCCCGCACAGCCCTTGGCTGCCGGCTTTGACTTCCCCGTCAGGCTGCTGGCCTTCTTCCTGCTTTCCCATTCCCTGCCCTTCTCATGCGCCTGCCCAGGTTGCGACACGGCAGAACTGTGAAGGGGCGCGCTTAAATGCCAGCTAGGGTTAAATGGAGTTTGGGTGGGGTCCCGGTCCTACGCCAGGTGATGCGGGGCAACTGAGACTCAATTAATTGAAAGGTAGAACTGGTGCGTCTGCGGGCGGAGGCGGCCTTCTTTGTTGCATGAGGGCAGCGCTTGGATCGCGCGGTCGGCCGAGCGACAGCTCCTACGACGGGAGGCTCTGACGCATTTCTTGATGCTAAAACTGTATATACGCAATACATGCGTGTCAAAACGCTCATTGTTACAAGCTAAGGCGGCGGCCAGGCACCAGCGCTTATACAACCATTTGAACTTGACCTAGCCAGAGCCAGTCCTTGCACTCACCGACTGTGCTGCGAAACATTTTAGTGTCTCCATTTCGTGCTTGAATAGCGACAGGTGCTAGGATGGAGGCCTTGAGGTGCCAGTCGCGAGTCCTCGGCGCTGGCCACGCGGCTGCTACCGCCTCCTCAGTCCGGCGACCAACGCTCTCTCTAGCGTCGCATTCAGCAAGGGCGCCAGTGCAGCGGCAAGCGGCGTTCTATGACGCTGACCTGCCCCTGGCCAGCATCGCCAAGGCCACGCGCACGGTGCCAAAGGCCCCGAAGCCGACCGGCAACGCGGTGAACGACCTGGTGACAAAACTGCAATTGTGCTTCAAAATCTTCTTCCCCGACGAGGAGCCTAAGGTTAATGTGACGCCCAAGGAGGAGGTCAAGCGCCGATTGAAAATGGTGCTGGTGGCCGACCGCTGCGGCATGAGCCCCAACTCGCTCGGCGAGCTCAAGCGGACAATTGCTCGTGCGCTGCAAGACTTCGTGGAGCTTGAGTCGGAGGACGCGATCGAGGTGAGGACGTGGCCGTGTTACTGTTGCAACCCCCCGCCTGCAAGCCAAGTCTGTGCGCCCCGCGCCGCGTCCGTGACCGGCTAGTTGCGTTTGCACCCACACTGACGTGATCGAGAGCTCCCATAGCATCCGTTGCCGAGCAAAGCGTTCCTTGTGAAGCGCCATGTGCCCCGGCCAGCGAAAGCCTGGCTCTCCCATCGGCCCGATCCTTCCCGACTTTCGTGGATTCCAACCTTGCCAACACGCGATCCCACTTACCCGGCCACAGGTCAACATCAGCGACGACCCCGGCCTGGGCACGGTGTACTGCGTGGCCATCCCGGTTCGCCGGGTCAAGGCGGAGAGCCGCTTCGCGGAGGGGCGGCTGGAGGCCGGCCCCGACGGCGTCTTGTTGGAGTGGGACCCCACCGACCTGCACTCCGACCCCTCCAGCCGCTTCCCGCTGGGCTGCTGAGGTTCTGGCGCTAAAAGTGTACGCCCGAGGCTTGTAGTGTGGGACTGCGACTTCGGGCATGGTACTGACTGCTTGGGACTCGTGCGGCGATGGTCGGGTCGGCCAGGTTGCAGACGGTCAGCCGGGCGGGGGGGGGGTGTTGCAATGTCTGGCGATGGGACAATTGCGCGTTGCGGGTGAATGCGCTGGAAATTCAGTGAAGCGGTGCGTGACTAGGCAGGGTTAAGGACGTATACGGTAGGTGCATAGTTCATCCATGAATTCAGTAGAGAGCAGGGACTGTCTGTGGTCCTGGACTTTTGCGCACTTGCCACGCTTTAGGTGGCCTTGGGGGCCACGCCATGTGCGGCGAGGGCGCATACCCTCGCCTTCACACTTGAACGAGGAAGACATGTACGGGCCCGTACTGCATGTACATTACCGCCTACAGCGGGCGAAACGGGCACAAGTTCGCTCAAATTGATCAGCTTCCAGGCACCTTGCAACGGTGCCACCCATCGTGATGTAACCTTGACCAACTAGCTGCTGTTCCGCCGTGCACCCCTCATGCGGCGCTGCATACGCAATCGGAGGGAACGTCAGACAACGCAGGTCAGATGGGCGTGTCATGACGATAGATCCGGGTCAAGCGCCATATTGCCAGCGCCTACGGTATTCACAGGCATTTTGCAGGAGCAGCGTTGTCTGCCTGGCACATGTTGTGAAGGCGCCTTGTTGTTCGACTCGGGCAATCAAATCGAGGCCTCTCCGGCCGCTGCCCCATAGCTGTTGGATCCGCCCAGAACCGGGAGGCACAGGCTATGAAACCTTACAATGTAGCTCCCCGTGGAGCCTGGGTCTCTGTGACGGGCTGCCGAATGTGCAGTGACAACGCAGGCACTGCTGCCCCTCCTGCATGCTGGCACACCTACATGTCCACACGCTGCTCATCCTGATACGTGCTGCCGCTCCCGCGTCATATAATGATAAACTCAGGATAAACTCAACCACAAATCGTGCACGAGCCTGTCATGATACAATACCTGCATTCAATGCACAATGCATACCATACACACAGACGGAAGATGCGGCGCATGGGCAGGCCCGCCCAAAGAAGGGAACAGAAACTCGGACGCGCGGCTTTAGACACCCCGAAAAGCGACGACCCAACACAGCAAACGAGTCATGAATGGCGCTATGTCACCTATGTGACACGCGTGTGCACCAGAGGGCAGGCGTGCTCGGCCCGCTCCGGCGCTCGCCCACCACGGCAAGAAAGCACAACCTCACACGCGCTCGGAGGAGCTGTGCACCTAGCACAGTAATGGTGAAGCTGCTGGCCGTATGCCTTAAGCCTCCTCCAGCCTGCTGACCCAGCCACTTCTATTGCTACAAAAGACTGAGCCTTAGATGATGCCCCATTCTGGGGGGCCGTGCTTGGGCATGCCTTTCCCGTGTCGCATGAGGATACGTGCACAGTCCCGGTGATGAAGCTTCGTTTGCGTGACCCGCCTCCGTCACACCGACACAAAACCCCCGACTCCAATCCGGCGAAATTAATCACACACATATTCGCTGCGCTCAGCAGCATTTCGTTCAAGCCTTGCAGACATCCTGCATCGACATGGTACACAAGTCTTGGGCGCAAGGCCTGGGCCTAGCTATGCTTAACACCCGGAGCTACTGCATCACTCCCGGACTCGGACTCGCCTTCCGATCGCTCACTACGACATACACACACGCTCTGCATTCGTTCACTCAAACCAGCCTGATGGCCAGTTGCCGCGCCTCTCCACACGACGACGACGGGAGCTGGACCGCCGGCTACTGGGGCGCCCCCGCCGCGCGCCCCGGCCCGTCCTCCTGCGGCGCGCTGGCGGCCGTCTCCGCCCCCGCGCGGAAGCCCCCTGCCACCGCGCTGGTCCTCGCCGGGGTCGCCGGCGCCTCAGCCTCAATGCTGGTGGCCCTGCCCGCAGCCCCTGCTGCCACACTTGCTTCAGGGGGCATCCGCAACACGACCTCCTCGCTCTGCAACGCATCGTCCGCGCCGCAACCGGCAGCAGCAGTAGCAGTACCAGCAGTAGCACCAGTAGCAGCAGCTGACTCAGCCCGCTCTAGCCCCCCGCCTTGTTGATACCAAGGTTCCGCTCCGCCCACCACCTCCCGCACCGCAGGCTGCACCGCTGGGCTGCTGCCGGCAGCGCCGCGGCCCGCCTGGACCGGCACGGCCCCGCGGGCCTGGAGCTGCTGCGCCGCCGCGCCCACCGCTGCCGCGCCTGCGCCACCGCCACTGCAGCCGCCCGCTGCATCCGGCGCTGCCGCCGCGGCGCTCGCATCATCCAGTCGCGCCGCCGCGGCTGCCGCCGCGCCCGCCGGCGCCCGCGCGTGCCGAGACTGCAGCTCCACCGCCCCTACGTGCGGCCGCGACCCCGTCGCCGTCACCACAACACCGCCGCCACCAGCGCTTCCGCTTGTCCCATCCTCCGCGGCCGTCGTGTCACCGCTGGCAGCTGCGTCCGCGTCTGCCGCCGCCGCCGCTAGCGTGGCCTGCTGGACGGCGCCCTGGTCCTGCTGCGCCGCCTCTCGCTCCATCTGGGCCATCCGGTCCGCCCACAGCGCCTGGGGGCCGAAAACGCAGGCATTGAGGCGCGGTGTTCAGCATGTCAGGTGAAGGGAAGAAGTAAGCAGGGAACGTGTGAGCAAACGGCGCGTGCGAATGGCCGCAGCGCCGTGCATGGATCCGCCCCTTTGTAATTTGTGCTCAACAAGCCACACTCCGTGCGAGGACCGCGCCGGCGCCGACGCACCTGCCGCTGCCCCGCCAGCCGCGCGGCGCGCATCTCCCGCCGCCGCGATCGCCGCCGCGCCCTCTCCCGGCGCACGACCCAGGAGCGCACGCACAGGTAGATGACTATGAGCAGCACGATGGCGGCGGTGAGCGCTGCCAGCACGATGGTCAAGATGTTTGCCAGCGGCCACGGCATGTCTGCGAGGCGGGGCCGGGAAATTCCAGGCATGATAATGGCACAGCGCCAAGACGTAAGTGCGCCACAACGTAACCCCACCCGCCCCTTTTCGATCCGGCTCCCTCAGCTCCACACCACAACGCCCGCGGCCCCGCCCAGGCGCCCACCCCCTACTCACCCGAGCTAGAGTTGCTGCTTGACAGCCTGACCGGCACACTGTTGCCGTCAGAGCCCGCCGGCGCCGTCGTCAGGCTCATGACCTGGCGCCAGCCGAGCGCCTTGATCGCATCCGGCACGCTGCCCTGGCCCGGCCGCGCGAACGGGTTGGGGCCGTACGTGCACAGCGCGGAGGCGGCGGCGACTTGGTCGCTTCCGTCGCAGTATCCGCCGGCGTCGGCGGCCGCGCTGGAGGTGCCAGGCGAGCGGCCGCGGCTGCTGCCGCTGGCGCTGCTACTGCCGGAGGCGTCGGAGCCGCTGCCGGCGCTGGCGTTCCCGGTGGC
This sequence comes from Chlamydomonas incerta, assembly GCA_016834605.1. Lineage (NCBI taxonomy): Eukaryota > Viridiplantae > Chlorophyta > Chlorophyceae > Chlamydomonadales > Chlamydomonadaceae > Chlamydomonas > Chlamydomonas incerta. The sequence goes on from JAEHOC010000010.1 coordinate 474,138, forward strand.
GGCGGCGGCGGCGGCGCTGGCGTCGGGCAGCGTGAGGCGCTGGAAGCCAGGCGTGAGCCACTGCGCCAGGCTATACCTGTGAGGGCAATGGCGAAGGCGAAAACCATCAGAGCTCGGCCACCTCTCAAGGCGCAACCGCGCAAGACTACCAGCCACACAAATAAACACCGTTGACCAGGCACGAACACCGGTACATCAGCTTGTTGCAATTCCCGATGACTCTCAAGCTCTTCCCGGCCGGCTGGCTTACGTGATGTTTGTCTGGCTGTCCACGCAGTTGACCTGGTACAGCCACAGGATATAGAGCGAGGTGGAGTCCAGCGATGGCGCGTTGGCGGGGCAGGTCAGCTGGTTGCCGCCGCCGCCCAGCGCCAGCATCAGCAGGCAGCGGCAGCTCCACACCACCGGCGGCAGCAGCTGCAGGGTGGGCGGCAGGTCCAGGGTGAGTCAGCGGCCGGGTGTGGCCGGGGGAGTGCCACGGGCACACCATGCAGCCGCGTGCGGAGCGGTCTCTGGAAAAAGCTTGTCTTTGCGCCTTTCGCCATAATTCCACCTACCCTGAACACGAAGTCAGGCACTGAGCCCGACAGCCGGTTGTAACTGCGCGCACGCGAGGCACAGGAGCGGAGCGGAGGGGAATACATGTCAAGGAGGGAGGCGGGCGCCGTTCGACCCCAGGGCAAGAGAGCAAACCAAAATTGCCACGCGGATGACCCAACTGCAAGCACCCGCTATCACACCCACAGCGGAACACGCCCCCACGCTCTCCCCTTTTTCTGCTGCCCTTCAGTGCTGCATTCTGTACCGCGTTTCCAACCATCCTTTGCAACCTGAACTACCGGTGACCATGAATGTAGCCCCCGGCCCCCCGCCCCCGCCCCTGCCCCCCGCGCCGCACCTGAGGTCCAGCACGCGCGGGAAGCTGGGCAGCGCTCCCTGCACGCTGAACACCGCCAGCTGGGACAGGTAGGAGGGCACGGTGCCGGACAGCGAGTTGTGGCTGAGGTCCAGAACCTGCGGGGCGGCCGGGTGGAGAGGGGTGGAGGGGAAGGCGGGTTACATTCGTGAATGAGTAAAGGGGGCAGTCTTTCCCATTCCCAAATCAACCATTGCCGATGCCGAGTGGGGCTTGGCCATCAGCAGTGCGGAGCTGGGAGCGCAGCTCCCACGCGTGAATGCGATCCTGCATGCCGGCGGCCACGGGCCCCCTGACTGACCTGCAGGCTGTTGGGCGTGCTGCGCAGCTTGAACGCGAACAGCGCGAGTGTGCCGCTGATATTGTTGAAGGAGGCGTTGAGGTAGATGAGCTGGCTGGAGCCGGCCAGCAGCGAGGGCAGGCCGCCTGCGGGCGCGCGGACGGGTTTGGCGCGGGACACAAGCGTTACAGCATTGCATGTCAGCGCCCGGGCCCTGAATCGGGGACGCGGGCGTTTGCACAGACCCGCGGCCCCCCGCCCCCCAAGTCGGTGCCTGCCCCCCGGCTCAGGCAGGTGCTCTCGCAACCCAGCCAGCCAGCCACCCAACCAGCCCACCCGCCCGCCCGCCCGCCCGCCAGCCAGGCCCCACATACGGATAATGCACGACGCACCCGAGAAGCGGTTGCGGCTGAGGTCCAGGAAGCGCACCGAGTCCAGCTGCGTGCGCGGCAGCGGGCCGGACAGCGCGTTGGCGGAGGCGTTCAGGATGATGAGGCCGGGCGGCAGCGGGCCCGGCAGCGGCCCCGTCAGCGCGTTGTTGTCCAGGTACAGCACCAGCACCGAGGGCGGCAGGCCTGGGCGGGCGGGCGGGAGGGCAGGGGGCGGGAAGGGAGGGAGGCAGCGGGTTGCGGTCAGAGGGAGGCGGCGCGGTTTGGGAGAAGGAGCGCGGCCGTCACCGGGCGTGTGGAGATACCGACATACCGTACGTCCTGCGCATGCGCCCAGCGCTGAAGCGCACTGCGCGTGCGCCTGCACAACGCCCGCTCACCTGGCACACCGCCCCGCAGCACGTTGCTGCCCACATCCACGTACGTCAGGTTGACGCAGTCCGACCAGCCGTGCATGATCCCGACGCCCGCGTCCGCATCCCCCCCGGCCCCGCCCGCGTCGCCGCCACTTCCGCTGCCCGCGGCGCTGCCACCGCCGCCCGCCGAAGACGAGGGCGGCTCAAGCGCCGCCCCCGCCGCCGCCGGCAGGCCCGGCGGCGGCGGCGGCGGCGGCGGCGCGCCAGCTATCCCGCCCACCAGGCCGGCCTCCAGCATGTCTAGCGTGTAGAGCGTGGGCGGCAGCGCCGGGATGCCGCCGCCCAGGCTGGTGCCCGAGGCGTTCAGGTGCACCAGCGCCGGCGGCAGCGCCGTGAGCGGGCCGCGCAGCGCGGGCGAGCCAGACACGTCCAGGTGCCGCAGCGAGGAGGCGCCGGACCAGTTGCCGGGCAGCGCTGCGCGCGGCGGGGCGCAGCGAGGGCGGTTCAGGCGAGGGCGTGCAACAGCGCTACCAATGGGAGACACAACAGGTGCATAGACGGGCGCGGCACTGCGCACGCGCGCTCCACGCCCCCGCGTCCACCAGCTTCCTAACCTTGCAACCCCTCCCCTCCCGCCGACCCCACTCACACGTGAGCGCCAGGTTCATGGCCAGCTGCAGCTCCACCAGCCCCGCGTGCGCCGCCAGGCAGTCCGGCACCGGGCCCGACAGCCCGTTGCCCGACAGCGCCAGCAGCCGCCGCCCCGGCGGCGCCAGGCCCTCGCAGGAGCCCGCAGCCGCCGGCTGGGCGGCGGCGGCGCCGCCGCCGCTGCCGCCATCCGTGGCGCCACTGCCGCTACTGCTATTGCTACTGCCGCTATTGCTACCGCTGCTGCTACTGCCGGCGGTGTTGTTGCCGTACGTGTACGCCAGCGGCCCCGTGAGGCTGGCGTCGGTGAGCACCACGTGCGACAGCGCCGGCGAGGCCAGCAGCGGGGCCAGCGAGGACTGCGCGGGGTCCACCACAGGGTTCCTTGCATGGTGATGTACGGTATTTGTGGTTGCGGGGGTGAGGCGGAAGGAGCACAGGGCGCCCTAACGGACCCGCCTCACGCCCAACCATGACCTCCTCGACCCCCGCCACAGCGACCGCTCCCGGCGGGCCCACCTGCCGCCCCTCCGCCCCTCCTCCAGCCCCACCCACGCCGCCCCTGCCCCTGCCCCTGCCCCCTCCCGCCCGCTCACCAGCGGGAACTCCAGCGCGCTCAGCGACACATCCAGCCACGCCAGCGACGTCGCGGCCGCCAGCCCCGCCAGCGCGCCCCAGCTGCCGTCGCAGTCCAGCGCCGCCGGCATCCACAGCTTAAGCAGCGACGCCGTGCCGCCGCCGGCGGCCGCCGCCATGCCGGGCCCCATGGCCGGCCCCGTGGGCTGCGAGCACAGCACCTCCGGGAAGCTGCACACCTCGGGAGCCCGGGGCGCGACGGCGGCGGTTGGCCGCGGGCTGGCGAGCGCCGCGCTCAGCAGGCTGAGCCTGTGGCGGGTGGTGAGCGGGGCGAGGTGGGCCGCTCAGGCTGCGTCGGCGCGTGCAGCCGGCGGCGCTGCTCCGAGATGTACTCAACGCGCCACACGCCCGCAGCTCCCTGCCCCCATCCAACCACGCCCTCCTCCACCCGTGCCGTGCACATGGACGGCTGCCCCCACCCGCCCCACCCACAACTTCGTAACATTGCAACCTCCACCCCACACCCTATCCCCCCTCCGCACCCCCATCGGTGCGCGCGCCCCCTGCTGTCTCCCTTGCTACACTCCCTTGTACCACCACCACCACCGCCCCCACCTGGTGCACCACAGCCCCACACTGCGAGGGCGGCAGCACTGCGCGCCCAGCTCCGCCAGCAGCCGCGCCTCCCGGCCGCTGAGCGCCGCGTCGGCGCGGTGCACGTGCGCCAGCAGCGTGAACTGCAGCCCCAGCAGCGAGTAGTTCTGCAGGGGTGGGGTGGGGGACGGAGGGCGGGTGGGGCAGGAGGGTTTGGGGCAGGAGGCGGGTGGGGAGGAGGGTTTGGGGCAGGCGGCGTGGGGCAGGAGGGGCGAGAGAGCGCGAGGCCACGTCCATAGGCGGGCACGTGGGGGTTGCAAGGATGTTTGGGGGTGAGAAGCAAGGGGCAGGTCGTGCCAGCCCCCGCCCCGCCCCGGCAGCACCACGCGCTGAGCACACGCACACGCATATTCACACGCAGTGCGCACACGCGCACGCAAACGCGCACCCGGGTCCACCCGGCGCACCTCCAGGTACAGGGTGACGTTGTTGCCGCCCAGCTCCGCCGCCGCCAGCCCGAACACCAGCTCGGCGGCGTCCATGCGCCGGTACTCGCTGCTGGAGTTGCGCCGGCTGCGGCCCACCTGCAGGCGGCAGCGGCGGCAGCAGAGGCGGCAGCGGTGCGGGGGCCGAGCAGGGGCGCTAAGAGGGGGCCGTGGCTGTGCGGGTGGAGGTGCGGGCCCACGCGTCAAGCCACCCCCAGAAGGGTCTCTGGGAGCCGGCAGGCACCGATATGCAGCAGAAGTCCGCCCAGGATGCAACCCCCACTGCTCTCAGATGCATGCATGGTGATGCCGGTCCGCCGGTGTTATAGTCCCAGACAGTCTTGCGTGCATGGTGCTGCCGGGACCGGATGACTGGCAGCATCACCATGCATGCAAGACCGTGTGAGACTATACCGGCGACGCAACTGACACGGCACCCGTTTGGCGGGCGTGTCGGCAGGAGGCGTGCACGCAGGGCCCCTCCCTTAACTGCGCGGATTAGACCCCCAAACCCCAAACCCAACCCGTTCCTGCGTCTCACACACACCAGACCTCCTTCCCGACCGACGCACCAGCAGACTGGCTGTGAGGCGCGGCCCCACGCCGCGGACGTGTACCTGTGCGAAGAAGGGTTAGGCGCACACACAAGGTGGGGCGGATGGTGCTTCAGGGAAATAGGTCGCAACAGCAACGGGAGAATCAATAGAATCAATATTACCCCTGGGACCCGGTCCCTTAGTGGCAGAGGGTTTCGAGTTCGACGAGGCCTGCACGCGTGGGGTTCACGAAGCCCCTAGCGTCTCTGTCGCCCCTTCCGACCCCGAAGAGTACTGCGCCTTTTATAGAGGCCAGTCGTGGGGTTTGGTGGCAACGCAACTGACGCGGCTGTCACAGCCCTGAGAACGGTCGAGCGGCGTGTCGGCAAGACTCGGGTCACACCGTGGCGAAGTCTACGAACGTCTCGTAGTAATTTTGAGCGCCTTCACGTACCTTCAACACGTCATTTGGCCCTAGTTGCTCTGGAGTGGCGAGCACGTAGCCCACGGCGCGTCGACTACTCAGAACGCCCTCCAACACGCAACTCTGAAGCGACGAGCTCCAGGTCCCGCTCACGCACTGCAGCGCTGCTGCCTTCAGCAGTGCGTCTTGCAATATCACGACAAGCAAGCAGGACCACGCGCGCGAAGCCTTGTGTTGTGGCATTCCGCCTGCCGCTCGACTAGCTCGCACTAGCGAGCCAGGTGGTAACCAATACTGTTACAGATGCATAGCGAAGAAGTTGAGCTTCGCCCGCCCGGCGACCGAGGCAGGATAAAAAACGAGCGGACGACCTTCAAGGAAGCTGGAGTTCAGGCATGATTAGACTCAAATCTACAAGCACATTGGTAAAGCTCCCCAAGTAAAATTGATGGAGGTGCGGCAGGTGGGGTAGAGCTCGAGTTTCGCGCTGCATGGGCATAAGCCCTCAAGTTGCAAGGCAGCCAGCTGCGACACAGAAGTTGTAATTAAGCAAACTTTAAGCTTCATAATGCTGTCTTGAACACCGGGCCACCTGCAATTTATACAGTTTCGCAGCTAGCCCCCGCACCAAGGCCCTACAGAGCAGATGTAGACGGCCGTTGAGTGGAACAGTAATACTTTGCGTATTGGAGGCTCTGCAAGCAATAGCAAGGTGAGCCCATGGGAGTGCGGTCGCGAACTGAATGGCCTGTGAATGCCGATCTGTTGCTGCTAACTGCACATAAATCACGCATGCTGCACAATTACCGCGAGAGCCAGCTTGACACAAACCACGGAGTCGGGCTTGCAACATGTCGAGGGGTTCGCGGGCGCAATTTGTGCGTGCGCTTCCTGTCGCCTCGCCGGGCGGCACCGGACACATCTAACATCACACATTCACACTGCGCCTAGCGCGTTGTCGACAACCCGCGACCAACAGTTCGCCCTCCGTCGGGCTTCTGTGCAGCACCCTCAGAAGCAGAGGCTCGCTCGCCCGCTAACCGGGCGCGGGCCCGTCTCACACTTTCGCCGCCCCGCCCGGCATGAGCGCACCTCAGGGCGGGGGCGGCGGCGGCGGCAGCGGTGGCGGTAGCAGCAGCAGGGCTGGTGGCGCTAGCGCAGGCGCCGGCGCTGGCGCCGCCAGCAGCAACGGCGTTTCCGGCGGCATTACCCGCGGCTCCTCGGGTCTGTCGACGTCAGCCTCCACGCCGCCGCTGACGTCCAGCGCTAGCATGCGGGGACTGGGCGCAGCAGCTTCCGCCGCCGCCGCCGCCGCGTCTGGGGCCGCGGGCACCCCGTCGACGTCAGGCGCCGCGCCCGCCCCCCTGTCGCTGCGGGCGCAGTCGGCCCGGGTGCTCGCCAGCAGCAACAGCACGCCGGGCGCCGTCAGCTGCGCCCCCAGTGGCAGCGCCGCCGCCGCCGCCGTGATGGCAGCTGTCACAGCGGCGGCGCAGCGGGGCGGCAGCGGCAGCGCCGCCGCACCCGGCTCCAGCGGCGGCGCCGCCGCCGGCGGCACGCCGCGCACCTCCAGCAGCGGCGCGGCGGCGGCCGCCAGGACCGCGCCCGGCGGCCCGGTAGGGTCAAGTCAGGCGGCCGCCTCAGCCTCCGGCGGGGGCGGTGGCGGCGCCGCCGCCGCGCCGCACAGCGCGGGGCACCTGCCGGCGCAGCACAGCCTCATGTCTTCGCGGTCGGTGCCCAACGCGCCGCTGCCGGCGCCGCACCGCATGAACAGCTCCTCATCCATGTCTGCCACCCCGGCCTCCTCGGCGCACGGCACACCGGGGGCGCCCACGCCCACGCATGCCGGCGGCGGTGGAGGGAGCGGCGGCGGTGCGGCCACCGCGGCAGCGACTGCCGCTGCGGTTGCCGCGGCGGTCGCGGCGGCGGCGGCGGGGCCGGCGCCGCGCGGCGAGGGCGGCGGTGGCTCGCGGCCGCCGCTCGCGCCGGCCACGACCAGCGCGCGGGCTATACTTGGCAGCAGCGGGGGCGGCGCTAGCTCAGGCAGCGGCGGCGGCGGCGGTGGGGGAAGTGGTGGGGGTGGGCTTCCGCCGAGGACGGGGTACGGGAGTGGCGGCGGCGTCGCAGCCACCCCGGCAAAGCAGGTTGCTTCCGGCTCCGCAGCAGCAGCACCCACAGCCTCCTGGTCGTCCTCTAGCCCACCGCCCGCCAACAAGGCCGCGGCAGCAGCGGCAACAACCGCGGCAGCCACACCCGCCGCTGGACCGAAGCAGCCTGGCGTGACCAGCGCGGCCACGCCGGCATTGCATACCAGCACCAACTCCAAAGCCAACGCTCCCCCGCACACGCCCCTCAACCTCCACCACGGCTCTGCCTCCACACCAGCCAGCCCCTCGCTCCGCGCGGCCGCCGCCGCCGCCCTCGCCTCCACCGCCGGCACGGCGTCACCGCGGCCCACGTCACCGCCGCCGCAGCCGCCCAACCACCACCCCTACCACAACGACCCCAACTCCGCCACCTCCTCCGCCGCGCCCGTGCCGCGCAGCACGCACGGCACGGCGGCGGCGGCGCTGGAGGCCTCGCTCTCGCGCGCCGGCCTGGTGGCGGTTGTGGACTTGTGTGTGGCTCTGTACAAGTTCGTGAACATTGAGCTACACAGCCAGGGCTGGTACGCGGTGCGCGTGCGGGTGGTGCACAGCCCCGACGTGACGTGTGTGGTGCACACGGTCGTGCAGCAGACGCCGCCGGCCCCGGCGGCCGGCGGCGCGGCAGCTGCCGGCGGCGCGGCGGCGGCTGGCGGCGCGGTGGTGGGAGCAGGCGGCGGAGGCGGCGCGGCGCCGGGTGGGCACGACCGGGCGAGCCCGGTCAGCGGGGGCGGAGGTGAGCATGCAGCTGGGTTTGCGAGGGTTGTACGTGAGTGTGTGTGTGTGGGGGGGGGGAGGGCAGACAGCAGGTGTGGAGGCGCGTATACCGATGACCGATGACGTCGGCCGGCGTGGGAAAGAGATGGTTTAGCTTGGGCTGGTGTTCACAACCTCCACACGCAATCTACCGTAATCCCGCAGTGGACGCCGCGGCCGTGAAGCGCCAGGGCTGGGTGGTGGACGAGTCGGCGTGCTCCTTCCGCAGCGGCGTGTTCCGCATCCGCTACTGCTACGAGGAGGTCAAGCTGCAGACGGCGGTGCAGATGAGGCTGTTCCTGGGCAACCTGCAGGTGGGGGCTGGCGGCGGCGGGAAGCGGCGGGAAGGGGGCAGGGGAGCACAGATGTATCCTGTTTCTGCCTTTGTTGGCACACACGGCCACACGCCCCCCTGCGCGCCTGAATGCCCGCCGCCAGGCGCTGCCCAACATGGACGTGACGCTGGAGTTCGAGCTGCTGTTCCAGGAGGCCAACCTGGACAAGTGAGGCGGCAGCGGGGGCGGCTGGGGCGGCTGGGGTTGCAGGGGCGTCTGGGGCAGGGGCGCTCGCAAAAACGAGAACTTAATACGGTTGGGGAAGAGAGAGTGAAGGAAGTGGAACGGGCGTACCGATGGCCGATGCTGAAGTGCTCCCTTAATCATGCATGGAACTCCCCCCCGCTTCAGCTTGGTTTAGCTTGGGATGGTATTCACAACCCCCCCCCCCCCCGCGCCAGCCCCGCCGCCGTGCCGGAGGAGTTCCACCTGCGCAGCGTGGCGCGCGAGTCGGTGACGCTGGCGGGCTGCTCCGCCGGCCTGGCGCACTTCCACGGCTGCACCTTCAGCGACGAGCAGTTCGGGCTGTGCGCGGCGGGGCTGTTCAGCCAGCTGGCGGGCTTCGCGCCGCGGGAGACGCTGGACGGGTGAGGAGGGGCTAGAGGGCGGCTGGGGCGGGACGGGCAGGGTCGAGGGTGGGGTGGGGCGCGCTTGGGTGTGGGGTGTGGCCCGTGTGGGGTGTGGGGTGTGGGAGGCGGGTGTGTGTGGACGGCGGGGATGGTCACTGTGCGGATGAGGCGGGGAAGCCGGTGCCGCCCTGCACTGCTTCTGCACTTTTTAATCATTCTTGCAACCCCCCTTGTCTGCAGGTTGCGGCAGCGGCCCAACGGCAGCAGCAACTGGCTGTGCCACTTCGCTGGCGACGGGCGGCGAGGCGCGCCGGACAGGTGGGCAGGGCTGGGCGCCGCCGCTGGGGCGCGGTTGTGTGGTCTGCGCCTGTGTCTGAGCTCTAGAGTGCTGCAGCGGCGCAGCGCGGGGCCCTGCCTTCCCGCCCAGCCTTCCCGCCCGGCTGGCGGAGAGGTCATGACGGACCACTCCTTCCACTCCTTCCACGCAGGGGCAACGACGCCGGCCCCTCGCTTCTGGGCGGCGGCGCCACGGCGCAGGTGGTGCGTGTGTCCACCTCGCGGGCCGCCGACACGGTGGACTTCTCGGACCAGGTGCGTGTGGTTGTAAACAAGGGCCGGGCAGAAGGGCAGGGGCGCGGCGCGCATGGCGCTCGAGCGAAGCGGCCGCACGCGGTGCTTCGCGCCCTCATTCCGCCGGCAGTCAGCCCGCCCGCTGCCGTGCCTGAAAACGTGCGCGTGCGCCCCTGTCCGCAGGAGCTGCGCAAGAAGGTCATCCGCATCTTGCACGCCGTCATCGAGGCGCCATCCGTCAAGGTGAGCCCCGAGCCCAGCTGCCCACTTCACTCCACTTCGCCCGCGCCTAAACCCCGGCGCATGGCTGTCATCCTGCGCCCCACAACCCACGCCCACCGCCCCAACCCCCACGCGCACATGTGTGTTTGCCTCCCTGCAGCACGGCGCGCAGGCCATCCCCACGGAGGCCGAGCGCCACGAGCGCATGCTGGCAGCCTTCAGCCTGCTGGTGGAGACGCACAAGCGCTCGCGCGACCGCGTTGCTACAGCCCTGCGGCTCGCGCCGCCCGAGTGCTACAGCCCGCAGACGCTGGAGGTGCTGCGCAAGCTGCTGGCGGAGCAGCACGGCGCGGGCACGGGGGTGGGCGCGGGGCAGCAGGGGCTGGGCTCGGCGCCATCCACGCCGCCGCGGTGGCCCGCCGGCGGCGCGGCCGGCGCCGGCGCGGCGGCGCCGCAGGCGCCGGCCAGCCCGCTGCGCAGCGGCACGCCGCGCGCCTCGCAGCAGCTCGCGAAGATTGGCGCCGCTGCCGCGGCCGCCGGGGCGGCCGCGGGCGGCGCCGGCGCGGCCGGCGCCGGCGAGGGCCCCGTGGCCGTCCCCAGCCTGGGCCAGTTCCGACTGGCGCTGCAGCAGCACCGCACCACGGCGGCGGCGCTGGGGCAGCTGGACGCGCTGCTGGAGGGCCTCAGCCGCGACGCGCGCACGGACTGGTCGGTGCTGGGCTGGGTGCTGCGCACGGCGCCGCGCGAGCTGATGCGCCACCTCAAGCTGCTGTGGGAGGGCGAGCAGCCGGACGCCGTGCTGCCCTTCATCGTGAGGCAGATCTCTCTCCCGGGCGGGGGGGGGGGAGGGGAGGAAGGGCGGAAGTGGATACGCTAGGCGCTCGAATGGACCAGCAAAATAGAAAACTCGGCAAGATTGGTGCGCGCGGCGTCCGGTGGGGCAAGCGTGGTCCGACCTGCATGTGTCGTCCTCCTGCACTGTTGCTGCTCCGCAGGTGTGGGACGTGGCAGCCGCTCGAGACGCCATCGCGGCCAGGGCGGCGCAGCACCGTCTGGTGGGTCGGGACATACACCGCCGCCGCCGCTGCGCTTGCGCTGTAGGCATCCCGCTTGAGCGCAACCTCCGCTTCACCATGCATCCATAGCGACTCCAGGCCCCCGCTCGACCCGAGCCGCTGACTGCCCCCTGCTGACTGGCCTCCGCCCCTGCCGCCCCCCGCGCCGCCGCCCGCCCGCCCGCCCGCCCGCCCGCGCAGGACCTGCGCGCCCAGCGCTTCCCGCTGCCTGCGGTGCAGACGTCGTCGCTGTGGGGCTCGCCCGGCGACCAGCCGGTGCTGCTCATCGACGACTCGCAGGTGGGCAGCGGATGCGTGCCTGCGTGCGTGCGTGACAGTGTGCCTGCCTTGAGATGTGCCTGACGGTGTGCCTGACGGTGTGCCTGACGGTGCGCATGGAGGTGTGCATGGCGACGTGGCAGCGGGGTTCCCGGGGGTGTGGCATGCCGCCACCCGCCTCAACCTGCGTGCTGCCATGTCCACACATGCAGGGCGTCAAGTGGCTGCAGGAGAGCGAGCAGCACTTTGACGCCAGCTTCCGGCCGCGGGTGAGAGCGAGAGGCCGGGCCGCCTGAGGGCTTGGAGGGCAGCACCACACGGGGCACACAGCCGCTTTGCCGCCGCACCGCGACACAGGCCAACATCTCTTCACCTCGTACCATGGGCCGATCGCACCCGCTCACCATGTCTGGCTGCCCACCGCCTGCCGGCGCCGCAACAAACTCCCTCCCTCGCAACGCGCACGTTGCAACACTCGGCGCGCACGCCCCCGCCCCCACGCCCCGCAGGACGAGACGCACGTGGCCATCTTCGTGCACGGCTTCCAGGGCGCCGCCACGGACCTGTGCCTGGTCAAGGCGCACCTGATGCTCATGTACCCCTACCTCGAGTGCTTCAGCAGCAAGACGAACGAGGTGGGCCGAGGCGCGTGGCGTGTGTGGCGCGTGTGGCGCGTGTGTGGCGCGTGGTGGGGGTTGGTGTGGGGGTGGGTCTGGAGGGTGCACGGGTCGTGGTGGAGGGACGCGAGCGCTCTTGCACTGCGCGTGTGGAGGCCTTACCATTGCACTGCGACCAGTTCCCCCCACGGAACCCTTCTCCGCCTAGCAAGCGCCTGGATGCGCCCACGCCTTTCCCCACTTCCTTAACCAATCATGAATGTAACCTTCCGTGTGCACGGAACCCCTGGTCCGCAGGGCAACACGCACGACTCGCTTCAGGAGATGGGCAAGCGGCTGGCGGCGGAGATGGCTGAGGTGCTGGCGCCCTTCGCGCGCTCCACTCGCAGGCCACTGCGCAAGATCACGCTCGTGGGTGCGTGGCGCGCGCCCCGGGGGGCACAGGGAGGGGGCTACATGGGCGGGGCCACAGGAGGCACAGGGCGCCAGGGCAACGTCAGGGCAGAGTTTGGCTGGGATGCAGCGGGCGTCGCTCCCTGCAGCGCGGGACGTGCGAGACTACGCCCTACGCCCCACACGACCGCCGCCACCCGTCCAACCCCTCTACTCCTCCGGCGTTACGCATCCTACAACTTCCTTCACCCATGCGACCCCCCGTGCTGCGCCCACCAAACGCAGGCCACTCCATCGGGAACCTGATCCTGCGCGCCGCGCTGACGCAGCCCGAGGTGGAGCCGTACAAGCACCTGCTGTGGCTGTACCTGTCCGTGTCGGGGCCGCACCTGGGCTTCCTGTACGGCACCAACGCGGTGGTGGACACGGGGCTCATGCTGCTCAAGAGCATCGGCAAGGGTGAGGGCGGCGGGCGGGGGAGGCGGGAGAGGTTAGGTGGTAGATCTGGGGCGGTCGGCGCGGGGTGTATAAGGCGTGCTCTCGGGGGCAGCGCGTGCTGTGCTGGCCGGGTGACGTGTACACGGCTTGTACGCGACTGCGCGGTTTGAGAGCTCGCGTGCCGCATCCAGCACCGCCCCATTAGCTCCTGCAGCGCGCGACCACTCCCGCCGCCCGCTTCCTCTTTCTTCTTCCTGTCCCCCGCCCTGGTGTGCAGGCAAGTGCCTGCACCAGCTGACGTTCTCCGACGCGCCGCAGCTGACGGACTGCTACCTGTACCGGCTGGCGCACGAGTGCCCGCTCAGCGTGTTCAAGCTGGTGGTGGTGGTGTCCAGCCCGCAGGACCGATACGTGCCCTACCACTCCTCCTCCATAGGCAGCTGCCCGCAGGTAGGTGCGGAGCGGCACCGCGGTGTGTGGCTGCGCCGGGGCCAATGGCGGCCGCCGTGCCGCCGCAACCCTCTTCACCTACACATACGCATGGCTATCAACCGCGTAGATATGCACGCAGCCCCTGCTCTCCCTAGTAACGGGCTGTCTGGGTCTGGGAACTCAGTTGTCGCTGTCGGGACTGCCGTTCATCCTCCCCTGCCCTGCTGTTCCATCCTTATCACATGCCATCCGCCCCTGCCCCCCCCCCCCGGCCCTGGTCGCTGCCGCGCAGGCCGAGCGCGACAGCCGGCGCGGGCGCTGCTACAACGACATGATGCGCGCCCTCACGGCGGGCGTGGGGCAGGGCACGCACCTGTTCCGGCTGTCGGTGGACTTCAGCCTGCGCACCAAGAGCTTCAGCTTCTCAAAGCTCGTGGGCAGGTGCGGCGCGGCCGCAGACGAGCCGTAAAAACAATCCGTCTTGCGTGCGAAAGGGGCAACGGGTGTCTGAAGGGTTGCGGCAGCCCGGTACGTGTGCGTGCGCGCCACCATGCACCCTGCTCGGCCTCTGGCATCAGAAAGCTGCCGTTCCCCACGCGCATCCATACGCCCGCTCGCCCCTCGCCCCCGCGCGCCCCCTGTTTCGGTGCCCCGCGCAGGACGGCGCACATTGAGTTCATCGAGAGCCAGCTGTACGTGGGGCTGATGATGTGGGGCCTGGTGCACCGTTATACCATGCTGGCGCCCTCGCCCCACAGCTGGCTGTAGCCGGTGCCGGTGCTGCAGCAGCTATAGCGGATGTGCTGATGCGGATGTAGGATATAGGAACAGTCTGAGGGATGAGAGTTGGCGGTCCCTAGTGATGACGGGTGAAATCCCGTACCCAGCTATCACTGTCGGGTATGGGACTCTGCTCCGGCACTTGTCAATTCGCTCTGTACCATCGCACCCAGCAATCACCGTGCGCGACAGCAGAGGCGAGATGCTGCAAGTGCGGAGTGCGGGTGGCCCTGGCGGCGGCCGTGGCGGCCGGCGAGGGGCAGTGGGTGGTTGCGCGGTTAGAACCACACATGGGAACACGACCTGTAGAGCATGGAAGGCAGTCGCGGAGCGGGTGGAGCTGGTGACGGATGTGCAGCGGCGGCTTGATTGGATAGACGGAATATGTGCGCTGTTTGTGACTATGGACACTTGGACAGAATGACAGCAGCTTGGGACATCATGCGAGGGGTTCAGGCGGCCGAAGGATGCTGCAGCTGTGTGAGCTGCTCCTCCCGGGCCGCAAGCTGCTTAGCTGTTGCTCGCGGGCCACGAGTTGCGCACGTTACCTGGATGCATGAGGGGCGTGCCGCCAGCGTGTGGGCGGGGGAGGAGAGCAGTGCTGCCTCCCGCGCCGCCTGCAGCCGTCGTGCTCGTGGCTGTTGTGAGCGTTGTAAGTGGCCGCGGCGTACGTGGACGCCAGAAGGTCTGCTGGGTTGGCTGCCAGCCCAGCGATGGGCATCAGGCAGAGCTCCTGTGGCGGCGGCAGTACGCCATGGCGCTCCGTAGGGGGCAGCCGTCACTACGGTCTGTGTGGTGCCAGGGCTCCAAAAGCGGACGAGACCCTGCGGAACAAGCCCTTGGGCATCTAGATGTGTCTATTCTATTACAGGAGGACTCGGATGAGTGTCGTAGGCAGACACCAGAATAATGCGAACAGCAAGGCAAGGAAAGGGCCGGGTGAGAGAGTGACAAGCAGGGGCAGAACAGGGCGCGGCAGGCGAATCGATGCGGTCACCATCACAACCGAAGGCGCGGACCCAGAGAAATGCTTGCTAGTGCGGAGTGTGCTGTGGAGGTGTCGCATGTGTGAAGTGAAGAGTGGCCTGGCTGTTCCTGGAAGCGTGCTGTGGATCGGGCACAGGTTACAGACACTTCAACGTCGTAGCATCGTCTACGGGAATACCGTAATACCCCCACATCATAGACATCAGCCTTGCCTTCTCACGCGGGTTCTTCCCCCCAGCCCCGGATGAGCAGGCAAATATCCCAACCATTGCATGCCCCCCGCATTTCTCTGATTCTCTGATCGTCGGCTCCCGCGCAACTGTTACATCGCAAATTTCATCTCCCGTCCGCTGGAATCATCGCCACCCCAGCCATCATTCGCACTCTGCGGCACCCACTCAGGTAACATCAGAACCGCCGATGCCCGGCCACCCACCCCGTACACGTTTGATAAGTCTGTGGCTCCCCCTGCCTGCGATTGCAGCATCGAATATATATCATGAATGCGACCGGCCGACCAAGCCAGGGTGCCATCTCCGGCCCGAAGGGAAACCGCCACCCCCCATAGTATACCGTCAACCTATATTGCCGCAAACTGCACCTGCCTGCCCCTTGTCTAGTTTCGCTTGGGTTTAGATTGGGCTGGTGTTTACAACCCCCCCCCCCCCCAGTTGTCTGCCGACCTTCCACAAACCGCGCATTACGTCTGTGATTCAGCGGCTACACCGTGAGTCGAAGCCAAGCCGCAGCCCGCCAAGCCCCACAAACGTGTAGCAAACTGCGTCCGCGCACCCGGCGCTGCCGACCGCGCTAGACACTAAACCAGGTACGCCAGGCATAACGTCCGGCGACGCCCAATCAAATGCTGAAAAGGCATCGGAAACCCACCCCACAGGCACCCGCCGCCCACACACCAGACACCGTGTCAAGGGGCGGGGGGCGGGGAGTCCACGTCATCGCAGGATCAGGACCAGGCAGTCCCCAGCACACCGGGTCAGGAAGGGATGCACGGAGAGTACCGCGTCCCAACCTATACCAAGACTAACAAAGGACTGCAGCCGACCCCAGAAATTGGAGATAACATGCATCAGCAGACTCGGGCACTGTACCCATGGCCGTGTTCTCCCGCAAAGCCCGCGCCACCACGCAACCCCAAAAACGATGCCGACGATCCCCCTCACACATATCCAACGCACAGGCCCGGCACAGGGACATCCAGATGCCGGACGCACGACGAGCGTCATTTGTTTGGAAAGGACCACCCGCCATAACGCCTCCTTCTGACGGTTCTCTCACTAATGCGCACACAATCGGGCCAACGTGCCGGGCACACCCGCCGCCCACACATAAAATAAATGTTTAGCCCGCAGCGCGGCCAGGTGCGGAGCCATTTGCATCTCAGTCCCCGCGTGCACGGTGTACTCCAGGAGCAGGAGGGACGGCCCGCCGTCCTGCGCCCAACCGAAACCCCTGCGTGGGTCACCTGCGTGAGGGCCTCCGCCGCTGCCCGCCGCGCGTCGGCAGCCGGGAGCGGCTTGAAAGCGTCACAGCCGCGGGCCAGCCGGGCAGCCCGCGCCGCCTCCTCCCAGCCAGCGGGGAGCAGCGCCACCGCCGCCACACAGCGCTCCGCAGCCAGCACGGCCGACGCAGGCCCCACCAGGGGGGACGGCAGCACCCTCCGCCGAAGCACAGGCCACCACACCATTGTGAATCACATACACCGCTAGCATTGCCGCGCCAAACCCGGAACCCCATTCCTCACGGCAAAGGTAGGCCAACCGCACCTCCTCCTGCCACCAGCTGACCCACGTACCTAAGCCCCGGCAAGGCAAACAAATCCGCACGTCCGGCCATGCATGTTCACATAGCGCCGGGTTCGCCCACAGCGGCACATGACAAACCCAGGGCCCCGGCTCGGCAGGCACCAATGACGTATGTAACAGGCGGTAGATGAGACATGGGCCCTAGGAGACGACGAAAGGGCGCGCACCCCGGGGTAGCCGGCTCCTTCAGAAACGCGAGGCGTCCCCCCCCCCCCCCCCATTAACAGGCGCAGCGGCGGCGTGGCCACCGGGTGACGCTGACGCAGCCACGCAGCCGCCACCTTCATCCATGAACGACAGCAAGCCAGACGCCCCTAACACACACCGCACGGCCAAGCCAGCGTGCAGCGCCTGCACGCATTTATACATACATGCGATCCATCGCAAAGCACAAGTAGCTGTCAGTCCAGGCATTGCTACACAAAAAACGGTGTACAGATGCGAATGGACGGGCCAGGCCGCTTCTACTCTATCGTAACAGTCCAGTTCCATTGCGAATGGCAACTTTTGGATAGATTCACTGCACTGTGGACGACAAGACACCGGTAACAACGACCAAGCCAAACACACTGCACTGGTCTTATCACAGGTCTTATCCCAAATGCGTCCATACAAGCGTCCGTGCACCGTCCGTGGTTAATTGTCATGTACGCTTCCCACGCTCACCACACGGTGCTCCTCACGTGCTCCTATTGCTGCCAATTACGCCGTCGTGCGGCCCTTGAGCACGTACAGCTTGGTGCGCAAGGCGTCGGGCTGGTCCTCGGTAGGCGGCCATGACCCGCTGTCCGCACTCAGCTTGAAGCTCTTGAACACATCGGGCGGCACCACGTAGTAGAGGCGCAGGCTCGTGTAGTGCTTGCCCGTGATGTTCAGGCTCTTGTACAGCTTGGTCAGGGCTTTTGCGCTCACGGTCTTGCCGCTGCTGGCAACGGTCATCTGGAACAGGTGCAGCGTCTTGCCCACGTGGAGCAGCGAGTCCACGGTTGAGAAGTTGGCGTGCAGTGGCCTGAAATAGGTCTTCTTCAGGAGGCTGCTGTTGCTGCCAGCCATGATCTCGTCCACGTCCTGTGGCAGGCGGCCACGTACGGCGTGCGTCCATGATTAGGGCTGCCATAGATAGTTTACACGGGAAACAGCAAGGCATACTAGACGTACGCATTCATTCCGCAGACCGTACTGTGCACATGGGCCCAGCAGCTAACCACACGCACCCAGCAACCCTCAGTCAGCGAGATACCGGTACCTTGAAGCTCCGCATTTCGGAGGCAGTGGGCAGCTGCCACGGCTCCCTCTTCGCCTTGTCGCTGGCCAGCGTCGTGCAGTTGACGGGCTCGATCGTGAACTCCCCGCCCTGCGGATGCAAAGGCATGATGAAGGCATACCTCATATCACGGTCAAGGTCACGGCCAAAACTATCCGATCGATGGCATCAATGGCTTGCGTCAATCACAGGGAATACATCAATAACACCGGTAGTCGCGAGTGCATGGGGCAACCGGTGATCACGCGATAGCAGCTAGCGTTGGATGGCGTGCAACAGGCTGTTGGCACTACAGGCACCCACCTGGGCGAGCACTCGGTGCATGAGCTGCTCGTGCAGGTGGCCGCGGATAGCTCCTGAAGAACTCGCCACCAGCGTCACCAGCGCGGAGACGTCGTTCTTGATAGATCGGGCAACGAAGGCATCGGCGACCCAACGGCTTGCGAAGTCCAGGTGCGAAAGCTTGAAGTTGTCCTTGGTGATGATGTGCAGCACCCGGTGGCTGACCTCCGGCCCCGACGCCGCAAGGGCGCCAATGCCCGAGCGAACCTGTGAAGACACACGAAATGAGACTCGAAATCGTACAACATTCTATATAAGGCCATCCATACCTCGTTAGTTGCGCCCACCCAAGCGATTCCGCTCACCTTATCCGCAGTGCATGTGTCTAGCGCTGCGGTCAGCTCCTGCACCAGCTCCTCCAGGCGCGCTGCTGGATTTGCTTCATCCTGCTGCGATGGTACGCCCAGCACGTACCTCGCGACGCCGCCGAACCGCTCGTACAGCTGCACCGCCAGCGACTTGGACACGCTGCTGTCGTACACCTTTCTGTTCACGTGCATACAGCAGTGTATGCGCGTGAATGCGCGCGCCAGTGTGGTGGTTAAAGCCACGCGATCAAGCTAAAAAGTGACCCGCATTTCATCCAGCGCGGCAGCGCACTCAACCCACCGTATAATCCACGAAACCCCCCAACCACGCATCCGCGTGTTTACTCACTTGCGGCACTTTAGCAGCTCCTCCAGGTCCCATCGCGGCATATACAGGCGCCTGAATTCTGCATCTCCTGAAACACAGCATAATAAGGACGGGCAGATGCTAACCACCTTGCTTCGGTTGCCATACATCCGTGTCGCGACGATGACACGTTCACGTTTGGTTACTAACCCCAATGCATTGAACCAGCGCCGACATACCTTGTACGTCGGGCGGGAAGGTGAAGAGATGAGGATGATGCGTGCCAGAACAGAATAATTCGGCTTCACGCCGTCGCAGATGTACCTGAGCAGGGTGAGACGTCACAAGATCAGAGCGAATCAGAGCGAATACCCGCCGAAGTTTTTTAAAAATGCTTTTTGGGGGTCAGAAAAATTGAATTTGCAAAAAGTTTATTGTAATTCGCCCTCCGAATGGAAAAAACTTATTAGCTGCGGGAAAATGTGGGGCGGGTTTGGGCATGCGTGTGCGTGCCGCCGCCGTAACGTGCGCAGAGCCACACGCTTTACACGCATAAGTGAGAGGCAGGTGAAAAGAAAAGGCAACATGGCCGTGTGGGGGGTTGCAAAAGTTAGACATAAATCCCGCCCCAACTGAACAAAAGTTACCGTACTGCTACGCGTGATTCGCGATACCAGAATTCGGGAAATCACGAAATCCGTAGCAGGTGAAAATGAGGACTGCTGGGTTTTGGCTGGCCAGTTTCCCGAATCCTGGTGCGCCCATGCACACGCTCCCGGACTTGGCGCCGCTGCCCATGCCTTTGAGCCCTACAGATGTTAGGCTGCCGTATCCTAATACGTATGCTGAGGTGGGCCACTAGCCTGCCTGGTGCTGGGAGGGCGCTGGCGGGGGACTCTGGGGAGGCTCTGGGGGCTAAATCATTGTTGACATGGTGAAAACGTGAAAACCCGGAGCGGTTTTGCAGTATTTTCTGTCTGGTGCTGCTTGTGAAAATTTCCGGGGCTCAAAAATGTATTTCGCGAACTCTGGTATCACAAATCACGCGTAGCAGTGCGGTATACAAAAAACCTTTCATATGTATCCCTGTCAGCCAGAAAAAACTTAGCACCGGGAAAAACTTCCTGGCGGCACGATCAAATCACTCACCACGCCTTGCGCTCGCGCAGCTGATCCTTGAAGGCCGTACGGGTGCCCACCAGCACCTCTCCAGTTGCGTGGTTGTAGCACCACTGTGCGTGTGTGCACAAGCACGGACATACACAGACAAAATGATGCAGCAAGATGGTGCACTGCCCAATCTAACATACTCCAAAGCTCGTGTCAGTCGGTTGCCTGGCCAGTGCACGCGTGGCAGGACCACCTAACCATACGCATGACCTCTGCAGCGACACTACTGTTGAAACCCGCCGGGCCACATGGGCCCCTAACAGGCGCGCAGTCGGTAACAGTCGCTCTGGCAAGCTATGCGCTAACTGACGAATGATCTCAAAATTTTCTCCGCAACACGCATGAAGGACGCGTACCATTTCGGTTTCATCTGCCAAGTGTTCCCACAGGATGTAGGGGGGCGGCTCCGGCAGGGCCTGCAGCTGCGCCAGCATGTAGTACAGGAACCAGGACTTGCCGATACCCAGTGTGCCGGTGACTGCGTTGGGTCGAGATGAAGGGGGACGTTCAGAATGCACACACGGATGCTCATTGTCGCTTTAGGCGATCATCAACCCCACTCCGCCAGGTTCCGCCGCTGAGATAGGAGCGGTGTCACCGCGTGCACTGCCCGTCAGCACCCTTCACCATGTGTCCGCCAGTTTCTAGTCTAAACCTTCTACTGCGTGGCCTCAACTGATTATGTCCTTGCATTTGGAGCTCATCAGCTCCTTGAAGAGCGGCTCGTAGCAATCGCGGATGTAGACGGAGTGGTACTTGGGGTCCAGCAGGAGACCGGAAGTGGCGGAAAAGCTCAATACCTCGCCAGGAGCCGGCACCGTGCCATTCAGCTTTCGTAGCCGTGCCATCATCGCGGTTCCAGGCTCGTCGGGAGTCGCGAGGCTCCCCAGCTGGTCTGAGACGCAGGGGCAGACGGGGGCAGGGAAACGGCGTGGGGAAATGGGTGATGCAAGGGTGATGCGAGGTTTGTATAAACGCAAGGCTCACATTTTTGCTTGCACAGCTGCTTCTTCTCCTTGCGCAGCTCCTGGTCCTTCGTGCGCAGCTGCTGCTCCTTTGTGCGCAACTGCTGCAAATCTGAGTACAAGAACTCTGCCTCTGCTGTTGCAGCAGCACAAGCCGCCGCTTCTCGCTGAGAGTTGGTTTTGCGAGCTTTGCCCGCACCTCCCAGAGCGCCGAGCGGTTCACATTGACAGCTGACTCGGCGATTTCTTCTTTCTCCTCCGTCTTCTCTATTTTCTCTTCCACCTTCTCAATCTCGGAGGTAAACTTTTCTATCTCGGGTTGGATGTCGTCATTGGAGCGCGCACGCTTCATGACTAGTGACGACAAAGCGATAAATGTGACTCAGAGGAAGCAGAATGTTATGTATAATCTAATGTTGAATATTCTATGGCCCGACAGACCAGCCAAGAACTGGGCAAGAACTGGGCACTCCGATGTGGTTGCACCAAGTTTGCAAGGTGGGTGAAGTTTCCATGCTCGCATGCACCATGCCTAGGGTTGTGCCGACCTTGAGAAATAGAATTCTCTACTAGAATAATTCTACATTATTTAATGTAGAATGAGAAATCGGCGAACGAAGGGGTAGAAGGAGCGGGGCTCAGAAAGCTGCAAAACGTGCCCGGTTCTGGATCCAAGACAGCTTGAATTTGTGCTGCCAGCCTCTGCACACGCGTAGTTATGCATAGTTATCAAACATAGTCCGGCAGGCGGCGGGGCCGCGGAGGGGGGGGGGGGAAACCTCCCAGCTTCGCAGCGCGATGGCTCGCCCAGTATGGGGGTTTTCCGCTGGGGAATTCAGGAGTTGATGGGACAGAGCTCGGGGAGTAGAAAGCGACATACGGGAGGAGGGTGGGGGAGGGAAGGACCGCGAGGGGACTCGCGAGGATGGCGGGAGTCGCAAGGTTGCCTAAGCGAGCATGATTGATGTCAAGAGGTTCTTCTGGTGGTGATATAACTATGACAACAGCACACAGGAGAGAATGCGGTCTCTTCTCGCAGTCTGGTTGGCGAGCTTTAGCTTCACGTTCGCGAGCTTTGATACTATTTTTATGTACAGATAATGCATTATTGATGACGATGACGATGGCTCGTTTGGCGCGCGAGCCGGCGGTGAAATGCACTTTACAGTTTTTCTGTGTTGCGCGCCTGCCAGCGTTATCTTGTTTTTCAAATACAGCGCTTCTCGCGCTATAACAATGACCGCTTAGCCGAAAGAACAAAAAACGCCCACAACCCTCGTGTATGGACTAGAGCTTTCGCCCCCCTTCGGGGGGCGAGCCAATTCTGCATGTGTGCAAGGTCTTCCGCGGTCCGTTTGCTTGTGTTTTAGCGGCCCTGCCGTCTGCCGGCCCGGCCTGGCCCGACTGGCGGAGACCTGGGCCGGGCTGGGCCACGCTCCTCCACTCCTTCCACGCAGGGGCAACGACGCGGGCCTTTCGCTGCTGGGCGGCGGCGCCACCGCGCAGGTGGTGCGAGTGTCCACCTCGCGGGCCGCGGACGCAGTGGACTTCTCCGACCAGGTGCGTGCGGCTGTAAACAAGGGCTGGGCAGAAGGGCGCGGCACGCTTGCGCTTGCGCGAAGCGCCCGCACGCAGTGCTTGGTGCCCTCATTCCGCCGGCAGTCAGCCCGCCCGCTGCCGTGTCTGCCAATGTGCGCGTGCGCCCCCCTGTCCGCAGGAGCTGCGAAAGAAGGTCATCCGCATATTGCACGCCGTCATCGAGGCGCCGTCCGTCAAGGTGAGCCCCGAGCCCGCTCGCCCCACCCCACCCGCTCGCCTCCACTTCGCCCACGCTTTAAGCCAGGTGGCCTTTGAGTGGCTGTCACCCTCCGCCGCATGCCCTCCGTTCCCACTCCCCACGCACATATCGCAACGCCCTGTCAACGGCATCATAATAATCATAATCAATCATGCATGGCATCCCCACGCGCACGTGTGTGTTTGTGCCCGCCCCTGCAGCACGGCGCGCAGGCCATCCCCACGGAGGCCGAGCGCCACGAGCGCATGCTGGCCGCATTCAGTCTGCTGGTGGAGACGCACAAGCGCTTGCGCGACCGCGTTGCTACAGCCCTGCGGCTCGCGCCGCCCCAGTGCTAGCCCGCAGACGCTGCGCAAGGTGCTGCGCAAGCTGCTGGCCCCCGCCAGCACGGCGCGGGCACAGGGGCGGGCGCGGGGCAGCAGGGGCTGGGCTCGGCGCCGTCCACGCCGCCGGGGCAGCCCGCTGGCGGCGCGGCCGGGGGCGGCGCGGCGGCGCCGCAGGCGCCGCCCAGCCCGCTGCGCAGCGGCACGCCGCGCGCCTCGCAGCAGCTCGCGAAGATTGGCGCCGCAGCCGCGGCCGCCGGGGCGGCCGCGGGCGGCGCCGGCGCGGCCGCCGCCGGCGAGGGCCCCGTGGCCGTCCCCAGCCTGGGCCAGTTCCGACTGGCGCTGCAGCAGCACCGCACCACGGCGGCGGCGCTGGGGCAGCTGGACGCGCTGCTGGAGGGCCTCAGCCGCGACGCGCGCACGGACTGGTCGGTGCTGGGCTGGGTGCTGCGCACGGCGCCGCGCGAGCTGATGCGCCACCTCAAGCTGCTGTGGGAGGGCGAGCAGCCGGACGCCGTGCTGCCCTTCATCGTGAGGCGGATCTCTCTCCGGGGGCGTTAGCGCGGCGGGGGCTATGTTGTAAATGCGCAGATGGGCCGGCGAAATGGGATCCCTGTCCAAATGTGGATAGAGGACTCGGCAAGCTTGGTGCGCTTGGTGCGCGCGACGTCCTACCTGTGGGGTGAGCGTGGTCCAATCTGCGTGTGTTGCTGCTCCGCAGGTGTGGGACGTGGCAGCCGCTCGAGACGCCATCGCGGCCAGGGCGGCGCAGCATCGCCTGGTGGGTCGGGACATACACCGCTGCCGCCGCCGCGCTTGCGCTGTAGGCATCCCGCTTGAGCGCAACCTCCGCTTCACCATGCATCCATAGCGACTCCAGGCCCCCGCTCGAACCGAGCCGCTGACTGCCCCCTGCTGACTGGCCTCCGCCCCTGCCGCCCCCCGCGCTGCCGCGCGCCCGCCCGCCCGCCCGCCCGCGCAGGACCTGCGCGCCCAGCGCTTCCCGCTGCCTGCGGTGCAGACGTCGTCGCTGTGGGGCTCGCCCGGGGACCAGCCGTTGCTGCTCATCGACGACTCGCAGGTGGGCAGCGGATGCGTGCCTGCGTGCTGCGTGCTGCGTGCTGCGTGTGTGCATGCCTTGAGATGTGCCTGCGTGCGTGACGGTGTGTGTCGATGTCCTAACGGTGTGCCTGGCTGTGTGCATGGCGATGTGCATGGCGACGTGGATGCGGGGTCCCCAGGGTGTGGCATTGCCGCCACCCGCCTCAACCTGCGTGCTGCCATGTCCACACATGCAGGGCGTCAAGTGGCTGCAGGAGAGCGAGCAGCACTTCGACGCCAGCTTCCGGCCGCGGGTGAGAGCGAGAGGCCGGGCCGCCTGGGGGCTTGGAGGGCAGCACCACACGGGGCACACAGCCGCTTTGCCGCCGCACCGCGACACAGGCCAAAATCTCTTCATCTCTTACCGTGGGCCGATCGCACCCACTCATTTTCTGACTGCCCACCAGTACTCAACCCCAGACCGCCGCAACCAACTCGTAACGTGCACGGTGCACCACTCGGCGCGCACCCCCACCCCCTTCAGTGCACCTGTACCGCTTTCCTAAACATCCTTGCAACCCCCCTTTCCTAAACATCCTGGCTACGCCTTCACGTCCTAACTAATTATGAATGTCACCCCCACGCCGCATCACCCCGCAGGCCGAGACGCACGTGGCCATCTTCGTGCACGGCTTCCAGGGCGCCGCCACGGACCTGTGCCTGGTCAAGGCGCACCTGATGCTCATGTACCCCTAACTCGAGTGCTTCAGCAGCAAGACCAACGAGGTGGGCCGGGGCGCCTGGCGCGTGGCATTCGGCGCGTGTGCGGCGCGTGGTGGGGGTTGGTGTGGGGGTGGGTCTGGAGGGTGCAAGGGCCGTGGTGGAGGGACTCGAGCGCGCTTGCACTGCGCGTGTGGAGGCCTTACCATTGCACTGCGACCAGTTCGCCCCCACGGAACACTTCTCCGCCGAGCAAGCGCCTGGATGCGCCCACGCCTTTCCCCACTTCCTTAACCAATCATGAATGTAACCCTCCGTGTGCACGGAACCCCTGGTCCGCAGGGCAACACGCACGACTCGCTCCAGGAGATGGGCAAGCGGCTGGCGGCGGAGATGGCCGAGGTGCTGGCGCCCTTCGCGCGCTCCACTCGCAGGCCGCTGCGCAAGATCACGCTCGTGGGTGCGTGGCGCGCGCCCCGGGGGGCACAGGGGGGGGGGGCACATGGGCGGGGCCACAGGAGGCACAGGGCGCCAGGGCAACGTCAGGGCAGAGTTTGGCTGGGATGCAGCGGGCGTCGCCCCCCGCAGCGCCGGACGTACAAGACCACGGTCGACATCCCACACGACCGCCGCCACCCCTCTAACCCCTCCAACTCTTCCCCCGGTGTTTACAACCCCTCCTCTCGCTCGTTCCCGCTGCTCCCGGCGTTACGCATCCTACAACTCCTCAACCTTTGCAACCCCCCTCGCCACTGTGCTGCGCCCACCAAACGCAGGGCACTCCATCGGGAACCTGATCCTGCGCGCCGCGCTGACGCAGCCCAAGGTGGAGCCGTACAAGCACCTACTGTGGCTGTACCTGTCCGTGTCGGGGCCGCACCTGGGCTTCCTGTACGGCACCAACGCGGTGGTGGACACGGGGCTCATGCTGCTCAAGAGCATCGGCAAGGGTGAGGGCGGCGGGCGCTGGCGGGTAATCTTTTCCAATTCAATCAGTGCCAACCCAACACTCGTGTGCGGGGGAGGAGAGAGAGATACTCGTGGGGGAGGCAGAGCGGGGGTGGTCGGCGCGAGGTGCATAAGGCGTCCTCTCGGGGGCAGCACGTGCTGGTCGGGTGACGTGTACATGACTGTACGCGACAGCGCGGTTTGAGAGCCGGGGTGCCGCCGCCTCCAACACCGCCCCCATGAGCCCCCGCAGCGCGTGAGCCCTCCCGCCGCCCGCTTCCTGTTCCGCTTCCTGCCCCCCCCCCCTGGTGTGCAGGCAAGTGCCTGCACCAGCTGACGTTCTCCGACGCGCCGCAGCTGACGGACTGCTACCTGTACCGGCTGGCGCACGAGTGCCCGCTCAGCGTGTTCAAGCTGGTGGTGGTGGTGTCCAGCCCGCAGGACCGATACGTGCCCTACCACTCCTCCTCCATAGGCAGCTGCCCGCAGGTGGGTGCGGAGCGGCGCCGCGGTGTGTGGCTGCGCCGGGGCCGATGGCGGCCGCCGTGCCGCCGCAACCCTCTTCACCTACACATACGCATGCTATCAACCGCTTGCACATGCACGCCGCCCCTGCTCTCCCGAGTAACGGGCTGGCTGGGTCCGGGAATTCGGTTGTCGCTGTCGGGACTGCCATTCATCCTCCCCTGCCCTGCTGTTCCATCCTTATCACATGCACTCCGCCCCTGGCCCTGGCCCCCCGGCCCTGGTCGCTGCCGCGCAGGCCGAGCGCGACAGCCGGCGCGGGCGCTGCTACAACGACATGATGCGCGCCCTCACGGCGGGCGTGGGGCAGGGCACGCACCTGTTCCGGCTGTCGGTGGACTTCAGCCTGCGCACCAAGAGCTTCAGCTTCTCAAAGCTCGTGGGCAGGTGCGGCGCGGCCGCAGACGAGCCGTAAAAACAATCCGTCTTGCGCGCGAAAGGGGCAACGGGTGTCTGAAGGGTTGCGGCAGCCCGGTACATGATCGTGCGCGCCACCATGCACCCTGCTCGGCCTCTGGCATTACAAAGCTGCCCTTCCCCACGCATTGCCTCGCTTTCAAGCCTCTGCACCCCCTCGCGCCCCCTGTTCCGGTGCCCCGCGCAGGACGGCGCACATTGAGTTCATCGAGAGCCAGCTGTACGTGGGGCTGATGATGTGGGGCCTGGTGCATCGCTACACCATGCTGGCGCCCTCGCCCCACAGCTGGCTGTAGCGGGTGCCGGCGCTGCAGCTGCTGCGGAGTGCGGAGTGCGGGTGGCCCTGGTGGCGGCCGTGGCGGCCGGCAAGAGGCGCGGTTAGGACCAGCACACGGGAACGTGAGCTGTAGAGCACGGAAGGCAGATGCGGAGCTGCTGAAGCTAGTGGCGGCTGGTGGCGGTGGTGATGGTTGGTGCTGCGGCAGCTTGGATGGATAGGGTACAAGAAGTGTGTGCAGCATTGCTTTGGAGGCAGCTTGGGACATTATGCGAGGCCTTGCGGCGGCCGACGGAACACCCTCGCGGATGACAATACAGTCACAGGGTTGCATGACATAATGTTGTGCAGAATGAAGAAGCGCACTCAGCTGCGGCGATGAATGTGCGCACTAGCAAACACCACTTATGTGCGGTGCAGGGGTGCGCACCATGCACCTCTGGTGCGGTGCATGGTGCGCAAGGCGGGTGGCACGGAACAACAGACTGGCCCCCAACGCAGGCAGGGCCAGGCAGGCGCACGGGCCCCTTCAAAATAGGAACCCATGTCAAAGAAGGACCAAGGAAGTGTTTGCTAGTGTAAGCAAATGCAAATGCCTAGATGCCACTAAAGTCTCCACTCTCCAGGGTAGCAAGCAGCAAGCGCCCGTTGGCTGCCTGCATTCATCCGGGCCTTGGCGCCCAGCCCTGCCTTAGTGAAGTGGGTGCTCGGGTGCCGGGTGGCCGCAATTGCAGTCATCAAGTCACCGCCCCGCCGTGATGCCCGCCTAGCGCCCGGCGCGGAGTGGCGCCGCTCCATCGGCGCAGACAGGTGCAGAGTGCGGCTACCACCCCTCATCCTCCTAGCCCATCCTGTCCCGATGTCCCATCCTCGCGCCACGCCTTGGCCAGCTTGCCCTGCGCTCACCGGCAGCGGGGTGGACATGCAGTTCTCCTTGCTTCCCTCCCACCCGTGGCCTCTCGCGAGACTGGTGCCACGCGGCCCGCCCCGAAGAGCCTGCGGGGAGGCCGTGCGCTTCCCTCCACCCCTGCTTCCCTCCACCCCTGCTTCCCTCCCGTCCCTGGCTGCCGGTCCGTCGCGGATAAAGCGAACCTATCCGCGACTTGACGCGTTGTCACGCGCTTACATCGCACTGCACCATATATTCATGCCACGTAGTAACTAGGTGCGCGAAACCAGGCGCGCGCGTGCACCCGCGCGCATGCACTGGTCGCGCGCACCGAGTCGCCGGGCCAAGACCGCCTTCGCTCGCTGCACCGACATCTCAGGCTTTGCGCATACTATACGCAAATTCGCCCTGAAGCCGTCGCGTGCAGCGAGTGACGCGAGACTTGGCGCCAAATGGGTGTTGCGCCCTTGCTTGCAGCCCCCGGCCAGCTAGCTCCTTCCGTTATTCCGACGAGGCCCTGAGTAGAATTGATGTGCACCCAGATGTGTCGAAATGAAAGCGCTGTCAGTGGCCCCCGGTATCGGTCCTTCGGCGGGCGCATGTCGGGCCATGCGACACCTAAACTTGCTCGATTCACCGTCGCGACTGACCGCGAAACAGCCTAACGCTAACCAGCTTCGCACATGAGCATTTTTAAAAAGCAACGGCCCACTTTGCATGCGAAATGAGCCCCCGCTCGCCGCAAGGGTCGCTCGCGGCGCGGTCGCTGGTGGCCCCGGCCGGCGCTCTAGTGAGAGTGATGTGTTTGCTCGCACATTTTCGCGCCAGAGGGCGCTTCGGCATGAGGGCGCGGCGGGAATGAGCCAGATCTGCGTCGTACTTCCCGAGAAGATGGGGGAGAAAAGGGGCGGGGCGCCCCGGTTCGACAGTCTTTGTAGCACATCGACTCATTGCCGTTTCTCTAAACGTCAGAACCATGGCCTTCAAGTTCCCTAAGCTGCCCGGCTCCACTCCGGCTGGCACGACCAAGAAGGCCGGTACCACCGCTACCAAGCCGGCCCCGAAGGCGACCACCACCAAGAAGGTTGCCGTCAACACCGGCACTCGCTCCGGCGGCGTTGGCTACCGCAAGTACCAGGGCGACGCCCTGTGGCTGCCGAACACTGCCCGCCCCGAGTGGCTGGATGGCTCTCTGCCCGGCGACCGCGGCTTCGACCCCCTGGGTAAGCAGCGTGGGCTGAATGTGAAGCTAAAATCAGCGAACTGCGGGGTCGCTCACGCCTAGATCTGCGCTGGCAACGTCGCCTCGGTAGCGCGCAAGCATGGGCCGATAAGTGCGGTCGCGTGCAGTCTTTCGAAGCTGGTCTGCGGCGATCTGCAGCTGGCTGGTTGCATGCATCGTTTGTTGTCGCAGCGACAGCAAGTGATCCGGCATGCCGCAGTGGCGCGCGACCTCGTGCACATTGAATAAGAATGTCGACGTGGACTCCGTGCGACGTGATCTCGCTGCTTGCTGACCTCGATATTTTGCCTCTTGTCGCTGATTTCAGGCCTGTCCAAGCCCTCGGAGTTCGTGGTGATTGGCGTTGACGAGAACGACCAGAACGTTGGCAAGAACAACAAGGGCACGGTTGAGGCCATCGTTCAGGCCAGCCCCGATGAGGTCAGCTCGGAGAACCGCCTGGCGCCCTACTCGGAGGTGTTCGGCCTGGCCCGCTTCCGCGAGTGCGAGCTGATTCACGGCCGCTGGGCCATGCTTGCCTGCCTGGGCGCCCTGGTGGCTGAGGCCACCACTGGCGTGTCCTGGTGAGTTTGGGTTTGGGCGAGGCGCGGTCTGATCTATAGATCGGGTTGGGTCCGGGCGGCGTTACAAGCATGTTGGCCGACTGATCACCGCAACACCCGCCTCCTCTCTGCGCATGGTTCTCGCTATGTATGGAACTTTCACTGGCGTCGCTCGTACATGGACGTGATGTGTGTTGACCTCGTGCCCTGGTTCCCAGGTGGCAAGCTTGCTGACCCTTCTGTCTCCTTTGTCGTTCCCTTTTCCGCCAGGGTTGAGGCCGGCAAGGTCGAGCTGGACGGCGCCTCGTACGCTGGCCTGTCCCTGCCCTTCAGCATCACCCAGCTGATCTGGATTGAGGTGATCCTGGTCGGTGGCGCTGAGTTCTACCGCAACACCGAGACCGACCCCGAGAAGCGCTGCTACCCCGGCGGCGTCTTCGACCCCCTGAAGCTGGCGTCTGAGGACGAGGAGCGCGCCTTCCGCCTGAAGACCGCTGAGATCAAGCACGCCCGCCTGGCGATGGTCTCCTTCTTCGGCTACGGTGTGCAGGCCCTGTCGACCGGCGAGGGTGCCCTGGGCTCTCTGGCCAAGTTCGCTGACGGCCTGAACAACGGCAAGGGGTTGTAAGCGGCTTCGCCCCCCACGCTTAGCATCGTGGAGTCGGTTAGGCGGTTGAGCGGCGTGTGCGCGTAAGAGCGTGTGCGATGCCCCTCGAGCGCGCGCAGGAGCCTTAGCTGCGCTGCCTCCGGCTATTTTGTTTGCGCTGGAGAGACGTGTGCGGCGGGCGGCAGCGGGCGTGTGAGGAGGACTGCAGGGATGGAACGGACGAGGCCGCGTGAAAGCAGCGATGCGGACGCAGGGGTCTCGATTCGGATGTGGTGTGGTCGGATAATGGAGGTGATGTGTACAGCGGATTGGGAGCTGGTGTGAGGCGCTCCCGGGGTTGTATGATAGTTGCCAACTGCTCAGGTCTTGGCAATCAAAACGTGTGGTTCGTGTGAGCGGTGGTGTTCATCCCCGCGCCCCCTGTCCTTGAGAAGACTATCCTTCGCGAAGCCGGTTATGCCGGCGTTAAGAACTCACATCCACATTGCCGCGACGCCGGTTAAGGTGGCATGTAATCCAGATAGATGCCAGTGAGTATGCTTTCTTCTGTTGGTAGGGCTGGGGTGGGGCACAGCGTCAGTTCACGCAAGCTAGCGAGACGGGTATCAGCAAAGGCACAGAAATCGAGCAGCTTCACTGTGCTCCAGGTAGGCTTCAGGGTTGCCGCAAAACCATCTGAAGTTCTGAACAGAACGATGCGATACGGTAGCTTGGTAGGAGTGTGGGTCCACTGCCTCTAACCGCCTTGCCCAGGCCCGACGAAGTAGCATTGATGCAGGGGTGAGACCCATGAGTCACACAGCCCGGGCCCGACACATTAGCTAAAGCCCAAACAAAGCCATGCAGGGTGGGGAAGAAAGGAAGTGCCAGACCCCTCCGGACCCCTCTGGACCCCCGCCGACCGACCGACCCCTGACGGTGGTGCAGTGGTCAGAGAGCCATCCAGCCACTCGGGGCGGGCAGTGTTCGGCAGCCACAGGGCGTCGCCCTGGTACTTGCGGTAGCCAACGCCGCCGGAGCGAGTGCCGGTGTTGACGGCAACCTTCTTGGTGGTGGTCGCCTTCGGGGCCGGCTTGGTAGCGGTGGTACCGGCCTTCTTGGTCGTGCCAGCCGGAGTGGAGCCGGGCAGCTTAGGGAACTTGAAGGCCATGGTTCTGACGTTTAGAGAAACGGCAATGAGTCGATGTGCTACAAAGACTATCGAACCGGGGCGCCCCGCCCCTTTTCTCCCCCATCTTCTCGGGAAGTACGACGCAGATCTGGCTCATTCCCGCCGCGCCCTCATGCCGAAGCGCCCTCTGGCGCGAAAATGTGCGAGCAAACACATCACTCTCACTAGAGCGCCGGCCGGGGCCACCAGCGACCGCGCCGCGAGCGACCCTTGCGGCGAGCAGGGGCTGGCGGGGGCTCATTGCCTTGCGGCGGGGTCTGGCGGGTGCCAGTCGCCAAGCCGCCTTCGTCACGGAGGTGCTAGCATCGGCCCAAAGATTGTGCAGTTTTGGACTGAGCCTAAGCGGGGCTGCGGGGAGCGGCACTGGGGTGGAAGGGGGGCGCCGGCGGGCCGGCAACATGCACATGCATGAAGGCGATGCGCCCCTCAGGACACCTCAGGAGCCCGGCGGTTTCGCGAGTGACTGCAAACCCGCGTGCATAATAATTTGTCTAGCCAAACGCATACCATTACCGAGGCCCAGTGCGCCATGTCCGCCGCAACGTTCGGTGTCAGCAAAAGTATGCAATTGCGTTCAATTTCGGCGAGGCCTCAGAATGGCCCGCCACAAAAACCCCGACGGAGCGGTGGTGGGGCTTTAGGTCTTGCAATGTGCAGGGATTGCTGGCGCGGCGCGGCGAGCCATGAAGTCAGCCCAAGTGGGCGGGGGTCGCCGCTGGTCGTGCCGCACCCGGTGAGGCGCGCGCTGCCCGGCCCGGAACCACCGACGGGGCTTTCGCGGTGTCCTGTGACACAGTGACAGCGACAGTCACACTCTTAAGCTGCGATCTCTGCATAAAGGCGGCGTGGGGAAGGTCGGAAGGGCAAGCGGGTCAGACCACGGCATGTCCACCCCCCGTCATACCCAGTAGAGCAAGGCATACGGTATTCACTACGCCACGCCATATTTCTCGCACAGGCGTCCGCACCGGAGCGGCGAACGCTGTTGCAACTCCAGCCGACCTGTGCGCGGGACGTGTCGGCCTTGGCAACGTCTGGCGGCGGTGGCAGCAGCACTGATGGCGGCGGTGACGTCGTGGGGCCTTCAGGCCGCGAGGCTGCACCGCGGCCACGCACAGCAGGGACTGGTGCCTCCAGTGATCCCGACGGCCAGCAGGGTGCGGTGGGGACAGAGGGAGCAGGGGCAAGAAGTGCAGGTGCTGGCGGCAGCGTAGAAGCCGGTGCGGAGGCGGGCGCGGAGGCCGAGCCACCGCCGAGTCTGGGCGTGCGGTGAGTACCTGCGCGCCAATGGGACAGGGTGGCTGGGCTGCTGAGGCTTGGACGATTTGGGTGAGGGAGATTCATTGACCAGAGCTTGCGTGAGTTGCGTCCACTGGGAGGCGGCAACACCACAAACCCTCCCGCACCCATCCTTGCTGGCTGCTTGCACACCCGCACCCCACAACTGGCACGCCTCATCTGCGCAACCCTCCTTCATTGCGGCGCACCGCACTGCCCAGACGCACCCCCGCACCCGCACCCGCACCTCTCCCGCACCCGCAGCGCCGCGCTGTCCATGTTGTCGCTCTACCGCAACGTCATGTCACCGCTGATGCCATCCTCCTGCCGCTTCCTGCCCACCTGCTCCAACTACTCCATCGAGAGCTACAAGAAGTTCGGTGCGTGTCAGCCGCTGGTGTCAATGGGCGCAATTGCAGAACAGAAGGAGAGGCGTGGGTGTGGCAGCGGGGCGCTGTTGGCAAACGGTGGGCTACTGTGTTGGGGAGGTGTGCACGGGATAGGGCTACGCTCGCAGGCCGGGGTTGCCGGCTGAGTACATCGCCAGCGGAGGAGCAGCTAATGTTTAAGCCACACATGATTGCGGCCGCCCGCCTCGTTGTCATTGCATGCAGGTGTGGTGAAGGGCACGGTGCTGACCGCGTGGCGCCTGATGCGCTGCAACCCCTGGGGTGAGTGCGTGAGTGTGTTACAGAGCACAAGAAGAGCAGGTCGTGCGCCTGCGTGACGTATCGTGCTCTGCGTGCAGGCGGGCGCGGCTACGACCCGCCGGCCTGGCCGCCCGTGGGCCTGGAGGCGGTGTATGCGGTGCCGTACACGCCCGAGATCACGGTGGTGGCGGGCGTGTGGCTGGCCTATTGGTTCGTCTCCTCCACCATCGACTCCATAGCGCTGTAGTGTGGCCGCCAAGGGGTGAAGGGAGATACGTGCAGCAGCAGCAGCAGCAGCAGCAGCATCAGCAGCAGCAGCAGCAGCAGCCCGCCTTAGTGTGTGCCCGGGCCGAGTGTGCACATGGCAGCGCAGTGGCCCGGCGGTGCTGTATCAGGTCAGTGCGGCAGTGGCTGGGATTGGGTGGCGGCGTCGAGTTCGTTGGCTGGGGTGGACAGGACAGAAGGACAGCGCGCTGGCTTACAGTATGTCATGGGCCAATCCTCCCCTGCTTATTTACATAGACTAGGCCGTCTGTCGCATGTTCGTGTTAGAAAGTTTCGGTAGCATTTCGGTAGCAGACGCCGCATTCCCAAGGTGTGAGCAGTGGATTTGGGTGAGATCACCCGGGGGGTGAGGACGAGCGCTGCTTAGAGCCACCGGCTGGGTGGTCCGGCGAAGGGGTGCGCATGAGCGCTCGATTCCCGACTGGGCTTTAGGCTGGTTTGGCCTTAGGGCTGCGTCACAATGCGGTGTTCGCATGGAGACCTTGGGGCATGAAGGGTAGGGTAATTGCAGTGCGGCGCTGAGCCATGAGGCAGTGCTGCAGGGGTCACAGGGCGGCTGAGCCTGAGCTCACGCATGAAGTGCTTGTTGAGTTGTTTCTCTGGTGGTGGCAACGGTAGCAGTTGCATGAAGCACTGTAACAGCACCGAAGTGTCCAACCCTCCCGGCCGCCATGTCTCGACCGTCTACACACAAGGCTGGCACGCAGATGCTCACACCACACGGTACTGGCCACATTGGCCCCTCGCGCAGCTGCTTCTGTAAAGCGCCATTAGCCCATCACAGGCCAACCCAATCCACAGCACCCGCAGCGGCAGCAACTACATCTACCTGACCCTGGCGTCGCCAAGAACGCCAAGAAAGAATGCTCTGCCTTCAACCATCACCTGAATCCGGAGTAATTGTCGCTGTATGACGCGTGACTCTTGCACGACCAAAGTACTGAATAACGCATGCGTGTCCCGTTGCCACCCCGGCCTCCGCGGCCTCCGCTGCCCCCGCCTCCTTGCAGCGGGATGGCAGCCCCAGCACCGCACAGCTAACACACAGCTAACCCCAGCCGCTCATCAACGACACGACCAGCTGTCGCCCTCAACACGCAGGGGACGGTTCCAGCACATAACGGGGAACCGGCCCCGGCCTACCCATCTACCGCCCTTTAGGAGTTGTGCAGATGCATGCGCATAGGTTGCATGGCCCCACAAGAATGAATGCTCTCCACCAAACCTAATCAAACCCACATCCTCACTACGTACACAACTGCCGCAGCACCGCGCACAATATGAATTATCAAGGCTACCACTACCGCAACCTACATGCACGGCGTGAACTTGCCTAATCGCCTGCGTCCATGCTACCTAAACCACAACGGCTCTACCGGTATCCCTCATGTTGCCGTCGTGGCCGCTTCTGCAGTATTGTCTACGCTCCTGTCCTGCCCCTATCCTACATAATTCGGCACCTCGTGCAACCTCGTGCGACCGAACACGTACGTGCTACCAGAAGCAAGTCACTGCCTCCTCCTCACACCGACGCACAATGTACTGCTGGCTCCCTACAACACGCCTCCAGGCCACGTCATGCTGCCTCCTGTCCAACCTTAACCCCTGCTCTCTGACCTGCTACAGTTTTGCTTGACAGCGCTACCTGCTGTGTCTATGAGGAGACCTTCCGAAGCTCCGAGCTCGTGGCAAGCATCCCTGGCGCATTCGCTCCATCCCAGGCTTCGCCGCCCTGTACTCCGCCGGCCCTTAACCCGCATTCATCGCCTGGCATGTGTCCATGCGGCGCATGGCACTACTGGGCTGCGGCGTCTTCCCACGGCTCTGCGAAACGGCCCCGCTCCTCAGCCGACTCGGAGCGACCCGAGTGCAAGCCGCCTGCCGCCTCCGTGCTACCGTTACCTACAACACTGTCGTCGAGGCCGTCAGACGCGGCTGCGGATCCCGTTTCGGACAGCGCCCGGCGGTGCGCTGGTGCCGGCCCTGACCCCGGTGCCGGCACCGTCGACCCTGCAGCCCCAGGCCCCTGCGCAGGGCTGGGCGGGAGCTGCTCAGCTAGCGATGGGGCCGGGTGCGGGCGAAGCGCCAGCGGCGGGCTGGGCGGCGGCGCCGGCGGCTGCGGTGATTGCGTCGGCGTCGGCATCGGTGGCGGCGGCGGCGACACAGCCCTCGGGATGCCAGCATCAGAGCCACGCGCTACAGGCAGCGACAGCCCAGAGCTGCCGCTGCTGCCGCCGCTTGCAGCTGAGGCAATGGGCGACGGCGGTGATGGCGGCCTTGGGGAGGGCCGCGGCGGTGGCGACTTCCGGGAGCGTTTCGGGGTGCTGCCCGGAGGCGGTGGCGGCGGCTTGGCGCGGCGTGACTTGGGCGGCGGCGTTGGCGGCGGCTGCTCTGACCGCGGGAGCAGCGGCATGTCAGCGGGTGCCCGCGACGGTGTCAGCGGCGTTGGCGGCACTTGTGACGGTGGCGCCGACGGTGGTGGTGTCGGCCGCGGTGGTTGCGGCGGCGATAGCAACGGCGGCGGTGGGCGTGGCGGGTAAGGTTCGGGAGAGGGTGGGGCGGGCAGCGGTGGTGGCGTGCCGGGCGCCTGGGCCACAGGTGCTGGTAGCGGTGGCGAAGGTAAAGACACCAGCACTGGCGTTGGTGGCAGCGGGGACGGCGGCGATAGCGGTGGCTGAGCCAGTGAGCTAAAAGGCGGCGGCGGTGATGCGCGTCGTCGTCTCGGTGGCGCCGGCGGTGACGGCGGTTCGAGCGGTGGCTCTGGGAAAGGCGGCGGCGGTGGGCTGGGCATGGGCGGCCGCGGTGGCGAGGGCCTGGGCGGGCTCGGCGATGGCGGTGGCACCGGTGATGGCGGCTGCGGCGGCGCCTGCCTGCCCGGAACGGGCGGCGGCGGCGGCGGCGGTGAGAAGCCGATCACCACCGGGCGCTGACTTCCCGGCGCGGGCGGCGGTGGACTGCCCGGCAGCGGCAGGCAGCCCCTGCACACCTCCAGCTCCGCGTGCGTGGCGTTGGCCGACACCACCGTCACCAGCAGTCCCGAGCCCACACTGCCGCCGCCCACCACCCCGCCTGCCGTCGCCGTGCGCGCAGTCAGCGAGCCGGATGCCGCCGCCAGGTCGCCGCCCACCACCGCCGGCGTCCCTGCGCCAGCCACGCCAGCCGCAGCGCCCGACGTGGCGGCTGAGAGCAGCACCTGGCCGCCGGCGGGCGGCGGCGCCGCCACTGCCGCCGCTACAGACGGCGCCGCCGCCGACGGCGCCGCCACGTCCCACCAGCTGTTCGCCTCCAGCAGCCGCGCGAGCAGTCGCGTGGACGCCGTGTCGCGCTGGTCGGTGCCGTCGTACGAATGCACGGTGACGCCGCCGCCAAAGGCTTGGGGGATATCAGCATCGTACGGGTCGGCACGTGGCCGGTAGCTCAGGAACAGCGTGGGCGCCGCCACGGCCCGTGGGCCGGCGGCGGCGGCTGCGCCGGCGCCGCCGCCGGTCGCGTTGCGGGTGGCGGCGCCGGGGGCGGCGGTGCCGGTCGCGCCGCCGCCGTTGCTGCCGTTGCTGCCAGCCATCCAGTCGGCGCGCACCACGACCAGGCCCGACCGCGCCGTCAGCGCCGCCGGCAGCGTCAGGAGCCGCCGCACGCCGGGCGGCAGCGTGGCGGCGGACAGCACGTGCGAGGGCGGCGGCACCGACCAGCCCAGCTGCCAGGCGTGCGGGCCGTTGAAACACCGAGTACGACAGCACATGCCTGTGGAAAGGCCCAGTGGAAAAGGCATGGCCACAGCAGCGGTCAGCGAAGAGGCAGGTCGTACGGAAACCACGGCTGTGAGAGGAGACGCCCGCAGAGCACCGGCAGCAACAGGCGGCCATGGCGCCACCCACAAAGCGCACAACGCCCTGGACAACCCAAGAAAGCGTTTGGACGCGGCGGAAAGCCCCCCGCCCGCTCACCCATGGCGCACGACCAGTCGCAGTCGTCGCAGGAGCCTACCCCCGCGTGCCCCAGCCACAGGTTGTGGCCAAGCTCGTGCAGGTAGGACAACAGGCTGCGCGCGTAGCTGCCCGACACCCAGGCGTAGCCCACGCCCACGTCAGCAGCCTGCGGCGGCGCGGGCGGCTGCTGCGACGGCTGCGCCGGCGGTGGCGCGTCGCCGGCCGACCTGGCGCCGCCGGCGCCGCCGTTGATGGCGGCCGCGACGGCAGCGGCGGGCACGGGCCCGAGCGTCGCCAGCCCGGTCCAGGAGCAGTTGGGCCCGGCCCACTCGCGCATGTTGGGCGGCAGCACGATCAGGCGGTGGGTGTAGCGGGACAGGTCGACGCCGTCGGCGGCAGCCGCCGCGACGGCGGCGTCGGCCCAGCCGAACACGTCGGCGACGGAGCAGCGCGCCGCAGTCCAGCTGGCGCCGCCGCCCGCCGCCGCGCCCGCGGCCGCCGCGGCGTCACCCGAGGTGATGACCCCACCGCTGGTCGTGCTGCCACTGGTGCTGCTGCTGCTGCTGCTGCTGCCAGTGCTGGCAGGAGATGGCGGCGTGGCGGCGGTGCCGCCGCCGCCAGGCTGCGGCGTGCCACCGCCTGGCGGCGCAGTGTACGAGCAAGGCAGCCGGTAGGGGCCAACCACCCGGGAGTTGGCGCGGTTGATGCGGGCGGCGCCGACGGAGCAGCTGCTGACGTAGCTTTCCAGCGTCAGCCCCGGCGGCGTGTCGTGCAGGCTGGCGCCCTCAGCGTCGATGCCGGCGCTGCCGCCGCCGCCGCCGCCGCCGCTGGTGATGTCCGGCGTCGCGCCGGTGATGCCGCCCGCCTCGAAGTCGGCAAGGATGTCTTCCAATGAGGGAGAGGGCGAGGGCGACAGTGACGGCGACGGCGACGGCGCGGACGGCGGTTTGCTGCTGCTGCTGGTAGTGTTGGTGCTGGTGGTGCTGTTGGTCGGTAGCGGCTCGAACAGCAGCGCCTCCAGGTCCTGCGGTGCAAAGGGCGCCACGCAAGTGGTGTTCACCGTATCAGGTCTGAGGTCACAAGCATCATCCGTTTGCGCACGCGAGCACATGCCTCAGTCGCTCCCCGGCATCGCGCGTACGGTGGCTGGGCATGCGCTTGGCGCCGGCGCAAAGCAGGTCGGGGCAGTGGGCCGCCACAGCCGCGCGCTTACCTCCTTTGTGATTGCGGGGCCGCCGCCGAGGCCGCACAAGTCCACTATGATGAAAAGGGTGCTGATGTCGCCGCCCCGCGCCACACGTGCACGGCTGGAGTACAAGTCCACGAGCGCTGCATGCACGCCCTCCTCCGGCGTGGGCGGCTGTGGCGGCGAGGGCGGAGGCGACGGGCTGGGCGGTGCCGGGCTGGGCCGCGGCGGGCTGGGCCGCGGCGGGCTGGGCCGCGGCGGCGGCGGCGATGGCGAGGGATTCGGTGGCCGCGGCGGAAACGGCCGTGGCGAGGGAGGCGCCGGGCTGGGAGGAGGAAACGGCACGGGTGGCTTGGGGGGCGAGGGCTGGGGTGGGCCCGGCGACGGCGGGCTCGGGCCCGGGGGCGGCGGCGATGGCGGCGGCTGTGGGCTCCGTGCCGGTGCCGGCGGCGGCAGACTGGGCTGAGGCGCGGGGCTGCTAGGTGGGAGCCACGCCGGCGCGGGTGACGGCGGCGGCGCGGGTGGGAGCAACGGTCGCGGCGGCCGCGGCGGCGGCGGTGGGGGCGGCGATGGGAAGTCCATGAAAGTCTGCAACAGCCGCCGCCGTAGCTGCTGCCACCTGCCACCGTCCCGCTGGTCTAGGGGCTTCGGCTCGCCAGCGTGTGGCCCCATCCCACCCGCTGCCGCCGCCGCCGCGGCGTCAGCGCCTGCCCCAGCGTCAGCGCCAGCATCACCGTCAGCATCCAGCTGCGGCCACGCCATCCAGCCCGCGCCTGCGCCCGCGCCTTCCGCCCTGCCTGTCGTGTGGCCACGCCCAGCCAGCTCTAGCTCCGTCAGGACCACCACCGCCAGCAGACCGCCGTGCGGCTCCTGCTGCACCTGTGCCGCCGCGGCCGCCAGCACGGCAGCGGCCAGCTCGGCCGCCGCCGCGTCCTGCTGCCCTGCTTCCGGCCCACTCACACTCGCGCCCTGCAGCTCCTGCAGCTCCGCCACCGCCGCATGCTGCCGCCGTTCCTCCCCCAGCTGCTGCGTCCGGTGCACACCCTCCTGCGTCCTCCGTGCCGCCACACCCGCGCCGCCAGCGACGCCACAGGCACATGCTGCTGCGGCGGCGGCGGCTGACGCCGGGGACTGTGCTGCAGCCTCTGGTGTGCCGTCCGCCCCGCCGGTCGGGCTGCTGGGCCTCCAGGCCGCGCGCACGAGCGACCCCGACGCCGGCAGCGCTCCCTCCACCACTGACACGTCCAGGGGCAGCCGGAGCGTGCCCGGGCCGACAGCCGACGCGCCCGCAGCAGCGCCAGCGACACCGCCAGCTGCCACTGCCGCCGCGGTGCCGCCTTCGCCCGGCTGTAGCAGCGGCTGCAGTAGGTAGAAGGATGTGACGCCGCTGCGCAGCTGCAGCAGCCAACCTGGTAGAGGGGCGCGGGGCATTGGGCACAGGTGCGCCGTGGATTCGTGCCGTGGGCAGGTACACGTCGCGTAAGTGGGTGCCTACTGGCCTCCCAGCGCCGGTGCCGGTGCGCCGCAAGTGTGCTGGGTCCGGGGCCCGAGAGAGCGCGGGCGCACGGCGCGGGCGCACGGTGCTGCCAGGACTATACCGTGGACACCGTTACCCGCCAATTTGGCGCAGTCGCTATTCGACCGGAGTTTTGCCCCTTGCCCACTGGTTTTCCGCAGCTGAGTGACAGGGGCTTACCATCGACATATGGCAAGCATCGCTGGGCGTGTCCCAGGCCCCGACGACACGCTTCGCTGCGAGTCGGCTGAGATACATCGGGGTGCACGAGCTCCGAGGCTCCACAAGCCAAAAAGAAGCGGAGCAAGATAACAAATATGCTGATGGTGCAAGGATTCCTTTCAATGAGCCTCTGTTATGTTTGGGCACGAATGGGAGAACGCCGAATGTTAGCTGGGCAAAACTACACCATATTGCAACGCCTGCTTGAAACAGACTGCTGCAACCTACCAGCATTATCGCTGCTGGGTCGAGGGGCCACTCGCTGCTGCTGTCTCAGGTCCGCGAGCACATGGCCAGCACTCCGCTCCCCTGAACGAGCGGGCTGCAGGCCTCTTCATACATAATAGTTTCTCCCCATCTTACATGCCATTCATGTCATTGCAAGCCGTCTCACTCTGTCGGTTTAGTTAACATATGGCGCACTCTTCAGCGTTGTTCATGCGCAAAACCTGCATTGATGTGTGACTGTGCAGTAGAGTTCTCATTTGTAGCACCCGATGGCGAAATTTCGCCCGACCGAGGGTGCGCCCGCCAGCGACCGCGAGTGCAATCGCGCCCTTGACCTCTTGCCGGTCGCCTGAGCCCCAACAATCAGGTATGTAATTACATTGCAAACAGTAAGATGCGCCTAAATCCAGAGTCGCGTTCCGTATCGGGAAAGCCCAAGGGCGGGAAACGCCAGCAACTGGAGGCAGCCCCAGGGGGCTGTCGCCGCTCCCCGCCGGCCACGTCCGCCGGCAACACGTGCAAGGGTCGCATAATACTGCGTTCAGTGATACGTAAGGGGGCAAATCAGGGTGATTCGCAGCTATCCCGGTTTTAGGCAGTCATCGCGCGATGTCTGGTGATGCGTGGCGTGAGCGGAGCTGCCGGACAGGTCGGCGTCCGCCGCGCACACGGCAAGTTCGACGCCATAATCCAGCCAACCCGATATACGCCGGTGTTGTACTGTATCTGCCATGCGGTGCCGGCCCCATCGCTGTCCAGCTTGGGAACGTGACCAGCGTGTGATGCTGCCGGGGAAAAGTCGCCGAGGGGCTCGGTAGCCTGGCCCACCTCTTTTTCCTGAGATAATCCCAAACTTTACGCACCTACCTGTGCACAAGTTTGGACGTGTAAGCTTTGGCGGCTGCACCAGTAACTTGCGGCCGTGCACATTGGCGTTGCATCGGCCTGTCCCAGAGCTTGCGTGATTGTGGGACCGACCAGCCGCGGCCCCATCCGTGCCGCTTTTGTCAAGGGAGCGCAAGGACTCTTTCAGCCCTCAAATTAGGCCCCCAGGTCGACATGGCGTCGTCATCAACCGCCGCAGAGCTGCATCCTCAGCAGCCGCATGCGCAGCACGGCACCAACACCAGGAACGCCTGTGCCGCCTCGGGAGGGCGCAGCCCGCCACTGCCCGCGCTGACAGCGAGCGTGCAGCTCAGGCGGCGGGGCCTGCTGCCGCTCATTGCGCTGGCTGTGGTGGCGCTGCTCATGATGGTGTCCAGCCTGCCGCTGCTGGTGGTCTCGACGAGGTGCGTGGCCCTTGGCAGTTTTGCAGTGGCGCGGCCGCAGCTAGGGACCTTGCTCACTGGGTTATAAGCCGTGCACTTGCGCACTACTAGCTAGTCTCAAAAGCAACATGCCGCGCGCGCACCGCCGTGTGTGCACCCAGCAGGCACGGGTCACTGCCCAGGCACGGTGCCCCGGGCGACGATAGTGCCAGCGCTGTCACCGGCTGTGGCGGCTGGGGTGGCTGGGTGAGGCGGCAGGGGCCCTGCGCGCAGCCAGCGCGCGCGCGGTCGCCAGTCACTGCGGCTTCTGCCGCATCAGCAACAACAGCCATAGCAGCTGCTACGGACAACGCTGCATCGGCCGATGCGTCCTTTCAGCAGCGCAGCCTTCTGTCAAACACGGCACCAGCCTCAGACACTGGCAGCAGGGATGGCGCCGCCGCGCCTAGTAACGTGCCGCCGCCGGCTCAGCTGACGGTGGTGCTGCCGACAACGTTCAGGGACGCGGCGCGGGCGCTTGCGTCCCTCAGCTCGGTGCGCCTGCACATGCACCCGGACCTGCTGGCGGAAGTGGTGCTGGTCACACCCTGGGAGGTGGGTGTCGGGGAGCGGCGGCCGCGATGCCCAAAGGGTGGATGTCGGGGTTAGGCAGGGCAGGGCAAGGCAAGGCTGGCGACATTTGCAGCAGGGGCGCAGGGCGGATGGGCGGGTGGGCGGGTGGGCGGGTGCTGCTGGTTGGTAGCGGCTGCTTTCTGCCGCAGGTGG
Source organism: Chlamydomonas incerta (assembly GCA_016834605.1). Taxonomy (NCBI): domain Eukaryota; kingdom Viridiplantae; phylum Chlorophyta; class Chlorophyceae; order Chlamydomonadales; family Chlamydomonadaceae; genus Chlamydomonas; species Chlamydomonas incerta. The sequence continues at coordinate 516,920 of JAEHOC010000010.1, forward strand.
ACCAAGGATACAGGTGATCAAGTCACGGCTTTGCTAAGACAATGCTGAGACGTGTGCGGTTGCCACAATCATTGCCCGGCACAGGAGTTCTTGGTGCTTCGACACGCTCTCGCACCCACACTAGCGGGGCCCAGCTGCCCCATCGACTGCTACAGCCCACCCAGCGCTGGTGATGCTTCAATCACCAGCACCGGAAGCAGTGGCAGTAGCAGCCGTGGCAGGCGGGTCAGCCGCGTGCCGACGGCGCTGCGTGCTGCCGGCCTGTCCCCACGCCTCAACACCGAGGCCAATTTCGGCCCCTGCGGTGTCAATCGCAGTGCCGGCGGCGGTGTCGGCCCCCCCAGCGAGGGCCTTGAGTGCGGCCCGCCGGTATGGGTGGTGCCGGAGCACGTGGTGTTGCGGATCAGCCGGCAGGTAGGTGCCATGGCACACACTCACACACGACGCGGTGCATGCGTACTTGCGTTCCGGCTCCATTACAGGTGGCCTTGCGTGGCAAGCCGTGAATCCGTGACCGCGCAATCCTCCTGCAACACAGGAGCTCAAGTCCTTCAAGCCCAACGGGTACCGCCTGCAGGTGCGAAGAGCCGTGTGACATACATACATACACGTAACCCAGCGCATGCCCCATGCTAGGCAGCTGGGCATCCACTTGCCTGTGTCGCTTGCATCCAGCCTGCACCGCCCTCCCACGCGCCTGCCTTGCCCCAGATGGTCCTGAAGCTGGCGGTCAGCTGGCTGGTGTCCACACCCCACTTCCTTGTCATGGTGGGGCGCGGGGTGGGGCGCGGGACGGCGCGGCGCGCAGAGGGAGGGAGGGAGTTCCAGACCCAGAAGTAATCGCCGGGGGGCGGGGCCGGGGGCGGGAGCAAGGCGAAGGAAGTGATGAAGGGCGGGGTCGGGTAATCTGAACTCGGCGCACCCAATCTTCTCAAGCCGCCCCTCGTCCTTGCCCCACGCATCACACACCTCGCGCACTTTCACCCACAGAAGGTACACGCCTCCCCTCCCTTTCCTGGTGCTCTCTGCATTACAACAGGACAGTGACGTGCTCCAGGTGCGGCACGTGAGCCCCGCCACCGCGCACTGGCTGTTCCCCGCGCCCGGCCGCGCGCTGTACCAGCCGCAGCGCCGCGCCACGCACGCCAAGTGGTGGACTGCCAGCGAGTCGCTGCTGGGGCTGCGCGGCTGCCTGGATAGCCTGGACGACCGGGGGCAGGGCAAGGACGCGCACGTGTTTGGCGTCACGCCGGCGATCCTGTCGACACGCATTGCCGCGGAGACGGTCGCGTACTGGGAGCGTCGCATGGCCGCGGTGGCGGCGAACGCCTCGGCTGCGGCGCCGCCGAAGAAGAAGGGCCGCGGGGTGGAAGGCGGCGGCGGCGCTTCGCGGTCGCTGCTCGGCGACGGCGGCGAAGGCGAGGGCGTACAGGACGGCGGCGCCGTGGCGTCATGGCTTGGCCTGCAGCATGAGCAGCAGCCACAGCAGCAGGTTCCGGCGCGCGCACTGCTGCAAGCCGGCGCAGCCGCCCCCTCCGCCGCCTCCACCCCTGCCTCCGCCTCCGTTGCCGCCCGCCGGCGGGCCGCCTGGCTGGCTGCGCTGTCGGTGCTGCTGCCCACGCGCTCGCCCTTCTTCACCGAGTACACCTCCTACCACCTGGTGGCGGAGTGCGTCATGGGCCGCGGCACGCTGCTGCGGCACCACGTCAGCCCCTGGGCCCGCGACGCGCCGCCGGCGCCCGCAGTAGCTGCTGCCGCCGCGGCGGTGGCCCAGGGTGCGGTCACAGCTGGCGGCAGCAGCGGCACGGCAGCAGCAGCTGACCGGGAGCAGGCGCCGCGGCTGTACCGGGGCATTTGGCGGCGCGGCGGCGGCGGCGGCGTGCGGGGCAACAACGCCAGCGGCGGAATGACCTTCGACTGGGGCGACCCCCAGGCGCGCGTCACGCCCTGCGCCGACTGCCTGTTCCTGGTGGTCCAGAGCAACATGGGCGTGCCGGAGCGCCGGGTGATGGGCGACCTGCAGGCGCTGCTGCTGCTGGGCGGGGGGCTGCTGGGCGAGGAGGAGGAGGAGGAGGAGGAGGGGGCGGCGGCGGACGGCGGCAGCAGCCTGGCGATGGCGCAGGCGGAGGCGGTGCAGTTGTGGACACAGTGATCAGCACGGGCAGGAAGGGGTGGTGGTAGGACCAGGGCATGGGATGATAGTGGCATGCCCCAGTGGTGACAGACGGGCACGAAGGTGTGTGTGTCGTGCAGATGTGCGGTGGAGGTGAGCTGAATGGTGGGGTTTGAAGTGTGCCACGGCCCACGGGACCGAGGGCAGGCATGGCGTGAAGTGAGCGGGAAGGTCGTGGCCTCGACTTCTGGCCCAGGACTTCCCGTGGCGGGCGTTGGGCCCCTGCTGTGCCTGCGTGTACATGTGTGGGCTGCCAGTCAAACCCCCGCTGGTGCTTGTCCACAGTTTACAAGCAACACCGCGGTGTGCACACCGCAACGTACGGCAGTCCACCACACGCGCATGTCTGCTCAGACCCGCGCGAGCCGGAGTGCCGGACACCCGAGCGCACGCCGGCCGTCCACTAAGAGTCCACCAACCGTGGACGCCAATGCGCTGCCGTACCGCTTCCATGCTGCGCGGCGGCCCATACCTGACCTGACCCTCGGACGCTCGCCCCATGTGCGGGACCGGACCCCAAAGCCGCACAGACCCACGATGTTATAGACGAGGATGATATCGCCGCCTCCACGCCACACGCGCACGATGAAGTTCACAAGCGCCGCATGCACGACCTGCTCTGGGTTGGGCGGCTGGGGCGGAGGTGCCAGGGGGGGGGCGGCGGTCTGGGCGGCGGCGTCGGCGTCGGCGGCGTCGGCGTCGGTGGCAACAGATGGCGCTGGCCGTGTTCATCCCGATAGCACCGCCATTTGCGCGTCCCTGCGCGTGTGTCCCAATGCGGGCGGTAAAGATCACCCAGTATCCCCCTCCCGGCCGTCTTCACCAATCACAACGACGCGGCGAGGAGGTGTTCGGTCGTGGCGGGCTGGGCTGGGCTGGGCTGGGCTGGGCTGGGCTGGGCTGGGCTGGGCTGGGCTGGGCTGGGCTGGGCTGGGCTGGGCTGCGGTTGCACAGGCGGTGGCCATGCATTGCGGTGGCTGTGGTTGTCCCGTACCTGCCCCTCAGCCCAGTGATCGAAGCTTGCCGGATATCACGCAGTAGCCGACCCCTGGCCCCAATGACAACGACTTGAAGATAGGAATAGCACAGCTCTGTCTTTTACAGGCGCGGACTTGCATGGGCAGCGTGCCCATGTTCCGCGTTGTGGGAGAATAAATTTGTGTAAGGCCCGACATCTCCCACGCCGGGGAGCCAGCAACACACCAACCACCGAACACATTCAACACATGCGTGGTCGCAATTTAAAATAGGCATACCTATTGAGGGCACACACGCCCCAACTCACAGGCACCTTCGACCTACGGCTCTCTGCTCTTCCACACCCTGCTCATCTACCATGCCCTGCAGGCGTTTCACTTTACACGACGCGCAGCACACTCTCGTGTTCGGTTGGTCAGGATTATGACTCTGTCTTCCACAAGTCAAGGTCAGGGCCGCAGGGCCAAAGGTACGAACATACAAACACATACATGTGAATAGGGGCGTGGACACGTCCACAAACAAAATGTACACTTGCACCCAAAACATCATCTCCAGCATTGGGGTCGGGAGATCCAAACCACCGCGTGCCGCCCATCACGCGAGCAGGCAGCCGGGAAAGGACGCGTCACGGCAACGTGCCTCGCCGCTCGCCTCCCCACCCGCCACACCCTACGCGCAGCTACGCCGCACTCCCTTTGCAGATGTGCGCACGCCGCATCACCGCCGCCCAAGCAGGCTACGCAGAGCCCGGCCGCTTAGAGCTCCATGCGGGTGGCCGCCGCCACCAGCTCGGCGGCGCCGCCGCGGCGCTGCATCTCCACCGCCTTCAGGTTCTCCTCGGGGATGGTGGTGTACTCGGACAGCATGGATCGGAACTCGTCGCCGGTCAGCGTCTCCTTCTCCATCAGCGCCTCCACGATGCGGTCAATGGCCTCGCGGTTGTCGGCGATGTGCTTGAGCGCCGTCTCGTACGCCTGGTCGGCGATGGTGCGGACCTGGTTGTCGATGCGCTGCTGCAGGCTCTCCGACATCGAGTTGCGGCTCATCATGCGCATGATCATGTCGCCGGACATGGCGGACGGGTCCATCAGGCTCCAGGGGCCGATGTTGGACATGCCGTAGTTGATAACCATCTGGCGCGCCATGCCCGACACCTGCTGCAGGTCGCTGGCGGCGCCTGACGTCACCTCGTCCTCGCCGAACACCAGCTCCTCGGCGGCGCGGCCGCCCAGGGCGCCCACGATGCGCGCGAAGATCTGGCTCTTGGACACCAGCGTCGGGTCCTCGCCGGGGATGAACCAGGTCAGGCCGCGGGCCTGGCCGCGGGGCACCAGGGTCACCTTCTGCACGGGGTCGTGGCCGGGCTGCAGGGTGCCGCACACGGCGTGGCCGACCTCGTGGTAGGCCACCAGCGCCTTGGCCTTGCCGTCCACCAGCGGCTTGCCCTCCAGGCCCGCCACGATGCGGTCAATGGCGTCGTCGATCTCCTTGTTGGTGATCGCCTGAGGGTGGGGTGAAGGATGCGCGGGGTGGGTCAGCCAGGACACGTTGGAAGCTAGCTCCAGGCCCCCTCATCCATACGCCCACGCCTCTGGGCGTCTGCGCCGCAACTATGCTGATAATCCCTGCGCCGCAACTTGCGTGTTCGAGCTGAACCATGTGACCGGCCTGCCGCCGCCCCCCACCCCCTCCGCCGCCCTCCCACCCCAGCCCACTCCACCCCTGCATCTCATGTCAGGCATCGCGCACGCGCGCACCTTGAGGCCGCGGCGGCCCGCCAGGATGGCGCCCTCGTTGAGCAGGTTCATCAGGTTGGCGCCCGCGAAGCCGGGCGTGCGCATGGCCACCTCCTGCAGGTCCACGTCGTCCGCCACCTTCTTGTTGCGGGCGTGCACCTTCAGGATCTCCAGGCGGCCCTTCTGGTCGGGCAGGTCCACAGACACCTGGCGGTCGAAGCGGCCGGGGCGCAGCAGGGCGGGGTCCAGGATGTCGGCGCGGTTGGTGGCGGCGATGACGATCACGCCGGTGTTGCCCTCGAAGCCGTCCATCTCGGTCAGGATCTGGTTCAGCGTCTGCTCGCGCTCGTCGTTGGTGCCGCCGATGCCGGTGCCGCGCGAGCGGCCCACGGCGTCGATCTCATCCACGAACACCAGGCAGGGGGCGTTCTCCTTAGCCTGTGCGGGCGCAAGCGAGAAAACAGGCCGAGACCGGTTAGTCAAGCGGTACGCTATTCTTGAACACACGCTGCCGGCGCGGCACATCTGGCATACTGCTGCTGGATGGATGCAAACCCCGTGCTGTTCAGACAGCCGCCCGCGGCCCGCCGGCATTTTTCGCCCTTACCCACCACGCGGCCCTCCTTGGGAATGCCGCAGGCTTTTCATTCTTCTCACCTTCTTGAACAGGTCGCGCACACGCGAGGCGCCCACACCGACGAACATCTCCACGAACTCCGAGCCGGACACGGAGAAGAAGGGCACGCCAGCCTCGCCGGCGATGGCCTTGGCCAGCAGGGTCTTACCGGTACCGGGGGGGCCCACCAGCAGGCAGCCCTTGGGGATGCGGGCGCCAACGGCGGTGAAGCGCTCGGGGCGCTTCAGGAACTCCACAATCTGTGTGTTTGCAGTGGGAGGGCAAGAAAGTGTTGGTTGATTGAACAGCACAGAGGTCTGAGAATTCTGTGCGTGCACGGCTGCTCCGCGGTCCTGCCAGAAGGCGCCGCATGCATGCTACTGCCGCTGTCTTGGCGAGAGCTCTCTTAGCAAGCGGACATGCCGCTACGCAGCAACGCAATCTCAATGTGCCGCACGCACCTCCATGAAGTCCTGCTTGGCCTCGTCAACGCCAGCCACGTCGTTGAAGCTCACGCCGGTGTTGGCCTCCATCTGGAAGCGGGCGCGGCTCTTGCCGAAGTTGAGCGGGTTGTTGGGGTTGCCGGGGCCGCCCATGCCGCCCTGGCTCTGGCGGCTCAGCAGGAACAGACCAGCCACCAGCAGCAGGGGGAAGGCCAGGTTGCCTGTGGCATGAAATGGAGCGGGCGCGGCGAATGGGATCAGGGCCAGCTGCCGAGGAAGAGGGCACACCAAAGCCGAGCGAACTGCTCCTTGGCTGCACGTTCCCAATCGCAACGGCACCTCCGCAGGAACAGCAACCAGCGCACAACACCGTATGCACCCTCGCCCCTGCAACTCACCCAGCAGGTTCAGGAACACGGCGCCACCGTCCTCGGTGTTGGCGTGCGCCGCGAAGTCGATCTTCTTCTCGCGGAACTTGCCCAGCAGCTCGGGGGAGGTGCCCGGCAGCTGCACGCGCACGCGCTGCACGCGGTTGCCCAGCTCAGGGGACACAGCCTCCACGATGGCGATGGTGCCGTTCTCGTACAGGTCGACCTGGAGAACGCAATAACAATTGGAGGAATGGGGGACTGTTCAAGGTATGAACGAATTGGAAGCGGCTGTTACGTCAAGGGATGAAAGCACAGCGCAGCGGCCAGGTAGGAGGGTTCCGAGTGTCACAGCGAGTGGGCGAACGTGCCCAGAGACTACGCTGTCGAACCCGGGCGCTGGCCTCGGTGCAGAACAACCACACGTCATGTTCACGCAGCTCACCTTCTTCACACGGCCCATCTCCAGGTACTCGAGGAAGCGGGAGTAAGACATGCGCGAGGAAGCCACGCCAGCGGCATCCTCAGCCTTGGCAGCGAAGACGGGCATCAGGGCCGCGGCAGCAGCGACGGCACTGCAAATACAAGGGAGAATGATGTTAGAGGGGTAAAATAGGCATGCGGGCGGAAGAGGGTCACGATGGCCAGAGATCCATGCCCAGCCCTTGAGGCTCCAACTCACTTGCGCATCAGATCACGCTTGCCGGACGCCACAACCTTGACCTCCTGGTCCTGCAGAAGCATATGCAGGCGGAATTTCAACAGCGAGTCCTCCACGCCAGCGCATGCTGTGTGGCGACAAGCAAGCTGCCCCACGCACCTGCTGGGCGCGCACGACGACGGCGCGAGTGCGCAGAGCACCTGCAATCAAACAGGTTGCGGCAAATGTGAGCTTTGTTCGCTCGCTGTCCACAAGTCGGGTCGCCATCGCCCATCGCTCCCACGCGAACGCTGGGCACGCACCAGGCAGGACAGGCTTCAGCGCCGCAGGGCGAGCCTGGCGCATAACTACACGCTGCTGAAGCATCTGCATTTTGGCTAGGCTTGAGTGCACGGTCGAGGGTGTTGTTCTGCAAGACTCTCGCGTAGGGTTCAGTACTTATGGTCTTGTGTTAAACGCTGGAACAAGACTCGCGTGTTCTAACACTGAGGACACTGTGCAGGAAGCCTAAAGTATGTGGGGGGAGGGCGACTTTGGGGGTTTTATTGCCACTGCATGACGTCGCCATGAGGTCGCTGGGTCTGAGTGGCCGTGGGTGGCCTGGCGCGAGTGGCGCCAAAAATGCCAGGCCGATCAGCCACTTCACCACAGCAAATGCAACACTAAACGGACTAATATCGTCTGCATGGCGCACCTGGGTGCGGCGCTGGCGTCGCTGGCGCGCGTCGAGCATGTGGTTGCGGAAACGTTCGGTCCACACGGTGAGCGCCATTCGAGAGGCAGTTTCGTCAGTAACTTGCCATACAATAGGTACATAACGTCTGCATCCTAGCATTCGTGCTTGGCGGAGCCGCTCGCACGCAAACGGGCCCCTGGCCAAACTCCGACACTCGCCTGCCGACATGTGCGTGCAGGCCCGGACCAGCTCCTCACGGACGAAGCCAACCAGGCTACCATCACCAATGACGGAAGCGTTATCTTGTCGTGTGCGGCGCCGGAGGACCCGCTCGCGGCGCTGCTGCTCAAACTGATAACGGTGAGGCAGTCAGGGAGAGGCACACGACACCGCACGGCCGCACGACACGCCGCTGGCGCCCACCGCACCCTCCTCCGCCCTGCCACCTGGCATCTATCCGGCGCTACCCGCGTTCCGCCACTCCGCCGTGACGCCAGCCCCTCGCCTCCCGACCCTGAACTCCCGACCCTGGGCGCTATGTCCGCCGGCTGCTGCCCACCACTGCTGCTGTCGCGGCGCACACGGGCTCACAGGACAGCTGCAGCGCCACCGGCGACGGCTGCAAGCGGCTTCTGGCAATGGTGCTGGCGGGGCTGAGGCAGGTGCGTGTGGGCGGGGTGTCGGGGTACGTACCGGTATAGGGCGGGGTGTGAAGGGGATGCGGCAGTCGGACGCGCACCGGGCGCGGGGATGAGCGCGCCGAGCTGGGGTGTGGCGTCGGCGGCTGCCGTACTTGCGGAGGGGTGTAAGTTGGTATGGTGTGCACAGGCGGCGCGGGGAGTGCAGCACCTGGCGGCTGGGGCAGGGCGCGGCAGTCTTGCTGGTTCTGGTAAGGATTACAACTTCACTCGCGCTTGCGCTCACCCCGGTGGTGGCGCCCTTGTCGCCCGCAGTTCCTGCGCAGCGGGCTGCACCCGCTCACGTTCCAAGCGGCTCTGGCGGCGCAGGTGCGCAGGTGTGCGCATACGGTACTCAGGCCGACGCTGCCTGGCGTGACAGGTAGCAGAGGCGGTAGGCGGTCACATCCTCCTGGTTTGCACGCGACTCCGTACATGCGGCCGGGTGGGCCAGCGCAGGGGCTGGACGGGGGCGGCCCAGTAGCGCCCGGCCGCTCACTGCAGTCCTGTCCGCGCCCCCCGCCTCTCCCAATCGCCTGCCGCATCCGCCCCCCCCCCCCATCCATTCCCTCGCGCCGCCGGTGCCGCAGGTGCTGGAGTGTGTGGTCCCCAGCGCGGTGCTGCACGTGCCCCTGGCGCCCAGCTATGAGTCGGAGGCGGCGGAGGTGCGGCCGGGGTCCGGCCGGGGCGCCGAGGGAGCTGGGCCGCTGGGGCGCTGCGGCGCTGCGGCGCTGGGGTTTGGGGTGCTGGCGCACTGGGGCGCTGGGCCGCCCTCCTGGTTCCACTCCCTCGCCTTGACCGCAGTCATTCACGCCCGCCCTTTTGTCGTGGAGGAGGTGACCAGCGTGCTGCCTCCGAATACCCCATGTGGCCATCCCCACCCCTCACCAGGCGGTGCGAGCGCTCATCGCCACCCACCTGGGCGCCAAGCTGGGCGGCGCGGCGGCGGCCGCCCACCTGGGGCAGTGCCTGCAGGTGCGTGCGACGGCCACCCCTGAGCCGGGCATTGCAGTCACGAGCGCGTGCTGCGCTCATGCCTGGCGCCTGTTATCGGCCAAGCAGGGCTAGGCGGCGCACGGAACCGCACGCAAGGAGGGTGCGCGTGTACGCCTATGTCCCCTGACCCCCTCCCCGTCCTCACGTCCTAACTAATGGTGAATGTACACCCCTCCCCCCTATCATTTGTCTAGTTTAGCTTGGTTTAGATTTGGTTGGTGTTCACAACCCCCTCCCCCCGCAGGAGCTGGTGTTGCTGCAGCTGGAGGCGGCTGCGCGGGCCGGCATCTCCGCCGCGCAGGTACGGCGGCAGCCCCGGTCGGCCCCGGGCCCCCCTGGCGTGGCGATTTCCGACCCTGCGCGTTTGAAGATGCGCTGGACATGCGCACATGCACACGCGCCAGCTTTGCTCCGTTTGGTTTTGTTAAGCACACGCGCCAGCCCCCCGCCACCACGTCTCGAACGCAGGCGCTGGCGGGCCTTAGTGCCGACCCGCCCCTGGTGCGGCTACCCGGCGCGGCGCCCGACCAGTCGCGGGTGATGCCTGGCCTGGTGCTGCGGGAGGGGCCCTTTGGCAGCGGGGCCTTGCCGGCCATGGCGGCACTGGAAAGGTGCGCCCTGCGCGTCGCCGAGACGGGTTTGGCGGTGTTGGGGTATGGGCACGTGCCGCTGCTTTCGGTGCTCGTGCCCTGCGCCTCCTGCTAAACAGGATGGGTTAAGATCTAGGTGGTCGTGTGAGCGCACGTGCCGCCAGTACGAATGACGGCTGTGGTGTGACGCGACGCCCATACGTAACACACGCAGGGGCCCCGTTCCTTTCTTGGCGCTGACCTGCCCACTGGAAGGGGAGACCATCGGCATTGCGGATACGTCGTCAGCAAAAGCAGCAGCGGGCAAGATGACATCGGCAATGGCAGCTGGCCAGGCTGTAGCAGCAGAGGGGGATCAGCAGCGGCAGCAACCGGCGGTAGCAGTCCTGGTGACGACTGCCGCGGAGCGCGAGCAGGCGCAGTTTGAGCTGGTGGCTCAGCTGCGGCGGCGTCTGACGGCGGTAGCGTCCCGCGGCGCCAAGCTGCTACTGCTGTGCGGCCGGGTGCGGAACCGATGGATGCGAGGGGGTGGGCATGCGCATGCGTGCATGTGCATGTGATATGCTGCAGGCCGCGGAGGCCTAAGAAGCTTGTTGCAGCGCTCTTCCCCACCTCTGTTGGTCGCCTCACTTCGTCACGACTGGTCTGGTGTGTGCGCTGCAGCCTCCGGACCAGGCGGCACAGCTGTGCGCGGAGCAGGGGCTGGTGCTGGTGGCAGGTCTGGAGGAGCAGGTGCGGGCAGGCGGCGTGTGTGTATGCGTGTTTGGCCGTGTGAGGATGGATTGCTGAGGAAGGGGCCCGAGCGCTTTCAACAAGCCACATGTCGTCGTGCCCATTACGGTACATGCGCACACCTGCGCCTGCTGCTGCCGATATCGCAGGAGGTGGCTCAGGCGTGTGCTGTCGGCGGCACCGTGCCCCTCGCCCGCGCTGGGCTGGCGGAGCTCGCCGCGGCGCCTATGGGCTGGGCGGCGGCGGCGCGGGTGATCGGTCTCGGCGGGCGGCGGGCGCTGCTGCTGGAGTTTGACGCGGCGGCCTCCGCATCCGCACAGGTGGGCGCGTCAAGGGTGCTTACGGTATGTTCTGTGTTCCGCTGAGTGTCACTGTTTGGAGCCAAAAGCGCCGTTGCGCGAGACCGCATTCGAGACCGCACAGATCAGGAGAAACATCGCACGAACTGAGAGTGCTTGTGTGGGACAACGTGACTCGTGCTCTCAGGTGGCGCGCTCGCTGCTGGTGTGCGGCCCCACGGAGGCGGCGGTGCGGCAGTCGGCCCGCGGCCTCACGCGCTGCCTGGTGTCGCTGTCAGCCGCCGTCGGCACCATGGCGCGGCCGCCTGCCCAGTCGGCCGCACACGAGGCTGCAGGCGGCGGGACGCCCGGGCGGCAGCAGGAGGATGAGGGGCCCGAGGGCGAGGACGCGGATACCGTGGAGTGTCTTGTGTTTGTGGCGGGCGGCGGCGGTTTCGAGGGACTGCTGGAGCTGCAGCTGCGGGAGCTGCTGGCAGTCGCCACGCGGGGCCCGGACGCGGCCGCAGGCGAAGAGGAGGATGAGGATGAGGCTGCGATGGGCCGCGGCGGCGAGGCGGCGGCAGCGGGGCAGCAGGCTGCGGCGGTGCAGCTGTCGCCAGCGGAGGCGGCAGCGGTGGGCGAGGCGGCGGCTGAGGAGGCGGCGTCCCTAAGCCAGGTACGTGCGTCCGCGTGCGGGCGGGGCCAGGGCTCCACGTGCACATGCGCACTTCCACCATTTTACGTGCGAGCAGTGCGGCTGAGCAGCCGGGCAGAATTGATTAAGCAAGTGCGCTCGCTTGCTCGCTCGCAGTTGGCTGGTTCGCTCCGTGTGCTGCACGCCATGGCGGCAGCCGTGCCGTTGTCGCTGGCGGGCGGCAGGGTCGGCGCAAGCGGGAGCGGGAGCGAGCCGACGGCCATCAACAGGCGGCGTCAGCGGGAGGCGCTGCTGCAGGTGGGGGGCCTCAACAGCAGCCGGGCAGCCTGGCTCGCACGGATGTGACACACACACGCGTCCGGCACGGCTGCCGCCAAGTAGCTCCCGCCTCCCGCCTGCCTCGCCGTTATGCTGCTGCCTGGCACACACACCACAAAACCCCGTCACGCCCTCCTGTGCAGGTGCATGCGCTACGCCGGGCGCAGGCGGCAGCGCTCAGGCACGGCCTGGTGTCAACGGGCGGACTGGTGGTGCCGGCCGCCGCCTTCTCGCATTGCGGCCGGGCGCTGCGCCGCACACGTGCCGAGGCGGGCCATCCCGCGGCCGACCGCCGCCCACCTGGCGCCGCCGATACCTCGGGCCCAGGGGATGGGCAGGTGGGTCGCAGTGGCATGCCGACAGGGGAAGGGGAAGGGCGCGAAGAAGGCGGAGCTGGGAGGGCATCCGCATCGGCACGTGGAGCGGAGGTAGCACCAGCGGAATCCGGCGCGAGCAGGAGCGGCGACCGCAGTGGTGCCGGCGGCGACGATGGCGGTGTGCAGTGGCGGCCGCTGTTGGGCGGGTACGACTTCGCGGCAGCTGACGCGGTGTCGCATGGCGTGCTGGAGCCGGCGGCGGTGGCGGCCGGGCTCTGGAGCGCGGCGGTGGAGGTGTTGGTGCAGGTGAGCGGCTGCGCGCGGCTGGGTGGGCGGCTGCGAGGGGTGGGTAGGGGGTTGTTGCGTGTTTTGTTGGGTGGGCGGGCGGGTGGGTGGGTGGTCGTTGGTACTGGCAACAGTGTGCATGCGGTCGACACGAGCGGGCAGGAGGGCAGCAACGGGGCAGACGCGCAGCGGGTGACGTTCACGTGCAACGGGCATAAAACGGAATGTGACGCGGCATGAGCGGTTGTGCTGTTTGGGGCCTGCCTGGTGCCACGTCCGCGGGTGCAGGTGCTTCGCATCGATGGCGGGGCGCTGTCTGCTGTGCGGTGCTCCCGCAGCGGTGGCGGTGGCCCGCGGCTGCAGGTGGCGGGCGCCGCGCCGGCGGCGGCCAGAGCGCGCGTGCGGCGAGGCGGCAGGTTCGGGCGCGCTGGCGGCGGCGACGGCGGCCACAGGCGCAGCGATAGCAGCAGCGCCAGCAGCAGGAATGGCAGGGAAAGTGGGTACTCGGACTCGTCCTCCGACGACTGACGACTGACTGGATATGACAACATGGCGTGAGCAGGCTAGGCGCGGCGGGGGGAATGCATGGACACATACTGAAGCACACGCAGCTGGTGGGTGGATGGGCTGTGCCAAGAGTGCTGCCGGCTGGCGCTCAACAACCGGATGCCAAGGCGGGACAAATTGGCCAGCGAGACAGGGACCTGTGCACACCGCAGGCGCATTCTGCATTGTGCTCTTTTGACGTCCGAGTCTGACATCTTAAGTCTGTGGCTGACCGGCAGCCGTGGTCGGGAGGTCCCATAGGATCTGCGCTGTGAGAGTCATGCCCGGTGCTGTTGCCGCACAGGACATTTCGCTGACAGAACGCGACAGGACGGTTCACTGTTTAGATTTTACATCGAGCACTGCAATATTGCGGCGCGCTTTGCGCTCCAGGGAAGCGACTCAGAGGCATTCCCGTACATCTTGCGTGACTCAGCACCAGCACTACTAGAGGCACATCGTGCACCTCGTCTTTTGCAGGTGCCCAACCATGACCACTGTCTGTTAATTCGCCCCACGCCCATCTCGTGAGGTCTGCCTCTTCGAAAGCTTTGTTTCTCGTTAGCAACTGCCATACGGGCCATCCACACGGCCACAACAACAACACGCAACCGGCCCTCGGTTCTCTTGCAAACACAGCCGTCCAACCTTGCACGCTAACATGCCGGTGCGCAATTCCAACTGCCAACTTATTTTATTTTTTGTCTTTGAAAGTTTTTAAACACTAAACGCAGCCCAATGTCTAGGGCGCGCGTGCACGTGTCAGTACTCATCACCTTGCCTTGCCTGCCGTAACCCCTGCCTGCAACCCTGACCAGCCACACGGGGGCTGGCGATCCGGTCCCAAGAACGCCAACCCCGCACCATCTATGCATTTCTTGATTTCTGCTCTCACACCTCGAAGCTCGCTATGCAGCCGCAACAGCTTTAAGCTCAGCGCCACATCAACGCCGGCACGCGTCACTGCAGGGCTACCTTTCCCCGCGCGTCACAGTAGTACCATCAAGTACAACACATCCCCACTCTTTTTTGGCTTTTGAGAGTTTGATGCTAACGTGCAATGGCACGCAAATCCGAATGTATCAGTTTACCAGTTCATCCTCATGAGTAAACACGTCAGATCACGAAGCGCGCCTCAAGTGGAGGCCATGCACACGCGCACAGACTAGAAAGTGCGCGCACACCCACGCTTTTTTCCCGCCTGGTCCTACCACCACCCACGCCTTTTCGATTTTGGGTTTTGCGGCCTGTACGACAGCAAGCTGCCGAGGCACCGTACACGTGAGGCGCAACCGCCAAACACCCAAGAAGTTTACGCACGAACACACATCCACACCTGGCCTCTCTCCTCCTTCCACAAGATTGCAAACTGCCCCGGACTACTCCACACCCGGCACGCCCAGCTGTCGCGGCCCGAACACGCAGAGAGATGCGCCCAGCTATGCCCTTCTCACGAGGGTGGGAACTGGGAAGTCGCCTAGATGAAGTGACGCCACAGACTCTCTCCGGGCGGCGTGTGATGCTGCCGCGCACACCACGACGGGCCAAACCGCCCAGCTTGAAAAGGAGAGCCCCGGACTCAGGAGACACCTGACCGGACGAAACGCATCTAAAGAGGAAGAAAGCTGCGACGACGTCAGGGGCCAGCGCAGCGCGCAAAGAAGCCCACACAATCATACTCGAACTTATTGAAAGTTGCGACGTCCGCCGAACCTGCTAGTCACTATAGCCCGCGTCCAACGCTGTGCCGCCAGGTGTCGGCGGCACGTCTAGTAAGCCCGCGCCAGCCAGCCACCGCCGGCGGCACCGGCTCCGACGCGGCTGCTAGCCGCCGCCCGCCCGGGGGCCCAGGCTGGCGGCGGCGGGCGCCCAGCGGCTGCTTCCTCCTCCGCGCCGCTGCTGCTTCCCCCGTGCCGCTTCAGGGCACGATGATGAAGTCGTGAATGGTCCGGACCATGGCGCTGTACTCGCCGATGTAGACATACTCGGCGGGCATAGAAGCAGGCAGCGAGGCCGGCTTGGACAGGTCCACACAGTCCAGGGGGGGCAGGCCCACCGCCGCCGGCGCCAGCGCGCGCTGCTGCTTGCTGGGCCGCGAGGGCGACACGTCCGGAGCCGGCTTCGCATCGGCCGTGCGCTTGCGTGGCGCCTGCGCCTGCGCCTGCGGTGGCTCCACCTCCGGCTCCGGTCCGGGCGCGGCGGGCAGCTGCGGCGCGGGCGACAGGCACCGCGCCGCCGCCGCCGCGCCCTGGTCGCAGCGGCTGGGGCTGCTCATCTCCTCGCCAGCGTCGCCGCCAGTGGTGATGTCGTGGAAGGAGCTGGCGGCGGTGGCAGGCTGTGCGCCGCCGCCGCCGCCGCTCGGGCAGAGGCTGCTGTTGGTAGTGGTGGTGGCGGTGGTGGTGGTGGTGATGAGGCGGCGCTGGGGGCCGCAGGCGCTGTCCTGCTCGTCGCCGCGGGCCCCCTGCAGGTGGCTGCTGGTGCTGGTGACAGTCGCCAAGTCGGGCTGCAGCTGACTCGCCGGGCTGACGGCGGCGATGCAGCCACCGGCACTGCAGCTGCCGCCAGGGCTGGTGGTGGTGCCGGCGGCGCCGGCAGCGCTGGGCTCCGAGAACGTGCCGCGGAAGCAGATATTGGGCGGAATGGAACCGCAGGTGGGGAGGGTGGTGGCGGGAGAGGGGTGGGTCTTGGCGACGTCCTGCGGGAAGGCGAAGGCGTTGCCACCGTTGGCAGGAGCGGTAGCGGCTGCCGGGCAGGGCTGCGAAATCAGCTTCTGGTGCGAAGGCGACAAAGCCGCAGCAGCTGCGTCCAGCGAGGCGCGCAGCTGCAAAAAGCCAAGACATAAAAGGTCGAAACATCCCAATGCAGTTCAGTTTTGCACTAAGAAAGCATCAGCATGCGTTCGTGAACACTCGGACATAACGAGGAGGGAGCCAGAGGAGGAGGGAGGCCAAACACATACGCACATGCACCATCGCACACACACGGACAGTGGGAGGGGAGGGTAGGAGGGGAGACTATGGGACTCATGCAAGTTCCATGGGCACGTTCACAGGCACGCTACGCGACAGACAGGCATTAGTTTTGGGCAACAACCAGACAATGCGTTGTTTGGACTCAAGCCTGTACACATGCAAGTATGCAACCCATGACACGGAACCATGCGGCACCACCCGTGCACCCGGCGCGGCTACGGAACCTCCGCGCCGTGTGCGCCGTCACCCGCCCCATGATCCGGGCTCATAATGCCCGGCCAACTCATCTCGCGCTCCCACGATTCAAACAGCTCATTCGCACCGAAACCGCCTGCAATGCTAGAGTCGCCATCTACCTGGGCCTGCTGCTCGACCAGGGCGGGGCAGCCCATGTTGACGTCGCCGGCCGTGACCCCGTCAATGCTGCTGCCGAAGCCACCGGCCGGCTTGGGGCCGCAGGCGCTGGAGCTGGGGGTGCTGGGGCCCGCGCTGCTGCCCTCCAGAACCTCCGACAGCCAAGAGGACGTGCCGTCGGAGTCATCGCCGGCACCGCTGTTTGGGGTAGCGGGCTCGGGCGACCAGGCCGGCGTGGCGCAGGAAGGCTCGGCGTTTTGGGAGCACCGCACAGCCACGTGCAGGTTTGAGGGCGAGGGCTCCGGCGCGGAAGCGATGGTGACGGGGCCCGACGGCGTGTCGGGTGTCACCAGGCCGCCGGCCTCGGCCGTCCTGTCAACTGGCGTGCTTCCGTACGCGTTTTGGCCCACCGCCTCCACCACATCCACATCCCCACCACCGCACGCCGGCCCCACCGCGGCCACCGCTCCGCCCACCGTTTCCATGCCCGCAAATGCCCCTGCCAGCGCCCCCGGCACCGCCTGCTGCCAGCACAGCAGCGACCGCAGAGCGTTCGCGACCACCCGGGCGCCATTTTCCGCTTCTCTTGCCGTGGCCGGCTCACCCGGCACCGACACGCGTTTCGAGGCTGTGTTCAGGGATTCAGCCAGCGAAGCCGGCGACACCGAGGCACCCGCTACGACCCCCGCGACTGAGGAGGCAATGCGCTCGCCAATCACAATTGCCGGTCGCGGCTCAACAGCCGGGGCGTTCTGCCTGGTCTTCTTTGTGGCAGCAGCATTCTGAGCAGAGGCAGCTGCAGCTTTGCGCTTTGGGGCCATCGCGCGGGGGAAGCCGCACGAAGCTGGAGGAAGATGCTGGTCGCCGATCGCCTCAGACGGAGCTCCACTGACTTTGCGATGACAATGATTGCTGCTGGAAAAGCTGCTGGAGAGGGCTGATATTTGTGCAAAAGAGTTACTCATGTTCAGTGCGGCAATATGAAGCAAGGGGACCCCCTGCTAATTTGCTCATCGCGCGATGGTGGGTCTAGGGAGGGCCCGACGGGGCCCAGTCACTTTCCAACGGTCTGCGACCACTCAATTCCATTACATTGAACGTTCATAATATTAAATCATGTTTTGGGGCTCAGTTCTTGGACGCCCGCGAAGCCATGCGCAGGAGGCCCAGATTGCGGAGCGGCCGAACTCCCGGCCCGAAATGCAGCCACGATGATAAAGAAATCACACCGTGTACTGATGGAACCCACGCTTATTTGGTCCTCGCCGGCGGTGCGGGCGTGCCTAACCCCGCCCCCAGCCGCCCCAACGTGTCGCCCCCCCTCCCCCGTTGAAAATCCCCGCGCGTAACCCGTTCGCATCGCTCCGCTGCCCGCATCCCACCTCTCCCTGCCTGTGGCACGCTGACATTTCAAGCACATAAGTACATCGTCACGTCGCATTTACACCGTACTGGTGAGTTCGCAACACCAGCTCGTGGTGACCACCAGAAGTGGCTTGCAACACAGTCGCGCATTGCCACTGCCACCACCGTCACCGTTAACTTTGTTATGTTGGCAGCTCTCATAGATTATGGTATACCCTCGCATGGTTTCGGGTTTGGTCTAGCACCCATGGGAATCGCGGCACAGCACCCGAGCTCTCCTCTCGCGCAGCTCGTGCTGAGTTCTATATCGCACGACCTCTGCCCCGCACCACCTTCCTTACGCCAGCACTCGTAAGCTACCCACCCCGCTCGCCTCACTGCGGCCGCGTCTGGAACACGTGCAGCGCCAACGCCCCATCCTGCCCCAGCACCACGCCGCCCTCGATGTCCTGCGGCACGCCACCCATCGCCTTCTCGATGCTGCCCCCCACCTCCGCAAGCTTCTGAACCGTCGCCACGCGCCAGTCCTTGTCGGAGCTCATGCGCTGCGTGCTGTAGTCCACCTCGCGGTCCACCAGGGCGGTGGGCACGTGCGGCAGGGGCGCGGGCGCGCCGCCCGAGCCGGCGATGAGGCTGGTGGCGGCGCCGCTGCCGTACGCGGCGAAGGCTGGCACCGCGGCGGGCGCGTCTGCGTGTAATAACGGGGTGCAGGGCACAAGCATGTGAGCGTCAAGGTACAGGAGGGATGGCTGGAGCGCAACACACGTTCGTTTGCCGCAGCCGCCCGCCCATGCACCCGCTGCACCGGGCCCGACGGGGGGTTGGTGTTTGCGCGGCCCGGGGCTTCCTTTCCAGCCCGCAGCTCCCCTCTGGCACCGCCACACGCGCACACGCACCCTGCACCGGCAGCATGAGCGCCGTGGAGAAGTTGGCGTAGGCCAGGGTGTCCACCTTGCCGCTGGCCTTCTCCACCTCGAAGCGCCAGGGCGTGCCGCGCGCGCCTGGACAGGGGAGATTGGGGGTTGTAAATGGGGCCCGGGGGTTGCACAGCAGGGGGTCAGGAAGCAGCCCGGCACAGCCCGGTACAGACCGGTAAGGTCGCTCAGGCGTTGTTCGTGACAGCCCCGCTCGTCACCGCCGCCTGTGGCCGCGCTGACGCGCCGCTGGCCCTCCCTGCCCGGGCCTGCCAGTCCCGCAGCAGCGACGCACCTGACGCCAGCGTCTCGCCCTGCCCCGGCGCCACCTCCGCCAGCAGCACCTTGTCGTTGCCGTCGCGCGGCCGCGCCGTGTGCAGCACGAACGACAGGTCGGGCGCCACCAGCTCCATCACCAGCACCGCCATGCGCGCCGACGACTGAGCCACGCCCGCGGACCTGTGTGTGTGTGTGTGGGGGGGGGGGTAGTTTTTTCCAATTCTCAAATCAACCATTGCCAACCCAAAACCCATGTTTGGGGGGGTTCCATGCATGATTTATTAAGGCGGTGGGGGGAGCAGGGCAGCGGGTCGCACTCACGGGGTCAGCGGCATGTGCATGTGTGCGTGCGTGTGGGTGTTGGGGCACTGGTTCGGCGCGGTGTAGACTGCCGGCGCCCGCTGGGCCGCTGTTGTCCCCTCCCGCACTCGCACCGGACGCCGGCGCAAGCGCCTGCCTCCCGACATGACTGACGCAACCCCGCGCCCCGGCCGCCGCGCCCCACGCACCTCCTGCTCATGACCGCGCGGCGCGTGTACGTGCTGGCCCACACCGCCGCCACCGCCGCGCCCACCGCGCCGTCGTCGGCCGCCGCCACGCCCACCACGCTTTCGTACAGCCCCGCCGCCGACATGCCCGCCAGGTCCTCCACGTTGGCGGAGGAGCGCACCGCCAGCAGCAGGTCCTTGCTGGCCGCCTTGCCGCCCGTCACCGACTTGACCAGCTGCGCGGCAGCAGCGAGAAAGGGCAGGCAAGCGGAGCATGCAGGAGTGAAGCGTTCCGCTAGCGCCAGCGCAGGCCTGCTTACCGGCCGGCGCCCCCCTGACCACCTCCGGTTTACGTTGCAGTACCCCGGCCCGCATTTCCAAATCCATTTCCAAATCCATGCGCCGCTGCATAGCTGCTCCCCTAGATTGGGATGGTACTCACAAGTCCCCCACCCCACCCGACCCCACGCACACGCACACACGCACACGCCACGCCGAGCCGCCCCCACACACCTGCTGCACCAGCGCCGGCGGCACCGTCAGCCCCGCCACCAGCGCCTGCAGCTGCCCGCACGCCGCGTCCAGAGCGCCCTCGGCGGCCTTGGCGTCCTCCAGCTTGCCCAGCAGCTCCCTGAAGCGCGACTCCGTGTCGCGGCCCGCCGCCGCCACCGCCGCCTCCAGGCAGCCGAAGGGCAGCACCGCGCCGCGCGGCGCCGCGAACAGGCCGCCGCTGGCGGCCGCCAGGCCCACCAGCGCGCCGCACTTGGCGGACTTGGAGCCGCACGTGTCCACACCCGCCTTGTCCAGCGGCACCACCACCTCGCCCCACTTGCCGGCGGCGTAGGCCGAGCTCACCACCGCGATGGCGGCCGCGTCCGGCGCGGAGCCGGCCGCCGGCGCAGGCGCGGCAGCCGCCTTGGCGGCGGGCTGTTTGGAGGGCGCGGGCGCGGCCGCGCCGCCCTCGCGCACGCTGACCGCGCAGTCGCCGGTGGCCGTGAGCGTCACGCGGCGGCCCATCATCGGCTTGAGCACCCGGTTGATCACGTCCGTGTCGTCGCACGTCACGAACGTCACCTGCGCGTGTTGCGTGTGCGTGTGCGTGCGCGGGACAAGGAAGGGATGGCCGTCAGGGTGTGCAGTGTGACAAGGCGCCCGGCCCGCCTTGGCCCTCTTGCAGTGGTGCACAGCACAGCGTGCGCCTCCAGCACGTGCGCAGCCCGTCCTGCAGCCCTGCCAGTCAACAGGGCCCCCTCACACACATACACGCACCACCGCCACCACCTCACCCCCTGACACCCTGCCTCACCTTGTCCTGCCGGGCGCGCACGCCCAGGTGCGACAGGTGCGGCAGCTCCTGCAGCAGCACCACGCCGCGCAGCCGGGGGCCCAGCGGGCCCAGCTCCTCGTCGCCGTCCGCGCGCCGGACCTGCGGGCGTGAGGGCGCGCGCAATGTACATCAGCTCCATACATGAGCCGGCTATGGGTGCGCGCCTGACGTCTATTGCGCCCGCGTGATGCAAGTCGGCCAGTCTTCTTCACACGTCTGTTAAGCCCAGCGGCTGGAATCTGACGGTCTCTGCAGACGGGTGGGCAAAGCCCGCCATGCTCTTGCACCCAGCCCTCTTGACTTGACCACCCCTCTTGACTTGACCGCCCCCGCCCGCGCCGCACTCACCACCAGCACCACGCCATCATCCGCGCCGTTGCCGTTGCCGTTGCTGCTGCTGGCCGGCCCGAGCGCGTCCGCGTCCAGCGAGGCGCACTCGCGCAGCACACCCGTCACCTCGCCTGCGCAGGGGGGGGGCAGCGGCGGAACAAGGTTAGCGCCGGGCGTGATGCGGGCCCCGGCACACATGGCCCCGGCGGCGCTGGCATCGATGTCTATACCGGTACCTGTCTAATACCTGCGCCGCCCTGCAGTGCCTGCTGCGCGCGCCCCGCCGTTCGCCTCCATACGGCACACGCCGTGCCGTGCCGTGCCGTGCCGTGCCGTCCCCTTCCATTCCTCACACCAAACGATCCATACCCAAGCCGCCCACCCCCACCCCCCGCCGCCGCCCCCGAGGCACCCACCCGGCACCAGCACGTCCCACGGCTCCTGGCCCGCCGCCGCCCGCAGCGCGCGCGCCAGCATGGCCGCCAGCTTGGACACCTGGAAGGCCATGGAGGCGCGCACCTCCGCCTCTGGGGGGTGGGGGAGGGGGTGGGTTGCAAGGATGTAGGAAAAGCGGTACAGGAGTGGGTTGTGTGAGGGCGGTGGTGAGGGCGGTCGTGAGGGCGGTGGTGAGGGCGGTGGTGAGGGGGGCGGCAAGCACACGACCGCTACGCGAGGAGCTGGTAGGACTCGGAGGAGCCAGAGTCCCTGAGCGGTGCGGTTTGCACAATGACTGACAGGTTCAGCAACGTTCGGCCGTGCCGTGTCCTCGTACCCCTACCCCGCCCGCCCGCCAACCCGCCCAGACCCGCCCTCGCCCCCCGGCCGCCCCCGCCCCCGGCCGCCGCCCCCCCCTTCCGCCCCCCCCTCCGCGGCCCGCTGTCTCACCCGCGAATATGCCGCCCATGTGCTCCGGCAGCCCCAGCGCGCGGCCCAGCACCGCGGCGGGCTGGCTGTACACGTCCGCCAGCGCGTCGCTGTACTCGGTGGCCACACGCAGCGCGCGCTCGATGGTGGCCTTGCCGCGCAGCGCCGCGTCGCGGGTCTCCGTCTGCGCGCAGGGGGGCGGGGGGTTGGGGTTGGGGGCGCTTGTGGCGGTGGTGGCGCGTGTAGCGTGGGGATTGCACGCGCGGCTGGTGGAGCGCCGGGCTGGCGCTGCTACGGTGTGCCCTGCAGGTCACGGTGGTGGCCCCCAACCCCAATCCGCCTTCCCTTGCCAACACTCTGTTTCCCGAACTTCCCCCCAGCCAGCCACCAGGCCCCCCCCAGGCAACCCTAGCCCCACCCCCCCACCGCACCAGCGGGCAGGTGCTGTGCCAGCGCTGCAGCTCGTTCTCCAGCACCAGCAGCTCGCGCGTGTCGTACAGCGACAGCCCCATGTGCCGCAGCCCGCTGGTCAGCGCCGCCAGCGGCAGCGCCCACTGCAGGTTGGTGGCCTTGGGCAGCTTGGCGGGCGCGCCCTGCGGAGGGGGGTGGCGGAGGCGGTCGGGGCGGCGCGGTCACAAACACGCCCACACGCACGTGCACGCGTTCGGCTGGGGCGCGCGGCACGCGCCGCTCCCCGCTCCTTTCCTCCTCCGTCCCTGGCTCTGCCCTGCCTCCACTGCAATGCCCCTGGAGCCACGGCCACATACCCACACGCCCCGTAGCCCAGCCCCACCTCCCCCCCCCGCCCCCCTCCAAACCCCCCGCCCCCCTCCAAACCCCCCGCCCCCACCCCCCAACCCCCCACCCATCCTCCCCACCCCCACCGCCCCGGCCCGCACCTGCTCCTCCAGCTGGCCAATGATGCGGCTGAGCACCACGAAGGCGTACTCCTCCAGCCGGATGTCCGCCAGCCGCCAGCGCTGCCGCATGGACAGCACCTCGTCCGTCACGTCGTTGCGCAGGCCCGCCACCAGGCCCGCAGAGTAGAAGGAGCGAGCCTGCCGCGGGGGAGGGGTTCCAAGCATGATTAATCAAGACGAGATAGTAGGAGGGAGGGGTTGTGAATACCAGCCCAAGCTAAACCAAGGTGGGGGGTCCGTGCATGCATGGTTCGTCATGGCGCCCCGGGCGGACTTCGCCTTCCAATCCAGCGCCCCCAGCCCCGCCCGCCTGACTGCGCGTGCTGCTGCCATGCCCTCTACGTCAGCGCCCCCCCCCCCACCTGCGTGGTGGCCGTCAGCAGCGCCATGAGGTCGTCCAGCTTGGCGCCGCCGCCGTTGCCGTTGCCGCCGCCCGCCGCCTCCACGCGCTCCTTGAGCGACAGCAGCGAGCGCACCGCCGAGCCGTGGCCGTCGTCCAGCGCCGGCAGCGTGCCCTGCAGCAGCTCCACCAGGCCTGTGCGGGCGGCGGGGTGGTCCAGGCACTGGTTTGTTCGGGGTGTGCGTTTGCAACAAGATGGTGAGAGAAAGTGTGGGAGCAGGGTAGGGGCGACGGGGTGTGGGTGTGCGTGTATGGAGGCGGGTCGTTGCGAACTGCAAGGCGTGGTTTGCGTGTTTTGGAAAACGCCAACGCCCCCCGACCAGCCCCTCCCCCCGGCGCCCGGCTGCTGCTGCCCGGCTGCTGCTGCTCACCCGAGGCGTTGAAGAACTCGCGCAGCTCGCGGGTGAAGACCTTGAACTCCTCCACGAACGCCTGGGCGGGCGGCGGCGTGTGGCGGCGCACGACGGCAGGGCATGAGTCAGCAAGGACCCCTCATGCCAGGCCCCGTTCACATGGACGGCTACGGCACCCCCTCAGCCCCCGCTTCTGGCGAGCCGGGTTGGCCAGCTGTTTTTACAGCCGCCGCCGGCGGCGGCGGCGGCGCACAGGTGCTGCAGCAGCCCCTGCGATCCCTGGCCCCCCTCCTGCAAAACACCGTCACATGGACGGCTACCCCACGCGCCCACCCCAACCCTCCGCCGCCTGCCCCACCTCGGAGTACTCGCCGGGCTTGGCGGTGATGCGCGCCAGCATCGCCTCCGTGGCCACCAGGTCCTCGGGGCCTGGGGGGGGGGGGCAGAGAGGGGGAGCGGAGAGGGGAGCGGAGGGGCGAGGCGTGAGGAGAGGGCTGGCATTGGGGCA
Source organism: Chlamydomonas incerta (assembly GCA_016834605.1). Classification (NCBI taxonomy): domain Eukaryota; kingdom Viridiplantae; phylum Chlorophyta; class Chlorophyceae; order Chlamydomonadales; family Chlamydomonadaceae; genus Chlamydomonas; species Chlamydomonas incerta. The sequence goes on from JAEHOC010000010.1 coordinate 541,042, forward strand.
TTGGCAAAGCGTCCTCCCAACCCCAGAATCAGCCGTGGCACAAGCAGGTGCCGGCACCAGTATGCAAGGCGTCTCGCTGGAGGTATGGTATGCTATGCGGGGCAGCCCCGTGACGCGGCACATCCAAAGCCCTGGCGTGCCGAGACCCCCCCCGTACCGCTTTTCCATATCCTTGCAACCCCCAACCCCCAGTCCGCTGCTCCCTCACCCGCGCTGCGGTGCAGCTTGTTCTGCAGCGTGTGCTTGATCTCATCCTGTGGAGCCGGGGGCAACACCGGGCGGGGGCGGGGCGGGGGTAAGGCACAGGGGCGCACGCTACCAACCGCCAACCGACATCCACCCCCGGCCGCGACCGGCCGACGGCGTCCCCCCCCCCCTTACCTCTCCTTTCCCTCCCGCCTCCCGCCCCACCCCTCCGCCTCCCCGCCCCGCCCCTCCGCCTCCCCGCCCCTCCGCCTGCCCGCCCCTCCGCCTTCCCGCCCCTCCGCCTCCCCGCCCCTCCGCCTCCCCGCCCCTCCGCCTCCCTCACCCCTCCGCCTCCCCCACCCCACCCCTAACCCTCCCTCCCCTCCGCCCTCCCACCCTCCGCCCTCCCACCCCCCCCCCCGCCCCCGCACCTTGATGGGCTTGGGGATGTCGTTGCGGTGCGCGATGTCGCGGATGCGCGTCAGCGGCACCGACACGCGGAACTCGCCGCTGAAGGAGGGCAGCCGCGTGTGCATGCGCCGCGCCGCGATGATGAGCCGCTCGGCGGCGGGGTTGCGGCCGCCGCCGCCGCGCGTGGCGTCGCCAATCACCCACTCCAGCGAGCTGCGCGCGGGGCGGGGCGGGGCGGGGTTGGCGGGGCGGAAGGAGTCGGAAAATGGGCCGGGTGTGTGGCGTGCGCTGGTGGCTGTGGCAGATGCCCGACGGTGCATCGCATATCCTTCGGAGGCCTCGCTTCGCCGACAATTCCACTTAAAACTGTGCGGCAAAGCCCTTCCCCGCCGCCGGCGTTCGCAAGCCCCCTCCACACACGCACACATCAACACGCACGCACGCCCGCCCTCCATGCACACACGCACCGGAACATGACCAGCGCCAGGTTGGCGTGGTGGTTGGGCCGGTAGTGGGAGCCGCTCTCGGCGCAGGGCAGCGCGCCGGTGTTGACCCAGGTGGCGTACACGTACAGGTAGGCCAGGTCCGCCAGCCGCGGCCGGCAGGCGGGCGGCTCGTCCACCAGCAGCCGCTTCTGCAGGCCCAGCTTCTTGAGCCAGCTGCGGGAGCAGGGTGCGGGGTGCGGGGTGCGGGGTTGGAAAGATGGGGGGGGGGTTGCAAGGATGTAGGAAAAGCGGGGGGAGGGGCGGGGTGAGGCGGGTCGGGTGCGAGGAGGTGCAAGGGTGTGTGTGCAAGGGTTGAGGTTTGAGAAGATGTGGGAGGTGGAGCGCCGGGAGCAGCGGCAGCGGAGAGCGGGGAAGGGCGGGGCGCGGCGGTGGCGGCAGTTGTTGTTGGTGGTGGTGGGTCGGAGTTGCCACCGTCCGCAGGCACAGCGGCGGTGAGGAGGCAGAAGGCTCCAAGACATGTCTAACGTGTGGAGAGTGGAGAGGCAAGGCGGGTGAACAGGGGTCAAGGGCTGCGGCCGCGGGAGTCGCCCCCGCAGACCTGCCATCCGCAACCCCGCCCGCCGCCGCCTGACCCAACGAACGCGAGCCCGGCCCCACTACCACCTCCCCACCTCCCCGCCGCCTCACCTCCCCGCCGCCTCACCTCCCCGCCGCCTCACCTCCCCGCCGCCTCATCTTCCCGCCGCCTCATCTCCCCGCCGCCTCACCTCCCCGCCGCCTCGCCTCCCCGCCGCCTCATCTCCCCGCCGCCTCGCCTCCCCGCCGCCTCATCTCCCCGCCGCCTCACCTCCCTCGCCGCCTGTCCCGCCGCCTCACCTCCCCCGCCGCCTCACCTCCCCGCCGCCTCACCTCCCCTCCCCAATGCCGCACCTCCCCGCCTCTCCACCTCCCGCCCCCTCTCCATCTCCCCGCCCCCCCTTGATTTGGATTCTCGTGGGCTGGTAATTGCAATCCCCCCCCCGTGCCACCCACCCACCCCCGCCCCGCCCCCACCTGGACGACTGCTCGTCGCCCTTGACCAGCTCCAGCGCCACGCCGCTGAGCCCCTCGGTGCGCCACACGCCCGACGGCCGCTCGTCCTTCTTGCGCTCGCGCACGAACTCGGGGCCGGCGCCCACCCAGGCGCCGCGCGTGCCGCTCTCCTCCTCGAACGACGATCGCGACAGAAGCGCGGTGGAGCCCCTGGCGGCAGAGGCGGCGCGAGGTGGGTCGCGAAGTGAGACGAGGTGAGGCGAGGTGAGGCGTGGGTCGCGGGCAGGCAAGGGGATACTTCGCGCGTGCTGCTGCGATCCCAGCTTCCCACGGCCCGATGAACTACACCGCACCCACACACGGCACCCACACCCCACACACGGGCGTGCGGCTCACCTGCTGCTGTTGTCGCCCGAGTCCATGGAGGCCACGGAGGAGGCGGCGGACGCCTCGCGGCTGCGGGAGCTCTTGGAGGACGCCTGTGCAGGCCGGAACATTCCCCACACAACCGCTCAGACACGCAATGTCTCCATTGCAATGTTAAGGCCGGCCGCCTGCCCGCCGCGTGCAAGGCCTCTCACCCCCACCCCCTGGCTCCCCTCCCTCGCACCTGCTGCGGCGGCTGCGCCGCCGCGGGCGCCGCCGTCTGGCGGCTGCCGTCCGACAGCTTGAAGGCGTCAATCTTGGTGTCCTGCGGCTTGCCCCAGGCGCTGCTGACGTTCAGGCCGAAGTCGGGGCCCAGGATCTGTGGTCCAGGGCGGAGCGGAGAAGAGCGATTCGGTGCAGAAGGCGGTAGCAGAGGTGGGCAAGGGGTGTGGCAGTAGCAGTGGGCGCAGGCGCGCAGCGGTGGCAGTAGCATGGCGCCGGCCACGCCAGCCCTCGAGCATTGTACATAGCATCGCGAACGGTACCTTGAAGGTGCGGTTGTCGCCGACCTCCCAGATCGCCTCGCCGTCTGGCTTCATCTTCACCACCTGTGCAGTGCACGGCAGCCCGCGCCAGAAGATTATTACAACACCCCGCCAGCCGGTCAAAAGGTACGGTACAGCTTGACACGCCACGCCCGGGTACGGCGGTGCCCCCCGGCGCCTCCCCGCCCCACGTAGCCCCGCCGCTTCTGCTCCAAGCACGCCTTCACCCAACGGGCTCGTATCACCGGCTACCTGCGCGCGTCGCGCCAGCTGGCTGCTAGTGTTTGGTCTGACGCCAGCTGTCTTGCCCACCCGGCGTAACCAGCCTCTCCGTCCCCCCCGCCGCCCCCACCCCCCAAACTTCTCCCCGCCGCCGCTGGTGGCCCCCGCACGCACCCCCACCACCTTACCTTGAACTCCACGTCGGCTCCCACAGGCACATGCGCCTCCGCCTTCCATATGTTGCCGTCTGTCCAACGCATCTCAACCGCCTTTTTGGGCTTCCAGTTGCCCAGGAAGTCCTGGTTGCCGACCAGCCGCACCGACTCGCCAAAATCAACCTGCAAGGCGCATCCCAGACCCGGTAGATCAGCCCCGAGAGCAACACGTGTTCGGCGGCTTGAATCGATGGCGGAAACAGGGGCGTTGGCCCCGCCATACAGCTCCGAGCCCGCACCTACCTTGCATTTGATGCTAAAGTCGACAGGCACGGTGGATTCGGCAGCCTGTAGGGTCGAACTGAAGGGTCAGCTCTGACCATTTCTCGAGACCGTTTCGACCGGGACTCGCGCAGGCGGCCAATTGACTTGCCTGAACCCGCACAGAGTCAGCACGAGACCATGTTTTGCGCAGGAAACCAGCGCTGCGCCTCTGTGGGGCGCCGTGAAGCGCTGGGCTGCGCCCCGTCTGGGGCAGGGCCTGCATTTGATTGCAACTACGCTTTTGTACCAAGAAAAATGTGCAGGGCGTGGGGAATCTGGAAATTGAGTGGCTTTCGAGTGTTTCGTTTCGGGTTTCGGGCGGCCTGTGCTCCCGGTGCAATAGATAATGGTTTTTTGACAAGCTGCACAGTGTGTGTGCACTCTGAAGTAAAGACCGGGGCAAGGGGGCTGCGCAGAAGGCAGAATTGCGTTCTTCGCGATGTCGCATGTTGCACCCCACTGCAACACTCGTCCTGGCGCTTGGGATTTATGAATGCGGTTTCCCTCTCATCGCCCAACTCGTGCCACAATAATGATTTACAATTAGGGCAGGCCCAGCACTTGCCACAAGTTTCAGATAATTACCAGGGCATCGACAGCTTGGGCCTTCGTGGATGCATAAGCAATCTGTGCATTGATCCATGGACATTCGGCGGGAGGGCGGGCCGCCGCGAACCCGGCCACCAAAGGAGGGCGGACGCAACACCTCGCGGTGCAATCGACTCCGGCCGCGCGGCAGCTGGATAATCGCCGACCAGCGGAGATGTGACGCTGGCGCTGCATGGAGCCCAGCGGCGCTGCGTGCGTTGTCAGGCCAGCCGGGCCATGCGGGTGCGGCCACGGGGGACGGACCACCATCACCTGCGGCCGCGCCACCGCCACCGCCAGCGGTGCAACCGCCCTCGCCGTGGCGGGCCGCGTCGCCCTCGCTGCCGCCCATCAAACCCGTGGAGCGGGTCGGGACGTGTGTGCAGGTGAGGGTTGCGGGGGGGGTCGGGCCGCCCGTTAGCCCTGTGCGGGTGGCCTGCCGACTGCAGACGCCAACTCCCAACTGCAACCAAACACGGGTCCGTTGGGCTCCAGCCGCGCCCGCCACAACGCAACCCAACCGGCCGAACCCAACTTCCTTCCCCTTCCACTGCACTCCCACCCCTCGCCAGCCGGGCCCCTTGACCCGCCCTCCCGCCCGCCCAGGCACTGTCCTGCCCCCGCCTGTCTCCTCCGTTCTCTCTCGTGCGCCATTACGACACACCAGGTCTCCTCACGAGGTCTCCTGTCCCCCCTCCCCCCTCCTCCCATCTGTTCCCCTCCCGCCTCCGGGCCTGCCTCTGCCTGCCTGCCTCTGCCTGACCGCCCGCCTCCCGCCTGCCCGCCCGCCCGCCCGCCTGACCTGCACAGGTGCCGCACCAGCCGTTCCTGGACCTGGGCGCCTCCTCCGACCGCTTCTGGCGCCTGGTGACGCGGGCGCTGGTGCCGCCGCAGCACCGCACCGACATGGGCGTGCTGCTGGCCTGCCTGGAGAGCGTGTACAGGTGGGCGGCGGCGGGCGCGGGGGCGGGGGGCTGCGGGGCAGCGGGGGGCTGCGGGGGGCTGCGGGGGCGGGAAGGGGGGCGGGAAGGGGGGCGGGGTAAGGGTTGCACAGATGGTTGGCAAAGCGGTACAAGATGCATAGAAGTGTGGGGGGATGAAAGGGGCGGGAGCCGCTCAGGGCGGATTGAGCGTGTGCCGGCTTGCTGGGTCGGCGGCTGCGCTGCTACTGCTCGTGCCGTTCGCGAGTTAGCGCCGTACCGTACCGTACCGTACCGTCTTTGAAGGACGCCGCGACCCCGCGACCCTCCTGCGCCCTCTTGATCCCCACGCCGCCGCCGCCGCCGCCCCAGGGCCGAGTACCAGCAGCTGGCGGGTGAGGCCATCACCGCCGTCGCCGCCGCCAACGCCGCGCACGTGCGGCCCGACGGCAGCGTGGCCGACCCGCTGCTGCAGACCCTGCCCGAGCTGGAGCCCCCGCCGCCGCCGCCGCCGCCACCGCCTGCCTTGCAGCAGCAGCAGCAGCAGCAGCAGCAGCAGCAACGGCAAGAGCTCATGACCGGGATGGCAGGCTCAGAAACGTCGGCGCCGGGGTCTGGTGAGGCGCCGGCGGAGATGGCGGCGGCCGCGCTGCGGGCGGCGGAGGCGGTGGCGGAGAGTGTGGCGGGGAGTGTGGCGGCGTCTGTGGCTGCGGCCACGACGGCGGCGGTGGAGGCGGCCGAGGTGCGCCCCTTCCAGGACGCGGGGTCGGCGGCCGCCGCCGCCGCCGCCGCGGCGGCATCAGCCGCTGCACAGCCGTACAGCCAATCCAGGGGTGGCCCTGGAGGACCCAGCGGAGCGGGCGGCGCGTTCCGCGGAAGCAGCGGTGCAAGCAGCACCGGTACCAGCAGCAGCAGCGGCAGCAGCAGCGGCAGCAGCAGCGGCAGCAGCAGCGGCAGCAGCAGCGGTAGCAGGAGCAGCGGCGGCTGGTGGGGCGGCGGCGACGCCGTCACGCGCAGCTACGACGACCTGACGGACGCGTCATTCGCCGCGCTGGAGGCCGAGGTGGCGGCGTCCATGGACGCAGACGAGTCCCACCACCACCGCTCGGCGGCGGCGGCGGGCGCGGCGGCCCGCGCCGGCTGGAGCCGCCGCGGCGCGCCGCCGGTGCCGCAGGCGCCGGAGGCCGCGGGCCCAGGCCCGGGCTCCAGCGCGGCGGCGGAACCGCTGGACTCGGTGTGGGCGGGCGGCGGCGGCGGCGGCGGCGGCGGCGACTACGACCTAACGCCGCTGGCGGTGGACCTGGATGACGCGGCGCTGCAGCGGCTGCTGCACCTGGCGGGCAGGGCCGGCTACCAGCCGCTCACGGTGGGGTGGGGCCCGGGGCGGGGCGGGGCAGGGCGGGGCGGGTGGAGTTGGGTGTGGTGGGTGAGAGAGTGCGGGCCGGCTGCAGGTGGGGCGAGCAAACGTGCGCCAGGGTTTGCGTGATTTCCGGCGAAGCCTGCCGTGTCCCTGCTACCCTGCCCCTCAAACCACGTGTCTCGTCGAAACTCATCATGAATGGAACCCCCTCCCCCTGGTTGGTTTGGGTTCACTCGGTCGGTTGCTTTGGGTTCTGGAATGAACTACCCCCCGCCCACACATACACATCCCACATCCCACACCCCACCCCGCCCTCCTACACACGCAGCTGCGCGACCTGGCGCTGGCCGACTCGCTCAACGCCGACTACCTGTCGCAGCTGTTCATAAAGGGCTCGCAGCGCCGCCTGGACGGACCGCTGGTGCAGGTGCGGCGGCGGAGGTGGAGGGTCAGGCGGAGGGTCAGGCGGCAGGGTCAGGCGGAGGCGGAGGCGGAGGCGGAGGCGGAGGCGGAGGCGGAGGCGGGCGGGCCCGGGTTGGGGGCAGCAGGCGCAGCCGGACGGCTGGGGAGGCACCGAGCATGTGGCTGGTCCCAACCGCAGCCTCTTGTGTACCATGACCACGCCTAATGTCAGACACACGCACGCACGCCCACAGGACTATGTGGACCCCTCACTGCCCGCCGAGGCGCGACCGGTGTTGCTGCTGCAGCGCGGGTACGGCCGCGAGCTGCAGGTGCGCGCGGCGCCGGGGGGGGGGGGGGGGTTGGCGCATCCATGCGAACGGGGGGAAGGGTTGCGGTTACCAGCCCAGCCAATCCATACCAAACCGAACTGGGGGGAGCGCAAGGGGAGTTAAAAGGTTAAGAGGGCTGGCCTCTCCGACCTCCCCCACCCACCCCGCCGCACTGCTTAGCAGCTAAAGTGCTAAACTGCTGCTGCACTGTCACGCACCGCTGCCCCGCAGGCGGGCCGGCTGCTGCTGCAGAAGCTGGACTACCTTCAGACGCTGGCGGTGGGCCGGGCCGGCGGCTGGCTGGGCGGCGCGGCGGCGGCGCTGGCGGCTGTGCTGTTTGGCACACTGGAGCCGGAGGGCAGCAGCGGCGATGGGAATGGAGGTGGCAGCGGTGCTGGCGAGCCTAGCAGCAGCGCGTTTGGTAATGGCGGCTTGAGGAGTGAGGGCGGCGGCAGCGGCGGCGGCGGCGGCGGCTCGATGTCTGTGCAAGATGTGGCTGTGGATCCGTCGACCGCGCCGGCGTCTGCAGCGTCACGCAGTGCGGAGGGGAGTGCTGCCGCGGCGGGGGTGGCTACCGCGGCAGTGGCGGGGGTGGCGGCGGCGGCGGCGGCGGCGCATCAGCCGCCGGCGCCCGCCGGCTGCGCAGCGCCGTCGGGGCCAGGCGGGGCGCCAGAGGGCGGGAGGGGCGCCTCGGCTTGGCGGCAGGGGCCCGACATGGAAGTCGCGGGGCAGGTGGAGCTGGCACTGGCAACACGCGTGTCCGGGCTCGGTGGGATGGAGGGGGAGGTGGCGGCGCCGGCAGCTCTGGATGAGCCCATCATACCGGTGGCGGAGGAGGCCGCGGCGACTGCGGAGACGGCCGCCCCGATCGCCACGGCGCTGCCTGGCGCACCGGCGGCGCAACGGCTGCCGTCATCACTAGGAGGCAGCAGCAGCGGCGGCGGCGGCCAGGGGCCAGCACATCACAGCGGCAACGGCGTCAGCACTGGGCACGCGCCTGACGCGGCCAGCAGCGCGCGCGGCGTCGCTGCGTCCCAGTCCGGTGGCGATGAGAGCCTCGCCGCACCGCCCGCACACGAACCCACACCCGCACCTGCTGCTGCTGAGGACCGCTACGCGCCTGCAGCCGCGGCCGCCGGGCGTGAGGAGCTGCCAAACTGGGTCGACTGGTTCTCCTGGCTCTGGCACGGCCCCGGCGACGTGCCCGCCCCCGCCGCGACCTCTGTGACCTCCCCAACCTCCCAAACGACCGCCCCACCGCCCAGCTCCGCCTCGGCGAGCTCGGCGGCCGCGCCGCTGACAGCGCCGGCTGGAGATGCCGGCGACGGTGCGGCAGAGGGAAGCCCGGCGCCCGGCGCGGCGTCCGCCGCGGCGGCTGCGGCGGCGATGGCGGCGGGCAGCGCGGCGGCGGCGGCGGCGGCGGACTCGTGGGCCAGTGCGGTGTCGGGTGAGCGCGTTGGAGCGAACTGAGCTTTTGGTACAACTGCTTGTTACGGTCCTACGCTCCTCCTGGCTACGGCTGCGCGTGCACACTTGTTGCCGTGTGTAAACTATTAAACCAGAATCACTTCCCTTGCAGGCGTGTACGGCGTGTTGTCGGACTGGGGCCTCATGCCGCGCTCTGACGTCATCCCGCTCTCCGCCTTCAACAAGCACTTCCCCGTGCGCGAGCGCGCCGGCCGCCCGCCGCTGTTCATTTGCAAGGTGCGGCGCCCCTGGGGGGAGCGGCGTGTGCGGCGTGCGGCGTGTGGCGCCGCGGGCGCTGGGGTGGGGGGCAGTGGGATACGGCGTGCTGTGGCGAGCTGCTGCTAAGCCGAGTAGGCAACAGCGCGTTCCGGCGGGGAGGAGGCGCTGTGGGCGCTGCGCGCGTGTGCAGCCCAAGGTGCTCTCTATGCCAACCACACGAAGACACGCACACCACACGCGCTCGCTCGCTGCTGCAGGTGTCCCTGGGCGACGCGCTGGGCGGCGAGGACTGGCTGCGGGCGGGGCTGCGGGGGCTGCTGGACGGCCTGTTGCGGGAGGTGCAGCTGCAGGTGGGTGGGTGGGTGGGTGGGTGGGAGGGTGGGTGGGGGCGTGTGTTAAAGCACAACACGTGTGTTTTGGTTGGCGCGGGGAGTTCCAACGCTCAACTACCAACCGCCAACTCCCAACCGCCAATGCCCACACAGGAGCCCACCTTCCGGGAGGTGCTTGTGGTGTACCGGCCCGCGCACACCCGCATGGCGCCGCCCGCGCCGCCGCCGCCCTCCCCGGCCTCGGCGGCCCTCGCCGCCGCCGCCGCCTCGCCCTTCTTTCCCAACCCCTTCGGCCGCTCCCGCCCCGACGCCGCCGCGCAGCGCCTGCTGCGCTCCCTGCAACAGCGCGAGCAGCAACAAGAGGAGCAGCAGCAGCAACAACAGCAACAGCGGGCGCAGGCGCAGGCGGCTGCGGAGCTCGGGCCGGACGGCGGCGACGGCGCCGGCGACCCGTCGGCGCTGGCGGGCCTGCTGCAGCGCGGCCGGTTGCGGAAGCAGCGCCGGCGGCGCGCGCAGCAGCTGGCGCTGGACCTCGAAGATATCCTGCAGACCGCGGCCGCCGAGGTCCGGTCGCTCCCAGGTGGCGCCGGGACTGCATTTGAGAGGTCGGGCATGGCGGCGGCGGCGGCGGCAGCAGCATCCGCGGCCGGCCTCGGCGGCCCGGAGGCGGTGGGCGGTGGCGGCGGCGGCGGCCGGCGGCGGCGCAAGCCGCAGCGGGGGCTGCGCTCTGGCTGGCTGCGGCGCTTCCTGGGGCTGGGCTGGCTGCGGCGCGGCCTGGCGGGCCGGTGGGGCGAGGAGGAGGAGGAGGAGCCGGCGTTGAAGCGGCCGGCCATCCAGATCCGCATCTACCGCGACATCCCCGTGAGTGCGGGCCCAAGGCTGTTGTGCCTACCTGGGCTGAGGGCTGTAGCGCCACTCGCCTTGCAACCACTCTGGCCCCCGCGCCCGGCCCTCTGATCTGCTGCAACAACGTGTCAACGTCACCTCGTCCTAACCAATCATGCCTGGAGCCCTCCCCGGGTCTCTGTCCATTGTCGCGCCCTCTCCCTCACACGCTCACACCCACCCTCTCCCACCACCACACCCACCCACCCTCTGCCTCTCCCACCACCACACCCACCTACCCACCCTCTCCCACCCACCCACCCACCCTCTCCCACCCCACTGATCTGCTGCAAGAACCTGTCATAATCTTCTCGTCTTGATTAATCATGCAGCCCCCCCCCCCGCCCCGCCCCACAGCTGCCCACGTGGAAGGTGGTGCTGCCGGAGAAGCTGCTGCAGTTCCGGCCGCTGGACCTGCTGCGGGTGGACCTGTTCGCGGTGGCGGGGCTGGCGGGCCTGGCGGCGCAGGTGCGGGCGGGCGGGGGCATGGGGGCCGGGGGCGGGCGGGCGGGGTTACCGGGGGCCGGCGAAACCAGTGGCTAGGGCCCCAAAACAAGCATGGGGGCTGGGGCGACCAATGTACCCACGCCCGTCCGCGGAAACGCAGGCCGCGCCCAATGCGCCTCCGTGTCTTGATGCCCATCCCCTTCCACGCCCCTCCTTCCCGCACGTACCCTGACTACACCCGCCCACCCCTCCCCCCTACGCCTGCTGTCTACCCTGCTGCACTTCCATGCACCATCTTTGCAACCCGCCCACCCCTCCACGCACTCCACCCCGCCTCCCACCCCACCCCACCCCACCCCTACCCCAGGCCCGCTACGACAACGTGCTGCTGGACGTGGTGACGGCCGGCAGCGCGGCGGTGCTGCTGGTGCGCATCGTGCTGGGCTACCAGCGCATGGCGGACAGGTGCGGAAAGGGGGCCGGGCCTGGGGGGGCCGGGGGGGGGGCCGGGGGCGGGAGGGCCGGGGAGACGCGGAGCCGGGGCAGAGGAACTGAAGGGCCCGGGGTGGAGGCGTGGGCCCGGTCATTGTTCCGCACGCACACACTCACTCCCTGTCTCACAGATGCACACATACCTTGTTCCGTTTGGTTTTTCCAACATACAACCAGGTTCCGCTCCGTGGTGAACGAGCTGCTTGCGGAGAAGGCGCTGGCGGGGCAGGAGGGCGCCGTGGAGGCGCTGGCGGGCGCCGCCGCGCAGCAGCAGCTGCGGCAGGCGGCGCTGGCGTACGTGCTGCTGCTGCACGGCGGCGGCGACTCGTGCCCGCTGCCGCCCGTGCAGGCGGCGGCGGCGGCGGCCGCCGCCGCGGCGCAGATGGCGCCGCCGCCGCCAGCGCCGCCGGGGGCGGCGGCGGTGGCCGGGCCGGGGCTGGGGCTGCTGGTGGAGCAGGACTGGCCGGGGGAGGACACGGACGAGGAGCCGGACCGGGAGCCGCCGCCGCCGCCGGCGCTGGCGACCACGGCACGGCTGCAGGAGCTGGCGGAGTGGGCGCTGGCGGACAAGGCCGGCGTGCGGGTGAGGGCGGCAGGGGCAGGGGCGGGTTGGATGGGAGGTAGAGGCGGGAGGTGGTGGAGCTGCGGTTGGAGGGGTGCGCGGAGCTGGGGGTGCAGTCGCGGGAGGGGCGGCGGGGTAGCGACACCACCACAACGGGCCCCAGCACCCACCGCCCCTGCCCCGACCTCGGCGCCTGCATACACCGCACGCACACGTACGCATCGGCACACGCACCCCTCGGCCGCAACACACGCACACATCTCGGCCGCAACACACGCACACATCTCGGCCGCAACACACGCACATCTCGGCCTCATAACACGCACGCCTCGGCCTCATAACACGCACGCCTCGGCCTCACCACACACGCGTACCACACGCACACATCTCGGCCTCACCACATGCAGGTCCGCTTCAACGCCTGCCAGGCCCTGCACGAGCTGCAGCGCCTGGGGCTGGTGGTGCGCGTGTCGCCGCCGCCCGGGCCCGCGGCGTCCAGCCCACACCTGCAGGCTCACGCACACGAACACGGACACGCGTTTGGCGCCGCCGACAGCTATGGGTGCAGCACCGACGCCGGCTGCGGCGCCGACGCCAGCGCTTCATTCCCAGCGGCTGCAGGATCGCCGCTGCTGGCGTCATCATCTTCAGCGTCGTACGATGGCTGGGCGCCCGAGCCGCAGCGGGCGCAGACGACCGCGCCCGCTCGCGGCGGCTTCTGCTGCTGTGAGGACCCGGTGTTGGGGTGCGACGGCACGGACGGCTGCGGCTGCGCGGACGTGTGGTGGGCGGCGGTGCCGCTGCGCGACGCGGTGGCGGTGGTGGAGGACCACTGGCAGAGCCTGCTGTGGTCGCAGGTGGGCACCATCCTGCGCCGCCAGGACCGCACGCAGTAATAGCGGGCGCGGCGGCGGGCGCGGCGCTGGGTGGGTGCCAGGGTTCTGCCTGGGTCTTGTCTAGAAGTTATGGGGGCTGGGGGTGGTCGCATATTCATGTCAAGAAGAAGTCTCGAGTGTCGTAGCCAGCAGTTAGGTAGATGGGTAGGTGAGGCAGTACAGCAGGAGTCGGCGTAGCCACATGCGTGACGTGGCAAGCAGTGGTTGAGTAGCAGCATGTGTTGGCGGTGCGCTAGCTAGGCAGGAAGGCAGGATGCGGGCTTGTGAATGCGACTGACAGCATTGTGTCGTTCACTGCGGGTTACATGAGTAGTGAAAGCAGGATTTGGCTGCTCTTTGAGCAGCGCTTGACACGGAGATGGGGCTTGTGTGCTGGCGCGGAGGACCGTCAGGCAGCCAGGTGGTCGACAACCCGGGCGGTGGGCGGTTTGGCAGCGGTGCAGGCTCGGCGCCGAGGTTGGCGAGGGACTAAGGGGCACGGCTCCCTGAGCTTGCCACGTGTAATGCAAGCAAGCAAGCAAGCAACGAGTGCGCCACTGGCGGCCGCTCACAATGGCCCGCATCGCCCATGCAAGCCCGTGGCCCGAACTCTAGGACGGTCCGACCCCCGCTTGGTCGGCTACCAGGCACGGGCCATCTTGCACAGCCTGTATTTACCCAGCCGGGATATCAGCAACTTGCCCCTGTACCAGCCGACAGCCATCCCCAACGTCACTCGCCCTAGCCGACGAGGCCTCGTGATCGCAACTGGGCTCCGACAGCAGCAGCAGCGCCTGACCGGCACAGCAGCAGGCACTGCCGGCCACACAGCAGCATGGGTGAGTGCCGGACAGCGCGGCCAGCAGTGCGCCCTCTCCTGGTCACTGACCCGCTTGCGCATTGCGACTGTCCTTCGACCTTCGCGCCTCACGCCGCGACATGTCGTCAGCGGCGCACGGCGAGGACCTCGGCAACCAGGTGTGTGCTCGTGCGGGCGGGCAGGCATCGTATGAGCGGGCACCCTGCAAGCGGAGCCGGCTGGTGTGGGCAGGGATGGCCGAGGAAAGCTCGACTAGGGGCGGCGGCGCAGTGGCGGCGATGACTGCTGCACACTGCACTGAGCCGTCTCCTTGGCTCATCATGCGGCTCCTGCCCCCGTCCCCCTCAGATATTCGTGACGCTGCGGAGGGGCGAGGAGTGGCCGCCGCGCACCTGTGACGTCAGGTGCGGGCCAGCTGCATGCTGATCACTCCCTGCGTGCACCGGCCCGGCGGCCCCATCAGGCCCCGCGCCGCATCCGCACGGACATATGAACCGGGGACCTCGCCGGCCGGCCACGCGCATTCGCACACACACCGCATTCTGCGCACGCCGCACACACCGCATGCCACAGGGTGCGCTACGAGCAAACGGTGGGCGACATCAAGACCGAGGCCGCCAAAGCGCTGGGTGTGCCCGCCGACAAGATGCAGCTGTGAGTGACGCAGCCACAGCGGGTGCCAGCGTTGGTAACGCAGCGCGGCTGTGGGCAGGGCTGTGGGTGGACCGGCTGCGTATGTGGCCGCGTCCATAGCTGCTTAGCAACCCGGCCTGATCGTGCGCGCACGCACACACCGTGCGCTCATCACTGCGGGGGCACCGCACGTCCGCGTCGGCTGTCTTGGTTTCCGCTCTTCAACAAATGGAGTTGCCTCGGCCCCCTGCGTGCCAACCAACGCAGGTTCTGGCACGGCAAGGAGCTGACACCCAGCTACGACAGCCGCACCCTGCTGGACATGAACCTGCACACCGGGTTCGCGCTGCAGGGGTATGACCTGGTGCGTGTGTGCGTCAAGGCACGCGTGTGCACGTGGGGTGCGTGCGTGTGTGCGTGTGCGTGAGCATGTGTGCATGCATGCGTGAAACTGTTGTATGACGCGTGGGCGGCGTGGCGTGGCTTGGGTATGCTTTGGATTGGGTTGGGCGGCCCATGGCATCTGCCGGGAGGGGGGCACCTGTGTTTTGAGCGTGCATGCTGCTGGGCCCCGCCCTGCTGTATGCGGCCCCCACCCCCGCAGACGGCTGCGCCCAAGTACTGGCCTCCGGTCAAGATGACGTTCGAGGGGCTGCAGGTGCAGGACTGACCGGCCGCTGAGCCGCAGGACTGACAGGGCCGAGTCGCAGGACTGACCGGCCGCTGAGCCACCCAGGCGCTGAGGGTCTGAGTCACGGGGGGCGCCTGGGGTGAGCGCGTAGCGTCTGATGGGTTGCGCCGAGCGTGCCGGTGTGCCGCAGCAGGTTGTGCAAAGCGGGAGGTGAAAGCGGGGGCATTCATCGGGCAATCGCGACGTACCGGTACTTTATCACCGGGCTGAATGGACGGATCGTGTGGGACTACGGGCTGCGGGCTGACACGCGTGTGTCCATGGCGCAAGCGGCTTGAGTGGTTACACGAGACTTCCACCGTATGCGCTCCCAGTTGCGATTGCAGCGCCTGCCGTGGCAGGCCCATCAACCACAGAATCTGCCCGACCTTGATGCGTCACGTACTCAGGGGCTAATCCCCAACCAGTCTCACCGGGTCCAGCCCCAGGGCGCCATGCCCCGGCACGCGTTGATGGTTCCACAGCGAGGCTGTCGCCACAACCTGATCTCACCGCCTAGCCCAATTCAACAAACTAGCATAAACAAACTACTATAGCTAGCGTAACTACACGCCGCCTCTGCGCTGTCCACACGACTGCAACGACGCGCACCCAACTGCCGGGTGCTGCTTCCCAAGCCCGCAATATCCCCAGTACACGGGTGCCGTAGAAACGGGTAGAGAACACGCCACCCAGCCTCCGTCAGCGCACACCGGCTTCGTAAGTGATGCATTACCGTTCCCCCGTACATAAAACGCTGCCCCCCTTCCCCAAAGTATCACGAACAAATGCCCAGAATCCAACAATAGGTGGCTCGTCGCCGGTCATAAATCCTAGCTGCGATGCCGATTGCATCCTGCCTGCGGAGCTCGTGACAAAGCCCCTGCCCCGAGCAATATCATCTGACTAAAAAGTGAGCTGGAGATAGCCCACAGTATGGCTCACATGCCTGTTGCAGCATGCTTCGCGCCTTCAGGGTGTGCCGTGCTGCCCAACAATGAATCGAGGGCTCACTGAGCGGACTACCACACGTGATCCAAACGGCCGCACCTACCTACTACAAAGCTACGCAAGGTCTGATGGATTGCTCTCTAGAGGAACCCCTTGGCTACCAAGTTCCTACCCTGATACTGCTCTTACTGCTAGCCGTCAAGCTGAGCGCTATCGTGTTACCACTTCCAACGTGCAGCTACTCCCCACGTGCCGCCGCCGTGACTACATCAGAGTCGCTGGCATTCCCAGGGCGCGCACCGTTGCGGTGCACCTTACTCTGGGGCCAAAGCACTCCTGGAACTGCTGATCTACGCTATCCTGGGTGCAGGGCAGGTACATGTGGTTGCCCGGTACAGAGGCGCAGTTAGTAGTGGCCAGCCGCCTTGCGCGGCGATGTGCCCCGCAGCATGGGCGCCTGCTGCTGCATGGTGTGGCGCATGGCCGAAGCGGTGGACATGTAGGACGTGAAACTGCAGACAACGGGGAGAAGATGCAAGAAGAGCGAGAACACTCAATTCCGCACCCGGATCCGCAAGAAACGGGGCGGGACATTAAACGAGGGGACTCGGAAATGAGCCGCGCGGAAACGGGGGCCGGGCAGAACCGCGGAAACGAGGTCGGGTTGTTGCAGGCAACAGCCGCATCTTCTGCTAAGGCTAAGGCATCAACTAGGACGCGAAGTTGTTCACGTTTAGCGGTGCGCCGGCCGAGAAACGCGCGAACCCCCCGCCCCCAGGCAATGTCCCCAACTCGTCCCTTCGCTCACCTTTTCTGATTGAAGGTCACACCGGGCAGCTGCGTGAACTTGTTCACTTTCTGTACAGACAGAACGCGAATGTGACAGGTAAGGGAGACGGTGGAAGAGCTCTCGCATACCGGGGCACAACATGTGCGAGGGGAATTCCCAACGAGTACTGGCGCTGGATCGATGCTACGATCATTTTCATCCGCGTCTTCCTAGCGTTTGCTATGCATACGCTCACCTGTGCGTTCAAGTCCGCCAGTCCAACGCCGATGTCACCGTGGGTCTTAATATGGTGCCGCCTGTGGCCAAATAACAGCAGAACAAGGCCGTCGGGTTACTACCTTGCGGAGGCTGAACCCCTTCACCCGCGCACAAACATCCGCTCAGCAATGCTCAGCTCACTTGTCCACGCCCTGCTGGACCGCCTCCTTGGCCAGGAAGCCAATATCGCCCGCACGAATGCCCCGTCTCGGCATCGAGCTGAATGTTGAAGCGGCCGAGCTTCCCCCCGAGCCGATGGACGAAAAGCTGGTGGTGCTAGAGGCGGTGCTGGAAAGGCTGTCCATGATTCAAGGCGATCGATGCAATGTATGAGCACACAGGAAAGACTGTGGCGCGTCTCTATCCCGACCGCAATTGAAGCGCTCCATGCAGCAAGCGGCAATCCGTTTGCGGAAAAAAATGCTGCAAGACAAAATAACGTACCTTCAAGCGCATATACGCTATGGCCTGTTTGACCTGAGTTGGCGGGGCATAGTGCGCCCAGCGCGGGACTAGGCGCAAGCCCGTCGCAGCTGGGGTCCGGCACACACCTGCTTGTGTCGGGCCCCCCTTTACTTGACTCATAATTAGTAGCACCCTCTGAAAGCGTGCCGCTCCGAGCGCCATGACACGCGCGGAGGAGGACCGGCTGCGACGGCAGATAGCCATACTCACGCAGTTCAAGGACATGCTGCGGAACGAGTCGTCGGTGGCGTCGCAGACGGTGGCGGTGTTCGCGGAGCTGCTGGACGAGGTGGTTTTGGACGTGGCGCAGGAGGTGCACCGGGAGGCGCGAACCGGCAGGCTGCCACTGCCGGCCGCATCGGAGCCAGCCGAAGCAGCAGGGTTAGCAGGAGCGCACGCAGCGGCAGGCGCCCCGGCAGCGGTGGCGAACGGCGGGGGCCCGGCTGCCGGTAGCGGCGGCGCGCCGCTTCCCGCCGGTGCTGCTGCCGCTGCTACTGCGGCCGCCGGCGCGGTGGCGCCAGCGGCTCCCGCGCGCGCCGGGCGCGGCGGCGCAGTCGACGTTTTCGGCCAGAGCCACCCAGCCAAGGCGACCGATATCGTCACCTGCCGCAACTGCGGCCGGCAGGTGCAGGCCGGTAGCTTCGCGCCCCACCTGGAGAAGTGCATGGGCAAGGGCCGCGCCGCGGCACGCGCCGCCAGCCGGCGCATCGCTGCAGGCCTGTCCTGACGCGGCGTGGCGCGGCGTGGGTAGGTGTCCAGTGGCACCTTTGTTTGCAGTCTTGGAGGTGGACGAGCGAGCAGGTCCGAAGTGTAGTTGCCGTGGGACGCAGCTTCCTGGGGCGCGGCTTCTAGCGGCTTGCTGACAAGGCTGGCCGTTTGATAAATGTGTTCGTGGTGCATAAGTTGAGGGCCCGGGCCATGTCGATTGCTTGCTGGGCTGGAATGGAACCTATGTCGCAGACAGAGCCCTGGCTTAAACTAGGCTGAATTTTGGTCAAGAGAGACACAGGGCTCAGCTTGAATGGGAATTGCAATGAGTTCAGATTGTGTCAGGCTGTTTGCGCCCCCTACTTGACGTACAACAACGTACTTTCTTCCATCAAAATGGCTTCGTGGGTGGAGATCGATTGCTAGGCGGAGCTCAGACTGTGGCGCTAACGGGTGGGTGGGTTAGCGGCTGCGCGTTGCGCGGTGCTGCTTGGCACGGACCGGCACGGACCAACTTGTAATGCGCATGTCGTGGGTGGTGGTAGGACCAGGGCATGGGATGAGAGCGGCATGCCCCAGTGGTGACAGATGAATCCCCGAACCCAACGAGCCCTGGCGCGGTAGCAAAGCAGGATTTGCGGCTGTGCGACGCGGTAACTGTACCGATGCGCGCTAGCTGGCTGTCGCAGTTTGCTGAAGCGCAGTCCTCACACTCCGGGCGCCCGGCCAGGCTAGAGCACCAGACAGACACATGCGACGCCACACCGCAGGAGACGCATCGTCACAGCGCACCTGCGAGCAGGCGACCAGCGTCCACGGATGAGCGCCGTCGACGGACACTTGGAGAATGCGAACAGCGTGCAGCAAAACAGTGGCCGGGCGACAGTGTGACAAGCAGGGGCAAAAACAGGGCGCGGCAAAGCAGAAGAGGGAGCCCGAAGAGTACGACAGTGGTGGGCGTAGCGAATGCGGTGTGAACACGCGAACATCACAACCGGAGGCGAGGACGCGCAGCTGATGGTGTGGTGACCGCACTGATGTTCGGAGGTGGACTGAGCGCGCGCCCTAGGCGAGACGGAAGTTTGCGAGAAGTTAGCTGGAAGCGTGCACTGACGCACGCGGAGGCTGGCAGATTGCGCATGTCGTGGTTGCATGGCTGCTTGTGAGGTGGCATGGGCCAGAACTTCATCAGGAGCAGACTGCACAGCGGCAGCCCGACCCTTGGCGTGTGTGCGACGTGGGGGCACCTAGGCTGTGCATATCGCTGGGCAGCTTAGCTACCTGTGGAGCAGATGCGGGGTAGTGGCGGATCAAAACACATTACCATCCGGTAACACAGCTGTGAGCACAGCTGAGAGCTGTCCTGCATAGCCTAAAGCTCACCGTAACACACCCGCCTCACCGCCTGGGCAATGCCTCCTGCCCCCTACCGTACATTCAAAAGCCGCTAGCAAGAGTGGCGCATACGAATTGTACCTCCCATACACAGCACAAAACGCTTTCCAGCAGGTTGGCTCTCGCCGCACGCCGCACCAGGGGTCAGCAGGGGTACGGGCCGCCAACCCAGGCCCTGCCAACCCGCCAAGAATGAAGCAATTTCGCGCGGAGTCATACAGACTAGCTAGGTCCATCAACGGCCACCGTAATAATGGTCGCTCGCTACCTGATTATGGTTTTGGACGCCGCTCCAACAATGCACGAGCAAGGCCAAGTGAGCACATGGTACGGCTACGTGGCGTCGTGGCACCTGAGGGCATGGACACACCACCACCACCGCCACAGGGTTCATGTCTGTCCCATCGGGGTGACCGGGCCAGCCAAGCTGCACCGACCCCTGCCTCACAGGCGGCGGTTACACGCCGTCAACGGAAATTCTGTGCAATACACCGATGCGCCGTAGCTCTTGGCCCACAGCAGCCGCGCCGCCCACTGCCACGCCTGCAGCGCCGCCGCCGCGGTGTGGCCCGCAGGCCCGTCAGGCCGCTGCTCCGCCGCCACCACTGCCAGCGCGCCGAGCATGTGCACCTGCCGCCGCATCAGGGGATTCTCGTGCAGCGCCTGGGGCGCCACGCCCGCTGCCAGCTCCGCGGAGGGGTCCACATCAAGGCAGGGGAAGGGCGCGGCGTCCAGCCAGCGCTGCAGCGTGTCGGGGTCGCACACCTCCGCCACGGCCATGAGCAGGGCCGCGACCTTGGCAGGAGCGGCGGGCACGAAGCGCTCGAGCGCCGGCACCTGCGCGTGGGAACGTGGCCGTAATGGTCATGCATGTAGGTGCTGTTGGTGGTGGGATTGAGAGTGCAACAGCCAGCAGGCGCCCGGTGAAATGCGCGTGGCGCCAGCTGCACTGAAGAGATGCGCAGTGGTGATGATGGAGGTTGTGTGTACGGGTTTCCGAATGAGCCCTCTATTAAAACATTACGGAACAACGCCACAAAACACACACCATGCAGTTACGGTGTGTGTGAGTGGCCGAGCGAGTATGCGTACGTGTACGCGTGCGTGCGTGCGTGCGTGCGTGCGTGCGTGCGTGTGTGCGTGGCGCTTGTTGCGCCCGCCGATGGTTGTATGCGTGGTCGCCGTCAACCGCCCGCCACTCGCCTTCATGATGCACAGCAGCTCGCGGAGCAGCCGCCCAGCGGTGTACACCACGCGGCCGAAACCGTCCTTGGTGCGGGCGTTGAGCAGAGCCCTGCGGCGCGGTGAGTGCAGAGGGGCTCAGCGGCGGATCCCATGTGTGTTACCAAACACAATCCGGTATGTGTATGTGTGTGTGTGTGTGTGTGTGTGTGTGTGTGTGTGTGTAGTTTTCTCCAATTCCCAAATCAACCAGTGCCAACCCGAAACCCATGTGCGGAGGAGAGCGGGGGGGGGGGGCGGGCCGGCGGGGAAGGAGTGCGGTGATGGCACACAAGTGATGCAGATGTCCACCCCTCAAAGCCTCGCGTGGCCTCGCCCCTCCAAAGTTCATACTGCTGAAGTACCAGACATGTGCCCCCGCCATATGACTGGCAGGCTGCAGGGCAGGACTCACCAGCACAGGGCGAATTTTGCATTGAGGGCGGCTTCGATGAATGGATCGTCCTTGGCCGCAAACGCCACAGCGTTGTAACCAGCAGGGATGACTGATAGCAGCTGAAAGAGGGTGTTCTGCACCCGCCCAGCCGCTGCCGCGGCGTACATTGCAGGAAGGTGCGACATTTGGGTTGGCCCCGCGTTGGGTTGGTGGGTTTGCCCCGCGTGGGCTACGTCTCGGGCTGCTGTATCTTGCATCTTCGGAGGTGTGCGAAGGGCGATGTCCTGAGCGGGGCAGCCAGGACGCGCGAAGAACACATACCGTCGGCGAATGCTCCTCGTGCCGGGCATTGCAACGAGCGCGGCGTCTCAAATACACGGCAACCCCTACCAACTTGACACACATGTCCACCAGTGGGCTTACCAAGGATGGTTTATGTGACCACAGCGCAAAAGGAGAAGGCACCCAAGCGCAGGCGAAGTGCGAAACGGGTAAGCTTGGGGGCCTTAGGCTCCCGTTAGTAGGCTGATATATCAATTGCTATGAAAGCAGCTAATTTAGTTCAGCAGACATCATTTTATCACGAATCATCGAACCCGACAATTAACCCGACCAGACTCGACCGCCACCACACGACGTTGATTGCAGCGGCTATGAGTTAAGACGAAGTACGCAATCAGGACAAAGTCTCAGTCGACATCGCATGCGCACTCGGGACGGGACCAGACCATGCCAGTGCCCGTTTGGTCAGGTAAGGCACGTTTCTCGGTGCTCTCCGCGCTCTTCCTAAGCCTGCGGTGTGCTCCAAGTTCTTTGCATGCATGCATATCTTCGAGGAGGTCTCGATAGCTCCGTCGTCATGAATCGACCGACAGCTCAGCAGCCAATTCCACGCAGACTCGTGCCCCCCGAATCCTGCCCCGAATCTGCCCCCGAATGCCCGGCAAGACGTTCCACCGGCCGCGAAGTGGCTCGGCTCAAAAGGGCTATATAAAGCACCACCACGTCTGCATGCTGAGACTGCTGGAGTCTGACCCATTCGTGGGACATGATTCTGGGCGGGGGGCGCCGCCCGGGCGAGTTAGGCACGAGTAAGCGATGCGCCGGTGGGCAGGTCAACACGCGCAACCTTTCCTGCTATACCCGGGCCACACCCCAAATTCCAAGTACATAATGTGTTCTCGGCCTACATAGCTCACGAGGCGGTGTCATGGCTGTCGCGTCGGCGCAAGTCGAGACCAGTGCTCAATTGCACATTCCCGCCGAAGATAAAGACGGCATATTACTTTACTACAAATATGTGAAACTTGAGGGACTTCAGGAGGATGTAGCGGCGTTCTATCGCGAAATGTGCGGAAGGCTGGGTCTGCGCGGTCGCATACGCGTCGCCCGGGACGGCGTAAACGTGACGGTGAGCATCAGGGAGCCTTTAAAACCGGGAGGGACCCGCTGGCAACGACGATGCCATTCGCTGGCTGCGCCGTGGCCGCCTGACGCCGCAGACGGTACGCCCCCGGTACCTTGACAACCCCGCACCACCTCGCCACCGCCACGCAGGTCGGCGGCCCCATGACTTCCCTGCGAGCTCACGCCGCCGCGGTTGCCACACATGCCGTGCTGGGCGCTACCGTCGCCGGCGGCACTGTACCCGCTGCCAGTGCGGCGCCCGCAGCGCCCGCCGACGGCGCCAGCAGCCTCGGCGCTGGCGACACGGACTTGGGCGCGCTGGGTGCGGCGTCGGGCATAGACTTCAAGCTGGCGGTGTCCCGCGGCGCCCGCAACGCGGCCACCACGGCGGAGACTGGCATGGACTCCCTAGCGGTCCGGCTGTGTGAGGTGCGGCGGGTGCGGCGAGGCGGGGCGAGGCGAGGCGGGGTGACGCGAGGCGGGGTGGGGATCACGGAGGCAGTGCGTCGTGCAGGTGAGGCGCAGACCCCCCGAGGCTGAGCGCACGGACTTGGGGTGGCCGGCGCCTCGCCCGGAATCGCCGATGGCGTGCGCGGCCCTCGCCACCTCACCACCTCACCACCTCACCACACCATCCTGCTGAGTAATAAGTAGTGTCGGCGCTCGCCCGCTGCGCGCAGGAGCTGGTGACGCTGGGCCCGCTGGCGCGCAACCGAGCCGACCCCGCGGCCAACACCGCGCCGCATCTCACGCCGCAGCAGTTCCACCAGCTGCTGCAGCGCGCCGCGGCGGCGGCAGAAGGGGCGGCGGCGGCGGCCGGTGGGGCGGCGGCGGCGGACGGGGCGGCGGGGAAAGCGTCGCGGCCAGCGGGCGGGGTGCCGGAATTGGCAGCAGAGGCGCAGAAGCCGCAGGGCGCGGCAGGTGGACAGCCGGGGGCTGGCGGGGGTGTGGTGCTGCTGGACGCGCGAAACGTGTATGAGACACGCATCGGGCACTTCGGTGCGGTGAGGCTGGCTGGCAGGGTGGGGTGGGGGGCGAGGCAGGGGCGGGGGAGGTGGGTGCTGGGGCCAGGACAGCCTGGGTTGAGCGGAAGAGGGGAGCTGGGGTTGGCAAAGCTGTGGCGCGATTGGCGGCACGGCAGCAGCAGCAGCAGCAGCAGCACGTTCATTGGCACGCTGTGCCGGCGTCAGGGTTGCTGTGCGCGGCTAGCTAGGGTCCCAGCTGCGCCGCCGCCGCGCCCCCACCCCACTAGGACACCCCTCACCATGTCACAACCCCCAACACCGCCGCCATCAACACCAACAACACCAACAAAGAAACACTCCGTGCAAACCTGACACACTCCTCCGCTACCATACTGCTGCTGCCGCTACCACCACTGCTACTGCCGCCAGGGCCCGGCCGTGCCGCTGCTGGACCCGCGCACGCGCTGCTTCAGCGAGCTGCCCGCCTGGCTGGACGCACACGAGGCGGCGCTGGCGGGGCGCACAGGTGCCGGCCGTGTGCCGTGTGTGCCGTGGGCGCCGGGCGGGCGGGCGGGCGGGGCCCGAGCTAGGAGTGTGGGGCGTGCGGCGCAAGGGGCATCGGTGGGGGTAGTGGTATGTGTGCTGGGCGCGGTTGCACGCCCGCAGCCGGCAACCGACGTCTGCAGCGCGCCGTGCCGAGGTGGTGGCCGTGGCGCAGTGACCCAACCGCCCGCCGCACCCGCCTTAACCGCCGTACCCGCACCCGCTGCACCCGCCGCGCCCGCAGTGTTGATGTACTGCACCGGCGGGGTGCGCTGCGAGCGCGCCAGCGCCTACTTGCGCGAGAAGGGGCCGGCCTTTGCACACGTGTTCCAGCTCAGCGGTGAGGCGAAATGAGGTGGTGAGGGGCATTGTGTGTTGGCGAGGTGTGTTGGCGAGGTGTAGCGCATGGGCCGGCGGTGTGCAACTGGGTGGACGTGTTGGCTGCCGGGGGATGAGGCAGTGAAGCAGGGTTTGGGGGAGGGAGAGAGCTCAGGCGTGGGCGCGGGGCGGCGGTGCGTTTTGCACTTACGCTGGGTGAGGGGGGATGGTAGCGGGTTGAATGCATACCAGCCCGAACTATTTGAGGAGGCGTGCGGGACGGTGGCAGCCACGAACCCACATGCCACCACGCGGCACCCGTGCCCGCGCCCCGCCCCGCCCCCCGCCTCCCCCGCCCTCCCTCCCCCCCCCTGCAGGCGGCATCCAGCGCTACCTGGAGGCCTACCCCGACGGCGGCTTCTTCCGCGGCAAGAACTTCCTGTGAGCGCCGTTGTAGTGGGGCCGCGCGTGTGTGTGTGTTAGAGAGCACAAGGGGAAACGACAAGCAAGCAGCCGTGTGCGTGTGTGCGTGTGTTAATGACAGCAGCAGCATGACGGACAACAAAGCCCGCCGATCACGCGCGCGCAGTTACGTACCAATACCTACGCCGGTTACCGAGCTCCACGTTGGCGA
The DNA here is from genome assembly GCA_016834605.1 of Chlamydomonas incerta. Taxonomy (NCBI): domain Eukaryota; kingdom Viridiplantae; phylum Chlorophyta; class Chlorophyceae; order Chlamydomonadales; family Chlamydomonadaceae; genus Chlamydomonas; species Chlamydomonas incerta. The sequence goes on from JAEHOC010000010.1 coordinate 565,785, forward strand.
TGTTGCCCTCGTTGTCTACCTTTGCATACTTACCCGCAAATAGAGCCTGGAACCCCCTACCCGGGCGTTTGGCATTCAGCCTCGTCCCCGAGGTGCACCTGTATGCGTCCATGCGCCGCGCCATCGACGCGCTAGAAACGTTTGCCCGGCACGCCTAATTCCCTGGTTCCCTGGTGTGCGTGTGTGTGTGTGTGTGTGGGGGGGTAGTGTATTCCAGAAACCAGAAGTGAAACGACCAAGAGAACCCGAACCAGCCAGCCCAGCCCAGAGCGCGGAGGTGGTGTGGCCTTAACCTGTGGGTCTCGGGCGCCCTTGGGCCTTGAATCTTCAGTCTTGTTGTCGGTGTTGTCGGTAGTCGCGGATGGCACCCAGGCTCGCGCGCGTATAGACCCATCCCGCTAGCTAAATTGCGCGATTCGCGTGTGTGTGTGTGGGGGGGGGGGTGAATACCAGCCGAAGCTAAATCAAACGAAACCAAACCGGGGGGTGGCCTCCGCTTGCGTGCCGCGCGCGTGGTGAACTGGTGATCGTGATGGGGGCGGGTGCGGGGGCAGTGGTTGCGAGCGCGTGGCCGTGTGCGTGGCCGTGTGTGTGGTGCGGCGCGCTGCGCCCGGGCCACTTCACGCCACGTACGACCCACCCGCCCCGCCCGTGCGCCGCAACTCGCCCCGCCCCTCCCCCGGCCGCAGCTATGACGACCGCATCTGCGTGGGCCCCGAGGCGGCTCCGGACGCGCCGGCGGTGGGGCGCTGCCTGCTGTGCGGCGTGGCGTGGGACGACTACGGCGAGCGGCTGAGGTGCAGGTGCGTGCAGGCTGGGGGGCTGGGGCTGGGGGCTGGGGGCTGGCCGTGCAGTTGAGGGTGCAGGTGATGGTGCAGGTGAGGTGCAGTTGGGGGTGTAGGCGGTTAGACGTGTCATCCCGCGCATCCGTGGCCCTGTCCTTGGGCCGCCGAGTTGCTGCGGCGTCAAGAGGATGTCCACCCAGCACCGAGCACCTCGCCAGGCGTTTGCACACCAACTCGCGTCTGCCTTTGCCATCCGCAGCCGCTGCCGCCTGCTGCTCCTCGTGTGCGACGGCTGCCGCGCCGCCCGCCAGCAGAAGCCGCCGCCGCTCCTGTGCGAGCTGTGCGCAGCGGGCGGCCAACAGCCGCCGGATGGCACAGCGGGGCCCACAGCGGCGGCGGCAGCAGCGGCGCCAGAGGCGCGCATGGGAGCAGCTGCAGGGATACCTCAGCAGGCGCTGGTGCCGGCGCAGGGGCGGCGGCTGCGGATACTGTGCCTGCACGGCTTCCGCCAGAGCGGGAAGCAGTTCTTGGTGAGTGCCTTAGCGGGGCTGCAGGCACACATAAGGAAGTGGCACGGACCGGCTGCTGGGCAGCGACAGGCGGCGGGGGTCTGCGAGCGCTGGGTTTGGGAGCTTTGGTCGGAGGTCGCAGGGTCGAGGGCGGGAATGTTCCTGGGTGAGCGCAGCCGGCAGGCTGTGGGAGGTGGTGTTGCCGGGGTGGGTTGCAAAGATGGTACATGAAATTGTAGTGGCGTAGACAGCAGTTGCCGGGGTGGGGTGGGGCGGGCGTTTCCATGCATGATCACGTGCCCGCCCCCAGCGCATGAGCGTCGACAATGCCGATGCTGATGGCGGTGGCCGACGTGTCTGTGTTAAGAACATTCAACAGACGGACAACAAGCTCTGTGTGTGTGTGTGCGACACCGCCGCCGCCACAGGGCCGCACGTGCTCGCTGCGCAAGAAGCTGCGAGACCTGGCCGACTTCGTGTTCGTGGACGCGCCGCACACGCTGCCGCACTTTATAAAGTACGACCGGGTGCGCAGCTGCCGCGCCGCCGCCGCCGCATCCGGATCCACAGCAGCAGCAGCGGACGGCGAGCAGGAGGAGGCCACAGCGGAGGTCGCGGAGAAGGTCGCGGAGGAGGCGCCGGAGGAAGAGGCGGAGGCAGGCGCGGAGGGCTCAGCGGCGCACGGCCATGGTGAGCACGGGGCGTCGCCGCCCCCGTCGCCCGGCGCCGCTCCCGCGCCGCCGGTGGTGGTGGGGCTGGCGTCGCCGGGCCGCGGGGCGCCCGTGCTGCCGCCCGGCGCCGCCCGGCGCGCGTGGCTGGTCTCTCCGCAGCTGCTCAGCAGCCACGACAGTGCCGGCGCCGATGGCGGCGATAGGGCCGATGGCGGCGATGGCGCCGGCGCGGCGGGCGGCTGGCGCGAGGCGCCGGCGTTCCTGGACGAACAGCAGTACACGCAGCAGACGGAGGGCTGGGCGGAGTCGCTGGCGTCGCTGCGGCGGGCGGTGCGGGAGCAGGGGCCTTTCGACGGCGTGTTCGGCTTCTCGCAGGTGAGGGCGTGTGTGTGCGTGTGTGTGCGGTGCGCCTGGCACTGTGGACGTCGGGGCGTGCGGTTACTCTTACGGCAGCCGTCGGCGCAGGGCGTGTGTTGACCCCGCCCCGCGCCGCACCTGCACCACAGCTCCGCGATGCCTGCCGCCATGTGCACACAGGGCGCCGCGGTGGCGGCCGTGCTTTGCGCGCTGCAGCAGCAGCATCGCGACCAGCAGCCGCAGCCGCCAGAGCCCCGGGTCCCCGACGCCGGCGGCGACGCCGCCAACGATGACGATAGCGCCCACGACGTCGGGTTCCGTTTCGCGATCCTGGGCTCGGGCTTCCCCTCCCCGGCGCCCGACCACGTGTCGCTGCTGCAGCGGGTGGGCCCCATCCGGCTGCCCTCCCTGCACGTGTACGGCCTGGCGCCGCAGCCGCCGCTGCAGCCGCAGTCGCCGTCGGCCGCTGCCGCGGCTACTGCGGCGGCTGCGGCGGCTACAGCTGATGCGGCAGCGACGCCTGCGGCGGCGGCGGATACGGCGGATGCGGGTGCGGGCGCCGCGGCATCGGCTGCAGGCGTGGTGGGAGGAGGCATAGCTGCGAGCGGTGGTGGAGGGTGTGGAGGTGACAGCGGTGACGGCAGGGCGGGCGACCGGCAGATAGGCGAGGAGGCGAGTGGGGCGTTGGCCGCCGCGTTCGCGCCGCAGCAGCGCCGCTGCCTGCGCCACACGGCGGGGCACCTCATACCCGCCACCAAGCCGCACGCGGCGGCGTTCAGGTCCTTCCTGTCACAATTCTTGTGAGAGGGGGGCATTGAATGAGCGAGTGAGTGAATGAGCGAGTGAGCGCGCGCGGGGGGGGGGGGGTGAAAGGCTGTTGGGCCGGGCGTACAGCAGAAACGGTAGCCTACTAAGATGCGCTTCCGGGGCATTGTGAATATGTGCATGAGGTTGTGATTGACCCCTACATGGCTTGGTCTGCCGGCGTGGTTTGGCGGGGGCGTGGGAGGTTGTGTGCGGGGTCCGTGCGGGGAGTCTGGGGCTGGGGCCATACCCGCCACACACGCGCGCGCGGGCAGATGCGGCATTTTTCAGGGTGCGCTCTTGCCGCACTGCTCAGAAGGTGCACATACATTACGCATTCCTATATTCAATTTTTTGTGCTTGAAACTGGAGCTGCGAGTCTTCCATCGCGCCAGCGGTGCACGCATTTTCACTGGACAAGTGCAACACCTCTAGGTCGCGCGCTGCGCGCAGCTCGCGCAAACAGCCTAAGTCGCTATGCATTCCAAAGGCATTTCTATGAAGAGCGCTCGCTGTAGACCGCTCGAAGCACCCAGCCCGTTCCTCGCTCCTCGATTACATGTCTATGACGCTACTGTTTCGCGCACGCGCACGGCAGTGCGCGCATTGGCGGCAACCTCCGCCGCGCAGGCCGGGACCAGCGGTGGCAGCAACGGCGGCAGCGGCGCGCAGCGGCCCAAAGCTGTCGTCGTCGGCGGTGGCTGGGCGGGGTTTGGAGCGGCGTATGCACTCGCGCAGGCTGGGGCTGACGTGACGGTCCTGGACGCCGCCGAGCAGCCGGGCGGTCTGGCCTCGGCCTGGAAGAGCCAGGGCGGCAAGACGGTGGAGCCAGGCATCAAGGGGTGAGGGGCGCGGGCGGGGAGAGAGGGTGGGAAGGGCAAGGCCGGCAGGGGATGGAGTGCTGCGTGATGCGGCGTTGGAAGGCCCTCGCCCGCCGCATCACGCAGCACCCGCATCTCCCACCCCACGCCACCCTGCACACACGATGGGCCCCCCGGCATCCAACACACACATTCACATGCACACACACACGCGTGTTTGGCGGGTTTAGTCCGTCTTTTTTGTTGTTTAACACACACACACGCCCACACGTGGCCCCCGCGCAGCTTCTGGTACCAGTACGCCAACATCTTCAGTTTGGTGGACCGGCTGGGCATCCGCAACGCCTTCACAGACTTCACCCAGAGCAGCTTCTACACACCCGAGGGGCTGCAGGTGGGGTGCAATGGGGAGCGGATAGTTTTTTCCCATTTCCAAATCAACCGGGCGCACTGGGAACCGTAGGGTCAGGAGGGGTCAGAAGGGGTCAGAGGTGGAGGGAGGAGACTTTGCACTCGAAGCAGCTGTGCCGCCTGCAAGACAGCTGTGCCTCCTGCAAGACAGCTGTGCCTCCCCAACGTGGGCGGTCCGCCGGCGCCGAACCCGCCCCGTGCCCGCCTGCTGCCCGCCTCCTACCCGCCTGCTGCCCACCCTGCTGCCCAACCCTACCCCACCTTCTGCTTCCCCCCCCCCCCCAGGTCCGCTCGCCGCTGTTCCAGGCCCAGCCCCGGCTGCCCACACCGCTGGGCTCCTTCGTCTACACGGCGCCCTACTTCACGCAGCTGCCGCTGGTGGACCGGCTCACCGCGGGGCCGCTCATCGGGCCGCTGCTGGAGTACAGGTGTGCGTGTGCGTGCTGGCGGGCTGTGGGGGCGCGGCAGTAGCGGCCGCGGCAGTAGCGGGGCTTGAGCGGGGGTGCGCGCGCGCACACGGCCCGGGCCTAGCTAACCCCCGGGCTCAAGCGGGGCGCAGAGGCCGTGCCAACAAGTGTTTTTTGTGCACGAACCCTGGGAGCGTGGATTGTCGCCAGGCACAGTGGGGTCCTTCAGCGGGGGGTGCGCGACACCCGCCGAATGATGATGCATGCCCGGTGTGCACCTGCACGGGGCGGCGGGGACCGGGGCCGGGGGGGCTCGGGCCTTCACTGCTGCAGCGCACAACGTCCGCCCCTTGGCCCCGCCTGCCGCCTGCCGCCTGCGGCCGCCACACCACACCGCGCCCCCCCTGCAGTGCCGACGCGGAGGCGTACGAGGCGTACGACAAGATATCGGCGCTGGAGCTATTCAGGTGCGTGACTCGGGCGCTCGCGATGTGCACGGTCGGGTGGGTGGGAAGGGCGGCCGCAGCGGCTGCCGGTATCTGCCCGGCCAGGGTGTGTCGGGGGGTGCGTTGCAGGCAGCCGGCAGCCTGCATGCGGCTGCCTGCTGGCGCACCCGCACACCCGAACACGCATGCTTCAATGCTTCGGTCGGTCAATCGGTTGGTCGGTCGGCGAAGCGGGCGCCGAGTCACGTAACGCGGGCCACTCACACGGCTCGTCAGGATCAACATTTGTATCCACACGCCCAACCACCCGCACGCACATGCCTCGAGGCGTCTGTTACGCGTGCATGCGGGCGGGGGCGGGATGGTGCCACATAACAGCATTAGTATTATCACACACCGCCCTCCCCATCATCTCGTCTTAACTAATCATGCATGGAATGCCGCAGGTCCGCGGGCGTGTCCGCCCGGCTGTACCGCGAGTTCCTGGAGCCCATCCTGCTGGTGACGCTGTTCGCGCCCGGCCACAAGCTGAGCGCCGCCGCGGCGCTGGACGCACTCTACTACTTCGCGCTGGCGCACCAGGTGGGTGTGGGTGTGGGTGTGGGTGGGTGGGGGGGTAGTTTTCTCCAATTCCCAAATCAACCATTGGGGGGGCTGGAGCACCGGGTCCCATCCCGGAGTGTGCGTATGTGTGTATGCGTGCATGTGTGTGCGTATTCTATTGGCTGGTGCTTGGCGAAGTGTGCCTGCCGCTGCGGTACCTGCTCCCCTGCGTGTGCTGTGCGGCAGCAAGCCTCCGCCCAACGGGGCTGTGCCTTCCATCCTGCCGACTGCCCCCTCCTGTCCTGTCAACATCATCTTATCTTGATTAATCATGCATGGAACCCCCCTCGCAGCCCGACTTTGACACGCGCTGGTGCCGCGGCTCGGTGTCGGAGCGCATCCTGCAGCCCTTCGTGCAGCACCTGGCCTCGCTTGGCGTGTCGCTGCTGGGAGGACGCAAGGTGCGGGCGGGCATGTGGGGTGAGGGGTTGGGGGCGGGGTGCCGGTCGGTCGGTTGGTAGGCCGGGCGGTCGGTAGGTCGGGCGATCGGGCGGCTTGACTGCTTTGTGCGGTGACAGAGGCAGCGCACGTGCTGAGGACACACGGACACGCACTGCAGCATATGGGCTCACACGCAAGCGGCCTCCCCCTCCTCCGCCCGGCACCTGCGGCCCTAACGCGGCGGCGCACTGGCGGCGTGCAGGTGGTGGAGGTGTTGCCGGACGCGGCGGGCGGCAGCCGGCCGGGCCGGGTGGTGGCCACGGCCCCCGGCGGCAAGCGGGAGGTGTGGGAGGCGGACGCGGTGGTGTTTGCCACCGGCATTGGCGCCATGCAGCGCGTGGTGGCGGCGTCGCCGCTGCTGGCGGACCAGGTGTGTGTGTGTGTGTGTGTGTGTGTGTGTGTGTGTGTGTGTGTGTGTGTGTGTGTGTGTGTGTGTGTGTGTGTGTGTGTGTGTGTGTGTGTGTGTGTGTGTGTGTGTGTGTGTGTGCGTGTGTCCGTGTTGGAGGGCACGAGGGAAAGCGAGTAGCGCAAAACAGGTGTGGGCTGGTGTGGGGTGGGGGAAGGTGGCGCCGGGCGACGGGAGTGTGTGCGCATTGCATGCGGCGCGCGGGGGAGGAGTATGTGCCGCCGGGCTGACGCGGGCTGGGCCAGGTGTGATGCGGTGGTGGCGAGTTGGGTCACGAGTCCGTGGCATGCAGCCACGTGCACGCGTGTACGGTACTGAGGACCGGGTGCAGCTCCACACTCTGGTGCGATGTGCCGGGTGTCCGCCACCCCCTGATGTGCCGCCCCCCCCCCCGATGTGCCGCCGCTCCCCCTCAACATCCTCTCGCCTTAACTAATCATGCATGGACCCCCCCCCGCGGCCGCCCGACAGCCCTTCTTCACGGCCATCAACAACCTGAGCTGCGTGGACGCCGCCGCGGTGAGGCGCTGCTGCTGCGGCGGGGGCCGGGGGGCGGGTTGACACGCACACAGGGCGGCATGCGATCAGGTGTCAGTGGTGCAGCCAGCCCACCCCCCTCCTCCCCCGTCGGCAGCCTGGCGCTTTCGCGCGCGCGCGTTTAGTGAGAAGGGCACGGAAACGCCCTCTGGATTGTCCTAGGAGCCTCATCCCGTTGTAGACAAGGTGCCCTAGGAGCCGCACCCCCTCTAGACTCGGCGCTGCTACTGGCCGCCAACTGGCCACCACGCCTTATTTGGGCTAGGGAACACGAGATCGAGGGAAAATAATTTATGTGTGTGCATGCGTGTGCCCCCGCAGGTGCGTGTGTGGCTGGACCGCCGCATCCGGCCCGCCACGCCCAGCAACGTGCTGGTGCGCTTCCAGCAAGACGTGGGCTCTACCCTCTTCCACCTGTCGGAGCTGCAGGTGCGCGTGCGTCCGTGCGCGTGTGTATGAAGATGAAGGGGGGCGGCAACGCCCGCGTGGGCCCATCCTAACACCCACGCACACCCACACACCACACGCCCACACCACACCCACGTCCGTCTGGTGTTTGTTATACACACGCCCACCCACAATCCCCAACCCCCAACCCAACCCAACCCCCAGGACGAGTACTCCGCCACCGAGTCGGCCCGCAGCTGCTCCGTGGTCGAGGCCGACTTCTACAACGCCGCCGCGCTGCTGCCGCTGAGCGACCAGCAGCTGGTGGAGGAGGTGGTGCTGGGGCAGATGATCCCGGGTGAGGCGTGGCGTGGCGCGTGTGTGTGCGTGCGTGTGTGTGTTGGAGACAGGGGGGGAAACCGGCAAGAAAGGCTGTGCGTGCGGTGCGGCAAACGGTGGGGGCGTGTGTGCGCGGTAATGGGGCGGCGGAGGGGTGTGCGCATGTGTGGTGGAGGGGCGGGTAGCTAGACCCTGGTGTGCGCTACTTACTCCTATGCGGCCTGCTAAACCTTGCAAGTTGTGACCCGCGCCCTGCACAGCCGTGGACCCGGCCGCCCGGCCGCGCGTGGTGGACAGCAGCGTGCTTCGCTTCCGCGGCGCCGTGAGCCTGTTCTCGCCGGGGTGCGCCGCGCACATGCCCACCACACGCACCCCCTTCGCCAACACCTTCATGGCAGGTGGGTGGGGTGGCGTGTGTGGGTTGGGTGTGTGGGTTGGGTGTGTGGGTGGGGTGGGGTGGTTGCCAGCCCGGTGCTGCGACGAAGGTTCCAGTGCTGAGCGGTGGCGCTACCCCCCTGCGCGCGCCCCGGCGAGGCTGCAGTCCTGCTGTCTGGGACGGGCGCGCCCCGGCATCCTAGCTCGCCGTGCCTGCGCTGCCTTTGCCGCTGCGCCGCATGCATTCCGCCCATCCCGCCCTGCCCCCCCCCCCCTGAACCTGTGCGCTTGGGGGGCTCAGCCCAGAGAGCGCGCATGGACGGCTACCCGCCCCGCCCGCCTCACCCCGCCACACACACACACACACACACACACACACACACACACACACACACACACACACACACACACATACACCAATTCCGTCGCGATTGCTGCATCGCATGCACAGGCTTCGTTGTTGTTTCTTCCTGGCTTGTATCTAACACATACACCAGGACATCACACACTCTCTCTTGCACACGCGCGCGCAGGCGACTGGGTGCGGCAGGGACCCGGCACACACGCGGCCAAGGGGTTATGCCAGGAGAAGGCGTACGTCACGGGGCTGCAGGTGGGTCACACGCGAACTGCCTCAAATGAAGTTGCCAGCAATCAATCCGTTACCTCATGACGAAAGCACATAGCACGTAAAAAGGTTTCTGGACATTTTGTATTCGTACGCGCATCACCGGCGTCCATCGTACAGTTACGTGCTCAGCGATACGGTCATGTGCCGGACCCGCGTCGTCCGCCAGGTGCTCCAGACACATGCGACGTAACTGTTGCAATTCCACACGGCACCTGCGGCGGCGACGAACACAGCACGCCCTCACAGGCGTGCCGCAGCGCAGCCCCCGATTTGCGCGAGCCCCGCCTGCGCGTGCCCGGGTATTTTGTTTTGTTTCCCGTCCGTCCCAATGTGACATCGCCTCGCCCAGTTTACCTTCGTTCTTTGCAAATGTCTCGTGACCACATGTGCGCCGCTGCATGCAGGCCGGCAATGCGGCGGCTGAGGCGCTGCGGCTGCAGCCGCGCGCGGTGGTGCTGCCCGGCGAGGCCGACGAGACGCACATCGCCGCCGGCCGCTCCGCCGTGCGGGAGCTCCGGCGGCTGGCGGCGGCGGTGGCCCCGCGCGGCGTGCCCAGCCCCCTGGGCGGATTCACGCTGCTGCGGTGATGACAGCGCCGCCACATGACGCGGCGGGTGCTTCAGGGTGCAGGGTGCATGTGCGGCAGGGCCGGGGCTAGATGATGGTTTGGGCGTGCAGTGAGTCAGGCGCTGCCGCCGCCGCGGCAACCGCCTCGTGCGAGCGGTGCAGTGCTTGAGGCCAGGGGTGTGGCAGTAGCTTTAGCAGTAAGTTGGCGGGGGTTTATTCTTTGTTTGCTCCGTTGCGGTTCCAACGCGAATAAGCAGACACGTACACGCGGCTGCCGTGGAGTGTCTCGTACGAGCAACGGACGAAAGCCGGCATGCCCCTAACACGGCAACACAGCGCACCAGTGGCTTGGATTGTGCATTGAAAGTGGCGAGAGGAGGTGGACGGATGACGCGGCAGGCCTTTCGTGTGGCGGTCGGGTGGCGGCTCCGCGTGAAGTTTTGGCTTAAGTATGGATGAGAACAAGAAGCAGAGGAATCTTGTGTGGGGGATTAACACGAACTTTTACTTCGGACCTTTTACACGACGTATCAACCCCTGTGCCAGACAAACTTGGTCACTTTTACGGATTAAGAACAAAAACACGCTGCAAATGAACGTACGCATCACTCACCCACCCACCAGGCGCTGGTGACCCCGGGGCCGCACGCTCGCGGCCCCCCAACCGCCGACGCCATCACCCTGGGCATGCGCTGCGGTCGGTCTCTGAAGCTCACCTTGCACTCTGTTTCAGTACAACCCATGACACTTCCTTTCCTGCAGACATGCGCGGACCAAAGAATCATCATTGCGGCCCCCTCTGTCCACTCGCTCTCGCCGGACGGCCGCTGCCACGAAATATGCCATTCATGCCCACGGCGTTTGCAGTTTGCAAAGCAGTGCGTGCATTCATCTCGCGGCGCTCCGCAGCATTCGTCGTTGCATCCACTAACCTTGCATTTCGTTGCCATTGTGTCGCTCGAACTCGACTCATCATGTATTACGCCCTCCAATCCCCCATCGTCGGGCCATTGTCCCTCCGTGCCCATCTTTCCGCACGCCATTGCGCTGCCGTCGCCGCTCTCCCCGAAACCCGCGCGCACACAGGAGCCGCCGCACGCGCCCAGATCCACACGCCCACCAGGTGGCATACACAACAGGTCACCAGATCACCTGAAGCAAACGACAAAGATGTTCAGCCAGTTGGTTCAGATTTGCGCTTTCATTAACTCACGGCTGCAGGAGGCGCCGCTAGGGGGTAGGGGCCATGCAAAGCGCCCCCCCCCCGACCACACGGCAGCCGCCGCCCAGCGCAGCCCTCGCCCCCTCGCTCGCGCTTCGCAGAGTAGATATAACACGAAACATGCGCACGAACAGAAGTCGCACAGCACGAAAGGTCTTCAAGACCTTTGGGGGCGCGACCCGCCCATCAGACAACTCGCCCATCAGACAACAAAACACACCCAGAACTTCTGCATTAAGGGAAGTGCATCCATGGGAGTGGGCGGTCTGTGAGCGTTGCGCCCTACGACCGCCCTTGCCCTTGCCCGCGCTTGAAAGTAACCATCGCCGCCGTCCCGTGCGGTCTCAACCTGCCTGACCGGTTCCACAGATCGACACCGAATCACAAACACGCCTGCGAGGTCTCACAGCCAAAGCGTGTTCCCACCCGTTGACCCCTCAACAAACCTCGCCGGCGGACGCCGCTGCACGTTTGTTGTAAGAAACAGAAAGTTAACAAAGCGCACTTGCAGCGCCATGCATTCGCCCCCCATGCCCATGCCTACCGGCAGGCGCCCGCCTCGCCAATACACATAAACGCAACGGCACTGGCTTGCCCACCTTCAGCAGTGTACCCCTGACTGATTGGCGTGCTGGGTGGCGCGTCTTCCAAGCTGTAAACCACCTAAACAAGCACTAGTTTCATCGCGCAGACCAGCGCCAGTTTGGATTGCGAACATAATCATCCGCGGCATTTGCGCATGCGCCGGATCAATCTCCACAACAGTAAACATGCAGCAAGTCCCCTTGCATCCCAGCCCGCAGGGGTCAGGCATCGGCCCCGCCATGCCACGCACACACCCCAAGTCCACATGCTCCCATCCACGCCACGATGGCCGACCGCAGTACCCCAGTGCTGCTGCTGCGCCGTCTTTGCCACCGGCGGGAAGCCGCCCCGCCCCGCCCCTGCCCACCCTCCTCGCTGCGACACACGATACCCCGATCATTGCCGGCAGCCGCCACCCGCGGCGCGCCTGCGCCGTCCATCCTCGCACCACCGCTCCCCCGCTCTTCAGCTACAGCCATGGCTGCTGCCGCTGCTGCTACAGCCGCGCTACTGCTGGTGCAGCATGCGCGCCAGGCGAGAGCCGCCCGCCGGCGAGCCCGCCACGCCGCCCTCCGCGCTGTGGTGCGCCGAGGGGCCGCCGGACGACAGCGCGCCGCCGGCTCCGTGCACCGTCGGGTGCGAGCCGGAGTTGTGGAGGCCGCCGCCGCCGGGCGCCGCCACCGGGTGCGGCGTGTGGCCGGACGGCACCATGCCCAGCCGAGAGGCGCGGCGCACGATGCCCGCGTGCGGCGACGCCGGCACCGCGCCGCTGCTGGCGCCGCTGTACCCGCCGGTGCTGCTGCCGCCGCTGCCGCGCCCGTCGTCGGGCACCGCGTGCGGGTTCTCGCTGCGGCGGCGGCCGCTGCCGCCGCCGCCGTGCTGCAGCTGCTGCTGCTGCTGCTGCTGCTGGTGCTGCTGCGGTTGCTGGCCGTCGGCGGTGGGGGGCATGAGCTCCATGAGGCTGTTGGAGCGGGTGTAGACGATGCGCACCGAGCTGCGGCGCTGGAACATGGTGATCCAGGGGTGGTGCAGCATCTCCAGCACCGTCAGCCGCTCGTTGGCGTCCTGCGTGTGGGTGGCGCGGCGGTGGGTGGCGGCGGTTGGCGCTGTGGCGGTGTGTGTGTTGGGGCGTGGCGGCGTGGCGGTGGTGCGTGGCGTGGTGGCGTGGCGGTGGTGGATGGTTGGGTGTGGCAGAGGCTGTGAGGGCGGACGAGGATGCCAGGCTCGGGGCCCCCAACTTGGCCCCTCATCTCGCCCACGCGGGTGTTTCCGGGCTCACACCAGCGGCCTGGGCTCGGCCCCTGCCCCCGCTGCCCCCCTGCCCCCGCTGCCCCCCTGCCCCCTGCTGTCCCCCGCTGCCCCCCTGCCCCCGCTGCCCCCCGGTGCCCCACTGCCCCCCCCCCCGCTGCCCCCCCGCTGCCCCCCGCCCCACACGCCCATGCGCCCCCCCACCTTGTGCAGGGCGCGCGAGATGAAGTCCCTGGCCAGGTCGGACACGGAGTCGGGGAAGGACACGTTGGCGTGGATGATGTTGCGCGCGGTGTCGATCATCTGCGCCGCCTTGAACGGCGGCGCGCCCACAATCAGCTCGTACGCGAACACGCCCACCTGCACACATGCACACACACGTGCACACACAGACTTGTATCAAACACACGCGCAGACACGTGCATGCACACATGCGAGAGCGGAGAGAGGGATCGAACATGTAAAGAAAAGAGTTGGGCCGCCGCGCATCCCAACCTCGCTGCTTTTGGCGAAGGTGAAAGCGACGCCCCATGCTCCGCGCTGCGCCGTCCGGCCGCCAGCCCCGCCCCCGCCTGCCCTGCTGGGCCCCCGCCCCGCCCTGCCCCGCCCTCCCCACTTCAGCTTAGCACCCCGCCCCTCCCCCCACCCGCGAGTGCACCCACCGCCCAGGCGTCCACGGACTGGAAGTAGTGCGCGCTCTCCGGGTTCTCCTTGTTCTCATCCGGCGTCTTCTTGGTGGGGCAGCGCAGCACTGGGCGCACAGGGGCGGGGCGGGGCGGGGGGTCAGGAAATGGCCGGGGTGGGGGAAAACAATCCGACAGGGAGCGCGCCACGCTCCTTTTGCCGCATGCGAAGACGTGGCGAGGATGGTGCGGTCGGGGGTCGAAAGGGAAACGGGCTGCGCTGTCGGTCGCCTTCCTGCCCATGCAGGCATAGCCCCTGTCTGCCGCTGGTGCCGCTACTCTCAGGCGCTACTGCTCCACTGCGCTGCTCCACTGCTGCCCGTGCCGCTACAGATCTACTGCCCGCGATGCCGCTGCAGCTACTGCCATTGGGGCCCCCAGCCCGCTCACCCTCAGGCGCCATGTAGTCGAGCGTGCCTGAGGCAAAAGCAGAAGCGGGCAGGGGAAGGGGCAAAGATGGTGTTGGAGCCAGCCAGGACACACACTTGCGCTCCCCATTCCTCCCTGCCCACATGAGCACCCACCCGCCCGCCCCCGCAGCCAGCCACCCACCCGCGCGCGTGTTGGCTCGCTCCTCCTTGAGGCTGATGGCCAGCCCAAAGTCCGCCAGCTTGAGGATCTTGCCCTCGGCGAAGAACACGTTCTCGGGCTTGATGTCGCTGTGAGGGTGCGGCGGGGCGTAGGGGTGGTACATTCAGGATAAGCTAAGAAGTGACTGGAGGCTGCAAAGATGGTACATAGAAGTGTAGCGGGGGGGGGGCATAGGCCGGGAGCCCACAGGCGGGGTAGGACAGTGGCCAAGCAGCCCAGCCGCGCGCGCTCTCCGACCCACACACGCACTCCCCAAGCCACCCTTCCTGCGCTTCCCTCCCAACGCCTGCCGCCCGCGCCCAGCAGACGCCCTCCTCCAGGCCCCACCACCACCGCCTCTCCTCCAGGCCCCGCCACCACCACCACCACCACCGCATCCCCTCATCCCCTCCTCCTCCTCCTCCCGGCGGCAGCGCACCGGTGCACGATGCCGTGTGTGTGCAGGTAGTGCAGCGCGGTGAGGAAGGGCTGCAGCACCATGTTGACCGCCTGGCGCTCGAACAGCCGCCCGCCGCACTTGTACATGATGCGCAGCAGGTCGCCGCCGGTGCAGAACTCGGTCACCAGCACCACACGGTTCTGCTCCTGTGGGTGGGGAAGGGAGGGGAGGGGAGCAGGGGGAGGGAGTCAGCGGCCGCAGCCAGGCAGCTGCTGTGAGCCTGGGTTATAGCCCTGGCTCACCCGCCCGTCTCGCTCAACGTACATACATTCTCCCATGCCGCCGCCGCCCCAAGGACATACACTTGTACTACACTTCCCTTACCACCTTGCAACCCCCCCAAAAAACACCCACCCACCCACCCCACACACGCCTACACACGGCACGCACGCACCAGGAAGCAGGCGTAGTACTGCAGCACGTTGGAGTGCCGCAGCCCGGCGTGCAGCTTGATCTCGCGGTACAGCTGCATGCGCTGTATGTCGCCCTGCTCCGCCAGCTTGTACACCTTGAGCGCCACCATCTCGCCCGACACCTTGCAGCGAGCCTGCACGTGCGTGCGCGTGTGCGTGTAAGCGTGTGTAAGCGTGTGTGTTTGGCGGGCCGGAGCAGACGCGAAGCGGGCGTGGTTGAGTTCGGTGTGGTAGGGGGGGCGCAGGAGGGTCCATGTCCCGGCGCGCGCAGCCGACTTGGGCTTCGGGTGGGGGCTCCGGCTCGGGCGCAGGGTTGACCGGTTTGTGGCGGTGCTCGTGCCAGTGCCCGGTATCGGCTGCCCCGCCCACCTCCCTTCCCCCACACAGCCCCCCAAAATGAACCCACGCCCCACTTACGGATTGGAATTGACTACCCCAAACCCGCCGCCGCCCCGGTAATCGCGCCCGTGAAGACCCCCCCACCGCACCGCTTTCCATATCTTTGCAACCCCCACAGAACTCCCCCCCGCCACCCCGCCACCCCGCAGCCGCCAGCTCGCACCTGGTACACATCCGAGGCGTACCCCTTGTGCAGCTGCTTGAGCAGCTGGTAGTCGTCCAGGCTCCAGCGCGGCCGCCGCATGCGGTGCGGCAGCGCGGACGACACCGCCAGGATGGAGGTGCTGCTGCCGTTGGCGGAGATGATGTCCTGCAGGCGGGGCGGGCGGCGGCACGGGCGTGGGAGCGTGTGTCAGGGATTGTGCGTGCGAGAGCGTGTGTGTGAATGTGTGCAAGTTGATGAGTTGGGCGGTCAGTGCCGCTGCGCGGCGGCCGCCTCGCGTGTCCATGTCGTGGCGGTTTCGGGCCCGGGGGGCAGAGCCGCCGGCTGGAGCCCTTCTCGTCCTACTCCCACTGCATAGCCGGCACATTGCGTGCACGATCGCATACGGCACCAGTAGCGCCACCGCCACCGCCACTGCCACCGCAGCACCGTCGCAGCACCGCCGCGGCACGCACGCAGCACCTCCCGCTGTCCCCGCTGCCGGCCCCGCCCCGCCGCCCCCAACGCCTCACCTCCAGCTGCCCCTGCGGCGTCACGGCGACGCCGCCCGCCGCCACCTCCCGCGCCTCGCTGACCGACACGTCCGGGTTGAAGCTGGGGGGGGGGAGGAACAACAGCGGGCCGTGTTGGGGACATGCAAGGGGGCCAGAGGGCCAGACGTACGCCGTGGAAGCATTTGCGGCCCCGCTTTCGCACCGTAACCCGGCCAGCAGCTTCCACGCTGTGCCGTACCACGACGTCTCGTACCATGATGTGTCGTACCACGCTGTTGCCGTACCTCGCACTGATGTACAGTACCCCCGGGGACAAAGTGCATCCCCGCGGCGACGCGGCCCCTCGCCACATCACATCCTTGCAGCCCATCCACCCAATCCCCCACCCACCCCCACACACAAACACGCACGCACGCAGCCACGCACCTGTACTGGTCCAGGTGCAGCAGGTACTTGAGGCTCTCGCTGCGCTTAGGCGGCCGCCGCACGCGCTTCTCCGGCTCCTGCGGCCCGGGCCGAGCAGCAAGGGAGCGGGGGTCGCGGGTTCGGAGAGATGTTTGGCAGTGTTGGTGCGCGGAGGTCAGGTAGTGACGGGGAGTTGGGCGGGGCTGGGCGCGCGCCGGGTGGCAGAAATGGAGGGCGCTGAGGTTGTGCGGCGTGGGAAGCCAGGGCAGCATCGTGGGGCAGCATACCCCCAAACACTTCGCACCGGTTACGTCCCACAGCAACCTCCTTTCATCCCGCAACCCCGACATTGCACACACGGACACATCCCCGGAGCTTTCTGGGCGTACTCCGGCCCGGGTTTACAACCAACACGCACGCCAACACAAACCGTACGGCACACACGCACACGCAGACACGCACACGCATACACACACGCACCTGCGGCCCGGTGTACTCGGGCTCCGGCAGCCCCTCCGCCGCCACCTGCGGCCGCGGCGCGCGCGGCATGCCGCCGTCCAGCAGCATGGGCAGCGAGGCCACACGGTTGGGCGCGCGGCGGAAGCTGGCGGGAATGGCGCCGGCAGGACCGCCGCCGCCGCCGCCGCCGCCGCCAGGCGCCACGGCAGCGCCGGGGCCCTTTGGCGAGCCCGGCGACGTGCCGGCGCCAGCGACGGCCGGCAGGGTGCCTGGGGGCGCAGGGCTGCCGCCGGCGCCCTGGGCCGCGGCGGTGATGAAGCGAGAGGCGCCGGAGCCGGGGCGGCCGCCGGCGGCGGCGTGGGACGGCGTGCCGGGGCGGGAGCCGGCCTGGGCGACGTGCGCGGAGTGGCCAGAGTGCGGCGCGGATGGCACGGCCGCTGCGGCTCCGCCTGAGGCATCGTCCTCGTCGCCCTCGTCGTCTGATTCTGGCTTCATCGTTTTCACTCCTTGCAGCACGACCCGGCTGCCTTGGCGCTCGATGATTGTCGTCTCAAAGCGGCTGTGTGGCGACGTGACATGCGTGATGCTGTCAACGCGGGATTGGGGGGCAAGGAGTGACGAGTCCACGCGCCGTATCATGGGCGACGCTGATGCTGGAGATGCCATGCCGTTGACGGTCTTGGGCTTGACACCGTCGCTGGGCGACACCACGCGAGGAACCGACGCTGAGGCTGGGCGGACATGCACTGCCGCATCGCTCGTGACATCGTCCTCAAGGTCTCTATGACTCTTTAGGAAGCTTTTCATCTTCTGTAGGATCCCCATCCTGACAGTGGCGACCGAGCGGCGCAAAACTGCGAGCGCAGCGCTGGGCGCCTAGTGAGTTTGGGTGGGCGGATGTGGCTCAAACGCAGAAACCTGGCAAGCTAGGGTATTACAACGGTGATAGCGACGAAATGTGAAGCAGCGCAACGCAAAACGGGCCCGGTTTCGCCAAACGGTGTGTCTGGAAACAGCCCGCCTCGCGCGCTGTCTGTGGGGCTCAAACTGACTCGAGTTGTAACTTGCTTGGGTCCAAAAACGATAGTACTGCAAGACTATTGGCGCGCGAGCCAGATTACAAAGCGAGAGCAATTGCATGTGACAACAAACTCCAGTTTCTGGGGCGGTCATGCCTAGGATACTGCAGCTTATTGTTGCCGTTTTGTGTTACGCAAGGAATGCTGCGTGTTGCACGGCGGACTGCAATTTGATACCACGACAGCCCCTTCGGCAAGCTCACACGAGTCACATAGAGTAATTTGATGCATTGCTTAAGGTCTAGCGGACGTGGACTGGGAGGTGAGGCTTGGCACTTGGCGGCAAATGCACAGCCGCTGTGCGGCTGCCGTCCCTGAGGCCACCGGCGTATGCAGTGAGCTCTCATATACTTGCGCATAGCATTAGATTGCTCGGACGCGCCGAAACGCAGGCGGCCAAAGAACGGGTTTCCTGGCACGCGCACGGTCCAAACGGCCTCCACGACGCTGATGCCACAGGGGGCTCGCCGCGCGCTGGCGTCCTCAGCTCCGCCGCGCCTCAAGCACCAGCCGCGCCCGCACGACCCCATCTTTCATGGCACAGCCATGGCCGCACCGCGCCGGCCAGCGCGTCGGCCGCAGCGGCACGCGCTCCCTTCGCACGCGGCAGCGATGAGGTGCGTTCGATTGCGCGCGCTGCACCAGCGCGTGTGCGTGCGCCCGGGGGCCTAACCCCAGCGGCCGGCACGGTCACTGTGGCCCATGCCCGGCCTTGTATCGAGTCTCGTGTTGCGCCTCGGCTCCTGCACCTGCGGCACGGTGCTCGTCTGCAAGCCCCCCGCGAGTGCAGACACCCAGACTGGGAAGCCGGGCTCTGCGTCGTGACTCGTCGGGGCCCTGTGCCCAGGGCCCCGGCCGCAGTACCGCCGCCGTACAAACTGGCCAGAGGCGGCCTGAATCACGCGCGCGCGGCCCGTGCGCGGCACCACCCTTTTGGCTGACTGACTGACTGACAAGCACCTGAGCTACGCCTTCTTCCGCTCCTCGCCTGCCCCCGGCCGTTTTTCAGTTGGACCAGGACGTGACGTTGCGGCGCTGGCTGGCCGAGCACGGCGGTTACGTGCACCCCGCCATCGTCATCACCGCCGCGACGCAGTGCGGCTCGCGGGGGCTGGTGGCGGCGGAGGGTGAGCGCGTGTCATGGGCGGGCGAGGGAGGGGGGGGGGCGCGGTGCTCGGCCAAAGCCGCCGGTATGTGTGTGCGCGGGCGGTTTGCAGTTACCGGTCCAAGCTAATCCAAGCCAACTAGACAAAGAAGGACAGGCACGTTTAATTCAACGAGAGGGTCGCAGCATGCGGTTACACAAATCGCCGGCAGGAGCATCTTAGCACGCTGTCTACACGCTTTCGGGACGGGTCTATTGTGGCTCGGCCGTTGGGCGCAACACCTCCCGGCGCCCCCGCATTCGTGCCAACCCCCTACTGTACTCGCCCCGCGTGTCAAGCTGCAGACGCAGCTCCATGCGCTGGGGGGACGAGTACAGTAGGGGGGTGGCACGAATGCGAGTCACCCTGTGCCTGGAAGCCTGGTCTGCCGTGACCGCGCGGGACTGCCTGACCTCGCGCGGGCTCGCCGGATCACCGATTTCGGGTTGGGTTGGGTTGGGTAATTGGGTTGGGTTGGGTTGAGATTGGGCTGGTATTCACAAAACCAACCACGCCCACCGCTGCAACCAGACATCGGCCTGGCGGCGCTGGAGTCCGGCGGCGCGTCTGGTCTGGTGGTGGTGCCGCGGCACCTACACCTCAACAACGGCGCGGCGGTGGCGGCGGTGGCGCCGCACCTGGCGGCGCAGGAGCGGCGGCAGGCGTTCGAGGGGCAATTGGGGCAGCTGCAGCAGGTGGGGGCAGGGGAGGGGGGCGCCGCGGACGGAGCGAGCGGGCGGACGGAGCGCTTGGGCGGGGTGGCGTTGGGGCGGGGTGGCAAGGGTGTTATAGTTGAGCGAGGAAGGACGGGCGACGTTGGACAAGCGTGGATGCTGTGTGGACCGGCTCGGGGAGGGCCGACGTCCTCGGGGAACGTCGGCCGCGTTGTGTCCCGAGGCCAAGGCCACACGCCACCCCCCACCTCCTTCAATCCACCCCAACGCCACCCCATCACACCCGCACCCGCGCCCGCACCCGGCACCCGGCACCCGGGTGCCCGTCGCCGCCGCCTCGCGCGCAGGTGGCCTGCCTCCTGGCCGTGGAGCGTGCAAAGGGCTCCGACTCCTTCTGGATGCCGTACATCCGTACACTGCCGCCCGCGCCGCCCAACCCCTGGCTGCTGCACGGCGCCGGGCTGGCGGCGGCGCTGGAACAGGTGGCGGAACAGGGCGCCGCCGCCGCCGCCGCCGCCGCCGCAGCGGCGGCGGACGCCGCAGAAGAGGAGGAGGCGGAGGGCGCGGAGGCGGCGGCGGCGGGGCGCGGAGGCTGGGGCGCGGCGGTGGAGGCGGCGCGCGTGCGTTACGGGCTGCTTGCGGATGAGGCGCTGGAGGTGCTGGGCGGCCGGGAGGCGGCGGCGCTGGGAGTGGACCGAGAGGGGCTGCTGTGGGCGCTGGGCATGGTGAGGCGGTGGGCTGGCAGGCTGGCGGGCGAGGGGGAGGCGGGGTCACAGCACTGGCGGCGGCATAGGGGTGCAGTGTGCTTGTGTTTGGCAGCACAGGCACGCGTGTGCGAGCGCACGCATCACCGTGTGTGGGCAGCCACCTCAGCAGCGTATGGGACATCACCCCTCCCGTATGTACCATCTTTGCAACTCCCCACCTCCTCCTCCTTCCGAATCCCCCTGCCCCCCGGGATTGGTTCAGAGTTAACCTCCCCCTGCCCCCGCGCTGCCTGCTGGCCCAGGTGGTGTCCCGCTCTCTGGGCTCGGGGCGCTCCTCGGGGCTGCTGCCGTACATGGACATGGCCAACCACCACCACCGCGTGCGGCCGCCGCTCATGATGCTGGACGAGCAGGACCGGGTGGGCGCTGTGGGGGGTGGGGGTGGGGGTAGTTTATTCCAGAAACCGAAGCGAATCGATGTGGGGGGTGGGGGGGGTGCAAGGAGGTTTGGAAAAGCGGAACAGGATGCACTGAAGACTGCGTCTTGAATTCGGGGGGGGGGGGGGGGGCAGCGGGGGCGAGTGTCTGGGAGCTGTGGGGGAAGGTGTCGTGGGAGAGAGGGCCGTGCCAGCTCTGACGGCAGCAGTCGTGGCCGGGTGCGTCTGCATTGTTGCGGTGCTGCGCTGTGACCCTCGCCCCTACACTACTCACACTACGGTACTCCGCCGCCCTGGCCCCTCGGCCCCCTCGCGGCCCCCGGGCGGCGTGCAGGTGGTGTTTGCGCTGACAAGCATCCGGGACGGCGAGCTGGCGCCGCTGGCGGCCGGGCAGGTGCGGCGCGCCCGGGGGCGGGCCCGGGGGCGCGGGCACTGGGGGCGCGGGCACGGGAGGGGCGGTCCAACGGGGCAACCAGGCGTGCCGTGCAGGCTGGAGGTGGGGAGGGGTGCAAGGATGGTACAACGAAACGGGGTGGGTGGGTGGAATAACAGCCCAACCCAAACCAATCTATCTAGACTACGCGACCGCCCTTCCCCCCACCCCCCAGGAGTTGTTCCTCAACTACGGCGCGGAGGACATGGCGCCGCTCAAGGCCTGGCTCAAGTGGGGCTTCGTGCCGGACTGCGGCGACGCCGCCCCACAGCAGCAGTGACGTCACGCACAACCACGCACAAGCAGGGTGTGGCACGCGCTGGGCGCCGGCAGCAGTGGTGGAGGCGGCGCTGCGTGACTGCAGCCGGGTGCGGCACTGGGCGGCGAGCACGGGCCGGGCTCCTGCTGGCGTGCGGCGTGTACTGGTGCCAGGTGCCAGGTGCCAGGTGCCAGCTGTTGGCCCGCTGCAAGTACGGTGCACGTGCTGTTGCTGCTGTGGCCGCGTGTGCATGGCGGAAGGGAGGCACGTCGGTGGTGGCTGGTAGTGACGTCGGCGGTAGTGACCGCATGGCAGCATGTGCCCCCGCTGTGCCCCGCTCTGTAGCACCCATGCTACTCATACATTAGCCCATCTTTGTCAATATAAACCGATGCCGATTGAACCCCTCAGAGCCTCGACCTACGCCTTGGTCCACAGTCTGCTTGTTGGCAAGGCGACGCTCGGCTGCTCGCGTTAAACACAATCACCGTGCACCACTCGAAGAGTGCGACAAGAACCTTATGTGTGATCTGTTCGCATGCATAGCACATGTACACAGTCACATGGAGAACATTGCTTAATTATGTGTGATTGGGTTTTGGGGGATGGTTAATAACAGCCCAGTCTATTTTGTAAGCAGGCTGCAAGACGGTGCGGTGTGATGTGTTGAACTCGTGATGGGCTGGTGGCGAGCGAATGCCGCACCGTATGTGTTGCCCCGGTGCATCGGGCGACGCAGTGGTAGGAGGGTGTAGAGCGCACCAGGTGCGGTGGGGGGCACCGGGCACGCTCACGCGGTCACTTGCGGCCAGTGGTGCAGCGGCATGCAGTGATGCGCACACACCTGTGTAAGACGGGTGTGGGCCTGCATCCGATCAGTCCCCTGACACCTCCACGGTGCTGTCAACGTTGGCTGACGTTGGGATGGACGCGGGGTACCGCCGAATCCCGCAGGCCGACGCTGTGCTGCATGCAGTGCTGCACGCACCCCCGCTGCAGTTTGACGCCCCGACCGTGCGACCCGACCTAACCGGATTATTTTTCCAGGTAGGCAAGCACCAAGTACAGCGCAACAAGTCGTTACAAGACTGCCCGCTCGTGCCTTTGCGGCACGTGCGCAGTCGCAGCCCGCCTGCCGCTATCATCACGGCGGTCGTCGGACAGACCACCGCACGAAGAGCTGATGGCAGCCGTCCCGGGTGCCGTACACCTGTGGCAAGCTTGTGCCAGCACGCCACAAACCCGCGCTGCCCCACAGACCATGTGCACAATCTCTCCGCGGCCGTGCAGCGCCGCACAGCACCGCCCCACAATGAATCATCGCACTACCGCAGAGCCCTGAAGGATACGCGCATGAACCCGAAGCACCTCCCGACCGAGCGAGGTACAGGTTCCGAGCATGAGGGGCGCAGGCTCTGCTCGCGCGTTCGCGCGCGGCGAAGGCAACCGCATCGTTTGCAGCGGCGCAGGCCCGATCCCACTTATGCCCGTACCCTCCAGCAACTGACGATCGCACGAAGCCGTCCCACAAGTCCGGCGCCAGGGCGCATCCCAACACACACACACACACACACACACACACACACACACACACACACACACACACACACACACACACACACAGCCACCTCATCAGGCCCGCCGCCACCGCCTGTCCCTTGAACCCAGCAGGCTGGACCCAAGATGCCACACGTCGTCATGGCTAACTAAGCTCTTGCTTCCCACACAGCACGTTGCACACACGGGGCGCGGCCATGTCACAGCTTGGTGCATGCCAGGCGCCGCCTTTATTGGTAAAATAAACCTTTGTGTCCGTGGCGTATATGTATGGGCATGTAAGCCGGGTTGTCTGTAAGCTCCCTGACACAGAAGGCCAGGGTGAAATGAATTGTAAGCACGTAGGGCACCACCTGCTTGCATGAACTCGGCAGCGCATGACAGGCCGCACTGCCGCGGTAGTTATTTGATGGCACACCTGCACGCAACTTTACTACGGTTCTTAACGCGGCGCACGCCTTGGCGCGCATGCATACCCGTGGCAAGCTGCGTTTCGGCAGCCGCCATGCGCACGCCATACCAATAGCGGCTGCTTGCCGTCATGTGAGAAGGCATACATCACACCATTCCTCGCTACTACATGCACATCGCTTACTTATACTGCGCGCTCATGCAGATGCCTACATGCCGATTGCAAAAGGATGACACATGTAATAAACTTTCAAACTCTTGCCACCTTGGAAGTGGGTGGGCGAAGCAATAAGCTTGTATGTAACACTGTATGGCACCATCCCGGACGACCATGTCGTCAAGCACGCCGCAGCGGCTAGCGAGCCGCTGCGGAGCTGGCTTGAAGCACCGACCGATCCGGACGCATGAATGCACGCATAATGCGCATCTCAGCGCGCGTGCTGCTGCTCACCCATGCATCCGCCAGCAGCCCACTGCTGCGGCCGTCCGTCCACCCCCCCCACCCGCCCTCCCCTTAGCATCCAAGGCAAGCGTGGCCGCCCAGCCTCAGCTGCAGCAGGCAGCGGCTTCTTAGGTGTAGACCGACACGCCCGCGACGGGCCGCGAGCCGCGCGTTGCCTCCTCCGCGCGCTGCTGCATGGAGTAGGTGCGCCAGCGATGCGCGCCCGGGCGGCCGCTGTTGGGATCCACAAACTGGATTCCGCTGCGGCTCTGCTGGATCTTGTTCTTGGCCGCCAGCGCCACAAACCCAACAATCACCACACCCGCCACGCTGCCGATGACGATGCCCGCAATCGCGCCCGGCGACATGCCGCTGGCGTCGCCGCCCGCTGGCGGGTTGGCGGCGCCGGGCGGCGGCGGCAGCGGCGCGCCGCCGCCGCTGTTGCCGTTGCCGTTGCCGTTACCGTTGCTGCTGGTGCCCGAGGTGGTTGCGATGACGGTGCGGCAGGCCATGGTCTCCAGGTCGTTGAGCGACAGCGTGGGTGAGGCCGCCAGCAGCGCTGCGGTGCCCTCGGCGGCGGCGCTGCTGCAGGCACTGGCCACGGCGCTCTGGCTGGTGTCGGCCTTCTCGCTGCGGATGGTCACGTGCGTGGCGGAGCGCACGCGGCTGGCGTCGCAGCTGGCGCCCCACGCCGACGTCTGTTTGATTTGGTTGGGTTCGGACCGGGTGATGGAGTGGAATGGGGTGGGATGAGTGTTGGTTGGAGCGGGAAATCCATGGAGGCGTGCAACTGCTGGCGGCGCTGAAGCCAGCGACCGGCGCATGCCGCGCACGCGCCAGCTGACACACCCACGCTGCCCGCCCCTCCAACCGCAACAGGCTATACATGGCACACACTCCATTACTCCCACATTCGCAGAGCGCTCCTTCGCCTCAGCCAAGCAACCAAGCAACCCGCCCAGCCGCCCACCGCACACCCACCATGACGCCGCAGTTGGTGACGGCGCTGTCCGCCGGGTTGACGGTCTTGGGCGCGCCGTACGTCAGCGTCACGTCCAGCTTGGCGTCACCACTGGCGGCCGTGCCGCTGGTGCCGGTCTGCAGCTGGCGGCGCACGCGCTCCAGGGGGCCGGGCGGCGCGCGCAGGCCCAGCGACTCCACCAGCCAGGTGGCGGCGGCCATGAGGCGGCGCGCGATGGCCTGGCCGGCGGTGTTGGTGGCGTAGCGGCAGGACACGGTGATGGAGGAGGTGTCGTTCAGGCCCAGCGTGCCCGCCACCAGCTGCTTGTAGGCCGCGACCGAGGCGTCCGAGCAGTCGGGCATTTGCTGCGCGCGTGGAGTGGGGCGGGAGGGAAGGGTGGATGGGTGGGTGCGGGCGGGGTAAGTGGGGTGTCAGCTGGGTGCGGTACGGTGGGGTGGGTGGTTGCCAGCGTACGTACAGCGGCAGAGGCAGGGATATGAGGGCGCACGCGCACCACGAGCGCATGCATGCGCACACAATCGCTCGGCGTGTGTGAGTGGGTGTGAGTGTGCGGTGCAAGCTAGCTCCCGCACCTCAAAGGTGTAGAACTGGATGGGCACGGTGACGTAGTAGCCGCTGTGGGTGATGGTGCTGCTGCCGTTGAGCAGCGTCTCCACAGGGATCTTGGCCGTCACCATGAAGTCTGCGAGGTGCGTGCATGAATGCATGTTTGCGGGTAGGAGGTGATGATGATGGCGATGCCATGCATGGTGGTTGTTTCTAACAAGTTCCGAATGGACAGGCTGCTGCTGTGTGCTGTGCCGCCGCACGCACCGGTGGTGATGACCACACGCGGCACGCCCTCCGGCATCGGCGGCGGCGCCGGCGGCGCGGGCGGCGGGCTGGGCGGGCGCGGCGGCAGCGGCATCTCGCTGCCCTCGATGTATCGAAGCATCACCGCGGCGGCCTGCGTGCGTTGGCGTTCGATGGCGGGCGGGTGCATGTGTTGGCGTGGCGCCGGCGGTTTGGACATGCGTGAGCGCACGGCTAGCAAGCAAGGAGCGCCCGCCGGCGGCAACTTGCGAGACACTCACAAAATCTTCCCCCCTCCCTCCCTTGCCTCCCTCCCCGCCCTTCCCCAACGCCGCTCAGTCCTCACGCACCATGCCGTCCACGCCGTAGATGTTGGGGATGTTGAGCTGCACGCTCATGGACTGCAGCTTGGGCACCTGGATCACCTGCAGCCGCCCGTTCACCACCAGCCCGCCCTGCGTGCTGTTGTACTCCATGGCGGCGCCGTCGTCGGCGCCGTACAGCACCACGTTCACGGTCATGCCGTACGGCGCCGGGAAGGTGATCAGCTCGTAGCCGGCGGCGGGGATGTCCTGCGCATGGGGGTGAGGATGGAGGGAGCGGTTGGTTGTTCGGTCGGTTGGGTGGTTGGTTGGTTGTCCCCGACGAGTTTACGTGCGTGCGACAGGCACCACGTGCGCGCTGTGACGCTAACCCTATAACGACATATGCACCCGGTTCGCTCCATTTCCTTAAGCACCCGGCTATATATCCAGCCACGCACCGCGATGTTGTGCTTCGTGACGCGGTCGATGATGAGGCTGTAGGGCTTGCCGAAGAAGAGCGGCGGCAGGCAGTCGTAGCGCCAGCAGTGGCTCCAGGCCAGCTCCCTCATAAAGATGTCTGCGAGTCAGCACAGGCAGGCAGGCAGGCAGGCAGGCAGGCAGGCAGACAGACAGACAGACAGGCAGGCAGGCAGGCAGGCAGATACGTAGCAAGGTTGGAGGAGGGGTCGCGCATGTGTATCTTATGCGTCGCTCGGCCGCCGGCCCGCTTACTTGCTTGTGACTTGGTGGGATGGATTCAGAGTGCGCACAACAACAACGGCGGCGCTTTGAGGTCTGCTGGGTGCGTGTGCGCATGCGACGCTTGTGACGCTGTGAACTGGCCGCCGGTCCACAGTCTACAGCTATTCCACATCTCCCACCCACCCACCCCGCACCACCCACCGTAGTTGGGCCAGGGCACGCACTGGTACGCCACGGCCGCGCGCTCCTCTGCCGTGGAGGCGTTGGCGATGCGCGCCGTCATGGTGGCGTAGGTGCCGTTGCACGTCACCGCGTCCGGCGCGCCCACCGTGTCCGGCGGCGTGAGCGGGCAGGCGCAGGTGGTCAGGCGCGTGCCGGGCGGCGACGGCGGCGGCGGCGGGCGCGGCTTGGAGTCCATCACCACGGCGGCGGACAGGTCGTCAAAGCCGGGCGGGATGACGCTGCGGTGGTTATTGTGCGTGGGGGAGGAAGGGAGGGAGGGCGGGAGGGGTTGTGAACACCGGCCCCGATCTGAACAAACCCAGATAAAATCTCGATTGGGGGTTTGCACGGAAGCGAGTGAGGGGCAGCGGGTAGCTGCAGCAGCCGGCTGCACGCGTGCGCGCGTGACTCACTAGGTGAAGGTCATGTTGCCCACGCCGCCCGAGGGAATGGAGATGAAGGTGAGGTCGTCGTTGCGCGTGTAGTTGACCACCGCCATGCCCGCCAGCGCGGGGTCCTTGGTCTTGCCCTCCACAAACATCTCCAGCCCCTCGGTGCGCTGCAGCTGCAGCAGGAACTCGCCCTCCATCTTGGCGATGTTCCTGCGCGCGTGTGTATGTGTGTATGTGTTTTTAACATTGAAATAGCTTGGCATGGTGCGCGGCGGCGCGGCGAGCAGCAATGGCGCAGAGAGCGGCGGCATCACCCCAACACCCAGTAGCGTACGCGCACACGCATACACACATGCCCTAGCAGCTGCCGCAGCAACCTCCGCAGCCCCAGCCTCAGCCGCGCACACCCCGCGCACACACCCCGCACACCCCGCCCCACTGCACCCTGCAGCCACGCAACGCACCATCGCTCCAGGTCCTTGCACACGGCGCGGAAGGGGTAGCTCGCGAACACGGGCGGCAGGCAGGCGTAGCGCCAGCAGAAGCTGTAGGCCATGCGGCCGGTGTAGATGTCAAAGTTGGCGGGGTCGATGCACTGCTGGATGGTGGTGTTGGTGGTGGAGGGCGGGAACAGCTGCGTGTCCACCGCGCCCTCGATGGACAGCGTGATGGGCACCTGCGGGCGCGCGCACGTGTGTGTGGGCGTTTGCGTGTGCGTGTGTGTGTGCGTGTGAGCGAGGAACAGGTAAGGGCGACCGCGCGTTTCATGCATGCATGTTGGCGTTGGTTGGTTGCACAACGAGGCACGCCGCTCACACACATATGCCTGCATGTTCGTTCCCTCATGCTCTCTGACGCAGAAACCCGTCCATGGACGCCCGCCCCGACGCGCCGCCATCCGCACCTTGATGCCGGGGCAGGTGCCGTCGTAGGTGCGCTGCCAGCAGGGGCAGGCGGCGGGCGGCGGCGCGGGCACGTCGGCTCCGATGTCGTGCACCGGCACCATGGCCACCATCACCCTGCGTCACGTCACGTCGCGCGCCGCATAACTCATTAGTTACAGTGCGTATGCGAGCGCGAGTGAGACGGAGGCGCTGCTAGAAGACTGAGGTCTGCAAGGTGTGCGAGCGCTCCCAGCCGCCGTGTACATCCGCCGCACGCAGCAGCGCACGTCAGCCTCCTCCCCCCGAGCCCGATCGGTCGCGCGCACGCACCACTCGTTGTCGCAATTCTTGGCCGCCTGCACGTCCACGTCCAGCGTGTCCAGGCCGGGCGCGGGGATCTGCCGCAGAGACTGCGCCGCCTCGATCTTGTAGGTGCCCAGCCCGTTGAGCAGCGTGAGCGTGGAGGTGGGCGCCGCGCAGGCGGGGTGCAGGTTGGTGAACACCACCGCCTGCGTGTGTGACAGAATGTATGCATGGTCCGTCAAGGTTTCCAATCGGCATCAGTGACCATCATTAACATCCATCATCTTCACGCAGGGGCCCAGCTAAACAACGCGCCAGCAGGCAGGCACATGCATGCAGCGGTGCCACCGCTTCAACCACACACGCACACGCAAGCACACGCACGCACGCGCGCACCTTGCCCGCCAGGCGGTCGGCCACGGCCGGCAGCACCGACATCTGGTCCACGTAGATGCGCAGGCCCACGCTGGTCAGCGAGGCCGCCAGCGGCGACAGCACCGGGCAGCTGCTGCTCCAGCAGAAGGCGAACTGCGGGCGG
This sequence comes from Chlamydomonas incerta, assembly GCA_016834605.1. Classification (NCBI taxonomy): domain Eukaryota; kingdom Viridiplantae; phylum Chlorophyta; class Chlorophyceae; order Chlamydomonadales; family Chlamydomonadaceae; genus Chlamydomonas; species Chlamydomonas incerta. The sequence continues at coordinate 594,647 of JAEHOC010000010.1, forward strand.
CGTGTGTGTGTGTGTGTGTGTGTGTGTGTGTGTGTGTTTCTTGTTTCGGGAGGGACAGCACGAGTGTGGGCGGGATGGGTGACCAGGCACGCACGCACAATCCGCACGCACAATCGCACACGCAGGCACACCACACGCACCGTGTACATGGTGTTGTCGTCGTTGGCGCCCAGACGCGGCACGCAGGCACGCACGGGCGCGGTGGTGTCGAAGCGGTCGGCGTTGCCGGGCTTGAAGTTCAGCAGCACGTGGTTGTCGGGGCAGGCGCCGTTGGTGGGCGCAAACAGCTTGGTGGCGCAGTCGCAGGAGGAGGAGATGGGCGGCAGCGGCGGGCGCGGCGGCGGCGGCGCGCCGGGCGGCGGGCTGGCGGGCTCGGGGCTGGGGGGCGGCGCACCGGGGGGCGAGGGCGGGGACGGGCTGGGGGGGAGCGGGCGAGGGAGGAGGAGGGGAGGGCGAGGGGGGCTCGGGGCTGGGAGGGGTGGGCGAGGGCGGCGGGGGGAGGGGAGGGAGGGGTGGGAGGCGCGGGGCTGGGCGGGGAAGGCGGCTCGGGGCTGGGCGGAGGGGGAGAGGGAGGAGGTGAAGGCGAGGGGGGAGAAGGCGAGGGGGGAGGAGGGCTGGGAGGCATGGGCGCAGGGGGAGGGGGTGATGGGGGAGGGGGAGAAGGGGGAGGAGGTGACGGGGGAGGGGGCACCGGCGGCTCGGGGCTGGGCGGCGGGGGGGAGGGAGGGTGAGGGCTGGGGGGCAGCGGCGGCGGGCTGGGCTCAGGCGACGGAGGCAGTGGCGGCGCAGGGCTGGGCGGCAGCGGCGGAGTGGGCGGCGGCGGAAAAGGCGGCGGCGGGCTCGGCGGCTCGGGGCTGGGCGGAGGCGGCGGCGGGTTTGGAGGGGGAGGTGAGGGGGGAGGGGGGTTGGGAGGAGGAGGGGAAGGCGGCAGCGGCGGCTCGGGGCTCGGCGGGGTGGGTGGCTCGGGGCTGGGCGGCACAGGGGGCTCAGGCGATGGCGGCACAGGGGGCTGCGGGCTGGGCGGCGGCGGGCTGGGCGGCACCGGGCTGGGGGGCCGAGGGCTGGGCGGGCGAGGCGAAGGAGGGGCCGGGCTGGGCGGCTCCGGTGAGGGTGGCTCCGGGCTAGGCGGCTCCGGGCTGGGCGGGGAAGGCGGCTCGGGGCTGTGCGGCACGGGCGGCGGGCTAGGCGGCCGCGGCGAGGGCGGGGCCGGCGGTGAGGGCGGGCTGGGCGGGTTGGGAGGAACAGGGAACAGTGGCGGCGACGGGGGCAGAGGAGGCGAGGGAGATGGAGGCGGCGGCAAGGGCGGCTCAGGAGAGGGTGGGGGCGGCGGAGGGTTGGGAGGAGGAGGCGATGGAGGCGGAGGGCTGGGAGGGGGAGGGGAGGGCGGCGGCGGCCCCGGCGGCTCCGGGCTGGGCGGCTCCGGGGAGGGCGGCGGCGGCAAGGGAGGCGCGGGGCTGGGCGGCGACGGCGGCTCCGGCGACGGGGGCGGCGGCGGAGTGGGCGGCCTGGGGCTCGGCGGCTCCGGCGAAGGGGGCGGCGGCGGCGGCGGGCTCGGAGGTGCAGGGCTCGGCGGCAGCGGCGGCTCAGGCGACGGCGGGGCGGGCGAAGGTGGCGCCGGCGAGGGCGGACTGGGGGGTCCGGGTGACGGCGGCGGCGGCGGCGAGGGCGGCTTGGGGCTCGGCGGCTCGGGCGACGGCGGGGGCGGGGGCGGCGGGTTGGGGGGTGGGGGAGAGGGAGGAGGGGGTGACGGGGGAACCGGGGAAGGGGGAGGGGGGCTCGGTGGCTCCGGGCTGGGCGGCACAGGCGGCTCCTGTAAGCGTCCCTTGGCATCCGCGGAGCGTTTTGATGCTTACAAATGGTATCGAGACCGAATAGCGTCTTAGAGCACTTGATCCCTGCTCTATGCGTGAGACCCTAAGGTCGCGAGGTCGATCCGCGCTTCCCACAATTCTTCGATCTCGATGTATCAGACGTGGTGCAATCTCGAGGTGCTGAGTTCGAAACGCGCAACTCTATAAGTAAGCCGATGACGCTGGCTAGAAACAACGCTGTGCGCTTGTACGCGCCTGTGCCCATATGATTCCGCGTCCGTTGGGGCCGGCGCTGGGATCCGAGGACGGCTCCCGTCCCGAGGGGGGGGAGTGTAAGCGTCCCTTGGCATCCGCGGAGCGTTTTGATGCTTACAGCTCCGGGCTGGGCGGCTCCGGTGACGGGGGCGGTGGGCTCGGCGGCAGGGGACTGGGCGGCGCGGGGCTAGGCGGCTTAGGGCTAGGAGGCATGGGGGAGGGCGGCTTGGGGCTCGGAGGCCGCGGGCTCGGGGGCTCAGGCGACGGCGGCGCTGGGCTGGGCGGCTCAGGGCTGGGCGGCGCCGGCGGCTGCGGGCTGGGCGGCTCGGGGCTGGGCGGCGCCGGGCTGGGGGGCAGCGGCGGCTCAGGCGAAGGCGGCGCCGGGCTGGGCGGCGCGGGGCTCGGCGGGATCGGCGGCCGCGGGCTCGGGGGCCGAGGTGACGGCGGCGCGGGGCTGGGCGGCGCCGGCGGACGGGGGCTGGGCGGCAGCGGCGGCTCAGGGCTGGGCGGCTCGGGGCTGGGCGGCTCAGGTGAAGGAGGAGGGGGGCTGGGAGGGGCGGGGCTGGGAGGCACCGGCGGGTTGGGGGGTGAGGGTGGGCTGGGTGGGCTGGGAGGGACAGGGAAGAGCGGCGGACTGGGCGGGAACGGGGGCTCTGGGCTGGGCGGTTCCGGGGAAGGGGGGGCCGGTGAAGGGGGCATGGGGCTTGGCGGCCGGGGGCTCGGGGGCTTGGGCGGCGCAGGGCTGGGCGGCAGCGGCGGCTCTGGGCTGGGTGGCTGCGGGCTGGGCGGCTCAGGGCTGGGTGGCTCTGGGCTGGGCGGCTCCGGCGAAGGCGGCGGAGGCGGCGACGGCGGCAGCGGGCTGGGCGGGGCGCGGGCTAGGAGGGTTGGGCGAGGGAGGGCGCGGTGAGGGCGGTGCCGGGCTGGGTGGCACTGGAGGCAGCGGCGGCTTGGGGCTGGGGGGCTGCGGGCTGGGCGGACGAGGGCTGGGCGGCAACGGCGGTTGAGGGCTGGGGGGCTCCGGGCTGGGGGGCTCCGGGCTTGGTGGGTCCGGGCTGGGCGGCATCGGCGGAGCGGGGCTGGGCGGCAGTGGTGGCTTAGGGCTCGGCGGCGCCGGCGGCTGAGGTGACGGCGGCGGCGGCGGCGACGGTGGCTTAGGCGACGGCGGCTCCGGCGAAGGGGGCGGCGGAGGAGGAGGGTTGGGAGGAGGAGGGGATGGAGGGGGAGGGGAAGGAGGGGGAGGGCTGGGAGGGGGAGGCAGCGGCGGCGCGGGGCTTGGCGGCACCGGCGGTTCCGGGCTGGGCGGCTCCGGTGACGGTGGCGGCGGGCTGGGTGGCAGCGGCGGCTGTGGCGACGGCGGCGGCGGCGGCGAAGGGGGCTTGGGGCTCGGAGGCTCCGGCGAAGGGGGCGGCGGCGGCGGCGGGCTCGGCGGCGCGGGGCTCGGCGGCAGCGGCGGCTCAGGCGACGGCGGGACGGGGCTCGGCGGCGGGGGGCTGGGTGGCACCGGCGGCTGCGGCGACGGCGGCGGCGGCGGAGAGGGTGGCTTGGGGCTCGGCGGCTCGGGCGACGGCGGGGGCGGGGGCGGCGGGTTGGGCGGTGGGGGCGAGGGAGGAGGGGGTGAAGGGGGAGGAGGGGAAGGAGGCGGGGGCCCAGGGGGCGCCGGGCTGGGCGGCACAGGCGGCATCGGGGGCGGCGCCGGCGACGGGGGCACGGGGAACAGGGGCGGCGACGGAGGCAGGGGCGGCGCCGGGCTGGGCGGCGCCGGGCTCGGCGGCTCGGGGCTGGGCGGCGGCCCGGGAGGCGCCGGTGACGGCGGCTTGGGGCTGGGCGGCCGCGGCGACGGAGGCAGCGGCGGCTTGGGGCTCGGCGGCTGAGGGCTGGGCGGCGAAGGCGATGGAGGCAGCGGCGAAGGCGGCTCCGGGCTGGGCGGGACCGGCGGCGCGGGACTCGGGGGCACCGGCGGCAGTGGCGGCTTAGGGCTGGGCGGCGCCGGCGATGGGGGCACCGGTGACGGCGGCGGCGACGGCGGCGCGGGCGACGGCGGCGCGGGCGAAGGGGGCGGCGGCGGAGGAGGGTTGGGAGGAGGAGGGGATGGAGGGGGAGGGGAAGGAGGGGGGCGGTGACGGCGGTGGGGGCAGCGGCGGCGCGGGGCTCGGCGGCGCAGGGCTCGGCGGAACGGGCGAAGGAGGAGGAGGCGAAGGGGCCGGGCTGGGCGGCGCGGGGCTCGGAGGGACCGGAGGCCGCGGGCTGGGCGGAAGCGGGGGCTGAGGGCTCGGCGGCGGCGGGCTGGGCGTCGGAGGCAAGGGGCTCGGCGGCAGCGGAGGAGGCGGATTAGGAGGAGGAGGCGAGGGAGGAGGAGGGCTCGGCGGCGGCGGCGAGGGCGGCGGCGAAGGCGGGGGGCTGAGCGGCGGCGGGCTGGGCGGCTTGGGCGACGGCGGCGGCGGGCTCGGCGGGCTCGGGCTAGGCGGCAGCGGCGGCGGCGGGCTGGGCGGCGGCGGGCTGGGCGGCAGCGGGGGCGACGGGCTGGGAGGTGGCGGCGACGGCGGGCTGGGGCTGGGCGGCGGCGGCGGCGGCGGGGGCCGCGGCGGCCACGGCGGCGGTGGCGAGGGCGGCTGCGGGCTGGGCGGCATGTCCGGCGGCAGCTGCGGCGCCACCAGGAAGGACTGGCGCTCGGTCATGGTGGTGGTCTGCGCCAGCTTGTCGGGCTCGCTGCTGCAGGTGGTGGAGCCCACCATAGAGGTGGTGAAGGAGGAGCGGACCTGGCGGGGGGAGGGGCAGGGAGAGGGAAGCGGAGGGGAAGGGAGGGGTGAGAAGAGGTTCGGCAGCCGCGGGTGAGTGAGGAGCGCAGGTAAGGCGGGAGGGCCACACGTCAGCGCCCCACTCAGGCCCTCAACGCCGCGTGGTGCACCTTGCAGCCCCTCGCGCCAAGCACGCAGCACAATAAGCGGTACCCTCCCCTTCCCTCCCCGCCCTCATCAGTGCCCCCACAGCCTCCGCCGCCTCCGCGCCCCCCTCACCGTGAGCCGCACGTCCATGTCCACCAGCGTGCAGCCAATGCCCGGCACGATCTCGTTCATGTCGTACTCGAAGCTGTAGCAGGCGTAGCGCTTCTTGCCCACGTCCGGCCGGCGCTGCGTGTGTGCGTGCGTAGCAGCGTGTGCGCGGCGGCAGGGCGGGCGGTGGGGTCAGCACATGCGTACGGCAGGTGTTTCGTGGCGTGCGCACACGCACATGCATGAGCGACGCCGAGCGACACCGGACGCTGTCCACGCCCCTGCCCGCCAGCCACCCGCCCAGCCCCAGCCCAGCCCAGCAGCCGGCGGCAGCTCACCATGGGTATGGTCTTGGACACGAAGCGGCCGCCGGCGGTGTACGACACCAGCATGAACTGGTTGATGTCGGTGGTGTTGGCGGCGTCGCTGTACAGCAGCTGGGGGCACGCCATGCGCACGGTGGCGGTCAGGATGCCGCCCGTGGTCCGGAACATGTGCACCTGCGCGCGGGCGGTGGGTTGTGTGGTTGAAGGTTGATGGGTGAAGTCTGAGTTGGTGGTGTGCCCGGGCGGGTTGTGAGTGTGTTGGGTTGGAACCGTGCACGCACGTCGTAATGCACCGAGCGTCCCACCGCGCATGCATGATGCGCGCATGCACGAACCCACCCACGCCCACGCACGAACCCAAACACCCACCCACGCGCACACCCAAACACGCACACGCGCTCGCACCCACCTGGCCCACGATGCTGCTGACGGCGCCCACGGTGTCGGTGACGAACACGTCCTCCGCCCGCACCGCCAGGCCGCCCAGGTCGTTCTTGCACACGTTGGCGTCCGGCAGCCCGCCCTTGAGCTTCTTGGGCAGCTTGCAGGTGCGCGCAGAGCCCCAGAAGCCGTCCACCTGCAGCGAGGGCACGGGCACGTGAGGATGCGGCATGAGCTGTTTGATTGCGCGTGCGCTGGTCTGTGTGAGCCCCGCAAATAAGCAAGCAGCCCAGCGCCCAGCAACCGGCCGTGCGGCGTGCGCGCGTGACGCAGCCGGGAGTTGTGGAATTACTGCGGCGCAAACGCACCGTCTCGCAGGCGCCGGCGCAGGTGGCGCAGCCGGCGTTGCTGCTCTGGTAGCAATAGTCGAGGTCGGGGTCGTTGGACTCCATGAAGGGCGGGGGAGGAGCCCGCACGGGCGGCGCGAAGGCCTGGAACTTGCACACCTGCATGTTTTGTGTTCATGTTGCAGCACAGCGCGACGCGGACAGTTTGGTGGTGGCAGCGGTGCAAACAAATGCAGAAGTGCGGGGAGCGGGTTGTGTTTAGTGGCCATGCAGCCTTTCAAAAAGTAAAACAGGCGGTAATAAAGGAATTCATTATTCAAAAGGAACGCACCGAGCTGCATCCGTCGCCGTCCAGCATGTTGCCGTCATCGCAGTCCTCGCCCGCGTCCACGATGCCGTCGCCGCAGCGGATGCAGTCGGGGTCCGCCTTGTCGATGAGGCCGTCGCCGTCATCATCGATGTTGTTGTAGCAGTTCTCCTTGGTGAGGAAGGTCTTGAGGTTACACAGCACTGCGGGCGAGGAGGGCAGTGCAAAAGCAGCGGCGAGTACGGCACGTCACAGCAGGGTGGCTGGGCGACACCGCTTTGAGGGAAGGGGGTACGGGACGCGCGCTGCTTCCGCCAGGCTGCCGGGGGCCTTCCCCGCGGTCGGGAGATTGCACTATAAAATGACATGCGGCGGCGGGTTGACAATAGCCAACGCAACACCCACCCGTGGCATTGCACTTCTGGGCCCTGCCCTGGGGTGTGGGGCACTGGTTAGCCACGTATGAAACCACACGCAGGCCGTTCCAGTCCTGGGGCCCCGTGAAGTAGCCATGCCAGAAGCGGTGGTCGATGTTGCTGCGACAACACAAACAAAGGAGAGAGAACGCACGTGTCAGGACCGCACACTGGATGGAGCACGGAAACCGGCGCAGCAGCGCCAGCTGCAGCTTCCACAGCACACCGCCAGGCAAGCACCAGCCTGCAAGCAACAGCTCACACCCCTGTCCTCCCGCTCCCCTCCCTCGCGCACCACAACAGCAAGTACAACAGGAACTACTCACACGTTGTCTGTGGAGGGCGACACCAGCTCCATCTCGGGCTGGTTGTTGGAGTCGTAAAAGTCCGTCTCCACGTAGGTGAAGGTGGTGGGGAAGAAGCCGTAGGACTTGCCGTTGAGCAGGCCCTGCTGCGCCAGCACGATCATGGATCCGCCTATGTTTGCGTGATGAGGAGCGGTTGTGGGGGATGAGTGTGTTTAGAAGAGTAGAGGACCGCTTATTATCCACCTCGATGCTTAGATAGAGTCTCGCTCACTTTCAATCCCAGGCACACGCGCTTGCTAGCTAGCTAGCTAGCCGCCGCCCCACCCGACCCCGCCCAGCCCGCCCCACCGCGGATGTTGATGTAGTCCGCGATCTTGGCCTTGATGGCGATGAGCGCGTCGTTCAGCGCGTCCGTGATGCCGCCGTTGGTCTGCAGGTAGCTGCTGGGAACGTACAGCAGCTTGAAGGCCGTGAGGTTGGCAGCCGCCACCTTGGTGGCGCTGTCGGCGTAGGTGATCTTGGACAAGGGCACGCCCGCGGACTGCACCCACTCCTCGAGCGAGCTGCGCGCGCTCTGCGGTGAGGTGCGGCGGCGGGGGGTAGAGGAGGGCGGGGGGAACCGGGAGGGGTTGTGGGGAGGGAGGCGGATGCGGCAAGACACGCACATGGCTGGACGGAGAGAGGATGAGGGTGCGCGGCTCGCTGGAAGTCGCCATCACCAGTCCCATTCCGAGCCCCAGCGCCAACCTGAGCCCCAGCCCCAGCACTGCTGCCGCTATCAACCACCCAAAACCTGCTGGTACCACGGCCCTTCTTCACGCCCCCCGCACGCACCGTGTTGTTGGCGAAGCCGCCCACCGCCAGGATGCCGTCCGCGTCCGTGGGCGCCAGGTCCAGAGCCTTGCGGATCATGTTGATGTATAGGCTGCCGCACTCGGTGCCCTGGCAGTGGCCCTGGGGTACGTAGGACCGCCGTAGGAGCAAGAGATGATGAGAGCGAGCGAGCGGCGGGGCCACGTATCCATGCCGGGCGGGTCAGCGGAGCACACCCCCGGATCGATCGACCAAGCGCGACGGAGGTAATGCAATGCAATCCAGACCTCTTTGCGCGCGCTCATATCCCATCACGCGTGTGGCCCAACGCGCGCGCTGCTCACCGCATCATCGGCGTCGTCGCTGCTGACGCAGGCGTATCCGCCCTTGTTGTTGGGCGGCCGCAGCGCGGTGGGCGGCGGCGGCGGGCGCGGGGGCGGTGGCGGCGGCGCCTTGATGTTGCACGTGGGGATGCGGGGCACCGAGAACGTCCACAGGCACTCGTTCGCCTGCGTTGGGAGGAGCGCGGGTGGCATGCATTATTGTTGTGTGCGAGGCAGGAGGCAGGGCGCAGCGGCTGTTCGGCCCGACGAGCCGCCAACTTCGCCCTTCCTCGCTCGCCAGTAGGCCCCACCGGGCCTCGCTGCCCACAGCTGCGCACGTCAGCCACACAATTGCTCGGAAAAAGGGCACGGCACGCGTGGACGCGCCCTCGCTTGACTTGGCCTTTCCGCCCTGACACGCGAGGCCCGTCTGGCCGCCCCGCAGCTCGACTCGCCCTACCTGTCCACCCCCACCCCTGCCCCCACCCCGCGACCGCCGCCACCGCCGCCAGGGGGATCGCCGGAGGGCACGAAACCGGCGCCAAACACCCCATCCTGTCCGGCAACCGGCCTGCTGCTGCTCAACACGCTTTGCGCCGTCACCCGGCCCCCTTCCACCTTCTCGCCTGCCCTCCTTCTGCCGCATTGCGCCCCCTACGTATGCGACACCCGCCCGCCCGCCACCCGCACGTACGACGAGCACACGCGCGCACGCACACACCTGGTCACCCGTGCCGCAGCCCGCGATGGCGCCGCTGCTCAGGGTGCGGGGCGGCTGGCAGGTGGCCACCATGCCGTTGATTTTGAAGTTGCCCACACCCGTGCCGCCTGTTGGAACAAGCCGATGGGATGCCGTTAACAGGTCGGCCCAAAGGGCGGCGGAGGTTGCCGGCCGTGTTTGCGACGGCCCAGCAGACCCACCAATCAACTAACGGCAGCCCCGACCCCGCCGGATGACATACACCTGCATCGTTGCGTTCGCCCCGTGTCCATCCCTGCCCACTAAATGGGCTGACTCACAACTTTGCTTGCCGTCCTTGACGGTGAACCGGACATTCACTGGGTTCGTGTCCTCGCCAAGCCAGCGCACCCATTGGCAGTAGCGATTGGCAACTGCGTGCGGGTGCGGACGTGCGGGTTGGGTCAGAATCCGGCGTACGTACACACACATACAAATACGAACATACATATACGCCGTTAGCCGGCAGCAGCATGCCGGTACTTAGCACACACGATGCCTCTCACCTCCAGACGGCCAGGTGTCGAGCTTTGCGGTATCGCCCCCTTGCGGTTGCGGTGTGCCGCCGAAGGCTGTGATACCGGGGTCAATTTCATCGCCTCTGCAGGCGGCAGCAGCGGCACGTGGGGGGCACGGTGCAACCAGGCTTGTGTACGGGCGACACGGGATTGAGGTCCAGCACACAAATGCAAGCTTGCTTGAGCTATGCGGTACTCTGCGCGCACTTTCCACCCCCACCCCCACCCGCCCGCCGCAGTCCCAGCCTCAACCAAACCCTTTCCCAGTAAATGGTTACGATGCCCTCTCTCCCAGCAAATGGTTATGATGCCCTCTCAGCATGCCTCTACTTGCCGTCACACCTGCACGTGTGCGAGAGTGTCTGGGTGACATCCTTGGGGCAACGGTTGTACCGGCCCTGATTCCAAAAGATGCAGATCTGGCAGTACAGATAGCCGCCGGTGGTTTTGCAGGTGCTCGTGTCCTGTGGTGAGGAGCAAAGTTGCCGGAGAAAGGGGAAGGGGCGCCGGGGCAGCGCATGGACCGCAACAAAGCGTCAAGGATGCCAGCCAGCCAGGGGTGCAGCAGCCGCCGTCGGCGCATGGGCGCGTGGGGCAGTTGGCAGTGCCCCACCGCACGACATGGGGCGACGCGCTCACGCGATCATGGCTGCAAGCCGCCCGGCGTTCGCCACGCTTTTTAGGCGTTCGCGAAGGCGAATTCGTGCAGTCGGGAGGTGGCCATGTCAAGACATACACGCCTTCCCTGTCGCACACCGTGCACCAGCCACTCACGTAGTAGATATCCAAGCAAGCCGCTTGGTCGACGCAAGTGTCCGCCGGGCCGGTGGCGTCGGGAGGGTACACCAGCGAAAACTCCGTTGTGTTGTGCACACACACGGGCGGAAGACTTTGCGTCACTGCATGCGCACGCAAAACGGGTAGTTTGGTCAGTAATTATAGGGCATCGTGCCATGCGGCAGCGAGCCCGCGGCGAAGTAATTGTGGCGACATGTCGGAGCCGGTGTGAAAAGTGCTCTTGTTCCCAGCGCTCTAAGGTTGAGTACCACGGATAACTTACGCTTCCTGCCCGAGAACCACGGCGACCCCAAATTGAAGGCCCGATCATCACCGGCTGAAGCCGCTCCGACAGCAGTGAGGCCAAAGGCGCCCAACAGAAGAAGCGCTGTGGCCCGCGCCGTCCGTTCTAAACTCATCTCTTGACGCTTCAATTATGACGAGCAATATCGCAGCATGCCGACTAGTACTGACGCGGAGGGCACCGAAGGGGCCCGAAATTGCGCCAGCAGCGCACGCCAACACCCCGCTTTGTGTTCCAGCTGATCTTTGAGAGTATTTAGGTCTCCAATCAGTCGTGGTGCTTGCCTAACGCGGTGGCAGGCCCTTACGCAACCAGCTCGCACTGGCACCCTCACTCTCGTCGCTACGAGTTGTAAATCTGTTATAAATTGGTCGGTGCAACGGAGAGGCGTGTCAGTTTAGAGCTTCTACTGCGTAACGTGGTTTGCCAGACCCCGAGCGAAAGTGAGCCTCATTTGTACACAGAGGCGCCGTACATCGTCGACTAATCGCGATGTGGCTCGTTTTGCGCAGTTGAGGCAATACATATTGCTATGCTATTGCATTAAGATTGTAGCTGAATGAAAAATATGACAAAGTCCAGAAGGCGGGCCCCAGCTTGGTGGAAGGTCGGGCACGCACCCGGTGGCAGCTCACAGCGCAAAACTTCGCCAGACTGCACCGCCTGAATGCCCACAGGCTCCTATCGCTGTTGAAAATGCAAGACGTAAATGCAGATTTTACGATGAAGCCACGCACATCTGGCCGAAAGGGCGCGTGTGGACTTCTACAAGCGACGATTCGAGGTCACTTCGCACCCTGATTTCGACCTCCTGTGTAACCTCATCACGTAAGCCGGCGGCTTCCCACCTTCACTCGCGTGGCACGTGCCCCACAAACTCCCCGCCAGCTGCCTTGCCTCGCGCCCTCCTAGGACACACCCACTGGGGTGCAGCCGCCATTGAGCCGCCTACCGCGCCCCATCCCTGAACACTTTGACGGGCTCAGCGCGTACCCACAGGCGCAACGCACCCGCTCACGCAACAGCCGAGAACCCAGTGGGTACTAACCGAATCTGTGCCCTGCTGCAGTCTCGCCAGGTTCGGACCCTGGCCCTTTGCGCTAAACCATTGCGTGCAGAGTCCCCCTCAGCGCCGGGCCCTGTTTCCCCTTATCGCCGGGTCCTGTCCTGCTTAGCGCCGGGCCCTGTTTCCCCCTGGCGCCGCCGGGCCCTGTTCCCCCTTCCTTGGCGCCGGGCCAGGCACCAGGCCCAACCACGCGGCCGTACACTGCCAGCCAGCGGCATCCCTGCCGCTGCAAAAGAGGCCCTTACCGGCACCCCTGCCGCCAGCGGCCGGGTGCGCGCCACATAAGTAGCCCGGGCACAGCCGCAGCTGCATGCGCTGCATGCGGCGCCTCCCATCGACCAGAAGGACACCTGCGTACCGTATCGGGATGGAAGCTCCGACCAAGGGTGCGGAATTGCCGAAGCTCCCACAGCTGTAGGTCTCTGCTGCGCCGGTGTGTAACACGGGGCCTCCGGACTTAGCGTCGGGAGTGCCGTGACACGAACCCTTGCCGTGACCCACACGGGATATGAACCCAAATGTATTTATGGGCATAATTATTAGCCATACTGTCTTACATGTGATGCGCTACGCGCGTGTCCTCTGACTCTCCCATGGAGAGATGTACGGGCTTGCCGCGCCCAGGACTTAAGGGTCAAGCGGTCGGGCAGTATGGTAGAGGACGTCGGGAGGATCGTTTCCTCTCCTGCCCTTCTCGTTGATACTCGCTATTTTCTGCAATCTCGACCATCACTTCCGCCTTCGCCCGCTGGACGCGAGCTACGTCGTTGTTCCTTCTCGTATGCATCTAAGTGCATAGGGGGGCGTGTTATACGGTGCACGCACGTGCACACAAATGTTACGGTGCGCGTGCATGACCACTGCCGTACACTCACAAGTGTGTCGTACCATGGCCTAATGAACATGACTTCCCGTGCCCGCGCGCCCTAAACAACAGCTGGACGTGGTAAAGGGCCCCCACGCGGCAGCGGTGACGTACGCGGGGTTCCGTGGACTTGTTTCGGCACTATCCTGCCGCCGCCACGTGCACCACGCACCGCGTCTGCACTCCACTACTGGAACTCTTGTCGATGTGAAAAGGAAGGCATCCATAAATCTTCCCCACGTCCGAGTGATGCGGGCTGCACGCCGGGAGCACATACACATGTCGGCACGCAGTACATGGTGCCGGTGCTTCACCAGCCAAGGCATGAAGCACTCGATGGCGTCTTGCATTCGCACTCACCAGCATACACACCGCTTCACCACGCCCCGCGCCGCCGCGCGCCCACAAGCAGCCGAGCGTGTGCGCGCCCCGGGGATGCGCGCCCACGCACGATCCTGCCTGCACCCTTGTCCCACCTGCTCGCTGACCCCCAGTTCCCCACCGCCCCACGTAAGCCCAAGTCCGTTATAGGGTTCGACGAGGCTGCTGCGGCTTTCGTGCGCGCGCATGGGCAGGGGTGTAGGAATGGGCACACGCACGGGTGTAGGGATGGGCACACGCATAGGCCACGCACTGCGAAGGGTGATGGATGCTGTGGTACAGGGCAAACAACGGGAAGTAGCTGATATCCCAAGTCCCGGGAAACAGGTTACGCCCGGCCCAGGCCCAAGCAAAACATGCAAGTCGCCTGCGCGCCCAGAAGCTCCCGGAAGGATGATGGATGCACAACACACGGTCCACACGAACCAGGACTGAAGACGTTCCCCCTGGTTCCCCTTGATGCTGTCCCGCCGCAGGTGAGAGTGTCAGCGGAACGTTTGCGGCAGTTCTACGCCCTCGGACCGTGGAAGTCTGAGGAATGAGCCCTTCGACCAGCATCTTGCGACACACGCTGGTGCGCGACCAAGCAGATTGCATTGGTTACAGGAGGGACCTGCTGATGCAGCTCACGAGCCAGCGAGCACGTACTAGTACGGACGCCCTGCTCTAGACCTCAGGGGCGCGCCACCTGCAGCGCCGACAGCCTACTCTGCGCCTTGGGCTAGTAGGCCTTGCTCCCATGGGAGCGCCACCATCTTCTAAACTCAATCTCCTTCCTCTTCAACTGTAATGAAAGTCGGCTTATTGATCCACATACTCCCGTCTTCCCTTCTTTCAATCCAAGGGTGGCCTGGTGGGATTTCGTCCCACCCCCTTGGCTTGATGCCCAGGCTCACATACGTCTGCAAACGCTCCCAAAAGTCTGCTATAACTTGCGTTTTAATCCTGCTAATCGCTGTTTCTTCTACCTTGCCTTGTTCCCCTCTGGAGGCAAACAATAGCCTCCTACCGTACTCCATGGCAGAGATAAGGAGGCGAAAGCAGGAGCCAGGAGGCGAAAGGGCGGCGGCGGCGACAGGAGCCGGGAGCCAAGCATTGAAGCGGCCAAGCGGGCGGGTGGCGCTGGAATCCTGTGGCTGTGGGCGGGCAAGCAGCAGGAGGCAGCGCGCAGGGGCGGCCGCGGCACCCGCTAGCCGGGCGCCAGTCGGCCCTGTGCAGGCAACGGCAGCGGCAGCTGGCAGGTGCGGCAGAAGGCGGCAGCCAAGCGGTACCGTAGTTTCCGCAAGGTAAGACCACGTGCTTCTTGCCAGGGGAGAATTTCAACCAGGCCAACACACGCCAACCAGAGGGGCCGGAGGCACGCCGGAAGGGGGTGAGAGAGGGGGTGCCGGCGTGGGGTGCCGGGGGGGGGGGGGGGCTGGCTTAAAACCCTGCATGGGCGCCTTCCTTTGCCGGGCCCCTTCTTTACCCCTGTTCAGCCGTAACACCTATACAATTCCCACCATGCTCATACGCCGCATGCTTTTAGGAAACGACGACCCCGACGACACGTCGGGGTCTGCGCAAGACGATGACTTCCTCTTCACTCTTTACATATGCATTTCGCTATTTCTGGTAGCTATGGCAGGATTGATGAGCGGACTGACGCTTGGGTTGATGTCGCTGGACACGGTGGAGCTGGAGGTGCGGATGTTGCCGACGCAGGCTCAGCTCGCTGGTTTTCTCTTTCTCAAGCCCATTCTGCTCATCTTCATAGGTCTTGAAACGAAGCGGCACTCCCGAGGAGCGAGCTTGTGCAATTAAAATTATGCCGGTAAGCGAAGCTGGAACTAGCCTTTGTCGAGCCCTGGCTATAAGCGCACCCCGCTCGACGTGCGCAGGTCATCAAGCACCAGCACTTCCTGCTCGTGACGCTGCTATTGTGCAATGCGCTGGCGACGGAGGTGAGGGCGCTTTTCGCGCGCAGAGGCACGGGCCGGGTCCCGGACCCCACGCACTCTGGCCCCAGCGCATGTGGTGCGAAGGAGGCCCCTCGCCATCATGCGACTGGTCGGGTAGCAACGCAGAGTAGCAGACGGCGTGTAATGGCTCGAGGCGAAGGCGGCCACCACTGCCGCCTGCTAGGCTGGGGCCGGGCGTGGGGCTGGCGGCTGGCGTGAGACGCGTGCAGCGTGGCGACGGCTGTGGGGGCGGCAGGGCCAGGTTGCGTCAGCAGCGACAGCACACGGTCACAGGCTGGGCGCCGGCCCAGGGCGCAGTGTGTGGGTTTGACGCACAGGGTGCCACGGTAGACGGCACCGGTGTTACGGTCAACGGTGGCAGCCAGCTTCACAGCACGTGTGCCTGACCTGCGCAATGCTATACATGGCAGCGCTGCAGACGCAGTCGCGCCTGCCGCGTGGCAGCGGCTGCAGCAGCGCCTGCAGGCGGGAGGAGCTGGGAGCTGGGTGAACTTGCGGCGAGCAGAGCTGCGGAGCGCGGCGGCAGTGGCGGCAGCAGCGCGTGCGGATGCGGCGGGAAGGGGCGGCGCTCTGGTTGCAGTGAAGGCGGTGACCCTCCCTGCCTGTAGGGTTGCAGTCTGGGGCTCCAGGGTCGGTCCTTGGGGTCCGACACTGACACGGTGCCTGCTCCCCCACGCCCCGCCCTGCCACCCTTTGCGCCCTGGCACACAGGCGCTGCCGCTGTTCCTGGACCGGCTGGCGGACCCCGTCACGGCCGTGATCCTGTCGGTGACGGTGGTGCTGGTGTTTGGCGAGATCATCCCGCAGGCCGTGTGCAGCAGATACGGGCTCAAGGTGCGTGCGGCGGCGGCCAGGGGGTGGCAGCAGCCAGCCGGCGGTGGCGTTACCGAAGTGCTTCCTGTGCGCAAATGTGAACACACATGGCGTTGGTGGCGGCGGTAGTTGCGGCGGCGGTGGTTTTGGCCGCAGTGCCGGGCCGGGACATGATGTTGCAGCGCGGGGCGGCTTCCCAACAGCTGCCAGCCTGGCGGAGTGGCGTTTAGCTTAAGAGCACGCACAACAACCGCCCCCTGCCTGCGCACGCCCACACATCCACCAGCCCCCCCATTTCCAAACATCCTTGCAATCCCCCCCCCCCCCCCCGCCTGCTGCCCACCACGCCCGCAGGTGGGCGCCTACAGCGCCTGGTTCGTACGGCTGCTGATGACGCTGTGCAGCCCCATCGCCTGGCCCATCGGCAAGCTGCTGGACTTCCTGCTGGGGCCGGACCACAGCGTGAGCGGGCGGCAGGGGGGGGGGAGGGGCTGGGGGGCGGGGGGCTGAGGGTTCCTGTTCAGGGCGGGGGAGGGGGGCGGATCACAGCGTGAGCGGACTGGAGCTGGGGGGCGGTGGTGCTGGGGTGCTGGGGGGTTGCGAGGGTGGTTGGAAAAGCAGCGGGCAGGCCGCGCGGCTGGGATTCATATCGGGGAGGGAGGGGACCGGCCCCAGGCGGTGGCTTTTAGTCCTGAGGCGTCGCGTGCCCGCGTACCGACCTGCACCACCCTCTCCTCCTCCCACGCCCCTGCGCCCGGCTCGGGCCGCTGCCGCTGCCTTCAACCCCCCTTGTCTAGTTAGATTAGGTTGATCCAGTATTCCCAACGCCCCCTACACTTTTATCTACCATCTTTGCAACCTCCCCGCATCCCCACCCCCTCGCTCTGCAGGCGCTGTTCCGGCGCGCGCAGCTGAAGGCGCTGGTGGACCTGCACGGCACCGGCGCAGGCTTCGGCGGCACGCTGAGCGAGGACGAGGTGCACGTCATCCGCGGCGCGCTGGACCTCACCAGCAAGGTGGGCGGCGCAGGGAGGGAGGGGAGGGAGGGAGGGAGGGAGGGAGGGAGGGAGGGAGGGAGGGAGGGAGGGAGGGAGGGAGGGAGGGAGGGAGGGAGGGAGGGAGGGAGGGAGGGAGGGAGGGAGGGAGGGAGGGAGGGAGGGAGGGAGGGAGGGAGGGAGGGAGGGAGGGAGGGAGGGAGGGAGGGAGGGAGGGAGGGAGGGAGGGAGGGAGGGAGGGAGGGAGGGAGGGAGGGAGGGAGGGAGGGAGGGAGGGAGGGAGGGAGGGAGGGAGGGAGGGAGGGAGGGAGGGAGGGAGGGAGGGAGGGAGGGAGGGAGGGAGGAGGGAGGGAGGGAGGGAGGGAGGGAGGAGGGAGGGAGGGAGGGAGGGAGGGAGGGAGGGAGGGAGGGAGGGAGGGAGGGAGGGAGGGAGGGAGGGAGGGAGGGAGGGAGGGAGGGAGGGAGGGAGGGAGGGAGGGAGGGAGGGAGGGAGGGAGGGATGGGAGGGAGGGAGGGAGGGAGGGAGGGGAGGGAGGGAGGGAGGGAGGGAGGGAGGGAGGGAGGGAGGGAGGGAGGGAGGGAGGGAGGGAGGGAGGGAAGGAGGGAGGGAGGGAGGGAGGAGGGCGCGGACGGCGGGGCGTGGTAGGCCAGGAGCACCGTCGCGGAGGCGGAGGCGCAGATGCGGCCCAGGCAGGCCGCTCGGAGTGACACCGGGTACTGAGGCAGCGCCGACGGGGCGCAGCGCCGGCCGCGCACGACACACCCCTACTCATCCTCACCTCCGTGCACCCGTGCACCCACTGCCGGCCCCTGTCATCCCCTCCACCGCGCCAACCGCCCCCGCCTCGTCCCCGCCCCGCCCCCCCACCTAATGATGAACGGAACCCCCCGCCCCCAGGTGGCCTGCAAGTCCATGACGCCCATCGACAAGGTGTTCATGCTGTCCACCGAGGACCGCCTGGACGAGCGCACGCTGCAGGCCATACTCATGAGCGGGCACAGCCGCATACCCGTGCACAGGTGCGCGGCCGGGCGGCCGGTGTGATGTGGCGGCGGCGCAGTGTGGCGGCGGCACAGTGTGGCACCGGCGGCGGCGTGTGGCGGTGGCGGCGGCGCGTTGTGGCGGGAGCACTTGGATGGCATGAGGCGGGCGGCTTGGGTGCTCGCGGTCCCGGGGGCTGCAAGGGGACATATGGGGCGTTGGCCTGTGTTGACGGCAGCGACGTGTAGTGCTGCTGGGCGGCGGTGACGTGGGGTGGGTGGGAGGTACATCCCCTGCCCCCGGGTCGTGCCGTTCCCGTGCTGTGCCTAGTCTTCCTGTGCCGCCCGCGCCGCGCCATTCCCGCACTGCCCCCTTCCGTGCATCCTGTACCGGCTTCCCAACCATCCTTGCAATCCCCCGCTTTCCAAACATCCTTGCACATCCTCGCACACAACTAACTGCGCGCGCGTGTTTGGCCCCTTTTTGTCCCGTTTCGTTTCTTACACACAGGGAGGGCAGCCGCAAGGCCATCATCGGCCTCATCCTGGTGAAGGAGCTGGTGCTGATCAACCCCGGCGACAACACACCCGTGTCGGCGCTGAGGCTGCGGGAGCTGCCGCGGCTGGCGGCGGACACGCCCATGTGAGCACCGCGGGGCGCAAAAGGGGGTGGGGCGGGGAGCTGAACCTGACCTCACTAGACAGAGGGAAGGGGACACGGGGTAGTTCACTCCGATCCCGAAATCAACCATGGGGGGGGGGCGGGGAAGTGAGGAGGGGCCCGCTGGGAAGCCGGCACGGCTTCAGGGGCAGGCAGCTCGCGCGATGCCGGTGCGGTCCCTTCCCAAGCAGCCTGCAGCCGAGCCCGCTCCCCGTCCTCTCTCTACCGTATCGCGCGCGTGCCCACTCTCTCTATCGCTCTCCCGCCGCCGCACCGCGGGCCCTGCGCTGCGCCGCCCGTCATCATCTCGTCTTAATCAATCATGCATGGAACCCCTCACCCGCAGGTACGACATGCTGAAGCTGTTTGAGACGGGCAAGAGCCACATGGCGGTGCTCACACGCGCGCCGGGCGCCGCCGAGGACGGCGCGGCGGCGGGCGCCAACGGGCCGGCGGCGCAGGCGGGCGGGGCCGGCAAGAAGCCAGGTGAGGGTGGCGGGGCGGGGAGAGGGGCGAGGGGCGAGGGGTTGGGCTGCCCGGATCCAAAACTAACCGCTGCAAGCCAAGTTCAGTGGAACGCGGGGGTGGGAGGGGGATAGAAAAGAGAGGACAGCCAGGAATTGCTGCGACTGCTGTGTGACCCCGGGGCACGGACCCGTGGGCACGGACCCTTGCTGGCGTGTCCTGCCATCGGTGAGCCCCCCACGCCCTCCTCACCGACACCGCGCCCCCCCCGGGTATTCACAACCCCAGTGGGCGCCACGTGGCAGACCAACCCGCGCGGCTCGCCCTTCCGCCGGTTGGCCTCCAAGGGCCGCGAGCTGGGCGCCGCCCGCGACGGCTACTCGGCGCTGGGCGACGAGCCGCAGGCGGGCGGCGGCGGCGGCGAGCCGGAGCCGGTGGGCATCATCACCATTGAGGACGTCATCGAGGAGCTGCTGCAGGTGCGGCGGAGGGAATGCGGCGCGTGTGCGTGTGCGAGCGTGCGTGCGAACGGGCGTGCGTGCGGGCGGGTGGGCGGGCAGTCGGGCGGACGAGCGGGCGGGCGGGCGGGCGGGCAGAGCGCGGCAGGGGTTGCAGGAGGCAGGTGAGGCGGGACTGAGGGACTGCCCGTAGAGCGGGGTTGGTGCTGCGGACTCCAACCCCCATGCGACCGGCCGGCCGCCGGCTGGGTGCTGATCTCCATCCTGGCGTGTCCCAGTTGCGTGTGACTGGCACGCACCGAACCACACCTACCCGTCGCGTACAGCTACCACGCCGCACACGCCGCCCGCCCGCGCACGCCGCCGCCCCCCTGTATTGCTGCAATTGCATTTGCCTGTCCTTTGTCTAGTTTAGCTTTGTTTACCTTGGGCTGGTGTTCACCCACCCACCCACCCCCCGCAGGAGGAGATCATTG
This sequence comes from Chlamydomonas incerta, assembly GCA_016834605.1. Classification (NCBI taxonomy): domain Eukaryota; kingdom Viridiplantae; phylum Chlorophyta; class Chlorophyceae; order Chlamydomonadales; family Chlamydomonadaceae; genus Chlamydomonas; species Chlamydomonas incerta. Next base: position 614,384 of record JAEHOC010000010.1, read on the forward strand.
ACGAGACGGACCTGTACATCGACAACATGCAGAGCCAGCGCGTGAACGCGGCGGCGGTGGCGGGCTCGCTGCCGCCCCGATTGCGGCAGGTGCGGCCGGGCGGGGGGCGGTGGGGTGCAGCGCAGTGCAGCGCGGCCGGGTGCAGGGGGGTGCAGGGACGGGGCTGCGCGCAGGGACCGGTGTGTTGCGTGCGCGTGTGTGCGCGCGTGTACGGCGTAGTGTGTATGGCCACGCTCGGGGCACAGCACTCAGCATCCCTCGTGCGCCCTTAGCGCCTCGTTAGCTGCCTTGCTGCCGAACAGGTGCTGCAGACCGGGCTCTTCACGCCGCGCGTGGGCCGCCTGGGCGGGCTGTCCCCGCGCAACGAGCTCAGCGGCGGCGGCGGCATGCCGCCGCACCCGCTGCTGGGCGCCGGCTCAGGCAGCCGGCCGCTCGACCCGCTCTCCAGCGGCCCCGTCACCTCCACAGACCCGCTGCTGGCGGCGCCGCCGCTCCTGTACGGCGCCGGCGGCAGCGCCGACGTGGCCGGGGCCGGGCTGAACCTGGAGCTGCGGCGAGTGGGCGGCGCGGGCGCGGCGGGCGCAGGAGCAGGGGCAGGGGGAGCGGGCGGGAGTGGGGCGGCGGCGGAGGGCGGCGGCGGCGGCGGCGGCAGGGCTGGGGCTGCGGGTGCGCTGTCGCCGGCGGCGAGCGCCAAGGGCGGGGCGGTGGGCGCGCTGCTCGGCCGCATCCGCGCCAGCAGCGGCAAGCTGCCGGACGCGGAGGCCAAGGCGCCGCTGCTGGACTCCAACACGCCGCCCAGTGACGCGGCGTGAGCTTGTCACGTAGTGGTGGTGGTTTGGCGCGAGCCAAGTATTGGTGGGGCCACGCCTGGCTTGGCAGGGATGGCGCCAAAGCGTTAGTTGGGGTTTTGCGAGGAGTTGGGTGTGTTCCCGCAGCTTATGGGGGTCGAGACATTGGCAGGGGGCGGCTGGGGCGGGGGGTAGGGTGGGTGGGGGGGCACCAGGTGCGGCCACACATGCGCTATGTGTGTCCTGTCATACAGGGGGCGAGGTCCACTGTCACTGTGCGGGGGTGCGTGCGGTCTACCGGTATTGTGGTGCTGGTTAAGTATGGTTGCGCGCGGTCGTTTGCGGGTTGCGGGCTCGGAAAGATTATGGTCCTGTTAATGTGAGCGTAGGAAGGCGGGCGTCTCTCGGCTGTTATATGGTACATTGTTTCTTTGCAGCTACGGCGTGGTCTGGGGCAGGCGGGAGCTTCAGCAGGCAATAAGTCTGGCGGGTGGGCAGGCACTGGGGCACTCAGGCGGCCTTTCCAGCTTGGTTTGCATGACCAGCTGATACATAAACGTGCGCAATGTCGCATCCAGACCCGTCATATCCAGGGCTACACAACACTGCTTGTGTCTACTGGTGATGGTTAAGACATGTTTGCTGCTATGCGCTCTCCTTTGAGCGCTAAGTAGTTGTGTACAACGTACGCGTGTTGGCGAAGGCGAGAGACGTGGATGTCACAGGTACGCACCGTGATAGGACGCGTGTCGTGTCCATGTCAGCGCGTCGGTGCTGGGCCCAAGTCCCGGGCTTACATATCAAGCAATTTGACCCTAGGCTAGTCTCTGATGTAATATCAGGCGTGTGGATAGGTGAGTTGCGTGGTCGTCGTGGTTATTTGGCTAGGAGGCGTCGTGGACATGTCTTGTCGGCGCCGGGCGACATGCGACATGCACGACACAGCCCGTAGCCGCGGCGCCTCGCGCATATAAGCCGCAGGCATGCGCCCGCAGCAATACACTGCTCAATAGAAACAAAGGTCAACCAGCCACTCATACCCAATAATACTCACGTCCACTTTGCTCGCGAGCTCGGCCATAACAGCCTGTGTCCGTGGGCATCCTCGACACCCCACCTGCCGAGACACCCTTGAACCCCTCCACACTCCTGAGAGATAATGTGCGCCAACGACATGTCCTCCGACGACGTGTGCTGGATTTGCCTTGCGGGCGCTGAGTCCGGGCCACTGGAGCGGCCCTGCCGCTGCCCCCGCTCAGTCCATCTGTCCTGTCTCGGTCGCTGGCAGCTGCAACAGGTGGGTGCTTAAGGTGGCCGTTTCTCATTTTATTGTTTGAATAGCGGATCATGTTTCATCGCGCATCTATTCGGTGAGCCGCGACTTGCCACACGGGTGGTGTCACGTCACCATTCACTGACCCTGACGTCCTGTCTGCCCGCACTGCTGTCTCTCCCTCATGCAGGCCGGCCGCTCCGAGGAGCAGCGCTGCCGCTTCTGCGCCTGTGTGCTTCCGCCGCTTGAGGACAGCCTGTTGCCACCGCACCTGGTGCCGGTGGCCGCGGCGGTCACTCCCTACATGGCGGTCGTGTACCAGGGAGAGGTGAGGGCGGCGGATCGATGGCGGCTGAGGCACGGGGCTCCCGCGCGCGGCATTGGCAAGCGGTGGTGGTGCTGCCTTGGGGACTGGAGAGGTGTGCATTACAGACATAGAGGACGACGTGAGAAGATAGCACGCAGCGTTGAGCTCCTGCGGACTACTTTGCAGTCCTGTACGCCCTGATATCAGGCACGTCCGTTTCTTATTCCCACCTCCGCCTTTCCTCCTCCCGCCCCTCAGCACCACAAGATCCCCGTGCGCCCCGGCCTGGAGGGCATGGCTGAGTTCCGCGCCCGTGTCAAGTGCCTGTTCGGTCTGCCCCACGACTCGGACTTCCAGGTGTCCTTCGAGTGCGCGGCGCCCACCAGCGGCGAGAAGCTCACCCTGCGCGGCATGGGCTGCTTCAACGCAGCCGCCAGCTGCGCCGCCATCAGCGCCGCAAAGCGCGCCGTGGGGGAGGACGGCGGCTTCGAGTGGAGCGAGGTGCAGCAGCAGACGGCGCAGCAGCAGCAGGCGGTGTATTAAGGGTTGCGGCAGTCGCGGCGGTAGGATGTGGTGTGTGGTGGTAGGACCAGGGCATGGGATGAGAGCGGCATGCCCCAGTGGTGACAGATGAATCCCCGAACCCAACGAGCCCTGGCGCGGTAGCAAGGCAGGAGTTGCGGCTGTGCGACGCGGTTACTGTACCGATGCGCGCTAGCTGGCTGTCGCAGTTTGCTGAAGCGCAGTCCTCACACTCCGGGCGCCCGGCCAGGCTAGAGCACCAGACAGACACATGCGACGCCACACCGCGGGAGACGCATCGGATGTGGTGTGTGTGTCTCTGTTAGCCTGACGAGCGTGGGGGAAGCAGTTTTGTGGTGATGCACACGTGCTTCAAAGTTGACGGATAATACGAAAAGACCCCCGTTGTGTACGACATCTCGGGCGTGTCGTGAACCGCGCATGCTATCTTGCACTTATTACTGGATTTTTGTTTTGGAGAACGAGATCGAATGGCGAGCGAATGAGCTGCACGTGTGGCCTGCATGACACTTGACATTGTTACAAACGTGCCCTGCGGGCCCTGCGGGCCTTGCGCGCGCGGCTGGATGCTGGGATGGCTCCCGCTGCTGGGGTCACGGCATTGGTTGCCTTCAGTGACATAGTGTAACGTGCATACGTTACCATTACTACTCGTAACGGGGATTACTCCTCTAAACCCCGTGTGACGGCCTATGCTTTGACACGGTGCCATCGGTCCGTACTCTGGTCCTCATAACTTCGCTCACGACTCACACCGGGATATCTTTATCCCACCGATACCGGTTCTCACACATAGACGTCCCAAGTTGGCGTGTTTGGTTGCGGACATTCGCAAATAGGTTTTAGCACAGGTGTGCCGTGTCGTGGGTTGCATGAGCAGTAGGCGATTGCGCTTGGCGCGACGCCTGAAGACTGAAGACTCCCTCCCGCCCTCCCTGTAGACTGGATAGAGCTCGTTGTGGCGTTTGCGTCTGTCTCCGGGGCTAGGTTGATCGCCAACATGTTTCGAGTGCTGGGCGCCTGGGTTTGCGGCCGGCGTTCATGCATGCCCAGCAGGGGCGCCGTGTGGCTGCAATTGTGTCTCTCTCCAAGTCTCTCTCACCCCAAGGACCTATCATGCAGCATCGTGTCGTGTCACTACAGTTTCTTTGGCTGAACCTGATCAGCAATTGCTCTGCACACGCCTTGGGATGCCGAGGCTTGACGATGCAGCCACGCCCGGCATATACAGTTGCAATAGCTTTGAAATAGCAAAAATCCAGGAAGGAGCCGATTGACCACCGCCGGCGACTACTGGGCTGCAAGTGGGCTGCAAGTGTGGGCAAGAGTGTGGGCCCAGGAGTCGGGCAGCGGCTGTGGCACCGGCAGTCCGTGCGGACGGTTGGCCGACGACTCTGACTCTGGGAGATCATATGGGATAGGTTATCAATTATATATCGCACAAGTCAAGATAACGCCAGCAAGTGACAAGGGAAAACGCGGATGCGCGGCTGCGAACTGCAGAAGCCGCGGCGCGGCTCCTGGCCTCACCGCAAGCTTCGCCACGAGATAGCGCTATCTGCTACCTGCTAGCCAGAAATAAACTGCTTTTTATTATAATCTAGGCTCAGTGAAGTTACGTACTGCCCAGGATTCGACAGGCGCGTTGTGGCAATTTGATTCCGGCACTCTTATAATGTTACCGACAGCTATGATACTAAATGGCGCACATGCATATGTGCCTGATTATCAGTAACACGCGACGTCTTTGGTCATAGCTCAAATTTGCCGGGCAAACGCTGTAGGCCCATGGTAGCAACCAAACTGCATTTCAATTCACAAGCCAAATCATAGTTGTTATCATTGGTGTACATGGAATCTGCAGCCCACCGAGCCGTTCTCTGCATTCACCAGGTTCTGTCCATTGTTTCCAGCGTGCTGGCAAAAAGTCAGCATGCTACTTAAACCGTAGTCGCCTGGGGCCGGACGCGATGCAGCGCGGCGCTTCGTGTCATGGCGTTGTCGCTCATTGGCTGGCCGCTGTCCTGCTAGCTTGCATCGCCTTGAGTTTCAACGTGCCGACATGTCAAGGTGATTATTTCGCGGTCGTTGCAAGGCATCTGGAACCGCGCAGTTCGTCGTGAGCTGCAAGCAGTTCATGAGCATGCGACCGTCGAGGCGTGGAAACCCTGGTGACGTTTTGCGACAATCTGAATGCAGCTGCGGGTGATGGAGTCGTGCGTCGCGATGAATTGTTGCAGCCTGGCTGGCGTGATTCTCCGCGGCGGCGAGTCGTCCAGAGCACGGGTGCGGCGTGTCGGGCGGCCGTGCGTGGGGCGACTGAAGCACCGAGGGCGTGTCAGCCCACGCGGCCCACTCGCTCTCATGGAAATCTCACAAGAGATATCGCGCCACTTTCACTGCCCATCTCAAAAACTTGACTGCGCCCTCCTTGGCACAGGCACTGCCGCCACATCCGGCATCCCTACCAGCTCGGCCTCCGACGTGTACTCCCACCTGCTCGCCGCCTTCCCCAACCGCACGCTATGGGAGCGCATCATTGCGCCGGGCCTAGAGCCGCTTAAGGCACAGCTGTCGGACCCCGGGTTTGCAGGCACACTGCTGTGGCCCAGGCGAGTGCAGCGGCTCCGTCAGCAGCTGCTGGGCTGGGTGCCATACTTGCGTCTAGGTATATACACTAGGTATGAGTGCTGCTACGCCTGCGTCGGCTCACGTTCCGCGCCACTTTGTGTGTGCCTCAGATACTCGGTTTTCAACACGGACCGCACGTGGCGTTCCCTTCTGACTGCCAACGGCTCCCTGCCCGCAAATGACTCAGCTCTGGCGGTTGTGCGGCGGGTGTTGGCCAACCACCTGTTGCCAGACGCGGTGCTGCTGCCGCCGTCAGGGAGCGATGGCGGCGGCGGAGGGGAGCCGCCAGCAGCGGGGCGCGTGGTGCTGACAGCAGCAGACGGCGGCAGTGTTGATGTGTCGTGGCCTGGGGCTGAGACGGCGCCTTTGGCGGGGTCAGCCGCTACTGCGTGGCTCGAGGTGTCCAACCTGGCCGCTGCAGGAGCTGCAACAGCAGCTGAGGTTGGCAGTGTCAGTGATGCCAGCGGTACCTCATGTGTACGGGCGCAGTGGCCCTTGTATGTGGGCAAGGTGAGGACAAGCCAGGCCGGCCCCACTCGGCGTGCCTGCGCGCGTGCGGGGCTGTGATACCGGCATCTTTCTCCGCCGCAATTGAGGCACCGTGACACCGGCCGTGTGCTGCCCTGGCCGTGTCACAACTAAAACAGGCGGTGGTGTGGGTGGCGGACGGTCTGCTGCTGCCAGCCGGCGTCACGGAGGTGCCCACCACCAACACCAGCTGTAAGCCGCCACGCGCGTGTGTATGTCCATGTTCTCATGATTGCTTGGCCTTTTCATCTCCCCTCGCTCTACGGGCACTTCACCCTCCCCTGGGCACGGACCTCCTGCTGCCACAGCCAACGCCACCAACCTCTTCGACTACTTTGCCTTGGCCCTGGATGCCACGCTCTGGGGGATCATGCGCAATGCGATGACGGATGAGGATGTCGCGTTGCTCCAAGACCCCGCCACGCGCACGACCGCTTTCATACCGAGCGCGACGGTGGGTGCTCAGACGCTTGATTTGGGAGGGTTCAGGAAATGATCCACTACAATTTGTATGATTATGATACAAATTCATGTTCATCCACGTAGCTAAGAACACCGCAACCTCTCTCCTTCATAGTGAGCACGAGCCGTTCGACCGCAAGGTCAGCTCCCCCCATCCTAACTTACAATTTCCCCCTTGTTTATTTGCACCCGCGCACGCAGGCGGTGATGTCAAATCCCTCCCTGCTGCCGCTGGTGATGAACCCCGCAGCGAATGGGCCCGCCATCCGCCGCCTGTGGCTGGTGAGTGCGCGCGCAAGGCAGGGGCTGCTGCTTGTGGAATCGGCTTGATGCCGCATGCCCGACAGGAATTGTGCCAAGCCACTACTAGAAGCAGGCCACCGGCAGCATGCCCGATTGCTGCACACACGTCTAGCTCTTACTGATCCTGGGTGCTTTCACACGTCGCTCAACGGCTGACGCCCGCGCCGCCCATTCACCCACCCCGTCCTCAGCGGCACCTGATGTGGGGGGTGGGCCTGAGCACGTTCCAAGACCTCACAGACGGGCTGGTGTTCACGAGCTGGGCCAACGAAACCGTTCGAGTCCGGCACAACGCCACGTGAGTACAACATCCGTACGGCGTGCAGCAACGAGCGCAGGAAGACAGACTGCTGTCTTGCAACTGGACACGCATGGGGCGTTTGATTGTACTCAAACTCGTGTTTCCCTGTTGCTCCGGCCGTATGCACAGCATGGCGCTGCCCCTGGTCAACGGATTTGGTGTGCACACGCCCGTGCGGGCGGGGCAGGTGAAGAGGCGGAATGAAGCGGGCATGGAACTGGCTATGGCCACACCGGACGGCGGTGGCTACGCTCGCTTACCTGCCCGTGGTATAACACCGCAGCTTTGTGCGGTTCTGGATAGACCGTGAAATCGCGGCTTGTCGTGCACCCTCCATCGCAGTCGGGTGTGTGGACCCTGAATGGCGTCATCATGCCGCCTCCCGCCCCGCCGTCACCGCCTGCGCCGCCCTCGCCTCCACGGCGACCGCCGAGCCCGCCCAGCCCGCCGCGACCGCCGCCGGCCCCCCGGACGCCCCCACGCGTTCCGCCTGCCGCCGGCGCGCAGCAGCAGGTAGCGCTACTAGCACAGCACACGCCATACAGCACCGCAAAGTCGAATGCATCAGCAGCAGGGTTTCCCGCATTTTTTCCAGGCGCCGTTGCTTGCTAACCTGCTGTGTCGTGTGCGGCATGTTGATGTTGTTGCTGCCTGCAGTCGCCGCCGCCATCCCCGGCACCGCCGCCAACGCGCCCATCACCCGCACCAGCGCCGGCAGTGCCGCCGCCGATGAGCCCTCAACCTCCGCCATCGAACCCGCCGGTAGCCCCACCAACTGCCACACCCACGCCTGCACCGGAGCGCGAGCAGCTAGACCAACCTGCTGCAGGCCCAGCACCACCAGTGCCACAGCCGCCGCCGCAGCAGTTCCCTCCAGTGCCCGGTGCCGCTGCGGCCACACTGCCGCCGCCGCCTCCTGTCGTGCGGAAAAAATTGACAATTGCTGCCACTGGCAAGATTTTCCGGAGCCTTTACGAGGTAAGCAGGGCAAAGCGCAGTGGACGACGCGTGATAATGCTTTTGTCTTACCGCCTCCGCCGTTTGCTGTTGCTCGCGCGGAAACGCCTCATTGTCCGGCTTCCGCCGTCGTGCCATGTAGATGATCGATCAGGTCCCTGAGCTGGCCGGCATTGCGACGATTGAGAGGACCGTGATGGCGGCATCGGGCGCCTCCCTCATCGGCGTCATCCCCAACGAGCTCCCTTTCACGGTCTTCGCGCCGCGGACAGAGTGAGTGGCTAGAGTGACGTGGCATGCACCCTTCCTTGCATCGCACGCACCCTGCTGCCTCGGCCCGGCAGCAGTGAACGTACTGTACAGATGTCTCTGCTCACAGCTAGCCCACGGCTAGCGGCACAGCCCCTTGCCTCCCGCCTCCACCCCGTAAGCACGCGCTTGACGCGCGCAAGGGCTACACCGCATCCACCGCGCCCGCCGCATGTGCCCTGCTGCTGTCGCTGACCAGCCACGTGCGCACACCGTGCGGCCACGCGCCCACCCACCTCCCTATCCCATCAGGGCCATCGATGCGCGCGCTGCCAAGCTGGAGAGCGCGCCCCTGGATGTGGCAATGGACATGGTGGCTCAGATCATTCTCGACCAGTTGGTGCCGGCCAGCATGTTTGCTGAGGGGCTCACCATGCGCACCGGCGCCAACAGCGTGGAGCTGCAACTGACGTACGACGTGGTTATGCACGTGGACAACGTCACCGGCGCCGTGACGGTGCAGGTGCGTGCGGCTACGGCGGGTGTGGGCGGGTGCGCGGTCGTAGGCTAATTGCTGCCGCGGGGTGCTCATCCGCACACGTTCGTGACATACGCACGCACGCACACGCACACAAATGTGTGCGAACACGCACGCACGCACGCACGCAGGGCCCCTACAACACGGTGGAGGTGCTGGGCACAGACATGTTCGTGGCGGACCCGCTGGACAGCCCGCCGCGGGCGGTACTGCACCTAGTGTCCGACTTCCTGCTGCGGGATGCGCCGCCGGGCTGGCATGCAGAGGGGGGTGCAGCTGCGCCGCCTCCAACTGCGCCGGACGCGCCCCCGCCGCCAGGTGGGTTGGAATTGGCTTGCTGAGGCAAAGCGCTGGGCGGGATTTGCTGTTGGCTGCTTGTGCTGGGCAGCGTTCAACCAAGGAGCACCGCAGCTACGTGATGCGACGAGGTTGGGTGTGGCTTGCATTTGCATTTGCTGCAGGCGCGTCCCCGCCGCCGCCAGGTATGAGTCCCCCGCCGCCGGCTGGCGCTGCTGTTGGCGCTGACGACACTGCGGGCGTTTCGCCTTCGCCGCAGCAACAGGACTCTGGCGGTAGCGGAGTCGCCTTTGTAAGTGCTATGCAGCTACGTGCATGGTGACGTCTTGATCCGTTCCCGCGTTTTTATTTGAAGCCTGGCTAGCTCATCATCCACGCATACATGCCCGCGCCGTCCCCCTTCACCCCATACCTCCATCCCCTGTTCGGTCCCCACAGGTGAACGACCGCGACCCGCCTGTGGTGGGCATGTACGCGCACTGCAAGAAGGCGGGCAACGTCAGCCGGATGGCCGAGTCCGGCGTGTGCGCGAGCGCGCTGTTCTCCTGCCCCTGGTGCGTGCCTCTGCCTGCCTGCCTGCCTGGGGATGGATTGATGAGGCTGCTGCTGGACGTGCGTGCATGTGTGCATGGGCTTGCGTGCGTGCGTGCGTGCGTGCCATGCGTGTGTGCTTGCCAAAGTGGCTGCGCCGCCCCTACGTCACGTGCGCGCAGGTACACCAAGGAGCTCATGGTGGGCGACGCCGCGCAGAGGCCGCTGGACGTGGTGTACCGCCTGGTGTATGAGCTGCCGGTGAGCGTTATGGCTAATGAGCGAGCGGGCGGCAGTAGCCTGCAGCTCCTTGCTGCTGCTACTTTGTTTGTTCATCCATAGGAGTGGAAAGGCTGCGCAGAAACGATAATGCCAGGTAGCGCATGGGGCGGCGCAGGTGCACATGTGGACGTGGGCCGTGAGGGCACCACAGCACACCCACCCACGCGTGCGAACATCCTCGCAACCCGTCCACGCGGGTCCGCTGCCTGGCGCTGACGGCGTTTGGCTCGATCGCCACCATTCGGCCCCTTGCGTGCGCAGGACGGCAGCCGCTCCTCCGGCAGCAACGCGCTGCAGATGGACTGCAAGCCGTCCGTGCGCTACACCAACCCGCAGCTGTACATCGAACTGGACCCACCCGTCCTGCTCAGCGCGGGCCAGGCCCTGATGCTGCAGGTGCAGGACCGCACCTGCGCCGACCCCAGCGCCTGGCACGACGCGGTGCGAATCGCGTTCACTGAGCGCCGCAGCTTCCTGTGGTTCGAGGACGGCGTGCCGCGGCCGCCCTGCCCCGAGGACGGTGAGCAGCCGCGAGCAGCGCTTGTTGAGGCCCGTTGCTCGTTTGCTTGCTTGCTACACTTGCAAGCGGGGCTATCTAGCTAGGTGGCTCGCTAACAATGTGATTTGGTGCCATGTCGTGTCCTTTGAGTCACTTTGAAGCGCACGTAGCTTGCAACGCCTCCCGGCCGCCGATGTTTGCACCGCAGCTCCCGCCGCACCGCCGTCGCCGTCACCGCCTCCGGGTGCCCCGCCGGCGCCCTCTCCACCGCCCCCCAGCCCGCCGGAGCCCCCCGCACCGCCCATGGTCCGCACCTTGCAGCTGCAGCTGCCTCCATGGAGCCACAGCTGCCGTGTTACCATCCGCGGTGCCACTTCCGTCGCCAGTGCTTCTGCCAGCATTGACTGCTGGACTGCCGGCGACGGAGCGGCAAGCAGCAGCGGCGGCACCGCAGCGGCGCCGCTGCAGCTGCAGCTGGGCCGCTCTCTCGCAGTGCTGCTGCAGGCGTCAGGGGCGTCCGTGCGTGGCGCACAGGTCGTGGCGCAGTCCCGCCAGCCAGCCGCCGCGGCGGTAGCGGCGGCAGGAGCAGCAGCGGATTCAGAGGACTGGGGGCTGACTGTGCTGGGGGCGCCGCATCTGCGGATCGTGGACTCGGAGCTGAGCGGGCTGCCGCTGAGCGCCGTGGGGCCGCTGCTGCTATGCGTTGACTGCGCCTTCGCATCACTTGAGAATGTCACCCTGTCGCGCCTGCTGGGCCCCGGCAGCAGCAGCAACGGCAGTAGCAGCATCGCTGGCAGCGGCAGTAGCAGTAGCTCACGGGCTGCGGTGTTCGGCGCCGTGCAGTTGGATGGCGTGCACAGTGCACGGGTGGATGGGCTGCGCTGCTCGGGGGTGCGGGGTGCGCAGGGGTGGGCGTGCCTGCGCATTGGCGCAGGCCGCAGCACGGCTGCGGCAGCCAAAACCGCCGAGGCCGGCGCGCCCGGATCCTCCTCGCTTGTGCCACCCGTCTCAACCGTGCTTCTGGTGGGCTCCACGATTGAGGGCAACCAGGTCCTGTCAGCGGGCAACGGGTTGCAGTGCCCCCCTGGTAGCCCGTCCCCAGACCCCGCGGCCCAGCAGGAGCCGGCTACGCCTGGGTTTGGGGCTGTGGTGATTGCATCGTCGGCCGCTGCTGCTGCTGGCAGGCCAGGCGGCGTGGCGGTGTGGATGGACGACAGCACGTTCCGAGGCAACGAGGGCGGCTGCGGCGCCGGCGTTGCCGTGTTCAACGTGCAGCAGGTGCTTACTTGGGGGGCGGCGGTCGGATGGGTGCGTGCCGCGTGGCTAGCTAGGGCCGGCGAGGGCCACACGACCCTACCTCTAGTGAAGCGCAGTGTGTGCTGGCCCCTGTTGTGCAGCTCCCCTGCTGCGGCCTGTTGGCCGCTACCTCTATCTGCTCCCTGCTAGGTGTCCGTCCCCATCATCCCCATCCACGCACGTGTGCCCACCTGCTGATGAGCGTGCACCCTGCCTGCATGCCTGACTCATGTCACTGCACGCACGTGCAGGCTGCGCTGGTGCTGTCGGCCGTCACCGCGGAGTCAAACACCGCCCAAGCGGACGGGGGCCTTCTGTACCTGGCGCCGCTAGGCCCCTCGGCCGCGACGCAGGTGCAACTCACCGGCCGCAGTCGCCTGCTGCGCAACGCGGCCGGCGGCCGTGGCGGCGCTGTCTTCGCGACCGGCGTGCCCGCCAACCTCAGCCTGAGCAGCGCAAGCATCATGGAAGCTAATTCGGCAGTCCAAGGCGGCGCCGTGTGGGTGACACGGCTTTCCGAGCTCACCTTGTCCGCTGGCAGCTTCCTGCGCCGCAACAGCGCACAGAAGAAGGGAGGGGGCGTTTATGTGGACACGGACACTGGCGCGCTGCTGGTGACCGACGGCAGCGGCATTGTGGGAAACACGGGGTCCTGGGGCGGCGGCCTCTATGCCAACGGTGCCATCGCGAGGCTGACGCTGGCGCGCGGCAGCGCGCTGAGCGACAATGCGGCGATGGATGGAAACGGCGGCGGCGTGGCCTGCCAGAATGGCGCGGAGACGATCATGGTGCGCGACGGCAGCATCGTGGAGCGAAACAGCGCCATCCTGGGTGAGAGGGCGGGGGGCCCGCGGCGGGGCCGGATACGGTAGACGCATGACACGACAGCAGCTCATGACGGTGACAGATGGTTTCACGGCGGCACCTGCTTTGCCCGTGGTCACCGCCTGCAGCCTGGTCGATGGCTGGCTCCATGCATGCATGCCGCCGGCAACGTGGTCCTGCCGTGCCTGATGAACTGCTGCCACCCGCAGGCGGCGCGGTCTATGTGAATAACAGCATCCTGAACGTGGTCGTCATCAACAACAGCACCATGAGCCGCAACTCCGCGGTTTCGGGCGGCGTGGTGTACTGCACCCGCTTCGTCACCACTCTGCAGCTGACAGGTACTCATACGCGCATGCGTGCGTGTATGCGTGCATGCATGCGCCTCCCCCATACAGCACATTGCCACGCGTTCGTGTTTACCCTGGATGGTAAAGCCGGGCCAGAAACGAGCGGGCCATTCATGATGGATCAGCACACCCTCTATGTTAAGTAATAATTCACGCTCCCGCACACACACCGCAGGCGGCAGTGAGATGCGCGGCAACACAGCTAAGGATGCGGGGGGTGCGCTCTACATCGAGGGCGCCGTGGGCGCCATTACAATCTCCAACCGCTCCATGGCGGTGGAGAATACGGCGGGTGCGTTGTGGCGTATAGTGTGTGGCTGCTGGGCCATGTGTGTGTGCGTGTGAGTGGCTCCGACGCGGGTGGCTTCCCGCCGGCCTGGAAAGCAGGCTAGCCATGAACGTGTGAACGTGCAGTGAACCTGCCCCAGATGACAGCCGCATGCGTGCAATTCCTGTGCGCATCCGCACACACGTGCAGGCAACGGTGGCTATATGTACGGCTCGTTCTCCATCCTCACCTTCACCGTCACCAGCGGCTCGGCCTTATCTAACAACACCGCGAGCTCCAATGGGTGAGTCGGGCTGCCCAGGGCTGTCCGGAGGCAAGCAGCAGGCGCGGGTGAGTGGGGTACGTGCACGCCGCTTCCCTTCACCTCCAGTGAGGAGTACTGCATCGCTTGCCCTCCTAGCTAGCGCCGCATCGTTTGGATGCGCGCTTGTTAGGCCTTGACGACCTCCCTTGCGTCCGGGTGCGCTGAAGCTGAAGCTGTTTTGCGTTACCGCATTGGCGCATTCCTCATCTTGCAGTGGCGCTGTCTCCACCTGGCACGTGTGGAAGGTGATTCTGTCGGACGACGCGTCAGTCTCGGGCAACCGAGCGGCGCGGTACGGCGGCGCCATCTACGTCTTCAGCCTGCTGGAGAGCATCACCCTCAGCGGGCGGGCCGTGCTGTCGCGTAACAGCGGCATGTACGGAGGAGTAAGTTTGGCGGCAGGATGGATGCATTTGCATGGGTGTGGGCGGGTGCGTTACGTGTGCTGCTGATGCTGGTAGGGTAGGGCGTGTGTTGATGGGCGTCGTGCTGGCGGTGTGCTGCCTGCCTGCCGCCTGCCACTGTACTGCCGCCTGGACCAACCCAGCACCGCCGCGCCGCTTCACCCCCACGCACCTCGCTCTAGGCCGTGTACGTGGGCGGGCTACTGAAGATGATCACGCTGGCAGAGGCCAGCGCCGTGCACTCCAACAACGCCACGCAGGACGGAGGAGGTGAGCGCCGCCGCCACCACAATACGCCTATGTGCTGCCGTTTATGCATGGCGTACCGCCGACTCAGCTCCTGCTGTGCCAACGCCCGCATTTACGTACGCGCGCACACGCACAAACAGACACACGATTTCACTCTTTTTCTCACACACGCACAAGCACATGCGAGCGCGCGCACACACAACCGCAACCTCACTCCCATGACTGACTTACCGCTTACCCTACTGCAACCGTGCCTAACTTGCACGCACAGCATTCAACTCGGAGGGTAACGTGGAGCAGATGATGATGACAGGCGGCGCGGCGCTGCGGGGCAACCGCGCGCTGTCCGGGTCTGGGGGCGGCGTGTTCGTGCGGCAGGACCTGGGCTCGTTCCTGCTGACGGAGGCAGCCGCCATCTCCGACAACGTTGCGGGCTTGCATGGCGGGGTGAGTGGTGCGTGCGCACGGGTGAGCGCGTGGCGTGCCAGGTGAAACGGATTATCTGGTCGCCATCACATAGAAAGTGGTCTGCCTACGTCGGCACGCTGCCAGGGGCCCCTTGGGCGTCCGGCCTTGATGGGCTCATGAAAGCTACTGCGGATAACACTTACACACGCACAAGCTGACACGCTCGCACGCACACTGCGGACGCGCATACACATCGCACAGGCGATTGCAGTGGAGGGGAGCATGCCAACCATCATCGTCAGCAACACCTCCCGCGTTGAGAGCAATCGGGCGGCCGGCGACGGAGGCGGCATCCGCGTCAGCGGCGCCGTGGACGTGGTCGCGTTGAACAACCGCAGCTGTGTCTGCAGCAATGCCGCCGCAGGATCCGGCGGCGGCATGTGGTTTGCCGGCACCGTGGGCAGCGTGCGGGTTTGGGGCGGCGCTGCCCTGCGCAACAACTCGGCCGCTCAGAATGGGGGCGCGGTGTTGCTGAGCTCGGCGGTTGGGAGCGTGGAGTTCTCTGGTCGCGCCCAGGTGCAGACCAATGCTGCCGGAATGTCTGGCGGAGTGCTGCACGCCGCCGGCGCATTCGCGTCGCTCAATGTGACCAGCAGCGCGCTCGAGGGCAACAGCGCCGGGGCACGGGGAGGCGTGTTCAGCGCGCTCGCCAGCGTGCGCAGCGGCCGGCTGTGGGACACCTCCGTCTCCAACAACAGCGCGGGCGAGGGCGGGGTGTTCTTCATTGCGGGGACCCAGTTTGGAAGCGTGGAGCTTGTCAACTGCAGCGTCGACAGCAACCGCGCACTCAGCGGAAACGGGGGCGTGTTTGCGGCGCCCGGCACCAGCGCTGCAGCAGCAGCAGCTCCCGCGGCGGCAGACGCGGCCAGCGTCACTAGCATCGCTGGGACGGGCGCCAACAGCAACGTGAGCGCAGCTTCCAACGCCGCCGCCGGCGCCAGCAGCGGCGCGCTGGTCGCTTCGTCTCTGGTGTTGCGCGGCTCGCGTGTGGGCCGCAACAGCGCGCAGGTGCACGGCGGCGTGGTGTGGCTGGACCGGCTGCCGGCTCAGCTGCAGCTGGAGGATGTGCAGGTGGAGTGGAATGAGGCGCTCAGCGGCTCGGGAGGAGTCGTGTACGTGTCAGAGGTGCGTGCGTGCAGTGGCGCGGCTGCTGGTGCTGGTGGTGCCTGGTGCCTGCCCATGCTTGTCGCCATGCGTTAGCGTGTGCGGTTGGCTGGACTGGTGGGGTGGGTGGGTAGGGGGCCGGCACGCCGTGCTTGCTGTCAACCGCTTAGGCACACAGGTGCAGCAGCAGGCCCCACGAGCGCCACTTACACACTGCGCACCTGCCGCCGTGACCCGCCACAACCTGCTGATCACTGCTGTCCACTGCTGTCGACTGGCGTCCACAGGAGTCGAACGTGCTGCTGCTCGGCAGTAGCAGCAGCGTTTCCCCGGATGCAACAGCCGGCGGGAGCGGCGCATGCAGCAGCGCAGCCGTGAATCGCCTGACCTTATACAACGCGACGGTCCAGTTCAATCGCGCAAAGATGGACGGTGGAGTAATCTCCGTACGCACCTCAGGCCCTGCCGTTAGCAGCGCTGGCAGCAGCGCCTGCAGCCGTGCGGAGCTGGATGTGCGAAGCGTGGCCTTCGTTGCCAATGCTGCAGGGGGTGGGGGCGGCGTGTTTTACGTCATCAATGCCCAGTCAGCGCCCGCGGTTGGCCTGACCAGCAGTGGTAGGAGCAACAGCAGCGGCAACAGCTCGGTGGATGGCAGTAGCAGCACCTTCATTCCCGGCAGCATATCGCTGCGCATCCGGGGCGGCTCGGCGTTTGAGGCCAATCACGCGGGGCGGCAGCAGGGCTTGTCTCGCTTCCGGCAACAGCAGTCCGCGGTGAGCGGGTTTCTGGGCTACGGCGGTGCCATCTTCGTCTGGCAGCAGCGCCTGGATGGAGTGCTGGCGGCCGCGGCCGCCGGCAGTAGCAGCAGCAGTAGCAACAGCGGCGGCGCGGCGCGGCCGCAGGAGTGCTCGGTGGAGGTGGAGGACGCCACGTTCCGCGATAACGCCGGGAACGGGGGCAGCGGCGGCGACATGGCTGTCTTCCTGTGTGCGGTGCGGGTGGCGCGTGCGGCCTTCGAGGGCAGCACAGCAACCGCCGAGGGCGGTGCTCTGGCGGTGTGGGGCACGCTGGTCGAAGGTGAGACGCTGTGCGTATGCGCGCGCATGTGTGTGCGTGTGTCAGGCCTGAACCGCGACACACACGCAACACTTGCCGGCTGCTTGTGGTGATGATGGTCTGGAGCCAACGCCCACGTGTGCTGTTGGGCTGTTGTCGGTGCAGGCACTGACGACGAAACCTTCTCTGCGGCGGGAGGCACAACGGGCTCGTCCGGGGCCCGGCGGCGCAGCCTGCAGCAGGACCGCATTTGTGAGACATGCAGCGTGGCATTGGCTTGCTCGATAAAGTGCAGGCTTGCAACACACGTGCGCAGTGGTCCCATGAACACCAAACCGCGCTGCACAGCACCTCCCTCAAATCAACCCCCTGTCCGTACCTTGTACTGCAGGTTTGGAGTCTTTCCAGCCGGTTGCCGTACCTGGCGGCAGTGCCACTGCTGCCGCAGCCCAGGCCGACCCCACGCTGCTGCTGTCGATCACGGACTCGGCCTTCTCCAGCACCTCGGCCGCGGCTGGTGGCGCAGTCTCGGTGCGGGCGGCCGGCGCCGGTGTGCACCTGGCCCGCACTAACTTCACCAGCAGCCGCAGCACTGCCGCCGACGGCGGGGCCGTCTTGCTTGACCTGCTAAGCAGCACCGGCAGCGGTGGCAGCACCAACAGCGGAGGCAGCGGATGGGCGGTGATTGTGAACAGCTCATTCGCCTCCTGCGCGGCGGCGGGCTCGGGCGGCGCGGTGTGGCTGCAGCTGTCGGCAGGCGCAAGGGTGAAGGTTGACGGCGGCGGCTTTGCGAACAACGCAGCCAAGCAAGATGGCGGCGCCGTCTGCTACCTGCAGCTTCCAGCAGCCGAAGGCAAAAATGCCAGCATCGGCAGCTGTGGTCAGGCGTCTGGCGGCGCAGGCGGGCTGCTGGCGACGGGCTGTAGCTTCCTCAGCAACGTGGCCGGCGCACGGGGAGGAGGCGTGCATGTGGGCGAGCTCGGGACGGCCGTGTTCGACAGCTCCTCGTTCCAGGCGAACACAGCCCGTGCAGGCGCGGGAGGCGCCGTGTCGGCGGTGGGCTGCGAGCTGGTCCGGCTGCACGGCAGCGCGCTGCGCGGCGGCCGCGCAGCCACGCTGGGCGGCGCCGCGGCGCTGCTGGGCTGCCAGGTGGCGGTGGTGGAGGGCTGCGAGCTGCGAGGCAATGAGGCGCTGGTGGGGGCGGGGCTGTACCTGGCTGCTGAGGACGCATCCGCCGCGGGGCAGGACCAGCCGGCGGCGGCGGCATCCGCCTCCAGCGGCAGTAGCAGCAGCACTGGCACTGGTACCACTGCCACCGGTTCCGGCGGCAGCAGGCGCCGGCAGCTCGCCAGCAGCGCCCGCGGCCTGCTCGCCGCAGCGCCCCCGCCGTCCGCGCGCACCGCCGCCGCCGGCGCGGCGGCGCTCTCTGTGGCGCTCATCCTGCGCTCCAGCTTTGACAACAACAGCGCCGTGCCCAGCCGCGCGCAGCTGGCGCAGCTCGACTACGGAGCCGTCGCCGCGGCCGAGGGCGGGGGCCTGTCGGTGGGCGTGGAGAGCGCGAACACGGTGGGCCGCGGTGGCGCTCTGTTCGTGGGAGACGGTGTCGCGCTGGCGGTTGTGGGCAGCAGCTTCGCAGCGACCAACCGGGCGCTGTCGGGTGCGGCGCTGGCGTCCACACAGAGCTGCCCGGCGCGGCAGCGTTGGAGGAGCAGCAGCGCTGGCGGTGGCGGTGGCGGAGCGACCGCGGGGACGACTTGGCTGGCCGAGTCGATGTCGTTAACGAGCGTGCTGCTGGCGGCGGCCAGGAGCGCTGGCGAGGTGTCCGAGGCCGCCGCCGTGACCGCCTCCATCTCGCTGCTGTCCGCGCTGAGCAGCGGCAGTGGGGGCGGCAGCAGCAGCCGTGGGGGCTCCACCGCGGGCGTTGACTGGTGCGCGCCGCTGCTCGTCCGGGACTCGGCCCTGCCGCTGAGCGCGGAGGACGGCAAGGTGCGTTCGTGTGGCCGGCCGCAGAAAGCTTCGTCCTTGTGGCTTCACTGGCGGGTCGTTGCAACGGGCGCCGGGGCCGTTCAGTCCGGCCTTCACTCTGCCGCTTTCTAACTCCCTGCAACACTCCCAACTGCAACTAAACATACGTTGATCTGTCTGCCCCGCAGGCCTCCGCAGCGCCGCTGTGGCTCCTGAATTCGGACATGGCCGCCGTATACGCCGCGTGCGACTATGCCGCCACTGATAGCGCTGGCGGTAACGCCGCACCCAGTGGCGATGCGGCAGCAGCAGCCGCAACAGCGTCGGCCGCCGGTGCGCTGGCCTCACAGGGCGCCAGCGACGTGGTGGCGGCGCTGCTGCAGTGCACGCACACGCCGCTGGCGGCTGACGGCAGCGACGCCGCAGCGGCGGCGGGGCACGGAGGCGCCTTTTTAGAGCTGCCGCCCGTACGGCTGCGGCTGTTTGCGCCGTGCGAGCTGGTCCTCGGCAACCCCATCGGAGGCAGCGTCAGCAGCGACAGTAGCAGTAGCAGTGGAGGCAGTAGCGCGGCGGCGCTGTGCGACGCGAGCGCGGGACTCAGCGTGCCGGTGGAGGCGCCATTCTCGCTGTCGGTGCAGCTGGTAGACGTCAACGGCCGCGACGTCACGTCAGGTGCGTGAAGTGGGTGCGGGCCGAGCAGTAGCAGGCTGTGCAGCAGGCGGGCAACTGGCCATCCCGGCGGCACCAGTATGTTTGCACGTGTGCACGTACGACTCTCCGTGCGTGCGCGCGTGCCTGTACGCAAGCAGGCCTGCCCCTTACTTACTTGCCCCTCCCCCACCTGCCATCTAACCCCCGTAAGCGCCTGGCCCCGCTGCACCCCCTTCTGCCCCGCAGCCGCCTACCCCTACTCCGCCAGCCTGGCTGTTCGCGCGCTGCCGCCCGGCGGCTACACCAGCAACCTGACGCTCCACGACCTCGACGCGCTCTGCGCCTCGTCCTCTATCGCCGCTGCCCCCAGCACCAACACAACCGGCCTCGGCGGCCGGGCGGCCGCTGTGGCCGGGTGCGACCCGCTGTTTGTGAACGTGGACGCGGGCGCTGGCGGCTCGCAGTCGGGGCAGGGCCTCACGCTCAAGCTGGAGCGCGGTGCGGCGATGTGGAACCGCGTCATCCTACGCGGCTGGCCCGGAGGCTACGCGCTCTTCGTCAACGTGTCGGGTGTGGAGTACACGGTACGTAGCTGGGCCCAATGAGCTACCAACGGCACTGTCGCATGTTCTCTTGCGGCGTCCACTTGCACCTGCAGTAGTATCACCCAGCCCACATCTATGCGCCTTGAGCGAGCGATTGCCTGCGGTCCCCGTTTCCCTGCTCGATGCCTACTGGCACTTTGCCTGCTGCCCCGTGCGTTCACACACATGCGCACGCACAAGCCTTACGCGGCGGGTCCCAATCAAACCCGCGCAGGTTGAGGAGCTGGCGCTGGGTCTGCACCTGCAGCCCTGCCACCTGGGCCAGACGCTGGACTCGCGCTTCACGGTCGTGTCCGAGGTGGCCAGCTGGACGTCCTGCCGCTCCTGCGACTCGGGGCAGGTGCGTGTAGCGCGTGCGCATGCGTGCGTGTGCGGCGGAGCAAGCTCTTCCTTGCATGCTGCTGCAGCGGCATATAATGACACCGCGCATGGCGAGTGTGCTTGCTCCTTTCATACGTGAATCGCTGTCTGGCTGTTCCAACCCGCTAGCCCGCTATACCATCCCGTTACATGTGTGAGCCTGTGTTGACACGCTACGCGCGCTGCAGGTGGGGTTGCTGCTGGACCGCCGCCCGGCCTACAGCGCCCTGCCCGGCTACTCCGAGGCCACCGCGGCGGGCGCCGCCAGCCTGACCGCATCCGCGGCGCGCGTGGTGGCGGAGGCGGGCTCCTCCTGCATGAACTGCCCCGACAACGCATTCTGGTGCGCGCGCGCGAGCATGCGTGCAGGGGGGTTGTGCGGGCGGCGGGCACGTCTAACCAACCCGCACATACGTTCGTATGTGCCGTCTGCCGGGCGCCGCCCGCACGCGCATCATCACTGAAGATCACGCGTTCGCCTTTGCCACCAACAAGACCTCGCGCATGTTTACTGAGTGTGTGTGTCTCCTGTTGCGCCCGCAGCCCCGGCGCCGCGGTGGTGGTGCCTGCGCCCGGCTTCTGGCACTCTGCCGCCAACAGCTCGCGCATCCACCGCTGCCCCAACCCGACCGCCTGCGACCTGAATCCCAACGCCAGCCCTGCCTCCGCCTCCGTCAAGTCCGCGGCTTCCATCGGCTCTGATCTCACCTACATCGACCAGCGCACCAAAACTCTGGTCAACTGCCAGCGCGCCTGGTATGCAAGCGTCGTCCCCGGAGCTGCCGTGCTTGCGGCCTGGCGCGGCAGCGCCAGCAACATCAGCAGCAGTGGAGGCAGTAGCAGCAGTAGCGGTGGCTCTGCTGCGCAGAATGGGGAGGGGGAGGAGCGGTCGTGCTTCCTGTGGCAGATCGGGCCGGGCATCGGCGACGCGGCGGGCGCTGGTGGGGCTACTGCTGCTGCTGTCGCCAGTGGCTGCGACATGGCGGCAGGTGGCGGTGCCGTGAACTTTTACATGACGCAGCTGTGCGCCGAAGGCTACACAGGTGAGCCGTCGTGTGCAGACGCACACGCTCTGGGCGGGCTTATTTTTCCTTTTCAAACACACACAGCAGGCAGCATTGATGCCGCTGCGCACGCAAGCTTAGAGCGTCTTGGGGCATGACGTTGGCTTCCCGACCGCGTGGCGGCTACCCCCGGAATCCCGTGCCTGCGTCCCAGCTCCTTGACTGCGCCTTCCGCCTCCATCCTGCATGTGGCGGCTGACGTCACCTGCCACAGGCAACTTGTGCGCGGCCTGCGCGCCCGGCTATGTCATCAATGCCGACTTTGACTGCAACAACTGCCCGCCGCTGGACCGAACCATCGGCCTGGGCGTCCTGGCCTTCGGTGAGCGCTGCTGCCTGCGTGCCGTACGCACGCCGAGATAAGGGAGTTGGGTGCAGCCGTGTGGTGGGCTTGACAGTAGTGTCAACGCGGGCCGGCCCAACCGCAACGTGATGCAGCGCCGCACCCACCGCACTGCGCCCGCCGTGCGCATGCCTACCTGCCTGCTACTGCCTGCTACTGCATCCATGCCTGCCCTCTTGCCTGCTGCTGCCTGCTGCAGCCGTAAATCTGCTGCTCATCATCTACACGGTGTTCGCCAACATGGACGTGAGCGAGGACGACGACGCCGCCAGCACCGGAGACATCCTCAAGGTGGGTGGCTTGGTGGCTGCTGCTGCTACTGCCAGCAGGCCGCACCGGAGGCGGCACCCACCGTGGCAATTTGGGCAGCCGCGGTGGGGTGATTGGAGGGGCTGCTGTGGCGGGGCGTTGAGGGAGAGGCACTCGATTGCACCCGTGTGCGGTGTCTCTGCTGCAAGATTGGGTACGGCGGTACGCGCGCACCGCCGTGCGTGTTGCTTCCTTTAGGCCCGTGTTCACGGTCCTGCCGTGTACATCGACAACCGCGGCCGCAGCAGCTCGCTATCCATAGCAACCCTGCTGCCTGCCCGCCGGCCTGCCTGTCTGTCTGACTGAGCACCCTCCAACCCAACACAACCCAACTCAACTTTCTCGCGCCGCAGGTGATCATCGTGCACGCTCAGCACTTTGTGATCCTCACGCGCCTCAACGTCAACTACCCGGCCACCATCGACTTCTTCAAGGGCACCATCAGCACCCTCACCGGCGCCGAGGCCTACATCGCCTTCAACTACGGCTGCGTGGTCGCCTGGGGCAGCAGCGCCGCCCGCGCGCAGGTGAGCAGCGGGTAGTGAGGGCTGGCACGTGGATGTGTGGTGGGCGGATGGAGTCACGCACACATGCATGTTGTGGCGACGCACACTGCACGTGCATACGTAACAATACGAGCGCGTGTCGGACCGCCAGCCGTGCGTCCCCGCCCACGTCCTCCACCCGCGACCCGGAACTCACACACAGGCCCAGCTGCTGGGCAACCTGGTCAGCCCCTGCGCCGTGGCGGCCATGAGCCTGGTGTTCTGGTCCCTGCGGTGAGTGCGTGCGTGCGTGCGTGCGTGCGTGCGTGCGTGCGTGTGCGCTGGTATGGCATTCGCATGCGGAAGTATGACCGTGCGTGTGTGTCTTAACAAGCATGCAGCAAGCAAGAGGGGGCATGCGGGCATGCGGACCGACAGAAGGCGCACGTGTCGATGCAGACTACTGGGTGCCTGTGCACGTGTTGATGCATGGGCAGCTCTCGCTTGCGGTACTTTCTCACGCCCCTCGCCATCCATCACCCCCGCCACACATACACCCACGCGCAGCTACAAGTTCATGCACCGCGCGCTTCTGCGCAAGGCGCCCGCCATGCCGCGCTCTGTGGGCAGCACCCGCAAGCGCATACTGGACGGTGTGGCAGACCTGGATGTGGTGGAGGACCCTCCCTCCCTCACGGACGGCGAGCGCACCACCCGCAACACCGCAATCACCGATGCGACCACGGAAGCCTACGACTGCCTCGGCGCCGGCGGCGATGGCGACTACGACGAGTACGCACGCGCCAATGGCGACAGGCCCAGCGGCGGTGAATATGGTAGCGGTGATGCTTACTTCGGCGGTGGTGGGGGAGCGCAGGGCAGCAGGCCGGTGCTCTGCTTGCGCCTATCGGTGCCGCGGGAGGTAATGGCAGCGGCTGCGGCCAGCGGCGGCGCCGCCGCGTGCCAGGACCTGGAGGCCGGCGGCGATGCAGCGGGCTGCGGGGCTGCAGCTCCTGCTGGCGGTGCCGCAGCCGGTAGCGTGGACCTTCGCGGCGGCCCGCGCGGCGGAGGGCAGGCTGACGACGAGCGAAGCACGCCCCATCTGTCGGGCGCCGCCGACAGGATGCCCGGCGGCGGCGCCGCCGCTTCGGCAGCAGCAGGGCCGGCGGCGGCGGATGGCGCCACGGGCCTCGCTGGACCGTCCTCGCCTGGCGCTGGCGGCAGCGGCAGCGGTCCGATCGGCTACGGTGGGGCCGCCTACGGTGACCAACAAGGCCCAGCTGGGGCCGTGTGGCGCGAGGTGGAAGAGGTGACGCCCGAGGTGGAGTCGGCGTCCGAACCCGAGCCCGCCATTGGGTTGCCCGTCTGTGGCTTCCCAGCTGCATACCAGCAGCAACAGGCGTCACTGCGGCTGCCCACGCCGCCCCTTAGCGGCCCCGGCGCCTCCAGTTTCGGTGGTGGTGGCGACGGCGGCGCCGCCGCAGGCAGCACATCGCGTCGCGAATCGGCGCCCGGGATCCTCAGTAGCCTGCTGAACAGCCTTCGCCGTCAGCTGACCGGGCAGCGACACCACAACACCGTAGCCGAGGAGCCGCCCCAACAGCTTTCTGCTGAGGCTGCTGCGACATTGCGTACCGCACCATCGCGGCAGCTGCTGCGGCTGCATCAGCAGCAGGCGGACCAGGCGGCTATGATTGCAGCCGAATCGGGCAACAACACTCCTGCCCCTCCGTCTGCCTGGGACCGGCCCTCGCCCTTCGCCACCGCGGCGGGTGCCGCGTCGCCGCGGACAATCAGCGTGGCCCGCAGCCGCCAGCAGTACAAGCTCTCTCTTGCGTCCATGTTCGGTGCGCTGAGTGGCCGTTCCAGCATTGGTACGTCTTCGCGCCAGCAGGGCACCGGCCTGACCCCGCGCAGCAGCGTCGGTGCCAGCGGCGGCAGGCACGGCCTCCGCTTCAGCGCCAGCGGCGCGCTGGGCAGCGGCGCCGACGCCAACCGCCTCGGGCACAGCAACACCGGCGGCATGGCGCCTGTGACGCCCATGCGGCGCGCCAGCGCCACCAGCGCGGGCACGGCCATGACGCTGCTGGTGCGGCGCGCGTCAGTGCTCAAGAATGCCGCGATGTCGACGGTGGCGCGAGTGGCCAAGGTGCCGAGCAGCTTGCGCGGCAGCACCAGCGGCGTGACGCCCAACAACAGGGCCCTGGTGCACGTGGACCAGTCTCTGGGGCTGGATAGCCAGCTGGGGATAGTGATGATGGTGCGTGGGTGCGTGGCGCCGGCTACATGGTGGGAGACATTATTGTCCTGCTTGGTGGTTGGTTGGGGTGGATTGGGGATGCCGGATGCGCGGTGACCCTGGGAGTTGGCAGCGGGGCGAGGCCGAAGGAGTGCGTTGTGTGACCCAGTCGCAACCCATGGTGCCGCTTGGCTGCGTGTGCCGCCGGCGCTCACGCAGCTGCTGACGCCCTCCGCCGCCTCCTTGACGGCACGCTCGCGCAGGTCGCGGTCTTCGTGCTGTACCCGGCGCTGTCGCAGGTGTGGGCGGGCGGGCGTGTGGGCATGCAGGGGCGGGCGGGTTGTGAACACCAGCCCAAGCAGGGGGGGGATGACGTACATGCGGCAGGCACACGCATGGGCGCATCCATCCAGCTGCACTACTGCCACACAGGCCCCCGCAGCCGTGCCTCGCTCAGGTCCCCTTCCCCAGTGCGTCCCTTACGTGTGTCCCCGCACATGTGTCCCCACGTTCGCACGTGCAGGCGGCGCTCAGCGTGTTCAGCTGTATCGTCATCGACGACGGCACTGGGCCTGTGCCTGAGAACCAGCAGGCGGCCTGGAAGTGGGGATACTGTGAGTCCTGCCATCTGGGCTTCCGTGCCTGCCTGCCTGTGTGCGCCTATGCACGTTTGTGTGAGACACGCGGGTGGCCCTGCTGCCGTTGCACGCACAACGGCGCAATTTTGGTAGCAGCCCACTCGCACCGGTGCAGCTAGGCACCCAGGTACCATGCCCACCCTACCACCTGCTGACACGCACGCGTGCACACACGCACGCACGCACGCAGGGGTCCGCGACATGGACATGCGCTGCTACACGGGGCTGCACCTAACGGTGTACGTGCCGCTGGGCGTGGTGTCTGTGCTGCTGTTCTGCTTCGCACCGCCGCTCGTGTGCTTCGCCATGATGTACCGCGTGCGCACCAAGCTCACCGCCTTCCACACCAAGGCCGTCTACGGCTTCCTGTACAAGCGGTACAGGTGGGTGATGGCGCGTGTGCTCATGCGTGCGGGCGTGCATGTGGAAAAGCCGCTGTGGGCGGGAGATAGGCTGCGGGTGGGTGGGTTGCAATTAGGGCTGTGAATTACGTGTTAAGCATTTTACACGTTACGTATTACGTGTAACGTAACGCGTAATTAAGCAGGGGGACCCTGAAAGGGCGTAATCCCGGTTTAACGTAAGTTACTCTTAAGACACGTAACGCCACCACCTCATGGCATGGCACGCAACAGCGCCGGCCGCGGAATCAGTCCCCGCTGGCTAAACTACTATCGGTTGCGCCTTAGGCATAATGAACTGGTCGCCAACACATTCGCTGCAGGAGCCGGGAGGTTTCGATGGGAGAATTGACGCATAGACGCCAGGCTTCTGGCCCAATTTTGACACCGATGGCAAAAGATGCCCAATGGATATGCTAAATGTCTCACGAAAACCCATAGAGTTGGAAGCTATTTATGCAGCTGAGTGTATAGGTGCACAGTATTGAATATTTTCAGTTCGGGCGAGGGATTTGGCCCTATGGACGGGCCGTACGGGGGCGTGGCAAACCGTGTACTTACACGCCCCTCGACCACCCCTCGGCGACCCCCTCGGCGACCCCCGGTTAAGGGTTTTGTTATGCTTAATTGTAAAACGCTTAATTACGCGTATTAATTAAGCTTGAAAATCCAGATTAAGCGAAATTTAAAGCCCTAGTTGCAATGGGATGCCTGGTTCGGTTGTCATCAGATATCACACACCCACCCACCCACCCACCCGTGCCACCCACACACCCATCCCTTATTAGTAACCATGTGTGAAACCCCACGCGCCGCTCTGTTGCTGCACACGCCGCGCAGGCCACGATGGTATTTCTGGGAGAGCCTCCTGCTGCTGCAGGTGCGTGTGTCCGCCGGGTGGTCGCGGCGCCCTAGCCATTCATCCCGTGGCCGGCCTGCATACCTAAACGCGGCGCACACCTGCTGACGTCCCGCAACGGGGAGCTCATCAGTAACTCCAGGTTCACGCACACTACACTGTCCCACCCCCTGTTCCTCCCTCCTTCACTCTGCCCCCCACGACCTACCTCCCCCCCTGGCATGCAGACTCTGACGCTCGTGTCGGTGGACGTGTTCAGCCGCTCCGTGCCCACGCTGTACAAGGCGCTCCTGCTGCTGGCGGCGCTGATCATCATCAGCGCCCTCAACATGGTGTGTAACCCCATGCGGAATCACATGCTGGTGGCCGTGGAGTTCATCAGCCAGATGGTCCTGTGCATGACCATTACATTGAGCTTGTTCTTCGTGGACAGCAGCGACGGATCCTACCTGGGCCCCGTCTCATCGGTGAGCGATGTTTCGGGATGTTTCCGGGGGGTTAACGGGCCGATCAAAGAGGGGCCATTCCCTGCACCGAGGGAAACCCGCGGGGCGCGCGGCAGCAGCGGTCTCGCCATTCAGCTCGCTGCCGCCTTTGGCTGTTCGCAGCCACTGGATGGACACTCTCGTTACTGACCTTGAATCCTGGTGATTATTATTTGTTTGTTGGCGCGCAGGGCCTGGTGGGCGTGATCATCATCGTCCTGAACCTTGGCCTCATTGTTATATTCACGATGCTCATGGTGCGGCTGTCCTGGGCCAACATCCGCCGCCGCATCCAGTCGGTCGGCGACATCGCGTTGTTTCTGTTCACCGATTTACGGCCGCAGCACGGTGGCGAAGATGAGGGCGCTGCTGGCGAGAGTGCCGCGGCCTGCGAGCTCCCGCTGTCCGCGCTCACTTCGGTGGAGCCCAGCCGCCGGCCAGGCGGCGGCGTAGGACTGCCGGCGACACAGGACGCAGAAGCGATGGCGGGTGCCGCCTTCGCAGCAGCTCGCAGGCGCTCCGGCGAGGTGGGCGTGAAGCTCGAGTCTCTACAGCGTGGCGCACCGTCAACATTCGGTGACAGCATGACTCCCACGTCTCCCATCTCACCCTTCACGCCGCCTGCTGCGGCACCTGTGGTGCCGGCCGCAGCGCCACCACGCCTGCCCGCGGGACAGCAGTACGGTCCCGATGGCAGTGCAGACAATTAATGAGGGGTGACAGGTCGGGGGGCAGCAGGCGTGAATCCTCATGGGAGCACGCCCCCGGCTTTGATTGCACCGTAATACGCAGCTGCCATGAAGTGAGCAGCTGCCGTGAAGTGAGCCGTGCGGGAGCGAGTCAGCTGGCACAAGCGACGGGGCCGGGAGTTAGAATGCCCTCAGGCACATGGTTGGCCGCCATAAAACTAAGTGGGAATCATGGTTGGGGCTTTGAGGCCATGTCAGCCAGACTGGCACGTGGCGCATCCAGGCTGGCTGGGACAGCAGGCATGCTGAGGACTGCTGGCTGGGTGATGCCGGATGGATGGATTGATGGACGCTGATGTTCATTCTCTTTTATACCCTTTATATCCTTACGGCAACCTCGAAGTGATCCGCTTGGGAACCATCTGGCGTGAGCGATGAGTCTGGGATGGAGTGAATTGTCTGCGCTCTAATATGTGCATTGAAACTAGGTGGGAATCATGATTGGGGCCAGCCAGATTGTCACATGGCGTGCCGGGACAGGCGAGTGCAACGGTCTGTGCTGAGGACGGGTGGCTGACACTGGAGGGATTGATGCAGTGTATCCCCTTTTATGCCCTTTATATCCTTATGGCAATCGCAATCTCCTTATTTGTGCGCATGTCGCAGCTCAGTTCGCAATGCAACTGTTCACACACGTTGAAACCTGAACGCATGATTGAAGCACGCAAGATGGACCTGCTGTCGAGTAAGGCTGTCAAACCTCTTGGCGCGATTACGTCTACTATCAATGTATGCGGCACAGCACCAGTGATTGTCGCTCCTGAGTGCGTGCGTGAGAGACTTTTTTTGTTTTGAGGAAGGCATGGGCCTGTATGCTGATATCAGTGTTGTGCTTCGTGTGTGCCTGACGGAATTGCAGGCACCAGCGCATGCACACCGCCGTCAATTCTCTTCTGTGCATGTGCCATGTTACAGTTTGAAAGAGATTGTGGGGTTAGGCTTTGTAGATACAGGGTAGGATTTGTGCGTGGACACCCATTCGTTGACTGCGCAGTCCCCAAAGTTGGACTAGTTGGACAGGCCTGCAATCGCATCTCGTATTCTGCAGCAGGCGATGCATGCCAGGGGCCTCACCTGATGCATGCAACTTAGTGATCACACTTGGTCCCCTTTGGCGGATGGTGATTGTTGGCTAGTAAGCGCTGTGCAAAGCAGGCATTCACGCTGCGTAGGCCAGGTGTCGCCTGTGTCCATGTGAGTAGTTCTGTGAGGTCAAGGCGGGAGCCAAGGACATTATGCGCCATGATGGTATGTGTGCGTGTGATTCGTGCAGTTGGTGAGCTAACCTAACTGCCGGCGTCATGACATGGCGTGGCCTGTGACATGGCGTGGCGTGGGAAGTAAGGCAGCCATGCAGGCATTGCGACTTGGACAGCACCATGCATGCACGTGTGTTCAGTTTCCGTACTACCGTAGTTCATTTCAAGGTATCATTGTTTGAGGTAGATAGATGGGGTTGGAGGATCGATGAGAAACGCGGAAGCAGATAAGGCAGGGTGACGGAAATTAATAGGGAACGAGCCTACACCTTTTGGGTGGTACGGTGTACTGCTGTTTGTGTGTCATGAGTCATAGCGTTGGCTGATGAGAGGATATGTACATATGCATGAGAGGGGAGAGTCCAAAGCGTGCTAGGACGCCAGGAACATACGATGCTGCAAGGAGAGGAAGGAGACCAACCGGACGCCCCCCAACAAGGTGCAGTACTGCCCCCCACCCTCAACCGCACTCGGTGCAATCTATCCGCAGGCGGGCAATGCAAATGGTCTCAACACGAGGAGTGTGGGTTACAGATGCGATGTAATGCAGGCTGATGTGCCTCGACGTATCAGTTTAGCCGTCGGCTAGATGGCCTACGCTGTAATAATGACGAGCTCAGCTGACAGCTGAGCCAGAGCAGTGGGGCAGGGAAAGCAGCCTGGCTTATGGCATTTAGCGAAGTGCATTTACACCAGGGGTGGGGGGTAAAGAAAGAAAATGCCAGACACCATGCCCCGAAATCCCCCAGGCCCCCCCTTTGGGGGACGACCGACCCCCTGACGGACAAAACCGTCCCGTAGAGGGGGTTATACCCCTCCATTTAATGTCAAAGTAGTGTCAATCGACTCCTCTCGCCGAGCTCTACCTTTCCAGGCCATTCCTGAGCGTGCACCGTGACTTCGACACGCCCGGGATTCCATCCCTTGGAATCCCCGGACCCGCCCCCCGGCGAGCCCTGACTGCATTTCAAGCTCCTACGTGCTATTAGAGGGGCTGTACATCAGAAAACGTTGCTGAGTGCCTACCCACGGCTGAAAACGGCTGCCCGATTTGCCATCATGTGCCAACGTGCCCCAGCATCCCGGGGACATGTGGGGACATGTCCCTGCCATGACACGTAAGCGACCCTCCCCTCACTGCAACGCCATTGTTATAGCATTTCATGCTTGTATGAGCTGCATGGCACTGCGTTTGGGCGCTGGAGCTGCCTGTGGCGCCCCTCCCGAAGCCCGCCAGATTGGGCGCCCGAAACCCGGACGACCCTGGGGACCGACGACCGACCCCCCAACTTTGGCGGCCCAGAACTTCCTCACCAGGCACCCCCTGAGAAAACTAAAAGCACGCGCATGATTATTTCGTCGAGCTCTATAATATTGGGGCATGGTGTAAAATTTCGACATCTTAATCCCCCTGTTTACACTCACGTCTATGCAGCAGGTTGGAGCAACAGATGGTCCTGGCATCCTTGTAAGCCCGCAGTCTAATAAAGATTCCCGTGCGAAAACACACGCACATACACATGCACCCTCTCTGCTTGCAGCATCTGATGGATGGTCCTGTGTCCTAGCACCCTTCAGACTCTCCCCTCCATCCCCCGCACATGTACACCATGCTGTTATCAGCTAATAACACAATTCATCACACACAAACAGCAGGATACACTGTACCACCCAAGAGGTGTAGGCTCGCTCCCTATTCACTTCCAATGAAATGCGATCACCAAGTTGCGTGCATCGAGCAAATTTCCGTACGATATGTGATTGCAGGTCCAACCTTGGGTCCGACTGTCCAGCTTTAGGCGCCTCTGCAGTCAAATAATGGGCGTCCGCACACAGAGCGGATCCTGTGAGACCCACAATCACTTTTTGCAGTGACACATCACACGCACAGAAGAGTATCACAAGGTGGAGCACACATGCCAGTGCCTGTGATTCCGTCAGGCGCCTACGTAGCGTGTCAGCACGCATGCCCATGCCCATCTTAAAACGACAAAGGCCCCGCGCACGCACACACCCAGGAGCAACACTAACTGGCGCCACCCACATACACTGATAGTAGACGTAATCTTGCCGGGAGGTTTGAAAGCCTTCCTCGGCAGCAGGTTCAACTTGCGTACTTCAATCATGCGTTCAGGTTTCAACGTGTGTGAAAACTTGCATTGCGTATGTACAAAGGTATGGCATGTGCATAAGGGGATTGCGTTCGCCATGAGGGTGTAAAGGGCATAAAGGTGGATGTACTGCATCAAGCTATCCAGCATAACCCACCCGTCCTCAGCACAGACCGTTGTGCTTGCCTGTCCCGGCGCGCCATGTGACAATCTGGCTGGCCCCAATCATGATTCCCACCTAGTTTCATGGCCATGCCTGTGTCTTGGCGCAGAAAATTCACTCCATCCCGGACCTGCCCCTTACGCCAGCTGCCACCCACGAGGATCACTTCGAGGTTGCCATACGGATATAAAGGGTATAAAAGAGAATGAACATCAGCGTCCATCAATCCATGCATCAGGCATCACTCAGCCAGCAGTCCTCAGCATGCCTGCTGTCCCAGCCAGCCTGCGTGCGCCTCTGGCTGCCATGGCCACGAAGCCTCAATCATGTTTCCCACTTAGTAAATTTCACGGCAACCAGCCATTTGGCCTGCTGAGATCATACAAACTCCCGGCCCCGTCACTCATGCTAGCTGGCTCCCGGCAGCTGTGTATTACTGCTGCAATCAAAGCCGGGGGCGTGCTCCCATGAGGATTCACGCCTGCTGCCCCCCGGCCTGTCACCCCTCATTAATTGTCTGCGCTGCCATCGGGACGGTACCGGTGTCCCGCGGGCAGGCGCGGTGGCGCCGCGGCCGGCACCACAGGTGCCGCAGCAGGCGGCGTGAAGGGTGAGATGGGAGACGTGGGACTCAGGCTGCCACCGAACGTCGACGGTGCGCCACGCTGCAGAGACTCGAGCTTTACGCCCACCTCGCCCGAGCGCCTGCGAGCTGCTGCGAAGGTGGCACCCGCCATCGCTTCTGCATCCTGTGTCGCCGGCAGTCCTGCGCCGCCTGGCCGGCGGCTGGGCTCCACCGAATTGAGCGTGGACAGCGGGAGCTCGCAGGCCGCGGCACTCTCGCCAGCAGTGCCCTCATCTTTGCCGCCGCGCTGCGGCCGCGAGCCAGTGAACAGAAACAACGCGATGTCGCCGACCGACTGGATGCGGCGGCAGATGTTGGCCCAGGACTGCCGCACCATGAGTACCGTGAATACAGCGATGAGGCCAAGGTTCAGGACGATGATGATCACGCCCACAAGGCCCTGCGCGCCAACAAACAAATAATAATCACCAGGATTCAAGGTCAGTAAAGAGCGAGAGTGTCCATCCAGTGGCTGCGAATAGCCAAAGGCGGCAGCGAGCTGAATGGCGAGACCGCTGCTGCCGCGCGCCCCGCGGGTTTCCCTCGGTGCAGGGAATGGCCCCTCTTTGATCGGCCCGTTAACCCCCCGGAAACATCCCGAAACATCGCTCACCGATGAGACGGGGCCCAGGTAGGATCCGTCGCTGCTGTCCACGAAGAACAAGCTCAATGTAATGGTCATGCACAGGACCATCTGGCTGATGAACTCCACGGCCACCAGCATGTGATTCCGCATGGGGTTACACACCATGTTGAGGGCGCTGATGATGATCAGCGCCGCCAGCAGCAGGAGCGCCTTGTACAGCGTGGGCACGGAGCGGCTGAACACGTCCACCGACACGAGCGTCAGAGTCTGCATGCCAGGGGGGGAGGTAGGTCGTGGGGGGCAGAGTGAAGGAGGGAGGAACAGGGGGTTGCAAGGATATGGAAAAGCGGTACAGGATGCACTGAAGACTGCGTCTTGAAGTTCGGTTTGGTACGTTACCGATGGGAGCAGCCGTCCGGGCGGCCGCGGTCCAGCTCGCTGTGCCTCCGTGCAGCTGATATTCCCTCCGTGAATTGGACAGTACCCAGTTGACTAAGAAAAGCGCGGGCGCATGTGGCGCGTAGTATGGAAAACGCTCGGGAATACCGCAAAGGAACTGTATTCGTGTGGCCGTGTGGCGAAGTGCGAGGGCTGCATAGTTTGGCTGACACCCGAAAAAAACTCACCTGCGCGCCGAGCGCGCAGACGCCACGCCACCGCCGCCACGCAGAACATGCGAGGCAAAACGTCAAAGCGGGCGCGGTCAGGCGTGGCGCAGGGGCAACACAGCAACAGACAAAAGCAAACAACCGACAAAGATACATGCGAAGTGCACCTAATAAAGAGGGCGGTAGCGCAAGGGGGCGAGTTAAGGCAAACGGCGGGATGGGCGGGAGACGGATCTACGGGCGCAGCGGGGCTCTGCCGAGCTCCCACCACCACGCCACCCGCGGGGAGGCACACCTCCCAACGGGCGGGCATGGACCGAAACCGCACGCGCAGCGCACGCACAACGCACGACCGCAGCTGTTGGGACTGTGGTGGACTGGGTGGCTGGCTGGTTGGCTGGCAATCAGTTTTCCCGCTGTCCGGACCCCCGCCGTCAGCCCAGAGCAGCCCAGAGCAGCCCAGAGCGTGGAACTCGCCGAGCCAGAGCACGATGCGGCGCCAGCTTGTAGGTAAGTCTCTCCCGTGGGGCCAGTGTGTTCTCCCGAGGTAACTCCCGTTGGGCCAGGTATCTCCCGTGCGCTGAGAGGGTGCGGTGGCGAGCAGAGCGGAAGTCGGGACTGTCGTCCGTCGTTGAGCGCTGTCGTTGAGGGGGTGGGACAGTGTAGTGTGCGTGAACCTGGAGTTACTGATGAGCTCCCCGTTGCGGGACGTCAGCAGGTGTGCGCCGCGTTTAGGTATGCAGGCCGGCCACGGGATGAATGGCTAGGGCGCCGCGACCACCCGGCGGACACACGCACCTGCAGCAGCAGGAGGCTCTCCCAGAAATACCATCGTGGCCTGCGCGGCGTGTGCAGCAACAGAGCGGCGCGTGGGGTTTCACACATGGTTACTAATAAGGGATGGGTGTGTGGGTGGCACGGGTGGGTGGGTGGGTGGGTGTGTGATATCTGATGACAACCGAACCAGGCATCCCATTGCAACTAGGGCTTTAAATTTCGCTTAATCTGGATTTTCAAGCTTCATTAATACGCGTAATTAAGCGTTTTACAATTAAGCATAACAAAACCCTTAACCGGGGGTCGCCGAGGGGGTCGCCGAGGGGTGGCCGAGGGGCGTGTAAGTACACGGTTTGCCACGCCCCCGTACGGCCCGTCCATAGGGCCAAATCCCTCGCCCGAACTGAAAATATTCAATACTGTGCACCTATACACTCAGCTGCATAAATAGCTTCCAACTCTATGGGTTTTCGTGAGACATTTAGCATATCCATTGGGCATCTTTTGCCATCGGTGTCAAAATTGGGCCAGAAGCCTGGCGTCAATGCGCCGCGTGGTAGTCTCAGCGCAAATGCTCGCATACAGGAGCTGAAGAAGGGCACCACCAGCGCTGTCGTGCCGCTAGGGTGGCTGCCCATTCTCCCATCGAAACCTTCCGGCTCCTGCAGCGAATGTGTTGGCGACCAGTTCATTATGCCTAAGGCGCAACCGATAGTAGTTTAGCCAGCGGGGACTGATTCCGCGGCCGGCGCTGTTGCGTGCCATGCCATGAGGTGGTGGCGTTACGTGTCTAAAGTGTAACTTACGTTAAACCGGGATTACGCCCTTTCAGGGGTCCCCCTGCTTAATTACGTGTTACGTTACACGTAATACGTAACGTGTAAAATGCTTAACACGTAATTCACAGCCCTAATTGCAACCCACCCACCCGCAGCCTATCTCCCGCCCACAGCGGCTTTTCCACATGCACGCCCGCACGCATGAGCACACGCGCCATCACCCACCTGTACCGCTTGTACAGGAAGCCGTAGACGGCCTTGGTGTGGAAGGCGGTGAGCTTGGTGCGCACGCGGTACATCATGGCGAAGCACACGAGCGGCGGTGCGAAGCAGAACAGCAGCACAGACACCACGCCCAGCGGCACGTACACCGTTAGGTGCAGCCCCGTGTAGCAGCGCATGTCCATGTCGCGGACCCCTGCGTGCGTGCGTGCGTGTGTGCACGCGTGCGTGTCAGCAGGTGGTAGGGTGGGCATGGTACCTGGGTGCCTAGCTGCACCGGTGCGAGTGGGCTGCTACCAAAATTGCGCCGTTGTGCGTGCAACGGCAGCAGGGCCACCCGCGTGTCTCACACAAACGTGCATAGGCGCACACAGGCAGGCAGGCACGGAAGCCCAGACGGCAGGACTCACAGTATCCCCACTTCCAGGCCGCCTGCTGGTTCTCAGGCACGGGCCCGGTGCCATCGTCGATGATGATACAGCTGAACACGCTGAGCGCCGCCTGCACGTGCGAACAAGGGGACACATGTGCGGGGCACACGTAAGGGACGCCCTTGGGAAGGGGACATGAGCGAGGCACGGCTGCGGGGGCCTGTGGGGCACTAGTGCGGTTGGATGGATGCACCAATGCGTGTGCCTGCCACATGCACGTCAGCCCCCCCCCGCTTGGGCTGGTGTTCACAACCCGCCCGCCCCTGCATGCCCACACGCCCGCCCGCCCACACCTGCGAAAGCGCCGGGTACAGCA
Source organism: Chlamydomonas incerta (assembly GCA_016834605.1). Taxonomy (NCBI): domain Eukaryota; kingdom Viridiplantae; phylum Chlorophyta; class Chlorophyceae; order Chlamydomonadales; family Chlamydomonadaceae; genus Chlamydomonas; species Chlamydomonas incerta. Next base: position 650,248 of record JAEHOC010000010.1, read on the forward strand.
CGAAGACCGCGACCTGCGCGAGCGTGTCGTCAAGGAGGCAGAGGAGGGTGTCAGTAGCTGCGTGAGCGCGGGTAGCACACGTACCCAAGCGGCACCATGGGTTGCGACTGGGTCACACAAAGCACTCCTTCCGTCTCGCCCTGCTGCCAACTCCCAGGCTCACCGCGCATCCGGCATCCCCAATCCACCCCAACCAACCACCAAGCAGGCAAGTTTCTCCCTCCATGTAGCCGGCGCCACGCACCCACGCACCATCATCACTATCCCCAGCTGGCTAGCCAGCCCCAGAGACTGGTCCACGTGCACCAGGGCCCTGTTGTTGGGCGTCACGCCGCTGGTGCTGCCGCGCAAGCTGCTCGGCACCTTGGCCACTCGCGCCACCGTCGACATCGCGGCATTCTTGAGCACCGACGCGCGCCGCACCAGCAGCGTCATGGCCGTGCCCGCGCTGGTGGCGCTGGCGCGCCGCATGGGCGTCATAGGCGCCATGCCGCCGGTGTTGCTGCGCTCTAGGCGATCGGCGTCGGCGCCGCTGCCCAGCGCGCCGCTGGCGCTGAAGCGGAGGCCGTGCCTGCCGCCGCTGGCGCCGACGCTGCTGCGCGGGGTCAGGCCGGTGCCCTGCTGGCGCGAAGACGTACCAATGCTGGAACGGCCACTCAGCGCACCGAACATGGACGCGAGAGAGAGCTTGTACTGCTGGCGGCTGCGGGCCGCGCTGATTGTCCGCGGCGACGCGGCACCCGCCGCGGTGGCGAAGGGCGAGGGCCGCTCCCAGGCAGACGGAGGGGCAGGAGTGTTGTTGCCCGATTCGGCTGCAATCATAGCCGCCTAGTCCGCCTCCTGCTGATGCAGCTGCAGCAGCTGCCGCGACGGCGCTGTACGCGATTCTTCAGCAGCCTCAGCATGCAGCTGCTGCTGGTGTGGCGGCTGCTCGGCCACGGTGTTGTGGTGTCGCTGCCCGGTCACCTGGCGGCGAAGGCTGTTCAGTAGGCTGCTAAGGACCCCGGGCGCCGATTCGCGACGCGATGTGCCGCCTGCGGCGCCAGGGCCGCCAAGGGGCGGCGTGGGCAGCCGCAGTGACGCCTGTTGCTGCTGGTATGCAGCTGGGAAGCCACAGACGGGCAGCCCAATCGCAGGTTCGGGTTCGGACGCCGACTCCATCTCGGGCGTCACCTCTTCCACCTCGCGCCACACGGCCCCATCGAAGCCGATCGGACCGCTGCCGCTGCCGCCAGCGCCAGGCGAGGACGGTCCAGCGAGGCCCGTGGCGCCATCCACTGCCGGCGGCCCTGCTGCTGCCGAAGTGGCGGCGCCGCCGCCGGGCATCCTGTCGGCGGCGCCCGATAGATGGGGCGTGCTTCGCTCGTCGTCAGCCTGCCCTCCGCCGCGCGGGCCGCCGCGAAGGTCCACGCTACCGGCTGCGGCACCGCCAGCAGGAGCTGCAGGCCCGCAGCCCGCCGCTGCATCGCCGCCGGCCTCCAGGTCTTGGCACGCGGTGGCGCCGCTGACTGCAGCTACTGTCATTGCCGCCCGCGGCACCGATAGGCGCGAGCAAAGCACCGGCCTGCTGCCCTGTGCTCCCCCACCGCCGAAGTAAGCATCACCGCGATCATATTCACCGCCGCTGGGCCTGTCGCCATTGGCGCGTGCGTAATCGTCATAGTCGCCATCGCCGCCGGCGCCGAGGCAGTCGTAGGCTTCCGTGGTCGCATCGGTGATTGCGGTGTTGCGGGTGGTGCGCTCGCCGTCCGTGAGGGAGGGAGGGTCCTCCACCACATCCAGGTCTGCCACACCGTCCAGTATGCGCTTGCGGGTGCTGCCCACAGAGCGCGGCATGGCGGGCGCCTTGCGCAGAAGCGCGCGGTGCATGAACTTGTAGCTGCGCGTGGGTGTATGTGTGGCGGGGGTGATGGATGGCGAGGGGCGTGAGAAAGTACCGCAAGCGAGAGCTGCCCATGCATCAACACGTGCACAGGCACCCAGTAGTCTGCATCGACACGTGCGCCTTCTGTCGGTCCGCATGCCCGCATGCCCCCTCTTGCTTGCTGCATGCTTGTTAAGACACACGCATGGTCATACTTGCGCATGCGAATGCCATACCAGCGCACACGCACGCACGCACGCGCTCACCGCAGGGACCAGAACACCAGGCTCATGGCCGCCACGGCGCAGGGGCTGACCAGGTTGCCCAGCAGCTGGGCCTGTGTGTGAGTTCCGGGTCGCGGGTGGAGGACGTGGGCGGGGACGCACGGCTGGCGGTCCGACACGCGCTCGTATTGTTACGTATGCACGTGCAGTGTGCGTCGCCACAACATGCATGTGTGCGTGACTCCATCCGCCCACCACACGTCCACGTGCCAGCCCTCACTACCCGCTGCTCACCTGCGCGCGGGCGGCGCTGCTGCCCCAGGCGACCACGCAGCCGTAGTTGAAGGCGATGTAGGCCTCGGCGCCGGTGAGGGTGCTGATGGTGCCCTTGAAGAAGTCGATGGTGGCCGGGTAGTTGACGTTGAGGCGCGTGAGGATCACAAAGTGCTGAGCGTGCACGATGATCACCTGCGGCGCGCGAGAGTTGGGTTGGGTTGGGTTGGATTGGCGGGTGCTCAGTCAGACAGACCGGCAGATCGGCAGGCAGGCAGCAGGGTTGCTATGGATAGCGAGCTGCTGCGGCCGCGGTTGTGGATGTACACGGCAGGACTGTGAACACGGGCCTAAAGGAAGCAGCACGCACGGCGGTGCGCGCGTCCCGCCGTACCCACCCTTGCAGCAGAGACATCGCATGCGTACGGATGCGATCGAGTGCCTCTCCCTCAACGCCCCGCCCCAGCAGCCCCTCCAATCACCCCACCGCGGCCGCCCGTATTGCCGCGGTGGGTGCTGCCTCCGGTGCGGCCTGCTGGCAGTAGCAGCAGCCACCTAGCCACCCACCTTGAGGATGTCTCCGGTGCTGGCGGCGTCGTCGTCCTCGCTCACGTCCATGTTGGCGAACACCGTGTAGATGATGAGCACCAGGTTCACGGCTGCAGCAGGCAGCAGCAGGCAAGAGGGCAGGCATGGATGCAGTAGCAGGCAGTAGCAGGCAGGTAGGCATGCGCGCGGCGGGCGCAGTGCGGTGGGTGCGGCGCTGCAGTACGTTGCGGTTGGGCCGGCCCGCGTTAACACTACTGTCAAGCCCACCATGCACCCCTCTGCCTTATCTCGGCGTGCGTACGGCACGCAGGCAGCAGCGCTCACCGAAGGCCAGGACGCCCAGGCCGATGGTTCGGTCCAGCGGCGGGCAGTTGTTGCAGTCAAAGTCGGCATTGATGACATAGCCGGGCGCGCAGGCCGCGCACAAGTTGCCTGTGGCATGCGGCAGGTGACGTCAGCCGCCACATGCAGGATGGAGGCGGAAGGCGCAGTCAAGGAGCTGGGACGCAGGCACGGGATTCTGGGGGTAGCCGCCACGCGGTCGGGAAGCCAACGTCATGCCCTAAGACGCTCTAAGCTTGCGTGCGCAGCGGCATCAATGCTGCCTGCTGTGTGTGTTTGAAAAGGAAAAAAGCCCGCCCAGAGCGTGTGCGTCTGCACACGACGGCTCACCTGTGTAGCCTTCGGCGCACAGCTGCGTCATGTAAAAGTTCACGGCACCGCCACCTGCCGCCATGTCGCCGCCACTGGCGACAGCAGCAGCAGTAGCCCCACCAGCGCCCGCGTCGCCGGTGACCGGCCCGATCTGCCACAGGAAGCACGGCCGCTCCTCCCCCTCCTCATTCTGCGCTGCAGAGACACCGCTACTGCTGCTACTGCCTCCACTGCTGCTGACGTTGCTGGCGCTGCTGCGCCAGGCCGCGAGCACGGCGGCTCCGGGGACGGCGCTTGCGTACCAGGCGCGCTGGCAGTTGACCAAGCTTTTTGTGCGCTGGTCGATGTAGGTGAGATCAGAGCCGATGGAAGCCGCGGACTTGACGGAGGCGGAGGCAGGGCTTGCGTTGGGGTTCAGGTCGCAGGCGGTCGGGTTGGGGCAGCGGTGGATGCGCGAGCTGTTGGCGGCAGAATGCCAGAAGCCGGGCGCGGGCACCACCACCGCGGCGCCGGGGCTGCGGGCGCAGCAGAAGACACACACACACACACACACACACACAGTAAACATGAGCGAGGTCTTGTTGGTGGCAAAGGCGAACGCGCTTCAGTGATGATGCGCGTGCGGGCAGCGCCCGGCAGACGGCACATACGAACGTATGTGCGGGTTGGTTAGACGTGCCCGCCGCCCGCACAACCCCCCTGCACGCATGCTCGCGCGCGCGCACCAGAATGCGTTGTCGGGGCAGTTCACGCAGGAGGAGCCCGCCTCCGCCACCACGCGCGCCGCGGATGCGGTCAGGTTGGCGGCGCCCGCCGCGGTGGCCTCGGAGTAGCCGGGCAGGGCGCTGTAGGCCGGGCGGCGGTCCAGCAGCAACCCCACCTGTGGGCACGTGTTGCGAGCAAATGCAAGTGTGTGCAAGCACGTAGGTGTTTCAACGCAGGATCACACACGTAACGGGATGGTGTAGCGGGCCAGCGTGTTGGCAAAGCCAGACCGCGATTGATGTGTGAAAGGAGCAAGCACATCCGCCGTGCGCGGTGTCATTATCAACGCAGCCACCGCATCAGCAGTATGCAAGGAAGGAAGCGCTTGCTCCACCGCACACGCACGCATGCGCACGCGCTACACGCACCTGCCCCGAGTCGCAGGAGCGGCAGGACGTCCAGCTGGCCACCTCGGACACCACCGTGAAGCGCGAGTCCAGCGTCTGGCCCAGGTGGCAGGGCTGCAGGTGCAGACCCAGCGCCAGCTCCTCAACCTGCGCGGGTTTGATTGGGAGCCGCCGCGTAAGGCTTGTGCGTGCGCATGTGTGTGAGCGCACGGGGCAGGCAGGCAAAGTGCCAGTAGGCATCGAGCAGGGAAACGGGGACCGCAGGCAATCGCTCGCTCAAGGCGCATAGATGTGGGCTGGGTGATACTACTGCAGGTGCAAGTGGACGCCGCAAGAGAACATGCGACAGGCCCGTTGGGCCTAGCTACGCACCGTGTACTCCACACCCGACACGTTGACGAAGAGCGCGTAGCCGCCGGGCCAGCCGCGCAGGATGACGCGGTTCCACATCGCCGCGCCACGCTCCAGCTTGAGCGTGAGGCCCTGCCCCGACTGCGAGCCGCCAGCGCCCGCGTCCACGTTCACAAACAGCGGGTCGCACCAGGCCACAGCGGCCGCCCGGCCGCCGAGGCCGGTTGTGTTGGTGCTAGGGGCAGCGGCGATAGAGGACGAGGCACAAAGCGCGCCGAGGTCGTGGAGCGTCAGGTTGCTGGTGTGGCCGCCGGGCGGCAGCGCGCGCGCAGCCAGGCTGGCGGAGTAGGGGTAGGCGGCTGCGGGGCAGCAGAGGGTGCAGCGGGGCCAGGCGCTTACGGGGGTTAGATGGCAGGTGGGGGAGGGGCAAGTAAGTAAGGGGCAGACGTGGTTGCGTACAGGCACGCGCGCACGCACGGAGAGTCGTACGTGCACACGTGCAAACATACTGGTGCCGGGGGACGGACAATTGCCCGCCTGCTGCACGGCCTGATACTGCTCGGCCCGCACGCACCCACTTCACGCACCCGACGTGACGTCGCGGCCGTTGACGTCTACCAGTTGCACCGACAGCGAGAACGGCGCCTCCACCGGCACGCTGAGTCCTGCGCTCGCGTCGCACAGCGCCGCCGCGCTACTGCCTCCACTGCTACTGCTACTGTCGCTGCTGACGCTGCCTCCGATGGGGTTGCCGACGACCAGCTCGCACGGCGCAAACAGCCGCAGCCGTACGGGCGGCAGCTCTAAAAAGGCGCCTCCGTGCCCCGCCGCCGCTGCGGCGTCGCTGCCGTCAGCCGCCAGCGGCGTGTGCGTGCACTGCAGCAGCGCCGCCACCACGTCGCTGGCGCCCTGTGAGGCCAGCGCACCGGCGGCCGACGCTGTTGCGGCTGCTGCTGCCGCATCGCCACTGGGTGCGGCGTTACCGCCAGCGCTATCAGTGGCGGCATAGTCGCACGCGGCGTATACGGCGGCCATGTCCGAATGCAGGAGCCACAGCGGCGCTGCGGAGGCCTGCGGGGCAGACAGATCAACGTATGTTTAGTTGCAGTTGGGAGTGTTGCAGGGCGTTAGAAAGAGGTAGAGCGAAGCCGGACTGAACGGCCCCGGCACCCATTGCAACGACCCGTCACTGAAGCCACAAGGACGAAGCTTTCTGCGGCCGGCACACGAACGCACCTTGCCATCCTCCGCGCTCAGCGGCAGGGCCGAGTCCCGGACCAGCAGCGGCGCGCACCAGTCATCGCCCGCGGCAGAGCCTCCACGGCTGCTGCCGCCGCCCCCACTGCCGCTGCTCAGCGCGGACAGCAGTGAGATGGAGGCGGTCACGGCGGCGGCCTCCGACACCTCGCCAGCGCTCCTGGCTGCCGCCAGCAGCACGCTCGTCAAGGACATCGACTCGGCCAGCCAAGCCGTCCCCGCGGCCGCTCCGCCACCGCCGCCGCCAGCGCTGCTGCTCCTCCAACGCTGCCGCGCCGGGCAGCTCTGTGTGGACGCCAGCGCCGCACCCGACAGCGCCCGGTTGGTCGCTGCGAAGCTGCTGCCCACAACCGCCAGCGCGACACCGTCTCCCACGAACAGAGCGCCGCCACGGCCCACAGTGTTTGCGCTCTCCACGCCCACCGACAGGCCCCCGCCCTCGGCCGCGGCGACGGCTCCGTAGTCGAGCTGCGCCAGCTGCGCGCGGCTGGGCACGGCGCTGTTGTTGTCAAAGCTGGAGCGCAGGATGAGCGCCACAGAGAGCGCCGCCGCGCCGGCGGCGGTGGGCGCTGCGGCGTCAGCGGCGAGCAGGCCGCGGGCGCTGCTGGCGAGCAGCTGGCGCCTGCTGCCGCCGGAGCCGGTGGCAATCGTACCAGTGCCACTGCTGCTGCTACTGCCGCTGGTGACGGATGCCGCCGCTTCCGGCTGCTCCTGCGCCGCGGCGGATGCGTCCTCAGCAGCCAGGTACAGCCCCGCCCCCACCAGCGCCTCATTGCCTCGCAGCTCGCAGCCCTCCACCACCGCCACCCGACAGCCCAGCAGCGCTGCGGCGCCGCCCAGTGTGGCGGCGCGGCCGCCGCGCAGCGCGCTGCCGTGAAGTCGGACCAGCTCGCAGCCCACCGCCGACACGGCGCCTCCCGCGCCTGCACGGGCTGTGTTCGCCTGGAACGAGGAGCTGTCGAACACGGCCGTCCCGAGCTCGCCCACATGCACGCCTCCTCCCCGTGCGCCGGCCACGTTGCTGAGGAAGCTACAGCCCGTCGCCAGCAGCCCGCCTGCGCCGCCAGACGCCTGACCACAGCTGCCGATGTTGGCATTTTTGCCTTCGGCTGCTGGAAGCTGCAGGTAGCAGACGGCGCCGCCATCTTGCTTGGCTGCGTTGTTCGCAAAGCCGCCGCCGTCAACCTTCACCCTTGCGCCTGCCGACAGCTGCAGCCACACCGCGCCGCCCGAGCCCGCCGCCGCGCAGGAGGCGAATGAGCTGTTCACAATCACCGCCCATCCGCTGCCTCCGCTGTTGGTGCTGCCACCGCTGCCGGTGCTGCTTAGCAGGTCAAGCAAGACGGCCCCGCCGTCGGCGGCAGTGCTGCGGCTGCTGGTGGAGTTAGTGCGGGCCAGGTGCACACCGGCGCCGGCCGCCCGCACCGAGACTGCGCCACCAGCCGCGGCCGAGGTGTTGGAGAAGGCCGAGTCCGTGACCGACAGCAGCAGCGTGGGGTCGGCCAGGGCTGCGGCAGCAGTGGCACTGCCGCCAGGTACGGCAACCGGCTGGAAAGACTCCAAACCTGCAGTACAAGGTACGGACAGGGGGTTGATTTGAGGGAGGTGCTGTGCAGCGCGGTTTGGTGTTCATGGGACCACTGCGCACGTGTGTTGCAAGCCTGCACTTTATCGAGCAAGCCAATGCCACGCGGCATGTCTCACAAATGCGGTCCTGCTGCAGGCTGCGCTGCCGGGCCCCGGACGAGCCCGTTGTGCCTCCCGCCGCAGAGAAGGTTTCGTCGTCAGTGCCTGCACCGACAACAGCCCAACAGCAAACGTGGGCGTTGGCTCCAGACCATCATCACCACAAGCAGCCGGCAAGTGTTGCGTGTGTGTCGCGGTTCAGGCCTGACACACGCACACACATGCGCGCGCATACGCACAGCGTCTCACCTTCGACCAGCGTGCCCCACACCGCCAGAGCACCGCCCTCGGCGGTTGCTGTGCTGCCCTCGAAGGCCGCACGCGCCACCCGCACCGCACACAGGAAGACAGCCATGTCGCCGCCGCTGCCCCCGTTCCCGGCGTTATCGCGGAACGTGGCGTCCTCCACCTCCACCGAGCACTCCTGCGGCCGCGCCGCACCGCTGCCGCTGCTGCTACTGCTGCTGCTACTGCCGGCGGTCGCGGCCGCCAGCACTCCATCCAGGCGCTGCTGCCAGACGAAGATGGCACCACCGTAGCCCAGAAACCCGCTCACGGCGGACTGCTGTTGCCGGAAGCGAGACACGCCCTGCTGCCGCCCCGCGCGATTGGCCTCAAACGCCGAGCCGCCCCGGATGCGCAGCGAGATGCTGCCGGGAATGAAGGTGCTGCTACTGCCGTCCACCGAGCTGTTGCCGCTGCTGTTGCTCCTACCACTGCTGGTCAGGCCAACCGCGGGCGCTGACTGGGCATTGATGACGTAAAACACGCCGCCCCCACCCCCTGCAGCATTGGCAACGAAGGCCACGCTTCGCACATCCAGCTCCGCACGGCTGCAGGCGCTGCTGCCAGCGCTGCTAACGGCAGGGCCTGAGGTGCGTACGGAGATTACTCCACCGTCCATCTTTGCGCGATTGAACTGGACCGTCGCGTTGTATAAGGTCAGGCGATTCACGGCTGCGCTGCTGCATGCGCCGCTCCCGCCGGCTGTTGCATCCGGGGAAACGCTGCTGCTACTGCCGAGCAGCAGCACGTTCGACTCCTGTGGACGCCAGTCGACAGCAGTGGACAGCAGTGATCAGCAGGTTGTGGCGGGTCACGGCGGCAGGTGCGCAGTGTGTAAGTGGCGCTCGTAGGGCCTGCTGCTGCACCTGTGTGCCTAAGCGATTAACGGCAAGCAGGGCATGCCAGCCCCCGCCAACCCACACGGCCGCAAGCACGGCGGGCAGGCACCAGGCAACCGCCGCACCACCACCAGCAGCCGCGCCACTGCACGCACGCACCTTTGACACGTACACGACTCCTCCCGAGCCGCTCAGCGCCTCGTTCCCCTCCACCTGCACATCCTCCAGCTGCAGCTGAGCTGGCAGCCGGTCCAGCCACACCACGCCGCCGTGCACCTGCGCGCTGTTGCGGCTCACACGCGAGCCGCGCACCACCAGAGACGAAGCGACCAGCGCGCCGCTGCTGGCGCCGACGGCGGCGCTGGCAGCTGCGCTTACGTTGCTGTTGGCGCCCGTCCCGGTGACGCTAGTAACGCCGGCCGCGTCTGCCGCCGCGGGAGCTGCTGCTGCTGCAGCGCTGGTGCCGGGCGCCGCAAACACGCCCCCGTTTCCGCTGAGTGCGCGGTTGCTGTCGACGCTGCAGTTGACAAGCTCCACGCTTCCAAACTGGGTCCCCGCAATGAAGAACACCCCGCCCTCGCCCGCACTGTTGTTGGAGACGGAGGTGTCCCACAGCCGGCCGCTGCGCACGCTGGCGAGCGCGCTGAACACGCCTCCCCGTGCCCCGGCGCTGTTGCCCTCGAGCGCGCTGCTGGTCACATTGAGCGACGCGAATGCGCCGGCGGCGTGCAGCACTCCGCCAGACACTCCGGCAGCATTGGTCTGCACCTGGGCACGACCAGAGAACTCCACGCTCCCCACCGCCGAGCTCAGCAACACCGCGCCCCCATTCTGAGCGGCCGAGTTGTTGCGCAGGGCAGCGCCGCCCCAAACCCGCACGCTGCCCACGGTGCCGGCAAACCACATGCCGCCGCCGGATCCTGCGGCGGCATTGCTGCAGACACAGCTGCGGTTGTTCACCGCGACCACGTCCACGGCGCCGCCGACGCGGATGCCGCCTCCGTCGCCGGCCGCCCGATTGCTCTCAACGCGGGAGGTGTTGCTGACGATGATGTTTGGCATGCTCCCCTCCACTGCAATCGCCTGTGCGATGTGTGGCGTGTGCGCAGTGTGTGTGCGAGCGTGTCCGGTTGTGCGTGTGTCTATGTAAGTGTTATCCACAGTAGTAGCTTTCATGAGCCAATCAAGGCCGGCCGTCCCAGGGGCCGCTGGCAGCGTGCCGACGTAGGCAGACCACATTCTATGTGATGGCGACCAGATAATCCGTTTCACCTGGCACGCCACGCGCCCACCCGTGCACACGCACCACTCACCCCGCCATGCAAGCCCGCAACGTTGTCGGAGATGGCGGCCGCCTCCGTCAGCAGGAACGAGCCCAGGTCCTGCCGCACGAACACGGCACCCCCAGACCCGGACAGCGCGCGGTTGCCCCGCAGCGCCGCGCCGCCCGTCACCACCATCTGCTCCACGTTACCCTCCGAATTGAATGCTGTGCGTGCATGTTATTAGGCACGGTTGCAGTAGGGTAAGCGGCAAGTTAGTCATGGGAGTGAGGTTGCGGTTGTGTGTGCGCGCGCTCGCATGTGCTTGTGCGTGTGTGAGAAAAAGAGTGAAATCGTGTGTCTGTTTGTGCGTGTGCGCGCGTACGTAAATGCGGGCGTTGGCACAGCAGGAGCTGAGTCGGCGGTACGCCATGCATAAACGGCAGCACATAGGCGTATTGCGGTGGCGGCGGCGCTCACCTCCTCCGTCCTGCGTGGCGTTGTTGGAGTGCACGGCGCTGGCCTCTGCCAGCGTGATCATCTTCAGTAGCCCGCCCACGTACACGGCCTAGAGCGAGGTGCGTGGGGGTGAAGCGGCGCGGCGGTGCTGGGTTGGTCCAGGCGGCAGTACAGTGGCAGGCGGCAGGCAGGCAGCACACCGCCAGCACGACGCCCATCAACACACGCCCTACCCTACCAGCACCAGCCAGCAGCACACGTAACGCACCCGCCCACACCCACGCAAGTGCATCCACCCCGCCGCCAACTTACTCCTCCGTACATGCCGCTGTTACGCGACAGCACGGCCCGCCCGCTGAGGGTGATGCTCTCCAGCAGGCTGAAGACGTAGATGGCGCCGCCGTACCGCGCCGCCCGGTTGCCCGAGACTGACGCGTCGTCCGACAGAATCACCTTCCACACGTGCCAGGTGGAAACAGCGCCACTGCAAGATGAGGAACGCGCCAATGCGGTAACTCAAAACAGTTTCAGCTTCATTGCACGCGGACGCAAGGGAGGTCGTCAAGGCCTAACAAGCGCGCATCCAAACGATGCGGCGCTAGCTAGGAGGGCAAGCGCAGCAGTACTCCTCACTGGAGGTGAAGGGAAGCGGCGTGCACGTACCCCACTCACCCGCGCCTGCTGCTTGCCTCCGGACAGCCCTGGGCAGCCCGACTCACCCATTGGAGCTCGCGGTGTTGTTAGATAAGGCCGAGCCGCTGGTGACGGTGAAGGTGAGGATGGAGAACGAGCCGTACATATAGCCACCGTTGCCTGCACGTGTGCGCGGATGCGCACAGGAATTGCACGCATGCGGCTGTCATCTGGGGCAGGTTCACTGCACGTTCATACGTTCATGGCTAGCCTGCTTTCCAGGCCGGCGGGAAGCCACCCGCGTCGGAGCCACTCACACGCACACACACACATGGCCCAGCAGCCACACACTATACGCCACAACGCACCCGCCGCGTTCTCCACCGCCATGGAGCGATTGGAGATGGTAAGGGCGCCCACACCACCCTCGATGTAGAGCGCACCCCCCGCATCCTTAGCTGCGTTGCCACGCATCTCACTGCCGCCTGCGGTGTGTGTGATGAAGCAGAGATTGTCCTGAACATAGAGGCTGTGTACCGCGTTCGTGTGCTGATCCAGAATCAATGGCCGCTGGTGGCCCGGGTTTACGATCCAGGGTTGGCCGCTGGTGGCCCGGGTTTACCATACACGAACGCGTGACAATATGCTGTATGGGGAGGCCCACATGCGCGCGCGCGCATGCGCATACCTGATAGCAGCACTGTCGTGGTGTAGCGGGAGCAGTACAACGCGCCGCCCGAAACCGCGGAGTTGCGGCTCATGGTGCTGTTGTTGATGACGACTACGTTCAGGATACTGTTGTTCACATAGACAGCGCCGCCTGCGGGTGGCAGCAGTTCATCAGGCACGGCAGAACCACGTTGCCGGCGGCATGCATGCATGGAGCCAGCCATCGACCAGGCTGCAGGCGGTGACCACGGGCAAAGCAGGTGCCGCCGTAAAACCATCGGCCTCATGCCGTCACCGTCATGAGCTGCTGTCGTGCCATGCGTCTACCATATCCGGCCCCGCCGCGGGCCTCCCGCCCTCTCACCCAGGATGGCCCTGTTTCGCTCCACGATGCTGCCGTCGCGCACCGTGATCGTCTCCGCGCCATTCTGGCAGGCCACGCCGCCGCCGTTTCCATCCATCGCCGCATTGTCGCTCAGCGCGCTGCCGCGCGCCAGCGTCAGCCTTGCGATGGCGCCGTTGGTATAGAGGCCGCCGCCCCAGGACCCCGTGTTTTCCACAATGCCGCTGCCGTCGGTCACCAGCAGCGCGCCCGTGTCCGTGTCCACATACACGCCCCCTCCTTTCTTCTGTGCGCTGTTGCGGCGCAGGAAGCTGCCAGCGGACAGGGTGAGTGCGGACAGCCGCGTCACCCACACGGCGCCGCCTTGGACTGCCGAATTAGCTTCCATGATGCTTGCGCTGCTCAGGCTGAGGTTGGCGGGCACGCCGGTCGCGAAGACAGCGCCACCACGGCCGCCGGCCGCGTTGCGCAGCAGGCGACTGCGGCCGGTGAGTTGCACCTGCGTCGCGGCCGAGGGGCCCAGCGGCGCCAGGTACAGAAGGCCCCCGTCCGCTTGGGCGGTGTTTGACTCCGCGGTGACGGCCGACAGCACCATCGCAGCCTGCACGTGCGTGCAGTGACGAGGCAGGCAGGCAGGCAGGGTGCACGCTCATCAGCAGGTGGGGGCACGTGGATGGGCATGGCACGCACCCATCCGACCGCCGCCCCCCAAGTACGCACCTGAGGCACGTTGAACACGGCAACGCCGGCGCCGCAACCGCCCTCGTTGCCTCGGAACGTGCTGTCCTCCATCCACACCGCCACGCCGACTGGCCTGCCGGCAGCAGCGGACGCTGACGATGCAACCACCACAGCCCCAAAGCCCGGCGCAGCCGGCTCCTGCTGGGCCGCGGCGTCTGGGGACGGGCTCCCCCGAGGGCACTGCAGCCCGTTGCCCGCGGACAGGACCTGGTTACCCTCAAACGTGGAGCCCACCAGAAGCACGGTTGAGACGGGTGGCACAAGCGAGGAGGAGCCGGATGCGGCAGCCTCGGCGGTTTTGGCTGCCGCAGCCGTGCCGCGGCCTGCACCAATGCGCAGGCACGCCCACCCCTGCGCACCGCGCACCCCCGAGCAGCGCAGCCCATCCACCCTTGCACTGTGCACGCCATCCAACTGCACGGCGCCGAACACCGCAGCCCGCGAGCTACTGCTACTGCCGCTGCCAGCGATGCTGCTACTGCCGTTGCTACTGCTGCCGGAGCCCAGCAGGCGCGACAGGGTGACGTTCTCAAGTGATGCGAAGGCGCAGTCAACGCATAGCAGCAGCGGCCCCACGGCGCTCAGCGGCAGCCCGCTCAGCTCCGAGTCCACGATCCGCAGGTGCGGCGCCCCCAGCACAGTCAGCCCCCAGTCCTCTGAATCGGCTGCTGCTGCTGCTGCTACTGCCGCCGCTGCCGCCGTGGCGGCTGGCTGGCGGGACAGCGCCACGACCTGTGCGCCACGCACGGACGCCCCTGACGCCTGCAGCAGCACTGTCAGAGAGCGGCCCAGCTGCAGCTGCAGCGGCGCCACTGCGGTGCCGCCGCTGCTGCTTGTCGCTCCGTCGCCGGCAGTCCAGCAGTCAATGCTAGCCGAAGCGCCGCCAGTGGCGGCAGCGCCGCGGATGGTAACGCGGCAGCTGTGGCTCCACGGAGGCATCTGCAGCTGCAGGGTGCGCACCATGGGCGGTGCGGGCGGCTCCGGCGGGCTGGGGGGCGGTGGAGAGGGCGCCGGCGGGGCACCCGGAGGCGGTGACGGCGACGGCGGTGCGGCGGGAGCTGCGGTGCAAACATCGGCGGCCGGAAGGCGTTGCAAGCTACGTGCGCCTCAAGGGACTAAAAGGACACAACATGGCATCATATCACATTGTGCGCGAGCCACCTAGCTAGATAGCCCCGCTTGCAAGTGTAGCAAGCAAGCAAACGAGCAACGGGCCTCAACAAGCGCTGCTCGCGGCTGCTCACCGTCCTCGGGGCAGGGCGGCCGCGGCACGCCGTCCTCGAACCATAGGAAGCTGCGGCGCTCGGTGAACGCCAGTCGCACCGCGTCGTGCCAGGCGCTGGGGTCGGCGCAGGTGCGGTCCTGCACCTGCAGCATCAGGGCCTGGCCGGCGCTGAGCAGGACGGGTGGTTCCAGTTCGATGTACAGCTGTGGGTTGGTGTAGCGCACGGACGGCTTGCAGTCCATCTGCAGCGCGTTGCGGCCGGAGGAGCGGCTGCCGTCCTGCGCACGCAAGGGGCCGAATGGTGGCAATCGAGCGAAACGCCGTCAGCGCCAGGCAGCGCACACGCGTGGGCGGGTGCGTCGAGGTGCCTTCACGGCCCATGTCCACAGGTGCACCTGCGCCGCCCCATGCGCACGGGTGCCACTCGGGCAAGTCCCTAGAGAGTGCGTGAGTCCAAGCCCCTTGACCACTGTATTGGCATCATGTGACATATATAATGGTCCCTGAACGGTCCCGGGGCATAAATTCGAGCGAGAGCCGAAGTCGAAATGCTAAACGTCGCGGTCGCCAGGACTGAACAGAATTCGCCCGACGCTATCAGGATTTCATCTATGGATGGAACTAAGTTGACAGCACTTGGGCTAGGCCCAAAAAACCGCCTATGCGAGATATGGGCTTCGGTCAATTTCCCGACTTGAGCCTCGACCAACGTGTTTTAGTCCTCTGTCGATCGCTATTGGTCATTGATGCTGTTAAATATGTTCCTACAAAAAGGCGGCATCTAACTCGTGCGGTAGGATTTGCCCCGGGCGACGCCCGGCGCGGTGGCGCCCTCTGCGCGTGCGGGTTTGGCTGGTGAAATGCACCCCCCGGACGGCGCCGTACGACGCCTAGGATACAACTCGTTCAAGGCTCCAACCGTGCATTGCTATGTCAAGCACCCTTGAACGCACAGATCTGAAGGTGCTACCAGCGCCTCAAAGATGGGGCAGCGTCTGGACTCAGCCCAAACCGGGAGTGGCACCCGGGTGCGCATCCTAGCCCTTATCGATTCGTTCACTCAATGCCGCGCGCCCGCCGCTCGCTCACCGGCAGCTCATACACCAGGCGGTACACCACGTCCAGTGGCCTCTGCGCGGCGTCGCCCACCATGAGCTCCTTGGTATACCTGCGCGCACGTGACGTAGGGGCGGCGCAGCCACTTTGGCAAGCACACGCGCATGGCACATTGGCACGCACGCACGCACGCAAGCCCATGCACACATGCACGCACGTCCAGCAGCAACCTCATCAATCCATCCCCAGGCAGACAGGCAGGCAGGCAGAGGCACGCACCAGGGGCAGGAGAACAGCGCGCTCGCGCACACGCCGGACTCAGCCATCCGGCTGACGTTGCCGGCCTTCTTGCAGTGCGCGTACATGCCCACCACAGGCGGGTCGCGGTCGTTCACCTGTGGGGACCGAACAGGGGATAGAGGCATGGGGTGAACGGGGGCGGCGCGAGCATGCGCGAGTGGATGATGAGCTAGCGAGGCTCCAAAGAAAAATGCGGGAACGGATCAAGATGCCGCCACGCACGTAGCTGCATTGCACTTACAAAGGCGACTCCGCTGCCGCCAGAGTCCTGTTGCTGCGGCGAAGGCGAAACTCCCGCGGTGTCGTTACCGCCACCAGCAGTGCCAGCCGGCGGTGGCGGACTAATCACCGGCGGCGGCGGGGACGCGCCTGCAACAACATGCAAATGCAAGCCACACCCAACCTCGTCACATCACGTAGCTGCGGTGCTCCTTGGTTGAACGCTGCCCAGCACAAGCAGCCAAAAGCAAATCCCGCCCAGCGCTTTGCCTCAGCAAGTCAAGCCCAACCCACCTGGCGGCGGGGGCGCGTCCGGCGCAGTTGGGGGCGGCGCAGCTGCACCCCCCTCTGCATGCCAGCCCGGCGGCGCGTCCCGCAGCAGGAAATCGGACACCAGATGCACCACCGCCCGCGGCGGGCCGTCCAATGGGTCGGCCACGAAAATGTCTGTGCCCAGCACCTCCACGGTGTTGTAGGGGCCCTGCGTGCGTGCGTGCGACGTGTGCGTTCGTATGTATGTCACTGGCACGCGCGGATGAGAGAGAGAGAGAGAGAGAGAGAGAGCCGGATGCACAACTAACTGGTTTGAGTTCAGGGTCCCGCGTATGGTGCGTGATGTGCTGCCACCCTGCCTTGCGACCGCCATGCCTGAGCCTGCCTACCTCTCCAATCCCCCCCTCCCCCATCCCGGTGCCACCACGGCCGCCACGGCCCTGTCCCCACCATATCGCCCACCCGCCCACACCACCGCAGCCGCACGCACCTGCACCGTCACGGCGCCGGTGACGTTGTCCACGTGCATAACCACGTCGTACGTCAGCTGCAAATCCACGCTATTGGTGCCGGTGCGCATGGTGAGCCCTTCAGCAAACATCCTGGCCGGCACCAACTTGTCGATGATGATCTGAGCCACCATGTCCATTGCCACATCCAGGGGCGTGCTCTCCAGCTTGGCGGCGAGCGCATCAATGGCCCTAATGGGATAGGTAGGTGAGTGGACGCGTGGGCGGTGTGCGCGTCAGGGCGCTTACGGGTAGGAGGCGGGAGGGTAGGGTCTGTGCCGCCAGCCGTGTGCCAGCTGTGAGCAGAAACGACTGTACAGCACGTTCACTGCTGCAGGGCCGAGGCAGCAGGGTGCGTGCGATGCAAGGAACGGTGCATGCCACGCCACTCACTCTGTGCGCGGCGCGAAGAGTGTGAAAGGGAGCTCGTTGGGGATGACGCCGATGAGGGAGGCGCCCGATGCCGCCATCACAGCGTGCTCCACCGTCGCAATGCCGGCCAGCTCAGGGACCTGCTCAATCACCTGCATGGCACGACGGCGGAAGCCGGACAATGAGGCGTTTTCGCGCGAGCAACAGCAGCAGGCGGGGATTGCGGGAGAGTGAAATGAGGCGGCAAGGCTAGAGCATTATGACGCCTCGTCCACTGCGCTTTGCCCTGCTCACCTCGTAAAGGCTCCGGAAGGTCTTGCCAAATGTCATATTCTTCCGCACGACGGGAGGTGGCAGCGGTGTGGCCGCAGCGGCACCGGGCACTGGAGAGCGCTGCTGCGGCGGCGGCTGTGGCACTGGTGGTGCTGGGCCTGCAGCAGGCTGATCAATCTGCGCGCGCTCCGGTGCAGGTGTGGGTGTGGCAGATGGTGGGGCTACCGGCAGGTTCGAAGGCAGAGGTCGAGGGCTCAGCGGCGGCGGGACTGCCGGTGCTGGTGCGGGTGATGGGCGCGTTGGCGGCGGCGTAGGGAATGGCGGCGGCGACTGCAGGCAGCAACAACATCAACATGCCGCACACGACACAGCAGGTTAGCAAGCACCGCCGCCTGGACAACGTTGCGGCGGGAAACCCTGCTGCTGATGCATTCGACATTGCGGTGCTGTATGGCGTGTGCTGTGCTAGTAGCGCTACCTGCTGCTGCGCGCCGGCGGCAGGGGGAAGGCGCGGGGGCGTCCGGGGGGCCGGCGGCGGTCGCGGCGGGCTGGATGGGCTCGGCGGTCGCCGTGGCGGCGAGGGCGGCGCAGGCGGTGACGGCGGGGCGGGCGGCGGCATGATGACGCCGTTCAGGGTCCACACACCCGACTGCGATGGAGGGTGCACGACAAGCCGCGATTTCACGGTCTATCCAGAACCGCACAAAGCTGCGTTGCAACACCACGGGCAGGTAAGCGGGAGTAGCCACCGCCGTCCATTGCGGCCATAAGCG
Organism: Chlamydomonas incerta; assembly: GCA_016834605.1. Taxonomy (NCBI): domain Eukaryota; kingdom Viridiplantae; phylum Chlorophyta; class Chlorophyceae; order Chlamydomonadales; family Chlamydomonadaceae; genus Chlamydomonas; species Chlamydomonas incerta. The sequence goes on from JAEHOC010000010.1 coordinate 668,449, forward strand.
CATAACCAGTTCCATGCCCGCTTCATTCCGCCTTACCTGCCCCGCCCGCACGGGCGTGTGCACACCAAATCCGTTGACCAGGGGCAGCGCCATGCTGTGCATACGGCCGGAGCAACAGGGAAACACGAGTTTGAGTACAATCAAACGCCCCATGCGTGTCCAGTTGCAAGACAGCAGTCTTTCTTCCTGCGCTCGTTGCATGCTGCACGCCGTACGGATGTTGTACTCACGTGGCGTTGTGCCGGACGCGAACGGTCTCGTTGGCCCAGCTCGTGAACACCAGCCCATCTGTGAGGCCTTGGAACGTGCTCAGGCCCACCCCCCACATCAGGTGCCGCTGAGGACGGGGGTGGGTGGATGGGCGGCGCCGGCGTCAGCCGTTGAGGGACGTGTGAGAGCACCCAGAATGGGTAGGAGTCAGATGTGTGTGCAGCAATGGGGCATTGCTGCCTGTGGCCTGCTTTTAGTAGTGGCTTCGCACATCCTGTCGGACCTGCGGCCACAAGCAAATCCAGCCGCAACCCCCGCCTTACGCGCGCACTCACCAGCCACAGGCGGCGGATGGCAGGCCCATTCGCTGCGGGGTTCATCACCAATGGCAGCAGGGAGGGATTCGACATCACCGCCTGCGCGCGCGGGTGCAAATAAACAAGGGGAAACTGTAAGTCAGGATTGGGGTAGCCTTCCATGTCGTCGAACGGCTTGTGACCAATATGTACGGGAGAGGCTACAGTTGCCTTAAGCTAAGTGGATGTACAGGGGGCTGGGTTTTGCACCCACCGTCGCGCTCGGTATGAAAGCTGTCGTGCGCGTGGCGGGGTCTTGCAGCAGCGCCACATCCTCATCCGTCATCGCATTACGCATGATCCCCCAGAGCGTGGCATCCAGGGCCGAGGCGAAGTAGTCGAAGAGGTTGGTGGCGGTGGCTGCGGCAGCAGGAGGTGAAGTGCCCAGGGGAGGGTGAAGTGCCCGTAGAGCGAGGGGAGATGAAAAGGCCAAGCAATCATGAGAACATGGGCATGCACACGCGCGTGGCGGCTTACAGTTGGTGTTTGTGGTGGGCACCTCCATGACGCCCGCCGGCAGCAGCAGACCGTCCGCCACCCACACCACCGCCTGTTTTAGTTGTGACACGGCCAGGGCAACACACGGCCGGTGTCACAGTGTCTCATCATGTGCGGCGGTGTAACGCTGGCTCTACAGGCGGAGAAAGATACCGGTACCACAGCCCCGCACGCGCGCAGGCACGCCGAGTGGGGCCGGCCTGGCTTGTCCTCACCTTGCCCACATACACGGGCCACTGCGCCCGTACGTGTGAGTTACCGCTGGCATCACTGACACCGCCAACCTCAGCTGTTGTTGCAGCTGCTGCAGCTGCTGGGGTAGACACCTTGAGCCACACAGTAGCGGCTGACCCCACCACAGACGCCGCCCCAGCCCCAGCCCACGACACCTCAACACTGCCGCCGTCTGCTGCTGTCTGCACCACGCGCCCCGCTGTTGGCGGCTCCCTTCCGCCGCCGCCATCGCCCCCTGACGGCGGCGGCAGCAGCACCACGTCTGGCAGCAGGTGGTTGGCCAACACTCGCCGCACAATCGCCAGAGCTGAGTCATTTGCGGGCAGGGAGCCGTTGGCAGTCAGAAGAGAACGCCACGTGTGGTCCGTGTTAAACACCGAGTACCTGAGGCACACACAAAGTGGCGCGGAATGATGAGCCGACGCAGGCGTAGCAGCACTCATACCGTGCCTAGGCGCAAGTATGGCACCCTGCCCAGCAGCTGCGGACGGAGCCGCTGCACTTGCCTGGGCCACAGCAGTGTGCCTGCAAACTCGGGGTCCAACAGCTGCGCCTTCAGCGGCTCCAGGCCCGGCGCGATGAGGCGCTCCCATAGCGTGCGGTTGGGGAAGGCGGCGAGCAGGTGGGAGTACACGTCGGAGGCCGAGCTGGCAGGGATGCTGGGTGTGGCGGCAGTGCCTGTGCCAAGGAGGGCGCAGACAAGTTTTTGAGATTCACAGTGACCGCGCCGCGACATCTCCTGCGACATTTCCATGAGAGCGAGTGGGCCGACTGGGCTGACACGCCCCAGGGGCTGCAGTCGCCCCCACGCACGCGCGCAGCCCGACACGCCGCACCCGTGCTCTGGGCGACTCGCCGGCGCCCAGATTCACCGACTACGCCCCAGCCATCCCGCGACAAATCATCGCGACGTACGACTCCATCATCACCCGCAGCTGCGTTCGGATTGTCAACAAAGGTTTCCACGGGTCGACGTCGCATGCGCATGAACTGCTTGCAGCTCACGACGACACCACGAGCACCGGCACATGCTTAAAGAACAACCGTGAGGCATTCACCTTGACATGGCGGCACGTTGAAACTCAAGGTAAGGCAAGCTAGAACCACAGAGGCCAGCCAATGAGCGACCCGATGTTGCCCACAAGCGCCGCGCTGCATCGCGTCCGGCCCAAGGCGACTAAGGTTGAAGTAGCATGCTGGAGCCACGCCACCACACTGGAAACAAGGAAAGCACCAGAAAGAGAACGGCTCAGCCACAGAGAGGCTGCAGAGCCGTAGGGGCCTGTTCCATTAAAACAAATGTTCAGCTATGCTTCAACTAGTGTGAGTCGCGACCATGGGCCACGGCGCCAGAAAAAGTTGTGAGCTACGACCAATGAAGTCGCGTGCAGATGAGCAGGCGCTATATGCATATATAAAATAAACTGGTTAAGCCGTCGTTCGGAGGCAGTAATAGGTAGGAGCGCCGGATTCATTTCACCCTGCCCGTCAAATTTCCCGAGGTACGTTTACATATTAAAGATTTAACGAGGAAGCAGATCCAGCCCTGAGTACCATCAATTCATGGGTGAGCTTGCGGACTGAGGCCGGCGAGAGCCGCGCCTCGACTTCTGCACTCGCAGTCGCGCACCGGCGTGAGCTTTTACCTGGTTGATTGCCTTCATATTTTTGCTTTGCGTGAACAATACCCATCGTGATCTCCAAGAGTCAGACTTTGGATTTCGCCGGCCAAACCCGCCAACCGTCCGCACGACCCTTCAGAGCTCCGGGCGTCGAGAGCAGAGTCTGGAGCATAAGGGAGTCTTGAGGCGCCGGGCCCAGCGCGATTCCCTGACTAATGCCCACGGACATCTGTGCTGATTAGAGCTGTCAGAGAGTGCCCGCCAAGGCAACCAATGCCGTGCCCAGGCCGTGCCTTCCCCCCGTGGCCTCCCCTGGACGTGCCCACATCAGCGGAAGCAATCTCAGCCTCCAGCGACGCACGCACGCAGCTGACGCTAGATGTGTTGCGCGCAGGGCGCGCGTTCGTATCTGTGTCAATTTATAAAGTGTGCCCGGCAGAGTGGCCCGGCAGAATGCCAGAATGGTCCGGCAGAGCGGCCCGGCAGAATGGTCCGGCAGAGTGGCCCGGCAGAGTGGCCCGGCAGATAGAGTGGCCCATGCGAACTGTCTAACAAGGAAGGTCCCGCTACAATGCACCACGCACCAGGAGACGCGTACTCCCCTGGCACGCACCTCTCGCGTGCACGTGCGGGCGCACGGCACATATTCAGCCGCAACACGTACACAAGGCGAGCCCCGGCCTACCGGAGGCCCACGGTACAGCAGATTAAATTGCAAATGCGACACTGGAATAAACCCATAGAAGCCGGGCGATCGCTTGCCCACGCCTTGCCACACATTAATGCGTGCATGTTGCTCGCCTCGTCGCCTAGGAGCGTCTCCAAGCACCTAATAGCAAGCATTCCGTGAAAGCACGTGCTGACGAGGTAGCAGGTGCACCCATGCAACTTTCCGTCCTCACCCGCCATCAATCCTGGCACGTCCTCGCACGCCACATGCAACTTGTGTTGCGCCATGGTCGTGTGCCATGCAGGCTACAGTTCTCTCGTGCAGCGTATGTGGCACATCTGGGCGCATCTACGGGTTCTCTCCTAAACCAAAACCCAAACGCAAGGCACATGTTTGTACAGCAGTCCAACATTGTTAACCCAGTTCACGACACGTTCGAGATGTCGCATACAACCGAAGCATGTGTGCATTAGGAAAAAAACAATCGATGTCTCCTATCCTATTACGTTCGTTGGCCGTAGAAGGTACCGCCGGTGCCAGGGGTACCCTACTGCGTTTGCTGCGCCTCCACCGCCTGCTGCTGCTGCGCCGCCTGCTGCTGCGCCTCGCTCCACTCGAAGCCGCCGTCCTCGCCCACGGCGCGCTTTGCGGCGCTGATGGCGGCGCAGCTGGTGGCGGCGTTGAAGCAGCCCATGCCGCGCAGGGTGAGCTTCTCGCCGCTGGTGGGCGCCGCGCACTCGAAGGACACCTGGAAGTCCGAGTCGTGGGGCAGACCGAACAGGCACTTGACGCGGGCGCGGAACTCAGCCATGCCCTCCAGGCCGGGGCGCACGGGGATCTTGTGGTGCTGAGGGGCGGGAGGAGGAAAGGCGGAGGTGGGAATAAGAAACGGACTTGCCTGATATCAGGGCGTACAGGACTGCAAAATAGTCCGCAGGAGCTCAACGCTGCGTGTTATCTTCTCACGTCGTCCTCTATGTCTGCAATGCACACCTCTCCAGTCCCAAAGGCTGCACCACCACCGCTTGCCAATGCTGCGCGCGGGAGCCCAGTGCCGAGCCCCCCGTCAGCCTCCCTCACCTCTCCCTGGTACACGACCGCCATGTAGGGAGTGACCGCCGCGGCAACCGGCACCAGGTGCGGCGGCAGCAGGCTGTCCTCAAGCGGCGGAAGCACACAGGCGCAGAAGCGGCAACGCTGCTCCTCGGAGCGGCCGGCCTGCATGCGGGAGAGACAGCAGTGCGGGCAGACAGGACGTCAGGGTCAGTGAATGGTGACGTGACACCACCCGTGTGGCAAGTCGCGGCTCGCCGAGTAGATGCGCGATGAAACATGATCAGCTATTCCAACAATCAAATGAGAAACGGTCGCCACCTTAAGCACCCACCTGCTGTAGCTGCCAGCGACCGAGACAGGACAGATGGACGGAGCGGGGGCAGCGGCAGGGCCGCTCCAGTGGCCCGGACTCAGCGCCCGCAAGGCAAATCCAGCACATGTCGTCGGAGGACATGTCGTTGGCGCACATTATCTCTCAGGAGTGTGGAGGGGTTCAAAGGTGTCGGCTGTTCGGGTGTGGAGGATGCCCACGGACTGTGGATGTTATGGCCGAGCTCGCGAGCAAAATGGACGCAAGTGATTTGCGAGTGTCTTTGTTGTATTTCTAAAGTAAAAAGAGTAGTGTATTACTGAAGGCGGATGCCTGCGGCTTATATGCGCGAGGCGCCACGGCTACGGGCTGTCGTGCGATGTCAAATGTCGCGCGGCGCCGACAGGAGATGTCCACGACATGACCTCCGCCTCCTAGCCAATTAGCCACGATGTCACCACGCAACTCACCTTTCCACTCCACACGCCTGATACCATATCAACGACTAGCCCTGGGTCAGTGATGTAAGTGATAGCGCGGGACTTCGGTCCGGCACTGACACGCGGACACGGACACGACACGCGACTCGGCCCAGATATGACCACCGACATCTCTCCTTGAGCCCTCACCAGCGCTCACGATAGATCCAAGAGCCCTTACAACGGCTCATCACAGTATCCAGAGAGCCCCTTCATCCTTGCTGACCACCAGCAGCGGCCGCTCCTCCCGCTTGCCCAGCAGCTGCCTCCTCCGCCCGCACCCTTCGCCGGTACTCTTCCTCGTCGTAGATTGGGGGCGGGAACACCCACCGATCCGCACCTGCGCCCAAGTGTCACCCACGATAACCAGATACGAAAGACAGACAACTCTTGTCAAGCGCTCCAAGCAGCTTCCCCTTGCGGCAGCCCTTCCTGGGAGCACGCTCACCTTGGCCGTCACACGCCTCCTCGTGCCGGCTCCAGTAGTGCCGCTGCGACTCCTCGGGCAGGCCCGCAAGTAGCTTGGCGTGCTGGGACTCGAGCGCACCAATGCGCTCCACCTGTAAGTTGCGCAGCGTGTTGGTGTCGCAGTTGTTGTCGGTGGCGGTATCTTACGATACCGAGGCTGAGCCGGGTCTCAAGGGCCTGACTCTGTTGACAGCGCCGGCGCCCACATGCTACACGGCAAAACGCATCCGGCACCCGCACACCCGCGCACGCCTCTCACCAGCTTCATCTCGGCCTCTCTCCCGTACAAGTGGATGTAGCCTGTCCGAGCCACAGGGGGCGTGCGCAACCACGGAGCCTCTTGAGTCCGGTGCGGCGAGAAGGCCCCGTCCCAGTTCCCACCTCTATGCGGTTTGGGCCTGCACCCCCTGCAGCCTTGGATGCGCTACCCTTGATCGCTCACAGCGGAAGATGTTGAAGGAGTTGGCCACAACATCATCCTGTGCAGGGCGCGGTGTGCAGATGTGCTTAACCGGAAGAGCGCAGCCTCAGCAGTCAGTAGCCCGGCCACTGGCTGACACTCGGCACCACACCCAGCAGCCCGGCCCACACGCGGGGCGCGGCCACGCTTCCCCACACTTTGTTCGCCACACATCCACACTCGCTGCACCCACCTCGTAGTCGCACAGGTCGTCGCTGATGTCCACCAGCATCTCGTCCAGCCGCAGGAAGGCCAGCAGGCCGTCGTCGTACGCCCTGCCCGACAGCCGGAACAGCAGCAGGCACAGCACCTGAGGCGAGGCGGGAGGAAAGCGAGACAGGGGAGTGCAGCAGGGTGTAGCCCCAGGAAGGCGCCGGCGGTGTCAACCGACGGCGGCAAGCAGGCACGCGCGGTCTGATCGCGTGTTCACTTTACGTGTACTGCTGATACCGCCGGCGGCAGGCTGCGCAGTTGCAAAGCTGCGCGAAGCAAGGGCGGCCCCCAAAACTGGGGACCCGCATCTGCACATGCCCGGACCCACCCGGTAATCAAAGCTCTTGGCGGAGTGGCACTCCAAGACCAGCTCTGACGTAAGCTGCGCTGCCGGAACCTGCAGCGGGCGAGGTGCCGCCAGCATTGCGGCGCAGATGCTTGATACACTGTCCAGCCCACGTCGGGTCCCATCGCGAGGGGCGTCGGGTCTCAATCGCTGTTTCTTAAGGTCAGGTCTTAAGCTCATAAAGAACGCATATTGTATATAGGAGGAATAAACGCGCTTGTTGCCATAGAAGCAGAATTGTATATTGTATATTCCTCCTAGCCACCTCCAGCCCTTCGCCAAGGCGGAGTGAGGGAGGAGGGGCTAAGCATGCGAGACTAGATAGAATTGGTTTGGGGCTGCGCCTTCGGGCACGGGGTGCGCCTTCGGGTGCTTTGGGGCTGCGGGTGAAGTTGTAAGGTTGGAGCCAGCATCCGGTGTCGTGTGCCTTTTGCCTTGGGGGGGGGGGGGGCGCTCAGCCTGGGTAGTCAGGAATCAGCGCAAGTCGGGAATCAGTCACGGAAGTTGCTCACCTGCAGTGGGCGAGGTGCCGCCAGCAGTGCGGCGCAGAGACGTTGCTCCAGCGTCCAGTACGTCAGGCCCTGCGTGGCAGGAACAGCCGGGTCGAAAAAGGCGTGGCCCCGGACTTGCTTGGGGAAGCCTCTCTGTAACGCATGGACTGCGTGCTGCGATGAGTAAGAGCCCCACGTGCCTCCCACCTGCGACAGCTCGTGCCGCAGCCTGTCGTCCAGCAGCCGTTCCCGCTGCAGCACGGCCTGGATGCAGTCCAGACCTGCGCACCCGCAAGCACGGAAGGGAATGGCGCACTGTTCGGGCGTGGCGCGTCCTGTATCCCAACCAGATACACCTCACACAGCTTTGCGGTGGCGCTCAGCATATAAACAAGGTCGCACATTGGTGTCAGCCACGGAACGCAGTCTCATTGCGAAATTGCGCGGTCGTGAGCCCCCCCACCCCCCACCCACACCTCACCGACGCACCTGCGCTCGCCGCTTCGGTGCTCTGGCCCCCGTGGCCTGTGAGCTGCTCATTGTCCTCGTCGAGCTGGTAGATGGTGGCCTCCACCCAGACCAGCACATCAAGGTACTTGAGCAGGTCCTGCACATCATCGATGCGGGTGCAAGGGTGGTGTGTTTGTGCGCGGGCGTGTCGGCGGGAGCTTGAGCGCGGCCAACCCGCGAGTAGAAATATGGTCGTCGGTAACCTGGGACAATGATTTACTCGGAACGCACGTCGGGGAGCTTAAGACCAACGTAGAAGAAGTAAGTTTTGCTGAAGTCCTCGAGTGTCTGCCGTGCCCGCTGAAGAGCTTTAAACGATATTGTTAATGCATTTCCAGGGTCGACAACGCGTTCGAGTGAAGTCATATCATCAAGCCGGGCGGTGGCAGGAACTCGCGCCGAAAGATGTCACGGATTGGTTGCGCGGCCTCTTCACTACTTGCTGCGTCTCGCACTGGAACGATTACGACACACTATGAGCGGGGCAGGAGCTGTACAACGACAGATGGATCACAACCCTGCCATGAACATGTGTTACACGCTGCTGCCACCACGGCGCAGCATACATGAAGTCCGTCTCCTCCTCCGCCTGTGATGCGCCTCGTCCTGCTGCGTCCCTCGTCTCCGAGGTGACTTCGCCAACACGCTCGCAGTCCTATCTGTGCAAACACCAGTTACGTACAGCCGTCAACATGGTCCGTGTCCCGTTCGACTCATTCACGTGCTACAAAATCTACGAAGCCACCTGTATCCTCCACCAGACAGCTCAGCCCTGTACAACCGCCACCCGAGATGCCCACCCTTCGTAGGCTTTAGCCCCTGTGAAGAAGAGGGGCCTGGCAGCAATCATTTACCCCTCAAACAACCCAACCCGCATCCGACAATGCCCCGCCACCGCCTCGTCCGCCGCCGCGCTTGCTTCCATGCTAGGTTGGATTTAGTTGGTGTTCATGTACGTGCTGGCGTCAATCTTCTCGGGCAGGGGCTTGATGTCCACATCGAAGCGGTCCTGCACGGCGTTGAGCACTGCGCTGTCCTCCTGCGACGACACGAACGTGATCGCCAGACCCTTGGTGCCGAAGCGGCCCGCGCGACCGACCTGTAGGCGACACACAGAATGGTCGTGTTAGCTTCGGGAACGCCAGTAATCCCACAGGGGCCTTCAGCCCCGGTTCCTGTTGTACACAAGATCCGCACCACCCCCCATCCCAGCACGGCGAGGCCCCGCCACCTGTGACCCCCACCTTGCCCCAACAACGCTCCCTCCCCAGCCCCCACTTACGCGGTGCAGGTAGGTGTCCGCGCCGTTGCCGTGCTTGGACTCGCCCTTGGCCTTGTCGTCGGACTCGGGCATGTCGTAGTTGATCACGATGTTGACGCGCTCAATGTCGATGCCGCGGCCCACCAGGTCGGTGGCCACCAGGATGCGGTGCTTGCCCTCCTTGAAGTGCTTGTACACCTGGCGGGTGGCGACGTCGTGGGCAAGCGAAATGTGTCTATTAGCGGGCCGACCACACCTTAGGAAGAGGCTGCCCGCGCGCCTCGCCTCAAGTGTGCCCCAAAATGGCAAATGGCAAAAATGAGACAACGAGGCCAGGCGCCGCCGGTCCCTGCCTTGAGCCAGTCCTTGCCCGGGCCGGCTTTCCACCACCGCCGACCCCCACCCCTCAGAACCCGCACTGCCGCACCTTGATGCGCTCCTCCTGGTCCATGCCGCCGTAGATGCACACGCTGGGGAAGTTGCACTCGTTCAGCAGCGTGTTGAGCATCTTGGCGCGCGCCACGCTCTTGACGAAGATGACCACCTGTAGAATCGCAACCACGCGCACGCATACCGTCTGTTGTCCACCTCCACACAGATGGATCGACGCTAACCGCGTCCCTTTCTGTATCCTCCTCTTCGCCGCCCTCTCGCCCCTGGGCGAAAACACACTGGGACGCGCTGATCCATGGGAGTGGCACAGGTCGTGTTGGGTTTGGAATGATCTCCTGGTAGTCTGGTACCCTCCCTCGAACCACCAGCGCCACCCCCATCCCCGCCCGCACCTGGTTGAAGTCCAGGGCGTCCAGCAGGTCGTTCAGCTTGCGGTTCTTCTCCTCCTCGTGCAGCATCACGTAGTGCTGCACCAGGCCGTGCAGCGTCAGCTTGGACTCGTCGTCCACGTACACCTCTTGCGGCTGCAGCATTGTACACGCAGCAGCAGGAGCGGGCAGTAGGGCGCGCGAGCGCCGGCTCAGCAACTTGGCTCTCTCTCGCTTGCGGGCGCGCCTGCAATGAGTGCTCGCAATGTGCTGCTGCGCCACCGGTCGGTCGCCCGTGTGCGCGCCGGGCTGGTGGGCTGTCCAGGCCGCCGCCGTCACGCGCTGCCAGGCGCCGTCGCCGTGAGAGCGCTGCACATGCGGCTAGATGCTGGTCGGCGTGCGATATGCTAGCTAGGCTGCGATACTCGAGTCCAACTTTAGGGTGGTGGCTGCCACGGCGGTTGGATGGATGGATGCATGCAGACGGCGCATGCATAGGCCAACCTGGTGACCAAACCCGGGCGTCTGGGCGAGCGAGCGCGCGTGAACGACCCAAGACGAGCTTCGATGCGCCCACGGCCGCGACGCCACGCAGCGCCGCCCAAGGGGCAGGCCATCCTCGCATCCAACAGAGACAGCTCTCGCAAGCGTCCAGTGTTCCGGCAGCGGAGGAGCGCCGTCCATCCGGCTGCCAGAGCTCAGGGGGCTGGGAGGCTGGTGGTTCTGAAAGCGATGCTGGGCGGCCCGACCCTTGGGCAGCGGGCACGGGACACGAGTCTGACATATAAGCTGCTGACGCCGCCAGTACGTACGTTGGTCATAAACTTCTTGCAGACGCCGCGCATCTCCTGGTTTAGCGTGGCGGAGAACATCATGACCTGCTTCTCGTGCGGCGTCATCTTAAAGATCTCCTGGCAGTCGGCGCGCATGTCTGCGCAGCAGAAGCGGCGAGGAGGCCGGGTCGTTAGAGCCAAGTCCCCTGTTCGGGTCACCATTTGTGCTCCGCGCGCAAGCGGGGGTGCAGGTACCAAGTCACACCTGTCCGCGCTGCTGCCCACAACAACACCCAAACAGACAGCAGCGCCCACACACTCACCCAGCTTCTCCAGCATCTTGTCGCACTCATCCAGCACGAAGAAGCGCACGTGCTTCAGCGGCAGCGCGCCCTCCTTGGCCAGCTACGAGCGGGAACAGCAAGGAGCGGGGAGGGCAACGGTCATGGGAACAGCCGTGCCGCAGAAACACACAAACTTCCCTTCGCCCATCGCGACAACGCAGCGCCCCCATACTTGTATCAATGCCCATATCGTGTCATTATCGCTCCATCGTTCAGTCGCACCTGCTTGATACGGCCGGGCGTGCCGACAACGATGTTGGGCACCGCCTTCTTCAGCGTCTCCTTGTTTTGCGTGACGGGAATGCCACCATAGAAGTTGCCGATGGTGACGCCCTTCATGCGCGCGCTGAAGCGCGTGAACTCGTGGCAAATCTGCGCGGCGGGCACGCCGTTGTTAAGCGCGCGCCAAGTTCGGGACCCGGAGCCTCGCCCTGTGACGCACCTGGAACGCCAGCTCGCGAGTGTGGCACAGAATGATGGCGTGGCACTCGTTGGGCTTGGGGTCCAGCTGCTGGAGGATGGACAGGACGAACACCGCGGTCTTGCCCATACCCGACTTCGCCTGGCACAGCACGTCGTTACCCAGAATCGCGTGCGGAATGCACTCGTGCTGGACTGCGCGCCAGAAAGGCCATAGGGGCAACAGAAGGAGTGGGTCAAGCCTCAGATCTCTGCATCGTTGCCAAGGAACTGCTGGAGCCCTCCGACGGCCTGCTCTTCCGTGTGCATATACCCACCCTCAGAGGGATGCTCGAAACCGCAGTCAGCGATGGCCTGGAGCAGCTCAGGCTTGAGCATGAGCTCCTTGAAGCCGGTCGCGTGGATGCCCACATAGCCCTTCTTCTCCTGGCCAGCCTTGCCAACCGCCTCAGCCTCAGCTACGTCATCCTCCTCGTAGTCGAGCAGCTCCTCCTCGTTAGCGGGGTCGGCCATGGCTGCTGTTTGTGAGCGAAGTAACGAAAGTGGAGAAGGTCAACGAACAGCAAGTCGAGTAAGTGCAAAGTGACCTGAGCAAGTGTGAAAGCAAATGGCTATGTCGCGCGAGCGCGGGAAAGAGCATCGGCTTGGCGCCCATGGCGGTGGGCCCGTGCCGCCCTCGTCGGTTGAGCAGCGGAGAGAGTTGCATTAAACCTGCATTAACAAGCGCTGTGTAAATGTGATGGCATGCTGTTGACTCGCACTGTGCGGGTCTCCAAAAGCAATGCATGTGCATCGCAACATGCGTCGAATCGCTCGACACATATTGGCGCTCCACGCAGCGGCTTAAGGCATGACGTTGTGTGCGAGTACGTGTGATAGGGGAGTGTGGCTGTATCGTGGCGGCGCGTAGCCTGGGCCCTAAAGGGCTCCGGTGTGTTGGGGGGTGGCAGCGCCCCTGGCCGCGCTGGGCCTGGCTGGGCCGGTGCGTCAGAGCTGCTAAGGCTCCAGCGCACGAGCCCAAGCTGGGCATACAGCAAATTTGGGGGACCGAGGGTGGGCCTATACTGATGTTCCAACTGCGAGGACAGCCGCCGCTGTGAGTGCAGGTGTGCAGGAGGTGGACACCGTAGATTACGGTACCCTCAGGCAGGTCTGCGCTTAGGTCTGCGGAGATGTCATTGGATTGCTAGCTCCTTTCCACACAACAAACGGGCGTCTGAAGGCTTCCACCTGGATTCAGCAAGGATGTAGAAGTGACTCGGGGCCCTAGCAAGTACCAGCGCCGGCCCTCTGTATGCTACTTGTCGCCCCGCTACCCACCTGTGCCCCTGCCCGCAACCAGCCACGTAGGTAACCCCGCCAGGCCCCAAACGCGACGAGGCAGCCTGAAACCAGTGTACTGTACTATGGCTGACCATGGAAAGCTGCTGACCAAGACACTTAGCGGGATTCTGGCGCAGAGTTACAAACACACACGCGCACACACACGCAGCGGAGTACTGGTCGGCTCACGCCACCCGTGCCCGCTGCCAACTTCCCGAGTTTCTGCCCGGGCCCGTGGGCCGCCGCATCTCTGGTCACCTTGTGGGCATGCACCTTCCTTCCCAATCGCTCACCTTGTGGCTGGTGCACACACGTTGCCCTCATCGTCACGCTCTAGTGCATGTCTGCTACATCTTGCAATCCACACCGCGGCTAACAGCGACTCGGACGCTCTACATCTCCTCTCAGGGGCACACGCCCCTTCGCACACCCCTTCACGGGGGCATGCTGATCTCTATTGCTCACTCCTGCTCTACCTGTGCCGCTCATCATGCACCGGTCCGGCGTCTCACTAGCAAAACTTTCTGCAAGGCATAGCTAACGGGGTGCACTATCTTCATTCGCCGTCAAGGCCGCCAGCTTCCTGACCACGCTCCTGGCATCTCCGCACTCAGTACTTATTCAATAGGTATCTCCCCCGGCTCCTCCCGGCAGCGCATGATGGGCTCCGGGAGTTGAGGGCTGCCGCACGCTCGTTCTTGCCTACTCGCCTCCACGTCCACTCCACCTCTTCCTCGAGAGTTCTTCCTGCGCTCACCACCAGTGCACTGGCTCGCAGTTGCTCCACGCAAACTCAACTGCAAAAAGGAAATACCCCATACCTTATGGTGTATATCTCAGTGTCAAAAAAGATAGGACACGCGCACACACTTTTGCCCGTGCGGACCCGCACCAGGCCAAGTGCTGTCGTCCGTGGTAGCATACAACACACCGCCGAAGCGCGCCCAGCCTGACGAAACTTCGGCACCGGCAGCACAATCTGCACACCTCCTGTGAACCGACCGCTAGCGCTGGCTCCGCCCGCGGCCTGCTCCTCCGGCACTCGTACACCCAAAAAACACATGAGGGTGCCACGCATCTCATCTGACAACAGCAAACTGCCGCAATGTACGCACAGGTAAGCGGCAAACAACACGATTCCCAATTCCTAACAGCAACTACCTCCGATCCGCCTGCTCCAGCCCACAGGGCCCCCGCAGCTCAACACTTACGCGCCGTAGCCCGGCTGGCGCACGCCACGCGTCAGCTGGCGCGCGCTGCGCGCCTCAAACGCGCCGCCGCCCATGCCGCCGCCGCCCGACAGCACCAGCTCCCGCTCGTACTTCTTGCGCAGCTCGTCCGCCTCGTCCTTGACGCGCTTCTCGGTCGCCGCCTTGACCTTGCGCTGCTTCTCGCGCCCCACGTGCTTCAGGTATTGCTCGCTCAGCTTGTGCTCGTTCACCTGACGGCATGGAACGGGCGGCGGGGTTGACGAGCTTGCCCACACACGCGACTGCTACGGTAGTACCCGTAACTGTCAATGCATCGAGCAGCCCGCCCGCCCCCGAGAGTGAGGCCCAACCCGTGCGCAAAGCCCAGCACGCGCGCGCCGCGCGCACACACGAGCAGCCGGGCCCCCACCTGCTGCTGCTCGAACTCCAGGCGCTCGCCCTCCGCCACCAGCATGTCCAGCGTCAGTCGCACCGGCTCGAACTTGGGCACCTCGGACCGGTCTACGGACAGCAGGGTCTTGGCCATGCTGGACAGGTTGGCCTCATCCGCGATAAACTCCGTGCCTGTGGAGCGGGCGACGTAGACGAGCGTGGCGGTTGCGGTTGCGGACAGTCGGAGCGAGACAGGGCCGCGGGAGTAAACAGTAACATACGGTGAGTGTGCTGCTTGTTGCGCGACAGTCTTAGGCAGGTAGCGGGTGCAACCCCTGCGGCGCGGCCACGCACCCGTGACGTCGGTCTTGATCCAGTTGCGGATCTGGTCGTCGTACGTGGACGCACGCAGCGCGCCGTAAAAGTCCAGCGGCTGGGCCTTGAACCTGTGGTGGTGGCCGCGGGTGGCGGTAAGTGTGATTAGACGTATGTGATAATGCTGCGCATGGGCCGACCAGGCAGCTGCACAGGCCGCGGCCCCGGGTGAGGTCCGCAGGGTCCGCAACAAGAACTCCCAAGTCTCGGCTATGCGTGAGTGATACCCGACCAAGCCACCCGTTCGGGAACGGGCTCCGCCCCCAGCCCCCCCCTGCCCGCCTGCGCCGCGCACCTGTCCAGCAGCGCCTCAACGTCCCGCCGGCTGACGCCGTCGTCCTTGTACATCTGTGCGGTCGCACGTGGGGCACCACAGCAGTTGGACATGCCCTTTCTGTCCACGTCCGAGCCGCAGCCGGCTTTGCAGCCCCCGCATTAGACCGGTCTTGCAGGCCCCATCTTTAGGCTTGGTTAGCTTGGGCTGGCGTTCATAGCCCGTGCCCCCTATGCAAGCCGCATGGTCCCAACTCCCAAGGGCCAACCTGGTGCACGATGTTGATCATGTCCTCGCGCGTGGGCTTCCAGTAATACTGCGCGCAGGAGAGAGGTCGTGGCGGGCAAGGCTGAGCTTAGATGGAATGCGGGCATAGCAGCATGCCAGCCGCAGCCCACCCTTGAAAACACCTCACCACCTCGCGCCCGTTTGCGCCCATTCCAGGCCCTCGGCTGCAGACGGCCCAGCCTACCCTGTGTTGCACGCCCGCCCTGGTCTGGTTTAGCTTGGCCCGGTGTCCACCACCCTCCCTCCCCTTCCCCAGCGCTCTACCTTGTCCATGCGGCCGTCACGGATGAGCGGCGCGAACATTTTGCTGAAGTCGTTGCCGGTGACGATGATAGGGGTGCGGCGGATCTGGTTCACGGCGAACCAGTCCTGGCCGGTGCTCACCACTGCACGGCAGCAACATGCGCGGCATTCGGGTGGTGCAGGGGCGAGAGGAAGAGAGTGGCGTCGACACCGACGTGCGGCAGACGATGGCTGCCCCCTCCCGCCCTCCCCCCCTTCGCCCCTTCGTGTCTCCCCCCAACGGCCCAACTAGACTGCCATCCTCCTGCATTGGGCGCCAACGCCCCGCTCCTGCGCTGCAGCCGCCCACTTGCAGCCCCTGCAGCCCCTGCAGCCCACGCCACGCTCACCGTTGGGGTTGTCGCAGATGTTCATGAGCGTGCCGATCACGATCTGGTTGTTCACCGTCACCTGCGGCCGGCAAGTGGGTGGAGCAGCGAGCACCGGCACAGGCCAGGGTCAGTGCGCGGCCCCCATCGCCAGCGGGGCAGCCACGACACCGCGCACGCGGCCCCAGTGCTTGGGCCCGACGTCGTGCCCTTCCGGGTCCCGATGTACCTACTGTTCGATGCGGTATTCAACAACTGTGCGCGCACAAATACACCCGCTGTACCTTTCCCGCCTGCCCCCGCCTCCGCCTCCCCGCCTCCGCCTCCCCGCCTCCTCCGCTTCCGGCCCCCCGCCGCACCTGCACGTGGTCGAAGTGGCCCAGCCCCGCGTCGATGTCGTGGATCAGCAGCGCCGTCATCTTGCCGCGCACCTTGCTCATCTCGCTGGCCTGCGCCCCGGAGCGGGCAGTAGTTGCAGTAGTCATGTCGGCATCAGGCGAACTCGGCCGCGGGCCTCACCACCGGTAACCTGACCCGCCGCCGCCCCCCACCAGGCGGTGCCCCGCCGTTTCGCCCCCCTCTTCCGCACCCCGCGGGCGGCGCACACAGCCACACGCACACGCACGCACCTTGCGGTACCGCTCGCGGATGAGCTTGCCGGGCGTGCCGGCCCACTCGTGTTCCAGCTCGCCCGCGCTCATGACTACCGTCTCGGCGCTGTGAGAAGAGTGGACAGGGACGAACACAAAACGGTAAGCTCGTCGGCCGCTCCAGCCCCAGTGCAGCTCCGCCGCGCTGCGCCGCCGGCGCCCGCGCCCTGCCCCTCCTGCACCCCCACCCCTGAGCCCTGAGCCCTACCCCCGACTGCTGCTCAGTGCTCACCCGAGCTTCTTCAGCGCCAGCTCCGTCTGGAAGGTCTTGCCCATGCCCTTCTCGCCCCAGACGCCCAGGATGAGCGGGATGCGGATGTTGGCACTCAGCGCGCCCGTGTCGTACAGATAGTTCTTGGCCATGTGCATCTGCGGGATCCGGAGGCGCGTGCGTGGCGGCGTTCTCGAATCCCATCCAACGCACGGCGACACGGGAGCCCTGCGGCGCGGTCCCAATCCCCTCCTGACGTTCCTCGCGCGGTCGCCACACCACACCGCGCGCCTGCTTCATTGGGCTCCCTCCCCTCGGGGCCCCTGGCGACTCCATTTCAGTGGCCCTCCAGGCCCCCCTACCATCACCATCACCAGCGTTGTGCACGCCCGGCTGGCACCTGGGCCCGCCAGTCCCAGCCACCAGTGGCTGCGCCACTACCTAGTGCAACTCATTGCTCACCATCACCCCCGTCCCCACCCCTACGTGCCCAAGCCCGCACCCACCACCACCAAACCTCGCCATCTCGGGCACACACACACGCGCTTTGCTGTTGCTGTCATTAACACACACCCGCTCGCCCCACTCACCGCGACCTTCATGAGGAAGGCGGGCGCCACGTAGTAGTCGCCCACGATGTTGTTGAACACGCGGAAGTCGGTGCCGCGCAGCGAGCCGTCCGCGATGTCGGACTTGTGGCCCAGCACCTCGCCCGCGAACAGCGAGTCGATGTGGTCCACGTTCTGGCCTGAGTGGGCGGGTGAGTGGGTGGGTGGTTGCGGGTGCGGGTGGGGCGGGTGGGTGTGGGGTGAGTGGGTTTGTGGGAAGCGGGGAGGGTGGGGGGCGAGGTGGTGGGGTGGGAGGGGTGGGAGGGGCGAGGTGGTGGGGTGGGAGGGGTGGGAGGGGCGAGCAGGATAGCTGGGGTGTGGGGAGGGGGCAGCGGGTTGGCTGTCTGGCTGGCTGTCGGGAGTGGGGGCATGCGTGAGACGGGTGGTGGCGGGCTGGAGCTGCGCGGATGGGGGCGGCGCTGGGCGGCGTTGGGTCGGAGGCTTGGTGGCTGTATGGGCGACGCGCGTGGTGGGGGACGACGGCCGGGCGGCGCGGGACTGATTGCGCACGGCTGTCAGGCGGCAAGTGCTGCGCCCGCGCAGCGCACGGAGCGAGCTGCTAAGGAATGCCCTGTGACTAAAGTTCGTAGCGGCTCACCGTGGTCGACGTTGATGTTGTACAACTGTCGAGAGGAGGGGCAGGCGGGCGCGGAGGGAGGGCAGAAGCGTCAGCGCCGACAGCAATTGGGTTTGCAGGCGGCAGGCGGCTGCAATACCGACTACTGCTTGGTGTGAGCGCGATTCATATTGAAGTCGTGCAAGATAAGCAGGGCAGTGCTAGAGGAGGATTGGCGCACGCCTGAGCGTTGACGGGAAAGGGATGGTTCGTGCCGACACGGCCGCGCTGCACCCGCCTGGCGCCGCCACCACCTGTGCCGCAAGGCCACAGTGCCACACCCACCCCCAAGCGCAGCGCGCCAGTGCATTTTGCACACGCCCTCATCTTACCTGCTTGGCTCCCAGGTCAGACAGAAAGTCGCGCTTAATGCCCGCGGCCTGGCCCTTCTCTTTGGCGCGCCAGCTGGACCCTTGGCGCCGCTGAAGCGCGCCGTTCTTGTCGAAGTGTACCGAACTAAAGCGGTCCCCGTTTCCAGAGGGCGATGCCACCATCTCCTCTTCATACTCCTCGGCGAAGAATTGCTCGGCAGCGCTGCGCTCATCCGCGAAGTAATCTCTCCACGAGCGTGCCACAATCGATGTGGTCCTTCCGGGCAACGGAACAGCGCGCCGACAGCGCTGGCTGCCGGTTACGAGCCTACGCACACCACTCGTATGAATGGTCCTCATTCCTGGCTGGTCTAAACGTGCCCCAAGACGAATGGTGCCCGAAGGCGATTGTTGTTGGACCAGGCAGGGAAGGCCGTTTAGTGCGGGGGGAGTGCCACACGGTAGGTGTGATGCTGTGTACAATAGAATTGTTGTGCCCGGAATGCGTACAGTGACAGGAGGACCTTGACCCAAAAGGGGCCCGCTTGGCCGAATGGTCACCATCCGGTCCCGCCCCTGGTCCCTGGCTCCGCTTGCCAGGCCCCAATAAATGCTCGCGATCGTGCACCGGTCATTATGCAGCTCCAATTAAAACTTTAACGCTCGCGTTGGCTCGGGCTGCGCCCAGAATTGCGACGCAACCAGAATTCTCCCGACCAGGGTCCTTTCGCTCGCTGCGCCGGTGCTCCGATCTCGTATGTAACCCGCCATTCTTCACTTTAAGCGATTAAACGGGCGAAGCTGCCTACACAGCCGAAAACACAACGACCCCCTCTGTCACGCCGAGTGTGTGTGCGCCTCGCCAGGGCCCGCCTCGCCAACGCGCCTCCGCTTTGCACGCGTTCATATGTACGCCCTAATCCATGCACGTGCATGAGGACAACCCGGCGATGCGTAACCAACACATAATGATCGTCTCACACTAGTCGGGAACGCGGCTGGCAAGCCAACCGTACACACTTGCCACAACGTCAGGTACAACTCCGCACGTCACCCATTCCAACTCCCCCGCCTGGTCCTGGTCACCCAGCTCTGCGCTTCTGCAGCGCAGCTCAGCCGGGCCCGCGGCGGCGCCGCTCCCTCCACGGGCCGCCGCCGGCGCCTCCTTCCACACGCCCTCGCCACCAGCATCCCACCGCGTCACCGCCGCGCCAACCTGGCCAGCGGCAGCCCGCTGCACGCGCCCAGCGCGCTACAGCTTCCGGCCGCCCGCGTCCGACAGGCGCGGCATGCGCACGCCGCCGGGCGGCGGCGGCGGGTCGGCCGCCAGCGAGCCGCGCGCCGGGCTGGCGCCCACATTCCGCCCGCCGCCGCCGCCGCCTCCCGACATCTCCGACGTCAGCGGCGACTGCGCGCGGCCCTGCAGCAGGCCCGCCGAGTTGCCGGAGCCGTTGATGGAGGTGCGGGCGCCCTGGATGATGCGCTGCGCCAGCGAGGGCGAGGCGGGGCTGCCGGCGTCGTTGCCGCCGCCGCCGCCGCCGCCGTTCTGCTGCGCCAGCAGCCGCGCCGCGAAGGGCAGCTGTGAGGGGGAGGGCAGGGGAGGAGGAGGGGCGCGTCAGTCGACAACGGGGGGCGAGCGTGCACGGGCGCATGCGGGTGCGTGCTGGGCAATGGGGGCGCACGCGCTGCCGCGCCCCCGGGCAAGCTAACCGCTCTTCAATCGTCGCCAGCACGCTCAAGGTGTGCCCGGCCGCCCGATGTTGCCCATGCGCACCACCGCACCCCTTGCGGCGGCCCTTCACGCCCCACCTGCGACTCGCTCTCTCTGGACGACATCTGCGCCGCCGCCGCCGCCATGGGCATGGGCGGCGGCTGCGAGGGCGGGCTGGGCATGGGGCTGTGGCCGGGCGGCGGGCCCGAGGCCAAGAAGGTCGCCATCTCTCGAAGCTTCACCTGCATCTCCGTGATCTGCCGGGCCATCTGCGCGGCGGAGGAGCGGGAGCGGAGAGGGGCGCAGGGAGGGGCGTGCGTTGCCGGGTGGGGTGGGGTGTGGCGCGCGGTGTCGTGCACTGAGCTGGGCGCATCGGTGTTGCGCTGTCGCGGGCTTCCATGGAAAGTACGCGCGTCGGTCAGACCGTGGCACGGTACTCCTCGCCCCCGCCGCACCGCGCCACCCCGTCCGTGCCATACCGTAGCCTCCCAGCCCCACCCTGTCCATACCACCCCCCTGCCCCCAACCCCCTGTACCGCCGCACCTTCATGATGACCTTGCCCGTCATCTCGTTCTGCTCGCCGCTGGCCCGCTCCAGGCTGCCCAGCGCGCCGCGCAGGGAGCCGTCCAGCTCGCGGATGAGCCGCATCGCCTCGCCGTCGGCTGCGTGTGCAGGTGGGGAGGGGGCAGGAACATGCGGCCTCAAAAGGTGATGGGCGTGTGGGGCTGAGAACCCAGATGCGCCCCAGTCGCCCGCGTTGTCGCCTGCTCCCTCACCTCCGCTTCGGGGAGCTACCGGAGCTCATGTTCCCGCGTTCCCTCTGCCCGCCTTGCCCATGTGATTTCCTGCAAGCCGCCCCACCCTCGCATAACAGCTCCACCCATCCGGCACACCATCATGGCCGTTCGCAAAATGGACGGCCACTTCCCCGCCCCGTCCCCTCCTTCCCGCTCCCGGGCCCGCCCACTCGCCCCCGCGCCCGCCCACCCAACCACCCGCCGGCCCCGGCCCCGGGCCCGGACCCTCCCCCATCCCCGATTGGGCTGGTGTTCACACACACACACACACACACCACCACCCCGCCCCCACCGCCCCCCGCCCCCGCGGCCGCACCTGTGTTCATGGCTGCCTCCAACTGGCTGAGCACCTCCTTGATGTTGGACAGCTCGGCGCCCACCACCGTCTGCATCTCGCCCAGCGCGCCGCCCAGGTGGCTCTCGGCGCGCGCCAGCCGCTCGCGCAGCTCGCGCGTCTGCGCATGCGCCGTGGGTGGGGGCGGGTTGGGTTGGGTTGGGTTGGGTTGGGTTGCAAAGATGGTACATAGAAGTGTAGTGGCGTATACAGCAGGCGTGGGTGGGTGGGGGGCTGCAAGGTCAAGTGAAGTTCATGGTTGTGGAGCGGCGGTGTGTGTGCGGGTGGGCGGGTGCGGCAGGGGAGGAACGGGGGCGGTTGAGACCGGTGCGCGCCATCCGCAGGCTGTAGGGATGAGCCGCGCGCGTTACGCGATGGAATGAAAAGTGGCTCGCTCGTTCGTCACCTCACCTCGCGCTCGCGGTCCGTCCGCTCCCGCTCCACAGCCGCGCGCGCCTCCGACGCCGTCTGTGCCGCCGTGGCCGCCGCCGAGGCGGCCGTGGCGGCGGTCGCGGCCGACGCGGCGCCCCCGCCGCCGCCCTGCCCCGCCACCGCCGCCGCCACCATGCCCACCGCGGGCGCCTGCGCCTCGCGGCGGGCCTCCTGCAGCTGCTTGTTGATGTTGTTGAACTGCGTCACCAGCTTCTCCATGTTGGCCTGAGGCGGGCGAGGGCGGTGGGCGGGCGGGTGGTAGGGTGCGTGGGTGGGTGGGTACGACCAGGAACCAATGGATGCGTGCGGGCATGCGGGCGGTCCGGCTGGTCGGCGGCAGGCAGTACGCCCAGGGGGCGGGGGGCGACATTGCCACGTGCTGGCAGCGAGCCGCCCCTGCAGTCCCGCCCTGCCCCAGCCTCCCCCGGCCAGCACCCCCCCTCCAGCACCCCCCCCCCCACACACACACACCTGCAGGTCGCCCTGGAAGTCCTGCATGTCCTTCTTCAGGTTGTCGAACTGCTTGTTCACGCCCGCGCCGCGGTCCACCAGGTAGTTCTCCGTGTCCTGCGGGGGGGAGGGGGGAGGCAGGGGGGAGAGGAGGGGGTCGGGGGCGGGAGAGGAGGGTGAGGGGCGCGCTAGGGAAGAGGCGTGTGCCAGGCGTAGGCTGCGAGCGAGCGAGCTCTCGAACCTGTAGATATAACTGGTCGCACCATTCCCGCCCCCGGGAGGCCCCTACCACCGCCCTCCCTGCACGCCATACAGGCAGCCCGCACGCACGCTCACACGTAACCCCCGCACGCCCGCTAACAAGTCCCCCCATTTCCATATCTTTGCAGCCCCCCCCCACACACACACACCGCCCCCCGCCCCCGCCCCCGCACCTTGACGTCCGCCAGCCGCGCCATGCCCATGGACACTAGGCGGTTCACCACCTCGGTGCCCGAGCCCAGCGCGCTGCTCTCCACCTTCTTCTCCAGCGCCGGCATCTTGAGGCCCAGCGTGTTCACCTCCTTCTGCATCCTGCGGTGGGTGGGCGTGGGCGTGGGTGAGGGCGGGCAGGGGTTGGGAGGAGGCGGAAGCCAGGAAGGCAGGGGTAAACAGGGGGTCCCGTACGTGTGTTCCCGCACCAAAGCGGCATATGCAGGTCCAGCACTCGAGAGTTGGCGCACCCGCTCCTCCCGCTCTTGCGCCCTCCTCCAGCGAACCCATAGCCCCCCACCCCACCCCACGGCCGCTCCACGCACTTGACGTATTTGGCGTCGATGTCTGAGATGTCGGCCATGATGACCTTCTTCACCTCGTTCAGCTCGTTGCGCGTGGGGAAGTCGATGGGGTTGAGGTGGTTGGAGCCCGCGATCTGGTTCACGCGCCGCTTCACGTTCTCCATCGCCTCGCACAGCAGCTTGATCTGCGCGGCGTGGGCACAGTGGCGGTGGGGGTTGCAAGGATGGTACAAAGAAGTGTAGCAGTGTAGACAGCAGGTGGTCGCGGTTTCCCTCGCTCACACACCTTCCCTCCCTGCCGTTTTCCCAGCCAACCCACCCAGCCCCCCAATCCCCACCTGCAGCCGTATGTCCTCCTCGCTGTCCAGCTGCACCACACCCAGCGTCTGCACAAAGTAGTCGTCGCCCTTCTTCTCGCCGCCCGCGGCAGCGGCGGCGGCGGCGCCGGGCTTGAGCTGGCCGGTGGAGGCGGTCATGGGCACCTCCTTGATCTCGGAGGGGCCGTTGGAGGTGGGCGTGGAGGGGGCCAGCGGCGCCGCGCCTTGGGGAGTGCGGTGGCGGCAGTTGCGGCGGCGTTGTTAGGTAGGCAGGTTGGTGGGTAGGCGGTGGTAGGGGTGTTATTCAATGTGGATGGAGCCCCCAACCTCTTAAGTGCTGTGGGATCCCCGCGGCCCCGATCGCCCCGCTGCCCAGCCCTCGCCACCCAGCCTCACCCGGCCCCTGCTGCGCCTGCAGCTCCTGGTAGCCGCCCGCCGCCAGCGCCGCCACGATCGCCTCCTTGCTGGGCAGCGCGCCGTTGACCTGTTGGATTTGTGTGTGCGGGGGTGCAGAGTTGCGGGTTCCGTGCTCGTTTGAGCTCTCCCGATCTTGCGGGGGCCAGGGGCACCGCACTACCGAACTTTACTGAAGCAGCAACAGCGCGGGCACACCCGCCACACCACCAGCCAGCCACATCATAGGTAGGCACCGAGTCCTCAAGTCCCAACTCACAAATCCCACCCCCGCACCTTGCCGTCGCGCATGGCCTTGCGCAGCTGCCCGTCCAGCGCCTCGATGTTGCCCTCGGCCGTGCTCAGCCGCGACACCAGCGTCGTCATCAGCTCCGTCTCCTTGCTCACCACGCCCGAGCGCAGGCTGTCCGTCACCTGCGGCGCGTCGCGCGCGTGGTATGCGTGTCAGGACGGAGTCGACGAGCGCAAAATACGCTGGGTTGGCGACAGGGCGCAGCTGTTGTGGCGCGGGCTCATTGGCCTGGCGTCAGACACGCGCGCTCTTCCTGCCCCAGCCCCAAACCGCACCATCACCACCACCATCACCACCCCCACCCCCACCCCCAACCCCCGGCCCAGGCCCAGGCCCAGGCCCGCACCTGGCGAATGGACGTCAGGCCGCTGGTCGCCTCCTGGATGGGCCCCTGCAGCGCGCGCACTCCCTCCTCCGCCGCCTTGCTGCTGCCCTCGCAGCTCTCCACCTTCTTGCCCATGCGTTCCACCGTCTTGGTCAGCGTCTCCACCTTCTGCGACAGGAGCTCCAGGTCGTCGCGAACCTCCGCCACCAGGCGCGGCGCGTTGGCGCCAGGCGACACGCGCGCCAGCTGCGGGTGTCAGGGGGCCGCGTTAACTATGTTATTGATTTTGACTTTTACGAGATAGTGGGGCAGGGGCAGCTGGCTCAGCTGCACTGCAGGGTGGTGGAGCGGGGTGCAGAGTCGGTGCGAATGGCGCGGCCGTCAGCATGCGCGCCCAAGCCGTCCAGATCAGCACGAGGGGCACAACGCCCCCCGGCCAGCCCAAGCCCACCTCGAGCTCCAGCGCCACAATCTTCGCCTCCAGCGCCATGACCTGCGGCGCCGATGCCGCCTGCATGCCGCCCGCGTCCGCCGCCGGCCGGCCGCCGGCGCCGCCGCCGCCGCCCGCGCCGAAGGCGGCGCCGCCGGCCGTGGCCGCCTGCATCATCTCGCGCGTGAAGGACTGCTGCTGCTCCAGCTGCGTGATGCGCGCCTCGGCCGCCGCCAGCCGGTCCAGCAGCACCATCTGGTTGGACGGCATGTCCAGGCCCTGCACGCACGAGCGTGTGCGTGAGCGTGTGTTGTGATGTTGTGTGTTGTGCGCGTGGGGTTCTAGTAAATAGGAAGCCCGACCCGTACCCCTGCAGACACCCGTGCGGCGCATGCCTCTCGGCACCCCGCCGCACCTTCTGCCCGCTGGCGCTGCCGGTGCGCAGGCCGCCGCCGAGGCCGGACGTGAGCCCGCCGCCGCCGCCCATGCTGGTGAGCGAGGAGCGCTTGTTGCCGCCGCCGCCCAGCTTGGCGGTGATGGGGCCGCCCACGATGGGGCTCAGCATCTCCTGGCTGTTGCGCATGTGCGCCGGCGAGGCGAAGCCGCTGCCGCCGCGCTGCCGGCTGGTCTCCTCAATCTCGACTGCAATGGAAAGCAGGCAAGACAGCTGTTACCGGGCGAGCCCATCCAAACCCTGCAAGCTGCGAATAACTGTATCCAAGGAGTCCAATGCAAGCTAGCCCGGGTATCACCGCGGCCACGCCCACCCCAAGGCTCACTTGAGTAGCCGCCGCCCGACGCAGCGCCCTGCAGCGCGGACGCGACGGCGCCCGCAAAGCCCCCGCCGCCGCCCCCGCCGCCGCCGCCGCCGCTGCCACCGCCGCCGCCGCCGTGGTGCCCGCCCGCCTTCATGAATGCGTTGGCGGCGGACATGACGCCCTGCGCCACGCCCCAGTGCGCCTGCGCCGCTTGCGACTTGACGTCCAGGTTGCGCAGGGGGAAGCAGGCGGGCTGCGGCGCGTCGCCGCCGGCGCGCGGCCGCAGCTGTGCAAGCGAAGGCGGGGAAAGGAGCGGAATGGCATGTCATGCAAGGCTATGAGTCAGCCAGGCCCGACCACCCGCGCCGGCGCGCCATCCCAGCGCCGTAGGCAGGAAGCGCTCAGGCCGGAACACAATCCCGATTGCAGGCAGGCAGGCAGGCTGCTCCTGCACCTCATCCGTGCGCGGCCGCACCTGCGGCCCCAGCTGCGCCACGATGTGGTTGGTGAGCGTGGTGAGGTCGGGCGATATCATGGCCAGCGCGGTGAGGAACTGCTTCAGCGTCAGGCCGCTGCTGCGCTGCGAAGCGGTGGAGAAGATGTTGCCCAGGTCGGTGGGCGACACCGGGCCTGCGGGCAGCGCAAGCAGCAGCAAAGCAGCCACGTCAGCGACCACGACAGCGACAGCAGAAACTCAGTGCGCGCCGAATTTGCCTCATTCCGTTGGACAGAAACTACTTTGCCATCCCGCATGCACACCTGCAGCGCCGCACCCCAATGATGCAGCCCCTCACCACCCCGCCGCCGCTCCCGGCAGCCCGGGGGCACTCACCCACGGGCTGCGCCAGGCCCACGTCCGCGCACAGCTGGTGCCACTGCGCGGAGCTGAGCTTGAGGTCGCCGTCCATCATCATCTTGCCGCCGCCCGCCACCGTCAGCCGGCAGTAGTTGTTGTAGCACTGCTTCAGGTTCGCCTCCGCCTTGGCGTCAACTGCGCGTTGCGCGCGTGCGGGTGCGTTTGAATTTCTCTTCCGGCTGCTCCGCGCTCACTTCCTATCGCCAGCGCAGACGCCGCCCTGCGCCGAGAAGCGGCCGCCTACTCCGCCCGTCCGCATGGCCTTCAGCCTGCCCATCCCCTTTCATTTCCGCCCCTTTGCACGCGCTCCAGCACAGTCCCGCACCACCCCCACTCACGGTCTCGCAGCGCGTCCACCGCCTGGCCCATCAGTCGGTCCACGCCGGTGCTGCCGCCGCCGCCACCGCCGCCGCCTCCGCCGCCGCCGCGGTCGCCGGTGTCGGCCATGAGCATGGCGCGGCGGTACATGTCGCTGAACTCCACCGGCGACCAGCGGTACGACGAGTTATCCAGCTTCTGGTCCAGTCCCAGCGAGGCAGCTGGAGAGTGGGCAGGAGGGGGAGGCAAAGGTGGGGAAAGGGAGGGAAAGGGATTGGGAGGAGGGGGTGCCCACGAGGCAGCCGTGGGCGGGCGTGCCCAAGCGGCGGCCCAAAGACTGCGAAACCAGCACGCTCAAACCCTGCCCCGCCCTTGCCCCGCCAGGCCCCAGCCACCCCGCGCTTGACACTCACTCAGGCTGCGTGCGCTGAAGCCGTGCGTGCCGCAGAGCTCGTTGACGGCAGAGGCCATCTCCCGGGGGTCAAGCAAGCCGTCACCGTTCTGGTCGTGGCGCTTCATGAGCTGCATAGCCTGCTCGTTCCATTTGTCCTGCTGGGCCTGGAGGCGGGGAAGCAAGCCGGGGCGACCCAATGCGCCATTTCAGTGTCTGGAGTTTGAGACTCGCGTTGTGGCGAGCTATGCACCGTGTTAACTCCCTTGTGCGTATGCGCAGCGATGCGCGCGCAGCCCACGCCAGCCTCCCAACCTAGTAACAGGAGAATTTCCCAACGCGTAGCCCTGCTGACCTTCGATGGCCCGCCTGGGCCGCGGCCAGACATCGTAGGAGACTATTGGATTTGCCCGCAGAGCGTGAGGGCCCCCCTCAGGCCTTCGATGTCACAATGCGCATGCTCAGCGCCAAGCACGCTGTTGAGACGTCGTGTTTATGTTTGATATATGTACAGTGGGTGATATGAGGCGAGAATTAGAAGGAGACAGCACCAAGCCAGGGCAGCAGTTGAAGTTTAGGTCTTGTCGCGCGGCTGTCGTCAGAACGTCACAATGTTAACCAATCAACGTTTAGCTCCTACGGAAGCTTTGTGTGCGGAGGCGGGCCTGAGTTCTTCGCGGCGGGATGGCTCATCCCGCGGCAGCGCGCTGGAGGCTGGGCCACTGCGCGCCGCGAACAAACAGCGGCGCTTCCTTACGCCCCCGCACTGGGCGATTGAATTAATGTATATCAAGTAAAGGGACCAGGCGGGACCGAAAGACGAAGGGGTTTCTCAGCAACGTTCAACAGTGAGCTTTTGAACTTCTCCTGTTGTGGGGCGCGGCGTTTTGTCCCCGCGCGCGCGGCCCCTCGAACGCGCGGCCCGCTGCCGACCTGCACGCGGGCCGCTTTCCTCGGCCCTGGACCGCCGCGTGCGGTCTGTTGCATCTTGTCCCATAAATACTGTCATACTGTACCGAAGCACGCAAACACAGACACGCAGACACTGGCAGACAGGGGGCCGGGCGGCAGGTGCCCAGTAGCGTGGTGATCTCGCTGCCCCCCACCCGCGCGTCCATGCACCACCAGTAAGCTCCTCTGGCTGCATCAGAGGCGACAGGCCTTCCAGGACCCCTCCTTGCCATCTTACGACCGCTACGGCGGGTTACATGCAAATTGCACATCATGGCGTCTGCTGCTCTCTGCGTTGGACGTGGTTCCCCCAGCCTCGATCAAGCCACTCAGGAATTCCCACCATCGACGCTAGCCTCGTGTACATCATACAGAGTATAATATTGTTGCCCCAGTTGCTATCCATTGGGGAAAGGGCAGCGGCCTGAAAGAATAATGTTCGTCTCCGTAGATTTATCTCAGCGGACTTCCCAGCCTTCCTGGGACTGCTTGCCGCGCAAGCACACCACATGCTCCTTGCCCGCCGGAAGCGGTGCGTGACCCCTCCCAAAAACCATATAACCGCGTGGCTACCAGAACGCGTTGGGCGGCACCGCGTGCGCCTGTTGCTGCTGCTGCTGTTGCTGGGGCGGCGGGCCGCCGTACATGCCCCCGCCGCCGCCACCTAGCTGCGGCGGCGGGCCGCCATTCCACCCGCCACCGCCACCGCCCTGGTACCCGCCGTAGCCGCCACCGCCTCCTTGCTGCTGATTGTAGCCACCACCGCCTCCTTGCTGCGGCGGGGGCCCGCCGTAGCCGCCACCGCCCTGTTGGTTATAGCCTCCTCCTTGTTGCTGGTTGTAGCCACCCGCTACCGGCGGCGCGCCGCCGTAGCCGGCGCCCGCCGGCGGCGGCGTGTTGGGTCCCCGGCCGCCAGCCGCCGCCGGCGGTGCGCCGTACGGATTCGTTGACGGCGCCGCCATGTACGGGTTGGCCGGCTGCGGCGGCGGCGCGCCGTAGCCGCCACCTCCGCCAGCCGCGCCGCCGTACTGCCCTGGCCCGGCCGCGCCGCCACCGTACCCGCTGGGGCCGGCACCGCCAGCGGGCGCCGCCACGGCGCCGCCGCCTGCGCCGGCCTGCGCCGGCACCGCGTTGGAGAAGGGGTTCTGGCCGGCCTCGAGCGCCTTGATGCTCGCCAGCATGGCGCCGCACTCCTTGACGTAGTCGGTGGTGCGCTCCATGCGGTAGATGGACACCTTGATGCGCTGCTCGTCGTTGTAGTTGTCCTCCGCGACCTGGTGGTGTGGAGGGCAGCAGCTTTACTTAGCCCAGGCGCGGTCGCGGTCGCGGTCGCGGTCGCGGTCGCAGCAGGCGCAGCCTGCTCAGCGGTGCAGCGCGTGCTGTAACATGGCACCCCATGGCACCCGGCAGGCCCGCACCTTGAGCCGGAAGAAGAAGGGCGTGAAGCGGATGCCCTCCGCCAGCCGGTCGAACTCCTGCACACGCAACGCAACCAGGACAGTCAGCCGAGCGGCCAGGGCGGCGGGCGAGAGCCAGGGCCAGGGCCAGGGCCGAGCGGCACAGGCTAAGCGACGGCGACAGGCTCCTAGGCCCCATGTGTGAGCGGTCAGCAACCCTCGCTTGCCCTCTTCCGGCGCCCCACCTGCGGGTTGTTGACCTCCAGGTCCCGGACCTCGGTGGCGGAGCGGCCGAAGATGGCGTCGCCCGCGTCGCCGAACGCGGTCAGCGACTGCTTGGCGGTGTGGTCGCACGCGCTCAGCGACACCTGAACGGACACACAAAACAGCCGCGGAGCTTGACGACATGGTGTCTTCACAAGCGCCGCCCGTTCCTACCCAGGTGCCCCGTCTGCGTACAGAGCACGGCGCCAGCAGGTGCGGCCCGGCCCGGCCCAGGACCCTACCAGGTAGCGCCAGGCGGGATTCTCCGTAGAGTACTGGCAGCGGTCGCAGTTCCAGTTGCCGCCGCCCACGTCCATCATCTTCTTCTGGCAGGGCCTGTGTTGCGCGCAGGGCGTGGCCGGCATCAAAGATTGCGTTACGGCCAAAGCTAATACCGCACTTGGCATGCGGTCGTGATACGCCATTCCGATACAACAACTGAGCGGCCAAGGCGCGGGCAAAGCATGGCGCGCGATCTCACCTGCCGTTGTAGTCGTGCGGGCAGGACGGGTACACCACCGCGGACGCGCCGCCCTGGTTGTCGGTCTGCGAGGAAGCGGGAGCGGGAGCGGCGACCAAGCAGTAAGGGCGAGGTTCGGTCAGGTATCACACGCAGACACACACCCTCCAACACAGGCACGCCCTCGCTCCTTCCCGCCTCACCCGGATCATGTCGAGCACCGCCGACACGTTGACCCAGTCCGCCTTGCCCGAGCGGCCCAGGTTCTCATCCTGGCGGCAGGAATCAAGTAGTCAGGGAGAAGGCAGCACAGGAAATCACTCCAAACAACGAGCAATGCACCCAACGGCACCCAAGCGCAGGAGGAGGCCTGGAGTGTGATGCGGTGCAGTAAGCAGTGCCTGCCCCTACCTTGATGGCGGAAAGCACCGTGCGCCGGTCGGTGCGGCCGCCGCCGCCGCCGCCACCCGCGGAGCTCAGCGAGTTGACGGCCTGCGCCTTGCCGCCACCGTCATACCTGCACCGCATGGACAGGCGAGCGTCAGAGCCACAGCGCGTCCGTCTGTCAGCTCACTCCGCCGGCCCGCCCGGACCCACCCATTCGCACCCTGAACCGCCCTCTGCTCCCTCCCCACCACAGCGACCAATGCCGGCCCAAGCTCAAGCCCACCCCTTTCGCGTCTTCTCCCTCCTGTCTAGTTCAGCTTGGTTTAGCTTGGGATAGTCCCCCCCCGAACCCGCTCATTCCCTCCGCCGCCGCCTCACCAGCCGCGCAGGCGCTGTGCCGCGGGCAGGTCCATGGGGTCCAGCCGCAGCGCGCTGGCGCCCACGGTGGACAGCGTCTTGCCGTTGTACTCGCCCACACGCAGCGCCTTGGCCGCCAGCACGGGCCGCCCGCCGCCGCGCACCATCTGCGCGGCGTGCGCAAGGGGGGACATGGCGTGAAGGGCGTGCGACACGTGCAGCTGATACGTACCCCAGGCGGCACAAACAGCGCGCTCGCGCACCCGCCAATGTCAGCAAGCACAACCAGCGTACCTGCAGTCCCAACCCCCATCCCCGCCCCATCCCATGACTGCGCCCCCCTAGACAAACACGCACCTGCTCGATCTGGTCGCCGGGGTTGTTGACCAGGGCGCCCCACAGCGTCACCTCGATGGAGCGCCCGCTGTCGTCGCGCACCACCATGCTGCGCTTCTGCGTCTCCTCGCCCGTGCGCCGCGTGATGGTCTGCAGCGCTCAAAGCCCAACGGCACGCAGCGGTGACACACACGTCGTCGCGCTCGGCTTACCTCCAAAACCCCGTTGGGTGGTCCTCAAGCCCTTGCGCATGCCCCTGGGCATGTCGTCCCTGCATAGGGTTCCCTCCCGTGGCCGTGGCCGAGCCGCCGCTACGCATGCCTGCCTTTCTGCCTTTCTGCCTGCCTTCCTGCCTGCCCGCCCTCCATGGCCAGTTGGCACACCTGCCACGGCTCGCACGTCTCCACCACGCCGACGATGTCCACCACCGTGCCCGCCTCCGCCGTCTCCAGGTCCATGATGCGTCGGAACTGCGGGCGCGAGCAGGCGAGGACGCGGCGCACATGTCTACTTACCCAACGTGCCTTCGCATGCTACACCAACCGGCCCCGCCCCAGCCACCAAAAGCAGCCTCCTCCTCCTTCCACTGCCTTCATCTCCCTCTGGGCCATCTGCTGGTTTCCCTGGGACTAAATGCTTGCCCCAGCTTGCCCTGACCCCTGCACTCACGTTGTAGTTGATGGTGGGGATCAGCGACGTCTCCTGGTCCTCCGCCACGCGCTCCACCACCGAGTTGCGGTCCAGCTTGATCTCGTACTGGTGGTTGGTGTGGTTGAATTGCTGCGGGGTGGCGCGATAGACGCAAAGAGCAACGCCTCAGCACGGGGTCAGCAGCTGAGCACCGGCCGGGCCCGAAGGTCCCGTGCGCACGCTACCGTATGTGGGCGCTGCAGGTCCGCACGAACTCACCGGCCGCTTGTTGGTCAGGCTCGCCTTGCTGAGCTGGTAGATGGCCCCGGCCTGCGTGCACGCAACGTGGGACCATGCGCGGCTCAGCCCTGACACACACACGCCGCGCAGTCTCTTGCT
This sequence comes from Chlamydomonas incerta, assembly GCA_016834605.1. Taxonomy (NCBI): domain Eukaryota; kingdom Viridiplantae; phylum Chlorophyta; class Chlorophyceae; order Chlamydomonadales; family Chlamydomonadaceae; genus Chlamydomonas; species Chlamydomonas incerta. The sequence goes on from JAEHOC010000010.1 coordinate 700,564, forward strand.
TGTCGTTTTCCCTTGTGCTCTCTAACACACGCCGCGCATGCGCCTATCACACCCATACGTGTTGTCATACCCACCGGCGCGTCGCTATGCTGCCCGTCCACCCACCTCGACGACCTCGAAGAACTTGTCCGCCTCCGCTCCGAACGCCGTGGCGCGGATCTCGCCGCCGTCCTTATCCAGCAGATCGAATGAGAACACCTTGCCCTCGCCGCGCACGTTGGTCCAGCGCCGCAGCTCGCCCTTGCTAGTCACACGCGCACGGATGGCCCAGCGGGCCGTGTAGGGGTTCAGCGCGGAGATGGGGATGAAGCGCGGCGGCGCGTCGTCGCGCGCGATGGCGCCGTTCGCCTGGTAGTTGGCGGGCGGGCGGCCGCCGCCGCCGCCACCGGGCGCGCCGCCGTTGGGCGCATAGGGGTTGTAGCCCTGTTGCTGAGGCGGCGGTGCGCCGTAGGGGTTGTTCTGGCCGGGCGGAGGGCCGCCGTACATGCCTCCGCCGCCCCCGCCGCCCTGCTGCTGATCCGGCTTCGCTGGCGGCGGCGCGCCGTACATGCCGCCGCCCTGGGGCGGCGGCGGCCCGCCATAGGGCCCTGCGTTGTTCAAGGGCGGCGGAGGCCCGCCGTACATGCCGCCGCCGCCTCCGGGCGGTACGTACCCGCTGGCGCTGGCTTGCGGCGGCGGGCCGCCGTACATGCCGTTCCCGTGGTTGACGGGAGGCGGGGGGGCGCCGTAGCCGCCTGCATTCCCGCCGAAGCCGCCAGGCGGCTGCTGCTGCTGGTTGTGGCTGCCGTCCTCCGCCGCTTTCTGGGCGTCCACAAGGTCCGTGTGGGGCGGCACGATGATGGGCGCCTGGTAGCTGCCATACTGCTCCATCACCGCGCAGTTGAAGGCGATGAACATCCTGTGCGCGCATTCAGGGGGTGATGACATCGATCGGCACGAGTCTGAGGTGCCGGGACTCGCCCACGCTGAGAGTCCGCGTGCGGACTGCACCTCGCGCGTGCCGGCGGAGCCCCTTCCGTCCTGTTGTTGGGCCTCCACCGACAGCTCGCCCCCTTCAGCCCAATCCCACGCCGAACTGGCACCGGTGTATCCAAACATACAGTTGGCCTCCCAACGGAGTGCCCCGAGACTGCGCGGCATCTGGCGTGGACTTACTTCCGGTCATTAACCTGGTTGATGATAAAATCCGTGACCTGCACGATAACGCCTTGCGCCAGGGTCCCCGACAGGATGAGGTCGCCGACCTGGGAGCTGAGCATACAAACGAGCGAGTACTGGCCATCGCCCAGGCGCGCCTTATGGCGGGGCTTGGCGTTTGCCGCGTTATCTTTTGATTGGATTTGCTTGATGTCTGCAAAAACAGCGTCGAGTCAGGGAACCTTGGCACAAAAACGCGCGAAACAGAACGCGGGGCCCCGCGAAACGTCCAGCCCCTCACCTAGCACTTGAAACACGCCAGTGATGATGACTTTAGCATCCGGCCCTGAAGGCGTCGCTGCAACGTGCAGCAGCGCCCCCGTTGAGAGCGGTGGGTTCATTCTGGGGAAAATTTAAAGATTTTGGTAGGTCACAGCGTGGAAATCACAGGGACATGCTTACATGTCAGTTTTGAGTGTAAGCACACTCCATATGCGCAAAGTATATAGCGCCGGGGGGCTGCACAGGCGCAGATTATCGGGGCGGCCCCGTGCTGCGTCGTGCTGCGCGATCGGCAGCGCATGTCTGCCGCTGGCCCGCGCAGGCCCGTTAAAGACCGGCGGACCGAGGCCAAGTGCGGCCTTACTTGGAGCTATCTGAAGCTTACAAGCCAGTGCCTGACGTTGTTGAGGCCCGCGACTCTGCGTGGGGTCGCCGCACGGATCTAATCCTGCCGCCAGCCCCGACCGACGATCCTTGGCCCGGTAGACATGTTCCGCGGCCAACCAAGATACCGCGCCGGACAGATGCACCACCAGGCCCATCGGAATTTCCTACACTCTACCGGTGCAGCACACCAGTCACGCCGCGTTCATCCTGCAAAGCTGCACCTGCCTTTGGCTCCACGCCTGCACACGCACCGCCTGCGCACACCCGCTTCGTGTCCCCGCGCAGCGTGATCGCGCCGTCCAGGGCGCCCTTGCGGGCCTTCGCATACTCGCGTCTTCGTTCCTGTCTATCTTATCATCCAGCTACGCCTGCAACCTGAACCTTATATCCGAATCGTTCATTGACAGCCAACGCACGCCTCATGCTGTTATGCAGCTGCAGGAACGGGCGGACGACCTGTGTTGGCAGCGGTCCCCGCCCCGGCCGGCGCTGCGTGTTGTTGCGCGGACTGGTGTGGCGGGTGGCGCGGTGTAGCCGGGCCCACATCCACCGGCGGCGTGTGCTCCCGCAACCGCAGCACCTGCGGGTCATGTGCATGCACCGTACCAAGCGTGAGCGACACGCCCCCTTCCCTCACCTCACCAAAGCTCGCCACACCGCCCTGCGCACAACGCCCGCAGCGCAGCACCCAGCCACGCTGCATCCCCACCCCTGCAGCTCAACCTCGCCAGGCCATCGCCCCAGGCCGCGCCCAGACATGCCTGCTCGCCCGCCCCAGGCCCGCACCACACGCGCGCTGCCCAGTTGCCCACCCACCTGCCCGTCCTTGAGCACCTCAAGCACCTCGACCGGCCCGTCGCCGCAGCCGTGCGACATGCCCACGTCCACCCGCACCACCCGCGACTCGCAGGCGCTGTTAATGCCGCGCGTCTGGATGGTGTGGCCCACCACCATGCGCTGCGCGCCCACCGACTGCGCGGGCAGGCGTTCGAGAGGGAGGTGCGAGCGCGAGGCGATGGATTGGGGGTGTGTAAGCTCCAGGACACGGTGGGCAGTCAGGGGAGCTGCGAGCGTCACGCGGGCCGGTCGAGGCAGCGGTGGCGGCACGCACCTGCAGCACTTGTTGGAGGGTGTCGCAGTCGCACCGCCGCTCGTCGGATGCCGAAAACGCGCGCGCCCACACAATGGCGGAGCCGCCGCGCAGGAACGACGGCGCCGGCTTGGGTCCGTCGGGCGCCAGCATCCAGGACTGCGTCTCGCTGCGGGGCATGATGGGAGCACATGGGAGCACACGCGCAAGCGTTCAGTACCATACGAGGACCCCGGCTCCAGACCGCGTGCCCGCAGTCCTTGCCACACCTCACGACGCCCTTCACACACAAGCCACACCACGCCGGCATCCCGCCGCTATCAGCCCCTCCTGCTGTTCGAATTTATTATATTGGGCTGGGCCGGGCGACACAACCCCTCCACCCTCCCCACCCACCCGTCCCACGCCCGCCCCACCTGTTGATCCGCTCCAGCCCGTACTCCACGTGCGCCGGCAGCACGCCGCCGTGCACGAACACGTTGCCGCCCAGCTGCAGCACCGTGGGCCGCGCCGCGAAGAAGCGCCGCGCCAGCTCGCTGCCCGGCATGAGCGCGCGGCTGCGCAGCCAGTTGTACGGCGCCAGGCGGGCCATGGACGCGGTGTGCGGCGAGCTGGAGGCGCGCGCCGCCGCGTCGCGCCGCTCCTGCGTGGTGGGCCGGCCGGCCGCGAGCATGAGGGCAGGAGAAAAACAGGCGAGGGCGGCTCAGAAACGTCAGCCTCTGCACGAGGGCGCATGCGCCTGTCCGCGCAGCACCCGATCCCGCTCGGTGCTGATGCGGGCACACCACACGCGCGCGTGCCGCAACATGATACCTGCAGCGGGTCCGGCGCGCCGGCGCCGTCGCAGCCGCTGCGGCGCTTCATGAGCGCGCAGAAGTCGCGCCACGTGCTGAAGCCCAGGAACTCCAGGTTGGCGCCTGCAGGAGGCAGGGGAAGGGCGGGGGCCACGAGTCATGCAAGCCGCCAAGCACGTGCCATAATGCACGGCGGCCCATCCGCCCCGGCCACGTCCATTCCACCCTGAGTGCTGGGCCCGCGCGCCCTGCGGAGCGAACGCTTGGCTGCCCGCCCGCCCGCTGTCGCACCTGGCGTGGCGTATCTGTGGTCGCCCATGACGTTCATGGTCTCGTGGTTGCCGTTGAGCAGGTAAAGCCGCCCGCCCGCCGCCGCCGCCTCGGCCGCCAGGCGCTCCAGCAGGATGAGGATGCGGATCTCGTGGTCGCCGCGGTCCAGGATGTCGCCCACCTGCGGCGGCAGCACAAGGGCGCAGGTGGAGGCTCGCCGGGGGATATGCAGCCCTGCCCATGGCCTCGCAACCCCCATCCTGTAATGCGCCCTGGTGGCCCAGAGATTGGGCAGGCGAACGTTGTGCGCCGGCGGCGGTCCCGCCCGTCCGGTGGCCCACCTGCACCGCCACCGCGCTGCCGCCCGCCCAGCTGCCGTGCTCGTCCATCAGCCCCGCCAACCGCAGCGCGCGCACGGCCTTGTGGTAGTCGCCGTGGATGTCGCCGATGGCCACCAGGCGGGCGGGCTGGCCCGGCACCTTGGTGGGCAGCGGCTCGGTGCGGGGGCGGTACGCCTCATCGCCCAGCGCCGTGTCGTGCCCCTGCCCCCGGTAGGACGCCCACATCTGCGGCGGGGTGGGAGCAAAAGTGTTTAAGGGTGGGAGGATTGCAGAGGCGTGCTGTGGGCTGGTGTTAGCGTGTGTGGGAGCGTGCGCGGGGCCGCTTGTGTGGGCCACTCGTGGCCTGCGGCCGTGCGAACCCCCCTCCCTACACAGCCGACCGCCACCAGCTGCTCTACCTGTGCGAACGACTTGACGCAGATGTCGCATTTGGCGTCCGCCTTGGAGAATAAATAGTCGAACAAGCCCATTTTGAAAGCGCCGCGCTGCGCGGTGCGATTGAAACGAGAGCAGCAGCCCTAGATCAAGAGTTCGAGCGCGCCTGTTGCCACATGTATGTATTTATTGCGCGCAGTGCTTTGAAATGCACTCGCGGCAGAAACACGGCGAGTTTTTCAGAGTTGCATGAAATGTGGCCCAATCGCAGTTGGAACCCAAGCTCATTTTGTTACAGTTTCTGACTCAATTGATGTACTGTTGTTGAACTCACGATATCTTTCGTTTTCATCAGCGAGCGAGCTCTAGACGCAGCTTTCCAATTGCAGCTCGGCACTTGAGAAGCTGTTTGACTCGTTTATCACGATTATACACTGCAGTAGACGTGGAAAATAAGTCTAGAATGCCACACATACATTCAGCTCGGTTCTAAGGGTCAAAACCGTGGAAGCAGTGCCGGTGCTGCAAAAATGAACCGCCGGGAAGCTTTGCAGGATATCTTCCGGCTCATAGATGTTAACGGCAATGGGTGAGCGATGCGGGGCTGTGTTGAGTTGGGCGATGGTGCGCATGCCGACCCGCGTGTTCCCGGCGCGGACCGGGCTGACCGTCTTCAGCATGCATCAATGTGGCCTGAGACTGGCGCTTGCGGGAGCAGCTTCCGGTACAGGGGAGGGTGCGCGCTGAGGCGTCTGGCGACAGGGCAGGGCGTGGAGCTGAGGGAGGGCACTGAGCGCGTGCCCTGTCCGGTCGGCGTGCAGGCAAATCGAGCTGAAGGAGCTCAAGGCCCTGGCCACGGACCCGAGCGCTCAGGTATTTAAAAGTAATCACTCGGCAATGCGTTGGAGTAGACACGGGGGCCGCAGTGCCGCACCCATTCCCGGCGCAGCCTGCCTGCCTTTCCGTGGAAGCACCGGCACCTGGCCGCAGGGCTGGGGGAGCCCCCGCCGGCCGGTCGTGCTGCGCGCAGGGACCGAAGCAGCTCCTATGACACACATACACACACACGCACGCACACACACGTGCGCTGCAGGGCAAGCTGCTGGAGGCCAATGACACGCTCACGTGGCTGGACCTGGACGGCGACCGCCAGGTGTCGGAGGAGGAGTTCACGCAGGTGCGTTGGGGGGCGGGGCGGGGAGGGGAATGCCCAGATTACCGAGCCAAGCCAAGCCACCAAGCGGGACTTGGGGGGAACGGAGGCGGCGGGTTGGGCTGACCTGCCCAACGGGACGGACTGCACCGCAGGAGGTGCTGGCCAGCCTGGCCGTGCTAGCCGCTGCGGCCCTGACCTTCCCGTGACCAAACCGCCGCGCAGGTGTTCGAGTTCGTGGGCACGGACATGAGCGACCGCGAGTTCGAGCTGCTGCTGGAGGACATGAAGGCGCAGGCGGCGGCGGCGGGCGTGGGCGAGGCGCCCAGCCGGGAGGCGCTGCTGAAGCGCGTGTTCCAGGCCTTGGACAAGGACAACTCGGGGTGCGGCGCAGGGCAGGGCGGGAGGGGAGGGGAGGGGAGGGCAGGGCAGGGCAGGGGAAGGGAGGGGAAGGGAGGGGAGGGGAGCTGAACCAATCCCGTAAGGAAGCATCAGCATCAGGGCTGCAAGGAGAAGCTGCAGCCGCACATGCGAGGGGAGGGATGGGAGAGACAGGAAGGAAAGATGCAATGCAACTGTAGGTGGCAACGGAAGAGGAGCTGGGCAGGGCAGGGCAGGGCAGGGCTAGGAGGGCGCTGACACCCGCCGCCGCTGTTGCCTGCCTGCTGCAGGTTCATCGAGATGCACGAGCTCAAAACGCTCGTGGGGCAAGTGGCGCCAGCGGTGAGGCCATGGGCTGGGCCGGGACCGCGGCGATCCGGGCCGTACACGCAAACGCATACCTCTCGCACTGCACTCTAGGCCGCCCCCGCACCCCGCCCACCCATCACGCTGCAACCCCATGCAAACCGCCCCGCAAAACCACCGCCACCACCGCCGCCACCGCTGCCACCACCCGACTGCCCGCAGGAGTCCCTGGAGCGCGCCCGCGGCACGCTGCGCATGTTCGACACCAACGAGGACGGCCGCGTGTCCAATGACGAGTTCCTGGGCGTGTTCGAGTTCCTGGGGCAGGACATGGACGACGCCGAGTTCCACGTGAGGAGCGGGAGGGGGGAAGGGGCGGGGGCCGGGGGCGGGGGCGGACACGGACAGGGGATGCAGGAAGAGGAAAAGGCGCGCATGGCGTGCCATGCAGTCCTGTAGACTTGACGGCCCACTGCGCCGCGTCCTCCACCACCACACATGTGCGCTGGAGCTCCATTTTCTGTAAGCTCTCAACCGTGCGACCCCCCAATGCAACGCGCGCAGGGCCTGCTGTCGCGGCTCCAGGAGAAGGGCTTTGAGGCGCTGTACGAGGGCGACTACAAGCACCCGCACAGTGAGTGTGTGTGCCGGGTGCGGAGCATAATTGGAACTTGGGAGCGACTGGCGCCTGGCCCGCGGCCCCATGTCGCTGGGTGGTACAGAGTGCTTCTGCTTGAAGTCGTCATGCGCGCACGTCTCGCGAGCTGACGAGCGACTTGTCCCCCTCGGCTGCTGTGCCCCGCTGACGCACACCCCGCAGCGTGCCGCGCCTGGCTTGAGGGCGAGGTGGTTCCCACGCTGCGCGAGGGCCTGCTGGCGCTGCTGAAGGAGGTGGAGAAGAACAAACTAGACGTGAGTGCCACACACCAGGCGGCGGCCCTTCGAGTCGTGGAGAACACTTGGACAGCCCCGGGGGTTTGCGGAGAGGGTACAAAAGGAGTGTAGCTGTGTAGGCGTACGGGCGCGCGTACCGACGGGAGGGCACTGGGCGTGCTGCGTACGTTTGCAAACCGGACGGCCTTTGCGACCCCTCCTCCCCATGTGTGCAAAACATCATGAACACGACTTGATTTTTGCGATGCCGGCGGCCCTCCTCCCTGCAGCTCGCGACGGGCGTGCCGTGGGACGGGGGCGTGCACATGCCGCGCGGCTGGCGGCCCTTCTCACCGCTGCGCTGGCTGAGCGAGTGGCTGGTGCGCGCCGCCACGGCGCCCCCGCCCGGCTCGGCGCCGGAGGGCAGCGGCGTGGATGGGCTGGACGCGTTCGGGTTGGCGCAACACGTCAGCCTGGAGGTGGGCGGCGGCGGCAGTCGGGGAGGGGGAGGGAGGGGTCCGGTGCCGGCCGGTCACGTCGGGGCGGGAGGGGAGGGGGCGGTGTTTCGGTAGTTGGGCGTGTGGGCGTGTGTAGCGAGTCATGCAGACTGGGTTGGGGTAGCTGCGGCTGTGTGTTAAAAACAACAAACTGCGGCTCCGTGTGCGGGAGGGGGGATGTTGTCATGTGGTGGGGCCCACAGCGCTGCCCGGCGAACCTCTCACTTACCTCGCCATCGCTCCCACCTCGCAGTCCATGAACCGGGCGGAGAAGATCGCCTACATCTTCAGCCAGATCGACGCCGGGAACACGGGGTGAGCACGGGGGTCGCAAGGACACGGCGGTGGGGAGGTGAGGGAAAGCCGCCCATACGAACGGTACTTGGTGGCCAGGGTGGGGCCAGAATTGTTGGGGGCAGGACTGGCGTGTGCCGAGCTAAGACGCCTTCGCTGCGGCCGGCCCCTCACGCCCTCTACCCGTACCCAAGCTCGCCCAGCGCAGCAACCCATTGCGAATCCCGAAACCCCACCCCTGTACTGCTTTCTCATATCTGTGCCCCACTCACCCCACTCTTGCCCCAACCCAACCCTGCCTCACCCGCTGCCCGCTGCCGCCTCACCCCACCCCAACCCACCCCCCGCCCCGCCCCAACCCCCCTGCCGCCGCCCGCCCGCAGCTACATCCTGGCCGACCACCTGATCCACACGGTGCAGCTCATCTTCGCGGACGGCGCGGCGGGCGTCACGGAGCCGCACTCCGTGATCGACCCGGTGCTCGCGAGCATGGGCATCAACCCCGTGGACAGCACCATCGACCGCAGCGAGTTCGAGCAGGCCATCACGCAGATGGTGGGCGGCGGCGGCGGCGGGGGGGTTGGGTGGGTGGCGGTGGGCAATGCAACAACATCTCTCGTCAACATAATCTCGTCTTGAACAACCACGCATGGATCCCCGAACACACACACACACACACACACACACACACACACACACAAACACACACCAGACCTCCATGACCTCCTTTTCGCCGCCATCCTTGTGCACGCCTCCCGCCCTATCTAATGATGAATGTAACCCCCACCCCAGACCTCCATGCTGAGCGAGGAGGAGTTTGACGAGGCGGCCCGCGTGGTGGTGGCGCAGCGCGACTGGCGCTACTGCCGCTCGCGCCCCGACAAGTTCCGCTACCTGTTCCGCAGCCTGGACCTGGACCACTCCAATCAGCTCAACCTCAACGAGCTCAAGGTACGGGGGGCTGGGGGGCGGGGTGGCGTGGGGGCCGCAGGGGACACGCGACACGTGACAGGAGTGCAGTTACTCCGCTTGGGTTCTGGAATGAACTACCCCTCCTCCCCCTCCTCTCCCCCCCCACACACACCCACACTCCCGCAGGTTCTGGCCCAGCGCATGGACCCGGACACCAACGAGGAGACCATCGCCGCCACACTGGACTTCCTGGACAAGGACGGCTCGGAGCAGGTGCGGGAGGCGGGTCCCGGGGGGAGGGGGGGGCAGGGGGTGCAGCAGGGGCAGCAGGGGCGGGGGCTACAGGCGCGGCAGCGGGCCTATCCTGCCTTGCTTTCTGCAGGTGCTCTCCCGGCGACTCACCCTGCCCCCACCCGGCAACGCCCGCCGGCCTGCTCGAAGCCCTGGCGTCCCAACCCCCCTGCCCTCCCCTGCTTGAATAACCACGAATGCAACCCCCTCCCCTGCTCAAACGCGCCCTCAGGTGTCGGCGGAGGAGTTCGTTGAGGCCATGTCCAGCCTGCTGGCGCACGTGGACAGCGACGCCGAGCTGGACGACATGGTGCAGCGCATGCTGCACATGCGCTCCGACGCCGACCCCGCGCACGAGGTGGAGCCGGGCCAGCTGGCGGACTTTGTGCGCGGGCTGCGCACCCATATCGTCGCGGCGCAGGTGCGTGGCGGCGCGTGGCGTGCGCGCGGGAGCTTGACGTGCGCGGGGCCCGGAACGCGCCAGAACCTGCAGAATTTTCTCACCTACCGTACGCAATGCCGCACGGTCCACCCCATTGCCGTTTAGCTTGCGCTGGCAACGACACGCCCATGCACCCCCACCGCAACTCCACCCACCCACTGAGCCTGCCTCCCCCACCCCCCTGACCGCCGCTAGCTGCCCACCTCCACCATCATGGACAAGCTGGCGGGCCGGCAGCCGCTGGTGCTGCTAGACGTGCGGCCGGACGAGGAGCGGCTGGTGTCGGTCATGCCGGGGGCCACGCACGTGGCGCTCACGCCGGCGCCCGCCGCCACCTGGGGCTACGTGCTGACCGGCGGCGCCAGCGCGGCGGCGTCCGTGGTGCGCGAGGCGCTGGCGACAGCCACAGGTGCGGCCGGGCGTGGCCGGGCGGGCATTGCTTTTGTCGATATTGCTTTTTTGCTTTGCTGCGCGGGCACTGGCACTGGCACTGGTACTGCATCCTGGACAGCGCGTTCCGTATTTCCTGGCCTGGCCTGGTTGCGTGTTTGAACTGATCCCCGCTTGGCGCCGCCCCCGCCCTCGCCCGCCCTCGCCCGCCCTCCCGCCGCAGCCACCGCGCTGCCCACCGCCGCGCCGCCGGTGGTGGCCTGCTACTGCTCCACCGGCGAGCTGGGCGGCGTGGCGGCGCTGCTGCTGAGCGACGCGCTGCGCATCACCTGCTACAACCTGTGCGGCGGCATCATCAACTACTACAACCAGGTGCTTGCGTGGGGGGGGGTTGCATGCCAGCACATGTGGGAATGGAATAAATGGATCCCCGGCGGTTTGTTGCAGTCAATTATTGGACGCGGCCTCCTGCGGTCCCTAAATGCAGTGGGGCAAATGGCTCTTACTGTGACTTGTGCTTCGAAGCGCCACCCGTCTGTCTTTCCTGGCGCCTCTCACTTGTGGTACATTGCTCGTCAGCTTGGCCCCGTGCGCATCGTCATCGTGCCGTGCCTGCAGGGCGGCAGCGTGTGCCGGCTGGCCGACGGCAAGCAGGTGCAGGCGCTGCACCCCGGCAGCCAGCAGCAGCGGGCGTTCATCACGCGCCCCAACAACTACCGCTGAGTCCAGGAGCCGTGGAGGCGGCGGCGGCGGCGATGGATGGATGAGGAGGGGGGCATGGAATTGCTCCCGTGTGCGGTGGTGTGGTGGAGGAGCGCCAATCCGGCGCCGTGGATGGAATGCAGACCAGCAGGGTGCCGCGGCGCGATACGGCGGGTGGGGGTGGGGCAGAGCACGCGCGCGTGCAGGGGCGGCACCGGCGTGGCTTGGGCGGCAGGTTCGGGACGCACGATGTCATGATGATGTCTGATAATGTCTTGGGCGTCATATTGGGCGGCTGGATGCGGTCCAGCGCCTCCGCCGCCTCGCGGACTCAGGATAGGCGTGAGGCGGTGGGCGGGGACTTCGAGTTGTGCCGGCGCCGGCGGGCCACACTTTTAAGACCTAGTGCTTGTGCTCGTGCGTTTGCGCCGGCGACGTTTCAATGTAAAGAGCAGAGCTGCAATAGCCACTGAACGTCGTTTATTGATGCTGGGGCGGGTGGGCACACTTCCTCATCTTCGAGCACGCGTTCGCGACTTTTCAGCGCCAAGTCTCTTTATCAGAGCGCGCAGAGGTGAACTGATACACTTGAGTCCACAAATCAATGTGCAAACCCGAGCGACTAATGCCTAACAGTCTTCCGCACGCCAAACACCAACATTTCACTTTAGGGCCACGCGCTGGCTTATCCTCAACTCTTTACATTAAGTGCGCATGCGCTAGCCTACACGTAATATAGCGCAGCCAATAAGAGGCAGCGATGTATTTTGGGCACAAAACCCCGTTTAGTTTCGCATGCTGGGTGAGTCGCTGGCGACCTCGGGACCTTGCATTAGCAAACTTACCCGTGCCTCGTGGCGCTGGTTCTGGAGGGTGGACCCTTGCGCCTGCGCGCAGCCTCCGCTGGGGCCCCAAAACAGTGCAAACCCCAATCCCAGACGGCCCCTCCCACCCCCACCCGCACCCTCTGCCGTTACCCTCCCTACCACTACCAGGTTTTGTTTGCTGTTTGCTTCATCCAGGTGGGTGCCACCTGTCAGTTCACAAGCATACAACGCCTGGCGCTGTACCTTTCAGGCTATATCACACGCGTGCGCACACACACATGCGCACACACAAACATCCCCGCACCCCACCCCACCTCGTCTCCATCACACCCGATTGCCCACCTCACCCCCCCCCCCCGCACACACACGCACACAAATCGTACGCAGGGCTGCATATGGCTGCCCATCAGCGGTGTGTCACTGGGCGGGTGCAAGTACTGCCGGGACCGCTTCAAGGACACGGGCAAGACCAACCTGTCGCTGGTGGCGTGGAACCTGACCTACGCCTACGGCCTGGAGACTGGGTGCATCGTGTCCGCCTTTGAGTTCGACGTCTACTACCCCCAGGTGGGCGGGCCGAAGTGTAAGCGAGAAATGACGGCTGGGCTTCGTGCGTGTCAAGCAGAGTTGCATTGGCATGTGCGGGATAGTACCCCTGGGATCGGGAGTTGCCAGTCAAGGCAGTGCCCACAGCGGCCGGCCTTCCCTGGTATCGCCTTGATTTGGTGTCTCGCCTGGCGGCGCTGCAGGAGGCAGCCGGCGCCAACGCTCCGAACGATTACTACAACTGGTGCATCAACAGCGGGCCCATCGCTGGCCTGATTGGCGGCGGCGTGGCAATGGTGGTGGCCCTGCTCACCCTGCCCCTGTTCTTTTGTGCCTCGCCCCCGCACCCATCGAAGCACCACGTGTCGGTGAGTGCAAGGGCCGCTCGGGTGCGGGCTGTGAGCCTGAGGCGAATGAGGGATGAGGGGCACGGAATCCTGGGTCCGAGATCGTGGGGTGGCAACTCCGTTGGTGCCTGTGACGCCCGGTGTGGTTGGCGTGATGCCGCACCGCGTCGCTCGTATGCACCCACTCCCCCCAATGCATCCTGTGCCGCTTTTCAAACCATCCTTGCAACGCCCCCCCCCATACACTCCCATATTCAGTTCATCGGGCCGACGGACTTGTCTCCGGACGCCTACGCCGAAGCCACGAACGCCGCTTACGTGGCGCAACAGCAGCAGCAGCTCAAGTACGCCAACGCCGCCGCCGCGGGCAGCTACGGCAGTCAAATGGGGCTGCTGGCGGCGGCGGGTGCCTCGCCGTACACCTCCGCCGCCAGCAGCCCCCTCGGCGCCCGCACCGTTGCCAGCCCGCAGCTGCTGCTGAGCCCGCGCGTGACCCTGTCGCCGGCGGGCTCGATGCACAGCCCTCCCGCCCCCGGAGCTGGCGCCGGCTACGTCATCTACACCAACCCGGCCGCGGCCTACCCCGTGAATTCTGCGGGCCCTTACGCGCCCCCGGGGCCGGCGGTCCTGCCGTACGGCACGGTTGCTACGCAGCCGCCGGGCCTGGGGGGCGGGGGCGTGGCGGAGCAGCAGCAGCTGGGGCACCCGCAGCAGCCGCAGCAGCCGCAGCCGCAGGACACGCTGGAGCAGATGCAGGCGCAGCAGCGCCAGCAGCAGCAGGCGCTGATGCAGCAGCGGGCGGCGGCGATGCAGCTGAGCCCGGGCGGGCAGCCTATGGCGCCGCACCCGCACCTGGGAGGGCGCGCCGGTTGAGGAGCTTCGTGAATAATGAGCATGGAGCGGCGCTGTCCTCGTGGGTTTCGGCTGGGCTGGCATGGAATGTGGGGGCACTGTGTGCCACAGCCGCACATGATGTCATCGTGTTCTTGTGCTTTTGCGATGTATGATGGCTCTTGACCGGTAGGACTGAGCGGCATGATGGGCGGCTACATGACTGGGTGGCGGTCGCGTTGGGTGGCAGACTGGCAGGAGGCGGGCGCATCGACTAATCTACTTGTGCCCAGCGACGCCCAGCCACCCACCGGCGGCCACCCAGCCACCCAGCCACCCACCCACCCACCGGCGGCACTGCTGGGAACATGGAATGCATCTGTGGGAGGTGCCGCAGGTCAGCGGTGACGCCGGGAGTGTGGGATTGATTGGGGCGTGGGACGTGTGGTGGTGGTGCGCTGGTGTGACGCAGCTGACAAGGAGAAGCGACGCACCCGGGTGCGGGGCTTCATCGGACGTGAGGGGATTCATGAGTACTGAAGTTCTTTTGCATACGGTACTTGCATGTCGCTGTGTTGGGGTGGATTGCGCCCTGAAAACGGGTTATCGAATGCTTCCATGTGCGTTGCCAAGTACAGCCATGGAGCGCGTGCTTGACCGCCCTGGTGTGGAACGGGTGGGGTCAGCCTTAGCACGCAAGGTCACCGGAATTGAGAGTTATCAAGCTGCTTGTTTTTTGCTTTGACATAAGATCCCGCGCCATGTGCTCTCAACATGACGTGTCCGTGCACGCTGCTTGAACGTCAATGGGGAGGGGGCCGCGGGGCTGTGCGCGTGCGAGTGACAGTTGCACTAGGAAGCGGGTGTGTCCGCCCAAGCTCTTTCCGCAACCCTCGGCTCTTACATGGCAGTGACCATCCAGCCAATCCCTTGCTCGGTGCTTCGTCAGGTCACCACTTTCACCTGAAAGCCAGTCCGCCACCGCGCCCGCTTGCCTCACAACCCGCCCGCTCCTGCTTCCTTCAACCCCTCATCCCCGCCCGCGCATCCCCCGCGCGTTACTAACGTGCCCGCCGCCTGCACAGCGTGCCGCTTGCAGCCCCTCCTGATCCTGAAAGCCCTTTGCGCCGCCAGAGACAGCTCGCCTTCGCGCCGCCGACAGCGTCCTCACTGCTTGCGCCGCTTGCTGTCCTGCTTTTTCGCCGGTGGCTTGGACCCGCCGTCCGCCTTGCCCCGGCCGGCGTGCTTGCCCTTGCCGCGAGCGCCGCGCCCTGGAGATGGCGGTCACAGGGCATGAGCCATGAGGTGTCAAAACGTGCGCCCCAGTACAGTACCAACAGGTGTGTTGGCATCTACGGTATTGCGCCAAAGTCTATGTGCATGCCGGTGCGCACACTCACCGTTGTGCTGCTGCTGCTCCTCCTCCTCCTCCGCGTCGCCGTCCGCCTCCTCCGCTGCCGCCCGCGCCTGCTCCTCCTCCTCCTCCTCCTCCTCCTCCTCCCTGGCGCCGTCGGCCGGCGCCGGCGGCAGCGGCGGAAGCCACGCAACCCCAGTCAGCGCCTGCGGTGTCGGCACGTGCGTGTCGTTCATGCAGGCGGCGCAGGAACGACTGTTGCGCTGCCCACCAGTGAGGCAGTGACCCCACCATCTTCACCTCCATTACGTCCGCAGCCGCCCACGCACCTGCTTGAGGTACAGCTTGGCCAGCGAGCCGCGCTTGATGGCGTGGTGCACCCGCAGGTGGCGGTCCAGCGACACGGACGCGATCAGCGGCTCGGAAGGGTGCAGCGCCAGGGCGCGGATCTGGCGGCGGGGGCGGGGGCGGGACGGCGTTCACACGTCAGAGCGTGGAAGTTTAGTAGTAGAAACATCAGAGGCGGCGGCAGGCAGGTAGGCGGGGGCAGGTCATTCCACATCCCAAAATCAACCGCGTCGGGCGCGTGCAGGGACGGCTGGGCGCCCGCCGGCACGGCAGGAACGAAGCAGGAACGAAGCATGTCCAAGTCCGGGCCCCAGGGCCCGTGCCTCGCTCCCCGGTCTGCCTCGCGCCCGACTCACCGACCCAGCCACTCCCTTAAGCGCGTGCCCCATGGACAGCTTTGCGGGCGCCGCGCGCAGGTCCAGAGCCTCCACGTGGCCCCGGCCGTTGCCCACCCAGATGCGCGAGCCTGGCGGCGGCAGGCGGGGGCAGCAGGCGCGATGGTGAGGCGGCGAGGCAAAACATCGACACACACGGCCATCACAAAGGCACCTTGACACCTTCAGCCGACCCCCAAAACGCGCACGAGCCAAGGAACCCCCAGCCCCCCCCCCCCCATGCAGCTGGCCGTCTGGCTCACCGTCCGGCTGCGGCTGCAGGGTGGTGATGCGCCCCTCGCCCCACACCAGCTCCGCCTGCGGCTTGCGCCCCGCCCGCGTGTCGTACAGCCACAGCTTGTGCTTGGCCGTGCCGACCAGCACCTAGGGGGGCGGGGCACGGGGGCGGGGGTTTTCGGGCGGGGGCGGCGGGCATGTTGGCGAGGCTATGCAGGAGAATTTCCTCCTGGCCGGCACC
Source organism: Chlamydomonas incerta (assembly GCA_016834605.1). NCBI lineage: Eukaryota > Viridiplantae > Chlorophyta > Chlorophyceae > Chlamydomonadales > Chlamydomonadaceae > Chlamydomonas > Chlamydomonas incerta. Next base: position 716,586 of record JAEHOC010000010.1, read on the forward strand.
CACCCTCCACGGCCCTGCGCTGAGGACAGACGCCCGCCTAGAATGCCCCACCTCCGCCACCAGCACCCTGCACCCGCCCCCATTTTTGGGACTGGGATGACCCCCGCCCCCGGCCCCCCGCGACCCCGCACCCGCTCACCTGCTTGTCGTCCTGCCCCGGCACGAACGCCAGCGCCGTGACGTGCGCCAGGTCCTGCAGCCCGCTGCGGCTGGGCTTGCCGGCCTTGCCCGCGAACAGCGGCTCGCCCGCCTTGGGCGTCGACCCGTCCGCCCCAGCCGCCGCCGCCGCCGCGGCCCCGCCCGCCGCCTCCAGGTCCCACACTTTGAGCTGGTGGCCCTCGCCGCCCACCGCCACGTAGCGCCCGCTGCTGCTCACGTCCTGGAGGAGGACGTGGTGTGGGTGGAGGGGAGCGACATGGTGTGGGTGGAGGGGAGCGACATGGTGTGGGTGGAGGGGAGCGACATGGTGTGGGTGGTTTGGGGATGGCGTGAAGGCTGGGAGGCAGGGGCGCAGGGAGGCCGGGAGTGTCCTGGGCCCCTGACCCTGCCTCTGCCTGACCCCGCCGTCAGTGGCGGCTGGCTGCTAGGCATACATGCTTGCTGGGCCCCACCACCCCCACCAACACCAACGCCTTTCTGCCCCACCCGAACCACCCGCCTACCCACCATGGCTTGCAAGTCGCCAATCGTCTGCAGCCGCGCGGCCTCCTCCCACGTCTGCACCACCCGCCCCGCCAACGCCGTGGACAGCGCCGCCTCCACCGGGCAGCGGTGCACGCTAACGTGGCCGCCCAGCGTGGCGGTGGCGATCAGCAGCTGCTGCGAGCTGCGGCCAGCAGGGAAGCAGCCGCCACGGGGGCAAGCCAGGCGGTGTCAGAGGAAATGCCCGGGGCCAGCCCCCGCCGCGATGCTCATTCCCAGGCTGCCAAGGGCCAGGCGCCCCGCCACCGCCTCCGCCAGCAGCGCGGCCCTCCCGTCCGCCCCGACCGAACCGGGCCGCCCTCCACCCTTCCCTCTTCCCCACCGGCAGCCACCTGAACCTCAGTCACTCGCTTGTTTAGGTGGGAGCGCCAGCCAACCGCGCCCCCAGCCCAGCCCAGCCCAGCCCAGCCCAGCCCAGGCCGCTCTCCACAGCCGCCGTACACCGGCCTCGGCAACCCACGACCGGCCCTCCCTCAGCCCCCGGCCGCCTCGCCTCCTGGCCTTCTCGCCTCAGCCCTCTCGCCTCAGTCCTCAACCCCCCGCCGTCATCCCTCCACCCATCCTGGCCTTCTCGCCTCACCCCTCTGGCCGCGCGAACCGCAGAGCCTGCACCGCGTTGGTGGAGGTGTCCGAGCGGCCCGAGGTGGAGGCGGGCGGCGCCGCGCGGAAGGAGCCCAAGTCGCCGCCGTCGCTGCCCGCGTGCAGCGTCACGCGTCCGCTGGTGCGCGCCGCAGCCACCAGGCAGCGATCTGGGGGGGAGAGGGCACGGCGGCACGCACGTGCGTGGCAGTGCGGGAGGACAGGGGCAGGGGTGTGGTGAGTGGACGGCCGCGCATTGCCTTGGCTGGTGATGGTGTTGCCGAGTGTGAGAGGAGCAGCTCGCCCCCCCTCCGGTCGGTTGCTTTGGGTTCTGGATTGAACTACGCCCCCCCCCCCCGGCTGCTGGGGCGTGTGTCATGCGGCTGAGAGCCCGACTGCGCGTGCGTGCACACACACGGCGTCGCGCATCGTGCACTCACCCGAGCTCCAGTCCGGGCAGTGCACCTGCAGCCGTGTGATGCCCTGGGCCTTGTCCGGAGCTCCCCTTCAGAGCGGGACGGTGGGGGAAAGGCGCAAACCAGCCGTTTGCGGCATGAGGCGGTGCTGCCGTCACGCCCCGGCACGCCCCACTCTAACGCGCACGCGGTCAAACCCTGGGGTCAAGACTGCCCGAGCAGCGAAACCCCTTGCCCCGACACCGCCCCAAGATGGTTTCGCTGCTCCCTGAGCACGCGACGCCGCACGCGAACCGCCAGTCGCTGGCGCCGCCGTCAATCGCGTGTGCATGTTTCCTCACCAGCGTTGTTTCGCCGCGGTCTCCTCCCATTTATCTCCAGCAGGGACCTCCGAAACTGTTTAATTGAGACAACAGTTGTAATGCAGACCGAGCGAGAAACCTGGAAGCCAAACAGCCGGCAGGTCGACGCCGACTCACCCTTCAACAATCCTAGCTCATCTGCGGTCAATATCCGGTGCGATGGAGGTGCCGGGGCATCCTCCTGCCGCGACTTGCGCTTGCCGCCCTCGCCCATTTCTTGACGTGTGGTGCGAGTAGCAGATGTTATAGTTTATATATTGTTAAATATCAAAAACCGGATGTTATGAATAAACAAAGAGCTCTTGAAAAAGCCGGCCGCCGATGGAAGCGCGGTCCTGTGCGTCTTTAGTAGATATGCTGTTGTGTCGAGAGCCATTTAATCAAAGTGCTCAGGCTTGGCAGGCTTCAGGAATTGCCAGGTGGACGCGCGCTGCAAGCGCTGACCCTGGGGTCCGCGCAAGTTCATCAATTTCCTTCCCCGGGGTTTTTCATCGACTTGCCCACTACCATAGGCTGTACTGCGGTCGCTTAAATATCTCAATCAGCGCCCTGGGCGAAACAGCGTGGAGTCGAAGCCAAGCATGCGCTACGGAAGTGCAGCACTTTGAGCACGAGACGTCGCTCCATTGACTGTATTTCTGCATCAGCACCAAATAGTCCACACCGCTAGCCTGTTTCAGTCACACCACAGAGAGGCTGCGAGAAAGTTCTTCTGCGTTCGGCACGTCCCGTAGCTGTTGGGAGCGACGTTTACTATTGTTGCCGCAGAAAATGGCAGCAGCTAAGGCTGCCAACGGCTCTGGCGTGAATGTGCAAGCTGCTTCAAGCGGGAAGGACGGGGATGGTGATGTTGTCGCGGAGCCGGGCAGCTTCCGGTGCAGCCGGTGAGTACGCGGCCGCGCAGTAATCTGCTTGCATTTCGACGTGCTGCATATGTGGCAAGGTGCGGTGGCACTTTGGGGGTCGTGATGCATCAGATGGCCTCCGCTGGCGAAGGCCAGGCCAGCGGGTCACACGAAGGACAAAGAAGGAGGTGTTCGACTTTCAAGCGCGGTGCCTAAGGCCTGTCAAGTGCCACGAAGCATCGACGTGGCAGTTGGCGTTTGCGGACGAGGGGCGCAATTTGGCGCGCAGGTTCCGTCCGTGCACGGACGTGCCCCCCTCCCGTGATTCCCCTTGTCCCCGTGAAGCCGCGCCGGTCTTGCCTGCCTGCCCAATGTGGCACATACCACCTGCAATCATGCGGCGAAGCCGCGAAGGGTTCGGGACTTGGGGCTCGTGACATAGCGCAGGCCTTTTCCTGCCGCTATCGTACCTCGCCTCGCCCCACCGTACCCTCACGCCGTACCCTGGTAGTAGATCCACCCTCGCTCGCCGCCTGCCTTTGCGCTCCGCATCTGCCAATGAACCGTTCACTTTCACCACTGCTACACCGCAGTGGCTATGATCTGTATACGACCACCTTCAAGCCGGCGGTGCGGCGCTCTCCCGCCTGCCTGGTCTTCCACCACGGCCTTTCCGACCACCACGCCCGGCACGGCGCAGGTGCGGCCACACAACAACTGTCAGCTCTCATTCCTCCGGCGTGGTAGCGCGCCTGACTGACTTGCGCCGGATGTTGTGTCAGGCTCGGGGCACGGCTATCAGCGGCCATGCGCGCCAGAAGCACCCAGGGACCTCTGCAAGCGGGGCCTTTGGGTGATTCGAACCTGCCGACCGGGCCGGCGCAACACCACCGTACCGTGTCACACACACCCTGCCGTGTGGCCCCTCCTGCCCGCACTTCACCTGCCCCGCGACACAAACCCAACGTGCCCGGCCCCCTAGTTTAGCTTGGTTTAGATTGAGCTGGTGTTCACAACTATCCACTGTCCTCCGCGCCGCCAGTGCTGCGCCACCTGGCCTCCAGCCTGGGCATGCCCGTGTATGCCTACGACGCGCACGGGCACGGCCGCAGCGGCCCGCTGGGCGGCGCCGACGGCGGCTACGCCGACCGCGCGCTGATCCGCTCCTTCGACCACATCGTGGGCGACCTGCTGGACTTCACGCGGCAGGTGCGGACACGGCAGTTTTGACGCGCTGGCGCTGACGGGAGTGGAAGTAGTAGCGTAATGGGAGGGGTTGCTGCCGTGCTAGTGATCGTGGTGTGGGCTGTGGCTGGGCCGGGGGTGTTGGGGGGTCGGGGCCGGGGCCGGGAACGCGGGTGGTGGGCTAGGATGTCAGCCGCCGCTGACCCCGTGCTTGCCTTGGCGCCGGCGCCGCTGCCGCTGCCGCTGCTGCTGCAGGTGGTGGTGCCGGCGGAGCAGGAGGCGGCAGCCGTGGCGTCAACGTCGGGGAGAGACGGGCGGGAAGCGGACGGGGGGCGCGCGGGGCCGCGCCGGCCGCAGATCTTCCTGCTCGGCTACTCGCTGGGCGGGCTCACCACCTGCCTGGCGGTCGCCGCCACCAGCCGCCCCGGCGGCTCCGGCTCGGACCTGTACTCGGGGTTAATGCTGACGTCATGCCTCAGCGACGCGCTGTACGGCAACCCCTGGTACGTGCGCGCCGTCAAGATGGCGTTCGCCACCACGCTGTCGTACCTGGCGCCGGCGTTGCCGTTCTTCGCGCGGAACCCGGTGGAGGCGGGCATTCGGGACCCGGACGCCGTGGCGGAGATGGCAAACGACATGCTGTGGTGAGCAAGGGTGGAGTTGGGGGTAGTTCATTCCAATTCCCCAATTAAGGGGGAGCGGCGCTGGGGCAGGACCGGTGCGTGTGTCGTGGTGGCTGGCGCGGAGCACGGCAGGCCGAACGGCGTAGGGACTGGGCATAATAGTGAGACGGCAAGGGAGGCGGGAAGGAGACCACGGCCCCGCTTTGGGCATGGCAGGCGCTGAAGCTTTGCGCGACGCTGCCTTTCGCAACCACCCACCGCAGGTACCGAGGGAAGTTCAAGGTGAGGGCGGCGGGGGAAGGGGAAACGGGCTGGTCCGGGTTGGTGGGAGGGACAGCTGTGGTGACATCACCGTCTGCCAGCGTCACACCGGCCTTGCTTCCATCATCGGTCCCTCATCATGCTTTGCCCTCCCCATGCCGGCTTCTCCATAACTCCCAAAGGTTGCCACCGTGGCCTCGCTGCTGTGGGGCTGCCACCAGCTGGCCCGCCAGGGCAACCGCATCACACTGCCCGTGTACGCCATGCACGGCACCAAGTGAGTGGCGCCGAGGAGGCGGGTCTTTCCTTTCCCCAAGGGGTTCGCAGCAGCATGTGCGTGCTGGAAGGTGCCCGCGTGCAGGCCCCGGCGCCTCTCCGCACTGTCGCACCCGCTGACCTGCATCCCTATCCCTCGTGACGCGTCCCCCCCTCCCCAAAACTCCGTGGACGGCTACCCCCACGCCCATATGTACCAATCTTTGTAACCCCCAGCTTGGGCTGGTATTCACAACCCCCATCCCGCAACCCGCACCCCCAATCATGCATGGAACCCCCTGGTGTGTGCCAGGGACGTGGCGTGCACGGTGGGCGCCTTCCGACAGCTGCTGGCGCGGCTGCGCAGCACGGACGTGACGGCGGTGGTTGAGGAGGGCGCCTACCACGACCTGCACCACGACCCCAACACGCCGCAGCTGCTGGGCCACATGACCAACTGGCTGAGGGCGCGCATCCAGGAGTGAAGGGCCGGCGGTGCTGATGCCTCTGGCTCTGTCACTGGATCGTCACGTTGTCACGTTGCGCGCTTGGTGGTGGTGGCTGGTATAGGTAGACAGAGGTGGCGGCGGAGGCGGAGGCAGCCCCGGTGCCGGGGGCGGATACGCGGCGAGGGCGGAGGCTGTCATGGGTGGAGTGGTTGTGGCCGGGGTCCGGGGTTTGGGGATCAGCAGGTGGGGAAGAATCTCGTGGTGCAGGTGATGCGGGTGGGGTGCACGCACGGGGGGTGATTAGGAGGTGGTGGGAGCTTGCGAGGGCTAGGATGCTCCCTACGGTATTACCGTACTATGGTAACTGGTGGTGGGTATGACGGCACGGTATGACGGTGGTGGTGTGACGAGGTCGATATGGGCCTCTGTGGACTGACTGTGGAACTGTGGGGCTGGGTCATGTTTCTGAGCTGGGTTAAGGGCGGAAGATGAGCTCGGAAATATACTTGGGGTCTGTGCGGTGCAGCGTCAGGGCACCAAGGTTCTGTCCGGATTCAGGGTATGGAGTTGTCGGGACGAGCATGCCGGTATTAGGAGCCGCACATTGAAGGCGGCCCAGTGCTGAAGGCGGCGCGGCTGGCGGCGCGGCCATTTCGTGCAAGCCTGCGATGTGCGCGCACATGAAGTCGTGAACACAATTGTTGCAGTCTAAGAATGGTGTGCGCGTCCTGAATGCGACATTACCAGAAACCCCGGCCCAGAGAACCTCCCCCACACTGATTGTCGGCCGCCGGCTCCACTGTGGCGGCGTGCGGCTGTTTCGGGGCAGGTCGGGGCAGTTGCGGTTGATTCTGACCTTTCGCTGATTCTTAGCGCTGGGCGACTGATTCCCAAGCTGATTGTGCTGGGCCGAGGTGGCCGATTCTGGACTTGCTCTGACGAACCTGATACGGCGGCCCCGACTGATTATGAACTTGGGCCCGCTGGTTACGGTCCCCCGTGCTGCGGCACGCTGTGCTTATGACCGGGCTTGCAGGCTGCGTCACAAGGTGGCAGCGCACAGGCAGCTTGAGTCCGACCAGCTTACAGCACCTGGGGACCGTAACCAGCGGGCCCAAGTTCATAATCAGTCGGGGCCGCCGTATCAGGTTCGTCAGAGCACGCTGGTCGGACTCAAGCTGCCTGTGCGCTGCCACCTTGTGACGCAGCCTGCAAGCCCGGTCATAAGCACAGCGTGCCGCAGCACGGAGACTGGATACGAGCGTTGTGGGTGCCGAGTGCAGTGGTGGAAGCCGTTATCATTCCACCCCCACAATTGCGAATTGAGTACCTGCTCAAGTCCCAATCCGACGCTAGACACTACCATGTCATTGGAACCTTTCTCGCCGCATCAAGCGAAGCCGCAACACAACAAGTTCTCATAAAGCACACGTAGCGCACACGCAATGCACATGTAAAGCACTAAGTGCAGACAACCCGCCGCGCCCTCGGAATCCTTGGCCTAGCCATTGGCACGCTCGCTGCGCCGCACGCGCACGCGTCGGCGAGTCAGGCCCGCCGCCTGTGCCGGGTAGGCGGACCAGGGAGCCACCACCGCCACGCCCCCGCCTCGCGTGCCCGCCTGGCCCTCCTCCTCGTCCTCTTCCTCCTCGTCCTCTTCCTCCTCTTCCTCCTCTTCGTCTTCCTCCTCTTCCTCCTCTTCATCCGTGAAGTAGAACGCATCGGCGGAGTCGGAGTCGGAGGCGCCCTCACCGCCCTCACTGCCGCCCCCGCCGCCCTCTGCCGGCCGGGCGCCGCGCTCACTGGTGTCCGAGTCCAGAGCGTTACGCGGGAACACGTGCCGCAGCAGCCCGCCGCTGCCCCCGCCCCCGCCGCCGCCGCCGCCCCCGCCCCCGCCGCCGCCGCCGCCTAGACCCCTGGCGCCGCCAGCCGTCGCCCCGCCAGTAGCGCCCGCGCCTGTGCCTGTGCCTGCGTCTGCGCCTGCACCTGCGCCGCCGCTTGAAGCGCCTCCGGGGCCACCGGCGGCGGCAGCGGCGGCGCCGCCGCCACCGGGCTGGCGGCTGCGAACCTGCTCCAGCATCGCGCCCAAGACCGCCTCGGTCTCGGCCGCAGACAGGGCCGCCATGCCGCCGCCCACGATGCTCACGGCGGCGCCGACGGGCTCCAACCTCGTCAGCATCCCGTTGCCGCCGCTGGCGCTGACGGCCCACACGCCTGGGCGGCCCGCGCCGGCGCCGGTTGGAGCGGGTGCGCCGTTATTCGCGCCGGTGGCAGAGGCGGCGGCGGCGGCGGCCGTGGCAGCAGCAGCCCCCGCGCCGCCGCTCGCGGTGCTGCCGGTGCGGCTGCGGCCCCTCGCCGCCTGCGCTGCGGCCACCGCGGCGGCGACCGGAGCCGCGCCCGCGCCCGCGCCCGCGCCTGCACCCTCGCCCTCGCCGGCTGGTGCCGGCGCCGCGCCGCCGCTGCGCTGGGCGCGCAGCGCACGCATGGCCGCCAGCACTGCCACGCCGCCGTCCACCACCTCGCCCACCCACTCGGACAGCGCGTCATCCAGGCCCAGGATTACGGCGCCGGCGGCCACGCCCGCGCGGCGGGCGGCGCGCGCCTCCGGCCGCGCGCCGCCGCCGCCGTGCGCCATCTCCGCCAGCGTGCTGGCGGCCGCGCCGGCGCGGGCGCGCCTCCACGCCGGCGGGTTGCAGCGGAACAGCAGCGCGCCGGCCAGCGGCAGCGGCGGCGGGCCGGACAGCGGCAGGTGGCGCACGAGGCCCGCCGACTGCGGGGGGTTCCATGCATGATTAATTAAGAGGGGTGGGGCGGAGGAGGCGGGCGTTACTGGTGGTGGTGTGTTGGATGCGGGGCCGCGGTGTGGATACTGGGAAGGCGCGGGGTTGGGTGGGGTGCAAGGATGTGAGGAGGCGGGGCCTGAAGGGGGCCACCGCAGAACTGTGGGGGCGTGGGGCCGGCAGGGCGCCGCTGGATAAGTGCGGTGCGCCGGGCAAGGTGTCGCACACGCGCTTGGGCAAGAGCACACACGCCCGCGCACACGCACACGCACGCACACGCACGCACACGCGCACTCGCACACGCACGCACACGCGCACTCGCCTGCAGCCCCAGCACGACGGTGCGCAGCAGCAGCTCCAGGTTGGTGAGCGCGGCCAGGTAGTGCCAGGGCAGCGGCGGCCACACGTACCGCAGCAGCCGCAGCACCAGCGGCACGGCTGCGGGGGGCGCCACCGGCAGCGCAGCTCAGAAACACGGCCAGGACACAGACCAGACGCAGGGCCAAGCATTGCACGGGCACACGCCCAGGGCCACACGTGCCATTGCGGCTGACCTAGCTGTGCGCCCCATAACACAGTCGCAACTAGGTAGGTGGGTCGCGTGAGCCCAATATGAGCGCGGCCCACCGGCCAGGCCGTGCAACTTTCACATGCAACTTTCTCGAGGCAAGCGGTACCCTCTCCTCCCCCCCACCTCCCCCCCACCACCTCCTCCCCACCTACCCAGCATGCCGCTGTTGTATCGCAGCAGCGCCAGCACGTCCGCGACCGCGTCGGAGCCGCCGCCGCCACCGCTGATGATGCCGCCTCTGCAGGGCCGCAGCAGGCCGTGCAGCCGCTGCATGGGCACCCGCACCAGCTGCGGCCACAGGGGAGCCGGGTGGGTGGCCGGGTCAAGCTGTGGCGATGGCAGCGGCTGCGGGGCGCGCCCCGAGCCCATCCCCAGATGCGGACAGCCAGGACACGGGTCGCATGCATGCCCTGACAGCTCCCGAGCCCCGACCTTTCCTCTCTGTCAGGCCCATTCGCCCATGCCGATTGCCGACCTGCCCGGGGCTCACCAGCACACCAATGCCCAACAGGACCAGCACCGAGCCCCACAGCACCGCCAGCTCCACGGGGCCCTCGGGGCGCAGCCAGCCGCGCAGCGGCCACAGCAGCAGCCGCAGCAGCTGCGCCCAGGGCGGCATCGACACCAGCCACTGGCGGGGGCGGAGCGGAGCGGTGTGGTGCGGAGCGGTTGATGCGAAGGCGGAACCGCGTAAGCAGCCGTGAGGTGGCGTATGCGGCGGTGGAGGCCACCTCCCTGCGACCTCCTCCCCCCACCTGTACGACACCTCTCCCAACTGCCACACCGCACCCAACGACGCACCGCTGCCCCCAAGCCCATACGCCCACACTTAACCCCCCCCGCCCCACCTGCACCACCACCACCGCGCTGAAGGCCAGCAGCACGTCGTCGAAGGCGCCGCCCCGCGGCGGCCCGCTGGCGGCCAGCAGCGACACGCGCTCCGGCCCGCTGCCGGCGGCGACACTGCTGGCGGCGCCGGCAGTGCTGGCGGCATTGGCTCCGGCGGCGGCATTGGCGCCGCCCGCGCTCGTGTTGTGGCGCCTGGCCGTGCCGGCCGTGGACGCCGTAGAGGCCGTGTGGCCGCTGCCGCCGTTGCGGGCGGACGGGCGGGGGCGAGGCGCGGGCGCTGCAGCGCCTCGCGCCCCTGCTGCTGAGCCGCGAGCAGCGCCGCCGCCGGCGCCGCCCACGCCGCCGCTGCTCGTGACTCCGGCTTGGAACACCAGCCCACCGGACAGGTTGAAGCCGCGCCCCGAGGCGGGCGTGGCGGCCGCGGCGGGCGTGGCGCCGGCCGGGCTGGGCACCTGCTCCGGCGCAGCAGGTGCGGGGTGGGCCCCTGACGCACCGGCAGCAGCACTGGCGCCGCCTGCACTTGGCTGCGGCTGTGGCTGCGGCTGTGGCTGTGGCTGTGGCTGTGGCTGTGGCTGTGGCTGTGGCTGTGGCTGTGGCTGCAGCTGCAGCTGCTGCTGGTGCTGCTGCTGCCGCTGCTGGCGCTGCTCCATCCAGACAGTCATCCAGTACGGGGTGTCGCCACGCGGCGCTTCAGCAGGAGGCGGCGCAGCAGGAGCGGGAGGGGAAGGGCCAGCCGCCGCCGTGGCACCCGTGGCGGGCGCTTGTCCCGGTATAACATCGCAGGCGGGGGCCAACGCCCGCCACTCCTGCGCCGCAGCGTCCGCCGCAGCCAGCGCCGCGGCCTCGGCCGCAGGCCGCGCAGCCCGCTCCGGCGGTGTGCAGGCGCCGCTGCTGGGGCGGTCCAGCGCCGCGCCCGCGTTTCCAACCACGCGCCGCATGATGCGCTGCACCAGCTCACTCACCAGGCGCCGCCGCTGCGCGTCCGCGTCCACCGGGGCCGCCGATGCAGCCGCGCTCGCCACGGCGCTCGCGCCTGCTGCAGACCCAGCACCAGCACCAGCACCTGGGTCCGCCCCCACGGCCCCGCCTGTCGTCCCGCCTACGACAGCAGCCGCCGCGGCCGCTGCCGCTGCGCCGGGGTCCGCCGGTGCGCCCTGGCCACCCGCTGCCGCCAGCTGCATATGCCCGGCGTCCACCACGGCAGCAGTCGGCCTGTGGCGCGGCAGCATGTCAACCTTCGCATCGCTAGCAGTAGCGGCGTCGTGTTGGTTACCCGTCAGCGCTGCTGGCAAGGCCAGGCTGCGGCCGCCCGCCGCCGTGTCGCCCAGAAGCGCCGGCTGCTGCGGACCCGCCGCCTGCGTCACCCGCAACATCATTCGGCTGACGATGGCCCTGACGTGCCGCCGGATGCGCTCCTCATCCCCCAGCGGAGCACACTCGCCGCCCGGGCGCGTCTGCGCCGGTGTCGGGGCCTGGGGCCCGGCTGCCTCGTCCTGCTGCTGCGGCTGCGGCTGCGGTGGCTGGCTGCGCGAGGGCGCGAGCTCAGCCAGACCGCTTACCGGACCTGGAGCAGCCGCTGCATCGTGGATAGGCAGGGGAGCTTGGGACGCAGCCTGCGGCCGAGCCAGCGGCTGTGGCTGCGCCCCAGCCTGCGGCGCAGCAGGCGTGACCGGCGCTGCGCTCGCCGCTCCTGCAGGCCCCACTGGTGGTGCCGGTGATATCGAAATCGGCGGTGGCGTGGCCGCGCCCCCCTCTGGTGGCCCTGCAGGCCCCGCCGTCACCCGCGCCACCACGCGCTGGACCACCTGCCGCACCGGCCGCGGGCCCTCCTCCTCCTCGCCCACAACTCCTGCACCAGCCATTGCGCCCGTGCCGGCAGCCGCGTCCGCACTTCGAGCGCCGCCCCCCGCCGCCGGCCGCTCGCGCTCCGCGCCGCCCCTGCCGCCGCCGCGCCCCCTACCCGGATTGGCAAAGCCCACTCTCTGCGCCTGCGCCGGCTGCGGCCGGTCGTACATTTGCCGTAAGACGGCGCGCGGATCGGGCTGGGGTGGTGGCGGCAGCGGCCTGGGGGCTGGGCCCGGTCCTTGCGCGGGTGCTGGTGCGTTTGCTGGCGGGAGCCCGGGCAGAGGCGCCGGCGCCGCCGCGGAGGCCGCAGGTGCCCCGAACATGGCGGCGGCCGGCGGCGCAGCGGCTGCCGCCAGGGGCGCGGCCCGCCGGCTGACGCCACGGGAGCGGTGGCCCCCATGGCTGCCGCCGTGGGCAGTGGCCGCAGCCACAGCAGCAGCTCCGCCCGGCCGCTGACCTGCCGGGCGCTGCCGTTGCGCCTGCGCTGTGGGCGCCTGCTGCCGCCGCCGAGCCGCTTCGGCCATGCTGGCGGCGGTCAGCGCCGCCGCCTGCTCCCGCGCCGCCGCCGCCAGCACGGCCGCTGTGGCGGCCGCCGAGCTCTCGTTCCGGAAGAGCTGCTTCAGGCGGCGGTTGGCTGCCAGCAGGCGCAGCAGCGAGAAGGCGCCGTGCAGGAGCATGTTCACACCAGAGGTGATCCTGGGAGCGCGGGGGGGGGGGGGGGGTCCCAATCTAAACCCAAGCGAAACTAGACAAGGGACAGGCAGGTGGGGGGGATGCAGGGTGGAAGACCGGCCTTTCGTGCCGCGGACAGCAGGGCGGCCCGTCTTCGCCAGGTCAAGGAGTCCCGCCATCGCTGGAGTCCCGCCATCCTGAGCTGTGCAAATTTGCAAACACCGTACCCTTTTGTCCTCTAACCAAAGCCGCGGCCCGCCCCGCCCCGCGCGGCCCCAGCGCCCACCCCCGCCCCGCCCCGCCCCGCCCCGCCCCGCCCCGCCCCACCCCCACCTCCAGCTGCCGGTGGCGCACATGACGCCCACCCACACCACGAAGCGGAGGACCACCCAGTCCCTGCGAGGACAGCGGTTGTTGCACCGGCAGTCAGGGTCGAGACTCCAGACTCCAGGCGTTAAGAACCGAAGCTAAGCATCTCTATCGTACACGCTGCGCACACCGGCATATGGACCGTAAACCCCAGACGCCCGGCCATGCCCCGACCACCGCCCGGCCTAAGAACGCAGCCGCGAGCAAGCGCCCTGGCCCCGACCCCAAACGCACAGGTCATAGCGGCACGGCGCCGCGAAGGGCGACCCCGCTCCGTAGTAGGACGTGCCGGCGGCGCCGCGGCTGTGGCCGCGCGACAGGCCGGCTGACATCACGGCCGCGCCGCCCTCCCGCAGTGAGCCCCGGTACTCCTCCACCAAGACCTGCGGCCCGGTTGAAGCGCAGCGGCAAGGAAAGGGCTTGGCAGGGAAGTGCGCGCCAAGCCGGCCCTCGCGTGCGTCACGCGTCGTACCGGTACGGCAATGGCTGTGCACACGACACGGCAAGCGGGCAGCACCAACGGCGCCCACCCACACCCACACCCACACCCACCCACAGTCTTTGTTGTCGTTTTCCCTTGTGCGCTCTAACACACCCGCACCGGGGCCGGCGCGGGCCCGTACGCACCGATGTCCACATGAAGAGGATTGGAGTGAGCAGACACCGCGCCGCCAGCAGCAGCATAGCCAGGTGTCCCGGCGGCGGCCGCTCCGCCGCCTCCGCCGCCGCCACGGCCGCCGCCACCATCCCGTCCAGGCCGTCCGTGCCCACGTCCACGCCGCCGCCATCCGCCGCCGCGCCCCACAGCGGCCGCAGCGGCGGCGGCTCCGCCCCAATCGGCCCCAGCGGCCACTCCGGTAGCACCTCCCACCGCACGCCCCACCAGTGGACCACCCGCAGCGCCTGCAGCAGCCCCGGCGCGATGTGGGTCAGCCCCAGCCGCGCCGCCAGCCGCAGCCGCCACGAGCGCCGCAAGCCCGACACGAACACGGCGCCGGCGGCAGCCGCCACCGCCGCCTGCACCAGCCGCCGCCGCATGAAGCTGGAGAGCAGGCAGTCGCTGCAGCGGCGCGAAACAACGGCAGCGGGCGCGATGAGGCATCCGGCCACAAAGTCCGGCCCTACAACGAAACTTGCAGCTGGTGATTGGTCGAAAGCACAAACGCCGCCGCCGCCACCTCGAGTCACCGCAGTGCGCGCGCATCACCAGTCGACGCCACTCCCCTCCGCCTCACCAGTGCCGCGCGTGCAGCATGCCCCCCACCACGAACGCCAGCAGCCCCACGCCCAGCAGCTGCTGCAGCAGGCCCGCCGCCAGCAGCGGTGCAACCGCCGCCAGCGAGCCCAGGGCGCCCGCAGCGGCGCAGGCAGCGACCTGCAGCGCAAGGCGAGTGTTTAGAAGACACGAGGGAAAAACACACAAAGACTGTGTATGCGAGGCAGCGCGACGGCATCCGTAGGGCGTGTATGTGTGTGTGTGGAGAAGCGCTCCATCAATCCATCAATGCGCGTACACCATCCCAAGCGACACATCCGCATGGCAATCAAAACCGCATCTTCCCACATGCACACAAGACCCGGCGCCACCCACCATGGGCCAGCTCTTGTTCCGCATCTCCAGCCCCGCCGCGGCCGCGAGCGTGAGCGGCAGCATCAGCAGGACCACTGCCGCAATGTACCTGCGCGCCAGCCAGAGCCACCAACACAGCCCCGTGATGCTTGCGTCCGTCTTCCTCCACTGACAGCTGCACCTCCGCTGCCACATGTCTTCTCAACGCCCTCTCCCCCCCAGCGACGCGTGCCAAGTCTCTGCCCCAACCCGCGCACTGCGGCTGCCGCCCGACCCACATCGGCCCTATCTCCACTGCCCCCACCCACCCACCCAGCCACCCCACCCACCGCCAGCCCAGCATCGCCGCCATGAGCGCCGCGCCGGGCACCACCACCCGCCACGCGGTGTGCGCCCACTCCGGCGCCGCCGCCGCCAGGTGTCCCGCCAGCTCGCGCAGCCCCATGACGTCGCCGCCGCCCGCCAGCAGCTCGGCGTCCGAGGCGGGCGGCCACAGCGCCGCGCGCCACAGGTCGCTCAGCAGCAGCGACGTGTCCGCCAGCCGGCGGAAGGGGTCGGGCGGCCGCCAGCGCCGCCGCCGCGCGGGACCGCCGTGGCCACCTGTAGATCGGCAGGGCATGCGTGTCAGTGGCGTGTCGATGCCATGGAGGGTGCCGGGCGTATGGCTGCGGCATCGGGACCCGGGCGGCGTCCACCCGCCCGCCTTTTGCATTCGCAGCCCGCACCTGGCTGACCAAGCAGGAACGGTGCCGAGGAGAGCGCCTCGCCGGCCGCCCCGCCGCGCCCGGCCGCGCCCGCCGCCTCCTGCTGCAGGTGCTGCTGCTGCTGCTGCAGCTGCTCTACCAGGTGCAACAGCTCGTAGGCCACGTGCGGGTGCACCCACTCCTTGCGGTCCACCGGGCACGTCTGCCGGAAGTGGAGAGTGGGGAACAGTCAGAGTCATAAAACGGCACCACGGCACGGCATTGCAATGTCGTTAGCAGCTTCCGGTGAGCGCCTCAGGTGATGAGCGCAACGCACTTTGGGTCCGGTCATGGAAAGTGACGCGAAGCACCGGCCGCACACGCAGTGGCCGCAGCCCAGGTCATAGGGCTTGCGAATGCCGGGCGCATACTCTGCCAGGCAGATGGAGCAGCAGGGTATCTCGATGGCTGACAACTGCGACTGCTGGGGCCGGGCCGGCTGGGAGGGCGCCGGTGCCACCTCTGGGGGCGCTGAGGCCGCTTCGTGAGCGGCCTGCATCGCGACAGCGGCTCCTTTTCTAAATGCAAACCTGCAGATGTGTAGCTCAATCGCGTATCGAACTGTCTTAGGGCCTCAGTTGGAGCTCAATTTGGCGCTGGAACCGAAAGGTAAGTTGCCCGTTTCCCTGGCGCGACGCTAATAGAACAGTAAAATTGCCAAGATGTTGAGCAGATCTGGCGTCAGCATTCCTTGACAGCCCTAAGCAAGCATCGGCACGCTGGGCTGGCTTCCGGGCTAGGCCTCCTCGCCGAGCCTCCTTTTCAATGCCTGGCAAACCAATAAGTAGTATGCAACGCTTTAGGGTGTGCACTTGCGCGTTGACGCCGTATTGCCTCGCGCCACTCCATTGCCGCCTTTCCATGCGAGCACCCGCATTCAGTGCGCTCTCACATTTGCACCTTGTCCCGCAAGGGGTGCGTTCACCCATGTGGCCGTTGGGGGGCTGCTACATTTTGCTCAATCCCTGACAGCAGCCAGGAGGGGTCTCTGGCGGGGCCCGGGAGGGCCCGTGCAATCTTGCGTGCTTCAGTGTGCACAGCCTCTGCATTTGAGTCGACAGACACCCCGGGGCGACCCGTGCAGTTGTACGAACAGGGCATAGAGATGAGAGTTGGCATCGTGTTGGTATTCCGGTGGTGACAGATGCAATCCCGTATCCCAGCAAGCCCCGCGCGCAACAACGGGGGCAGGATTCATGGCTGGGCGACACACGGACACACGGTTAGCGAAGTGCTTTGGAAGCGTAAACGCGAAGAAGCTCGATGTCATGAGCCGTTACTGTAACGGTGACGCGCGCTTGTCTGTTGAGTTGACATGCACTCCTCACGCTCCGGGCGCCCGGCCAGGCTTAGCCGCTTAGCACCCTTGGTGTACCCGTGCATGCAGAAGTATCATCCCGAGGCCAATGATACTCCCCTGGCAAGGGCCACCATCCACGCATGGTCCCTGTCCGTGCTGCCAAGGCTTTACGGTACGGGGCAGGTCAACCCACGGTACGGCGAGAGGAGCCACTGCTTCCAACACAGGTTTTACAGCCGTGCAGAGCGCACTAGGGGGCTTTTGATGAATGAAAAACACAGGCAAATCCTGCCGAGGGGCGCTTGCACTCCCTTGTACGAACTTCATGGACAAAAACGCTTTGCGGCCTCGACGGTCCCAATGCTACAGCAATCAACACTACTGCAACCTGTCACACACGGTCACCCATCAATGCGGGTTGCGACCACCACCTCTGGCATCCGGCCACCCGGTCGACGTCACTCAAACGCCAAATTCCTGCCATCATCCCGCCTGGACAAGCACCAGAAGGACCATTGTCATTGTTACGAGTCACGTAGGGTTCGGTCGAGACAATCAGTACTTCCTAAGTCTCCATACGTCTCCATACATGCACAACTATATTCAGTTCAGTCACACCACACTGAAGTCCACAACTTTGCAGACTGCCGGTGCAATGGCATGCGCGCTAGTCAGAAAGTTGGGGCAACGGCCAGACGGTTACTGGCAGTCGGGGTCCTCGCTGTCCGGCCTGCCGTCGCAGTCGTTGTCCAGACCGTCCGTGCACGAGTTCTCACGGCCATTCTCGGTGATGCGGCAGATGTCAACGACGGCCTGAGTGTCAGTGACGCTCTGCACCACCAGCCTCACGCCGCCGCCCAGGCCATTGGAGTCAACCGCCAGGAAGGGCGAGGTCCAGGTGTTGGACTTGGACTGGAAGTTCGGGCCCCAGTCCAGCAGGTTGGCCTTGAAGCCAAACACGCGCTCCGACTGGATGCCGTTGTAGGCGTGGACCAGCACCTTCTTGTTGAAGTCGCTGGTCAGGCCGGAGTCGTAGCCGCCGGCGGTGGTGTTCTTGATGCGGTAGGAGAAGTAGTAGGCCTGCGCTGCGGCGGCCTTCTTGGCACCGACCTGGTTGTTCTCAGCGCCCATGTTCACCACAATCATGTTGTCATCGCGGGTGCCCTGGGCGGGGATGACCAGGTTCTTGATCCAGTTGCCCTCGTCACCGGTGAAGTTGGCGGCGGTCAGGTTGCCGAAGGCGCCGGAGGAGTTAATGTCGAAAGGCTTGGTGCCGGCCTCGTTGATGGGCTTGGCCCAGCCGATGCGGTACATGTTGGGGGCGTTGGGGCACAGCAGGCCCTTGCCGGCCTTGTTGAAGTCACCCATGACGTCCGTCGCGTCACCATACTCCAGGGAGCCACTGCGGGGAGGCAAAAGCGGAGGGTCAGCACTTTGGACGTGGTACAAACCACACTGTCAGTCTGGCGCGGGCCAGCCCGCCAGCCGACCGCACCCAACCCGCGCCACTTTCCCTCCCCGCAACGACAACCCCATGCACGCATGCTGCTCACCGGCCGGCGTGCTCCAGGCCGTAGTTGTGCATCGACTCGTGCATGAGGACCTGCAGGGCGCTGTCGGAGTAGCCGCGCACGTAGGCGCTGCAGGTGGCGGACGTGCAGGTCACGTCGGCGTAGCCCGACCACGAGCACTTGACGCTGGGCGGCAGGATGTAGATGTTCCGCCGGCGCTCCTTCCACTGCAGGATGGCCTGCAGCTTCTTGCCATCCGCGCTATTGGGGTCCTTGGCGACGATCTGCAATACAGAAAGCACGTTCGATCAGCGCAAGGTCCTTTTACATGTACGCGATCGCTGAAGCCAGCTGGATCAACCTGCACGCCCACACAACTCACCGCCTGGGCGTAGGCCTCAGCGGCGCGCTCCCAGGCCTGCTGCTCCGAGGCGGTGCAGAACTTGGACAGATCCCACCAGTCGTCGTAGGTGTCGTTGCGGCGCGACAGGGACGAGGCGGTGGAGCCAGCCCGCGGCGGCGGCCGCGGCGGGCGGGGAGGGCGGGGAGGCGGCGTGACGCCGCCCTGGCAGGGCACGGGCACGGGGCCCAGCACCAGGAAGTTGTCGGGGTTGAACAGCGTCTTCTCATACGAGCAGGCTCCGTAGTAGTTGGCCAGGTTGTTAGGGGGGGAGCCGGGCACGTTGCGCAGCATGTCCGACGTTACCCTCTGTGGGGTTCAAACGGGGCAGAACGTCAAGAAACCGGTAGGATGGTCGTCACCCTCAGCGCCTCAGGCCCATTCACCGCGTGCGCGCCTGCAGGTCCGTTTGCAAACGACCACGGCACTCACGTCGCGCGTCAGGGCGGCGGGAGCCGACCAGCCGTTCAGCTTGCAGTCGCCGAAGTCCATGATGAACACAATCGTGCGCAGGTCGATGGGCTTGCCGGAGTAAATCTGTTGCAGGCAAGGGACACATTCATTAGAATAGGATGGAACGGCGCGGCGCACACTTCGGCAGATACGTGCGGCGTACGGACAAACCGCAACCCCGGCCTCACCTCCTTCTGCGAGCCCTTCTTGACGGACTTCAGGCCCTTCAGCTTGAAGCTGGGGGCAGGGAGCTCCGAGGTCGTGTCCAGCAGCACGCGGCCGGTGCGCTGCTCCTCACGAATGATCGACAGCAGGCGGCGGCGGCTGGGGTTGGTGGGGGTGTCCACCTCCTCCAGGGTCACGTTGACCAGGTCGCCGTTCAGCAGGCCGTTGTCATTCTGTGGCGAGAGTGGGCAACGTGAACGTGGCCGTCCAGTCAGTGCATGGAGACAGCAAAGCGCGGCACTCACGACCGATAGCTTGCCTAATCTAACTCGACTGGCGCGGTGTCCCAGGGGAAGGCACTTGTGGGATTCGGACATGTGCGCGACCAGGACCAGTGAATTGCATGCGAGACAGCGTTTTGCAGGCACACACAACTCACGCGAACGGTCAGCGCCTCCTCGCCGGCGGCCACGGTGGCACGGGGCACGTTGCAGAACGGGTCGTCCTTGGGGTACCCAGTCACCGAGTCGATGATCTGGGGGCACAGGACCTGCAGCTCGGTGTACTCGATCTTGTGCACATACGGGGTCTGCACGGGCGCCTTGGGAGCGGCGCGGCGGTAGGGAGGCGGGCGGGCCGGAGGCGGGCGAATCCAGCGGAAGGCGCTCTTCGTCTTCACCATGCCGGTGCCTGCAGCAGTGTGAGGTACATGAGCGCGTACTATTAAGTTGGATCCTGGCGAGGCATGCACAGTGGTGCGAGCTCATTCCGCGAGACGAGCCGTCCGTGCTGCTGGCTCCACCATGTCGGTGCACGAATCAAGACCGCTAAGCGAGCAAGCAGAGGCACGTCATGGCATGCAACCCTCATGAAAGCACAGGTTATGTGTTCACCGGCATGGCAACCTTGTCGACAACGCAAGGATCGACGTGGGAGTCACTCAGGAGAGTGAGACCAAGTCGCTCCAGCGAGCCCCTGCCAGAGAATCCATAGATCCCATGCCGCAATCTTTGCTTGCTCTATCCAGTGGCGGTGTGTGTCCTTGCAGCTAAGGCGATATCCGGTCGCCATTAGCGGATAGTCCGCCGCTCACCCTCAGTATCGGCGGCCCACGTAGGAGCTGCGCACAGCACGCATGCGGCGACTAGAAGCGCCGCTGCGGCGCCGAAGCGCCGCGTCGCCAGCGACATGGCGTTTACTCGCACGAGGCACAGGCAAGCCCGAACCTGCGAGCGTGGCAGCACGGGCTACTGTAAGCAATACAGCCTTGCTTGAGAAGCCACCCTGATGTATCATTATAGACTAAGGAAGCTGGCCAGACGTGAGCTGTAAGCAGTGGTGGCACTCCTCTGGCGTTGTTCCTACCTGGGAGGATTGTCTATGTCTCTGTGTGAGAGTATGAAGACGCCACGTTATGGAAATGCCGGAAGTGTGCCCAGGGGACTAAATACTCACTCTAGTCGGTCTGCATCTGCATGGGCAAGGCGGGCGCCCCGGACCCGTTGTGCTCGTCGATTGGAGTGCAGATGACTCCCCACATGACCAAGATGGACCTAGTTCTTTTGTTGTAAACAGGCGGGGAAGCTATTGACGCTGCTCGCGGAGGTAGGAAGAAGATGCGCACGAGCTCACCCTTTGTGAACGCGGTCGCAACGCAAGTGTAAAGTAGCTGGGCAGGAACTCGTGGAAGAGATGGTTGATCAGAAATATCAAATGTGCAAACCAACCTTGTAGAGCGGGCCGCTCGGCCGCGCTGAGTTCGGAAGCCCGCGTGACTTTCGGTTAGCTCCCCGGGACTCCTCGTCTGACTTGCTTGCGTATCCCGACCCGTGAATATTGAATACTCACTCACTCACCGGGTGACGTTCTGCGATGTGTCTTCGCCATCGCGCCAGGCGATTGGCCGCGTAGCCAGCGCCCCATGCCAGATGGCCGCATCACTGTAGTAGTCCACGTGCCCATTGCACGTGCCCGTCGTCAGTGGTAGTCCACACGACGACTCCAGACCCTCGTGGCTGCGGCACCATCTGATCAACGTGGACGAATGGTTGGCTTTGTGTGGGGCAAATGCGTTTGGTATCTGGGTGAAAGACGTGGCTGTTGTGTGTCAGTGTATCCCCTGTCGTGTGATACTGCGTGTGTGGTATGGCGTAATCTTCTAGGCCCCCGAGGGAGCGGGGTGTGCCGCGAGTGACCTGCCTGCCCTGCGTGTTGGTGATTACGCACGGTTTGTCATCCCAGCCGTGGCGGGCCGCATGGGCCCCGCTGAGCTATATTGCACTCAACCGCGACCTATCTCGCTGGTTGAGTTGCCGCCAGCGTAAGCTAGCAGAATGACTATCACTCTGTGTCAACTCATACCCAACCCATGAGCCTCTTGCCTCTGTCCACACCTCACGCTCAATGCGTCTCACCAAAGTCTGCGTCAGTCTGCCTACGCGCCCGCAGCGGCAGCCAGCTCTATGCTGTACTCCACGATAATTATCACTCGGTTGTCCCCGCGCAGTGGCCGAGATTAGCTACCTCGGTGCGCGGCGGGATAAGGGACTCAGGTGGCCTTACGGGGAACCTCGCACTTCAGGGACCGTATCAGGACGATGCAACTCAACCCATGTCACCCCAGTCCCCACGCCCGCCCCGAGTCTCCGGGCTCCCCCGTGGGGCTCCCCTTGCCCAGGGCGGCATCATCTTGAGCCAACCCCCGTATAGGCGTCCACGGCCGCGACCCAGTGTGGGCTGACTTCCAGACAAACTTCTAGCATGTCTATCCGCATCTTGCCGTATGACAGGCTTTAGCACGCCATGATCATGAATGCAGGAATCGAGCGCACCATGCCACCATCCACCGACACCCTCCAGCGACCACACACTTTGGTAGGAGGTCTGCCAGGCACACGTATATAGGCAACACACAGAATGCAATCCGACGTGGACGAACCCACAACGCCCGCAGCACCCGAACCGTTCCGGTTCGGGTGTTGACGTGATGGCAAGTGGCATGAGCGGATGACCCGGACATACCAGCTGTCCATCCCCCCACACGCCAGCTGCCACACGTTCTGGAATGCGATTCACGTGCTGTCGTTATCACACGGTATGACCGCTCCACACACCACAGTACCGCACCATTAATTCTAATCGCTCCGCGCCAGGTGCGCCGGGTGCGCCCCTCGCTCCCGCACCGCACTCACATACGGCCCTCATGCTCATGCGCAGTCGGGGTCCTCGCCATCCACCTTGCCATCGCAGTCGTTGTCCAGACCGTCCGTACACGAGTCCTCACGGCCGTTCTCGGTGATGCGGCAAATGTCGACGACGGCCTGGGTGTCGGTGACACTCTGCACCACCAGCCTCACACCGCCGCCCAGGCCATTGGAGTCAAGCGCCAGGAAGGGCGAGGTCCAGGTGTTGGACTTGGACTGGAAGTTCGGGCCCCAGTCCAGCAGGTTGGCCTTGAAGCCAAACACGCGCTCCGACTGGATGCCATTGTAGGCGTGGACCAGCACCTTCTTGTTGAAGTCGCTGGTCAGGCCGGAGTCGTAGCCGCCGGCGGTGGTGTTCTTGATGCGGTAGGAGAAGTAGTAGGCCTGTGCACCTGCAGCTCTGTTTGAACCGATCTCGGTGGACTGAATGCCCACGTTCACCACTACCATGTTGTCATCGCGGGTGCCCTGGGCGGGGAGGACCAGGCCTCTGATCCAGTTGTTGGTGGTGAAGTTGGCGGCGGTCAGGTTGCCCCAGGCGCCGGAGGTCGTGAGCTGGAAGGGCTTGGTGCCGGGCTCGTTGATGGGCTTGGCCCAGCCGATGCGGTACATGTTGGGGGCGTTGGGGCACAGCAGGCCCGCGCCCGCACCGCCGAAGGTGCCCATGATGTCAGTTGGATCACCCGCCTCCACGGACCTGCAGAGGGTAAGCGCGGGGCACAAGCGCACAAATGGGGGTTTTATCGCCTTCCTTACCGCACATGTATTCTCAAGATCATATGGCGTCTGGCTGACGCCGCCCCAAATGCATGCTCACCCGCGGTCGGCGTGGGTCAGGCCCTGGACGTGAAGCAGCTCATGCATGAGGATGTGGGGCGGGTGCGGGGCCGCGGCGTTGGGCGTCAGGGTGCTGGCGTCCACGAACCTGCCAAGGGGTTCAAGCAGAGGAGCGCGGCAAGAGGTCATGTATGGCATGCAAGAGCAAAAACAGTCGCACATACGAATTAGCCGGCAGCTTGCGCACACACGCACTCACACGCCGCATGTGGAGCTGGTGCAAGACACCTCAGCGATGGCTGGCCAGGACTGCGCGCAGCTGCTGCCGGGCGGCAGGACGTAGATGTTCCGCCGGCGCTCCTTCCACGTCAGGATGGACTGCAGCTTCCTGCCTTCCGCGCTGTTGGGGTCCTAGGCGACGAGCTGCAGGTGCCAGCGGCGGGGGCCACACACGGATGCTCTTACGGCTTGGGCAGATCCGCATGCGCAACACTTTCTAATCGTGCCAGACCCATGCGCTCATGTGGCATAACAGTGTCACGATGGCACACAAGCGCGTGAGCTGGGCCAAACCCTGCAGCAGCCCCGCACACACGCATACCTGCTGCGCGAAGGCCTCCGCGGCGCGCTCGATGGCGTTCATGTCCGCCGGGCTGCAGGAGTGCGACAGGTCCCACCAGCCCGAGTGGGTGCTGTTCATGCGGAGCGCGTCGGCGGCGGCGCGGCTGAGGCCGACCAGGTCCGGGCGCGGCCGCGGGTGAGTGAGGGCGCCCGTGCAGGGCACCGGCACGGGGCCCACCACGGCCACATTGTCAGGGTTGAACAGTCGCTTTTCGTAAGAGCAGATGAGCTGGTAGGCCTGTGGTCAGGAAGCGTTTCCACAGGCAAGGCGTTTCAAACTCGGGTGATAGCAGTGATTAGTAAAGCGATTGCTGCAGCAAGTTAGACAGGAGCGGCCGTGTCGACTGCAACGTTGCGCCTCCGGAGCGTTGACACGACCCTTCACTTGGAAACAAACCTTACCTCAAAGCTGCTGCCCGGTGCGCTTGTGCCGTCCGGCGTCAGCAGCCTACCAGCAACCTGGGCGCGGCCAACGTGAATAGTCAGTGACGTCGTCAAGGCCGCTCCGCGCTGTGCTGATGCAAACACGAACGTCCGTGCATGTGCTGCTACCACAGCCAGCTACCACAGCGCTGTCCTGCTGCAGATCCTGTGCCTCGCCCCCGTCCTAACACGGCCCACCGCCACCCCCGCAGTCCCCACCTCGGGCGTCAGGGCGGCGGGCGCGGCCATGCCGGATCCCGGGCAGCTGGAGAAGTCCAGCAGGTACAGCACAGCCCTGTAGGCCGCAGGTCATGTGCAGAGGGAGTGCGCAGGGATGGGCGTCTGGCCAGGGGTGGGCACCCCTGCGTCTGACTGCGGGATGTCGGTCGGCAGCACGCATCAGCACGCAACGGGCCCCACCATGCTCACCGGTCATCAACTGGCTTGCCCTACGGAGCATGGACGAATGCAAGCACAGAAGGCGTGGCACCGGGAACTTTGGGTTATGGTTCTCGCGAGTGGATGTGTGGGGTTTGCGGTGATGGCTGTAAAAGTGAGAGCCAAAGGGCAGTGGGCGTGTGGGTGCGAACGCGAACAAGTGGTGTTACAAAGTTTGGGTACAATGAACAGTGCCCGACCCCATGCCCCAGCATGCCCCAGCATCCCCCCCCCCCCCCCGTGGCGAGAGTTCCCCCTGGACTACCCCTTGCCACCCAAAGCAAACAAAGCTCACGCATTGTGCTCTCATCAAGCTCTGCAGCTTTCGAGCATGGAGCACAGATCCTGCAATCCCCGCCCCCGCCGCCCGCCGCCTTTTGAGCACTCACCGAGTATATGCACTTGCAGCCCTTCTGGGAACCCCTGACCAGCGTCATGAGGCCGGTCAGCGCGAAGGAACCGTTGGCCGAAACGTCCATCGTCACATTGACGATGTCCCCCGACGCCATACCGTATTCATTCTGCAGGGCGGGGTGGCATGGGCAGCACAGCAGTTCTGCGCCAAGCCGCCAACCGCACGTGGCAGGGGCGGATGGCGCAGCCACAACGGCGGCGCGCACGACAGCATAGGCAGGCACGGGCTAGCGCCAGAAGCCACCTGGTACCAACGTCTGCCCATTGCCACGCTCTTCTTCAGTCGAGTCCAACCCCGCCAAGGCCCTCCCCGCCGCCACAAGAACGACACGCCCGCCAACCACTCCACGCCTCTAAGTTGCTGCAAGTCTCAGTTACACCCACGCCCAATCTCACCCGCATCTGCTCAGCAGCAGCGCCTTGGGCCAGCACCACTTGCGGCAGGAAGCAGTTAGGGTCCTCCTTGGGGTATCCGGTCACTATGTCGATTATCTGGGGACACACCAGTTGCAGCTGCGGCGGCGTGATGACTGTGTCCAGCACCGGCGGGCCACCTGCCGATGAGGCCGGCGGCGAAGGGGGCCACGAGCGGGTCGGCGCCAGTAAGTTCAGAGCGCCACTTTCGCATGTGTGGCATCATGCTACTCCAACCACGCCCGACCGCGCCGGCGAGTGCGGACAGTGTGGGCAGGACAAGGATTGTGCGACTTGGTTATTGAGTGGCGAGGAGTGTTGATGATTGGTCTAAGACCGCCAGGAGAAGTTCGAGACAGCACTGCCTGTCGCGCTGCGGCAAGGCCGGCTGCCTATCAAAGCTGCCGGCACGGGGATCAATGACGCACCGCCTGATCGCCCCCGGGGACCAGGGCCGCTGACACACTAACCTGGTTGTGCGCGCGCAGGAGGCGGGCGGCGCCGAAGCTTTGGGCGAACGGGGGGCGGGTTGCGCGCGGCCGACGGCGCGCCCTCCATGTAACGGATCATGCCGACGCCTGCAGCCACGTTGGGTGTAATAAACGCGCGGCATTGCATGGTTACACTGAAGCCATTGGAGTGTTCGTGAAGGGGCCAGTGGAGTGATGTCGCGAGATGGTCCAGCCTGACTGCAGCCGCGCCTGAGTTAGCCCGAGCATACGAGCAATGTACATGTGTGCTCCAGTTACAAGCAACACACACCGTTTATCGTCATGGCCGTGGAGAGCCGGAGAGCCAGCAGGGCAAGCAAAATGCACCCGACGCTGCCGCGTGGGGCCATTTGTAGTTAATTCCTGAGTGACAGTAATAGGCCTCAATAGATTATCTATTTAAATATGCACGCACCATTGGCCTAGGAGGCTCGCGGTTGTAACTATCGTAATTGGCAATTCGGCCACCAACCGCTTCAATTATGTAACTCCACAAGTGAGATCGCCGGCCCATACTGCTGATGTACTGAACGTGTTCAAATTCCATTGGCACGGACACAGCGGCGTAGAAATCGCCAGTTAGGCCAGACGACTTCGCCGTTGCCTGCTTGAGACCAGCGTCGTCCGAAAGCCGCAAAACCCGGCTTTTCAAGCTTCCAAACCACGCCGGCACCCGATAGTCTGGACAGGAACACGCACCGTAAAGAGCTACCCCGGCCTAGTGGGCTGCACCCGCACTTGCCCCGGCGCCTGCAGCGGCCCCCGCCCGCGCCCCCGCCCGCACCACCCCTGCCGCCGCCAGTCTTGGGCTCCGCGCCAGCGCCGCCGTCAGCTCCTCCCAGCCGCCGCCGCGCCGCACCGCCAGGCGCCCGTCTGGCAGCAGCTGCAGCCGGTACCGCTTGGTGCCGGCGGCGTACGTTAAGGCGGCCACCTTGGTCAGACCCAGGGCCACCTGGCAGCGACAAGCAGCCAGCAGGATGCAGCAGGAGAGGCAGCCGAGTGAGCCGCGTGAGTTAGCAGCTAAAAGCGAGCGGACGCCATGCCCACGAGGCCACGACCCATGGCCCTTTGTCAGCGCGGCCCCTTTGCCGCGGGCCGCATGATGCCCAGGGCTTGTGCTACCGGTAGCCTCACCCCCCCCGCCCCGCCTCCTGGTCTCACCTGGTTTGCGCCAAACACGTCGCTCAGCTGCTCCACCGCCGCGTCCACCGCTCGCTCCTGCTGCCGCTGCTGCGCCCGCTGCCCCTCGCTGTTCCACAGATTGCCGCCACCGCCGTCACAGCCTCCGCCGCCGCCACAACCAACGCTGTCGCCTGGCCTGCCGCCCTCAGCCGCCGCCGCCGCCGCGGCCGCCGCGGCGGCGGCACGGCGGCTGCACGCCGCACACACGCGGCCGCCGTGGCCGGTGTGGCCGTAGCCGCAGCGCGCCGCCGCCGAGCTGGCGGCGCTGAAGGCGCTGAGGGCGCTGGCGGCCGCACTCACGCCGCTCACCGCACTCATGCCGCTGGTGACACTCGCCAGGGAGTGGGAGGAGCTGCAGCGAGACATGACCTGGGCGGCTCTCGACGGCCGCGGCCCCGGTGTGCCGCCAGCGAGCGTGCTCGCCCTGCCGCCACTCCCTCCGCCAGCGCCAGCGCCAGCGCCAGCGACGCACGCCACGCCTGTCGCCTGCTCGCCCTCCTCGCTCGCCACGGCGTGCGCGGGGCAGCTGCTTCCCGTGTCGCCAGCCGCGGCATTCGCGGACGCCAGGAGCGCAGAGGTCAGCGGCTGGGGCGCGCCGGGGGATGCCGGTGCCCGCACACCAGCTGGCGGGCACCTGCTGGGCAGCCCCGCCGGCGCGGACCGGTCTGCGGCTGCAGCGGCAGTGGCTGCAGCGGGTCCCAGCAGCAGCAGGGCCGCCCGGCGGCCGGCAACCTCCTCCTGGGCGGCGCGGCAGCTGCGCTCATACTCCTGCGGGGCGCGAGGCGTTGCGGGCGCGGCGAGCAAGTGGAGTTTGGTGGTTCGGCAAGGCGGTCCGGATAGACGGCGAACGGTGGGCCGAATCCAACAAATCTGAGCACGCGCTGCTCCTAACCGACACCGACGCCATCCGCGCCGCACATATTGCCTTCCTTCCATTCCTTGTGTTTCCTAACACGGCGTGCGCAAGTAACTAGATCGCAACGGCGCACCCACCAGCCGCGCCATCACAAACGCCGGGTCTTCGCCGTGCGTCTCGCGACGCCGGTCCCGCAGCGACTGCACGTGCGTCTGCACCGCCGCCGCCGCAGCGGCCGCCGCCGCCAGCGCCGCCGACGCCTCAGACATGGCGCCGCAGCCCTTGGCGCCGCCGCCGCCGGTGCAGCCAGCAGAGCCCACCACGCCCTGGGGCCTGGGGATGCGGCTGCC
Source organism: Chlamydomonas incerta (assembly GCA_016834605.1). NCBI lineage: Eukaryota > Viridiplantae > Chlorophyta > Chlorophyceae > Chlamydomonadales > Chlamydomonadaceae > Chlamydomonas > Chlamydomonas incerta. The sequence goes on from JAEHOC010000010.1 coordinate 744,660, forward strand.
CGCAGCCACCGCTGCACGGGCCGGCTCCGCAGCACTTGTGGCCCCGCTGCAGTCAAGCAAGGGCGCGGGCCGCTGCGCCACCGGCGCTGCCTCAGTTGTGGTTAGGCTGATGCTCATGCGCGACGGCGCCAGCGCGGCCGGAGCCTGCGGCGTGGACGACGTGGCGGCCCAGCGAGCCGAGGCGCCGCGCGAGCTCGTGCGCAGCAGCAGTGAGTCACGCCGCGGCGCCGCGGCGCCGCCCCCGTCCCTTGTCCTGCCGCTGACTGCCCGCCGCAGCGGCGCCCGCGCGGGTGAGGCGCTAGACCTGCCGCCGCAGGCCCGCCGGCTGCTGCAGCTGCGGCTGAGGGCCCGCCGGCCCTCGCCCGGCGCGGCGTCTCCGTCGCCGCCAGCGCGCCCGCTTGGCGGGCCAGCGCCCAGCAGCCCGGCTGCGAGGCCGTGCACCAGCAGCGGCGGCCGGCGCGGGCGCCTGGCGCGCATGCGGCGGATGTCCTCACCCGCCTGGCGCAGCACCGCCACCAGATCGCCCGCCAGGCCCTGCAGCTCGCAGGCCTGGCGGGACAGGCAGCTCGCCGTCGGCGGCGGCGGCGGCGGCGCCTCCAGGGGCGCGGCGGGCACGGTGGCGCCGCCGCCTGTGGCGCCGCGCAGCGGCGAACCAGGAGCTTCCGGATGCGGCTCCAGCTCGTGCTGCGCTGGGCGCGAGGGCGAGTGCGGCAGGGGCGGTGGCGCCACGGCCGCGCCGCGCGCCGGGGAGGCTGGCATCGCGTCGGGACCGCCGCCGCGGCGGCCGCGCAGGTCGGCGGCAAGGGCGCGCGCCACCGCCTCCACGTCGCTCCAGCTGGCCGGCGCCAGGGTCGCCAGCGATGGTGACAGCGGCGCCAGGCGCTGCAGCAGGCGGCCGTACAGGGAGCCGCCGGCGCCGTCAAACCCAAAGCCGGGCCGGGTCGGCGGTGACAAGGAGGCGCGGGCTGCGACGGGCGGCGCGGGCTGGGCGCGGGCGCTGGAGCTGGCGGCAGCGTCGTTGGCGCCGTGGTTGTTGCTGCTGCGGTGTGGGCTGGAGGCGCCGCTGCTGCGCGCGCTATGTGTCAGCAGGGGCCCTGTCTCCCCCGCGTCGATCAGCAGCGTGACGTACGGCAGAACCTCTGTGACAGGAAAACGGGCTCAGGTTACAGACTGGGCGGACGCCGCGCGAGCCACAGAGGCTTCAGGCGGCAGGGTTGCGGGCGGTAATGGGCATTCAAGAAGCAGACAAGATGCTGCATCTCTATCATCTCACCACGGCAAGCGCTTGCGGTTGGCAAGGCTGCGAGAGCGGCGCTGGGGTGCGCTGCATCGGCTGTTGCGCAGCCTAGCGCGTGCACGGCAGCCGCTTCGGCTGCCGCTTCAGGCCGCAGCGAGGGGGAGGATGTGCGACGCTGTCGAGGAGCATGCTCGTGCAGCTCTGCTGCCGCCTTCTGCTCGGCCGCAGCCAGCGGCACGCCGCTGCGCCTGTTGAAAGCATCGGCACACGGCTCTGACGCTGTCGGTTGAGCCGGAGCGGCTAGGTCTTGTGACAAGGCGCTGGTTGGTGCCATATCAGTGTCGATGATTTCAGAAGGACTGGGCATTTGTCTGCATACGTTAGCTTTGGAGTAGTATCATCAGTCTGGAGGGGCGAGTGGCCTCCGTGTTGCTATACGGAAAGGGCGCAGCGCAAGGCTTGAAGTATTCATGCATGCTGTAGTGTGCATGGTCGCTGTGCAGTTGATGGCCGGCCCGGCAACGGCCGACTGCGAGTGCGCTTCGCTGACAGGCGCTTGCAACGCTGGTCTGCGTGAATGTGAGGACTTGTGGAGCTGCGAGTTCAATGCACAAGTTAATAGCAGGCAAAACAAACCAGGAAGGGCATGGGGCTAAAATCCCGAGAACAGGATCCAGGCTGCGACATTTTGTTTGAAGCCCAGTCCTCGCGAATACGCAGTCAAACAACGTCCGCTCACTACATTTTACATTGCCTGCCACCACACCTAAGTACCACACCAATGGGCCGCAGCAGCAAACGCAAGCGGAGCCTCAGCTCGGGCGGGGCCGGCCCGTCTGCTTCTGCGGCAGTTGGCCCTCAGACGTTGGACCTGCCGCGAGGAGAAGGCGGCACCACAATTGACGCGCTCCCGGCCGAAACGCTGCTGGCGGTGTTCGCGCACCTCGAATGCCCGGCTCGCCAGCACGCTGCCTGCGGTGAGCTCCCCCGCCTGCCTGCTCCTCCTCCTCGCCGCCCGCTGCGCAATCTACCTCCTGCGCCTCCTGCTACCGGCAGCTCGCACCTGCGCAGCAAGCACCTGCGCCTCCTGCCCATGCCCCGCGCCCCCGCTTCCCCTGGCCCCCGCAGTGTGCCGGCGCTGGCGCGAGGCGCTGCTGGACGCGGCGTTCTGCCGCCGCGTGGCGCCCGGCCAGTGCCTGAGCGAGGCGCTGCAGCTGTGCCGCAGCGGCGACACACTCATCTGCGCGCCCGGCATGTACCAGGTGCGTGTCGGGGGAGGGCAGGGGAGGGGGGGCGAAAGGGCAGGGGAGGGGAGGGGGAATGCTGAGTGCGTTCGTCATGCCGTCCGGTTCCAGCGGAACGACTGGATGGGTGCGCGGCAGGGCGAGACGAAGGCCCTTTGCCGTTAACAGCGACTCGCCGCCAGTGACATAGCGCCTGGTCGTCGTTTAACGGCGTCCATCGCGCTCACCCGCCACCCCCTCTGTCCCTTCTCCGGTTCTCCCTCTCCCTGCAGGAGACGCTGCTGGTTGAGGTGCCGCTGCGGCTGGTGGCGGAGGACCACTGGGCCTGGGAGCGGGAGCGCGACCGCGAGCGGAGGTGGCAGCGCCGGCTGCAGCAGCAGGAGCAGCAGCAGGAACGGCAGCAGCAGCAGGGGCGGGTGTCTGGAGGTGGCGGCGCAGGCGCCGGCGGCGCGGCAGGCGCGAGGCACGGCGATGCGGCCCCGGCCGCTACCGCGGCGGCGTCTGGGGCTGGAGGCATCAGCGGCAGCGGCAGCGGGCGTGTGGTGGGCGGCGCCGGCGGCGCGGGGGCGGTGCTGCCGCGCGGGGCGCCGCTAGTGGGCGGCCGGCCGGCGCCGTCGGTGACGGTGATTGCGCTGCGGCCGCCGGTGGCGGTCATGAACAGCAGGTGCGTGCGGGTGGGTTAGGGGGTGCCGGGTTTGGGGCCGCAATGGCAGACTGCTGCATCACAGGGCCTGATACAAGATATAGAACAGGACCTTAATATCGATGATGCAGTCAGTCAGCGTCGCGCCTGTGCAGCGCCGCCCTCTTGACACCTGACAGACGCGCGAATCCGGCCCGACGCGGCGCTGCAGGTGCTGCTTCGTGGGGTTCGAGTTCCACACCGGCACGGCGCACAACGAAGTCAGCATCTGCTGCTTCGGGCCGGAGGGCGACGCGGCCAGGTGGGGGATCTAAATCGTCCAAAGCCGTACCAAATACATATGTTGGACAACACACGGAAACCCAATCAAACCAAACCCAATCCGCCCAAATACATATGTGTAGAAGAGTGAATAGGAGGCGGGGGGGCTTGCCCGCCCTGTTGGGTCCCTGTTGGGGCCACGCGCGCAGCGAGGCACGCTGGCGAGGCCGCCGCAAGTCATACCATCACGCGAGCCCCGCGCGGCACCCCACCCGCGCGACCTCGGAACCCCGCCCCCGGCCGCAGGTTCGAGCTGTGCACGTTCAGCGGTCTGACGGGGCTGCGGGTGCCGTACAGCAAGGGCCCCGACACGCGCCTGGAGCTGCACGACTGCAGCCTCATCGGCACCACCCAGGTGGGGACGGGGCGCGGAGTGGGGAGGGCTTCCTTGTACGATTAGGACATGACGACATGATGTTGGCAGGGCGTTGACAGGCGGGGCTTCCCCAGCGCTGCACCGGGTGCGGCTGCGCGTACTAATGGCCATGTGCTCTTAACGCGCTGCGCCCGCGTTGTGCGGTCAGTGGTGCGAGTTGACCGGGTGACCGCGAGGCGCTTTCCCTGCACCCAAACCCCACCCCACCATGTTTCATCAAACCGCGAGACGCACCAGCGCTGGGCCGCCCTGTGCGTATGCACCTGCAGCCCTCCTCTTCCCCACCGGCTCCTCTCCCTGCGCTCGTCATCCCGCCTGCCCCGCATCCCCCATCCCGCGCCTCAACTCCACCCCCGCTGCCCCAAACCCCAAGCACACCACACCACACCACACTACCGGCATCGCACCCCCTGCTGCCTGCAGACGCTGGCGGCGGTGCAGATGGACGCGGGCCGGCTGCACATGGACCGCTGCGTGGTGCAGAACAACAGCGTGGGCGTGGAGGTGGGCCCGGCGGCGCTGGCGCGGCTGGCGCGCTGCGACGTGCGCTGGTGCGGCACGGCGCTGGTGGTGGACGGCTGCCTGGCGCTGGCGCACTGCCGGCTGTGGGGCAACGGCAAGGTGGGCGCGTGTGGGTGGGTGGACGGGGGGCGGGGGTGCAGGGGGCGGTTCGGGGGTTTGGAGGGGTGAGGGGTGGGGTGGGTGGGCGCTTCCAAATGTGCATTGCGCGGCCCTGTGCGTGGCGGTGGGGAAGGCCCCGCGAGCAGTGGGCAGCTGCATGCCTGCATAGCGCCATGTGACGGCGTGGGGAAGGGCGCAGGAGGACGCAGACGCTGAGCCCGCCGCGGCTGCCCGCTGCGCAGGTGGGCAATGTCAGCACGGACGCGCGCGTGCGCAGCGCGATGCAGGAGTCGGCGCAGCTGCTGGCGGCGGTGCCGGCCGAGGGCGGCGCCGCCGCCGCCGCGGCCGCCGCCGCAGCAGACGGCTCGCTGCCGCAGCTCGAGGACGGCGCTGGCGGCAGCGCTGCTGCCGGACCCGCAGGAACTGGCGGCGTAGCGGCGGCAGGCGCTGCTGGCGGCAGGCAGCGGCGCACGGGCGCGCGGACACAGCGCGCAGCCGCAGCTGCTGCCGACGTCGCCGGGGCAGCAGCGGGGCCGGGGCCCAGCTCCGCCGCCGCTGCCGCGGCCGCCGCCTTGGCGGCGGCTGCAAGCCCCACACGCGGCACGCGGCTGTCCGCCCGGCGAGGTGCCAGCCCCTTCTCGCCCATCCTCGCTGGCGGCGCCGTGGCCGTCGCATCCACATCCACAGCAGCGGAGCCGGGCGCAGGACCGTCGGCGGGCGCCGGCAGGGGCGCGGGTGGGAGCGCGGCGGGAGGCGGCGGTGGCGGCGGCCCCCGTGCGCCGCCGCGGGCGCAGGTGGAGGCGCTGGCGGCGGCGGGCTGGGCGGAGGTGGCGGCGGCGTTTGCGGCGCGCGGCTCGCTGGTGCGGGTTGTGGACAGCGAGGTGGCGGCGCCGCAGCTCATCATGCGCGCGGGGCTGCACAAGGACGTGCGCAAGAAGGTGCGGCGCGGGGGGGGCGAGGCGGGGGTGGGGTTGTGGGGCGGGCGCTCAGGCTTGGGATCAGGATGGCCAATGGTCCGGTGGGGTCTGGGGTGGGGTCTGGGGTGGGGTCTGGGGTGGGCAGGTCGCAGCGAGTCGCGCACGGCTCACACAGGCCCCATACCCCACCCACTCCTCCACTCCACACACCCTACCCATCCCATCCTCCCCAACCCCAGCCCCGCCCTCCCCAAACACCCCCAACCCTCCTCCCCCTCCGCCGCCGGCTCAGGCTCGGCAGCTGGTGCGGCAGGTGTACGGCTCTCTGGACGACGAGGCAGCGCCCGAGTGGGAGGTGCTGGTGGCCAGCGACCTGGACAGCGACGGCGACGACCCGGAGGACGACCCGGACGTGGAGGACCCCGACGAGCTGGAGCTGGCGGCGGCGGCCGAGGAGGACGACGACATGCTGGCCGACATGATGGGAGACCCGCTGGACGCCGCGGACGACCCCGAGCTGGACGAGTCGGGCGAGGGCGAGGGCGAGGATGAGGACAGTAGCGGGAGTAGCCGGAGTGGTGGCAGTAGTGGGAGCGGGAGTGGGAGTGGTGGGAGTGGGAGTGAGGAGGGGGAGGGGGAGGGGGAGGGGAGCGAGGGGGGTGGGTGCGAGGGGGCGGGGGAAGGCGCAGGCGCCGCGGGGGCGGCGGGGGAGGAGGGGGAGGGCGGCGAAGCGGGGGAGGGCGAGGGCGAGGGGGAGGGCGAGGACGAGGACTGGGACGGCGGGGAGGAGAGCAGCGGCGGAAGCGGGGGCAGTAGCTCCAGCGGGGGCGGCAGCAGTAGCAGCGATGAGGGTGAGAGCTCCAGCGACGACAGCGACGATGAGTAATACGGCAGCGCTAGGGCGCGCGAGAGCGCTGCGGGGAGCTGCGACGGCTGTGACAAAGCTGTGGGTGTCGTGTTTTTTCAGACGGGCAATGGGCGAGGGCAGAAGGCTTGATGGCTGCCCAGTGCTGCCGGATGGCCGTGCTGGGACTAATGTCAGGTCTCAGAGTCATCAGTTATGTAAGGAGTAAGGACCCCTGTGCCGTAAGCCGCCCCGGCTGCCTTGGAGTTTCCACCGTTTCCACGGTTCCGGACACGAGCTGCAGAACGCGTACCGTAGCGGCTGCAGGGCCGCATGTCAATTGCCGTGCGAAACTGCGAATTGCTGAATGACCTGAATCTCTCCTAATGCGTTAACTGGCGCCCAACATACCGTAGTCAGTACAGGTCAGTACTCAGTAGCCCGAGGCGCTCAGGCTGTCAGGCACAGCAATCTCATGTTCCAAGTTCTTACACCAGCCACCGGGTCTCCACCACACACCGCTCACACCCGGCCATAGACTGCCGGCTCCAGCCCACGTGCGCCGCCCACACTGCCATTTCATAACACACACAGGGACTGCCTTCCCGGCGCAACTCTTCCAGCGCCTTAGCTCCGGTAGCACTGACCACGGCTTCGTCCCCACCTCGTCCTCGCAATTAGCCGCACAGCCCAGAAGCAAGGATGCCCCCAGCAAACCGGGGAGCTGCCCCACTGGCTCGTAAACCGTGTCGAAAGGTCCTTCCAGTCAACAGGCCCCCCCCCTTCCAGAAGCGCTGCAGCTCCCCGGCGCGTGATGCGCAGCCATCGGCTGCCACACCCCTGTGACCTGTTCTGCCTCGGGGAACGCGGCGACCAGCAGCGTGCTCGCGCGTCGCCAGACGCACAGTGTGCTCCCTCCCAGCCAGACTGCCCCGTCCCTGTATGTATGCGCTCCAGCACCACTCCAGCACCACTCACCGCACCACTCCAGCATCCTTCCCCGCCCCACCTGGCACCACCGTGCCCCTACTACGCACTCAATCCGGCGCACCTCCCACCTCCCTCCTCCTCCTCACCCCACCACCACCACCCTCCCCCTGCTACACCCTCAGCCTGTTACACCATCTTGGCCAGGAAGCGCATCACCTCCGCCACCTCGCCCTTCTCCGCGCTGATCTCGCCCACGCTGATGGGGCTGCGCAGCGCCGCCAGCTGCAGCGGCTTGTCGCCCTTGCCCAGCGCCGACAGCGCGCGCCCCGCCTCGCCGCCCAGCGCCAGCCGCGTCTTGCGCATCGTGTCCAGCTGCTTCTCGATTGTGCGCCGGCAGAAGTCCACCGAGTGCGCCTGCGTCTCCAGGTCGGCCTTGTTGCAAGCCAGCAGCACGGGCGTGCGCCGCCGCGCGACGGTGGGGTGCGTGAGCACCTCGAACAGGTCCTCCGCCGCCTCCGTCTTATTGGGCGTGAGCTCCACCGAGTCAATCACCAGCACCACCGCCGACGCGTCCTTGAGGTACTGCTCCAGCTTGGAGCGCAGGCGCGGGTGGCCGGGCAGGTCCATGACGCGCACGCTGCCCACCACGCGGTCCTTGTCGTTGCGGACCTGCACCATGCCCTCGTTCTCCTGCATCGACGCCACAGTTCCCAGGCCTGCGCTGCCCTCCTTGAGGCGGTAGAAGAGCGTGGTCTTCCCGCCGTTGCACGGCCCCACCAGCAGCACCGCGCTACCGCGTTTCCCGCCGGAGAAGAGTGTTAGCACAGCTATCAGCAGCAGCGTTGCTACTACTACAAGCAACGCTATTTGGACTTCAGGAGAGTTGAGGGACAGCTCAGCCATGTTCAGCGATCTTGCAAACAGACGTCGTCAAGGAATGCGATGGGGCGTGGTGTTCTACTTGTGCTTTTAGAACAGGTAACTGAGCTGTGGAAGGTGCTTTCGGTAATGAGTCGCATGCCACGCCCATCGGCTCGCGAGGCTGACCGCTCCCGCCTACCTCACACACAACCAAAACATCCGCTTTGCAGACGTACCGAAGCTACTGCATAGAATCTATTCAGGGGGAGCTCGCGCAAGAAGCTTACCCTTGCCAAACATCTGTGGGGTTCTTGTCTCCCAGACTGCGTGACCAAAGCCATCCTCTGCTCGGCCTCATCTGCATAAACGTCTCTTACCTCTGCTGGGGGTACCCGCGCTTGGCCGCGTCGCGCGTAGCAGGAGCAGTCCCGGCGCGGAGCTCTAACTCGGTCGCTCGCCCCCCTGGCAGCAAGATGCAGGCCCCAGGGGGCGAGGAGGGCCCCGGCGCCGGCCTACCGCAGCCGGCGCAAGGAGGCGCAGCGGGCGCCGCGCAGCCGCCAGCGGAGCCGGCCGCAGCGGCCCCCGATAACGGCGGCCCGCAGGAGGGGGAGCAGTGGGAGGAGGAGGAGTACGCGGACGCGCGAATGGAGGACAGGGGGGTGTCGGACGTTGACGAGGGCGAGGGCGCAGCGGAGGGGATGGCGTTGGGGGAAGGCGGCACGGCAGCGGATGGCGGGCAGCCCGAGGCGCCGGACAAGAAGCGGAAAGCGGAGGACGAGCCCGTGCGGGAGCCGGCCGAGGAGACCCTAGCCGACCGCATGGCCAACCGCAATTGCATGCAGCTCGGCTGCAGCCACTACCGGCGGCGCGCCAAAATCGTGACGCCCTGCTGCAACATGGTTTACTGGTGCCGGCACTGCCACAACCAGGTGGCGCACGACGAGGAGGTGAGCGGCCTAGTCATTCGAGACACAGTTGTTACAATTGTTGGCAAAGTCACTGGTGACGAGGGCCGACAAGCCCTGGTGCTAGCCGGGCTCGCTTCGCCTGTTCGAGAGGAGGGAGAGAAAGAGGGGGATAAGGGGTAGCTGTCCGTGCGAACGGGGCTGTGTTGTGGAACTGAAGTGCCGACGTCCAGAGGCGCAGCGGGCGGCGGCGATGTTGTGCGTGCAGTGGGCGCTCCCAGTGGACGGGCACACGCCGGGTGTGCCAGACCATGCCGCAGTGTGCTAGGGATTGCGGGGCGCACGTCAGACGGCAGCGGACGGCAGCAGCGCGCAGTGCTTTGCCTCCGCTGCTGCCATGTGACTTAATCGTGTGTGTGTGTGTGTGTGTGTGTGTGTGTGTGTGTGTGTGTGTGTGTGTAACTACGGTTTCCACGGTTGACTGATCGAGTCTCGTGATCGAGTACTCGGGACAACCAGCAAACAACGGGCGCTCCAGGCTCTCGTTGCTGCTACCACGCGCCTCTCCTGCCCAGAGCGCATCCTGCTCTGGAGTCCACCGGAGAGAACGCACCAACCCCGGGCCACACCAGTAACCTCAGCTGGGTTACTCCTGACCAAAACGCCGCAGGGCCCAGCGGGCTAACCACCTCTAGGCAGCGGCAAGGCACACCAGAGCACACCAACTAACACCCACCACCGCACGCACACGCACACGCACGCGCACGCACGCACACGCACACGCACACGCACACGCACGCACACGCACGCACACACACGCTCAACAAGACACCCATAGGCTGCGGGGCTGAGTCCTGCGACCCTCGCAGCCTAACGCGACCAAGACCTCAACCTAACCAGCACTCGACGCCAGGGCAGACTATGCCTACGGGCAGCCACAAACGCGTCTTGGCCACTAGGCCGGTCCAGGCCGAGAGGCCCGAGGTGCTCCAGCACCCAACCCGCTGACACCCTCAGACCCCACAGCCCCCCTCACCCTGGCCCCAGTACCCGTGCCTGCCTACTTTCCCGAACCCTGCCCGCTGGGCCTTCTCATACGCCAACTCATTGGCGGCTCTACCAAGCGCTCCTGCGCTTCTAGTTAGGGCTGTTCCCTCTCAGGCCTCCATCTCGAACTCCAGCTCCACAGCTTGCGGCAGCGCGCACAGCAGTTCACCGCCCACCACCGCGAGCATGGGGTGGGTGGCGTCCACGTCATCCCAGCCCTTGTGTGTGTGTGTGTGTGTGTGTGTGTGTGTGTGTGTGTGTGTGTGTGTGTGTGTGTGTGTGTGTGTGTGTGTGTGTGTGTGTGTGTGTTGGACAACACACGGAAACCAAAACCCGCCCAGCAATGCGTCGCTGTTACTTACGCATACCTACACTGAGCTCCGCGGTGGTGCTGTTGCCTCGGTAGTCATACTTACCCGCAAAAAACCTGTAACCCAACCCATCGGGCGATCGACGAACGACCTGACCCCGACGTGCGCCCAGTGCGTTGCTATGCGCCGCGCCATCGACGCGCTAAAAACGTTTACTGGGCACAACTCCCCCAGTCTCGTCCACTCCATATCCGTTCTCACCTATAGGCGAGAGGAAAACAAAGGAAACAGGGCGGCAGCGCGGAAGTGTCACGGGCATGTGAAATGGCGGTGGCGAGAGGGGGCGGCGTGCAGCAGGCAAGCTATCTAATAACCTAACACGCATCCCAAAGCCCGCCCACTAACTATGCCCGTGAAAGGGAACGAGTTCGGGGCGGCGTAGCAACAAATAGGGCGCGGTTGCATGTGTGTGTGTGTGTGTGTGTGTTTGTGTTTGTGTGTGTGTGTGTGTGTGTGTGTGTGTGTGTGTGTTAAGAGGGCACAAGAAGACCACACACTGACTGTGACTATGTATGCAATGTGTGTGTGTGTTGTTGTTGTGTGTGTCCAGCCGGACCCAAAGAAGCGCCACCAGCTGGACCGCAAGGCCGTGCGCGAGGTGGTGTGCGGCTGCTGCGGGCTCAAGCAGCCCAAGTCCAAGAGCTGCGCCGTCTGCGGCGTCACGTTCGGGTGCGGCGGGCAGGCGGGGGAGCGGGAGGGGGAGGGGGAGGGTGCAAGCAAGGGGGCAGCGGGCCTCTGCAACCCCTGCTGGCGGGCGGGCGGCGTGGCTTGGCGGCTGGAGCTCGGCGTGCGCGCGCGCGCGCCACGGCAGCGCCAGCGGTTGCAGCGTCACACATCGGCGTGCGTGCTGGGCAGGAAAGGCGCGTGACCGCGGCAGCTTGCGCCTGCAGTGCCTTGCCGGTTTCCTCCAACACGCACACAAGCACACACGCACACACGCAACTGCTGAGCCATCAACGAGCGCGTGAGCAGGCCACGGGATGCCGGTGTGTGCGGCTGCCGCGTGTGTGCGGTGCGCACTCGCGCAGGCGCTACTCGTGCATGGAGTGCTCCTTCTACGACGACGACCTGTCCAAGGACTGCTTCCACTGCAAGTGAGTGAGCGGCGCGGCGGCGCGGGTGGGCGTTGGCGGGCGGGGGTGGGTGGTTGTATGGGGTGGGTGGGGCGGTGGGTGCGGGTTTGTGGGTTGTGGGGGCGGGGGCGGGGGCAAAAGCGGGGCCGTTTGGTGCCACGCGGGCCTGGATGGGAAGAGGGCAGGGGGTGACCGAGGTAGGGGTGGGTGACGGAGCACGCCCTCGAGCTGGGGTGATGTAAAGCGCGTGGAGCGCGTGCGGCCCAGGATCGGCGCGGCTGCGGTATACGGGGCCCGTACCTTATCTCTGTATGCCCTGGCTCTACCTCAGCACTCGTACATGTCCACATCCACCCCCTGTCTACATCCAACCAACATGCCTGGCAAACCCCGGTCCCGCTGCTCGCCGCCAGGGACTGCGGCATCTGCCGCGTGGGCGGCCGGGACAACTTCTTCCACTGCGCCACCTGCAACTGCTGCTACGCGCAGTCGCTGCGGGACTCGCACGTGTGCATCGAGGTGGGCGGGGGCCTGGGGCCTGGGGCCTGGGGCCGTGTGCGCGAGCGGGTCTGGTTTCGGGCCGGCGGACCAATGCAAAAGCGCTGGACTGCTGATGTGGACGCGCTTTTGACACCACCGCTGCGGTGCGGTGCGATGCGACGCGGCGCGGCGCGGGACCGCACCGGCGTCAATGCGCAATGGCTCCCTCCACCCACGGCCCCGCGGCACCTGCCCCCATATTTAGCTTGGGGTGGTATCCACAAACCCCACCCCCTCGCCGCTTCTCCAAACATCCTTGCAACCCTCGGCCCCCCTGGCCCCGCGCCCCCCTTGGCCCGCATGTAGCTCGCATACGCGGCTGCAAACTTCTCCTCGCAGCGCTGGTGTTTCCTTCCGGGATTGCCTCACAGTTAGCCCCCCCGCCCCCTGCCCTCCCGCCCGCCCCCAGAACTCCATGCACGCCAACTGCCCGGTGTGCTGCGAGTTCCTGTTCGACTCGGTCAAGCCCATCAACATCATGCTGTGCGGCCACACCATCCACCAGGTGGGGTGCGGCGGCGGAGGGGTGGCGGCGGAAGGGGCGTGGCGGCGGAGGGGTGCGGCGCGTGGCGGCGGCTGCGGGAACGGTTTGGTGCAGTTTGACAGTCGGGCTTCCTCTAGAACCGCTCCTCGCTGCTGTTTGGGACCGAGCAGCACAGCCAAGCAACACTTTCGTCGGCTAGGCGCCGGGCTGTGCTTCGCCGAGCAGTGCGCAAAGCACTTCGCAAAGCCCTCCGCAACTCGCTGACTAGCACTGGCAGCTCACCCGTACGTGCCCTGCCCTGCCCTGCCCTGCCCTGCCCTGCCCTGCCCTGCCCTGCCCTGCCCTGCCCTGCCCTGCCCTGCCCTGCCCTGCCCTGCCCCGCCCTGCCCTGCCCTGCCCTGCCCTGCCCTGCCCTGCCCTGCCCTGCCCTGCCCTGCCCTGCCCTGCCCTGCCCTGCCCTGCCCTGCCCTGCCCTGCCCTGCCCTGCCCTGCCCTGCCCTGCCCTGCCCTGCCCTGCCCTGCCCTGCCCTGCCCTGCCCTGCCTTGCCTTGCCGCTGGCGGGCTGCCGCCCTCGCCGCTGCCATGGCCCACTCGCCGCCTCGAACGCGCCGTGCACGGCGCAGGAGTGCCTGCGGTCGCTGGCGGTGCACCACACCTTCACCTGCCCGGTGTGCATGAAGTCCATCATGAGCGCCGAGTCCATGCGCGGCGTGTGGGACGAGCTGGACCGCGAGGTGGCGGTGAGCGAGTGCACGTGTGTACCAGGGCGAGGGCGGGAAGCGCGCACATTACGGTGCTTTCTGTTGCCCTTGTTTGTCCCTCGCTGACGCCCGCCCGCCCTCCCGCCGCGCTCGCGCGCCTTGCCGGCGCCGCCGCTCGTGTCACCGCCGCGCAGCACACGCCCATGCCCGCCGAGTACGCCAACATCCGGGTGGAGATCCTGTGCAACGACTGCCAGGCGCACTCCAACATCAAGTTCCACGTGCTGGGCCACAAGGTGCGGGCGGGCGTGGCGGGCGGAGGCGGTGGGGTCGGGCGGCGTTGGAGGTGGGGCCAGCTGCGTGGGCGTGCAGCCAGGCTCGGCACCTTGGTGGGGGACCAGGGCGCGATCCTCATCATGGGCGTGTGTACGGCATCTGGCCGCGTGGTGGTACGGATTTGGGGGTTGGGGGTGGGCGTGTTTGATTCCAATTCCCGGATCAACCATTGCTAACCCAGAATCCATGGGGGGGCAACAGCCCACCCGGAGGCAGCGGAGAACGGCGCACGTGCACGGGCGCCTGACGCCGCCGCAGCATTCTGTCTGACTGGCGTCGTACTGCTCGCCGCGTGTCCCACTTCCCGCACTCCCGTGCGCAGTGTGCCGAGTGCGGCAGCTACAACACGCGGCGCGTGTGAGCGACACACACGGCCGCGGGGGGCCGCGCCCCTCTCGGCAGGCTCGCTCGGTGGAGGCGACGAGGCGGCGAGGAGGCCGCGGTGTTGCAGGCGCAGCTGCAGAAGACGGCCACCGCCGCAGTGGTGCAGCGCTGCAGTGGACGTGCATGCGCATTTGTACGCTCTGGGTGGGCATGTAGCGCTGGGTCGATGGCTGGCAAGCAGTCTGGGGCTGGGAGCAGGAGGGCGGGTGGGCGGGGGTAGGAAAGCAAGCAGGTAGACGACGTCTGGTGGGAGGCGACGGGTGCTTCAACGCAACATGGAGGGCAAGGGGTGACACGCTTTTGGGGGAGGTCTGGAGGCTGTCTTGAACACGCAAGGTCGTGTGTGTGGGTGTTGAGGCCGACCATGGGCGCCAGCGCAGTAGGCTGGCGAAGCTTCCTCACCGACATGGGCACGTCGGGCACGTCGTTGCAAATGCACTGACCAAGGTCAGGCACGTTATGGGCATGGATTGGTGCAGGGCTTGGGGTGTGAGGTTGAGACGTGAAGGCTTGGGCGTAGTTAAGTGCGGAGGTGCGGACAGGGCCACGCGCGCACGTTGCGGGGGTGGATTGGCGGGGAGTCAGTCCGGATGAAGGCGGATGTGTTGCACGCCTGGGGAGTGAAGCATCTCGACAGTGTAAGAGGCCTTTGGCAATGACATCATGCTTTGCAGCGTGGCAGTATGGCACACGGTGGGACAGAAGCACGAGGGCACCGGTAGTGACACCATGCAGTCTCTGCAGTTGCGCGGCCAGCCCGGCCAGTCGAAGACAGCTCGACGAGGTAACGCCAGGGTTGTTGCGCTCACAGCATTTCAGCAAGCAGCTAGTGCGGAAAGGGGCATGGAGAGCCGCGGGGATGTTGCGCAGCCAGGGCCCCAAGCTGTCCCGCCGGAGGGGCGAGGCGCCACGGGCGAGTGACACGCGCCATGCACGGAGAACTCCTCCAACCCGCACCACTTGCTATACAGCGAATGCATTAGAACGGTACTGACGCATATTAATGCATACACGGCTTCAGTCATTGAACTGGAGGCGGACCGAGTGTGAACCAGCCGAAATCGATCGATTCCAACCCACACCGGTGAAGTTACAGGCGACCTGTGCTTGCAGACGTCATCTGACGACCTTGTAGCCATGAACATCTTGATAACGGGCGGATCCGGCTACCTGGGCCAGTTCCTGGTGCACGGGCTGGCCGAGCAGGGCTACACGGTGAGCGGCTCCCCGCAGTGCCGCGTTGCCCCTCGCGCGCTCGGCGGACATCCGTGCAAGGCGGCAATCCCCCGAGGCCTGAGATCACGCACACATAAACCGTCGTGCGGCTGGCGCCCCAGGTGCACTACACGTACGGCTCACGTCAACTGGCGTCAGCACCTGCTGGCGTGGTGGCACACAAGGTGCGGTGCGGTGCCGGCACGCGCCCCGCAGGGGTTGTCGAGGGGCTTGGTTGTCACGGACCGCCCTGGACGGGGGCCCCCGGCCACTCCCTCACCTGTGTTGCTCACGGGGCGTGCGCTTCCGGCATCACGCTCGACCAAGTGCAGGTCGACCTAGCTACGGGCGAAGGTCTGGCGCAGGCATTTGAGCAGGTGGGGTCACGCAGCCGGCGCGGGCAGGGGCATGGGCGCGGTTACGCTGTTGGGGAATGCTGGCATGCCTCCTCCCCGCTCACGCATTCCATGCATGTGTTAGCAAAACGGAACGCAGCGCGCCCGGGAAATGCCGGAGCTCCTTACGGATACGGTGCTCATCCATTCATGCATGCATGTGGCGCGCGCTTGCGACTCCATTGGTTTGTCACCGCCGTCCGCTGCAGACGCCCTTCCATGCCGTCGTCAACTGCGCCGCCATCAGCCAGCCGGCGCTGTGCGAAACCGAGCCCGACAAGGCCAGGCGCGTCGCCGGCGGCGCCGCCGCATGGGGCGTGCCCATTGCGGGCATGCCGGCGTTGCACGTTCTTGCTCCTGCGCTGTGGGACACCGCCCCTCACCAATCCCGACCCGCCGCTGACGGCGTCCGTCTCTGAGGTGCCCAAGATGACACGCTTTTCGCCCTGGTTCTTGCATGTTGCTGCCGCGGTTTGATCCATCCAGGGCGGTCAACGTGCCCTCCTTCCTGGTGGACTGCCTGCTGCGCCAGGAGCAAGCGCGCGGCGGGCTGCGGGCGCTGCTGGTGCACATCTCCACCGACCAGGTGGGGGCCGGCGCCGTGGCGCTCGGGAGTTCAGGGTGCAGCAGGCGGAGCCGCGGGAGGCTTGGGCGCATCCGCGCAGGCGCACACGGCCAGAGCGGCCGCGCCCGCGTGCAGCAACGACCGACATACGCACATGCACACACATCACGCACGGGCATGCCGTTTTGCCTTCTGCTCCCTCACACACACACAGGCCGGCATGCACGCCACCCGATGCCGAGGCCTCGAGCTACCCCTGCGCCCCTGCGCCCCTGCGCCCCTGCGCCCCTGCGCCCCTGCGCCCCTGCGCCCCTGCGCCCCTGCGCCCCTGCGCCGCTACGCCCCGGTCCCCCGCCATGTGCCTCTGCGCCCCTGCGCCCATACGCCTCTGCGCCCCTACGCCGCTACGCCCCTAGGCTGGCTTAGCTTGGGCTGGCACTCACAACCCCCTCCCCCGCGCACATCGGCACTCCACGCTACTCCCCCAAGATTGTCTACCGTCTACCACTGCCTTAACTAATGATGAATGTACCCCCCCCCCCGCCAGGTGTTCGACGGCAGCCGCGCGCTGTGGAAGGAGGAGGAGGCGGGCCGCCCCGTCAACGTGTACGGCAAGAGCAAGCTGGAGGCGGAGGAGCACATCCTGGTGCGTGCGTGTGCGTGCGTGCGTGAACGTGCTTGCGTGTGCGTGCGTGCAGGCAGCCGCTGCAGGGCTAGCTAGGAGTTGCTGCCGGTAGCAGCTGCCGAGCCTGCGCCGCGGCTTGACGCGCCCCGTGTGTAACGCACGCCCCCGCCCCCCTTCCTTAACTAATGATGAATGTAACCCCCCCCCGGCCGCGACACAGGCGCGGCTGCCGGAGCCCCACCCGGTGGCCGTCCTGCGGAGTAGCATCATCTACGGCCCGCCCGCACCCGACCCCGTGCCGCGGCCGCTGTTCCTGCAGTTCGTGGTGGGTTCCACGGGGGTGGGGTTGAGGATTTTGAACAGGGAGAGACGGAGAGTTAAGAGGGGGGCCGGCGGGGGGCCGGCGCACAGGATGCTGGCAAGGCAGCCCGCCTGCCGCATATCTGCGCGCCTTCACCTCCTTTCTTCCTTGCCTGCCTGCCTGCCTGCCTGCCTGCCTGCCTGCCTGCCTGCCTGCCTGCCTGCCTGCCTGCCTGCCTGCCTGCCTGCCTGCCTGCCGACGCTCCCATGTCTCTTCAACGCAGCCATCAGGTCGCGTGTGCGGTCGTGCCCTCACCGCACTCCGCATGCCCCCCCCCGTCAAACGCGCCTGGCCCCCCCTCCTGGCCCGCCCTCCGCCCGCAGGCCTCGGCCGTGAGTAACCCCGACAAGCCCACCGCCTTCTTCGCGGACGAGTACCGCAGCCCCGTGCACGTGCAGGACCTGTGCCGCCTCACGCAGCTGCTCATCGCTGCGCACGGCCAGAAGCTGGAGGCGCAGCAGCAGCCGCAAGGGCAGGGGGCGGCGGCGGCAGTAGTGCCGCGGAAGGCGGCGGAGGCGCTTGCGCCGGGCGAGCTGGCGGCGGTGGCGGCGCGGCGGCACCGGGTGTACAACGCGGGCGGGCCGGAGCGGCTGTCGCGTGTGGACATGGCGCGCCAGGTGCGCGCCAGACTGGGCCGTGCGGGGGTGTTCGGGCGCGTGTGTCGGACCAGCGCACCTAGCATCTGCTGAGTCAAGCTGCAGTTCCTCCAGGCTTCAACGCAACTGACGCGGCCCACGGACGGCTTCCTCGTCACGCGTGCTGCCGCCGCCTGTGCTGCAGGTGGCGGACTGCCTGGGCTGCGGCCACGGCTCCATTGAGTCAGTGCCTAGCGCCAGCGTTGCCAGGTGGGCGTGGCGGCCGGGATGGTGGCTTGGTTTGTTACGCTGGCGGGGTTATGTGACCCGTCCGTGCATGTGTCTTCCTGCGCCCGTGAATGGTCATGCCATCAGCCCATCACTAGTGAGCGGGCTTCGCCCCATCCGTAATCAACACTCTGTTGTCCGCCATACTTATACACGTCCTTATCATGAATACGCGACCAGTCCAACACGCACGCCTGTCACGTCTTCACAACCTGCCTCCTGATCTCTCCTACCTCATGCACCACAAACCTGTTGCTCCCAAATCCCCCGCCCGCCCGCCACACTCCCATTCCTCCACTCCTCCCCTCACTGCCCCGCCCACCAATACCCACTCACTGTACCCCTACGCGGCCATGCGAACCCCTCCTTCGCCGCTTCCCCTCACGCCACGCCACGCCACGCTGCCTCCCCCCCGCCTCGCCCCCCCCGCCCCCCGCCCGGCGCAGGGGCGTGGTGAGCCCTCCCGACATCTCCATGGACATCTCACGCCTGCAGACCGACCTGGGCTTCAGGCCCGCCGCCTTCCGAGACGCCATCCGCGACATCCTGCTGCCGCCCGCCGGCAAGTAGCCATGCAGCCACCCAGTTGACGGCACGAGTTGACGGCTGTCGCATTTATTGTGTACGTAGCCGGAGTTGCGATGGGGCTGCCGCCACGGGCGGGGGCATGTGGTCGCCACCGCGTGTGCGCGCCGTGTGCCGACCGCCGGTCTCTACTTGCAGAACTTGTCGCTCTTGGCTGCGGACCGCATATCTAGCCGCTCCTCGGCTGCATGGGCATAGCATGGCGGGCGGGGGGTGATGGAGGGGATTGTTGGGGAGGTGCTAGCGGGCGCACAGGTAGAGCCACAGGTTCGGGGGCTCGAAGGCTGACTGTCGCGTGCGGGGCTGTATAGCAGCACATTTTGCAAGAAGCGCGCGGGGGGAAGCGACGCGGTTTGGCACCCACCTGTTTTGCCGGTGACCTTGGAGGTGTAGCCGTGGAGGATGGCGGGCGGCGCGCGGTAGCCGCAGCCCCAGGGAGTGCTCTTGGCCTTGCCCTCCTGCAGGGTGTGTGCATGCGTGTTAATGCGCGCGTGTATCCTGGGCATGCCATGGTCCCATGCCGGCCGGTCGGGCTGTCCCTTCTCGCAGTACCGCATTCACATCCATGTAAGCTCAAGCTTGGCCTGTCCGTGCCTTGTGCACTTGTGCCAGCCAGCATGCGAAACCGCAATGGACGCAAACTCCCAGGTGGCTCGTGGCATCAGCTGCAAGTGCCCCCATTGCAGCAATGGCGCCAACAGCCCCGTCCCCGCGCGTAGCGCCGCGCCGCGCCGCGCCGCGCGTGCACCCGGCCCCTCTGCCCTCGCCTAACCGGCCGGCCGCCCCATCACCGAGCACGCACACCTGCACACGCTTCATCTCGATGTCGAACTCCTGCTCGTAGTTCTTGCCGCTCATCACATTGATGGCGGTGGGCACCGCCTGCGAGAGGCAGCGGGCGGGCGGGCGGCCACATGCCAACACGCCGGCGTCAGCCAGCAGCGCATGGCAAACCGTGGACCCATAGGGCACCCAGGGATCCCAGGAGCCTGGTGTGCTGGAATAACCAGCAAGATTCAGCGAGACAAGTTCGATGTCGGGGAGCGCGCTGGGCGGGGCCTGCGCTGCCTGGCAAGCGGCAAGCCACGCACCGGCTTGGGTTTCGTGGGGTCAGCTGGCGCGGCGTCCGCCGCGACGGCGCCCTCCGCGCCCTCGCCGCCCTCCTTCAGCTTCTTGGGCTTCTTGCTCTTCTTCTTCTCCACGCCGCCATCTAGCTCTTTGAGCGTGGCCCCGCCTGTGCAGCAGCGCCGTGCGGCGGGTATACTGAGTGCGCGTCGCCGTTGCGGGCAACGTTCGAGGCGGTAAAGCGCTCCGCAGCTCGCCTGCCTGCCAGACCCCCGTGCCGTACTTCCCCTGACTGTGTTGCGTGACCTGCATGCCAACCATGTATCCCAGCCCCGAGCGCGACCGCCGGTCCACAAGAACCGCGTCGGAGTGGGGGCACGGGGTGCGCCCGTGGGGGCCGCAGCGTGCCACTTTCTGGATTTCCACCACGGCCGGCCGTCGTCCTAGGCTAGCAGCCACCCACCTTTCAGCACTAGCTTGCCACCTAGTGGCATCTCAGGGCCGCGAGACACGCAGAACCGACGCAAGAAAGTGCGACTCGCCCCAACAGCGGTTTCTACTTCTAGTTGCAGGCCAGTCCCTTAATTGTTTCTAGCTCTCAGCCACTGCTTTGTAACAAAAGAGGTGGCGTTATTCACGCAAATGACGTTGCTCGGAGCAAAAGCCAGTACTGAGCCAACTCAGTCAAGGAGCGAGGAATGGGGAATGCGATTGAGGTATTTATATGTATTGAATGTCCAAATTGACGATGCAGCAATAAATGGCACGGAGACTGCTGCAACTTTCACCATCATGGCACCGTGTCGCTGAGTTCGCGGACTGAGTGCCTTCACATACTATTTGAATGCTCATTTTACCATGATGTAGGTCCTTACAGCTGCAGACCCTCTTCACACGACGCTTCAGACCCCGCCAAAATGGCTTTTGCACCTTCTCCGCCCGCAGCGCGCTTCGTGCTGTTCAAAGTCCACGTCATAACCGCCCACGATAGCCATTTCGCTGGTGGGAAGCATGCATTTCTGTCCATGGCGCAGACACTTGCGCGGGAGGGCTTCGAGGTGCACATCTTGTCCATCGCCAGCCGCAGCAAGGTGCGGGGGGCCCAGCGCGGCTTCGGCTCAGACTGCCCGTCCGGGTGCCTGCTGTGCGCGTGCGTGGCAAAGCGTCAGCAGGCCCACTGCTGGCTCCAGGCCTCAGTCTCAGGGACGGACTCCGAAAGGCGCGCTGCTTGCCGCCCGATTCCGCACCACCACCATCCCTCTCCCTGCACACGCAGGTGCTCGTGCACGCGGGCATGCAGGGCCTGCTGCCCCGCCTCAGCTTCGCCCGGCCCGGGGTGGTGAGCTGGCGCGAGGCGCCGCGGCTGCACCACCACGTGGTGCTCAACGACGCCGAGCCCGCCGCCGGCTCTGCTGCTACAGCCGCTGACGGCGGCGGCGGTAGCGGCAGTAGCGCCTCGGCAGCGCCGGGACCAGGGTTGACAGAGGAGCTGTTGGAACGGGTGGCGGGGTGTGTTCGGGGCCTCGTCAGCGTGCCGTTTCCCACGGTAGCGCCGCCGGTGGGGCACGCAAAGCAGCAGGAGCAGGAGCAGCTGCAGCCGCCAGCGGAGCCCGCCGCCGCCGCCACTGATGCAGGAACCGCAGCAGCAGCCGCACACAGCGTTGTGGCGGCCGGGTCGGCGGCTCCGCGTGATGAGGCGGGGCCGCTCACAGGGCTGCTGCAGGGCGCGTGGGTGCTCGTAGACGCGGATGAGAGCCAGAGGCTCGCGGCGTCGCCGCGGACAACCACTGCAGCACCCGCACCCGCACCAGCACCCGCGGATGCAGCAGCGCAGCCCGCACCAGCACCAGCGTCCGGGCCAGGCACGCTGTTTGAGGCGGTGGTGGGCGCGGCGCCGCCGCGGCGGTGCGTGGCGCTGGTGCAGAACGTACATTTCCTGCCGCTGGGGCCGTCCGGCACGGGGCAGCGCAGCCCCGCGCTGCTGGAGGCCTGGCGGCGGCTTGGCGGCATTGTGGCTGTGAGCGGCTTCGTGGCGGGCTATCTGCGGCAGCACTGGCCGGAGGCGGCCACAGCCGCCGCCGCGGCTGTGGGCAGCGCGGGAGGCGGCAGCAGCGTGCAGCCAGCTGCACGTGCAGGGGTCGCAGTGCAGGCGGCGGAGGAGTTGGGAGCGGCCATGCCGCCGGTGCGGGTGGTGCCGCTGGCGACTTGGGGCGTGTTTGGCAGGCAGCCGCTGCCTGACCTGTCCCCGGCCGCGCATGCGGCGTTGCTGGCCTGGCGAGCCGCTCCCGTCCAACGGGGGGTGGCCGGTGCTGCCGACGTGCCAGCAGCTGCTGCAGCAACAACGGAGGGTGCCGTAGGGACTGCAGCGACAGCAGGGGCAACAGCGGAAGCGGCTGCGGACGCATGGGCGGCTGCGGCACAGGGGTTGGTGGTGGACGTGGCGGTGCTGAAGCTGACGCCTGAGAAGGGCTGCTCGGTGGTGGCGGAGCTGGCCAGGCGGCTGGCCGGGCGGGTGCGCTTCCGGGTCGTGGCAGGTGGGTGGCGCGCGACGCACGCGGCGGCATGCGGTTGCCGGGCAAATGAGCGGCGTTGGAGGGGGCATGGAGTGGCGGCGGCACGGACGAAGCTGTGGGCGCTGCATGCCTCTGTCCTGCTCTCTGTCCTGCTCCTGCCCTTGCTACTGCTCCTGCTCTTGATGCCACTCCAACCCCGCGGTGCGGTGCGGTGCGGCAGGTGACCCTGCGGTGGCTCGTGTGCTGGAGCCGCTGGCTGCGGCAGGGGCGTTGCAGCTGTGGGAGCCGCAGCCGTCGGTGACGCCCGTGCTGCAGGGCTGCGTGGCGGTGCTCGCGCCCAGGTGAGGGCGGCGAGGCCCACGGCCGGCCTGAGGGTCTGGGCGCTTTGCAAAAGCCATGATGAATCGCTGGTGGCCGTGCGGGGGCTTGTGCAAATCCGGTGGATTTCGTGTATGGGGCACCCTATCGCCGAGTACGACTCTTCGCTCCCTCCGCGCCCCTTCAGCTTGTGGCTGGAGGCTTGGGGCATGGTGGTCACGGAGGCGCTGCTCCACGGCCTGCCCGCCGTCGTCAGTGACCTAGGTGCGCACGCCGTTGGAGGCCCCCCCCGGGCGCATGGGTCCACCTGCGGCAAGTTGTCTTTGCACCGCCGCGCGTCTACCGTATCTTTATTCCCCTGCGTGAGCACGCCTCGCCGCGCTGCTGCTGCAAGCTAGCGCGCGGGCTTACCTGCTGTGGTGTCGTTGCCGCAGGCGGGCTGCCCGAGGCAGGAATGGGCGTGTGCCCCGCGGTGCCAGTGGAGCCAGTGCGCATCCCGCTGGACGCAGCAGGCGTGCCGGACTGGGCCGCGCGACAGTACCCGCGCCAGGACGTGGGGGCGTGGGAGGCGGCGCTGCTGGCGCTGCTGCTGGGCACCGGCGGCAGCGGGGCGGGCGGGGAGCAGCGGCAGGAGGCGGTGGGAGGAGGCAGCGGCCAGGGCGAGGGGCGTCAGGACGAGTGGCTGCGTGTGAGCGCCAGTGGGCGGCAGGCGGCGCTGGCACATGTGGGTCGGGCGCGAGAGAACCTGCGAGAGATGCTGGTCTGGCTTCGCGCGCTTTAACTCCTGGGTATGCCTGGGTGCGTGCTTACACGGGGATTACACTAAATCAGGTGGGAGCTGGTAGGATGCAATGTTGCGCTGCAGCCACGTTGCCTTTGCAGCCGACGCGGGCAGAATGGAGGAGGGGTGGGTCGAGACACGGTCGCAAGCCTGTCAAGGCAACGGGGCCGAAATCGAAACCGCGGTTTGTTCCCTTGGAAGTCCGCCATTCATGCATTACCTGCCGAGTAATGCGCCGAGCTCCGGACCGTACAACTGCGCATATCGCTAGTTATCTGCGTGCCGGTGGTTGCCGGTTACCTAACAAAGGCAGCCCACCGTCACGATTGCCTTTTGTAGGGCACTTGTTGTCATATGGTTTGCGTTTTGATATTTTCTGGACGTCACGACAATGGCTCTGCTGGTGGCCCTGGTGGCGACACATTTGTTCCTGTGCGGACAGGCACTGACCACTGAAGGTGTGTGGTATGTCACTTAGGCACAGCCGGTGCGCATCGGTTTAGCTCGCTGAGTAAGTTACGCGTCACAGGCGTGTGTGCGGCGCGACCACACCTCGGCATCATGCGCTCGCTCCACACGTCGGACAGGCTTATGATTCTGTGCTTTTATAATTATGCGCCCCAACATCATTTTATAATTATGCGCCCCAACATCGCAGTCACGGCCATGGTCCGCTATATGGAGGGCGCTCCGTCGGCAGTGCGGCACTCGCCCCCGCCTCGCCGCCGGCCCCCTCCTACGGAGCGCGGCAGCGGCCGACACGCGCCCCCGGCAGCCGCACGTCACCAGAACCTCACGCAGCTCGTAACTCCACCTCAGCTGCAGCTGGCATGTCCACAAATTTATGACCCCGCCTCCGGGTACTCCAAGGAGGACCCTTTTTGTAACACGCCACGTATGGTACTGGCGTACGGCGCCGCGGCGGAGCAGCTGCGGGTGAGCGTAGGGAACCGTCTGCAGTTGTTTCCGCACGTGTGCAATCTTGCTTGACACTGATCAGGCGTGCTGGTTAACCCTTCCACTCCGTATGCCTGCTTGCGCACGCACTGCCGACATCTACACAGAATGAGAACGGGCTGCTGTCGGGAGACATTGTCAACGTGACGCTTGGCGTGGCAGCGGACGGCAAGATCACGCTGGCGGGACTCAAGTCCGTAAAGAAGGGGAGCCAGTATTGTAAATGTATTTTCGACGTGAGTTGGATACAGAAAGAAGACATGCATGGCTTATGTGATGCACTGCAGGAAGGGCAACCCTAGGTGCGTGGCTTTGGTGCAGTGTCTGACAGGCTTGGTTAACTTTCCCCCGCCGCCCTCTGCACATGTCGGATGAACAGCTCAAGCCAGCCGATGACAGGTGCGATACATGCGTACATGGTTGCATGAGTGTAAGGGGTGATGTGGCCAAGCAATCGCATGGCATGCGTCTCATTCTGGAGTTGTGGTTCAGCAGAGTTTCGAACTGCGCAGGCAGGCGTGCACGCACACGAACGCACACACGCACAGAGCGTTCCTTCTCTGTTTCTTTCCCGTGCTCTCTAACGCAGGGCTGTGCTGTACCTGCTGGACTTCTCCAGCTGCCCGGGGTCCGGCATGGCCGCGCCCGCCGCCCTGACGCCCGAGGTGGGGACTGCTGGGGTGGCGACCGTGCCGTGTGCTGTGGGGTTGTGGAGTGCAGCCGTAGCGATCCGGCAGATATTTCAGGGAGAGGGTGATTCCTGGGGGGGCATGAGGAATGCGTTGGTGATCGCTGGAATGAATGGCGCGGCTGACAAGCTAGCTAGTCTGCTGCTGGGGAAAGGGTCCAGTGCTCAATCAACTCGCTGGCGCCACTCATGCACCGCCATCATTCCTACCTCACAGGCTGCGAGGAGCCTGTTGCTGCCGACGCCTCCAAATGACGACAACGCCGCTGCGTCCGGCGTCGCTGCTACTAGCAACCTCAAGGTCCGCACGCAGTGAGGAGTCTGAGGACCCGCTCGCTGATACGGTAGATAAAGTAGATAAAGGCCCCGAACCCAATGCAACGGAACCCGCCGTACCTGGATAACATGCACTTCCCCTATCTGTAGGCTTACCAGGACGCCTGCTCTTACGGAAAGCGACTCTTTAACTCCGATAACGTGGCCGTGGTGGGCCCCGTGCCGGTGCCCTGCACGGGAGCCCTCACCCACCCGCGGCCTACGGGTACTACGGGACCGCGCCCGGACCTGGTCGGCCTCAGCCCCGCCGCCGCCGAAGCGCTCCGCATGAACAGCACCCACGCGGGCTGGTGGGACCTGTCGCGCTCCTGCAGCCCGGCGGACATGCACGCCATCGAGCGCGCCGCGGAGGCCTTTGCGCAGCAGGTATGCGTGTGTGCGGGGCTGCTGCAGGGTTCAGTCCAGCTCACGCGCTTGTGTGCCATAGTGAACTGTGATGCCGCATGAGCGCATGGGTCTGGCACGATTAGAAAGGGTTGCGCATGCGGATCTGCCCAAGCCGTAAGAGCATCCGTGTGTGGCCCCCGCCGCTGGCACCTGCAGCTGGTCGCCAAGGACCCCAGCAGCGCGGAAGGCAGGAAGCTGCGGGCCATCCTGCAATGGAGGGCGCTCCGGCGGAACATCTACGTCCTGCCGCCCGGCAGCAGCTGTGCTCAGTCCTGGCCAGCCATCGCTGAGGTGTCTTGCACCAGCTCCACATGCGGCGTGTGAGTGCGTGTGTGCACAAGCTGCCGGCTAAGTCATATTTTCTGCGTATGGTGTTCTTGCATGCCATGACCCCGTGCGCTCGCTCGCCCCTTCGTTCATGAACCCCTGGCAGGTTCGTGGACGCCAGCACCCTAACGCCCAACGCCGCGGCCCCGCACCCGCCCCACATCCTCATGCACGAGCTGCTACACGTGCTTGGGCTGACCCACGCCGACCGGGGGTGAGCGGATGGATGACATGCGGTGTGCGAGATTATTATGGGCTAGGGTACGTACTCGGGTCCTAGCTGGATGGGCGCCTGGACAGTACGAGTGGCTCAACATCGGCTCAGTGGTATTCCGCCGCACGCACGCACAGCGGCGGCAGCAGAAAGTGCAAGGGCGCAGCCCGCCCGACCCGTGTAACCCGTGTGCCCGGCCCGGACCGACCTTTCCCCTGCCGCTTCTGCAGGTCCGTGGAGGCGGGTGATCCCACTGACATCATGGGCACCTTTGGCGGCGCGGGCGCGGGCCTGCTGTGCCCCAACGCCCCCAACCAACTACGCATTGGCTGGGTCAAGCACATCAACGAGCCCGGCACCAAGCCATTCCAGATTTCGGCCACTGGCGCCTGGGGCAACCTGACCGCCACTAACTTCACCGGTGACAGCGGCAACTGGATCAGGGGCCTGGTCCTGCCCGCCCAGGGCACCCGCGATGATAACATGGTCGCGGTGAACGTGGGCGTCGAGTCCAGCCAGGTTGGTGCAAAAAGGGCTGATGGCGCACAGGCCTACTACTTCTCCTACCGCATCAAGAACACCACCGCCGGCGGCTACGACTCTGGCCTGCCTAGTGACTTCCACAAGAAGGTGCTGGTCCACGCCTTCAACGGCATCCAGTCGGAGCGCGTGTTTGGCTTCAAGACCAATCTGCTGGACTGGGGCCCAAGCTTCCAGCAGAATGGCACGGACACCTGGACCTCGCCCTTCCTGGCGATTGACGCCAATGGCCTGGGCGGCGGCGTGAGGCTGGTGGTGCAGAACGTCACCGACACCCAGGCCATTGTCGACATCTGCCGCATCACCGAGAACGGCCGTGAGGACTCGTGCACGGACGGTCTGGACAACGACTGCGACGGCAAGCCGGACAGCGAAGACCCGGACTGCCAATGAGGGCGATAGGTAGATGTTACAACACGCTGAGGGGTGAGGAATATACTGGGGCGGGGCGTGCGGTCGGGTCGGGTTCGGGCCGCCCCTCACCAGCAGGGGGCCGGTCGGGGGAGGCAGCCGCCAGGGCGAGGGGCGTCAGGACGAGTGGCTGCGTGTGAGCGCCAGTGGGGGGCAGGCAGCGCTGGCGCATGTGGGTGGGCGGCTGGGCGCAAGAGAACTTGCGAGAGATGCTGGACTGGCTTCACGGACTTTTCCTGCTGGTTTGCCTGGGTGATTACATGGGGATTACACTGAAGCTAGCAGGTGGGTGCTGGTAGGATGTGATGTGGCGCTGCGGCCGCGTTGCTCTTGCAGCCGAGGGGGACAGTCTGGACGAGGGGCTGGGTCACGGGCTGGGTCGCCCTGCTTGCAAGACACGGCCGCAAGCCTGTCAAGGCAACGGGCCGAAATCGAAACCGCGGTTTGTTGCCTTGAAAGTCTGCCATTCATGCATCACCTGCCGATCGATGCGCCGAGCTCCAGACTGTAGCAAAGTATCGCTAGTTGACCGGCGTGCCGGTGGTTGGCGATTACTTAACATTTGGCAATCCCCGCTGTCACCATTCCCTTTTGTAGGACACTTGCTGACATATGATTTGCTTTTTGATATTTTCTGGACGTCACGACAATGGCTGGCGCTCTGCTGGTGGCGCTGGTGGCGACACATTTGTTCCTGTGGTCGTGCGGACAGGCACTGACCATTGAAGGTGTGTGGGATGTCACTCAAGCACACGATATGCATGTTTATAACTCGCCGAGTAGTAGCGTCACCGGCGCGTGTGCGCTGCGACCACACCTCGGCATCATGCGCTCGCTCCACGCGTCGGGCAGACTTGTATTTCTGTGCTCTCACTCATTAAGCGTCACAACGCCACAGGCACGGCCATGGTCCGCTATATGGAGGGCGCTCCGTCGGCAGTGCGGCGCTCGCCCCCGCCTCGCCGCCGGCCCCCTCCTACGACGACGCGCGGCAGCGGCCGACACGCGCCCCCGGCAGCCGCAAGTCGCCAGAACCTCACGCAGCTCGTAACTCCACCTCAGCTGCAGCTGGCATGTCCCCAGATTTTGGACACCGCCTCCGGGTACTCCAGGGAGGACCCTTTTTGTAACACGCCACGTGTGGTGCTGGCGTACGGCGCCGCAGCCGAGCAGCTGCGGGTGGGCGTGGGAGGGGGCTGGAAGGGACAATATCTGCTGTGCCTTTGGTGACCCTCGACTACGTCCTCGCCGAACCATTCTTAGCCCGTGTTCCCGCGTTCCCGGCATCAGTCGTGTGAGACCTGCGTGCGGCATTATGCAGCAGTAATCCGTAGGTCGCGCATGCACACGCACGAGTCACCGTGACCAGAGACCTGAGTCAAGACTCCTTGCGTGGCTTGTTTCCGCACGTGTGCAATCTTGCTTGACACTGATCAGGCGTGCTGGTTAACCCTTGCACTCCGTATGCCTGCTTGCGCACGCACTGCCGACATCTACACAGAATGAGAACGGGCTGCTGTCGGGAGACATTGTCAACGTGACGCTTGGCGTGGCAGCGGACGGCAAGATCTCGCTGGCGGGACTCAAGTCCATAAAGAGGGGGAGCCAGAAATGCCCCAAAACGCCGGTGAGCTGTAGCATAGCAAAACACGACGGCCTGCACGCACCGCACACAGGACGGCAGATGCGCGATACAGTATCGGGTTCTGGGCCAGCGCAACTTGAGGGCGTATGGCCTCATCTTGCACTCACGCGGTAACCTGCATGCCTCCGCCCTGCGCCGCCCTGCTGCTGCTGCGTGCAGGGTGGGTCAGGCGACAGGTCGGTGCCGTGCGTACGAACGAACGGCATCTGCAGCTGCCGCCATTGAGTACCATCCGTTGTGTCGTACCTGTACCTACCATGCCCCGTAACGAACGCACTGATGTCACACACTGATCTTGGACCTTTGGATGTCCCAACACGCGCGCATACTGTAGCATTGTGCTGTACCTGCTGGACTTCTCCAGCTGCCCGGGATCTGGCATGGCCGCGCCTGCCGCCCTGACGCCCGAGGTGGGGACTGCTGGGGTGGCGACGTGCCGTGTGCTGTGGGGTTGTGGATGGTGGTAGGACCAGGGCATGGGTTGATAGTGGCATGCCCCAGTGGTGACAAACAAATTCCCTGACCCAGCGAGCCCCTTGGCGAGCGCTGGCGTGGTTG
Organism: Chlamydomonas incerta; assembly: GCA_016834605.1. Lineage (NCBI taxonomy): Eukaryota > Viridiplantae > Chlorophyta > Chlorophyceae > Chlamydomonadales > Chlamydomonadaceae > Chlamydomonas > Chlamydomonas incerta. Next base: position 773,844 of record JAEHOC010000010.1, read on the forward strand.
CAAAGACATAGTTGCGACTGTGCGACGTGTTTTTACTGTACCGAATGAAGCTCGCTGGAAGGCTGTTTCAGTTTGCTGTGGGGTTGTGGAGTGCAGCCGTAGCGATCCGGCAGAGATTTCAGGGAGAGGGTGATTCATGGGGGGGGAGGGGGCATGAGGAATGCGTTGGTTGGATGGCGCGGCGGCAAGGAAGGTGGCTGGTGACACACACTTGAGTCTGCTGCTGCTGGTGGAAGGGATAAGTGTTCAATCAACTAGCGCGCGCCACTCATGCACCACCATAATTCCTCACAGGCTGCGAGGAGCCTGTTGCTGCCGACGCCGCCAAATGACGACAACGCCGCTGCGTCCGGCGTCGCTGCTACTAGCAACCTCAAGGTGCGCGTCCATGGCGTCCAGGGTCCCAACCAGGGAATCAAACCCCCGTTCAGCGCGGCGGCCTGTAATCCATGTCCGCATTGCCGTACATTACCTACTCCATGCATGCGGGGCTGAAACCGTACAGGCCTACCAGGAGATCTGCTCTTACGGAAGCCGAAGGGTCAACTCAAGTGCCGTGGCCGTGGTGGGCCCCGTGCCGGTGCCCTGCACGGGCGCCCTCACCCACCCGCGGCCGCGCAAGGACCTGGTGGGCCTCAGCCCCGCCGCCGCCGACGCGCTCCGCATGAACAGCACCCACGCGGGCTGGTGGGACCTGTCGCGCTCCTGCAGCCCGGCGGACATGAACGCCATCGAGCGCGCCGCGGAGGCCTTCGCGCAGCAGGTAGGCGAGTGTGCGCGTGGGGCTGCTGCAGGGTTTGGCCCAGCTCACGCGCTTGTGTGCCATTGTGAAACTGTGATGCTACATGAGCGCATGGGTCTGGCACGATTAGAAAGTGCTGCGCATGCGGATCTGCCCAAGCCGTAAGAGCATCCGTGTGTGGCCCCCGCCGCTGGCACCTGCAGCTCGTCGCCAAGGACCCCAGCAGCGCGGAAGGCAGGAAACTGCGGGCCATCCTGCAATGGAGGGAGCACCGGCGGAACATCTACGTCCTACCCCCCGGCAGCAGCTGTGCGCAGTCCTGGCCGGCCATCGCTGAGGTGTCTTGCACCAGCTCCACATGCGGCGTGTGAGTGCGTGTGTGCGCAAGCTGCCGGCTAATTCGTATGTGCGACTGTTTTTGCTCTTGCATGCCATGCCCTCTTGCCGCGCTCCTCTGCTTGAACCCCCTGGCAGGTTCGTGGACGCCAGCACCCTAACGCCCAACGCTGGGGGCCCGCACCCGCCCCACATCCTCATGCACGAGCTGCTACACGTCCAGGGCCTGACCCACGCCGACCGCGGGTGAGCGGACGGGTGGCATTTGTGGGATTGTTTCACTATGTTGACAGGATAGGGTACGTATTGCCTGGGCGCCTGGACAGCCCGCGATAAAGATCATTCGTAGTCCGCGACTCGCACGAAGGGGGCAGCAGGAGGCGCAAGTGCGCAACCCCCCTATCCGTGTGCCCGGCCCTCTCCTACCTTTCTCCTGCTGCCTCTGCGTGCAGGTCCGTGGAGGCGGGTGATCCCACTGACATCATGGGCACCTTTGGCGGCGCGGGCGCGGGCCTGCTGTGCCCCAACGCCCCAAACATGTACCGCATCGGTTGGGTCAAGCACATCAACGAGCCCGGCACCAAGCCCTTCCAAATCACGACCACTGGCGCCTTCGGCAACCTGACCGCCGCAAACTTCTCCGGTGACAGCGGCAACTGGATCATGCGCCTGGTCCTGCCCGCCCAGGGCACCCGCGAAGACAATATGATTGTGGTGAACGTAGGCGCTGAGAACAACCTGATCAATGCAAAAAGGGCTGCCGGCGCACAGACCTATTACTTCTCGTACCGTGTGCGCAACACCACCGCCGGCGGGTACGACTCCGGCCTGCCTAGCGACTTCCACAAGAAGGTGCTGGTCCACGCCTACAACGGCATCCAGTCACAGCGCGTGTTTGGCTTCAAGCCCAATCTGCTGGACTGGGGCCCAAGCTTCCAGCAGAATGGCACGGACACCTGGACCTCGCCCTTCCTGGCGATTGACGCCAATGGCCTGGGCGGCGGCGTGAGGCTGGTGGTGCAGAACGTCAACGACACCCAGGCCGTCGTTGACATCTGCCGCATCACCGAGAACGGCCGTGAGGACTCGTGCACGGACGGTCTGGACAACGACTGCGACGGCCATCCGGATGCCGAGGACCCCGACTGCCAATGAGGGCAGTATGCTGTGTGAGTGGGATGCAATCGAATGTGGGACAGGGTTGAGGTGGTGCGGTGTGCCGGTGCCGTGCGCTGCGGTCAATGAGAGGATCTGAGGAGTATCTTGCAAGGAAGCGAGGTGACGGAGAGGGCGTATAGTATGATGACGAACACTCGGTTTATTTCGGGTCTGTGATGAGGAGTGAAATGGGGCTGGTGGGAAGGAAGCTGGTCGGTGTGCCAGGCGTGGCGTGCTTCACCGTGACTGGGGGCTGTGGGCGGCGCCGTCTGGCGCCGTGAAGCTCGTGGTCACCAGCAGGAGTGACATGCATGCAGTGCTGGACGTTTGTCGCATCACCGAGAGGAAGGAGGCGCCAGGACGGGATCGACAACGATTGCGACGGGCTGACGGGCGCTGACGACCCCGTGTCCAAGTCAACGGGCGGACCCGCCGGGTCACAGGCGCCGGCCGTAGTAGTCTTTTTTGTAGCGTGTGCGAGTGTGTCATAGCGACTGGACTCGCTGCTTTGATAGTAAGCATGCGATTGCTGGCTCAGCGCTGGTTCGCGGGCGACGCGCGCTGGAGTCGCGAAACAGTGAAGAACAAGGCGCATTACAAGCGCTGGCGCACTAATACGTGTACGCATTATAATGCATATGGGTATGGATTAATAACAGTGACACAGCGTAATAGCAAACGCCGATAAATTTCAGGGCTTTTTCTTCTCAAGCGCCGTCGCTTTGGTTGTTACTAAATTGGTGCGTGAAACTTAAAAAGTATGCTGTGAAGAAGACTACAACGTAAAAAGCGCTGGTCGAGTGGGACAACGGCCAAAGAATTGGCTTTCGCGGCGTTAAACTGCGCGGCGTCGGGCGCTGGCGCGCACGATGCTCCAACGATGGCGCTACAGCAGTAGCTCAGCACAAGCGCAAACCAGGGGTCAAGCCCGCACTGCCTTTTCGAGGCTGAGCGGCTGCTTGCATGTGCGCGGCGCGCCTTTCTCGCGCGAAGGGCTCGTCACGCGGCGCGGTTGCGCAGCGCTGCCCGAAGACAGAGCTGCCGGCGATGCCAGCGACCAGGGCGAGGGGCCTGCGCCATTTGGGTTCGGCGCGGACGCAGCCCAGCCCCCGACCGCTGGTCTGCCGGCGCCGGGCCCCGACAGCGGCGCCGGTGCCACCGGCGAGCACCCAGCCCGCCACCACCCCTGGGCCCCGGTGGCTGCCGGTGACTCCTCATCTCCCACATCAAGCTCTGACGCCGCTGACGCGGCGCGGGGCCCCAGCGGGTACCGCACCGTGCTGGGCGTGCTGGCGCGCGGCAGCGAGCCACCCGCCGCGCCGCAGTCGCAGCCGCCGCCCGCCGCAGCCTCCCGCGCCCGGTGGCGGCGCCGCGTCCACGCCCTACCAGGAGCAGTGGGAGTGGCACGTGTATGACGCCGAGTGCTTTCAGGTGCGTGCGTGCGGGCACGAGCGGCGGCAGGGGTCGTGCACACCACGGCACGCGGGCAGCGCCGCCGGCGGCAGGGGCCGCCGCGCCCAAAGGATCATGATTCATAGCGCATGGCGGCATGGGACGATGCAGCCCGCAGCCCGCAGCCCGCAGCCCGCAGCCCGCAGGCCCGAGCGCGAGTGCGACTGAAGGCCGCGTGAAGCGAATTCCGCTGCCGCTACGAACTCAAGCACGCGCGCATCGCCCACTGAACCACCACCGCCACAACCACAACCACAAGCACCAACCATCACCACCACCACCACCTGTACGCTCTAAGCACGCACCAACGAAATCGCCACCAGCAGCTGTGCGTAATAAGCGGCGCGGCACGCCCCTGCCCGCTGTCCGCCGCTGTCCGCCGCAGGTGCTGGACGAGGCGGTGCTGGACACGGCGGCGGCGGGCGCCTTCATGACGCAGCTGGCGCTGGCGGACGCGTGGGGCGAGCCGCTCACCACACACGAGCTGGTGAGCGGGGCGAGGCGGGGGGGGGGGGCTGAGCGTCGGGAGGCGGTGCGCGTGTGCGGTTCGGGGGCTGCGGAGCGTGCGGTGTGCCGCAGGGCTCCCCACCGCGCCTGCACCCGCAGCCGTGCCCGCGTGCTGCCGTCGTCACCCATCCGTGTGTTCGCTCAGCCCGCCCTTCATGCCCCGCGCCGCCCTGCCCCGCCCTGATGCGGCTCCGCCGCCCGGTGGCTGCACTGCGCAGCTGCACGCGGCGCGGGTGGCGGACATCTCCGGCTTCGCGCTGCCGCCGCTGGTGGCGTCGCAGCTGCAGCGGCTGGTGGCGGCGGCGGGCCCGGCGGCGGCGGCCGCCTCCGCCGACGCACTGCTGGCCGTGTACGAGCTGCCGTCGCTCCTGGAGGTGCGTGTGTGTTGCGGAAAGCGCAACGAACCAATGCGTTATTCTAGGTGTGTGTGTTGTGCGTGTGTGCTAGAGAGCACAGGGTTGCCCCGGCTCGCCTGCACATTCGCCCGCACTGATCCACGGATCCCCCGCAGGTCCTGCACGGCTTGGAGGTGACGCCCTCGGTCGCCTGGACCGACTACGCCCTAAACCGCTGGCTGGGCCTCAGCGGCGGCGCCGCCGCCAGCAGCAGCAGCACCACCACCACCAGCGGCAGTAGCAGCACTGCTAGCGGCAGTCGCAGCAATGGCAGTAGCGGCGCAGGGGCGGCGCCGAGTGTGTCGGACGTGCGGCGCGTGATGGCGCTGCTCGAGTCGCTCTACGTGCCGGACGCGGAGCCGCTGGTGGAGCCGCCGCCGCCGGCCGCGCCCGCCTCTTCCGCTCTGCTGCTCCCACACCACCACCATCACCAACCCCAGGACACGCCGCCGTCCGCCGCCGACGGCGCGTCCGCGCCCCAGCCGCACGCGCCGGTGGTGCTCGGCGGCCGGCGGCACCGGCACCACCTCAGCCAGCTGCCGCCCATCTTCCAGTCGGCGGCGCAGCGCGGCGCGGCGGCGGCGGAGGGCTACCTGGCGGCGGCGGTGCGGCGCTGGCTGGACGGCTGCCTGGGCGCGCTGCTGGACGGCGGCGGCCTGGCGCGGGCGCACCAGGTGGGCGGCGGGGACGCGGCAGGTGGCGGGGTGGGGGGGCAATGGGGGGCAGGCGGGCGGCGGCGGAGGGAGGCAGTGGGGCGTGGCGCTTGGGCGTGGGTGGCGAATGCGGCGTCACTGATGTCGGCTCCATTTGCACACGTGCACGCTCACACGACCTGACCACTTGCGCCTAAGCGCCTCGCCTCACCACCCGTCTCGGCGTCCGGACGCTGTGTGTGCGTGTCGGCCACCCCCACGGTGGTGCACTTGTCCCTGCCCCGCGGTTTGGTTTAGCTTGGGCTGATATTCACAACCCCTCCTACCACTGTCTTCAACTGCTAATCTTGCAACCCCCCTTCCCCTCCCGCCATCTTTGCAAAACCCCGCCCCCTTCCCCGCCCGCCCACCCCGCCCGCAGCGAGAGGAGCTGTACTGCCTGCTGCCGCAGCTCGCCATCACCCCCTCGCCGGCGCTGGTGGAGCGGCTGGCGGTGGAGGCCTGGCCGCCCACACCGCCGCCGCCACCGGCGCAGCTGCCGCCCTCGCTGTCGCAGCCGGGCGGCCTCGGCGGCGGTGGCGGCGGCGGGCTGCTGCCGTCTTCGTACTCGTCGCCGGAGGCGATCGCCTCGTTCCTGTGGGTTGTGGCCGCGTCAGGTGCGTCTGTGTTTGGGGAGGGGTGGCGGGTGGGAGGGCGTTGTGGCTGCGGGGCAGGTAGAGGGGCACGGTAGAGGGGAGGGCTGCTGCTGCTGCTACTGACGACGATGCTATTGTTACTACTGCCGCTGCTGCTGCAGGCGCCCAGCTGACCCCGGACGCGATCCAGCGCGAGCTGCGCTCCCTGGAGCTGGCGCTGGTGCGGATGGCGCTGGCGACCGACGGCGCTCATGGCAGTAGCAGCGGCAGTAGCAGTAGCAGCGGCAGCAGCAAGCGGGGCGGGCCGGCGCCGATGCTCCCGCCGCCGCCGCCGCGCCGCCGGCCCGACCGCAGTGCACGGGAGCCGCTGGCGGACGCACGCACGGCGGCGTCCCTTTCCGCAATGTTCTCGCTGCCCTCTGCGCCGGAGAGCAACCCCGCTCTCGGCAGTAGCAGCAGCCTCGGCAGCGCCGCCGGCGGCAGTAGCAGTAGCAGTGGCAGCGGCGGCGCGCCGGCTGACGGCGACGCCCTGCCGCAGGTGGTCAGCCCGTTCGCGTTTCTGTCGGGCGCGGCCGCCGCGGGCGGTGCCGGCGCCGCGCTGCCCGCGGCGGTGCTGGTGCCGCCGCCGCCGCCGCGGCCGCTGACGCCGCACTCCGCCTACCTGGCGTTCTGGGTGAGTGCCCTGACCTGCTGGGGACAGGGACAGGGAGAGAGAGAGATCAGGACTGCAGCAATCGGTGTGCATGGGGCGGGGCTCCCTGCCCGGCTCGCTTACGCCTGCTGCTGCCCACTCCGCATGATGCGGGCCAGGCCCGACCGCCCGTCGCCAGCGCCCTGCGGCGCCCCCTTTCCCACTCTGCCGCACAGCCATCCCCATCTCCTAACCTCCCGAACCCCAAACCCCCGCTGGCCGCGTGCAGGCGTTCCACCACCACCGCTACACGCCCTCCCAGGCCGGCGCCGGCGCCGCGGGGCCGCTGCTGCTGTCGGCCGCGCTGGGCGGCACCGGCGGCGCCGGCCTGCGCCCCGGCTACTCGCAGGGCCTGCTGAGCGCGCGGCAGCGCTGCCGGCTGCTGCGCTCGCTGCTGCTTTGCTTCCGCGGCGTGCAGCCGCAGCTGCGCGCGCCGCACCGCGGCTGGGCCTCGCTGTTCGTGGGGTGGGAGGAGCTGGGCGCCGGCGAGCTGCTGGCGCTGTTGCAGGACATGGCCGTGCTCGCCCGCCTGCGCTCCCACGGCAGTAGCAGCGGCGGTGGCAGTAGCAGTGGCGGGGGCGAAAGCAATGGCGGCGCAGGGGCGCCGCCGGGCGGCGCGGGTATGGCGGCTCGCGTGGGAGGCAGCTACACGTGGGACGAGGCGGCGGACCTGCTGGGAGCCGACCTGTGGTGGTTCGACGGCGCCGATGGCACCGGCGCCAACGCCGCCGACGGCGGCAGCGATGGCGGCGAGGCGGCACAGTCGGCTGTAGCAGGCGGGCCCGAGCCCGGCAGTAGCAGCAGCGGCGACGAGATGGCCGCCTCTTTCGCGCGCTTCCTGCGTGAGTCGGCCGCTGGCCGCGGCCGCGGCGGCAGCAGCAGCAGTAGCAGCGGCTCCGGCAGCGGCAGTAGCAGCCGTGGCAGCAGTGGCGGCGCGGCCGCGCTGCAGGTGCAGCTGAGCACGCTGGCGGCGTTTGTGCTGCAGCTTCCGGGCTGGCCGGAGCGGCTCGGCGGGCTGGGGCTTCCCGCCGCCGCCGGCTCGCTTGCGGCGCTGCTCGAGATCCTTCTGTCCGACCGCCCCGCTGGTGCTGGCGCTGGCGCTGGCGCTGGCGCTGGCGCTGGCGCTGGCGCGGCGGCCCCCGCGCCGTCGTCCGCGGCTGGCGGCGGCGCCGCCGCCGGTAGCTCGGCGGCCGCGGCGGCGGAGGCGGAGCGGCAGCTGGTTGCGGACACGCTGGCGGACTGGCTGACGCGGCTGCTGCCGGTCATTGAGGGTGACGTGCGGGAGGCCACGGCGCAGGGCTGGGGCAGCGCCAGCAGTGGCAGCGGAAGCGGTAGCAGCAGCGCCGCCGCCATCGCCCTCAGCCGCAGCAGCGGCAGTAGCAACCTCGACGAGGCGCAATCGCCTGGCCTCCCGCCGTCGACGCCGCCGCCGTCGCCGGCTTCGGAGCGGGTGGCGGCGGCGGCGCCGCCGCCGCCGCAGGCCGGCCGCCTGACCGCGGCTGAGGTGACGGCGACGCTGATGGCGCTGAGCGGCGCGGCGGCGGCGCTGGCGGGCACGCGGGGGCATGCGGCGCTGCACCGACAGCTGATGTGGGCGGTGCAGCGGCTGGGCTCGCGCGCGGGCCGCTTCGCGCCGCAGCCCGACAGCTTCGCGCGCGTGCCCGAGATGCTGATGCGGGTGAGAAGAGATTTGGGAGGAGGCTCGCGGCTTCGCAGGCTCGCGCACTCGGCGGCGCGGGGTGGGGTGGGGTGGGGTGGGGCGAGGCTCGCATGCTGCGGGGTGGGATGTTTGCAGTGGGGGTGGAGCTCACGCCGGGTGGGGCTTGCGGCTGCGGGATTCGGGATGAGGGACGGGGTGGGCGAGGGCGAGGGACATGTGCATGTGCCCGGCTGCTCCTTACCGGTGCTCCTGCCCCCCGCCCCTGCGTTTGCAGCTGGACTCGTTGGGGTGGGTGTCCGTGCCGGCGGAGTGGGCGGACGCTGTGGTGGAGGCGGCGGCAGCCGGCAGCAGCAGCAGCGCCGGCACCAACACCACCAACAACAACAACAACAACAGCACCCTCAGCAGTAGCAGCAGTAGTAGCAGCGGCGCGGACGGCGGCGCCGACGGCCGCGTGCCCGCCTGGTTCGGGCGCCTGGCATGGCGCGAGGCGCTGCGGTGCGTGCTGGCGGCGGGCCGCGCGGTGGGGCGCGCGCGGGCCGAGATGCTGCGCCGCCACGGCGACTCCCTCATGGCCTCGACACCGGCAGCACCAACAACAGCAACAGCAACAACAGCATCAGCAGCAACAACAACAGCTGCTCATGGTAGTGCTAACAGTGATGCTAACGCACCGTCGGCAGCTTCAGCAGCAGACGCGGCTGCCCGGAGCAGCGAGTCCGCTGCGGCAGCGGCAGCGGCTGCGGCTGCGGCGGCAATGGTAGCGGCAGCGGCGCCCTCTCCGGCAGAGGCGACGCTGACGGCGACGCTGCGGCTGCGCAGCCACCTGTTGTCGCTTCTGGCGGCGCGCGCCGGCGGCGCCGGCGCCGGCGAGCTGCGTCAGGCCGCCGCCACGTGGCAGGTGTACGGAATGCCATACGATCGCGATGCGATGGCGGCGCTGCTGGGGGCAATGGTGGCGGCGGCGGCGCCCCCGCGCGTTGGCAATGGTGGGGCGCCGGGCTGGGCGGACGGCGGCGCGGCGGCGGTTGGGCTGGCGGGGGCGGCGGCGGGGGCGGCGGCGCCGCTGCGGGATGGTGTGGCCAGGCTGCGGGCGGTGTGTGAGGCGGCTCGGGCGCCGCCGGAAGAGGTGGAGGCGCTGTTTGGCGGGCTGGAGAGTGCAGGATGGTGAGGGTGTTTGTTTTGGGAGAGCGTTGGAAGCTTGCGGGGAGCGGCGAGGGCGCGATGTGAGCCCGTGTTGGGTGCGTCGAGAGCTCGGAGGTGGCATGTGCAGCGAAGGCAGGCGGAGGCATTGAGAAGGAATGGCCGTGTACCATATGTATATGATTGCCGGGCGGTTGACTGTTTGCTTGCAATGTGATAATGGGGAATGCTGTGGCTTGGTTGAGTTGTGGATGGGATGGTTGTGCTGGCGCAACATAGCCCGTGCTGGTGTCTTGATCAGTTGGCACGGAGCAGAGCGCGATGGCTGTCATTGCTGGCATGCACAAAGATGAGTGACGCAAGACTGTGAGCCTGGCGCCGTCGAGAGTTGTTCGCAGCGTGGAGTTGTTGCTTGCTGGAGTAGTTGCTGAGTCCGCTAGTTGAATGGGGCGCTGCAATGGGGGCGGTTGACTGCAATGCATGGAATCAACCCTAAGCGAGAGTGCTGCTCATGTTAGCATCAAACACACGTTCTAGCATGTGCTATTATGTCGTTATCTTTGATCCTGCGAGTGGACAGACATGGATGGCGCATGCCCCCAACGGTATGCTCGCGCTGGGCGGCATGCGTTTGGCAGTGTCTGTGTCTGCCGGCCTCACCGATGCGACCAACGTAGGTGGCCAACAGTGGAAAGCTAAGCTGTGGTGTGAGTGGCCCATGGCCGTGGGCCCGTGGCACAATCAACTAAGTATGTCACAACCCAGAGAGGAACGTGTGGTATGTGGTAGCGGTCCAGCGGCACGAGATGATGAGGGCTGTCCTGGCTGTGGTCAGTCATGGCGAGGCTCGAAGTGTGCGTGGCCTGGCAAAGAGCGCTTAGCCGGCGAAATGCCGCGCGTGGGCCGTGACACCCGGTCTGTCATTTGTGGGCGGGCGCGAGGGGTGGGGTGTTAGGGCCTAATGGGCGTATGCAGGCATGCTGATGGCTGACACGACGGCGGCATGTGACCTGCACTGCTGAACGACGGCCGGCTACCGGCTAGGTAGACGTGCCCAACTGCGGTCATTCCAGGAGTGTGCCTTTACTACCGTAGGCAGGTAGGCTAGTTGATGGACGCCGGTCTGTGAGAGCGCTCTAGCAACCCAGGGCGACCGGTTAGCTTCCCTAGCAACCGTGGCCCAGGTCAGAGGCAGCCCAACAGGCCACAGCCCTATGTAACACAACGGCCGCATTGGGCGATTTGAGGCAGGAGTTCTTGAGCCGAACGCCCTGCTCAACTTGCTTCCAGCCGCAAACAGGGGTGCCGGTGATGGGACAGGTCAGGGGATGAGGCATGGCATTCGCGATAGGGACAGTCCTCCGCCGCAGCTCCCCTGCTGCCTGCCAGCGCCCCGGTTGTCCGAACTCCGAAGGCTCCATGGTGAGGCAGGGCTCCCTTCGGCGCGCCCCATGGCCCACCTTCGACGTATCAACACATCGCTATGGACCCGCAACAGAGGCATTTGCACACTTGGCGACCCCGAGCCTGGCCGGTTTTGCAGCCGCTAACCTTCCTAACGCGCCACGCGACGGCGGGCCCCCCTCACCCGGCCCGTTAGGAGAGTGGGCCGCTTGGCTTCACAGCAATGCATTACAAGGCCAGTATCATGCTTGTTTTTTTGGAAATATTTTGCGGCCTGAAACGCCACCCGCCAAAGCGGCCAGAAACCGCGTTCCGTTCGACGCGCACGAGACGGACGTGTGGACCGCATGGTTGTCTTCATAATGGAAGTGCTGTTCATTTCCTTCACCTGTGGTGCGAGTGACTTGGCGCGCGCTCCATTCCGGCCTCAGTCATCCCCAAATCTCGTGGATATCATGGCGCCCCGGCCGCTATCGGACTCATAAATTCGCCAATTGCTCATTAGCATTGACGCACATACGCTTCACGATACTAGAGGCAGCCCTGTCACTCAGGGCTGCACTCACTGCCTCTCCTTTATTCAGCGGCACGGCGCAGGACGCCGGACTGGACCCCAAGCGCGCCCACATTTAGCTATTCTCTCAAGGTGAGAAGAGGAGCGCGGCAACGGGTGGGTTTCAAGTCGGGACGTCCGCTCGCGGACTTGCCTCCCTGTCGCACCACTAATGCGCTGGGCGTCATACGACAATAAAGTTATGTATATATAGTATGCCAAGCATGCCTCTTGTGGTCGCTGCGCTAGCGCAAGTCGGTCACCGTTTCCGGGCAAGGTGGTCGCTGGAGCCGACCCTCACCCTGCCTGACTGACTGATGCTCTGTTTGTCGCATGTGTCGTTGGGTATGATTCTTGCGCAGGCGCAGCAGCAGGATGGCGTGCCCTCGGGCTCGAAGTCGGCCGCCACGTGCCATGATTCAGCCCAACCATTACGGGCCGTTACAAGATTTTACACCGCCAGCGAGCGTCCATCGTCCTTGCAAGTGTGTGCACAACGCTTGGCATGCCGCGCCTCGCGCCGTATCGTTTTGCTGCGGCAGGACAGCCCGCTGACTAAGGCGCCGCAGCACCTCACGGATTTCTGAGGACTGGGCCGGTTGCTGCCGGTTTGTCCGTCATGCTCCTGAACCTGGCGAGGCGGCAAGCTCTTGATGGCCTTGTCAGCGGCAGCTTTGGCCGGTGTCACTGCATTGGCAATGCATTTCCTGCCTCTGGTTGCGCGGGCATGTCACTAATGAACTGTCGGGGGCTACGCGCCGCGTGCCGTGCCTGTGCGGCCCATGACATTTGTGTAGGTGAATACGCGAAGCGACACGCTTCGTGGTAGCATCGAACGGATGGCAACGACCCCAAAGATATGGTTTAATCTAAACCGACAGGAGGGGGCCGTGCATGGCAAGGTACGCGGTGCAGGCACATGCTCACCTGTCCGCGGGCGCAAGCCCGCTTAACTGTTTATACTTGTAACATTGGCACCAATCTGGCTGTTTGCTGGCACGTGTGTATGTGTGTGATTTGGGTGTGTGCGGCTAGTGTGCACACTTTGGCCTGAGGCTTTGCGGGGCAGTCCATGGCCAGCGCTTTTTTAATACATACCCTGCACGACGTCACTCCCCGACGTCGGGCGGCAGTGGTGATCATGGCAGGATTTGGCGGGCTTTGAGTGTCTCTGCAATCTGATAGAATTGATGGACGGCTACCAGTCGTCGTGGGCGCAACCTCGTGTGGCGGTGTTGGAACCGCGCGTGCACATGTTCCATGCGGCACGCTGCCTCGACTAAGTAGCGGCAAGGCATTACCCACGTGTGCCCGGATGCACGGGCGGTTGCCACGTTGCAAGATGCCACGTGTGCCGCGAGTAGCGCTAGGAGCACACGCGATCCACACGGGGTGCCCACGGCGGAGCGGGGACATGCCTCCAGAGCCATCACTGTGCCCCTCTCGGCCCGCCTTCAACAGTGGGACGGTGGTGGGGTTGATAATTGTGTTAAATTGGCGTGTGCGTTGGTTTAGCAGTACGCTATGCCTTTGTTGCGGGTGGGGTGAGATTGGCAAATGGGCTCGCCTGAGTTCGGTGGCTAGTCTTGTGTGGATGCGTGTGTGGCATGGGTGTATGCTTACTCATCGTGCGTACGGTGTGCGTACAAGGAACTGCTCAAGAGGCTGTGGGCCGCATGGCCCGACTATGGTACTGAAGAAACTCAACGAAATGGGAACCTTCGCAGGCATCTATGGGTGTGGGTTTGCAGGCGCGTCCACAAACATACATACCGTATCTTGGTTTAGATGTGACGGCTGATGAGTGTGTGTGCACGAGCATGCGTGGGGTGGCTGAGCCATGCACGTTTCAGCGCATGGGTGCTGTGCTTACTTTTGCCGCTGAGGCACGACTGCAGAGGAGCCGTGCGACTCCACTGCGCATGCCTGGGGGTTTATGCGGGGGCGGCGTACAGGGGTTCCAACCCCTGGCGGCGTAGGTAACTTGGATGAGGACGGGCCAGTGTATGGTACATGCTACGCGTAGGATCGGGCGGCGGGTGCGGTTGGGGACGAGTGTGCATGTGGGGCGATCGGATCCGCGGTACGCATCTTTTGCGTCTGAGGATGCTAATCAAGAACACCAATTCAACAAATTTACAATTGCGCATCGACACTGCGTGGTCTGTGGGGGTCCGAGCATACACGGTGTGGGTGGGTGTGGGTTTGGCAGCTGTCGCGGGGCGGGGCCCACTGAGTATGGGCGCGCATTGGTCACGAATTTCCTGCTTTTATTGGGGGAAGCGGTGGTGTTGCACAGCTGCAATAAGGCATTGCGGAAGAGGGGCTGGAATGAACTGGACTGGCTACACAGGAGGCGGGCCTGCCTGCGGACGTGCACCACGGCTCGTGCGGGTTTTGGCTGCATGTGTTGAGGCGCATCATGCGCAGCGGCCTGCTCCCTGCTGGCACCGCCACGTCAACTATGGTCAGGGAGGAATGGCATGGGGTTGGTGGAAGGCATGCAGCAGCACGCCACAAGATGGAAGTAAGGCGAGGTGATGGTTCGTGGCGATGGACGAGTGGCCAAGCAGAGCGCAGTGGGCTGCGTGATTGCTCAGGACCAGTCGTTTGCCGTCGCGACGCACACGCAGAGGCACTGAAAGCAGACGTGGTCACGTGGAAAGTCTGCCCTGGCGTTCGGATGCTCTAGAGATACATCTGTGCCATCAATCTGAGTCATGGCGGCTCTCACTGGCATTTCGGTGCTAAATGTAACGCAAGTGTCTTCCTTACATGGAAACCGCGCAACGAGAGGCAAGCCGCAGGCCAGTACAACCGACTCATTCGATTCTTCCATGCGCATGATCCAAATGCTTGCGACGAATCCAGCGCGCATTCATCGAAGCGCTCCAACCCGACAGTCGACACGCACCAAGTGATTGCGAGGGAACCCCGCACCGCCTCGCTGACACCGCACATAGGTAACGCCACCTGACGCCTGGCGGGACTTGGCCGCGCCCCATCTGATATATTTATTGGGGGATCAGACAACTCGTTCCATGGCAATCGCCCTATTGGGAGGCGAAGCGCCCGAGCTTTCCGCAACGGTGTTTCAGGATCACACGCAAACTGGGTTCTATCGATCACGCCAGCACGCACTCGTTCTTCTCTCACGCACACTCTCACAGCATACGGTACCCGCACACCTGGTCCCATTAATATCCCATCCTGGCAAACGGGGCCTAGACTGTTCAAGAGCGGAACGCTTGCAGCATCAGCCATAACCCGGCTTACGTGCATCCGCTGCCGACCACCCTTACGCGGTGCGACATGCACGCCCGGGACCCACCACGCGCCAGCCCCCCCCTGCATTCCCCTGCCCTTTAGATTCCGCTAGTAACCCATCACGCCAGATCACATCTGCATCAGCGGCATCACATTATGGTGCAGCGCGGCATGCAAGCGCAGCACTCCTCAATGCTCGCCAGCACGCCCCGCCGCCGCGCGCCCGAGCTGAGGTCGCTGCTGCTCAGCAGCCGCCGCCGCTCCGCCGAGCGCCCAAACGACATGTCACGCTGCACGCCCACGCCGCTTCCTCCACCACCACCGCCGCCGCCCACGCCGCGCCCGAACGTCTGGTCGTAGAGCGACTGGTCGTCCCACGAGCCGCCGCGCGAGTGGTGCATGCCGCCGCCGTTGGCGCCCTTCGGCATGCTCTTGCTGGGGCTGGTGCAGCCCGGCCCGTCGATCGGCGCGTAGGGCGCGCCCACGGAGCCCTTGCGCGCGTGGCCTGGCCCGGCGCCGCCGCGGCTTTCGAGCCCGACCGCGACGTCGCCGTGGGCGTCGTTCTCTATGAGCCGGCCGTAGTTTCGCCGGCGGAAGAACCAGCCGCGCGCCCACTTCACCGCGCCCACCGCCCCCAGGCTGCACTCGTCGGGCGTGTTGAGCGTCGCGGCGGAGCCCGAGCGCGACATGCCGCCGCCGTGCGGCCCGCCGTCCACGTCGCCAATGTGCACCACAACATCCCCGTTGGCGCCCCCGCCCCCGCCGCCCCCGCCCAGCGAGGCGAGCTCCCCGCGCGAGGCAGAGCGGCTGTGCTGCCCGCCGCCGCCGCCGCCGTGCTGACGCCCGACTCCGGTGCCGCGGCCCGACGCCGACGCGGCCGCGTCCGCCTCGCGGCCGGCCCCGCTTTGCTGGTCGCCGCCCTCGCCGCCCTGCGATGCCCGGCCTGGCGCGCGGGGACCCACGCCGTTGGCCGCGTGGCCGCCGTGCGCGCCGTACGGAGGCGGCTGGTCGAGGTAGGAGCCAAACGCCTGCTGCGCCGCCGGCGGCACGACGTACGGCACACCCCCGAGCCCCGGCCCCGCGCCGCCGCTCAAGCGGTTGTGCCCTGCGCCGGTGAACGAGGCGGCTGCGCTGGCCAAGGCGCTGCTGCCGCCCGTGTGCGCCGCCGCCGCGGCGGCTGCCGAGGCCGCCGCCGCCACCGCCGCGCGGCGCTCGGCAGTGGCGGCGACGGCGGACGCGATGGCGGCGGCGTGCAGCTCCCGCTGCACCGACCAGCGGCGCGTCTGCTCCGACATGCTGTTGGGGCTGGTGATGCCGCTGCTGCTGGAGGCGTCCAGGTGCGATATGGCGCTGTAGAAGGAGCGCTGGCTCATGACGCTCATGCGCACCGACTCGGCGTCATCGTTGTCGCCGCCGCCGCCGCCGCCCGTGCCCTGTGGCTGCAGCGCGCCCGACTGCGCGCCGTACATCAGCTCCACGCTGCCGGGGTTGGCGCTCCCGAACATGGACAGGGTGGCGCTGGCGGCGGTGCCCATGAGCATGCCGCTGCCGGTGGGGCCCGCCGTCACGCCGCCGCCGCCCGCGCCGCTCGCGTGGCCGCTGGTGCTGCCGCCCGTGGGGCCGGCGGAGGTCGCACCGCGCGAGCCGCCCGTGGGCCCGGCCGAGGGCGGCATGGATGGCAATCCCGCCGCCGCCGTGCCGCTGCTCCCGCCTGTGGCGTAGCTGTCTAAGGGCCGCGAGGACGCGGTGTCGTGGGCATCCTGCAAACGCAGCGGTCGCAGGGCACAAAGCGTGACACATCCGTGCGTTTTCATGGTGGCTATGCGGTTGCAAACACGCCGGTTCGTCGAGCGCAGACCAAATTTTGCTACCCCCGACACCCTTGCAACCCCACCCAGCCGCAGCGGGGTCACCCTCCCGAGAGCATTGCGGGGCCGCACCTGCACGCTAATCGGGCTCAGCGCACTGGGCAGGCTGTACATCGCGCTCGCAGCCGACATGAGCGTGTCGGCGTCGTCACGAGGCGTCAGCTGCAGCTGCGCCGGACCCGCCCCTTGCCCCGCCGCCACCGCCCGCGCTGCTGCCGACGGAACCCCCGCCGCCACCGATGGGTGCAGCGGCGAGGCGAGGGCGCCGGGACGTGCCGGCGGGTGCCCTGGGCCGACCGGGCTGCCGAGGCCGCCGGGCGGCGCGTCCGCCGGCGGCCCGCCCGGCAGCGGCACGTGCGTGGCAGAGGTGTGGTGCACGTGCGTGTAGTTTGCGATGTGCGAGGCCGCGGCCTGCAGCCCCGCCACCAGGCCGCTCACAATGCCGCCCCCGCTAGAGCTGCTCCGCCGCGCCAGGCTGCCGCCTGTCGTACCGGCGCTGGCGCCGCCGGCCCCTGGGCCGCCACCCACCGGCGGCGAGCGCGTCCCCGACGCGCCCCCGCCCGACTGCGCAGACTGCAGCGGCGAGGAGGAGGCGTGCAGGAAGTTGCTGAGCAGCGGCGCCGTCATGTTATGGGAGCCCACGTCCGAAGACGTGTCGCTCACGCTGGGCGCGGGGCTGCCGCCGGTGCCATTCAGCGGGTGCTGCCCCTGCCCCTGCTGCTGCAGCTGCTGGCCGCCCTGCTGCTGCTGCGGCGTCGGCGCCTGCCCCGAGTCGCTGGTCATGTGCGGCCGCTTAGCGAGCGGCGGGCTGGCCGGCGCGGGGTGGTGGTGCTCGACTCCGCCGGCGCCCTTGACGGCGCCCGGCCGCACCGGCGACACGCTGCGGTTGCGCACCTGCACGTCCCGCGGCCCGTGCTGGTCCGAGACCCGCCCGCCCAGCGCCCGCAGCTCGTCGCCCGCCTCCGCCGCCAGCATGGCCGTGTCGTCGGCGCGCGGGGTGGCGGGCAGCTCCGGAGTGAGCTCCGCGCCCGGCTCCGGCAGCAGCGGCCGCGGCACGGGCAGCGGCTCCTGCCAGGGCCCGATGTTTTCCGTGAGGGAGCCGGCCGAGGTGCCGCCGTACTGCGCCAGCAGGTTCTCCCGCGGGATGTGGCGAAGCAGCGCGGCCTGGTAGTCCTTGCCCAGGATCTGTGTGGGTCGGTGTGAGCAGGACGGTGCGGACAGAGCGCGGATGTTGGAAGTGGCGAGCTCCCCACGGAGGTGCGCTGATTATTAAGCCTCCCAGGTACCCCCCAAAATGTAGTGCAGCCGGGCAGGAGTCACCGTGCTTCGCTCAACCCAGCACATCCTACCGGGCCAAGCCGGCCCGCAGCCACGGCGGCCAGGGCCCGACCCACCTCGATCTTCTTTACGGTCTCGCCGTTCAGCACGCCCTTAATGGCACTCCAACTGGTGGAGAACCAGCCGGGCGCGTTGATGATGGCCATGCGCGCCAGCGTCTCCGGGTAGTTGTTCGAGTCCATCTGCAGCCATTGGATAGAGGTTCAGCCACGTGGGTTTGTGCCGAGCGATAGAAAGGTCTCCCCGGACGTGCCAGTCCCTGGTGTCGTCACATCGCGTGTGGGCATCAACCCATTTGTGCGTGGCGCCAGCGGCAGTCGGCCCTTGTATTTCCCCGCCCAGCCACGAGCCGCCGTGCCTCGCCCTCCACGACCCCTTCCATGGCTTAGCTCTGCACATGCGCGCACCTGCATGTACATCTTCAGAATCGACGTGGTCCGCATCACACTCCTGCGGTGGGGCCATTGATGTCCAGCGCGTCAGGCGCAAGCCAAATCAACGTACCCGCTACGGCTGCCGACCACACCGATGTCAGACAGCATCGCCCAATCTGTGGGTGCCTCCCCTGCTCAAAGCTCTTACGTGAACGCAATGCCCTCAAGGTCAATGATGGTGAACAGCTTGTCCACCGGGCGTCCGGCGCGGTAGGAGCAGGCGGGGAACACGGTGCGCCGCATCTGCTCATTCTCCGCAATGTGCGCCATCCGGATGCGGTCGTCGGTGGTCACCTGTCCATGCAAGGCGCGTGTGCGGTCAGCCACGGACTGTCACCCACACACGATCTGCTGGTTGGAAAGTTTGCGTGGACCGGCAGTACTGCCGATTGCCGAACCCCTTCGCAGTACATTGCTGCGCTCCTGCTGTCCTCCGAAAGCACCAGCTGTCGCGTACCTTGTACAGCGCGCCGATGTTCACGCGGCCCAGCTGCTGAATCAAGACCGGGTGGCCCTGCACACGCAGCGATGAACGTTAGTGCCCCAGCCTCCTCCGCGTCCCAAGCAATGCAGTACCGCCCGCCTCACCTCCTTGTCTGTCTTGTGGAGCCCAGTGGGGAAGACCTTCTCATACTCCGAGCGCTCGTGAAACACAAACCAGTCGTGTATGTTATCGACACGATTTTCCCGGCGCCACGCGATCATGCCCTCCCACATCTGCTTTGCCGCTTGGAGGTCATAGTTGCGGGCTTTCAGGAAGCGGGCAAGGTCGTGGTCATCTGCGTGCGGTACGTAGGGGTGCGGCACAAGGATACGTGTGAGGCAGCGGCCTTGCCCCTGCTAAACCGCTGCTCGGAACCCCTGCAAACTACGTGTAGCCCCCAATGCTCATCACAGCAGGGACCCCACACGGCGTTGGCAGGCCTGTGTGGGGGGATCAGCAGCCCTGGGCAAAAGCGATGGATGATGGGTTCGAGTGCTCAGTGGCGCCGCCCGAGTTCCCCCGCCAAAATAGTTGTGGCCGTATGAAGGGCCTAAATGTAAGTCTTCGTCTCAGCAGCTAGCGCCCCTGCCACGACCTCTTTAAACGCGGCGGTCAAACGCTGAATCGAACCGTGTTTGAACTCACCGAAGCGCTGCTCGTCGAACTCGCCGGCGCTGACCAGTACGCGCTTGAAGTGAGCAAGCTTCCCCTGCAAGTATCGCAGGACCTCGGTATCAGCGCTAGAGTTCGAGCGCGCGGCCCAGCGCAGCTGACCGTCGACGGCGACGGATGGGCCTGTCCATGCCTACCAGCTGCTCGGAGGTAAGGCCTCGTCCCTCCACTCCAAAGCCGTGTGATGTCAGCGTCAACGCCATGGCCTCTGCGCTGCCAGGACGCGCTGCCAGCGGTGCGGTGGTGCCCGCTCAAGGAGAGACGCTTTGTAAAAGCTATGTGCGTAACAAAACTACTAGGCAGACATTGGAACTGTCAGAATAGAATCAGAGCAGCGAAGATGCGTCTTGAACTGCAGCGCGACCCTGTTTGTGGAGTCTCCCAGGCACGCTGCTACGGTGCGCGGTAATCAGCACGGATGCCGCATTTTATAGCAACGCAATGGACCTGGCTGGAAACAGGAGTTTGGCTGTTTGGGACCTGCGCCCATGCATGCGATGCTGCAAGTTGAGACTCGAACCCTCGGCACTAGTTTTTGTCAGATAGAAGCACATACGTAACGTTTGTGTCCACATGCTTAGGTAAACCCTGTCGCACGGGTCAACACGTTGAAGGCGCGCGGCAACTTTGCGACAGCTCCAAGCGCCTAGCTCTCAGCGCTGCACTGCCTGCAGAATGTCTTCCATTAACCAGGTTCACTGATCGAGCCTGCATCTTGCGCAACTACAGCGTCGCGTTTGCCAAGTTGCGAGCGAACTTGTGAATGGCGAAAGAGGACGAGGAGCAGCTGCTTTGGCTGGATGAGGATGATACTCAGCAAGGCGAGGCGCCTGGCGAGGCAGCAAGTCTGGCGGAAGGGAAGAGCAGTCTTGCCGAGACTCTGCCCATGGCCGAGAGCCTTGCCGTTGCTGCTCTTGAGGACGAGCTAGCACGGACGAAGAAGGAGCTGCAGGATGTGAGGAAGGAGCTAGCTGCCAAGGTGCGGAGAAACAGCAGCAAACGGGCTGCATTCTCAGCGCGAACAGACTCCTGCGCGTCAAGTCTGCTCTCGCACACTTGACGGTGCACGCATCACCGCTGGCAGCGATGGTGGGAGCTGCGGAGGCATGCATAGGGGAGCGCGGCGCAGGGAAATAATCGGCTGCCAACTGCAACACCCGCCCGACCCGGTGACCTGTCGCAACCCATACTGCCCTGCCTCTTCCGCCTCCCGGCTTGCCGCCCTCGCCAGACCGTCCAACTGTCCCGCAAGGAGGTGGTGGTGGCCCAGGAGAAGGTGGCGGAGCTTGCAGCGCACGTGGCTGGCGAGAAGGACAAGCAGCTGGCCAGCCTTGCGGCGCATGTGGAGTCGCTCGAGGCGGCCCTCAGCCAGAAGGAGGAGGTGGGCCGCGCCGCGTATCGCACCTTCCTGAAAGGCGCGGAGTTCCATTTCACAATGCCTCTGTAGGCGCCCTGTCTTATCTGGCATGTGTCCTGTGTTGCACGCGCAGGACCTGGAGGAGAGCCGGCGCATGTACAACGCGCAGAAGCGGGCGCTGCGTGAGGCGCTAGCTGCAGCGGCAGAGGCGGAAGTGGCGGAGCGGCAGGCGGACGAAGCGCGCGCGCGGACCGCCGTGGCGCAGGTGCGGGCGCGACCCACATGGAGTGTTGAGCAGCATAGCGTTTCGGCAAGCATCACACCAAGCCCTGTGCCACCCGTTACCCTGCATGCAGGCGGTGGAGGATGAGCTGGAGCAGCTGCAGCACCAGCTGGCGCTGCTGCAGGTGGGTTGGTGTGGAGGAGCGCGTGGCCGAGCTCTGCAAGAGCGCCCCGGGGCGGGTTAGGTGTTGCTCCACCACGGGCGGACGCGGCCGTGCGGGGCACCAAAGCACCTGGTTCTTGGGCCGTTACACACGTTGCGCGTTGGCACCGGCGCGTTGGCACCGGCGCGTTGGCAAAGGAGGAACGCACACGCACGGGCGCGCTCGCACCATGCAGGCCCGGCACGACCTGGAGATGCGGGCTCGCGACACAGAGCTGCAGTCGCTGCGTCAGGAGCTGGCGGCCGCGAACGAGCACAGGTGCGGGCAAGCATGGCATGGTGACGGTTCAGATGAACCGTGCCAGACGGGCAGGGAGCGCAGGACCGGGCCCACATCTTGGCGGTTGCGCAGGCTGTCAGTGACTACCGTATGCCCCGGGTTTGCAGGAAGCAAGCGGTGGCGGCGGCGGAGGCGGCGCTCACGGAGGCGTGGCAGGCGGAGGTGCTGCGCGCCACTGCGGAGGCGGAGGAGCGGGTGGTGTCGCTGGAGGCAGACCTGGCGCGCGTGCGCCTGCAGATGGAGGAGCAGGCGCGCAGCGGGGAGAGCGTCGTGAGTCGGCTGATGCGATTGGGCTGTGCTGGTCGTGCGCGCGGCGCGCCTGGTCGTGCATGAGGCGGGCTGCTGTGGTGGGCTGTTGTAACGGTGGATTGGGCGTATGGCCTGTCGACTGGACTGGCCTCCACTGCGGCCCCCGACCCTCCGCTGCAGGCCCTGGCGGGCGAGCTGGCGGCGCTGAACCAGCAGAAGGTGCGGCCGGCGCTTGGGAGCGAGTCAGGCAGCGAGTCAGGCAGGGCGGCTTGTGGAGTAGCAGGGCCCATCCACAGCGAAAAGGGATGCCGGTGATGTGTGCCAGCCTAGCTAACGCTGCAATGCGCGCGCTCGGCTGCTGCTGCCGCCGCCGCGGCCTGCAGGTGGCCATCCAGCGCGAGTTCGAGGCCTTCAAGGACATGGCCACCGCCGCATCCCGGCAGAACAGGTGCGGGCTGGGGAATTACTGCTTGGATTGCACCCTGGGGCGGGGGGGTTGCTGAGTTGCTCAACAGGCACTGTGGGTCGGGGGCCGGGGGGCCGCGGCATGTTGCCGCAGGCAGGTCCAGGTGCTCGACGTGGGCTCTGGGGAGTGGAGCCAGGGTTTGTAGCTGGTGCGCGTTGCAACCAGAACCTGTCGCTAGGTTCCTGGGAATTTGCACGCATGCACGCCGGACGACTGACAGAGTCCCTCTTGACTCCACAGGGAGGACCAGGCGCGGCTGCTGGAGGAGAACGCCAACCTGAAGGGCCGGCTGGCGGCGAGGGCGTTCCAGGACGTCCAAGCAGGTGTGGGGGCGCAGCAGCGCACGGGGAAGTGGACAGCCAGACAGGGAGCTCACGTGTGCAGCGCATGCCCGTGCACGTGTAGCCGGCTCGGGTCGTGCTTTATGTGTGGGGGGAGGGGCCGCGGCGGGCATGTGTGCATACCGGCATACGCCACGACGACAACCCCCGGGACCTGCGGTGTGGATGCCCCCGCTCACGGGCCTTCCTGCACGCCGCCGCGCCTCGCAGGCTTCAAGCCGCACACCAAGGTGTTCGCCGCGCTCACGCCCGAGCCGCACACGGGCGTGCCCACCAGCACCATGGCGGGCCTCAACTTCGGCGGCGGGCCGGGCGCCTGGGCGGAGCAGCTGCCGGCGGTGCTGGCGCAGTGGGAGCGGCAGCGCAAGGTGCGGGGTGCACACGTGGCGCCGTATCCAACACATGCCGTAGCTCGACGGTACCGTAGCTCGGGGGCGCCGTTGCGCACGGCCCGCGCCACGCCGCAGCGGCCATGAACTGGTGTAGCTAGCGCCACTCTAAGCGCGGCACGCGCCCACCATGCGTCCACGCAACGCCCAACCGTATCCTCCGATCCTCCGATCCGTCCACGCACCGCAGGGCCTGGTCCCGGCGCTGGCGGTGGGCAGTGTGGTGGCGCTGATCTTCCTGGTGGCGGTCATCCGCGCCGCCGCCGTGACGCGCAGCGAGCACCGCGGCGGGCTGTGCTTCCTGGCGCACCTGGGCATCAACGTGGGCAAGGTGAGGCGCGCCTGCTGCGGGGATTGGGTGTAATACTACATGCGAAGATGGTAGGCAGCGGACGAAGGGGAGGAGGCGAAGGCGTGGTGGGTGCAGCGGGCTGCTGGACGGTGATAAGATCGTCCGGGCCTGCGCCCTGCGCAATAGGGGCGTTGAGGCGGGGTATGGGAACTTGCACCGATCCTAGAGACGGGTTGGCTTGGTTGCCGGGGGCAGGCCACTCTGTGGCGCTGGGAGCGCAACCGATGAGGACGCGGGCCGTGAGCCATGCCTGTCAGTAGGCTCTCAGACACACCCATCCGACGCACAAGGCGCCCGCTGACCGGCCGTGTGCATGCCGCCTTGTCACAGGGCTGCGGCATTGTGCGGCCGGTCCAGTCCTCGGTGGGCGAGGAGCTGGGCCACCTCCTAGACCAGGTGTGTGTATGGCGGTGCTGAGCAGGGGCAAGCGGGCCGGCAGCGGGGCAGGGCGGCATGCGCTGGAGGGCGTGCTTTTGTATGGCCGGGGGCAGTGCTGCACACGAGTCTCGGTGCCGAAACGCGATGCCGCCGCATGCTGCCCGCAGGCGCCCCGTGTGCACGACCTAGAAAACGTGGAGACGGTGGGGGCGAAGGGTGGCAGCGGTGTGGCAGTGGTGAAGACGGCGGCTCACGTTGCGGCGGTGGACCCCTCCACGCGCACCGCAGCTGCGGTCACCACCGGGGGCGGATTGGCAAGTGCCGGGGCAGGTGTAGCAGGCTCTGTAGGGACAGGAGGTGGCGCGTCGCAAGCGGCAGATAGCACGGCCGGGAACGCAGCAGCGACGGCGACGGTAGCCGCAGGAGCCGGCAGCGCAGGCGCAACCACAGCAGTTGTCGGTGGCGCTGCTGCTGGCACTGCTGCGTCGCTGCCGGCGGCGGCAACATCGGCGGCTGCAGGCAGCGGCGGCTCCACAGCAGGCGGCGCCGCTGCTGGTGTCGGAGCCGTGGCGGCACAAGAAGCGGCCAAGCCGGCGGCAGGTGATGCTGCGCAAGGCGGCGTCGGGCCCGCAGGGGAGGACGAGGACGAGGACGAGGACGAGGAGGAGGAAATCGAGGACGGCACGGAACTAGAGCAGGGCGGCGAGGGGGCTGGCGAGGAGGTCGGAGAGGAGGGTGAAGCGCAGCGGCGACGGCTGTCGTGGCTGGGCTCGCTTCTCCGGGGAGCTGTTGGGGGGAAGGAGCACGCGTGGGAGCCGCGGCAACAAGCATCGGGCGCGTCCGGTCGGCGGCTGCTGCGTGCAGAGGAGGTGCAGCACGGAGGCAAGCTGTCGGGCCGTGGGGCGGAGGTGGCAGTCGCTGCATGACGGCGGTGGAGCGGTGGTGGAGTCATGGTGTAGAGGTACCGTTTGCGCGTTGCTGAGGTTTGGACGAGACGCGGAGCTGAGCAGGGCTGCCTGGCAGGGGCGCGTACAAACGTCCTTTCATGTAGGGTGCAGGTGTGCCTTGGATGAGTTGGGTCACCGTGACGACGAGCTTTGTGGCACACGAGACAACAATCGTGACATCAGTCCTAGGCACTGTGAACAGCTGTAAGCTGTCTGATTCGTTGAACACTCCCGAATACACTGCAAACCGTTGACTGCCAGGCGGGGCCAATAAACAGCCGTGGCAGGCGTGGCAGCTGCCCCTTGCCCCGTAGGACATGCCTGTGACTCTGTGAGGAGCCAGTCCGTGATCATAGCAGCACATCGCCACAGCCGTAGCAAGCACAACAGGCCAGGGTTGCACAGTACGTAGTACGTACTAGTACGCGCTAGTACGTACTACGTACTAGTACGCGCTAGTACGTACTACGTACTAGTACGCCGTTCTTGAATGGTAGTACGTGGTAAAGTACGCTGTGCCAGGAACAGGTTGGGACAACCTTGGGCATCCCAAGGGATGCTGAGCCGGGATGTTGGACATCAGCACACGCATCCACGCTCGTAGTAGCTGCCTGCCGCGCTCAGTGGCCTCGTCATAAACATAATAGGTTGCCTGAGTATCAGCAAGCGCAAGAACGGCCCGGAACTGACTCGACATCCCGCACGCGCATCCCAACTGCCCGAAATTTGTGGGTTTGGCGCAGCGTACTATGTCAGCGTACTAGCCTTTGCCCGCCAGTGTATTATAAGCGAATTATAGCGTATCGTACTAAGTGAGCAGCGTACTACGTACTAGTACGCGTATTATAAGCTGGGAAGCTAGTACGGTGCAACCCTGCAACAGGCACACACAATAGCCAAGTCAGAAACGGTGGGGCTCATCTCGTGGGCTCATCTCTTCCCAGAAATTCCCAGAAGGTCACGGATATGAACACGTTGCACAGTGCAATCAGCCAGTCACGGCGCCCTTTCCTCGACCCTGATCCCCAGGACCCCAGCCCCCAGCAAAATTGGTCAAAGCGGGTCACTTGGTCAGCGTCCCAACCGCCCGAACACACCGCACCACACCTGCGTCAAGCTCTACTGTAAGCTGCCAGCTGTCTCCCCCCTATAGTTCCACCGGCGGCTATGCACATGGCCAATCCAGCGCACCCGTCCGCCCATCCGTAACGCACAATGCCTGCGCGCGTGCTGCCCTTCCACAGGGCCTGGCGAAATCGGTTCAGCGCATGGGAAATCAGCAAACCCAGCCCAGCCCAACCCAGCCCAACCCAGCCCAGCAGATGAATCTCCCATGGCCCACAGCCCGTGCCTACAGCGTGACCCAGGACTAATTAAACTGCCGATGCGGTTCACAGCACTTGGGCGTCCTGGCTGCATCTGTCATACAAATGCCTCCCGCGGCATTGCAAGAACATGAATAACATGGGCGGTTGCTTACGCAGCTACGCCACCTCGACAGAGGACATGTACATGGGGCAGCAGTCCTTGCTGGTGTCGAAGAGGTTGAGCCTGCGTAACCAGGTGGGGAAGAAGCGCGCAGCCGTCAGGCGTTGCGTCGGTACATCGTGCATGACAGCAGGTGTTTGCGTACCGGCACGGTGCCACACTCGAGTTCCCAACTGCGCCCCAACCTGCAGTTTCCCCCGTCGCTCTGGCCTGCAACCCACAGCGTGCCACCCGCTTGCAACCACCCACACGCAAGCCTGCATCGCACCCACCAGCACGTGTCGACCTCGCTGCCCATGCAGAAGCTGTCCAGCGTGGCCGTGTCGTACAGGACCAAGCAGATCCGCGCTCCGTCGGCCTGCGCCTTGCTCCAGTTGAGCGGCGTGGCCTTCAGCGTGTTCTCCCCCACCGCACCCCAGGTCGCGGAGATGTACTTCATCGCGCCGCCAGCCGGCTGCACGCCAATGGAGTTGACCTTGCGCCGCTGCTTGTCGTCGGCGTAGAACTCCGCCTTGAGCAGGATCGAGCTCCTCCCGCACTTGCCGGTGCTGCTGGGGCTCACCACCGTCAGGTTGAAGCAGTAGCTGGTGGTGCCCTTGGCGGGCCCGGGGGCCACACCAATGATGGGCAGCGCGGCGAAGGGAGTGGCCAGCTCGGAAGTCTCGCAGCTGCGCAGCACGGTTCAGGGGGAATCGAACATGCTTTAGACAGGGGGATGGCGGGTCAGTGGCTCGTCATCAGCCCCCTTGGCAGTGCAAGGCCCGAAGCTGGATGCCAGCGGTCGCGGCGGTGGTACGGTCCTACGGGCAGGACCGCGGCCGCACGTAGACTCACGCGCACTTGGGGAAATCCACGGTCGCAGGGGCACAGGCGGACTGGTCCTTGACGTACAGGCACGGCATCTCCTGCGCGCGTTTGTGGACACCATGTGTTTGATTGGGTGTGAGCACAAAGTGTGTTGCGGGCACCATGCAAACACGTGGCAAACACCGTGCCGATCCCACTCCATCCCAACCCGGCCCCATCCCGCCAACCGAACGTCAACGGGGGGGGGGGGTTGCTGTGCGCGGTCAGGGGTACACGGTGGACAGGATGGACAATTGGCGCACCGCCCCCCGCCGGCGCCCCCGGCACCCTGTTGTGCGGCCGCCCCCGGCACCGCTGCCGCTCCGGCCCCCGGCACCGCTGCCGCTCCGGCCCACGTGCCGCACCTGGCCCGAGTACTCCTCCGGCAGCTCGTACGACACGCTGCCCGCCACGGCCACCAGCACGCTGTAGCCGCGCAGGTAGGCCGGGCAGCGCCCGCCCGTCACCAGCGCCAGCCAGGTGGTCACCTGCGGGGCCGTGCCGGTGGGGGGGGGGGGAGAGCAGGGAAAACAGAGTGAGCACGAGAAGCACGCGAGAGAGCAAGACCAACTGTTGATAGCTGCTGCCGGCCCAGAGCTTCTGGGCTTCTCTGGGGCCCACGCCCGGTGCCGCCGCCAACCACCAGCCCAACCACCACACCAGCCCACACGGGCCCACACAGCCGCCCGGCTCCCTTACACCTCCTCCCCCCCCCCCAGCCCCGCGCACCTGCGTGTCCACATATGGCTGCATCAGCTCCTTCGCCGCCTCGCCGTCCAGCCACGTGCCGCACACCTGCGTGGCGTTGCAGCATACAGCACGAGTCAGACACACTCGATGCCGCAGCGTCCTCCAAGGGGCACACCCACTGGCCACGCTCTGCCACGCGCCTTCCGGACTCGCAGATGCAGGAGCCTTGGCCAGGCCAGGCCGCGGTACCCAGCCCCTACCTACACCCCCCACGAAGACAACCACTTGTTACAAAATGCGCCTGTACTCTCGTCAACATCGCGCGCGTCGCACCTTGATCTCCTGGCCGCTGCAGTCCACGACCTCAAAGGGCGCCAGCAGCAGCGCGCCCGCCTCCTCGGCCGCGGTGTTCAGGTCGGCCGCAATGGCCTCCGAGATGGCTGCGCACATGGCGGCGTCGAAGCGGTACTTGAAAAAGGGCTCATGCGGCGGCGTCTGCAGCTCCACGTAGACACAGGACTGCGCGGCGGGGAGCGAGCGAGCATGTTGTGTTTCAAGGCTGGGGACGTGGTCGAGGAGCATCAGGTGCTGGCAGCACATGCAGAGGTTGACGAGTGTGGTGCAACGTGGGAGGCATTGAAACGACTTCTGCGCGAGGGATGGTGGGACACTCTTGCGGCATGGTTGGATACGCGTGTGACTGTACCTCGCACGGCGGAGGCGGCGAGGGAGGAGGAGGCGAGGGCGGCGGCGGGCGAGGCGGAGGCGGAGACGGTGGCGGAGACGGTGGCGGCGGGCGGGGAGGCGGAGGCGGCGGTGGCGAGGGAGGAGGAGGCGAGGGCGGAGGCGGCGAGGGCGGAGGGGGAGAGGGAGGCGGGGGTGGGGGTGGAGGCGGCGGGGGCGGGGGTGGCGACTCCAGGGCGCACGCCTTGTTCTCACTCGCCGACAGGCAGCTCTGCGGCAGGTCCTGGACGCTAGAGCCGTCGCCGCCCACGGCCGCCACCACGGTGTAGCCGGCCAGGTAGGCGGGGCAGCTCTCGCCCGTCACCAGCTCCCGCCAGAGTGCCACCTGGACCTCCACCCAGTCCTGAAGCAGCGCGCCCTGCTCGGCCGAGAAGAACCCGCCGCACACCTTGACCAGGTCGTCCTCGCAGGCGGTCAGCGCGAAGTCGGAGGCGATGGTGGCGCCGGCATTATCGGCTGCTGCTGCGAGGTCGTCACTGATGACGGCAGCATACTGGGCGCACTGGTCGGCTGTGAGGGCGTAGGAGCCCGTGACCTCGGGCCGGGGGATGAGGGCGAGGTACACGCAGGCTTTGCAGCGGGGCGGCGGGCTGGGGGGAGGGGGAGAGGGAGGGGGAGGAGAAGGGGGAGGGGGAGAGGGGCGGAGGCGGCGAAGGGGGAGGGGGAGAGGGAGGCGGCGGCGACGGGGGAGGGGGAGAGGGAGGCGGCGGGCTGGGCACGTTGGCCTGGGACAGCGGGCAGCAGTCGTTCTTGCTGTCGAACAGAGCCGCAGTGCACACGCCGGCGGGCATGCCGGCCGGGGGCACGCACAGCTCCTCCAGGGAGGTGCAGCCCTTGCCGTTCTTGTTCAGGCCCACAGTGATGCAGACCTGGGCGCCGTCGTTGCCCAGACCCAGACCCAGCTGCGTCAGCACCAGGGTCGTGGAGCCCACGGGGCCGTCCTGCGCCTTGTTGATGGCCGGCGCGACCTTGGTGGGCACGCCGTTGATGGTCGCCTTGAGCGAGGGAGAGAACACGGCGCACGCGCTGTTCACGTTGAACTGGGGGAGGGAAACAAAAGGGGATGGGGGCAGGGAGGGCCGAGTGAGGTGGATGGCAGGGCAACCCGGGAGCAAAAGCGCGGGGACAGGGCACCCCGCGCGCCAGGGGTTACTGGACACGCACGCACGCGCCTCCCGCGCTTCCTGTCAGTCATCCAGACCTTCCCGGAAACCCCTGCAACCTCGTGTCAACCAGTTGGCAACTGTCGCCCTCACCTCAATCTTCTTGAGGTCAGCCTTGCAGCACTTGTGGGTGCAGCCAGCCGGCACCTTGGCACTGAGCGTGAAGCAGTAGGTGCCCGCGCCCATCGACTTGACGGTCGGCGACAGCCGGTACGCCGACGGCGTCTTGGTGCATTGGCAGTAGGGGAAGCTGGGGTAGAGTCCCGTCTGCTGAGCGCTGACGCTGACCGCCCTGTAGGGGGGGGGGGCGATGCGAGGCGGCAGTGTCGGGGAGCAGGTGTGACCTTCCGCGTGGCCATGCCGACTTGTGGGAGTCACGGTGCCAGTCGCAAAGCCGTAACCAACATCAAGTCGATGTTATGGATGTTAAGCCCCATTTCAACAGCGTGATCGTAAATTCGTCTTCACAGGCGGCATTGGTGTGCGCTAATTATAACGCGTGCAACCTGAGTAGGACGCCATGGCGCAAGGTAAAATGCTTATGCAAGCAAGCAATCCATTCTAGGTCGGCATCTTCGTGCGTGCCAAGGGCGACTACTCTGGCGACTCACAATAACGTGGCGGCCAACGCAGCGAAAACTAATTGCCGATAAAGTTGCATTCTATTTAGTCATTATATTGTGATTCACTGTCCCCTCCTCACCCGCCCACCCCGCTGCAGGTACGACTTTGGACCGGGAGTGCGTGCGCCCTCGCTTGCCGCTCCGTGACAATCGCGAAAGAGGGCCGCTCAAGAAGCATAGAAATTGAGAGATTATAAGGTGCAGGCGATGAAAGTCGCTGCAACTCTGCGTTGCAGCGCACGGGCAGCGTCGGGCGCTCTGGCACGCACCCTTGCGGTCCCGGACCTCTAACCGCCTTTCCCCTCCACTTGCTTGCCTGTCGCCCGGCTTTGCTGGAGGCGAAATGCTTGAAGTCCCCCTAACGCCAGGGCTTACGTAGCAGCATCACGTATGAATTGTGCTTCCGATGTGAACACGGCGCACGGCAAGTCCACGCGCGTTAGGTGCCATGAGTGCCGGGGTCAGCAGGGACCAGCGAATACGGCACATCTTCCTCTCAACACTGTCAAGTCTTGACACATGCATGGGCTGCTGTGCCTACCGCACACCAGGGGAGGGGGCATCACCGGGCATCCCTTGCTTGACACGCTTCAACGCTTGCACACACCTGCGCCACACGGTACAGTTACCCGGCTCGCCCAGCCATGATTCTGCCTTTGCCCTTCCCGCAATGGACCACGCTGAGCTACGTCTCTTCCCTTGCCTTGCCCTGCCCTGTACTGGCACACGGCCGTGCGCCCCGCCTATGGAGCGACACGCCTCGCACATGCTCGCACTATCAGGTGGCACACTGTACGCCTGGACAATGCCGCCGGCCCCAGCTTCGTCTTTCTGACCTCAGCCTCGCGCCAAGCCTTGCTCATCGGTGCCTGTATCCGTGACCAGCCCGTCGGAGGACGCGCCTTGATGTGTGGCACGGTGTGCCTTAGGGGGGATGTCTGGTGTGTATCGAACAGCGTAGTGTAGCGGCGCTTTCCAATGACTCCGAGTCTACCAGTCGGTTATGAAAGGCTTGCTGGATCGCGAGACCCGTTGCGACAGACTTGGGAGTGCAATTTGCGCGGGCATTTTTGCTCTTCACTGAGAGCTGTGCAGAGCTGCGCACCTTGTATATATATATAGAGGATCACAGCGGGCATTGCATAGACCGCTGGACTAAACTGGAAGCAAGCGTGCGCACACTGCACCACTTCAGTCGGCCAGCCTTTGCAGCTCCCAGAAAGAGGTTTATTGGCGCAATGCCATACAAAGGTCCGCTTCTGCAATTTTGCTTCTAACCCTAAGTCGCGCGTTTGCGTGCCGAGAATGTAATGTTTGGTCCTTGAACCCGCTCCGCTGGCGATCCAATGTATTTGAAAATGTGTTACCAAGTGTGGCAGTGTAATTGGAGCGTGGCACAGTAACGCCGGCGCCCGAGCGCCCGAGCAACGCTGTTGCCAATGCGGGTGTACGGGGCTCCGGCGGGCGGGCGCCCGGCGCGCCCGAATAAAAGCCCGACAGGCCCACGACTCTGGCATAACATTTCGGTCGAGATCCGCGAACCATGCGGCTCACCGGTGCAGCAGTGCTGGCCATCCTGGCCCTGTAAGTTCAGATTGAATAGCTTCGGCGCGCTGTCTTTAGGTGGCGCATTTTAGGCCCTGTGATAAGTCACAAGATAGGTAGCTGTTTATATTGTGCTGCGTTCCGCCATGTAACGGCGACTTACTTGACTCTCCTCGGAATCTCGCGGCGGTTTTCCATAGAATTCCAGTGTGATCTTGAGGCAATCAGCTGCTACAATGGCACGCATTAAAACTGCCACAGAATGGATGGTCGACGCGCAACTTCCTTACCCCGACGGGTTGCGCTTTGCGTCGGTTGCTGAACCGTCATGTGCCCGCCTTCGCGCGCCTTCCCACGTTCTGCGCAGGGCCATCGGCGCGAGTGCTCAGCAGACGGGACTCTACCCCAGCTTCCCCTACTGCCAATGCACCAAGACGCCGTCGGCGTACCGGCTGTCGCCGACCGTCAAGTCGATGGGTGCGGGCACCTACTGCTTCACGCTCAGTGCCAAGGTGCCGGCTGGCTGCACCCACAAGTGCTGCAAGGCTGACCTCAAGAAGATTGAGGTGAGGGCGACAGTTGCCAACTGGTTGACACGAGGTTGCAGGGGTTGCCGGGAAGGTCTGGATGACTGACAGGAAGCGCGGGAGGCGCGTGCGTGCGTGTCCAGTAACCCCTGGCGCGCGGGGTGCCCTGTCCCCGCGCTTTTGCTCCCGCGTTGCCCTGCCATCCACCTCACTCGGCCCTCCCTGCCCCCATCCCCTTTTGTTTCCCTCCCCCAGTTCAACGTGAACGGCGCGTGCGACGTGTTCTCTCCCTCGCTCAAGGCGACCATCAACGGCGTGCCCACCAAGGTCGCGCCGGCCATCAACAAGGCGCAGGACGGCCCCGTGGGCTCCACGACCCTGGTGCTGACGCAGCTGGGTCTGGGTCTGGGCAACGACGGCGCCCAGGTCTGCATCACTCTGGGCCTGAACAAGAACGGCAAGGGCTGCACCTCCCTGGAGGAGCTGTGCGTGCCCCCGGCCGGCATGCCCGCCGGCGTGTGCACTGCGGCTCTGTTCGACAGCCAGAACGACTGCTGCCCGCTGTCCCAAGCCAACGTGCCCAGCCCGCCGCCTCCTTCTCCCCCTCCCCCGTCGCCTCCTCCTCCCTCTCCTCCTCCCCCCTCCCCGCCTCCCCCCTCTCCCCCTCCTCCCTCTCCTCCTCCTCCCTCTCCCCCTCCCCCCAGCCCTCCCCCGCCGTCGCCTCCTCCTCCCTCCCCCCCGCCTCCCAGCCCGCCCCCTCCGTCGCCTCCTCCTCCCCCTCCTCCCTCGCCTCCCCCTCCCCCTCCTCCCTCGCCTCCCCCTCCCCCTCCTCCCTCCCCGCCCCCTCCCAGCCCTCCCCCTCCTTCCCCTCCGCCCCCCAGCCCCCCTCCTCCCTCCCCGCCTCCTCCCCCTCCCCCCAGCCCCCCTCCTCCCTCCCCCCCTCCCCCGTCGCCTCCCCCTCCTCCTCCTCCCTCGCCTCCCCCTCCCCCTCCTCCCTCGCCTCCCCCTCCCCCTCCTCCCTCGCCGCCCCCTCCCAGCCCTCCCCCTCCTTCCCCTCCCCCTCCTAGCCCCCCTCCCCCCAGCCCGCCTCCCCCTCCCCCTCCCTCCCCTCCCCCTCCTCCCCCTCCCTCGCCGCCTCCCCCTCCTCCCCCCAGCCCTCCCCCTCCCTCTCCCCCGCCTCCCTCCCCCCCTCCCCCCAGCCCCCCGCCTCCCTCTCCTCCCCCTCCCTCTCCCCCTCCCCCCAGCCCGCCTCCCCGCTGCGAGGTGTGCGCCTACATTGCCCTGGTCGACCCCGAGAACGACGC
Organism: Chlamydomonas incerta; assembly: GCA_016834605.1. NCBI lineage: Eukaryota > Viridiplantae > Chlorophyta > Chlorophyceae > Chlamydomonadales > Chlamydomonadaceae > Chlamydomonas > Chlamydomonas incerta. The sequence goes on from JAEHOC010000010.1 coordinate 807,370, forward strand.
CCCCTTCCCCTACGCCTTCAGCGCTGACGAGTGCGACGCCTACGCCCAGACCCTGATTGACGACATCACCGCCCAGGCGGGAGACGCCGGCGCCACCATTGTGACGCCCTTTGCCAAGGTGGACTGCCAGGCGCGTCTGGTCAAGGTGTGCGGCGAGTTCTTCTCGGACGAGGAGGGCGCGCTCATCCAGGACTGGATCAGCGAGCAGGTGGCGGTGTGGAACGACATGGTGAGCGAGCTGGCTGGGCGCGGTGTCGGGGAAAGGGGCGGGGAAGGGGAAGGGCGGCAGGGACTGCGCGGGGCGGGTTTGCGTCATCAGGGGCGGCTGGGACAGGGGCTGGGCGGCAAGCGGGCCAGCGGGCTGCGCGGTCTGGGGGTCTGGGGCCGACCTACAAGCGGGAGCAGGAGGGCACGTCCGCCCGGGGGCCACGCTGCGGGCGGGGCGGGCATGCAAAGCTTTAGCTGAGGCTGGTCACGGAGCACGGCCTGGTTGCCATGAACCCCACCCTTTACCCTCCAAGTCAACCGCCACCCCTCGCCCTGCAGGTCACCGGCGGCCAGTGCCCCGCCTACCTGAGCGGCTACAGCGTGGTGACCGCGGTGGGCGGCGACGGCAGCGACGTCAACAGCCTGCCCATGTCCTGCCTGAACGCCTTCAAGTCGACCGGCTGCGCGCCCGAGACGGTGGACTTCCCCAAGTGCCAGTGCACCACCAAGGCCTTCTCCACGCCCTTCGCCGTCAAGCCCGTCATGTCGGAGATGGCGGGCCCCTCCAAGGACACCACCAGCTACTGCTTTGAGCTGACGATCGTGGCTCCCTCGAACCCCGGCTCCGCCTGCGGCAAGACCAGCACCGTCAACAAGGCCGAGTTCTACGCCGACGACACCAAGCGCCGCCAGATCAAGTCCATCGGCATCAAGCCCGCGGGCGCCGCCGGCTACAAGTGGGTGGCGCCCAGCTGGGGCTCGGTGGGCGACCAGACGCTCAAGGTGACGCTGGGCTGGACCAAGGCGCAGTCCGAGGGCGGCCGCATCTGCCTGGAGCTCTACAGCACCACCACCCTGAACGACTTCTGCATGGGCACGGCCGCGGACACGTGCTGGTGGGTGAAAGGGCGGCGGCGGGGGCGTGTCGGGGGGGGGGGAGAGCGCAGCAGCAGCGGGCGCTGTGCGTGGCTTGTTGCCGAGCTGCGGGCCTGCGGCGTTGTGGGCGGGGCGGCTGGGGGCTTGATGAGCTTGATTGGTGCCAGGGGTGCAGCGGCCGGTAGGCGGCACTGCCTTGCGCACTGCCAGCGGCAATGGTGACCGCCCATACGTTGCCCTCAGAACGGCCTTGCCTAACCGTGCCGGCCCCTCCACCCCTCGCGCCTCGCAGGCTGAACCTGTTCGACACCACCCGCAACTGCTGCCCCCTGTACACCTCCTCTCTGGTGGAGTAAGCGTGTGTGGTGGACGCAGCAGCCGCTGTGGACGCTCATCAAGCACCTGGCACCTCGCATATTGCAGCGGCCCAGCCGCTGCGCGCTAGCGGCGTGAGCGATTCAACAGGTCGGCGGAAAAAAAGCGCTGCTAGTCGTGCGCTGTGCGGTGGTTTGACGGCCGGGTGGTGCTGCCAGCTAATTCTTGGGCGTCTTGCATTGAGCCCGTCATGCGCACCAGGTTGCTAATGCAGCAGCCAGCCTGGCATAGCCGATTCTTGCAGGATGCGGCGTTTTGACTTTAATGACCTAAGGGGACTAACTGTGTAGGCCGCAATTGTAGGCGGTGGGGTGGATGGCGGGGCGGGAAGGTGGTAGTATGGCTGCTTGACAATGGTAGGTGCCGGCATTTTCGGCTACACAACTGTGATTCGGTCGATTTAAGTAATTGCTGCAGTAGTGACACAGCGGTATGCACGTGTCCTTGATGATGTGAATGGCTTCTTCCTCTGGTACTGACGCATGGGCCTACATCCATGTTCGCTTCTCTCCGGACTTCTTCTTTCCACTTTGATGTAACGTGTTGGGCAGTGGATTGCCTGCGGCTCAATTCATGCACCAGCGGCGGTCCAGTGCTGCCGCCAGCTACGCTCCACCTTGGCTCATTGATGGAAGTCCGGCAATTACAGGATCTACTGGAACCCAGTCGGGAAGACCTGTACCTCGTCAGCCACCTTCGCACACACCACTGCCTCACCGGATGGGCTCCAGCGAGTTGTCAAAAGGGGGCGACGGACACGGACACACGGAGCGTGGGCGCGGCCGGTGCAGCTGTGCCGGCAACAAGGGCAGACAGACATATTGGTATATTCCCCAAATGACATGATAGACATGAACTGATGAACACGCCACATGCCACACGCGGGGTGCACACCCAAACGGCTAGCATTGAGCGGCGGCAGCAGAGGCCGCGGCAGGGGGCGCTGCTGGTGCTGCCGCGGCGGCTGGTGTGCAGCAGGGCGGCGGCACATACTTGCCGTCTGGCTATGTCCGTCCACAAGGGGAGGCGGCACGGGGAGGCGGCTTTGCTGGCCGATAGCCCCGACACACCCGCTACCTGACCCCCATGTAGTCACAAACGCATTGGGCGATTGCTGCCCTGTCGCTGGACGGCGGCACTCCGTGCGGGTGGGGCGCGGGGCGTGTGGCGGGGCGTGTGGCGCCTGGATGAGGGGGTGTCACGCGCCACGGCGTTACCGGACCCGGCAAGGGACGGGTGTCGAAGACAGCGTGGGGACGAAAGGGCGTACGTTCAGTTTCAGGGTTACGGCGGGGGAAACCGTGCCGCAGGGCGGTAACGGAGGAATAGGTGGCGCGCTCCACGCGCCTGTGCATTTTATGAGTTGTTGTGCAACACTGTTTCGGTTTGAGAGTGCGTCACGACGTGAGCGCCTGCCTACGCAGATGTGCGTTGGCTGTGTCTGTCAGCGTGTGCACTTTGCCTGATTACGCGCACAAGCGCGCCTCACGCATGCATAATCATTGTGATGTCGTCTTTCTGCTGAGCTGAGGTGGGAGCGTTGGCACGCGTGGTAGCAAACTTGCCATGGGCGTGTGCCCCTGCAGTACAGCTGGAGCGGCGTCTTAAGCGCTTGGCACGAACGCAAGCCCCGTCTTGCTTCGTGCTCACATATACAGCCTGTGTGTGCTGCATTTCTATTGCAAGACCAACGCAAACCCTAAGCAAACTAGTGCAAGAGCGCCTGCTGGCGCTTGTCTCCGGTGCGTGTGCTGTAACACGCAAGTCTACCAACTGTGTTGCTTCTCTCGCTCCACGCCTGCTACGAGGACAGCAGTCGTGTGAATCCCAGCACGAAGCAAGACCGCGGAGCCCAAGGCTTCGCGCGTCCTCGCAGTTTTTCGAGTCCGCATTCGCCCATCATCCCCCGCTATCGCCCGTCTACGCCTTCGCGAGACCTTGCTCGCTTCAAGTAAGACAGGGTTCCAATATAGCTGGAGTTTGGGGTCCGTCCCCACGTTCGCGGGCTCCGTGCTCTGAAGTGTCCGGGCTGTCGACATCGACTCTCCACTTTAGGCCAGCTCGTGGATTTTACTTGGGCAATTTGTCGCAACATCATCTGTCTACTATCGTCTTCAACAAGCATCAGAGCAGCGGCACGGAAACACCTTCTCGCAGCAGACTTGACTGGCCATCTTGCTTTTCTGCGCTAAGAGTTTCTCTCGCTCTCTTCTCTGTGCCCGTTTGAGCTTGCAGTGAGCAACCGTCATCAGCGCGACCTCGCTGGCAACTCGAGTCGCAACAACCGTCGCAATCCATTCACGTATCGTCGTCATCGTCGTCTTCGCGTGTTGAGGAGCTGCTCACCAACTCGCTGGACACCCTTATCGCTCGTGAGCAGCCGGCCGGACCGGCCGAGCGTCGTCCACGTACCGCCGTGCCGCCGTGCCGCCGTGCCCGCTCCCGCAGCCCCATTCCGCCTCCGCCTCCCCGCGCCGGTGCGCCCCTGCAGCGGTACGGCGTGCCCGCCAACGTACTTGCCCGTGAGCCGTTGGCTGACAACCCCGACAACTACCAACGCGCTCTGGTGTCGCCCTCGTACGACGACTGCACCACGTGGCGCGCCCCCGTCAAGGTCGAGCGCATCTACGGCTGCCTGGTGCACGGCAAGTTCGCCACGCACTCCTCCTCCGACTGCCGCGTGCTCCGCGCCGTTCGGGACAACTACGAGGAGCAGGCCTGCCCAGGTGTCCGGCACCCCGGTTCGTACCCCCTCTTCCGCCCTCGCTCCCCCGCCCGCCACGCCGCCGACTAAGCGGAGTCCTTCCTCAGGCACCGCGGCTCCTTCATTGCGTGACAGTGCGTCACGGAGCCAGTAAGTCTTGCGTGTGGGCTGGTCTGGAGGCAGCAACGTCGGGCAACGTGATCTATTAAGGGGGCTACGGCTACGGGCTACGCCTGCGTCATCCCCAGCTTCAGCAGCGTGTTATTACTTGGGCTTCAGTCTTTGGTATCTGGTGTTTATTCCTGCATCGTCTTGTCAGCAGATCATTGTGCAGTAAGCGCTCGTAGCCTACGCCACTCTGCTCTTGGTTGGCAGCTTCCAGCAGCGCATTTCATCTGCCTTGTTGCCCGCTAGGGGCCCCAGCATTGTCAACTGGCACAGAACAACTCACGGTTGCCTCTGCCCATCCTCTCGCCCGTTCTATCTGAGCGTGAGACAGAGGCGCCGTTACCTGGAGCCAACCGTACGACCCGCTCCGGCAGAATCTACAACAGCGGCTCAGCGCCTTCCAACAAGGTGAACAGCCTCATCACCAAGAGCGCCACGGCCGTCATCTACTCCCTGGACCCTACTGAGCCGGTGTACTACAAGCCTGAGCCGCCCAAGCGCACGGGCAAGCGCAAGAAGCCCACGCCTCCACGTCCGGAGCGCGTCTCCGGCTTCAAGCGCAGCTGGCGTGGCGTCATCACCTTCGTGCTTCTCGTCACCGCGCTGCTCTCCATGGCAGCGGGGGTGGGCGCCACCGGTGCGGCAGCTAGTGGTCTGGCGGGCATTGAGGCTATGCAGCAGCTGGAGGCCGTTGGCGCAGCCCTGCACGCCGCGCCGCCGCTGATGCGCGCCCGCTGGCATCACAACCTGGACCCCGACATCTGCTTTTCAGCCGACGGCTTCCATGGCATATCCGGCGTCCTGGCCAGCGTCGAGTCCTTCTCCTTTGACGGCAAGATGGCTGCGGCAGCGTGTGAACGGTATGAGAAGGATAAGGAGGGCGGCTGGGTATGGGGGCATGCAGTCGGCATGTCGCCTGAAGTCATGGCCCAGTTGCAACAAACCGTCCGCGACCGCAAGTCTGCTGCCTTCGCCTACAGCATGGAGGAGTTACCTGGCTACTGTGGCGAACTTGGTGCGTTTCGGCTTGATTTAACTACTGATGGCAACGTCATACAGTCGGCCCGCCGGTACAGCCCCAAGGAGCAGGAGATTATTCGCTCCAAAACTGATGAACTGCTTAAGCCGGGTATCTGCAAGGAGTGGACTGGCCCCACACGCGTCGCCGTCAACCCCGTTATCGCCGCCAAACGTGATGAGTCTACAGGCCTCTGGACCGCAGCGCGCATGGCTCAGGACTACCGCTCTGTCAACAAGGTCACCGCGCCGGACAAGTACGGCCTACATCGACCTGAGGAGATTTTTCAACGCGTCGGCAAGGCGAGATTTTTCAGTAAGCTGGATATGCGGCAGGGATTTCTGCAAATTCCAATAGCTGAGGAGGACCAGGGCAAAACCGCGTTTTGGTGTGGCAACCGGCTCATCGCATACACCCGCATGCCGTATGGGCTCAAAAATGCGTCTGCGGCGTTCCAGCGGCGCATGGATCATGAGTTACGACGTGCTGGCGTGGATCATTGGGCCGTTTCGTTTATTGACGACGTTCTTATCGCCACCGAGACCGCAGAAGAGCATGTACTAGCCGTTGCCAAGGTTTTGGACGCATTGTCAGCGTGTGGGCTCCGTGCGCATCCTGACAAGTCAATCTTCGGCGCTGACGTGATAGAATACCTTGGTCATAACCTGTCTACCTTCGGCATATCCCCGCATCACGCCAAGGTCTCCGCCATCCTGGCTCTCACATCCCCGAAGAACGTGTCCGAGCTACGCACGCAACTTGGTTTCATCAACTACTATAGGTGTTATATCCCGCGCATGAGCGAACTGGCGTCTCCCCTCAACGACCTGCTTAAGGCCGGCGTGCCCTGGCGCTGGGGCATCGAGCAGGAGGAGGCACACCGCGCCATCAAGGAGGTGTTTACACAGCCGAACGTGGTGTTAAAACGCATTGATTACAGCCGGCAGCTTATTCTCCACACTGACTTTTCGAATAAGGGCATCGCCGCCGTGCTGGGACAGCTTGACGACAACGGCCAGGAGTATATGTGCGCGTGCATCAGTCGCTCTCTCAACAAGCATGAGGCCAATTATAGCTCCTACAAGGGTGAAATGCTGGCCGTTGTGTGGGCAGTAAAAATGCTACGCCATCATCTCATTGGATCCGACACGCCGTTTAAGCTGGTTACCGACCACCAGCCGCTGCTTTATTTAATGAGTTCGGAGGGCCTCACCGGCCAGTATGCGCGTTTCGCTCTGGTTCTTCAGGAGTATAACTTTACCATCGAGCATCGCCCTGGAATCAAGCATCAGAATGCCGACGGCCTCTCCCGCAACCCCATAGCCAGCAGCGCCGACGGCTCTGGCGCCCGCCTGGATGAAGATGACGACGGGTTTGACGCACGGCCCCTACCAGCCAACGCTACCAGCGCTCTTGCATCGAGCGCCGCGTCATGTCAGGTCCTGCATGCGGCACTCAACGCCTCAGCTCCTGTGGCGCCCTTTGCCTCCGACTTCCTGCCCTCGTCCGAGGAGGCAGCCTTTGGTTGGAATGGTTGGGGATTCGAGAGTGCGTGCCCGCAGCCAGATGACGACCCCGACTTGGAGGCCAAGGTGGTGCGAGAACTGTTGCGTGCATCGGCCATTGAGTGGAGAGCCACGCGGAAGCGGCGCCTTCAGTCAGCTGGTGCGCCGTCTGTGCCGCCCGTGCCGTCAGCTGCAGCCGTCAACGCGTCAAACTGGTACGACAACGCGTATCGTCATGGCATCACCTTGTTCGAACCTCTGGGCGGCCTGGCGCCCGGTCTTCACGCCTGCCTGCTAAACGGCATCCCCGTCAAGCGTTACTACAGCTGCGAGCCCAGTCGTGACGCCCGACAAGCCCTGCTCCAGCGCCTCCCCCGCCTGACTGACCAGCAGCCATCAACGTTTCCTGCGTCTGCCTGGGCTGACACCTTCATCACGGTACCGCAGCTAGCAGCCGAAATCACCGAGCACCATCTGCAACTCATTGGCAAGGGCAGCGAGCCCGTCCTGATCTGCGCTTACTGGAGCTCCGGTGACGTCGCGGCGCAAGCGGTGGCAGTGCGCATTGTGCAGTTGGCGCAGAGCGTGCTGGGGCACGACCGCGTCATGTTCTGCTGCGGCGCCAGCGTGGGCACCGGGCCTGCGCCAGCTCAGGAGCAACGGCAGTCTGACAGCATTGCACGTGAGGCGTGGGGTAAGCCGGTGGTGGCTGACTCGGCACGGTTTGGCTCGGGTTTTCACCAGCTGTATCGCACCTGGACCAGCCTCGCCCCGGACAACACGCTGCATGAGATGACGGATGCTGCGACGCGCCCTGCCGCCGCCGGCGACGCCCAAGCCTCCCTCGGCCCAGGCCGCACCGTGCCCATCACCCGCAAGCTTCTCCGTCCACCGCTGTACCCCTGCGACATTGAGGGCCGTCCCGCTAAGGCGCTAATGGCGGGCACCATCGCCGCAACTCTGGAGTCTGAGCAGCCTACCTGCGCCTGCCCCATCTTGGACGCCTCCCTCGGGCGCTACACCGCGCCGTCTGCTGCTGAGTGTGAGTCGTTACTGGGCTTCAAGGGCGGTGTGACGGATGTGCCGGGCTGGTCTGAACAGCGGCGCAAGGCACTGCTAGTGCGAGCTACTGACATCAACTACCTGGCCAGCACCATCGCCATTGGCCGTGCCCTCGCTGATGACCTGGTCTCAGTTATTCCTCGCCAGGCCCCCGTTGCTCTCGTGACAGCAATCGACTCGCCACGCCCAAGCCTCGCCGGCGTGTTTGCTAATAAACCCCTCAACGTCAGCACCGCCGTCTCGTCGGTCGTCCTTGCCACTGCCTCCGCGGAGCCTGAGGGCCTTACCCCTGCCGACAGCGACGCATGGTCGGATGAGCCTATGATCAACTTCCTACGTTCCCGTCAACTGCCCAGCAACATCTCAGACGCAGAAGCACGGCGCATCAAGAGGCGCGCCGTGCGTTACCGTTGGCAAGGCAATCAGCTCGTCATCGTGGGCTTGGATGGGCGCAGCCGCGTGGTGCCTCGCCCCGCGGAGCGTGGTGAGCTGGTGCGCAAGATGCACGAGCAGAGTGGTCATTGGGGCGTCCGCCGCACTTGCGCTCTGCTGCTACATTCATTCTGGTGGCGTGGAATCAAGGAGGACGTAGCCAACACCGTCAAGCACTGCACCGCCTGTGACCGCGTCAAAGCCAGCTTCACCTCGCATCCCGCCGAGCTGAACCCCTTGCCGATTGGCGGCCTGTTCTACCGCTGGGGCGCTGACCTGTGCGGGCCCTTCACCGAGACAGAGCATGGCAACCAGTACGTCATGGTGTGTGTGGAGCATTTCAGCAAGTTCGTGGTGCTCATCCCGCTGCCGTCCAAGACCGCCGACAACACCGCCTTCGCCTTCCGTCAACACGTTTTGGGTGTGTACGGCGCCTGCGCTGAAGTGTGCACCGACCAGGGCGGCGAGTGGAAGGGCGCCTTCGCCTCTCTGCTAATGGAGTCGCTTATCGACCACCGCCAGACATCAGCCAACCATCCCCAAGCCAACGGCCTGAGTGAGCGCGCCGTTCAGACCTGCAAGCGTGCGCTTGCCAAGCTGGCGCACAGCAACGCGGGCCTCAAGAACTGGGACACGCAGCTTCCCGCAGTCGCACTTGGCTACAACTGCTCCGTCCAGAACTCAACCAAGCTCTGCCCCTACACCATCATCTACGCCACCGACCCGGTAATCCCACCTGCGGTGAAGCCACGGTTCGAGGGTGAGATCGACCTAGATGATCCGGAAGCAGCGGCTCGCGCCGTCATGGTGCGTGCCGCAGCTGTGCGCAAGAACATGGTCATCGCCGGCAACAACCTTGCCACTGCCCAGCACCGTGACCGCCTGCGCTACGCACGCCTGCGTGGAGGCGGCCTCGACCCCAAGGTTCGCAAGTTTGACGTCGGTGACTACGTGTACTACCGCAACACCACCGCGCGCACCAGCCTGGACGCCGCCGCTCGCCCCGAGATTCTGCGCGTGTCCGAGATTCGTCCGTCTGGCGTAGTTGAGCTTGAGGGCCGCTGCGGCACCAAGATCACAGCACACGTCACGCATGTCGCCCCCTGCCACCTGCCCATCTCCGACCAAGAAATCGACCCACGCCTGGCACGTCCGTCTGCCACGCTCGCCTGCGAGGTGTGCAAAATGCCCGACAACGAGGAGTGGATGCTGCTGTGCGACGCATGCGGCAACGGCTGGCACACGTTCTGTCTCAGCCCGCCGCTGGAGTCCATTCCCGAGGGCACTTGGATCTGTCCGCCATGCGTCAACTCCGGCGTCACCGTCCAGGCCCTGCAGCAGAAGGCCGTACAGCGTCGTGAGCAGGGTCGGCCGCCCCCGCACCTCAAGCATCTGCAAGGAGCGTTCGCCATGCGTGAGTCCAAGGGCCGCCGCACCCGCACAGCCGCGGGTGCTGGCGTGGTCAGCTACGCCGGTCAGCGGCGGCGTGTGCATCACTTCCTGATTGAGTATCCTGATGGCACCAGTGAAATCGTCGGCCTACCTCAGCTTCGGCCCCGCCTTGTCCCACCTGAGAAGGTGGCCCGCGCTGCAGCCACCACAGCCGACACCTCCGTGCCTCCCGACATCACCACCATCGACGGCGCCCGCGCTGCCCTGCAGCAAGTCATGCCCGGAGCGCACGGCACCGCCAAGTCTGAGCAGCTAGCCAACAGCGCACGCCTCGGCAGCGCCGGTCAGCACCGGTCAACAACGTCCGAGCTGCAGCACCTTGCTTCTTTCATCGACCTCGGCATGGCAGTCAGCGTCTACGCACCGTGGGGTGTGTCGCCCGGCACGGCAGCGTGGATCCGTCAGCAAGGCTGCCGCCTGCGTCGTGGAGAGCCGAGCAGCGGGCCTGGAGCAGCGTCAGCGTCGGCATTCAAGGAAGCGTCTGAAAAGGGTGTGGATATGGGAGTTGTGTGGATTGAGTGCATTGCCCCGGTTCTAGACGTGAGCATTGAGCATGCCGTGCGCCACGCGCGGGATGCCGTGATAGCCTGGGCACCACTAGAGTATGTCAACACGGCTGACCCGGCCCGCCTGGCTTGGCTGCGCGCGCGTAGCGAGGAAGGCAAGCTGATGGTCATCGCCGGGGCCACGTGTGTTTGGATCGTTTACTTTGCGGCGGGGAAAAGGCGTCACGGTTTTGTGCGCGCAGACCTGCCCAGCACACTACTGGTGTGATTGCATGTCGTTTGTCATTTGTTCGCATGAGCACGCCACGCCCAGGCCCGGCAGAGGCTAGCAAGCATCAACTTGCGTCATATCCCGCGCGGCTCGACCAAGGGGCATACAAGCAACTCGCAAAGCATTTCATCCCGCCACGTACACGAACGTCAGGCCCCTGAGCTCCTCCCGCGTCCTCTGATTGCGTCGGGAGGGCCTGCAAGTGTTGGTGTGACTCTGCGGCAGTGTGAGCATGTGTGAGCAGGCCCGCACACGGGTGGACATCTAGCTGTCTGTTGCTTTATGCGTGCGTGAAGTTGATTTGCTGCATTTTTGTTTGCATAAGCCGCGCAGTGTGCCCACCTGTCTACCAGACCACGGCTGATTACCACGCCGCGGCTGGGGGGGGGAGTCGTGCGTAGGCACACCATAGAGCCGTCAGCCCTCGTCAGCGCGTGACAGCTGTCACGCGCCACGGCGTTACCGGACCCGGCAAGGGACGGGTGTCGAAGACAGCGTGGGGACGAAAGGGCGTACGTTCAGTTTCAGGGTTACGGCGGGGGAAACCGTGCCGCAGGGCGGTAACGGAGGAATAGGTGGCGCGCTCCACGCGCCTGTGCATTTTATGAGTTGTTGTGCAACACTGTTTCGGTTTGAGAGTGCGTCACGACGTGAGCGCCTGCCTACGCAGATGTGCGTTGGCTGTGTCTGTCAGCGTGTGCACTTTGCCTGATTACGCGCACAAGCGCGCCTCACGCATGCATAATCATTGTGATGTCGTCTTTCTGCTGAGCTGAGGTGGGAGCGTTGGCACGCGTGGTAGCAAACTTGCCATGGGCGTGTGCCCCTGCAGTACAGCTGGAGCGGCGTCTTAAGCGCTTGGCACGAACGCAAGCCCCGTCTTGCTTCGTGCTCACATATACAGCCTGTGTGTGCTGCATTTCTATTGCAAGACCAACGCAAACCCTAAGCAAACTAGTGCAAGAGCGCCTGCTGGCGCTTGTCTCCGGTGCGTGTGCTGTAACACGCAAGTCTACCAACTGTGTTGCTTCTCTCGCTCCACGCCTGCTACGAGGACAGCAGTCGTGTGAATCCCATGCACACCATAGAGCCGTCAGCCCTCGTCAGCGCGTGACAGGGGGGGGCGGCCGGGCGGGGCTGAGGCAGGCTGAGGAACCCGTTAACCCTGAGACCAGGAGAAGATGGAAAGGAAAAATAGATATTCCTTTATTCTGGGACAGCTCCAACTAACCCCCAACGGGAGGCCGAATCCGGACGGTTGCCGGTCGCAACCGCCGAGTTGTACACCCCGAACCCCTGACCCTGTCAGTCCTTTCAAGCAGGTGTCCTCGCACCAAGGCCAGTGGAGTCTTTCTGGCTTCGAGCCAAAACCAAGGACGCCAGATGTCACATTTAAGCACTTGCACGCCATGCCACAGCTACCCGCAGCCCCCCCTGACTCCAGCCCCGCATCCCTACTGACTGCGTACACGGCCTATCTACGACAACCCACTCCTGCACTCACCCCTGGGTTCATTCAAGTCAAATCGTCCTCGTTGAAACACTGGTAACGCCAGGCACCTACACACCATGTTGGTAAAGTGGTGCCAACTTCCGTACAATCAAACACTGAACGCAAGAGGCGCTGGCCCGCCCCGCATGCTTTCTTCCCGGCTCCCCCATGATGGATGGCTACCCTCCCCCATCCCCGCGATGATTGCAACCACCCAGCCTTCACCCCGACAGTCCTCCTTGGCTAACGTACGCACCATGCAAGCGTATATGTCTACACCCCCAATGTGGCGATGCAGCACCTGACTGCACGAATGCTGTGCGTGTGTGCAGCCCCTCAAAGGGCACCCCATCCTAAAAGTTTACAATGCCTGAGCGCTTCCCTGCGAACGGTGTTTATCATATGTCACACTATGTCACTAGTTATTGCAAGCGTGGCATCGCCCGGGGTTCTCCTTCATCTTGCTTCACAATCAATAGACATTTAGTACATACGTAGACGCACACACACACATCCCCACACAATCGTTGACGTCATGCCGGCCGACCTCCATAAAAAACATGAAGTACCCCAAATGGCACACGATGGTCATATTGGCAGCTTCGCCTTTGAACCCTCCGCTTATCCGCAGCAGCAGTGCAGCACATCCGCCCCTCCCTCCTCCAGCCATGTGTTTGCAGCATACTCATGACATTCACACCTAAGCATATTCATTCACATTGCTGTGCCCTCAAATTGTCGTTGCTGGCGTGAGGTGTGCGCACCACACACATGCACACACGCTCGACATCCGCGTGACAATACGAATTGCAATTCATAAGGCCTACTGGCGCCTTTCGTTCCCTGCGTACTGACACGAGTACGGGCATGGGACGCGAGTCCTGACCACGCCGCGCTACTCTGCTCTGCCGGCCAGCCATTCGCCGACCACCACCACTTAAACCACCATCAGTGCATTCCACCTCGGGGGACACACGAGTGTACGCATTCAGATGAGCAATCAACCCCTACATCCCTGCAAGCATCCTCTCCCTCCTGCTGTGGGGCAGGCCTCCGCCTTCCCCAGTCTACAGCAGCCGCACGACAGCGGCACACCACAGCGAATCCAACCAACCGCCGCCTTTAAGGACCGACACCCTCCAGCATGCGCGTCCTACATCCGCCATCCATCCGCCGGTTTAAAGGCACACGCAGGGGCCGGAGCACCGCAGCCGCGCACCCCGCCGATGTATGCTTAGCCGGTTCTTAAGAACGGCGGGAGCAGCTGGGCCACTGGGAGTGCCACGGACAGCAACACCCAGTTCGCAACCATCGTGGCAACGAAAGACGCCGCCTCAATCGCGATGCAGCCCAGCCAGCCGCTGCGCACCCAAGCCGGCACCACACGACGCAGCCAGGCGGGGCAGCAGCGTGAGCCCAGGCCCTGTAGCAGCTCGGCCGCGCTGACCACCAGCTGGTGCACGCTGCAGTTCATCAGCGCACCAGCGAGGTGCATCGCCAGCAGGATGAGGGACGCGCCCTGCTCCGCACTGCACCCCAGAAAGCTCGACCACGCCGGCTGCATCGCCGCCTTCGTGCACGTGTTGCTGGTCAGGATCGCAAGCAGCACCCGCCACACCAGCGCTACGAAGTACCCTACGAAACCGCCTGTCGGGGACCGGCGCGGTCTGAGCGGCGCTGACGACAGGCAGACAGAGGGTGCTGGGAGGAAGGGCAAGCCGAGATGCTGCTGCTGCTGCTCTGCAACCTGCTGTGGCACGCGCCCCGAGTGTGCGTGTCAGCGCCTAGGACTGAATGCGGGCCCGCACTAACAGGCATGGTGGACGCTGCAGCTGAATCCTCCTCCTCCTCCTGCTGCTGCTGCTGCTGCTGTTGTTGCTGTTGCTGCTGCAAGCTGCCCTCGACACTTCCTGCTCCACGCACGTGCGACCACAGCGGTGCCAAGGAACCAAGCCAGCTGGCAGGCCACCACGAGGTATTGATGCCGGCCGACTTAATTGGCTGGGCGGATGACGGGGTGGTAGTGGGCGCGGGCCCTGTACGCGCACAGGCGGTGACGGTAGGGACGGTGCATGCGGGGTTCACATCGCAACCAGCTGACGCGACAGGGAAAGAAGTAAACGGAACCGCCACCGTGCTTGCGACCCGGCCCGCCACCTAATTTGGTTGAGCGCCATGTGCGTGCCTACTGCCGCCTGAAGCGCTGCACGCCTCAGGCACGAGCTCGCCCATCGCCAGTCACAGAACCGGGTCAATGCAAGGTTGCATGCTGCCCTGAGCAAGGTTTCCCGGATGGGACCTCCTGAATTCTGGATGGTGGGGCTGCCTCCCACTGAAGTGTCATTTTTCTGACGTCCCGGGCGCGTCACTGCGCCAAGCAGCCCCCACCAAGGTCAAGTCTGGGCTAGCATAAACAACTCACCAGCTCCAGTCACGCTCTCCCCGCCAAGACCAGCCACCAAGTCTGCATATGGAGCGGTCGGGAGCCACGAGTCGCATGTCAGAGTGTGCAAATGCTATGCGCGGAAACGCGCGTGCGGACGCTGCGAATGTCGGCAGGAGCTCTCCCGCATACCGCATTCGGCATACCGCATACCGCCAACGGCTTACCCATCCCCAGTCGCAGAGCCTTGCGAACTGCAGCTCGACGGATGCCTGCGGCCTGCAGCTCGGCGTCGTTGAGAGCGAACAAAGGTTCGCGCTTCGTCGGAGCCGAAAAACCTTCCACGTCTAGAACCGAGAAGCAATGCTCTTTCTCATCATCTTCTAGGTGTTCCAGGCCGTAGATGAAGTCCCGGAGGCCCCAATCCGTCGCCATGAGCGTTGGCTGCCTCGTTGCTGTCTGTGCTGCAGCCAGTTGTTGCAAATGGATGAAATGATGTTGTCTAGACCCCAACTCGGCGCAAATGTGGGATTAGATGTTTGATCAATCCTAAAAGCCTGCATGGGCGTCCACGCCTCGAGTGCCCCACGCACTCTATTTCTCGCCTGTTTCGCCCCACTCTGTTATATAGGACACCCACCTCGCGAAAGGGGCCGCAAATTGCCCGGCATGTTGACCGAAACACAGCTGCCCTCGGCAACATCGCGTGCGCACAGTCAGACGGTCTAGCCTCGTTAACGCATCTCCATAGCCGACCCGATCTAGCCATCTAAGCGCCGTACGGGTTGTACGGCTTGCGTGCCCTCGCCCATGGGCTGGTGGTATGAGTATCAGCAGCACGCGCACCGGCGCCCCCCTGGGCCGCAAGCACGTAGCTTAGACTGTGCTTGCATTCCGACGGCTGTTATCCTGGAGCACGCTTATACACCATTGATTGCTCACGCCAGCAGGTCCGCCGTGTCAGGGCAGGGAGCACGCAGTCCAAGATTTTGATGCAGGATACATCACTGAGTACGCCATTCGCCCGGCGCACGATGGGCTAGAATGAGCCTTGGTCGCAGCGGGTCGATGGGCTGGTTGCAACGCTCCATTCGCGCAGCTCTCAATCGTCAGAGGTTTCCTTACCGCACGTATCGTCAGAGGTTTCCTTACCGCAGGCCGGAATCCCCCCTGCGCGGGTTGCATCACATGCAGAGCATACGCTGCGCATCCACTATGGAGGTGGTAGTGCAGCCAAAGTGCCAGCGCGTGGGCTAGGATTGTGGCATCTCCTGCATCATTACCGCCGATGGGGCCAGCGGCGGTGGCACTTGACGGTGCACATTCGGACCCAAAAGGTGGCGCGTACAGTACCTTATCCACGTCCGCGCATGCCACACGACCCTCCCGTGGTCTAACTTCTCATGTGTGCTTGCGCCGGTGCTCGAGCAGACGGCGCAGATGCTGGCTGGGGGGCGGCCGAAAGAGGAGGTCATCGTTGGATGGGGCAACGCCAACACTGGCTATGGCAGTTAGTGCCTAGACCGTTTGCATTATGGGTCGCCATTAACTGAAGACAGCCTCATACTGATTACAGGAAAGGCAGGGGCCCATACCGGGCTCTGCTGCGCCTGCTGGTGGACAAGCATGCGCACCTGGTGGTGTACGCGGACGAGTACTTCACCAGCCAGGTGAAGAGCCGCATCGACCTTTGGTAATTGTTATGTACGGATGAGTCAAGGCTAACACAAGCCTGCTAATGACTGGCTGCAGCAGGTGTGTGCGAAGTTTGGACAGCGTCTGCTTGCCAACAGACGGCGCTGCCTGTAAGCGGTGATACCGTTTGGTGGCTCGCGTGCCCGCGACGTCCAAGTGTGCCGGACTGTGTGGGTAGGTCGAATCACATATGCATAATCTAGGCTGAGGTGGTCGGTGCATGCTCTTTCCACTGCTTCCCCGTGCACGTCGCAGGGTTGCGATGCCAACTCGGCAACGAACATGTGTCACGCGCTGATGGAGATGCTGCTGGGTAAATCAAGGCCTGCTGCACTGCGCCGTGGAGGACGCGGCGGCGGCGGCGGTGGCCCGGGGCCTGGTGGTCGCGGCCGCGGTGGCCCCGGGCCTGGTGGTGGCGGCGGCGGTGGCCCAGGGCCTGGTGGTGGTGGTGGCGGTCACGGCCCTGAGCCCACCGCCATCTGCCCTGGGCCCAGTAGCTGTAGCGGCACACATGTGCGGAGCGGAGGTGGCGGGCAAGGCCACGTGGAGGAGGAGAGCGCGACCGCAGCCCACAAAGCGGCGCCGGCGCGCAGGTTGAGGCCTGCCAGGGTCTAGATAGCGACGTCTATGCGGAGAGTAGAGTGTTGGCTTGCCCCTTCCCCCGAAGGGGGAGGGGCGTAAGCAATTGCGGTCGCATCGATCGCCGGAGGGGGGCCCTCCCGGTTATGCCAGTTGGCTCGCCCCCCAAAGGAAAACGACAGCCTTACGCCTCGGCAAGACCCAGACAATTAGGGTTTGGTGCGTTTTTCCAAAACAAAGCTAATCTCTGCATCCAAGAGATTATTTTGATAAACATTGTTCACGCGAATGCAAATCAATCAAGAACAAGGCGAATGGCTACAGGTGCAAAGCAAATGCCCTTTTTATGAAACGTATGCGATACCTAGATCTAAGATATTTTATTAAAACGCGAGTGCAAAGTGAGCATATTGCAAAACAGATCATGTCATGACCTGCCGATTGAGCACCCCAGCCCCTTCCCCCTCCCGCCCCCCCCTTCCCGGTCCCCCACTCTCCCAGTCTCGGCTGGGTCCACATCCTGATGCCTGAAACCACAGGGATACCAACTTCAGCTGAGCCCACTGCCCACAACCATCCCGATCCGGCGTTGTAACGCGATTACTTATTTTTGGGGCGAGCCGCGTCGCTGCGCAGCTGGGGGGTTTTATCCAGTAACGTTACTTTCCGCGACCCAGGTGTAGCCCAATATGTCTTATAACTAAAATGCCCTTCAATTTGTCCGTAGCCACAAGTAACTTTGCGAAAACACGAGCAAAACGTCAGGTCGAGGTAACGCACAAGCTCGGATTCAGCGCCAGAGCTCCAGCGGAAAGATTTAAAAATCGATTGAAAATCATACAACACAGGCGCTCGGCACAACAGGACACAAGACGAAGGAATTGGAGGCGTCGGAGGATCACAAAGCTCCGACATTAAATGCTCGCGCGAAATACAGCGCGCCACTGGTCAGGAAAGCGCTCTTCATGTGTCATGCGCGATATTGACTGATATCATGTGTATTCCGCTCGCAGCCCGCAGCAGCCAGTGCGAGTCCCCGTTATTCGGCCCGCACCCCACCCCCGCCCGCCCCCAGCCGATTCCCCTCTCCCCGTCCACGCCAGGCCCACGCGTCCAACCCAGCGCCCGCGATAGGCGCCCCGTGCTGATTAGATGAGCGCTAAAACCTCAATTACTGAATGCAAGGTCATGGACGCGCGAAGTGCTTTCGAAACGTGAACGCGAATATGCGTGACCATGTGTCGTTGTCGTCGCTAGCACGCATAGAAGGCCGGTTAGCAAGACGCAGACTCAGCAGGCATGTTACCTCGTCCAGACGGTAACCTCCACGGGCGATGGAGCAGCGCTGCTGACCCATCACTGAGATAACCAGGTTGTGATGGCTGGGCTGGTGGACGGCTGGCGGGCTGGCGCGGAGCGGAGCATTGGGGCGCGCGGCATCCGAAACCAACCTGGAAACACGAGCGCCACCGTCGCCCAGCAGCACATGCGAGGGAGGGAGTGAATGGAAGCGTAAGAAACCACAAGGAAGAAGCGGGCCCGACAGCAAGGAACACAACAGTACCCAAGTAACGGCGGGCTGGGCGGGCGGCTGTCGCTGCGGTTGGGGCTGGCGCGGGCTGGAACGGAACTACCAAGGCGGAAAGGAAGGCAAGGATGAAAACGGCGAGGCTTAAAGGAGTGTGGCAAGGCGAGTACTGCAAACCGGTGGCCGCGGAACTTTAAGTCAGCGCGATGGCTGCACGGCTCATCCCGGCGGTACTGCATGCGGCACGGGCCCAGATGGCCGGAACGCAAAGTGGCGCGCGCGGTCCCGCGACAGGGGGCGGCCATGCGGGATGCCGGGCGGCGAGCAACACGCAGCAAGACACGAAAACAACCCCCCACAGGACGAAGAACAGGACAACCGACGGGGCGGACCGCATGGATGTGTCAATACGTTGGTCTTCCTAAGAAATGGTTGTGCAGACCCCCCCCCCTGCACCCTGCACCTCCCCTAATTGGCTTAGGGGTTGGATTGGCTAACGGCAATCCAACCCCTGAGGGACCCCCCCTGAGGGGGGAGGGGCAAGCCGGGATACTGCGTAGCGGTAGCGGTAGAGTGTTTGGATTAGCTGGACGTGACTTGGACCCATTGGACCCGTCGGTGCCTGTACAAACCGACCCCAGCTATGTCTGGGAGATGAGGCGTGCTTCGGATCCTTCGGCCTCAGACTGGTACACGCGTTGTGGGCTCAGCCCATTTTTCCCTTGCGGGGAAACTGCCTTTCTTGTCCTTACCGCACGTAGGCCGTATCTCACACACAGGCCAAACTTGCTCCAGACCAGGCACGCCAGGATGCGAGACAGAGCTGCACTGGCCTCAGGGGCACAGATGACCGTCGAAATGCCTATCTATACGTACTTGCAAGTCCTATTTCCGTTGAGTCAAAGTCCGGGCCCCCGGCGCCTGCCGGAAGGACCTTGCACACCTTCCTGGCCTTCGCGCGCACCGGGCGCCTGCACGGAAAGCAGCTCCGCATTTACATGTGCCATTGTGCTCATGTATTGTATGTTGCTGGTGGCGGAGGGTGCCAGCCGGTGCTGCCAGCGCAGCGCCGCAAGGCACACGGTGGTGCATCCAGACCTGGGTGCAAGGGGCTTCCTGTTGCGCCAGGCGTGCGATGGGCACCGCACGCGCATGCTTACGGAAGTTTACTCTGAGGCTGAGGGCGGGATGGGCGCCGTACGGAGGGGACTGGAAGGGAGGGGCTGAAGTGAAACAGGCGTGGGGACAGGTGAGGGGGGGAGCCTGGAGGGCAGGCACGTACCCTGGCTGCTGTACGCCGCAGGCCATGCCGCACGGGCTTAGTGTTCTGTCCATAGGTACACTCGAGCAGTTTCTATGACACACTCGAGCAGTTTCTATGACCAATATGGCGGAGGGCTGGAGGCGCGTGCGGAACAGGTGTGGCAGGGGCGGCACAGGCGAGTGTTGGGGTCTGGGATGGATGGGCAGGGAAGGGGAGGGCAGGCACGTACCCTGGCTGCCGTACGCCGCCAACAGTGCCGCACGGGAGAAGTAGAGTGCATTGGGCATCCACGCCTGGCGTGGACGCAAGCGTCTACATGGGGCGTGGACGCCGATGTACGCCTTTAAAAGGCCTCGGTCCTATAATAGAGGGACAGGACACTCTGCCATCTCAGCACCCCCTTCTTTTGCGCGGGGTGCCTGGGACTGCATGCCCCTGGTGTTGCCTAGTGATGTGGACCCTCCGCCTGGCCGCCTCCCTCGCCTTGAAACGGGGTGTAGGTTGTGGTGCCGGCAAAAGTATTTGACAGGATTTGAAGACTAGCCAGGGACCGCTTACCATGGAGTTGTGAGTTTACCCGCCTGAAGGCCACACACACACAAGTCAGCCGCATCCCAACATCTCAAAGAGTGTGTGCTGGAGACGTGTGTGTACTGAAGACGAGCTGGCCGCTGGCTGGCAGGATGCTGGCTCCCTTCAGGGTTCAGATGCAATGTGTGCCAAGGACAGGGGCCAGATTCTGATTGATTGATGTTACAAGCCATACACGCTTTCAAGCGTGCGTCCGATGCAAACAATGATCCGGCCGCCACCAATGTACCAAACCAACCAACCACGCATGTCATGTCATCGTATGTCACACAGTCAAAACGGGAGCAGGCCTCGACAGAATCGTGTCACGCCTGCCACCCGTGAGTCTTGAGGATTTTTATGTATTCCGTGCAGAGGGGGTTCGGATAGCCCTGGTGCTATGCACACAACAGGACATTGCACAAGAAAAGTCGTGATGATGCAGAGACATGGAACAGACAAGTCTGCCTATGGAATGCTGTGGTTACCCATTCCCAAACCTCTACCCGACCTACCCCGCGTCCATCCACAATTCGTTTCTTCCACACGCTCCGACGCTTTGCACACACAGTACTTGCCCACTCTTTTTGCATTACCGCACACGCATGAATCAAGCTGTGCTGTGCCTGCGGGGCGGTTCACCGTCCGCGCACGCACGCACCACCGCTGCTGGGAACGCCATCTGTTGCTGCTTGCGCCGCCTGCTTATTGCGCCAGCCAGCTCCACAGAGGACTGACTCGACTGCTTAGAGGCTGGCAGTGTACACCGGGCAGCAGTCCTTGGCGTTGTCGAACAGGTTCATCCTGTGGACAGGAGGGGAGCAGGAGGCAGGGGGCAGTCAGCGGACCGATGTGGAATGGTATGCAAGTCGCCACGCGCCGCTGCCCACGCTGTTACCAGCCCGTGCTGCAGCCACCCGTGTCGGCTGACTGCACAAAGCACATGCTTTCGCCTCCCAACTTCACACTCCCAAGCGTTTCCATCCCGAGTCGCTCGCTCGCACCCACCAGCACGTGTTCTCGGTGTTGCCCATGCAGAACTCGTCCAGGGTGGTGTCGTTGGTGAGCACCAGGCACAGCTGGCCGCCGTTGGCCTGGGCCTTGGTCCAGTTCAGCGGCGTGGCCTTGACCGTGTACTCGCCCACGGCGCCCCAGGTGGCCGACTGCCACTTCATGGCGCCGCCCGCGGGCTTCACGCCCACGTTGGTGATCTTGCGGCGCTTGGCGTCGTCGGCGTAGAACTCCGCCTTGAGCAGGATGTCCGACTTGCCGCACTTGCTGCCCGGGTTGTTGGGCGTCACGAGCGTGATCTCAAAGCAGTAGGCGGTGGTGCCCTTGCTGGGGCCGTCCATGGTGGTGATGACGGGCTTGGCGGCGAAGGGCGTGGCAAAGGCCTGGGTGACGCACTGGCACTTGGGGAAGTCCACCTGCTCAATCGCGCAGGCGGTGCTGGACGAGGCCGACAGGCAGCTCTGCGGCAGGTTGTTGACGTCGCCGCCGTCACCGCCCACGGCCGCCACCACGGTGTAGCCGGCCAGGTAGGCGGGGCAGCTGCCCATGGTGATCAGGTCGCGCCAGATGGACACCTGCTCGCTCACAAAGGACTGCAGCAGCGCGCCCTCCTCGGCGGAGAAGAACTCACCGCACACCTTGATCTGCTGCGCCTGGCAGGAGACCAGGGTGAAGTCCGAGGTGATGGTGGCGCCCACGGCCTGGGCCTCGGTGGCAATGTCGTTGATGATCACCTCGGCGGCCTGGCTGCACTCGTCAGCGCTAAACGAGTAGGGGAAGGGCACGGCGTTGTTCACGTCCAGAAGGGCGATGTAGGCGCACACGCGGCAGCGGGGAGGGGGAGAGGGGGGAGGGGGAGAGGGAGGGGGAGGAGAGGGAGGAGGCGGGCTGGGGGGAGGCGGGCGGGGGAGGGGGAGGGGGAGGAGGAGAGGGAGGAGGGGGGGGAGGAGGCGAGGGCGGGGGAGGAGAGGGGGGAGGGGGAGATGGAGGAGGCGGGTGGGGGGGAGGAGGGGGAGGAGGGCTGGGGGGAGGAGGCGGAGGGGGCGAGGGAGGGGGAGGAGAGGGAGGAGGGGGGCTGGGGGGAGGGGGAGGAGGCGGCGAGGGAGGAGGGGGGGCTGGGGGGAGGAGGGCGAGGGGGAGGGGGAGGGGGAGGCGACGGAGGAGGGGGAGGAGGAGGCGAGGGGGGAGGGGGGCTCGGCGGGGGAGGGCGAGGAGGAGGGGGAGGAGGAGGCGAGGGGGGAGGGGGAGGGGGGAGGCGACGGGGGAGGAGGAGGGGGAGGCGACGGGGGAGGAGGGGAAGGAGGAGGGGGGCTGGGGGGAGGGGGGAGACGGAGGAGGGGGGCTGGGGGGAGGGGGGCTCGGCGGGGGAGGGCGAGGAGGAGGGGGAGGGGGGGGCGAGGGGGGAGGGGGAGGGGGAGGCGAGGGAGGAGGGGGAGGAGGAGGCGAGGGAGGAGGGGGGCTGGGAGGCGGGGGGGAGGGAGGAGGGGGAGGAGGAGGCGACGGAGGGGGCGGGCTGGGAGGCGGGGGGGAGGGAGGAGGAGGCGAGGGCGGGGGAGGGCTGGGGGGAGGGGGAGAGGGAGGAGGAGGAGAGGGAGGAGGGGGAGAGGGGGGAGGGGGGGAGGGGGGAGGAGGAGAGGGAGGAGGCGGCGACGGGGGAGGGGGAGAGGGAGGCGGCGGGCTGGGCACGTTGGCCTGGGACAGCGGGCAGCAGTCGTTCTTGCTGTCGAACAGAGCCGCAGTGCACACGCCGGCGGGCATGCCGGCCGGGGGCACGCACAGCTCCTCCAGGGAGGTGCAGCCCTTGCCGTTCTTGTTCAGGCCCAGAGTGATGCAGACCTGGGCGCCGTCGTTGCCCAGACCCAGACCCAGCTGCGTCAGCACCAGGGTCGTGGAGCCCACGGGGCCGTCCTGCGCCTTGTTGATGGCCGGCGCGACCTTGGTGGGCACGCCGTTGATGGTCGCCTTGAGCGAGGGAGAGAACACGTCGCACGCGCCGTTCACGTTGAACTGGGGGAGGGAAACAAGGGGGTGGGGGCAGGGAGGGCCGAGTGAGGTGGATGGCAGGGCAACGCGGAGCAAAAGCGCGGGAGAGGTTACCGGACACGCCCGCCTGAGCGGCTGCGCTTCGCCGCCTCCAGTCAGTCTTTCAGACCTCGGCAACCCCAGCAACCTCGTGTCAGCCGTTTGGCAACGTTCGCCCTCACCTCAATCTTCTTGAGGTCAGCCTTGCAGCACTTGTGCGTGCAGCCAGCTGGCACCTTGGCGCTGAGCGTGAAGCAGTAGGTGCCCGCGCCCATCGACTTGACGGTCGGCGACAGCCGGTACGCCGACGGCGTCTTGATGCATTGGCAGTAGGGGAAGCTGGTGTAGAGTCCCGTCTGCTGAGCAGTCGCGCCGATGGCCCTGTGAAACGAAGCGCGCGCGAAATGCGGAAATTGTCAAGTAACGAAGTCGGTTGCAGAGCGACCCAGCTGTTCTCGCGCAATCGTGCTCAGATGTTATAAGCAAGAGCAGACTGCACGTTGCGGTAGCTTCTAAGCTGGAGGAGGCGCGCGTTATCATTTCGGGCCTGTAGCAATTTTCACAGCCTCTTCTACAGAACCCCTTAAAAATGGCAGGCTACTAGTTGTGAGAAACTAATCGAGACTGCTAAATTGCTGCTGCAGACTACTAAGTAAGGCTCGGTGCGCTTGAGTACTCACAAGGTAGCCAAAATGGCCAGAGCAAAGCCGGTGAGCCGCATGGTGTGTGCTGCTCTACCGATTGTTATGCCAGAGAATGGCCGCCCGGAGGTATTTATTGGGGCAGGCAAAATGGCGCCCCGCCCGCCGCGTACGGCAGACAGCGGTTTTTCTCCCATTCCCGCCCTAACGCGCCCACTCCGCAACGTCGGCCTTCGACATGCCAGTAGCGCGAGACGAAAAGACTGGAATTCGACTTGTGTGTGACCCAGCAAAGCCGAAGTAGAAGCAGGTTGTCCCCTTAAATCTACAAGATTCTGCTATTACGCCTGCCCATAGCACTATTCTGCTGCTGAACAGCATACATTAAGACACGGGGACGTCTTAAACATTGGTCGTGTGCTTGAGCGGAGGCGTACACGCAAGAGATCGCCAACATGAACCGCGGCTGGTCTGTCGCGGTGTTCACGCGACCCATGTCTCTGGGCCTAGCGCATACGCACTCGCGAAATCAGCTGCAAGGGTGACAAGCGATGTCTAGCCACCGGGTCTTGTGGAAGACTGCGACCGAGTGCTGCGCAAATCGACGAGCGCGCGGGCTGAGCCCGACAACCGTTGCCCGTGACCAACCCCAGCCGGGCCCAATCTATTTCAGGGTTGCGATCATCGGGCCTGTATAGCCTAGGGCGCGGCAAGCAGGGCAGGCAGGTCTGCCCTGGCTTGCCGCTGGGGTGCCAGAGCATTTAGCTGCGAGTCCGGGACCGGGACGAAGCAACGGGGGGTGGGGTGCGAGGACTGTGGACGAGCCTAAGCTAAACCAAACGAACGGGCGAGCACCAGCCCTAATACCTCAACCAAGCCTCAAACAGGGGGGTGCACGGCGTCGCGTCCAACTGAGGGACTGAGGGAGGGATCGCTTGGCCATGCCGCAGTCCACGCCCCCGTTCAGCCTTGCACTCTTGCGTGCAGTCCACTCCCACGTCAATTTTCATGAGGTCCGCAGTAGTTGTTGCAGCCCGCCGGCACCTTCCGCTCCGCGTGAAGCAGTTGGTGTTGTCACCCAGACGGAGAAAGGCGGCATGCGGTCGGCGTCTTGACGCAGGACGGGAAGTTGGGGTAGAGCCGTAGAGGCCGCTCTGCCCGTGTCCGTGGTTGTTGTGGGTGGCACGCACAGCGCGGCAACGCCATTGCCCCGTGTCCCCTGCCCCGCCCCTTTGCCGAGCTGTGCAACAAACAACGTCAGCTGTGCCACGGCCGCCATCCAGCAGGCAAAGGATCGCGGGTGCTGCAACGGCTGCTCGGGAGTAGGGCAGGGAATGGGGGATTGGGGGGCTGGGCAGGACCAGGCCTCACCGCCGTACAGGGGCGGGAGGGGCCAGTGGGAGCGGCGTCGGTTGGGGCCTTGGCGGCAGGTTAGACAGCATCACAATCACCCGGATCTCTTGAGGGCCGCAGGAAGTCCTGAATTACCGCGCGCTGTAGCAGGGTAGTTAGCGAAGTGCTTTCGGAACGCGAACGCGAATGCATGTGACACCCAGGGGACCCCTGGTGACACCAGACGACCGCCCACACCCGCCCAAGCCATGGACGTGTCGAGTCCGTGCCACTCGCAATCGCGTTCCCACTACCGCGTAGGGCTTACCAACGGGCAGGTTGGCGCAGGTTACGGCTGGGTGGCGACAGGGGCAGACCAGGTCCCCCGTGCGGTTCGCCTTCCAACAGCAATACGGTGGGGCGCGCTGGGGCTCACAACAGGTTTGGCCATGGTAGCGACTATTTGTATATACCGCCGGCACCCTCGAGCTTATATTGCGGTTGGCGCCTCATGATACATGTGCAGTTGTGCTGGGCTCGTGATGTGCGGAATTTGGGTAGAGGCCGTTATGCCGAGCGCTCGCACCGCCAGGCCCACCACGCGCCGCGCCACGTAAACTGTTCCACGCATAGCCCAGCCACCTGCCCCGGATCCCGGCCTGCAGGAATTGGCAAGGTGCGTGAAGCACAGATACCCTGCCATCGAACCCGGTGATGCCGCGCCAATGCCTAGGAGCAACAGTCATGTGTGTCATATACTTACAGAGCGGCAACGCGTCGGTAACAAACCACCAGCTAGGCGCAATCAACGTGATTTGCCTGCCATGCGTTGCACGCGGGTCGGACTAGTCCACCTGCCCCATCAAATGCACACGGGCCGACAATCGTGCTCCATTCCGTTCATAGACGTACACGCCTGCGCTGGCTCGTGAACAGTTCAATAGAGAGTCAGGGGCGCCTGGTAAGACAAGAAAGAAGCGAAGCAACCCCGTGCAACCACATCGGCAAATACTTTCCATGCAGAGAACCGGTGCAATCCTGCATCGTGTCCTGGTGGTGGCTTGGCACAGCTAAGGAAGGGCTGATGCGCCTTCGTATTTATCCGGCCAAAGCATAAATCCGCGGCTCGTACGCTACACAAAATCGGACATGAACGAAAACCCCAATGAACATCAAAGGCATGCCCGCCTTCTACCTATATGCATGTCCAAGTGGCATGGAACCACGACAGCCCAGCGGCGAAGACGGAATCAAAGCAAGAAAAGGCAAGGCTCCCACTTCCGCCTTGCACAGCGTATGCAATGCATGGCTGAGAGGAGTGACGCATGTGGTCAATTGCCCCCCCCCTTAAACCACACTCCGGGTCACGCCCACAGCCTCTGTCAGGGCCATCTTTTCTACCAGTCCACCAGCGTGCGAGTGCGCATGGGGCCAATCGCCGGACCACATGCGTTCACCGCGACGCAGGTCTATCTCTATCATGTGCTAAGCCAATTCCTGCGCTGCCCCTCGAGGAGTGCAGGCCCTGCCTAAGGAACTCGAGTTCTCTACGGAAGCGGGCTGGCTTCGCCCTTCCCTCGTGCGCGGCAGGGTGACGCCTAGGGTGCAGTGAGGGAGCTCTGCACGGTGGGGCAGCCTGCAGCGCAGCGGCGAGAGGGCGCGCAGCCGGAGCAGGGGCAGCCAGCCAAATGTCAGGACACCAGAGATGGACGCACATGCGAGTTACGCCCACAGCCAGGTCCTGCACATCAACCGAATCCCCAGCTCTGTTCAGCCATACGGGTACGCCTGCGGCCCCGACCATCGTGCCCTGACAAAGTGACAATGCAGGTCGTTGCACTGGCATGACCTGTGTGGCCCTCCCCCCCAGCGGCAGTTGCCGCCTTGGGCCGCCACAACAGCGCCCGCGTATCCCATGTGATCCCCCTGAACTCACATGTGCGGCTGCCATCGAACAGGGTGACCCAGCAGGCGGTGCCGTCGGCCGAGCCCAGGCAGAAGTCCGCCAGGGGCACAGTCAGCTCCAGGCACACCTGGCCGCCGTTGGCCTGGGCGCTGCTCCAGTTGACGTTGGTGGCTGGGAGTGGGGTTGGGTTTGGGGAGTGGGGCAAGAGCGATGGGTTACGACCATTGATTGGATCACGGGAAAAGCGCATAGCAGCATGCGGCGCGCCCGCCAGGGTCACTCCGTTGTGCTGCGCTGTATCGATGTGCTCAACAGCCTAGCAACAGCCTAGCAGACGCCAGCCCTGCCCAGCGCCCCTGTACTCGCGTAAACAACCCACGCCCCATGGCCCAGGGCCCCGGTCCTCCCCCATCCGCCTACACACACAAGCTCACCGCGCAGGGTGTTCTGGCCGGGGCTGTCCCAGATGGGCTCGCGCCACGAGGTGGCGGCGGCGCCGGCGGCCTTCAGGCCCACGCCGGTGACCTTGCGGCGCTTGCTGTCGTCGGCGAAGAACTCAAGCTTGTTGATGGTGGTGGTCTTGCCGCAGAAGCTCTGTGTGGTGGAAGGAGGTGCAGTGAGTTGAGGAAGAGAGAGTCACGTGCGGGACGCGGGGAATGAGGGCGCGGCGGGGAGGCGGCCGAGGTGGCTCGGGGACCCGTCCAGGCCACTGCCTGGCTCCCGCAAGGCAGGAAAGGCGCGGGGATACCGTATGCCCTGGCTGCGAGGCGCTAGCGGCCACCGAAGGGGGAAAGGCATGACAGGGCATGGCGGCTGGGGTTCCTCACCGAGGGGTCCGCCGCGGGCACAGCCGCCAGCAGGAAGCAGTAGGAGGTGCTGCCGCTCTTGCGGCCGGGGGCCGTGGTGATGACGGGGTTGACCGCGAAGGGCAAGTTGAAGGGCGTGGTCGTGCACCTGCGGTATCATCAGTCAAGGGGGTTCCAGTCAAAGATATGAACAGGAGTATCGTGTCTGCCGGCTTGTCTACCCCTGGCACGAACCGCTGTGCCTGCTATCAACGACTGCAGCAGCCCACAACATTGCCGCCTCCGTGCTCACTTGCACTTGGGAAAGAGGACCGTCTCCGGCGAGCACCCGGTGGACAGGGCGCCGCTGAGGCAGGGCGACGGGACGGCGATGTCGGCGCTTGCAATGGAGACGAGGACGGTGTAGCCCGAGAGGTAGGCGGGGCACTGAGCGCCCGTGATGATCTGGGGCACATGATTTAGTGGAGGAGGAGGGCACATGAGTGGTGGGTTCACTGGCTGTATCACACCAAAAGGCTCAGCGGACCGAGTCCCGCTATCCAAAGACCGCAACAGACCTTCCCTGCGGTCCGCAGTCGAGGCGCCAGGCGCCTAACGGCACCCAAAACTGAAGCTGCGCTGCCTCGGCTCTCAATTGTGGAGGGCGTGCCGCTAGGCGGTGGAGATTCGCTCGCGCGGTGGTGGCCCTGCCGCGCCCATAACCCCAAGCGGGGCCCTGCCCCGCCACACGCCAACACTCCCTCTAGCATCGGCGGCGCACCTGCAGCCACTTATCCAGGTAGTCCTGGATGTCGTTCTGCAGCAGCGCACCGTCCTCGTTCTGCACAGGGCGGGCAGGCGGGGCGAAGCGAATCAGTGCAGCAATGTCGCCACGTGGCCGCTTTGCGCCGGGGACAAACGAGGGCACAGAATCAAACAGTGCAGCACGAACATGGGCGTGCAGATAGTTCAGCGGCTTCCAAGCCGCAGCGCGACCTCGTGCACGCACCGAGAAGAACTGGCCGCAGATCTTGATGACCGTCTCGTCGCACTCGGTCAGCTCAAACGGGACAGAGATCTGCAGGCGGGGAGGGGGCACCCAGTGGGAGCGGGGTTGGCATACCGGTACGTCTGAATCGCCCGCATCCAGGTCATCCGGTCTTGTCACACCCACCTACCGACCTGGGCAAGTCTCAACGCGAGGCCCCCCCCGCGCCAGCACCACCGCACAGCCCCGTGCCGCCGTCAGCGCCGCTGCGCGGCATCCCGCATCCCGCCTTCCTGCAGCACCAAGCGGCCGCCGGCGCAAGCGCAGGGACCACCCAACAACACACATTCTTGGCTTCCCTGCGATCGGCCACCCGCTACCCGCTACCCTCCAGCCTCCAGCCCCCACCCTCCAGCCGCCGCCCGCAGCCCGCAGCCCGCCGCCCGCCACCCACCACCCACCCGCGCGTTCAGATCTCCGGCCAGCAGCTCGAGGTCGTCAATGATGGTGGCGGCCGCGTCGTCGCAGGTGGCGGCGTCGAAGCGGTAGGCGAAGGGGTCAATGGCGGGCGGCGTCAGGGTCAGGTAGATGCACACCTGTGAAGAGGGGCGGGAGACGGGGGCGGGAGAGGACACGCGTGTGTGAGTCCGCGGAATCCAAAACAAGAGGTAGGTGGGACCGCCCGGTTGGATCCATGGGCGCTGGGACACATGTGACAGGTGCGTGGCGCAGACAAGCAGATGTCATCGGCACCCTCGTCGGTTGGATCCATGCCGGTGCGCGATTGGGTTCATCGGGGCGTACCTCGCAAGGCGGAGGGGGGCTGGGGGGAGGGGGGCGACGGAGGCGGGTGGGCTGGGGGGCGGGGGCGAGGAGGAGGGGGGCGAGGGGGGAGGGGGGCGAGGGAGGAGGAGGGCTGGGGGGAGGGGGGAGAGGGAGGGGGAGGCGAAGGCGGAGGAGGGGGAGGGGGAGACGGTGGGGGGGGAGGGGGAGGAGGTGAGGGCGGGGGAGGGGGTGGGGGCGATGGGGGCGGGGGAGGAGGAGGCGAGGGAGGAGGGGGCGAGGGAGGAGGGGGCGAGGGAGGAGGGGGAGGAGGGGGCGACGGAGGAGGGGGCGAGGGAGGAGGGGGGCTAGGCGGCGGCGGAGAGGGCGGGGAGGGGTGGGGGGAGGAGGGGGAGGAGGACTGGGGGGAGGAGGGGGAGGGGGGCTAGGGGGAGGAGGGGGAGGAGGGCTAGGGGGAGGAGGGGGAGGGGGAGAGGGGGGAGGCGGCGAGGGAGGAGGGGGGAGACGGCGGGGGCGGAGAGGGAGGAGGGGGAGAGGGAGGCGGAGGTGAAGGGGGAGGAGGCGGAGGAGGGGACGGGGGAGGGGGAGGGGGCGGGCTAGGGGGCGGGGGAGGAGGAGGGCGAGGGAGGGGGCGGCGGCGGGGGAGAGGGAGGAGGCGGAGGCGGGGGGCTCGGGGGAGGGGGGCGAGGAGGTGGAGGCGAGGGAGGGGGCGGAGAAGGAGGAGGGGGAGGAGGAGGCGAGGGAGGAGGAGGGTGGCGGGCGGAGAGGGAGGAGGTGGAGGCGGGGGGCTCGGAGGAGGGGGAGAGGGGGGAGGGGAGAGAGGGCGGAGGGGGGCTGGGAGGGGGCGGCG
This sequence comes from Chlamydomonas incerta, assembly GCA_016834605.1. NCBI lineage: Eukaryota > Viridiplantae > Chlorophyta > Chlorophyceae > Chlamydomonadales > Chlamydomonadaceae > Chlamydomonas > Chlamydomonas incerta. The sequence goes on from JAEHOC010000010.1 coordinate 837,775, forward strand.
AGGGAGGAGGGGGAGGGGGAGGCGAGGGGGGAGGGGGAGGCGGCGGGCTAGGCGGAGGAGGCGGCGGGGGGGCTCGGAGGAGGAGGAGACGGAGGCGGGGGGGAGGGCGGAGGGGGGCTGGGAGGGGGAGGCGAGGGAGGAGGGGGCGGCGGAGGCGAGGGCGGAGGGGGAGGAGGGGGCGACGGAGGGGGCGGGCTAGGCGGCGGGGGAGAGGGAGGGGGAGGAGAGGGCGGCGGAGGGCTGGGGGGAGGAGGAGAGGGAGGGTGAGGAGAAGGAGGAGGAGGAGAAGGAGGAGGGGGCGAAGGGGGAGGAGGGGACGGAGGCGGCGGCGACGGGGGAGGGGGAGAGGGAGGCGGCGGGCTGGGCACGTTGGCCTGGGACAGCGGGCAGCAGTCGTTCTGGCTGTCGAACAGAGCCGCAGTGCACACGCCGGCGGGCATGCCGGCCGGGGGCACGCACAGCTCCTCCAGGGTGGTGCAGCCCTTGCCGTTCTTGTTCAGGCCCAGAGTAATGCAGATCTCCGCGCCATCGTTAGCAAGGCCCAGACCCAGCTGTGTCAGCACCAGGGTGGTGGAGCCCGCGGGGCCGTCCTTGGGGGTGGAGAACGCAGGAGCGACCTTGGTGGGCACGCCGTTGATGGTGGCCTTGACAGGAGGCGAGAAGACGTCGCACGCCTGGAACGAGTTGATCTGTGTGGGAGATGCGGTGGGGCAGCGAGGCCGTCGGGCAGTGGGGCAGTCAGGTGGGGTTGTGGGGGTGGGTGCGGAGGAGGGGAGAGAAGGTGTACACAGGGCCTGGGCGTTCGAGTCTAGTGTGGCAGGCTGGCAGCAGGGTGTGTGAACCCGCCCACACCCAGTCCACTGGTCGTTACGATATTGGGCTGGGGTCGTCCGTGTGACAGAAAACGTTCAAGGGGCGTTGCGGAGGTGGGTTTTGGGAGCAAGCGTCGGTAGCGGGAGGTTCTCCCACGCACACAGGCAGGCGGGCGCTACCACGCGCAACGCCAGGCCTGGTCAGCCCCGAGAAACGACTGGAAGGTGAAGCTGGTGGGCTGAAGCTTCGAACGCAAGGGATCGCATAAACTGTTCGGTGGCGACTAAACAGTTGTACTGCAATAACGAAAACGGATAGTGCCACTAGCGCGCTTGCGTCGCTAGCGGGCCGACATGATGCGCAATGTCCCAACCCACTCCCACCTCAATCTTCTTGAGGTCGGCCTTGTTGCAGCAGTAGTTGTTGCAGCCCGCAGGCACCTTTGCGCTCAGCGTGAAGCAATATGTATTATCGCCCTTGCTTGTCACCGTGGGAGAGAGGCGGTATGCGGTCGGCGTCTTGATGCATTTGCAGAACGGAAAATTGGGGTAGAGGCCGCTCTGCTGGGCGCTCGCATTGACGGCCCCTGCAAGGGTAGGAGGGAGCTAGTAACAAGCGCGCGAAAAGCAGCGAGTCGCCGGACCCCAACGCGCGCCGCGCCCTAGTCTATAAAACGGAACATCGCAATAGACAAGGCTGTTTGGGGCCATGCTGGAAGCGTTTTACTGCACTCGGTAGAACTCGCTGCAACACCCGACCCCCGAACAAGGGCTCTCGGCGCTCCATAAACGCGCTCACTTGCCCTCTGAGGAGAGGATAAGTGCGTAGCTATGCGCCGTGCCGCTAAATAAGCTGGTCCAGCGCGCTCTCCCAGACTTCCCCACGATTCCACTCACAACAAGGCCAGAGCGAGAAGAGCCAAGCTTGACGCCATTTGGAAGGCCATGACTTCAGTGGGTCAGAGTCATGACGGAACGACTACTCTGCCTGCCAAGTGACGCGGCGCTCGCTTAAATCGTTCGTCGGAACCGTCACCGTACAGCCCACCTGCTGGTCGCGGGGTCGCGGGGTCGCATTGCCCCGGCCCCGGAAACTCCTGCCATACATTTAAAGGGCGCAGACCTATGTCTAACTGGCTGGATCTCGCAGGACCTGTTGGCCAACAATCGCTCGCGTGCCGCGCTGGCACGCAGTTACTCACCACGCGCACGCACGCCAGTATCAATACTATTCTTAACACACGAATAAACACGATGCTAGCTTCTTTAACGGCTTAAAGGTGTATGTTTGGCCTGTCGAGCAGCCAACCTGCCATAACTGGCAGAAATGGTGGTCGGAGCTTGGTTCCTAGGATAAATCAATCTGTTTGATACCTTTCATGGGCTGCGGGCGTTTTCCGACCGAGTTCACGGAAGTTATCGGCGGCCAATTCGCCCCAGCGAGGATTGCCTCCGCAGTTACGCCTAACTTGCAGCTTGAAATCGTTCGGGCAAGGCGATCTCCGCGCGTTTAGAAAGATGAAGCCCTAAAAGCGCGAACGGAGAACGACAACGGTTGGTCACGATACACCCAAGTTTCGCGGGTTTCGTGTTGCGGCTGTTCGAAGTTTTGCTGCTTCTTGCGGCGCCTTTGAATTGTTGCGGCGTCGAACTTGCCGAACCGCCGAATTTGGCGTGCATGCACCAATACCTCCAGGTGTGCTCCATGCCACGCTTTTACTACCTCCCCTGCTTCCTACGTGTCCACGTATTCCTCCGCCCCGACGACAGACAGACGGTCGATGCCCGCGGCGAGGGCTAGACGGTCATGACAACAGCATTCACATCATGCCGCTGCTGGACGTTTCCGCGTCAAGTGTCACTCCGGCACTGGCTTGCCATCTGACATACGCGCACGCCGCAGGTCACGTTCGTGTGGTACCTGCACTGAGGGTGCGCCCCCCCTGCCTGCAGCAGTTCTCTACCCGGGGCATACATTTCCACCGTGCGCCGTATTGCCCCCACAAGACCTAGGTCTGTTGACATGGGACAGGCTTCAGTCCTGACAGGGACACAGGGACTGGGGAGGAACTGTGCTGCCAGCGCGTACCGCACTCATCAGCCAGTGCGCGTTACGGTAAGCACGCGAGCTTACAAGACGGCGCGGGCGCGCCGCACGCGGCAAGCTTGACGTCGGGGTACCAGCCAGGGCTGCGTCCATTGTGGATATGCAGGCGTTCCACTACGACGTGTCCGCACTCAAACCAGACAGTGCATCTGCATACCGGTATCAGCTCAGCCAGCTTCCCCGACACACCAAGCTATTGACAGCATTTGCTGCGCACTTCCGCCCCGTCCCGGACTCCTCACGTTTGCCTCACCTACGAAGTCAACTCATCATTTTGACGGCGCTCAGCACCCGCCCGTAGCGAGCGCACATACCCGAGCACGCAGCTGCACCCCACGGCCCACCCAACGCCTTCGCCTCATCATTCACCCACCCTCCAAACCCTGTGTGACCCCCTCCCCTTCCCCAGGTTGGAAACCCACAACCCCGCACCAGGCCCAAGCCACGTACGACAGCCGGGTACGACAGCGGGGTCACGACAGGAACACCTGCGCCTCCGCCAGCTTGCGGTACACGGCCTGGCGGGCGGGCGGCGGGGGCGGGGGCGTACGACAGGGCGCGGCCGTACCGTGAGCACGTGGACACGGTGGGCAAGGTGCCGTGGGCCCCGGCGGCTGTGCGCCGCCCGCCGCGCGTCACACGATGGTCTCTGATCATGGGCCTTTCCCTCTTGAAAGCCAGCAGCAATCAAGCAGCTCCCGCCACGCCCCAAAGAGAGCCATGCCGGCAGGCCTTGCCGCGACCCCGCTGACCATCGCTGCTGCTGCCGTGCCCCCTCCCTCTCCGCCGCCACCGCATCGCGCCCTCCGTTTCCGGCCGCCGCGCTCCGTTTCCAGCCGCCGCAGCACCCACGCCCGCCCCTCCCCACACACAACGGCTGCCCACACGCCTGCCCACACGCTTGCCCACACACGCCTGCCCACACACACGCCTGCCCACCTGCGGCAGCCGCGCGCCCGCCATGCTGTTGGCGTAGGCGGTGATCACCGCCAGCTCCGCCGCCAGGCCCGCCGCCGCCTCGCGGCCCACCTGCTGCCGCCGCGCCGAGATGCTGTCGGCGGCGGTGGAGATGATGTCCTGCGGGCGGGGCGCGGGAGGTGGGGGTTGCAAAGAGGGTACATAGAACCCACATCGGGGTGAGGATGGGGGTGGGGGAGATGGCTAGGGTGGTAAGAGACGCGTAGCAGGGTGGACGGCAGGCGTAGAAGAGGCGAACGTACGGTAGCGGCGGGGGGCGGAAGGTGGGGTGGGGCGGGCGGGAGGGAGTTGCTGTGGCGGGGCTGCTGCTCTGTGTCACGGGTGCGCCAGCGCCGCCACCACGGCAGCACGCGTCTCCCCTGCCGCGGCAAAACACAGCTACCGCAGCGGCCCGGCACGCCGCCCCTCGCCCGGCGGCCCCGCCACCTCCGGCGCCGGTTTCCTTGGGTCCGCTCGGTCGGTGGCTTTGGGTTCTGTAATCAACTCCGCCCCCCCCCCCCCCATGGCTGGTCTCCACCGGGCCCTGTACCGCGTTTCCAGCCATCCTTGCACCCCCCCCCCCCGCCCCCTCCCTGCGGGAATCGGAAAAGACTACCCCCACCCCCGGTACACTTCTATGTACCATCTTTGCAACCCCCCCCCCGGTGCGCACCTGCAGCCGCTCCGCGATGGCGGGGTGCAGCTGGGTGCTCATGCGCACGCACAGGTCCAACCGCGAGCGCTCGGTGGGGATGAAGGGCAGCTCGCTCAGCCGCTGCAGCGCCTGCGGGCGCGGGCGCGAGTTCGGGGCAGGAGGCGCAGGAAGGGCGGGAAGGGCGGGTCGGCGGCATGTGGAAACCCGCACCCGCACAACACACAGAACAAACAACGCAGCGGGGATTTGTTCCGCTTTCCTAACACACAGGCACGATCGCCCGCACGCGGTTGTCAGCGCTCCCGCTTCCGCACGCCACGGTGTGGCCCGCCACCCGGTCCCGCCCCCCTTCCCCTTCCCCTTCCCCTTCCCCTTCCCCTTCCCCTTCCCCTTCCCCTTCCCCTTCCCTTCCCCTTCCCCTTCCCCTTCCCCTTCCCCTTCCCCTTCCCCTTCCCCTTCTCTTTCCCCTTCCCTTTCCCCTTCCCCTCCCCCTCCCCCATCACCACCACCCCCTGCCGCACCTGGTCGTGCCCGCCCCCTCCGCGCCGCCAGCAGCATGTCGCGCACCACGCCCAGCTGCCAGAACGCCTCCAGCTCGCGCCGCGCCGCCGGGTCGGCCGCCACGGCGGCGGATGGCGCGGCGGCGGCGGGCGGCGGCGCGCCGGGCGCCAGCCGCACGCCGGTGAGGCGCTCGGCGGCGGCGCGGCCGCTGCGCGCGATGCGCTCGAGCCGCTCCGCTGCGGGCGCCGAGCCTGCGCGGCACAGCACGGCACGGCACGGCACGACACGTCATGCCAAGTCACATGGGGTAACGGGCTTGAGGGATTGATGGCTTGAGACACGGGGAACGGGGCGCGCCACAGCCCACCGCACCCCTGATACACGGCTGGGCACCGCGCGCAACACCGCCCCGTGCCCTGCCTCCTCCGCGAAGAGCCTGCAAACCCGAGCCACGCCCCGTGCCTCCCGAAGCGCCGCTCTCCTGCCCACGCCCTCCGCCGCAAAGCGGCACCTTGCAGCACACCGCGTCCCCGAACATCCACCACCAACCAACCAACTAACCAAAACCACCCACCCGGCGCCGGCGACATGGCCCCGCCGCCGGGCGCCGCCGCCGGCTCGTCCGCCGCCGCCGCGATGGCGGCACTCATCTGGCTGTTGATGAGCGACAGCGCGGCGGTGGGGCGGTCGGCGGCGAGGTACAGCTCCACCGCCTCCTCGGGCTGGGCCGACATCTGGCGGCGGGCGTATCAGGGTGGGACGCCGGGTGGGGAGGGCGGGCGAGGAGGGCGGGCGAGGAGGGCGGGCGGGTGGGCAGGGGTGCGGGTGGTTCAGGCCACTTGGTGTACGGTACCCACAAGCGTTGGTCAGGGCATCCGTAGAAGTAACTCTGGCGCGTTTCCGTGCTTCGTTCCGTTTCCTTCAATACACCGCATTCTATCACATCGCACCCCAAAGCACCGACGCCCCAGTCAACTCCCGCACACCCGCACAGCCCCGCACACACGCCAACCGCATTGCATGCACAGTCTGCGTGTCTCCTCTCTCGTGTTTTCCAACCCACACCAGCCGCCGGCGCGCGCACCTGGCACTCGTAGGCCACGCCCTCGAACAGCCGCCGCCGCTCCTCGGCGTCGGGCACCAGCGCGTGCAGTGCGCCGCGCGCCCCCGGGCCGCCGCCGCCCAGCAGCGTGCCGAAGTCGCGGCCGCCCGCCAGCAGCTCGCGCAGCAGCGCGCCCTGCAGGGGTTGGAGGGCGGGGTTGGCGGGTTGCAACGATGGTACATGGAAGTGTAGCAGCGTAGAGGGTAGGGAGGTTGTGGGGAGGTTGTGGGCAGGTCAAGGGCGTAGAGGGTAGGGAGGTTGGGGGGAGGTTGTGGGCAGGTCAAGGGCGTAGAGGGTAGGGAGGTTGGGGGGAGGTTGTGGGCAGGTCAAGGGCGCAGGCCGCTTGGCACCTGCTTCACGGACGTGTCGAAACAGGCCCACAGCCAGGGGGGCGCGGGCGCGGGTGCGGCCGGCGAGGGCGCGAGCCGCATGGCGAACGGCCGAGTGGACCCACGACCCTCCCACGACCCGAGCGACCCCGCCGCACCCCGCCAGGCCAGACCTCGCCGGGGCCAGGCAACCCACCTTGACCGCCAGGCCGCCGCCGCGCGCGCCCGCCGCCAGCCAGTAGTAGTACAGAGCCGTGGCGGCGTCGCCTGCGGGGGGAGGGAGGGGGGGGGGCGGCGGAGCCGCAGGGCATGGGACACGTGTTGTAAACTGGTAACAGCTGGGCCATATGATGCATACTTCCGGCACTGCCTCAAACAACGCCGCCGCAAACATGCCGCGCGATGGCAGCAAGAACGCAGGCAAAGAACCGGTACAACACCAAGACAACGAGGCAACATATGTACGACGGCGACCCACCCGCCGCCAGGAACTTGCGGCCGTAGGCCAGGGCCATTGTGGCCACGTCTGAGGAGGCGGCGGCGGCCGCGGAGGAGGCGGCGGCGGCGGCGGCGTCCGACACGGCGCCCAGCGCCGCCAGCGCGCCCTCCGCCTGCGCAGCACGGTGCCGAGGCGGGTGGGCGGGCGCGTTAAACAGGTCTGGGAGTCGGGAAAGCTGCGGGCACCGATCCGTGTGCGCATCGAGCAGGTGTATATCTGGCAAGCGGTCCTGCGTGGCGACAGCCGGGCGATGCACCGCCCCCCGTCACATGAACGGCCACTCCCCCCGTGGGCACCTGCCGCACCATCGGGAGGCCTGAGCCCCACCGAACGCCCCACCCTGCCCGATCCCCCAGACCGCGGCTACCCATGCCCTCCGCGCCCTGTGGCCTGGCCTTGGGCCTGGGGTACCGCCTACGTTTTGCTGAACAACTTCCTTTCCTGGCCTTCGCTGCCTGCTGTACCACTTTTCCAGCTATCCTTGCAACCCCGATCGGCCATTCCTACACGGCAGATTGGACCGGTGCCCACAACACCCGGCCCCCCAACACGCGCCCCCAACACCCCCCAACACGCACGCCCCCAACGGCCCCCAACACCCGCCCCCCACTACACTTCCATGTACCATCTTTGCACCCCCCCCAATGCCGCCCCACTCCTCCGCCGCACCTGGGATGGTATTCACAACCTCCCAACGCTCCCAACGCCCCCGCCGCCCCCCCCCCCAACACCCCGCCGCACCTGCAGCGCCAGGCCCATGTGAACCGCGTCCAGCCGGAAGGGCTTGGCGGTGTCGTCCTTCCACAGGAAGCGCAGCGCCGCGCCCAGCTGCAGGCTCAGCACCAGCACCGTCACGTACAGCAGCGGCTCGCGGTTCTGCTTGCTGCGGGGGGCGAGGGGGTGGCGGGGGGAGCGAGGGGGGTTCGGCACGGGGGTTCGGGGGGGTGGCGGCAGAGGGGGCAGCGCAGGGGTGTTTATAGCCGGTGTAGCTTGGAAAGAGCAGGCGGTGCTGCCGATGCGAAAGACTGCAGGCGGCCTGGGTGGACTGCGAACGTGCCTGTGCGCGCACACAGCCAGCCCCGCAACGGCATGCACGCCGCCCCCACCCACCCCGCACTTGACGTCGTTGCAAACAAACCGTCGATGAAACGCCCCCCCCCGCATTTCGTCGACGGCGCGCCGACCTCACCCCGTCTACACTCTCCGCCCCGAAACAAAAGAGTATACCGTTACCCTGTATTGCCGCAAACTGCACTTGCCTATCCCTTGTCTTGTTCAGCTTGGTTTAGCTTGGGATGGTATTCACAACCCCACCCACCCACCCACCCACCTGTAGTACTGCGGCGGCCAGCGGTTGATGTCGGCCTGCAGGTCCGCCAGGCTGTACGGCTGCACGCCCGCCACCACGCCGCCCGCCGCCGCCGCCGCCGCGCCGCCGGCGGCGCCGCCACCTGCACACCAGTGCACATCCCACCGCATGCCCATTGAGTCCCGCGCCCCTTGCGCACCACCAGCCAGGCCTGCGCGCTGAGGCGCTGATGCTTGCAATCCGCACCACCGCTGGGGCACTGTCCACACGCTTGACACACACGCCGGCTCACACACACGCCGAGCCCCCGCCCGCCCGCCCGCCCGCCCACCTGCCGCGCCGCCGCCGCTGCTGCCCGCCACCACCGCCAGCTTGGCCCACATGAAGTCCTCGATGGTGGACAGGATGGGCGGCAGCTGCAGGCTCTGCAGCACGCCGCCCAGCGCGTCCATGGAGCGCGCGTCGCCGGCCAGCAGCGCGCACACCAGCGCCTGCGCCGGGGGGTGGGTAAGGGTTGGGTAAGGGTTGGGTTGGGTCACAGGCGGTTTGCGGGTGAGTCACTGGCTACCGAGGCAACAGCGACAGCGCGTATTGGCGGATTTTGTGAGTTATTGGCGTCGCGGTTTTGTGCGGGATTTGTTCCCGTTTGGGTTTCCTTCACCAGCGCCTGCGCAGGTCGCGGCGGCCGGCCGGCGCAGGGCGTGCCCGCCTCGATGTGCCGTATAAATGCGGGCGCGTGCGATGCGCGGGATGTGCGCCACTGCATGTTAGCACTACGGTACTGCGCAACGGCACGGCACTACGACACGTGTGCGTGGTGTACCAGCATGTGCACCCGGCTTGGCTCAGGTTTGGTAAGGGTCGGGCTGCTAACCCCACATGCGCACCATGGCCACACCCGCACCCCACACCCACAATCCACACCCACACACACACTCCACACCCACACACACCCCTTGCCCACCCACCCACCTGGTAGGGCGCCTTGGGGCTGTGGCGCAGCCCGTTCTTGTCGCGCAGCAGCCGCTCCGCCTCGCGCGACAGCGCCTGGGCCGACCTGCGGCAGCGGGCGTGGGGGGCGGCGGCGGCGGCGTGCGTGTGTTGTGGCATGGCGTGGCAGCAGCGCATGTTGGCAAGGGGCGCGCGCGGATGCAAGCGGCGTGCGAGGGCGTTTGCGAGGCATCCAACAGTTCCACCACACCACCCAACACGGCCCGCCCCCCCCGCAACTGCATCCCCATCGCCGCTCCCCCCCTCCCTCCCACCGCCGCACCACCCGCCCCCGCACACCCACCTCTCCGACAGCCGGCAGCCGCCGCCCAGCCACTCATCCACCAGCGGCCGCACGCTGCTGCCGCCCAGCCCCGCCCGCCCCGCGCCGAACATTCCGCCGCCGCCCATGCCACCCAGCCCGCCGCCGCCGCCCGCCGCCAGCAGCAGCTCGCCGCAGCGGTCGGCGGCGCGGCGCGCGGCGGCGTCGTCGCCGGAGCGCAGCGCGTAGAAGAGCTGGATCCAGGAGGTGTCCATGCCGGCGCCGCCGGGGGCCGCGAAGTCCAGCGCGCCGCGGTCGCGGAACTTGACCTGCGCGGCCGGGTACGGCAGGCGGGCGGGCGGGGATTGGGGTGTTGGGGTAGTGGGGTGTTAGGGCGTTGGGAGTCAGAGCATCAGGGCGTTTGGGCGCTGGGAGTTAGGGCGTGCGGGCAACAGGGCGTTGGGGCATTGGGGCGTTGGGGCATTACGGCGTTAGGGCATCAGGGCGCGGGCTTGCGCGTTGTGAGCTGCAACGGCTGATATGCGAATACATACGAAAGATAGCCCCGCAGCGGCCCGGAGGCCCAGAGCCCCGCCGCCCGCCGCCCACCAGCCCTTCATCCTCCCCCCCGGTCGACACCGTTTGCGGCGAAGGCCCACGCCTCCCACCCCCACGCTCCATCCCCACCCGCAGTCGCTGGTATTCACAGCCCCGCCCCCCTGGTTCACTCGGTCCGTTGCTTTGGGTTCTGGACTGAACTACCCCTCCACACACACACACGCGTACCGGCACACACGCGGGAATTGGGAATCCCCCACACACACACGCATACACACACGCCCCCATAGGGATGCAACCTTGAGAGCGGAAGGATTTAGAGTAGCGGGGATTGCGCGATTTCCGGGTGGTAAGCCGGTCGGCGGCTCAGCGCAGCAAGGTACCGTATACCAGGTGATGTACTGAGGTAGTATCAGTAATTCAGTCTGCGTTCCACCGCGATTTGCTACACCGCACGCACAGTCCTTGCTGTCGTTTTCCCTTGTGCGCTCTAACACACGCCCCAGTCTGCGTGTTTCCTCGCTCGTGTTTTCGAACACACACGCGCTCCGCGCCCACCTGCACGTACGCCTGCACCTCCCGCAGGTAGTCGGGGTCGGCGCCGCGCTCCGCCGCCAGCTTGTAGCGGCTGATGGTAGAGCGCACGTGCGACTGCGGCAGCGGGGGGCAGGGGGCGGGCGGGGTGGGGGTTACATTCATCATTAGTTAGGACTTGAAGGCGTAGCCAGGAACAGGCAGGGGGGCGGAGCGGGCGAGAGGGCTGGGTGGCACATCGGGAACGGAAGGAAAGTTGGGTGAGGCGTTCTTTGTCACACGGGCGCAAAGCTATCTAGGCGGTAAACATGGGAAGCTGACAGCGCCCGCGGGCCCACATGCTGGAGCCAGCGGTATGACGCGTTCTCCCGATACCCGCTGCACCACCGGACATCGGCACTTCACACTGTCACATAGGCGGCGACCCCCCGGCCGGCTGCTTTGGGCCCCCCGGATTAAACTGCCCCTACCCCTGAGCCCTCTGAACCATCCTTGAAACCCCCTGTGCCCCCCCAGAGCCCCCTGAGCCCCCCCCCACACACACGCCCGCACACCTTGAAGCCGCGCTCCAGGTGCTTGCGCGCGCCCGCCGCCAGCGCCTCCACGTAGCGCCCGCTGCCGCCCGCCGCGCCGCCGCCCGCCGCGCCGCCGGGCGCGGAGGGCGCCAGGCCGCGCGCCTTGGCCTCCGCCAGCACGTCCGCCAGCAGTGCCCACACGCTGGCGATGGAGGTGTCCTGCCCCGGCGCCTTGTCTTCGTTGTCCTGCGGGTTGCAGTTGCAGGTGCAAAGGGCGTTTGGGAGAAGCGCGGCGCAGTGGCGCGGGCTGTTGGTCCCAGCGGTGCAGCGGGGGCGCACACAGATATAGGTGAGAAGTGCAACAAGGTACACCACAAACACGGAAACACACAAGCACACACACAAAACACAAAATAAAACGGCATGGCACGCACCTTGCATGCCTTGAGGAAGTCGCGCACCACGTCCACGCCCGAGCCGCTGGCGCCGCCGCCGCCCGCTCCCGCCGCCGCCGCCTGGGTGGCCATGCGCTTGACCACCTCCACATACGCCGCCTCCTTGGGCGACAGGCGCAGCGCCGGCGCGCCGAACGACAGCCCGCCGCCTGCGCAGGGGCGGCCGCGTGTGTGGCGCACGGGACGATCAGCGGTCACCGAAACGTCACGACCGAGCGCCGAATTGGGCATGCGGAACCAGCTGCCGCTTGCGCCTGCACCTCCCGCAAGCATCCCGCCCACTCCAACCCCACCCCACCCCAACCCACCCGCGCTGCGGCCAATGAGCGGCTGCGGCCCGCCGCCCAGGCCGCCGCCCAGGCCGCCCGGCCCGGCGCCGACCAGGTTGTTGGGCGCGATGAGGCCAAACAGCTGGCGCTTGTTGGCGGCCCAGTCGCGCGCCATGCAGCTCTCCATGTAGGACTCAAAGGAGGCAACCGACTCCTGCTGCGCCTCCTGCTTGTTCGTGCGACGATTGCGGGTGGGCGACAAGAGGATGGTTGGCAAGCCAGGGCGTGTGTGCCAGTTCGCGGGCAGGAGCGGGCGCCCGCCGCTCCGCGGTGCCACAGCACGCCGGCCCCTTTTGCGCCATGACCTGCCCCACCGCACGCCCTCCCACCGCCCCCCTCCCTCCTTTGCTGCCCTCCCCCCTCATAAATCCCTCCACCTGTCCAGCACCTCCTCCCCCCTGAACCACCCCACACGCACCCCTCCATCACCCCTCCATCACCCCTCCATCACCCCTCCACCACCTCACACGCCCCCCCTCACGGGATTGGTTCACAGCAGCCCCCCCCCCCCCACCTGTATGGCCGCCAGCAGCGTGGCCTCCTCCACCTGCTGCAGGTACTCCTCCACGTTGCCCGTGTCGGCGTGGAACACGTCCTCGATGGTGGGCACGATCTCCAGAGCCACCACCTCGGTGGTCAGCCTGAAGGGCCAAGCGGGCAGGGCAGGGCGGGCAGGGGAGCGGGCGGTGGGGCAGGGGGCCGGCGGCGGAGGTCCGTGATGGGTGGCAGTGCGCGGGGTGTGCGCGGGCGGTGTGAGCGGGCGGTGTGAGCGGACGGGGCGGGGCGCTGCCGCGCCGCTTGCAGCTGCTGCGGCATCCCCCCCCCCCAGCAGGTAGGCAGGCCAGGCCTGCTCTGAGGCGGCTCAGGAGCGGCCGCGGCTCGGCCCTTGGGCGCTATGGCCACGGGCCACAGCCCTTGCTGTACTGCCATGCTGTGGCTGATGCCGTTGCCACTCAGCCCGTGCCCTCAGCCCCAGTCCCCAGCCCCCACCCCTGGTTGCAACCCCCCTCCCCCGCCTCGCATCCCACCTGGTCGCATCCAGGCCCTGCTGCGCCAGCAGGCGGGTGGCCGCGGCGTGCTCCGCGGGGCCGCGGAACCGGTTCGTGCGCGACCGCAGCGCGTCGGCATATTGTTGAAGCTGGGGCAATGTCCGCTCCACACGAGGGACGTTGTTGTACTCCTGCACAGGTAAAATTTTACGTTTAGCAGACTGCCAGAGACGGGAGCTGCGTGTAGAAAGCCGCCAAAATCGCAAGAGATCTCTGCTCTCAGGCCGAGAGTTGTCGTCTGCGCCTATTTAGCAGTATTCATGTGACACACCTGCCCCACTAGGTCATTGGACTGCTGCAACAGCGAATTCCAGTCCGCTGTCGCCATGTTTTCTACGCGCTAAATTTCAAGCCTGCGCGATGTTGATCATTCACAAATGCATTTTAACTTCATGCAAACAAGCGCAAATGCAGCAGCTGCGGAAGGCAGCATAGTCCATGCCTGAGCGAGTTCCCGCGCGCATGCAAATGCCGCTGTCAAGCCAAACCCCAGGCCCCCGACGTGCTGGCTGTCATACATATAGACTTACATACACAACCACGACGCTGCCACAACAACAGCGTGCGACACGCGCTTCAAAACTTGCCAACCCCGCGACCCCTGACCTCCCGGGCCGCGCCCCCCAACGTTAGCAGCCATGGCAGACAAGCCTTTTGCCGAGCAGGCAGCCGCCTTCGGCTCGGCGATGAATAGTATCAACACAGCGCAAGTCGTCGAGGCCGCGGTCCGCGACTACAAGCGCGATGTGCTTGACAAGCAGCCGCAGAACAAACAGGGTGGTCACCAGCTCGTTGCAATGGACGAGCTGATGGAGGACGAGGAGCTGCAGGCGCTGCACGAGGAGCGCATTGCCCGCCTCAAAGCCGAGCGCGAGAAGCGGAACCAGCAAGCGCAGAAGGGCCACGGGACTTACACGGAGATTTCTGAAGGCGACTTCCTCGAAATCGTGACGAACACGGACATGGTGGTGTGCCATTTCTTCCATCCCGAGTTCGAGCGCTGCAAAATCATGGACAAGCACCTGGCGAGCATTGCGCACAAGTACTTCAACACGCGGTTCATCAAGGTATCGGCGCCGGACTCGCCCTTCTTCACCGTCAAGCTGAACATCAAGACGCTGCCGTGCCTCATCGCCTTCAAGAAGGGCGTGGCGGTGGACCGCGTCACGGGCTTCGACGGGTTGGGCAAGGACGACTTCCCCACCGCTGTGCTGGAGGATCGGTTGCTGGCGCTGGACATTATCGAGCTGCCGGAGCGGGAGCGGGAGGACGAGGACCGGATAGACGGGCCCGGCAAGAACATTCGGAAGAGCCTGCACTACAAGAAGACGGACAGTGACGAGGACAGCGACTTTGACTGAGTCTTGTGGGCATCGAGCTATGGAGCGCGAGTGTGTGAGGGCTGTGGTGTGTGTGTCCTGGATGAGGCCTGGCGGGGCCGTACGGGAGAGGAAGCGTGCTACTGCTTGACCGGCAGTAGCAGCGCACACGCGCGGCACCGCGTTGGGATGCTTGAGGGCGCCGTGGAATAGGTGCGTACACGATTGCCAGCCAGGTTCGTTACAGGAGTGTGTCGTGATGTCTGAGAGAGAATTGCGTTCATATTCATGTGCCGCACGCCGCGGCCGCACATTGCATGGCATGACGCCCCACGCGGCGCCTCATGAGCTAGGGCTTCAGACGTACGTCAAGGGGAACCCACGGACTGCGCAACAGGTGCATAGCTACTAGACACGGCGCAATGTGCAAACTTTATGACTTATCAACAAAACTGTGAGGCCGTAAGTGGTGCGTGCGCACACGATGCGCTGCTGCTAGTCGAAGCCGGAGTAGACACCGAACTCCCGCGCTTGTCGCTTGGACTCTTCCACGTCTGAGGAGCGGAGGACGGTGTGCAAGGAAGAGCTGAGTTTGTGATGCCATGCGAGCGGGCAGGCAAGCACTATTCAAGGAGACTGGCATGTGGCTGTCCAGGACGAATTGTGTGAGCCCAGGTCAGGCGGACAGGGTGGCCCGGTGCAGGTGGTAGTACTCACAGTTCTTTGCTCGCGAGGTCTTGCCCTCGTCACGTTTCCGCTTCTCCTGCGAGTGCGAGGCAAGGTGAATGACACACGTGAGAGAATGGGCTGCGCGGCTGCTGGTTGTGTAAATGGGTGCGCAGGCAAGCAAGAGGGCCGTGCCCACTTTCCTGCCCGCTGCTGCACGCAGCAGGAACACAAACCCGGCGGGCTGCAGGCACGGGCTGCAGCCCAACAGCAACAGGCGGGTGCACGGCAACGATGTGCTGCATCCGACAAGCCGGCTCGCACCCGCACGGCGCCAGCTCAGCCTGTGCTGCAGCCCCCAGCCGCAGCCCTACAGCCGCAGCCCTACAGCCGCAGCCCTACAGCCTCCCCACTGCCCCACAACAGCGCCCGCCGCCCGCGCCCCCGCCTATCCACTTCCTAGCACCCACCACCCGTTCACCACCACCACCACCACCACCACCACCACCACCACCACCACCACCACCACCACCACCACCACCACCACCACCACCACCACCACCACCGCCGCCCTCCAGCCTGCCGCCGCACTCCAGCCCGCCCGGCGGCCCACCTTCTGGTTGAAAGACAGCGCCTTCTTGTCCTTGGCCATCTGGTCTAGCCGCGCCTCCAGCCGCTCCTGCCGCGCGCCCTCCCGCAGCGCCGCCTGCTGCGCCATGGCCTTCACCGCGATGACCGCGCTCTCCTCCACGCCCCGCACAGCCGCCCGCGTGGCCGCGCGGTCCTGATGGGGTTGGGGCCGGTGCAGGGCGGTGACGTGGGGCGGGTGTGCCAGGGTTGGTGCTTGATGTGTTGGTGGAACAGGGCAAGGGACGACTGGTGGTGTGGGGGCCCTGGCTCAGTTTCATCAGGATGCAAACCCGTCGTTTGTTTCAGGTCGTCGTGGCAAGCGCCCCCAGACCCCAGTGTCTTCGGAGCGCGCCAATGCCACGCCACGCCACGCCGCACATAGCATACCTCATCCGAGTCGTCGTCCCCCTTCTCCTTGGCCTCCCGGCCGCTCCCCCTGCGTGCAGCCAGCGGCGGGCACAGCCCAGTACGCGTTGCGACAGCCCAGCACGAAGCAGGAAGGCACGCAAGAACGTGCGCAGCACTCTGTAACCACACACACATACACGCATGCCGGGTGTGTACGATTCTCCGCTGACGTGCTTGGCGCGCGCGTAACGTGCGCAGGTGCGCGGTTCATTGTGGTGAGTTTGCGTGTCCACGGTTCACTTTTGTGCCACGTGGCGCTCAGTGGTGCCAGGACACGGTTAGCGTTCAGTGCGGTAGTCCTCCGCTCTGCCCTTCGCTACGCTACGGGGAGCTACGGGGTGTCCGTCTGCTTGATTGTTTTTAACACATATGCATGCTGCGGCCAGGCCTGAAGCCGGCCCACAGCGCCCAGCTCGAACAGGGGGTCGCCGCATGACCCGCCCTCGCCGGGCCCCGGATTCGGGGGCAGCAGCGCTGCCTTCGCGGGTTGCCGGCAAGCACTGTCACGCACAAGCATGCGCAGGCAATCGCAGCAGCAATCCACGCACCAGTTCCAGTTCTGCTCGCCCGTCTCTGCGGGCGGCTTGACGTACAGCACGCTGGGCCCCGACTTGTAGCCGGCCCGCTCCAGGTCCTGTGGAGGTTGAGCGGGTGAGGAATGCAGCGCGGGGATTCGCCATGTGCGTCCAGGTGTATGGGTACCGGTATGTGATAATACCGGTAGGGGACCACATGATCCGCCTGAAGCGAGGAGCCATAGGGTTGCGCCCTGCCGTGCCGCCCCCATCACCACAGCACACAGCCCCCGGCATGCAGCCCAGCCAGATGCGTTGCTAGCTCTTGTACCGCCGGCCCCGGCGGCGGCGCCAAGGTGGCAAACGCAGCCGCCGCGCGTGTCGACTCTGAGTTGTGGCAGCCCGGCCACCCCTGCTCGCACGCAACAAACATCCCAACACCATTTTAATAACACGCAGACTTTCTCAGCCATCCTGATACGTAAGGTGCGTCGCCGTTCTTCGCGCCCACACCACGGCGCCACACCCAAGGGCGCCACCTCCACCCAACCTGCAGCATACCGTACTCTTGTGCGCATGGTCTACCCTTCTCATACGCCCACGTCCCGCCCTCCTTTCAGACAACCACTTGCATCGCACCGAGGGGAAAACGGCGGTATCTGAAAGGACTTCCCCGCAGAACCCCTCCTGCGAGTCTGCGGACCCGCCACGCCACGCCGAGCCGCACCTCGAGTTTGATGGCTGCTTTCTTCTTCGCAGGCCCCTTCAGCTGCGCCTCTTCCTCCTCTTGCTCCTCTTGAGCCTCCTCTCGCTCCTCCTCCGACTTGTCCGAGTCGGAGGAGTCGGAGTCGGAGTCGTCTTCTGGCAGCGCCAGGAACTTATCTAGCTTACTCATTTCAGGTATGCACTAGTTTGTAACTTGTGTGGAACGTTGGCCTTCAGTGAAGAAGTCGTGCAAAGAAATGCAGGGTCGCGACTCACTCGCTGGCTAGTGGAAATTGAATGTAATAGAAACGCTAAGCTGCAGAACACGTTTAGTTTTTAGGTTCGTCTTATCAAGGGCAACTCGTGCCGTTGCACGCCATGGAATGGCCACGGGATGGAATGGCCGTGTCCCCCACTCTCCCGACGCACGCCCGCGACTGTGTTGTACATCCACTAGCACTTTCCGCTGCACTTTGTCTCCTCTGAAGTCTGTGCCATCAGCTGAGGCATGCATGTGCATGTGACGTGGAGGCTACGGGCTAGCGTGCGTCGCCAGCCCAAGGCACAGTCAGGGAGGTGCTGGAGAGGTGCAGCCAGGCACGCCAGCGCTTTTCCGCGTGCCCTCCCCTGATGCCCTCTGACATGCCACGCCCACCCACGAGCCCACGTTCCCCGCAGTGAAGTGAGTGAACTCCAAACCGATGGCGCTTACTGACGACGGCCCACGGTCCCCAAATCTGCTTACAGTTTGCACGCACCAGGCATGAGGCTGCAGTCTCGGGACTCCGCACTCGTGGCTTGTGTGCGTATGCGGGTTCCGGCGACAGGGCTGGACTTTAACTGCGCAGGAGGATGAGGGTTGAACTGAAGCCCACAAGGCCACAACGTAGGCAATCAACACACTGCTCATTGTGCACGCCGTATGCGAAGCTGTTGAAGCACACCCAGACTGAAGCACACCCCATTAGACAAAATCCGCCCGTGTGGTGACTGTGACCCCGCAGCCCCCGCTTCGTGCACACAGCACACACAGGGCCTGCCACTCTGCCATAGACTCATAGCTCAGCGGCGATCACCCGTTCATGGGTCCCCTACTCCCCTACCGCCCCACACACCAGGCTGACGACCACGCAGGGTCCCCAGCTGCACGCTACCCTCTGCCCCTGCTGCGACATCCGCAGCCGCCGAGACCGTCCACCCAGGCACCCGCTACGTGCGCCAACCGCGACATTCTCGGCCTGGCATTGGCAACTGGAGGTCCTGTATTAGCGTTGCGATGGCGGCGTGGATTCTTCCGACGGCATGGGCCCCTGTGCCCCACACATAAATCGAGCCCACCGCGTGGCAGACGCACGCAGCAACACCACAGGCACAAACCCCTAAATGAAGCCCCCCCCACACACGCCGGCCCACGGCGCATCACCACGGCGCCTCACTCGCCCCGTGGCCGCTTGCCGCCGCCCTGCGTGCAGCCGCCCTCCTCGTCTATCCGGCCCTCGTCCTTGCCCCGCGACGCCCGCTCTGCCCCCCTGGCCGCGGTCGGCTCCTGCAGGTCGCGCAGCAGCAAGTCGTTGATCGTGTCCAGCAGTCGCGGCCTCTGTGAGGATGCACAGCTTGGGGCGGTAGCGCATAATCGCCTTCTGCTCCTCCTTGCTCAGCCGCCCGCTGTCGCCGCAGCCGCCTGGCGGCACCACCAGGAAGGGATCCGGTCGGAAGGAGGGATTCCATGCACACCGTCATTCATGAAGTGAGGATGACAGGGAGGAGGGTGGCAGGCAGGGAGCACGGCGCGTCAGCTGTAAGCACGCGACCCATGCCCCTCTCCGCCAGTGCGCCGCCACCCCGCCGGCACAGGCAGGCAGGCTGCAGCCCCAGCTTCCCTCCCGGCCGCCCCATCCTTCCCACACCGCTCCACGCCGCTCCACCCCACCGCCCCCACCAGGGTTATCCACGGGTTCTGAACTCCCCGGCGTGTACGGCGTGTCCCCCGTTAGCCTTCTGACGCTGCCAAGAGGGGCTCCCTGCGGGGTCCTCTGAACGTGCCCCACCGTGCTGCGGCTTGCGATCGCGGCACACAGCGCGTCCATCACCTCCTCCGCGGACCGCCCCTCCTGGGCGCAGTTCTTCTTCTTCCTTAAAGGGCTGAGCAGAGTGCGCGGAATTGGCGATTGCGAATTGGGGACGTCCATGTAGACCTTTTCACTTCACTTCAGTCTTCCTCTTCCTTTTAAGCCGTCATACAGCAATTGAATATTCCAAGAGCCGGGGCCATTTCTTACACGCACAGACTTGAAAACATTCTCGAAATGTCTGACGCCCCGAGAACCGCCGAGGGCACACCGCCTAAGCTCCAGATGAGCGCTTTTTCGCCGGAGCAAATCGACCAGCTCAAAAAGCAGCTGCGCGAGGAGCTGCGCGAGGAGCTGCGCGAGGAGCTGCGCGAGGACATCAAGAAGATTGTGCGCGAGGTGCGCGAGGAGCTGCAAAAGCAGGATCCTCCGCGCGGTAAGTGCTGTGCAGATGCGCTGCGGTGGTGTTACCTACGCTGGGGCTTGGGCGCGGGGCGCGGGCGGGCGCGGAGGCGGGGGCGGGGCGGGGCGGGGCGGGGCGGGGCGGGGCGGGGCGGGGCGGGGCGGGGCGGGGGCGGGGGCGGGGGCGGGGCTGGGCGGAGAGCGTGGTGTTTACAAATCTGGCGCTGCCTGCACTTCGCGCAGACGTCCTTGTGGAGGCTCTGAAGGCCTGGTATGCTTTCTTTATGGGGACAAGCTCCAGGGGACACGCTAAGCAAGCGTGAGCGCTCCGGCTGCGCAGACTGGCTGGACGTGCGGGTCCGGGACTCCGGACGGGACCTCGGGGCTGGGCCTGGTGCAGATGCCGCTCGTCAAGCGGGTGGTGCGGGGCTTGCGGAACTGATGGGCTGCCTACGGGGTGCCTACGGGGTACGCTTGCACGAAAACACTTGGAATGAGAAAGAAAACACAACATACATGAACTTGTATGCATTCTTGCGATTGAGCCGTCAGATTAAGTACACTGGATGCCAAATTTGATTGGACGTGCACGTGGGGCCTGGCATTAGAAGGGACAGGGTGCCAGTGCACAGGTGGTCTGAAGCTGCAAGGCAGCATGACTCGGTACTTGAACTGTATTCTCAAGAAGCAGTTGTTTTCATGCTCAATAAGGAAAGGCCAGCAACGCGCCTTTCCCACCTTGATGGCAGGGGTGACATATGACTTGACGGCGTGGTTGGTTGGCAGGAGCGGTGAGGACGGGCAGCTACAGGTTTGCGGGCAGCTGTAGGTTTGGGGCCAGCTGCAGGTGTGCGCGAAGGGTGGACAGCGTCTGCACGGCAATGGGCAGCTCTGCCTGCAACTTATGATTCAGTTTGGTGGCTCGCGCGCTCTCGACTTTCAAGTGCGCCAACACTGCGGGGCTGTGTGGTTGAGTCTCAACTCGTGCGCTGGGTCCAGACTGGTCCATGTGGCAGGTTGCCGTGTGCAAGAATCAGGAGGACATGAACTCTACGCTCTTGAGACGCATTTCACGTGTGGGATTGGTATTACGTGTGGGCGTTGTATAATTGCCAAGGGGTGTATACTGTTTTGTTTCCCATGGAAGGACGCTGACGGGACTCCGATGGGACTCCGATTTTGTCGTGTTGAGGCAGGGGTGTCCGGTGGAAAGTGGCAGAGGCCATGCAGGGGTACGACGGTTTCGGCTTCGTCAAAGAACGTGGAATCTAAGATGCGCGGGAGGCCTAGGCATAGGCGTTGTGCGACAAGCAGCATGAAGAACCAAGCCAACACCTGTCTGCCTAATGGTCATTCAGTGCAAGACGCTGGGACTCATGTAAAACAAGGCAGTAGTACTACCACAGTCCACGTGGTTCAGCCGTGCGGCCCGTGCGGCTTGTCGCCGTTTCGTGTCGCTGTTGCATTTTAGTCCACGTGGTGCGGCAGAATCTGAATCTGCTGACAAGACAGGGCAAGGGGAAATGATGCTGCGTCCCAATGGCGTCTGTTGCTCCCCCCCCCTCCCCCCAACCCGCGCTGCTCTGGTGCCGTTACCCCGCGGCCCGCGCACACGGAGCACTGCGACAGGGGCGCGGGGCGGGGCGGCGATTCGCGGAGCCCCAAGAGACGGCGCACGCTGTTACTGCACCTACGTCGGTAGTACATGGCTGGCTGGGTAGCTGGAGCGTGATGATGGCGCGCGGGGAAGGACCTCGTGGGAAGGATGGGGGTTGAGCTGAAGGCCTGAAGCCCACAAGGCCAAAGCGTAAGCATGCGCATCGTGCACGCCGTGTGAGGATTCGCAGGCACACCCCATTAGACAAAGTCCGCCCGTGTGGTGACTGTGACCCCGCAGCCCCCGCTTCGTGCACACAGCACACACACGGCATGCCACTCTGCCACAGCTCAGGCGCGATCGCGCGTTCGTGGGTCCCCTACTCCCCTACCGCCCCACACACCAGGCTGACGACCACGCAGGGTCCCCGGCTACGCGCTACCCTCTGCCCCTGCTGCGACATGCAGCCGCCGAGACCGTCCACCCAGGCACCCACAACGTGCGCCAAACGCGACATTCTCGGCCTGACATTGGCAACTGGAGGCCCTACAGTACCGTAGCGTTGCGATGGCGGCGTGGATTCTTCTGACGGCACGGGCCCCAGTGCCCCACACATAAATCGAGCCCACCGCGTGGCAGACGTACGGTACGCAGCAACACCACAAGCACAATCAAACCCCTAAGTGCAGCCCACACACACGCCGGCCCACGGCGCATCGCCACGGCGCCTCACTCGCCCCGTGGCCGCTTGCCGCCGCCCTGCGCGCCGCCGCCCTCCTCGTCTATCCGGCCCTCGTCCTTGCCCCGCGACGCCCGCTCTGCCCCCCTGGCCGCGGTCGGCTCCGGCAGGTCGCGCAGTAGCAAGTCGTTGATCGTTTCCAGCAGTGGCTGTAGCAGCCGCTCCGCCTCCGCTGCCGCCGCAGCCTCCGCCTCTGCCGCCAGCTGGGCCTTGCTCTTGGGCTTCGGCCGGAATGGCCTGACGGGCTGTCCGTCCGGACCGACGGCTGCTGCCGCTGCAGGCGCCGCCTCCGCCGCTGCCCCACCAGCACCAGCACCAGCACCAGCACCAGCACCAGCGGAACCAGCGGGTGTCGCAGCGCCCGCAGTGGACGTGGACGCAGCCGCGGCAGCGGCCGCCCTGGCGGCGGCGGCGGCCGCGCCGGCTGTCGCGGCCTCTGTAAGGATGCGCAGCTTGGGGCGGTAGCGCATAATCGCCTTCTGCTCCTCCTTGCTCAGCCGCCCGCTGTCGCCGCAGCCGCCTGGCGGCACCACCAGGAAGGGATCCGGACGGAAGGAGGGGTTCCATGCACACCGTCATTCATGACGTGAGGATGACAGGGAGGAGGGTGGCAGGCAGGGAGCACGGCGCGTCAGCTGTAAGCACGCGACCCATGCCCCTCTCCGCCAGTGCGCCGCCACCCCGCCGGCACAGGCAGGCTGCAGCCCCAGCTTCCCTCCCGGCCGCCCCATCCTTCCCACGCCGCTCCACCCCACAGCCCCCACCAGGGTTATCCACGAGTTCTGGACTCCCCGGCGTGTACGGTGTGACCCCTCTAGCCTCCTGGCGCTTCCAAGAGGAGTCCCCTGCGGGGTCCTCTAAACTTCCCCCGCCCCCACCCACCCTCATGCCTGGACGAGCTCGGCACACAGCGCGTCCACCACCTCCTCCGCGGACCGCCCCTCCTGGGCGCATTTCTTCTTCTTCCTTAAAGGGCTGAGCATGAGCATGAGCATGAGCATGTTACATGGCTTGAAGTCCATGCGGCCCCACTAACTCCTTAAAGGGCTGAGCAGAGTGCGCGGAATTGGCACTTGCGAATTGATGACGAGTCCATTGTAGCCATTTTTCTGCATTTCTTCATTCTTCCTCTTCCGTTTCAGCCGCCATACAACTATTGAATTTACTAAGAGCCGGGGCCATTTATTACACGCACAGACATCCTCGAAATGTCTGATACCCCGAGGCACGCCGAGGGCACACCGCCTAAGCTCCAGATGAGCGATTTTTCGCCGGAGCTAATCGACCAGCTTAAAGATTGGTGTTACCTACGCTGGGGCGTGGGCTTGGGCGGGCGCGGGGCGGGGGCGGGGGCGGGGGCGGGGGCGGGGCGGGGCGGGGCGGGGCGGGGCGGGGCGGGGCGGGGCGGGGCGGGGAGAGCGTGGTTTTCACAAATCTGGCGCTGCCTGCACTTCGCGCAGACGTCCTTGTGGAGGCTCTGAAGGCCTGGTATGCTTTCTTTATGGGGACAAGCTCCAGGGGACACGCTAAACAAGCATGAGCGCTCCGGCTGCGCAGACTGGCTGGACGTACCGGTCCGGGACCTCGGCTCTGGGCCTGGTGCAGATGCCGCTCGTCAAGCGGGTGGTGCGGGGCTTGCGGAACTGATGGGCTGATGGGAACTGGTGGCGGAACTGATGGGGTGCCTACGGGGTGCCTACGGGGTACGCTTGCACGAAAACACATGGAATGAGAAAGAGAACACAACATACATGAACTTGTATGCATTCTTGCGACTGAGTCGTCAGATTAAGTAAAATACACTGGATGCCAAATTTGATTGGACGTGCACGTGGGGCCTGGCATCAGAAGAGACAGGGTGCCTCAGTGCACAGGTGGTCTGAAGCTGCAAGGCAGCATGACTCGGTACTTGAACTGCATTCTCAAGAAGCAGTTGTTTTCATGCTCCATAAGGAAGGCCGCTGCTGCGCAAAACAACGCGCCTTTTCCACCTTGATGGCGGGGGTGGCATACGACTTGACGGCGTGGTTGGTTGGCACGAGCGGTGAGGACGGGCAGCTACAGGTTTGCGGGCAGCTGTAGGCTTGGGGCCAGCTGCAGGTGTGCGCGAAGTGCGGACAGCGTCTGCTCGGCAACGGGCAGCTCTGCCTGCAAGCTATGATTCAGTTTGGTGGCTCGCGCGCTCTCGACTTTCAAGTGCGCCAACACTGCGGGGCTGTGTGGATCAGTCTTACCTCGTGCGCTGGGTCCAGACTGGTCCATGTGGCAGGTTGCCGTGTGCAAGAATCAGGAGGACATACACTCTACGCTCTTGAGACGCATTTCACGTGTGGGATTGGTATTACGTGTGAACTTGACATGATTGCATACCAAGGGGTGTACACTGTTGTGTTTCCCATTGGTTTTCTCGAAGGACTCTGACGGGACTCCAACGGGACTCTGATCGGGCGGTGCAGACGCAGGTGGCGGTCATCGCCAGCGCGCTGCCCGGTATTGACCCCACGTGACGGGGGACAGGCGCAGGGTGCACAGGCTGCGTGGACAGGGTGGACAGTACTGGGGCAGGGTGGGCAGGACAGGCGCAGGGCGGGCAGATGTTCTCGTTATGTTGTCGTGTTGAGGCAGGGGTGTCCGGTGGAAAGTGGCAGAGGCCACACAGGGCTACATTTCGGCTTCGTCACCGAACGTGGAATCTAAGATGCGCGGGAGGCCTAGGCATGTGCGTTGTGCGACAAGCAGCATGAAGATCCAAGCCAACACCTGTCTGCCTAATGGTCATTCAGTGCAAGACGCTGGGACTCATGTAAAACAAGGCAGTTGTACTACCACAGTCCACGTGGTTCAGCCGTGCGGCCCGTGCGGCTTGTCGCCGTTTCGTGTCGCTGTTGCATTTTAGTCCACGTGGTGCGGCAGAATCTGAATCTGCTGACAAGACAGGGCAAGGGGAAATGATGCTGCGTCCCAATGGCGTCCGTTGCCCCCCAAACCCGCGCTGCTCTGGTGCCGTTACCCCGCGGCCCGCGCACACGGGGCACTGCGACAAGGGCGCGGGGCGGGGCGGCGATTCGCGGAGCCCCAAGAGACGGCGCACGCTGTTACTGCACCTACGTCGGTAGTACATGGCTGGCTGGGTAGCTGGAGCGTGATGATGGCGCGCGGGGAAGGACCTCGTGGGGAGGATGGGGGTTGAGCTGAAGGCCTGAAGCCCACAAGGCCAAAGCGTAAGCATGCTCATTGTGCACGCCGTGTGCGGATTCGTAGGCACACCCCATTAGACAAAATCCGCCCGTGTGGTGACTGTGACCCCGCAGCCCCCGCTTCGTGCACACAGCACACACACGGCATGCCACTCTGCCACAGCTCAGGCGCGATCGCGCGTTCGTGGGTCACTGGTTCCCCTACTCAACTACCGGGTTTGGTTTCCGTGTGTTGTCCAACACCAGGCTGCTGACCGCGCAATGACATCAGCTACGCGCTACCCTCTGCCCCTGCTGCGACATGCAGCCGCCGAGACCGTCCACCCAGGCACCCACAACGTGCGCCAAACGCGACATTCGTGGCCCGGCATTGGCAACTGGAGGTCCTGTATTAGCGTTGCGATGGCGGCGTGGATTCTTCCGACGGCACGGGCCCCAGTGCCCCACACATAAAACGAGCCCACCGCGTGGCAGACGTACGCAGCAACACCACAGGCACAAACCCCTAAATGCAGCCCCCCCACACACACCGGCGATTATTGTTCTTAACAAACACACAGGCCCACGGCGCATTACCACGGCGCATCACTCGCCCCGTGGCCGCTTGCCGCCGCCCTGCGCGCCGCCGCCCTCCTCGTCTATCCGGCCCTCGTCCTTGCCCCGCGACGCCCGCTCTGCCCCCCTGGCCGCGGTCGGCTCCGGCAGGTCGCGCAGTAGCAAATCGTTGATCGTGTCCAGCAGTGGCTGTAGCAGCCGCTCCGCCTCCGCCGCCGCCGCGGCCTCCGCCTCTGCCGCCAGCTGGGCCTTGCTCTTGGGCTTCGGCCGGAATGGCCTGACGGGCTGTCCGTCTGGACCGACGGCTGCTGCCGCTGCCGGCGCCGCCTCCGCCGCTGTCCCACCAACACCGGCAGCAGCACCAGCACCAGCACCAGCACCAGCACCAGCACCAGCACCAGCACCAGCACCAGCACCAGCACCAGCACCAGCACCAGCACCAGCACCAGCACCAGCACCAGCACCAGCACCAGCACCAGCACCAGCACCAGCACCAGCACCAGCACCAGCACCAGCACCAGCACCAGCACCAGCACCAGCGGAACCAGCGGGTGTGGCAGCGCCGGCAGTGCACGCGGACGCAGCGGACGCGGACGCCGCCGCGGCAACGGCCGCGGCTTCCGTTGGGGCCGCGACCACGGCAGCGGCCGCCCTGGCGGCGGCGGCGGCCGCGCCGGCTGTCGCGGCCTCCGTGAGGATGCGCAGCTTGGGGCGGTAGCGCATAATCGCCTTCTGCTCCTCCTTGCTCAGCCGCCCGCTGTCGCCGCAGCTGCCTGGCGGCACCACCAGGAAGGGATCCGGACGGAAGGAGGGGTTCCATGCACGCCGTCATTCATGACGTGAGGAGGACAGGGAGGAGGGAGGCAGGCAGGGAGCACTGCGCGTCAGCTGTAAGCACGCCACCCATGCCCCTCTCCGCCAGTGCGCCGCCACCCCGCCGGCACAGGCAGGCTGCAGCCCCAGCTTCCCTCACGGACCCAGCTCCCTCCCCATCGCCCCCACGCCGCTCCACCCACAGGCCACAGCCCCCACCAGAGTTATCCACGGGTTCTGAACTCCCCGGCGTGTCCCCCGTTAGCCTCCTGGCGCAGCAAAGAGTGGCTCCCTGCGGGTCCTTCAAACTTCCCCCGCCCCAACCTACCCTCGTGCTGCGGCTTGGCGAGCTCGGCACACAGCTCGTCCGCCACCTCCTCCGCAGACCGCCCCTCCACGTCCACCCATTTGTACATGGGGTCATCCCTGCGGCCCGCATGGCGTGTGTGTGTAGCCGGAGGGGAGCGGCGGAGGGGAGCGGCGGACAGTTGTTTTATGCGGCCCACCCGGCGTCTGTGTGTACCGTATTTGTGTGGCTGTGTGCGATGTGACGTGTGAGGGGACGCGGGGCGCGGGCGGATGGGTTGCGTTGTGAGGATGTGGGGCGGATGCATGTGTGGGGATACTTGGCAGGAGACACGGTCGTGTGCCTTGCCCAGCGGCCGCTGTGAGGCCCAACAGCCCTGATGACCTGAACTCTGCAGGACCCACCACCAAACACAAGATCACACACACCCGCCCCACTCCAGATCCCGCCCCTCCTATTGTGCAGCGGTTTATAACGCAGCGTCCCCCACCCCTGCACCCCGCCTCACAAGCTCCCCCACGGCCATCCCCACACCCCGCCTCACCTGAACCAGGTCATCTGCGCGCGCACCAGCTTGTGTGTGGCCTGGCAGATGGAGGCGTGCAGCGCCGCCAGCTCCACCAGCCCCACCCGCGTGCCCGCCGCCCGCGCCGCCAGCAGCCATTCCATGGCCTGCCGGTAGCCTGTGTACCGTGGTGGAGCGCACGCACGTGCGTTGTCGGTGGGAAGGGGGAGGGGGAGGGGAAGCCGTCCATCGACACTTGCTTTGCTGGGTGATATTGTGCAAGGGTGGTGTGCGCAGTGTAGCTGGGTACACAGATGGGTGCAGGACTACAGGCATGCGGAAGTGGTGGTAGGGCGGTGCTGGGTGAACGCGTGGGTGGGCGCGGAGCCCGGCAGGGCGTGCGGGTTTGCACAACGCCAACGGACCTTTGCCCGGCACTCCAGGCTCTCAGTGCCGCCCCACTCCCTGCCCCTCCCCTCCCTGCCCCCACTCCCTGCCCCCCTCCCTGCCCCCACTCCCTGCCCCCCTCCCTGCCCCACTCCCTGCCCCACTCCCTGCCCCACTCCCTGCCCCACTCCCTGCCCCACTCCCTGCCCCCCCTCCCTGCCCCACTCCCTGCCCCACTCCCTGCCCCACTCCCTGCCCCCACTCCCTGCCCCCACTCCCTGCCCCACTCCCTGCCCCACTCCCTGCCCCACTCCCTGCCCCCCTCCCTGCCCCCCCTCCCTGCCCCCCCTCCCTGCCCCCCTCCCTGCCCCACTCCCTGCCCCCCCTCCCTGCCCCCCCCTCCCTGCCCCACTCCCTGCCCCACTCCCTGCCCCACTCCCTTCCCCACTCCCTACCCCCGCCCTGCCGCCCTCCTTCCGGGCCGTTTTTCCATATCTTTGCAACCCCCCCCCCGCCCCCCTTCCCGCCGACCCGCCCCCCACCACCCACCGATGGCCTTGGCCGCCATGTTCTCGCCCGGCGCCAGCCCCGCCGCCAGCAGCCCCGCCGCCTCCCGCAGCAGCCCGCCGCCGGGCGCGCACACCATGTCCTCCACGCGCGCCGCGATGCGGTCGTACAGCGACAGCCGCGGCCGGTGCAGAAAGAAGCACCTGGCGGCGGCGGCGGCGGGGGCGGGGGCGGGGGCGAGGGCGGGGCGTGGTTCCAGGCATGCATGATTATGGCAAGACGAGGTGAATGATGTTGATGATGACAGGTTGTTGCAGCAGAAGGGCAGGGAAGGGCAGGGAAGGGAAGGGAAGGCCCGGCAGCAGCAGGGGTCCGGCGGGGTCAGCGAGCGGTCCGGCGGGGTCAGGAGGCCGCACGGCCAGGAGGGATCCACATGGTCAGGGGTGGGGGCGGCCATCGCCGAAGTAAGAGAGCTTTCCGGAGCAGGGAGGTCGACACTGCGGGGGCCCGGGGGCGAGAGGTTGGGCCACGGGGCTGGGAGGGGCAGCTGCGCCGCCCCGTGGCCGCCGCCACCCAACCCTTCCAACCGTCGCCGTCCACCCCTCCCAACCGCCGCCGCCACCAGCCGCCGCCGCCCAACCGCCGCCCACCTGAAGTCGTAGTCCAGGTCGGACATCGGCGCGTCCAGCCGCGGCTCGAAGTCGGCCAAGCGGCGGCCCGGGTGCATGGCCAGGATGGCCAGCGCGCGCTCCAGGCGGTAGTAGTTGTTGCGCTCGGCGCGGATCCTGGGGTTAGGAGGAGGAGGCGGTGGAGAAAGTGGCGGAGGCAGCGTGGCGGAGGCGGTGGCGGTGGCGGTGGCGGTGGCGCGAGGTGGTGGCGGTGGCGCGAGGCAGTGGCGCGAGGCAGTGGCGGTGGAGGCAGCGTGGCAGAGGTCGTGGCGCGAGGTCGTGGCGCGAGGTGGTGGCGGAGGCGGTGGCGTGGGATGCAGCGCGATGCTCCGCTGCTGGTTTGGGGTGCCCACACGGGGTGACCACTGACCACCACTCGAGTGCGACACGTGCGCCGTAGGACACACACGGCCGTCGCAGCGGCGCACGCACACACACATGCACTCTTCTTTTTCTTGCGCTCTCTGTCACGCACCTGTTATGCGCCACCTGATCGCCAGCGCTTCGCAGCAGCTCCACCGCCGCCTCCCATTTTTCCTCCTCCGTCAAAGACCCGCCCGCGCCCGCGTCGGCCGCCAGCGCCTCCGCACTCGTCGTCGTCGCCGTCGGCGCCGCCGCCGCCGCCGCGGCGGCCTCAACCCCCGTCTTCGCCGCCGCGGCGGCGGTAGCACCACCGTCCGCGGCCGCGGCCGCGGCGGCTGTGTCGCCGCCTCCAGCCGCCGCCTGCTGCCGCCGCGCCTTGGCCTCCGCCGCCTCCTCCCAGGCCAGCCGAATGGCGGCCGCCACCGCCGCCAGCGCCTCGGGGGTGGCCCGCGGCGCGCCGCCCTTGCCCACCACGAACCAGCGGAGGTACAGCCCGGTGCCGCCCACCACCAGCGGCACGCCGCCGCGCTGCGGGCCGGGTTCGGGGCGCAGGGCATGCGAGCGTTGGCAAGTGTGCGAAATATTATGTGCGGTCAGGGCTGATACGGTATTTTACCCTAGCCCTAGCCAACGACGGGGAATCATGGACCCCACTGGGCCAGCGCCTTTCCCTCGCGTCGGTGTCGCTAGCTTCAACAGGCAGGTGGAGCGAGCGCGGAGCGATGCAGGGTAGGCCGGAGACGCCGCACGCAGGCAAAGCCCTGCGGCCCAACCCTGCGCCGTGCCGCTGCCACATCGCACACCTCCCTGGTGTCCTGTCTGCAATCTGTGCCCTCCAAGTCGGCGCCGCCCGCCGGGGCATTCCCACCCCTGGTGTTAAAACTTCATCATCTTCACCGTATCGTTCGCATTGACGGCTGCTCCCTTGCCCCCCGGCTGCTCACCCGCACAATGTCTTCCGCGATAGGGCGTGCACACTCAAAGAACTCGCCGGCAGAGAAGTCCTGTGCATGCAGTACAGAGAAAGGATTGCTGGTGTGAATGCAAATGGAAGACTCGCCAAATGGAAGACCCCAGACGACGCCGCCCATACGTGTGTCAGTGAGCGCAAGGGGAAACGTGTGTGCGTTTGACAACACGAGACGCCAGCGATGGATGTGTGTTAGGAAGCACAGGTATGAACCAAAGAAGCAGCTGTGTGCTCTCGAAAGCACAAGGCGAGGCGGCCACTGTATGCTGTATGCGCTAACAACAGGCAGTCCTCAGCACAAAACGACACACACACACACACACACACAAACACACCGCACACACGCACACACGCACACACGCACCTCCAGCGGGTCCCGCACGTCGATCATGTGGTGCGGCACGCCCTGCCGCTCCGACACCGGCAGCTGCAAAGTGGAGTTACGTTCATCATTAATTAGGGGGGGGGCATGCACGGGTCGAAAGCAAACGGGGGAGTCATTCATGACTGAATATGACGAGATGGTGTCGGGGCTTAGCGTGGAGCGGATCAACCGCCAGGGGGGCCGGGTGGGACGGGTGAGTGGATGCGCCGCTGCAGGCGGTTGGCCTGCGCCGAGTGCATCCGCGGCCCCCGCTTCAAAGCCACACGGGCCGCACAGACCGAGCGGGTGCCAACCCCACCCCACCCCGTGCCCCGCACCCCCACGTCGCTAGGCTCCTCACCTTGTCAGACCCCACATCCAAGCCGCGGTACACCTGCACGCTGTCCGCGCTGATCACCTCGCCCTGGCCCACCGCCGCCTCCGCCGCCTCCGCCGCCGCCCCGCCCGCCGCCGCCGCCGCCTGCTGGCCGCGCAGCCGCTGCGCCAGCAGCAGACTAATGGCGGTCTTGCCCACGGCCGTGGGGCCCGTCACAATCACCACCATGGGCTTGCGCCGTGTCGCCGCGGGAGCAGCGACAGCGGCGGCGGCGCCGTCGGCAGCGGTGGCAGCGGGTGCGCCAGCGGCCGCAGGGTCAGACATGGTGTGAAGCGCCTGTGGTGCTGCTAAGATTGCTGATGTCACAGGAGATGGTGATAATGAGTCAGAGGTGGTGGTTGCTGCGGCGGCTCGGCCGCGCGCCGCCGCGGTCAGCACCGCGACGACGCTTGCGGGCCTGCCGGCGACGGCGCCGCCGGGGCGAGGGAGCGGCACGGCGCACCCGAGGGCGCGTGCCACCGCGCTAGGTCCACAACGGGCGGCGGCGGCGGCGTGCGGCAGCTGAAACAGTCGAGAGGTTGAGCACGCCAGACTGACGGGCCGTGGTCGGCCAAGCGCGCTACGCTAGGCCAACTTAACGCCGGGGGGCCCGCCGCCGAGGGTCGCCGCGTGCCAACTTTGGCTGAGGTCCAGCTCTGACTCCTGGCACAGAGGCTCCGCCCGCGTGCACTGATCCAATGCAAATTTGCTTCGGTGCGGGTCCCTTAAGCGGGAATTTGCGCAGCGGCGCCAAGACTTGTTGCCGACAGCAAATGCTTCGCGAGCAGTGTCTTTCAATGAAAACAAAAGCTTATAGCTAAAAGAAAGGTATTTTTGAAAGAAACCTTAATCCAGAGCTGCCGGGGCCGAGAACGACGCCCGCAAGCTGTCTAGGATAGTTATGTTGTTTAAGCAATTAAACACAACCTTGGATATGCAACTGGCGTCCTAACGCAGCACAAACGCGACCGTGGCGATTTGCTGCATCATGCAGCAAATGCAACCAAACCCGCTGGCAGGGTTGGGGCACCCTTAGACTGAACCTCTAGGTACCCGCTCATTAGTGTAGATACTTGTTAAATTGTTCACGGCTTGCCAAAACTCAGAGCTGCATCGGACGCTGGGCTATGGCAGAGGACTCTAAAAACGCCTCTGGAGCTGGAGAAGCGCCAGATAAGCCGCCAAAGGATGATGAAAGCGACTCCGACTCGTGGCTCGAGGAGGACGAGGAGGCAAGTGACAGTGTGCGAGGAGCTGGGCGCGCTGCAGCCGATTGCACGCCCCAACAGCTTTGGCTGGACAGATTAAGTGTTTACATTTTGGGGGATGCTTGCAATACAATTCAGCGACTGTGAAGCCGGGGTGCGGGAGGGGTCCTCAGTGTAGACGCCCCGAGTTGGAGCTGCGGATCGTGGGTGGCTCCTCTAGGTGTTGAAAATGAGGTGGAGCATGCGGCAGGCGCCAAAAGCGAGGCTGGCTTGCGCGGAGCATTGCTTTCATGCTCAGTGACCGGTCGCGTCCCGCTCGCCACGGGGACGGCTAAAAGGGAGGGCCGCTCGGAGCCGGCTGTGCTGCTCGGCGCACTTCGCACCGTTTGGCCTCCGCAAGGACGCCCTCACAGGGGCCTGTCAGCGTCGAAGTCGGGTTTCCTCAAAACGCAGACCCCCTCCCCCTCGACCTCCGTGACGCGACGCATGCGCACCGGCCCCAGCGTGCCCTTTCAATGGGGTGGATCATTGCTGCAGCGCCACACCGCGAGTGCAGCCACAGCCAGCGCGCGAGTAGCAACGTTGCCCGTCGCGTACGGCACGTCTGATGAGTAATCTGGCGCGCCGGTCCATTCGCGGCGCGCGCGTCCCTGGAAACGCTTGAACCCGTCGATGCCGGGCTGTGCGGAGCAGCCCGTTGGGCTGCGGTGGGGCGTGTCAGATTGTGATGATGATGATGATCGCGCAGCTCCCTCCCGGCAGCCGCACCTAATTCGCCCCCTCCTGGGGTGCCGCACCCCAACTATAACAGCGCCCCGCGTGCCCGCCACCCCCCGCCGCCAACCGTAATATTGCTGCGACCCTCTGTGCCTGCCGCGCAGGATGAGATCTGGGAGAGCCTAGACGACACGCCGCAGAAGGTGCGCGCCGCGCGTGCGTGCTGCTGCTGCGCTTTGACAGATCCAAAAGCTTCCGTGGCGCTGCGGCGCCCAACCCCAGCAGCCCGCCAGTTGGCGGACGGGCGCAGGCCGACTTTGAGCGGCCCGCCTGACACCGAGTGCGCGTGGCAAACAAGGGAGCGGGACGCCGCGGGCGCCAGCCGGAAGCCGCGCCGGTTCCCAATCACACGTCCTATTTTTCTCCTGCTCGCACCTCAAACTTAATTACCCTGTGTTTATTTCAATTCCGCAGGTCGACGACCACCTGTACATCGGCTCCATGGCCGCCGAGCACAACTACGACGGGCTCAAAGCGGCGGGCATCAGCCACGTGCTGCAGGTGCGTGTGAGGGGCGGGAGGGGGGTCTTGACGGAGGGGCTGGGGCTCGGGCGCCCAAGGTGCCGGTGGTAAGCCGGGCGCCGCGCGGCGCGGTTGCCGGTGACGGTGACGGTGCTGCGCCCCGCGTGCGCAGCTGTAGTGCCACGAGCTCGGTGCTGGCTGCCTGCCGCTGCCTGCCGCTCCGCAACGCCTGCGTCTGCTCCTGGAAACGCGTCCTGTAACCGCGCCTGCCTCACATCTTGCTTTCTCCTCCTGCCGTGTGCGTGTGCCGCGCCCCGCTGCACGCAGGTGGCGGAGGGCCTGACGCCCAGCCACGCGGGCGAGGGGCTGTGCTACCGCAGCGTGCAGGTGAGCGACACGCCCGGCGAGGACCTGGTGGCCCACTTCAAGCGCTGCTTCGACTTCATACGCGAGGCGCACGACAGCGGGGGTGAGCGGGGTGCAGCCCTGGAGCGGGCTGGGCTGGGCGGCTGGTCGGGCGGCTAGTCGGCTAGCTGGGGCTGCCGCTGCGGGCGAATCGCCATGCAACGTGCCTTCGCCCTGCCGCGACGCGTCTTGCCGCTGCCTGCAACGTCGCCGCGCGCTGTCACGCCCACCCTCGCCGCGTCATCATAACTGTCGTGATGTTTTGGATGCAACGCCCCCAAACCACAGGCAGCGTGCTGGTGCATTGCGTGGCGGGCGTGTCGCGCAGCGCCACCGTGGTCATGGGCTGGCTCATGTGGCGCCACCAGCTGTCCGCCGATGAGGCCTTCCGCCGCGTGCACCGCGTGCGGCCCTGGGTCATGCCCAACCCCGGCTTCCGCAAGCAGCTGGAGCGATTCGGTGCGTGTGGGAGTGCGTGGGCGTGTGCGTCCGTTCTCTTGCTGTTTTGGGCCCTGGCGCGGCCGGTCCGCTCGCCGAGCTCGCGAAATGCACCGACATGCCCCGACTGTGCGCGAAGAGCTGCTTTTAGCTCTTGAAAAGCCGTGCAATCCACTCCTTATAGCTGACAGTAGATACGGCATCAATGAAACATTGAGGAAATGGCTGTTCGAGGGACCTCGGTCGCGAAATTGCCGGTCGGCAGGCCTCGCATTTTGGCCTCGACGACCCGCCGCACAATCTGCCCGCCCCCCCCCCTCCTCCCGTCTCGTTATCAACTAATGACATGCATGGAACTCCCCGCCCTCCGGCCCGCAGGCGAGCTGGGCTGCGACCTGAGCAAGTGGACTGCGTGGCGGCACGAGTGGCGCGAGGAGCCGCTCACGCTGGTGCTGCAGTCGTTCCAGAAGAGCGCCTCCATTAGCGGCCTCAACGGCGAGCCCCTGCCCTCGCTGTGAGATTGACGGATTGAGGTGGAGCAAGCGGCAGGAGGGGCGGCAGAGCGCCCGGCAGTGCTGGAAAAGGGGGCGCGGTAGCGAGGCGGCGAGGCGGGGGAGGTCGATGGGGGCGGCGCCGGCGGCTGTGCAGGGCGGTGCCATTATGCTGCTACCATCAGGGCAGCATGCGAGGCGGCAGGCGGCGACACCTCGTGGGCAGGGGCCCTGGCGAAGGATGCTGCGGCTGATGCGGCCGCATGGGGGCTGTCCAAGGCGGCGCTCTGGAGGCACAGCAGCGCAGCGCGGGGCGAAGGGCGGAGGACGGCACCATCGCGGCGTCGCCGTACGTCGCCTCGCCTCGCAGCGGCGTGCGCAAACACCCGCCACGCCGCCCGCAGCTGACAGCAGCCAGACCTCGGCGCTCTTCTGGTGCGGCATGCGGCATTGGTGCCTGCTGCGGCTGCTGCTGCTGCTGTGGAGGTGGCCGTGGGCGTGGCAGTGGAGAGCCCCTGGTCGGAGCCGTGTCCTCGGCCCCAGCGCTTCGGTACGGCGAAGAAGGAGCGCAGGCGACGTGCGATGCTTAAGCCTGTTGCTGTGTGTCGTCCGTCCTTGGTGTGCGCATGCGCGTGTGCTCGCTTGCGTTCCACACCGCACCTGTTGCATGTTTTGACGACCAGAAGAGACGTCGCGTGTCGTTTTGCTGTCTGCACTGTGGCACATGCATGGGGGTGCGCCGTTTGCACAACCCCGTGGCAGCGTGGAGGCTGCAGGCCGGCCAAAGGCGCACAGGGGCCGCACGTTACAATGGCACGTGCATTGAATGGCGCACGTTTGCGGCAGCGCGCGCCATGGGCCCTTGATTGAGCCCTACCTGTGTGTTTTGTCCATTTACTGATTACGACTGCATTATACTCAATGCCCCACGTCGCGACGACGCGGCGGGGCATGCAACGAACCCAACTAGGGTCATGTGATCGTGCTACCCCAATTGCGTCGACTTGGCGATCACCTACATGACCCGGCGAGAGCAGCACCCAACCGATCGCCGTGGGTGGAGCAACCCAAGGTGTTGTCTGCACGTGCTGCAGCGGGCAATCTACGCCGGTCCGGAAGCTAGTATGCTGTCTAGGGGAGGCGTGATAAGACTGCCGGTGTGTGTGGAGTTCACGGCAGTGTGATGCATGCGGCGTGATGTGTTGGGGTGTCTGATGGGCCGCAACGGCCGCGGCAACCGCCGTTCGTTGTGTGCGGCTCTGAGCCCGCATCACGCATGCGCCCTCGTTGAGTTTGTGGCGCAAGGAATAAAGCTGTGTGTTTATCCCACCCGGCATGACGGCTCTCCCCGATGGCAGCACTCACTTCGGCCGGCGCAGCAGCCGCTGCTGGCGCGCGTGTGGTTTGAGCGCTACGGATCTTTTCTTCCAAGTTAAAGCTATATTAAGAATGATGAGGATTTGGGATGTTGATCGTGAAGGCCGCAGGCGTGTGTTGTCATAAAGATCAACATGGAGCACAGCCCCCGCGCGGCGTGCACAGGCGGCCGGTTGGACGGGGCAGATGGCGCGACCGCCGAGGGCGCTGCGCGCTGTGAACACACATGCACGTGCATGGTTGTGTCCGACTGTTGCGAAAGGGTGCTGCGTGGTGTTGGTGGTCAACGCTCCTCGGGAGGAGCATGTCGTGCATACTCGAACGATTGCGGTATTATGGAGGGAGGCGGGGGCAACAGGCCAGTGCGCGCATTGAACAGGGACTAGGGAGTGAGCGAATGCTGATCACGCAGGCGGGGTGGGTTGCTTTCGGGATCGAAGGGCAGGGGCAGTGATGCGGCAGGACTGGTACCAATGCGACCGTGCGAATGCACGTGTCGGAGGGGTGGGTGGGGTTGCCCTGAGAGCTGTGTCGGGGGGAGGGGGAGCATTGCTAGGGCTGCGGCACTTGACCCGCTCCCCCCACCCGCGCACACGCTCCGGTTAGCCCCATCCGTCCACGGCTTCATCTTATGCAGGCTGGCCTGGTTGCGCGGGCGTGGGCGGGGCAGATGCCGAATTTGTCACTTATAGACGGCCAGCGTTTGTTGATCGTTCCGGGGTTATAACCAAGAGCGTGTGGCGCAGGCTTGCTGGTCGGTTTGAAAAATAAAAGTGCGGGTGGCGAAGAGCGCGGCGTAATCAACACAGGAGAACGACGGAACGGACACTGTTGGCGGTTGGGGCTGAAGGTCGAGTGCGCACTAGGGTACAAACATCCACTCACAGGAACCTCTGTGATATTTATCAAGCGATGTGCAGGTCCCGCCGTAATGGGATGGGATGGGATGGGATGGGTGTATGTGTGCGTGTGTGTGGCTGTGTAAGGCGCGGAGAGGGGCCTCGAGAGGGGCTCAGGGGAGCGATGTGCTATGGTATGTGGGTTTTTGGGACATCTACCGCGGCACGCCGGGCGCTGACGGGTTGTATGCGGCGGCCGCTGGTGTGTGTGGGCCTGGCTGTGTGAGATGATGGGTGCGGCCGTGCCGTGTGACGGCGTGGTGGGGTGGTAGGGGAGATGCATGCGCCACGGTCCTTGCAGCTCGTGGAGAGGCGAGAGTGCCATGCCCTCTCGAGTGTCCAGGTCGAGCACTGCTGCGGGCGGATGCTGCGGGAGTGTCGATCGGGACGCCAGGATTGCGAAAGCTGGACTTAGGACAACGGCAGTTCGGCACTGTAACATGCTTGGAGGAGCCATAGAACCTGCATGGGGGGCCGGGGGCCAGGCGGTACAGGAAGAAGGCAGAGTGCAGAGGTGATGCTGTGCCTTGGCTCTGCAGAATGAATGCTGGCTGGGCGGAAGGCGGAAGCTCGACCCCCAGCACGACCTCTGGGGCAGTCCGCGGCACGCGCAGTAGCAGAAGAGATTACATGTGGGACGACAGCCGTGGACAAGCCAGGGCTCCAAAAACGTGCGAAACACGCACGCTCACTCGAGGAGGGAACCCCGAATGACCCCCATGCTCCTCGCCTCCGGGGAGGGGAGGAACCCCGAGCCAGGCTCACTGCAAACGCACGCGCTGCTAACCTAAGCCGCGGGTCGGCGTCATAAAGACTACCTCTTGCGAGTCCCTAAGCAGACAAGCTAGGGAGAGGCCGGTGGCGAGTCCGCCGCTGGGCCCACAAAGATAACCCCTCCCACATCGTCTGACGCTAGGAATGGGTGCTGGTTTGGGACTAGGTCCCAGCGGCGCGGGGGCCGGCAGAGACTCACGAACGCAGCAAGCCGCGACCAAAAGTCAGCCACCACCTCCACACCGATTTTTCGCACAACAGCAACCCCTACGGTCCCACCCGAATCACTCCGGCTCGCGTAGAGGCGCTGTCGGCCGTACTCCATGGCAGCCACAGCAGCTAAGCAAACGATGTCCCACACCGCCTGCGCCAGCCCTGGAGGCGCCTGTACTAACCACAACTGGTGCCGCGCAACGTCCAAGCCCGCATGCTCTTGCAACACATCACGCAGAGCCCCCGCCACGTCACAGCTCCAGAAGTGGTGCTCCCTAGCCCCAGCAGTCAGCAGCACACCGCAGGGGCACTTATCAGCATTCCCCGCGGCTGCCCGGGCTTTATGCATCCCAAAGCCCGAGAAACCATTGACAGCCAGGCGCCAGAGGGGTTCCTTGTGTCGCGGCTCCCAGACCAGCGCCCACAGCCGGGCCAACGCCGCCCGCAGCGCATGAATTGCCTCTGCCGGCGGGTTGGCACCACTGTAGGCCTCTTGGACAAAAGCCATGTGGCGCGCGCGAAGCGCGTCGTACGTAGGCGCCAACTGCAGAAGGGTCGCCTGCTTAACGGTGAGGGTCAGCAGCGGCACCTCCGCCGCGCCGAGGCGCCACCCCAGGCTCTGCGCGAGAAGCAGCCACACCTGAGGGGCGGGAGGCGTAGTGCTGCCGCCGCCAGGCGCGCGCAGCGTCGCGGAGGCCGCCGCCTTCCACGTCGCCGGCACGCGTGCCAGCAAAGAATCCAGCTGGAGGGCGGCGGCAGCACCCGACTGCAGCGCCAGCGGAATATCAGCCAGGTCGGTGACGCCCAGGATAGGGCGCAGGACCGCGCGCTTATACAGGTTGGTGCAGCGCCGGGCAATGCGCGGGCTTAGCGCACCATGGGGCTGCGATGCCAGCACCTGGCGCACGTCGGACAGCGCCTCCCAGCACCGCATCGCCACGCCAAGCGTCAGCATACCCGGCAGCGCCACCAGGTCCGGAAAGTCCAGCTCCAAGCCGCCAGCCGCCAGACCGGTCGTGCTTGGCAGGACCGGGTTGCCCCACAGCGGCATTGCGTAGCACCACGGCCCAGGAGTCAGCACGGCCGGCCGCAGGACCGAGATGGGCGGCAGGTAACTGAGCGCGCCAAGGAGGCGAGCGAAGGCGGGGCAGGTCGCGGGCGCGGGGTGGCCAAGGATAGCGCACCCCTCGCGGGCGGGACCCACGCCGTCGGCCGCACGCGCCACCGTCAGGATACACAACGGGTGGGCGGCGACGTGCAGCCGCTGCATCAGGGCAGTAGCTGCGGTCGTCCACGGAGGCACATAGATTGCATTGGTTACATGAGGGACCTGCTGACGCAGCTCACGAGCCAGCGAGCACGTACTAGTACGGACGCCCTGCTCTAGACCTCAGGGGCGCGCCACCTGCAGCGCCGACAGCCTACTCTGCACATAGGCACCGGCGGCAGGACTGTGCATATGCTGCAGCCAGCGCACGGCCAACACTGCATGCCGCGCACGCGTGTGCTCCGCCACCGGCAGTAGGCCAAAGCCACCATCGCGCGGCGGAAGGGCGATGCAGTCCGTGGGAAGACCAGGCAGGCGGGCACAGCCCGAGCCCGGCGGTGGCGCAGTGAGAATGCGGCGGTCCACGAACCGGGCCAAGGTGTCCCCGAAGTCCGACAGGGCCGTCTTGGACGGCAGGCCCGAGAACTCCATGTGGTAGAGCACCCGGCTAATTGCGTACGACGAGGCGCAGAAGCCACGGCCAAAGGCGGTGAGGGGGAGAGTGGCGAGCGTGCGGAGGGTGGCGAAGGCCGGAGCAAGGGAGGGAGCGGATGCCACCGTGGCTGCGCGAGTAGGAAGGTCGTAGAAGACAACGCCGAGCGTACGGGAGCGTGACACAACCCGCAGTCCGTGCGCTGTCCCGACCGTGTTAGGAGGGGCAGCGGCCGGCGCGGGCGCCGCGCCGCCAGCAGCAGCGGCGTCAGCACCGGCGCCGGCACCGCCCTCGCCGTCGCTGCCATCATCACTGCCACTGCCCGCGTCGCCACCGCCGCCCCCAGCGTCGCCCATCACCGGTGCAGCGGCAGCCCCAGCAGCGACCGCCGGGGCGGCAGCCACGGGACCCACGCCGCCGATCCCGCCGGCAGCCTGCACGTCCGCAGCCGCAGCGGCGGCTGGCGCGCCTGCAGCGGCGGCGGCGGTGGCAGGGCGCCGCCGAGTCCGGCGAGGCGGGGGCGCGCCAACTGGTAGCATCTCCACCTTATCCAGGTTGAGCCGTTGACCAGACGCAGCGCGGAACGTCTCCATGGCCGCCAGGAAGGCGGGCACGTTGGCGAGCCGGCGAAGGAAGGGCGCTGCGTCGTCCGCGTAGGCCGTGGCGACGAGGCGAATATCCGCCCAGGAGACACCGAAGCCAGTGCGGTCAAGATAGGCGAGCAGGGCTTGAGCCGGCGCCAGGTACAAGGGCGGCGCCAGCGGGCAGCCCTGCCGCACGCCCGCCATGATGAAGACAAAGGCGGACAGGTAGCCATTGGCGAGGGCGGCCGACCGCGTGCCCGTGAGCAGCAGCCGAACCCAGGCCAGGAAACCACCGCCAATGCCCATTACCTCCAGGCACCGGTACAGAAATGAGCGGTCCAGCGTGTCGTAGGCCTTGTAGAAATCTAGGAAGGCAACGACACTGTTGTCGCTGGGGCCCGGCGCGCCATCACCACACCGGCCAGCACCGCAGCCAGCAGGCGCCGACACGCCCCCCTGGCCCCCACCGCTGGGGCCGGCACCAGCGACTCCGTTGCCGGTGTCGCCGGGACCACCAGCTGCCTCCGGAGCCCGCATGAGCTCAGGGAGGAGCTGAAGCAGTAGGACGTTGTCGGCAATCCGGCGGCCAGGCAGTAGCTGAAGACTGAGGGCTACAGCCGCCGCGATGAGGGCCCGGCAAACCTAGCCGCAGCCTGACGGCCTTCCGGCACGTTTGCTCCTGT
Source organism: Chlamydomonas incerta (assembly GCA_016834605.1). NCBI lineage: Eukaryota > Viridiplantae > Chlorophyta > Chlorophyceae > Chlamydomonadales > Chlamydomonadaceae > Chlamydomonas > Chlamydomonas incerta. The sequence goes on from JAEHOC010000010.1 coordinate 878,811, forward strand.
TCAAGGAAATCTATTGATTTATATCTCTTTCGGCAACCCTCCAGAACGTGCGAAAGCAAAAAACAACTGCACAGTCACCCTTTCCGCTAATTGCGCTTGACATTGGTTCATTGTTTTCAGAAATTGCTGAACATTCGAGCAGATGCGCGGGCCGGCGCTGGACGAGGCGGCAGTGGCTCAGTTCCTCAGAGCCGCTCACGCAGCAATTTCGGCAGGCGACCCAGCACAAGCATTACGGGTGGGCACATGGGAGTTTGCAAACTTGACAATAAACCGATGCACAGCAGTCCGCGCGCCAATCGGGCATCAACACCTTGACGTTCGAGGCCTTCCCCGATCCCGCAGCTTGTGCTGACGGTACTTCAAGCGACTGGGGGGCAAGCGGCAGCCGCTCCAGCCCTGAACAGGTGGGCAGCAGTAAAATTGGCGGACCTTGTCAACGAGCCCCCACCCCTCTCGCGCACCAGCGCGCCTGGGCACCCGCACGCAGTGTCCCTGGCCACGCCCGCGCCTTTGCCTCCACCCTCGCCGCGTGTGATGCCCCGCTCCTCCGCGCAGGGTGCTGGATCAGCTGACGGCGGAGAGCCCCGCCTCGGGCGGCGCCCGCAGCGCGCTGGCGGAGCTGACGGAGATGTTGGCCCGGGCCAGCCTGGACGCACCGGTGCGTGGGTCCAAGTCGCGCTGCGCCCACGGCGCTGCGTTGACGGCGCTGCCCATTACTCATTAGGCTAGCTGGAGAGACAGACAGTCAGCCAGCTAGCTAGCTTGGTCCGCCAGCGACAGGCCGACGGCGAGGGCCACGTGGGCGTAGGGGCAGGGCGGGGCCTCGCGGGTGCTGCATGTTGGGATGCGGTGTACTTCTGGGTGGGTCGGAGGGCGGCAGGCGAGGGTCAGGCGTGCCGGGTCTTCCTGGGAGGCGAGCCAGGCCCGCCACCCGCCGCCACCCGCCTCACGCCTGCAGCCGCCCGTCATCATGCCCAGCACACAGGCGGGGGCGTCGCACGCAGCCGGCGCGGCAGCGGCGCAGCCGGCCGCCACCACGGCGCACAGCGACGATAGCATGAGCATCAGCGGCGGCGCGGGCGCCGTGGCCGCGGCGGCGGCGGCGGGCGGGGGCGCCAGGGGCGCGGAGGAGGCGACGAGCTCTTGGTCTGGCGGCGGCGGGGCGCTGCTGGGGCGACAGCCGCACGCGCCCATCCTGTCGGTGGGTGCTGTGTGCCGCGTGCAGGCGGGCCAGGGTGGCAGGTTGGCAGGCTCGCAGGGCCGTTGCCGGCAAAGCCCCGCGGCGGCGGCCACATGTGAAAGACGGCACGCACGCCCCGGCAAATTGGCATGTCGCATGGCTGGGCATCACCCGGGTCTGTCGTCACGCCTGGGGCGCGCCTGGGGTGTGCTGCCGCTCCCGACTGTCACCTTGCCGCTCTCGCGGTGCTGCTGGGCGCGGCCCAGCCCTACACACACCCGCACACCCTGTACCTACGCACACACACACACACACACGCGCACGGTCTGCGTGTTTCCGCTCTCGTGTTTTCTAACACACAGGAAACGGGCCGTGAGGGCTTCATGGACTGCGCGCTGGCGGACGGCAGCAGCTACGTGTGCGGCGGCTGCGGCGGCGTGGTGATCGCCAGCCGGCGGCGGCAGCACGAGCAGTTCTGGTGCTCTGCCGGGTCGGGGGCGGGATCGGGGGCAGGGGCAGGGGCGGCGGCAAGTGCTGATGAGGAGCTGGGTTCGGACTGAGACGGCGCAGGGGAGGGGAGGGGAGTGCGGGAGTTGAGAGTTGGGTGTGGGAGGCGGGGCCGAGTGGGAGCGAGGGCGAGCGGGGTGTGAAGCGGGGAGCGACGCGTGACAGAGCGCTGCTGCTACAGAACTGCTGCTGCTGCTTGGAGAGGGCCGTGAGGAGTGCGAGAGCCTTCTCGCGCGCCGGAGGCGGAGGCACGCGAGGAGGGGGAGTAAGACGATGGGGAGTGCGATAGACAGGGAGAGCTGGATGTCCGGGAGCCGGGTTGTGGTGCCGGCGCCGGGTTGTGGTGCCGGGATCCGCATGTGCGGGCGCGGCCAGCAGCAGGCGGGGGCCAGCCGCGGGGAGTCTTCACCGCCTGTGTGTCCACGGAGGACTGCGACCGCAGCAGCGGCAGCGACGGCTGCGGCGCCTTCGGCAGCGGCATCGCGTGTGGGTGCCGTGGCTGCGGCAGGCGGCGCGTGGACGGTGAAGGCCAGGTGCGTGCCGGGACCTGGGAGCGTGCGGCCCCTATGGGGTTCAGTGCTGCACGGGGCGGTCGCATGCATCACGTTCGTCGGCTGAGGTGTTGGTGGGGTGAGGGGAGAGGGAACGGGAACCGGGAGGGCGCTCCGGTTTCCGAGGGCTGTTACACGCCAGCATGGGGCGCAGCCGCCACCACCCCACCGCACATCCGGCTGTGTTTTACTCTTCGACACACTACAACACTCTACAACGCACACACCGCCGCGCTCCGGGGCGCCGCCTCCACCTCCCGCAGCTCACCCAGTCACCCTTGTGAGGAAGCCCCGGCGGGCCCCGTGCCCGCCTGTGTCGCCTTGCCCGCCACTGCCGCTTGCCGCGCCAGTTCCGCCGCCACGCCCCCGCCCTTCCCGGCCCCGCCACTCCCCGCCAGGTCGCCTGCTGCCTCCGCGCGGCTACTGCCGCTCGCACTGCCACCGGCGCTGCTACTGCTACTGCTGTGGCTGGCATCAGCAGCCTCTGTGGGCATGGCTGCCAAGCAGCTCTGGAAGAAATCCCGGAAGGTGGCGGCGGCGGCCTCGGCGGCGGCCTCCACGCTCACGCCGCGCGCCTCCGCCACCGCGTCTAGGATGTCTACAAGGCCGCTGTCAATGCCTGTAAGCAGGCAGCAGCATGAGAGGAGCCGTGAGAGTGCGAGACGTTGTGCCTGTGGCATGTTTCATGGGTTTGGTTTGTTGATGTTGGGTTGATGTCTATGTTGACGCTGCCCTGGAGCGTGCATGTGGTTTTGGTTGAATGGCCATGGCTTGTGGCTTGAGCCCAAGTGTTTTGACACCCTGTTGATTGTTGTTTGGTTGGTCAGTGCAAATGACAGGTTCAATGATTGGAAAGTGGTTTGGTGCCGGCATGCCGTCCGCCGCGCAGGCGGCCGCGGCTCGTAAGGCCATGAGGGGACGAGGCGCGCCCGTCATCCCGCAACACACGTATTGGCACATGGCTGAGTAGCACGGACGCGGCGAGTGCCTTGTTGCGCAGGGTGCGGGCAGACGCATGCGAGGTGGCGGGGATGGTGAACGCCAGCCCAATCAAACCCAAGCAAACTCGGAACCAAACCCAAACATGCAAGGATGTAGTGGCGAGGTGTGTGGGGGGCTGGCCTGGTTCACGGAGGCTACTTCTGGCCTTCTGGCGATCGACGCTTCATGACTTTTAGTTCATCACGGACAAGAGGTCACCGGTGCACACGCGGTGGGGGTGTAACCAACAGCCCAAGCATGTGCGATTGCATTCGCGTTTAGACAGCACTCCGATGAGCACATGCGCTGTTTGCGCTCACCCGCCGGCGAGTTCTGGTCGCTCTCCAGCAGCAGCCGCTCCGCCGGCACCGCCGCCAGCCGCTCCAGCAGCTTGGCGCGCTGGCCGGGCTTGCGGCCGTTGATGACGTCGGAAAAACTGGCGAGCAAGTGGGGGGGGTGGGGAAGTTGGGCACGGTGTATGACTGGATGTCGGGCGGATGGCCGCGGGCCGCACCCCCCGCTCAAGTTCAGACGGTACACCTTGAAACGTCATGCCGCGATAGTGGAAGAAGGTTTAGCTTAGCGCCCGACAACAGTCAAGGAAGCAGATCGTGATTCGAGTCAGACGTCCGTGGCGGCCGCATGCTGACCCTGCGTGCGTTGCTGCTGACACGTGGCATTGGGCGGTGCGGACCTGTGCCCTGTCCGCTGTGGTGCCCCAGACACAGTCGAGACTGGAGACCCCCAACACACCTAAAGTATATTCGCTCGCCCAGGCCGCCCGGCATCTTGATGAAGCCCTTGACCAGCTCCACGCTGCCGCCATAGCTGCGAGCGTGTGTGCGGGAGTGGCGGTGAGTGTGCGCGAGTGGGTGCGAGTGCGCAAGAGTGGCTGTGAGTGTGCGTGTGGCACCGTGGCCGCGTGCGACTGTGTGTGCGACTGTGTGTGCGGGTGTGGGCATGGCGACCCTGGGTGCGCGGGGCAGTGGCAGCGCCCGGCGAGGCAGCGTGCAGCGTGCGCCACTGCGTGCCGCGGGGCCGGCGGCGTCCCCAACCGTTCCCAGCGGCGGCGTCCCCAACCGCTTGCCCCGCACCTCGGCCCCGCCTGTTACCGTACCGTAAGCGCCCCCAGCTCCCCCAACGCCCCCAGCGCCCCCAGCGCCCCCAGCGCCCCACGGGCCTCGGGCCCACCTGTGCAGCATGATCTTGGGCGGGCAGCCCTCAGGCCCCAGCCGCCGCAGCATGTCCTGCGGTGCAGGGGGCAGCCGCAGACGCACAAGCTGACACCCTCCCGCAACCTGTCGACGCCCCGCACCACCCGCGCAGCTCCACCTCGCACCGCATGCCTCCCCAACCGGCACCTGCGCAACGGCCAGCCCGAAGTCAGCCCCCAGCCCATCCCAGCACCGGGCCCCGCCCCGCCCAGGCCCCGCCCAGCCCCCCACCCGAGCACCGCCCAGCCCAGCCGCCCGCCCAGCCCGAGCGCCCGCCCCAGCCTCCCTCCAGCCCCCACCTGCAGGTGCCCGTAGCCCTGCACGCAGTGCATGCTGACCGGCCGCCCCAGCTCCACCGCCAGCCGCAGGTGCGCCTCCGTGAGCGCCAGCTGGTGCGCCCAGCCCGGCTGCAGCCGCGTGCCGGGCACCACCGCCGCCCGGTCCAGGCCGAACTCGCCCACCTGCGCGCGTGGCGCGGACGCGGTGGCAGCGATGCTCGGGGTGGTGGTGCTGCGGGTAGCGCGAAAGGAGCTGGGAAGACACCGAGCGGATATCCTCTCTAAACGGTTTCTCGCGCCGCCCCAGGCTCCCCACCCAGGCTTCCCCAGCCACCACGCCGCCGCCGCGGCCATCACCACCGCCGCCGCCACCACACTGCCGCTGCCGCTGCCGCCGCCTCACCAGCGCATGCGGGTGGCGCAGCAACAGCTCCCGCAGCCTGGGCACCCACTCCTCCGGCGCCGCCACCGCCATGTCGCCGCCGGGGCCCAGCGCCGCCAGCAGCCCCGGGTGCGCCTCCGCGCTGTCCCGCCCGTTAGAGGGCGCGTCCAGCAGCGCGGCGGGCGCGGCGGCCTGGGCGGCGCTCAGCGCGTGGCGGTGCGCGAACCAGGGGTGCACGCCGAAGCAGGGGATCACCTGCGTTACCGTACGGCGTGGGTGCGTGGGTGCGGGTGCGCGTGCGCGTGCTAGAGAGAGCACAAGGGACAACGACATGCAAACGTGTGCGTGTGCGTACATCGCCCAACAACACCCGGCGCATGTGGGAGTTGCACGGCCCTGAGATCCCTTGAAACCGATAGGCCGCCCCCAGTCACCAACTGTCCAGTCCATCAGGACACACATCCTGTCCATCGGGACACACAGGGAACACACAGGAAACACACAGACACGCAGCACACGCGCCCAGCTACCTTGTGCGGCGCCGCCTGCGCCAGCGCCTCCACGTCCGCCCAGTCGCCCAGCCGCGTGCCCATCACCGCCACGTGCGGGGCGGACAGCGCTAGCAGCCGGCGGGCGCAGTCATCGCCGTCATCCTGCGAGCGTGGGTGCCGCACAAGCAGTTGACACGTGCGGGTGGGCGGGCGGGCGCGTGTGTGTTCGTATGTTCGTTTCGATGGACGGGAGCAGCAGGGCACAGGGGCGCAGGGGACACAGGGGGGCACAGGGGGCATAGCAGCAGCGGGCTCGTGATTGGGGCGTAGGCAGGGCGGACATAGGCGTTCTGCCAGAGGCGCTCTGGCATCCGGGAGCGGGGCGGGTTGAAGCCGTCCCCAGTTCCCCTCCTCCCCAGCTCCGCATCCTCCTGTGTGCCGCCGCGCCCCTTCGCCCTCACGCCTTGGACACTTCTGGTCGGGACCCCCTTCCTCACCTGTGGGTGGCAGTGCGCGTCTCCGATGCCGAACCGCCGGAGCAGTGAAGCGTCCGCTGGCGCCGCGGCTACGGCCATCGCTGCCGATGGCCCCCGAGACCGAGCCCACTCGCGGAGCACAGTGTGGTTTGCTATGTGAGCTCTCCTGCGCAACGTCGCCCCGGTAGTCGAGGTCAAGCCGCAGTGGAGCATATCGCTTATAGTGCCGCGAGTAGCGAGTGCGCCAGAATCGTTTAACGCGCCCGTCCGGTGGCCGATATATGACTCATTGTGCCTCTCTCACAGCAATTTCTTGATGTATTTGTAACCACGAGAACAGTAACAAACACAATGTCCCGGCTCGGCTATAGATCGCGCGTTGCTCGGGCCACAGACAGTGCCGCACGACGGGTGCACTCGGTGCAGTCGCGAATTTACATAGATATCGCAAGCATAATCCGTCACAAGCATTGCAGGGCGCGGGGAATGGGCGGGGGCTCTGGAATAAGAGCACTGTCTGCAGCAGGGGTGCGCCACGGCGTCGGCCCATGAGGAGGGCAGGCGCACCGTCCGGGGCACCCGACTTCTAGTTCCAGCGCGGATTTGAATGATTGCCACGCCATGAGATCGATAAGCAAGCTAGGCATCCTGACGCACGCGGATTAATCATGTCGGATTTCGAAGCAAACAGGGCCGCGAAATGGCAGGGGCGTCTCAGGTCCCAGGGTACGTGCCGACTTCAAGCCCATCCGGCCGGGCTTGCTATTTGGAGCGCCTCAACAGCAATAGGCGCACTAACTATCTATATAGTCCTATAAACAATCAAGTTCTCGCAGGCTGCGCGACCTCGAAGGAACTTAATTCATCTTCTCAAACGCTCACGCTGTTGCCGTTTCTCATTTTGCAATTGCTTCAACGAGGTATCTTAAGTCTGAAGCTCAAACCTAATTATACACCGAGTCCTGAGAGCTTGCCGGCCAGCTTGTGCCATCACGCGGTGCCGCGTTTTCGCTTGCCAAACTATACCAACAAAGCATACTGCAGTAGAGGCGCGACTTGCGGGCGGTGACGCCCGCGCGGCCCCTCGGGCACAAAGATGTCGGAGTCGGGGTCACAAATGCTCCCCCAGGACATGGGGGACGACCAACTCGACCCACACGTGGAGTACCTACAGCAACTGGTAAGCGGAGATGTCCGAAGTTTGCTACCTGTGGTCCAATGGGTGGGCGTGGTGAGGCAGCCAGAAAGGGAGCCCGGCTGCCCGGGGAAGCACAAAGCTCCTCCGGGGCGTGCCGCTGCCGGCACGAAACCCGGGCCTGGGGATCCTGTTTCAGCGGCTCCTCCCTCGCTGTGCCGCTGGCTGTGCGATGCCGTCAACGCCGTATCGCCCCCACTCCCGTTCTATGTGCATCGCGGCCACAGTTGCGAGACAATGAGTTCCTGCAGCGGGAAAACCTGCTTTTTGAGGCATTCCTTGCCAAGGTGAGTCACTCGGGGGGAGGGCCGCGTTGCAGCTTTGCAGGAGGGCCGCGTTGCGGGTGGTGCAGCCCGGCTTACTGGCACTGGGGTTGGGGGCAGCAGCTTGCGACCTACTAGCCTGAAGGCGTGGGCGTGCACGCGGCGCTCACTGGACAGCACCGCAGCGTGGGGAGTGGGGCGCAGGGAGGATGGGAGGCCGTCCTCCTCTTATGGGTTGGCCCAGCCGGCGGCACGTGCAGCGGCAGAGGCTGTTCCAAGCTGCAGGGGGAAGGGTGCAGGCTCGTGGCAGCGGATTCCAATGGCGGCAGCGGAGGCAGCAGGCTGTGGTTTGAATGGCGGCCACGGGAGGTGGGGTCGTGGGGTCGGGTGGATGGGAGGCGGGGTTGGGAGGCACCACGCGAGCGGAGTGAGCACCTGCGGAGGAGCCGATGGGGCCGCACCGGCCGCCACACTGCCACCTGCACAGTGCCCTCTGACTGGAACTCACCTCTGGGGGTAGCACCCGGCCCTGGCGCGGTCGTGACCGCGCGGCGGACGCCCGGGAGGGCGGCCTGGGCGGCGACATGTGCGCTCTCCCGCGGCCCTGCAGTTGGGCCTGCCGTATCGCACTGACCCTGCCTCTGGAATGCCGTGAGGCGTGCGCAACCGCGCCTCCCAGTCACATCATTATCCCATTTGATGTGTGGCTCCCCACCTGACGCGCGCCTCCGCAACCCCTCCCCGCCCCCGGCCCTCCCCTCGCATCCCGCGCCCCCACTGCCCCAACCCCCAGGTTGACATGTCCAAACTAGGCTCCATGGCTGAAGACGACGCCTCCAAAAAGAAAAAGGGCGGCAAGAAGGGCGGCGCCGGCGGCGCGGGCGCCGGCCCCAACACCAGCCGCGGCGGCATGGCCACGGCGCGCGACGGCGGCGCGGGTCAGCAGTTCGCGGCGCTGACGGATGAGGAGAAGAACGACCTGGTCAGCCAGGAGGTGGAGATGGTGCAGGCGGAGATCGAGGCGGTGAGCCGGTGGGGGCTGGGGAGGGGGTGGTGGGAGGTAATGCCGATCCAGAGTCAACCATTGTCAACCCAGGACATAGGGAGGAGGGGGAGGAGGAGGAGGCGGGCTCGTGTGCCGGGTGCAAGGAGAGCGCAGCCGCCTGGGCTGAGAGAGGTTAGCGCGGGCGACACCGCAGCCGGCGCGGCCAGCGCTGCACCACATACCTTGGTTGCATGTCGTCTCACCGCTTCCGCTTCCGCCGCCGACGCCATGCCGCGCCGCCTGCACAGATCCGCAAGGCGGGCGACAAGGACATTGACGACATCCGCACGCTGATGGAGGAGGTGGACATGCGCATCGCGGAGACCAAGAAGGACACGTACGAGTTCAAGCGCGACATCATCATCGGCGCCGAGAACCCGCGTACCGGCAAGATCGTGGCGGAGAAGATGATCCGGTAGGGGGGGCGTGTGTTAACGACAGCAACAGCAGGACGGACAAAGCAGCCGCCGAGCGTGTGTGTGCGGGGGCTGTGTGTCGGCTGGGGCGGTTGCAGGTTGCTGCAGGTTGCTGGAGGCAGCTAGCGGTGGTCGGAGGCGGAGAGGAGTGTGAGGGGACGGGTGGTCAAGCTAGGGCCCCACCTTGACTTCCTAACACCTGGCATTCGCCTCGCCGCCCTCACCACCCCGCTGTCACCGCCCTCACCACCCCGTCCCCACCACCCCGCCGCCCGCCACCCCCCCCCTGTCATCATCTTCTCGTCTTATTTAATCATGCATGGAAACCCCCTGCCCCGCCGCCCGCAGCTTCATCGAGGACAAGCTGCGCCAGAAGGACGCCACCGCCGACAAGCTGCGGCTGAAGAACACCACCACCAAGGCGCTCATCACAAAGCTGGAGCACCAGCTGGCGCACAAGGAGGAGATGGGCGAGGTGCGGCGGCCGGGGGTGGTGGTGAGGGTTGAAGGGGAATGGCGGGCTTCCCAGCACCCGTGTTGACTCCTGTGGCCGCGCGCTGTACCGTTCCAACCATCACATTGCACCCAGCACCGAATGGACCCCCCATCCACCGGCCACGCTCTCTTATGCATTGGGCGTGATCATAGATCGGGCCGGTGTGTTCTGTGTTCACACTTCACAACTCCTCCCCCTTCCCCCCCCTCGCCCCCGCCCTCCACCGCCCGCCACGCCGCCCCCGTCAGGTGCTGCACCTGGTGGACTTTGACCAGCTCAAGATCGAGAACCAGCAGTACATGGAGCGCATCGAGGAGCGCAACAACGAGCTGCTCAAACTCAAGCTGTCCACCAGCCGCACCGTGCAGGTGAGGACTGCCCGCTGCCGGCAGGGCATGTGTGGGGTGGGTGGGTGGGGCGGCGGGGTTGAATACCAGTCCAAGCTAAGTCAACCTACCAGATAGGTGGGGTTGCGGGACTGCAGGAGCAGGGGTAGCGCAGCTCGGGTGGCGATGCAGAGTTGCGTTGTGCAGCCTGGCGGCGCATGGAAGTGGACTTGACACGGCTGCCTGCCGCCTGCGGCCCGGCGGCCCCTGCAGGTGCTGAACAACCTCAAGAGCAGCCTCAGCGACATGGTGGCGGCGGGGCACGCGCTGCGGAAGCAGATCGCGGAGCGCAAGCAGGTGCGTGCATGGGTGCGTGGTCGTGGGTGCGTGCTGTTGTCGCTGCAGTTACGGGTTGCAGGGAGCACGGGCGCGGCGGCGTGAAGGTTTCATGCGGGCACATGCAGGCACATGCAGACAAACGGGGCGCAAGTGCATGTGGGCCTGTGAGGGGTGTGTCAAGCCAGATGGGGTCATGACGGCTGGTCGTGACGGCCAGTCGTGACGGCTGGTCGTGACGGCCGGTCGTGACGGCCGGTCGTGACGGCCGGTCGTGACGGCCGGGTCTCCCCCAAATCCCGCCCGCCCCCCGGGCTTCTCCTTCGCCGTCGCGTACTAGGCCCCGCTCTCCTCCTCGCTCTTATGCATATGCACTCGCATTGGTTTGGTTTGGTTTGGTTTAGATTGGGCTTGTGTTTACCCCCCCCCCGCCACACACACACACACGCACACAGGACCTGGCGCGCTTCGACGCCGACTTCGGCAACGTGCTAGACGAGAAGGGCCGCGGCGAGCGCACGCTGCGGCGGCTCAAGCTGGAGCAGGAGGACATGTGAGTGTGGTGGCGGCGGCGGGGTGGGGGGGGGTGCCGTGCTGGGAGTGGCGTGATGGGGGGAGGGCTGTGTGCGCCAGCCCGTGCTGAATCAAACCTTAACCAAACCCAAAGCTTAAGAGCGGTGGGCGGGGAGACTAAGCAGAGCACGGCGTGGGGTGGAGTGATAAGCGCGAGTGACAAGCGGCGCGTCACTGCAGTCCCGCGCGCGAGCCGCGCGCCTGCCCGTGCCCATCCGCTGCCTCCAGTCCAGCCCAGCCGCCGAGCCGCTCACCTCCCCCTATTTCATTTGCGTTTTGCCGGTCCCCTGTCTAGTTAGGTTGGTTTAGCTTGGGCTGGTATTCACCTCCCCCAACATCTTATCTTAGTTAATCATGCATGGAACCCCCTCCCGCCCACACCCCCTCCCCATTCACCTCCCGCTCCCGCCCCGGCCCCACCCCAACCCCCCCGCCGCCGCCCCCCCGCACAGCGACACGCCCACCATCATGGACTACATCAAGCTGAAGCACGAGGTGACGGAGCTGGAGAAGCAGCTGGTGGACTGGCGGCGCAAGATCGACATCCTCACAATGGAGAAGACGCGCAAGCGCACGCTGCTCAAGAGCGTGGCCTCCACCACGCAGGTGAGCGGGCGGCGGCGGCCGCCGGCCGGCAGCAGCTGGGAAGGAGGGGGCAGTCTTGCTGCGTTGTGCGTGTTTGTGTGTGTGTGTCGGGGGTGGGAGGTGGAGGTAGTTCATTCCAGAAACCGAAGCGAGTCGACCAAGGGGGGAGGGAGATAGCGGTTGGAGTGCGGACGGTGTAGTGCGGCTTGCATGTGCGGCCGACTAGCACACGTCGGGGGCAGAGATTTCTGTGTGTGTTTCCTTTGCACCTCAACCAACCGCCACCTCAACCAACCGCAGGGTGGAGGCGCGGGGCTGCAGCCGTACGGGAGTGGCGGCGGCGCGGCGGCGGCGGCCGCCCTGGCGGGCGGGGAGGGCAGTGGGGCATCTCGGGGGAACAGCGCGCGCTGAGCTGTGTGGGTCCCGGTCCAACAGGGGTGGGTGCCCTCCGGTGCTTGCGCCGGGCGCGTGTGTGGTCGCTTGTGGTTGATCGCGCGAGAGCTAACAGGACAGTGTTGGCCGGGGTAGGTGCAGCTCTTGGTGGTGGCGGGCCGAGGAGGCGGAGGAAACTGAGCGTGCCGTTCAAGGGGGCGGCACAGTGGGGTGGCACTGCGGTGAAATGTTCGTATGATGGGGGTGGGACTGTGGGCTGCGGGTTGTGGCCCTCCTGGCGGCAAGGGCGCGCGGAGGGAGGAAAGACCTGGAGTGTGAGTGGCTTTGCAGGGGTAAGGCGCAAGCGGGAAATTTCGCCTGCGCGGGGCCGAGCCAGCGTACCTCCCTGGTGGAGTAGGGGTAAGGGGGTAGCGGGTAGGTGTGGCCCTGCGGGCCAACAACGAAAGCATAGAGCGTTCCGCGCGGGCATTGGGTGTCACAGTGGGAACTGCTGCCGCCTCCCTCTCTCCTGCCGTGTAAACTTCCACAAATTCATTCGAGACGCTCGGCTTGCACGGGGCTTGCGTGCCTCAGGGAGGCAGTACAGCAGGTACCTGGATACAATGCCCACTGGCATACACGCACCTGCAGCCGTCGTGTGGACACAACCGAGGACGCAATGGAGACCCGCGGTCCCACGCCACGCGGTTCCGGATTCCCGCCAAAAGCGCCCTCGGCGCCGCCCGCCGCCCTTAAAAGGGCCGCCGCACCCGCGCCCTGACCCTATCTCGCACTTTCAACTTGAGACCCAACAATAAAAAATGTCCGACGCGCACGCGCCCCCGGCCTTGAGTGCCATCGCAGCGACCACCGCCTCCAAGTTGGCGCTTGCCTTGCGCTTGAGGCGCTCGCGGGCTCCCGCTCCGTCGCGCCCCAAGCGCAAGGCCAGCGCCTACTTGGGAGGCTGTGGTCGCTGCGGACATGGTGCTCAAGGCCGAGCCCGGGGCCGACTACCAGCGCAAGTTCGCCCAGTCCGAGGAGGGCCGCGCGGTTGCGAGCGTACTTGCCGCGCGGCTGTTCTCAGACTGGAGGTGCTTGCCCTTGGCCTTGACTGCGCTGCCCTTCTCGGACTGCGCGTACTTGCGCTGGCAGTCGGCCCTGACCCTTCCCTGTACTTGGCCGCTCCCGGACCGTGAAGCACTTACCCAAAGCCGGCACATATGTAGAAGGGGTTCTTAACGGCACTCGTGGCAACCCATGGAGCGCGCCCCCGAAGGTCGCCAAGACTGCCGCCAAGAATGCATCCTACATTGCGCCGGCAACCTCCAAGACCCTGTGCCTCCGCACGGCCGCCGCTTTGGCCGCACCTACAAGAACCCGAAGAACCCTGGCGCTTCCTGCCACTGATTCTTCGGGCTCTTGTAGGTGCCACCAAAGCGGCGGGCCGTGGGGAGGCACATGCGGTTGCCGGCGCCACCACCGCATGATTGAGTCTGGCGGCCCCACAAACCGGAAGACCTGGTTCCGTCTGGCCGAGCGCCTCGTTATCTACCACGTCCACAGCCCCGTCGGCAGCCACGCATGGATCAAGGTGTGGGCTCCCAAGCTGGCGGCGGCGCTGCAGGCGCTGTCCATGCCCTCCGAGCTGCACTGCCGCATGCTGCGGGCAGGGGACCTGCTGGCTGCTGCAGCTACAGCCACGCCACTGGCATCACCGGCATCGTCGAGCTGGCGGCTGCGTTCCACCGGAAGCACGCTACCCAGGCGCCGTGTCTGTGTTCCGGCATCAGGTTGGGGCGGGCACCAGGGGAGGGCGGGCACCTACTGGTGCAAGGAGGAGGATTCGATGGAACAGTGCAAGCGGGGCATAGTGCTTGCGAGTGAATGCGAATGTAAGACGTCATCAGACGGCATGTGGCGAAGTCCCAAAGTGTGCAGAACCCTCCGATGCAAGGAGGAGGAGGCAGAGCAGGGGGGGCGCCTTGAGGCGTGAGCGTGCGTGCGGCCTTCCCTCGGCCTTAAATGGGGGGGGTTGTTACCACCACAATCCCTCGGGATACGTGGGAGAGGGGGGGAGGGGGGAGGGGGATACGCGGGGGGAAGGCATACGCCGGCGGGGGGGGGGGGGGGGGGCGGCGCATACTCTTCGACGGGCTACCGTGCCGCCTTCGCCGGACCGGAAACAAACCCTGACTTACCGCAGCCCGCCCGCCACACCGACCGTGCCCAGATTGGCGGTTTGCTTGTACGTATACACAATGTACCGGCCGCACTGTCAACGGGTGCAGTCAGACGCGACGCAAGGACACAAAACTTCACACATGACGCCCAAAATAAATATTCTTGAGGAAGGCTCTGTAACCGGTTCGCTTTAGATAGCGCTATGCGGCGCGGCAGGTTAAGGCGGTATAGGCAGAACCGGGATGCATGGATTTTCGATCGGCGTTGTCCTGCAGCCCCCCCAACTCTGCCGACTGAGTTTTCTTGGTTAGAGAGGTTCCTATAAACAGATAGCTATAACGCGACCGTTAAAACACCAGGCGGCTTCTGGCGTTCGCGACTTGGCCAAGTTTTTCTTCGCGCAGAGAGCCTGCGCTCTTCCTGGGAGTTTTGCGTGTAGGCGAGCCTCAGGCAAGTACACAGCAGGCCAGTTTTTGTTTGGAAGAGTGTGCGGCTTCTGCGCACGCAAGCTCCGCAGCAGCGTGAGCGAAGCGCTCGATGCAGCGTTGTTGCGCGTTAATGCATTGTTATTGTTCACTTGGTTTGTAGAGCGCTCTGGGGCAGCAAGTCTCAGGGGCTGACATTGCATATCCTGTTTTCCGGCTTGGCGGCCTTTGGAGCAACACTGTAGGCAGGTGCGCGTCTCAAACACTTTGGGTGAAGGTGTGGGGGGAGCTTCAGGGCGCACAGGGGCCGAATTCAACAAAACTTGACGCCCGCATGCGCCAAATGCGCCTCCTCCCCGCAGGCTAGCGAGCTAGCCATGGACCCCGCAGTGCAGTATCAACTAGACCCGCGATGGGTCAAAAATCCACAGCAACAGCAACCGGTAGCTGGCGTGGGCGCAAGCCCGGGCCCGGGCACTCCGACTGGCACCTCGCGTGAACAGTCCTTCTCCAATCGAGCCAACTCCTTCAGGCGGCCCCCCAGCCACCAGGACTCATTTCGCAATGACACGAGCTCGATGTCAATCGTGTTTAACGCGAACTGGGTGAAGATTCTGAACCCCATCGGCGAGGGCGCCTTCTCGCGCGTGTATGAGGGCATCTACACAAACCCGGACACGCTTGAAGAGAGCGTGGTGGCGGTGAAGATCTTGAAAAAGAACATGCTCAAGCGGCGCTCGGACTGCTTGCGGTTCATCAAGGAGGCGAAAATCATGACAAAGATTTGCCACAGGTGCGAACCGGCGTCCGTAACTACGCGGCCACGCATTGGTGGCGTGGGGTCGCACTGCTGGAGCTAAGGCGAAGAGGGCGGTCGGAGGGGCGGCCGGCTGGGCCACGCTGGGAAGGGTGGGGTGAGCGCGCGTGCCAAGGCACGGCGTACGGGTACGTGTACCTGCCTGGTCTGGACTCCGGGCGAGTACGTGCCAGTGGCAATGCTCCGGGGCGGGAATTAAGCTTGCTACGCTCTGCCGGCCTTCAAGTCCGGGGCGTCAACTCTCCGCGTCCCCGTTCGCCGCCCCTCACCCCGCCTGCCCCGCCTGCCCCGCCTGCCCGCCTGCCGCGTGCCGCTCCCCCGCCACCTCTTGACGCCTTCCCCCCCTCCACCCGCCACCACCCGGGCGCCCCCCCCCCACCCCCGCAGGAACATCGTGGCCTGCTACGGCATCGGCAAGTACGACGACGAGGACGACCAGAACCCGGGCTCGCTGTTCATCGTGCAGGAGCTGGTGCGCGGCGGCAACCTGCTGCACAAGGTGCGTGCGTGCGTGGTCGTGGGTGTGTGGTTGGGTGTGGGGGGTTGCGTGTGTGCGTGTGTGGGTGTTGGTGTGGGTGGTTGCGTGTGGGCGTGTGCGCGCGTGTGGGTGTGGATGCAAGAGTTTGCGTGTGGCTGTGAAGGAGAGGGGGCTGGGATGAGAGGTGGGTGGGTGGAGAGGGCGGAAAGGCGGGTTGCGGAGGGCAGACGGGCAGCCGCGCATGAGGGTAAGGGCGACGAGGCAGGCGGGCATCCGCGACTGGGGGAGGTGCGCATGGCAGTACTGGCCGAGCTTCCTGTGGGGCTGGCAGCAGTGAAGGGCGACAAGGGAGGAGGAGTGAGCCGGGCAGCGCCCCCCCCCCTGGCAGCAGTGCTGGATTCAGCAGTGGCCATGACCGGACGCCAACTCGGAGCACTGATACTGCCGTCGCTGCTGCCGACACCTTGCTGCGCCCGCCCTCCCCCCTCCCCTGCAACCCCCTTGCTGCCCCGCCAGGTGTACAAGCAAATGCTGAACCGGCACAAGTGCGTGTACACGAGCGCGGAGGCGCTGGAGTGGCTGTGCGACGTGGCGGCGGGCATGGAGTACCTTCACTCCACCAGCGAGATCAAGCCCATGATCATCCACCGCGACCTCAAGCTGGAGAACATCATGCTCATGCCCGACGACGGGCCCACGGGTGGGGCGGCGGAGCAGGCGGGGCTGGGGGGCGGCGTAGGAGACAGGGGAAAGAGGCAAGGGCTGGGGGCTGAGCGGCTGAGCGGGTGGGTTGATCCCGCCCAGCCCTGCACCCAACCCAACCCCGCATCCCGCCCAACCCTGCACCCCGTTCGCCCAACCCCGTTCGCCCAACCCCGCACCCGCCCAACCCCGCACCCGCCCACCCCGGCCCACGCAGGCACCATCGCCAAGCTGGTGGACTTCGGCCTGCACAAGGTGGGTGTGGGTATGGGTGTGGTGGTGTGGGGCACAGGGCGTGCGGGACTGGGGGCCTGTGGCGGCTGGTGGCGCGCAGCTCGGGGAGGTCAGCGGTCCTGGCCCGGCTTTAGCGCTGGGGCCCGTCGCGGCCCCCGGCTCTAGCGCTGGCACCTGTTTCATGTCCGGAACCTTGTCATGTCAAAACGCTTCCATGTCATCAACAACATCGAACAACCACATCAACGCGCAAACAGGTCATCGACGACCGCATCAAGAAGGTGGTGAAGCGCGTCATGTCTGAGGCCAACATGGGCGGCATGCTGGCGCGGCGGCACATGCAGCAGCAGCAGGCGGACGGCGAGGTGAGGGGGGGGGGGGCGGCGGAGAGGGGGATAGGGAGGGGGATACAAGCCCAAACTAAACCCAAACCAACCAAACCAAACCAAACCAATGTGTGTGGGGGTTTGCAAAGATGGGGGTGGGAGAATGAGGGCCGAGGCGGGGCGGGACCAGGGAGCGACGATGGGCTGGGGGGGAGGGTGGCGCGGTTCGGGGTAGGAGGCGCTGGGTTTGGGGTGGGTTGGGGTCGGGTGGGAGGTGGGTGGCGTGGGACGAGGGCAGAGGGGGGACTGGAGGTTGGCGAGGGACAGCAGGTGAGCAGTGCGGCATGGGTTGACGGTGGGGGTTTAGCGGCCGGCCGCACGCAAGGCGGGCTGGGAATCTGGGATGGACCCGGAGGCACGGTTGCGCCCCAGAGCGGGGACGCAGCAGCGTTAGGGCAGTGTTGCTGCGGTGAGTGATCTGGGTCCTCCTGTGTCCACCTGGGTTCACCTGGGTCCATTGCGGGCTTCTCCTGGGTTCCGCCAGGATCCAACCGGTGGGGTTGGCGGTGGTCCGGAGCGGTGGGGGGGGCGGGCGGTGGTCAGCGCGAGGAACACCGAAACCGAAACCGAAACCGAAACCGAAACCGAAACCGCGGCGCGGTGGCACCCGCGGGCGCGGGGCGGCGCCCGGCGGCCGCAAGCACTCCCACACCGCGCCCGCTTCGCGCCCGCTGCTTCCCACTCCTCAACACGCCCGCCTGCCCTCCCCTCCCTTCATCTCACCCCACGCGCGCCCCCGCTCTCCCTCCTCACCACCATGAATGTACCCCATCCCCATCTTTGCAACCCCCACCAGGCGGGCGAGGAGGAGGACGAGCTGGAGGCGGCGCTGGCGCAGCAGCGGCGCGAGCAGGCCGCCATGATGGCCGCCACAGCCGCCGGGCCCGGGCCCGCCGCCGCCAACGGCGGCGCCGGCGGCGCCAACGGCGGCGCCAGCGGCGGCGCCAGCCCCACCTCGGGGGCCTCCTCCTCGCGGCTGCGCCGCGCCGCCGGCGACGTCGGCAGCGCCAGCGCCATGCCGGCGGTGTCGGAGGACGGCGAGGAGGAGGAGGAGGCGGCGGCGCCGGCCGGCGCCGGAAACGGCTCCAGCTTCACGCGCTCGCCGCTGGGCCGGCCCGTGCCGGCGCCCATCCCGGAGGACGGCGCGGCGGCGCCGCCGGCCGAGGGCGCGGGCGCCGCCGACCCAGTTCGGCGGCTGCGCGCGCCGCCCAAGAAGCAGAATAGCATGCAGAAGCTAATGGCGAAGATGAAAGAGATCAAGCTGCGCGTCACAGGCAAGATGGCGGACTCGGGGGTGGCCGGCGCCGAGGGCGCCGCCGGCGCTGCCGCGCCGGCGCAGGCGGCGGCTGGCGCCGCCGGCGCCGCCGCTGACGCGGCGGCGAAGCCGCCGGCGGCGGCGGCGGCGGCTGACGCGGACCCGGAGGCTGCCGACAAGGCCGCCAAGATGGCTGCCAACGAGGCGCTGCTGAACAAGATGATTGCGCAGCAGAACTCCACCATGGCCGCCAATGAGAAGGCGCAGGTGGGTGGGGGTTCAGGGCGCGGGCGCGGCTGCGGCGGGACGGGGTGCGGAATGGGGTGCGGGGCGGGGCGCGGGATTGGGTGCGGGGCGGGGCGCTGGGCGTGCTGGCGGGTCCTTGGCGGCGACCGGGTTGGAAGCGGCAAAATGATGGGGGAGGGGGCGCGGTACGGTACTCGAGGCGCCGTCGCAATGTTCGATCCCTTTTCGCTCCACCCAGCACCGTCTCATCAGACCATAAGTACCGGCAGTAAGAAGTGGTTCCCGCCGTCAACTCCAACCTCTTACCCCACGATCCATCTCCACCATCCCACCATCCACCATACCACCATCACCCGCACCACGTGCCGCCCATTAATACCACCACCACCACCACCACCCTGGCCCCCCCCCCAGATCATGGACGACCTTGGCATCATGACGGGCCCGGCCGCCAGCGAGAAGAAGCGCGCGCCGCCGCGGAGGGCCGTCACCTGGGTCAACGAAGTCAGGTGCGCGGGGCGGCTGGGGGCCGGAGGCGGGGTTGGGCGCGGCTGGGGAGGCGGGCCGACGGAGCGTCCCGCGTGTTGCGCCGCTGGCGCTACGCCGTCACCGGACTGCACGCGCCTTAACCCCACCATCCCTCTCCAATACCAGTACCGTTACCATGCTCTCCAAACTCCAGTGTCGTGCGAACATGCCTCCTCCTCACCTGCCTCCTCCTCACCCGCTTCCACGCATTCCCCCACCACCACCGCAGGTACAACCTGACGGAGGCTGTGGGCAGCTGGGCCTACATGGCGCCGGAGGTGGTGCTGGGGCAGCCCTACAACGAGAAGGTGCGGAGCGGAGGGGGCGACTGGAGGTGGAGGGCGACTGGAGGTGGAGGGCGGCTGGAGGGGGCGGCTGGAGGGGGCGGCTCGAGCGGGCGGAGAGGAGGGCGCAGTGGCTGGAGGGGGCCGCGGCTGGAGGGCGCAGCGGCTGGAGGGAGCGGAGAGGGGCGGAGGAGGGGGTTGTGTAAACACCAGCCCAATCTAAACAGGGGGACAGGGGCCGGAGAATGGGTGGTTTGGGCAGCGGGGCGCGGGCGGGAGGGGGATGCAGCGGAGCTTGGAGAGGCCAGGGCGCCGGAGCTGGGCGCTGGGGGCTGGGGGCTGGGGATCGCGGCATCCCTGCAATACAGCGCGCGCAACGTTGCAGCAACGCGCTCCCCTCCCCACAACCACCTCCACCACCGCCACCACCCACCCGCGCGACACTCCGCACTTCTCTTGCCGTCTTGCGAACCTCATGCGAACCTCTTGCGAACCCCTTGCGAACCATTTGCGAACCCCTTGCGACCCTACCTCGACCGCCCACCTGCCCACCCTACCCCAAAACACCGTCTCATGGACGGCTACCCCCCCCCCCTGTCTACGTTGCTACACTTCCATGTACCATCATTGCAACCCTGCCCCACCGCCTCGCCTCGCCCGGCCGCAGGTGGACGTGTTCAGCTTCGGTGTGATCCTGTTCGAGGTGCTCAACCGCAAGCTGATGCTTGTGGATGAGATCAAGAACGACCCGCGCAAGGACGCGCAGGTGGGGAGGCGGGCGGGGGCGGGGAGGTGGGGGCAGGGGGCGGAGGCGGGGGGGAGCGGGAGGGGGAGGGGGGGTTGCAAAGATGTTTGGAAAAGCGGGGTGGGGCGGGGGGTGTGAATACCATCCCAAGGGGGTCGGTGGAGGCGGGGCTTGGCGAGGCGGTGTGGAGCGCTGGCCTGGGCTGGCCTGGGGCAGTCAGGGGAAAGGCGCCGGGCAAGGGCAGGATTTTGGAATCAGGAGAGACCCGATGCAGCCGCGGTTCTGTCTATGTTAGCAGCACATGCTCACGCGCTCGCACGCTCGCACGCTCGCACGCTCGCGCGCTCGCGCGCACGCACTCGCCCGCAGGCGTACGCGGAGCGCGTGGCTCGCGGCTTCCGGCCGGAGATCCCGCGCCGCTGGCCCGACGAGCTGCGCGAGCTCATCACCATGTGCTGGGCGCAGGTGCGTTTGCGTGCGGGTGTGACTGTGTGTGTGGGGTAGTTCATTCCAGAAACCGAAGCGAGTCGACCAAGAGAACCCAAACCTGGGGGGGTTGCAATGAGGGTACATGGGGGTGGCTGTGTGTGGGGGGGGGCCGTGGCTGTGGGCGTGACTGGGCGGGGGTCGGAGGCCCCGGAGGAAAGCGGCCGGGGACGGGAGGCCCGCTGGCGCGGCAGTCTTAAGGCAGTCACATATCCCCTCACTTCTCCCCACCGTCCTCACCCGTCTCCTTGCCCCTGCCCCCGCCCCTGCCCCTCCCTGCCCCTGCCCCCCTCTCCGCCCTCTCTGCGCCTCCAGGACCCGCACCTGCGCCCCAACTTCACGGCGGTGGTGGACATGCTGGACGAGATCGTGGCCAGCGGCTGCGTGTCCAAACTGGACATCATGTACTGGAGCCGGCCCGGCGGCTTCGCGTGAGCAGGAGGCGGAGGAGGCGGCGGAGGAGGCGGCGGAGGAGGCGGCGGATAAGGAGCAGCTGAGGAGCAGCTGAGGGTTGGAGGGGCTTCGGCGTGCAGCGCAGCTGGGCGGCGGGCGATGGGAGATGTGTGTGTGTGTGTTGCAGGAACGCAAAGGGGGAATGGAACCCGTGTGTGGTGTGGTGTGATGTGGCTGCAGCCCTCAGCCCTGCGCGGCGTGGCGCGGCGCGGCGCGTGCCAGCAGAGCTGAGTGCCGGCAGAGCTACGCGCGCGGCCAACTGGGTGCGAGCCGCCGGCCCCACCACCGCCAAAGCTGTGGCCTCTGGGGCGGGGCGGCACCGGGGGCGTCAGAGCGTGCTTGGCGGCGTGCGTGCGTGCGTGCGTTGGGGTGCGTGGCGGTGTGCTGGTTGGTGCGACTTCCTATTCCTACCTATGCGCTGGAGCCGGCGGGGTGATGCGCAGCCCTGGCCGGCACGCTACATGCCTGTGACTAGATTAACCATGTACCGGTATTCCCATGCGGCGAGGCCTGGAGCAAAACTTTACGCGAAAATTTCGAACGGTATGCTTGTATTCACGCATGGGCGCCCCTGCCTGATGGATGGGTTGCGTTGGGCGCACTAGGCGCGTGTTTAATTGTAGGCACAGACAGACCAGCCTACCTGGGTTTGTAGCGATGCGCGGTGGCGGAACCGGAATCACTGTTTGGGAAGGGACGTTGCGCCTGCATGGCTGCATGCAGCTGTTCCTAACGTGGTGCCCTGGGCGGCACGTGGGCGCGGTTTTATTTGTGTGAGTGGGGATGCTTGGCGTGTGTGACACTTGGGCACCTGGCTCGGATGGTGTGCAGAGCCGGGCCCAATGAATCATCCACGCACTGAGTTGCGCGGGCCGGTGCATCGCTTGTGGGGTGTGTGTGCGTGGCTGTGCAGGCGCCGACTCAGGGAGGACGGGGCGTCTGCCGTTCCACCGTGGTACGGGTGCGTGCCGGCAGGGACGTCGCGCAACGGTGCGGCTGCAGACGACGTTTGTTCACTTTTAGGAACGCACGGTACGCAGGGGCATGAGTATGGTGTAGGCAGCATGTGCGGCAGGCCGCGGCGGCAAAGGTATGGGATGGTAGCGCCCTTTGGGGCGTCTGCGTCAAGTAGAACCCAACTCTTTGAGGTCGGTCGGCGGCGGGCACTGCGAGCGCGCGCTTGCAGCAACAGGGCGGCTGAGAGTGGGCGGCGGACGCTGCATTTTCGCTATTGTCGCCACGTTGCTTTCCGAGTGTCCGCCGAGTACGAAGGAGGTTAGCACCGCGCCGCACGGGCAAGGCAAGCGAGGCTGGAGGCAACACTTGGCTCGCGCGCCGCCGGGCGGCAGGCGGGCAAAAAAAAGCTGGGCCGGAAGGAGGGGGGGGCTAGCCACACGCTGTCAAGTACGCTGATGAAGGTGCATCGGTCTTTGAACGTGGGGTGGGTATGGCCATGGGTGTGGATTTGCGCGCTAGTGACTCGATGCGGAGTGGCGAGCATCGCTACGATGATAAAATGCGTGGGTGTGGGTCCTTTTGTTCGGAGGGGCCTGACTCTGAAGGGATAGGGCTCTCGCTCCAGGATGTACCGTGTGGTAGGGTGTGCGGTGTTTGGCGTGTTGCGCTGAAAGGAAGCGCTGCCCACGGCACGCAGCGAGCGGGCAGGAGGGCGCCAGGGTGGCTGGGTGCGGACAGGACACGGCAGGCCGAGACGGCAGGGTGCGCTAGCGGCAGTAGCGCCAGCGGCAGTAGCGCCAGCAGGCACAGGCCCGCCACCGTGATTAGTGAATGTTGCAGGTGTCGGGGCAGGCTGACATGGTGGCCGTAGGCGGTGAGAATTTTAGACGCATAGAGAGGACGAGACGCGCCTGAGAGGACGGGCGAGGTCCTGCGGCAGGACGCGATAGCGCCAGGAGCATTGCAAAGGGGAGTGTGGGCAGCGTATGTGCGGCGTTGCGACACACGTGCGCCGCGGCATGCTTGCCGAAGGCATCAGGGGTGTGGCACGAGCGAACGGATGGGTAGTGGCGGTCAGATTCTTTTCTTCTGTGCCATGCTGCCTGGCACGCTGTGCTAGATAACTTGTAAAATGCGAATTCGCGCGGCGTCGGACGATCGCCGCCCGGTCACGCGGTTGGCGGCTGGCTGGGCTGATGACAGTGTGGCCAATGCTGGTGCGGTGAGTGTGGCCGCCTGGGGGATCGGCGGTTGGCTGGGGTGGGTGGGTTGGCAACCTGGGTAGCCTGGGGTAGGGACTGGCCGCACAAGGGGCGACACGCGCGGCAGCGAGGTAGCGGGGCATGGGCTACGGAATGCAGATTGCAGGCCAGAGAAACCCACAAGCAGAGCCGGCTAGGAAAACGCAGGGAGTTGAACCGCGAGAACTGGTCAATGAGGGGCGCCCACGACTGCGCCCCACGCGCCATGACGCCAGTCGTGCGCGATGCCCGGCGCAGAAGTGGAAGAGGTGATCCAGAAATTGTCGCTTCACCACTTCATATCAACCCGGCGCCTGGAGCGCGCAAGCTGCAAGCCAAACAGACTCCAAAGCCAAACGCACTGCGGCCTGACCCGCGGCTCTGCTCAAGCAAGGCGCCTTTCCGCAAGCGCTGTTTCCACGTCTTGCCGCGACAACTGACCTAAAGCGCGCCAACAGGCGACAGCAGCCCACGCGGTGTTTGCGGCCTTGCCGGGCTCGTCTTCTCGCCCGCCGTCTACCGCGACCGCTGTGGCTTCGGTCGTGGGAGCCGCGGCCGCCGCCGCGATCGCCGCTGCCGCGGAGAAGCGGGGCCGCCGCAACAGCAACAGCAACGGCCGCCGCAACAGCAACAGCAACGGCAGCGGCGGTAGCGACAGCCGCAGCGACAGCGGCGGCGAGGAGCCCGGGCCGCGCGGCCGTGCGCTAGGCCCAGCAGGGCCATTGCCAGTGCAGCGGAGCCCTCGGATGGTGCCACCACCCGCGGCGGCGCCGGGCCAGCCACACACGATGGGGCCTAGCAGCCCCGGAGGCGACGGCGTCGGCGCGGGTGGCGGCGCCGGCGAGCGCAACAGGGCTGCTGCAGCAGCTGCGGCTGCTGCTGCTACAGCTGCTGCCACTCCAGGTGCTGGTGCTGCTGCTGCGCCGGTGATCGGTGGCGGCGGCGCTGGTAACAACGGGCTTTGGCACCCGCCGCCGCCGCAGCTGCAGCAGCCGCAGCCGCCACCGCAGACGCAGCAGCAGCAGCAGCAGCCACCGGGCGCCTCCCGGCCCTACCTGCAGCACCAGGCCACGCCCTACCCCAACTGGCGCACGCCGCAGCCCCCGCAGCCCCACCCCCACGCCGCCAACCCCCACGCGCCCAACCCCCACGCCGCCAGCCCCAGCCCGGCCGCCGCGCCGCCGCAGCTGTGCCCCGAAGCCCCCTCCGACGACCTGCCTCCCGCCCAAGCCCCGGGGCCGGCCCCGGCCGCCCGCTTCACCACGCCCCCAGCCTCCACCCCCGCAACCACCACCACCAACAACAACGTCCCCACCACCACCGTCCCCACATCCGCCTTCGCCACCTCCGCCTTCACCACCACCGCAGCCGCCACCACCGCCCCCGCCACCGCCGCCGCCGGCCCGGATGTCCTCCCGGAAGCCGCCTCCGCGGTGTCGCAGTGGTACCGCGACGAGGAGCGGCGGCGGCTGAACGTGCTGCTGAGCGCGCGGCTGCACAGCGGCGAGGTGCAGGGCGTCACGGGCGGCCTGGCGCCGCCGGCGGTGCGCGACGACGACGGCGAGATAGGTGCGAGGGGAGGGGGTGACAGGGCGCGTGTGCGAGTGTGTGCTTTGCGAGTAAAGGAGGTGCGTGTGCATGGCGGCTGCGGCAGGGTATTGACAGGTGTGTAGGCGGTGGCGTGCGGTGGGGCGGTGGAGGGCCGCCGGCGGATTACGTATGCCACACACGCGCCCTGATCACCACTACTGCACCATCACTGATCTGCGGCTACTGCTGCTACTGCCTCTGCTGCGGCCGCTTGCAGCCCTGGAGATGGCGGTGCCCGAGGCGTACGGCTACGCCGGCGGCAGCGCCGGCGGCGGCGCCGTGACCGGCGGCGGCCGGCAGCCCCACAAGAGCTTCGAGGACGCGGCGGCCGCCGACTATGGGGCGGCGGGTGGCGGCGGCGGCGGCGGCAGCCGCCGCGCCAGCGGCGCCGCAACCGAAGGCCGCGGGAGCGGCGGCAGAGCCAGCGGCGGCGGCCGCCCCAGCGGCGGCTGGGCGGCGGCGCTGGTGCAGCGCTTGCAGCGCGGCGCCAGCGGCGGCGCCGAGGCAGCCCAGGCTCCGGCCGCTGAGCCCTACGCAGCTGCTACTGCCGCTGCTGGCGCTGGCGCTGGCGCTTTTGAGGAAGCTGGTGGGGCCAGCACAGCCACCGCCGTCGCCGAGAGCGGCGGCGCCGGCAGCGGCGACGGTGCCTATGGTGACCTGCTGGCGCCGCTGGCGCCGCAGCAGCAGGTGGTGCTGCGGTTCGACCACATCAGCTCATTCGTGTCGGCGCAGCTACAGCCGCCGTCGGCGCTGCAGCGCGCGCGGCAGGCGGCGGCCTGGGTGGGCAGCTGCTGGGGCAGCCGCCGCGGCCGTGGCGGCAGTGGTGGGGCAGGGAACACAGGAGCAGCAGGAGCAGGAGGAAAGGGAGGAGGAGGAGGCAGGGGAGGAGCGGCGGCTGCAGTGGCGGCGGCGGCGGCGGCGGCGGCGGCGGGCTCGGTGGTGCCGCGGCGGCAGATCCTGTTTTACGTGTCCGGCCGCGTTGTCCCAGGTGAGCTGCTGGCGGCCGTCGTACGCCGCCGCTGCCTTTTGTTTGTAGACAGTTTACGGCATTTGCCAATTCAACACACACATACACGTTGCGCCTGGACTCTGTCTCCCTTGTGCTTTCTGATTTTTTCCCTGTCCTCTAACCCTCCGCCCCCCGCCCCCCCCCCACCCCCCTCCTAAGGCGAGGTGTTGGCGCTCATGGGCCCCAGCGGCAGCGGCAAGACCAGCCTGCTGAGCGTGCTGGGCGGTCGCGCGCCGCCGGCGGTGACGGTGGCGGGCGCCGTGACGGTGGACGGCGCGCCGCTGAGCAAGGCGGTGCGGCGGCAGATCGGGTTCGTGCTGCAGGTGCGTGCCGGGGGGCGTGGGGTGGGGGCCAGGTGGGGTGGGGGGTGGGGGCTGGGGGTGGGGGCTGGGGGTCAACTGTGAACCAATCCCGTAAGGAAACAGCAGCTCTGCAAGGAGGAGTTGCAGCCGCATGGGGGCGGGGGGTGGGCGAGTGGGTGGGTGGCAGAGCAGAGTGTAGCAGAGCGGACTGAGAGGGCTACTGCTCCACTCCACTGCTACTGCCGCTCCACTGCCGCTCCGCCGCCCCACTGCCGCTCCACGCTGCTACTGCTACTGCCCCACTACTGCCGCCGCAGGACGACGTGCTGTACGAGACGCTGACGGTGCACGAGACGCTGCTGTACGCCGGGCTGCTGCGGCTGCCGCGGCGCATGCCGGCGGCGGAGAAGCGGCAGCGGGTGGAGGGCGTGCTGCGGGGGCTGGGGCTGGGCCGCAGCCGCGACACCATCATTGGCGGCTTCTTCCGCCGCGGCATCTCGGGTAGGAGCTGGGCCGATGATTGTGAGGTTTGGTGGCGTTTAGATGGCGTTTGGTGGCTGGCGTTTGGGGCTTGGGTCCGTAGGGTTGCCGTTGCTGCTGCTGCTGCTGGCAATGTGGCCGTGAATCGGCTCGTGCTGCCAGGCAACCGCCAACGGCTGCGGCCACTCGCCGGTTGTGTCCCCCTGCACACACCACACACCACACACCGCACGTGCTGCCAGCTAACGGCCGCACGCCTCCCTGCCGGTTGTGCCCCCCATGCCACTACATACGCCACGCACCGCCGCTGCTACTGCCGCTGCATGCTGCTGCCACAGGCGGCGAGCGCAAGCGTGTGTCCGTGGGCCACGAGCTGCTGATCAATCCCGCCGTGCTCATGCTGGACGAGCCCACCAGGTGCCCGTGTGTGTTGGGAGGTGGGGTGTGTGTGTGTTTGGGTACCAGCAGTATGTGCGTGTGGGTGCGTGTGAGTCCACCCGACCTGACCCGACCTCCCGCTCTCATCGCAAGTCCCAATCACCCCCACTCTCGCTCCCCCACCCTACGCCCCGCCCCCCGCCCCCCGCAGCGGCCTGGACTCCACCACGGCCCTGCACCTGGTGCAGCTGCTGCGGCAGGTGGGCGTGTGCGTGGTGGCGTGTGTGGGCGTGCGTGTATGTGTCTCGAGTGTGCCAACCCCCACCCCACGCCATGTTTCCTTACGGGATTGGTTCACAGTTAACCCCCACCCCACCGCATCCCCCCATCCACATACCTCCCCGCATGCCGCCGCTGCAATCCAAACCGCCAACGGTTTTGTCCCCACCCACCCCCACCCACCCCCACCCACCCCCACCCCACCCCACCCCACTCTCGATCCCGTGCCAGCTGGCGGCGGGCGGCCGCGCGGTGGTGACCACCATCCACCAGCCCAGCAGCCGCCTGTACTGCCGACTGGACCGCGTGATGCTGCTGGCGGAGGGACACGTGGCGTACTGCGGCGACGCCAACATGGTGCGTGTGTGGGCGGGCGTGTGTGGGTCACGTGTGTGCGTGTGCGCGTGTGTGGGCGTGTGGGCGTGTGTGTGTGGGCGTGGGCGTGTGTGTGTGTTGTCTTTGGGAAGGGTGGGGTGTCTTTGCTTCGGCGGGTGCGTTGTGTGTGTGTGCATGGCGGGGGGGGGGGTGCAAAGGTGGCACATAAGAAGTGGCGCGGCAGTGGAGAACAGCAGCCCCTGCCGCGCCCTGCCCTGCTGTCCACACCGCCCTTCCCCCCTCCACCCCCATCCCCCTCCCGCCCTCCCCCTCTCCACACACACACCCTCCCCGCCAGGTGGGCGACTGGTTCGGGCGGCTGGGCTTCGGGCTGCCGTACGGCGTGTCTCTGGCGGACTTCATTCTGGACGCCGCCACCGGCGAGGTGGTCGCCACCCAGGAGGCGGCGGACGCGGCGGCGGCGGGTGAGGCGGGTGGTGGTGTGTGTGGGCGGGGGAGGGTGGTGGGGGGTGGGGGCGGGGCGGCGGGCGGGTGGCGGCACTTGTGTGTGCAGTGTGCGCGTGTGCGCGTGTGTTACGGCTCACGGCTCGCACTGCCAGGACCTTGGGCAGCAATCAACAGTAGCAGCAGCGCCAAGTAAGCTTCGCCGGCCGGCACACGGGGCTGGCGGTTTGCTTGCACTCCCCCATCCCCCAAAAACCTTGTACGCGCGATAGAAACACCAATGATACAAATTCTGGAATGCCCTGCCGTGCCGTGTCGCATACACATGCGCAGGCCTGGGCCGCCGCGGCTCGCAGCAGCCGCTGCTGGCCCCCGCCCAACCCGCCGCCGGTGCCAATGGCTCCGGCGGCTCCGGCCACAGCACTGGCAGTAGCACCACGGCTGCTACTGCCGCCGCTACTGCTGCTGCCGCGCCGCTACAGCCGCTGCAGCTGCCGCCGCTCAAGGTGGTGGGCGGGCTGAGCGGCCGCTCGGCGCTGGTGACCCTCTACACCACATTTGAGCACTGGTGCGTGCGCGGCTGCGTGTGCGTGTCTACGTGGCTGGGTGCGTGGTTGGGTGCGTAGAAGAAAAAAAACACTCTTCTTGTCCCGCATACCACCAACCACACCCACACACCCACACCACCACACGCACCACCCTCCACCCGCCCGCGCCACCCCCACTGGTAGCGCCAAGACTGATCTGCTGCAACTACCTGTCATCATTGCAAGCGACAACAACGTCTACACTTGCATTCGCATTCGCATTCGCATTCGCATTTCAGCATTTCAGTGACATTATCTCGTCTCATTAAATCATGCATGGAACCCCCCACTCCCCTGCCTTCCTCAGGTACGCGCTACACCCGGGCGGCCTCACCGACCGCGGCCAGCTGGCGGACGTGCGGCTGCAGCTGAGGCTGCACAACACCGGTGCCGGTGGTGGTGGGGCCGGGGGCGCCTCAGAGGGCGGCAGCGTGCGCGGCGGCGGCGTGTCGCCAGTGCCGGAGGCCGCCGAGGGTGGGTGGGTGGATGGGTGGGTGGGTGGATGGGTGGGTGGTGGGGCGGTGCGGGGCCTGTGTACGAGCAACAAAGGGCCTGTATTGCAAAGGGAACGAAACCCGCCCAGCAACGCGTCACAAGTGCCTTTTGTGTGTGTTGAAAAACAAATTGCACGACCGCAGACCTGTCGCCGTCGGGCCCCGAGGACGACGCCTCGCCCCGCTCTGCTGCTGCTGATGGCAAAAGCCAGGCGCCCACCAACAAACAGCAGCAGCTGCCACAGCAGCAGCCGCAGGTGCGTCATCAGGGCACAGACGACCTGTCGGGGGTGCACACCGCAGACCAGCAGCAGCAGCAGGCGGGTGGCAGCGGCGGCAGTAGCAGCAGGGGCGCCGCCGGCACCGGCGCCACCACCAGCCCCTTTGCGATAGCGGGCACGGTGCCCAACACCACTGGTGCTACCGCTGCTGCCGCTGACGGCGGCGGCAGTGCAGCCGCCGCGGGGAAGGGTGGTGGCGGCGGCGGCGGCGGCGGCGGGCGCGGCGGCGCGAGCTACTGGCAGCAGGTGCGCATCCTCACCACCCGCGCCATCAAGGTCCGCAGGTGAGGTGTGTGGGGTTTGTGTGCGTGGCATGCGCTGCTAAGGGTGAGTGAGTATTACAGGTGGTCCCTTCTGCGCTGCTAGAGGTGTGTGGCCGGGGCTGCTGGCTGGTTGGCTCAACACACGTCGGCGACCTCCACACGCACCCCGCCCTGCACCCCACCCTCCGACCCCACCCCACCCCCCACCCCCCACCCCCAACCCCCCACACGCACCCAGGTTCGAATCCCTGTCGGGCCAGAACCTGGGCCAGCTGGTGGCGGTGGCGCTCATCACCGGGCTGCTCTGGTTCCAGCGCGGCGCGGGGCGCGGCATCGGCGTGGGCGCCGACGTCACGGGGCTGTTGTTCTTCGAGCTGCTGTTCCCCAGCTTCAGGTGCGGGTGGCGGGTGGGTGGGGGTGTGTGGGTGTTGGGTGGGGTGTGGAGGGTGTGGGTGGTGGGGTGGAGGGTGCGGGGGTGTGTGGGTGGAGCGTGTGGGAAGGGTGTGCGGTGCGTGTTTGTGTGTGATGGGGTGGGGAGGGGCGGCAGGGCGGGAGGGAGGGCAGCGGGCGGGGCACAGCTGGGCCGCCCTGCTCACGCCCGGCCCGGCCCTACCCACCCACCCCCGTTTTGGTTTACTCGGTCGGTTGCTTTGGGTTCTGGAATGAACTACCCGCCCGCTACCCCCCCTGCTCGCAGGTCGCTGTTCTCCGCGCTGTTCACATTCCCCAACGAGTACCGCATGCTCAAGAAGGAGCGGCCCGCGGGTGGGGCCGTGTGTGTGGGGTGGGGGGGGTGGGGGGGTGGGAGGGGTGGAAGGGCATGTGGTTGCTTCCCGGTGGTGGAGCGCGCGGAGTCAGTGGACGACATACGATGCACACGCTGATGGGGCCCGTCAGCATTCAACGCGCACACGTACCTTACCCGCCCCACACACCACCCCCACCCCCGTATACGTACACTCCACCCCCACCCCCGTATACGTACACACCCATACCCATATCCACCCCAATCGTGATCTCTTAACACACACACACACACACACACACACACACACACACACACACACACACACACACACACACACACACACAACACACACACACACACACACACACACACACACACACACACACACACACACACACACACACACACACACACACACACACACACACACACACACACACGCAGGCATGTACCGGCTGTCCGCCTACTACGCCGCCCGCACCGCCTCCGACCTGCCCATAGAGCTCATCTACCCCTCGCTCTTCATAATCATCGTCTACTGGCTGGGCGGGCTGCGGCCCAGCGCGGGTGGGTGGGCGGGGCTGCGGTTGGGGCTGGGTGGGTGGGGTGGATTGGGGTGGGTGGGGTTGGGGTTGGAGCTGAGGATAGGTCAGAGTGCGCGTGCGCTGCTGTGTGCTGCTGGTGCTGCTGCCTCTGCCGCTGGTGGTGGTGTTGGCCCAACCGCCATTGCCATTGGCGTCCCAAAGGCGCCCGCCACGCCTAGCCTAACCCGCCACGCCCGCCCCCGCCCCCGCCTTACCCCTACCCGCCCCCCGCCCCCCAGGCGCCTTCTTCTCCAACTGGGCCGCCATGCTGCTTGTGGTGCTGCTGGCGCAGAGCTGGGGTCTGCTGTTCGGCGGCACCTTCATGGACCCCAAGAGCGCCCAGACCGTCACCACGGTGCGCACACGTGCATGCGCGTGTGTCAGAGAGCACAAGGGAAAACGACGACAAGCAAGCATGCGCGTGTGTTATTTTGTGTTGGAGGAAACGGAATGAGAGAGAACGTCGTACCCACCCCACGCACCCGCACGGCACCGCATCACTCCCACGCGCGTCAACACATCACCACCCCACACGTCCACACCCGCACCCACCACATCCATGCGCACGTGCCGAGCCGCACGCACACGCACGCACCCCGGGCCGCACACACCCTTACACACGCCCTTACACACGCAGGTGATGATGCTGACATTCCCTTGCGCTCTCTGAACAAACGCACACGCCCGTACACCCACCCGGCGACAGGTGGTGATGCTGACGTTCCTGCTGGTGGGCGGCTTCTACGTGAAGCAGGTGCCGGCCTGGATCGGCTGGATCAAGTACATTAGCTTCGTGTACTGGGTGCGTGCGCACTGCTGGTGTACGGCTGGCTGGGTGTGGGTGTGGGGTGGGGTGGGGTGTGTGGGGTGTACTGGGTGTGCGGGGTGTGCTGGGTGTACGGAAGTGTGTGGAGGGAGCGCGTGGTAGCAGCAGCGAGAGCCTGGGCGTGCCTCGCCATTGCTGGTTGTCCCCGGTACTTGACCATGAGGCCACGCGCGCGCGCCCCGAGCGGGGTTCTGTGGGTTGGCCATGGTGCGGTATGGTTGGTTTAACTTGGGCAACCCCACCCCCAAAACGCACACGCCCTACCCGCCCACCCCCACACCCGTGCCCCACACCCCCCAGGGCTACAACCTGCTGCTCAAGGTGCAGTTCGGCGGCGCCACCTACACCGGGGCCGACGGCGCGCCCGTCAGCGTGCAGGTAAGTGGGTGCGAGGCTGGCGGTGGCAGCGGGCGGGCGGGCGGCGGGGTCGCGCTCTACTCGCTCCACACGACCCGCCGCCTCCCCCATGCCCACTCACCACTGCCCGAACACGCCCGCCTCCGGCACTCCCCACACACACCCGCCCCACTCGCCTCCCACGCCCCCTCCCCCCCCCCACACACACCCCACCCGCAGCACTCTCTGGGCCTGCCCACCGACCCCAACGCCAGCAAGGCGCCCGAGGTGCTGGTGCTGCTGGGCATGCTGGTCATACTGCGCAGGTGGGAGCGGCGTGGGGGCGTGTGCGTCTGTGATTTTGTGCGTTAGTGCGCGACCGTGTGTGTGCGCGTGTGTGCAAGAAACAGAAGCACGCCCAGAAATGCGCCGCGCCGTGCGTTGTGTGTGCAACCCGTGATGCTCCGCCTCGACCCGGTCCAAGCGCCCCGACCGCGCCCGGTCCTGGTCTTACTAACGGTGTGCCCCCGCCCGCGTGTCACCTGCCTGCTGTGCTGTGCTGTGTTGTGCTGATCTGCAGCCTCACCTACGTCGTGCTGCGACACAAGACCGAGGTGCGCCAGCCCAAGCAGCCGGCGGTCCTGGCGGCGGCCGGCCTGGCAGCGGCGGCGGCTGGCGGCGGCGGCGCGGGCAAGCAGCAGCAGCAGCAGCAGCCGGGCGGTGCGGGGGCGGCTGCGGCGGGCGCGGCAGGAGCAGGCAGTGCTGGAAAGGGGGTGGGGCAGGGCAGCAGGCGGCAGTAGCCGGATCCGACAGGTGGCAGTAGCCGGATCCGACAGGTGGCAGTAGCCGGAGCCGACAGGCAAAGCAGTAGCCGGAGCCGAGAGGCGGCGGGGAGGAGCGGGCAGAGCTGGTGGCGCGCGGTGGCGGCGGAGGCGGCTGTAGTAGCTGTAGCGGCCGAGGCTTTAGTGTGGGGCGGGGGCGAGGCCTGCCTGCCTGCCTGCGAGTTCGTGACGGCCCCGGGCGATCGCTTATGGTTGTGGTGTTGATGGCTGGATGGCTGGCTTTAAGACGCATGCATGAAACAGCAGGTGGTGTGCTTGACGCCGCGCGTTGTTAAGAGTGTTGACTGCTGAGCAAGGTCGAATGTGTTGCATAAGAAGCGAGGGGTGGGTGGCAGGCTCACATGTGCGCCTCCTGTCAAGCAAGGTGACGGGCACTGGGCATGGCGATGGCCACAAATGACGTACGATGACTGATCCGGTGCTTTGGGGGTTGACAGTGGGCGAGGTGCGTGGCCACGACCGGTCATCAGGTCATCATCAGCAGCGGCCACCAACTGTGCGTGCGCGACAACAGTATTATTACTCGGCGCGTGTGGCGGCGGTAGCCGGCAGCTAGGTTGGGTTGGGCCGCATGCCCAGGCGGCTGGTGGAGAGTGGCTGCTTGAAAGTGCGCGGCGCGAGACCCGGTGGGTATAGGGGCACCAATCGAGTGAGCGAGACTGCTGCTGTACGAGAGCGGGCGCTACATCCTACCCGCTGTGTTGTAACTTGACAGGGCCGGTGAGACAAACCCAGCTCGTGAAAGCAGTGGGCGGCATGCTGGACTGCTGGGAGCTATAGCCGCGACGTGCGATATATAGTCGGCAGTGCACGACGATGAACACTCGCAGTCCGCGCGCGTCGCCTCGAATGGCTTCTGCTGCTGCCATTGCCCGCCGCCACTGCTTGGCAACACATTGGCACATGAGTCCCGCGCTACTCCCTGCTAATCACAAACTATTGGTACATTGGTATGGCCGTTGCACACACAACGCACGGCCTTGCCTCACACCAGCCACAACCTCATCCTGCTGCTGCTACTGCTATTGCTGCTTAGCCTATCGTTCGTTCTCCATGTGCACCCCTCGTCCCACGCGCTGCTCCCTCCTTTCCTCCCTACCTCCCTCCACCTGTCCTGCGCCTCACCATCACCTCACCTCTCCCGCACCACCTCACCTCTCCTCACCATCGCCCCACGCCTCACATCACCGCGCACTGCTGCCCGCCCGGCCCCGCCGCCGCCTCCATGCGCGACCCCAGCGCCCGCTCCACCGCGCGCAGCCGCTCGCGCGTGTCGGTGAGGCGCAGCAGCGGCGCCTTGTCCAGGTCGGGGCACACGTTGGCTGCCAGAGTGGCCTGCGGGGTGGGGGGGTTGGGGTGGGGTTGGGGTGAGATGGGGATTGGGGGGTTGCAATCATGGTGCATGGAAGTGTAGCAACGTGGACAGCAGGCGTGGGGGGTGGGGCGCCATGCATGATTAATTAAGACGAGAAGATGATGACAGGGCCGGCGCGTGCGGGGAGGGGGGTGGGGTGGGGTAAGGGGGGGTGGGGTGGGGGTTGTTGTTGCAAAGATGGTGATTTGGGGGGTTGTTGGGGTGGGGGATTGGGAGTTGGAGTGGGGGCCGTTTACTCGCCAACGACTTCGTCTGCTGGTCGTGCTGCAGGCCGTGCCGCACCGCTCTTGCGACCATCCTGGCCACCAGCCACCCCAGCCGCCCGACAGCCAGCCGCCCCAGCCCCAGACGCCCCCGGCCCCCGGCCCCGCACTTACCGCCCAGAGGCTGAACTTCTCCGCCTGCTGGCGCGGCGGGCGGTCGCCCACTCCATCCAACAGCACCCGCAGCCGCCCCGCCAGCCGCCCGCCGCCCGCCGCCAGTGGCCGCAGCTGGGACAGCAACCCGTCCACCTGCCGCTCCACCTGCGCGGGCGTGTGAGCGGCGGGTGCGGGCGTGTGAGCAGCGGGCGTGTGAGCGGCGGGTGCGGGCGTGTGAGCAGCGGGCGTGTGAGCCGCGGGTGCGGGCGTGTGAGCAGCGGGCGTGTGGGCGGGTCGCGTCGTGTGTGCATCGTGCGTGTGAGTGCGGGTGTGTGTCATGTGCATTGCTTTTGGTTCTGGAATGAACTCACGGCACTGCACACCGCCCTCCACACACACCCGCACACACCCTAACCCACCCACCCATCCCCAACACCCGCACACCCACCCACCCACCCCACCCCACCTGCGCCGACAGCGCATCCACCGCCGCCGCTTCCGGCCCCGTCAGCGGCGCGTCGGCCAGCAGCTCGCAGCGCGCCAGGCGGTATCCGTCCAGCTCGCCGTGCGACACCAGCTTCAGCCGCCGCCGCCCCACCAGCTCCAGGTAGTAGCGCCTTGTGGGGTGTGTTAAGAGAGCACAAGGGAAAACGACAACAAGAAACCTTGCGTACGGTGCAGCAAATCGCCTGGGTGTGTGGGTTACATTCATCATTAGTCAAGACGTGAAGGCGTAGTCAGGAACAGCCATACATCAGGGGGTGAGTGTGTGGGTGTGTGAGCCGAGCTCAGAGCCGGCGCACCGGCCCCAGTCACGCCCGCCTCTCCCTGGCAGGAATGAGCTGGCCCCGCCCCCCCAACCTGTTCCCGCCCCCCCCCCCCGCGCTCCCTCACCCGTCCGGCTGCGGCGTGCACTCCAGTATCTCCGCCTCAACAGCCACGTCCTCAATCTCCTGCCGGTCGCGCCGGGCCTGGGGTGGGGTGGGTGGGTGGGGCGGCGTGGCGTGTGTGTATGGGTTGGCGCGTGTGTGCGGCGAGCGAGGTGTGGAAGATGGTCGGGGCGGGCGGAACGGGAGCAGGAGGGTCAGCGGAGGGAGTGGACTCACCTGCGCCATGCCCAGCCGCCGGCTGCCCTCCATCACGCGCCGCACCATCAGCCGGTAGCGCGGCTCGAAGATGTTGAGCGCCATGGTCTCGCCCGGCATTATGAGCGACATGACAAACAGCGGCAGCGTCAGCTGCTGCGGCGCTGCAGCCGCGCCGCCGGCGGCGGCGCCGGCGGCGCCGGGGGAGCCGACCGGCGAGGTGGCGGCGCCGCCGGCGGCGGTGCGGTCGAGCGCGGCGTCCGCGCCGCCGCCGGCGACTGTTGTATGGGCATGGGGCGGGCAGCAAAGGGGTGTGTGTGGGCAGGGGTGCTAGGGGCCTTCTGTGTGCCCCAGGTGGACACACCAGGGGCCTTCTGTGTGCCTCCCCTTCCTTCCTGCGCCCACCTCACACCTGCTGCGCTGCCCCACCTGCCGCCGCAGCAGCCACACACAACCACTTTCCGCATGTCCTGCCGTCATGTGTGCCGTTTGTTTCTGCAACAGCCACACACAGCCCCACACACAGCCCCACAGCCACACACGCACCCTCGCGGCGGCGCTCCTCGTACTCTTCGGGGAAGGCGCGGCTGATGATGTGCGCCAGGGTGATGGTCACGGGCAGCGCGTCGCGCGCCACGTGCAGCACCTGCGGCGGCGGCGGCGGCGGCGGCGGTGGGCGGGGTTGGCAGGGCGGGGTTGGTGGGTGGGAGGGGTTGGCGGGGGTGGACGTGCACAGGTGTATTTTGAGGTGCAGGAGGCCAAAGCCAGAGCGACCGGGTGCGGCATCAGCGAAAGAGCAATACGGCAGGTGAGGTGGGCAGAAAGCCAGGCAGGCAGGCAGGCAGGCACACAGCAAGAGCAGGTGATCTCCAGCTGCCACCACACACGCCACCCCCAGGAGCCCCCACCCCTACAGCCCCCCCACTCCACCCCCACTCCCACCACCGCCGCCACCCGCTCACCGCGCGGCAGTAGGGGCAGCGCGGCTTGTGGTCGATGGCGCGTGCAAAGCACCTGCAGGTGGCAGGCAGGGGCCGAGGGGCCGCCGTGACGCGCTGCCCGACCTCGGGCGGCCTGCAATGCCCCTCGCCCCGCCCTCCCGAGTCTGCCCGCCCGCCTTCGTGTTTCGCCCTGCCCCCCTCCTCACTAGCCGTGTCCCCTCCGGGCCCCTCCGCACCTTTCTCTTTTGCCACCCAGGCTCGTGCGTGATATACTTTGTGCTGTTCATACCCTTTCCTGCCTGCCGATGCGCCTCGGCCCCTTCACTGTGCCCCGCCCTTCCGAACCTCGCCTTTCCCCTTAACCGCATGTCGCTCTTCTGGCCCGGCGCTTGCTGCCTGGCGCCGGGGTCATCTTCCTGGTCGCGAGGTAAGTCGTGTGTTTTGCATTTGCGTGTTTGCGTGTCTGTTTCTGCTGTGCGCGAGCCGAGCCTGGGTGGCATTTCGTCGACGGCGCGCCGACCTCGCCCTACGCTCTTCGACCCGAAACGCAAGAGTATACCGTTACCCTGTATTGTCGCAAACTGCACCCGCCTGTCCCTTGTCTAGTTTCGCTTGGGTTTAGATTGGGCTGGTGTTTACAACCCCCCTCCCTGTCCCGTCCCTGTCCCCGCCTGCGCTCACTCCTTGCAGAAGGTGTGGCCGCAGGGCGTGGTCACCGGCTCGAACAGCAGTTTGGCGCACAGGCAGCAGTCCCAGTCCTCCAGCTCGGTGCGCCCCGCGCCCGCGCCCAACGACCGCTGCCGCTTGGCAGTGGCAGTGGCGGCGGCGGAAGCAGCAGCAGTGGCTGCGCCGCCGGCTGCCGCGGCGGCGGGTGCGGCCGCTGGCGCCGCGCCCAGCGGGGCGCCGTCGGCGGCGGCGGCGGCGCCGTCGCCATCGCCGTCTCCGAGCAGCACGCCCTGCACCTCGCGCAGGCCCTCCTGCAGCGGCAGTAGCGGCAGCAGCAGCAGTAGCAGCAGTAGCAGCGGCAGTAGCATCAGGACGAGCACCGTGGGCCGGTTCGGGTCTGGTCGGGACGGGTCCTCCCAGCCGATGAGCGCTACCCACACCCACACCCACACCCACACCCACACCCACACCCACACCCACACCCACACCCACACCCACACCCACACCCACACCCACACCCACACCCACACCCACACCCACACACCCCACCCCGCACCTGCAGCGCCGCGCTGGTGGGCTCCAGCGCCAGGCCCTCCAGGTAGGCGTCACGCGACTGCAGGTAGCGCTCAAGCAGGAACAGCGCGGTGCCCTGGAGGGTGGGGTGAGGGGTGGGATGGGGGTGGGGGTGGGGGGTTACATTCATAATTACTTAGGGGGGTTGCAGTTACCAGCCCAAGCGTAATCAAACCAAACCAAACCAAACCAATGCGGTGCTGTCGTGTGAATGTGACGCCCAGGAGCGGAGCCAAGCCAGAACCATCATAGCGCATGTCGGTGCGTCGGTGTATATGGATGGGGGTCCGGCGGCGAGTGTTTGTCTGTGGAGCCGTGGTGTGGGGGGCTGTGCGGCGCAGGTGACTGCCATCAAGCGGAGAGGGCCGCACGGGTGCACGGTGGGTTGGCAGGACGCGCTTGGTTGGGGCACGGTTGGTTTCTCCCGCTCTGGCACCCCCTAAGCCCGCCCGCGCCCCCGCCCCCGCCTCCGCCGCCGCACCTGTCGCGAGTAGGCCTTGGCCCAGTCCGGCCGCACCGCCACTGCCCGGTCCGCGTCCTTGAGAGCCATCTGAGGAGGGGGTGGTGGGGCAGGCGGCGGGGGGGGGGGGGCGGGCGGGGGGGGGGCGGCGGGGGGGAGATAGGGGGCGGGTTTGGGTTTGGGGGTGCGGTTAGGTTTTGGGCCTCATGGGGCACATGGGCAGGTGCAGAGGGGGAGGGTTAACCAGGCATCCCGGGTTAAACAAGCCAAATGGGGGTTGCAAGGATGTTTGGAAAAGCGGGGGGAGGGGGGGATGCAGCAGAAGCATGAAGCGAGGGCTGGGGTTCGTGTCGTGCCCCCGCATGAAGTCTGGCTCACCCGGCCCCAAGCCGCCTCACCCCGCCCCAGAACTGAATGACCTATCCACCCACACCCACACCCACACCCACACCCACACCCACACCCACACCCACACCCACACCCACACCCACACCCACACCCACACCCACACCCACACCCACACCCACACCCACACCCACACCCACACCCACACCCAAACACGCACGGACGCACACACGCGCGCGTGCACGTGTAGTCGCGAACACGCACCTGCGCCAGGGAGGTTGGGTCCAGGTCGAACAGCGCGGCGCACTCGCTGCGGCGGGCGGGGCGGCTGCGGTACATGCGGCTCAGGCTGCGGGGGAGAGAGGGCGGCGAGGGGGTGGGGTGTGGGCGGCAGTGAGGGCGGGCAGCAGGTGGCGTCACCCCCAGGAGCCACACACATGCGCACACAAGACACGCGTGCGCAGCCGGCTGGGGGGGCATCATCCCCGCACCCCACCCTCCGCTATTCCCCGGCTACTCCCCGGTTACAACCCGCTGCCCCGCCTGGCTTCCGTCTGGTTACTTTGGCGTAGCTTGGGCTGGCATTCGCACAAACCCACCCCGGCACTTCACATAACCAAAACAAGCCGTCGATACGCGGCTACACCCCCCCCCACACACACACACACCTGGCGTACGCGGCGCTGCGGTTGCTGAGCAGCGCCGCCACGTCCTCGGGCTGCCGCGCCAGACGCAGTGCCTCCGTGTAGGCGGCGGCCGCCTCGCCGAACTGTGGCGCGTGTGTATGGGGGGGTGGGGGTGGGGTGAGGGGCGTGTGTGCATGTGCGTGTGTGTGTATGTGTTGGAGCTAACGGAGTAGCCCGCCCGCGTGACAAGCCCGCGGGGCGCAGCAGCTATACCGTACGAGTACCGTACTGCCAAGAAACAAAGCAAACGCAAACATGCAAAGGCGCACGCGAAACCACACACGCACACGCACACGCACCAGCTGCGAGCTGAACAGCTTGTTGCCCCTCTCCTTTGCCGCGGTCATCGCCTCCCGCTCCGCAGCGTCTTGCTGAGGCGCCTCCGAGGGAGTGTCGTTACCGGCTGTAGCACCGCCGCCAGCGCTACCGGCGGCGCCGGCACCGCCGCCGCCGCCGCCGCTGCTACAGGCCCCGCCCATGCCGGCTTCGCCGCCGGCAGCTGCTGCTGCTGCTGCTGTGGCGGCGGCTTCGCCGCTGCCAGTCGCGCCTTGGTTGGTTCCGGCGCCGCTCTTGCGCATGGAGCTTGCCTGTGTGTGTGCGTGTGCGTGTTTGAGCGCACAGCAGTAGCAGCAGTAACAGCGCGCGTGAGCGACAAGCGGCAGGAGGGCTGGGGGTGTCGGGTTGTGCCACACACACACGCGCGCGCGCTGGGGGCGTGCGCTGCGTGCACACGCCGTGCGTCAAGATGAGTGCGCCACAGCCCAGAGCGCGCTTCTCAGGACCCGTTTTGTGTATGTGTGTGTGTGTGGGGGGGGGGGGGGGGAGGAAGGAGGCGGCCCCGCTTGGTGCGTGCGAGTGACATTATGCGCGACGTGGAGGCACGGCTGGCTCGGGCGCCGAGTGCGACACGCGCACGTCGTCCGCACCCAGCGCGCGACCGTTTCCCTTGATTTGGTGAAAGGCTCTGCTAATCACACGCAATGCCAGCGCACACACTGGCTGCGCGGCCTGAGGGCCCCTGACGACACACACCCATCGCCCTGAACCCTCCGTGGCCTTTCGCTGGGCCCGCGCGCTCGCGCGCTCTACCGGCCTCACCCGCTCCACCGCTCTTGGCGCAGGGTCCGAGCTTGTGACAGTGCCCGCGAGTGCGCCGCTAGCAGCGACCGCGTACACCGTGCGCAGAATTTCGTCAGTGTGCGCAAGTTGGTCCGATGAGTCGTCGCTATCCATGTGTGATTCCGCTCCACCAACACGGGTGAGGTACTGTTTAGCGGAGCAACAGAAAGTTGAACGCCTGGTTGTAAAAAGGCGTTAAGCTTGCATCAATAGAGAAGCCAGTGCACACGCTGTAGCTAGGACTTCAAAGATACAATTGTCACAGCAAAATAAAGCTTGAGCAATATGGTGTTTGCACGAGGCACAGCCAAACCCTACCCCGGCCTAGAGCATTCTTTTGCGTGGGCTTCCCGCTGCCATTTTTGCAGTATCTAGAATTTGATCCACAACTATTCATTTATCATGAGTCCAGCCAGCCGCGTAAGCCTGCACGAGTTGCAAGCTGCGTTTCTGACCCAGGGGACATAAAAAGGCAAGGAGTCGATAATGCGTTGATTTTGAGTCGTTTACATTTTGGAAATACAAAGAAAGCCCGTGCCATCACGTAGCGCCGCGCGCCGCTTGCAGCTTGCACAACCGGTGCAATCTGAAGGCCCGTTTGCGACAATTGCTCAAACTCCCAAGTAGCGTATTGGGCCTAGATAAATCGCCCATACCCAAAGGAAGACCCTTGCAACCTCGACACTGCAAGCACGCGTTGCCATCCTAGCGTCGTCTCAACGCAGTCGGGCTGCTCCGTCGGGGCTGGCTCCCTGCGGACTAGGCGAAGACTAGGCACTATAAATGTTCGCTGCGTCAACACCGTTCCTGCTGGATCAGCGTCAGAGTTTTGAGGTCGCGCAGGCCGAGAGGGTACTCGCCAGGGCGCGGGGTACGTACGTGGCTGCGTCGGACGCCGTGCGGCGATTCCGCGCGGGCGGGCGGGATCCCTGCTGCCAAGGCCTCACGCGTTTGTGTGTGTGAGGGGGGGAGGACTAGAAGCGCCTTTGAGGGTGTGTGTAGGGCAGAATGTGGGGGCAGCGCGGGGAGCCAGGGGGGGGGGACGGAGAGAGGGAAACAGCGCATTAAAGGTTCGGACCTACCAGCACCACGCCACGGAGTCCTGCCTGAGCCCCCTCCCTCGTCCGCTCCATCGTGGACAGCCACCAGCCACTTGTACCACCTACCGCCACCACCAACCGCCTAACAGCCCCACAAACACACTCTCCCCTCCTTTTCCCCCCTCCCTTCCCCGCGCCGCTGCCCTCCGCTCCACCCGTCACAGCCTCTCAGAGCGATGGCGACACCTCGCAGCGCGGCTCGCAGCAACACCTTTCCCACCACCACCACCACCACCGGCACAGCCTCTCCCGCGACCGGCCGCACCACCCCCACTACTCTCCGGAGCCGCCGCCGCCGCACCTAGGCGGCGCCGCCGCGCTCGGCGCGCCCGCCTCCTCCGTCGGCCCCACCTCCGAGGAGAGCTCTGCCACCTCCTCGTCCACCTCTACCTCGGACGCCGGCGGCGCGGCGGCGCCGCGGCGCCGCCAGTCGTTCCAGCAGCCCCGCCCGCACGGCCACAGCCGGGATCCGGGGCTGCTGTCCCTGGAGCCGTCTGACTCACAGGGCGGAGTCGGACCCAGGCACGGGCACGGGCACGGGCACAGCGGCTCGCAGGGGCTC
Organism: Chlamydomonas incerta; assembly: GCA_016834605.1. Classification (NCBI taxonomy): domain Eukaryota; kingdom Viridiplantae; phylum Chlorophyta; class Chlorophyceae; order Chlamydomonadales; family Chlamydomonadaceae; genus Chlamydomonas; species Chlamydomonas incerta. The sequence continues at coordinate 920,949 of JAEHOC010000010.1, forward strand.
GGGCACGGGCACGGGCACGGGCATGGCGGGCATTCGGGTGTCGACGCAGCGGCGGCGGCGGTGGCGGCGCAGCGGCTGCCGTCGCTCAAATACACGGTGACGCAGGTGCCGCCGGCGCATGTGTGCCTGATTCTGGGGTTCCAGGTGAGGGGCCGGGCCGCTGTGCGGCGGGGGGAGGGGGCTGTTGTTGTTGTGGTGGATTTGGCGGCCTGGTGGGGTAGTGTATTCCAGTCCAGTCCCCAAATCGACCTTGCCCATTGGGGCTGGGGTCACTTGAGGGGGTCGCGGCACAGCAGGGGGGATTCGGCGATTACCAGGCGCTGGACAGGAGCTGCCGTGCAGGGTGTTTCTGTGGTGCTCTCTCTTCTATTAGCTGACACCGCACCAGCTCCCCGCCCCTCTACCGAGCTCCTCCCACCGGCGTTTCGCTATCCTCCCACTTCTTAACCTTGCGACCCCCAACTACCACATTACCCACCAATCTAACCACGCCTGCCACCCCCCACACACATGGGTTTTGGGTTGGCAATGGTTGATTGGGGAATTGGAGAAAACTACACCCACCCACCCACCCACCCACCCACCCACCCACCCACCCACCCACCCACCCACCCACCCACCCACCCACCCACCCACCCACCCACCCACCCACCCACCCACCCACCCACCCACCCACCCACCCACACTCGCCCCTCCCCCCCGCCCCCCCCCCCTCGCAGCACTACCTGACCATGCTGGGCTCCACGGTGGTCATCCCGGCGCTGCTGGTGCCGGCCATGGGGGGCGGGCCGCAGGGTGAGAGCGGTGGGCGGTGGCGGTGGTGGGAGTGTGGGTTGGGGGGATTAGGGGAAAGCCGTCCATGTGACGGCTTCCTTTGCATATAGCTCCTTTGCATATAGCTCCTTTGCATATAGCTCCTTTGCATATAGCTCCTTTGCATATAGCTCCTTTGCATATAGCTCCTTTGCATATAGCTCCTTTGCATATAGCTCCTTTGCATATAAACTATAAAGGCAAGGATGGTGTGTGTTGGGTAATCCTGACCGGGTGCGCGCCTTACATGCCGCTTCTCCTTGTTATGTCTGCTTGGGCTGACGCGACCATCTGCCCGCATTCCCCCCCTGGCCCCTTGTGGACACGGCACGTGTACAGACCAAGCGCGAGTGGTGCAGACGTGAGTGCCCTGGGCAGTACGGGCCCGCGCGGCGCCGAGCGCGGGCCGCCGGGCGTCGGCACCTGGGCGGCTGCAGCTCCACAGGGGAGGGCGTCACGCGTGGGATGTGGGATGTGGGATGTGGGATGTGGGATGTGGGATGTGGGATGTGGGATGTGGGATGTGGGATGTGGGGGAGACGGGCTCGCACCAGCCCGCAACAAGCACACGTGCACTCAACACACGCGCATGTGCCCTCCCACCGCCACCGCCACCACCACCCAGCCTACCGTTTGTACCCGCCGTTCCACCGGCATCGACTTCTCCTTAACATTTCAAAGCCCCGCCGCGTCAACAACCCGCCCGCAGCATCTTCTTCGTCAGTGGCATCAACACGCTGCTGCAGACCACCATCGGCGACCGACTGCCCATCATCCAGGTGCGTGTGCATGTGCGTGCATGTGGGGACTTTGTGCCGTGTGTGTGCCCCCTGCCGTGCCATGGCCCCGAGCGTCGGCCCCCCGGGCCCCCGGCGGCACTCCTGTGGGGCCGGGGGCTGCTGGGGACCGGGTCGCCTCGCCAGCGCTCACCCACTGGGCCTCCTCCCTACTGGATTCTGCCCCCAAACCGATTAGTTCTCCCCTTCAGTTTTCTAACCCTGCAACCCCTCCCCCTGCCCCTACCGCCACTGCGCTCCTCCCCCTCTCCCCCTCTTCCCCCTCTTCCCCCCCAGGGCGGCTCCTTCTCCTTCCTGCGGCCCGCCTTCAGCATCATCGCCATCATCGCCGCCACCAACAAGTTCGAGACCGAGCACGACCGCTTCCTGGTGCGTGTGCGCGAGGAGGACTGAGGAGGACTGAGAAGGAATGAGGAGGAGGGCCGCTGCTGCGTGTGAGGCAGCGGTGTGCCCCGATAACCCCACACGTCGCCATCCCTCTTTCCCGTTTGTGTAGTAGCTTTGCCCCCTTTCCCTAGTTTTTGCTTGGTTGAGTTTGTTTCCGTATCCTCAACCCCCCGCTGCCGCATTTTTCCAACCATCCTTGCGACCCGGGCCCCCTGCCTCCACCCCCACCCCCACGGCTACACTTCTGTGTACCATCGTTGCAACCCCCTCCCCCCTCTCCCCCCCACCTGCTACTGCCGCCCCCCGCAGTACACCATGCGCGAGCTGCAAGGCTCCATCATGGGCAGTAGCCTGCTGGTCATGGCCATCGGCTACAGCGGGGCGATGGGGGCGCTGCTGAGGTTCGTGTCGCCCGTGGTGGTGGCGCCCACCGTGTGCATGGTGAGGGGGCGGGGGGTTGCATTCATCATTACCGTACCGTAGTTGGGACGTGAAGTCGTAGCCAGGAAGGAGTGCGTAGCCAGGGGGGGCGTGGCCGGCGCGGTGGGGAGGCATTGGGAGGGGCGGGCGGGGGGGAGGCGGGGGCCGTGGAGGCGGGATGGTGGGTGGGACGTTGGCGAGCACAGGGAAGAGCATCTGTGTGCTCATGTGGTGGTGAGATGGGGGCCGGGGGCGCAGCCGAGTCAGCCATGAGCAGCGTTTGGACACCGCCCCCCGTACATCGATAACGTGTACGGAGGGTTCCCCTGGCGACTTGCACAACTTGCCCGCGTCACTCCCCGGTCGCATGAGACATCGGCACGGAAACAAAGTTTGCACCAACCCGCTTTATCACTCGCATTTCTGCCCGCCTCGCTCCCCCGCCTCCTCCCCTGCCCCGCAGGTGGGGCTTTCGCTGTACGCGGTGGGGTTTGCGGGCGTGGCGGACTGCCTGGAGCAGGGGCTGATGGCCATTGTGGCGGTCATCATGTTCAGCCAGGTGCGGGCCGGCGTGTGTGTGTGGGGGGGGGGGGGCGGGGGGGGGCAGGGGGGCCAGGGGGGAAGGATGGCGAGGGGCGAGGGGGCGCGTGGCGTGTGGGTGCGTACGTTGCCGCCATGTCATCGGCTGCTGTTGGTGCTGCTGCTGGTACTGCTGCTGCTGCCGTTTTGTTCAAGTCAGCGGCAAAATGCACATGCGCTGTCGCACGCTTCCTTACACACGCAGGTGCTGAAGCGCGTGGAGCTGCCGCTGCCGCGTGGCAACGGCGGCGGCGGCGCGGGGCGGCCGGGCGTGCGCATCTTTGAACTCTTCCCCCTGCTGTGGAGCATCGTCGTCTGCTGGGCCATCGCGGGTGAGTCAGATCATGAGGCGCTTCGTTTGCACCCCATGGGCACTTCATTAGCACTCACCCACCACCGGCACTCGCACTTTACATTGGCACCTACCATTGGCACCTGATGGGCATGCATGCGTGCGCGGGACGGGTTGGGCGCACCCGGGGGGGGGGGGAGCACCTGCCGGAAGGGCGCTCTCGGGCGCGCCACACCCGTCGTCCCTCCACTCCTCCGCCCACCCATGGCCTGACACTCGCCCAGCCGCCTTGCTCCTGCGTCCCCTAGCGCCCCCGCGCCCCTCTGTGCCACCGCTCCCGCTTCACAATGTGTACGTATCCAACAATAACTTCGCTGCCAACCCTCCCACCGCCCCGCAGCCATCCTGACCGCCGCCGGCGCCTACAACCACACCTCGGAGCGCCGCCAGGCCGTGTGCCGTACCGACCACATGGAGGCCGTGGCGGCGTCGCCCTGGCTGTACGTGCCGTACCCGCTGCAGGTGACACGTGCGCGTGTGCGTGTGTGTTTGTGTGTGCCAGCCCCTGAATGGGCCACGTGTGACCCTCTTCCCCCCACCCACCCATGCACTGACGCACACGCACTGGCTTGGACTGGTTGAGCTTGGGCTGGTAACCACAACCCCTCCCTCGCTGGCCTTCAGTGCACCCTGTACCCCTTTTCCAACCATCTTTGCACCCCCACCCCTGCCCACCCCCTACGCCGCCGCCGCCGCAGTGGGGCCAGCCCATCTTCCACCCCGCCTCCATCCTCACCATGGCAGCGGGCGCCCTGGCGGCCATGATTGAGAGCGTGAGTGCGCGGCGGCAGTGACGGCGTGATGTAACCTGGTGCCTAGCTGCCGAGTGCCTAGCTGCCGGCGCGGGCGGGCGTGTCGTTGCGACGCGGTGCCTGGGCCCCCCGGGCACCTTGATGTTTTCCGGCACATGCAGCCTCAAACGCCCCCACCCCCAACACACCCCAACACACAAACCCAATCACACCCAACTACACCCGCCCACACACCCAACGACACCCAAACACCACATCCTACACACCCACCCACACCCGCCCAATCACACCCACCCGCACACCCACACCCGCACACTCAAACCCGCACACGCCACGCCACCACCCCCCACCCGTGCAGACGGGCGACTACTACGCCTGCGCGCGCATGTGCGGCGCGCCCGTTCCGCCGCCGTACGTGATCAGTCGCGGCATCGGCGCCGAGGGCCTTGGCTGCTTCATGTGCGGCCTGTTCGGCACCGGCAACGGCACCACCTCCTACGCCGAGAACATCGGCGCCATTGGTGCGTGCGGCTGGCTGCGTGGCTGTGGCTGTGTGGCTGTGTGTGGGGAAAGGGGTGTGTGTGTGTGTGTGATGTGTGTGTGGGGTCTCATTCCAGAACCCAAAGCAACCCGGGTGGGGGCGGCTTTGGGGCTAGGGGACGGGCATCAGTGATGGCCTGATGGCCTGATGGCTGCTCGGTAGCGGTGCCTCCTCCCACCTGCCCCAAAACCTTGCAAATCGCCGCTGTACCTTTACACGCCTCCCCGGCGGGTTAGCAATGGTTGATTTAGGAATTGGAGAAAACTACCCCCCCCCCCACCCTCCCCCACCCACAGGCCTGACGGGCGTGGGCAGCCGGCGTGTGGTGCAGGCGGGCGCCTTCATCATGCTGCTGCTGGCGGTGTTTGGCAAGTTCGGCGCGCTGTTCGCCTCTTTACCCGGCGCCATCGTGGCGGGGCTGTTCTGCTGCGTGTTCGGGCTCATCGCGGCGGTGCGTGCTGCGTGGGGAGGGGGCGTGTGCTTCAGGGCAGCGGGGGGGGGGGCGCGGGTGTGACGCGATTGGGAGTTGTTGTGGGCGAGAGGAGGGCCTATTTGCCTGTAGCGGCTACTGCGGCTGCCACTGCTACTGCCGCCAACGCTACCGCTCTGCCCCCGCCACAACGCCGCCGCAGGTGGGTCTGTCCAACCTGCAGTTCACGGACCAGAACAGCAGCCGCAATCTCATGATAGTGGGCTTCGCCATCTACATGGGTGAGTGGCTGGGGCCGTGGGCCGCACGCACCGAGGCGACTCCTAACACGGCCGGCTGCGGGCCGATAGCAACCGTCGGAGCGTGGCTGGAGAATTGGATGGCTACCCCATACCCACATCCCACACATCACAAGTGGTCATGCCTGGACGCCCCACCCCCATCCCCACACACTTGCTATTGGCCTTGTGTGACCCACCCGCCCCCTTCCCTCCTCCCTCCTCCCCGCTCCTCCCCGCCGCAGCGCTGTCCGTGCCGCACTTCTTCGACACCTACACCGCCGCCCACAGCGGCCAGGGCCCCATCCACACCTCCAACCAGCACTTCAACGGTGCGTGCGTGTGCACGTGCGTGTGTGTGCCGGCCGTGTGGCTGCGGACGTGTCCTTCCCCCATGGTGTGCACGAACGCCGCAATCCGCCTCCGCCACGCAACCCGCCTCCCCCTCCCACTTCTATGTACGTCATCCTTGCAACCACCCTCCTCCTCCGCCCCCACCTCCCCCCCACCACTACAGACATCCTGAACACGCTGTTCGCCACGCCCATGTGTGTGGCGCTGCTGGTGGCGTTTGTGATGGACAACGCCATCGAGGGCAGCGCCGAGGAGCGCGGCCTCACGCACTGGTGGGAGGATGCAGGGGGTGGGGTGCTGGCAGGGGGGAAGGAGCGGGAGGGTGGTGGGTAAATACCAGCCCAAGCTAATCCGAACCCAATGCGTGTGCACATGAGAGGGGGGAGTGCAACGATGTTGGGAAAAGCGGTACACGATGGGTTGAAAAGGGCAACGGGCGGGAGAGCGTGGCTGGGCCAGTGGCGAGTGGGGGCGTGGCGGGGGGCAGCGGTGAGCGGACGCAGGAACTGCGGGGGCAGCGGTGAGGAGGGCGGGCTGGGCAGGTGGGGGCGGGGGGTTGGCAACACATACTCGCGGTCACCGTTTGACCTGTTAAGTTCTCCCCTCGCCCACCTGCTCACCGCAGGTCGGACATGGCGGCGGCAGGCGCCGCCGCGGACCGCAAGGCGCGGCGCGCGGCCGCGCGGCTGCAGCGCCGCCAGCAGCGCCGCAAGCGGCAGGCGGAGGTGGAGGCGGCGGCGGGCATGTTGGCTGGCACCGACAAGTCCGCCGCCGCCGCTGCTACTGCCGCCGCCGCCGGCTCCACCGTGCTCACGATCGCGGAAGATGGCGGCAAGGCGGCAGTAGCAGCCGCGTCGGACCGGGCGCAGCTGCTGCCCGCCGGGCCGACGTCGGCGTCCACGGCAGTAGCACCGGTCCGGCCGCGCCGCCCGCACTACCACCACAGCCGCATCGACGAGGACGAGGAGTACTCGCCCTCGCCGCGCGCCGCCGCCGACAAGGGCGCCGCCGCTCGGGAGGCGGCGGCGGAGGAGGCGGAGGAGGAGTCGTGGAGCGACGGCGGCGGCGAGGGCGACGAGGAGGAGCGCGGGCTGCTGCGGTGCCTGTACGACAGCGATTCGGATTCAGAGTACTCGGATTCGGATCTGGATCCGGCGCGCGATCCGCGCAACGACCCCCGCATCAAGGCCGTGTACGACCTGCCGTACGTGCTCCAGGTCATCAACGACCGCTGCATCCTGCCGTACCGGCGGGCGGCGCACCTGGCGGCGCGGCGCGGCTGGCGGGCGGCGGCGCGCTCGTCCCGGCGGCTCCTGCGGCGGCTGCTGGTGAGCACCACACAGAGCGGTGGACAGGTGCTGGCTGGCGGGCGGCTTGCAATGCCGCGCCCCGCACCGCCAGGCTTGCCTGTTGGGCGTGCCGCATGCGCCGGCCTGATTGACGTGGCGACGTGTGCAGGTCGTCGTGTGCGCTTCCAATGCCGGTCCTTCGTCTTGCGACTGGTGCTGATGTTCGTGTGCGGCGCTGCTGACTGCAGGGCATGTGCGGCCTGGGCCGGCGCTGGAGCCACCGGCAGCTGCAGACCGCCAGCGACGACCACCACCACCACGGCCACGGTGACAGCCACGGCCACAGCCACGGCCATGGCCACAGCTTCCAGGGGCACGACCACGCGCACACCGGCAGCTACAGCAGGCGCAACAGCTACCAGGGGCGGCGGCGGCACTCGGCGGCGGCCGCCCTCAGCGCCGACTCGGACAGCGACTTCGGCGCGACCGGCCCGGGCACCGGGGCGCCGGCCACCACTGGCGCCAGCGGCGGTGGCAGTGGCGGCGGCGGTGGCGGCGGGGCGGTGACGGCGGCGGCGGCGGGCGCGGGACGGCAGCCGCCGCACGCCGTGTCGGTGGTGGTGGACGAGGAGACGGGCCTGGTGCTGCCCGGCGGCGCGTTGTCGGGTGCTCACTCCGGCACCGCCGCGTCTGGGCCTGCTACTGCTACTGCTGCTGCTGCTGCTGCTGGTGCTGCTACTGCCGGGCTGTCGGCTGCTGTTACGGCGGCGCCAGCGGCGGTGGGGAGCCGCAAGCCGTCCACCGAGGCCGCCGGGGCGTCGCCGCGGTCCGGTGCCCAGTAGTGGACTCGCGGCGCGCGGAGGTTTGCCGTGCCGTGCCTGGCAGTGTGGTGCCGCACGGTGGGGGCTGGAGGGGAGATCGCATGTTGGCACTAGAAGCAGAAGTGGTGGCACAAGTGACGTCACCGCTGCTGAGCGTGCGTTGGGTGACAGGGATGGGCGCGGAGGAGCGTGCGTTTGGGAAAGCTCGGGGCTGGGCTGGGATGCGAGTCGTCATTTGCAGCCCAAGCTGAGTCCAGACTCGATGCATACGAGGGAGAAGGTGAGCACTGAGCAGGAGCGCGAAATAAAGGGGGCGTGGCCATACATTCGAACGGTGTTGGGGACAGGAGGTAGGAGATAGGACGGCCGGGCGCGTGATGTGGTAGCGGGCGGGAAACTTGGGCGCTGTGGGCTGCTCGGGGCACGGCGGCGCGGCACGGCGCGGCGGGGTGACAGCGGCGGTCGTTTGGCAGAAGGCAGGGCTGTGGGCTTGCGGGGGCCATGCTTCAATGTACGGATGCTGTGACGGTCGCCTGGCAGCGATTGACGCATGGGAGGTTGCATGGAACACTGGGCCACGTAGAAGAGGTGCTCGCTACTGCTTGCACATGTCGTGGCGCACGCGTGTCGGGATGGTGTCGTGCGGTGCGGCGCTCGGTTGTGGGGCCTGTGACCTGGGGTGCCGGACCTGCATGGCTGCGGGGGCATGATGTGGATGGCGGTGCGCGCATGGGTGCTCGTGCTCTGAAGCGTGCGAGGTTGCAAGGAACGCGCGGATGTATGTCCCCCGCAGCAAGCTGATGGCGCGGGCCGACTGAGTCGGGGCGCGCGGTCAAGAACGGGCGCTCGTTCCCAGACCCGGCCCAGCTGGCAACAGCGTCAGCGAGCGCTGCGTCCGCTACTCCGCTAGTCCGCTGTAACCCTGTGCGCATTCCGTCATTCGCTCCCCGGCCCCAGCCCTGCCATGGCGGCGGCGGCGGTGGGCTGCTCGTGCCCGCTTCCATGCTGGGGCTGCCCCCACCGCCCCCAGCACCCCTCTGTATCTCCCGGCCCCCGCGGGAAGCAGCCCGCAACGGCCACAGCGGAACACAGCGAGGGGCGGGAAGTTTGCGGTTGCAGTCTTGTAACTCGGGGTGACTGGACGCGCTGAGGGCGTCCGTGCGACCGTGCGCCACCAAGGGAGACTGCCAGGCTGGACCACTGGAGGCAAACCGCGCGCTGCGCCGTCTGCGCTGTGGTTTCTGGACTGGCACTGTGGAAGGGGTTTGGGGTTGGGGGCGCGTGTGTCGCCGTGCGCATGGGCGACAGGACGGGTCGCTGCTCGCAGCTCGCCTCAATCCCAATAACAATGCGTCAAAGTCATGCCCCAGGAGGTGGGCGGCGGCTCGCCGCGCGCGGCCCGCCAGCCCCTCCCGCTTCCAGCCTAACGGCACGCCCCAGCATCGGGCCGCAACCGGTCCCCCTCCCCCTTAATCAATCATGCATGGACCCCACCACCCGTGCCATCACTGGGCCAGGCAAGGCCACTGCGCCAGGCGCCAGCGCAACGCCGTCCCTAGCACACAACACGCCCAGGCCGCAAATAACCACGCCCCCGCTTTATCGTCTGCATGCATGTGGGTTCATATCCCACAAGACATTTACTTATTGTCCGGCCCATTCATTCCATTTGTTTACTTTTATTTCCGCCCGACCCACATCTTATTTCCCGGCGGGGGCGCATGTGCGTCGCGCGCACCGCAAGTGAAAGACACGGTCATGCCCACACCTGGCACACCTGCCACACGTTTGCGCCGCGCTGCATCCTTCATGCCGTAGTACCGTACTCACACGCGGTATGTCACATTGTCACCATCTCGCTCGCCGCTCACAAATGCACTCCAACCGGACAACCCCACAAACAACAACCTCTCGCGCACCAGTCGGCTGACGCGCGTGCATTGCGCGTGCCATGCAGCCCTGGGTTGCCGTACTACCTTTCGCCGCCGCGCCGAGCGTGACTGGCCTCTTACCACGCGTCGAGGTGACGCTCCATAACCAAACAGTCGCAAGAAATCCCCAATAACGTTCAGGTTCAGCTTTACTGCTAATACTGCATGGGCCCCGTTGGTCCCCATCGCCGGCTGTTGAACGGCTTGCGGGAGAAGCCACGCAACCATCTCGTCATCACCCGAGAGGGTCTTTGAAAGGCCCATAATCCCTCCATGTGCACCACAGTGCCTTGCGGGTGCTGTTGCGCACGGCATTGTATACGGTAAGCAGAAGGACACCCACACACCCATCAGCCACCGCCACAACTCCTCGTGAATGCGCTCACACACGGAGGTGCATACAAACACCCCCCCAATTCTCATGTCCTTGCGCCTTCTGACCCCATGATATAGACCCCAGTTTAGGAGTACGCCGGTCTGGATGGCAGCCGGTCGGAAGGGGAAATAAATATTCGGTGACCGGAGCACCAACAAAAACAACCATGGCAGTGCGTAGATGTACGAGTCAGGTTAGGTACCGTATTAGGTTACGCCCCACAGTTTGTCCTGCTCTTGCCAAATGCTTTTGTTTCGAACGCCCTTGCTGACACGGGCCCCTGTCCGGTACGACACATGGGCAATGCGCGCTCCCGGGTGAAGCAATCATTGCCCACCTGCCCAACGATGCAGGCACAGCTTACGCAGACATATCTACGCACAAATGCAAATCAAACGCCGTATGCCGTAGCACACATAGCAAACAAGCGGCGACGCAGCAGCTGCTTTAGGAATTTAGGACGATGCGACAGCCGTGCACAGGGGGCTGTCGCGAGCTGGCGTCGCAAGCGCTCGCATTTTAATTCGGTGCTATTATACTGCAGCAGACAACGGACAGCCGCTCAACCTCTTCGGTGAACACACGCACACGCTCACAGTTTTGCTTCACACATGTCGCCGCATTATAGCAGCATTTAGGCACGCACACACATACACGTACACACACACATGCACGCACACACACACACACACGCTTTCACTCGAGGCAAAAATGATTTAGGGTTTGCGTTGTATAGTATCTTCTCTCGAGAGCAAAACTGGCGTGTTCCTGAGCCTCCAACATGGCATCTAGCCCCACTGGAGGCACATGCCGTGGGGACATGTTGGGGCAGAGGCAACACAGTGCAAGCACACCACCATCTGATCGGTGTGCCGGCAGTAGCAGGGCGCGGCAGCAGCAGCGACACACACGCGCCGTACGATCAACTTCCCCACGCGTCGTGTCATTACTCGTACTCTTCATCATCATCGCTCGTCGATGCCGCTCCGCGTTCCACGATCACTCTCCGCCGCCGCGCTCGTCGTCGTCTCATCCTCTCCACTCCTCCGTTCTCCTCACGCTAAGTCTCTTGATTGAGCGGTACGACGACAGCTCAGCCCAGTACGAACAGGCCGCGGCCGTTGGGGTCCTCGTACGATTCGTACATGTCCCCAACCAACCGCTGTACGGCAGCCAGCGAGCCCGACGGCTGCAGCACCTGCAGGGGGTGCGGGGCGGGCGGGCGCGGGGGCAGGCCGGTGTGGCGCTTAGCGGGGAGGAAAACGCAGCGCGGAAACCGAGACAGGCACAGGCACACACACACACACACACGCTCGACAGCATGGTGCGGTAGGGCACAGCGACAAGTTCCATGGGGGCCTCGGAAGTTGGTGCAGCAGCCGAGTGCCGTGCGTAAGCTCCGCAAGGTAATAGCGCCACGGCCCGGCCCCCCCCCTCGACCTTGGGATTGGGATGACGTTCTCCAGCCCCCCACCACACCACACAGCCCCTACCACTCCACACCACACCACACCACACCACACCACACCACACCACACCACACCACACCACACCACACCACACCACACCACACCACACCACACCACACCACACCACACCACACCACACCACACAACACGGCCCGCCCGCTCACCAGGTGGGAGCCCGAGCTGTGCAACCGGCCGGAGTTGGCGCCGCTGGCGCTGTGCAGCCACTGCTGCTGCTGCTGGGCGCCGGCGCTGGCAGTAGCGCTGGCTGTAGCAGTACCAGTCGCGCCCGCGACCTCGGACGCGAACGCCGAAAACAGCGCCGGCGGGCACTGCGCCCCCTGGAAGGGCGGCTGCGGGTGCTGCAGCGAGAACAGGCTGGCGGCGGTGGCAATGGGCGCCGCCGGCGCCGACGCGCGGGCGAACATGAGCCCGGCAAACTTGGCCGTGGTCGACTCGGTCGCCGCCGCCTGGCAGTAGCCGCCTCGCGGGCCGGACAGGACGCAGCTGTCGCTGGCGCAGCTCGACAGACCGGCCGACGTCGCCGCCGCCGCCGCAGAGGGCGCCGCCGGAGGCTGCGGCGCGCCTGCGAACTCGTCCTCAAACACGCCCGCCGCCACGCTGGCGGCGCTGCTGAGGCCGCTGGCGCCGCTCCTCAAGCCGCCGCCGAAGCCGAAGGCGCAGCCGCCTCCGCCTTCTCCGCTGGAACAGGCGCCGGCACTGCCGCCGTCGCCCTCGTCTATCGTCGTCATGTTGCCTTGCGTCGAAGTCTCCGGCGGCGCGTGGTAGCCGGCGGGCGGCGTCGGGGCGGCGGCGGCGTGGATCTCGAGATCCGGCCGCAGCCCGCCGTACGAGGCCAGTGTACGGCTGTTGTCCAGCATCAGCGCCACCATGGTGTTGTCGTTGCCGGCGGGCATGTACAGCTGGCAGCCGGCATGGCGCTGCTGCAGGGCCAGCCAGCGCTGCTTGGAGGGCGGCACGCCTGTGGGTGCGTGTGCGTGGATGGGTGGGGTTGGGGGTTGCAAGGTGAAGGGGTTGGGGGATACGAAACGCCAGTAAGGCGGGGTCGGGGTCGGGGGGCCGGGCCGGGAGGATTCAGCAGCAGCGGGACGCAAGGCGGATGGCGGTCAACTCCTCGTAAACCGTGGGGCGCGATGGCATGGGGAGGCCAGGGGCCGCAGGCCGCAGCCGAGGGCGTAAGCGGTGCGCCAAGGGACACGGTGGGGTCATTCAGACCCGCCACACCCGCAGCACAATCCAGCCTCACACGGGGCAGTGCTCGCTCTCACGGTCTCACCCAGTTGGTGGTGCAGGAGGCTGCGGACGTCGGCCACGGTGGTGTTGTAGTCGACACACATCGCGGAGTGCTGGGGCGCCTCATCTGTCACAGGCGGAGCAGGAGTATCAGGGTCAAAGATGGCCGCGAGGAGAAGCGAACATGGCAGCAAGTTCAGGCTAGATTCGATGGTCCCTGCTGAGCTTAAATTTCACCCGCGCCGTTGCAGCCTCATGGAAACGCCGCGGTTACAAAGCAGGGAAGCCCGGGGGGGGGGAGGGGAGCAATGCCACACTGCCGCTGGGGCCATTGACACGCAGGCCGAGGGCGCCGGCTATGACCCAGACCGCATTGCGCAGGTTGGTAAACACAACCAACAACTTTGTACGGGGGACCCACCTGGGCGAAAGAGGGAAATGCCCAGCACCAGGCCTGGCGGAGTTGCCATGGCTGAATCGGCCAGCGTTGATGCAGGGGTGGCGCTTGTCCGTGCTCCCTGAAACCGAAACGCCAGACGCCTCCTTCACCTGCAGTTGAGGTCGCTTATATGTTGGTGCATCGCCTGGTGGCGCACGCTCGCTCGGCGGGGGCGGGGACAATTGCAGAATCGCGCGCCCAAGCCCTGGCCAGCCCCCTACGAGCCGCGTGCGCTGCGGCGCGCAGGCCGAGCGGCGCTACAATAGTCACTGACTCACCTCACAGCGTAGCGTAGATTTTGAGCTGCGTGGCCGGGAGCCAACGGCAAATTGAGAATGAGCACTAAGGCCGAGGCGGATGGTGATAAGCAGTCACTTCTGGCAGGCGCGTCTTTGTGTGTGTGCAGCGCTATTATGTTTGGACTGGGCGTTGGCCTAAACCGGGGGGCTTAGGCGGGGGCGGTGCACATGAGCAAACTGGCCAGATTTCCGCTCGACTGCGCGCTATTTTGAGCCGTTTGCTGTAACAGAGCTTCCATATATTCACCTGTGTCCGACTGCCCGGCTGGCGAGGCGAGGTCGTGGGTCCGCCGCGTTTCGACTGGGGGCTAACTTGCCGAGCTTTCGCGCCGCTTCGCTTTTGGGCAAATCATTCAGAAATTTTATGTACAGCGTGCACAGCTGTGCACACATGCGACGCGGCCGCATGGACGACGGCGGCGTCGGTTGGCCCAACGCCCACACCAGTCGTCCGCCGCAGCCCGCCACCTCGGGCTTCCCTCCCCTGCCGCCGCGCCGGTGTCGACTCGAGTATGGGCTGGCCTTCCATGCGGACACTGGCGTCCACCCGGCGTACTTCCATGATGCCTGAGGCGGTGGCCAGCAACTGCGTCGAGCTGTCAGCTGCCCAACATGCCTGCCCTGCCGTCACCCCAGCTAGCGTCGCATGGACATCCATGTTGCGAGTCAACTTGTGTTTACAGTTGTGTTTATGACGCCAACGGGTACGCCGAGCGGTTCCATTGGTGCTAAACTGTACTTATTATGTGACCCGCCCACCAGCCACCGCTTTGTTGGTGTGTAGGCTCCCCGGGTTATTCCCCTCGTTGATCTCACTCACACACACAACACACTGGATATCAAGGCCTCCATACCTCCCTGCGCCATGCGAGGACCTTTCTAAGCCCACACGAAGGCTGTCATAACAGCTGCGTAAAGCACATGCGATGCGCAAATTGAATACGGTGCCAACCAATGCACGAGGGACCCTGATGCAGCTGCGGTGCAGGACCCAGGCATGGACAAACACCTGTGCACGCCCGCAGCTTCGCTTCGCCCTTTTAGACAGAGAGTCATTTGCAGCAGCCTGCCATGATACAGCCTACTACGCAGCCCCCTCGCCAATATCCCATGAGGACTTGCCAAAGCTTGGCGCATACACTCCGAACAGCCGCGCTGACGCACAAACAAACCGCAGATACACATCCATGTACCACGCGTCCACGCCGCATCACGGGCACAATTACCATTATTCTTTTTGGGGATAAAACAGTTGCATCATAAACAAAATTATTTCACTGCTAGCATCGCCGGCCTTTTGCCTCCTGTTTAGTTTGGCTGGCGGAGGCAACGCAGCGGCTGGCCACACAGCTTAGGGCAGTTCCTCATACGCAAGACCACACGAAAACGGTACTACGCGTCGACCTCACCTCGTTGTGCAAACTATTTAATTCCGGTGCCGCGCATCGGCGGCCCCGTCCAAATCCAAAACCAGTCGTAAAGAAACACCTGGTGTGCACCGCGCGCACACACCCGCGTGCCGGCAAGACCGTGTCTCCATCCGCCTTCGACACCACGGCCGCACTCCGCACGGCGCTCCCGACGCCCTCCCTCTTCTCTTCACCAGTCCCGGCGTTCACCCTCTCCCTTTCTCTCTCTCCACTTGATTTGCCTGCCCTGCATCCACTGCCAATCCTTGCTCGACCCTCTCAATTATTCCTTAGCCAAGCCGACACACTCCAGTTATGACTCGCCCAAGAGCAGAAATGAAAGCCGATGGGGTCTGGGCGCGCTTCCAGCTGCGCAAGCGCCAGGTCCCATCATAGGCATCTTCAGGAAACACACAGCACCGGCCAATGCTTAGGAATGCGTGTGGGATCAGTTAGGGCGCTAGGCAGCGCCTTATGGACCGCTTCCCGCATGGCCGCATGGTGCTTGGGAGGCTTTATCCTGTTCTGTACCTCGTCGCCTCACTTCTCATCAGTGCATTGCATGGAACACCCTAAGGAAATGCCTCGCGTAGCAAAGCCCGGCAACTCACACGCCGGGCCGAGGCGAAGCCGTGACACATGTGCGCTCATCAGCACATGCCTCAACGCCGCACAACACACAACCGCAGGTGGCGCGCAGGACGCAGCCGCCCTGCCAGCCTACCCTGGGTACAACTCGCGCCGCAGCGGCAGAGTAAGTTTTTAATTCCCAGCGCTGCCCCTCAAAACCAAAAGCCTAACCCAGTACTCCCCCAATGCGCAACTTCAAGCATCGCGGTAGGCGACGCCTCAAATCTGGCCCCTCACCCACGCATACGATTCGGAATGAATGCGTTTGGCGGGGTCTGGGGAAAACGGCCAGCCGCCAGGTGCCGTACACGAGCAGCGCTGCGTGTGCCAGCTGCCTCACACATCGGGCCCAGCACAGCAGCCTGCCGGATGATGAATAAAACCACAAAACCGGAAACTTCGTACCCTCATCAAGCGTGACCATCAACTGCAACCGCTGTCAACCAGTATGTTTAGGTTCTCCAAGCCAGCGCCCGTCCGCGCCCTTCAGAGGCGTGCGGCGTGCACACAGCAGCCCCCTGGCAGGGCGTCCACACGAAGCGCTCTTCAGGTTCCCAGTCGCCCTCGAGGCGTGGCCTCGCCGAGCCCCTCTCAATCAAACAAACGCTCCGGTTTCCAACATGCGCGATCCACTCCACTCAACGGTTCATGATATTCGCTGACAGCCCACCTGTGGGCACGCTGCGCAATCTTCGCTCTTCACTCGGCTTTTCATAAGCCTCCACAGCTCACATCAAAAGCCTTCCCCACCCGTTCCTGCCGCGCTCACAGGTCCTGCGCGATGTGGCGGGGGTCGGCACCCACGCTGCAGTGGGTCGTGAACACGTCCGCCTCGAACAGGCTCTGCGCGCTGGCGGCGGTGCCCTCATCCGTGTACTCCCAGCACCCCGTCGGCACCACCGCCGAGCAGGAGGCGTCGGGCGCCTCCGCCAGCGTGAGCCGCTGCGTGGCGGCGATCTTGCCGGACGGCTGCAGCACCAGCGCGCACGGCTGCGGGCGGGGCGGGGGGCGGGGGCAGGGGCGGAGCCGGGCGGTGGGCAAAGTGTGAGAGATGGAAGGGGCCAAGGAAGCGTGGTGGGTTGCTGTAGGTGCGGCCGTCAGTGATGGTTTACTCCGTCGGCGTGCCAAACCGCAGCTCAGATACCAAGTGCTGCGCCCACACGCTATTTTGTTCGTCCACGCAGGCACCAAAACACATATGTCATGACGCTACAAACGAATGCACTCCAGAGGCCCTGTATTGATGCTCACCAGCAACGCGGCGCCGGGCGACCGTGGCGAGTCACAGCTGGGCGCGGGCGCGGCCGAAGCGGCAGCGGCGATTGTGACGGGCTTAGGCGCCGACGCCGGCGCAGAATCCACAGAAGCATGGACCGCCGCGCCGGGCGTCAGGCCCCCGTACGACTCCACCGTCCGGTCGTCCTCCAGCATCATCGTGGTGAGGGTCATGCCAAACGCGTCGGGACCGAAGCCGCCGCTGCCGCTGCAGCCGGACGCGGGCTGGCGGAGCAGGGACAGCCACCGCTGGCAGCTCACCGGCACGCCTGCGTCAGTAGACCGGGGGCGCGGTTGATCCAACGACTTTTTAAGGAGTGTTGACCAGAGATGATAAAAATAGTCATGTGACAATACTAATTATCGTCACCATCTTTAATGCGGATACGAAAAAAGGCGGAAACTCGCGATTTTCGCGATTGTGAATTCGGGGCCGCCGACGACTCACCAAAAGAGCTCGCAATGAAGTCGCGGATGTCCCCCACAGTGGTCTTGCAGTCCACGCGCAGGGACGCGTGCGCGGGCGCGGCGCCGGGCGCGAGCACAAAGACCCCCAGCTCCTGGGGCCCCGGCTCAGCGACCTCCCTGAAGAAGCTGAGCGTGCTGGGCTTTGAGGTCACGGAGAACTGAGGGTTGAAGGCGGGGAAGTCGCCATTGTCGAACTCTTCAAAGAGCGCATCCATGTCTGAGAAGCTCATGCCGGATTGAGTCGAAGCACAGACGTGGTGCCCGTCGGTAACCATGGTGGGAACAACCTGCAGGCAGGCGGAGGGGAGGCATAATGCGCCGGCGCACGGTCGGGAAGAGCTCGTTTCCACCGCGGTTCAGCCAGCTCAGCCGCGCGCTGCTGCAGGCGCTGACCTGTGCGCATTCACAATGTCTCACCTGTAGCAGATCCTCAGAGTGCTCCATAACCCGGCGGACGCGCAAGAGGGGGGCGACAGAAAAAGGTCAAGGGTGCGAATGCACTGAAGTGTGGAGCGCTTGGGGGTTCAGACGCGTTTAATTGAGGGCGTGAAAGAAGTGATGTGTGTGTATTCGTGAATAAGAGCGCTGCACCAGTGGCGGATGCTAAATAGCGCGCCCGGTTAAGCGCATGGCGCACCGCGCGCAGCGCCCATCGCCTAACACGCGACCACTCACCCCGCGCCATTCATCATCGGCGTAACCCTTTTGTAACGGATGCATTTGCAGTCGTAACCAGGTACAAGTCGAGAGTCGGAGGGGGGTGAAACCGCTCGCCTTGGTGTGTCGAACCGCACCTGCCCAGACGGCTGGCCCCTCCCCTCGCCCCCCCTTTTCCGCGTGCCTCCACTTGCCGCCATGGCCATGGGCCATGAGTCACAGCATGCACTGCACTTGTACTTGCAATGCAAGTAAGCATGGTGCAGCACGGCGGCGTTCGCGGGGTTTGAAGGTCGGAGCCTCGGAGGACTGCTATGTTTTTGGCGCAGGCTGGCGCAGGACGGTTGCCATGGTTGGGGCTGACGGTTACACAAGCGTGCGAGCCGTTTCTGCATCACCCTCCTTCAGAGCTGCGGCTGCCGCGAGGGTTAACCGCGCCTATGCCTGCGAGGCCTTCGATACCATGCAGAAACTGTTACGGTGTCACCGAGGGTGATTTCAGCAGGGTACGGGACTTCACATGTCACTCTTGGGAATGCCGTTCCTCGTCCCTTGGCCTGTCCCATCAGCCCCCGTCACCACTCTCTGCCTCCCCTTGTCCAGCCGTCAAGCGAGTCCAGCAGAGCTCAGACACGCCACTACGCCAGACACGCCATCAATGAGACACGTCCATGCACCATCCCACCAGAGCCTTCAGGTGGTGCTGCAGGTGTGCGAGCTGGCGCCCTGGTTCCTGACTGCATACCGTACTCCTGGCAGCGGTGCTCCTGGGCACCCCTGTTAAGAGAAGCGCTTTCTAAACGCGACCTCCTGCGCCTGGGACCTCCAGGACACTCCAGGAGACAGGTGCTTGACGATCTCGTACACGGTACACCTCCTACAGCCGCACAACACGTGAGCACGCGCCAGTGGTGGTGCGGTGGCTCTCACAGTCTCACACGACATGGAACGCCTCCCCGAAGTGGTCTCGATTGGAACTGAAGCGCTACACAGTGACCATGGCGCACGTCACCGCGCTCCCTTCACACAAGTCCCGTCGTCACCTTGATTTATTGCCCGGAATAGCCCGGATCACCCACCCGGCTGCTGCTGCTGCCACAGGCTACAGCTGCTGCCGGCGCACAGGGGCGCACACGACTCGTCCGGTCAGCCAACGTGCAATGAAGGGTTATTACTGAATCCGCAAACGACCCAGCACACGCGCTAGCATAGCTAGCTGCAGGAGCGATGACGGGACCGCAGGTGGGGTGGGTGCGGCCGTGATGGGTCTGGCACGTACCGTGGCATGGCATGGCGCGCCATTCCGGCCCACGCACGCGACCCTCGCCATCGCTATAGCAGCCCCGACTTCCTCGTAAACTGATACATGCGACCCCTGAACTCTAATAAATCATTGCTGTCAAGGCCATTTGACGAAACCTTGACATTCCTGAGCCCAGGCTGCGTTCAATACAGGTTGCATATTCCGTAGCAAGGTCAAAGGAGCGAATAAATAAAGTTAAAAGCATGGCAGCTTGCTAGCGCGGCGTAAGGACGCGCCTGTACTCGCGAACAAACCTCCTACATAGCCAACGGTTTCGCTTAAAAATAGATGGCTAGCAATCATGCCGGCGCACCTACGCACTTGCAGGTAGGTTCTCCAGCTTGAATGGCCTTCGGCGGAAAACCGACATTCCAGGGATTCTGCATGCCTCTTTGCGCAGAGCGAGGGCACTCCGGACGTCGATATGAGCTCTGGCACACCTGAGACTGGGCATTTCGAACTCGAAAATTGCCAGCAACAAACCGGCGCGTCACCGGTGGCTGTCGGCGTCTCTTTATTCTGCCCAGGTGTGCTGCTCGCTACTACTCAGCGGACTGGGAGGGGCGATTCCCAATCCCGCCGTTAGGCAATGTAAACCACCATAGACACGAGTGCGCAGGGCCGAATGCCGCTGCCTTCCGACTTCCCGCCCTGGCGCCTCCCGGCGCGGTCCTGTGCAGGCGAGGCGCCCCGCCACGGCCAGCTCATGGTGACGAGCCAAACGACAGTGGGCGACGTGCGCAAGTACCTGCGCGACGTCCTGGGTGAGTCGGCGCGCAGCTGCCGCCCCGCCGCACCTGGGGCGCGGCTTGCACGCGGCAAGACAGCAACGCAACGGGGGTGCAGCGCCGGCGCGCGCGCCACACGCTCTCGGCACACCCCAGGCACGGTAACCGTGCCTGTAGCAACAAGCTCAGTCGCCCGGTCACCCTGCCACAACGACGACAAACCGCCCTCCCCCCACTGCCCATCAGGCGTGCCGGCCGACCGGCAGAAGTGGGTGTCGCTGCAGCGTGTGGGCCGCGGCGGGCCGGGCGGCGAGGCCGGCGGCGGCAGCGGCGGCGGGCTGGCCAGCGCCTTCGGCGGCATGGGCTGCGAGGCGGTCATGCTGCTGGACAACAGCCGCACGCTGGACTCGTACGGCGTGCTCACGGCGGACACGGAGGTGCGGGGGGCGGGGGCGGGATAGCAGGGCGGTGGCGGCAGGGCAGCAGGGCGGCGGTGGCAGGGCGCGGGCAGCAGAGCTGTCGCCGCGGTGCCGATTCACTGTGTGGGCACATTGCGGCGGTAGCTGGAAGCGGTGTGGCCGGAGGGAGCTGCTCAAGCGGTCCTCAGACGACCCAGAGCGTGCTGGGGGGGGGGGGCGAAACTCGCCGCGGGCATTCGCGTTCGATACGGCTGATGTGTTTTCGCGGTCGACACCAAGTGCAGCGAGCGGGTGCAGCGGGAGACGGCCTGCGGGGTGGGCCGTGTGTGTCCGAGCGGTGCCTGCACCTGCGGCCGCTGGGCTGGGGCGTGTGGCTGCTTGGGACGGCGCACGCACGGGCTGGGGCGGGCTGGGGTGTGAGCAAGCGAGGCCCCCAAGCAACCAACAGCCGGGCGTGTGGCTGGACGTGTGCAGGGGCTGACCACGGCACCAGGCAGGCTGCCCCCCAAAGTCCAGCTCCGCTTCCCCCCGCCCGTTGCTCGACGACTCACCAAAAGAGCTCGCAATGAAGTCGCGGATGTCCCCCACAGTGGTCTTGCAGTCCACGCGCAGGGACGCGTGCGCGGGCGCGGCGCCGGGCGCGAGCACAAAGACCCCCAGCTCCTGGGGCCCCGGCTCAGCGACCTCGCTGAAGAAGCTGAGCGTGCTGGGCTTTGAGGTCACGGAGAACTGAGGGTTGAAGGCGGGGAAGTCGCCATTGTCGAACTCTTCAAAGAGCGCACCCATATCACTAAAACTCATGGCGTGAGCCGAGGACGCGCAGAAGTGGTGCCCGTCGGTAACCATGGTGGGAACAACCTGCAGGCAGGCGGAGGGGAGGCATAATGCGCCGGCGCACGGTCGGGAAGAGCTCGTTTCCACCGCGGTTCAGCCAGCTCAGCCGCGCGCTGCTGCAGGCGCTGACCCTGTGCGCATTCACAATGTCTCACCTGTAGCAGCTCCTCAGAGTGCTCCATAACCCGGCGGACGCGCAAGAGGGGGGCGACAGAAAAGGTCAAGGGTGCGAATGCACTGAAGTGTGGAGCGCTTGGGGGTTCAGGCGCGTTTAATAGAGGGCGTGAAAGAAGTGATGTGTGTGTATGCGTGAATAAGAGCGCTGCAGCAGTGGCGATAGGCGCGCCCGGTTAAGCGCATGGCGCACCGCGCGCAGCGCTCATCGCCTAACACGCGAGCACTGCAACAATTTCCCACTGACGCCATGCGCCCACCACATGCACACGTGCACACGCACGCGCACACGCACGCACGCATGCACACGTGCACCCGCCCGCCCGCACGCACGCACGCACGCACGCACGCAAACGCACATACCTACTTTTCCTTGCGCTGTCTAAAACACACACGCACGTACGCACACGCAGATCCACGCGGCGGCGGCGCCCCCGCGCTCCACGGACGGCACGCGCGGTCCCCGCATGCAGCCCGGCGTGCCATGGGGCAACGCGGCGCCCGCCTGCCCTGTAATGGTGAGGGTGTGTGTGCGCGAAAGCGAACGGGTCGCCACGCCGCCACGTCAGGGCGGCCTGGAGGTCTGTTTTGTGTCTCCGGTTGAAGGCGTGTGAGGCAGAGCGGTTAGCGGGGCCCCCGAAGGATGGCGGGCCGCCCAGACCGCGGCCTGTGCCAGGGCCTGGGAACAGGGCGCGCCGGGTGGCCAGCGCCGCCTGCCCTGCCCCCGCGCCATGCGCCACGCCTTGCATCCCACGCTGATGCGCGCCCCCGCCCCCCCCCCGCCCCCCCCCCGCTCCCGCCGCCCCCCCCCCGCCGCCCGCCCCCCGCTGTTGCACCCAACCGCGCAGGTGCTGCTGCCCTCCGGCAAGCTGGCGGCGCTGCAGCGGCTGTCGGTGGACTCCAAGTACGAGATGCTGGAGGACGTCATGTGCGACAGCAGCGGCCTGGAGCACAGCCTGGCGTTCGACGGCTCCGAGCTCACCACCGCCGGCGTGCCGCTGCGCAACGCGCCCAACATCGCGCCCCGCCACACCGCCAGCAGCAGCGCCAACGGAGGCGGTGGCGGCGGCGGCGGCTACGTGCAGACCCTGGGAGGTGGCAGCGGCGGCGGCGGAGCCGCCGGTGCCGCCGGCAACGGCAGTGCCGGCGGCGGCGGAGCCGCCGCCGCGGCCGCGGCGGTGGCGGCGACTACGCCGACGGGGGAGCTGGTGCCGGGGGCGCAGGGCGACAGCACGGGCTCGGGGCCGGGGTCGGGCGCGGTGGCGACGCCCACCACGTACGGCCGCGACGGGCGGCCGGTGGAGCTGACGGTCGCGGCGTCGTACTGCTACTGAGGCAGCCGCAGCAGCCGCAGCCGCAGCCGCCTTTGCCGCAGTGCGTTGAGGGGTGGGCAGCTCGGAGCCGGCGCGCGCTGCCGTGCGCGGTCGCGGCGGCTTTGTATGTGTGTTTCTCCGGCTCCAGTGCGTGGAACAAACGAGGAGCGTGGACGGTACTCGGCATGGGGAGGGTGCGGCGGGTGCGGCTGCACACACAC
The DNA here is from genome assembly GCA_016834605.1 of Chlamydomonas incerta. NCBI lineage: Eukaryota > Viridiplantae > Chlorophyta > Chlorophyceae > Chlamydomonadales > Chlamydomonadaceae > Chlamydomonas > Chlamydomonas incerta. Next base: position 943,958 of record JAEHOC010000010.1, read on the forward strand.
GCGCCGCACGGGCCCTCGCCAGCGTGCATCGGTGTGCATGGTGTGATGATATTACGCCCCTATCCTGCGCTGGGCTTCTGCGGGTGGCTTGCCCTGACTGGATTGCAGTACTGCTGCAGCGCACGGCTCACGGCACGGAGCCGGCAGGCACGCCGCGCAGTTAGAAGGGTGCAGATGGGAAGCGGGAACAGGTGCTGATTGGCAGTGGTTTTGTTAGTAGGTCTGCGCCTTCTGGCTCTTGGAAGATTCATGCACACAGCTGCGGTAATGCCGCCCCGTCTGGCGTGGGTGTACTGCGGACTGATGGATGTGACGCGCTCACCGCCTGACAAGGAAGCGTCGCGGAATGTTGGCCCGCGCATCACTCACGCACTTCGCACTTCACAACAAAATTTGCTGCACCGCACGCAAGGTCTCTTGTTGTCGTTTCTCCTTGTGCTCTCTTCACAACAAAATAGGGAACACAGGAACTGGTTCTAGTTGTGGCGTTGTTAGTCGTGGAGGGCTGGGTCTGGATACCGATACGCTTCCTGGTTGCCTGAACTGGAAGATTGCGGTTGGGGGTGGCTGCTGCGCTGTTGCCGCCGTTGGTGCTACCAGGTACTGCTACTGCCATGGTTGGTGCTAGCACGTACGGCTGCGTTCTTTGGTGCTTCGTGACGCCCCCAGGCCGCACCAGGTCGCTGTGGGGTTTCTTTGCTGTGAGCATGAGGATGGCACGCCACAGCTTGGTTTGACGTCTTACAATGATTGGATTGTGTGACAGCTGACCCGGAAGATCTAATCACGCACATCCAAGCGCCCGGGCGGCGGCTGCGCTGGGGCGGCGTTGCTGGGTAGGTACGGCGCATAGGCAATGCGGCGGGTTGCCGGTTTAAGGCGTAAGCGCGGCTGTTCTTGGCTTGCTAGGGGAGCGCAGTTAGCCATTCAAGACAACAGAAGCTGCGACGCGGCATGAAGGCGCTTGGATGATGTGCCCTGCCCGCCTGTCCCAACAAGTCACCGCCGTGCGCAGGCTTTTACGTGAGCGCGTGTGCGTAGTATTCGCTAGGCTGTTGGATGGTTGGGCCTTGGCCCGCTCATCGCCTCATCTCGTTTGTCGTCCATCCCGGGGCTGGGCCCTGTGGGCACCCCGTTGTAGCTACACCAGAACCTGAACTGTTTGAAGGGTGTGGGACGCAATCAGATGCGGGCGGCCTGATACGTGAAACTCTAAAGATAACTGCTGTGTAGGTACTGCTGTGGTGGCGCTGTGTTTTGCAAGATGTTATGAGTTCCATGCTGATGCGCAAAGCGAATGGAACCACTATCGTCTACGGCCTTTGACCCAAGCTTTTTGCATAAAGTTCAATGATTTGCGACACATGAGCGGGTGCATGTGCCGGTGGTGGGAGGGAGGCAAAAGTTGCGAGCTGGGCCAGGAGGGCAACTCGGGTTGGAGGGCCAGACAGGAGAGCTGCGAGGGTTGCAAGCACGCCACGCTGCGGCGCAGGGGTGAGGTGCACATGCGATGGGTGCGTCTGTGATGGCGGTCGGCACTCGGCAGGTACCCGGCCTTGCTGAGTTGCGTGATGTTAGGTAGATGTGCTGTTAGGTTGCACGGGGCGGGGCCTCGTGCCTGCCAGGCGTGTTCGCGCCTTGGAGGCTTTCGGAGCTGTTGTGCATGCCCGCTGCCCACGACGGCGTGTGCGTGTGAGTGCGCAGTTACCGCAGCTATGCAACCCACGTACTGCAACCTGGGGCATGAAGATGTGCGAAGCCAGGTGCCAAGTTAGGCCGTAAGGATGTGGGCGGCCGTGTGCTGGGGCTGCGGCCTGCGGGCAATGCCACCTGCTAAGCCATGCATGGAAGGCACGTGGCGTGTGTGCCACAGATGATAAGCCTGGAGCGCAAGCTGGCACCCGCCGCAGCCCATGAGGGTATGCCGGCTGCCGCAGATGTTATTCAATGATGACCTTGAGTCAATAGATACAGCAACTTCAAATGCTTACTCGCACAAGTAAGGATGTGTGCACGGATGTTCTGTGTGCATGTGAGTAGGGTGCGAGCGCAGCGGCCGCAGTGCGTGGACTCGACTGCTGGTTGCAGGGGTCGTTGGCGTTGGCGCGATGGGGCAGTATTCCCCTGAGCGCCACCTGCCTGCCTAGCTCGAGTCGTACGCGGTGCAGTGTGCACGATGGCAATGTCGTGTGAAGTCCGTGCATCACATGCACAGTAGGGGACTGCCCGCGTGACCGCAGGGTATTCACGGCAGCGCAGCTCCAATGCACCTACCATACCATACCTTCTGAGTCCAATGCGCTTGATGCGCTTGAAGCCATTGGGCGCGCGGTTGGGGCGATGACGTGTGGCGGGATGACGTCGCGAAGCGATGGGTGCGTGCCAATCAGAGCCTCAATCGGGCAGGCCGCAGCCTTAAGCTCATTCATTCCACAGCACATACATACTGTTACATGTTTAGCCGCCATATAATGCTCCCCAGTGACTGCAAGTTTGTTATGATTGCGAGGTTACAAGAAGGGGACAGTGTAAACACCATCACGGCTACGAGGGAAGCCACCATTCCGAGGAACGCAGCAAACCGCAACCCCCGCTTGGCTGCCAACCCAACTCACAGCTGCGTAGGCGCGTCGAAGCTAAGCCGCAGCCCGCCAAAGCCACACCAAACAGCAGCATCACAAAGCACGCGGCTCATAAGGCACCGCAAAGTCTTCCACCAAGCCCGAAGGCGCAACACAGGGCAGCGCCCCAAACAGCAAGCAAACTGGTGTGCATGTGGCACGATCTGGTCCCAGCCCGAAGGCTCAACACGGGGCAGCGCCCCAAACTGCAGGTCTGTGTGCCTGGGGCACGGTCTGGGCCTAGCCCGAAGGCTCAACACGGGGCAGCGCCCCAAACCGCTGTCTGATAACGCAGCACAGGGAAGCGCCCCGAACAAGCAGGCAACACCGGCAACCAGTCCAACCGGGGCCAGGAGCCCCGCCCGCAGCACCCGACACCGGGCCAAGCGTTAACAGCCAGGGCGCAAGCGTCCAGGCACGAGCGCGCCGAACCATGCGCGAGTGCGCAGTCTGGGGCTCTAGGAAGCAACGAAAGCTTCACATCATGGCCCAAATACAGCGCCATTTCCACTAGCGAGGAGAAAGCAGGCCTGGTTCAGCTAGCTGCGCAGTCCGATGGCTGGGAGCTTTTTGGCGCGAAAATGCAGCACTCGTAAGCCTCGCCCTGCAGGGCAGGGGGGTCGGCGATTCGGTATGCCATTCACGCTGCCCGTAATCCGCCCCCTGGCTTGGTTTCGGGAGAATTGGGGCGGCGGGATGCTCTGCGGGGCCCACGGGGCAGACGCGGGGTCGACTTGGACCGCAGCCTGGGGGCCGGGGATTAAATTTAGGACGGCGCATGAAAGCAGCAGCAGAACCGCGCGCGCCGTCGCGCAGAGGCCAGGCTCGTGCGGCGGCGACGCGCTCGCTCTCGCCGCCGCCGCCGCCGCGGCGACGCACTCGCCGCACACCCAGCACCCGCCAGCGGCCGCCGCCACCGCCGCCGCCGCAGCAGCAGCAGCAGCAGCAGCAACCTTGTCGCCAATTTGCACTATGTGCCCTGCGTCCGCAACTACGCAGTCGGCAGCCAGGCGGCGGGCGAGCCCGCACGACGTGCTCACGGCGTCGGCTGCCGCAGCAGGTGCATCTGATGCAGCTGTGGTGGGGCCCAGCGACGGCGGCCGGGAGCAGCCCTCTACACCAACAACCCAGCCTCCAGCATGGCGGGCAGACGGCAAGGCAGGAGCCGACGCCAGGTGCGATGGGGCGTTGGGTGTGCGTGGACCGCCTGCTGCCGGACCCTCCTGCCGGTCCCAGGGTAGTTAGGTTGGTGTAGCTTGGGCTGGTGTTCAATACCCACCTGATTCAGTGCCCTTGCCGTTGACGCCGGCAACACACCCTCTGTCCATTCATTTGCATCAGGCCCGGGCGCGTCAGCGAGTGCAGCCGCTGCACTGCCTGCAACATCTCCCCAAGCTTGCGACTGCTCTCCCGCAGCCACATCTGTCGCCCGGCCCAGGTGAGGGAGGGCTTCCTGCAGGAGTACTAGGGCTGAGGTGCAGGCGGTGCCTGAGGGCCTGGTGGCAAATGTGGCTGCGGAGAGCAGCCGCAAGTTCAGCATAATGCTGGAGGAGGGCGATAAGATGCTGAAGACCATGTCGCACACTGATCCCATCCAGGTAGTGTGCGCTTATAACGCTTTGCTTGCACGCACCACCTGGATGGATCGGTTCACGACATCGTTTTGTGGATCTTATCGCCCTCCTCCAGAATGTTGGCGTATTTTTGGCTGCTCTCCGCTGCCAAGTTTGCCGCCAAGACCATGCGAGGTAGATAGGGCGTCTTGCAAGAGGAGCTTTGCGTAGGCGGAGCACGACTCAGAGAAGGCCTGCCTCTGCCTCAGCCATGGTGTCCGCCATGGCACCCCACCGCGGCCACCACGACTGAGGTGCAATCAGCGCGCTGGTGGTCGTGATGGTGCCCATGCGTGTGTCGGCCTTGGCCTGGCTGCACGCCATGTCCAGGCCCTTGCGCACCACCGGCATGAGCACCTGCTCTGCGAGCAGGTAGAGCCAGCCGCCGGTGCGCGGCCGCCATCCACCCGCTCGCTCGAGCAGCAGGCACATAACGTTACGCCTCGTGGCAGGTGGGTGGCCGCAGGTGGGTGGCCGCCGCGCACCGTCTGGCCCTGATTGCGGAGCAGGTGCTGATGCCTCTGGTGCGCACCACCGGCATGAGCACCTGCTCGGCGGTGGACACGGCCAGCTCAGTTCGTTGGCTGCGGGCTAGAGAGCGATGCGAAGGCGGGCATCCGCCATCTGCTCAAACAGCAGGCGCGCGAGGATGCCCGCCTTCGCCTCGCTCTCGAGCCCGCAGCCAACTGAGCTGCTTGCCGTGTCCACTGCCGCCGCCGCCGCCGCCACGAAGCTTGATGTGGCCGTCCAGCAGGAGGTGAGCTCGACTGGCCAGGGGCCGTGGCAGAGGCAGTAGTTGGAGTGCATAGCTAGGGGCATCAGCCTGAAAGCAGCGCGCGAGTTCCGGCGGTTGCTGCCAGGCTGCGTAGGCACAGGGTTGAGGCGGTAGTTGGGTTGCGTGTGCTTGCTTGAACGCATGGTTGATGTATGGCTCCCACACCGCCGGCCCATCGTCACGCATTACCGCTAGCTTCGGCAGCAGATCCCCTCGCTCATCAGGCCGATGATAGCTGCTAGCAGCTGGTATCTCCATGGGACCGCGATGGAGGTGGTCGCCTTGCATGAGCACATCAAGGTGGCGGCGGCTGAGGTCGACATGGCGGGCTCATTTGACGGCGGCCTCGAGCGTGAGCACAAGGCGTGCACCCTCGCGGGCCTGCTGTCCGACCAGGCAGGCGCGTGAACACATCAGGTGCGCGGCCGCCACCTGGTCTGACATCAGGCGCACGAGGATGTGCGCCTTGTGCTCGCGTTCGAGGCCGCCGTCAAATGAGCCCGCCATGTCGACCTCAGCCGCCGCCGCCTTGATGTTGCCGTGCAGGCCGACCACCTCCATGGCGGCCGCACGCAGCTGTACGGTATGTGCACACCAGCAGTGGGCAGAGGGCACTGCTACTGGCTGGTACCGCTGCGGGCGAGGCAAGGCAGCAGGGGCCACCTAGCTAGGGCCACCGCCTGCATTCGAGTTGATGTGGCCCCTCTAGGCCTTGCCACTGCTGCTTGCATGCCTTTCCTGACACGCCCTGCCGCCGCCTTGCCCGCCCTCCACCCTCAGCCGCCCCCCATCGAGGAGGAGTGGTGAACGCCACCAAGGTGTTGATGCGTTTGACGCCGGCGCCAGATTACGTGCGACATGCCACGATCCGGCCCACCAGCCGCCGAGAGCCGCACGTACCGTGATATGGCTTTGCCGTTGAACAAGTTGACTCCTTGGTGGCGTTCACCACTCCTCCTTGATGGGGGGCGGCTGTGATTTGAGGATTCTCTTGCATGGAGACATGGTGCCGGGCGGGAGGAAAGGGTGACGGGGAGGAAGGTGTAAGCCTATGAAACTAGTGAGTGAGTGAGTATTACAGGTGGTCCCTTCTCGGGTTCTCGGGTCACTCCCCTGACCATCACACCTGGCAAAGTTTGCTAGCCGTACGCATGTCACTGAGCGCGCGTAGAGATGTGTTTCATAGGCAGGTTAGGCAGGTTTGATGTCAATTCAGTAGCAGGACTAGCAGGCGCATCACCTAATCAGAACGGTGGCGCCCAATGCTGTTCAACAGGCAGAAAAGTAGGCACATACAGTGGAACCCGTTGAAACCAGAGCCCCACCTAGCCTGGATTGCGATCGGCCCCTCAATCCTGCCTACGGTTGCATGCAACCCCACCCCATCTCAAACGCACAAAAGTGGCTATAATACTACTCGCATGTCCGTGTTTGGTCAAGTCAGATAGTCGTAAGCGCAGCATCACAGACTGTCCGTGTTTGGTTTCAGATAGATCAGGAATCACATGTCGTCAAGGTCACACACATCCGGAATGGCTACCTCCATCCGGTCCACACACACACGCAGGAAGGGGTGTGTGTCAGACACTTTCAGCCAGGCCTTATCCCGCCGGCGCCGTGGCAATCCAAGCGAAGCGAAGTCGGCTAGCAAGCCTCTGATGCTAGCTAGTGCTACCGCCTTGGCCCGGGCCAGAGCCCCCTCAGTGAACGGCTTCCGTGCGCGCATGTACCGCCGTGCACTCTCCATCGCGTTAAGTGCGGCCAGGGCCACCACCTCCCATACGCATTGCTGTATCTGCGTTGGGTCCGGGCTCTCCAGCAGCCAGACGTGATGCCGCCGGACAGGGCAGCCCGCGTCGGTGCGGCCAGCATTGATGGTGTCCTGTAGCAGCTCCACCACACTCTGCGCGATGGGGCACTCCCAAAAGTGATGCAGTCGAGGCGAGGGCGGTATCACCGCCGGTAACGGGGGAGAGGCGTATGCGCCACAGACGCACGGCTCCGGCGAGCTGCCATGGATGTGCGTATTTCCCAGCATGCCCACACCGTCAACCGCCAACCGCCACAGCACCTCCTTGTGCTTCAGTTCCCATCGTACTTGCCACACCGAGGCCATGTGTCGCCGGAACTGGACCAGGCGCTGGCGCCCGGGGGCGGGAGGCAGTGTGACGCCCAGGGCTTCAGCCACATAAGCATGGTGAAGACGTGTGCGGTCCTCATTGACGCCAGTTAGCTGCATTGCTGTGCCGTCGCGGACAGCCAAGGCAGTCAGGGGAACGGGGCGTTGGTGCCCCTGGATGAACCATCCCATGCGGCTGACAATCATCGCCACGACCTGGTCCTCGGTGGGCAATGCTGGGGTAGGGGTGGCTGCGTGGGTAGGCGGGTGAACGGGGGCGGGGGCTGGCTGGGCGGCGGCGGGACCTAGGGGGGCGGTTGCTGGGGCGGGGGGACGCGCTGACGGCGCTGGTACGATACGCGGCGACGCTGGGGGCGCAGGGGGCGCAGGAAGGTGCATGCGTGCAGCAGCAGCCCAGGAGGGGTTGATGTCCAAGAGCAGGGCATTAATGGCGGCGATGGCCTGCACGCGATCCGCAAAAGCGCCCGCCACGGCGCTAGATGGCTGTAGCTGTTCCCGCACCAGCTGCGCCCATTCGGTTGCCAGCAAGGTGAAGATGTGGATGCCCGGAGTCGATGCCAGGCGGTGACGCCACGATGTTTCATACGCAGCAAAGGCGTCGTAGACACGCACGGCGTCACCCAGCGTGCGCAGGCGGTGGCATTCCGTGAGCTGTAGGTGGTAGGCTTCAAGGCCGGGGCGGCGGCCAGAGGGTGGCGCGTTGGGTAGCAGCGGGTTTCCCCATAGTGGCGTGTTGACGCACCACGCGCCGGGCGTGAGAGGGGAGGTACCAATGTCGACTGCTGGGGGTAGGTGGGAGAGGGCTGTGACGATGCGGTGCACGTCGGGAGGCAAGGACGGGGTGCCAAGCCAGGGCCCGTCCGCACGAGCCGTCAGCAGCGCCATGGGGCGAAAGCAGGGATGGTAGGACCGAAGCAGGTACCCAAAAACCCGCTGCCACGGGGCTTGCGCTGCAGGTGCCACGCCACTTCCATCCCGGCCAGCGTATGCAGCCGCGCGCTTTGCCCAGCGGGCGTAGATGTGCTGCTGTAATGGAAGGCTGCCAAATCCACCTGAAACCGGGTGACCAGGCAGGAGGTGGGCTGGGACGCCTGTCAGCCTTCGGTCGTGTTGCGAGGGTCCCTGACTGCGGTCGACAAGCTTGGCCACCGCCGCCTCCCAGACTGCGAGCGTGTCAGGCGGCGGTAATCCAGAGTGCTCCATATGGTATGTCGCCATATGGGTCCCGTACGCAGCCGCAGTTGAGGCTCGCCCGAACATGGACAGATGCATGTGGCTGATTTTGTCCAGGCGACGCACGGCCTCATCAGTCCGCTGCTTCCAGTCCAGGTCAGGCCGGCAGGGCGGGTTGGTGAAGGGGACCCCCAGGGCAGTGGCGGACGTGACAACGCGGATTCCGGCAATGGCAGAGGCTGGGACGGGCGGGGGGGCGGTAGCGGGCGTGGGGGCTGCAGCGGATACGGTGGTGAGGACGGGGGCCGGGACGGGGATGATGGCGGGGGCGGCGGTGGGTGCAAGGGTGGAGGCGGCAGCGAAGGCGAGGGTGTGGACGCGGGCGGGGATGGGGCCGGCAGCGGGGCCTGGAGTGGGGACCGCTGCTGCGGGGTTGGCTGCGATGGTGGTTGCGGTGACGGTGGCGACGGCGGGACCTGGAGAGGGGGCGGGGACGGAGGCAGCGGCATTTGCGGTGGTGACGGCGGCGGGGGAGGCGGCGCGGATGGCGGGGGCGGGGACGTGGGCGGTGGTGGGGCGGGCGGCGGGGGCTGGTGTGCGGATGGCGGCAGAGACAGCGGAGGGGGCGGGGGCGGGGGCGGGGGCGACGGTGGGGGAGGCGGTGGCGGGTGCGGGTGCGGCCGCGGTGGCGGGGACTGGCGTTCGGACGGCGGGATTGGCGGCAGGGGCGGCTGCGACGGAGGGGGAGGTGGCGGGGGTCGCGGCGGCAACGAGGGCGGGTGCGGGTCCAGCGGCGGGAGGGGGGGCGGGGGCAACGGCGGGGGAGGCGGTGGCGGTGGGTGCATGGATGGCGGCGGTGGCAGGGGCTGGCGTTCGGACGGCGGGATTGGCGGCAGGGGCGGCTGCGACGGAGGGGGAGGTGGCGGGGGTCGCGGCGGCAACGAGGGCGGGTGCGGGTCCAGCGGCGGGAGGGGGGGCGGGGGCAACGGCGGGGACGGTGGCGGGTGCGGGTGCGGCGGCGGTGGCGGGGGCTGGCGTTCGGACGCCGGGATTGGCGACAGGGATGGCTGCGACGGAGGGGGAGGTGGCGGGGGTCGCGGCGGCAACGAGGGCGGGTGCGGGTCCAGCGGCGGGAGGCGGGACTGGGGCGGGGGCGGGGACGGTGGCGGGTGCGGGTGCGGCGGCGGTGGCGGGGGCTGGCGTTCGGACGCCGGGATTGGCGACAGGGGCGGCTGCGACGGAGGGGGAGGTGGCGGGGGTCGCGGCGGCAACGAGGGCGGGTGCGGGTCCAGCGGCGGGAGGCGGGGCGGGGGCGGGGGCGTGGACGGTGGCGGGTGCGGGTGCGGCGGCGGTGGCGGGGGCTGGCGTTCGGACGGCGGGATTGGCGGCAGGGGCGGCTGCGACGGAGGGGGAGGTGGCGGGGGTCGCGGCGGCAACGAGGGCGGGTGCGGGTCCAGCGGCGGGAGGGGGGGGCGGGGGCGGGGGCGGGGACGGTGGCGGGTGCGGGGGCGGCGGCTGGCATGCGGACGGCGGCATAGACAGCAGGGGTAGCCACGGCCGTGGCCGCGGCGGAGGGGGCGGTGGCGGTGGTGGCGACGGCGGAGGGGCCGGGTGCGGGGATGGTGGCAGATGCGGGCGCGGGTGCGGGGATGGCGGCGGTGACGGCGGCTGCGGCGGCTGCGGGGGCCTGAACGGCGGCGGGGACGGCGGCGGGCGCGGTAGAGGGTGCGGGGGGCGGGGATGGTGGCGGCGACGGGGGCAGCGGCGACGGCGGGGGCATGACCAGCGGCTGGAGCAGGAGCGGACGCTGTAGACCCAACGGCAGTGTGGCCAACCAGTAGCAGCTCCACCTTGTCCAGATTCAGCTTTTGCCCAGTGGCGCGCGCAAAGCGGTCCATGTGCCCCAGGAAGGCGGGCACACCCGCAGCTGAGGCCAGTGCTGCTTCGGTGTCGTCGGCAAAGGCAGCCTCGACAGCGGTAGAATGCGGGTCTGCGGGGTCGAGAGGGATGCCGACGCCACACTCCTTCAGCCAGCAGAATAGAGCGTGCGCAATGAAGAGGTAGAGCAGGGGCGCGAGGGGGCAGCCTTGGCGGACACCTGCAAATATCTTGGCTGGGCGGGAGAGGAACCCGTTGACCCGTGCCATCGACGTCGTGTCGGTGAGCAGTAGCCGGACCCAGGAGATGAAGCCGGCGCCGGCGCCCATTGTGGCCATGACCTCATAGAGGAAGCTGCGATCGATGGTGTCGTACGCCTTGGCGAAGTCCAAGAAGGCGAGAATGGCGGACCGCCGCTGCTGTGACAGGAGCAGGGGGAGGGAGCGGAGGAAGAGGGCATTGCTGCCGATGTCGCGCCCGGGCAGGAACGCTGACTGCTCAAGTGGGATGGTGGCGGCGAGGGCTGGGCTGATGCGGTTGGCCAACGCCTTGGTGAGGAGACGGTAGTCAGAGCATAAGAGGGTGATGGGCCTGTAGCTGCCGGCGTTGATGCGGTCACCACGGCCCGTGTAGATCACAGTGATGATGCCCTTGGTGAAGTCCAGCGGAGTTGAAACTACCCTTGGGACATCCAGTAGCTTTTATCGTCTTACAAGTGGTAAGATGATGCTTACACTTTAGTGCTTACACTTTAGTGTAAGATAGCGACAGGCGTGGGTCGCAAGGAAATGCGCATGGTACGAAGTTCGAATCCCTCCAGAAACAATTCTACGGAAATCGCGCCAGTGCAATCGCATCGATACAGTACAGACGATAATAAGGTAATCAGATAAACAGCGCACGCATAGTGTGTGTGTGGTTACAGAGTGGTGCGCACGTTCTTGCGTGCCTTCCTGCTGCGTGTAAACCGGAGGCCCGGGCCGGGGTGACCCTTATAACGCCAGTGCATGATTGTCCTATTTACTGTTCTCCCCTTGCAAGGGGGACTTCCCTACTTCTATGCTCCCAGATGGAGCTGAGTAGGAGTATAAACGCATAGGAGTATAAACGCATAGGAGTATAAATTTTGGACGCAGGCAGGTTAGAGCCTTTAAGCCGGGGATGCGGTGTCAACGCCCGCGCGAACGTGTGCTTTGTAGCGACCCAAACTTCATTACGCAACATACAGCGATAAAGAATTAAAGAACGGAAACGCCCCATTGCACTCGCACCGAACCACTCACCGCTACACCCGCGCCGAGGAAGTCAAACAGCCTCGAAACACGCCATAGCATAGTAACGATAGATTGCATCGTTTCCGAAACCATCCGACACGTTTGTTTGACAAAATGACCAGTGCCGCGTCGCAAGCTTGGACGCTGCTTGATTTACCGGAGGACCTACTCCTGCGTATCGCTAGCCACTTGAGCAGCGCTGACATCGCGGCGAACCTGCGCGGCGCCAACCAGCGGCTGCGGCAGGTGCTCAGCCGGCCCGGCGACCGCATCGTCCGGCTGGAACCGGCGGAAGAGTTCACCTACAGCCGGCTCGTACAGATTCACACGCTGCCTGCAGGAGAGCACTGGCCGGGGCGCAGCATTTGCGCAGCGGTACAGCGACACAGCAGAATAGGCGCCGCTGTCGCTCATGCGGCGGTGCCGGCTAGCAAGCTTGGCGGCAGCATCGGGGCATGCGGGCAGCCTGCAGGTGGCGCTGGAGCACAGCGGCGCAGGGCAAACCGCCGTATGCCAGCTGCTGCTGGAGGCTGGGTGCGGGCTTGACACACACACATTCCACGCCACAGCGTGTGGCGGGCACGGCCAAACGCTCCAGCTGCTCAAGGCATCGCACCGCAAGGCATGTACCACCGCATACACAGCGCTGCTGCGAGGCACAGCTCACGGTGCGGCCAAGGGCGGGCAGCTGCAGCTCCTACAGCTTTCGGGGCCGGGACTGGCAGGTAGTTCTCTTGGGCCGGGCCGCCCGACCTATGCATTATCTCAAGGATTGTTCAGACTCGCGCCTGGCAGCTTGGGCAGCGTGGGACTGCCCTCCAGAACTGGCCAAGCAGCTGACAAATGAGCATTCTGCACGCTCGCCCGCCCGCGTGAGCTGTATGTGTACCTCCTAATACACGGCAGCTGCGTGCAGTCCCGAAAGCGGCTCGCACGGGGTCTGGTGTGAGACAGGTCCGGGCAAAAGGTAGGGGAGTTGCGGGAATTGAACCCACGACCTCTCGCAGATCAGGAAGACCCTAAGCGAGAATCATACCACTAGACCAAACTCCCTCCCGAGGATGTGGCCCCAGTGAGGGCCACGCAAAACAGGTCCGGACACGCGCGGACCGGTGCAGCGGTCGGGCGGCCCTGCGGCGGGGCCCTGGGAAGCACCGCGACACGCGGCGTGGGGCGGGGCGAGCCAGGGTAGGGTGAGCTCGTGTTGGCAGAGCCACCATAGTATTGATAGCACCAGCGCGGCCGGGGGCCGGAGTATGCTTATACTTTTCCTCCTACACGCGCTGGGCAGCTGCGGGCTGGGCCCCGCCGTTATCCCCGTCATACGGGACCCATATGGCGACGTACCATATGGAACACTCTGGATTGCCGCCGCCTGCCACGCTTGCAGCCTGGGAGGCGGCGGTGGCCAACCTGGTTGACCGTAGTCAGGGACCCTCGCAACACGACTGAAGGCTTACAGGCGTCCCAGCCCACCTCCTGCCTGGTCATCCGATCTCAGGTGGATTTGGCAGCCTTCCATTACAGCAGCACATCTACGCCCGCTGGGCAAAGCGCGCGGCTGCATACGCTGGCCGGGATGGATGTGGCGTGGCCCCTGCAGCGCAGGCCCCGTGGCAGCGGGTTTTTGGGCACCTGCTTCGGTCCTACCATCCCTGCTCCCGACGTCCACTGCATCGTCACAGCCCTCTCTCACCTGCCCCCAGCAGTTGACATTGGTACCTCCCCCCTTACGCCCGGTGCGTGGTGCGTCAACACACCACTATGGGGAAACCCGCTGATGCGCAACGCGCCACCATCTGGTCGCTGCCCTGGTCTCGAAGCCTATCACCTGCAGCTCGTCCCCGCCTACCCACTTCCCAGCCGCGTCAGCTGCTACCGACCGTGTCAGACGCGCCCGCCAGTCATACTTCCTTTCACCATATGCCAGCCTCGCCACTTCTCGCCGTCCGGATTTTATGCCTTGCCTCTGTACCGTACCACGCTGCCAGCCAGCCTCAGTCCGCGCTCCAGCAAACACTTCGCTAATTTCGCTCGGTCCTTAGGGCGCGCGTCGCAGCTTCCACCCGAACTTCAGTCACGGTACTCCTCAACCCAACCCGCAGCGCTTCCTCACAATCCGGTTGTGTTTGTCTCACACTCGCATTCGCCTCGCCCGCCACGTCGTACATTTTGGGCTCCCACTCCTGCCTTGGCGCGCCCTGTTTTTGCCCCTGCTTGTCACATTGTCGCCCGGCCATTGCTCTGCTGCACGCTGTTCGCATTTTCTCTCGGTCGCCTTTGTGGCTCATCCGTGGACGCTGGTCACCTGCCTGCAGGTGCGCTGCGACGCGCTCCCGTGTGTGGCGTTGTGGTGTGTGAGTCTGGTGCTATCGCCTGGCCGGGCGCCCGGAGCGTGAGGAATGCGCATCAGCAAACTACCAGCCTGGCAGCTAATCAGCACCGCATCGGTACAGTAACTCCGGCGTTATACCAGCCGCGCGTTCCTGCCTGTTGTCGCAATTTGTTTCTTGGCTGTTGGGTCTGGGAGACTTCTGCACACTACGGGACTTCGCCACCTGCCCCGCTTGCATTGTTCCATCGAACCCACTCTTGATCGGCCACATCCGATTACGCCCGGCCCCGATTTTGTTCTGGTGGGACATCGTCGCCGTGGAAACCACTCCCTCAGCTTGTTTGGAAACACGTCCCTATGATTGACCCCGTGCTGCAGGCCCCACCCCCCGCGCCCCGCACTCGCTGCCGCCCGCCGCTACCATGTACACCACCGACGCCACCCTCGGCCAGCTGCAGCCCCCGCATACCATGCAGATTCAGCCTGAGCCGCAGCCGCAGCAGCTTCGTGCGCAGCCAGCACCAGCCGCCACGCCGCTGCACGCGCAATGGCCCACGCCCCCCCGCGCCACCCCCACCGCCCCGTTCACCGGCGCCTATCCTCCCTTCCACCTGCCGGCGCCCCTCAACCTTCGCCCCCTGGCACAGTACACCCACGAGCACGTGCAGAGCCGCGACCACCTCGCCATTCGTCTCACTGGCGTCTGCCGATTCTATACACAGGAGCGTGTGGTGGCCTTCCCCAGTCTGGTGGGCGACCTCTCCGCTCGCACCGGCGTGTGCCCGACGTGCGCCTTCCGCCTGCAGCAGCTCCTGCTCCAGCCCGCCGTCACCAGCGGCATCCAGTACGTCGGCTACTGTCACGTCTGCTGGGAGGCCGGTCGCCGGCACGCCATCGACACCGACCTCGGCGCAGCGCCCAGCCTACTCACCACGCTCAGCAGCCCACAGTGCCTGACCGCGCCACCGCCGCCGGCCGCCGTTGTGCCCTACCACCACACGGCCATTCCGGCGCCCCCCGGCGACTACCAGGCATACCTCGGCGCCGGCCCCATCTCCCCCACCCGCCTCCTCCTCCACGCCTCCTCCCCCCGTCGCCCAACGCGCCCGCCGCCGCCGGCTACCCGCCGCCGCCCTTCAACCCCTACACCCCCGCGCCGCACGCGCCGCAGCCGCCAGCACCCTTACACTGCGCCCCGCGCAGCACACGTTCGGCCCCGCACAGCACCCGCCTCCTACACCCCTCGGCGCCGTGTACCCCCAACCGCCCCTGCAGCCCACTGCCGCGCCGTACCGCTATGGCCACTCGTAGCGCCCAGCGCGCCCCAGCGCCGCGCCGTTTACGCCGGTGCCCGGGACTGCGCAACCCGGATTCACGCGGCGCACGCGCTCATTCGGCGGCCGCTGCCGCGCACGTCCCAACCCGCCGACCTGCAGCATGCCGAGACCCACCCCGAGGTCCTGCGCAACCGCGTGGTGCACACGCAATGCAACATGCGCCGGCGCTCCGTAGCCCGGCTCGGTGCCGCCGGCATGCTAACCCTCGTGCTCGCCTTCTGCTCCATCTTCCGCCTCTCACCCCCAGCCGGCCCGCCGCCTGCACTGCCGGCCGTCGCTCCCGGCCCCACCCTCTCCCCCACCTCCCCCCCTGCTCCCGCCGGACCCGGCCCCGCCCTCGCCTTCGCCCACGCCGCCGGCCCCAGCCTGGGTCCGCCGCCCGCCCCCCACCCTCCCGCCCCTGGCCCCGCCCCTGGCCGCCGCCACCGTCGCCCACCCCCCGAATTCCCCACGCTCCCCCTGCCATCGTACCGCGCCGACGGCATAATCTACGGCATCACCTTCGCCTCTGACCCCCATGCGCGCGTCTACATTGGCAGCACCATCCACACCCTGGTCGTTCCGGCTGCAGGGGCCACATCGCCAGTGCGCGTCACGCCCACACGGCCACTGAACCCCACATCCGGCCGATCCTCCGCGCCATTCTCGCCCATGGTACGCATGTCATGTATGCCACGCCGCTGTGCGTCGCGCCGCCGCATTATCCCACGCGACGCCAGCGCGCCCGCCTGGAAGTCTTGGTCGCGCCCGCTTTGAGCGCATCTGGGCGCCTCGCCGTCGACGCCTTCGCTTCGGCCGGTCTCAACGTCGCCCGCATCGCCCGCGCCCTTGACACCCCGCCGCCATCGCCATCCACCTCCCCCGGCCCCGCCTCCGCCGACGCCGATGCCTCCACCTCCGCCTCCCCCTCCGCCTCCGCCGCCGCCCTCCCCCTCCCGCCTCCGCCCTACTCCACCTCCACCTCCCCCTCCTACCCCCTCCTCCGCCTCCGACCCCAGCCACGACACCCCGCTCGAAGGCCCCGGTCTACCGCCTCAACGCACCTTCGCCACACGCAACTGGGCCCGCCGCCTCGCGGTGGTCTACCGACACCTGCGCGCCGGTCGCGTGGCCCTGCCGGATTGCCTGCACAACCTTGCGAACTACAGCCTTCACACCCTTCAGCGCATGCTCATTGCCCTGCGCAGCCTCCGGCCCGCTGCCATCCATCGTGACGCCACTGCAGCCGACGTCCCCACCTTGCACCACGTCCTCACCGCCGCCCACGCCGCCGCCCGTCGCCACCAACTTGATGCCCGGTCCGCCGTGCCCCTGGTCCTGCGCCTCCCTGCCGTGCTCCAAGCTCATCTCACCCGCGACGCCGCCGCCGCCCCTTCTCGCCACGCCCGGCGTCGTCCAGTTCATGCCCGACGGCATGGCCGCCGCCTTTCCCCCCGCCACCCGCCGACCACCCCGCGTGGCAGGGCTACTACTCCGGCACCGGCGCCACCTCCTCCTCTCCGCCCTCGCGGCCCGCCAGCGACATGTCCCTCTGCTAGCAGCAGCCCAGGGGACCCTCCAGCCTCCGCCTGCAGCAGTCAGCCTGCGTGCGCAGCCGGGCGGTCCAGCCACTCGCGGTTCAGCGCGTACGTACGTGGAGCTCTGGGCTTTGGTAGCGGCGGTCCCGTTGGTCCGGTGGTCCGTGGTCCGGTGGCTGTAGTAGGTGTTCGGGGTGGGGCACGTTTGTCTGTGGCTGTCGGCTGTGTCGGCGGTTGTCTGGCTGCCAGGGCGTGGTTGTTGTGTGGCTGTGGGCTGGCCGTGTTTCGCGGGGTCTGTTGGAGGTGCAGCCGGGCCCGGTGCGGGCTAGGCTCGGGTGGCCGGGTGCGCCGACGGCCGGGTTCGGGGCCTACGGGGAGGGGGGGGGGGACCCGACGGCCCAACCGGGTGAGTGAGTGGTATTACAGGTGGTCCCTTCTCGGGTTCTCGGGTCACTCCCCTGACCATCACACCTGGCAAAGTTTGCTAGCCGTACGAATGTCACTGAGCGCAGAGATGTCCTTCATAGGCAGGTTCGATGTCAATTCAGTAGTAAGTGAGTGGTATTACAGGTGGTCCCTTCTCGGGTTCTCGGGTCACTCCCCTGACCATCACACCTGGCAAAGTTTGCTAGCCGTACGCATGTCACTGAGCGCAGAGATGTCCTTCATAGGCAGGTTCGATGTCAATTCAGTAGTAGGACTAGCAGGCGCATCACCTAATTAGAGCGGTGGCGCCCAATGCTGTTCAACAGGCAGAAAAGTAGGCACATACAGTGGAACCCGTTGAAACCAGCGCCCCACCTAGCCTGGATTGCGATAGGCCCCTCAATCCTGCCTACGGTTGCATGCAACCCCACCCCATCTCAAACGCACAAAAGTGGCTATAATACTACTCGCATGTCCGTGTTTGGCCAAGTCAGATAGTCGTAAGCGCAGCATCAGAGACTGTTAGTGTTTGGTTTCAGATAGATCAGGAATCACATGTCGTCAAGGTCACACACATCCGGAATGGCCACCTCCATCCGGTCCCCACACACACGCAGGAAGGGGTGTGTGTCAGACACTTTCAGCCAGGCCTTATCCCGCCGGCGCCGTGGCAATCCAAGCGAAGCGAAGTCGGCTAGCAAGCCTCTGATGCTAGCTAGTGCTACCGCCTTGGCCCGGGCCAGAGCCCCCTCAGTGAACGGCTTCCGTGCGCGCATGTACCGCCGTGCACTCTCCATCGCTTTAAGTGCGACCAGGGCCACCACCTCCCATACGCATTGCTGTATCTGCGTTGGGTCCGGGCTCTCCAGCAGCCAGACGTGATGCCGCCGGACAGGGCAGCCCGCGTCGGTGCGGCCAGCATTGATGGTGTCCTGTAGCAGCTCCACCACACTCTGCGCGATGGGGCACTCCCAAAAGTGATGCAGTCGAGGCGAGGGCGGTATCAGTAGTAGGACTAGCAGGCGCATCACCTAACCCAACCATGAGGTGGAACCGGCGCCTGTCCGCCGCCCCGGACGTGTAGGAGGAAAAGTGTAAGCATACCCCGGCCCCTGGCCGCGCTGGTAACCACCTTAACTCGCAGGCACGTGAGTGTGGCACGTTGCACGCGGCAAGTGACAGGATCAAATCCTGACTTCTGCAAATTCGACGAAAAGCAGGAACCCATAAACCAAGGAGTTGAAGCGGGCCTCTCCACCCGAACTAGGCCCAGCGCTGGTGACGAACCCGAGGACGGGTCCCATTCAAGTGGGGGAGGATGTAAGCCTATGAAACTACCCTCAGGACATCCGGTAGCTTTTATCGTCTTACAGAAGGTAGTGCTGACTCGGGGCATACATACAGCTCGGACACTTGGCTCTCGCACTGACTTCACACACACCCTGACATGTCATGCTTGGAGTGGATATTAAATGGCTGCTGGAACCACCCTGCAGCTGGAACTGCGTCAGCTGTCGGTTTGTGGTTCCGTAGATGCAGGGTGACGTAGAGCCAAGAGCTGCGGCTGGCTGCTTACGTGACGTACGTGTGTTCAAGTTTTGATCATGCTGATTTGCGGTGATGCGCAACGTATACAATTCCAGGAGACGAGGGGCCCTTGCGGCTCGGTTTGTCTCCAGTGCAAGCATTTGTAACACATCAGCTGCCGTGGGGGCCCACACAGCGCCGAGAAGGGGGACCCAACTGGAAGGGGCAGGGCCGCAGGGGGGTTGCAAGACGGTTCATAAACGCACAGATTACAGGGGCCTGCCGAGACCATTCAGGGCTCTTTCATTCGAGCTTTGGTGCATAACAGTGCGGTTTGGAGACGCTCAATCGCAGGGCTCGTATCTTAATCTGTGGACATAAAACGGCCATTTAATCTGTGGACATATCTGTGGACATAAAACGGCCATTTTAGCCGTTTTCCAGACATTGGGATTGGGCGCTTATGTCTGGCTGTCCAGGACAAAAAATGTCGGGCGTGGCGTGGCGTGCCCCAGCGTGTCCTGACTTTTGGACATTTTTGTACCCTAAAGCTCGCCCCCTGGACATAAAAGCCCAGCTTTAGGGGACCGGAATGTCTGGCCCAGACATTTCCCCAAAAATAAGATACGAGCCCTGCTCGATCGCCAGGCAGCCAAATGTTCACTGTTCACGTTCACGCCTACATTCACTACCCATTATTGGCACACACCGTGCCCCTCACAAGAATTGGGAATGCTCCTGTTGCCAGGGAGATTTCCCACCGCGTGACCGCGCATTATTGCTGTGGTCAGCCTGGTCAGGTGCAACTTCCCTGCCGCTCGGAAGCCAACAGCAGCCCCCCCTCTGCCTCCATTCATAGGCGCCCACAGATGCACATGCGTGCTATTGTAAACATGGCGCAGCTTCCTGCTGCTGCACAGGGCCAGCCTACCGTAAAGCCGACTTCTGTTGATGCGGCTGGATGGCCTAGGCACACACACGCCTGCTCCCCCTGGTGACCTTATGCGGTCAGTAACGCCACCGCCTACTGGTCTCTCTCACACAATGAAAGCGCTCTGAACCATGCAACCATGCAGCAAGTTGGCTTCGACACGCCACCGCCCGGCAATCAAGGCACCACACGCAGTCGGAATGCGTGCCCCACCACGCAGTCCCGAGCAGCTGCCCAGCAGAGCCCCTTGGACCGGTCCACCACGCCCCCATGACGACGGCCTAGTCGCCCATTTGCTCAGGGACAAAATCAATCACGTCGTCGTCCTGTAACCCCAGCTCACAGACCGTACAATCCAGGCTAAATCGTTCGCCTTTCCACAAGAAGCGATGCAGTCAATGCACATGCCCGTCTTGTCGCAGTACGCAACGCAGACCTTCTCAAGACGTGTTGACGGCTTGACGGTGAAGTAAACCTTGCTGCCGTCCTGCCCCTGTACAATGACGGTCAGCGTACCGGCGCCATGCTGCGCCCCGCGCCGCCGCCTGCTGTCCCCCGCCGGCGCCGCCTCCTTGCCCACGCCGCGACACTGCAGTGGGCGCGGCGTGCAGGCTGCTCGCCTGGCCCACCGCCGCGCCCCCCATCATGACAGCCCGCTTTGCGGCTTGCGCCCCATCCCCCGCCGCCCGCGTTTTCCTCCCGCTGCCGCCGTGCTGGCGGCGTGTCTGCTCCCGGCTCACGTTTCAACTGCAAGCCGCCGTTGATGGACACCGGGTGAGCGGCCTCAAAGCGCTCCATCAGTGCTGACACCAGCAGCGCAGGCCTGCAGAGGGACGGAGAGGACATGATGACATTACTGGCATACATAGCAATCATCACGCATCTGACGCATGAACAGCAGGATCGTATGGACAACAATTTGTAAGGACGGACTGAAGGCACGCAGGGGACCCAAAGCGCCCACAGCGCACCTGTCCTCCAGGTCCGCTGCCGGCAGCCGTGTCGCCGCCCACTGCGTGATGGCGGCTGGGTCCACACACGCGTTGGGCCGGTGTTGTATAGCGGGCTTCTACTGAACCGCTACACATCAATAAGTCTGTCGCAGAATCTGACAACTATCTGATTCTGCCTTTTATACCGCGCCTGGCGATATAACATGTTGGTA
This sequence comes from Chlamydomonas incerta, assembly GCA_016834605.1. Lineage (NCBI taxonomy): Eukaryota > Viridiplantae > Chlorophyta > Chlorophyceae > Chlamydomonadales > Chlamydomonadaceae > Chlamydomonas > Chlamydomonas incerta. The sequence goes on from JAEHOC010000010.1 coordinate 964,670, forward strand.
TTGAGCTTTGTTGCGATCCTGCGAACACCCTGGTTCAATCCTCGCAACTCACAGTCGCAGCCGGCGGTCTGAGGCCTGGTGGGAGGTGGCAGCACCCACACTCGGGTAGCGCGTGCACCTGAGACAGTATTGGTGACGGTTCTGGTAGGCTTGGGCACCCTACGGCCGGCACTCTGAGCCAATGCGTAGAAGGCCTCGGCTGACTTGCACCTGACTAGTCGATCTGGCGGTCTGTCTATGGCTTGATCACCCATAGAACTGCGGCGATTGGTCTGGGCGCGAGGACGCTGCCCATCTAAGTGGGGGGCACTTGTTGTATAGCGGGCTTCTACTGAACCGCTACACATCAATAAGTCTGTCACGTGATCTGACAACTATCTGATTCTGACTTTTATACCGCGCCTGGCGATATAACAGCCGGAAGCACAGGCTTTACACCAAGCTCACACGACCCTAAGACGACTGTGACCCCGCACCAGCACCAGCACTGGCTGTAGCAGTCGGAGGCTGCACACGGTGCAGCGCCGGCTGTAGCAGCCCGCCCAGCTCGTACGACAGGCTGTAGCCGCACAGCACCGCCACGCGGCCAGGGCCAAGCGGCACGTCCACCCACTCGTCAGACCCGGCCTCGCCTGCCTGCTCCTGCGGCTGCTGCTCCTGCTGCTCCTGTTGCTTCTGCTGCGGGTGCTGCTGCTTGCCCACCTGCACCTGCAGCCCCCACTCCTGTGCGCTGGCCACCAGCGTCAGCACGCCGCGGTCGTGGTGCGGCGCGAAGGCCAGCAGCTGCGCGGCGTGCGGGTCGGGGCTGTAGCAGGCGCCGCGCAGCAGGCTGGCGCTGGCCTGGCCCAGCAGCGGCGCGTCGTCCAGCAGGCCCAGCAGCTGGCCCGAGTGCAGGTCCAGGGCGGGGCTGCGGCACAGCGCGGACAGCAGGCCGCGGTCGGCGAGCGAGGAGGCCTGGCGGGAAGACCGAGGAGAGGAGGTGCAGAATATTGAGGGGGGGGAGGAGGGCTGAACCGAAAGGAAAGCAGGTGTTCAACGCGGTGACCTTTTTCAAGTAGCTTTTACAGCATTGCTAAGCCACGGCGCTGCAACCGCACCTGATGCAGCGCTGCCTGCGTGGCGCGCAAGCGACCCGAGCCCCATGCCGAGCTGCCCGGTCGCAACGCCAGCAGCTCCTTGCCCGGCCGGACCGCATACCCCTCGCCAGGCACGGCGCTCTGCGCGCCCTGCTTTACAGATGCGCGGTTGGCAAAGAAGTCCGCGCAGGCCTCCAGCGCATTGGTGAAGGGCGCGAACTCCTCATCGCTGCCCAGCTCCAGCACCGCGACGCCCTGCTGCTGCCGAGGATGTGGCCCCAGTGAGGGCCACGCAAAACAGGTCCGGACACGCGCGGACCGGTGCAGCGGTCGGGCGGCCCTGCGGCGGGGCCCTGGGAAGCACCGCGACACGCGGCGTGGGGCGGGGCGAGCCAGGGTAGGGTGAGCTCGTGTTGGCAGAGCCACCATAGTATTGATAGCACCAGCGCGGCCGGGGGCCGGAGTATGCTTATACTTTTCCTCCTACACGCGCTGGGCAGCTGCGGGCTGGGCCCCGCCGTTATCCCCGTCATACGGGACCCATATGGCGACGTACCATATGGAACACTCTGGATTGCCGCCGCCTGCCACGCTTGCAGCCTGGGAGGCGGCGGTGGCCAACCTGGTTGACCGTAGTCAGGGACCCTCGCAACACGACTGAAGGCTTACAGGCGTCCCAGCCCACCTCCTGCCTGGTCATCCGATCTCAGGTGGATTTGGCAGCCTTCCATTACAGCAGCACATCTACGCCCGCTGGGCAAAGCGCGCGGCTGCATACGCTGGCCGGGATGGATGTGGCGTGGCCCCTGCAGCGCAGGCCCCGTGGCAGCGGGTTTTTGGGCACCTGCTTCGGTCCTACCATCCCTGCTCCCGACGTCCACTGCATCGTCACAGCCCTCTCTCACCTGCCCCCAGCAGTTGACATTGGTACCTCCCCCCTTACGCCCGGTGCGTGGTGCGTCAACACACCACTATGGGGAAACCCGCTGATGCGCAACGCGCCACCATCTGGTCGCTGCCCTGGTCTCGAAGCCTATCACCTGCAGCTCGTCCCCGCCTACCCACTTCCCAGCCGCGTCAGCTGCTACCGACCGTGTCAGACGCGCCCGCCAGTCATACTTCCTTTCACCATATGCCAGCCTCGCCACTTCTCGCCGTCCGGATTTTATGCCTTGCCTCTGTACCGTACCACGCTGCCAGCCAGCCTCAGTCCGCGCTCCAGCAAACACTTCGCTAATTTCGCTCGGTCCTTAGGGCGCGCGTCGCAGCTTCCACCCGAACTTCAGTCACGGTACTCCTCAACCCAACCCGCAGCGCTTCCTCACAATCCGGTTGTGTTTGTCTCACACTCGCATTCGCCTCGCCCGCCACGTCGTACATTTTGGGCTCCCACTCCTGCCTTGGCGCGCCCTGTTTTTGCCCCTGCTTGTCACATTGTCGCCCGGCCATTGCTCTGCTGCACGCTGTTCGCATTTTCTCTCGGTCGCCTTTGTGGCTCATCCGTGGACGCTGGTCACCTGCCTGCAGGTGCGCTGCGACGCGCTCCCGTGTGTGGCGTTGCGGTGTGTGAGTCTGGTGCTATCGCCTGGCCGGGCGCCCGGAGCGTGAGGAATGCGCATCAGCAAACTACCAGCCTGGCAGCTAATCAGCACCGCATCGGTACAGTAACTCCGGCGTTATACCAGCCGCGCGTTCCTGCCTGTTGTCGCAATTTGTTTCTTGGCTGTTGGGTCTGGGAGACTTCTGCACACTACGGGACTTCGCCACCTGCCCCGCTTGCATTGTTCCATCGAACCCACTCTTGATCGGCCACATCCGATTACGCCCGGCCCCGATTTTGTTCTGGTGGGACATCGTCGCCGTGGAAACCACTCCCTCAGCTTGTTTGGAAACACGTCCCTATGATTGACCCCGTGCTGCAGGCCCCACCCCCCGCGCCCCGCACTCGCTGCCGCCCGCCGCTACCATGTACACCACCGACGCCACCCTCGGCCAGCTGCAGCCCCCGCATACCATGCAGATTCAGCCTGAGCCGCAGCCGCAGCAGCTTCGTGCGCAGCCAGCACCAGCCGCCACGCCGCTGCACGCGCAACGGCCCACGCCCCCCCGCGCCACCCCCACCGCCCCGTTCACCGGCGCCTATCCTCCCTTCCACCTGCCGGCGCCCCTCAACCTTCGCCCCCTGGCACAGTACACCCACGAGCACGTGCAGAGCCGCGACCACCTCGCCATTCGTCTCACTGGCGTCTGCCGATTCTATACACAGGAGCGTGTGGTGGCCTTCCCCAGTCTGGTGGGCGACCTCTCCGCTCGCACCGGCGTGTGCCCGACGTGCGCCTTCCGCCTGCAGCAGCTCCTGCTCCAGCCCGCCGTCACCAGCGGCATCCAGTACGTCGGCTACTGTCACGTCTGCTGGGAGGCCGGTCGCCGGCACGCCATCGACACCGACCTCGGCGCAGCGCCCAGCCTACTCACCACGCTCAGCAGCCCACAGTGCCTGACCGCGCCACCGCCGCCGGCCGCCGTTGTGCCCTACCACCACACGGCCATTCCGGCGCCCCCCGGCGACTACCAGGCATACCTCGGCGCCGGCCCCATCTCCCCCACCGCCTCCTCCTCCACGCCTCCTCCCCCCGTCGCCAACGCGCCCGCCGCCGCCGGCTACCCGCCGCCGCCCTTCAACCCCTACACCCCCGCGCCGCACGCGCCGCAGCCGCAGCACCCTTACACTGCGCCCGCGCAGCACACGTTCGGCCCCGCACAGCACCCGCCTCCTACACCCCTCGGCGCCGTGTACCCCCAACCGCCCCTGCAGCCCACTGCCGCGCCGTACCGCTATGGCCACTCGTAGCGCCCAGCGCGCCCAGCGCCGCGCCGTTTACGCCGGTGCCCGGGACTGCGCAACCCGGATTCACGCGGCGCACGCGCTCATTCGGCGGCCGCTGCCGCGCACGTCCCAACCCGCCGACCTGCAGCATGCCGAGACCCACCCCGAGGTCCTGCGCAACCGCGTGGTGCACACGCAATGCAACATGCGCCGGCGCTCCGTAGCCCGGCTCGGTGCCGCCGGCATGCTAACCCTCGTGCTCGCCTTCTGCTCCATCTTCCGCCTCTCACCCCCAGCCGGCCCGCCGCCTGCACTGCCGGCCGTCGCTCCCGGCCCCACCCTCTCCCCCACCTCCCCCCCTGCTCCCGCCGGACCCGGCCCCGCCCTCGCCTTCGCCCACGCCGCCGGCCCCAGCCTGGGGTCCGCCGCCGCCCCCCACCCTCCCGCCCCTGGCCCCGCCCCTGGCCGCCGCCACCGTCGCCACCCCCGACTTCCCCACGCTCCCCCTGCCATCGTACCGCGCCGACGGCATAATCTACGGCATCACCTTCGCCTCTGACCCCCATGCGCGCGTCTACATTGGCAGCACCATCCACACCCTGGTCGTCCGGCTGCAGGGGCACATCGCCAGTGCGCGTCACGCCCACACGGCCACTGAACCCCACATCCGGCCGATCCTCCGCGCCATTCTCGCCCATGGTACGCATGTCATGTATGCCACGCCGCTGTGCGTCGCGCCGCCGCATATCCCACGCGACGCCAGCGCGCCTGCCTGGAAGTCTTGGTCGCGCCGCTTTGAGCGCATCTGGGCGCTCGCCGTCGACGCCTTCGCTTCGGCCGGTCTCAACGTCGCCCGCATCGCCCGCGCCCTTGACACCCCGCCGCCATCGCCATCCACCTCCCCCGGCCCCGCCTCCGCCGACGCCGATGCCTCCACCTCCGCCTCCCCCTCCGCCTCCGCCGCCGCCTCCCCCTCCGCCTCCGCCTACTCCACCTCCACCTCCCCCTCTACCCCCTCCTCCGCCTCCGACCCCAGCCACGACACCCCGCTCGAAGGCCCCGGTCTACCGCCTCAACGCACCTTCGCCACACGCAACTGGGCCCGCCGCCTCGCGGTGGTCTACCGACACCTGCGCGCCGGTCGCGTGGCCCTGCCGGATTGCCTGCACAACCTTGCGAACTACAGCCTTCACACCCTTCAGCGCATGCTCATTGCCCTGCGCAGCCTCCGGCCCGCTGCCATCCATCGTGACGCCACTGCAGCCGACGTCCCCACCTTGCACCACGTCCTCACCGCCGCCCACGCCGCCGCCCGTCGCCACCAACTTGATGCCCGGTCCGCCGTGCCCCTGGTCCTGCGCCTCCCTGCCGTGCTCCAAGCTCATCTCACCCGCGACGCCGCCGCCGCCCTTCTCGCCACGCCCGGCGTCGTCCAGTTCATGCCCGACGGCATGGCCGCCGCCTTTCCCCCCGCCACCCGCCGACCACCCCGCGTGGCAGGGCTACTACTCCGGCACCGGCGCCACCTCCTCCTCTCCGCCCTCGCGGCCCGCCAGCGACATGTCCCTCTGCTAGCAGCAGCCCCAGGGGACCCTCCAGCCTCCGCCTGCAGCAGTCAGCCTGCGTGCGCAGCCGGGCGGTCCAGCCACTCGCGGTTCAGCGCGTACGTACGTGGAGCTCTGGGCTTTGGTAGCGGCGGTCCCGTGGTCCGGTGGTCCCGTGGTCCGGTGGCTGTAGTAGGTGTTCGGGGTGGGGCACGTTGTCTGTGGCTGTCGGCTGTGTCGGCGGTGTCTGGCTGCCAGGGGCGTGGTTGTTGTGTGGCTGTGGGCTGGCCGTGTTTCGCGGGGTCTGTTGGAGGTGCAGCCGGGCCCGGTGCGGGCTAGGCTCGGGTGGCCGGGTGCGCCGACGGCCGGGTTCGGGGCCTACGGGGAGGGGGGGGGGACCCGACGGCCCAACCGGGTGAGTGAGTGGTATTACAGGTGGTCCCTTCTCGGGTTCTCGGGTCACTCCCCTGACCATCACACCTGGCAAAGTTTGCTAGCCGTACGAATGTCACTGAGCGCAGAGATGTCCTTCATAGGCAGGTTCGATGTCAATTCAGTAGTAAGTGAGTGGTATTACAGGTGGTCCCTTCTCGGGTTCTCGGGTCACTCCCCTGACCATCACACCTGGCAAAGTTTGCTAGCCGTACGCATGTCACTGAGCGCAGAGATGTCCTTCATAGGCAGGTTCGATGTCAATTCAGTAGTAGGACTAGCAGGCGCATCACCTAATTAGAGCGGTGGCGCCCAATGCTGTTCAACAGGCAGAAAAGTAGGCACATACAGTGGAACCCGTTGAAACCAGCGCCCCACCTAGCCTGGATTGCGATAGGCCCCTCAATCCTGCCTACGGTTGCATGCAACCCCACCCCATCTCAAACGCACAAAAGTGGCTATAATACTACTCGCATGTCCGTGTTTGGCCAAGTCAGATAGTCGTAAGCGCAGCATCAGAGACTGTTAGTGTTTGGTTTCAGATAGATCAGGAATCACATGTCGTCAAGGTCACACACATCCGGAATGGCCACCTCCATCCGGTCCCCACACACACGCAGGAAGGGGTGTGTGTCAGACACTTTCAGCCAGGCCTTATCCCGCCGGCGCCGTGGCAATCCAAGCGAAGCGAAGTCGGCTAGCAAGCCTCTGATGCTAGCTAGTGCTACCGCCTTGGCCCGGGCCAGAGCCCCCTCAGTGAACGGCTTCCGTGCGCGCATGTACCGCCGTGCACTCTCCATCGCGTTAAGTGCGACCAGGGCCACCACCTCCCATACGCATTGCTGTATCTGCGTTGGGTCCGGGCTCTCCAGCAGCCAGACGTGATGCCGCCGGACAGGGCAGCCCGCGTCGGTGCGGCCAGCATTGATGGTGTCCTGTAGCAGCTCCACCACACTCTGCGCGATGGGGCACTCCCAAAAGTGATGCAGTCGAGGCGAGGGCGGTATCAGTAGTAGGACTAGCAGGCGCATCACCTAACCCAACCATGAGGTGGAACCGGCGCCTGTCCGCCGCCCCGGACGTGTAGGAGGAAAAGTGTAAGCATACCCCGGCCCCTGGCCGCGCTGGTAACCACCTTAACTCGCAGGCACGTGAGTGTGGCACGTTGCACGCGGCAAGTGACAGGATCAAATCCTGACTTCTGCAAATTCGACGAAAAGCAGGAACCCATAAACCAAGGAGTTGAAGCGGGCCTCTCCACCCGAACTAGGCCCAGCGCTGGTGACGAACCCGAGGACGGGTCCCATTCAAGTGGGGGAGGATGTAAGCCTATGAAACTACCCTCAGGACATCCGGTAGCTTTTATCGTCTTACAGAAGGTAGTGCTGACTCGGGGCATACATACAGCTCGGACACTTGGCTCTCGCACTGACTTCACACACACCCTGACATGTCATGCTTGGAGTGGATATTAAATGGCTGCTGGAACCACCCTGCAGCTGGAACTGCGTCAGCTGTCGGTTTGTGGTTCCGTAGATGCAGGGTGACGTAGAGCCAAGAGCTGCGGCTGGCTGCTTACGTGACGTACGTGTGTTCAAGTTTTGATCATGCTGATTTGCGGTGATGCGCAACGTATACAATTCCAGGAGACGAGGGGCCCTTGCGGCTCGGTTTGTCTCCAGTGCAAGCATTTGTAACACATCAGCTGCCGTGGGGGCCCACACAGCGCCGAGAAGGGGGACCCAACTGGAAGGGGCAGGGCCGCAGGGGGTTGCAAGACGGTTCATAAACGCACAGATTACAGGGGCCTGCCGAGACCATTCAGGGCTCTTTCATTCGAGCTTTGGTGCACAACAGTGCGGTTTGGAGACGCTCAATCGCAGGGCTCGTATCTTAATCTGTGGACATAAAACGGCCATTTAATCTGTGGACATATCTGTGGACATAAAACGGCCATTTTAGCCGTTTTCCAGACATTGGGATTGGGCGCTTATGTCTGGCTGTCCAGGACAAAAAATGTCGGGCGTGGCGTGGCGTGCCCCAGCGTGTCCTGACTTTTGGACATTTTTGTACCCTAAAGCTCGCCCCCTGGACATAAAAGCCCAGCTTTAGGGGACCGGAATGTCTGGCCCAGACATTTCCCCAAAAATAAGATACGAGCCCTGCTCGATCGCCAGGCAGCCAAATGTTCACTGTTCACGTTCACGCCTACATTCACTACCCATTATTGGCACACACCGTGCCCCTCACAAGAATTGGGAATGCTCCTGTTGCCAGGGAGATTTCCCACCGCGTGACCGCGCATTATTGCTGTGGTCAGCCTGGTCAGGTGCAACTTCCCTGCCGCTCGGAAGCCAACAGCAGCCCCCCCTCTGCCTCCATTCATAGGCGCCCACAGATGCACATGCGTGCTATTGTAAACATGGCGCAGCTTCCTGCTGCTGCACAGGGCCAGCCTACCGTAAAGCCGACTTCTGTTGATGCGGCTGGATGGCCTAGGCACACACACGCCTGCTCCCCCTGGTGACCTTATGCGGTCAGTAACGCCACCGCCTACTGGTCTCTCTCACACAATGAAAGCGCTCTGAACCATGCAACCATGCAGCAAGTTGGCTTCGACACGCCACCGCCCGGCAATCAAGGCACCACACGCAGTCGGAATGCGTGCCCCACCACGCAGTCCCGAGCAGCTGCCCAGCAGAGCCCCTTGGACCGGTCCACCACGCCCCATGACGACGGCCTAGTCGCCCATTTGCTCAGGGACAAAATCAATCACGTCGTCGTCCTGTAACCCCAGCTCACAGACCGTACAATCCAGGCTAAATCGTTCGCCTTTCCACAAGAAGCGATGCAGTCAATGCACATGCCCGTCTTGTCGCAGTACGCAACGCAGACCTTCTCAAGACGTGTTGACGGCTTGACGGTGAAGTAAACCTTGCTGCCGTCCTGCCCCTGTACAATGACGGTCAGCGTACCGGCGCCATGCTGCGCCCGCGCCGCCGCCTGCTGTCCCCCGCCGGCGCCGCCTCCTTGCCCACGCCGCGACACTGCAGTGGGCGCGGCGTGCAGGCTGCTCGCCTGGCCCACCGCCGCGCCCCCATCATGACAGCCCGCTTTGCGGCTTGCGCCCCATCCCCCGCCGCCGCGTTTTCCTCCCGCTGCCGCCGTGCTGGCGGCGTGTCTGCTCCCGGCTCACGTTTCAACTGCAAGCCGCCGTTGATGGACACCGGGTGAGCGGCCTCAAAGCGCTCCATCAGTGCTGACACCAGCAGCGCAGGCCTGCAGAGGGACGGAGAGGACATGATGACATTACTGGCATACATAGCAATCATCACGCATCTGACGCATGAACAGCAGGATCGTATGGACAACAATTTGTAAGGACGGACTGAAGGCACGCAGGGGACCCAAAGCGCCCACAGCGCACCTGTCCTCCAGGTCCGCTGCCGGCAGCCGTGTCGCCGCCCACTGCGTGATGGCGGCTGGGTCCACACACGCGTTGGGCCGGTGTTGTATAGCGGGCTTCTACTGAACCGCTACACATCAATAAGTCTGTCACGTGATCTGACAACTATCTGATTCTGACTTTTATACCGCGCCTGGCGATATAACAGCCGGAAGCACAGGCTTTACACCAAGCTCACACGACCCTAAGACGACTGTGACCCCGCACCAGCACCAGCACTGGCTGTAGCAGTCGGAGGCTGCACACGGTGCAGCGCCGGCTGTAGCAGCCCGCCCAGCTCGTACGACAGGCTGTAGCCGCACAGCACCGCCACGCGGCCAGGGCCAAGCGGCACGTCCACCCACTCGTCAGACCCGGCCTCGCCTGCCTGCTCCTGCGGCTGCTGCTCCTGCTGCTCCTGTTGCTTCTGCTGCGGGTGCTGCTGCTTGCCCACCTGCACCTGCAGCCCCCACTCCTGTGCGCTGGCCACCAGCGTCAGCACGCCGCGGTCGTGGTGCGGCGCGAAGGCCAGCAGCTGCGCGGCGTGCGGGTCGGGGCTGTAGCAGGCGCCGCGCAGCAGGCTGGCGCTGGCCTGGCCCAGCAGCGGCGCGTCGTCCAGCAGGCCCAGCAGCTGGCCCGAGTGCAGGTCCAGGGCGGGGCTGCGGCACAGCGCGGACAGCAGGCCGCGGTCGGCGAGCGAGGAGGCCTGGCGGGAAGACCGAGGAGAGGAGGTGCAGAATATTGAGGGGGGGGAGGAGGGCTGAACCGAAAGGAAAGCAGGTGTTCAACGCGGTGACCTTTTTCAAGTAGCTTTTACAGCATTGCTAAGCCACGGCGCTGCAACCGCACCTGATGCAGCGCTGCCTGCGTGGCGCGCAAGCGACCCGAGCCCCATGCCGAGCTGCCCGGTCGCAACGCCAGCAGCTCCTTGCCCGGCCGGACCGCATACCCCTCGCCAGGCACGGCGCTCTGCGCGCCCTGCTTTACAGATGCGCGGTTGGCGAAGAAGTCCGCGCAGGCCTCCAGCGCATTGGTGAAGGGCGCGAACTCCTCATCGCTGCCCAGCTCCAGCACCGCGACGCCCTGCTGCTGCAGCTGCGTCCACAGCTCGATACTGAAATCGATATAGGCTTTCACATGCTCGGGTCCGGGAGCGAGCTCGTCCGGCAGAAGCAGCTGGGGGCGCACTTTGACGGGGGCAAGCAGCGGCGCCATAATAATCTATTTCATGTTCATACAGTGCGATGATGAAGTTTACCGTGTGTTGTGCTACAAAAGCATTGACTTTTGCTGACGGTACCACGCGGTCACGCTCAGCACGGATTGTGCCAATGTTTGAACCCGCTCGACCGGCACCTGCCAGCTCCTCCCCGCGCCTGTAACCCGCGCTCTTCCAATGCCCCTACACGGCGGCAAACAGCCGGTCCCACTCCTCATACCTAGCCACCTGCTCCCGGCCCACCGAGGGCCGTATCCGCCTGAGCGCGCCCTCCACGTCCGCCCGCGTCACCTCCAGCAGCGGGCCCCCATGCCCCATGCCGCCGCGCTCCCCCGCCCCCGCACCACTACCCCCGCCCCCGCGCCCGCCGCCGCCGCCGCCACCGCCCTCAAGCCCCAGCGACTTGCGGAGCCGCCGGTAGTGCGCGGGCGTGTGGCCGCCCGTGAGCCGCCGCAGCGGCCCCATCAGCGCATCCCTGTGGCGTGCCACATGACGGCGGGAAAATGCATTTGCATTTGTGTCCAGCCAGGATCCGGGGCACGCGACGGGAGGGCCGGACGAGATTGCTACCACCCTCACGCCCAGCCTCCAGCTTGCCCCGCCCCAGCCCGCTGCTGCGCCCAGCCGCGGATCGCAGCCTCTCGCCTGCCCGCCCGCCCCCTGGAGCTGGTTGGTTTGGGTTCGCTCGGTCGGTTGCTCTGGACTCCGCAATGAACTACCACCCACCACCGACCCACCCCCCACACAATCGCACACCCACACGCCCCCACCTGCACAGCAGCTTTATGTCGGCGCCGCTGTAGCCCTCCAGCCGCGCCGCCAGGCCGTCCAGGTCCACGTCCGGCGCCAGGCGGCAGCCTGCCCGGTGTGTGTGTAGGGGGGGGAGGGGAGCCGGGGGGGGGGGGGGGGGGTGAACACCAGCACCAGCACCCCCAGCACCAGCACAACCTAAACCAAACCACCATAACTAGATTGAGGCCGTGCAACTGCAATACGGTAGAGGCAATGCAATGCAATGACGGGCAACAAACGTGGGATGGGGAGAAGCGCGCGCAGCGCACCGCGGGGGAGGAGGACCAGCAGGGATGGGGGCGGGGCCATGGGGTACTGGGGCTGTAGCTCACTTCACCCCCAGAACAACCGTGCGGACCCAAGGACCAGCCCGTCACGGAGGGAGGAGGTAGATGGGGTAACAAAACGGTGGCGATCTCCTGGCCCTGCACACGCGATGACACGCACGCCCACGCCCACGCCCACGCCCACGCCCACGCCCACGCCCACGCCCACGCCCACGCCCACGCCCACGCCCACGCCCACGCCCACCCACGCCCACGCCCACGCCCACGCCCACGCCCACACGCCCACACGCCCACACGCCCACACGCCCACACGCCCACACGCCCACACGCCCACACGCCCACCCTGCTCGGGCAGGTACAGGTCCAGCATGTCACGCCGCGCCGCCCGCTCCGGCAGCCCGATGTAGATGCGCTTCTCCAGGCGGCGCCGCAGCGCGGGGTCGATGTGCCAGGGGCTGTTGCTCGCGGCCAGCACCAGCACGCCGGCGGCGGCGGTGGCGCGCGCGCCAGGGCGGCCGGCGCCGCTGCGGCTGGTCAGCCCGTCCATCTGTGGAGGTGGTGTCGGTGTTGGTGGGGGTGGTGGGGGTGAGGGTGGGGGTGAAAGGGGTGGGGTGGCGCGTGCGAACGTTGCGGCATGGCGGAGTAAGCGGTGGGGGGTGGTAAAGGGACGCTCGGCTGCCCCTCTCGCCGCCCCAGGCTTGCTGCCCTGCCACTGCGACACCTCCTGCGCCCCCCAATCTGGGCTGGCATTCATTCCCCCACACGCGTACTCCCCACCCCACCCTAACCCACCCCCGCACCTGCTGCAGCAGCTCGCTCTTGAAGCGCCGGCTGGCCTCACTGTCGCCGTCGCCGCCGCCGTCCACACCACCTCCACCTCCTCCTCCGCCGCCGCCGCCGCCCACCAGCGCGTCCACCTCGTCCACGAACACCACCGCGGGGGCGCACGCCTCCGCCACCGCGAACAGAGTGCGCACCTGCCGGCCACACATACACAGGGCGGCGCGACCCGCATGCACAGTCTTTGTGGTTTTTTCCTTGTGCCGTCTAACGGCCGGCTAACTGTTGTTAACACAGTGAAGGGGCCGGCGCAGGAGCGAGCGGAACCGGGTGGGCGCCGGAACCGCGGGCGGCCATGGGAAAGGCGTAGGCGGTGACCCAGTTGATTGCGCATGTCACCCATGCCCCAGGACACGTGCCCCAGGACACGTGCCCCAGGACACGTGCCCCAGGACATGCGGTGCTTCCCGGCGTTGGACAGGCTCCGCGCTGATGGCTGCATGCGGGCTACCCCACCCGCTACGTGAGGCATGAATCCTCCTCGCGCTGCTCGTCACATGCCATGCAGTTAATTCCATGCAGTAATGCCATGCAATAATGCAATTTGCAGTGGGAGCTACCCACCCACCCACCCCACCCCCGCCGCGGCCCCACCATCTTCTCGCTGTCGCCGCGCCACTTGCTGGTCAGCGCGGCGGCGCCCACCGCGAAGAAGGTGACGCCGGCGGTGGCGGCCACGGCGCGCGCCAGCAGCGTCTTGCCGGTGCCGGGCGGCCCGAACAGCAACACGCCGCGCCACGGCTCCAGCGCGCCTGCAGCAGGGGGGCAGGGGGTATCGGAGTTCAGGTTGGGGTTGTGGGGTTGTGGATACCAGCCCAATCGCAACCGGCCCCTGAGCGCCAGGGCGCATGGGTCCAGTCGTTTCACGGCAAACTGCCCGGTTCACTGCCCCCTGAACCTGCGGCTCCAGCACCTCCAGCACCCATACACCCACGCACCTGATTCTGTGACCCCAATTCTGCTCCCCCAGCGCCTCCAGCACCCCCCGCACCCCAGTGCACCCACCGCACCCACGCACCCGCGAACAGCTCGGGCAGGATGAGCGGCATCACCACACTCTCACTCAGCAGCTGCTTGGCGTCCTCGCGCACCTGCGCCGCGGTGGTCGTGCGTGCGTGCGTGCGAGCGAGCGTGCGGGTGGGCGGGCGGTAACTCTGCGCTAGCCCGCTGAGCCGTCTGGTCGTGATCGCGCACACCCCAGCGCCCCTCAACCATGACGTCGGACCCCGCCCCCACGCACCATGACGTCGGACAGCCGCACGCCGCCGCCCCGCCTGCCGCTGCCCGCCCGCGACGGCGGCGGTGGCGGCTGCACCACCTCCCGCATCACCGCGTCCACCAGCTGCGGATCCAGATCTGCGATGTACGGTCTGCGGTGTACGGGCGCACCAGAGGAAACCAGAGCCACACGGGGATCGCCGGGGAGTGGGGGAAGATTTCACACGCCGACCTGTAACCCGGCAGTGCAAGACGGCACGGCAAGGTGGCACTCGCTGAGGTGGGCCCCGCCCCCCATCCCACCCGACCCACACACACACACCCGCCCACCTGCGGCTCCACTTTGTGGTGATGGCGCTGGCGGCCGCCGCCAGGGCCGTGTGCGCCGGCGCGTTGAGCGCGCGCGCGGCCCGCCGAGCGGCTGCGGTGGCGGCGGCGGGGGTAGGGTGCCGTTAGCCTTGTCAACAGAACGTCGCAACGGCCAGCCAGTGCACCCCAGGTTGCAAGACCTCGTGTGGACTCCGCAGGCTGTGCAGTGCGCAACCTGTGGGATACCCTGCCCCCATGCCCGTAATGCCCCATCCCCCCCCCCCGGACACCCATGCACAGGCTGCTCACCCACGGGCGGCCTCCAGTCATGGCCGTCCTCCTCCTCCTCCGCCTGCTCCATATCGTGTGCGTGTCCGTAGCTGCCTCGGCCTGCCCCAGTGTCCTCACGCGCCCACCGGCCGCCGCCGCCGCGGCCATGGCGGCCACTGCTGCGGCCGTAGCCGTCCCCGTCTCCCTCGCCTGCAGAGTCACCGTCCCACCGCCCCGTGCCCTCAACACCTCGCCCGCCACCCTCCTCCGGCCCCCATCCTCCCAGCGCCGAATCCTCCTCCTCGTCCTCGCCCTCATGTTGCGTCCCCCAGCCTCCCGCGTCGCCCCACGCCCCGGCGCGGTCCGTATCGCCCACCTCCGCAGCCGCCAGGGCCGCGTGCATCCCGCGCGCAGCGCCCATTCCGCTGCCGCCTGCGGCAGCCGTGCCCGCCGCCAGGCTCGCCACACGCCACGACCGGAAGTCCAGTCGGCCGGACCCCACGCCCAGGCCCAGGGGGCCGGTCAGCGGTGACGCGGCGGCGGCGCGGAGGCCGGCGGCGGCGGGTCCGGCCGTGCGCTGCTGTGCGAGCCCCAGCGCGCGCCGCACGTCCACCGACGCAAACACGACGCGCCCGTCGCTCCTGCATTTATTCGTTTAAAGACGCCAGTGTGGGGTCGGCGAGCTACAGTATTACCGTATGGTGGCGGCTGGTGTGTGGAGGCCAAGTCGGCTTTAGCCCTGAGGACCTAGGGAAGGACGCAATCAGACACCCATGCGATGACGAGGAGGATGCTGTACCCGGTGTGGGCACGCCACCACGCCTCGTCGTACTGCACCACCACCATACACACCACCTCACCCCAACGTCACGTCTGCAACAACAAACGACATTACTCCCCCCAAACGCACCACAGCGACAGCGTGTTGCCGCGGCGGCAGTGCAGCTCCAGGGCGTGGAAGTCGTCGCGGTCGCGGCCGGGCGGCGCCGGCAGCCGGGCCGACGACAGGCGCGCCACCACCGTCAGCGACAGCGACGTCGATGCCGCACTGGAGCCCGAGCCCGAGCTCGACCGGCCACCCGGCGGCGTGCTGGAAGCGGCGGCTGCGCCGCCGGCGGCTACCGCCGCTCCTGATAAGGACGATGCTGACGCGGAGGCGGAGGAGGACGGGCTCCGGTCGAGGCCGGCCCGGACTGTGCGGCAGTGCAGCACCAGCAGGCTGGCACTGGTCCACTCGCTGTCAATCTGGGGGAGTGTGTGGGGGGAAGGGGGGGAGGTGCGGGCAGTTCATTGTTCATTGCTCTTTCCGCGCCCAAGCCGACCGAGTGAACCAGGGAACCAGCAAATCCCAGAGCGCGGAGGATGGGGGTGGCCGTGGCGAGTGACCGCGCGGGCGGCGACGTGCGGCTGGCGACGGCTTTTGGAACGCCAGCCCAGTCCCTCCCCCCCAGACACATACACATACACGCCCTGTATGCAAGCAGCACCATCCTTTCTCGACACCCCTTGCCAGGAGCTGCCACGCGCACACCGTACTTCCTGCCACGCTGCCGTACCCCATGCCCCTGCCATCACGCCCTCCCATCCTCGCTCAACCTGCCTGCAGCGCCAACAGCTGCGTCACGCCGGTCTCCACACGGGCATACGACAGCACCACCAGGCCGTAGCCCGTGGGGTCGGCGGGGCTGAGTCTGGGGGCGGGTGGAATCAGTGTGTGTGGGGGGGGGTGGACACGGCGTGGGTGGCATGGCACCCAATGGGGATGCAAGCGGGGGCAGGTGCAAACCGTCGCGCCAGACCTGCCCACTAGTAGAAGGAAAGCTTTATT
This sequence comes from Chlamydomonas incerta, assembly GCA_016834605.1. Taxonomy (NCBI): domain Eukaryota; kingdom Viridiplantae; phylum Chlorophyta; class Chlorophyceae; order Chlamydomonadales; family Chlamydomonadaceae; genus Chlamydomonas; species Chlamydomonas incerta. The sequence goes on from JAEHOC010000010.1 coordinate 980,757, forward strand.
ATCATGGGGGCCCCTGCATGTGTGCCCTCCCATTCTTGCGGCGGCGGCTCCCCCGCACCTTGCCTCCAGGGTCAACGCAAAGTGGCCGCTGGTGGCGACCCCGGCGGCCTCGTCAGCCTCCAAAATGCCACTGGCGTTCGTTTCCAGGAACCCGCTGCCCCCGCCGTTTGCGGACACGTGGTGCCTGAACTGCCGGCTGTTTCCAGACGAGCTGCCGCAGGCAGGCGTCCATGCGATGCCGCCTCGAGCAGACTGCTTCGCCGCACGCGCATGGCGCTGTAGCTCCGCGCGGCCAGCAGTGCTGGCGACCATTCCGCGGCCGCTTATGTGGTTCTAGTGTTACCTATGCATGCATTTGACTGCGTGCCGGGTTCATCTGCGGCTCGTGTGCGCAAAGGCCCTTTGAGCTACTGCGTGCGCAGCGGGTCAAGTGGGACAGGCGAAAGTCAATATGAGAAGAGCTGATTGTAACTATAGCATATGCAGGTTCCAAACCCAACCCGGTATGCTGCCAGCGAATGGCATGAAAGGCCGGGATCGCGAAGCCCCGGATGACCACGTAAGCCAGCTTCGGACTCGCTTTGCCAATTCACGTTGCTGACTTCACAATACACTGTATTAGCCGCGTCTATCTTCATTAGACCGTCGCAACGGAACCCTAAGAGCCCGGCCCTTTCCTTTACACTCAACTTTTCGTTCTGAGCGTGCATATTTCAGAAATGGCCGCCACCGACGCGGCCAGGGCCCAGACGGGCTTCTATTGCAGCACATCGGGCACTTATTTTGCCGACAAGGAGTCGTTGACAGAGCACTACCGCTCAGACTTCCACCGATACAACCTCAAGCGCAAAGTTGCGGGCCTCCCGCCCGTGACGAAGGACTGGTTTGAGGCGCGCAAGGCTCAGCTCTCCTCCACGGCCGCCAGCGCCACCGCCGCCGCGCCCGTGCAGCGGATATGGGTTGACCCGCTCACAAAGAAGAAGTTCAATACCGAGAACACGTATCAGGTGTTCGTGGGGTCAAAGAAGTACGCGGAGCTGGTCCGCAAGTCGGGCCAGCCCGCGCCCGAGCCCGTCATCGTCACGCGCCAGCCGGGCGCGCAAGACGGCGCGCCGCAGCCGCCGGAAGGTGCGTCGGTGTCGTTGCGACGTGGTGGGGATGGGCGCGTCGGCCGCCGGCGTCGGGGCCGTCCGCTGCGCCGGCCTGGCGGAAGGTCCGAGCCATGGATGTTGCGCGGCCCTCCAGCGCCCCGCCGCCCGCCGCCCACCGGCCGCTCGCGCCCCGTAACGGGGCTCTTGGTGCCCTATGCATCCTCATCTGCCATTCAACCCCTCCATCTCACCAGCGACCTAACCCCCTCCCTGCTGTCCGCTTTCGCCCCTAAATTGCAGGCGACGGCGGCTCCGCCGCCGGCCCCCCGGCCGCCAAGCCGGCAGGCTTCAAGGTCGTGCCCCCCTCCGGCGGCCTGCCGGGCGTGTCGGCAGACACGGACATGGCCGATGCGGGCGCAGCCTCCACGTCGGCCGCCGCAGCAGCTACAGCCAACGGCAAGCAGCAGCAGACGCAGCAGAGGAAGGGCGCGTGGCGGCAGCGGAAAGGGGAAGAGGAGGAGGACGAGGACGAGGACAGCGGGTGGGAGACGGCGTCGGACGACGAGGCGGCGGAGCTGGCAGCTGCAGAGGGCGGCGCGGCGGCACAGGTGGGCCGGCTGGGCTCGGGCGTGTGCGGGGGGCACAGCGGTGGGATGGGGGGGGGGGGGGGGTTGCAAGGATATGGAAAAGCGGTACAGGATGCACTGAAGACTGGGATGGGGGGGTCCGGGAATCTGGGGGCCGCAGCGGGGGGAGAGGCGCCGCAGGGACATGATGATGGATGGGATGGTGACCGCTACCTGGGCGCGGGCGGTTGGGGGCAGCGCAGGCGGGGAGCGGGCCCAGCGTCAGGATGGAGCAGTGGGGTGGAACGTGCGTGGGCATGTGCGTGTGCATGTACGTGTGGTGTGGTGTAGCGCGACGGGCTGGGGACGAAGGGGCTCTCAGGGCACCCGTATTGGCGCGCCGTTTTGCGCGGGCGGATGCGGGCCGGGCGCTTGGATGGGCGCCAGGTCAGCGGCGTGGCCAGGTCAGTGGCGCATCGGCCGTGCCCGCCGCATGGCCCGCCCACCACGGCTGTTCCCCACGCAACCCAACCGCTTCCCCGGCCTCTGCAAACTCCCACACCTCCACACCTAACCCCCGCACCCGCCGCGCCGCCGCCCCTCCCTCCACCGCCTGCAGGACGAGGGCGAGGGCGAGGACGACGGCGGCGAGCAGCAGTGGCCGGAGTGGGATGTGCGGCGCAGCCTGTTCGACAACCACGTGTCCGACAGTTTCCAGGCCAACCTGGAGTACATGCTCAAGCGCTTTGGCTTCTACCTGCCCGACAGCGAGTACCTCAAGGACCCGGAGGGCCTGGTCAAGTACCTGGTGGGTTGGGGGATGGGGAGGGGGGCGGGTGGGAGTGGAAAGGGCGGGGAAGGGAGGGGGGTGGCTGCCGGGCGCGGGGTCATGGCGCTTGGGTGGGTGGGCGGGGTGGCTGCATGGGGGCCATGGGTCGTGGGGTCGGCAGGGAAGCGCATGGGGCAGCGGGGGGAAGCGGGGGGGGGGGGGGGGCAGCGAGGAGCGAATACGGCACCGTGCCGTCGGCATGCCGTCCAGAGGCGGCCCAGAGCCTGGTGCACCACCCACCTCGACGCCAGCCAGACCCGTGCCTGCATGTCCGTGTCCAACAGCCCACGTCCTCGGCTCCCCACCTAGGCCCCTTCTCGCAGCCAGCCGGTCCCCGCGGCCTGCTGCCCACCCTGCCGCACCTCTCTCACCATCCTTGCAACCCCTCATCCTCCCCCGCCCCTTCCCACCCCTTCCCACACACGCAGGGCGCCAAGCTGCAGGTGGGCGGCGTGCCGCTGGGCACGCGCGGCGACGACGCCAGCGCGCGGCAGTTCCGCAGCCTGCACGCGGTGCAGCGGCACATGGTGGACACGTGCGCCTGCAAGATGCTTTACGACGACAACGAGGAGGAGTACGAGGACTTTTACGACTACGACCTGCCTGACGCTGGGGTGAGGCGGGGGGGGCGGGGCCGGGGTACGGCGGGGTACGGCACGCGGGGGGTTGACGGGGTGGGGTGGGGTGAGGGAGGCGGGAAGAGGGAAGAGCAGAGCGAGGGCTGGGCGTGGGGATGGGGTTGGGGTGGGGCCGTGCGCGGGGAGGGGGGGGTCGGGGGCAGCCACAGGCATCGTGGGGGCAGGGGGTGGGGGCAGGGTGGCTTGCAGCATGGGGTCTGGTTTCGCGTGGGCTTAGTGTTCACCCACCCACCCACCACCACCACCACCACCACGACTTTCGCAGGACGAGGCGGGCGAGGCGGGCGCGCTGGTGGTGGCGGGCGACGGCAGCGGTCGCGGCGGCGTGACGGCGGTGGCGGGCTACGAGCTGGTGGTGGGCGGCGGCGGCGAGGACGGCGCCAGCGGCGGCAAGGTGCTGGGGCACCGCGAGTTCGCGCGCCTGTACAAGCAGCGGCCCAAGCCCGAGGACGACCGCCGCAGTGTGGTGGTCAACACCATGCTGGCCAGGTGCGGGGGGGGGAGGGGGAGGAGGAGGAGTGGAGAGGGAGAGGAGGAGGAGGAGGAGGAGGAGGAGGAGGAGGGGTGCAGAGATGCGATTGGGAGGGGGCGGGGGGACGTGGGCAGGGGCGAGATGGGGGGAGGGGAAACGGGGCGGAAGCAGGAAGGCGGGGCGGCGGGAGTGGGCAGGAGGGTTGTTGCGCGGGCAGGGAAGGGACGTGCGGCGGCGCATTGCAGGGGTCATTGGGTCTTTGGTTCTGTGGTGCGGGTCGGGTTGGCACCGACACGGGCACCGTCACCTGGCAGCAGGCCCTCAGCACCCACCATCCCGGCGTGCCCCTGCTGAAACCTTCTCTTACCATCCTTGCAACCCTCTGCCGCCTCCGCCTCCTGCCCCCCTCCTCCCCCCTCCAGGTACCGCGCGCTGGGCGCGCCCACCTCCACCGACAGCGTCAAGGCGCGCGAGGCCAAGGCCGACATCAGCCGCACGCGCTACGCGGCGCAGGCCAGCCAGCTCAAGATGAGCATGATCAAGAACATCCTCAAGAAGCTGCCCAAGAACTGCGAGTATTAGGCGTTGTTATTGTGGTTGTGGCTGTGTGTGTGTTGGGCTGTGGGGCGTGGGTTTGAGAGTGCGCTCATGTGTGTGGTGTGGTGTTATGCTGACGGCGTCGGTAGAGTTGGTGGTTGGTCGGGGCGGTTGCTGTTTGTGTATTGTCTGGGAACCCCTGGCGTTGTCAGGGTGGCGCAGGAGACGGCGGGCGCAGGTGCAGGCGGGGGGTGTCGCAGGCTGCTGGCAGGGCGTGTCCTTTGGTGTTCGTTGTTGGCAGGTGCTTGTGAGTGGCGTTTGTGGTGCCCAGGTCTTGCAGGGTTTCAAATGCGGTTCTGCCGTTGCAGCGTGCGGCCGTGTAGGCCTTGGTGCAGGCTGCGGTTCGTGGAGCCATGGCAGCGGGGGTGCGCGAGTGCTCGCGGTCGCGCTGGTGGTCGTGACGCATGCACTTTAAGGAGACTTAATGGCAGAATTGGTGTGTCGGCCGAGAGAAATGGGGCGTTGGGCGCAGTGGCGTGGCACGGATCCTGGGCAGGACAGCGGGTTGGAGCCTGAAGGGGACGATCATCTGCGGACTTCAGTAAGCAAAATTCGTCTTAGGTAAATCCATTCCACGGTCCTCGCACAAGAAACACCTACTAGCTTCTTTCTGCTTTGCCGCAGCTTCTTATTTGGAGACTGGAGCCGGGCGCGGAGTTACAATCAGTTGCGCTCACCGAGCCCGAACCATGGCTACCAATAGATCGGAATGAACAACTAGCATGAGAAACAGCACATGGATACGTCTGGTGGCGGTCGCGCTCGTCGTGGCGCTGGCGGTGGGCGCATTGCACTGGTTTCGGCCGCGCGGGAGGCCTGCAACGATTGCGGACCTGCCCTTCTTGGACGGGCACATTAAGCAGGTGCGAGGCGCACCAGCCTCTCAGCGACGCGGTTTCGCGATTCTGTCAGTCTCGCCGACCGGCCCCGGTTTCTCTGTGCTGTGCCGAACCGGTATCCCTCCAGCCTCGTGCGCACGCCGTTCCCTTCGTCCCCCCACTTCTCACCGCGCAGCACCGCTTTCATTCCTCTCTCCCCATTGTTGTTTGCCTCTTGCCAGTGATGCAATGTCTCCATATTCCTTGTTGGTCTGGGCTGCGGCGCCTCCCTGACTGACACATGGCTGGTGCCCGTGCATGCCCGTCGACTGCCCGGCGCCATCCCGCGCGGCACACACACACACCTTTCCCCCTTGGCGTGCGCGCTGCTATCACACCCCACAATGCCCCCATAAAACAACACACCATCACACAACTGCACAATTTCACCACAGGAGGTATTCATACTGAACTCGCCGCCGCCCGGCTACGAGCCGGCGCGCACGGATGCGGAGTGGGAGGAATTCATTCGGTGAGCCCGCGACGCCGCCGTGGGGGCCGGGGGTTGGTCTGTTCCAGATTTCCATTCCCAAGTTAACCAGCGAGGGTGACGGAGGGTGTAGGTGCTGGGGAGGATCGGCAGGCTCGGGAGGATCGGAAGGCATGTAGGGTGGCTGGGCGGTGTCACGGCTGCCGCCTCCCTGCCAACCAATCTACAAGGGCTAAGTCCCAGGTCGGCTACTGCTCGCGACGACCGTTAAGTGGTCCCTGCGCTGCCTTCCGGCGCGTGCCTCTCACCGCCGCCTCCAGGGCCTTTGCCCCATGTCCCACTTCCCAAGTCCTGTTCCCCACGTCTACCGGGATTGCCCATCTTTTTGTAGATTCTTCAGCTTCTCACTCGTACACGCCACCCGCCCGCCCCCCCCCGCAGGCAGAACCTTTACGATGACTTGAGGAAGTACCATCTCAAGATAGGGCTGGAGCCGGGGGCCGGTGTCAGCAGTAGCAGCAGTAGCAGCGGCGGTGGCAGTAGCGGCAGCGCCGGTGCCAGTAGCGGCAGCGCGAGCAGCAACACCAGCGCCAGTGGCGGGAGGCGTCTCAGTGGTAAGGGCGGTGGCGGTGGCCGCACGGGCACGGGTAAGCAGCAGCAGCAGCAGCAGCAACAACAGCAGCGGCAGGCGCCGCAGTATCTGTCGCTGGCGGAGCTGGGCGAGGCGGTGAAGCAGCTGTTCCGCAGCGACACGGGGCGGCACAGCGTGATGGTGGTGCTGTGGCGCGGCAAGGCCTATGTGGGGCGCCAGGGCGGCCACCTGGAGCGGTACATCATCAACCGGGTGCGTGTGCGTGTGTGTGCGGCGACGGCGGGTGTGGGTGTGTGGATATGTGTTAAAAAACAACAAACATGCGCACCAAGCCCGCCGAGCGTGTTGATGTGTTGGGGGGGAGCGATGTGGGTGTGGGTGTGGGTGTGGGTGTGGGTGTGGGTGTGGGTGTGGGTGTGGGTGTGGGTGTGGGTGTGGGTGTGGGTGTGGGTGTGGGTGTGGGTGTGGGTGTGGGTGTGGGTGTGGGTGTGGGCGTGGGTGTGGGTGTGGGTGTGGGTGTGGGTGTGGGTGTGGGTGTGGGTGTGGGTGTGGGTGTGGGTGTGGGTGTGGGTGTGGGTGTGGGTGTGGGACCGTTGGAACGAACTACCGCGCCCCCCAGGTCTAGCTTGGCCTGGTAACCACAACCTCCCCCCTGCCCTCCCCTCCCCCACCCGCAGGTGAACACCACGCTCCACACGCTGATGGTCGAGTCACGGCGCCTCAACCTCAGCCTGCCGGACGCGGTGCTCGGCTTCAACGCGGCCGACGAGCCCGCGTGCCGCCTGGCGCGGATGCGAGGTGCGGGGGTTTGGGCTCTGGGTGGGTGGATGGGTGGATGGATGTGTGTGATGGCGCGGCGTTAGCGCCTTTGCGTACTTCGCGTGGGTTGGTGTGAGGTGCAAGGCTGGGCCTGCTGCACGCGCTTGGTCGGGGCTATGGCACTGTGCTGTACTTGTGCTGCCGTACGTGTTGCGCCACGCGTGCTGCTGCTGCCGATCTTGTACGCCCGGTCCACACAGTCCAGCAGCACCATGCGCCCTGCTGCGCCGTGTACGACCCCTCCCGCCCCCCGCCGCTAACCGCCCCGTGCCCCTCGCACCTCCACCACCACCACCACCACCACCACCACCACCACCACCACCACCATGCCCACCCACGCACACGCACACGCACACAGGCTGCCCCGTGCCCATCTTCTCCATGTTCAAACGCTACAACCACACCGAGCGCAGGTGAGTCAGTGAGCCCTGTTGGTGGCGTGAGCGGCAGGCACGCTCCTCCTGCCCAGTCCTTGCCTTAGCCCGCCACCCACCTCCAGCTCAACTCTGCCGCAACATCGACGTCGGGCCATCGGACCATTCTTTACGCGCGTACATCACCCCCCCCCACACACACACACACACACTGGCGTAACTGCGCGCGCGTGAAGGCGGCTTTGTTCCGTTTGGTGTGGCTTTGTGTTTAACACACACTGGCATAAAGTAATGGGTTCGTAATTGCGTGGGGCCTCCGCCTCCGCCCCCGCTGCAGGGTGCTGGACAGCGACGTGCTGCTGCCGCACATGTTCCACCGCTACGACCGCCTGCTGTTCTTCCCCTGGGCCGCCAAGGACCGCCGCGCGGTGATGCGCTCCACCATGCAGGTGCGGCGGGCGGCGGCAGGCAGGGCAGGCGGAGGGTGTGGAGGGTGTGGAGGCAGGGGGGTGGGGGCAGGCATTGGAAGCGGAGCAGGGGTGGCGCGGGCAGGGGTGCGTGTGCCGAGCACCAGGCCTCTCTGCCTCTCGCCCCCATCCCCTTCCTTCCCCGCTGTTCCTGGCGTTCCGGTCCTGCAACCTCTCAGCCCTGCATCCCCCCTCCCAACCCAACCCAACCCAACCCAACCCGCCCGCCCGCCCACCCCCACAGAAGTCCATGTCCGCCGACTGCGTGCGCATGAAGCTGGCGGCGCTGTCCGCCTCGCCCGCCGGCGCGCCCTGGCTGGATGTGGGCTTCTCCGTGAACGCCCACCCCAACGTGTCCATGCCGCCGCAGTACATGGTAAGCGGGGTGGGGAGCGCGGGGAAGGGGGCGTGGGGCACGGGGCGTGGAGGCGTGGGGCGTGGAGGCGGACGTGCTTGGGCTGACGCCGCATGCGTTTGTGTGTGTGGCGGCATGGGCAAGCATGCGTGGTGGCATGAGCTAACAGCTGCAACTGGCATTGGAATTGGAACTGGATTACCGCATTGGGCGCTGCAGTGTGCTGCTCCCGGCCACCTTCGGCCCCGCCGCCGCCGCCCCGCTGTGCCGTGCCGTCGGATCCTGCATCACACACCCGATCCCCCCGATCCCGCCCCTCCATCCCCCTACATCTCCCCGCCCCCGCCGCAGCGGCCCTGGCTACAGCTGGAGGACCACGCGCGCTTCAAGTTCCTGGTCAACGCGGACGGCCACACGGCGTCGTGCCGGCTGGGATACATCATGCAGGTGGCGGCGGCGGCGTGCGGGGGGTGGGGTTGAGGGAGGGAGCCAGGGGGCGGGGGGTGGTTGGGCGGGCGGCCATTGGGGGGTTGCAAAGATGGTACATAGAAGGGTAGTGGCGTAGACAGCAGGGGGGGCAGTTGATCGCGGCATGTTGGGGGCGTTGTGTGGGTGTGCTGTGTGAATAGCGCCGTGTCGGTATGTGACGACATACATAACCGCCGTCTTCCGACGCCCGCTCTCCCCTGCTCCTCCTGCTCCCCCCTCCCTCCGCCCCCACCCGCGCATGCCGTCAGATGAACAGTGTGGTGCTGCAGCAGGAGAGCCCCTGGATCGAGTACTACTACCGCAGCGTGGTGCCGGGCCGCCACGTGCTGACCTACAACGCCAGCAGCGTGCTGGGGCTGCTGCAGACCTACAACGTGAGTGGGTGCAGAGGTGCCGGAGTTCGTGCGTACCATGCCAGCTCTTGTGTGCATACGTGCGGCAGGCGCCCGTGCGTGCGTGCGTGGGTTTGTGCGCGTGTGGATAGGGTGGTAACGTGATGGGGTATCACAAGTGCGCCTTGCTTTGGGCCGGTTGACGCCCGGGCCGCTTGACGCCCGGGCCGGTAGATGCGTGGGCCGGTTGACGCTTGGGACGTTTTGACCGCCCCGCTCCTGAAGCGGCACCGCGCACCAGCGGCATGCATGCAAGACGTGCCCGTGTGGTGGCATGGTGAGCCCCGCTCTCCACTAACCCCGCCCCCATCCCTCACGCCCCATACACACGCAACGCCCTGCCAACAGGACCCGGCGCGCGACGGCGAGTTGCGGCAGCTGGTGAACGCCTCGCAACACTTTGTGGCGCGATTCCTCACCACCGAGGGCAAGGTGCGGCAAATAGGGAGGCAGTAGGCTCCACCCCGCAAAAGGAACCTGACCCCCAGAAACCTGTACCGCTTCTCCAAACATCTTTGCTACCCCCGAGAAGTCCACACCCCAGCCACACATTCAACGATGCCGCAGCGCCGCAGCGCCGCACGCCCCACAAATTCCCTCACCCCACCCCATCCCCGCCTCGCTGTTGATCGCCTCCCACGCCCCGCTGTTGCTCGCTCTCCCCCCCCCGGACATCGGTAACAACGCACCTGCTGTATGGCTGTTCCTGGCTACACCATCACGTCCTAACTAATGATGAATGTAACCCGCCCCCGCAGGTGCGCTACGCGGTGCGGGCGCTGCACGAGTACGCCGCGCTGTTCGGGCCGGGCCGCATGGCCGACTTCGTGGCGTCGCAGCTGGCGGGCAAGGGGCTGCTGGACGAATCCATGCTGTGGGCCGCGGTGCCGCCGCCGCCCGCGCCGCCGCCCAGCCCCGCGCCGCCGCCGCCTGGCAAGAAGTCGCAGGAGGAGGGCAAGCGGCCGCGGCGGCGGCGGCGGCGGCAGCCGGGGCTGCCGGGGGACCAGGGGCAGCTGGGTCGGATCAGCCCGGCGACTGTGATCGAGGCTCTGATGGATGTGAAGGACGATTAACGAATGGATTTGTGTCTGCTAGTGCACGGTCTGGTGTGATCCAGCGAGCTTTGCACACAGCAACGACTGTCAGCGCATGCATTATTCGGGCCATGTGGGCGGGAACCACTTATAATGCGCAGGATGAAGGATGGCTGGCAGAGTTGGGAGTAGTGTGCAGCACCGGATGTAGGAGGACTGTCTCGCAGAGGACTGATACGACCGCTCGGAAACTGGGTGACTGCAAGCAGCTGCAATTGCAAACTGGATGGCTTCATCGCATTTGCGCGAAGAGGCAGGGGAGGGGTGATTGGATGCGGACGTCCTGGAGACGACCTCGCCCGCGCACTTGCCAGGTGTGGCGGCAAGTAACAGACTCGGTTGGGTTGGAAGCAGGTGGGTGGGTGGGTGGGTGGGTCGGTGGGTGGGTGGGTGGGTGGGGCCAAGTGGCGGCGCCTCACGGTGGGTGCCGTGACATTCGTGGCACAGACGGGTAGACGGTGGCGAGGAGCATACGTACGGTGCGTGTGCTGTGCGGGTCGGTAGAGCACGTAAGGGCTTGGCATGCGTGCAAGGTATTTGGCGCCCCATGGTTGGGTAGCCGGATGGTAGGCGGATGGTGGCACGCTCGGAGGTCTAGCGCTACGTCTGCATACCGCATACTTGTACGGGTGCTGTGCGGGTACTGTGTCAATCCCCTCCTGACCTGGGTGCGGGGCACCCTTGCTTTGTCGGACTGTCCCTTCTTTGTAAAATGTCGCATTCATCCCTGCTACACTCAGCCCACGCGACAGGACCTGTGCTTCCGAAGTGTCCAGCCTGGGGCGCGAACGGTTCGCCTTACATGACCCTGTGTTCCAGTCGCCTCGTTGTGTGTTGGTTACAGGGTGGTGCACAACTCAACACGCGACAGCGCCTGTGCCGCCTTTTATCATTGCCCATTGCCACAATCAGCAGTCATCTCACTCGCCCATCGGCAGACGCCCCACGGCGTAAGGGCGCACGGAGGTCGCGCCGGCGCGGCCACAAGCCCGGCCGGCGTGTTCGCTTCGACACAGCTTTAGTAGTCTCAACAACCGAACAGCCGTTCCCCTGCGCCACCGCCGCGCCGTTCACATGCCAGCCTCGCCACCGCGGTCATAAGCATGGTGCCCACACAGCCTGCTCAACGGCAGTGGCGCTGCAAGTCGACCGCATACTCCGCATGTAGGGCGGGGCGACCAATTCCAGGGCTTGCGCCGTGGCCGGAGCCATCGCAATTCGCAACTAACCACCATCTCCGTCCATCGTCACTTCGTCAGGTCCCCTGCTCAGCACTGCTGCCGTCGCAGCCGGGATCACTCCCCACGTAGTCGGCGCCCCACGCGCGGCTGCAGCTGGCGAGCACGCCGCGGCGCGGCGTCACTCCGCCAATCTGACACAACATATATCCACCACAGGCGCCGCCGCACGCCGCGGACTATAGCGCCATGGCGACCCCGCCTGCAGCCGCCGCCGCTGCCGCCGCATCAGCGCCCGCCTCCTCGGCCGCGGGGCTCACAAGCTGCTGGCGGCAGCAGGCCGCAGCAGGCCGCTGCGGAGGCCGCCTCCGCCTCAGGCTGTCAGGCAGCACCCGCCTTCCGAGCCTGGTGCCGTGCAGGAGCGGTGCAGCACCTGCGTCATAATCACATCACTCACAGGTGTGTATGGCCGCGATGCAGTGGTCGCACGCAATCAACCACGTGATACACGTGAGAGATACCGGTGCGCCCGCCGCAAGCATGCACGCACCCGCCGCCTGCACGCCAGCAGCAGCGCAGGCGGGCGCCAGCGTGTGCAGCCCGTCCCGCCGCCACACCAGGCTGCAACCAGCCGCTGCAACTCGGTCTCGGCAAGCAGTGCGCGTGTGCAGGCGTGCGCACGAAAACCGGCGCGCGCCTGCTGCGTGCCGTACCCGTGCCGTGCCCGCAGTCAGTCTCCTCAAACGTACCCCACACATACCAGCCAGGCAGGCGGGAGGACGTAGGGGCTGGCGGGCTCCGCGCCGCTCCCCGGGACCACAAGCGCAGGCCGGGCTGCTGTGCTGGCCCCGCCCTCGCCAAATGCGGCGGTGGGTGCCGCCGCAACTCGAGCCAGGACCGGCGCTGCGCTGCGCCGTCCACCCATCCTGATAAAGTGATAATGGCACGCCACCCGGTCGAGCTGCGGCCTGCTCGTTCGCTCGTCGCTCATCCACGGGTCGTCTTCCTCACTCCACCGCCAGCAGGTCGCGCATGTGCGGCGGCACGTGGTCCAGACCGATGGCCCGGAAGATTTCCGTCTCGCACCTGGGGGGGGGGGGTTGTAAACACCAGCCCAATCTATACCCGGGGGGAGGGCGACGGGGCGCAGGGTGGCAGGGTGGCAGGCAGGGTGGGCGGGCGGGTGGGCGCGTCATGCTATGCGGGCATGCGCACGGGCGGCATTGCTCGGGCAGGGGCGAGCACACTGCCCGTCGCGGCGTTCTGTCCGCGCGAAGCCGCCGTGATGCGGCACTGCTGGCCCACGTGGGCCGTGGTGCCGAGGCCAGCGCCCTGCGCCGGCGGCTGCCAACGCCCATCCCCACTGCCTCCACCACCCACACGAGACCCTCCCCCCTTCCGCCCCCCCCCCTCGAAATGACTAGCCCCCCCCCGCACCTGCACGGCACCAGCGTCAGCAGGTGCTCCACCACCGCCGCGCCGCCGCCGCCGCCGCTGCGCCCGTCCGCCGCCGCCACCGCCGCCGGCCCCGCCGCCGCCGCCCGCTCGCGCCGCATCACCGCCAGCTCGCGGTCGGATAGACGGAACGCCTCGGCCTGGCGGCAGTAGCGCAAGGACGGGAGGAGGCGGCAGTAGCATGTGGAGGAAGAGGAGGAGGAGGCAGTTGCATGTGGTCCAGGCGGAGGCGGAGGCGGCAGTAGCATGTGAAGGAGGCGGCGGAGGGGGAGGCTATTGCGCATGGTGGTACGTGGGGTTGTGGTTTGGGGAATGCAGGGGAAGCGCGTAACAGCACGGGGTCGGCAGGGGCGTGCTGACACCGAGCTGACATCGCTTGGCCTCCCTGGCTGTGCACCCCTTACCCATTTCAGCCACACTGCAGACGGTGCCCCTGCCCCACTGTGACCACACCCGACCCTTGGCGCCCGCCCACGCAGACGCACGCACCTGCGGGTGAAAGCGCCGGGCCAGCTCCCGCGTGCCCGGCAGCGGCGTGTTGCAGTAGTACCTGCGAACGGCGGTGGCGTGCGGGGCGGTACCGAGATGGCGACTTCCCAGCCCGCCAGCGGTCATACCTCGCCCCCATCCCACGGCCACGCACGTCGCGTTCCGCTCGGGCTGATATTCCCACACCCCCACCCCACAGCCACACGCCACACCCTTATCCAGCCTACATACCAGCACACGCCCGCCCCACCTGAGCGCCCGGTTGAAGTCGGCCCCGCTGGCGAAGTAGTTGACCGCGAAGGGCAGCTGCGCGGCGCGGTACACCTTGATGTCCACCCGGCAGTGCCGCCCGCTGGCCGGCTGCCGCCACACGCCTGCCGGGGCGGGGCAGCGGATGGTGGTGCGGGTGGTGGTGCGGGTGGTAATGTGGGTGGGGCAGGCGGGGCAGCGGTGCAGGTCGGCAGCGGGTGGTGCGGAGGACACAACGGACGGCACAATGGCCGGTACACTACCATATCACTTCCCCTTGTGTTCTCCCTAACACTGGACCAGCCCGCACGCACGTGACGCCGGCGCCGCCGCCCCCTTGTCAAGCTCGCTTTCGTTTGGACTGGTTTGCACACACTCCCCCGCCACGCCCACCGCCCATACATCCGGCCATCCCTCACCCAGCCAGGTGCAGCTGTCCTCCACGGCCGCCGACGCCGCCACCAGTTCGCGCTCCTCCGCCGTCAGCGCCACCGCCGCCCGCCCGGCGCCGCCGCCACTGCCACTGCCGCCGCCTGCTCCTGCTCCTGCTCCTGCTTCTCCTTCTCCGCCGCTGTAGCTGCTACAGCCAGTGCCGCGGGCGCTCGCCAGCCGCGCCGCCAACCGCGACACGGCTGACGAGCCGGGGTCCAGTTCCGCCGCTGCCGCCGCCGCCCGCGTGTCGTCAGCGCCCGCACTCGCATCATCATCGCTATCGGCAGCAGCCGCGCCTCGCCGCCGCTGGGGGTGGTGCTGCTGCGGCTGTGTGGATCGGGTCTGGCCGTAGGCGGCCGCCGCGCCCGGGTGGCGCACCGGCTCGATGCCCCGGGGCTTCCAGTTGGTGCGGCTGTGGGGGCGGCAGGGGTTGAGCGTGTGTGTATTGATTGTGCCAAGAGAGTCCGTCCGTCGCATTAATAAGTTGATGCTTGGGTCGGGGAGGTCTGGACCGCGCTCACACACGCACGCCCGCACACCCGCACACCTGCACCCGGCGCCCGCACACCCGCATCCGCACACCGAGCACACCAACGGCGGCACGCGCCCGCCCGCTCACGTGTGCAGCATGTGCGCGGAGGCGGGGTCGGCGAAGCCCGCCGCCGCCAGCGCCGCCACCAGCGCCGCCAGCAGCACGGGCGGCCCCAGGCGCGTGTCAGCCTCGGGGCCGGGCGCGATGATGAAGTCCTGGGGGGCAGTGGAGGGGCGGTGGGGCAGTGGCGGTGGGGCAGTGGGGCGGTGGCGGCAGCAGTGGGATGGAGTGGATTGCGTTGGAGAGTTAACTACGGGGGTGCGAGGACAGGTGAGCGGCACCAGCCCAGCTTGCTTGAAGCAAGCTTAATTCGAACGTAGCCCTTTCGAGAATTTCAAGGGCAAGAAGCAGGGTAAGGGAGCGCTCGGCATACCCACCACGTCGGAAGAGGAGGCCGCGCCGCGGACGTAGCTGCCCATGGGCCGCACGTGCAGCCGGTCCGTCACCACGTGCTGCGGCAGGCCGGTCAGGTCCTGGTGGGGGGAGGAGGGCGCAAGAAGTGGGCGGGTGTGTGAGGGCCGGGGTAAATAGTACCACCTCAACGGGGGAGGAGGCGAGTGAGGAGGTGGCAACTCCGGCTGCGCTAGTCCCGTGCATGCCCCTGCATGCCCCTGCATGCCCCTGCATGCCCCTGCATGCCCCGCCCCGCCCCACCGACAGCAGTCCGCCCCGCCCAGCTGGCAGGAGCCCCGCCACTCGCCGCGGCGCCGCTCATGCAGCCCCATGCAGCCCCACGCCCGCACGCATGCCCGCCCGCACCTGCAGCACCTCCACCGTCACGCGCCGCACCACGGCCGCCACCTCCGCCACCTCGGCGCGCGGCAGCCGCCGGCTGAAGTCGTGGAAGTGGGCCAGCCCCAGCCGCTGCTGCGCCGTCAGGTCGGACCGGGCCGCCACGTCAGCCAGGCTGCGCGCGCCGCCCACGTACCTGCGGCGTGTATGAATGCAGTGGCGGCGTGTGCAGTGGCGATTGGGGCGGTGGCATGTGCAGTGGCGGTTTGGCGCGGGCTGTGAGTACCAGCCCAAGCTGAACAGAAGACAGGCAAATGCAATAGCATCAGCAGCAGTTGGGGCAAGGGTATAGCTGACCGGCTCACCACTTGCGGGCGGTGCTCTCCGCGCAGCCCCACACCTGCAGCCGGGAGGAAGGACGCCGACAGGAATTAGCTCTGCGGCGGACTCCCTGCGCAGCCCCACACTCCGTCGGGCCCGTTCCCCACTGCTGCCACTGCTGTTGCCCACGACGGTGGCACTCACCGCCATGCCTCCCGCTGCCGACGCAGGTGATGATACTCAAGAGTCAAGGTCATGCTCCCCCTGAAACAGGTAGCCAGCTAGGTAGCCAGCCGCCCGCCGCTCCTACAGCCCACCCGCACCCCCCTTGTCTAGTTCAGCTTGGTTTAGCTTGGGATGGTATTCACACACACCCCCCCCCCCCGGCCCGGCCCGGCCCCCTGCCCACCTGCGTGAACAGCTTGATGGTGGACCGGAACTCGCTGCCCTCCCACACCGCGTTGCGGCGCAGGCGGCCCGTGGCCAGGATCTCCTCTAGCTGCGGGGGGTGGCAGTAGCAGGCGGTAGTGGCAGCAGCAGTAGCAGGCCGTGGTGGGGAGGCAGTAGCGGGTGGGCAGGCAGGCGAGCAGTAGTAGGCAGGCAGTAGCGGGCGGGCACATGACGCCCAGGGCTTGAGGCATGTCCGCTGCGCACCAAGGACGCGTACATCTAGCTGCACAGACCGCATCGATTGCGCGTGTGTGCACACACAAACACACTGACACAAGGTGCGGCCCCCAAAGCCGCCGCCCGCGCAGCCGCCGCCCCACACACGCCCTCCCTACCCACCTTCTTGGAGGTCTTGGCGCCCAGCCCCAGGCGCTGCACCTGGTCCGGCGACTCCAGCGGCGCCGGCAGCCGCGCGCACACCGCCAGCGCGCGGTCGATGGCCTGTGCATACGGTATGCGTGTGTTATCGGTTTGTGTACGTGTTTCTTCAAACCCCAAACTTTATGTGTATGCCGGGGCCGTGTCGGCGCGCGCGACCGCCGCATGCCGGGCATCTCGGCGGCGGGCCGGCGGCGGCGCGCATCCGTCATCACGCACGCACGCACCTTCATGCGGAACTGGTCGTCGCGGCCCATGTACAGCTGCGGCGGCGGCGGCGGCGCACAAGTACGGCGTAGTGAGTGCAGACAAGGTGGCATCAGCGCGAAGGATCAGGCGGTATCAGGCGACGGCAACCAGACAAGCGCGCATACCGTACCGGCTTTTCATTCAAGGACCCCAAAACCGGCCGTGCGAACCCAACACAACCAATGGTAGGTGGATGGGCTCGGGGGCTGCGTGCGTCGGGAGCGACGGCCTCACCGACTTGGTGAGCTTGAGT
The DNA here is from genome assembly GCA_016834605.1 of Chlamydomonas incerta. Classification (NCBI taxonomy): domain Eukaryota; kingdom Viridiplantae; phylum Chlorophyta; class Chlorophyceae; order Chlamydomonadales; family Chlamydomonadaceae; genus Chlamydomonas; species Chlamydomonas incerta. The sequence continues at coordinate 997,618 of JAEHOC010000010.1, forward strand.
TCTTCCAGGATGCAGAAGGGCCGCGCGGAGCAGCACACGTGGCGGCACACGGTGTTGACCGCGCCCCGCCCGCCGCCGCCGGCACCCTGGCCCGCGGCTGCGCCGTCGCCGCTGCTGCCGTCGTCGCTGCTGCGTCGGCGCGCCGTCGCCCCCTGCCCCTGCGCCGAGCCCGCCTCCTCCTCCTCGTCGTCTCCTGTGTCGTATCCCCCAGGTCGCTGTCGCTGCGAATCTGCCTGCGCCTGCGTCTGCTGTTGCCGGCCCCGGCCCTGCTCCCGACCAGAGCCGCCCTCGTCGCTGTGCTCCGTCTCATCGCCACTGCCTCCTCCTCCTCCATGTCTGCCGCCGCCGCTTCCATGCCTCCTCCGACCGCCCTTTCCTCCGCTCCCGCCGCCACCACGGCCCCAGCCTCCGCCACCGCCGCCGCCGCGCCACCACGACCCGCCGTGGCGGCCGCGGTCTCCTCGGCCCGCAGGCGAGGTGCTGTGTGGCGTGGCAATGAACGAGGGGTCTCCGCCACGGCCGGCAGTAGCAGCAGTGGCAGCAGCAGAGCCGCCAGGGCTGGTCATTCCAAGCCCCAAGTCGTCATCATCATCCACGTCTGTGTCCCGCCCGCCGCCGTCACTCCCGCCCCCGCCGCCGCTACCACGCCCGGCCCAGCCGCCGCCACGGCCGCCGGCGCCGCCCGAGGGCGCCCGCTGGGGTGTGCGGCTGGGCGTGGCCGCACCCCCTGCCGGCCCCGCCCCTGCGGTCGCCGCCGCCGCCGCCTCCTGCGCAGCTGCACGGAAGCTGTCCTTGTAGTCCAGCGCATGCCCGTCGTCCGTCTGAAACGAGTGCCTGCACGGGAAGGTTCGCAGTGCACGAAGAACAACATGGCGGTGCACAGTGAAGCAAAACAATGATCGTGCTGGGCTGTCATTCTCCCTGGTGCATCCAATTAGACGTCCATTGGCTTATGGGCACCGCTACAGCAACAAGGCGCATAGCCAAGGCGCGCGCGCCGACCGCGCCGCCTGTCATCGCCACTGCCCACTGCCGCATCACCCACTTGGCCCAGTGCGCGAGGACCAGGTGGCAGGTGCGCGCCGCGGCAGCGTCGTCCCACGGCTCGATCCACCTGCGGCGGCGGCGGTGCGTGACCCAAGATTGCTTTGAGACGGGGCCAGGGGGCGGCCAGGTGGAGCCAGGTGGGACAGTGCCACCCGCCTGGTGGGCCGCCTCACCAACACCCGGTTGGACCGCCAAGCCGGGTACCGGTACGCACAGTACGCACAGTAGATGGGAGCCGTACGTGCCTCTGCCCACACATCTCAACACCCCGCTCCAGCCAGGCCTCCCGCCCCCTCCCGCACGACCTCCAAACACCTCCAACACCATGCACAGCACCACCCGGGTGGCCTGCAGCATGCACCACCGCATGACCACACGCCCGCGCGTGCTCCTCACACGCCCTACACGCACCTGTCGCCCACGCCCCAGTCCTCCGGCCCCCTGCAGATCTCGGACGGCCCGGGCACCACCCGCTGGGGGCCCTGCCGCGTCGCCTGCTGCGTTGCCTGCTGCGTCGCCTGCTGCGTCGCCTGCTGCGTCGCCTGCTGCGTCGCCTGCTGCGTCGCCTGCTGCGTCGCCTGCTGCGTCGCCTGCTGCTGCTGCGACTGCGGCGGCGGGCCCTGCCGCGTCGCCTGCTGCGTTGCCTGCTGCGTCGCCTGCTGCGTCGCCTGCTGCGTCGCCTGCTGCGTCGCCTGCTGCGTCGCCTGCTGCTGCTGCGACTGCGGCGGCGCCTCCTGCAGCGCCCCCTGGGCTCCGAGCACCGGTGCTGCCCCTGCCGCGGCGGCCGGCAGCTGCAGTTGCGGCTGCTGCTGCTGCTCCTGCGCAGCTGGGTCGGGTTGCGACTCCCTGACCGCAGCCGGGACGGGGTCGGGTTGCGGCCGCTGTTGTGGTGGCGGCGGCGGCGGCTGGGTGGCAAGCAGGATGAGGTGTCCGGCGGCGGGGTCGGGATCCAGCAGCCGGCACTGCGGGGGGGTGCAAGGTCAAGAGGTGGAAGGAGGGGGCCAGGGAAGGTCAGGACGGGCATCGACACGAGCTTCGGGGGCCACAACGACACATGAATGCTCGCACACTGCTGCAGCTACCCGCTACTGCCGCATGTCTCACAATCGCGCAGTGACACGAAGTACGTAGCACGGGCCTTCCCCAGGGCCACCCACCCATAACCCATGACACCTCCTGTCCTGCCCCTTACCGCGGCCAGGCAGTCACGAAGGAAGGCGGACGTCACAAAGTGCACACCCGGCGGCAGCAGCGGCGGCGAGTGCGGCGGGGCGGCCCGACCGGCAGCGGCGGCGGCATCGCCGCCGCCACTGCCACCGCCGGCGCCGTTCCTGTTCCAAGCCAGGTCCGATGCCGCGAGCAGCCGCGCCGCCTCGGCCGCCGACAGGTCCCGCCTGTGCGCGGCATGTGCAGCAGGGCAGGTGTGAGCACAGCTCAAGCACTTAGCCCCAGCCATACGACCACGCAAGCGACAATCCGGCACTCGTTCGTGCCACGAGCGCCGCCGCCCATCTCTCAAAACCGCCTGACCCGGACACGCGGTCCCCCGTACCCACCGCGCCACGACGTGGGTGGTGGTGCCGCACACGCTGTACTGCTCCGCGGCGCCGGCGCGCTTCACCTGTCGCACGCGGCGGCGGCGGCACAAAAATGGGGCTCAGCATCGTATGCCTGTTGGCACTTTTTGTGCATTCCAAACGCATGGGAGCACACTGCGTCCTGCTGCACACTGCGTCCCACGTCAGCTTCCTCGAGTGCTCCCTGACGCACGCGTGCATGGCTCTGCATTCCACACCGCCCCCCGACGCCCCGCGCGTGGCGGCGCGTGTCCCCAACCCGACACAGAGGGCCAATCAATCACCGGATGCGTCCCCAACCCGACATACGGTAGCGCCAAAAGCCCAAGAGGGCCCAAACCCCAAAGAAACCAGCGCCGCGCCCCCAGGCCCACCTTGGCCAGGATGTCGCGCACCGCCCCGCGCTCCCACAGCACAAGGCGGCATCCCGACAAGAAGCCCCGACCAGCGCCCGCCGCCGCGCGCCCTGTTACTGCTGTCGCTGCTGTTGAGTTTCCCGGTGGGGGTTTTGAGGCAGTCGCTGGCGCCGGATGCTCGGCCATGGCCCGTGCGGTACTGTCGCCCTCCTTGCCCACGGCGCCGCCATTACCGTCAGCGCCGTCGATGCCTCCTACTTCCGCTGCCACCACCGTGTTACTGCGGGTGGCAGCGTCACCGCTGTCCCTCGCCGGCGCCACGGCGGCTGCCCCCGGATGGGGCGGCTCAGGTGCTGGAGGCTGTCGCCGTGCCGACGGCGGCGGTGACGGCGGCGATGGGGCTGCTGCTGGTCCCGCTGGCGGCTCTGCCACGACCGCCGGTGACGGCCTAAGGAGCGGCTCCACTTCCGCCGATGGCTCGGCAGAACTGACTGCAGCACTGATCACAGATGCGGCGGGCGCCGCACCCTCTCCTGTTGGCCCTGTGGATGCGTCTGCACCTACGCTGCCCGCGCGCCCCCGCGGCTCGTCACCCTGCGCGTCTGTGTCAGAGGCTGCCGGCTGCGTAGCAGGCGCGGCGGCGGGCTCAGGCCGGTGAGGCAGCGCGGCGGCGGGCTGGGGCGGCAGGAGCGGGGCAGGCGGCGGTAGCAGCGGCGATGCCGGCGGCAGCAGGGGCTCGTGCTCGTCCTGGACTGCTGCGGTGTCCCGCGGCGGCGGTGGCGGCTGCAGCGGCGGCTGCGCTTCAGGGGCCACCAGGATGCTTTCCGCAGGATCGGGCGGCGGGGATGCAGCGGCTGCGGCGGCTGCTGCGGCGGCTGCAACAAACGCATGGGCCGCCTGCTGCGGTGGCGCCGCTGGCGGCGCCACGTCTACCGGCCCCGCAACCAGCGGTGCCGCGGCCGCCCCGGAAGCTGCTGCCTGGACAGGCACCTGCAGCTGCAGCTCCGACACAGCCATCCCTCCGCGGGATCCTGGCGGCACCGCATCCACCTCCTCCATACCAGACTGGACTGCGGTTGCTTCAACCGCCGCCGCCGCCACCGCAGCAGCAGCTTCCAGTGCTTGCAGATCCGCGGCTGCGCCCGAGACATCCAGCTCCGCCACAGCCGCCTGAGCTGCCGCTGCGCCCACTGCAGTCGCCGCTGCTGCGTCCGCCACCTTTGCCTCCGCCTCCACCTCCACCCCACCCACCTCTGCCTCCGCCTCCACCCCCACCCCTGTAGCCGCCACTGCCTCGCCATGCGCTGCAGGCGCGACAGGCGGAAGCTCAAGTTGCTCGGCCGCGACCGAGGCGCCTGCAGCCCCCGCTTCTTCCGCCGCCCCCAGCCGGCTCGCAACTCCAGACGCCGGCGCTGCCCCTTGAGTTGATGCCGCCGGCACCGGCGCCACCGGGCCCGGCGCGACGCCCGCCACTGCGCCCACACCCGGCTCCGCAGCTGCGGCAGCCTCCTCCCGCCGGCGCCGCGCCGCAGCCCCCACCCCAGAGGCCGCGCCCGCATCCACACGCTGCCGCGGCTCCCGCTCCATCACCCCATCCCCGAACGCCTCCGCAGCTGGCTCCTTGCCTGCTGCCTCTGTTGGCGCGGCAGCTGGCGGGGCCTGCTGCTGTGGCGCCGACGATGGAGCCGGTGACAATGGTTCGGGTGACGCTGGCGACTCTAGGCGCGGCCGCTTGTGGGGAGGCGGCTGCGCGGTGCCATAGTCGACAGCGGGGTGGGGTCCGGCGGCCGGCCCCAGCGCTGGTCGAGGAGACGCCGGCGCCCCACCAACTGCACCGCCACTGGGTGGCCGTGGCACCACCCTTGCCTGCGGTGCGGGCGCCCGTGCCCGCTCGGCCTGCGCTGCGGGCGGCCGAGCTGGCGGTGGCGTGGAAACGTCTGTTGCTGATGCGGGTGCTGCTGCTGCTGCTGCTGCTGCTGCTGCTGCTGCTGCTGCTGCTGCTGCTGCTGCTGCTGCGGGTGCTGGTGCGGGTGCTAGTCCTGCTGCTGGTGCGGGTGCGGGTGCCGGCTGCTGCAGCCTGAGCCGCTTGGCCAGAGGCGACGCCTCACCAGCGACGAGGGGCGCAGCGGCTTCAGCTCCCACGGCCGTCCCCGCTATGTGAAGATGGCCCCGACCGCCAAGAACGCCCAGTTCGACTGCTGGCGGCTGCGCTTGCGCTTGCGCTTGCGCTGGCGGCTGCGCTGGCACTGGCACTAGCTGCGCCATCGGTGATTGCTGTACGGGCAGCTGGATTGCGCGCGGCTGTGGCTGACCTGGCACATGCGCTCCCCCTTGCGGCCATAGCCCCGGGCTACATGGTTCTGCTGCTGCGGCAAGACCCTCCCGCGGCATGCCTGGTGCCATCAAGCCTGCAGCAGCAACCGTGCTGCGGCCGCCCCGAGCAACTCCGGCCGCAAGCCCGGTGCCTGCCGCCGCGCCACCAACGCCGCCGCCAGCGGAGACTGCGCTGCCACCGACTCTCTCCACCATGCGGGCCGGTCCTAGCACATGCGCAGGCGTTGGCGCGGGCGCAGCGCCTGGCGGTGCGGGGAATGGCGCTGCGGCGGCGGCCGACGCAACGCCAGCTGCAGCGCCGCCGACCGCCGCGGACGCCAGCGCCGGACCATGGGCTGTGTACACCAGGGCTCGGGGGCTCTGCTGCGCCCAGTCCGGCTCCCGGAGCTGCTGCTGCTGCTGCTGCTGGGCCGCGGCGTGGGCCGACGGCTGCGGAGTGGGCCTGCTGCCGCCGCTGCCGCCGCTGCCGCCGCTGCCGCCGCTGCCGCCGCTGCCGCCGCTGCCGCCGCTGCCGCCGCTGCCGCCCGCCCCACCGCGGGCCTCCAGTCGGAAGCCGGTGGCGAGGCGCGCGTCGCGGCGCTCCAGGTACACCGCATCCCCCGGGTACAGTTGGCAGCTGGCGCCCGCCGGCAGGAGCACCAGCTGGGGCCCGGCGGCGGCAGCAGCGGCAGGTAATGCGGCGGCCGGCGGACGCCGGTCGTGCGGCGCGTGCGGCGCCGGTGACGCGGCCGGCGAGCCTGGTGCGCCGCCGCCACCGCGCACCACGGCCGCGCCGCTGACGTGCAGCACGGTCAGCCCGACGTCCTCCTCGTCAACAAGCCGCTGCTGGCCCGCGGCGCCGTTGACGGGCTGGCGCGGCGAGTGGGCTTCGGGGAGGCTGACCCTGGGGTCTGCGCCCGGCTGCGAGACAGGGCCTGCATTGCACCGAGGCCCCGCGTTCCACAGCACGTGGCAGTGCGAGCGACTGACAGCCACAGAGGTGATGCCCGTCTCCTTTCCGCGGCCCAGCACGACGGGCACGCCTCGCGGCAAATTGATGCGGACGCCCGGTATGTCCACGCCCACCAGCTCCATATTTGATGTTGCTACCTACATTTGCAAATTGATTTACATGCACCGAAGGCACCAAACGCTTGCTTCGCGCGGGTAATGGCGTGTTCCACAGCGTTAATGTGTGTCAAGATGTGGCTCGTTTCAGAGCTAAAAATTTGTATAAGCAGGTTGCCCATCACAAGAACTGGTAGGGAAAACCAGGAGGGCGAAAACTGCGACCAATCGCGGCCATTCGCGCGGGATCGCTCCAGGCCGCTCACCCGAGCCGGATCCTGCGTTACATAGGTTGCACGCATAGTTCATACGTTTTAAATCGGATCCCCAGCTGAGCGGCGGGGCGAGTCTTGAGCGACAGGGTTTTCTTGCCACACGAGCGTGGGCAAGTCTGTGAGCCAGTGCAACTTATATAACTATCCTTGCATTTGGGTGATATAACGTAACAACTGAACAAGGCAGAGGACTCACAGACAAAGAAATATCATGCATCGGCAGGGCGTGCTTCCAGGCCGCTCGGGCTCGCGCAATGGCTCCAACTCCTCTGGCACCCGACAGTCACGCGGAGGCTGGTTGGGGTCGTCGGGGTCCGGCCTGTGGCCAGCGCAGACAGCGGCTGCCCACCCGGCCACGTCGTCGGTTCTACCCGGCGGAACGCTCACAACCGCCTGCGCGGCCCAGCACGCGCAGCAGCAGCCTCAGCAGTCTGGCGACAGCCCGGCGGCACAAGGTCCCGGCCCGCAGCACGCGGCGCATGCGGCGCGGCCCCCTTCCCACGCGCACATTGACCCGGAGCTGCGGCAGCTGCTGCAGCTGCTGCCGTCGCGGGTGCGCACGGTGCTGGAGGGCCGCCCCGACATCGAGCAGGTGCGGTGCTAGCGGAGAGAGATGAGGGGTCGAAACGCGGGGAGGAGGGTCGAGAAGAGGGCATGGGGGGTTCAAGAAGAGGGCATGGGCGGGGAATTTGGAGGGAAGGAGGGTGGGAGAGGGCAGCAAAGCAGGCCCCCATAGCTCTCGCGCTATGACGCGCCCAGGGTTTGGGACCCACACGTGCCGCCCGAACTGGCGGCGCCCCCTCGCACGCGCCCTTCTCCGCAGCTTGTGGAGGTGGTGATGGATCTGGGCCGGCCGCCCTCGGCCCGCTTCCCGCACGGCGACGTGGACCTGTGCCCGACGCCCATGACGGCGGACGACCTGGCCATGGCCGTGCGCCAGGTGGGGTGGCTGGCGGGAGCTGGGGGTTGGCTGGGGGGAGCTGGGGGTTGGCTGGGGGGAGCTGGGGGGAGCTGGTGGGGGCTGGTGGAGTTGTTGGGGGTTATACAATCCAAGCCATTTGGTGTGCGCTGGGCTGCACTGCAAACCGGTGACGGAGGGACGCGGGCGGGCGGGATGCATCAGCCCAGGCCGTGCAGGCGGTCTTTGGGGGCGCGAGGGCAGTCCGGAAGACGGGCGGACGGTCGGGTCGGCGAGCGCAGAGCGTACAGGCCAGGGCAACAGTGCGTAACATGGATGGAGGAGGCAGGCCTCCAACACGCGCACATCTGCCGCCGCCGCCGCCCGCCAGGTGGGCCACTTTGATGGCGACAACCGCGCCGGCATCGACTCCACGCTGCACCGTATCAGCGCCATCCGCAACCGGGCGGGCCGCGTGGTGGGCCTGACCTGCCGCGTGGGGCGCGCGGTGCCGGGCGCGGCGGCTCTGGTGCGGGACCTGATCCTGGAGGGGCGCAGCGTGCTGCTGCTGGGCCGGCCGGGTAGGTGGGCGGGAGGTGCGGTGGGGAGTTGGGTGGTAGAGAGGTTGGTGGGGAGGTTGGTGGGGAGAGGTGCGGCGTGTGGGTTTTGGGTGTGCACGGAACGGCACGCCTGGTGGCGCGCGATTGCAGTGCGGTGCGGTGCGGTGCGATGAGTGCAGCCGCGCAAGGGGTCCTGGATCGCAGGTTGGGCGCTCGCTTGGTCCACTGCCGCTGAAGCGCCCAACGCTCAAACACTGGGTCCGCCGTCACGCTCGGCGCTGTGCGGCAGGTGTGGGCAAGACCACGGCGCTGCGCGAGGTGTGCCGCATCGCCGCGGACGAGGCGGCGCGGCGGGTGGTTGTGGTGGACACCAGCAACGAGATCGGCGGCGACGGCGACGTGCCGCACCCCAGCATCGGCGGCGCGCGCCGCATGCAGGTGAGCGCGCGTTTGCATGCGTGTGTTGGGTGCGTGTGTTGGGTGCGTGTGTTGGGTGCGTATGGTGCAGCAGGCAGGCAGGGCTGCTGTTACGGCACTGGGCTTGGGCGGCGTGGGCGTGGGATTTGGGGCGCGGGCGTGGGCGCGGGCGCGGGCGCGTGGGCGTGCAGTGGCGGGTAGGAAAGAGATGGAATGGTTTTGGGCAGGGATTGGGATTCGGTATGCCCCGCTGTTGCTTGGCACAATTCAGCCCCTGTTGTTGGGCATCATGATGCGGCCGCCGCGCAGGTGTCGCGGCCCGAGGCGCAGCACGCGGTGATGGTGGAGGCGGTGGAGAACCACATGCCGCAGGTGCGGCGGCAGGGGGATGAGGAATACCAGCCCAAGCTAAACCAAACCTAACTGGGCAAGGTTTTCTGAAATGTGTGTCGTGTCGATGGGGGGGGGGGCAATTGCTCAGCATGCGGGCTGGGAGTGGGAGAGGCCAGGGGTTGAAAGACTGGCCGTGTGCATCGGGCGTCGGCGGAACGAGGCGAGCTCTGTTCACGGCACACGGACACGGCCGCGTAACACGTGCCTATCCTGTCCTGTCCTTACGATGCCACAATGGAAAGTGTGCAATCTGACCGCGCGTCATGGGCAGGTGGTGGTGATCGACGAGATCTCCACGCTGGCCGAGTGCGGCGCGGCGCGCACCATCGCGCAGCGCGGCGTGCAGCTGGTGGCCACGGCGCACGGGCGGCAGCTGGACAACGTGATAAAGAACCCCACGCTGGCGGACCTGGTGGGCGGGGGCGGCGGCGGCGGGGACTGGCTTGACGGAGAGGGGGGGTTGTTTGCTTCGGGGGTGGTTGCGGCACGGTTGTTGTGACGTGCGCTACCATCAACCCCCGCAACTAGCAACTCCCCGACACACAAACACGACGTCACGACCCCATACTCATACCGCGCGACCGACGCACCGCATTGCATGCACAGTCCGCGTGTTTCCTCTCTCGTGTTATCTAACACACCCCACACATATGCAACCAGGTGGGCGGCATCCAGAGCGTGACGCTGGGCGACGAGGAGGCCAAGCGGCGCGGCGTGCAGAAGTCGGTGCTGGAGCGCGCGGCGCCGCCCACCTTCGACGTGGCGGTGGAGATGGAGGAGCGCGGCCGCTGGCGCGTGCACCTGGACGTGGCGGCGGCGGTGGACACGCTGCTGGCGGGTGCGGGCGGCGGGCGGGCGGGGGCGGGGGCAGGGTAGTTCATTCCAGAACCCAAAGCAATTGGATGCTGTGGGAAGGGCTGTGGGAGGCTGTGTAAAGGGGCGGACGCGGGATGGGGCCCGTTGTGTGCCCCGGGCCATGGCCAACCGAGACACGGGGTGTGGGGCGGCGTTGGAAGGCGTGGGAAGGCATGGGGCGGTGAGGAGGCTCTGGGCCTGGCACCGAGTATGAGCTGGGTGTCAAGCGTCAGGATTTGGGGTGTGGCAATCAAGCCTGGCTGTGTTGCTGCTGCTGCGCAGGCGGCGAGGCGGCGGGCCAGGTGCGGCTCATGGACGACCGCGGCGCCGTCACCCGCGCCACCTACATGGGCACAGGTGAGGGCGTGCGTGCGTCCGTGCGTGGGTGCGTTCAGTGTGGCACGCAGTGAGACGGGGCGAAAAGGGATTCAGAAGCCGGGTTTGCGGGGTTGAAACTGGCGGGGACCTCAACCACGCGGCCACGGCCACGGCCCTGCTCCTGGGCAGACTACGGCGCACGGCGCCTTCCCAACTCTTCCGCCCATCGCTTACGTTTCGTGCCTGTGTGGTGTGCCGCTGTGTGCGCCGGCCCCCTTTCCCGCGCCGCGCCTGCCAGTGCGGCGCACCGACGCGCACGGCGCCGTCGTGACCAACGAATGGTGGTCGGACGAGTCCGGCCAGACCATGGAGCCGCTGCTGTGGCCCGCGCAGCAGCAGGACGCACCGCCTGCGGCCTCCAGCCGCCCCTCTGTACTCACAGCCGCTGGCAGCGGCAGCGGCAGCAGCGGCGGCGGCGCCGGCACCAGCTTTGCCACGCCCTCGGCCGCGGCGGCGCTCGGGGCGTCGCCCAGGGGCTCGGCCGGGGCCGAGCGCGCCAGCGGCAGCGGCTTTGCTCCCGCGCCGGTGGCTGTGCCGGGCGGTCGCGCGGCGGCGGCAGCAGCCGGCGGCAGCGCCGGCGCCTCCTCCTCCTCCTCGGCCTCGGCCTCCTCGTCCCAATCCACACCCTCATCGCTGCCCTTCCCCTGGCGGCTGCGGGCGCTGCTGGTTATGGACGACGAGGCGGCGTCGCGCGTGCGGGCCGTGCTGGGCCTGCTGCGGCGGGAGGCCTACGAGGCGGCGCTCGCGACCGGCTCGGCTGCTACTGCTACGGCTGCTACTGCCGCGCCGGCGGCGGGCTCAGGAGGAGGCGGCGGCGGCGGCGCGATGATGATCGAGGTGGTGACGGAGCTGGAGCAGGCGGATGTGGTGATCGGCACCAAGGGCAAGCTGCGCAACACGCCCAAGGTGACTACCAGGCTACCAGCCCAGTTGGGGGGGCGGGGGCAAGGCCCGGGCATGGCGGAGGGTTCAAACGTGAAAGCCACGTTCAGGGTTTAGACAGTTGTTGGCTGTGGGAGGGGTGGCCGGGCATGGCTTCTCGGGTACGGAAGGCGGGGGCAGGGGGCCCAGGGGCAGGGCAGGGCCAGGGCCAGGGCAGGCGCCAGGTAGGCTGCGCGGGAGGAATTGGGTTTGGGCCGCTATGGCGCAGGGTCATGGATTAACCCGCCTCAGTAGATTGCCACGGCCCAACCCTTTCCCTGATTCGTGACCCCTCATGACCCCTCATGACCCCTCATGACCCCTCATGACCCCTCATGACCTCGTCTCGCACTTCAACCCAACCCCAATCCCAACACACACAGATCAAGAACGCCGCCAAGAAGCGCGACGTGCCCATCTACGCCCTCACCGCCACCTCCACCTCCGCCCTGCTGCGCAACCTGTGCCCCCTGCTCGGCCTGGACCCGCTGGCTGTAGCAGAGGTGGTGCGCAGCAGCGCCGGCGGCGGCGCCGCCGCTGCTACTGCCGGCGCCGGCGCTGACGGCGACGGCGAGGGCTGGGGCGGCCTAGGGTCCGAGGGCGAGGAGGAGGAGGGGGAGCTGCTGGGTGGCGGCGGCGGCGGGACGTCGGCGGCGCCGGGCGGCGGGCAGCGGCGCACGCTGGACCTGAGCGCGGCAGATGACTACGCGGTGAGTGCTGTGGTTGTGTGTGTGTGTGAGGTTGAGAAATGTGCGGATGTGGGGGTGCGTGGGTGAGTGTGGTTGTGTTGGGTGTGATGTTTGAGCAGCGCATGCGCATGGCAGCGAACTTGCTTGCGTCGAGGCAGCCGCAACTCTATGCCTCTGGAGCCCACGTCCAATCTATCCAGCACACACTCGCACCCGCACAAACCCCAACACCCAACACCCACATGCACACATGCCACAGGAGCTGCTCGCCACCACCGTCCGCGAGCTGCGCTACGCGCCCCTGGACCGCTCGTACGCCCAGCACATCCTGGGCCGCTTTCTGGAGGAGATGGGCGCGGCAGTAGCAGGGTCACCCAGCGGCAGTAGCAGCCCAGCCGCGGCGGCTGCGGCGCCGCAGGCGGTGCGCGCGGGCAGCGTGGCGGCGGTGGCGTGGGCGTGCAGCTTCGCCAAGCACAGGAAGAAGTTCGTGGAGGCGAGCCGGCCGCAGCTGGACGCGCTGGCGGGCGCGTGCGGGCAGCGCTGGTGGGTAGGCGGCTGCGCGACCAGCGGGCCCGGCTGATAGTGGGGTGCGCTGTGGCAAGCGGCTGTCTAGGGCGCTCTTCGATTGGTTGGCTGGTCGACGGCAGTGTGCTAAGGATGCGGCGCTGCTGACACGACCAAGCGGGAACTTTAACCTTCTTTCCGAAACACCGCGCGCGCACACACTTCTATTGTTTATATGTCACTATGTGTGCGTTTCCTTGCGCTCTCTGACACACTGACACAGGCCCGAGATGACGCCCGGCGAGCTGCTGCGCGCCGCCACCGGCTTCGCGGGTCTGCGCCTGCCGCCGCCCAGCGCCGCCTGGCTGCAGGGCCTGAGCGCCGCCGCCGCGCCCGCCCTCAGCGCCGCGGAGCAGCTGCAGGGGGCGCAGGAGGCCGGCCAGGGGGCGGTGGGCGGCGGCGCGGCGGGGCTGAGCGCTGATGAGGCGGCACGGCTGCGGCTGGCGCTGGCTGAGCTGGAGCTGCTGCTAGGGAATGGTGCGGACGACCCGCAGCTGCAGCAGAAGCAGCAGGTGGCGCATCCGCCGCTGGTGGAGGCGAAAGCGTGAGCGAGCGGCATGTTCGGCGGCGCTTTCGGCACGTGAGCGAGAGGCGGCGGGGCGCAGGGGGAGAGAGGGCTCGTGAGCGCGCGGGTGAGAGCGGCGGCGTGAGCGAGTGCCGACGAGGCAGGGAGTGAGCGAGCGCGGTGGGGCGGTGGGGCGGTGGGGCGGTGCATGGCAAGGACGGAGGAGACGCCTGACGAGAGGGGCGAGCGAAGCGACTCGAGCGCAATGCGGGTGATCGCGTGAGTGCCGTAACGCACGGCGTGCGGTGCGCTTGGAGTGCGGCGCTCTGCGCAGTGCAGGCCGGCCGGCACCGCCGGCTTGCATGGGCTGTCGCAGTGCGCCTTGAGCCGCCGTGTCGTCAAGCGCTGGCACAGGCCCGGCGCGCCAGGCCGCTATGACATAAGTGCGGCTCCGACTGTCCGGGGAGCAGACGTGAAGAGACTGTGCGATTGGCATACATGGACGCGCAGCAGGGGTTGGATCCCGCACGCTACTGCGCGCTGGCTAATGGCGTAATGCGGGCTGTATATTCGTCCGGTTAGGTCCGCCTAGCCGTGCGCCTAGCCGCGGGCGAATGGAATGGCGCCGGCGGAGGCAGACGGCACCGCAGCGGCTCACCCCCACCGCCCCACGGTTCTGGCCCAGTGCGTCCGGCGTGGTGAAGTGGCTGTTACGCCGCCTGAAGGCGACTTCGGCCGCCTGCATGGTATGCTCGCGCCGCTCCAGCCCAGAGCTGACGGCGTTGCGGCCGCAACCGTGGGCCCTCGCAGACGCCGCCGCAAGGCACAGCCATGGCTGCACGGTGCGTCCGCGTACGCCTGCGTCCGCGTACGCCTGCGTACGCCTGCGTCCGCGTACGCCTGCGTACGCCTGCGTCCGCGTACGCCTGCGTCCGCGTACCCCTGCTGATGGCGCGGCGGCGTGACCATTGAAACGCTGGCGCTGGCGACGGCACCGGTGGTGCTGGTGCTGGTGCAACGGCACCACCAACAGGAACATAGGCCACCACGCAGCCCTCGTTCGCCGCCCCCACCACCCACGTCTCAGCTTCCAGCTCGAGCCCATCACCTGGTCCCGGGCCGCCGCGCCCCTGCAGCTGCTGCCGCTGCCGCTGCCCCTGCTGCTGTTGCTGCCGCTGCGCTTGCCGGCGGTGCAGATGCGCAGGCGCTGCTGGCTCCTCCGACGCATCGTGCCGCAGCCCCTGCAGCTGGAGCCACGACAGGACCGCCCTCTTCAGGTGGGGGTCCGCGCGCCCCACGATGATGCGCAGACGCGTGGCTGCGGCGGGGGCTGCGACAGCCGCCGTGCCTGCAGGAGCAGCGGCCGGGTCAGCGGCTGGGACGGCGGGGGCCGCCGCGGGGGCCGCCTGCGACTGCATCAGGCGGTCGGCGAGTTGCTGCAGCGCAGTCGCGGCGCCCTGCCCTCGCACGTCCAGCAGGTCCGGCCGCTCGAGGTGTCTGCTGTTGTGCTGCCTGGACTCGGCATCACCGGCAGAGGCTTGAAGCAGCGCGCGCTCGCGCTCCTCAAGCCCGGCATTGCTCGCCTCGGCTGGCGCCCGGGGCAGCAGCCGTGCCGTCTGGGGTTGGTCTGCGCGATTGCCTGGCATGTCTTTTATTCGTGCATGAACGAGGCCCGGTGCTTAGCACTGCATCAAGCGAAAGGCTCGGGATTGCCCTGTGACCCGTGACGGGGGCCCTCGCCCCATCCCAAATTCCCATTGCCGCCTGCGCCCCCGCGGCCGCACTCTACCGTCGAGTTCCCTCCGGATCCCACCCCTCTTCGTGCTATGGGTCATGAGTTCTGGAGCTTCTGGGAGGGGTGGCGGTCTGGGTGCCTTCATTAGCACAGCTGTGGCGCGGGGGCCGTGGTCCGGGCTCACGTTCCTGGGCACTACTTGGGAAGGCCCCGCCTGGGCCAACCTCCGTACGCGGGGCTTGACGTGTAGAGGCAAAGTTGGCGGAATCCCAGCCATCCGAGAGGCAGCGCGTGCATGTGCGCTTGGCTATCAGGTCCACGCCGACTGTAGCTGGGTTCGCCCGGTCAGCGCATGCCATCGTCAAGTTTGGCCGCATGACTCCCGGCATACGAGCAGCCTGCTTTGTACTGCCGCGTCCATACAACTTGCATGCGAGTTGATATCGAGTGGATTTGCGAGGCGGCGCCGTGCGCCTGCAGAGGTCCGGGGGGCCGGCAGCTGGAGGGCCGGAGGCGAGTCCGCGTCGAGGGGTTGGGGGTGTCACGCCGAGGGCGTGCATTCGGGCAGCGACGTCCCGAAACTTCAGCATTCATACGCATCGACATTGCTGGCCCAGCGTTCACATAGACATTCCGCACGCTCCCGTCCGCGCCAAAGGGTGTTGCTCGCGGAGAACATTTTTGAGTCCTATTCGCCTCTGCTGCCAAGTCGCTATTTTCATATCAGGACATGGCTTTCTTACATGAAGCGAGTCTTACGATACTCTAGGCTCCACTCGCCTTTCTTTGCTCGGGACTGAGCTGGCGATCCCGCCTTTGGCGAGAGCTCGGAGCGCGCGAGCATGGCGCAGTTCAGTCAACAGGCACAGTCCACATGGAGCGTCGGGAGCGCTGTCGGCAGCAACGGGAGCGTGGGCTCGGTGCCGGTCCAGCCCGCCTACTCAGCACCGGCGCCGGTCCAGGTTCCGCCCCCACCGCCAAAGGACAGCCTCTTGAGGCACGTCGGCGCAGATCCCTTCCTAAACAGCGCGGGCCCAGTGTCCGCGGACGAAATACGTAAGTCGACTTGTTGGTTTGGGGGCAAGAGCAGCGAGCCGGCCGGGAATCAAGGGCAGGAGGTTGCCATGCGCGGGGGTGGTGGTGGTGGTGGTCGCGGGCCACTGTGGGCTCACAGCAGGGACCACTGTGGGCGCCGACTAAGCATCTCCATGCAGCTCCGCGCATCCCCTGCTGGTCACACACAAACGAACATAGCGCAAAGAACTCCACCAACTCCTAATCTCCACGCCGCACACAGACTGGGCGTACGTGTGCGCACTGCAAGGCATCATCACGCCCAGCATCCCGCCCGACTGGCTCACGCGCACGGTGGACCCGGTGGCGGTGGAGAGCGCGGGCGTGTCCGCATCGCCCACGCCCGGCGCGGGGGCCAGCGGCTCGGGCGCCCCGGGGACGACGCCGGGCGGCGTCGCGGGCGCCAGCCCCACCGCCGAGGGCATGCGGCACCCCGACCCCAACACCTCGCTTGAGGAGCTGCGCTGGCAAGACTACGTCACGCTGGCCGCCAGCGGCGTGACCAACGTGCTGGCCGCCGCCACTGCCAACGCCGCGGCTACCGCGGCGGCGCAGCCGGCCCAGCAGCAGCCGCAGCAACCCCAGCAGCCGCAGCAGGCAGCGCCGGCGTTCGGGTTGCCGGGCGCGGCGGCGCCGTCAACGCCCGTGTTCCCCACGCCCGTGCGGACGCTCTTCCCGCCCACGCCCTCGACGCCCGCCTTTGGGGCGCCGGGGCTGTTCGGCGGCGGCCTGGGCGCGGCCGCGGGCGGCGAGGACTGCATGGACTGCGGCGAGGTGCCGCCGGACGACCCCGCGGCCTTCCGCTGCATGTACGCGGGCGCGGAGGCCAGCATGGCCAGCCCGGAGGAGATGCGCGTGGTGCAGGCGCGTGGGGGCCGGGTGGAGGGGCCGCGTGTGTGTGTGTGTGTGTGAACTCCCAATCTAGACCAAGCTAAACTAGACGAGGGGGTGGGCGGGGCCAGGGGCGGGGCCGGAGGAGGGGCGGGAGTCTGGAGCGCGTGGGGCTGTGAGGGTCTGGCTGGGACAAAGGCTGCACAGATGGTTGGAAAGCGGGCACAGAAGACCCGCAGATAATGTCTTGACCGAATGGGGTCGAGGACGCACTGTCAGCGCGGATGCGTTTGGGGCGCTTGGCGCGGACTCAAAGGACAGCCACGTATCGATCAGGGCGCCCCATGTGTGCCTGGTAGGAAACGCCGCCGGCGCTTCCTGATTGCTGCCCGCTCGCCTGCTTGCCTGCCTGCCCGGCCATGCAACACGCAGATCGAGTCCTACAAGCTGGGGCGGCAAATCATGCCGTACTGGCTGGTGCCGCCTTCTTGAGGTGGAGCGAGCACACGGCTGTGGGGCGCGACCCCTGCGGCGGCGGCGCAGAGGAGGCGGCAAGGGGGTGGGCTGCAAGCGCAGCAGGACGGGGGGCCGGAGCCGAGTGAGGCAAGGCGGTCTTGCGGCGGCGGCAGCGGCAGTGCCGTGGCCCCAGCCTGTTCCCAAACTCCTGGATGGAGATGCATGGGCGCCGTCGGAGTTAGGGAACAGGGTGGGTGTCTGGAGGGCCGGGGGCAGGACACGGGTGGTGGTGCGGTGCTGTGGCCGCCAGCCCAAGGAGATAAGTACGTCGACCAGGAGCGGCGCGGTGCTGCATGCTGCCTAGGCAGCAGGGCTTGGGCGGGGGGGGGGCGGGAGGAGCGCGGTATGGTATGGGACTGGGTCGCCGGGCGGTGCTGGTACTGACTGCTGCAGCCTGCTGTAGCCTTGCGCGCCATAGCGCGGGGCAGGCTGTCGGCGGGGCGGCATCGCGCCGCGCAGCACTGACGGGGCGCGGCCACAGTCCTGCCGCCCTGGTGGCATTCATTGCGGTGGCCTGTTGAGTGATGGGGGGGCACACGAGAGCTGGTTGTATGCTGCTGCGGTGTGAGGCGGCGGCGATGGCGGCGGCGGTGGTGTCAGGTTGAGCGCAGCTGTGTGATGAGGGGAGCGCAGGGGCTCCTGGTGTGCTCCTGTGCACAACAGGCAGACAGACAGACAGACAGCATTGCAAGTCGGCAGGCGGATGCCAAGAATGCATGTGGCTGTACATTCGTGTGTGCTTCAATAACATGCGTTGCCTTGAGCTTGGAGCGTGTTTCACTAGTCCCGGGATGTTGGTTGCGTAGGTATTCTTCTGCCTTGTGGCAGAGCCTTGCTGGGGTCGGATGATGGGAAGTGTCGCAGACATGCAGGCGCTGCATTGTATGTATTGCTGAGCGAACGCCCGTCTGTTTGGTGCCACCAGGTGGCCGCCAAAGCGGATGGCGTGCGACACACAACACCTTGCAAGCATGGAGTGGTGTGTACAGAGAGGTGCTGCGCGCTGCGTGGAGCCGTGGACTGCGGATGCAGATGTTGGTCGCGGTTCGCTAGACGCGGCGATTGGTGCGAGGAGCTTTGCAACGATGTTATCGTGCTGTGTGGTGCACAGGCGCGCCAGGAATCCGTGTCCCCAGGTGTCCCCTACCAGGGCCCGTTCAGCAGCGCACCCGCACACCCGTACCGCGCATTAGCAGTCAGCCCCGCGCAAATAATGTTACCGTGCAGCCTGGTGCAGCCGCCGTACCAGCGTGCAGCCGCCTGCGCATCCGACATGCGTGGGGTGCTCAAAACTCATCGCTCCCGTCAGTCGTCTGGCGAGAGCCGCCACCGGCAGCAGCGCGGACGCCCGACCCTACTTGACTTCTGTTCGGAGTGCCTCTACTCTGTGCTCGACTGCTTAACTGCTTATCAGGAGCCCGTGCCGTTAAGCCACACGTTGCTGTACATGTCCGCCGCTCACGCAGCCTCCCCGTGCTCGCCTTTCCGGCGCTTCTTCGACCCACCTCTCCCCGCCTCCTCCCCTGCCGCGCCTGCGGCCGCATGTTCCCGCTTAGCCGCCTTGGCCGCCGCCGCGGCCCGGAGCCCCGCCCGCAACACCGCCACCTGCTCCGGCGTCCCGTTCACTGGTACAGTGCTCGTGTACGCCAGCCCACACACCGGGCACGTCTCGTCCGCTGCCGCCGCCCTTTTCCCCCCGCCTGCCTCTCCGCCGCCACCACCGGCCGGCCCTCTCAGGTTTTTAATCGCCCGATCCGACAGCACGTGCCCGCACGGCCGCAGCGCGGAGCACGGATACCGCTCGCATGGCACCAGCGTCACCGGGCACACCCAGCCCGAGCCAGCCCCGCCTCCGCCCCTGCCTCCGGCGCCCGCCGCTTCCGAGCCGCCCCCTCGCGCCTTGCCGCTGCCGCTGGCTCCGCGGCCGGGCTCGGGTGTTAGCGTGACGTCAAACACGTCCCGCAGTGAGGTGATGTGGTCCAGGCCGCCGGCCGCCACACGCAGCTGGTTGGCATACTGCAGCAGCGCCTCCGGCTCCGTCACCTAGGGTTTCAGGGCGGGCCAGCGTGTGAATGTGTCAGCCCGAACTGGAGGAGAGGCGCCAGCGCCTGCAAACACGAATCATCCCCTGCTCGCGCGCCGCTCTCCCCAGCGCCCCCAGCCCCCCAACCCCCACACGTGGGCCTAACTGCAGCGCCTCCAGCCCCCCATACGTCGCTCGCTCGGTCGCCTCGCCTGGCCCCACCTTGTCCTTGGCGCACAGGATGAACTGGATGACCGCCTCCTTGTTGTACAGCCGGCCCAGACCGTCGGCCACCAGCGGCGGCTGCAGCGGCTGCGAGCTGAGCGCGCAGTTGCTCCAGGCGGTTTGCCTGGCGCGCGGTGTGCACGTGCGCATGCGGTAGGCATGGGTGAGTTGCGAGTCGCGTCGGGGCTTGGAGGGTGTGGCCGGATGAGGCGGCGTGCATGAGGCGGGGGCCCGGGTGCTCACAGCCCTTGGGCATGGCGTGAGATCCCCCAGCTCGTCACATATACATCAGCGGCGGGAGCTGCACCGCCCAGCCGCCGCCTTCCTCACCTGGCAACGCTGGCCTCCACTGCGCCCGGGTCCGAGACCTTGCCGGCCGCGTTGCCCCCGCGGGAAGAGCGGGAGGTGTCGTGCTGGGCCACCCGTGAGGACTGCCTGCGCAACACGTCGCTCCGCGTGGCGATGGTGCCCCCATCGAGGCCCATGACGGGATTTACGTCGCTAGGTGCAGTCAAGCGAGCACTTTGATTGAGCTGGGGCTCAGATTCCGACAAATGCAAAGCGGATTTTGACCAGCGTAGCGTGTCAGGCGACGCTCTATTATGCGTTAGGCGACGATACTGACTATAGTGTTATATGTCCTCAAAGGGCTTCAGAACCTGCTGAGCAGATATGCAAGGAGCCCCATCAAGCTCAGGCGGCAGTTCATCGCTTGATTAATTGTATGAGGGAATCAAATGCACATGTACGGGTGAGCACAGGCTGGAACACGCCACTTCCGGCGAGTTCAGAGGCAGGGGCTGACAGGGGTCTGCAGGGGTGCGTGCCACGGGAGAGCCAGGGGCTGTGTGCCAGGGGCTGTGTGCCAGGTGCTGACACGCCCCAACCTGCCCCGACGCGTGGCCGACTCCCGAAACCCGGGCCAGGCCTCTGTTCCCCACCACCGCGTCAGTGACACACGTAACTGCATGCGTCCAACACGCTGGGGGTAGAACTTCCGTGGCCGGCGGTGACAGCGGTACGGCGGCGGCGCCGTGTCAAAGAGCGCATCGCTCCTTGGCCCCGCGAGTGTTGACGCTCCCGCTAACCGCCTCGCTGAGGACGCCGTAATAATATTGTGAAAGCTGTATCGCACATATCCACCACGCACACTACGAAAGCGCTGAATTCACCGCGAACACTAGTGGAGCCGCAATTAGCGTCGCCCGCTGCATCGACATCGGCTTTTCGAATTCCGGGCGCTCGCCCGCAGAATGCAGACCATTCCACTAGCTCGTCACCTCACGCAGCCAGCCGCAAGACACTTGTACAGGACCAACTCACTTCTGGAAGCGCTCGTTGCAAGCTCTCGAGTTCAAAATAGACAGCTTCAACTTGTAGCCCAAGCATCACGGACTTTTGACAGCAGCTCCAGGAGCTCGCCGAGTTGCAGCCGCGTGACGCAGCTGTCTGTCGCGCCAGCGCGGGAATTGCTTCCGCGCGTGGGGAAAGCTCCCGCTCGGCACGTTGCTTCTGCGACCGCGACAACACCTTTTAGCAGCACACCTGCTTCCGCGTCGTTTGAGGAGCTGCAGGCGGAGGGCACCACTTCCACATCCGGGACCAGCCACAGTCCCAAAATGGACACCTCGCGCAAGGGCTTCCAGCTGGTCATCGCGGCCACGCCCAGCCTGGGCATCGGCAAGAATGGCAAGCTGCCCGCCTGGCAGCTGCCGGGCGACATGGCCTACTTCAAGGAGCTGACCAGCCGCACGCGCGACGCCGCCCGCACCAACGCGGTAATCATGGGCCGCAAGACCTGGGAGTCCATCCCCGAGAAGTTCCGCCCGCTCAAGGGCCGCCTCAACATCGTGCTCTCGCGCTCCTTCGCCGACGACGCCGACCTGTCCGCGGACCAGAACAGCAGCGCAGCTGCCAACACCCCCGCCGCGCCCGACGCTGCCTCTGCCAAGCCCGCGGCTGACGCCCTCGCGGCCGCGCAGAAGCACGGGTCCGGCCTGGGCTCGGGCGTGCTGGGCGTGGGCAGCCTGGAGAGCGCGCTGTCGCTACTGGAGCACAAGGAGCTCAAGGGGGGCGTGGAGGGCGTGTTCATCATCGGCGGGGGGCAGGTGTACGCGGAGGCGCTGGCCCACCCCAACTGCACCGCCGTGCACCTCACGCAGGTGGGCATGGGGCGCGTGCGGCGCGTGCAAGGCTGGGAGGGAGGCAGCGAGGAATGGGGGCTGGGGTGGGGGAAAGCGGGGAACGAGGGTAAGGGTGCAGGCCGTGCCCTGGCTGCACGCAAAGCTCCCACCTCCCGTCCCTCACCCTTCTCCGCGCGGGCCTGCCGCCGCCTGCTCACCCCGCCGCGGTCTGCTGACCCTGCCGCAGGTTGAGAAGGAGTACGAGTGTGACACCTTCCTGCCGGCCCTGGACCCGGCCGTGTGGGGCCTGTGGTCCTCCAGCGACCCCGTCACCGAGAACGGCACCCGGTGAGTGTGTGTGTCGTGTGAATGCCAGCCCAGGCTAGACGGGGGTTGGAAGGGTGTGTGCAGCTGTAGACGAACAGGGAGCGAGAGTGGCCGGGCTGGGCTTGGTGGGCGTGCGACACTGGCTGGGCGCAGCCATGCGGTGAAGCCGCCTGCTGAGTGGACCAGTGGGAATGAGTGTGCGGCACGTTCTCACTTCGGCTCTCGGGGCTGCAGGTACTCGTTCGTGTGCTACACGCGGCGGGACACGGAACACGCGCTGGAGCTGCCGCCCTGCATGGCCTCGCGCCACGATGAGCAGCAGGTGGGCGGGCGGGCGGGCGGGCATGGCGCACGTGGTGGCGGTGGTGACGGCGCTGGCGTGGCAGCGGCAGCACAAGGGAGTGCAACCGGTGCAGACGTGGAAGGCCATGCGCCTCCACATCCCCCTCGTCCGCACTCTACTGTGTTTCGGGGTTGCAATGGTCGACTGTGGGGTTGGAATGCACTACTCCCATCCTCACCCCCTCACCCCGGCACACTAAAACCACCGCAGTACCTCGAGCTGGTCCGCGAGCTCATCACCAGCGGCGTGTTCCGACCTGACCGCACCGGCACCGGCACCTACAGCCGCTTCGGCCGCACCAGCCGCTACAACCTGCGCCACACCTTCCCGCTGCTCACCTCCAAGCGCGTGTTCTGGAAGGGTGAGGGCGCCGCGCTGAGACCGCGGGGCTGCCACCTGCTTTCGCCGGGACTACGGGAGGGGGCTCGGGCCCATAGATACCAGACCCCATGCGGCGGGCTGTGCCACCACTCGCAGCCGCGCGCGCAGTTGCGCTACGCTGCGCCCTGCCTGTGCGCCGCCGCCTGGGCCATACCATAGTGTGGCCTGGCAACAAGCACCTGGGGGTGGGCTCTGAATGGTTCGAACCCGCATGCAACCAAATTACCAAACCTAACGCAACCCCTGTGTGTGTCTATGTGTGTGCGGGACGCGCAGGTGTGGCCGAGGAGCTGCTGTGGTTCATCAGCGGCTCCACCAACGCCAACGAGCTTCGCGACAAGAACATCCACATCTGGGACGGCAACAGCAGCCGCGAGTTCCTGGACGCGCGCGGCCTGGGCCACAGGTGTGTGTGTGTGCGGGCGGGGCGCGGCCCTGCTGTTGTGCTGCGAGGGCAGCGCGGGCGAGCGGTGTGCTGTGTTGATGAGCAATTCAAGACAAGTGTGCTGTGTGCGGCGGGCTCGAGCGGCGGTGAGCACCCGTACGGTCCTCGAAACAGTTCATCCACCCACCCCGCCACGTTCCACCATCCGCCGCCTGCCACCAACTTCCCCTCCCCTGCCCCGCCCACACCCACACCCACGCCCACACATCCAATCCCGCACGCACGCGCCAGGGAGGTGG
The DNA here is from genome assembly GCA_016834605.1 of Chlamydomonas incerta. Classification (NCBI taxonomy): domain Eukaryota; kingdom Viridiplantae; phylum Chlorophyta; class Chlorophyceae; order Chlamydomonadales; family Chlamydomonadaceae; genus Chlamydomonas; species Chlamydomonas incerta. The sequence continues at coordinate 1,020,696 of JAEHOC010000010.1, forward strand.
GCGACCTGGGCCCGGTGTACGGCTTCCAGTGGCGCCACTTCGGGGCCGAGTACAAGGACATGCACACCGACTACACCGGTGCGTGGGCGGGCGGATGCGGCGGACGGGGGAGGGTGCGTGCGTGCGTGCGGGGTGGTGGTGGTGGTGAGGGTAGGCTTGGCGCGGTCGGGCGCGGCGGCGTGCGCTCAGCTCACGAAGGGACTGAAGGGCCGTCCTCCGCCCCTGGGCCGGCACGGGTCACGTGTCCCCCGTGTCGCGCGCACAGGCAAGGGCACGGACCAGCTGCGCTACATCATCGACACGCTGAAGAAGGACCCCAACGACCGCCGCATGGTCATGAGCGCCTGGAACCCGGCGGCGCTGGCGGAGATGGCGCTGCCGCCCTGCCACATGTTCTGCCAGGTGGAGTGGGCGCGCAGCGGGGCGGGGCGGGGCGGAGGAGGCATGCACGGACCGGACCGGCGTCGAGCTGCTGTTCACAGTGGGCCTGGGGTTGGGGGCCGCACGCCGGCAGTGCGAGGCCTGGCTCCCGCGTTGCGCGAGAGGCTGCCATGCCGCCCCAACGCCGAGCTCACAACACGCTTCCTGCCATCCCCCCAACCTCCCGACGGCCCGTTTCCCCCTGTTTACCCTGCCACATTTGTCTTACCATCCTTGCACCCCCCGCCCACCCCACCCACCCCTCCACCCCCACCCCCGCAGTTCTATGTGGCCGACGGCGAGCTGAGCTGCCTGATGTACCAGCGCAGCTGCGACGTGGGCCTGGGCGTGCCCTTCAACATCGCCTCCTACGCGCTGCTCACACGCCTGGTGGCGCAGGTGCGCGCGCGGGTCGCAGGGTGCCGGGGGTCAGGGGATAGGGGGCAGGGGAGATGTTAGGGGGCAGGTAGCGGGCAGGGGATAGGGGCGGCTGGAGGGGCTGGGAGGGGCGTGGGCCAGAGCAGCGGTGGCAGCGGGGGCGTTGCAGGCGCAGATGCCGGCTGGAAGCAATGGGGGCAGAGGCACAGCCACCGGGCGGACCTGGCATGCAGCACCCACTGTTCAACAAGAGCGCACGGCTAACATACAATACACTAGCACACAAAACTCACATGCACCCTCCCGCTGCACGCGCAGGTGACGGGGCTGCGGGCGGGCGAGCTGGTGCACGTGATGGGCGACACGCACGTGTACGCCAACCACGTGGAGCCGCTGAAGGAGCAGCTCAAGAACACGCCGCGCCACTTCCCGGTGAGCGCCCTCCGCAGGGGAAACGAAAAGGGAGGAGGAGAAGGGGGAGGAGGCGGGGGGCAGGGGCGGCGCTGTCCTTGGCTGCTGGGAGCGGCGCTGGCTCGCAGGTCCGGGGTTTCGTAGTTGGGGGCAAGGCGCGCGGGCTGCGCTGGGCTTGACGGCCAGGCCGGGCCGGGCTGGCCGGGCTGGGGCAAGCCGGGTCGTGCGCCCTGTGCCGAGGCGTGCGGGTTGGTACCGGCCTTCGCGCTGCTACATCGGTGCCCCCGTGCGGTGCGGTCCCCGGTGCAGACGCTGCGCATCAACCCGGACAAGAAGGACATCGACTCGTTTGTGTTCGAGGACTTTGAGCTGGTCGACTACAACCCGCACAAGACCATCAAGATGCAGATGGCGGTGTAAAGGGCGCGCGGGGCCTGCCTGCGGTGTGCGTGGGCCACAGCGTGCTTTGTGTGTATGTGTGTGCGGTGATGAGGGGGGGGGGGGCGGGAACATGTCATGCAATGCAGGAGGTGGCGGCCGCTTAGCCGCGTGCGGCGGCGGTGCAGGGTGCGGGGCGCTGTGGACCAGGGCGCGCCTAGTGTGGTGTTGCCGGTGCCGGTGCCACACGATCGGCAGAGTAGGACCGCGCGGTGGCTGCAATTCATGTGCGTGCCAGGCCATCGCCTGGCTGCACTTTTGGCAATAACGAGATAACGGTATGTGCGGCGCTGGTGTGCTCAATTGTATTGTGTTGATGCCACTCAGGGGTTCCCCTGATGCCACTAACTGCACGGCATGCCGCGGGGCATGCCGCGGGGCATGCCGCGGGGCATCAGCTAACAAACTGGATGGCACCAATCCGGTGGTCACGCAACCACAGCACGCACTATTGAACGCCGTGGGGCGTAAGCTTGAGGTGCCGCTTTCGTAAGCTTGTGGTGTATTATGTGCCAGGGGTTGGTACGTCGGGTGCTCTTCATGGGGAGCATTGTAACGCCGGGCTTGGGTCACTGCCACAATCTCCTCACTTCATGCACCTGCAAGGTGGGGCCGTCATGGGCTGCCTTGGGCATCAACTTCGCTTGCCTGTTCAGCAGGGGCCAGCGTCCCACCCGTCCCCTGCATGTGCACAGTCTGCAGCGTCATGCAGGGGGGCGCTGGCCAGCCGCCCAAGCGTGCCCGCATGCGAACCTGGTGAGCACGGTGCGCGGCGCGTCTGCAGCGCGACCATTCGTGTGAACTGTGTGAAGGTCAACCGCGGCTTTCGGCAGTTCCACCAACTTCCCACTCCTGCGGCAGGAGTCCTGCCCACTCTGATTGCTTTGTGCTCGTTATCCAGCAAGGGCGTGTGTGTGTACGTTGCAGGCCACCGACTCTTCCGTCGAACTTGAAGGCACGGGCAGTGGGGACCTTTTGGGGGCTATGGCAGGGAGCACTTACCAACAGCCCACACGCCGCGTGAGGCCCTGGGCCCAGGCCCACGCCGCGTGGCACACCACAGCCTCGTAGTCAGCTATGTGCGCCTGGCGGCTGACACAATGACACATGCTTGGGCACTCTCTTCCTGCGACTCGTTTGCCGCGAGAGGTTCGCAGGTGACTCCTCGGGGCACTGCAGGCCTGCCGCACAACCATCTGAGCCTGTTTGTGTCGGTGTTGTTAACCCCTAATTGGCCTAATGATCATGTCGCAATCCGATAAACCAGTAGCCCCGCACATCGGGGAGCAGCGTGAGGTCGAGTGATCGATCCGCGCTGAGGTCCTATGGCTTAATGGATAAAGCGCCGGTCTACGGATCTGGCAGAGGATACTCCTCCCTCTGATAGTTGATAACCGGAGATTCCAGGTTCGATCCCTGGTAGGATCGTTTTGGCCCCCTGGGAGCCTCCTTTTGGTCAATGGTCAATGGTCAGCCTGGCCCCTCCCTGCAGGCGGGACAGGCTCCTGGGAAGGGAGCGGGCCTGCAAGGCTGGGGGAGGGGCGGGGGATGCGGGGGGAGCGGGGGATGCAGGGAAGAGGGGTGCGGGCTAGGTGGTGGTGGTGGTGGGGGGCAGTCAATTGCAGCCAGATGTACCAGCCCAACCGCTCTGAAGGCCTTGCAGGCCCTGCATCCCCCGCTCCCCCCGCATCCCCCGCCCCTCCCCCAGCCTTGCAGGCCCGCTCCCTTCCCAGGAGCCTGTCCCGCCTGCAGGGAGGGGCCAGGCTGACCATTGACCATTGACCAAAAGGAGGCTCCCAGGGGGCCAAAACGATCCTACCAGGGATCGAACCTGGAATCTCCGGTTATCAACTATCAGAGGGAGGAGTATCCTCTGCCAGATCCGTAGACCGGCGCTTTATCCATTAAGCCATAGGACCTCAGCGCGATTCGATCACTCGACCTCACGCTGCTCCCCGATGTGCGGGGCTACTGGTTTATCGGATTGCGATATGATCATTAGGCCAATTAGGGGTTAACAACACCGACACAAACAGGCTCAGATGGTTGTGCGGCAGGCCTGCAGTGCCCCGAGGAGTCACCTGCTGTGGGCGGTGGCACGCCCTCGGCACGAAACCCTGGGTGGCCCTCGGGCCACGGGCCTTGCATGGGCCCCGATCTGTGTCGTACGATCTCGCGGTGTAAATACATCTTGCGCTCTGTGCTCCGGCCAGTAGTCAGTACGCCTCTTGACTTCCCCAGTTCGAGACTGGGCAGAGCCTTCTTTACTCTCTCTCTCCACCTTCTATGCTGCTGGGCCTACTTGGCTCACTCTTCGCCTCCTTCAAGCGCCAGCCCTCCCAAACTTCCGCCAGCAAGGTATGTGCCGTCTGGGCTACGGATAGCACCCCTGCTACATTGGTATCGAGGTTTTGGGCTAGATCCTGCGGGGGGCCCTTGCCTTGATTTGTGATGGCGAAGGATCGCGTGCGTGTGCGGCTCGCGCCGCGTTTGGTGTCACGCCTTCTGCGCTTGCGCGTTGCGTCGATAAGAGAGTTGTTGGACTCGCGAGCGGGATCTGGTGCAAGCGACGTTGGCTTGCCCAATCCAAATGCGACCCCAACCCACGAATCCTGCGGCTGTTCGTCACATTCGTTTTGATGATGACGGCAACCCAGTGGATACTAACGGTGTTCCTGCGGTGGTTGCTGGTGCTGCACAGATGTCCAGCGGCAACCAGAACCTCCCGGCGAACACTCTGGAGCAGGCCATGCTCGCCACGCGGGCCGAGTACACTGCCCACGTCGGCCGCATCGAGCGTGCGATGACCTCCGAGATGGCGGTCATCAAGGCCGATCAGCTCACTACCAACCAGAAGATGGCCGAGCTGGTCACCAAGGGCGCCAATCTTGAGAACAACATGTCGGCCATGCGCGACGAGTTCCGCGACAAGTTCTCCGAGATCACCCAGGCGCTGCTGGAGCTTAAGCAGACGTCCATGCCGCCGGACCAGTGGGAGCTGCAGTTTGTGGGCGACGTGGCCTGCGCCAAGGGCCTTGTCGGCAAGCGGCAGGGTGGCTCGGTCGTCCAGTCTGTCTTCGCTCGCAACTTCGCTGTGCACCAGGTTGCGGAGAAGATCAAGGCCAGCGCGGACGAGGCCGTGCAGGCGCTCAACGCCGCCGCCGTTGTCAACAAGCTGTGGGACTGGCCCAGCCTGGCGACCGCGGCGGAGGCGGCCGAGGCGGCCAAGATGGCCGACGGCGACAACTCCGGCTCGGGCTCCGACAGCGAGGCAAGTTCGGGTCCCAAGGGGTCGGCGTCTGGTGACTCCAAGGGTGACTCCAAGGGCTCTCGCGGGCGGGGTTACCGGGTGCCTATGCCCAAGCCGTTCTTGGGCAAGGTGTCGGGAGACATTACGGATGTGGAGACATGGTTCGACCACGTTGCGCGCTACTGCAAGCGCGTGAAGGGGGACCTGCTCACGGACTTTTGGGACTTCCTGACGGGCAAGGCTGCGGAGTGGGGTCGTTACACACTCGAGCAGCACGAGAAAGGGACCGCGACGTTGACTGTGGACTCGCTGCGCGCTGCATTCCTGAAACAGTTCGGTGACCCAAAGCGCAACCCCAGCCTGACAGCGCGCAAGAAGCTGATTAAGCGGGAGCACGCGTGGGTGCACCAGGTGGACAACGTGCGCACATACACGCAGCGGTTCCTGTCCATTTGCCGCGAGATCCTGGGCCTGTCGGAGTCGGAGAAGATTCTCTACTACCTGTCGGGGATGCCGCATTCGCTGGCCGCAGCGTGCCGGGTGGACGTGAACGGCTGGGACTGGGACTCGTATGCGGCTCTCAAGGAGTACGCATACGGTGAGGAGAAGAAGTGGCTAGCTCAGCAGGGCTTGAAGCGTGGCCGTTCTGAGCTTAATGCCATTGACGCCTCCCCGTCCCCCCGCCCTCCTCGCAAGCAGGGATGGGACAACGGCAAGCGGCGCAAGGGCGGCGACGGTAAGAAGACCAAGAGCAGCGGCGCGGGCGGCTCCGCGGGTGTCAAGTGCTACACGTGCGGCGAGGTGCTGGGCAACAACGACGCGCTCAAGAAGCACAAGGGCACCAAGGAGTGCAATGAGAAGGCGCGCGCCAAGCTGCAGGCCCGCCTCGCGGCGCTGGGCAACTAGGGGGTTGGCAGCGAGTTGTGCACGACGGACAATGGGGGCGTAGCAACGCAAAATAGGGTTGCTGCGGTTACGTCGTGTGGGGGCCATCGTGGTGGTGCGGTTGCTGGCGTTGATGCAGCCACCCCGGGTCTTGTGCATTCCTGCTCAGTTTTGCCGGTCGATGATCACTGTGACCGAATGTTTCGTTCGGACTACTTTCGAGACATAGAGCAGTGCACGAGCCGCAAGTTCACTTTTGATGCGGCGTGTAATGATGATGGCACCAATGCTTTGTGCGCTCGTTATGCCTGCCCCAAGCGCTCCTTCCTGAACACGAACATTGCGGGAGAGTGCGTGTGGATCAATCCCCCATTCAGCCATATCGCAGAATGGCAGCAGCATTACGCCAAGTGCAAAGCCTTAGACCCAGCGAACACTTCGGCTGTGTTCTGTGTTCCAGCGTGGCCCCAAGTTCAGCGCTTGATGCAGAAAGCGGGATACAAGTTGCTACATGTGTATCCAGCGGGGTTCCACCTGTTCTCGAGGCCGGGTCCGAACGGGCAGCGTATTCCTATGGCGGGAACGCCCTGGGCTGTGCACATTTGGCACGACCCCCCCTGCGAACGCGCAACTGTGCGCGGGTTGGGTCCTGAGGTGACAGCGCAGCACGTTTGCCCACCGCTGTTTGAGGCTGCGGTGGCCGGCACAGCGTGTACAGTCCTAGCGGATACGGGTGCGAAGTGCACTGAGAAAGCTGACGGGTACATCTCGCAAAGGCACGAGAAGCCAACCTGCGCATCGACCCGCCCCCCCTCCTGACTGTACAAGTGGCCAACGGCGCCGACACACGCATAGTGGGGTGCGTGGTCGTAAACATGCGCATCGGCAGCTACCGGGAGGACGTCAGGCTGTTGGTGATGCGGGACAACATCCCCGGCACAGATGCCGTCCTCGCATTGGAATGGATGACCAAGCGCAAGAGCATGCTAGACGTGGCACCAGGGATACTCCACGTGCACAAGAACGGGAAACGACACACACTCATCGCGAAAAATGCACCGCGACTCAAGAACGAGCACGCGACTAAGCTGCGATTGATGGAAGCGGACCCGTTCCAGCCATTGACAGCCAAGAAAGCTGCACGAAGGCTAGTGCAAGGTGCCAGAGCGTATATCATGCTGGTGCATCCACAGCTGCTGGAAGAAGAAAGCGAAAGCCCCACGAGCCAGGAGACGCAACCTGCGGCACAGGCAAGTGACCTCGTGCCCGAGTCAGAATTGAACGCGCTCCTGAGCGAATTCGAAGACGTCTTCCAGGAGCCCAAAGAACCACCAGAGAGGACTGGAATCGGGCACACGATACCCCTGGAAGCAGACGCTACGCCTCCGGCGAAGCGCTCATACAGATTGACCCCGAAAGAGAAAGACGAGGTCAAACGACAGATCACTGACCTGCTAGCCAAGGGTATGATCCAACCAAGCACGTCGCCATACGGTGCGCCAGTGATTTTTGTTGAGAAAGCCGACGGGAGCCTGCGAATGGTGCTCGATTACCGGGCTTTGAACAAAATCACCAAGAAGCGCCGTTACCCCATGCCCAATATCACCGAGCTATTCGACCAGTTGGCTGGAGCCAAGGTGTTCAGCTCGCTCGATTTGCAGCAGGGCTACAACCAGATTCGAATCCACCCGGACGACGTGCCAAAGACGGGCTTTATCGCCCCTGGTATGGGTCAATTTGAGTGGAAGGTGTTGTGCTTTGGTCTCACGAACGCACCAGCGACCTTCCAAGCGGTCATGAATGGCATTTTCGAGCCATACATCGGGAAGTTCGTGCTTGTGTACTTGGATGACATTCTTGTGTTCAGTAAAACTGCAGAAGAACACAAGGAGCACCTGCGCCTGGTGCTGGAGCTGTTGCGGAACCATCAGTTCAAAGCCAAAAGATCCAAGTGCGATTTCAACAAGCCCGAGCTCCACTTCCTCGGCCACATTGTTAGCCGGGAAGGTCTAAAAGTAGATGACCGTAAGATTAAGGTTATCCGCGAGTGGCCAGTGCCAGAGGACATACACAAGCTCCGTGCATTCCTCGGCCTTGCCAACTACTTCCGCCGGTTCATCCAAGGGTACTCGTCATTAGTGGCCCCACTGACCGCGCTAACGGGTGGGAAACGGCCTTGGAAATGGACGGACGCATGCCAAGCCGCGTTCGACGGCGTGAAGAAAGCGCTCACCGAAGCACCCGTTCTGAAACTCCCGGAAATGGAAAAGCCATTCACTGTCTGGTCAGACGCATCCGTGCACGGTACCGGGGCAGTCTTACTGCAGGAGGACCGCCCAGTCGCCTATACCAGCGCGAAATTTTCTCCTGCTGAGTATAACTACACCACAACGGACCAGGAGTGTCTAGGCGTTGTTCGCGCGCTAGAGGAGTGGCGTTGCTACCTGGAAGGTGCAAGCAATGTCACGCTGGTAACGGATCACCAGCCCCTCGTGTACCTACAAGGACAACAGCGCGCTGACCAGCTCTCACGGCGGCAAGCCCGCTGGATGGAGAAGCTGTCTCGTTTCACGGTGAACTGGGAGTACAGGCCAGGTCGCATAAACGTTGCTGACCCCCTGAGCAGACTGTACGAGCCCAGCGTGGCTGAGCCCACGTTGGCCGTGCTGGACGCGGTGCTACTCACAATTCACAAGTCACTGGCGCGCAGTAACTTGGGGCGGGCTATCCAGGAGGGGTATGCTAACGACCCGTGCTTGGCAAACGCTTCTGAGGTAGCTAGGTTGCGGCTGCGACAAAAGGACGGGTACTGGTACCGTGGCACGCAGGTGTACGTGCCCGCCGGACCCACGCGCGCCACGCTACTGCGTGAATACCATGATGCTCCCCACTCAGGGCACCGAGGGCGCGACCGTATGCTGGATGCGATCACCCAGCACTACTGGTGGCCGACCTTACAGGCGGATGTGATTGCGCATGTGCGCACCTGCCCCTCGTGCCAACGGAACAAAGCATCGAACTCCAAGCCTGGGGGTGAGCTCAAGCCGCTACCTGTCCCCACGGACGTGTGGGAAAGCGTGTCAGTCGACCTGATCACTCAAATACCTTCCTCGAAAAACGGATACGACGCGATTGTGGTGTTTGTGGACCGCTTGAGCAAAATGACGCACTTCGCGCCCACCACCACCACGGTCACGGCGGAGGGAATGGCACGCCTGCTTGTGCAGAACGTGTTTCGCTTGAATGGTTTGCCAGCGGACATAGTCTCCGACCGTGACACTCGTTTCACCAGCGCATTCTGGAAAGAAACCATGCGGTTGCTGGGCACGAGCCTCAGCATGAGCACCGCGTTCCACCCACAGTCGGATGGGCAAACAGAACGCATGAACCGCGTGCTAGAGGAGACCCTGCGCCACTACATCTCGCCTCTGCAAGACGACTGGGAAGACCACTTGCCTCTGGTTGAGTTTGCGATTAACAACTCGAAAAACCGGTCAACGGGCATGAGCCCTTTCGCGCTCAACTACGCAAAGCAGCCACGTGTTCCGGCTGACATTACCCTTCAGTCGCGCTGTCCCACGGCTGATGCTTACGCAAAGGAAATGCAGGCAAGGCTCACGAGAGCGCGTGAGGCCCTGAAGAAAGCCCAGGACAGGCAGAAGGCAGACGCGGATAAGCGGCGTCGACCGGTCAGCTACGAGGTAGGCCAGGACGTTCTCCTGAGCACTGCAAACATTCGGTTCAAAGGGCTTGGGACCAAGAAATTCGCGCCCAGGTGGATTGGGCCGTACAAGATAACAGAATTGGTTGGTCCCGCCGCGGTCAGGCTCGCCATGCCTCCGAAATCGCGCGTACATCCAGTTTTCCACGTTTCACTGGTCAAGCCGTTCTCCGCGAAGGACCAGGCGCCGCCTCCAGAGCCCCTGACCATTGATGGCGACCCAGCGCTGTCGGTGCAAGCCATCATGGGACATCGCGACGAACCAGTTCGCGGTGGTTGCGGGAAAACGCGGCGAGAGTACTTGGTGAAGTACGAGAACGACCCGTTGAACCACGACACGTACGAGCAAGAGCGCACACTGCGGGAGTATCCAGAGTTGAGTAAGCTCATCGATGCCTACGAAGAAGGCCTCTCAACGGAGCAGCGCAACCCCTTTCCTGTTCTCCCCATTAACTGGGACGAAGTCAGGTGCGGGAGTTGCAAAGAAGCTCAACCCGAGGACACAATGCTCTTGTGTAGTAAGTGCAGTGGTGGGTGGCACATGGAGTGCCTGACCCCGCCCCTCTCAGCGGTACCGAAGGGCCGGTGGTATTGCCCCAACTGCCAAGCCGTGTACGAGGCTAAGAAAGCCGTCCAGCGTGCGCGTAAAGCACAAACTCAACCCGTGCGGCGGTCTGGAAGGCTGCTCCGCAGCTAGGCCTGGCCGCGACGTCCAGGCCAAAGGGGGGAGAATGTGGGCGGTGGCACGCCCTCGGCACGAAACCCTGGGTGGCCCTCGGGCCACGGGCCTTGCATGGGCCCCGATCTGTGTCGTACGATCTCGCGGTGTAAATACGTCTTGCGCTCTGTGCTCCGGCCAGTAGTCAGTACGCCTCTTGACTTCCCCAGTTCGAGACTGGGCAGAGCCTTCTTTACTCTCTCTCTCCACCTTCTATGCTGCTGGGCCTACTTGGCTCACTCTTCGCCTCCTTCAAGCGCCAGCCCTCCCAAACTTCCGCCAGCAAGGTATGTGCCGTCTGGGCTACGGATAGCACCCCTGCTACACCTGCGAACCTCTCGCGGCAAACGAGTCGCAGGAAGAGAGTGCCCAAGCATGTGTCATTGTGTCAGCCGCCAGGCGCACATAGCTGACTACGAGGCTGTGGTGTGCCACGCGGCGTGGGCCTGGGCCCAGGGCCTCACGCGGCGTGTGGGCTGTTGGTAAGTGCTCCCTGCCATAGCCCCCAAAAGGTCCCCACTGCCCGTGCCTTCAAGTTCGACGGAAGAGTCGGTGGCCTGCAACGTACACACACACGCCCTTGCTGGATAACGAGCACAAAGCAATCAGAGTGGGCAGGACTGGGAAGTTGGTGGAACTGCCGAAAGCCGCGGTTGACCTTCACACAGTTCACACGAATGGTCGCGCTGCAGACGCGCCGCGCACCGTGCGCATTCAAACAATCCGGTCACAGTCCAACAGGCGCCTCCTACGTTCGTGCCGCTTCCATGACGCCACACGTTCACACCGCCTGGGTTCACATCAAGTCGTGGTCCATGGTAGTGACTGCACGAGGACGCGCTCCGGACCCTCCCTCCCTCCTGCCCGCCTCCTTCGTGCCACCTGACGTCGTCCCTGCACCCCCCGGCGCGGCACCGCCACTACTCCGGCCAGCCGGCGCCCCACCGCCACCTGTGCCTCCGCCTGCGCCTGCACCTCCACCTCCGCCTCCACCAGCACCGCCGCTGGTTTGCGCCTTAACGCCGGCCCCAGCCCCAACCGCAGCCGCAGCGCCTGCGCTTGCCGGCCCCTGGCTTCCGCCGTTGCCTTCCGCCGCTGCTCTGGAAGCGGAGCCGGCCTGGGTTCCGCTTGCCGAGCCGGGACCCGCGCCGGCGCCTGTCGCCGCTCTGCTGACGCCTCCAGCAGCTCCGCCGCCGGCGCTCACTGCAGCTGCGGCGCCGCTGCCACCACCGCCTCCGTTGGTGATCGCGTCAGGCGCCGAAGATGCCCTGTCTAGTCGCGGTGGAGGCGGAGGCGGGGGCTGCGGAGCCCGCTCCCGCTCCCTCTCTCGCTCTTTGTCCCGGTCTCGGTCCCGCTCCCTGTCCCGTTCCCGGTCCCGCTCACGGTCCCGCTCACGGTCCCGTTCTCGATCCCGCTCACGATCCCGCTCGCGCTCACGGTCTCGGTCCCGGTCTCGATCCCGGTCTCGGTCCCGGTCACGGTCACGGTCTCGATCCCGGTCCCTGTCCCGCTCGCGGTCCCGCTCGCGTTCTCGCTCCCGTGGCGGTTTATCCGTCGGCTCCGACTTGACAGCAACAGGCTCGGCCGGTTTTGTGCTGGTCTGCTCCGGCTTGACGGCGGCAGGACCGCTGGGCGCGCCGCCGCCACTGGCGCGGCCCGGCGGCGGGCCAGATGGCGGTGGCGGAGGGACGGGCGGCCGCGACGAGGGCGGCGGCGGCGGTGGCGGCGGCAGCAGCTCAGGCGGCGGCGGCGGGGCCTGCCCTTCGCCGTCCTCGTCCTCGCTTTCCGAGATTATGACTGTGCGCTTAAGCTTCTTCAGCGGCAGGCCGCCGGGTCCGGCTGCAGCCTCATCAGCACCTGCTGAACGCTTCTGGCCAGTGATGGCCCCCGCCGCCGCGGCTGCTGCTGCTGCCGCCGCCGCTGCGCCAGTCGGCGACACCGATGCTCCTTCCCGCTCCCGCTCTCGCTCTCTGTCCCGCTCTCGCTCCCGGCCGTTGCTGCTGCCCCCGCTTGTCTGCTTGTGCAAGTGCCGCTGCGACGGCGCCAGCAACGCGCCGCCCGCACCCGCTGTCCCCGCCCGGCCCGACGGCCCAGCCCCGGCTGCGCCCGCTGTTGCTGCCGCGGCGGCGTCGCTAGCTGTGCCGTCATTTGATCGGCGGTGCGGCAGCGGCGCCGGCGCCGTTGCAGAGTGAGGCTCAGCGGGCGCCGAGGACGCCGTCGGTCCGCAGGGCGCCGGCGAGGCGGCCGCGGACCGGCCCACAGGCGCGTGTGACCCCGAGCCCCCGCCAGCGGCACCGCCGCCCCCGGCGCCAGCACCACCGCCGCCTCCAGCCGCCGCGCCGCCGTGCTGTGCCTGCTGCGGCAGCTGCGCCAACGGCTGGCTGGTCGCCGCCGCTGCTGCTGCCGCTGCCGGCGCGTGGCCAGCCGTGGCGGCAGCGCCGCCAGGCGCGGCGCCGGCGCCGCCTGCACCCGCGCCGACGGCTGGGTGTGCTGACGCGCCGGCGGGCACAATGAGCGCGGTTGACGGGTCCACCACAAAGCCAGCGGGCAGGCAGCCGCATTCGTGGAGACCGCCAGGAAGCAGCCCCAGGGTGCCTGCGAACGGGGGCAGGCAGCACACAGGTGATACAGCAAGGGCGGCATCCCACTTGAGCGCCCGCGCTCGCGAGCAGCACCCACGAGCCAGCTGCTCAACGCCTGGCACCCCGACCTCCCTGCCTTGTGCGAGCCCGCCCGCCTGGCCGGTTTGTCAACACCCGCCCCGCCCTGATGCACCGCAACAGCGCCGCGCCAGCGCCGCGGCCCCGCCCTGACCCACCTGCAGCCTGCAACTGGCTGTAGTGCGTGAGGAACCAGCGCGCCAGAGGGTCGTAGCTCGGGTCGGGCGGCGGCCCGCCGCCGCCGCCGCCCGCGCCGCCGCTGCCCGCGCCGCCGCCAAAGCCGCCGCTGCCGCTGCCCGGGCGCTCGCCGCCGGGGTGCTCGGCCTGCAGGTGCGAGTTGGCCGGGCGGTGGTGGTGGTGGCCGTGCGGGTTGTGGGCGTCGTCGTGGCTGGGGCTGGGGCTGCAGCGCGTGGAGAACTGGTCGCACAGCAGGCCGCCCGGCGACTCGGCCACGGCGTCCGGGGAGTGCTCGCTGGCCTGCGGCGGGGGGCGGGGACGGCGCGGTGGGAGGAGCAGGGGCAGAGGCAGGGGCAGGGGCAGGTGCCGCTCAGGAGGTGGCGCGTGCTGCGACACGGCTGTGCAAGGTGTGGGCCAAGGGCGAAGCAGGGCAGCGGGGCAGACAGGGGCGCAAGCACAGCTTGCGTGCGGCCGCTTACGGCGGCCTTGACGCCTCCGGCGCGCACCTGCTCTTCCGCATCGGCTGCGTCGTCGCCGCGGTCCTTGTGCTCCCGGCCGCCGCCCTTGCCGCCATCAGCGCCGCCCCCGCCCCCAACCGCCGCGCCGCCGGACGCGCGGCCAGCCTTGCCGCCGGCCGCGTCCTGACGACCCTTGCCCGCCGCGCCTGAGGACTTGGCACCGCCCACGTCCTTGGCCGCTGAGGTGTCCTTGTTGCCCGTCGGACGCGGTGACATCGCCTCGTCATCCACATCCCCGTATGGCGGCTCTTCCTGCTTGGGCTCCTGCTTGGGCTCCGCTTTAGGCTCCTGCTTGGGTTCCCGCTTAGGCTCCGGCTTGGGCTCCGGCTTGGCCTCCGCCTTAGGCTCCTGCTTCACCTTCACCTTCGGCTGCGCCTGCGCCTGCTTGGGTTCCTGCTTGGATTCCTGCTTGGGCTCCTGCTTGGGCTCCCGCTTCGGCTCATGCTTCGGCTCCCGTTTGGGCTCCTGCTTGGCCTGCGCCTGCGCCGGCGGCCTGCTGGGCTGCGGCGGCACGTCCGCACGGGGCTTCGACCGCTCCCGTTGCCCGCCAGCCGTGCCGCTGTCGGCCCGCCCGCGACCTGCATCCTCGCCGCGACTGCCCGTCGGCACCGGTGCCGCCGCTGCCAGCTTTTTCGCTTTCAGCGTGCCGCTGCCAGTGGCTGCCGCTGGCTCGCCGCCTGCGTCGCGGCTGGTCTGCTTCTTCTTAGGAGCATCGCCGTTCTGCCGCGGCGGGGCCTTGCCGTGCGAGCCCTGCGGCTGCTGCTGCTCCTGCTTCAGCTTTTGCGGCTGCGCGTGCTGCTGGGGCTGCTGCGGCCGCGCCTTTGGTGGCGGCTCGTCCTCCGCCTCCGACGAGGAGGGCGACGTCTCGCCGTCGTCGTCGTCCTGCGACGGCGAGTCCGCTGCACGGCGTCCGGGAAGCAATTGTGCACAGGGGACGCAGGTAAGGTTATAGGGCGAGATGCAATGCGCGGAGGCGCGTACCTCCTCTCGCTACGTGACGTACGCGCTCACCAGCTGGACAACACCCAGCCAGTCTGTCGTGCGAACTCATGGCCCCCCGGCTCCCGGCCCTTAGCACCGCCCAAACATCCCACAGCACTCACAGCTGTCCTTTGGCGCGCGCGGCTGTTTCTGCTTCTGCTTCCGCGACCGGCTGCTGCCTCCCGCCGCGGCCCCGCCGCCCGCACCCCCGCCGCCGGCACTGCCGCCGCCGCCGCGCTTGCTCTTGCTGCCCTTGCCCGCGGGGGCCTTCCGCGGCTCCCACGCGCCGCGGCCGAGGTGCCGCCAGTCGTGGCTCTTCAGCGACCCGCGCCAGATGCGTGAAGATGCCTTGTTGAACCACTCCTGCCGGCTCTTGGTGCGGCCCTTGCCACCTGGCCACCAGGAGGCGGACACGCATGGCAGAACCGGGGAAGCGCCGTGTGAGAGCTGGTGCATGATGCGACCGGCGAGAGCAATAGAGCAGGCGCCAAGGACTAAGGCCGCCAGGCGGCGGGACCGCAACGCCACGCCGCGCCCTCGCGTGCCTGGCGACACCCTGCCACGCCCTGCATACATGCCATTGCCATGCCGCGCGCATTAGCAGCCGCCGCCCCCGCCCACGCCAGGCGCGGTCCTCCCCCCACCCCCCGCACACACACTCACAGGGTATGCCGTACGCGATTTTGACCTCGTTGGCGCTCTCCTTGACCACCTGCCCCTGGTACCACACATTGCTGCCCGCCGTCAGCTCCACCATGGGCTTGCGCGCCAGCTTGCCCGGCAGCGCCGGGTCCAGCACCTCCCGGTCCTGCCAACAGCGGGGGCGTGGCAGGAGGCGGTGCGTGTGTGTATGTGTGCGTGTGTGGATGGGCGGGAGCGGGGGGGAGGCGGGGTAGCAACGGCCCGACCGCAGTGCGCAGCACGCACGGCGCCGGCCACAGCGCCGGGCGCGGTGGCCCGTGCACGTGGCGGGCAGCCAACCCTGCCCCACTAGGAGACCAGTTCACATCGTGCCTCGTCCCCGCCGCCGCCCTCATCCCTAGCCCTCCAACACTCCCACCTGCAGCACTGCCCGGTTCGTCTCCATGTTGCGGAGCTGCTTCGTGGACACGGACGCCCGGCCGTGGCTGTCGCGACGCTCCTTCAGGCTGTCGCTGCCGTCCTCGTCCTCGTCCTCATCCTCGTCCTCCCCATCGTCGTCCTCCTCGTCCTCCCCACCCTCTGAGCCCCCGGACGCAGAGCTGCTGCTGTCATCCCCGCTGCCAGAGGAGTCCTGCAGTGCGGGCGGAACGCGAAGGGGTTGGGAGGAGTGGGGGGAGGGCTGGGGCGTGGGGCCTCTGGCAGAGGCAACAGAGAGCGCGCCCGGCCCCTTCTGCCCGCCCAGCACACCTCGATCGTTGCTACACGCACAGTATGCATACGCAAATTTCGGTCTACAGGGCGATGCACCCCGTTGGGCCGGGAAGCCAAGCCACTCTCCCGCCTCTCGGCCTCCCGAAGCAATTCTAGCACTATGAACATGTTTCTGTTGACTCAGTCCCGAGCCAGAGTCGAGAACCCTTGCAGAACGAGCATACTGCTCCAAATTTCCGCACCTCGCTGGAGTACTCCTCCTCCTCTGACTCGCTGACTGACTCGTCTTCGCTGTCGCTCATTTGAGCTGACCAGCTGGAGCAGAGGGGCTAAAATTGGTTCCCGCCACTCTGAACTTTCCTTCCAAGGGTTGAATTTGAAGTATATAAGTGTACACGGGCTCTCTATGCATATAACATTTACTTGACTGCGGTATAGCGAGTTCCGGTTCAAGGCTGTTAGTAGAATGGCGCGAGACTAGTCTCTGAAGGCTTCCTGTAAAGCTAAGTGGGCGTGAAAGTTTGCCAGCTTCAGAAATATCCAGCCATTGGGGGCTTACGCTCGGGGTGGGGCACCGGGCACGGCCCAGGCAGTGCACCCATGCACACAGCACGGCCTCCGGGTAACCCTTTGGCGCTGTACTCGCTATGCACCCCGCCCTGCAGGCTGCACGTCGTGTATCTTGCCCACGTGCTGAATGGGCACGAGCCTGCGCTTTCGGACACTTGCAATGCGTGCCCGACGCCCCGACTGCACTCCTTGACAGCAGCCCTGACACGGAGCGACGGACGAAGTGACGGGGATGAGGAAGCACAGGCCCCTACCAGCGGCCAACACTCACCGCCCTTGCTATGACCCAGGGCCCAGGCACTGATCCAGAGGCAGAGGACCTCGCGCAGTCGCGTGGGTACCTGCGACTACGGCTCACTGGCTGGTTCCGCGCAGCTCGGCAGCTGTCCAGCTGATACCGTAGCAAAGGGTCGGCGGGGCACATTGACTTGAAATCACCCACACACAAATACTTGAGGTGCAGGCAGCTTGCCCCACATCAGTCAGTTTGCGCACTGCACGCTGCACTGGAGCGCCAATGTTGCCATGCACAGGGGGGCTCTCCCTTAGTCCCCTGCTCCCATCCTGCGTGCACGATGCAACTCAGCTCCCGTGCTCACAACATCAACCCAGCCAACTTCCAGACCATCTGACACGGTAGCCTGGCACACGTCCTGCTGCCCCCATGGCCGCCTCGCCACCCAACCAGGGACTGCTCTAACAGGCATTGTGCTACACTTGCCTAACCCTAATCCTAATCAGCCCCGCCGGGCGTTGCTTCCGTGCCGTGCATTTGCTGCGTTGCGCGCTGCGACAGCAGCTGCGTCTGGTAGGCGTACGCCTCACGCGCCGCCCGCGCCTCAACGTCCTCGCCGCTCTCCTCGCCGCCCTCACCATCATCCTCGTCGTCCGTGCTCTCGCTGCTGCTGCTGACCGCTGCGAGGGCCTCGTCCCACTGCACGCCTCCCGACGGCCCTGTTACCTGTTCCCGTGTTGCGGCGGGCCTGAAGCTAAGCGAAACAGTTGCGCCGCCGGGCTGCAGCGCGAGGACTGCAGCTGCGCCGCCGACTCCGCCGCCTCCAACCTCAGTGCCAGCGGCCGTGGGCATCGGAATTGCGGTGGAGTCGCCTGTGAAGGGAGCCACAACAGGCAGCCCCGCTGCAATTGCACCTGCGTGCACGTCAGCGCCGCGTGGACGCGAAGCGTCGCCCAGAGCAGCCGCTTCCGCAGCTGCAGCCGGAGCTGTCGATTCGAGGGCCGCCTTGTCGGCCGCCGTTCCGCCGCTGCCGCCAGGGTCAGGCACCGAGGATACGGCTGCGGGTGCCTGCACAAGCGGAGTCGCTGCAAACACGGGGGGCCGCGGCACCGGCGCTAGTGGCGCCTGCTGGGACGGTGCCGCACTCAGCGCCCGGTCGGTCCCGTGCTGGATGTCCCCAGGCGAAATGCTCGCGCTGCGAGGGCCGGCTTGCGACAGGGGCGCGAACGCGGGCTGCTGCGACGACGTTGGGGCGCTCCTGGGCGCCTGCAGCAGCGCCGCGAGCCGCAGCCGGCCCTGGGTGCCCTGCGAGCCCTGGGACGCAGGCGTCTGCGAGCGTGTCGAGCTCTGAGACACGGCTGGCGTGGTCTGCGCGGCCTGGGCGCCGCCTTGCTGCTGCTGGTGCAGCCGCTGGCGCAGTAGCAGCATGCCGCTGCTGCAGTTGCCCTCCGTGCCTGCCGACAGCGGCCCGTCGGAGGGCGAGCGGCGGAAGATCGACGGCGTGGCGGCGGGGCCTCGCGAGGGCGGCGCCGCGCTCAGCGGCAGCAGCAGCGGCTGCACTCCCGCCGCCGCAGCTGCAGGCGTGGTGCTGGCGCCGGCGCTGGTGCGGGCAAGCAGCGCAGCCACGTCCCGCCCAGCGCTGCCGCCACCGCCGGCAGCTACGGGCGTTGCTTGCGGCGGCGGCGCCGTCAGCACCTGGGGCCGGCCACCGCTTGCGAGGTGGGGCGGCGACTCCAGCGGAGCAAGCGGGCGGTGCTGGGCGTGTTGGGCCTGCTCGTTGTTGGCAGGGGCTGCCGCCAGGGGTGTATTGCGCAGCCGCGGGTCCGTCGGCCGCCCCGCCGCCGGCTCCTGTCCTGCGCTGCCACCCGGCAGCGCTGCCAACAGCTCCGCGTGGCCCCCTGCCGCCGGTGACGCGCCACCAGGTGAGGACCTGTCGCTGATCACAAGCGCTGCCGCACGAGCAATCCCAGCGACTGTTCCTTTCGCCGTAGATGCGGCGTGCGCAGCAGCCACAGCCACCTTCGGCACCTCAGCTCTGCTCGCTGCGCCCGGCGGCGCGGCCGTGGGGGCCCGGCCGCCGGCCGCCACCGCCGCTGCAGCTACTGCCACCGGACCGGCAGCGGCGCCCACTGCCCGCGCCGCCTCGCCCGCGCCCGCCGCGACCATCATGCCAATTGGCATATCGTCATCCTCGCTGCTTTCCTCAACACCACTGCTGCTGCTACTGCTACTGCCGCTGCTACTGCCGCCACTGCCGGCATCAACCTGCATGCGGTCGCGATGCGCCGTCTCGACCGCGGCCGCCGCCCTGCCCGCGGCCGCCGCCTGCCGCTGCCGCTTCGCCGCGCGCCGCTCCGCCCGCGAGCTCTTCTTGCCCTTGGCGCCGCGCTTGCCCTGCTGCCGGCCGGCGCCTTGTGCCGGGCTGGCGGCCCTGGGGTCGAACACCTGCCAGTACACACGAATCACGGGCGCGGGTGCGGCAAGGACGAGGTAACGAGTCAAGCCTCAGCGCTCAGACCACCCGCAGAAGGAGCTCCCCTGCTCATGCACGCACGCCGCACCGCGCTCCAGCCCTCCCATTGGTGAGGTCCTCACAAACCCCGGGTGCCGACGCACCCATGCCGGCGCACCTGCCAGCCGTCGTAGTCGATGGGCGCGGCGGCGGCGGCGCGCGCCTGCTCGCGCAGCCGCTGCTCCGCGCGCGCCTCGCGGCCGGGGCTGTATTTCTTGGGCGCGCGGTGCGCGCGCTTCTCCGCTCCCGGCAGCAGCTTGGCCTCGTTGACGGGGTGCTGGCCCTGCGCGGGATGGGAGGAGGTGGGGAGGAGATGGCACGAGCAGGGAAGCTGGGCATGGGGCGGGGTGGCCTTGGTGGCAGATGGAAGGGCACGAAGGGCGATCGCGGATATTGCGCATGTTGGGCACCAAGCCACTCGGCGCTCCCCGCCTTCTCCCTCTCCCTCTCTCCCCTCTCCCTCTCCCTCTCCCTCTCCCTCTCCCTCTCCCTCTCCCTCTCCCTCTCCCTCTCCCTCTCCCTCTCCCTCTCCCTCTCCCTCTCCCTCTCCCTCTCCCTCTCCCTCTCCCTCTCCCTCTCCCTCTCCCTCTCCCTCTCCCTCTCCCTCTCCCTCTCCCTCTCCCACTGCCTCTCCCTCCCTCCATCCGCCCAGCTCACGATGCGGCTGTCCCAGCTGAACTGCCGCAGGTCCGCGCACGTCTTCTCCGCCCGCCGCAGCCGCTTGCGCGCGTCCCGCAGCAGCGCCTCCAGACCCGCCTCCTCCTCCTGCTGCGCCGCCACCTCCTCCTCCTGCTGCTGCGCCACCACATCCTGCTGCTGCATCTCTTTCTGCGCCTCGTCCTGCATCCCAGCCACCAGTGCTGGCGCCGCCACCTCCACTGCCGCACCCGGCGGCTCCGCCGCTGCAGCCTGCGGGGCCGCGCCGTCGCCCGGTCCAGCCTCCCACGCCGCGCTGCCGCCTGCGCCCATCGCCGCTGCCACCAATTCAGCGTCAACAGCGTCCACCTCTGCCCCGACCGGCGCCGGCACCGGCGCTCGCCGCGCCTGCCGCCTGTCGTGCAGCTGCTGCAGCTGTCCCTCCAGCGCCGCCACCTCCAACTGCAGGTCCTGAACCACCTGTGTGCCGCGGCGTCACAATCAAGCCAGGTCAGGTCAAATGAGGTCAGGGCTTGAATGCATGCTTAGATATGACGAGATGGTGTGCGCGTCCCGTGCACTGGCCCCGTGCGCTGCGCCGGCGTGCCTGCTTGCGTCTGCTTCCCATAATGTGCGTACCCGGATGAATCCACCCCGACACGTTTCAATTCCTAACCCCATGCCAGGCAGTCCCCAACCCACCTTCTCTGCGCCCGACACCACGCGCGGCCGCTCGCGCGGGCCCCTCGCATCCCGCTCCGGCCCCGAGCCCGGCTCAGGGTCGGGGCCCGCGCTGCGGCGCCGTGCGCCGTCGCCATGTGGCGCCGCGCCGGTGGCGCGCGACGCGCCCGCCGCCCCGTCCGAGGACAGCGGCTCCGCGCTGCGCCCCCGGCGCTTGGGCCGTGCGCCCTCGCCCTCCCCGCCAGAGCTCCCATCTGCATCGCCCGCATTGCCGCCGCCCGCGGCCCACAGCTCGTACCCCTCCGGGATCGACTTCAGGGACTGGCGCCGGGGGCACGACGGCCGCGGCCGCTTGCCCTTCCTCCCGCTGCCGCCCGCGCCGGCGCCGCGCGCTCCTTTACCGCCGCCGCCGCCGTCGCTGCTTGCGCTGGGGCCATCCGACGAGGGTGCCGCCGCCCGCCCGCCGCCTGCTGCGCCCTCCTCCTCCTCCTCCTCCTCCTCCTCCTCGCCCTCCTCGGAGCCGAGCTGCATGGCGGGCACGGGCAGCGGCGGGTGGAGCAGCGCGTGGTCCTGCTCCTCCGAGCCGTCCAGGATGACGCGCCGCCGGCTACCCACCAGCGCGCGGCCTGCGCCGCCGCTCGCCTCCGCCGCCGCGTCCCGGCCTGCGGACGCAGCGAGCGGCCGCGAGCCGCGCCGCCGCCCGGCGTTCCAGAATATCGCGTCCTCCTCGTCATCGTCATCGGCGTCGTCGTTGGTCTGAGCGCCCGACTGGGGCCCGGTCCGGCCGGTGTCGGGGCCGGTGGTGCCGCTGGGGGTGGCGGTGGTTGCGGCAGTCGCGGCGGACCGGGCAGCGGTGCCGCCCGCCGCGGGCGTATCCGCCGCGGCCGCAAGCGGGCTGGCGGCTGCAGGCGCGTTGCCTCCGTTGGCAGCGCCCGCTGCTCCGTCGGCGGCGGCCGCCGCCGCACTACCGGCAGCCATCCCTGGCGGCGAGGCTGCCAGGTCGCCGACACCGGAGCCGCCGCCGGCCCCACTGCCGGCACCCCGCACGCCTGGCTTGGCGCCGGCAGCAGCCTCAGGCGCAGACGCGCCGGCGGCGCCCTGCACCGGCTCCCTGGCGACAGCACCGCCGCCAGGCGTCCTGCCCCGCCCCCCCATCAGCACGGCACCGCCTCCTCCTCCTCCGACCCCGCCGCCACCGCCTCCGTCGTCGTCGTCGTCGTCGTCGCTGTCCTCGCCCAGCGGATTGTCTGCCATGCCGTCGTACATGGAGCGCGCCTTGGCCTGCGCGCGGTGGGGGTTACGGTGCATTCGTGAAAAGCGAAGAAAGGGACAGCGCAGGGCACGGCACGGGGGCGTGGGGGCGTGGGGGCGCGCGCACAACGTCAGCTGGTTTGTCGGCTGCGGCCAGCTGCATGCTTCATCCAGCGCGCCCCTCACCAGCTGCAGCGCCTCGTCCTCCTCCTCCGCGGCGGCGGCGGCGCCGCCGCCGCCGCCCGGCAGCAGCAGCCCGCCCGCCTTGAGCTTGTCCATGTTGGCGGGGTGCAGCTTGTTGCGCTTGTCCCAGCCGAAGGGCATCAGGATGCGCAGCTCGCGGCTGGCACGCGAGTTGGGCGCCGCCACGCCCGCCAGCGCCGCCTCCAGGCCGCCGCCGCCAGCGCCGTCCTCCGCCGGCGCGCCGCGGCGCCGCGCCGCGCGGCCGTCACGGCCGGCTGCGGCTGCGGCTGCGGCTGCGGCTGCGGCTGCGGCTGCGGCTGCGGCTGCGGCTGCGGCGCCCGCCGCCTCGCCGCCCGCACTTGCAGTGCCCCCGGCGCCAGGAGCGGCGGCCTTGGGCGGCCGCGCGTGCTTCTTGGCCTTGGCGACGGCGCCGCCGCCGCCGGCCTGGCGGAGGCAGCTGCCGTGGTGGCCGTCGCCGTCGCTGGCGCTGCCGCCGTCCGAGGAGCCGCCGGCGCTCCAGCTGCCGTCGGAGTCGGAGTCCGAGCCGCCGCCGCCGCCACCGCCGCCGCCGCCGCCGTCGGCACCGGCGCGGAACAGGCGCTGCTGGTCGAGTAGGCGCGCCGCCTCCCTGCTGACGCCCCCCACCCCGTCCGCGCCGTCTGCTGCATCCCGCAGCGCCGCCAGCCGCCTGGCCTCCCTGCGCGCGCGCTTCTCCTCGCGCCGCCGCCGCCGCCGGCGCTCCTCATCCTCCGCGTCCCGCACAATGAAGCCGTCGCCGTCCGCGTCGGCGGCGCCGCCGCCGTCCCGAGACCGCGGCCGGCCGCGGCCCTGAGCTCGCGCGGCTGCAGCGGCTGCACCTGCGTCGTCGAAGAAAGAGCGGCCCAGGCTGCGGCTCCGGCTCCGGCTGCGGCTGCGGCTGCGCCGCCCCCCCTCACGGTGCGTGCCGCCCTCTGCGCCGCCTGCGTCGGGCCCGGCGGAGCGGGAGCGTCGGTGCTGCCGCCGGGCCTCGCGCTGGGCGGCGCGCTGGCGCTCGCGCTGCTGGCGCTCCCAGGGCGCGGGCGACGGCGCGCCGGGCGCTGCGGCGTAGTCGGCGGGCGCGCCCAGGCCCTTGCGCAGGAAGCGGTTGAGCACATCGCTCATGTCCTGCAGGGGGCGGGGGTTCCGAGGAGTGTGTGCGGCGGCAGCAAGGTCGGGGGACTGCGGCAGGTGAGGTGCCTCGGCCCCCATGTCTTGCGCTTGGGATGGTGACCACAACCCCCACCGCCCCTGCCCCCGCGCTCCGTCAACGCACACACAGCCCCAACACCCACACCCCAACACCCCTCTCGCACCTCCTGGAAGTGGTGCTGCCTGTAGGCTCGGTCCACCTCCACCGCCGCCGCCACCGCCTCGTCGTCGTCGTCCTCGCTCTCCGTCAGCACCATGTCGCCGTCGCTGAACACAATGGAGTCGTCCGAGCCGTCGTTGTCGTCCGTGTCGCCGCCGCCGCGCCGCCGCCGCTGATGATCCAGCTCGCCGTGCCAGCCCCTGGCGAGTGGCCACACCGCGGCCACGGTCACGGTCACGGTCATTCATGGGTAAGCTAGCCGGGCATCCGTTTACCACCCTGGCGCAGGTCAGCCAAGGCAGCATCTGGCGCCAGTTCACTGCGGGATGGGTTGGGATCGCACGCCGGCCGTGCTTCCAGGCTTGCGTGCCAAGCCCCTGCCAGCGCCCCCGCACAAACGCCATGCACAAGCCCTGTACCGCTTTCACAACCATCCTTGCCATTGCAGCCCAGGCATCTGGGTTTGGTTTGGTTTGGTTTGGTTCTGGTTCAGCTGTGGCCGGCACTCACAGCTTGGGATGGTGTTCACATACACACACCCTTTCTTCCCCTTCGCCTCCCCCTCACCAGCGCGCCGCGGCCTGCCCCCGCGCGTACAGCCGCAGGTAGTCGCCCGCCTCCTCGTCGTACACATCGCCGCCGCCGCCGGCCGCCATGGTGTCGGGCCGGTTGAAGTTGAACTCCACCACCTCCTCCTCCTCCCCCGGCTCCTCGCCGCCGGCGCCGCCGCCGCCGGCGCCGCCAAAGGTCCCGGCGTGCGCCGCTTCGCGCGCGCGCCGCGCGGCGCCCACGCCGCCGTCCACAAAGTCATTGTCGTCGTCGTCGTCGCTGTCGCCGACGTAGATGGCGTCGGCTGCGCCCGGCGCGCGGGGACCGGCGGCGCGGGGCGCGGCGGGCCGCGCGGCCTTGGCGGTCTTCGCCCTGCATGCAGCAAAGAGGTGCAGGCGCCGTTCCGTTTGCGCGGCATGAGACACACAGCCGAGCAGATTGCACGCAGCCACCACAGCAATCAGTGGGCAACCCGTCCGTGCCAGTGCCCGTGCCCGTGCCACCGCCCTGTGCTCACCGTGGAGCCGCGTCCAAGCCCAACAGCCCCTCCAGAGACGCCTGCCGCCCGCGCCACTCAGGCTGCCGGCTGCCTGCCGCCCCGCCAGGCCGCGCCGCCGCCCCAGCCCGGCCGCTGGGCCGCTTGTGCTGTCGGCTGCCGCCCCCACCCAGACCTCTGCCGCCTCCACCTCCACCTCCACCCCATCCTCCGCCTCCTCCACCTCCACCGCCGCCGCCATCCGGGCGCCCACGCCGCCCCACGCCGCCGCCGCCGCCGCCATCGTCGCTCTCCAGCCCCGCCTCCTCCTCCTCGGGATTGTAGTCGTACGCGCCGGCGCCGCGGCGTGAGTGCCCCGCGGCGGCACCGCCGCTGCTCCGCCACGGCTTGCCACCGCCGCCGCCGCCGCCGCCGCCGCCACCGCCGCCGCCGCCGCGCGCCGCACCTCCACCGCCATGGCCGTGGCGATGACGCTGCGCCAGGCCAGGCCCCGCATCGAAAAACGTGCCAATGTTTTGCTGCTTGAACCGCCCGCCGCCACCACCGCCGCCGCCATCGCCGCCACCACCACCGCCGCCACCGCCGCCACCGCCGCCGGGCCACCGCTGTTGCGGCTTGTGATGCTGGCCGGCGCCGGCGCCGGCGCCGCCCAACCCTGCGCCGCCAGGCACCCGCGCTCCGGTGACGCTCGGGTGCCCCATCACCGCCGCACCGCCGCCGCCGCCACCATACGCTCCGTAACCGCCGGCACAGCTGCCGCCAGCATTCGACTGCATCAGCGGATGCAGCCCATCCGCGGTCTGCTGCTGCAGCGGCTGCGCCGGCTGCTGTCCGCCTGCTGGGCGCGGCGCTTGCGCCGCCGCCGCCATTGCCGCTCCACCTCCACTTCCAATGCCGCCGCCGCCGCCGCCGGCAGCCGCCAGGAATGGCCGGGGCAGGCCGCGGTCGTGCCAGAGCGGCGGCGGCACGTTGACGCCGGGGGCCAGTCGGTCCTCCGCCACCTCCTCCCACTTGTTGCTCCAGCCGCCGAGCACCGCTCCGCCGCCGCCGCCGCCGCCGCCGCCGTGGGCCTTGTGGCACAGGCGCGGCGTGTCGGGCGCCGGCCACTTGACGTGCCAGCTCTGTGTGTGTAAGGAGCACAAGGGAAACAACAAGTTTGTCGGCTCGGTGTGTCGCAATGTGGTGACACGCGGCATTGGAGGCCGCAGCAGCATGACCCGAGCAGCGCCAGGAGTGGAGGCGGTCCCCGCCGGAACTGAACCACACTCGACAGGCCTCCCAGGGCCACCGCACGTGCCGCGATAAGCGTTACACGCGCTACAGCGCACAGCGCACAGCGCACAGCGCACAGCGCACAGCGCAGCGCAGCGCAGCGCACATGCACACACACACACACACACACACACACCTGCCCGGTGCCGCCCAGCAGCGACCGCCGCGCCGCCAGCGCCGCCAGAACGACGTCCGCCTGGCCCGCCGCCATGCCCACCATCTCCACAACCTGCGTGGCCGAAATGCGAGTGTGTGTCGCGCATGCCGCAGCAGCATAAGGAGCATAAGGAGCAGCATAAGGAGCATAAGGAGCAGCATAAGGAGCATAAGGAGCATAAGGAGCATAAGGAGCAGCATAAGGAGCAGCATAAGGAGCAGCCGGTTTCAGGTTCGTGCCAGCAGAACGCTGTGCTATGCTTGCGGTACGTGTACGCGTTCGTGTATGCAGACGTGCGTGGCGGCGGCGCGTCACCAGGCCGCATCTGCCGCGGCAGCGCCAGCAGCAGCAGCGACGTCCGCAGTGCCGCCCCCACACACCGCACCTGCAGCTTGGGCAGCGCCGCCAGGTGTGTGGCGAACTGGCCCAGGGCTGCGCCGTCCAGCGGCCAGGCCCCGCACCCGCCGGTGCGGGCCCCGGCCCCGCTGGTGCTGTGCTCTGTCGCCTCGGCGGTGGCGGAGGCGGCGGTGGCGGCTGTTGCAGCACCAGCGGCGGCGGCGGCTGCTGCCGCCGCCGCGCCGCCCGGCAGCAGTGCCGCGTCCTGGAGGCCGGTGGCGGCGGCGCCATCCTCCGCCGCCTCCGCAGGAGCCGGGGCTGGGGTGGCAGCAGCCAGGTCGGAGGGCGGGCCCAGGCGCAGCACCGCCAGGCCCTGCCGCGTGTCCTGCAGCCCCTGCAGCAGCGCCGCCAGCGCACACAGCGCGCGACCGTCCATCCCTGCGGCGGGGCGGGGCAGGGCAGCGGGTTAGGCCGAATCCCCGCCCCTCGCCAAACGTCCCACCCGCCCCATGTGCAACCCCCTCCCTATGTAACCCCCATCTTTGCACCACCACCACCACCACCACGTACACGCGCGCGCGCTCACCGGTGTGCCGCACATCCAGCACCTGCAGCCCGCCGCAGCGACTGAGCGCCCAGCGCCAGCGGGGGCCGCTCCAGGGCGCGCCCAGACCCGGGTTGCGCGACAGATCCAGAGCCCGCAGCGAGCGCTGCAGCGGGCCGCACAGCGCCAGCGCGCGCAGCGCCTCGCCTGCGGGGCCGAAGCACCGCAGCATGGCACGCTCAGAGGGAGTACCAAACCGCAGGACGCGCGCCCCACCGCACCCACCGCACAGGCGCACACGAATCAGGGTGGGCTCAGAGGGAGTGCCGTACTGTCCGCACCGCAGGACGCTCGCTCGCGCGGCCCCTCGAGCCCGGCGGTGCCCAGCGCGTGGTGCGCGCACGCACACCCAGCCGTGGCCAGCAGCAGCGGGCCCAGACCCGGCCGCCCCCAAACTATACGCCACTCCATTGCACACACTCCAGCCACACGTCAAGCCAAGTCAGGCGGTCAGCCGGTCAACCACGTGCGCCCACCTGTGAGCGAACAGCGCGCCAGGCCCAGGTGGCGCAGGTGGCAGCGCTGCGAGCCCAGCGCCGTCAGCGCCGGCAGCAGCTTGTCCTCCAGCAGCTGCGCGGCGGCGCGGGGCGCGGCGTGGCGGGGAGGGTGGGTGGGTGGATGGGTGGCAGTTCATTCCATAACCCAAGGGTGGGGAGGGTGGGTGCATGCGGGGTGCCGGTGCGTCGCAGAGCCAACAGGATTCCATCCATACACACACGCACATCCACACACGCACACACACGGCAGCCCCTCACCCGGTTGTCCACCAGGCGCTGCCCCGACAGGTCCAGCCCCACAAGCAGCGGCGCCGCCGATGGGTCCAGCGGCCGCCGCCGCCGCTCCGCAGCTTCGGCACCAGCACCGGCACCGCCACCGCCGCCGCCGACGGCGTCGTTGGTGCCGGCTCCTGTGGCACGGGGCGGGGCCGGTGAGCAGGCGAATGTGAGTAGCCCGGGAAGGCACGAGCTGGGGGCCGAGGCATGCGGCGCGATTCGGGAAGGCCATGGCACTCCGAAAGCCAGGGCGATTAGCAAGCGCGTGCGCGCGCACCCTTACCAGCCAGCGGCTGCAGCGGCTGTGGTGCCGGCGTCGTCGGCGGTGTGTGTGGTGCCTGTGCCGGCGGCGGCTGGCTGAGCGCGCGCACCAGCGACTCTAGCTGCCGCCGGCTGAGCTGGCCCGGGTCCTGGCCGCTGGGTCCGCCACCACCGCAGCCGCCGCCGCCAACTCCGCCACCACCAGCTGCGCCGCCGCCTCCCACGGCGCCAGCCGGCCCCTGCTCCTCCGACCCCGCCGACGACAACGTGGAAAGGTTGACCATCACAGAGTGCAGCAGCCGCACGACCCGGTCGCGGTCGGGCCCGGACGCGGCGGCGCCGCTGCCGCTGCCGCCCGCGGCGGCGGCGCCGCCGCCCTGCTTGGGCCCGCCGCCGCCGCCGGCGCCGCCGGCAGCGGCGGCGGCTGCGATCATGGCGGGCGTGACCAGCTGGTGGTCCCGCAGCGCCGACAGCGCGGCGAGGACGGGGTCAGAGCTCAGCGCGTCTGTGAGCGGGCAGCGGGGGGGGGGCGAGTAGTTCATTCCAGAAACCGAAGCGAGTCGACCAAGAGAGGTGCAGGCAGGGATAAGGGCCGCAATCGGGTGAGTGGCTCGGTGTCAGGGTTGCCGGGTGTGTGTGCGCCCCGTTGGCGGGATGGCGGCACTGGAAAAGGGAGGCGTGGGCGTGGGAGGGTGAGTTGGGCGCAGCGTCACGGATGGGGAAGACCGGCCATCCATATGAACACATTAGGAGAGTTACACCAACACACTATGGGCCCCGGCACGGCCCCGACATAGGCCCCACCACATGACCGTGTCTCCCTCACCCGGCCGGATGTCCACCAGGGCGCGGTAGTGCGCCGCAACCGAGCTGCCCGCACACAGCCGCCACGCCTCCTGCGGCGGCGGCGGTGGCGGCGGCGGCCGCGGCTGCGGCTGCGGCCGCGCCTGGAACGCCGCGGGAGGCGGCAGCTGGGCGGAGGGTGGCCGCGGCAGGGGCTGGGTGGCGGCAGGCAGCGGCTCGGGCGCGGGCTGCAGGTGCGGGTGCTGCTGGACGTGCTGCGGCAGTAGCGACTGCGGCTGTGTTGGCTGCTGCAGCTGATGTGCCGGCTGGGCTTGCTGCGCGGGTGTATCGCTCGCCACGGCAACGGGATCGCCGTCGCCGCCGGCAGGGCTCGGCAGCCGTGCCGTCACCGCAGGTGCAGGCGGCGTCGCAGAAGCAGCTGCCACGCCGCCGTGGCTGCCACCTGCCCCCACAGGTGCCGTCGCAGCAGCAGCGCCATCGACGTCCATGGAGTCTGTGGCGCCCGCGGCCGCGGCCGCGCCCGCGCCCGCGCCCGCGCCCGCGCCCGCGCCCGCGCCCGCGCCCGCACCCGCGCCCGCGCCCGCGCCCGCGCCCGCGCCCGCGCCCGCGCCCGCGGCGCCGCCGGCTGTGGCAGCATGCGCGGTGCTGGGTGCGCCCGTGTCTGCGGGTGGCAGCGATGCAGCAATGCCGGGCGGCGGCCCGCCGCCCGTCACCCCCTCCGAGCCCACACATGGCGCGGCGCCCCAGCCCTGGAACGAGACCGACTCGGATCCGACCGCCACGACGACCGCGCCAGCCGATGGCTCGGTCGCGGTCGGCGCAGGCTGTGAGTACGGCGGTGCGGGCGGCTGCTGCTGGAGCTGCGGAGCCCCTGCAGCCGGCGCCAACGCGGGTGCCGGCGCACCAGGCGCCTGCTGTTGCTGTTGCTGCTGCAGATGCTGCAGCTGTTGCTGCTGCTGCTGCGGCGGCGGCAGCGGAGGTAGAGGCGGCGGCGGCGAGGCATCCACATCCGTGCACATGACGCTGCCCTGCAGCCCGCGCGCATGCAAGCCCAAACCATCGCGTGCCTCCGTCGCAGCCAATGAATCGACCGGGACTGCCGGGCCCGGGCCTCCCAACGGAGCGCCGAAGTGGTGCTGTTGCTGCTGCTGTTGCTGCTGCTGTTCCTGCCCAGCCGAAGCAATGCCGTGTGGCTCACACGCGCCGTCGAAGGGCAACGGCAGCGGCGGCGGCGGCGCCTCCAGAGGCTCTGTGCCTGGTAGCGGCTGGGTATCGCCCAGGCATTCAGCCTCGGGCTCGGGCTCTTCCGCGTATGGCTGCTGCGGCAGCGGGCAGTGCTCCGATCCTGCAGCAGGCACCGCCGGCTGCATCAGCGGCTGCGGCTGCGCCGGCAGACCCATCGGCAGCGGCAGCTGCTCAGCCGCCAGGGCCGGCTCCGCTGGGCGGGCATCCGCAGGTCCGCGAGGCTGCAGCTGCGTCTGGGTTGGGCGATTGGAGTGGTGGCGGGAGACCTGCGGCTGCGTCACGTCGCCGTCGCCGACGAGAGGCACTGCCGAGACCAGGCACTCGGACTCATCGGCAGTCGTCGCTGAGGCCAGGCAGTCGGCCGCCGCGCCGAACAGGTAGCGTGATGGGCTCAGCTCCTGAGGCTGCATGACTTCTGTGGTCCCGAGGGCTGCAGGCTGCCCCAGAGCGCCGCCCTGACATGCCAGTTCGTCCCCACTTTGCCCAGCAGCACACGCCGCTTCACAAACCGCTCCACGAGCTGCCGCTTCAACTGTCCCAGCATCGGTGCCTTCGCCAGAATCCACACCATCCAAGCCATCGTCTGTGTCGCTGCCGCCGCTGACGGCGTTGGCCAGAGCTAGCAGAGGGTCCGGCTCCGAGCCCACCTCTGGGCGGGGGAGCTCCGGCGCGAGCTGCGTGCTGCCGAGTGTGTAGCCGAGCGTGGGCAAGTTTGTGCCCGGAAGGGATGCGCCCGTCAGAGCTGTGTAGGCTACATCCTGACCCGTCAGCGTTATCTGAGTTCCCACGGCGAGGCTGGCGCTGGCGATGTGGACATTGTGCGCCATTTCGGGCGACTGCTAGCACAGCCCGTCCGCTTTTTGTTTCATCGCTGCGAATTTATACTTGTTGAGTCAATTTGAAATAAGCAGCTAGCATCGCCTCGCCCCGGAATAGAAGCGAGCAAATCGGTTCACAGCATCCTCTTTTCCCCCAGCAAAAACGTAAAACACTGTGGTTTTGAATTTTGTACTTGTTCTATATCAGCCACAGGCCATCATGGTTCCGGGCGACATTCCATCTGGCCCCATCTGTCGCGCACGCCGCCCGATGTCTGCAGGCGCATTCCCATTAAGTTTCGCGTAATCTTCTGCTATGGCGCAGTTCAGAGTCGCAGATGCCGGTAATCACGCGAGGGAGCTGGGAGCTGTGCTGAGCGTGGCCCGGGGCAGGGCGGGAGGCCCGGCGGCAATGGGGCGCACGGGCCGCGCACCAGGGACTCAGGGAGTCGGGGACAGTCAGGGGAACCCCTGCCGCGCATCGAAGAGCCTCAGGTTGGGGCTTGTGTCAGAGTCTCAGAGAGCACAAATGCGTGTTACATCGTGGCATCGTTCCAAGCGCACTTTGACTTGCATACTGCCGTGTTTCAGGCAGTCGGACATCAATGGGTGCCGTGTGGAAATGTGTGCTAGGGCCCGGTACGGGCGCGATGGGCGTGTGAGGCGTGCGCGGACAAAGCGAACATATCCGCAGTGGAGATTAGAATAGCAAAACAAACGAAGCATAAACAACAATAAAAGACTCACTATGCGGCCCAAAGCCTGGATAGACCAAAACAGGTTCACAAAACGGCCCACCCCATTGCTGGAGGAGCACTCGGTAGGGTGTGATGCGCATAGATACAAAGGCGCGCATCTGCCAGCGCGGATGTAAATGCGTATCACGAAGTCTATGTCATTGCCAAGCCTCTCACGAGTCACGGCGCAGCATTATAATGGAATCAGGGGAACCCCTGAACGGAGTCACCCTCAGCAGTGCTAACAACGCCTCTTACGAGTCACAGCGCAGCCTGAAAATGGGATCAGGGGAACCCCGAACGGAGTCACACTCAACATTGCTAACACAGATACATATAACGTAAAAGGAAGACTTCGCTGCAGGCGGACATAGCCTGCAGCTGCAGAAATGCGGCGCACGACGGGGCCAGCGGCACGGGGCGGCTGCACCTATCATGGCGCCAGAGGATTCTCAGGCGGAGACGGACTGGGCGGCAGGGGTTGGGGTGGAGGCGAAGGCGGCGAAGGCGGCTGCGGCGAGGGCGGCCACGACGCGGGCTCCACGTCCGCCAGCGTGGGGCACCTGCACGACAGCACGAGCCACCAGGCGACACGCCACGCAAAGTTGAACCACAGCCACCGCGTGCACCGCGCGTGTACGTGAGGACGCGAGCCCACACATACACACAGGAGCAGGCACGCACACGGTCGCACACGTGCACACACTCCTACAGTACGCACGCACGTGACAAAACCAAGCCTGTGGCCCCACGCGCTGCGCGTACGGCACCCAGCCAGCGGCATGACTCACTCGGCCTCGGACACGGCGAAGCGGCACACGTACAGGCGCAGGATGTCCGAGGCGGAGGAGCCGTCGGCGTTGGTGCGGGTCCAGGTGCCCGCCATCACCACCAGCTTGTAAGGGGTGGCGAGCACCGTGCTGCGCGTGCTGGGCGCCAGCGCGGTGACGAAACTGATCTTGCGGTCGCCGGTCATGCTGCCGCCGTTCAGCATTTGGTCGTTGTCCTGTCGTACATGCGCGGGGGGGGGGCGGCATCGCGGCATTAGCGCACGCGACCGTACCGTCTTTGCAATGCTGCTGGATAACCCAAACTCAAACCCAAACCCCGTCCTCAACAGCAGGGCACGCACGCATGCGTGCGGGGGTCGGGGGATGCACGCGCACAACTCACAATGGCGGCGTCCACGGTATGGATGTTGATCTGCATGCAGGCAGAGGTCGCAGCAGCAACATTGGCACATTGATTGACATTTGACGCAAGGCAGCGCACGTTGTGCCTTCCACACCAGCTGCTGATTGCCCTACAAGCTTAAGTAACGCACGGTGCTTGCCTTTTGGCTGTAGTAGGAGAGGCCGTACTTCGATGCGCCCATGCCGGCGTCCGCGTTCTTGCCCACACGGAGAGCCCTGCAAAAACAAAACAGGATATTGCACAGCATGTTAACCCATAGCGAACGTCCGGGCGCAACATGTGTAGGGCCGTAACTTGGATGTGTATGCGCACGCAAGCGGCACGCCACACCCGCACTTGCTTGCACCCTGCTGCCGACTGGTGCGCGGGAAGCCAGCCAATGGTCGTGCGCGCTCACATGTAGAGGTTGAGGGTGTATGCGGCGCCCAGCCAGTTGGGCGTGACGCGGATGTAGTTGCCGGCGCCGGTCATGTAGGTGGCGGGCATGTTGAAGAGCAGCGCCTTGCCCAGGGGCAGGCTGACCTGGTTGAGGTCAAAGCCGCTCACACCCGCCACGGGGCCGGTGGGGCTGGACACGCTCACCGCGGGCCGGGCCCATTTCCTGCGGCGCACGCGTGGGTGTTTATGTGTGTTCGAATGAGGCGGGACACGGCCGGACACACACAGCGCAGGGATAGCAGGGAGCGAAGGGAGCGAAGGGGTGTGTGTGGACGGGGAGGGCCACACAGTTGCCGGCAACAGGCCCCTGCGCCGCCAAGGGCGCCGCCCGCAACTTACAGGGCGCTGATCTCCGCGGCGTTGGGGCAGGAGTCGCCACGGCCCATGCTGGTGGAGTAGTCCTCATACTCGATGCTGCTCTGTGAGTGCACACGCAGCGCACGCTTAAAGTAAGCGAAGATGTTGTTCGGGTAGTTCGGGACAAGTGAAGTAAGGAGTGCCCAGAAGCTACCGTATGCCCAAACATATTTCACTCAGAAACCCAAGCAGCTCGTACCTGCCATGAGTGCCAGAGGCTGCGGCCAAAACCCGCAACGTGCGTTGAAGGCAGGGCGGGGGTGGGTGGGCGGGCGCAAGGTTAAACAGTGGCATTGTCGAGTATAGACTGGGCTCACCAATGACCGGGGGAGCAGGGCACACAGGAAGTATGCACCCGGGCATGTGATACACGCACGCACGCACGCACGCACGCACCCGTAGTTGTGGATGTACTCCTGCATCACGGTGGCCCAGCGATTGGAACCGTACGAGTACGTGAAGTACCTGCGTGCATGAATATTGAGGCGTGAGACGGAGAGTACATGAGCGGCAGGGACCTGCGGCCCCGTCTATATATCTCGCGACTGGCTGGGCGGCCCAGCAGTCAGGGCTCGCATCTTGTTTTGGGTGGAGAGCTCAGCCTGAGCTTTCCTCCGCTAGAAAGCTGGGATTCGTGGAACAAGTGTTGACACTCCTGGGCCCCGGAATGGCATGGCCTGCTCACGAACGCCGCACCAGCCCGACAGCCTCACCACTGCAAGTTGCTGCCGATCGTGGCCCTGGCGGCCCAGTTGTAGCACCCGACGCCGGGAGTGTTGCTCATCAGAGAGCTGGGCAACAGGTACAGCCTGTGCGATGGGGCGCGCGGGTTGTGCAGTTGAGACGTTTGTGGTGCACCCACGTGCTTGGGGAACTTCGGGCACAGACGTCAGTCGATGGCGCAGCCGGCTGCGCCGCACAAGGATGGGGAAGTGGACTGGTGGTGTGGGCGGCTACGTCAGGGCTGCACTCACTTGCGGGTGTACGCACTGGGGTTGATTCCGGCTGCCTGGGCATTGGAATCCGCGTTGGAGGCCATGGCCCAGAAGTCACCTGCCCACCATACCACGTGCGGTTGTGACAAAAGCATTCAGCCTTGCTGTGACTGGAGGTAGGCCTGGCTCGGTTGGCAGTTAGTTCATGCATTGGTGCGTGGAGCGAGTGTGCGCAGCTAGCGATCTGTGCTCATTCGCGCCCGCCTTGAAGTCGCCGCCCCAGGCCCCAGCGGCCGGTGGTGGCGCCGCACCACCACACCGTATGCGCCCATGCGCCGGCGGGCCATGCATGCGTCAATTACTCAATTGCAGCACACTTACATGTGTTCTGCTGAATGGTGCTAGGGCACGGCCTCGGCCGCAGCAGGACGATGCGGGAGCTGCCGGCGGTATTGCCCGGGGGTGCCAGCTTCAGGCTGCTGTAGCTGCACTGCTCGAACCGGTCTGCGTAGCTGACCGAGCCGGCCGGCGCGTTGAAGAACTGCTGCGTCACGGCGGTGACAGTTGTCTCCGCCCCCTTCCTGCGGCGCACAGGTGGTGGCGGGCACGACGCTGGCGGTTAGGGGGATAGTTGGGCACGCCAAATGCATGCGCGCGCGCGGTGAAATGCCTCCCGCCCATCCGCCCGCGTGTTGCCCCGCCTTTACGCGCCCGGTGCCCATTAGCGTGCTTTGCGCTGCTGCGGTGAGTTGCAGGTTTATCTGCTCATCTGCACCACAGAGTCAGGCAATGCGAGCACCACGCTTTCCCACTCGCTCACTTGCAGGCCGAGTAGTCCAGAATCATGATGAGCACGCTCTCGGTTTTTGCGGTGGGGCTTGGGCCCGGCGCCGGGGAGATGACGGTGGCATCAGTGGGGCTCTGGAAGTAAGTGCACTGCCCACTCGCGTCAACACTGGGGCAGGTCTGCGCACACGCGTGCATGGGTGACACGAGGGAGGGAAGGGTTAGAAGGGTTAGCCAGGGTTAGCCCGGGAACTGCAGGGCTGCGGTGACCCTGAGCGAGATGGAACTCTGGGCCTGGTTCAAGTGACGGCAATGACGCCCGGCATGCTACATAGGCACGCGCCCGTTCGGTTTCGAAAACCCAACATGGCACGCCACGACACGGCGCAGACAGGCAAAACCAGGAATTTGTGCAATCAGCTCACCAGGTCCACGACGGAGCCGGATGGGATAGG
Source organism: Chlamydomonas incerta (assembly GCA_016834605.1). Classification (NCBI taxonomy): domain Eukaryota; kingdom Viridiplantae; phylum Chlorophyta; class Chlorophyceae; order Chlamydomonadales; family Chlamydomonadaceae; genus Chlamydomonas; species Chlamydomonas incerta. Next base: position 1,056,218 of record JAEHOC010000010.1, read on the forward strand.
CCGGCCACCCCTGTCACGGGGCTTGACCCCTTTCTTCAGCGGAAGAATTTTGCCGTTGGCATCAATCAGCGCCCAATCATCCTCGCCTGCCTCGGCATCCGTCACCGTCACCAGCGTTCCCCGCAGCTGGGGAGGGCCGCGGCCTGGCCGGTCGCTAACATCCCCGCCTGCCTGGGTCAGCGTGCGGCCCTGTGCCCAGCCTGCAAATAAGTCAAGGAGGGTAGGGATGACGGGTCAATGAAGACGGGGCCGGCAAAGCCGGTTTCGACCTGCGCTTATCAATGGGGCTCTGCCCGTGCCAGCCCGTGCCAGTTCTGGCCCACACGTCGCTTCCCGTCACCAACGCAGCATGACGCGAGCCAGCACGTTCGCACGAAAGACGAAGCCGAGCACTGATGCAAGAGACAAGAGGACTGACGGCCAGAGTTCGTGGCAGAGAGCGCATGCGAGTGGACTGGACCATGACCTCGATGTCATGGTCCGGTGGTGGTAGGCAGCCGTCGGTCGCGGCGGGGCTAGGAAATTTCCGAGTACAGCTACAAGCGACGCCCTCGCTTTCATTTAAAGTCCTCGGCGGGATGCCCCACACTGGCGCAGAGTGGCTATGCTCAGGAATGCGACCTGCCTCTACCCCAGTTCTACCCAAACCGGCACTCACCGGCAACCGCCAGCAGAAGTAGCAGCTCACGCAGCATTTATCTTCGCCGCCGGGATAGTGCGACGAGTCGCGGGCTGCCCGAGCGCAAAGCCAGAATGTCTTCTGTATTGCCAAGCTGGCGTTCAGAGCGCGTGCTGCCGTGCAAGCAATGGGATACACGATAATTATCGTATACTGAGTATAGGGCAGCCTGAGATGACAAGACAAGGGAGGACTCCTTGCGCTTTTCGCATTCCGCCGGGCGCAATGAGATTTTGCACAGCGCCCCGTTATCTATATGGTCTGTGACACGGCGCGTTTCTGTTTTCACGCGTCAGACGCGGTGCCGCCGACCCTTGACAAGTCCTGCCAACCGACGCCACCCGATGTCGGCACGATTGGAATCGCACCCAGCCACACCGCGTGTCTCTCTTTGCGCGCTCACTCCAAATGCTTGAGCGCAGTCACTGCTGAGCGTAACAGCAATACAGCATAGGCGCTTTTAAGAGTCGAGGCACACGGCCATATTGGTCCCATCTGGTCCGATAGGCTTTTGTAGTGGACTGGTGGAGAGCTGCGCAACTGGGCGCAGGGGACAGGAGTCGTGCGCAATGCGCAGCCTGTGTAGATGCATCGGATTGCCATGAAGTATCTTTTACACTTCTAGCATCCTGAAGTCATGCATAGAAACTGCTTCTGGCTCCTCCGCCAGCCCGCCACCGCCCCGCGTATGGCAATTGCATGTACTTCCAAGACCATGGCATCACTCGCCACGCACTTCTCATCCTTCTTCTTTCGGTGCAGCCTACACGCCTGTGCAAAAGGTCTCACCGTCATATCCGCCATGTCTCATGCATGTCGTGGTCAAGTTTCCTACCCGCATCCCAGTCAACTCCCAAGCGAAACCCCGATGTCATATGCTACAAACTGCCGCTTTTGCGTCGCTGCAGCCCCCTCGACCGCGCTAATCTGTTTGCCCTTTCATCAACCTGCCCACGGCCTAAACTCAAGCTTCCCTTACTCTCTCGACGCCTCAACCCACCCCACAGCCCCTGCGCCCCGAGCGAGAGCGCCGCCATCATTGCGTGATCTGCTGCCACACGCCGTCGGTCGACTCCTTCCACAGCGTGACCGCGTTGTTGCCGTCCGACACCGCCAGGATGGAGCCGGTGGTGGACCAGCTCACGCGCCACACCGGCACCTTGAAGTCGTGCACCAGCTTGCGGTCCCAGCCGCCGCCCGCACGCTCGCTGAACACGAACACCTGGCCGTCCTGACCGGCGCTGGCGATGGTGTTCTTGGGCAGGCCCAGGCTGGGCGCCCACGCCACGTCGCGCACCCAGTCGTTGTGGCCCGACAGCGCCTCCTCCTCCGTCCAGCCCAGCTCGCCGTACCGCCACACCTGTCACACAGCGATCGATTGGCCAGGTCCGTAAGGGGTAGTGTCCGCCGTGGCTGCACGTCTGGTGTGAATTACTGGGCCCCGCAGGTGCGCAGGCGCGCCAAGTCAGCGCTGTGGCTGTGCACCTGCGCACGCCAGCGTATGCGTGCGCCCAGCCCGCCAGGTGCGACTGCTGCAAGCGACCCAGAGGTGCCGACCTGCCTTGTCGCAGACTGCCCGCGCTATATTACCGGTAACGCGACCAGTGCCAGCGCTGCCCCCTGCCTCAGTGACCCGCCCTCGCACCTTGATGAGGTTGTCGCACCCCGACGTCACTAGCCGCTTCACTGGCCCTGCCGCCGGCTGCTTGCTGCTGACCAGGGCGCCGGGCGCGGTGGAGGGCGCCCAGCTGACGGCGGTGCAGCCAACGCTGTGGCCGCCCGGCAGCTGCGGGCGGGCGGAAGACATTGGGCACACACAGCGTGAGCACGTGGACGCGCCTCTGCACACTGCCAGGGTGCTTGTAGTGGACTACGGCTTTGTGACCACGATAGCTCCCACCAGAATTCGGGCTTGCGCCCAGCGCTGCTGGCCCGCGGTAACGGCCCTGCAACGGCCGCGGCGTGCCTGGGACCCCCCCCGCCAGCGCCGGCGAAACGGCGACGTGCCCGCACCCGCAGGCCCCCCAGCCTCACCTTGGTGGTCTCCCATGTCCCATCTGCCTTGTACTCTATCAAGGATACGGTTCCGTCGCTGGAGGCGCACGCGAGGATCAGGCCCAGCTCGTAGGGCGCCCAGCAGATGCTGTTCACCGAGGCCGTGTGGAGGTTGCCGGGCGTGATATACGCCTACGAGCACCGATAACCAGCGCTTCAGAGCCCGAATACTTTGACTATGGCTCCGTGGCGCGCGTACCTGCTGCCATTGGTTGCCCTGAGCCTCCTTCCAGACGATAACCCGGTGGTCGAAGGAGCAGGACGCCAGAATGGAGCCAAACTTTGGATGGCCCCACGAAACCTGCCAGACCGGGCCTTCGTGTCCCCGCAAGTCCGCGAGGTGAGTGTGGTGATCTCCGACGATGTCAAACACCTTGACGGTCCTATCAGAAGAGCAGGTCGCGAGCCTTCGCCCGTAGTAGTCTAGCTGTGCATCGTGCACCATGTCTTGGTGCCCGCTCTCGAAATTAGCGAGCGTCATTTTGCCCGCGCTACCTACTGCGTCCCAAGCAAATTGACGTAGGCAGCGTACAAGTAACTCAAGTTTTGTAAGGACAGTCTCAGGGGACACGGAGGCAGCGAGGCCGCGCTGACCGTAATTCAGGCATCGCGCAATTGACTTCGCGACAACCACGTAGCTTGGCTGTTCCCGCAAATTGCATTGCATTCTGACTACCTTTTCTTAATGATACACATATCGCTGTAACAAAAAATGACGGTTCCTGCAACAGCACAGCCCGCGGCAGCGGGCGCCAGTGTGCGAGACGCGCTGCTGGCGATGACGACGGCCGTCCGAAGCGGAGAGATGATGCAGGTAAGCACTGCCCTGGGATTTGTAAGCACGGCCGAGTCCAACTTGAATCGTCAGTGCCAAGGGTCCTCGGCTGACCACGACGATGCGCCCGCGGCGCAGGCTCGTGCTATCGGGGAGCAATGTGAGGTGCCGCTGAGCGTGACTGCGGCGGACCTGGCGTTGGCAGGTGCGGGGCTGCTAGTGCGCGGACTGAGGGCCACACGAGTGCGTGGCGGTTGCGACCTGCCGCAGCGGGGCGTCCAGGCCGCTATCGCCGGCTCACGCCCTGCCGATGCCATCTAGCTCACGTGTGCACCCATCAAATAGGCTGGCGCTGGGATGTCAGGGACTGCCGGCCGTGACTCTAGGCGTGAGGCCCGCCAGTTCGAGTTGGTGGGCCGTTGGAATCCACTTCGGCGTCAACCGGCCCAACCTCAGGGGACCCAACGCGGTAGGGCGCAAGCTGTCTTCCTCTGCCCCGTTACCGCCGTTCGTGTTCAGGCAAAATTTCCGAGGGCGCGGAGAGCACAGTGTTTCGGGGCACGTGGCGCGGGCAGGCGGTGGCGGTGAAGAAGGCCCGCATCTCGGCCTCCGCGGACCTGGACCGCTTCAAGACGGAGCTCGCCATCCTGGCGCGCTTGCAGCACCCGGCAGTGGTGCCGTTGCTAGGTGGGTGGGCAAGCAGATGAGGCTGCCGGGGCCAGTCGAACGATCCGGTAAGGCTGTTTGGGCGCACCGAGGCAGCCAAATGCAGCAATATACCATGCCTAGCACGCTGAATGTGTGCTCGCGACTGTGCCGCCAGGCGCTCGCTGCCTGCCGCCAGACTACATGCTGGTGCTGCCGCTGGCGGAGTGCGGCAACCTTCGCGACGCGCTGCACGAGCGCGGCTGGCGGCCCAGCTGGACGCAGCTGCTGGGACTGGCGCGCCAGGTAGGAGGATGGCGGAACACACGCGGGGCAGGCGGGCGGTACGGAATGGAATGCTAGGGATGGTTACGAGGGCGAAAGGCCCGTTCCAGGCTAGGGCAGGCGGGCGTGGAAACGAGCTCCGGCGCGTGCTGCTGCAAGGAATGAAGCGTCGCCGCTAGTACCGGTTGGTGTTTCGCAGCCGGAAACAAAGCACCAACCTGCTTACGCTGTACAGGTGGCGGCGGGCATGCAGCATGTGCACGGTGCAGGCGTGCTTCACCGCGACATCAAGGTAAGGAGTGCATGGGGGTTGCGGGGCACTTGCGGCTGCGGCGCGTTCGCGTATTGGGCTGGGGCGGGCAAGCGCAACAGCACGAGCAGCTTGAAGTAGCAGGCCCACTCCCCACCGCACACGACCTCCGTGCCTGCAGCCCGCCAACCTGCTGCTGGCGGACCCGGTGCCGGCGGCGGGCGACGGCGAGGCCGTGCCGCGCGTGCAGATCGCGGACTTCGGGCTGGCGGTGCAGCTGGAGGAGGACGGCGTGGGCGGGGGCGCAGGCGGCGGCTACGACGCGCAGTCCATCCGCAACACGGGCAAGCCCACGGGCGGCTTCTACAAGAGGCAGATGGTGAGGGCCGGCGCTGCGGCTCCTGCGAGGGTTCAGCACGGGACACGGGTAATCGTCATGTGCACCTCCTCTGCTTCTTGCGGTCCCGCTGCGCGCCCTTTGACCGGCACGACCCCCCTGCTCACAGGTGGGCACGTTGGAGTACATGGGCCCGGAGCTGCTGCTGCGCACCGCGCCGCCCAGCCGCGCATCTGACGTGTACGCTTGGGCGGTGCTGGTGAACGAGATGGCGACTGGTGAGCGGTCGGAAGCCAGGCGGAGGCTAGTGGCGGGGCTACTGGTTCAGGGCTCCACTTGCATAGAGTGGTGTGCTAATGAACGGACTGCCCAGGAAGGTCAGTGCGATACGGTACGGCTAACACGCGGGCCTTCGCGATGCTGGGCTGATGCTGGGTTGGCAGGCACCATTCCCTTCTCCGACTGCACCAAGGACAACCCGGAGGTGCACACCGTGCTGGAGATGGGCTACGGTCGGCAGGAGCTGGCGGCGGCGGTGTGCGCCGAGGGGTTGCGGCCGCTCCTGCCGCGCAGCTGCCCGCCGGGCTTCGCGGCGCTGATGAACGCCTGCTGGGCCAAGGAGCCCAGGGAGCGACCCAGCTTCTCGCAGGTGCGCCAGCCGCCGGGCACCATGAGCGCCATGGTGGCAAGGACCTGCGTCACAGCAAACTTGGTGATGGGTTGCCGCGTTGGTGATCGCGATCGGCTCTAGGGACGCGTTATGAGTTGTGACGCGCCTGGGCCCATCGGCTATCGCAGGTTGTGGACGCGCTGGACAAGCTCGCGGCGGAGGAGCTGCCCAGATGGCTGGGGTCACAGCGGCGCAAGTCAACTGACACCTCGACGGTGAGCGCGGCTGCGGGTCACCAGGCGGCACGCACTTCCTGGCGTGCAGTACCGGCCTCGCTTGTCGACTGCGTAAGCTGCGTGCATGGGACATTCCTCGTGAATTGACCACCGGTTTGTGCATCCTCCTGCATCTGGCATGCGTCCCCCAGGTAGTTGTGGACGCGATGGCGGTGGATGACGACGACGGCACCGCCGCCTCCACCTCCACGGACCCCACCGCGCCATGCAGCGCCATGGGCCTGCAGCAGGTCCTGCCGCCCTTCGCCGTGTGCCCCGCCGACCTGGCCGCCGACGCCGCGGCGGCCGCGGCCGTGGCCGCCCGGGCCGCGCCCAGCTGCGTTGCCGCTTGGGAGCAGCTGGGCGCCAGCGCCGCCAGCTGCTCGGGGAGGGAGCACCTTCCCATGCAGCAGCCGCTGGGGCAGCCGCTGGGGCAGCAGGGCGCCGACGACGCCGCGTACACCGGCGCCGCGCAGAGCGAGTTCAACGCGGGCTTGTTTGAGGCGATCGGGCCGCGCGACACGATGGAGGACCGGACCGTCATCCTGCAAGACCTGTGGGGCCGCCACAACGTGCACCCGCACCACCGCCCGCAGCAGCAGGGCCCGGGGCCGCTCTCGCCCGCGGCGGCGGCACGGACCGTGCCGCCGAGCGTACCCTACGTGCCGGTGGCTGCGGTGTTTGATGGGCACCGCGGCTCTGAGGCAGCGGACTTTTGCCGGGCACGGCTCGCGGCGACGCTCCGCGCGGCGGTACTATCGTGTGCGTCGCCGGTCGCAGCTTTGCGACGGGCGTTCACCCAGCTAGAGCAAGGTGCGCATCACAGATTCACAGGGCAGTTCTTGCGAGGTTGGGCTTGGACAAGGCGGTGGAATGTGTAAGGTACTTGCGGCACGGCAATGCCTAACGGTGCGCCTGTCGCCCTCCTCTTGCTCCGTGCAGAGTACTACACGCACTGGCAGCACCAGCGCCAGGTGCACGCGCACCTGCTGCGCGGCGCGCACGCATTCCCCGGCAGCACGGCCGTGGTAGCCATGGTGGTGCCGGCAGAGGCGGCGCCCGGCCAGGCGCCGCCGGCCCCGGGCGCCCGGCGCCTGTACGTGGCCAACGCCGGCGATTGCCGCGCGGTGCTGGTGCGGTTGCGGCAGCCGCTGGCCGCCAGCCGCGACCACACGGGGCTGCTGGAGGACGAGCGGGAGCGGCTGGCGGCGGAGGGGCTGCACGTGACGTGGCAGCACGGCGGCTGGCGCATCGGCTCCACGGGGCTGCAGGTCACGCGCTGCATCGGCGACTTTGACGTCAAGGGCGTGGTGTGCCCGGATGGCCACGGCAAGGCCGGCGCGGAGGCGGCGCTGGGCTCGGGCGTGGGCGTGACGGCGGTGCCCGAGGTCACGTGCGTGGACCTGCAGCCGGGCGCCGACCACTTCTTGATCCTGGGCTCGGACGGGCTGTGGGACGTCATGTCGGTGCAGGAGGCGGCGGGCCTGGTGTACGACACCGTGAAGGACCCCGTCATGGCCGCCAAGCGCCTGGTGTGCGAGGTGCGTGCATGCGAGCGGAGCTTGGGAGCCCGTGTGCTCGGGGGGTACAGGATGCGTGTGCGTGAAGCGACGGAGTGTCACTGCTTGGTCATACCGCACTGGGTGCTTTGGGTTGGCGGATGCAGCAACGCCGCACGGCCATTCCGCTCTTCACGTGTTTTTACTCGGCCGCCCGCGCTGCATGTTACACGCACGCCCACCACAGGCGCTGATGCGCGGCTCGGCGGACAACGTGACGGCCGTGGTTGTGTTCCTGACGCCGGTGGACACGCTGGAGCGCGTGTTTGGGCTTGAGGGCGAGAGCTTCGCCGTGACCGGCACGGCGTACGGCAGCCGCGTGCGCATGGACAAGGACCGGCACCTGGCGGCCACCGCCGATGAAATGCGAGACACGTACTGATGTGCAGCGGAGTGCACATGCGCCGGAGTGGGTGAGGACTGACGCGTAGTGAGGACGTGTGCGTGAGTGCGCTGGGGTTTGGCCTGGGGTTGCAATGACCGCATCGAGCATTGGTGACTGGAGAGCACGGGGGTGTTTGGGCTTGCAGAAGTTACTGTCCTGCTCAGGGACTTTATCTATGGGGCAGCGTCGGGCAAACGCTTTATGTGCAAGTGTTGCATTGAGCGGCGTGCATCTGGGGACAATTCCCTGGACTGTGATTATGGTCGACAGCATGTTGGTGCGCTGCGTTTCTGTGCTGCGCGGATGAGAATGGACTTGACGCAGGCGTCTGGCTGCCATCGCCAGCAAGCGCAGTGGAAAGCCGTGGAAGGGTGGTGCAGATGCGCTGCAGTAAGGACATCTGTAAGAATGCGAGCTTACAAGAGGGGACAGTCGGAAGCGTGTCTAAGGACTTTAAAGCGAGGATTTGTGAGTGGTTGAGGAATGAGGACGCGTGTGCGCTTCGGTTTGGCCTGAGGTTGCGATACACGTGTACCGGACTGAGGCACGGGGCTGAGGTGCGACTTCGTGTAGGCGAGAATGGGGGCTTTGAAGGCTTGAAGCAGTCTCCACATCGGCATTCCCCTGCGCCGCCTCACACCCAGTTTGCGTGTTTTAGCAACGCGGCGTCACGCGAGGCGAGGCACACCGAATGCACCATGTTGCTGCGTTCGACATGGAGACAGTGGCAGAGTGCGAGCATGGGGCCAGGATAACGAAGTCAGGGCGCATTTCGCGCGGGAACGCAGACACGCAACACCCGTGCCGGAACCCTAGTAGCTCCGAGAGCGCCGAAGTTGTCGTGCCTATTGTATCTACCAGCACCGTAGCACTGATACAGCGTTAAAGCTCCGCGCTTTGCCAACATTACTGGGATGCTCGGGGTTTCGCGCGCGTCCTTCTTCGTTTCAAAGAAGCGGCAGACGTAAAGCATTGGCTGCTGCAACAACACCGGTACTGCTGAAACTGCGATTGCATTTTTTAGCTGGCCCCGATTGCCTGTCGTCGGCAATCCCTCGCGAGCAACCGCGGCGCCGGCACATGGTTGCGCTCCCCGCAAACCCTAGCCTTACAGTTCTGTAGTTTGTAGAAATTCTCGTGAGTTGCCCTGTGACGTTGGGCACCACGCAGCGACAAGCGAGCACCAACCGGAGTTATTAGGCCCGACTTCCTTTAGATGGAGGCCCCTGGGGCCCTGAACCTGTTCGGCGGCTTCCCCGACCACCTTGGGCCAGCTGACGCAAGCGGGCTGCTGGGTCTGGGCAGCGGTGAGCAAAATGTCGCAGCGGTCCTCACATCGGCCTCGGAGACGCAGCGCGGGGCCTCTCGGCTGGACCCACGACCTGGGCGTGCTTTAACTCGTATTTGAATGCTTGTGGTGGGGCTAGGCGCCGGCCAAGGGCGGGTGGACAGCTATTTTGCTCTCGGCACCCAACTTCTCGCGGTGCACCCTCTCGCAGGCGCCGAATTTGCGCTGCACGGACTCAGCCAGGAGCAGAAAGATTTCTTTAGGCAGTACACCGCCCAGGTAGAGCAGGACGCCCAGGCTCGGCAGGCGCTGCACGCATTCGAGGCCGCGTGCTCTCAGCAGCAGTCGGCCATTGGGACGCCTACGCATGGAGGATTGCTGGCTTCGAGCCAGAGCCTGTCGCCTGCGCCCCAGCCGCTTCCGCAGGCTTCCAATGCATCGCAGCCTACCTTCGCGAGTCACAGCGTTCCGCACACGCCCCTGAAACAGTTTGACAGCACCATGGCCGGCCTTTCGGCCCTGAGCACGCCGACCATCTCGACTGGCTCGCTGTCGCTGGGGGGCGCAGGCCCCGGGCTGCACCATCCCGCGACCGGCATCGACGCCTCCTCCGCGCTGCACAGCAGCTCGCCCATGACGCCGCGGCAGCTGCTGGCCTCAGCGGAGCAGATGGGGCTGCTGGGGCTGTCCTCCACCTCGCTGCTCAGCGTGCACGCACCGCCTCCCGGGCAGGGCGGGTCGGGGCAGTCGGCGCAGCCCCCGCCGCCCCCGCCCTCGACGCCCAATGGCATGATGGGCATGGCTGGCGCCGGCTCCGTGGCCTCAGGCACGCCGGGCGCTGGCACCGCTGCTGGCGCAGGCGTCAACGGCGGCCCGCAGCAGGGCCAGCTGACCATGGCGTTTGCCAGCGCTCTGGCGCAGGCGGCCACAGAGCGCGGCTTGGACCCGGGCACCCTGGTGCAGCTGCTGCAGAACCCCAAGCTGGTGGACGTGCTGCTGACCAAGGCCGGCGACCTGCAGCAGCAGGCGCAGCAGCAGGGCGCGCCGGGACAGCAGGTGCGAAGGGCCCATTGTCGCTGTCACGTTGGGGCATCTGGGTTGGCCGGGTGTGGGGAGCACGTGGACGCAATGGTGGCGCAAACCAGGAACGAGGATTACTGCTCGAGTACGGCTGTATGAAACGAGCTGTCCCATGTCTTGCAGGGTGGTGGAATGTCCATGCTGGGGCAGGTGCCGCCCCCGCCCCCTCCGCCTCCGCCGCCCCCGCCCAAGCCGCCGGCGCTGCAGAGCCGCATGTCGGCGCCAGTGCCGGGCGAGTGGTCCCACCACGGCGGCGCCGGTGCCGCCGGCGTGTCGCACTTCCGGCCCCCGCCGCCGCCGCCCCCGCGGCCCTCGCCGGCCGCAACCGCCGCGGCCCAGGCCCAGGCCGCCGCCTCCTCCTTCGGCGGCGCGCCGCCGCCGCCCCCTCCCGGCGGCTCGTCCGGCGGCGCCAGCGGCAGCAGCGCGGGCGGCGGCTCGGCCACCGGCATGGGCGGCGGCGGCGCCAGCGGCAGCAGCAGCGGCAGCATGGACAACGTGTCGTCCATGCAGCAGGTGCTCAGCAGCACGCTGGTGCAGGAGTTCGTGGCGCACCGCACGGGCCTGCTGCAGCTGATGCTGTCCGCCTACTCGTTCCTCAACTCGGAGACCATGCGCGACTTCTACGACAAGCTGATGCCGGTGGCCATGCTGTACGACGAGATGCACGAGCTGCCGGTGGTCCAGAAGCGCAAGCGCTGCATGGAGATGTCCTACCTTCGCATGCAGCTGATGCAGGACGCGGCGTTCACGCAGATCCTGCAGGTCCGTACCCAGCTGTGACTTGTAGCGAGCCTTGTCAGAGCAGACTCTGGCTGCCTGCAAATAGATGGGAGGTGCAAGCGCTGGCTGCACCACTCGCATGTTCTGCCGCCATGTCCGTCATCCAGAACGTGTCCATGGCCTTGCCACCGGTCCCCGCTCACCGTTTCATCTTCCCCTCCCCTCCCTCCCCCCTCTCCCCTCCCCCGCAGGCCGTGTGCTCGCTGCGGCACCACCTGTACAGCCTGTCGCGGCGCGTGCTGGTGATGAACCAGGGCCCCGAGGGCATCCCCATCGACCTGCTGCTGGGCTCCATGTCCACCGAGCTGTTCCACGTGATGAAGGCGGTGCTGCCGCAGGAGATCTGCGACTTCTTCGGCAACTGCCTGCCGCACCCGCGCCTGGCCGTGCTGGTGTTTGCCGAGTTCACCACCGTCGACCCCATGCCGACGCTGTCATAAATCATGAAGATAGAGGCGCCGGCGAGCCGAGCCGAGGCGAGGCGAGGCGCGAGGGTGCGCTGTGTGGGCGCTGGAAAAGGGCGCTGGGGGCCAAGATGAGGAAGGGAAGGAGGAAGGACCCGGCGGTGCAGGCGGAGCGTGCGAGGCGGGCGTCCCGTGAGTCCGCTTCGTGCAACTGTACAGAACGGGGCGGAGTGGGGGCATGTTTTGTGACGGGGGGGGTACCGACAGCCGCCGTTCGGGCGCCGCATGCGGCTGACCATGCGAGGCAGCCAGGCGCCGCAGCGTGGGGCTCTGCGGCAGCGCCGTCCGCCGCAGACTGACTGACTGCACTGTTTGGGAGGCGAAATTATAGCGGTGTGAGGCGGGTGGTACCGACACTGACACGCGCCGACGCACCGACGTACACTCATACCACCAGCCTTTTGTGCCCCTTCTTGGCCGCGCGGAAGCAGTGCGCGGCTGCCGGACAGCTCCGGCGCAGGGGTTGCTGCGCAGTACGTACGGTACGTACAACCTGATTCGGGGGACATGCGGTAGAAGCAGGATGGCGCTGCCACACGACGTGTCGCTTTTACCGTCGTGTGGGCTCGCTGCCGAGAGGATTATTTTGCTTGCTTGAGTACCCATTTGCTAGAGACGCTGGATGCCTTGCTAGGGTCCTTATCATTTGACAGGATAGTCCGAAGTTACGCGCAGCTCCAGCCGGTGATGTTGATTCATGATTTGGGGTCGCCGGCTGACTCAAGGGGTGTAGTGGGTCTCACAAGTTGCAAGGGTGATAGGCACAGCTTTCGTGTGTGTCGCAGGATGCCGGCTGTCCGGCAGTAAAAACGAGGAAGGGAAAGGTATTTCGCCTGCAGAGTAGTGTAGGTAGGGGGCACACCAACGGCCGCTCGACGCTTGCTCGCGGCCTGGTGGCGCATGTCCCTCATTTGCTGGTAGGTAGAGTAGTGGCGTTGGGAATGCTGCGAAGGCCCGCGCATGGCGCGGCGCCGAAGCCGTGCATCTCCTGACCGCCGTGCGTGTGTGTATGTCTGTGTGTGTTTGCGATGGCCGCTGAGATGGATGCTTGCCGGGGCAGGTGGTTGCGGATGTTGCGCAAAGACAGCGCGGCGCTGTACGGTAGCGGTGTGGGTCGGCAGGAGTTGCTGCAGGTTTGTGAAGGGGACGTAGCGTAGCGGACGCCGGTAGGACACGCGCCCTACTGCATGCGCACCTTGTGTACTGCAGTCAGGGGGCGGCGGCGTGGTGTGGGGCTTATGATTGTGTTCGTCTTTGTTTGATAAGGGAGCGATTGAGGAGGTCGCCGCTGCCGCCGGTCAGGAGGTGGATACACACGCGTGGCGGGTGGCAGCGGCGGTGGGATGGGGCTAGGGGCGCGCCCGCGGGCGCGGGGCCGCAAAGGTGCGGAGTAGTAGTACCAGCAGGCGGAGTGGCACTCGCGCGATGCTTGCGCTGTGCGACATGTCGGTCTGTAGGGCGATGGAGGTAGCGGCGAAAGTCATGAGGCTGGAGGTACGGCCAAGGCGTATTGTGGCGCCGGATGGTCAGGAGTTGCGACAGTGGCAGGGCTCGATGGGTTCGCGCAGTAGTGCTGGTGGCTGCGGGAGCGCAGGCATGGGCTGCGGAGGCGCTTGTCGCCGACGCAGCTGCCGCTGCATCCCGCGGATACCCAGCCGCTGGTGTGCGGCGCAGAACGAGCGAGTGAATAGTGCCGGCAATCTGATGGATTGTTGGGCGGTGTTTGCTGTGCCAGGCAAAACAGTCATTGCAGATTTCTCAGACCCAATTCTATTCTTATTGGTGCGCCGGGGCGTTGATCAGATTGTCCTGGATGCCACTTTGGCGTGCAGGGAGTATAGAGCAAATTATGCGCCGCTTTTGATTCCGCGATTGATTCAACTCTAGACCTGGGTGAGCCTTGGGCGATGCCGGCGCCTGCGGCCAGCTCGCCCAGACTGCACTGATTGCTGGCGCGGTGAAGGGTGCGTGTATGCCCGCTGAATCCTCTGTTTGTGCTGGTGGGCATTCCGGAGTGTATGCCGTGCTGGATGTTGCGCGGTGGAAACGGTGCCGCGGCGCGTACATGAGGCTTTGCATAGTTGTCTAGCAGGGAGGAGGGGATTGGTCCCTCCATCCCATGGCAGTGCACATTAACATAGAGCGTAGTCACGATGTGGAGGTGCACAGCACCCCTGGAGGCGAGAATCTGTGGGGTTGCTGTCAGCACCGCGCACGCTGACACGCTGAAATGAACAAGCAGTGGCAAGGGTGGGGCGCGAAGCGCAACACGATGTAACTGATAAGCTTGGCCACCTCGCTCACAGTATGGTTCAAGCTGCAGTCAGCCTGCGACGCTTAGCAGTCAGCGCGAAACTTACAACTCCAACAGGAACAGGAGGGCGCTGGGCTGGACGGCTGGGCTGGACGGGAGGGCGTGGACAAGGGCCGAGCCACGTGTTACACCTTGGCACAGCAGACTCGCCACGTGTTACAATCCTTTCGACATTAAGCGGTCCAGGTTGCCTTCATGGGAGTACATTATCCCATGACTCCCATATCGTTGAGATGACATCCAGAAGGACCGAAGTCCATCGTCCGTCCAATCACGTATCGTGTGCCCCCAGCCTGCACACACATAGTCACCGCCTGGGCCGCGGTGCCGACACCGGTCGGCGCTCTGCGGCGCTGGAGGTGCGCGGCAGGAGCGCACGGGGCGCGGGCCCACCGGTCGCACCCGCATCTACCTGCCACGTCATACTCCCGTAAGGCCCCTGCAGCTCGGGGCGCGCGCTGCCGCCGCCCGCAAACACGCCCGGCTGCACACCCATGGCCACTGCAGCCGCTGCCGGGTTGACGTTGGAGAAGGAGCGTGTGGCGGCACTGATGGGCCGCCTGGCATCGCCTGGCGCCAACATAGCTCCGCCAACCCCGGCGCCAGCAGCTGCAGCAGCGTCCGGCCCCCGCCAGCCAGTGGCGCTTGGTGCGGGCTGGTAGAGGTTCGCCAAGCGCTGCACGCGAGACACGCTGCGAGCCCTCTGCCTCGAGGCGCCCGGCCCCGAGGGCGCAAGGGGCGCTGCGGACAGCGGCCGCCCAGCCACGCCGGAGGCGTGGCCACGGGACATGCTGCGCTGCGGGCAACTGTTGCCGCCGCCGCCGCCTGCACGCACAGGCTTGGCTCCCGCACCACTGTTGGCTGCGGTGGTGGTGCGGGTTGAGGGCCGACACGCCAGCAGGTGCTTAAGCAGGAGGTCCATGCGGTAGTTCTGCGCGGGGGCGAGGAACGGTTATAACACAAGGTTGCAATACACGATTATATAACGCCTGTGCAACCGCTTTTTTAGCAGCAGGGGCGCAACCGCAGCAGACACAGGGCGCATGCGGTACCGGCGCACGGTCCGCCACAAACTCCAGCGGCTGCACTCACATCATCCTCATACAGGAGCTCCATCCGCAACTTCCGGCCCTTCGCGCCACCCGAAGCGGCCGGCCCTGAATCAGACGACACAGGCCCCGCACCACCCGCCGTTGCTGCTTGCGGCGCCGCAGGTGCGCTGGCTGGAGCATCGGGCTTGCCCCGCGCCGAGCTGCTGACGCTGGTGCTGACGCCGCCGGCCCCTGCACCGCCGCCGCTGCCGTCGCGCCCGGCTGCAGCTTCCGAGTCGCTGTCGTAGTCGGGGTGCGGCAGCGAGAAGAACCCAGCCCGGGAAGCCGCCACGGCCGCCATCCCCGGCTCCAGGGCTGCAGCGGTCGCGACGGCGGAGGCCTCCGGGCCCCAGGTCCGGGCCAGAGCCTGCGACTGCGCTGTCGCCGCCGACCATGACGCTGACGCTGATGCCGCCGGCGCCCCACCCGCTGCGGCAGCCAAGCCGCCGGGACGACCCAAAAGGTCCACGGATGCAGCGGCCGCGCCAGGCGCCGCCGCGGCCAGGGCGGCGCCGAGCGCGGAGGTGCGGTAGGCTCGCAGTCGCGCGGCCGCGGCGCCGCCCGCCCCGGCGCCGCGGGCCAGGTCGCCGCCGCTGGGCAGGTCCGCGATGGATATCATCTGGTAGTGCGCGGGCCGTGGCGACAGCACCGCCTGCGTCTTGTACGCCTCGATGAGCTGCCGCCGCTCCGCGTCCGCGGGGTTCTCGGCCGCAGGAGCGGCCGGCGCGCTGTGCAGTAGCGGCGGGCCCGGCCGCGCCGCCGCTCCCAAACGTCCCGGCCCCCCACTGGATACCCCAGTGACGGCAGCCGCGGCCGCGGCCGCGGCGGCATCCGGCTGTCGACCAGGCGGTCCGGGGCTCCTGGCTTGGGCGGCGCTGCGCCCCGCCTGCGCGTCCGCGGCAGCGCCGGGGCTACCCTGCTCAGGGTGCGCAGGCGGCGTGGGGCTGACTGGCGGCGACGCGGCGGGCGGGTGTCGAGGCGGCGGCGGGGATGCCGCGGCTGGCGGCGGTGACCGGCTGTGCACCTGGTTTGCCGGGTACAGCTGGCGCTGGACGTGCTTGTGCTGGTGGTCGGCTTGAAGGCCATGGGGAGGTTGGCACGGCTCCTGCACCTGCACCTGTGCCTGCTCATGCCGCCGCTGCTGGGCCCGAGCCAGCGCCGCCTGCACGCTGCGATGCAGCGGGTTGCCCTCCCGGCCGCCGCCGCCAGGCGAAGCCGGCCCGCGCTCCTCGCCCTCCGCGCCCTCGCTGTCCTCCTCTGCGCCTTCGTCTTCTCCCTGCTCGTAGTCGTCGTCCGTGTACACATCCTCATCGCTCTCCCAGTCGGCGGCGCCGGCCGCGGCTGCGCCCGCGTGCAGCGCACCCTCGGCTTCGGCCTGCACCTGAATGGCCGTGCGCGAGCCCTGGGGGCGCGGCGGCAGGCCCCGGTCCGCGGCTGCCGACTGCGCCCCGCCCGCCCCCGCGTTGCGCAGCGCCAGCACCGGCTGCGGCGGCGGCGGCGGCGGCCGCTGCTGCGGTGCAGCTGTCTGGCCTGGTCTGGGCGCGTCTTGCAGCTTGACTGCCAGCTTCTGCAGCTCCTTGGCCAGCGCGGCGTCCAAGCTGCTGCTGCGGCCCGGCTTCTTGGCGGCGCCGGGGCGCGGCAGGTAGGGGCTGGACAGGTACGCCGCGGGCACCTGGCCACCCGCAGTAAGCGGGCGGCTGCGCCACCCGCCCTCCTGGCCGCCGCCACCCGCGCCGTCGGCGCCGCTGTAGCGAGCAGACGAGGCGCGCTTAGCGCGCGGGGCGGACCCAGCACCCGGCGCATGCGCATGAGGCTGGAAGCCTGCCGCACCGCCTGACGGCGCGGCCCCGGCCTCCTCCGCCTCCTGCTGGAGCATGGCGACGCTTGTGAAGCTCCGCATGTGGGTCGCATCCGCCCCGCCGCCGTGCCTGTGGGCATTCCCCGCCTCAATGGAGGCCGCACCGCTGGCCACGCCCGTCGTGTGCGTTGCCCCTGCCGCTCTGCTGGCACCACCTCCGCCGCCACCGCTGCTGTTGGTCAGGCGCCGCGCCACTGCCGCAGCTACCAGGCGGGCGTCAAGCTGGGGGTCACCGGTTAGGGATATCGGCGAGCCAGGGACAGCTGCTGGTGCCGCCGCCACTGCAGTCCTGGCGCCCTTACCGCTGGAGCCCGTGCCCCCACCCGGTAGAGAACCCGGCTCAACGTGGTACCCCAGCGCTGCAGCCGCGGCTGCCGCTGCCGGGCCCAGCCCTTGCGCCGCGGCCGTTGTCCCCGCTGCCGCCTCAAGCTTCCGTGCTGCTGCGCTCGCTGCCGCCGACGCTGCGGCGGCATCCAGCACCGCCCGTATCGAGGGCGGAATGTCCCGCCCCTCGCCATGATCTTTTGCCGCCCGTGCGTGCTCACCAGCCCCGGCCATAGCGCCTGCCACCGCCTCTTCGCCGCCGGCGCCGTCCCCGGCACGCGGCGAGCTGGTCCGGCCGGGCCACGCCGTCGCACCCACTCGCGGCGGCGGCGCGTCCGCTGCGTCCGTGAAGAGGTCCGGGAAGCGCCGCAACGTGTCCAGCAGCGCTGGGGTGAGCCCCGGCGGCAGCGGCGCGCCCGGCCCCAAGCCGCTGGGCAGCAGCCGGTGCTCACGTGCGCAGCAGCCGCTGGCAGCCGCCAGGCGGGGGTCAGCGGTGCGGCTGGCGGCCGCGCCGCAGCAGGGATAGAAGCCGGAGGCCGTGGCGGGGGCGGCGGCTGCAGCGGGCGCGTAGGCTGAGCCAGGCCGCGGCGGCGGCGCCGCCGCCGCGGCGCTGAAGATGGGCGCCTGCGGGTGGTAGGTGCAGCGACGCAGGCCGGCGGCGGGCACGTGCTGGTGGCAGGCATGGCAGTGCAACACGTGCACCAGGCCCCAGACGTGCCAGTAGATGTCACGCCAGGGCGCGTGAGCCGCGCGCAGCGCACTCAGGTAGTCCTGCGTATTATGCGGACAGGGTGGGTGAAGGGCCTTTCAGGCGGTGCCGGGAGTGCTATGGCAGCAGGCCTGGGTACTGCGCGAGCAACGGCAGTGATTGGTAGCGCGGGTGGTTTGCACTGCGCAAGCGGCGCTGCCCACCTGCAAGCGCCAGGAAGCGTCCGGGATGTGCACTGCTGGCGCGGCCCTGCCGTCACTGCTGGTCCGCCCGCCGCCAGCGCTACCGCTCCGGGCGCCGCGCGCTGAGTGGCTGCGGCCGCCGCTGGCGCCCCGGGCGGCCGGCGCGTAAGAGTTAGAGTTTCCTGGACATTCCAGCTTGCCGCGGTCCGCCAAGCTGAACAGGCCCTGCAAGGATGTGGTTATGCAGCGCACAAAACCGGGACTTGATTCAAACTCTTTGTTCTGTCAGTACCTGAATGCACCGTCCGGTGTTGTTCTGCGCATGCGCATGCGCACGCACCTGGCACACGGAGCAGCGCGCCAGTGTGGTCCGCAGCTCGCGCAGGCAGCCCTCCAGTTTGTACTTGTACAGCTTGTTTACCAGCGCATGCCTGGGGTAGCATCAACATGCCGCGCAACTGCACGTAAACCGGCCAACCATGTGTACTTGAATATGTTTGGGTGGGCTTGGTAGCGGCACGAGCAGGCAGGGCTGCCGCCTGTGCTGTAGGCTTTCCAAGCGTGGCCTGGGTATGCCGACGCACCTGGGGCTCTCATCAGCTCCACCTGCCGCCGCTGCGACTGCTGGGGCGGGCCGCTCCCGCACCAAGTCCTCTAGCACATGCTCCGGCACCAGCTGCATTTGGGGATGCGCGGAGTTGATCAGCATTGGAGGACGGGTTGCCAGGTGGCCCATGCACGCCGCGGACGTACACACCACGCACAACTCAGAGAGGACGCGAGCTCACGGCGCTGCAGACACGTCAGGCCGCACCTGGGCCAGCCGCGACAGCAGCTCCAGCGGCAGCGCGGTCAGGTCGCCGCCGCCACCGCTGGCGCCAGCGCCAGCACCAGCGCCTGCTGTTGCCGCTGCCGTTGCCGCGCTGGCGTCGCCCGCGCCCCCGGCCTGCGCCCCCTGCTGCTGCGCCTGCTGCAGCCGCACCACCTCCGATAGGTGTTGGGCCATGAAGGACAGGCAGTCAGCCACCAGCCTCTCCATCTGGGTTGGGGAAGCGAGCACCGCGTCACGTCAGTGGGCTGGAAGGGTGGACGGGTAGGCGAGCACGGCGGTTCCGTCCGGCTACGCACACCAACCATCATCCGTGTAGGCTCAGGGCGGCAAAGAGCACAGCGCCCGACCTTTGGCCCTTCACGCTGCCGCCCCCCGCACTCCCAGCAACACCCCTGCGCGGCGGCCTTGCCTGCAGGAAGTTGCCGGCAATGAGCAGCGCCAGCACCCGCTCCACGCTCAGATGCTCGCGCGACACCGCGCCCGTGACGTATCGCACGAGCCAGTCAAACACGTCCACGTCGCAGTGCACAGAGATCTCCACGGGCCCCTCGCGGCCCTGGCTGCTCGAGGCCTTATGCGCCACCAGGTCCGAGAAGTACCTGTGGTGATGGTTTGGAGCGGGACCGAGCGCACGAGTTGGGCTGGTAAGAGACACGTGTGTGGAGGTCGGGTTGAACTGGGGAACGGGGTTTGTGAGCGGGCGCGGCTGGGTGAACGAGAGGGGCTGGGTGCACGGGCTGGGAGTTCGGCTGCGCGCAAGTTGCAAGTGGTCACGGAGCAGCTCGGGCGGAGTCGTCGCTGTGCTCCGCGACCTGGCCGATTGCCCTTACCGCATGCCTGACACCAGCTCTTGCACGCCAACGGTGAACTCGCGAGCTGCGCCAGGTCGCCCAGGGTCCACGACCCTGACGACCGCAACCTGGCCGACTTTGGCCATAGCGCGAGCCATCTATATGTTCTTGATAATAAGATGTCACATGTTGTAGCTAACAGGCGCTAGAATTAACAGTCGTCACTTAGCTGTCAAAGCTTTGACCCGTCGTTGCTCTTCTCTTTCGTGGATTCGTCGCCATTGTTCATGCTTGCATCTCACATTTATAAAGTTTACATAATCAGCTTGCCGTGTTCTGAAGCGGCGGTCAGCGATCAAGTGTGCCAAACCCCAGACCCTCTACGAGGACCCTCCCTCCATTCCCTCCAACTGGCGCGTCTCCCGTTGTGCTCCAATTCAACCTCCGAAAGCTTTGCAAACTCCGCAAACTTCTTGCCTCTTTGAACGCTCTGTAACTTATGTAAACTATGTACATAGCTCTTTGGCGTGCCTGCATTGCGGAGATGCATGCGGCTGTGCACCCAGGCCGGCAATCGTTTCCAGGCGTGCGTTCCTTCATCCACAAAGCGTCCACAATATCAGGCTACATCCCCGCCAGCTGCCTGCCTATGAAACCCACGTGCGCTCCAGCGCCGCCGCTGTTGGCACCAGGTACAGGTGCGTCCCGTCCCGGCCGACCGCCACGGTGCCGCAGGCCAGCGTCTCAACGTCCTCCCGCCGCAATAGCCGCCGCATCGGTGCCAGCGGCAGCGCTTGCTGGCCCCCTACACTGCCGGCGCCCGCCCCACAGCGGTCATCTCTGGCTGACACGGGCCCTTCGCAAGGCGTGCCCTTCGGCAGCCGTGTGCCCTGTGCGCTCTCCTCGCCGTCTCCCACTGCTGCGGCTGCAATAGCCGCATCAGACCCCTCTTGCCCGATCATGCGATCCCCTTGCCCGATCTCTGCAGCAGCAGCATCTGAGGTGCTTGCCTCCACGCCACCACTCCCAGCGGCGCCGCCGCTCGCGCCAGCCTGTGCGCCCCTGCCGGCGCCACTGCCGCTGCCGCTGGCACTGCTGCCAGCCGCCCCGCTGCCGGTATCACCACTGCCGCCAGTCCCGCTGCTGCCGTTGACGTTGCTCACGTTGCTGCTGCCGTTGCTGGGGAAGGTGAGGCGCACCACGAAGGGGCACAGGTAGGTTCCGTCCAGCGCGGCCATCACGTCCATCACCGTGCCGCGCAGCTCCCCCGGTGCCACGTCA
This sequence comes from Chlamydomonas incerta, assembly GCA_016834605.1. Lineage (NCBI taxonomy): Eukaryota > Viridiplantae > Chlorophyta > Chlorophyceae > Chlamydomonadales > Chlamydomonadaceae > Chlamydomonas > Chlamydomonas incerta. The sequence continues at coordinate 1,077,067 of JAEHOC010000010.1, forward strand.
GCTGCCGCCAGCGCTAGCAGCGGCACGCGCTCCGGGAAGCTTGAGCGCTCAAACTCGGAGCGCTGCCCCTGCCGAGACAGGATTCGCGCCTCCACCCAGCGCGTGCTACCCTGCCCAGCACAGGCGCAGGCGGGCGGGTGCGCGGTGGCGCCCGTGCTGCCGTCGGCGGCACTGGCTGCGACGGCCGGCGCGGCGCTGGCACACCCCTGGGCCGCAGGCGCCGCGCTTCGGCCCGCCGCTGCCTCCCGCACTCCACGTCCATAAGGACTCGCAGCACCCGCAGAGCCGCCTCCGGCAGGACCACCTTCGCCTCCGCCGCCGCCTCCGTCCCCTGCTCCAGCTGCAGTTGCAGCTCCAGCTGGCCCGAAACACCCGCGGCAGCCGCAGTGCAGCAGCAGCCGCACGCTGCGCGGGATGCGGTTGAGCCTCGTGCTCTTGGACTGCCCGCACGGCGACAGCCCCGTCAGCAGCGCCGCGTCGGTGAGCCACGCCACCTTGAGCATCACGGCCGACGCCTCGCGCGCGGCGGTGTGCGGGTGGCTGGTCACGCGGTCGCGCCAGGCGCGGCACACCAGCATGAGCGACACCAGGTCGCGCGCGGGGTTGGCTGGCGGAGGAGCGGGTGAGTCCGGGCAGGGCAGGGGAGGGGAGGGGAGGTTACAGTTGCCCGGCAGGGCCAGGGGCTGGCGTGTGCAGGTGAGGCGGGCGCGGTAAGTACAGCGGGGCTGCAGGGCCCATGGCGACCGGAGGTGGACCGGGACGTCGGGGCGGACACGAACCTGTGCCCCCAGACTCCCCACGCCGGATGCGCAGGTCCCCCGCTCACGCTCATAGCTGGTGGAGCACCCGGCTTGGTCACTACACCTTGGGACGCACCTATCAGCCCATTGCGGAGCACAGGCGTCCTGTAGTCTTCGAGCACGGCGTCTACCATGCGGCACTGGACCTCCTCGGGCATCCAGCACACCTCGGTGAACGCCTCCGCTTCCGCTTTCGCGCGCTGTCGGGTCCTCATCTTCGGCACCTTGACACAGCCTAATTGGCTATTAACGCGGGTGGGAACGGGTTCCGAGTTAGTGGGGTTTCGCGGCCGAAAGGCCAACCTCTTACGGCTCAAATAAGTTTCTCTATTTGCCAGCAGCTGTACGTGAGTTTATTTCACCGCGATAGTACAACAACTGCACTGGGCATGGCTTTTGGTCGCTTGCATTGGGCGGGTTGAAGAATTGAGCCTCGCACAGGCGCACCGGTCGCTATTGTAATTTAACAATCACACATACAAAATGGCTCTGCTCGCTCGTAGCCGCGTGGCACTGCCTGGCCAGCGCACCGCTGTGGCCTCGCCCCTGGTCGCTGGCCGTCGCGCTCTGCATGTTGCTCGGGCCAAGACGGAGTCGGTGGACTTGGCGCCCGGCACGCCCGCGCCTTTCTTCGAGGTCGGTGGACGTTATGCTTGCCGATGTGGATGCCCAAGGCGTGTCAGCTTGGGCGGACTTGCGCTTTGCGGGAGCCTTTATTGAATATGTGGCTCCTATAGTTTGTTGCGGCGGGAACGCCGTGCTTATGTGCAGCGGGGGCAACTCAGCACGCGGCGGGCGCCAGCGAGGGGTTCCGAGGGCCCGGCCAAGTTTCGGCAGTCACGCAACGCAACTCCGTGCAACTCCCATTCAGCTGCCCTTTCCATCCCATTCCCATTCCCATTCCCATCCTCGCCCCTGCAGCTGGCCGATGTGGTGTCCGGCAAGAAGGTGTCAATCAATGACTATAAGGGCACCCCCGCCACCCTGGTCATGGTGAGCTGGTTGAGGGGCAGGCACAGGGCAGGCGTGGTCAGTGTGTGCTTCGGCCTTCGGGTCAGTGCGACAGGTGACGGCCGGCTACGCCTGTCAGCCAGTCCGAGGCCGCAGGCGTGGCGCGCGGGGGTACTGCCTCCGGGCAGCGCCGCAACCAGGTGGCTTCGGTTTACCTGACATGCCCTGAACTACGGTCACGCCTGCGGCTATGTCTTGCCGGCAGCACCATTCCTGCATTCCGTTTCTTAATTGCCCTGGGCCTGCTCCGGCGCCGCGCGCAGTTCATCTGCAACCACTGCCCCTACGTGGTGCACCTAAAGCACTCCTTCGTGGAGGTGAGGTGGGCGCGTCCGTGTGGGGCGGGATTGCGGGAAGGTCGGGCGAACGGCAGCGCGCGCCCTGTCGTGCCCTGTAGCTGTAACTCTGGCTACAGCACTGTGTACACGGCCTGACATGCACACGCACCCGCGCCCGCCGCAGATTGCCAACGAGTACGGCAAGAAGGGCCTCAAGGTGGTGGGTGAGTGCCGTTGCAGGGCCGCTGCGAGCGGGGGTAGTTCATTCCAGAACCCAAAGCAGGGGGGTGGCGGTGCGTGCGCGTGTTCGCCCCGTCACGATGCTTGTGGAACAGAGATTTGGCGCACCGACGTTCGCACCGACGTTGCGTGCATGCGGCCTGACCTTGCCCCTCTCCCTCCCTCTGCTCTCGGTGCTTCAGCCATCAGCAGCAACTCCACGCAGACGCACCCCCAGGACGGGCCGGAGAAGATGAAGGAGGATGCCATCAAGTACGGGTGAGTCGCTGGCGGCCGTGGGAATCAGGAGGCGGCCTGACAGATGCGTGGTGGGCTGGTTGGATGGATCTTGGCTTTGGGGGGCCTTGACGTGCTAGTGGGACTTGCTGTGTGGTTTGTTAAGCACGAGCGCTGTGGATGGAGGTCTTAAAGGAGCTGCGTGCGCTGCGGCTTGACGCAATCTTTGCGTCAGGCGTCGGCAGCGGCCGTGTGGGGCAAGGACCGGTACCGGTAATCGTAGCATAACCTACCGTACTGCCAACCTGTGCATCTAGCTGATCGTGCCTGGGCCTGCACGGTCCTGCCGCAACCGCAGGTACCCCTTCCCCTACCTGTTTGATGAGAGCCAGGAGGTGGCCAAGGTGCGCGGGCGGGCTTCACACGAGCGGCAGCGGGACGTCATGTAGTGTCCAGTTTGCCAGGTTGCCAGGTCGAGGGCCGCGCACGAGGCGCGCCTTGGCGAGCGCGGCGCCCGGCTGACCTGGTGCCTGCGGTCCTATCGGCGCGCCCGCGGGCGCACACGCACACACACGCACGCGGATGGCTTCGCTCCGTGCTTGACGCACACAAACCAGGCGGTTTCTGAGCGCGCTGCGTGCCGTCTTCACAGCACAATCTCACACGCTCCTGCAGGCCTACTTTGCGGCCTGCACCCCAGAGTTCTATGTGTTCGACAAGGACCTCAAGCTCACCTACCACGGCCAGGTGCGTGCGGCGTGCGGCACAAGGGCTGACGCCGGGCTGGGAGACCCAGACCCAGCCGCCGAAGCATTTGCAGGGACGGCCGGCTGGGGTGCTGTTGAGACTTGGGGATAGCAATGTGCGCAACCCGCGCGGTACAGCGGGGCGTGAGCTGCAACCCCTGCCCCTACCTTGCGCCTGCAGTGGGACGCCACGCGCCCCAAGCAGGACCCCCCTCACGTCCCCACCGGTGAGTGCGATGCAGCACAGACATGCCCTGATGCATTTCTCAGAAGCACAGCCACCCGCCAGACTCCCGCCATGTAGCACCCCGGCAACCCTGACCCGCACGGCCCCCTCGTCCCCGCCCAACGCCTGCAGCTGCTGACATCCGCGCGGCGCTGGACGCGACCCTTGCCGGCACCGCCGCGCCCAAGAGCCGGCCCAGCATTGGATGCAACATCAAGTGGACGCCCGGCAAGGAGCCCGAGTACTACGGCGCGCAGATCGTGAAGAAATGAGGCGCAAACTGGCTGATGGTTGCTGTCGGGGCGCAGGAGTGGTGGCGATGTACTTACTGAAACGATTTTGAGAGATGGGTGCGGCGCAGCGGGTGCCTCAGTGGAAATGCAGGGCCGTTCGCATGGCGATGCAACCGCAATTATGTGGGAGTGTGTGATGACGCGAGTAAGGTTGGGGCCAGAGACAGGTGTGCAGTGGGTGTAACAAGAACGACGCAACCTGACCCAACTCGTGTCCTCGTGCAAAGCGGTCCTTGATTCATTGATGGCGCCCCGTAGACACCTCTGCCAGTTGCCTCATCGCCTACATCGTGATGCGCCAGGCCGGCAGGCTGCACGCATCTGCAATGGCCAGCCCAGGTGCCGCTGGTGAGAGTGAGCAACTCATCAACATCGCGCCAAAGCTCCCTATGAACTAGAACTTCCCCCGCAATGCCATTCACCTTCCCCCCAACTCAACAGCGCGCAATCGTGCATGCGCAGCAAACCGCGAGCGGACACTGAGTCGTGTCCTCGACCAAAGCAAATCCGCCCATGCCTAAGCGCAGGGCTGCGCAAACCCATTGTGCTCAGCATGGCAGCATGTATGGCGGGGGCCGCCAGGCGGGGCTTTCCGCATGCAAGGCTACATAAGATGTCATGCTGCGTACCGGTATGCCAACCACAACGGCCTCACACCACACCTAACCATCAACTTGAGCACTGCTGGGCTGCGGCCCACCAACGGTCCGTTCGGTGGCTGTCGGGTCGTCCGAGCCCTATACCCCGCAAACCCTGTACCGGTACGCCTCGTTTGCAGACTTGTCCGCCCTGCCGCAAGCTATCAACTGTCGTCCATAGCCCGTTGAAGGCACCCCACGCCACAGCAACCTCCGCAACTTAAGTCAGCCATGATTCCGGAAGTCGTTGCAAGGCTGGACCTGGGCGCCGCACCATCCACACTTCACCCACGCAGGCGCGGCGCTAGTCCGAGCCGTACTCATAGTTGTCGCTGTTCGTTAGGTAGTCATCGTCGTCGTCGTCGTTGCGGTCGTCGTCGCTGTCTTCCTGGTCACGCTCGGCTTCCGACCACGGCCGCCGCACACGCACATCCAGATCCAAAAGCTGCTGCAGTCGCCCCAGCACATCCTCGCTTACCCGGCTCGCCCCCTGCGGTTGAGCCCCGCCCGTACGGCTGCTACTGCCGCCGCCGCCGCCGCCACTCACAGTGCCACCTGCGCCTCCACCGGCGGCACCAAGCGCTCCGGACCGGGCCCACATGTCCATGAGCACCTGTGGCCCAAGTGGCGGCAGGCCGAGGTGGTGAACAAGATTGCGGTATGCAGCTCTTGTGAGAGACTGAGGTGCATCAGGAACACCTCGCAACCAGGGTCTGCTCTGTAACATTCAGCGAGCAGGGTTGCGAATGACGGGGCACGTGCAACACACCTGAAACACCCGCGACTTGAGGGCGCTTGTGGGGACCTCCACAACATCCATCGGAACCACACCAGCCCTGAAAGCGGTCGCCCCTCCAGCTGCAGGCACCTGCGCGGCCAGCGCCTGCGCCTCCTCGTCCCAGCAGTCCAGCAGCAGCACGCCTGCCGCTGGCGCCGCGATGTGACGGCCCTTACGGACGTGACTGTGAATGCTGTCAGGCAGACGCTGCCGCCCCTCACACGGCCCCTGGGCGGGCGCCAGCGGCTGCGTCCCGGGTGCGGCGAAGCACGAGCTGAGCGCCTTCTCCAGCCAGCCAGCCCAGTCCGCTTCATCCGCTGGGATGCCCTCATCTACGTCTGCCATCCCACTGTGTGCAGGGGCTGGCGGCAGAGTGCCTCGCAGAAGCAACAGACCTGAGCGCAGGCACCCCTTGTTGTCAACGTGGCCGCTGCTGCTGCTGCTGCCGCTACCAACAGACACTGCAGCCGGCGCCGCTGCTGGCGCCACCTCCGGCCGCAGTCGCTGCCTCCTCACCGCTGGCGTGCACCGCTTCCGCCCACAGCCGCTCCGCGGCCTCCTGCAGCACCTCCTCTGGCCTGGCGGTGTCCAGGTGCAGCATCGGCCCGCCACCATCGCCGCCCTTACTGCTGCGCCCACCTCCAGTGCCGCCCAGATGTAGCTGCTGGACCAGGCACACCAACTCCTGTGCACTCGGCACCTGAGCCGGCGGGGCACTAGCGGCGGCCGCCGCAGGTGCTGTAACACCCGTGCCGAGCACTGCACCGCGGCACAGCCAAGTTCCGTGCTGCAGCTCCAGCTCACGCGGCAGCCCCATCAGCCGAATCGCCGACAGCTGCCCGGCTGTCTGGCTGAGGCCGCCGTACAAGCCTGGATTCCAGACGGAAGGCAGGCGGTCCACCTCAACACGCGCGCAGCGGGCCAGCAGCCGCGGCAAGGCGGCCTCCGGCTCCAACTCAGCACGTGCCAGCCGCCAGGTGCTGCTACGGTTCCTAATGACCAGCTGGGGAATGCTCAGCTGCCGCAGGTTGTCCACAGCCGCCAGGAGTGGCGATGCTGACAGCGACCCGTCGCCCCCCATCCGCTCGATGTGCAGCTGGATGCGGCTCATGCCCCAGCCCGCCGGCTGTGGCCCCTGCGCGCACATGCCCGGCGCAAAGTCCACCTCCGCCATCGGCGCATCGTCATAGGCGTCCAGCAGCACCAGGGTGCGGAGCTTAGGCTGCCGCTGGCTGGCCAGCAGCGATGTCAACAGCTGCTGCCCACCGCTGCCGCAGACGTCGCTGCTGCTATTGCTGCGTAGCGTGAGGCGTTCCAGCTGCTTCAGTTGCGCCAGACTGTTCAGCGCAGCGCTCATAATTTCGGTGGCGCTGGTGGTGTCGGCGCTGTCGCTGGTCAGCGGCATGGGGAGGGCGAGCTCCTGCAGCTGGGGCCAGCAGACAGCTAGCGCGCCCAAGCCAGCAAGTTCAGCCTTCGTCGTGTGCCACAGGGTCAGCCTCCGCAGGGCCGGCAGGCCGCCCAGGATGCTGCAGATGCCACCCTGCGGCTGACGACCAGCTTGGCGGTAACGGCTGTAGCTGCTGTGGCTGCCGTCCCCATACCGCAGCTCCAGCTCCTCCAATGCGGGGAGCTGTGCCACTACCGCCTCTGCGACGCGCACCCGGTCAATCTCCTCAATCTCCCAACTGCGGACGCTGCGGACGCTGAGACGCGTGATCCGCAGCCTGGCCTGAAGCGTAGTGCCGGCCAGCGCCGCGCTAACTGGGTCGATGCCTGACGCATCCGCGTTCGCACCAAGCACCAGGCTGCTGCTTTGGCCAGACCCGGGGACCTCAACCGAGAGCCGCTTGCAGCCAGTGAACTTGGCAATAGGCGACGCGAGCCCTGCCTGCTCCAGCAGCTGCTGTGAAGGAGACCGCAGGCGCACATGCGTGATGGCGCGATCATGCAGCTCCTGAAGCTCGCGGCAGGCTAGGCGGCAGCCGGCGAGCCTCCGTGAAAAAACGTCGCCGAAGATGGCCGCCTGCGCGTCCACAGGCAGCACCCGCAGCACGTCTAGCACTGAGCAATCGGCACCTTGCATTGCTGATTCAGTAGGAAAGCTCCGCCTGCCTCGAGAAGATCCGATAAATAAAACATCACATATGTTCACGGGTCCGTCACGGGTCCATGGGCAGCCCCATTCGCGGGCTCACGCCCACCACGCCCGCAGGTGACGTGCTCACGCCCACCTGCAGCTCGTCCTCCACGAGGCCGCATTCGCCACAATGCTGTGCGTCGTAGGTGGCTGGCTCCTGTGGTGACCGCGTCACGCTGCTGCGCCAGGCCAGCCGCCAGCTACCCCCGCACAGGCCCCAGCCACGGACCTGTACAACATGGCATGCCGCGGTTCGGCAGGAGCCAACGCGAGGCAAGCAGGTCTGGCGTATCGGGAAATGCAGTTTTGCCTCCAAGCGCGTCAACCCCCAGCAAATCCCGCGTCCTCACCTCTAAGCATGTGCAGATGCACGCGGCGTAGCGGCCCTGCCGGCGCGCTGACCAGGAGCGCTGTGCATAACGATAATCATTGCTGCAACGGCGTTGGGTGACAAGCCCCCCGACTCAGTGACCGCCATCGTCACTCGCCGGTCGCGCCTTGCAATGCCTGCGTTGACGGCGGCCCAGATGGCGCCGCCGGCTGCTCGGCTTGCTCGACGCCGCCGTTGCAGCCGCCCCCAAGGCAGCCTGAAAGGGGCCCGCTCCTGCTCCCGCCGCCTCCGGAAAGCCTCTGAAGGCGGTGGAACTTCACGAACATGCGCTCCGCACGGTCCACTAGCGCCACCACCTTTGTGGGCTGGGGGAACCGGTTGGCGAACTGGTCGGGGCAGGAGGCGGCATCAAGTCAGGAAACCGGCAGGCCGTGAGTCCAGATGCAAAAGCCACAGTTTTGGGAAAGTCCTCACGTCGGTTGCAACACGTCATCACAGGTAGCAGCGTGAGGTAGCAGGGGTTGACGGCAACACGGCCTCACCTGGACAACCTGCTCCAAGCTAGCACACGCCAGCAGCGCGGTGCGCTGCTCGCACAGCGCCGCGGCCACGACGAAGACCCTCAGGTCGACTCCCGCAGGCCGCTGCTGCGCCGGCAGCGCCTGCTGCTGGCGCTGCAGCGACGCCGCCTGGGCTGCCTCCGCCTCCGCCACTGGCGCATCGCCACGCCCGGCCGTCGCCGCCGGCGGCGGCAGCGCGCCCGCCAGTCGCGCCTGCCTGGCCCACATGGTCTCCCACAGCACGAACACGTCCTCCCACGGCACCTCGCGCCGCAGCTGCAGCAGCAGCATCTGGAACGCGAACACGTAGGAGCCGGCGCCGATCGCGACGAGGTGCCTGCGCGCAGCACCGCAGCGCCACGGCCGCTGAGCAACCAAGCGGCGCACGGTCCCACGGCCCCACCGGCTACAGGAGAGGCACAGCCATGCCGCATGCCGACGTGCGCCACGAACCATGCACTCGTAGCCCACCTGGCAGCGGCCGGCGGGCACTGGCCTCCCGCTCCCGGCCCACCTGTGCAGCCTGCCGTCCAGCCGGCCGAGCACCTCCCCCAGCAGCCGCAGCTGGCGCTGCATGTCGGCCATGCCGCACAGGAATTGGCCGCGCACACGCGCCATCAGACCGCGGAAGACCGTGAACGCCTGGGGAACGGAAGGTGGTGGGTTGGTTGGGTGGCACGGCCACCTCGCTGTCATCTGTCACCATGACTGTTTACCTAGGCAGTACGGCCTGCGGTACTACGCTCGCCACGCACTGTGTTCACGGGACGCTTGCCACGCACTGTGTTCACGGGAAACATGCAGCGGAGCGTCACGATGCACCCTGCCCCCCACTCCGTCTAGTCACGGTAATTTGGTTTGGCTTGGGCTGGTGTCCACAACCCCCTGCCCCCTCCCCGCGCTCCGCACTCGCCTCTTGGTCGTCTGTGAACAGCTCCAGGAAGGGCGCCGCCAGGTCCGTCATGCCCTGGCAGTAGCCCACCTCGCAGTCCGTGAGCGCTGCGGGTGGTGGCGTCGCGGGGTGGTGGCGGTGGTGGTGTCATGCATCGCGCATGAAGAAGCAGCGCGCGCATGGTTGAGACGGCCACCCAATGCGCGGTGCAAGGTCAACAAGCGCGCCCGGGGTTGACGTTGGATACGGCTCCCTTTCCCCTCGCCCCCGGTTTAGGTTGGGCGCGTACCGTAGGCGGTCAGGATGCGACGCAGCCGGTTGATGCCGGCTGGTCGGCTTGCGCCCCGCAGCAACTGCCCATCGTGCGAGATGCGCTCCGCGTCCATCGCTATCCGCCTGACCGTGTGCTCCCACGGCTCCGTGCCGCCCTGCATTGCGCGGCACAGCCTACCACGTTTGACCTTGTCGGCGCAGCACCTCCGCCCACGCACACCACCGCGCCCCGACAGGTCGTTCCCATGCGTCGGGATTGCCACCGGCGCGCCCTGAACATGCCTGTCCCTGCGTCTGCCCCCTCTTCCCCGTGCCTGTTAGCCCCTGGCTCTTGCCTCTGATTCCGTCCCCCTTGTCGTCCGTGACGCTGTCGCCCCTGACTCTATCGCCCTGACCCTGTCGCCCCTGACCCTGAATTCATCACCCCTGACCCTGTCGCCCCTGACCCTGCTGCTGCGCATGGAAGGGGCCCTCGCGGGGGCCCTTGCGGGGCCCTCGCGCCGGGTGTGGCCGCTCACCCGCTGGGTGTATCGGTCCGCGGCCTCGCCCTCCGCCAACGCTAGCGCATCGACCAGCAGACAGGGTGAGACGACGTCGCCAGGTGCGCCCGGGCTGCGCACTAGCAGCGCTGTCCACGCGGACGCGCGCTCCTCGGGCTTCAGCTGTCCATTCCCTACTAGTGGCAGAACGCGGTTCGTGCGCCGGGCCATGCGTGCCACGTACTATGTTTGAGTGTTTTAAAGTTTGACCTGTGACGGAGCTTTCAGCGACGGAGCAAGTTTTCTGAGTACAGTCTTGTGCATTGACCAATCTTTACCTTGGCTGCAGCGTTGGAGCAGCGTCACCTTGGTTCCTTACACACGTTGAACATACTTGAGGATTTAGTTATCACGCCATTAAGCAGGCCCTAGTTTGGCCCGCGCTGTCGGCTCTTTCGCGACGGGCATCCATAATCCGCATTCTGCCCGCGCTGGTGATTCATATCCTCCTCTAGGGTGCTGGATCTAGCAACACCACCTCAAAAATGACTATGGCGTGTGACAATTTGGAGCGAGACCCGCTGTTCAAGAAGCTGCGGGCCAAGCCGGAGAACAAGGTAAGTTGCAAGACGTTGAGGGTGCTCCGGCAGGCCGGCGACCAACACGGCAGGCGGGGCTTCAGGCAGTTGCGGGGATGCGTGTCTGAGCGGGCTGTCCTTGCAGGTGTGCTTCGATTGCCCCAACAAGAACCCGACCTGGGCCTCCGTGCCTTATGGCGTCTTCATCTGCCTCAACTGCGCGGGCATCCACCGGTCTTTGGGCGTGCACATCAGCTTCGTGCGGTAAGCTCTCGCGGGCCGCTCGCGACTGCCGTTGCGACCAGCTAGAGGAGCGTGTCTGAGTTCAATTTCATTGGATGCAGGTCCACCACTCTCGACTCGTGGACGCAGGAGCAGCTCAAGGTGCGGGGAGTTGCGCATGCTTCAATTACTAGCCCGTCACAGTGACCTGGGGACATAACTAATGACAAGCACGCTCCTTCTCTCGCAGCTGATGGCAGCTGGCGGTAATCTGCGCGGGCGCCAGTTCTTCAAGCAGCATGGGTGGGACGATGTGGGCAGCGACAAGATCGAGGCCAAGGTGCGTCCTGGGACTGTGCCCTTCGCGGAGCTGCTGCGGAACTCGGGTCCTGAGAAAGGGCTGGCCATTGGGGTTTGCGCGGGCTGCAGGGGCGGCACTGGGAGGGTCTCGACACGGTCGGAGTCGCGTGGGTGTTGCGGGGGCGCTGACACGATGTCCCTCGCCGCTGCGTGCGCAGTACACCTCGCGCGCGGCCCAGCTCTACCGTGCCCTGCTGGAGAAGGAGGCATCTAAGGCCACGGTGCAGACCCTGCAGCACAGGTACTGGCGGCAGGGGATGTTGTAACTTGGTGTGGCAGCATGCAGGTCCAGGGCAGTTTTCAGCAGACAGAGCACATGGAAAGACCATGCCATGCGGGGTCGGCCGGCCTGTAGCCCTCATCACCGGCAGCTTGTGGAATGCCTTTCATGCGGCATGTGTCATTTGCCCCACTCCAAGCAGCGTGTCGGGCCACGAGAAGGAGCGCTCGGACCACGGTGACCTGGCGGACTTCAAGCACATCGAGGCGGAGGCACCTGCGCCCGCAGCCGCGGCGGCTGCCGCGCCGGCCGCGGCCGCCGCGGCGGAGCCGGCTGAGGGCGAGGTGGCGGAGGCCAAGCCGGCGGTGCCGAAGCCTATCACCACCATGAAGCGTGAGTCGGACTGGATGTGGAGTATGCGGTCTCGACTTTCTCTCTGGAGCTTTCGTGAAGTGGCCAGCCCTGTCACCATGCAGTGTGAGTTACAGTACCTACTTTGCAATCGCGCAGCCCGCACCGCGACCACTGCCAAGAAGACCGGCGGCAAGCTCGGCCTGGGCGTGAAGAAGCTGGAGGGCAAGGTGGACGACTCCATCTACGCGCAGGTGCGGGGCTAAGCAGGGCCGTGCAAACCTCTATGTCGAGGGTACCGGTGTATGAGGACTGGGCAGGGGGCAAGCCTTGCTGAGCATGTCAACCTTTTACCCTGCAGGCGCCGGCACCCGAGCCCGTGAAGGTGGAGAACCCGCTACCCGGCGCACCGGGCGCCAGCACCGGCGGCGTCGCGCCCACGCCCGCTGGATCGCGCTTCTCCTATGACACGCTAACGGCCAACGTAAGGCGCTACCTGCTGGCGGAATGGAGTGGCATTGACCGGGTGACAGTAGCATGAAAGTTAGGACGGGGCAGCAGCACGGGCGCATGCACCAGCGGATTGAAGTGCTGCGACTAATGTTGAAAAGGGCATCTATGCAAACAGGAGGCGCCGGGGTTGCAACGCGGCAAGGACGGCCACCTGACCATCGGGGCTGGACCGGGCGGCTCGGACTTCTTCGCCAGCGCGGGTGCACGGCCAGCCAACCGCTCTGGAGGCGGCGCGCCGCCAACCCAGGCGGGGGCACCGAAGGTGCAGGAGGAGTCGGTAAGCCCCGGCACAGGCACCATCGGTCTCACATGTGTAGGCCATATTTGTAGGCCGCCCAAGGCTGCATCGGGGTCGGCGTGGCCATGGTGGTGGTATAGGCAATTTCATAGCTCCGCCTGTTGTTGCCAACGACCCTTTCGCATGCGCCTGCAGCTGAAGAAGTTCGCGAACGCGAAGGCGATCTCCAGCCGCGACTTCCAGGACGCCTCGAACGCCGAGGCGGAGGCGGAGCGCCGGGACCGGCTGAACAAGTTCTCGGGGGCGAGCGCCATTTCGTCGGCTGACTACTTCGGGCGCGCGGACTCTCGCGGCGGCGGCGGCGGCCGCGGTGGTGGCGGCGGCGGCGGCGGCATGGGGCCGGCGGGGTCGGGCGACCTGGACATTTCAGCGGCGGACATTGTCAACCGCCTGTCCTTCCAGGTGGGCATGCGGGCGTGCGGTGCGATGTGGGCATGCCAGGCACGCCAGGCGGGCTTGATATGATTCCATCCTTCACCATCCGTATGGCGGTGAAGCTGCTTGGGCACGGTAGTCGCCAGCTGTGACCGCCTGCGTGTACGCAAGCTGAGTTCTAGCCACGTGTTCGTCAGCCGCGCTGTAGATGCTGACCCTCTCCATCTTACTCTGCTCGTGCAGGCGAAGCAGGACATGCAGCAGATGGGGCAGATGGCGGCGGCGGCGGGCAAGAAGATTTCGGGCATGGCCTCGAAGCTGCTGGGCGACCTGAACCGGATGAACGGTGAGATTCAACGCAGGGGCGCATATGTCCTTGTTGTGCTGAGGGGTGCCCCGATGCCTTCCTCCAGTGGTGTGACAAACAAAAACGTTCGGCGCTGGTATGCCCACAGGGTGAGTTGGAGGACGCTGTTGTGGTGTGGAGCAGCGCCAGCTCGATGGAGTAAATGACGGCACGGGCCAGCGGAGATGCCTGCAGCCCCGGCCTGGACAGATATCATCGTCGGCTGCCATCGTTATGGCAGGGTTAGGGTGTTGGATGCATGGATTGAGCGAAGCGGGTCACACGCGCACGGTGTGACGCGAAACGCAAGCTTCGGTTAGGTTACGGATGGACCACATCATGCAGCGGGAGTAGCCGTACGCACTTAAATAGAATGCAGTGGGTGGCTTGGTGAGGAGTATGGGACATAGCTTGCGGAATAATTGCAGTGTGGAGGTTTGGTGAAGAGGTGGAACTCGATTTAGCCGGACCCGGGGCACTGTGGCGCATCAAAGCACTGCTGGGAGCGACATGGGTGCGCACAGCCGCGTCGGCTTGCGCAGGGAGTCTCGCGGGGGCCCTCGTTTGCGTGGCCGGCGTGGCTAAAATGTTGCTGCATGGGGCAGCGAGCGGCGTTAAGGCTGGGCCGGACCGCGGGGTGTTTAAAACCTGAGTAAACGGCCCTTCGTCTCACTTTGTGGCGGACCTCGCGGGTTGGCAGGGTTTCTGTGTCATGGATTGTTTTAGGAGTATTGCAGCGTTTGCAGCGCTAGTACACGCACGAGAGGGAGCGCAGGCAAGGTAAGCGCAGAACGTCACCTATCAGCAGCAAGCCCAGCGCTGTACTTCGCATCGCCAGCGGCCTTTTGTTACAAAGCGATTGAAGATGCTATACAAGTTGTGCACGCGAAGGGTGGAGAAAACGCGGCGCTTGCGAGATGGGGGGCCGGTCGTCGTCGTCTTTCACTTGCTCGCCCCGCCTGTGAACTGACCAGGTAGCACTCGCCTTCATAAACACACCTGACATGCGCGATAATTGAAATTACATACCCTGACGAACGAATTCAAGGCGTGCCTAACTTGCCTCCGGCTGCACTGCTCGCGGAGTACTGGTCGTATCAGCACAACTTGAAAGTTGCGTTAAATTGTAGGCCAGACTAAGGGCGAGGCTCTGCGGGGCTTTTGACTCGCGCCCGCGAGCTAAGCTGAGGCAGCGAAATGCGAACCTTTGGGCCTAGCAAAACAGCCCTCCACTTCAGGAGGGCCAAGAAGAATGCTCGGGAGGAGGTGAGCGGCGCTTCAGCAGCAGGGCGGGCTGGAAACACTTCGCGACCGGTCTCGCCCGGGTGCGAGCCCCCGCCCGCGAGTCCTTTTGCGAGCTTCGGATGTCCCGACAGCATGTGATAGCAATGCATGATGTTTGGAGGCCCGGCGTGGGCCTTCGGGACTGGCCTTCAGCAAAGCTGCAGCGCGGCTTCAGCGGGCTGCACGGGCGCTGGCAACGCTCGTAGGGGCGTCGCTAGTGGAGTCTAAGGCTGCATGGCCCCGTTGCAGGCGGAGGACCCCCAAAAGTACCGCCTGGAGGAGGGCGACGGAACCACACATGCCCAGCGCATTGTGCGGGAGCTGTACCTGCGCTATGAGAAGCAGCTGCAGCGCTGGAAGGACTACCGGAACCTCTTCGTATTCCTGTGCTTCGTAGCGCTCTTCCTGGGCGTGCTGTATGAGCAGCGCAATGCTGGCATCTCCTACCAGGTGCACAGCACCATCGAGTCGGTCGCGGCGCCCAGCGACAACATCATGCAGGACACCGACGCGGTGTACACCTGGCTGAACGGCCTGTTGACGGTGCGTGCTGGGTTGGTGCAAGGGCCACGGGTGGGGCAAGGCTTGCACAGGGGGGAAGTGGCGGTCCCACACGCGTGACGCAGGCGTCAGTTCTTGTAGTGTCGCATTCATCAGTTCCAGTGGGGTTGTGAATACCAGTTCAGGCTGGGGTCACCCCTGGCTTACGATTGGTGCCCTCAGTAAAGCCGCTGTTTCTTCGTCCGTTGACCCGTGGTGTGTTACGGTCACGGATGCACTGTTGCCTGATGGGGCAGTGGCAGAAATCCGGGGGCCATAACCACGGACCTGCCAAGCAGCATGGCGTTTGGGGTACTCTTCAATTGGTCGGTTGCGTCCTTTTACCTGAAGTCTTATCCTTTCCTTCCCCAATTCTGCACCGACAGGAAGTCTGGAAGGACCCGGTCTGCGGTGACGGCCTGTGCGAGGCGCCGTTCGAATTTGCGTCGTACAGCAGATTTGGCTGTCGAGCAGATTGCGGCAAGCTGTCAGAAGTGCAGAACCTTACAAAAGTCCAGATAGACATATATTACGACTTCTCCCACCCAGTGGGCAGTATCCCAGCGTCAGACCTGATGCAACAGGCGTCCTGGAACCTGTGCCCCCTGGAGACGGCCTACAGCAGCGACTGCTACTTCGACACCGACAAGCAGTTCGACCGCCTCTCGGGCGTGCAGAACTTTTTGATTGACGACGCGCCCGACGGGCAGTGGAACCTGGTGGTGCGCCGCGATATCTTCAACAAAGTCCGCGGCGCTGTGCGCGACACCACGCTCGTGTACGCCAGCGCTTTCTACTACAAGATTTATGTGGCGGCAGCGGCGGCGCGCGCGGAGCAGGCGTTCGAGATAAACCTGCTGAACGTGAGGATGGGGCGCTTCAGCAGGGACGGGAGTGAGGGGGCGTGCGCATCGGGTGGCTCGTGCCGGGGTTTGCACGTACATGTACTTTTCGACGCTGTACTGAACAACGTACTGTGTTGCTTCCGCACCTGCAGCAAGCCATCAACATCACCCGCCAGGACTTCTGGACCTATGCCAACAGCGTCATTCAGGCCGGCTACCCCAACGCGACCGAGTACGCCGCCGCCGTCGGCTGGGTCCAGAACGCCACGTGAGTTCGTGGTGAACGCGTTACTTGCCGGCGGCGCAGTTGCCCCGCTCAACATGCCGGCAGGTGGATGTTTGGACACGCGCTCACACCCGCCTACGTCTGCCGCCTCCTCGTGTCCCTGCAGGTGCTTCTGCGACAGCGTGGCGAACGACACCGTGGCATCCGGCACGCCCTTCACGGCTGAGGCGCTCATGCTGTACCTGAACCAGTCGGTGTCGGCCGCCGACCCCAACGCGCCCTTCAGCTACACTCTGACCCAGTACAAGAACGACCCCTACTACTGCCCAAGTAAGAGCTATGTTGTAGTTGGACCGGACAGCACCGAACGCTGGGGTGCACGGCTGGGTTGCCTGTTTCCGTCCGCAGCGCCCCGCGTGTTGACGGGAAATTGACGGTATGTCGCCTGTCTCGACCCCCTCGTGCTGCCACCGCCTCAGCCGGTCCGTTCGACCCCCGTGAGTGGCGCGGCCGCAACGTGACGGTGAACAGCACCGCCCTCAACGCGACCGCCAACGCCACCGCCAGCGGCAACGTGACGTGGACCAAGGAGCTGGTCACCATCAACATGGCCAACCAGACCGCGCTGCGCGACTGGTGCGTGGGCGGCCTCAACCTCTCCATCGCCTGGCGCACCAACATGACCAACACCGTGCAGCGCCTGCTCATCGACCGCCGCCTGGGCGACCAGCGCACTACCGGCAAGATCGCGCAGCGCAACACTGTCAACGACCGCATGCTGGCCTTCATACGCGCCAACCGGCCGGAGCTGGTGGCGCCCGTCTTCAACACGCCGCGCGGCACGGTCGCGCTGCAGGACCCCATCAACGCGCGCCTGGAGTACCTGTACCCGCTGTACGTGGACGGCGTCAAGTACAGCACGGAGCCGCAGCGCGCCGCGCTCAACATGACGCGCCGCATCGTGTACAACACCACCGTGCACCTGCTCAACCTGCGCCCGCGCGCGCAGGCGCGCATCGCCGAGGTGAACGAGCAGATCGCGGACGTGCGCGCCATCGCGCTGCCCTCGCCCATCACCAGCTACCAGAACTACACCTTCGCCAACGCCAGCGTGGGCGACGTGTACGACGCCTTCCTGGCCGCCGGCGCCTCCAGCTTCACCGTGCCGGCGCCCAGCAACGCCTCGCTGGGCGCCTTCAGCGTGGCCTACAACCTGGTGGAGTGGCTGGGCAACACCACCGCCTACATGCGCTGCGACCTGTCCGACCGCGGCGCCGAGTACGTGGGCGAGTGCGTGGCCATGAACAACACCTGCATCGCCTCCACCAACGACACCGTGCCCTACAACTGCACCGACCTCACCAACAACGGCGCGCCCATCACCGGCAACCTGTCCAACCCCGACTACCGCATGCGCTGCGAGACGCCCTGCGACCGCCGCTTCGACTGCAACACCATCTGCGAGTGCTACGGCACCTGCGCCGCCACCGAGTACTGCGAGTGCGACGCCTGCATCCAGCTCAACGTCAACGCCGCCGCCGACACGCAGTTCGTGGACATTCGATCCATCGTGCAGGACCAGGCCGCCGCCAGCGCCAGCATCGCCAGCATAGGCCTCAGCGGCACCGTCAACCGCCGCGCCTCGCGCCGCCTGCTGACCACCAACGAGGAGATCGCGGCGCAGCTGGGCAACGTCCTGACGCAGGTCGGCACCGTGTCCACGCAGCAGAGCTCCATCGCCACGCAGATGGCCACGCTCAAGGCGCAGGTGGACCGCGCCAACCAGCTGGCCGAGGCGCGCGCCAACGATAACCGCCTCATCGACCTCATCAACGCCGGTCGCGCCGACATCCAGGCCGGCCAGGCGCGCGTGGAGGCCAAGCTGGACGAGATTATCGGCAAGCAGAACCAGGCGCTGGCGGCGGCGGAGGACGCGGCCAAGGCGCTGAGCGCCATCCAGGGCCTGGCGGAGCGCCAGGTGGCGGCGCAGCGCGCGCTGGAGACGGCGGTGACCAACCAGCTGTCGGCCATCAAGACCGCCACCTACCAGTCCATCATCACGCTGACGCAGGCGCTGGCGCTGTGGAAGCGCGCGCGCCGCGACCGCGCGCTGACGCTCAAGGCCGCCAAGCTGGCCAACGTGCCGTGCACCAGCGACCCCGTGGCCGCCAACACCTTCACGCTGGACAACGGCAACGTGGTGGACACGACCACCAGCCGCGAGCGCAACGTGGGCCTCACAAACCGCGTCATCGGTGGCTTGCTGCTGCACCAGGTGCGCGCCGCCTGAGGAGCGCGGTCTCTTCTTGCCCGTCCCTGTCCGCCCGTGCCGCGCCTTGTGTATGTGTGGTCCACCGCAGCTGCCACTTGCATGACCGCCCCCATGTGCGCCTGCACTTACCGGCATGCGCCCCTTTCCCTCCCGCCCTCCCGCCCCTCAGACCCGCACCAACGAGACGCTGTGCCCCGAGTCCAAGTTCGACAAGATCCAGAAGACCTGCACGGGGCCCCAGACCGTGGCCTCGTTCGGCGTGGACCCCGTCTTCAAGCGCGGCACCACGATGTACAACCCCGACTACGACGACGTCAACGGCACCAAGGTCCTGGACTTCTACAACTGCTCGGTGCTCAGCGCGCCCACCTACAACGTCTCCTTCCTCAACCAGACCGTCAACCCGGCGCCCTACTGCGCGGAGCTGTACAACCCGCAGGAGCTGCCGTACGCCTTCCACTTCTTCCCGCTCAGCGGCAAGGACGACGGCTTCCCGGTCTGGTTCGACATCAACCTGTCGCAGGACGGCGCCCAGGTGCGGCGTCCTGGCCGGCCGGCAAACCTGAGCTCCCGTTACTGCGGTTCCTTGTGAAAGCTTGGGGGCGCACACGTCGCGCAGTGAAGGCACGCCGCACCTGATCATTAACTCATTATGCCGCTGCCGCTCCCTCCCGTGCACAGACCTGGTTCACCTACCTGCAAGAGGGCCTGTACCTGGACCAGAACACGCGCACCATGACGGCTGAGATGGTCACCTACAACGCGCCGCTGCGCATCTTCTCCTACTTCTACATCAAGTTCTACTTCTCCGACGGCGGCTCCATCAAGGTGCGTGCGTGCGTGGCTGCGTGCAGTCGCCGGCCCAGTTGCCTCACCACGCGCATGCCTCGCCTCCGCCGCATACACACGTGCCGCCAAGTACCATGTGTGCGTCCTGACCGCTCCCCCCCCCCCCCACCCTCACCACCTGCCTGCCTTTGCCCCGGCGCCGCATGCGCCACAGGTGACCTACCGCCTCAACACGGCGCGCGTGGAGCTGAACAACAGCTACGAGGACGACGTGCGCTTCGCCTTTGAGATCATCCTGTCCATGTGGATCTCGCTCCTGCTGCTCATCAACTTCTGGGACATCGCCATGTGCCAGAAGACCAAGGGCAACTTCCTCAAGTACTTCCTGTCGGGCTGGAACTGGGTGGAGTTCTGCAGCAACGGCCTGCTGTTCAGCTGCATGGTCATGTGGTGGGTCATCTCCAACCAGTACGCCTCCCAGTTCGAGATCCCCATCCGCCGCGACGTGTACGCGGGGCTGTCGGCGGACGCCAACTTCCTGGCGCTCCAGGCCGACGGCACCTTCCTCAACGAGGCCAACAACGACTTTGAGGAGCTGAAGCAGCTGGTGGACATGTTCAACTGGTGCGTGCGTGCATGTCTGCATGTGTTTTTGCTTGTCGCGCATGTGTTTACTTGACGTGTCGCTTTCCGAGGTACAGGTAGTTGCGGTTCCTGCGTGTGCAGTGCGCCGCTGCTAGGACTGAGCTGGATGTGTGTGCGCATGCGTGGTGTTCCTGCCGGCAGGTACTTTGCGCTCAACGGCATCAACATCCTGCTGCTGATCGCGCGCGTGCTCAAGCTCATGGACTTCCAGCCGCGCCTGGGTGTGGTCACGCGCTCGCTGTGGCTGGCCGGCCCCGACCTGTGCCACTTCGCCATCGTGGCGGGCATGGTGTTCGTGGGCTACGCCATGATGGGCCACCTCATCTTCGGCAACGCCGTCCCGGTGCGTACCGTGCCGTGGCCGCAACGCACGCCCCACCTGCGGGTCGCTGCCATGCAAGGTTTTGCCTGCTTGTGTTGATGGCTGCGCGGCACTCGTCTCGCACGCCATCGCTTGCGCGCCGGTATTTTTCTCACGCGCGTGTGCGTCGCGCGCCCTCTCTCTTATCCCTGCCCGCAGGCGTTCGCCACCTTTGGCGACGCCATCAACACCTGCTTTGAGATCCTGCTGGGCAACATCGACGTGAACGCCGACCTGCGCGCGCTGGGCGGGCTGCAGAGCGTGGCGGGCGCGCTGTGGTTCTGGAGCTACGAGCTGCTGGTGTACATGGTGCTGCTCAACTTCCTGCTGGCCATCATCGTGGACGCCTTCTCCGAGGTCAAGGAGAAGACGCACGAGACGGTGGGCATCCACACCGAGCTGTTCCAGCTGCTGCGCGACAAGTGGCGCTCGCTGCTGGGCCGCTGCTCGCCCAACTACATCTCGGACGCCAAGCTGGGCGAGCTGCTGCGCCAGTGGGCCGGCGAGGGCGACGACAAGGACGACAGCCCCGAGGTCCGCGAGGAGAAGCGCAAGCTGCTCACGGTAAGCGCCACGCCCTTTGCCTTGTTTCGTCATCCCCCTCGCTTTACCGCTTCTCCCACCGGTGTCCTAGCAACCCGCCGCGTTGTCCTGCCAGCACGTGGTGGCTGGGTGGCCGTGGGATCCGCAAGCGCACATGCACATACGGTGTTGTCGCTGCGCCTAACCCTGCAATCCCGCGCCCCCGGCCCGCCGCCTACCGCGCAGATCCTGAACGAGGACATGGACGAGGAGACGCTGCGCGAGGTGTTCGAGGAGTGCCTGCGCGACGCGCCCGCGGCCGACCCCAAGGCCAAGCAGGGCAACCTGCTCTCGCGCCTGTTCAAGCGCAACGTGGGCGCCGGCGACACCGAGGCCACCAAGAAGGAGATCGAGCAGGCCGCGCACTACATCGTGGAGCGCTTCGGTGCCGTGCCCGAGGACTACAACGAGGACGAGGACGACGACCAGGTGAGGGGGGGGGGCAGGGTGTGCAGGAGACTTAATGGAGAGCTCTGCAGTGCGGAGACGAGTACGGTACCACTGCGGTCCGGATTCCCGGCCGGCTGCCTGTTGCGGTTGGCGGCTTGAGTCATGTGAACGTGCTGACGAGTTTGTGTCTGCTGCTGTTGTGTGCGCTGCGCAGGATCAGATGCAGGCCCCGGCCCCGGCGATGATCGGCGGCGGTGGCGGCATGCCCGCGGCACCGGGCCAGCGTGAGGCGGTGCTGGAGAAGGAGCGCGACCAGCTGGCGCAGGCCCTGGAGCGGCTGGCGGAGGTGCAGCGCGAGCTGGCGGAGGGCCAGCGCAACCTCATGAGCGGCCAGAAGCAGCTGGCAGAGCAGCAGTCCAAGCTGGTGCAGCTGATGAATGAGACGCCGCCTCAGTAACAGCAAGAGGACGCGAGCTTTGCGTGGAGGTGGCCACAGCCGTCGTGATCGGGCCAAGCTGTGGGCATAGGTGTTGTGACGCGGGGCTGTGGTTCATCCGCGCGGCCCGCCTCTGCAGCTAATGTGTGATTCGACTTGCGGCTTGGCATGAACTGTGTTTTGGTGTCTCACAAGCGTCGGCCGCCGAGGTGGTGTGGATAGGCAGGGTGTGTGGGAGGTGGCGGTCATGAATATAAGCTGTCCGGGCGTGTCCGTGGTACCGCTACGCAGCGGCATTCGTTTATCAGGGCAGCTCTTGAGCAACCGTGTTTGGTCCTGGGCTTTTACTGCGACGGAAGGGACACTCGGAAGGCTGGGTTCTACTTGCGAGCGCGCGGCACGTGCATTCACTTCACAACTTTACCTGCTGACTCTGTTCTTCATCCATTAGATTGCGTTGCGTGCCTGTGCTTTTGGTGTCCGTGTCGCCGGCTCTGGACGGCCGAGTGTGGGCTTGGCGTGTGACCAGTCCTGTGTATGTGTGCGTCCAGCGAGAGATCCACTCAGCGGGCTGCACAAGTCTGCCTTGCGGATCTCTGTATTCATACTGCCGTGCGCCATTTGAACTAGCGCCTAGTAATACAATGATGTGCTGCCGCGCCTCCCCCTGGAAGCAGGGGAACCCCTGCCTGGAAGCCAGCGTCCACTGCAACATGAAAAGGCCGCGCAGGACAGGGGCAGCGCGGTGGCCTGTGGAGGCAATGATGCGCCGTGCCGACGTCATGCAACGTAGCTCAGGGAGGCTGTGGCTACGCTCCCCTGGTTGCTGATTTGCCCCTGCTGCATGCGCAATTGCAGCTTCTGGTATGGCCTAAGCGCCCCCTCGATTTGGCGCAGCTGGGTGGAGGGGTACCACAGTACCACTGCGGCGGTAGGACCAGGGCAAGGGACGACCCAGCAGTACCACCGCGGCCTTAGTACCACTCGTGCAACCCCATCGAGACAAAACCTGGTGCTGGTGCTGTACCATCTACACAGCAGCACTTCGGTCACCGCTTAAGTCGGCTGAACAGTGCCTTACATGCGGCCTCGCCCTTGCGAGCCATTCCATCAGCCCGTACACCACACACACGACAACACGCGACGTCGTCTCCTCATACCTCCCTTCGAGGATGACCATCGTAACCACAAGACCCACAATACACAGACCACGAATAAGCCAGGACCTTCCATTGTGGCGGCAGCACACCTTAGCATCACTACGACCCCAAAATTGTGATGTGCGACGATGGCCGCGGGCGACCACGTCGTTCTGGTAACTGCCCGGCACCCCGGCACACCCTATCCATTTCCGATTGGACGTGCGACCGACCGCCCGTCCTTACTGGCTGCCCCTCGCCCACCCTGTAGGCTCATCCGCCCGCACCCTTGTGCCAGCCGGTCCACACACACCGCGAGGTGACGACCCACGACAAGGGTGGTTCTCCCGACGAAAATCCCCACGAGTAACAAGTGCGGCCGGCCCTCCATTATACGCAACGTTGCTATTGTATAGCTGCGTAGCATGCCGTACGTCGTATGCCCTGGGAGGCGCGCACTCGGAGTCAACTGGGCGCCGCGACAGAGCGCCCGTTCACAAACCGACTTGCGCAGCTAAACCTCCGTGGCTGCCAACACACTCCCTGATGCACGCACACACGCCGGGCAGAGCGCCGCCCATGCCCCCGATCGGCGGGCGCGGCCCGCGCGCCCGCGCGCTGCAGCGACAACCGCCGCTGCCAACGCTCGCTGCGGCTGCCGTCGCCGAGGGCCGCCCCACGGCGCCGGTGCGCCCTGCCGCCCGGCGTGCGCAACGCTGCACGATGCGGCTGCGCCAAGGCTCCGTTTATGGCTTGATGATCATGATGGGCTGGCCCACGGTCACGGGCTGCCCGTTCTCCACCAGGAACTTGATCACCTCGCCGCCGACCTCGGCCTGCACGCGATGAGGGTGGCGAGGGGTACCCGGAGACGGGCGCTGGTGAGTCAGCCGCACAAGACCGCGAGGAGGTGTATCGTGTGCAACTGGGGCCCCAGCTACTGCTGATCGCTACCCGTGCCAGTGAACCTGTGCGACTCCATGGACACCTGCCGCGCTTATGAGCTGCGAGAAGCGGCAGCTGCGCTGACCCCCTCCACACCACCGAGCGCCATACGACCAACAAGTGCCCACATGTCTGTTACCGTATCCAGACCAACGCGCCCCGGCCTGAGCTCGAGTACAGCGGAAGCTCCAGAGACAGCATCCTTTCGCTGCTCAGCTTCTCACACCAAATCTGCCATCGTTCCCAACCCCTCACCTGCGGCGCCCCTTCCTGGGAGCCCGCCCCAACCCCCCGCTTGCCACGCCACCGCCCGTCTCACCTCAATCTCGTTCATCAGCTTCATCGCCTCGATGATGCACACGGTCTGGCCCTTCTTCACCTTGTCGCCAACCTTGGAGAACTCCGGCTCGCCGGGGGCAGGCTTGCGGTAGAAGGTGCCGCCCATAGGGGAGGCCACCTCGATGCCCTTGGGCGCCGCGGCGGGCGCTGGCGCGGCGGGCGCCGCAGGGGCGGCAGCTGGAGCCGGGGCTGCGTGGAGGGGCGGGGACCCAGCAGCCGCTTAAGAGCCCAGGTTAGCAGGGGCGTTGCGGTCGCCTTGGCCCGGCTGCCGGGAGCAGCCCTGGGGCTGCTGGGTGTTCGATGCGCTCGCTCAGGCGCGGCGTCTGCGCGTGACCGGCCGCCGTCGCAGCAACCCAAATCGCCACTAATGATAGGCGTCGAATTGGAAAGTCTGCCGAGATTTGGTCCCGATACCGTTCATCCAACATGCCGCTGCACAAATGCGGGGTAACGCACCAGGGGCCGGGGCCGCAGCCACGGGCGCAGCAACGGGCGCGGCGGGGGCAGCCACCATCATCTGGGGCATCATCGCCTGAGCGCAGCAGGAAGGGATGAAAGCATTCGGTGGTTTAGCGAGCTCCGCGTGCGAGTAGCTCGAAAACGAACACCGGTGCGCAGCTCACTTGCCCCAAACTGCTCCCACCCTTCCCGACCTTGGCTCAACACGCCGGTTACCCCGCGCCACCACGCCCGCTCGCCCCCCTATCTGTAATCTTTCCCCCGCGGACCTGGTAGGCAGCCGCCTGCTCAGCGTGCAGGGCCTCCTTCTTGCGCACGCTCAGGCTGAAACGCTTGCTCTTCAGCTCGAACTCGACGATGTCGGTGTCGTGCACCAGCCTGCGCCGCGCCAAGTCACAGCAGGCGCCCAATTGAGCACATCATGTAGCCAGGAAAGTGAATTACCATTGGCCAGGGCTGCGCGCCCGCACCCAGTTGCTCTTTTTCGCGGGCGCGCACGCTGACGGTGCAGTCTGCCCCTCAACGCTCACGAGCGTTGCTTGCCCTGGGGATGCAACCCCTGATCTACAGGCTAAACATCTTGGTAAGGACCGTCCCCAGCCCCAGTTCGGCTGAGAAGCCTCGGACCGGTCCTGCTGCCGCATGCTGGCGTTAAGCTCACCGAATGATATCAGACAGCTCGTCGAACTGCATCATGTTGGCCGAAGCATGGCCATTCGAGGCAGCAGCACCGTTGGTAGCAGCCTCGACCTCCTCGGTCTTAGCCGCGCGGGGCACGACGCGCTGCAAGCAAGGGCCAATCCTCCGGTTGGCGCCGCGACGCACCAGGTAGCCGTGTGTGCGATCACTGCGCACCTGGACACGGCTGGCTACACCGGACTGCACACTCCGCGCGGCGGAGGGCCGGGCCACAGGAGCGCGAAGGGCAAACATGGTCGGCAAACGGGTAGCCTAATTGCTTGCACGAAGCTCCTAAGTAATTGAGGTTAGTGAGTAGGCTGGCAAAGAACTCGATGATTGCCGAGGGGTGCAGAAACGCTGCGCAGACTCCGGATTGCAAGTATTGATGCAAACTCCCGATCCGCTCCCCGCGCCGGTCCTAGTCCCTGCAATCCAAAACATACTCATATGTGTTCATCATAACAAGTCTGGGCGGTGAACATTGGCGTGGGAGGATAACTCGGTTTGGGCCGTTGGGTCGAGAGCTCTCTGAGAAGTCTGCGCGCAAGCGGATTGAGGATATGTTGATAAGCGGCGGGGGTCCGTCAGACAGAAACACCATGCGGGCAGAGTAGGGGAAGAGCACGGGAAGGGGAAGGTGCCGGCACGGCGTGCCGCGAGCAACGGCGGGTGGGCAGCGGCACGGGCAGCGGTATAGGTTGCTATAATTGTAAAGGGGTGCCAAGGGTGCCAGGGGTGCCAGGGGTGCCAGGGCTCAGCGGGTAGGCGGCCGCAGCTCGTGCAGTACGCCCGTACGGCCGTACCGCTGTCTACCCACAAGCCGGCAGCGCCCCCCCCCCCCCCACCACACCGTGCCACCCGTCTCCGCCACCCGTCTCCGTCACCGTTTCCGCGATGCCGCGTGCTGCAACTCCGTGGCCAAAGAGGCATTACAATGACCTCCGAGTCTCCGACTCCAGGAGGCCCCACCGGCCCATCCCCATCGACCTGCTGACGCACGTGCGCGTCCGGAAGCACTGAAGCTACGACAAGTCCAGGGCCCACCACGACCCCGCATTTTGTGGACCTGTCAACGGTCTGGACTCGGGACAGTGCAGCACCGGTTGCGTTGCGGACCTCCGTGCTTGCCCTAAGCCCGTGCTTCCGCTGGCTGCCAATCGTCCGGCGTGCCTTCCGCGAACTCTGGCGTCTCAGCAAGGTCTCCCAGTTCGTCCCGGGCCCCGCCAAAGTTGTAAACGAAGTTGTCATACCGTTGTTTGCCTCGCCATACCGTACAAAGTTGTACCAAAAGCTGCGCCAACACCCATGGTCAGCACTGTACGAAAGCGCAATGCAACGCGGCTGTGCAAGTTGAAATCAAATATCATTCGCCCATTCACATTCTTTCCATGCGCACCGGTTTGTGCCCATGCGCCCTCTGCAACACTTTCACCAGCCTGTCAGGGGTGCGCGAAGTCGTGGAAGGCCCCCGCAACACGCGGGCACAGTTGCGTTAACCACCTTCAGTAGAATAGCTAGGGCAATCTGGCAACATCAGCGCAATCCCGGCATCCACCGCACGTCATCTGAACCTACACATGCAAGCATGAATGCAGTGACGTGTCTCACAAGACATGCATTCTGGCGTCAAGCGCCTACGCCTTCGGCACGCCGCAACACCCCAAGGTGGTCCACTCCGCGCCCCGCCACTGTACGTGGGGTTGGCGCAGCGTGCACGCTTTTATTTGAACGCGACCAATTATTGAAACCACAATTAGGTTCCCCTGCGCTCACACGCGTGGCGCAAGTGCCGGCATGTTGCAACCTTCGAGCAGCTTGTGAGCCCTCTCAATTACTCAACAATGACGAGACTACAAAAGAGCGCCTGTCCAGGTCTGTGCACCATGTATCAGCCACCAGGCCAGCACCTTTTTATTAGCACGCCACCCTCCGGACCTTGCACCGCGCAACACTCTGCTAGCACATCGGCTGCACAAGCTGCCGCGGAGCGCGCAGCGCGTTTGCAAGGCGGGTATGTCAGCACCAGTGCACCGCGTGTCCGGATGGCTTGGTGGCAGTATCTATGGGAGGTAGTGACGGTACCTCCCCCCCCAAAACATCCTTGCAAACCCCCCTTGTTCTCAACTCCCCACCCGTTCCCGATCGCCTTGTCTATCCCCTTTGGTTTAAAGATCCCACCCTCTCTTTGCCCTTCCAACCCCTACGTCCGCCAGACCGCCGTCAGCGCCCGCCAAGCCCGCAGCTTGCACACCAATGTTGCAGCCGTGCGCAGCCCACAGCCACAGCGCACAGCCCCAGTGGGCCCACGCACCCTGAACTGCCCACGCAACTTTCCCCTGCTTCCCTAGTTCCCACCATCTGCCCCTTATTGCAAGCACCTCCCAGGTACCGGCATACTGATACCATTGGTCGAGCTGACAGCGTAACTCCACCCAAGTTCCGCCGCACGCTCCGCGACGTCCTCACGCCGCCGCCACTCCTCACAGCAGCACGTCCTGGATCTCCTGCGGCATCTTGCTGCGGTCCAGGCCCTCGTTGCCGGTGATCTGGATCTTGGCCAGCCGCTTGCAGCCCGCCATCAGCGCCTCGCACGGCAGCGACGTCAGCTTGTTGTTGGCGAGGTACCTGCATCAGCACCAGCACCAGCACCAGCACCAGCACCAGCACCAGCACCAGCACCAGCATCACCAGCACCAGCAACATCAGCGGGCGGAAAAGCGCGCGCCACAGAGGGCAGGTGCACTTGCACGGGAGCGAAACGAAGCCAGGCAGCCGCCGCCCACGGCTGCGCGGGCGCCGTGGCGGCCCGCCTGCCCCAACCCCCGCGCATCCCGCGGGGGGCAAGTCGGCCAGGTGCACGGCCTGCAGCCCAGCCGCCGCTTCCTGCAAGACCCTCACATACCGTGTGTGCGCACGCAACCCACCCAACGCACAGCCCCCCGCGGCTCCCCCAGTTTGCCCCCCACCGGCCTCGCCCCGGCCCCACTCCCCACTCACAGCTCCTCCAGCGACTCGCAGGCGCCCAGGCTCTCCGGCAGGCTGGTGAGCTGGTTGTTGTTCACCCACAGCTTGGACAGCTTCTTCAGCTGGCCCAGGCTGTCGGGCAGCTTTGTGAGCTTGTTGCCGTACAGCCACAGGTGCTCCAGCGCGGCCATGTGGCAGATCTCCTCGGGCACCTCCGTCAGCTGGTTGCGCTGCAGCGACAGCCGGTCCATGCGGGTCCACACGGAGATGGTGGAGCGCGGGATGTAGGGGATCTGCGGGGCGCGGGGGTTCGGTGGGCGCGGTTGGTGCGTGGCAGGTGCGCTATGGAAGGTCAGGCACCGCCAGCAGCAGCCGCGTCAGCTTGCGTCGGACCACCTGTGCGCGCCACCACTGGTGCGCACCCAGAAGCCCACACAAACAAGCGCGCTGGTACAAGCCCTCCCTGGACGCGGTGTCCCCGAGACACACGGGTTCTGGCCTTCTGGATTGGAAATGGTTGATTTGGGAATTGGAAAAAAAGCAACCCCCAACCAACCCACACACAACGCCACGCACCTTATTGGTGAACAGCGACACCACAAACAGGTTCTTGCACCGCGCCAGCGGCCCGCCGTCGCCATTGTCCTCGGTGGGCAGCTCGCCGGTGCCGCCGTTGGCCTCGCAGTAGGCCAGGCCCGCGATCTGGTTCATGTGCAGCGACAGTCGCTCCACGCTGCGAGTCGGGGGCAAGAGGCGAGAGGCGGCAGGGCGGAGTGTGCTCGTCAGGTGTAGCGGCGGGTGTGCTGTTGCCGTACCAGCCCGGCGCAGCCGCGGACAGCGTTCAAGAAGCTGAGCAATGGATGCGGCCTTTGTGCGGCGGGCTAGCGTGCTTGCTTGCCTGGTGGGCACGTTGGGCACCACAGTCAGCTCGTTGGCGTTGAGCGACAGCCAGCGCAGCTTGCTCAGCTCCGTCAGTTTAGTCCTGTGCGTGGGAGAAGGGCAGCGTGGTAGTGTGGCGGTTTAACGACTTCGTCTGCTGCTAGTCGTCCGTGCTGCATCTTGTACTGCACTTCCAACCATCCTTGCAATCCCCGCGCGGTCAATTTTTCCGCGTGCACTGTTGGGCTGTATCGCGCGTTCACCAAAACCCTCTGCACTTAGCCCTTCGCCGGAACTCACGTCACGGTCTGGATGCTGTTGCTGTGGCAGCTGAGGTAGTCCAGATTGGTGAGCGCAGTGATGGCGTCGGGTATCGAGGTCAGGCGGTTTCCCTGCGTTTGCAACACATGCGTGCGAAGCAACGTCGCGGCATCAAACAAGCAAAGTCGCGTCAGTGTATCATGTGCATGCACCCGGAGGGCGACCTGGCAACATGCGCATGCGCACCCTCGTCCCCGCACCACACGCGGCCCTACAGGCGCCCCCTGCCCCATTCCACGGGTTCGGCATGAACGAACTCCACACCCCTACCCTCCCCGCCCGCCCGCCCACCCGCCCGCCCGCCATCCGCCCGCGCGCCCACCTGCAGCTCCAGGCGTGTCAGCGAGGTCATGGTGTGCAGGTCGGGCGGCAGCTCCGTGAGGTTGGTGTTGGACAGGTCCAACCAGGAGATGCCCTCCTTCCACACCGTGAAGCGGATCTGGAGCCGTGGAGGTCGAGCGCGGCCGGGAGGAGTTGACTCAGTTTATGGAGGCGGGGAAGAGCGGCATTTGAGTCTCGCAGGCACGTGCGGGATTGGCGAAAGTGTAGAGGCGTCCGACGCAGGATCTCGGCCCGGCCAAGCGCGCCATGGCCAGCCCAGTACCGAGAGCCCCAGTCAAACACCCCATGACCCCAAACGTCGCACTGCCGCCACTCGCCATGTTGAGGTCCAGTGTGGTCATGTCCTCGAAGTCCGACTGCACGACACGACACGGCACGGCACGGCACGCATGGATGGTGAGAGAGGCGTGGCAGGCACGACACGGCGCGCAGGGTGAGGGAGGCGTGGGCAAGCTTACACCATAACTCGCGTAGGCCAGCCCACAATCGTCCGCCCCCGTCACGAAACAGACCGCCCCGCTCACCTCTCTCCCCACCGGCCACAGCCAGGAGCCCTGGGTGGCACGGCGAACATGAGGCACGGGAGAAGCCGCGGGGGGCAGCGATTTAAGCTTCACACCAGTGTCACTGCAGGGCAGCCCCTCGCGCACTGGGGGTACGCAGTAGCTGCCCCGCGCTCCCTTGACGCGAGCCGGGCCCCGCGTTCCCTTTTTCGACGCCACCGCCAACGGCTGCCCATTCAACCGAGCCACCGCCGCCCCTGCCCCACCATCGGTCCATCGCACAAGGCCGCTGGTAACTGCTCCACCCCACCCCACAGCCCTCCCTGCCCCACAGCCCACAGCTCACCCCACCCGACAGCCCACCCCACCGACAGCCCACACCTTGTCCCACACCACGCCCCACAGCCCACACCTCGCCCCACACCCCGCCAGGCCACCACCCACGTGACCCGCAGCCCACCTCGTTGTTGGGCGCCACCACCAGGAACATGCGCCAGATCTCGTGGTGGTGCGAGTGCTGGTCGCCGCCGCGCAGGTGGTGGCGCACCAGGCCCACGTACTGCGTGCGGGGACGGGCGGCCGGCATTGACGATGAGGAGCTCCCGCGTGGGCCCAGGCGCACTGAGCATGCCAGCCGGAACCCCTCTGCCCCAGCCCCCACACCCTCCCTCAGTCCCCGTTTCCGCGTGCCGCGGCACCGTATTCAACGCCTGCCCGCCTGCCCGCCGCCTCCTATTCACGCACCCAATTGCCCTACGCCGCCACACACCCGCAATGTGCCTCCTGTCCCGTCCCGCCCCCTCTCGGGATTGGTCCACAGTGGTCTCGGGATTGGTCCACAGTTGGTAACCCCCTCTGCCCCCACCGCGCCGCCGCCCCGCCGCACCTGCGTCACGTCGCACAGCGACAGCTTGACGCCGTGCACCTGGCGCCACAGGCGGTCCTTGGGCTCCAGCAGCTCGCTGTCCACCTCGCCCCCGCCGTTCAGAGGCCTCAGCCCGTCAATGTACTCCTGCGCGTGCAAGTGCACATGCACACGCACATGCACACGCGGGCCGGCGCGTCAGGCGGGCGCCCGCGGCTTGGCTGAGCGCGCCTGGCAGGTGCCTGCACGGTATGGCCGTTCAGCCGCCAGCATTGGTCCCGCAGCTGCCATCATGTGCCCCCATGCTGGCGGGGTTGGGTTGGGCAATGGGGTAGGGTGCGGCAGGCGGCCGGGGTGCGCGGTTCGTGCACTTGCCTGGTTCACGGGGGACCCATCCACAACATTGAGCCGTTGGAAGGGGCCGCACGGCAGCGTCCACAGCGTCGCCCTGGGCCCGTTCTGCGTGCGTACGGCATTAGTCAGTGTGTGTGTGTGTGTTAGAAACCAAACGGAGCAAAGAGTGTATGTATATGGCGTGTGCAGCGAATGTGTGCGGGGACACACAGCTGCCCGCTGCAAGTGCGTATGCCGCCCGCAGGCAGCAGCCCTGACGATAAAGACGCCCCGGGCCCTCCTGTTGGCGAACCGCGCCCCTCCCCGCCCTGCCCCCGCCCATCTCACCTGCGACTTGTAAGCCTGGGTGACCGCAGCGGGCGGCTGGTCGCTGCTCATCTTGGCTTGCGCGGCACTGGCTGGCCGTGAGTGGCCCCCAGAGTAGCGGTGCGACGTCACCGAGTTGATAGGGTGCGCGGGCTCGAAGAGGGCCGAGGAGCGCACCGTGTCCATGGCGCTCATGTGCGGGGGGTGGATGTGGCCATCACTCGCCACACTCGTGCGTGTGCTCATCACGCTGTCGGCCGCGGAGGGACGGCCCGGCACCGTGTGACCAGTGGGAGCCGCAGCGGTGGCGCGGCCGCTAAGGCCCTGCGGCTGCGGCGTCCGCGCTTCTTTCGACGCATCCTGCTCAGGCGCTGCAGAGCCGAAGCAGCTGGAAAAAAAGCCCGGCATGTCGGCTCTCGGTCTCGGAATAGCTTGCTGCGGGCTCAACGCAGCCGACAGGCCGTTTTCAAGTACAGTTTAAGCCCTTTGGTATCAACATTCATGCCTCGAAATTTGTTGTTGGGCCAAAGTTTCGGTTTTTGGCGACAGTACCGAGCCTTGACCCAGGCTTTCGTCGCAGTGATGTGTGTCAATGTATGTATGAAGTGGGCTTATGTCGACGATATACAATGTTTATAGGTGCCGGGCAAACTGAACAGAAATTGCAACAAGCCGGGCGCCAGTCTCGTCACTCAATTTCAATCAATCAGAAAGGCTTCGTATAATTGTACCATGAAGCGTTTTGGCGTGGATTGCCGGCCGACGATGACGAGGATGGCATCGGCACGCCAAGACACACGTCACCTGTCGAGGCGCTCGCTCCGCGCGAGTTGTCTTAGTGCCGCACAGCGACCGACCATCCCCGTCTCGCCCACAAAATCTGAAAGCATTTACGGGGCCTGTCATATCGAGCCCCCCGCACTCGCCACTCAGCACGGCACCTTGCCATTAAGGCACGCAAGGCGCCCGCCGCCCCGCGCGCCCCGCCGCCCCGCCGCGGCGCCCCGCGCGCCCCGCCCCGCCCCGCCGCCCCGCCGCCCCGCGCGCCCCGCCCCGCCCCGCCCCCGCGCGCCCCGCCCCGCCCCGCCGCCCCGCCGCCCCGCCGCCCCGCCGCCCCGCGCGCCCCGCCGCCCCGCCGCGGCCTTACAAGTTAATTGGAAAGGCAGCGATGGCGAGCACCGGACACGTTTTTATGGTCTTATGTCGGCTGCGACCCTCCTCGGGCCGTCCTCGACGCGCGGGCACGGTTCTTTCCCCGCCCCCGCCCCCGCCCCCGCCCCCGCCCCCGCCCCCGCCCCCGCCCCCGCCCCCGCCCCCGCCCCCGCCCCCGCCCCCGCCCCCGCCCCCGCCCCCGCCCCCGCCCCCGCCCCCGCCCCCGCCCCCGCCCCCGCCCCCGCCCCCGCCCCCGCCCCCGCCCCCGCCCCCGCCCCCGCCCCCGCCCCCGCCCCCGCCCCCGCCCCCGCCCCCGCCCCCGCCCCCGCCCCCGCCCCCGCCCCCGCCCCGCCCCCGCCCCCGCCCCCGCCCCCGCCCCCGCCCCCGCCCCCGCCCCCGCCCCCGCCCCCGCCCCGCCCCCCGCCCCCGCCCCCGCCCCCGCCCCCGCCCCCGCCCCCGCCCCCGCCCCCGCCCCCGCCCCCGCCCCCGCCCCCGCCCCCGCCCCCGCCCCCGCCCCCGCCCCCGCCCCCGCCCCCGCCCCCGCCCCCGCCCCCGCCCCCGCCCCCGCCCCCGCCCCCGCCCCCGCCCCCGCCCCGCCCCGCCCCCGCCCCCCGCCCCCGCCCCCGCCGTCGCCGTCGCCCCCGCCGTCGCCGTCGCCGTCGCCGTCGCCGTCGCCGTCGCCGTCGCCGCCGCCGCCGCCGCCGCCGCCGCCGCCGCCGCCGCCGCCGCCGCCGCCGCTGCCGCCGCCCCCGCGGCCGCCGTTCCTGGATGCGCTGCCGCCGCCCCCCGCGGCTTCTGTACCTGGGCCGCTGCCGCCCCTGCGGCCGATGTTCCCGGGCCGCCGCCGCCCGCGCGGCCGCTGTTCCTGGACCGCCGCCGCCCCCCGCGGCCGCTGTCCCTGGGCCGCTGCTGCCCCCGTGGCGGCCGGCCCCGCCACAAGCCACGCACCCATAGGAATATTTGTTGCGAGCGTGCGCGGCGGCGTTCATTCCCATCCCATGCCCATTCCTGCTGAAGCCACCGGCGCTACCGGCCGATCTGGGGGTGTCGTTCATCCGCATTACCCTCATACGCATGCATGCACGCCATGGTATCCCACACCCGGCCGGCGCTGCTACCCGGTGCAGCCGCCGGTCCGGTTCGACGGGTGTGGGGAACCGCACTGCGGTCCGCCCCGTCGGTTGTCCTGTTATGTCTTGTTGCGGGGTTGTGACCTGATCTGGGGTTTGCCTTGGTGTCTGGCTGCGTGTTGCTCGCCGCCTGGCATCCCGCATGGCGGCCCCCTGTCGCGGGACCGCGCGCGCCACTTTGCATCACGCCCATCTGGGCCCGTGCCGCATGCAGTACCGCCGGGATGAGCCATGCAGCCACTGCGCTGTCGTAAAGTTTCCGCGGCCACCGGTTTGCAGTACTTGCCATGCCACACTCCTTTCAGCCTCACCGTTTTCATCCTTGCCTTCCTTTCCACCTTGGTAGTTCCGTCCCAGCCCGCGCCAGCCCCAACCGCAGCGACAGCCGCCCGCCCAGCTCGCCGTTACTTGTGTGCTGCTTTGTTCCGTGCTGTCGGACCCGCTTCTTTCTTTCGTTTTCTTACGCCTCCATTCACTCCCTCCCTTGCATGTGCTGCTGGGCGCCGGTGGCGCTGGCGCTTCCAGGTTGGTTTCGGATGCCGCGCGCCCCAATGCTCCGCTCCCCGCCAGCCCCAGCCGTCGTCCGACAGCCCAGCCATCACAACCTGGTTATATCAGTGATGGGTCAGCGGCGCTCCTCCATCGCCCGTGGAGTTTACCGTCTGGACGAGGTAACATGCCTGCTTTGTCTGAGTCTTGCTCACCGGCCTTCTATGCGTGCTAGCGCCTACAACGACACATGTTTACGCATATTCGCGTTCGCGTTTCGAAAGCACTTCGCGCACGCCCCCCGGCGCCAGCGGCGCCTCCAGCCCCGGCAGCGCGTTGTATCCTGCTCTAGCTCAGCACACACGGTATGGCATCCATCTAGCGCTCACCCACTCCTCGCCACTGTCACTACCGTAACGCTCTTACCGCGCCAAATAGTCTAGCCGTTGGGCAAACCTCGCCTTCTATCGGGCAAAGTATGATGGCAGATGCACTGCGCAGACCTTCCCGCACTGCGCTTCTTACTTTCACTTGCCCTGATTGACTCATTGGGCGCCCCACAACATAAAGAATGGAAGAAAATGTGGAGTCCATGTGAAAGGGGACCCCCTGGGGACCCCTGGGCTCAGGGCCTCAGTTACGGTACTACGCACGTAATGCGCAGCAGGACTCACCGGTCCCCGTGCTGGGGCTGATCTATTGAACATGAGCTGCCTCAAAGGCTTATTCCTTGCTTTGCTGCTCCTCTCAGTTTACACGCCACGGGCCATGGCTGATTACATGCTCTTGAGAGGCAAGAGTGTGGAGTACGTTTTCTGCAAGGCCGGGTGCACACAACAGGGTGTCACGATAACTTTATCATCGTCTTGCGCAAGGCTCCTATGCTGACAACAGCGCGCCGGCGCAAAATCGCAAAAACATGACCACGCCACCATCCATCCACCCGCCGCCCCCCGCACCTGCAGCTCCGCGCGCAGGGACGCGATGGTGGAGTCTTTTTTGGCCACCACTTGCTGCAGCCGCTCCTCGATGTGCGCCAGCGCCTGCGTATGCTGCTCCCGCTTGGCCTCCATCTGTCCGCGGGGTGAGGGATGAATGGGGCGCTGACTTCTTTACCTAACCCAAATTTGAGCATTGCAGCCCCAAAACGAATGGAGCGCGAGGTGGGAAGGACAGTGTAAGACGGCGCGGCGCGCGCGCATGCCATGAGTGCAGCCTCGGCACCTCAGGTCGGCAGCCTCAGGACACCACATGTCTGCCAGCCCTTCTCCAGTCCCCCGGTCCTCCAGTCCTCCCAGTCGCGTCACACCATGCGTGAACCTGCCACCACGCACCACAATGCACCACCGACATAGACACCCGCAGGCCGGCGACCCCGCACAAGCCACACTACGGCACCTGCTCTGCGTGCAGCTGCTCCAGTGCCCGCTTCTCCTTCTGCCACGCCGTCGCCGCCGAGGCGTGCTGCACGTTGAGGCGCATGATGGCCTCCTTGGCTTGCTGCACCTCCGCTTCCCGCTCCCACAGCCGCCCGTTCGCCTGCGAGCGCGGTGTGGCAAGAAACCAAGGTGACAGGTGGTTGCAGTTGGGGCGCTGTACGGTAGCTCATGAAGTGTGGGCGCTCACACAATGTCGGCATGCTGCGGACTTCTACTTGTTTATTGATAGGCTTCAACGCGCAGGCTGCCGGTCCTGGCTAGAGTTGATGCCCCTGGCGAGGTCGTGGCTGCCGCGCCCCCACCTCTTCCAGCTGGCGGCTCAGGCGGCTCCGCTCCAGCTCCAGGTCCCGGTAAGCTGTCTTCACATCGTCATACTTGCGCTGCCTGCAGGAGTGCGGCGTATGAAAGGAAGCGGCCGGCAACAAACCGCAAGTGCGTCAGCTTGAGAGCATGCCGCAGGCATGCCGCGTCCTGTAGGCGCAAGGAGCGCGCCGCCGGACATGCAATAGCGCCGTGAAATCACGTAGCGTCAATGCGCCGCCCACCACTGCTCGACGGCCTCGTGTGCCGAGACGGCCTGCACGCGCGCGTTGTGCTGCACCGCCTCGATCTCGCCGCGGCACCACTCATCGATGTCCTGAAGGCTGGCCTCGTGCTCCTCGCGCTGAGCCGCCAGCGCCGTCTCCTGCGCACGGTCAGCCGGTGGCATGGCCAGTTTGCAACGCGGCGCCAAGGTGCTGGTTCGCAGGGAGCAAAAACGACGTCAGCTTACCTTGTCCTGACCCAGCTTCTCAATCTGCTCCTCCAGCTCCTTCACGCGGATGCAAGCCGTGGTCTCGGAAGCGGAAAGCTTCGCCGCCCAGCCCTCGTCGACATTTGCCACCGCTGACGTCAGTCGCTCTACCTCGTCTCTCAGCTTTTGCTGTTCCCTGCAGGAGATGTTGGAACGCGCTCCCATGATTGTGAGGAGGCGTCTTCACGTCCCCACCGGTCCTGGAGTCACTCTTACTTGGCACCCGCGCCTACCTCTCTGTTTGTTTCCGGTACTTGCTAGCCCTCTCTGTATTCTTCCGCGACTCCTCTCGGAGCTGTTGCACCTGCATTTGAGGGGGACCCAATAGGCCGGCAGACGTAACGTTTGGGGGGAGTGTGAGGGAAGGGGCGGGCTTTGTGGCGTCGCGGGAACCACTGTCTCGACCGACTTGCAGAGAGAAATTTGGCTTACAGCTCGAACCCATGGTACCCGACATCGGGACCGATAACACGAGCAAAGGGCGCTCACCTCGGCATTCAGCGCCGCATTCACAGCCTCTAGTTGTTGGCAGCGACTCGCCAATGTAGATATATCAACCTGCAGTTCATGCGAATGCATGACAGGGCTTGGGTATGGCGAAGGCCAGGAGGAAGGTTGCGCCCCAGCTGCGAACGCAGCAGTGACAGCTTACTCCGCGGTGCGTCTGCTGTTCCTGGATGGCTGTGCGATGCTCTCCTTTTAATGTCTGAACCTTTTTGCGTAGTGCTTGGTAGTCGGAGACCTCCCCGTCGTCGGGGGCATGAACGGGAAGGGACATCTCTGGGCGCCCGGTTTACATGTTAACAGATCTATCAATCTACGTGTTTATGCATGTACGTATCGGCAAAAACTATCGATATTCGACGGGACTTCCATACCCCAGCTTCCCGTTCGCGGCCGTCCATGCGCGGGGTTTGGATACCCACCCCAGGGCCGCTTCCCTCCTGCGTCCGCCTGTCTTATAGGTTTTCCAGTACTTCTGGATTCCAACAAAGTCAAAAGAGCCTGTCATCCTTGTTGCGTCATTCATATGCTGCAAGCGCGGCGCCGCCTCAGGCCCCCTGCCCGGAAGCTCATAGGGCGTTCGCGTTTCGAAAGCACTTCGCTAACAGGGCACTCGAGCTTCTGCATCGCCGTTGGGCTCTCGCTTACACAGCGTGCGGCACTGCGGCCCGGGCATGCGGCCGCTGTAACGTTGACACTTCACTCAGCGTACGGTAGTCACCATGAATCACCCGAAGCTGCACTGTGCTCAGTGGGGGAAAGCTTGCATGCACACAGGACCAAGCCTGCCCCAAGTGGCTCAGGTAGCATTAGCTCACCAGGGCGCCAAAATAGCGCTCATACATCACATCGATCTAGCCCCGGCAGCTTGACCCTCCGCGGCCCTCCATGGCCGCAAGGCATCCCAGCCTGCCCCTCGTCTCCAGCCGCCAGTACGGCAGTAGACCCCAACTGCGTGTCACCGGCGTCCTCGACCCTGAACCTCAAGTACCGGTACCTCTCGACAGCTTTCTGTCGAATCACATCTGGTCCCCGGCTCACTGCTGGCCGGCAGCTCCCGGCGTGGGGTCCTCGCCCTCCTCCGAGTCTGACTCCGAATCTGAGTTCATAACGGGGGGCTTGGCGCGCTCCGCCTCCAGCGCCCGCTCCGACACCTCCTTCAGCACCTGCGGACCACAGTTGACAGTGTTATTTTACCGTAGTTTGGGCTGCGGGATGGTGTAAGAAGCAGTGCCACGGTTGGCGAAGGCAACCAGCATGCTGAGGCTTGAGTGCAACATCGCATCCGCATGTTCGCTGTCCCGATAGCAAAACCAGCGCCCGGGCCAACACAGCAGCCATTTGCTGTGTGCTCAGCTACGGTAACCCAGTACATGTCATTAACATTCCCTACGACACGTCAAAATCCAAGAGCGGTCCCGGCAGATGATGGCCTGCAACCATCATCCCTGCCGGCAGCTCCTTCACCTCGCCCAACATACCTAGCCAGGTTGACCGTCTCCTTGCTCCAGGTTCCTGACAGCCCCATCAGCAATGCCTGAGAGTTCCCTGCCAACTCTCTCCAGTCCTCTGCCGCTTAGTCCTTCTCCCCTCCCACCCGCCGCAACCACCTCACTCCGCCTCCACCCCAGCCCGCCACAACCTCCACCCTCCACAGCAGCCGCAGCCGCCTCCACACGCACCTGCGCTATGAACAGCTCCTCCTCCGGCAGTGGCCGCGCGTGCCGCGTGCGGTAGCGGTCCTCCAGCTTCACCAGGCGCTGCCGCATCTCGTCCACCTTGACGTGGAGCTCCACCGCCCGCCGCGTGGCCAGCTCCTGCGCCAGGTCGCGCCGCGTGCACAGCAGCCGCGCGCCCTCCTCCGCGGCCGCCGCGGCCTCCTCCTCATCGATATCATCACCGGAGAGACTGCTCAGCACCTGCGAGATGCGGAGGGTTGCATTCACCGGTTGGGGGCCTCGCGGCTGGTACCGGTGTGCCCGACTGTGGCCCCCGGCCCCTGCCCCTGCGCTGGCCCCTCTGGGGCTTTTGCGCTGCCCTCGCGCCCAACAGCTCACATGGAATGGTAATAGGTGCTCAATGGCATCCTGGAGCGTCGTGAAGGGCTTCCCGACGTTGGTGGTACAAATGCGCTTGCAGTCCTCCGCTAATAGCTCTAGGGTTCGCTTCTGACTCTTTGCCTCGCTTTCATTCAATGGTTTTCGGCCAGCACCCGCTTGTTGGGGCTTCGCAGCCATCGCGACTCGTAAACGACGCGCAAGCCTCGGATATTCATGTCATTTTTGCGTTGATTGCACACTGGGCATTGAAAAAATTTTGAAATGCACTGAATGCAAAATGGCACGCGAAAATGTGGAGTGCCCTCCTCTCTTCGGCCCCATGCAAACAGGGTCAGCCTTTGCGCCCTGCTTGTCGCATAGCAAGAAGCTAACAACTCACACACGTATAGTCATACACGCGGCCCAGACTACATAAGTCTACGTGGTAAACCTTCGTTTTCGCTTTCTTGCCGTTGACTCGGCTCGGCTCCCTGACACATCTTATAAGCGACCTAACAGCACAAATACTCTCACGTTGGCCTGAACGTTCGGGCCGCAGTTCGTCAGTGAAAGTTGAGCATCGAGAGGCGCCTAGGCCTGCGGATACCTGGCACCAGTGCGCATTATCATCACACTCTGACACACCTGACCACCT
This sequence comes from Chlamydomonas incerta, assembly GCA_016834605.1. NCBI lineage: Eukaryota > Viridiplantae > Chlorophyta > Chlorophyceae > Chlamydomonadales > Chlamydomonadaceae > Chlamydomonas > Chlamydomonas incerta. The sequence continues at coordinate 1,116,896 of JAEHOC010000010.1, forward strand.
GAGCACAGTGGAACCAGCGGTGAAAGCTCGGTGACTTCGGGTGGCAATTCCGCGGCACAGCGCGTGCGCTGTGTCGACGACACGACGCAGGCGACACGACCAGCTGGGCGCGGCAATGGACGCGCCGTCTCGTGACTGCACCGGCCTAACGAAGATATAGCAATAGAGGCCCGTTCGGGGCTATGCACGGCCAGCCAGCAGCCTCAGACGCCGCCCTGCCGCGCCGTGGCGGCAGCCGCTCCAGCAGCCTCGGCAACTATGCCACCCCGAACCCTGGCCCCGCCCCCTCGCCCGCCGCCCCGGCGACAGCGCCTGGCGGCGGCGTCAGCCGCCAGCGCTATAAGGTCCTGGTCATTGGCGCGCCGGGATGCGGCAAGACCAGCCTCGTGCGGCGCATGGCGGAGGGCGAAGCCTTCCGCTTCTCCGCGACGCTGGCGCGCCAGCGCGGCCTCGACTTCTACGCCTGCCAGCTGGCGCTGCGCGACGACGTGAGCGTCACGCTGCAGTTGTGGGACGTCAGCGACTGCCCCACGGGCCGGCCCGACGACGACCCGGGGCCGCTGCGCGCCTACCTGTTCAACGCCCAGGCCGTACTGCTGGTGTACGACGCGGGGGACGCGGCCTCGCTGGAGGGGCTGCGGCACGCGCTGGATGCCGTGGAGGCGGCGCTGTCAGCGGCAGCCGGGGGCGCGGGCGGCGGCGGCGGCGCGCGGCCGTACCTGGCGTTGGTGGCCAACAAGTGCGACGTATCGCTGGCGGCGGCGGCGGTCGGCGGGGAAGCGGAGCTGGGGGCGTCGGAGGCGCTGGCGCGCGAGCTCGCGGCGCGGCACGGCTGCACGCGCTTCGCGGTGTCGGCAGCGAGCGGCCAGGGCGTGCTGGAGGCAGCCGTGCAGCTGTCGTGCGACCTGGCCGGCGTGCCGCTGGCGGCGACGGACTACAGGCAGCGCTTCGCGGGCGGACTGCCCGGCAGCGGCGGCGGCAGCTTTGGTGCCGGCTTTGGCAGCGTGGAGGCGCTGCCGCACGCAGCGGAGCCCTGGGCGCCGGCAGCTGCAGCCGGCCTGGCACTAGACCAAGTAGCGGCAAGCGGCGCGGGCCTGGGCGGCGTAGCAGGAGGTGGCGGCGGATCGGTTTCATTGGCGTACCAGCACCAGCCGTGGCGGCCGGTCAGCAGCCGCGCCAGCGGTAGCTTTGGCGGCAGTCGCAGCGGCACCCCCAGCCCTACGGCCATGCTGATAAGCAAGACGGGGCCGATGGGGCAAAAGGTGGCAGTTCGGTCAACGTCGCCGTTAGCGGGGAGCATGACAGGCGCGGGGGCCGCGGCTCGCGGCCCTCCGCGTCAGCGCTCTGTGTGGCGGGCGCTGTGTTGCTGTTTTTCGGATGCTGCCGAGTAGGCCTATGTGGACTTGTCTTCAATTTTCACGACTCTGAGGCCGGGGATTCCTGCAGTGTCAGTAGACTGTTGCACTGGTCGTAGCTGATGAGACGTTGAGCGCACATGTCCCGCTTGCAAGACCACACGTTAAATGAACGACCACATATATTCATCCGGAATGATTCATGCAGTGCCTAGTGTCGGGCTGTGTCTGGGCTGCTCCGCACGCCTGAAAGATGGCGTGCGTGCGGCGAGCGGTCCACTGTGTGGATGGTGCATGCAAACTGCGTGCGTGTGTGCTTCAAGGAAATGCAGTTGAACCTGGCATGCCGGCCTGGACTAAACCTGGCATGCCGGCCTGAACTCAATGGCACGTCTGCCACGAGGCAGCGGAATGGATGGGCATCATTATGATATGTACGTACGCTTGATAAAGACAGATACAATGCGCGTGACCCGTGACCCGCATGAATAGAATGGCCGACGTCCGGACCAGGTGGTTGTTGCGTGCAATTGGGCGCTGCGCCGTATCTGGGTTCCTTTATAGCTCCAGGTGTGGCGTGGCTCATTGCACGCCGGGGCGTTCACATTTCGAAAGCACTACGCTGACTGACATTACTATGGCTGAGGGCGAGTAAGCCTGGTAGACGCTCGGGATGCTACACTTGAGGACCAGTCATACGGCCTGCCCCATAGGCAGGTCATCGAGTCCCGTGCGTGGCAGCTGCATAGTGCATGTAAGTGTAAGGCATGGCTAGCCTCATTCATCTGTCAACCACAGCTACACGCAGCCGGCCGGCCGTATCAGAGTTCGCCGCCATCCCAGTCACGACGCTGCTTGAACCTGTACGACACACTTCGACTGCCAGCAAAATGAGCAAAGGGTCCGCCTGCCAGCCCAGCCTGGTGCCACCTCCAACACACATCCGATCGCCCGTTGCCACCCGCGTGGCAGTCCTGCCCTGGCATCGAGGGCATCAAGGCCTGCGCTACCAGCCGATGAATCCACACACACCTGTCCCGTGCTGACCAAGTGCCCCAAAGGGGCTAGTTTGTTGGGTACGGGAATACATACCCAACACCATTACCGCACACACGCGCCGCATCCCAGATCACCACGAGGCACCTTCGAAACACGCACTCCAGCACCGCCGCCATTACGCCCCCCCTTCAGCACGCCTGAAAGCTCACGCCCGCGCATGCGCTCATGCAGTGCTGGTGTTGGTGGAAGACACGGGTGCGGAAGCCTCCGCCTCCGCCTCCTCCGCCTCCTCCTCGTGCTCGGAGTGTTGCGCATCCAGGTACGCATCCACCTCCTCCTGGCTGAAGTTGTACGTCTGCTGGCACAGGTCGCACGTGACCTGCGAGCAGCGGGCAAAACAAACCCCAGCGAAACAGGGCTAAGCAACGCGAGGCAAGGCAAGGCAAGGCAGGGAAGAAGAGCCCCATGGCCGAACGCTGACACCGATTGGTGGGCTGTGTGCCGAGTTGCGGGCTGACGCGCCCGCGCTCCCAGTGCGAACTGCCGCATTTCCGGCCTGCCCGCCTGCCTGCTCTGCCGCGGCCTCACCTCCAGTTTTCCCTCCTGCGCGATGATGTCCGCCACCTCCTTCTTGCCCAGAGACGCGACCGCCCGAATCATGCGCTTCTTCAGCGTCTCCTCCTGTGTCCATTTGTTGGCATGATTGTTGTTGTTATTGGTGGTTGTAATGGTAGCGGCGGCGTTGGTGTCACATTGGCAATTTCAGCGGGAGGTTGGCGATACGCCAACCCACGTTTCATGGCCACCCAATGCATCATTCGCCCCAAACAACCCCGACCGCGCCCCACTAACCCTCCTTTGGGGACGGGGTGCACTGCAGGATTCCAAGCCCGCCCCGCTTCGCCGCACCCCCGCGTCGCCCCGGCCCCGCGCCACCCCACCCCCGCCGCGCCCCACCCCCTCTGCATTGCTGCAATGGCATTTGCCTGCCCCTCGTCTAGTTTAGCTTGTTTAAATTGGGCTGGTGTTCACAATCCCACCCCCCGCGCCGCCGCGCACCTCGCACGGCCCGTACTTGGGCAGCACGCGCTCGGCGCCCGGCATGACGCCCAGCCCCTCCAGGATGCGCTCCGTGACGGCCTCGGGGTCCAGGCCCTCGTTCAGCATGGCGGTGATGGAGGGCATGGTGGTCAGGTTCTTCTCCAGCTGCACCAGCGTCTCCTCGCTGCGGCGGTGGCGGCGGCGGTGGTGGCGGTGGTGGCAGGGGATGAGGCGGAGCAGGGCCGGGGCAAGGGGTGGGGAGGGAGAGAGGGGAGGGGGAGATGAGGCGGGGGTCGCGGCGTGGTGCTGGGGCACGAAGTGATTAGCCGCCACGTGCTACCTAGCATATTCCCACTGCCGCGGCATCCCCTGCCACTGTTCTATTCTATGCCCCCAGCGGCCCAGCCTCCCCGCCCGCGGCGGCTCTCCAGCACGACGTCGCCATGTTACCGGCGATGGCGACCACATGGACACACGCGTCGAGCCTACTATCAAAATCCGCTAACTAGTCTATGTCGCCATGCTACCGGCAAAAGGGACCACACGGACGCACTCGTCTAGTCGACTACCGTATCAAAAGCACAGACATTCCCCGAGTCTCCTCTGCGTTCCTTCGGGGTTTTGCAAAGGAACCAACCCGCCTACGCCCCTCTTCCCCGCACCTGCAGAAGGGCAGGATCTGCACCAGCCAGCCGCCCGCGCTCTTGACATTGCAGTCGCGGTCCAGCGACACGCCCAGACCCAGCGCCGAGTTGGTCTGCTCACTGTCCACCTGGTGACGGGGCACATCCATTTGTTGCGAATGCAAGGTTAAGATGGGCAGGGGCGGTGGCAGTTCATGCGTGCCCGGAAGATGAGACGGCTACGGAGGTCCGGCACGCCCATTACGTACGGTATGTCGAGGGCGGAAGAGCCGAGCCCCCTAGACACCGCGCTGGGAGCCGTGCCGTCGCGGCGGCCAGGGGTGCTGGACAGACACGCGGTCGCCCTGTCGCTAGTACCGTACCGCCCAGACCTGCGAAACAAGCGCCACCACGGCCATGCCCACCCATCACCCACCTCACCCTCGTCCTTCCCCAGCCTCCCCGCCTCCCCGCCTTCCCCGCCTTTCTCCCTCCCCCCCGCCCGCCTCACCAGGTAGTTGGCCAGGTCCTCCGCGATCTCGCCGCTCACGATGGGCACCATGCCGGTGTACGGCTGCGGCTCCAGCGGGTGGCTGCGCACCACCGCCAGCACACCTGCACCACCACGTGTGCAGCCGCGTACGGCACTTGTTATGCGTGTGGCAAGTGCTGGGAGTCCTGGGAGCCCTGGCCGTTACAACGGGCCGTGCGTGGCTGCGCCGGAGTGGCTTGCGGCTGCAGCGCCGCCCCCTGCGACTGCCTTTGCGCCTGCGCCTGCGCCTGCGCCTGGCCCCCGCTCACCTTGCCCCACAGCGCCGCCCACATTCAGCTTGCCGTCAGGGCGCAGAGGGGGGTCCGCTGCGGCAGCGGGAGTTGTCGTGTTGGATTTTGGTGTGGGGTGTTGGGGGACCGGGGTGGCAGCACCGCTGTCCGCACTGGGGCGGTCTGAAGGAATCCAAACGTGCCACGCCTAGGCACCTTGTCGGCACCGCAGCGCACGGCACACACAACCCGCTGCTGCCTATGAGGCGCCTCTTCCCCGCCTTCCCGCCAGTGCGCCCACCTGCATAGTTCCCACCCTCCAGCTGTCATAGGCTCATAGCCCCCCGCCCGTGGGCACAATGGGCACAGGATGCTGACTCCCTGCTCGTGGGCTGTACCAAACACCATTTTAAGCTTTTTTACTCACCTGCGGGGTTGTTGATTTTCCCCTTGACGTTGCCCCTTGTGTCGGCAATGGCCAGAATGGAGCCCGCCGGCCCGTTCCCTTGGAAGGTGATCTGCGGCCGGCCAATCGAAGCCGAGCGACGCATTCTCGTGAGGGCACTAAAGGCCTGCCCCCATCGCCCGACTATCGCCCCCCACAACTGTGGACCCCGCGCCCTGACGGCATGGACGCGCCTCCCTTGCTCGAGCGTTCCCGGCAGCCGCAGCCCCCGGTCACCTACCTGCACCTGCTCATCCTCCTTCCGGAACGACCCCATCAGCAGCGCGCCCAGCAGCGAGCGGCCCATGGCCGCGGTGGCGGTGGGCGCCAGCTTGTGGCGGCGCTGCGCCTGTGGGTGTGTGCGTTGGAATTCAGTTGCTGCATGGCGTTTGCTAAGCAGCAGATGGCTGCGAGTGGACTTGGTGAGCTTTAGCGTGTAGTTGATGGCACCTCTCAAATTTGACGGGACCAGTGACAGCGCGAAGGACGTGCCAACCCGACGCACACTCGCACGCGGGGACTTCCGTCCGCAACCCGCACGGTTCCCTACCTCGGCAACAAGCTTGGTGCCATCCGCCACCAGCACGCTGACCTCAGCGCCCTCCGAAAGGCTGGCGAAGCGCAGGCAGGAGGACAGGCGCATATGAATCGTGAAATTAGCAAGTAGGCGCGAGTAGCGATGTCCACACATACCCGGTTAACTCACCTGCGCAGGAGGTAGTCCTCGCGACCAGCCGCAGCAACAACTACCATTTGGCATACCCGCGCTGGCCGCCGGTAAGCACCGGCGCGGCGAGCGGCCGATGCGGTTTGCGTTCTGTGCAGCTGCATTTCTGTTTGTGTTGACTATTCTGTGACTGATAGCAAGTGCAGTATTATGTTTAACGGCGACCAGAGCAAAGGCGTGTGACCCATAAGTCCGTGTGCATGAACCACACGCGCCGTGCCTGGTGACGCCAGGCAGGGCTGCAGGGGTGGTCATCTCTTGTCGCCGGACTCCCCAGTCAACGAGGCCCCGTTGCCGACCCGCCCCTCCCCCCGCTCCCTTGCGCTGCTGTCATACGCAATGCAGGTACAGCAGTGCGCCATTTCGGTGTCCCCGTCAGTACTCAAGAAGTCGAGCCGGGCGCGAGGTAGATGGCACGACCACTGCCAGATTGTGTGCCTGGTTTCGGCGCCTCAAGCAGCTCCTTGGCAGGGATTGACAGTGCATGAAATCGCGTGGACTAGGCTGTAGGAGCGTTTGCAGCAAAACCAAGGTTTGGTGGCGCTGTGGCGGCGTGTTGGTCTCCTGGCGGCATCAATTCGTCCTGGCGTCCATGCACGGCTGGGCCTGTCCTTGTTGGCCCGCATTTTCGCGCAGCATGACCGAGCCCGCCGGTCAAGGCTTTGACCCGAGCCAAGTTGTGAGCCTGCCTGCCTCGAACTTGCGTCGCTGTGCCTGACAGTGCCTGAGCAGCCAGATCATACAGGTCTGTACTGGTCAACTGGCTGTCCGGGTGTGGCGTGACTGCCGTCAGTGCCGTGAGCGGTGAGCTGCTACCAAGTCGTGTCTACTGCAACCAGATCCCCAGTCCGTCAATTCGTACCGTACATGGGCTCTATGCATTCGATGTGGAGCCGGGAGCGGCGTTAGGCGCCGATGCCGCCCGTTGTTGTGAACCAGCGCGGAGCAGGGGTGGCGTGGAGCACTCTGTCTCAGCTGCCTCAGCTGCCCCTAGCGCCTGGGTGGCATTCTGATCCCAAGGTTTTGTGCCAATAGCCCAATACTGAGTCAAGTTAGGACGAGGCTCAGTAATATTAAGGGGCAGCCCGAAGTCTTGCCGCCGTAACAACCGCCGCAAAACCGCCACGCTTCAGCCAGCCCGGAAGTTGAACCGTGGTACGCAGGGACCACCTCCGCCACCAGGCCCACTCTCACCCTTACTTTCAGCTCTGATTAGATTCTATGTGCAGGCACACATGCACTGGCGCTGGGAGGGTGCGGGTCATGGCCCACGTCACACATTCGTTCAACCCGATGCCAGTAGTGGATTGGAGCGGACGCGACGCAGTCCCTCTCACTCCTGGCGCTCGCCAATGCTAATTTCATGCTATGTTGATGTTGGTATTCTCCTCACCCATGTTTTTGAGAGCGGAGAGCGTTCGGGACGTAATGGCGGGCGTCGTACCGATTGGCCCACCTTGCAAAGCCTTTGGCCTAGCTCTTGCTAGGCTGAACCTTCACACACCAGAGACACGAGCACAGGGATATACACCGTGTCCCTTCCTGCTCTGTCCTTAGTAGAACGCGCTTCCTTCGCTCTCTAGGTCGCCATTCTCCAGTCACACGCAGTTCGACCAGTCCGAAGTAGCCTCCATCCTAAGAAGCCCCTGCTCTGTCACTATTGAGCAGGTGCGCGGTGCCAGGGGCGGGCCGGGGCGGACTTGGGTCTCCGGTTCAACGCGAATGCCTGTGAGGGACGCGCGACGCTGGCTTCTATACGAGGCCTTTTGCACTGAGGGCTGCATAATTTGGCAAGACGATGCTATTGGGAGTTTCTGGGCGGGCAGCGCACGACTAGGCCCTGGCAACGCGGCGCGGTTGCTCGCGTGCCTCGCTCCTTCTTCTTCTCGGCTGCGAGCTTGGCCTCGGCCGCTCATTATGCATCCTTAATTGTGGTTTGCCGACGACATGCGTGTGCCCCGTGTAACAACGCAGGTGCCGGAAGGAGGACTATCGACGAATTAGGGCGAGCATATCCAACTTAGCGACCTCGGGGTGGGGAGTGGCGGTTGAAGGATGCTGGAGGAGAGCAGCATCCTGGCGGAGAGCCCGCCTCAGGGTTCTGACGCCATGGTGGGTCGCGTCAGATGCGCACGAATTCCGAAGCGCTGGGGCGTCGGGTGGCTGCAAGCAGCATTTGATTGTGCATCACAAACATCGCATACGTTTTCAGAACGACTCGGCTCCCCCGAGGGTCTGGACTAGGCGGGTTTTCTCTGACGGTTACCCAGCCACCCTGCGCCAACGCCCCGCCGCACTTTTACCACAACTTGGCAGTTCCGTTAGCTCCCGCTCGTCGGGCCTCTTAGAATCAAACATATGTCTTGCACAGGCACGCATGTTTGCCGTGTCCCGAGCTCCTTGCCCTGGCAGCGCCAACTCCCCGCCGCACTTGTCTCCTGCACGTCCCACTCATCCGGCCCCCCCGGCGTCATCATGCCTCAGGAGACTGATGACATGTGCTGGATTTGCCTGGATGACACCAAGGACCGGGACCCGCTAGTCAGCCCCTGCCGGTGCCCGCGCAAGGTACACCCACGCTGCCTGGCGCGGTGGCAGCTGCAGCAGGCTGGTCGGCTGGAGGAGACAAACTGCAGGTGCGCACGGCGAGGGCCGCCCGCGGCGCGAGCTGGGACGCTGTTACTTGCAACACACTTGAAATTCTCACTGGCGCAACGGTTGCCCGCCATGGCGCCCGCGCACCTGGTGACGTAATTGCCTGCCCGCCCGCCCGCTCCCCGCCGATCCAATAGCCTTGCCTCCTCACCGCCCGAACCCACACGCAACCCCGCCTGCACCAACAGGTTCTGCCAACACAACCTGGCGGACTGGAAGACCAGCCTGACGCCCGAGAACCTCAAGCCCGACGTGCAGCGCGTGCAGCCCATCATGGTCGTCTACTTCGAGGGCCAGATCCACCGCATCCCCGTCAAGCAGGGGCCGGACGGCCTCAAGGAGTTCACGCAGCGCATCCGCGACCTGTTCCGGCTGCCCGAGGACGTTGACATCTCGCTCACCTTTGGCTGCAAGGAGCCGCTGAGCGGGCAGCACCTCAAGCTGGAGGGCATCGGCGCGTTCGACGCCGCCGTTCACTGCGCATCCGTCGCCGCGGCGGAGCGGCAGCAGAAGCTCAAAAGCGGCGGCGGCGCGGCAAGCGAGGGCGGCGCCGGCGACGCCGCCGGCGACGAGGCTGAGGGCGAGGGCAGCGCCGGCGGCGTGGCGCCGATGCAGCTGCCCGCGTCGCCGAATGGCGGTGGCCTGGGCGACGGCGGCGCGGAGGCAGCGGCGCTCCCGGCGGGCGCTCCCGCCGGCGGCTCTGGCATGTCGATGCACCCTTCGCTGATGCTGCCGCACCACGGCCACGGCCACGGCCACTACCACCCGCAGCAGCACCAGCCCCTGCACTACCACTACGGCCAGCCGGGCGCCGGCGCCGCCCCTGGCGAGCCCGGCCACGTGTCCGCCTCGGCGCCTGCCTCGGCCCAGACGTCCGGTGGCGGCAGCTCTGACGCCGTGGCGCCGCCCACGGACGCACCGCTGCTGCACCCCGCCGCCTCGGCGCCGGCGTTGTCGCTCTTCAACGACCAGCACGCGCACCAGCACGCCTACGGGCACCACCACCACCAGCAGCAGCCCGCCTATGCAAGCCACTACCACCTACCGCACCACCAACCCCAGCAGCACCCATGGGCGCAGCAGCAACAACAGCAGCAGCAGCAGGGCCGCGCGTCGACACCGCATGCGATGCTCAACGATAGCACCTACCCCCGCTGGAGCAGCCTGAGCGAGGATCGCGTTGCCAACGCACGGGCCGGCAGCGGCAGCGGCCGCACAAGCAGCGGCGGCGGAGCCGCCACAGGCGTGGCCAGCAGCGGCAGCGGCACCTCGGCGGCATCGCCCATGCTGCCGCAGCCGCCGCCGCCGCTGCAAAGCCTTGCGGAGTTCCCGCCGCTCGCACCCGTGCACGCGCCGCCGCCGATGCGTGGCGGCGTCGCCGCCTCAATGGCGGGCCGCCAGCCCAGCATGGGCAGCGCCGCCATGGCGGCGGCGGCCGCGGCGGCGATGGGCAGCCACAACAGCAGCGCCACAGGCCTGGCGCCGTCGCCGTTCCAGGCCGCAGCGTCGGTCATGGGCAGCCGCTACGCGGACGTTGCCCTTCGCAGCGAGGCCGCAGCCGCGTCTGGCGGCGCGCCCGCGCCGCCAGCGCCCGTGCTGCGGCAGGTGGACACGTGCCCGGCAGAGCAGCAGCAGCAGCACCGCCACCACCAGCTGACGGGGGCGCCGCCGGCGCCGCTGGCGGACTCGATCTCGGAGCCCGCGCCGCCCTGCGGCAGTGGTTTCGGCGGCGGCTGCTTCCAGCAGCCCGCTGCGCCAGTGACGCCGCTGGGCCTGAGCCCTTCGGCAGCGCCCGCCAGCCGCACGCCCGCGGCCGGCGCCACCTCGTCCTTCTCGCCGTCGGCGCTGCCGCCGCTGCCGCCCTCGGCGGCCGGCTCGGCCGGCTGCGCGCCGCCACTGACGCCGCGTGACCACTACGACCCTTGCGGCGCCGCCGCGCCGCCGCTGCCTTACCACCAGCAGCACGAGCGCTACCCACCGCCTGGCCTCACCGACCTGTGCGCTGCCTCGCCCTCGGCTGCGCCCGGTCCGGCCACGCCCGCGCGGCCAGTGGTGCGCCGCTCGCCTAATGCGGCGCCCATGCAGCTGCAGCGCCCGCCGCTGCCGCTGCCACCGCCCGCACACTCGACGTCGTCAGCCTCGTCCGGCAGCCCCTCGCCCTCGAGCCCCAATAGCAGCGCCGGCCGCCACCATCCCTACCACGCCACCTCGTCGGCAGCGGCGCACCCGCATGCGTATCCGCTCTCGCCCACCAGCCCCGCCTTCGCCTCGGCCTCAGCCTCTGGCGAGGAGCTGATGTCGCGGCTGCAGGAGGGAGTGGGGCCGCTCGCCGCGGGCATGCGCCTCGCGCACGCCACCTCCTCCCTCAGCGGCCCCGCCGCCGCCGGCGGCGCCCTGGCCTCGCCCTCCGCCGGCTCGGGATTGAACGACGCCATCAGCGGCGTCGCCAACCGCCGCCTGCGCCGCACAAGCTCGTCCAGCCCGCGCTGCGAGTACGGGTGTGAGCCGGGCCTGGGCTCGGCGCTGCCGTCACCCAGCAGCGCCGGCGCTGGTGGCGAGGACTCGGCGGCGCTGGGCTCGCTGACCGGGCGCCTCAAGTTCTCGCTTCGGGCCTTTTCGCGCAAGGTCGCGCGCAGCCTGAACTTCCAGCGCGGCAGCAGCAGCGGCAGCGGCGGCGCGGGCTCGTCGGCGCTGAGCAGCCCCGGCGGCAGTGCGGGCACGGGAGCTGCTGGCGGCGGCGGTGGCTTTGTGGCTATGGCCGAGGCGGCGGAGGCGTCTGCGGAGGCGGCGTCAGCGATGGCTGTTTCCGAGGACGGTGACCGCTCGGCTCGGCGGCTGTTGTAAGCTATGCTTGGGCTCACGGGCGGCGCTCGGGCAGACCGCGTTTACGGCTTACTGCTAGTGTTTAGGATGCAGGCATAGGCAGGGTGTCACGGCAGTGCAGGGCGGAATCCACCATCTTTCCATCCTGGGGTCTGCGATCGGAAAATGATGCAGAGATGTGCGCTGCTGCATGGGCACGGGTACCAACCGGCAAACGCCTCGAAGCAGGCGGCAGCAGGTTGCCACGCCGCGCAGGCGTGTGGCGGCAGGGGTCCGCCGCCGGGTACAATACAGAATGACTGTTTTTGGTTTGCGACGTCACCACATTTGACACGGACCACACTAGCCTTCACACACCATGACCAAGCCATACGCAAAGGGCACACCCCGCCCGCATGTCGATGCGTCGGGGTGGTCGCCCCTCATGACGTTCGGACAGTTGGACAAACGGTTACGGCATGCCGTTGATTCATTGCGGGCACAGCAAGGCGACTCGGCACACGAAAGGCGTGCAGGTTTGTTCGCGAGTGTGGAAATAGGGTGGATTGTGCGGTGTGTGTGGCGCATGAGGCGGGGCCTTGCCGTGGTCGTCCAAGTCAGGCGGGTCGCGAGGTTGAGAATGTACCTTATCCGGCATAGAGTCAGGCTTTCAAGATGATGTCAGGTTTCCGTGCTCGAACAGCCGCCACGCCCCATCCCCGGGCATTGAAGCTGAGCTGTACGGGGTTGTGCGTTGGTACTAGGCGCGTCGTCGGGTGTATTGTTTTGTCTCGGATCGCATGACGATTATGGGGGCCTGTGCCGTTGGCCCCCCGCATGCCCCGAACCCGCGCGACGGCAGGCCCAACACCCCGCTCGTTGTAGAGTGTGCGAGTCTATGTGTGGTAGGTTTAAGCAAGCCGTGTCGCACGGCTCTCCTCCACTGCTTGACGACATTTGATGTAACCTTCATGTGCTTGCAATGGGGTGCATCTCTCCCAGCCCCGCTGCTGTTCTAGGCCCACCACGTAGCGCCAGCGACCCTTGCTGACTCGGAAGTTGGAACACGGCCTGAATTAGTGTGGGGCCAGACAGGGCTGACAGGCAGACCGTTTCCAACGGTTTGGTGCAGGGCCCTTTTTAAGCAGCGATGGCCACCAGCCCACCACACTACGGTAGCACACGCCGGATGCCAGCGGCGTTCAGCCACAGCAACGTCCACCCCTGACCGCACGCCACGTCCACACAGCCAAAAGCGGCACCGCGCCTAGCCAGCAGCAGCCGCAACCGCCTCCAACACTCGCCCCACATGCCACAGCAGGCCACCGCCAGCCGCCGCAGGCCCCACGTCATCTCACGTCATCTGCACCCCAGGGTGCCTGTAGCATGTAACCGCACCATGCACCAGGAATGCCCCCATCGCGCCGTCGGTCCTGTCCGCATGCCGCACACAAGGGCACGCCAGGCCCCACGCACAGCCCCCGCGCGTCACCCGGCCTCATCAGGACTCGATATAAGTAATAAGCTCAAGATAAGCTCAAGCTCAGTAGTTGTAGCATTCGATGAGCTCGCAGCCGATCACGCGCCACCCCAGCGCCTCGCGAAGCTCCCCCATGCGCGTCTTCTGTGCGCCCAGGTCCGACACCGGCTGCTGAATGGGCCAGATGTATTTGACGCTGCCTGCGGGTAGGAGCATGACAGCGGTGGTGGCACACGCGTTCACGGCAGCGGGGCGAAACGGTTGAGTGGCCGGGGCACAGGCAGGGCTGTGAGGGTGCAAAACCATGCTGAGCGCAAAGGCCGGCGCTGTCCAGATCATGTTGCATCATGGCAATAGACACAATATGGTAGCTAAGAATGCCCCACTGCGTTTGCCATGTGGGCCCCAACCGCCAGCATGCCACGCACCTGCGAGCGAGCGGTAGGTGACGAAGGGCCCGTCGCGGTCGCCGTCCCAGTTGCGGTTGTTGACCGACTCATCCTTGATCAGGAATCTGGATGCCGCAGGGCGCGGTAGTGCACGGCGTGCACGCACAAACCGGGGGAGCAATGGTGTCGGCCCCCTGTCACGCTCGCATACCAAGGCCCAGACGCCCGCCCGCCACAGCCATCCGCACGTCTGTGGCCCCCCTCTGTCGCTCGCCTGGGTTCCGTCTAGTTGGGCTTGGTTTAGCTTAGGCTGGTACCGTATTCAAAAATCCCGGGTATCTACAACTTTCGCATTCTTGCAAACCCCCCTCCCCGCTCACTCCATGACATCCTTCCCGAACAGCGACGGCGCCGTGAAGGCCCGGTACTGCCCGAAAGGGAACTCCTCACTGCGCACGAGCTCCCACTCCGGGAAGCGCGCCAGCACTGTGCGCTCCAGCACCTGGCACACCGGTAGCACACATGCAGCCGCGGTGGGCGCTGTCAGTGGTGGCGTGCAGGCGGTAGGCATGCGAGGCGTGCTCGCAAGCTTCCCAGCCGGGTGCTGATGGCAGCGCCCGGAACTCGCCACAACCCCGTCGCCGGACCCCTGCTCTCGTCGCCTGCCATCCCCTGGTCGATTTGGGTTTTGAATGAAGTGCCCCTCCACCCTCAAACCGTTCGCATGCACGGTTGGCCCCCCCCGCCCGCCCGGGCTTCTCCTCCGCAAACACCCTGTCAACGTTGTGCATCCCTCCCGCAGATCCCAAACTGACGCCAGTCCTTGTTACAGAACCCTGGTGCCACCATTATGATTATAACCAGCTCTTAGCGTGGGCTGGTGTTCGCAACACCCCTCCCCGCCAGCTCACTTCGGCTGCCTCTTTGGCGGTCCGCGTGGTTGCCCGCCAAGCCGGCGAGTACAGCTGCAGGCAGCCAAAGAAGCCAGCGGTGCATACAATTGCTCGAGTGGATTTGATAAGCGCGTGGAATGGAGTTCGACATAAGAAGCTCAGTCGTCTGTGTGGCGCGCAGCGGACTCCGAAGGTTGCCCGCACCAGGCTACCTCACACACAAGCTCACACAGCCGCAACCTCCTACGCCACCCCTCACCAACACCTGGCCCCCCGGCCGCACAGCCCACCTCGTTCGTGGACGCCGTGGACACGCAGTTGGGGTTCACGTTCCCCAGGCACGCGCGAATGGTCCTGCATAGCATTGGAGCCGTGTGACAACGATCCAAAGCCGGTATCGCAACTCACGCCTCAACCACGTACCCACCCGGCTCCCGGCCCCTGACCCACCCACGGACCCGTCCGCCAGATTCTTAACCCCGGACGAGCATGTGGACACTCACTCTTGTTGAGTCACGCCAAGCATGATGGTCTTCTTGCCGTCCTCGTAGGGGTTACTGTCGCCGGCGAGAGCGGGGGGCGACATGAGCATTGCTGCGCCCGTCAGCGTCCCCGCGACGACGCTGGCAAGGCCGACTTTCCATGGATTCGCTGGTGTTTTAAGCTCGCTTTGTCTATGCACTTTACAAGTTGTAGCCCGCGCCTGCAACATCGCGATGTGTTGCTGTGTTCTGTGCCCAACTCTGTAGCTTGCAAGTGACAATGTGTCAGCCTTTGCAAAGTAATGCCTCGACCTAAGACCGGCCTCTACCAAAGATCGGCGGAGCTTTTCACTGTGGCATCGGCCAGTGGGCGGCACGCCCTGGGCACGAAACCCTGGGTCGTCGCCTTCGGTGACCCGCACACCTCCCCCACCTGCCCCATGGAAACCAGGCACGAGCTCTGATTCGAGCCTCACAGCGTTGCGGCGTGTCAACCCCCGTACCCGCTGCTTGGTGGGCGCCCTTGCTGATTCCCGGCCCTGACATTGTACCATGGCATTCAAAGTGGCCCCGCGTGGGTTTACATCTGCTTATGTGCGGTGGCTTCATGACGGCCGCAGCCCTCCAAATGTACATGCCAGGGCAAGGAAGTCCTCCGCCCTCCAAGCGCCTATCCGCCCCCAACGCCCACCGGGCGCCACGATTTGTGATAAGGTGCGCTCAATTCTATCTCTTCACATTCGTTGCTTGAATTATTGCATAGGCGCTCCAATTGCACCATGCTACTAAAATCCCATCCGTTATGGATTTTGCGGTTCCCGGGGTACATGCAAATCAATCATGCATGCACACCCCGGGGACCCCCGCACGCATCCAGCGCTAGCCCACTTCTTACCCGGTTTCCATTCAGCATTCCCTCGTCCATGAGATACTCAGTACAGCACACTCCCGCTCGTAAAACATTTGCGGTTCGTACACACGTTCGGCCCCATGGCCCGGCCAGCAGCGGCATCACATCGAAGCTGCAACGGCCGCGCCGCAGCCTTCATTCCAGCTCCCCCGGCCGTTAAGCTCATTGCTGGCGGCGGAGGCGCCGGCCCGAGTTACGGGGTGGCGGCGGCCGCGGCGGCGGCGGCGGCTTCTTGGCGGGTGGCGGGCTCCAGTCTTCGAGCGGTGGCGGCTGGATCCAGTCCGGGGGCGGGTTAGTGACGAAGTCAGAGGGAGGCGGGGATGCATCTGATTGCTGATGGACAGGCGGAGGAGGGGGCGGGGAGCGCTGGGGAGGTGGTGGCGGGCGGCGGGGTGGCGGCGGCGGTGAGGGGGGTGGGGGGCGCAGGGGGGGCGGGGGAGGAGGAGGACGCGGGGGAGGTGGGGACGGGGAGCGAGAGGGAGGAGGCGAGGGAGGAGGAGGTCGTGGGGGTGGTGGGGACGGGGAGCGAGAGGGCGGTGGCGAAGGCGGGGGAGGTCGTGGAGGCGGGGGCGAGGGTGGCGGGGACGTCTTCGACGGCGGCGGCGGGCGCGGCGGCGGCGGGGAGGGCGGTGGTGACGGAGGGGGCGAGCGGGTTTGGCTAATGTCTGGGAGCTGGCTGTCCGCAATAGCGCCGATCAGCACCTCCCTGAACGCCCTGATCTTGGGCATCGTGTAGGACGAGCCGATCCAGATGATGCGACCCTGCCCCACGTGCCACATGCGAGCGGCGGACAGACCGGCGTCTGCGCTGCCGTCCGCCCGCCCACTGTAGATGGGCTCCCCGGGCTGCTCGCCGGTGCAGGTCATTCCAGACAGGCCGCGGTTGGGCTTCACCTGCGCGGGAGGCGGGCCAACGAGGTCAGGGAGCGGTGTCCGGTCAGGGTCCGGGCCGCTGATGACATGTGCGGTGCCGTCTACGCGGCTTTGGCCTGCAACCCTACGCGGGCATGTGGATTGCTGGGAATACGCGAGTGTCCGTTTGCTCTCTTCCTGTTCACCTCCTCTGCCCTGCATCCTGCTCCCTCTCGCCCCCATCCTTCACCCCCGCTTGGATTGGATTGGGCTGGTATTTCTCCTCTCCCCCCATCCTCTTCGCGCTCCCGCACCATGATGGGCGTGTGGATGCTGCCCAGCGCGCCCGGCTCGGTGAGGCGCAGGTACATGAGCAGGTCGCGGCCGTACAGGTAGCCCTTGCAGTGCGCGGCGCCCTCCGCCCCCAGCAGCAGGTCCAGCATACCTGCGGTCCGGATCCGGGGTAGGGAAAGGGGTGGGCTGCTTCAGTGCGGCTGGACGGGAGTCACATACCAGTACTACGGTATACGGACGTCCGAACATTCGGCCAGGGCGGGGGAGGGGTTTCCCACCCCTTGGCGCTGGATGAAGAGATCCGGAGCTGGGCCCACGCATGCGGATGGTGTGATTGCCGTAGGCACCGCACATCCCACGCGTTCTGACACGCTGAAGCCACATAAAACAGGGCAGGGGCGAGGCCGCGTTGCTTGCCTGTGAAGCTGTTGCCGCTGGAGCCGGGGCGCGGGTTGTGGCCGGTGGAGCCGTCCAGCAGGATGAGCGAGCCGCCCGCCTCCACATACTCGCGCAGCTCCAGCGGCTTCCAGATGTTGAACTCGGCGTTCTCGGCCTCCAGGTAGGGCATCTTATCATTAGCGGGAATGACGTATGCCGAGAAGGAGGCGAGCTCGTGGAGGTACGGCTGGGCCTTGGTGGTGCGGATGGCGACGTCCGGCACCTCGCCCATCACCCCCATGATCAGGTCCGTGCGAAGTGAGGACGCCACCACACGACTGCTGTTGTACAGCAGGACACGAGGTGCGCCTGCAGGTACGATGGTTGATGGAAAGTGAGTATCGTGTCGGTGGAGCGCCCAAAGGGCGCGGGGCACCTGGCGCGGGGTTATTACTGCCACCCCGGTGCCACCCACGGGTGCCACCCTTCCTGTTGGTGTTTCAAGTAGTCCCAGCGGATGGCGGCAGGACCGGGCTCTAAGCTTCGACTCACCTGCTGTGGCTGTCGCCGCGAGGGCCAGCCCTAAAAGGGCCAGCCACGCTAACGTAGGCGCCATGCCGACCAGTAGCGCAACGCGTTACCCAAGCGGTCTACCTCGCGTCTCCCTGTCGTTGTAAAATAACCCAATGTATGTGTTCAATGCTTGTATCAACCTCAAGAATTGTATTCTTCTGGTCAACTTGGCCAGGCGGCAAAT
This sequence comes from Chlamydomonas incerta, assembly GCA_016834605.1. NCBI lineage: Eukaryota > Viridiplantae > Chlorophyta > Chlorophyceae > Chlamydomonadales > Chlamydomonadaceae > Chlamydomonas > Chlamydomonas incerta. Next base: position 1,134,740 of record JAEHOC010000010.1, read on the forward strand.
GTCCAAACCTATTCCCCGCTTCCGACGCTGCTTCTAGGACCAGGCGATTGGGGAGCCTGGTATTGCAGCTTTGAGACCGAACTACTATTAGGTTTGGACTATGCGACGTCGCGAGCTCGCGTTCCTTACCCGGGCCGCTACTGGGGTCGCCAACGCCGTACAGCGGTTTTTGGCGGTGTGGTGGTGGTGGTGGAGCACACGAATTGATTGATGTAGTACTGGATTGCTCGCATTTTCTGCAGCTTGGGGCGCTCTGCGCACGTCCGACTGGCCGTCGATGCGTTAATTAACAGCAGCATGCCGACGACGCTCCCACAGCTGTCGGCGCAGGCCGACATGGCGTCCTGGCCGACATCACTTGCCTTAGCACAGTACGTATGACGGATTACGAAGGCCAAGGCTGATGCGGGCCGGGGCCGAGGTCAGGCACTGTCAGGGGCGAGGGAGGTGCAAAGCCATCACCTTGCCCGGGGCCACCGACATCAGACTTTGCACACACAGCCCACGTAACGTCCCACAGCCAGCTCACCTCCGCGGGCCCCTCATCACCGTACTCGGACCACTGCCCGGCACACGCTGTGTTTCCGCAGGCCCACGCTGTGTTTGCCCAGCCCACGCTGTGTTTGCCTGGCCCACGCTGTTTGTGTGTCTGCCCAGCCTTCTCGTTCTGTCCAGCCCCCCCCCCAAGGCAAAAGGCGCACGACACCGGATGCTGGCTCCAACCTTACAACGTCGCCCGTGGCCCCAAACCACCCGCACCCGCACCCGCAGGCGCACCCCGCGTTCGAAGGCACCCTAAACCTCCTCCTTTCTTGTTCGCATTGACTTCCTTGATCATCACACCAGCTGTCTAGCCCAGCTGCTCCCTTATTCAGCCCAGCTGCGAATCCTCGATGGGGTCCTCCTCGTTGTCACCCCTGTCATAGGGCGCCATCTGCTGGTTGACACCCATGGCGCTGCTGGCAGGGGGGCGCTTCACGCCAGCAACGCGGGTTGACGTCCGTGCTAGGCTTGCCCCCCCCCCGTCCTGGTGGCACCCCGTGGAAGGTGGGCTGCACAGTGGGCCAAGGCCGCAGAGGTGGCTGCATCTTTGCCGCGCGCTGCTCCACCGCCGCCGCCATCGCGTCGTTGTAGCGGTGGCGCTCGGCATCAATGGCAGCACCGTGCTCTGCCGCCGCGAGCTGCCGTGCATCCGCCACCGCCGCCGCCACCGCCGCCGCCATCGCGTCGTCGTAGCGGTGGCGCTCGGCATCAATGACAGCACCGTGCTCTGCCGCCGCGAGCTGCCGTGCATCCGCCACCGCCGCTGCCACCGCCGCCGCCATTGCGTCGTTGTAGCGGCGGCGCTCGGCATCAATGACAGCACCGTACGAGTGCTCGCCCCCCCCCCCGCATTGCAGTGCATTTCGCAGGTCGCCGCCGCCCCGGCCCGCCGCACAGCCCGCCGCCGCCGCCCCGCGGCCGCCAACTACAGCGAGGACGAGGAGGAGCTGGAGGGGGGTTAGACCTGCGGTGCGGATGTTTGCGGACCTAAACACCTGCGGGTGTGGTGCGCCTGCGGGTGCTTTTGGAGCTGCCTGGTAAGATGGGCTCCAGCATCCGGTGTCATGTGCCTTTTGCCTTGGGGGGGGGGGGTCAGAGTCAGAGTCAGAGTCAGAGTCAGGGTTCAGAGTCAGGGTTCAGAGTCAGGGTTCAGAGTCAGGGTTCAGAGTCAGGGTTCAGAGTCAGGGTTCAGAGTCAAAGTCAGAGTCAGAGTCAGGGTTCAGAGTCAGAGTCAGAGTCAGAGTCAGGGTTCAGAGTCAGAGTCATAGTCAGGGTTCATAGTCAGGGTTCAGAGTCAGGGTTCAGAGTCAGGGTTCAGAGTTAGGGTTCAGAGTCAGGGTTCAGAGTCAGGGTTCAGAGTCAAAGTCATAGTCAGGGCCTGGGAACGCTTCTGCGGTTAAGAGTGAGGCACCACAACGCCATATGATTTGAGAGTTGCGAGGTACCGTTGGTACTCGGTAGCCAACCCTAAGGGACAGAGCTTTCTCTCGGATCGTACCTGCTGCCATCAGTGCTGCCATGGCTGCGGGGCACCCTTGATGGTCGGCCTGTCAGTTCCTGTCCCTTCTTGTTATGCCACGTTCACATTGATTGGACGCGGCAAGGTCGGCAATCCCGACCAAGACGTGGATTCAGGCCAATGCAGATTACCGACAAGGGCACGCAGGTGTGTGCCCTGGCGTGCTCGCGCTGATACTTGCGCCTTGAGGCGTTATGCATGGCTGCCTGGCCTGTGGTTGGGCTGAGGCTGGTGGCATGCAATATTCTGACATGTATCTTGATGATCATAAGTGGTGGCACGGCACTGGATGGGGTGGGGACGGACTGACGGGGGTGAGGTTGTGACGATGTGAAGCTTTGTTTTTGGCGCTGATTGGGCTACAGACGATATCGGAGAGGGAGCTAAGCGCAATGCCACAGTGTTCAAGCCTCAAAAAGTACGACTGTGGTGCCTTCACGCAAGACTGCATATGGGTCAAGGGCAAGGGGTGCAAGAAGACCCCGATACAAGTCGGGTCCAGCGGAGCGGAGTCGGCTCACGGTTAGCATTAATAAATTGGCATGGCTGTAAGGTTCATACTGCCAGTCGCCGGTGGTCACGCTTTTAGTCGCGGTGGCAAACCGATGCACCCACTTTCGCGGCAGGTGTTACCCGGCCCGTACCGGCAATCGGGCAACTCACCTTCTCGTCCAGCGTCTGACAGGCAGGCAAGTAGACACTAAAAGATTCAGCCCTGCATATCTCTCAATCGCTAGGGTAAATAGGTTGGAGCCGCGCTTGAGAAATGTTATTAATGCTGTTGCTCGCCGCAGCGCTGGGCCTTACCTCTGCAGGTAGGTGCTCAAATACACGAAGTTAATGAATGTTACTATGACCCTCGTTGGCACAATTGTCCGCGCCCGTAGCTTCACCTTCGGCTCAATCGCTCCCACACAATTGCCGTGCTACGCAGGCCAAATAGCCTGCACCGCGCAGTTCTTCGTGGCTCCAAACTATGGCGGAGAGGTCGGGTCTATCTCCCTTTCACCCGTCAAGGCAGTGTCAGCCACCACGGTGGTGCCGGACATTGCGGCGCTTCCTTCCTCCCGCCCGCAAGTCTGGGCCGACCACATCCAATCGCTGCGCATTCTGTGCATCTGTGTGGGAGGCACCGGTAGCTGCCAGGATAACTTCAGGTGAGCGCGGGAAAGACTGTGGGGAGAGCGGCCCAGTGAGGCAGTTACCTCGTAGAGTTACCTGCGGCGTTCTGTCGGCGTTCGGACACGACGTCACACGACATGTGTGACCTGCTGCTGTTAGGTTGCTGCAGACGTGCGGTTCCGCCACTCAATGCGTGCCTTGCCCACCATCCGACCCCCACACACCCTGCAGCCAGGTAAAACTGTACATGTACGCTGATCCCTTCTGGCTGGGCACACGCGGCGGCGTATCGCGGGAGCTGGAATGCACCCCCTTGACCGGCGGTATTTACTGCGCGTCCGGCTGGACCACTATGCCGACCGACTGGACCAATCGCATCTCTGCCGTGGCGCTGACCTATGGCGTGCCGTCCTATGAGCCGCCCCTGTGGGACGGCCCTGTGCCAAGCAGCCCGAGCCCCTCTCCTTCCCCCTCTCCTTCCCCCTCACCGACTCCCTCACCATCTCCATCTCCGTCTCCTTCCCCCACCCGGCGGAACGCCGACGGCTCGAAGAATGCGGTTGACAACACCGCCTCCCCGCCGCCGTCACCACAGCCACCGTCACCTCAGCCACAATCGCCGGCTCCCAAGCTGCAGCAACCCAAGGGTACAGGCAAAGCTATCAAGCCGCCGAAGCCCCCGTCACCGCCCAAGCCCCCTAAGAAAGCCAAAATTGTCACGGTCGACGTGGGTCGTTAAGAGACATCTCGGAGCAAGCCTGGAAAGTGTGTGGGTTGAGATGTAGGAGCGGCGCATTCAGCGCACCACTGCGTGATGTGGCGCACGTGCGGCGCACATGTGCATCGTGCGTGTGTGTGTCCGTGATGTCTGGCTGCGCATCGCCTTGGCTAGAGAATCCGTACTTGAGATGCGCCGGGAATTCCGTCCTGCCTGTTCGCATGACAGTGTGTCTGCGATTGGAGCAGACTAGCAAGCACTTGCCATTGACTTACGCTAGTGTGGGTAGTGGGCATGTCCAGTGGTAGAATGAAATTGCAACTGCGTTACTGCGGCCCCTCGCTGGGCACATGAGTTTGCCACCACATGTGTGGGGTGGGGCAGGGCTTGTTGTTGTAGTTCTTTTGTCGATGTGCGCTTAGCTCATTCATTGATTTATAATGATTAGTAGATGGGCGGCTTTGCTGCTAAGTGCTGACCATGGGGGTGCTGGGTCCAGCAACAAGCAGCGGGGCCGCTGCTTGGGGACATCCCAACGTGATCAGGAGCAGCGCTGGGCATGGATGTTATTCCAGACGGCACCGAGTGGAATCATTGTTGAAGGCAAAGTGGAATTCAATATGTCGGCCATTAACATGGTTTAAACGTAAGACAAAGCGCAAGCTGCAGGTGTGTGTAACATTGCGAACTCGAGTGAGACTGTTGCATGGGGGGAGCCGAAAGCGTGCCAAACCCGCGGCACGTAGCTTGACCCATTCATTCTCCAAGCCAAGCCGATGCCTTTACACAGCCTCTGTACACAAAGAAAGCTGGATTCATGCTGTGGGCAAGCGGTACCTAGGCTCTGCAAACGAGTCAACTCTGCGTCCTGGTCTCTAATAGTTGCAGCATCACATATGCAGTGCAAACCTTCTATTTACTAGCGGCTGTGTAGCAACAATGTCAATATAATGTCAAACAATTCCAAGGCCAAACTCGCCGTGGCCAGTGGCTCGCTTGGTCTGGGCCCTGCTTCGTTGAAGAAGGGCAACAGCATACCAGTGGATAATTCCGGGCCGGGCAGTCCGACCTCGCCGTCGCGTCGCAGCAATGTACTGCGCTCACCCTACCTCGCGAAGCCCCCCGCGCTGCAAATCCACGGGCAGGCCGCGAGCCACCTTGCGTCGTCGCTGACCGTCACAGGAGCCTCAAATGGCTCCACACCCGGCGGGGGGAACTCGTCGGTCGCCCAGGCGCTGCAGCTGTACCAGCCAGCCCCTTCCCGCCCCGCGCCCACCGCACCAGCGTCACCCTCACGCGACCAGGACAGGTGCGTGGCGCTTCGGGGTACCCCTTAGATGACTCTGACTAACTGGCTGGCTACCCACCGCGCAGATACCGCAGCGCTGGCCACGGCCCGTCGGCTCTCTCGCAGTCCTCGGGTCCGGGGACGCCCACGCGGCAGCCGGCAGCAGCCTACGGACTCAGCCCGCCACTGGGCTCGGCCACTTCCTGCCCCCTGCCTGCGCACGCAGCACCCCCCGCGCCTGCCGGCCCGCTGGCGCCCAACAGCACTGTGCCCGCTGTCGCCGTGGCAGCCGGCGGGGATGCAGACCTGCAGCTGTTGAAGGACCAGGTCCTGAAGCTGCAGCGGGCACTGGAGAGCCTGAGCAGCCCCTCACCGCTCTTAGACAGCAGCTCCGGCGGCTCAGGAGTCGCTGGAGGCCCCGCACGCACGCTTAGCGGCAGCGGGCTGAATCTGGCTGCGATTGCGGTGCCGGCGCTGCACGCCGCGCTTTGGTCGGCTGGCGGCGTGTGGGGAGGCGGTAGCAACAGCAGTGTCGGAAGTGTGAGCAGTAGCAGCATCGGGTCGGTTGCTTCGTCCGGGAGCAGTGGCAGCACGGCATCCGCATCCACGAATGGGTCAAGCACCACCACCAACAGCAGCAGTAGCTACGGCGGCCCAACCTCCTCAAACCCGCTGGCCGCGTGGGCGGCGACGGCGGGAACTGGCACCGCTGGGTTGGATGCGCTGCTGCAGGCCGGTGTGCCGCCGCCGTCGCAGCAGCAACAGCAGCAGCAGCAGCAAGTCGTGTCGGCACAAGATGCCGCACTCATAGCAGCCCGGGCCAAGCTCTTGGAGCTATTCATCCGCAAAGCACACCAGCTGCTGCTGGAGTCCGCTCCGGAGCTGCTGCTCCCGAGCGGCATGCTGAATGGGACCGGCGCCCTCGACGGCGCGGACGACGGCGCCGCAGGCGGCGCTGCTGGCAGCGGCCGGCCGCCGCTGCCGCCTGGCGCCGCCTCCCGGCCTGCGTCAGGCATCAGCCCGAGCGCAAACGCAGCTCGCAGCAGCAACGCCGCTGCACCCACGGCCTCCAGCCCCATCCCCGCCTCCCGTATCATGAGCGCCCCACCCACACGCGGAGGCGTTGGCGCCGCTTTGGCCGACAGCGCGCGCCCGGGCTCTGGCACGGAGCCTGGCGGTGTTGGAGCTGGCGGGTCAGCCTCAGCATCGTCGTCGCTGTCGGGGGCGGCGGGCGTGACGCCCACGCTTGCGTCGCTGCCGCCGCTTCCGGCAGATCTGTCGCCGGCGGGCGTGCTGGTGGCGGCGTGCCGGCGGCTGAGCCAGCTGGCGGCGGTGGTGACGGGCCGAGACGCTCGCGGCGCGGCGACGGAGCTGGCGCTGGCGGACGCACGCGCAAAGCTTGAGTCAGCACTGGTGGGCTCTGCGCGGGGTGTGGTGATGCTGCAGCGGTGGAGGGGGAAGGAGAGCACGGCAATAGGCAGAAGGCTTAGATACGCGCATGTCTATGAACGCTCACTCGCCGGCGTGGCTTCTCAGCACTCGCCGGAACTTACCCGCGCACACGTGCCGGCATATGTGCCTTCTTACCCGCCCCTTTTGACCTCTGCCCTAACCAGAGCGACAACACACTTCTGCGCAACGCACTGGCTGAGCTGCAAGCCAACACCGCGCGGCCGCAGTCGAGAGGGAATATGCGAGCCGAGTCGGCTGCGCGTGAGTGGGCCGAAGCAGCGATGTAGCCTGCGATTTGGGGTGGGGCCGAGGGGGGCGGGACAGCGTGCCCAAGGTTCGCATGCCGCCACGCAACTGGGCGGAACGTGACCCGTGACTTGAACCCTGCCTGTGCGGCCATGCCCCGATTGCTTGCACTATTGCACAGGCCCGCCGTCGGCCGCGCCTGCGGCGCCCGACCCCAGCCTGCTCCGCACCATCAGCTCGCTGACGACGGAGCTGGGGGCGGCCAAGGCGCGAGCGGATGCGGCTCAGAAGAGGTGGGGCGCGTTCAGACTTGAGGTTGGGGTACGGCAAACAAGAGGATGTCACACGGCAGGGTGTGGACCGGTATGTGGCTGATCCTCGGGGTGTTTGAGTACGGTAACAGCATGGCGAAATGATGCTAGCCTGCCTCCCCTGGCTGCTTGCACAGGCTGGAGGCATCCGAGGCTGCGCGCGAGGAGCTCCGGAAGCATCTTGCGGTGAGTTGTTCACACTTTCGCAAGCATGTGCATGGAATGATACAGGCACCGTCTGAGTCTTGACCGCGCTTCCCCTCGTGTTGTGCCACTTCCTCAGGACGCGTTGGCGGCCGCAAAGCGCCCGCCCAGCACCGCCGCCGCCGTGCAGGTGTCCCTGGGCCCCGACCCCGCGGTGGCTGCAGACCTGGAGGCGCAGCGGGCGGCAGCGGAGGCGACGCAGGTACGCCGCGTGGACCGCCTGCCGTGCCATGATGCACCGCACCCGATGCACGTGCAGGCGCTTGTTGGCATGACTCATGAGTTTGGCGGCGCCAGAAAGGGAATGGCGGCATGCGCGCCGACCTGTTGCCCCTGTGTGCGTCCAGGCCGCATTGAAGGAGTTGCGTGCCAGGGCGACAAAGCTTGAGGCGGAGGCGGCGGAGGCGCGCGCACTGCGCGGCCAGCGGGAGGAGCTGCTGGGGTGCGTGTCAGAGCTAAAAGCAGCCGCAGACGCGGCAGAGGCCGAGCGGCGGCGGCTGGCGGCGTCGCTGGCAGACGCCGGCCGGGGCGCCGCAGCAGCCAGTGAGGCGCAGGCGGAGGCGGACGCGATGAGGCGCCAGCTGGAGGCAGATCACCGCAAAGCGTCGGAGCTTGCTAAAGCAGCAGATTGCGCAGCCGCGGATTTAAGGTCCAGCCTGGACAAGGCGCGATCCAGGATTGGGGATCTGGAATCCAAACTCAGTGAAGCTGAGGCAAAAGCCAAAGCCGCCGCCACCGCGGCCGCCGGCGAGGTGCGCGGCCTGAAGGCGGCGCTGTCGGAAGCTGAGGCGGCGGCTGCCCGGCAGGCGGACGCAATGCGGAGGGCGGAGGCGGCGCTGGCGAAGGCGCAGGAGGAGGTGAAGCGCGCGGCGGGGGACGCGGAGGCGCTGCGGCGGCGGCTGGGCGCTGCAGAGGCGGCCGCGGCGGCGGCGCAGAAGGAGGCGGCGGCGGCGGTGGAAGCGGGAGACCGCAATAGCGCGGAGCTCGGTGCAAGGTGAGTTGCAGAGGAGAGTCGGGCGGCCGACTCGTCCAACTGTTCGAGCAACAGGGCACGTGTCTCCGGCTTTAGTTGTATCCTGATTACTGCAAGTTATGCGCGCCCGTATAGGATCTCGCACCTCACCGGGGAGGTGAAGCGGCTGGGAGAGGAGCTGCGAGCGGTGCAGGCGGAGGCAGAGGCAGCGCGCGCGCTCGCGGCACGGTGGGAGGCAGACGCCACCGCGCTGCACGCGGAGAAGCTCGAGGTGGGTGCTGCGCCACCAGCACATGCCGCACGCAGCCTTCCCACTGAATGCTGTACCCGGCCTCTGACGTCACCCTTCCGGGCTCCTGCATGCCTGCGTGTCACCTCACCCCCTCACCAGTCACCACGCCTGATGCGCTGCACCGTACACACGCTGACTCGCGCGCACAGGCGGCCGGGCGGCTGAACCGCGCGCACCTAGACCTCGAGGCGGAGCGTCAGCGGCTGGCTGCGGAGGTGGCGGCCACCGTCAAGCAGCGGGAGGAGCTGCTGGCGGATGCAAACACCGTCAAGGCGCTGGGCACTCTGACGCAGGTGGGCGCAGCGGGCTTGCGGCCGCGAAGACGTGTCAAGTGCCTTGGCAGCTGGTGGGAGGTCACGTGCGTTTGAACGAGGTGGTGCGGAACTGAAGGCGTGTTGCTTTCTGTGCGCCTGCAGGCCAAGACGCTGCGCCTGGATATCGGTGGCGGCGCGCTGGCGGCGGCGGCTTCAGCAGCGGCTGGCGGTGCGGGCGGCTCCCGCCCGATGACAGCAGACCCCGCGGCGCACATGCGGCTCTCGAACCTGGTGAGCGTGGAGACTCAGGACTGCTCGCCCCTTCCTGACCGCGAAGCCATGCTCCCATGCCCAGCGCTTGATCACCCTGCATTTCGATTCCGGATCTGACATCGCTGACCTGAACTCAGTGACTTGAAGTTGCTTACCACATCCGTAACGGCCCCTCCGCAGGTGAAAGATCAGCAGCAGCAGCTCGCAGACCTGCAGGACGCGCTGGCGGCTCGTGAGCAACGCTGCGGTGAGCTGCAGGTGGCGCTCACGGCAGCGCAGCAGGCCTGCGACGCAGCGGACGCCAAGGCGGCGGCACGCGAAACCGCGGCGGTCACCTCCCGCGGCGCCACGGCGGAGCGGGAGGCGTCGCTGGCGCGGCAGCTGCAGGAACTGCAGGTGGGTGCGGGTGCGGCCTTCGAAATGCACCGTGTGAACGCGCGCTGTGTAGAGATGGGAAGGAGTACTGTTGGGAGAGGCGATACTGTTGGTCCTCATGATAAGCGGTGGGCTGAGCAGCGCCTGCGCACCCTGCAATACTTCATCACCGCAGGCCGCGTTCGACGCCCAGACGGCAATGGTCACGCGACTGAAAACCCAGGTACGCTTGTGCAATGATGACAGCAAGCTCAGAATCTGTCCAGACCCTGTCCAGACTCTGTCCATGCCTGCCAAACGCCCAGTGCACCTCACCTTCGCGCGCCACCGTCTATATCCGCGCGCAGTTCGACGAGCTGGGCAGCCACTGCGAGTCCGTCAAGGCCCACAACACCGAGCTGCACAAGATGGCGGAGCGGCTGCAGCGCGATGCCGGCGTGGCGGCGGCCGAGGCGCGGGAGCTGCGGCAGCAGCTGGAAGTGGCGAGCAAGCAGGTGAGTCAAACCTGTACAGAAATCTGCCCAGAGTCGTTGACGGGTCGGCGATGCATCGGCTTGCTACAGTCCCGCGTACAATGCACACGCGTGCAACATCAAATGGTGCGCAGATGCCACTCTGCAGTTTCGACTTCATGCCTGACGCCATTGCTTGTGCCGCTTCTCCGACGCCCTCAGTTGTCCGAGGAGCGCTCCTCCCGCCAGCGGCTGGCGGACCAGGTTGCGGGCCTGGCGCAGCAGCGCGACGCCGCCACCGCCGACGCCGCCACGTACGAGGCGCAGCACCGCGGCGATTGCAGCCGCATGGAGGAGCTGCAGGTGGGCGCGTGCGTGCGTCATGTGTGCGCGTCATTTGTGCGCGTCAAGTGTGCGCGTCACGTGTGTGCGTCACGTGTCGCTATGATGACACCGGAGCATGTGGGGGCAGGTTCAAGGGGCCCAGCGCACACGGCGCCCTGGGCGATGGGCTCGCGGTGGAGGAGGAGGTCCACAACACCGACGCCTCCTGCTGTGGGAGGGGGGTGGGGAGGCGGTTTACCCGATGTTCCAGTATGTACAACTTCTTGATCTTTCAACGCCCGCCCCACGCCCCTAAATGTTTCCGCCTGTCTTGCTGCTGCATGCAGGCGGCGCTGCTGCTGGCCACTCAGAAGCTGGCGGGCGCGGAGCGGACCATCAATGTGCAGGTGACCGGCGCACGTTTGGGGCGCGTTATGCGCAGTGGTGCACCCCAAACTCGCGCGAATCGACGTTTCCAAGCCGCCTGTACGTCAACCTTAGGGTGTCGACGCCTTGTGTGTCGGTCGGCACTTGACAAACCTGCGCTCACCACCCGCCGCACCCAGGATGAGCGGATTGCGCTGCTGCAGTCGCGGCTGCGGACCCTCCTGGACGTATGTGCCGCCCTGGGCCCCGCCGCGCAGCAGCTGCTGCCCGACTGGGTGGCGGACATGTCCGACACCGCCTCGGCCTCGGGCGGCGCGACGCCCATGCTGACGTCACCGCGCGCATCCCTCGCAGCGGCCAGCCTGCAGCTGCCGCCGCTGGGCGCCGCTGGCGCCGGCGGCGGGGCCGCGCTGGGCTCCATGGTCGAGGACATGATCAGTCGAGTCATGGCCGACGCGGCGCACCGCAACGGTACCGGCGCGGGCGCGCCCAAGGCGCCGCCCCCAGCGCGCAGCAGCGGCGCAGCGCGCGCCACGTCGGCGTCGCCGTCCCGGTCATCTCAGGCCAATCAGCAGCAGCCGCAGCCGGGCGGCGGCGGCGGCGGTATGGCTTTGCTGCTGCGGCCGAGCTCCGCCTCACCTGTGGGCCGGGTGCAGGAGCACGCGACGTCACCGCTGCCAACGTACGGCAACCGTGCCGGCAACGGCGCCGCCAGCGGCTGGACGTCAGGGTTCACAGGCAGCGGGAGCAGTGGCCCCTCAGCGCGCCCGCAGTCGGCCTGGGTGCAGCGGAACGGGAGCATGGGCCACGGCGCGCCTTCGCCAGGCGCCAACGGCGGCAGCAGCGCGCTGGTGCCGTCGTCTGCCGCTACGGCGGCAGGCGGTGGCGCGGCAGCGGGCGCGATGGTGCGTCGTGCCAACTCGGGCAACCACGGCGGCGGCAATGCAAACCTGTACGGGCTGCAGCTGCTGGCGGAGGCGGATGCCCTTGTGGGTGCCGCCGCTGCCGCTGCTGCCGCATCTTCGGGTAGCCGTCCCTCGTATGGCGCTCTCGCGGAGAATGGGAGTGGCCACGGGTCGCTGGGCCGGCCCTACAGTGCCGCTGTCACGCCTTCATCGTATGGCGGGGCCGTTGGCGGGGCCGCGGGTGGCGCGCGTGCGGCGCGGCCCGGCACCGCCGTCAGCAAGCGCACCGTGCTGCTGCTGTCCACCAGCTCTGCAGCTGGAGGAGGCGCGGCGCTGGAGGAGGCGCTTGCGCTGGATGATGACTGGCAGCCGGTGTAGAGCTTTGGCAAGTGCGAGCGAGGCAGGCGGCACGGAAATGTGGATCTTGTGGCCAGGAGCAGGCGACGAAGCGGACAGGTGCTGCGAGTCCGGCGGGCGCACGCCCACGCACGTGTGCCAATCTAGTCTTGGCACACTTTGAGCCCGGGAAAGAAATGTATCAGTGGCGGGGTATGGATAGCCATTTCAATCAGGGGAACTCTGAGAACGAAGTTGCCGGGGAGATGTTGATGAAGTACGGGGCCTAGCTGGAGGAGTACAGGAGGTTGAATGAAGGCCTGAGCAAAATTGAGCACCGGTAGGCCAGGGGCAGTAGACCAGAGGCCGGACAGCTGGGCCGGACATGGTGGTCTAGCCACGATGGCATGCAATACTTGTAAGCACACATGCCAGGCACAAACGTGGAGGATTCCTGGTGGCTAGGTTGTGGAGGGGGCAAGTTGCAATGTATCCGGCGCGGCTGCAAGGTTATCGCTGTACGGCTGGGGCTCCCGCTATGGATCTTCTGTGCTGTTTAGAGCTCTGCAGAACGCCGATCCAGCCTCGCCGCCGGTTCCCCGGGTGCAGGGGCCATGTCGCAAAACTGCGCAGTGCTTCCCACTGTGATTCCGTGGTCAAGCCAGTTTCCAAATCATGGTCTTGCCGCATGCTTAATGCGCACGGTCCCGGGTCCCCACCGGCGGGCACCGGCCCGCATTCGTACGCCGCCAACCCCAACCCTGCCGCCACGACCCCACCCAAACCAGACGAAAGGTGGTGTTGAGAAACACCGAGTTTTTTTGTTGCGCTGCAAGCTGCCCTCATTTCCCGTAGAGGGGCGACGGCGGCAAGCAGCGCAGGGGCCGGGACGCTTAGGCGCGCTCGCCACGGATGCGGCGGGCCAGCTGGATGTCCTTCGGCATGATGGTCACACGCTTGGCGTGGATGGCGCACAGGTTGGTGTCCTCGAACAGGCCCACCAGGTAGGCCTCGGCGGCCTCCTGCAGCGCCAGAACGGCCTGGCTCTGGAAGCGCAGGTCGGTCTTGAAGTCCTGGGCAATCTCACGGACCAGGCGCTGGAACGGCAGCTTGCGGATGAGCAGCTCAGTCGACTTCTGGTACTTGCGGATCTCGCGCAGCGCCACGGTACCGGGGCGGTAGCGATGGGGCTTCTTCACACCGCCGGTGGCAGGCGTCTTGCGAGCGGCCTTGGTGGCCAGCTGCTTGCGGGGCGCCTTGCCGCCGGTGGACTTGCGCGCGGTCTGCTTGGTGCGGGCCATTTTGTCTGGTTGTTTGGGACGTTCGGAAGCGATTGAAGTGACTTGGTTTGAAAGAACAGGGGAGCAGCGGCGTGTTTTATGGAAGCAGGCGCGGGGCCGGCCGGTGGCCAGGCTGAGGCGAGCTTTGACCTTGGGGTTGACCCGGTCAACGCCTCGCCTGGGCCAGCTTTGACCTGGATCCACGGCGCGCCTTGCTCTTTTAAGCGCCCAGAGCCTCTGCTGCCGGACAACAACTCGCTTCACTCGCACATTTTCTTTCTTTCCAAACCCCCAAACAAGCAAACATGTCCGGACGTGGCAAGGGCGGCAAGGGCCTGGGCAAGGGCGGCGCCAAGCGCCATCGCAAGGTGCTGCGCGACAACATCCAGGGCATCACCAAGCCCGCTATCCGCCGTCTGGCTCGTCGTGGCGGTGTGAAGCGTATCAGCGGCCTGATCTACGAGGAGACCCGCACGGTGCTGAAGACCTTCCTGGAGAACGTCATCCGCGACTCGGTCACCTACACTGAGCACGCGCGCCGCAAGACCGTGACCGCCATGGACGTGGTGTACGCGCTCAAGCGCCAGGGCCGCACCCTGTACGGCTTCGGTGGCTAAGCGGCTCCCAACCCCTGGCACGCTGCCTCCACATCTTGTCCCCCCTTACCATGGGGACGGGTTTGTGCGGCAGCGTGTGAGGCCCCCAAGAAACTCGGTGTTTCTCAACACCACCCTGAACCTCGGACTCCTATCTTGCCTCTTCAATGAGACGCACCCAGACCTCACAGTGCTGCTCCATCCTCGGCTCACTAGCTGCTCTGCGCGTTCACCGTTCGCGCTGACACCAGCTTACCTCCTTGGTGCCGGCCTTGCAAGCCCCCTGCATGTCCCGCAAACTGCCTTGGCACGTGTGCGTTTAGTCACTGTGGACCTGCATCGTACATAAGCTTGCTTCCTTTCCCTGCATGCCCCAGTCCCGCAAACCGCTTTGACACTCGTGTTCATGCACGCGCTCGCGTTGTGCCAGTGTCCGGCAGAGGGATGGGCACGCACTGGCACGTTCGCACATTTTCTTTCTTTCCAAACCCCCAAACAAGCAAACATGTCCGGACGTGGCAAGGGCGGCAAGGGCCTGGGCAAGGGCGGCGCCAAGCGCCATCGCAAGGTGCTGCGCGACAACATCCAGGGCATCACCAAGCCCGCTATCCGCCGTCTGGCTCGTCGTGGCGGTGTGAAGCGTATCAGCGGCCTGATCTACGAGGAGACCCGCACGGTGCTGAAGACCTTCCTGGAGAACGTCATCCGCGACTCGGTCACCTACACTGAGCACGCGCGCCGCAAGACCGTGACCGCCATGGACGTGGTGTACGCGCTCAAGCGCCAGGGCCGCACCCTGTACGGCTTCGGTGGCTAAGCGGCTCCCAACCCCTGGCACGCTGCCTCCACATCTTGTCCCCCCTTACCATGGGGACGGGTTTGTGCGGCAGCGTGTGAGGCCCCCAAGAAACTCGGTGTTTCTCAACACCACCCTGAACCTCGGACTCCTATCTTGCCTCTTCAATGAGACGCACCCAGACCTCACAGTGCTGCTCCATCCTCGGCTCACTAGCTGCTCTGCGCGTTCACCGTTCGCGCTGACACCAGCTTACCTCCTTGGTGCCGGCCTTGCAAGCCCCCTGCATGTCCCGCAAACTGCCTTGGCACGTGTGCGTTTAGTCACTGTGGACCTGCATCGTACATAAGCTTGCTTCCTTTCCCTGCATGCCCCAGTCCCGCAAACCGCTTTGACACTCGTGTTCATGCACGCGCTCGCGTTGTGCCAGTGTCCGGCAGAGGGATGGGCACGCACTGGCACGCACCTGCGCCAAAAGCTGCAGCTCCTACTATTCTGCCATTCCTGACGTGCCAGTGTGCCACATACTGTTTGAAGCGGGCGCCGGAGCGCCTGGCCCGAAATCGAGGCTGACGCAGGGTGCATGCGGAAGGGCCCGCAATCCGGCCCGTGCCGCCACTCAGCCACTCCTGGACTGTGCTGCATTGGACGGATGACACCTCTACACCTTCCGCGCCACACTTTGCGTGTCCCCTGTCTAGTTTAGCTTGGGCTGGTATTCACAACTCCCCTTGAGTCCTGTCAGTGCTGATTGCACAACAAACCCAGACCAGATGGGCTTGCCCGCGGACCCGGAAAGGAGAGACTGACGACACGCGGACTCAGGCACGCGTCCCCATCAAACCCCAGGCCGTCCCCACCCGCCCCCACCCGCCCTGCCAAGTGTGTGGTGGTGTTGAGAAACACCGAGTTTTGTTTTGGAATATCTGCCGAAGCATCCAGGCATTTAGCCCGAGGTGAACTTGGTGACGGCCTTGGTGCCCTCCGACACCGCGTGCTTGGCCAGCTCGCCGGGCAGCACCAGGCGCACGGCGGTCTGGATCTCGCGGGAGGTCACGGTGGGCTTCTTGTTGTAGCGGCTCAGCTTGGAGGCCTCGGTGGCCACCTTCTCGAAGATGTCGTTGATGAAGCTGTTCATGATGGACATGGCCTTGCTGCTGATGCCGGTGTCGGGGTGCACCTGCTTGAGCACCTTGTAGATGTACAGCTTGTAGGTCTCCACGGCGCTCTTCTTCTTCTTCTTGTCCTTCTTCTCGCCATCGCCCTTGGGCTCCTTGGCGGCCTTCTTGGCGGGCTCCTTCTTGGCCTTCTTGGCGGCCTTCTCGGCCTTGGGCTTGGCCTCGACCTTGGCAGGCGCCTCAGCGGCGGCCTCCTGAGTCGCGGTCTTCTCGTCCTTCTTGGGGGCCATTTTGGATGTTGAGTGTGTGCGTGCAAGAAAGTGATAGCGGGTCGGGGTTGAAGGCAACAAGGGCGCGCAGGCGGCTTAAGAGCGCGCCGGTGAGCGGAGGGGTGGCCAGGGCGAGGTCGGCGGTTGTTTGACCAGCCGACCGCAAGCGTTGACCGGCTGACCAGGGCGAGGCGCCTCGCGCGCCGGCCCGCTGTATATAATTACAAGGACTCTGGGTGTTAAAACACAACTCACTCACACACTCCAACACTCGCTCTCTTCTCTCACATCCCCCAAAACAACCTCAAGATGGCTGGTCGCGGCAAGGGCAAGACCTCTGGCAAGAAGGCCGTGAGCCGCAGCGCCAAGGCCGGCCTGCAGTTCCCGGTGGGCCGCATTGCGCGCTACCTGAAGAAGGGCAAGTACGCCGAGCGCATCGGTGCCGGCGCGCCCGTGTACCTGGCCGCCGTGCTGGAGTACCTGACAGCTGAGGTGCTGGAGCTGGCCGGCAACGCCGCCCGCGACAACAAGAAGAACCGCATCGTGCCCCGCCACATCCAGCTGGCCATCCGCAACGATGAGGAGCTGGGCAAGCTGCTGGGCGAGGTGACCATCGCCTCGGGCGGTGTGCTGCCCAACATCCACGCCGTGCTGCTGCCCAAGAAGACCAAGGGCGGCAAGGGCGAGGAGACCGCCTAAGCGGCTCCTGCTGCAAAGCATCTTGCACTCGTCGACAAACTCGGTGTTTCTCAACACCACCTATGCGCTTTCGGGCCTTGATGAAGAGCGGGATTTGGGCGGGTTCGGGCTCGATGGAACAGCGCAAGCGGGGCATGGGTCCGGGAAACTGACTACCGTAACGTTCTCGCGCTGGGATGCACCCGTGGTCTCGCCTGCAGTTCGCATGCGGCTGCGCAAGGTCACTGCGCATACTGGTGCCCCCGTTGTGCCTTTCCAGCAAACCGTGCGCATCTCACAGTCCAAACCAACAGTCACAGTCCAAACCAAGTGCAGCGTCACAGTCCAAACCAACACACAGGCAAACCAGGGGTGCACTGTGTGACAGGGGCCGCCCCCCCGGAAAATTTTCAATATGCATATCAAATAACGTGGTTTTTGTGCGTTTGTTTCTATGCACGACGACCCACCGCTACCATGTATCTAGCCTACAAAAATGTCTATTTCTGTGTCACCCGGTCGCATCCGCTCAACAGCGCTATCAGCATCATGCTACCAGCAGGCGCGGCATATACCGCCTACTCCCAGCGGAATGCAGCGTTGTCACGCCAGGTCGCCAGCGCCTTGGCGTACGGGAAGTCCGTAACAGTGAACCAGCGCTGCACCTTCATCCGCACAGCCAGGCTCAGGTGGCGCTGCTCCAGCCGGTTGCGCTGCTTGTTCTTGATGTAGCTCATCGTGCTGAACACACGCTCAGCCTCCACGGACCCCGGCACAATCGTGGCCGCCAGCTTGGCCAGGCGCACGTACTCGCTGTAGCTGTCAAGCTGATACTCCGTGCGGGTCAAGGACTGCCAGAAGGCCACAAAGGACCCCTTGGGCAGCTTCACGGTGCCAGCCTCTGCAGCATCCAGCACGCAGACCGCCTGCTCCTTCGCCTCGCTCATGAACAGCGCCTTCTGCGCCCGCAGCTTGGTCATGTCCATCAGGGGCGCCACCGAGCTAGCGCCGGTGCTGGGCGCCGCGCCATTACGGGGCGCCGCGCCGTTGCTGGGCGCCGCGCCATTGCTGGGCGCCGCGCCGTTACTGGGCGCCGCGCCGTTGCTGGGCGCCGCGCCATTGCTGGGCGCCGCGCCGTTGCTGGGCGCCGCGCCGTTGCTGGGCGCCGCGCCGTTGCTGGGCGCCGCGCCGTTGCTGGGCGCCGCGCCGTTGCTGGGCGCCGCGCCGTTGCTGGGCGCCGCGCCGTTGCTGGGCGCCGCGCCATTGCTGGGCGCCGCGCCGTTGCGCGACCAGCATCATTGACCGCCACCTCCTCGACCCGAGGCTTCTTCCGTGGCCTGCCCGCAGCGTTTTTGGCCGGAACGATATCTACTAGCTCCTCAGCATGTGATATCTGGCCGTCTTTGCCCGGAAATAGTGCAGTGAGGGGTTTGATCTTGCCTAGGGGCTTTGCGGAGCCCTTGGGCGCCATTTTAAGCGCAAATGTGCTCTATTGTAGCCAAGTAATTTACAGCTAGCACGGGTACTCCCCGAGGAGGGGTCAATTAGAATTTAGGTACCCGTGTGGGTACCGCGGCTTGGCATAATTATTTTTGAATACCCGTGTAAAATTTAGCGAATTAATTTTATAGTATCCGATTGGGTACTAGTACCCGATTTGAAAAACACTGCTGCCTAGTCGCATGTACCCAAACGTTCTTCCACAATCCTCTGATGGTGCCGCACTTTGCACCGCACATTTGTGTTTTACCACTGCCGTTCCAGCCTGCTGCGGCCCGCTATTTGAAGATGCTGGTGCTGCTGGCGCTCACGGCCGACTCCTCCAGCGCGCCGTCCAACGGGAACTCGCACCGCAGGCCGGCCCGCTCGTCCGGCGTCAGGCGCATGGGGTTGGACACCAGGAACTCCTGACACAGGCAGCAGGGGGGCGGGGGAGCGGCCGAAGGAAGGGTGGGGCTGCGCTTCAGTCTTGATCACATTCGGCCAACGTGCAGAAGGGAGGGACGTGACTGACATTGCAGTGCAGACAGGGCAGCGCGTCACGGGGCGGGACAGGGTGGTGGGACACCGCGTGTCGGGGGACACATGGCAGGCTCGCCGCCGGCCTTGGCATGCGGTGTCCTGCCAGTCCTGCACCCTGCTGGTCCTCGACGCCACGGCCACAGGGGCTGCTCACCTCCGGCATCTTTGCGTCCAGCAGCTGGCGGCCGTTTTCGGCGAGCACCGCCACATTGAGCAGGATGTTCTGAAGTTGGGATGGGGGCCGGGGGGCAAACAGCGCACCGTAATGCGCACGGGACAAATTGCACCTTTCACTGCAGCCGACAGGCAGCGCACATTCAGTGCACGCGGCGCGTTTGCCCGGCAGCATGAGCTGCTGCCGTACCGGCGGCACCCGATGGTTCCTGTGGGCGTGCCGGCGCACCTCGCCTGGGGCCTGCCGGCCCTCTGGCCCGGGCCCCCTGACCCCTCGGCCGCACCTGGCAGTGGTTGCGCAGCAGGTAGTCGGGTCCCTCGTCGTACAGCACCAGCAGCGTCGGCACCGCCTCCAGGTGGGCGATGCGGTACCTGGCGGCGCGGTCGGCGGCGGCGTGTGCGGCCCGGGCAGGATGGTTGGTGCGGTTCGAGCGGCGCGTGATAAACAAGAGCGCTGGGCGATCCAAGTGATTGGAACGTGACAAGGACGGCAGTAGCTGCTGGCGGTGGCGCCGGCAGCTGGCGCTCTCATCGCTCACCTGTTGATGTTGGTGGTGGCCAGGATTTTGACCACGCCCAACAGCCGTGTCAGCGCCGCCGACTGCTCCGGAGACAGCGTCAGCCCCTTCTTGGACTTCTTTTTGCCTGCTTCACATGGACAGGCGGCAGCAGGGAGATCACTACGGCTGGCCATCAGTTCCGGCGAGTTACGCATACATACTCGCAGCTGCTGCGCGGCAAGGCAACCCGACGGGTGGCGGCCCCCGCGGCGCTGGCACTTGCCTTCGGCCGCGGGCTTGGGCGCTGCCACCGCCTTGACCTGCGCCAGGATGCGGTGCGTGACCAGCCGCCTGTCCACCTGGGCCAGCCACTCCGGGTTCTGCGGGCGTTGGGGGGTGCGCAAGGGGGACGCACAGCAACTCAGCAAGATTGCTGAGGTGTGTAACGGGCCGTGTCAGTCCCCTGGTGTGCCTGCCTGCCCAGTTCGCTGAAGCGGAGCGGCGCGCGACCGACAGCAATTGATTGCAGTCAGGCATGCGTGTCAACATCCGATGGCAGCAATGACAGGCCTCACGTGCAGTAGCGCCGCCAGGCAAGCGGCCGCGTAGGATGCGAGATCCAACCCGGGCAGCAGGATCCAGCGCGTGGCGGAGCGGTTGGTTGCGAAGTCGGTCGGGTGCGGCAGCGGCGGCGGGCCGGCGACACCGCCGCCCCTGCCTGCTGCTGCACTGGCGGTCGTCGCCACGCTCATCGATGACGCTTCCGCGGCGAACTGCGGGCGGCGGTAGTAGGTGGCAGGTGGTTACACCGGATTTGCGTTCGTTGCAGATGCTCCAGAGCAGCAGGGAGCTACAGTGCCATATGGTCGGCGCCTTTGGTAAGATCCCATCATCAAGTCATTCTGTGGCTCCAATGCCCAAGTTCCCACATTGCCATGCCCCTTGCCTTTATCGCAATCATGCCCTCACCAATGAGTAGCTGCTGGGCTGTGGCGACACGCCCGGAGAGGCCGCCCCGCTGCCGCCGCTGGCCCCGTGCCCCAGGCCCGGGATAGTCAGCGGCAGCTGCACGCGCACCGGCGGCACCGGGTTGCCGTAGCCGTTCAGCGGCGGCGGCGGGGCGCTGCGGGTTTCCCGGGGGAAAGGGGGCAAGGGGGCAGGCAACGCAGTTTGATCAGCGGGTGCGAGGGCCTACAGGCGGCATGTGGGTGGCCGACGTGGCACGGAGTCCCGCTTCCCTGGGCGCACCGCGACTACCGTACCGGGGCCCACGGGCTGCCCGACGCGCCCGTCTCAGTTCTCACCCCGCGCCGTTGTCGCCCGCCGCCGCCGCCACGGCCGCCAGGTTCAGCCCTGCCACGTCCTTCGTCACGTCCCGCGAGAAGCGTGTCTTGAGCCTGCAGTGTCAATACGGCAGTAACACGTGGCGGTTGGGATTTGGTTCAGGCAGGTGCCTTGGCGCAAGCGCCGTTCCCCAACCTGACGAACAGGTTCCCCGCCGGTGCCCTGTCAGGCAGAGTCAACCGGCGCTGGGCCATGCGCGCATGCAAAACAGCAGCACCAACTCACCCACTGGGTGTGGGCGCAGCCGCTCCCGACGGCGAAGTCGGCTCCGCACCACCGCCGGCGCCGTTGTTGGCCTTGCCGCCGGCACCGCCTTTCAGCGACGCCACGCCCGCGCCCCCACCCGTGCCAGAGCCGCGCCCGTTGGCTCCAAGGGAGGCCGAGGAGAATGACGCCGCCAGCGCCGCCGCCGCGGCCTCCGCCGCCGCCTGCTCCGCCAGCGTGTGCTGCTCCCACGTGAGAATGCTGCGGGGCGGCGGCCCGATGACGTCCGCCAGCAGCACGATGCCGCCTGCAGTTTGGAGGCGGCGTGTCCGTGTGTGTTCGTGAAGCACATGATGATGATGGTGACGCCACGAGCATAACACGGCACCGCAGCTCGCCATGCGGTTTTGCAATAGGCACGGTGAGCGCACCCACATCGCTGTGCACAAGCCCCTGCGCCGGCGCACATGCGTACGACCCAAAGCCGTTCTTCCCAATCCAAAGCCCTGAGCCCTGAGCCCCGGAACCCCATGCCGGCGTGCCGCCGTCTGCCTCATGCCCCACGCACCCCACAACCCAATCAGTTCCACCCCACGGTTCCACCCCCACCCGCCCTACCCACCCCAACCAGCCCCACCCTCACCCGCCGCCACCAGCCGCTCCGTGGCGCCCTCCACGTGCGGCACCAGCCGTGCCAGCAGCGCCGCCGCCGCCGTGCAGCAGCCGTCGCTCTTCTGCCGGGTGAGCACGCCCAGCAGCGCCTCCACGCCGCCCGCCTCCACCACGGGCGCCGCCAGGTCCGGCTTCTGAGGGCGGCAGAAGGGGGGCGGTTGTGAATACCAGCCCAAGCTAAACCAAGCTGGGGGTGGCAAGGGTGGTTGGAAAAGCGGTACATGGCGCCTCCCCTCATGCCTTACCACAATTGCAACACGCCCACCCCCTCCTGCAATCATACGCGATGCCGCCCCCGCCCCGGCACCGCACCTCGCTTATCAGCTGCGTGACGACTCCCGCCAGCGCGCCAATCACCACCGCGTCCTTCTGGTCCGTCCCGCCCCACACGGAAAGGTACTTGGGCAGCACCACCGACAGCGGGCCCCCGCTGCCGCCGCTGGTGTCCACAGACGCAGCCAGGGAGCGCAGGAAGGGTCCCGTCGCGTGCTTGGCCAGCGCGTGCAGGGCCTTTGCGGCGTAGGTGCGCGCGTTGGTGGCGTCCCGCAGCATTACCACCGAATGGAGCACCTGGGCGGATGGGTGTGCAGGGCAGGGCAGGGCAGAGCTGGGTGTGAGTGTGTGTGGCGCTAGCAGCGAAAGCGACTCAAGCCGGGGTCTGTAAACAAGAGGAGGGGATCGGAGAGGAGCGGAGGTGAAGGCGCCCAAGGTAAGCGGTGGGGCCGCATACCTCCAAGCAGGAGTTGCTGGAGCCGGCAGCCCGCGCCTTTATCGCCGTCTCCGCCACTTCCTCATCGTCAGCCGCCAAGGCCAGTAGAATGCCTGCGGCGCACACGAGGCACTTTGATTGGCGCCCCGAACTGTGTCCGCGCCCCGGACATCCCCCACCCCTCGTGCGCAGCCCGGAGGGCGGCAGCATCCCACAAGCCCTACGGCACCCGCGGCTTTGTCTGCCGAGCTAGCGCCTAAGCGGCACGGCAAAGGCGGGGCACGCCAGGGACGCAAGGCCTGCTCGCCACGCACCCGCGCAGCAGCCTTTGTCCGTGATGGTCACGTCCGCGGTGTCCAGGCAGGACAGGCAGGCGGGGATGACGCCGGCAGACACCAGCCCGCCCACGTCGTCCCCATCCTATGTGTGGGGCGTGGGTGGGTGCATGGGTGGGTGCATGTGTGGGGTTTGTGTGATAACGTGTAAGCGTCATAGGTTGGCACGGTGGCAAAGGGCCACCAACGCACCGCTCACGCCAGCTACCACCTGAGGCGACGTTTTGCACAGCCGACCGAATAATAGCCAAAGGCAAAGCAGCAGGGAGCAGGCGTTTGGTACTGACCAGCGCATGGTGCCAAAGCAGGAAGCCGGCTTCTTGCTGCGTGGTGGGCGAAGGCAGGGATGGGGGGCGTAATGGGCATGCCGAAAGTGGGGTGCGTGTTGCGCGACGCTTCGGCCCAGGGCCACGTCCTGAGGGTTGCGCCAGGTTGCGCAACGGGTGCCACCACGCCGGCCCCTTGCTGCACCTACCCGTGTGTGTGGATTGCCGGTTGGATCGCTCGCTTTCTGCGTGACACACAGTGGGTGCAGTGTTATCGTCGGCACCTTCCAGACGTGCCAAACCCCACCCTCGTCCCCTACCCCGCGCCTCTCCGCATACCCTACAAGCCCCCTCCCGCTATCTTGGTCACAATTACTGACCAAGCACTTGACCAGCGTCGGAAAGTCGTCTTTGAAAGTTGACGTGCAGGTTTCATAGAACACACCCCGTTTCTTGCGCTCGTCCTCGCTTACGCCCACGTCCGCCATTTCCGGCCTAGACGACTATAACAGGGTCCGTATGTCACATGAATACCCTGCAATTAGGTGTCGAATCCGGGCTGCGAATTCGCAGCGCTCAATTTGGCGCTGGCTGCATTTCCGCGAGACCAAGCAGTGCGTGTGTTTTGTTGTTGCGGATAGTTTGTTTTTAGTATTGAATGTGTAAGCGCTGCGAATTGCCAGGTAATTCACGGCATGCTTAGAGCTAGATTAATCAGTGCAGGCAAGGGCAGGGCGTCAAATCAATCATGGTGATCCATTTAGCTTTTTGAGGGTCGAATGGGCTGCGGTGCTTCAGTCCAGACACCTGCGCAGGTAGAGGCAGCACCGAAACCTGCTGGACATGCCAACCCAGGTGAGGCCCCGGCACAGTTATCTTGAGCACAAGTGTCGGGAGTGGGAGGATACACAGGTCGATGAAACATTCATGGGGGGGAGTCCGTGGTTGCCCGTGTGGCGAGGGCCTTGCCGCCCACCCAGCCAAGGTAACCTCGACCAGTCCTGTCGATGGGAGGATTGAGCGCTCCCCTGTGGAATCCCCCCGCTGCCCCTCCTGCCGTCCTACCCTTCCCCCCCCCCATGCGAATCTGCAATGAATGCTTATGAATGCTGACAACCGACAGGCCCAGGCGAGTCTCCGCCGCCAGGCGGCGGCAGCGCTGGTGACGCGCCGGTCACAGGACGCACAGCGCCCGCAGCGACAGTTGCTAGCGGCGCACCCGCAGATCAGTCTGCCGTAACAGACGCCGCCCTGGTGGCCGCCGAGCGAACCGCAGCCGCAGCCGAGCGCGCCGCCGTGGCCGCCAATGCAGCCCTGGGCGCGGCCTCGTCCGCTCCCACCTCCAAAGACGCGGACGCGGGCGCCGGCGGCGCTAACGGCGGCGCGGGCCTGTTGGGCCAAGGTCTTGTGGGCGACCTGGCTTCCTTTGCTGCGGAAGCCCTGAGCAGCACGTGTGCTGACCTGGCGGACGCGCTGCAGCACGTGCCGTACGCGGGTGCTGTGTTCGCCACCGTTCGGGTGTTTTTTGCGCGGGCGCAGCAAGTGCGGCAGAACCAGCGCCTCTTCTTCGTGTTGGCCATGCAGGTGGGTGGGTGGGTGGCGGGTGGGTGGCGCATGGAAGCTCGCACCCTATTGATTTCGGCATTGCTGGGGCCCTAAGTCAGTGCCAAAGGTCCAGCAGGACTGGGGGCGGCGGGTGACCCTGTGCTCACCTCCATGACACGCATGTGCACATTGGACACACACACACACACACACACACACACACACACACACACACACACACACACACACACACGCATGCACACGCACACGACGCGCAGGTGCGCTCCGCCTCCGAGTGCCTGGTCAGCGCCTACCGCACTGCGGGCCGTGCGGTGGACGTGTGCCCGCAGCGCGTCATGGCGGAGCTGCAGCAGGTGGGGGCGGGCGGGCCGGGAGAGCGGGCGGGCGGGCGTGGCAGCCTGGGATAGCTGGGCTTCGTTGGCCCGTCGCAATCGACAAACATGGGCGCTCGCATTTACCGGCGCGCCGACCTGCCTCTCAACCCCTTCCGTACGCTCACTCCCCTGGCAACACGCACGCGGCTCGCGGCTCGCGCGTTGCCAGCTTGCCGCCCGCGACCTCAGAAGCCGCCGGCACAACGCCACCAGCACCGCCTACCCTTTCTTTGTACCACCTGTGCAACCCCCTCTGCAACCCCCTCCACCCCCTGTCCAGGCCGTGCAGGCAGCCTCCGACCTGATGCTGGACTTCACGGACCGCAGCTGGTTCGTGCGGCTTGTGATCGCGCCGCGCATAGCCGAGGACGCCGAGCACGTGCACAAGTGAGGGCGCGGTCCGCTGCTACCCACCCACCTGGCCGTCTCGCGTGTGTCAGCGTGTGCTGTGGCGTCGTTCTGGGCGGGTGTGGTGCGAGGTGTGCGTGTGGGCATGAATGCAACGTTGGGGGTAATCAAAACGCAATTCTCCTTTCGTGCGAGGGTCGTGCGCCCCGTAGGCAGGGTTGCATCTGTGAGCCCTTGCTTACAACTCCATTCCACCCTCCTCACCCTAGGCTGCTGACGGTGGCGCAGCAGAATCTGGACAGTGCCTGCATGCAGTACCTGGTGCGGCAGACCGCTGGTGCTACTGCGGCACCCGCCAAGCCGCAGCAGCAGCTGCTACAGCCGCAACAGGAGGCCTTCGCGGCGGCGCAGGCGGACATGGCGGCGCTGGTGCTGCAGCTGCAGCAGCTGCTGGCGGCGGCAGGCGCGGCGGGGCTTGCGCTGCCAGGGCTACCTGCCGCGCCTGCGACCGCCGCTGCGGCCCCGCCGCCACCAGGTTCAGCTGCTGCCGCGTCGTCCGCGGCAGCAGACGCAGGCGATGCTGGGGGCTCAGGTTGGGGGTCAGAACTGGAAGCGGATGGGGATGAAAGCGAGGTGCAAGCCGCGTGCAAGCAGCGCGACAAGCTGGAGGCGGGGCCGCGTCGGAGAACGGCTGCAGACAACCAGCCGACGCAGGCGGAGGTAGACGACCTGTCGGGCAGATTTGCGACCGGGGTGGACCTCTCCCGGCCCTACTCGGCGGCAAGTGACGCGTCCCAAGGCGCCGATGGCGCTCTGCCGCTGCTGGCGGGCCTTCAAGCCATGTTGGCCAAACGCGGGCCAAAGGTCAAGCAGGGCACCGCCGCCGCGGCAGCGCCGCCGCCCCTCGCTCCCGCGCTCTGTGATTACACTCCGCACAGTAGCAATGGTGGCGGTGGCGGCGGCAGGGGCGGCGGCAGCGGCGGCGGCGGCGGTATAAGCAGCAATAACCCTGGCGGTGGCGGCGGCATGGACACCGACTCCTTGCTGCAGCAGCTGCAGGCGCTGACGGGCCTCGACGCGGAGGAGGTCGCGGAGGTGACGGCGGACGCCATTGAGCTGATCGAGTGCCGCCAGGACGCCGCGGCCGAGGCAGCCAAGGCGGGGCAGGAGCTGCCGGGGGGCGGCGCAGCGCTCCTGCCGCTGAGGCGCAAGCAGCAGCAAGGTGCGGCTCTTGCACCTTGGACACGGGCGTGCGTTGTGTTGCTGCAGGGACCGACCGCGTGTTGTCGTTGTCCTGGCTGGGCCGTGCCCAGGTCCGGCGGCCAGATGTTTCGCTGCAGTCACCTGTCAAACTGCTGCGGTGCCAGGCATGCGGTTGTCCAGCGTGTTCTGCTGCTGCTGAACACTCCACCATCCCGCACACACCCCACGCGCAGGCAAGGGAAGGTTCAACCTGGTGCAGCCGCCGCAGAGCACCGAGGAGCCGGCGCCGGCCAAGTGCATGGCGTGGGTACCCCGACGTCGTGACAAGGACAAACATGGGAACATTAACTTGGTCCCGGCGCACCCGTGTGGGGTGGCCAAGCCCAAGTACAGGATTCAGGTACGGCTAGCGGCGGGGGTCGGGTCATTGTTGCATGGTGGCGGGATGAGGGTGCGGTGTTGGCGGCGCCGGTGCCTTGTGCATCAAGTCATGTCCAGCAGGGATCGCTCCTGTGGCCTTCAACTTAAAACTCCCGCCTTGATGCTGGCGGTGATTGAATGTGGTTGCTCCGCAGGTGGATGAGTTTGCCGGGCACTTTTATGTGTGCGGAAACCACAAGACCCTTTTTGACGCGTACCAGCACACTGTGGAGCAGCTGTAGGAGGGCCCCGGGCTGCTCCCACTGTGGACAGCTGGCGCTGAGTGTTGGGTCGGTGCTCTAGCGTTAGTAGGTCCGCTGGTCCGGAGGATGGGAAGTCGGGCGGTTGTTGTGTGTGGTTACAAGGTGGTGCACAAGACGTGCTTGCCTGTCCTCGCAAAAACCAAGGCCCGGGCCGGGGGGCCCTTATAACGCCTGCAAAACACTTTGTGGTTGTGGCGACGGACGGTTGTGAAAACAGGGGCCCGGGGCCAAGTCGAAGGCCAGGGCCTGACCATTGCCAGCCAACGCGGCCAGAAGTTTTAATTGTCACATATGGTGCATCAGGTAACAATTTCATGGAAGCCCGGAACGTCGGAACGTGCAGGATGGTGTATGCGTGATTGCGTTCGAGTGCATGGGCGCGTTGGGCATGAAGCCATGAAAAATCGACACGCGCGGAAGGTGAGGAGCCGGCCCCATGCCTATCAACTGAAGGCACCTTTTCGTATGACGCTGTGGACCGGCTGCAGTAGTATTACGTTGTATACATGCACTACTGAAACTGAGGGCTCAAGTCTCCAATTCTTTGCGCCACCGCTGTCCGAAGTCTTCTCGATGGGATGTGCGTCAAGCGCCAACCGCGGGGACTCTGGAACCACTCCGCCTGATAGGGCAAAAGGGTCGTCTGTTCATGACAAGCGCAAAACTCCGGCGCCTCCAGGCCTTGGGTACGACTCGAGTGCGAGCGATGCATCCACAGCCGCGGATGAACTCACCACAGCACCGCCCACGCGCACGCGTGAGTCACGTCAATGTAAACATGTCTAAGCATTCATCTTTCGAAGGCGGGGCCCGAAGCTGCGAGTTGCGGTTTGCGATTGTGAAGAACGTCAGCGACTGCTCGCCTTCCCGTGGATGTCGTGCCACCCACCACAGGCCCCGGCGGGACCCTGAGCGCCGCGGCCCCCGAGCCCGCGTCTGCGCTTGCGGCTGCGGTAGCTGAATTATGCACCGCCCTTAACGACCTGGACACCCTGATCTCTCAGGGCAAGAAGCAGTTGCCGCACGGGCGCCAGCTCGTGGCAACGCTGCGCGCATTTGTGTGTGTGTGTGTGTGTGTGTGTGTGTGTGTGTGTGTGTGTGTGTGTGTGTGTGTGTGTGTGTGTGTGTGTGTGTGTGTGTGTGTGTGTGTGTGTGTGTGTGTGTTGGTTACAAGGTGGTGAGCACGTCGTGCATTCCTGTCCTTGTATAGACCGAGGCCCGGGCCGGGGGGGCCTTATAACGCCTGCAAACACTTTTATAATCAGCTAGGTTGGTCCCCGAATGGGGGTGCATTTGCTCCTGTGCTCCCAAATGGAATCGAGTAGCGCGGCTAACCTAGCGGGGTCCGTTTTCTGCATAACGGTCTGCATCCTTCTTGTAAAATCGATCCCGCTACCTGTGCGCAACTGGTCGTAGGCCGTACACCGCATCAGCACATGATTCTCATCTTCAACTTCATTTGCAACACAAAACGGACAAATCCTCTCCTCCCTGGGTCGTCCGTAGGCGCGGTTGGCAGTGAGCGGCCAGCAGCAAAGGCGGAACCTCGTCAGTGACTTATGGTGCGCAACTGGTATAAATGCTCTACTGTGCCCCTGCATGGTCAGTGGTGCCGCGCCTTCCGCACACAGCCCCATCCAGTGCTTGTACTTGCACATATGCATGCCAGGCTGCTTGTCATCGGAGGGGAAAGCTCCGGGTTCTAGCTGTAGCCGCTCATGCTTCCACGCCTTCATCAGACTCTCTCGAAAGGCGGTTGCTATTTGCCCGTCGGGTAACGGACTGGATGCTCGGCTCTCCTCTCTCTGGCCGGACCTGGTGCATACGACCCTGCCAAACGTCTACGCCGTGCGCTGAGATAAAGCGGAAAAGCCGCGCACACCACCCGTCTCCATCTGGGTGTACCAACGCGTCTTGTGCTTCGTCAACTAGTGCATCGTGTGCTAAGCAATCCTTCTGTCCGGCAATCCTGTTGTAAAACCCAATGCATAGCTTGGCAAAAAAGAAATGGAGTGGTAGTTGTGCTAGTTCAGCGAACAGCAGGCGCTGCGATGGACGCTTGGCACCCACGGTCATCCGCATGTGCTGCACTTGCAACTTGACGGCCTCATCACTTAGGCACGCTTCAAACGGCCCTTGCGCTAGGTTATTGCTATCACGCCGCCGCGGAGGTGGGCCTCCATCTAGCATTTCTGCTAATACGTCGGGCCCCCACACCTCGCAACCATAGGCTAGTATGGAGCGGACCTGCACCTCGAAACAACGCATGCGTATGTCGGGTGAGAAGATTCTCAAACGATTTAATCTATTAGTGAGCGCGTACATAGCACGCCGCGCTGCCTCACATAGCGTCTCCCTGCAGGCGGCGAAAGCACGTCCGGGGCCGTACACTAGACCCAGGTAACGTGCCTTGTCTACTGCAGGGATGGGCTGTCCTGCCAGCCGCAGCCCGCTGCACTCGTCATTCAATCTACGCCGCTCCTGGTCGTCTGACGTGAACACAAGACGTTCACACTTTGCAACGTTCGCTTTCATACCGAATGCCTCGCAGAAAGTGTCCACAAGTGACAGTAGGTGCCGCATGCGTGCAGGCGTGGTGGCTAGCAGCGAAACGTCATCCGCGTACATGAGAAGCGACAGCTTCTTGCCGTTCAACTCAGGGGTACCCGCCGTGCTAGCAGTGTCAATCCACTCCTCGTGCGCATCAATATATTCTGCCAAAGTTTCTATAAAGAGCCCGAACAGCTCCGTGCTCAGTGGGCACCCTTGCTTAACCCCTTGTGTTGCCTCGAAGGCAGCGCTCAACTTGCCGTCGGCCTTAACTATCATCATGACTTTATCGTAAGCAGCTTGGATAGCCTCCAACAGCCGTCCTGACACACCCCTTTCCCGTAGACGCAACCACAGTAGGGGGCGTGGCACCTTGTCAAACGCTTTCTCGAAATCAATCTGTACGATAATCAATGGTGGTGCTCCTGCACGTGAGTGCTTCGTCACCAGGTGCCGCAGGACAAACAGATGGTGCGCAGTGCCGTATTTCCGCCTAAACCCGGCCTGAGCTGGGTGCCTCCACTTGAACAGCTCTCCTGCTCGCACTAGCCTATTTAGCAGAATGGATGCATAACACTTAGCCAACGCTCCTCCTACTGCAATGCCCCTATAGTTGCCTGGCGTCTTCACGTCGCCTTTTCTCTTGTAAATTGGCGTTAACACCGTGGTTGTGAACTGTTCCGGAAAACTTTCGTCTTCATCTTGTGCCCGCCAGATGCGGTTGAACAACACTTCTAGTATGGGCGCCACCCGGTTCACGGCCGGGATGGGGGGATCTGCCCTGGGGTCACCCTGCGTCTTCGCATACTTGTAGCATTCCGACGGCGCGGCTTCCATGCCTGGGGCCTTGCCGTTCGGTAGCCTCTCTAAAGCATAAGTCACTTCGTCTATTGAAATGTCACTGTTCAATATGCTATCAAGCTCCGCCCAATCCTCATCTTCATGCATTGAGGCTCGCCAGTCCTCTTCGTCACAGCAGTAAGCCAGTATGCGCTTTGCAGCGCTGTCATCAACCGTTCCTGCTCCATCGTTCAGTAGCCGTGCAAAATGATCACGAAAGCCATCTGCCGTGATGGGGGATTTTTCCTTGCACCGCATTTGTAGCGAGCGCCGACAACGTGCGCCGCCACGCCCCCCTGGCGCTGGTGCACTGCCAGCTTGTGCAGCTGTTCGTGTGTGACCTGTCCGTAGCTGGCAAGTCTGGACTTCTTGAGCGTGTCCTGCAGCCGCACGTATCCCAGGACCTCGAGTTGGTGAGACAGAGGCGATTGGAGTTGCAAGCGGGCACCGGGGTATCTGACGTGTGTAAGGCACCACTCCGGCCCGCTGCTTCCCTGACCACGCACCCGCACCCTGCCCAAAATCGCCACAGGCGTTGCTAGCATCCTGGTCCCTGCTGGAGCTGCTCACGGACGATGGTCCTTACCTGGCGGCTGCCCTGTCCCGCTTCGTCACCTCCTTCTCCATGCCCCCCACGACCTCATCTTGCTTAGCTGGCAGCAACAAGACCGACAACGCCTGCAGCCAACACGGCGTCGAGCTGCCCATAGCCGCCGCCGCAGCCGGCGCCAGGCTGGTTGCCGCCGTTCGGCGCGTCAACACTGAGGTGCTGGACAGTGCGGTGGGCGGAGGCGTGGCGGCGGCCGGCGGCGTCAACTCAACGGCGGCGCTGCAGCAGGCGCAAGAGGGGCTGAGCGCGGCACAGGACGAGCTGGCTGCGGCGGTGACAGCGCTGCGGCGACGTGTGGAGGAGGGCAGTGGCGCACAGCTGCCACTGCCAAAGCCAGGGGGAGCCACGCCCGTTGCAGCTATCGCACATGGCGGGCAAGATGGCCAAGAGCGTGGCGAGATGACCCGTGGGGATGGTGGCGACATGCAAGGGGGGAACTCCAATTCTGGCGACGCAGCAGCGGTCCTGGAGGTTCTGCGGGCTTTCATCGACAAGCGCCTGCTGGGAAGGGGGAACGGAGGGGCAAGCGGAGGGGCCGCAAGCAGCTGCAGCAGCGGCGAGAGTGACGACAGGAGTAGTGTCACCGCCCCCGGTTGTGTCACTGATCTGAACCTCGCGGCGGTCGTGGTGGCTGCTGCAGCGGCACTGGAGCAGATGCAGCAGGCGTCGGAGGACTGCCCACAGCAGCGTTGGCTGCTATTACGCCAGACTGGTGCAGATGCTAATAGCCTGGCCATCACCGGCGCCAGCAGTGGCGCAAGCGATGCCGGCGTCAGTTCCGAGGCGGTTGGCGGGAGCGGGGCCGCGGGAGCGCCGCCACCGGCCCAGGTGTCCGGATATCGCCTCGTGCTGTCACCCCTCCAGCCGGGATCCCCCGAAGCCCCTGCATCGGCGGTTGCGCCACTGCGGCCGCACACGGCGCAGCGGCCGTCGGCGACGCCTCGGCAGTGCATGGCGTTTGTTCCGCGTGTGGAGCACCGTGCTGTGCTGGGGCACATGGAGGTGGTGCGAGCCCACGTGTGCAGCTTCCAGCCGCGCTTCCGAGTTCACGTGCCGGAGCTGTCGCCAGCGCCAGCGGGCGAGGCCGGGGCGGGCGCGGCGGCGGGAGCACAGGGAGGCAATGGCAGAGAGAGTGGAGTTTGCTTTGTGGTGTGCGGGGGGCACGTTGGGCACTTCAAGGGGTACGAGCACATGGTGGAGCCGCTGGAATGAGGCGGGTAGGTACTGGGCAGATAGCGGGAGCGAGGGGTCCTTTGCCGCAGCCTTGATGACTGTCGGCACGCGTCTCCGCATTTTGACTGTGTGCGCATACGCAAGGCATTAGGGCGTCGTGTAACGGCACAGCGTGGCCGTAACTGATGCAGTAGATCCCCAGCCTGTCCACCCCAGCCACAAAAGGTGCAACCCCATCAAAGCCCAGAAATGCGAGCAGAGACGCAGAGTCTGCCCGGCACGCAGTACTAGAATTACACAGCCATGCGTCAAAGGGCACCCCTACGTCGAGGCCTTCACACCAAACTTCCACTTGGTCTACCGCGCAGCTAGGACATGATGGAAGCAACGCACCATGAGCTAATGCCTGATTCCCTAGCTCGTGCCGTACCGCCCTCGTGCCAGTGCCGCCCTGTTCCTAATGCATATCCATGATCCAGTGACACGTACACCACACTCCAGCGCGTAAGCCCGCCAGCTAGCTGTGGCCAAGCAATCACGCGACCCAGCAGTTACACTGCTCAAAACCCACTCCTCCCCATCCAAGCTGCTGTCATCGCGCCGCTGAACGTCGCCGCCTGCAGCAAGCGCTCGCCGTCGCGCACGCCCCGCGCCCCCCCCCAAGTCCACCATCACCCACATTGCCACCGCACCCCGCTGCTGCTACTCCTTGCCGCTCGCCACCGCGGCTGCTACGGCCGCTGCCGCCGCCGCTGCTGACGTGGACGCGCCTGAGTCGCCCAGCCGCTGAGCGTGCGCCGCTTACGACGCCTCCACTGCTGCGGCCGCCGGGGCCGCAGCCGGGGCCGCCGGCGGCGGGTTTTTCCCCGACATCTCCGTCACGACCTTGTTAAGTTGTGGCGCCTTCACACCGTCAATCTTCTCCACCTGCTTGCCATCCTGCAACGCAACAAGCACACGCGCGGTGCGGACAAGTACCACGAATGATTGAATGCGGCATTACAAGAAGATTGCAGCAGAGCCCGAGCGCGCAAGCAGCCACAAGCAGCCACAACACGCCCTGCTAACACTCCCGCACCTTGAAGAACAGGAAAATGGGCTTGCACTTGCCCACATACTCCTTCAGGAACGGCAGCCGTTCCGACGAAACCTGGACGGGGGCCGGGAGGGAGCACGCCACGCAACCGAAAGCAGCGTCATGCGTCATACGTCGCTGTCATCCATACCGCAGCAGCAAGTCTATGGCTCACAGCTGAGACGTTCCAGATATGCCATCCGGTTGCTGCCAAAAGAACGCCAGCCGCCCTGACGGCCTCTCGGCGCCAGCTGATGCTCACCGAATAGAACTTAAGTGGCCGGTCGTTCAGGTCGAAGTACAGCTTCTTAAATGTAGACTGCACTGCTTTGCATGGCCCACACCAGGACTGGAACACCTCCACCACTGCAGTGCATAAGTCACAGGGCCCGCGTGGCGCCGGGGTGGGTGAGGAGGATGGCCGGGGGAATGTGGTGCTTTGCCGACAGCCACGCACGTAGCTCGCTTCGCCGCTCCATCCCGATAATGCGACAACTAACTCTGAATTCTACAGCAGCCTGCACGCGCTGCGAACAGGTTGTGCCCCGCACCTTGAAGCGTCCCCGGCGTTTCGAGGACCTCCGTCTTCCACTGCGCCTCGTTGGCAATCTCGGTAATGAATGCCATGCCTATCTATTCACGTAAGCGCCTCAGCTCCTTGGCATGGAACGAATTCTCTTCGAGGCACTTGGGAAGGCTCGTTGGTGTGTCAGCAGTCGGATTCTTTAGTTTAATTTGTCTATCATGATAATTTGGCAACCATACTGGCGCAAAACGAGGACGCGTTTCTGAACTGCGATTGTTGCATGGGGCCTGGACACAAAAGTTGGCGACTGGTTTGAGATATTATATGCTGCAAACATCATGGCATGCTGTAAAACATATGGCTTCCTCTGCGCCCCCTGGGGCTGGACTATCTGGTAAGAGCCGTACTTGACATCGCAGCGCCCCTCCCCCTGTCCCCACCTGCAACCCCAGGCCCTTCTTCTACCCCATGCTGATTCTGGCCACGTTCGCGTCCGTGGTGGCCAGTCAGGCGCTCATCACCGGCTGCTTCTCAATCATATCCAATGTGAGCAGGGGCGTGCGTGCGTGCGTGCGAACGTCCGGGCGTGCGTGTGACCCTTGTATGCTGTCCCGTCACGTACGCGAGCAGAGTTGGCAGTGCGCCATAGACTGTACGTCTCGCTTTCCACAGGGGGACACATAGCTGCTCAAAGCCGGTTTCCCACTTGCACTGGTTGCCTTGATGGATGCAGCTCATGCCGACCCAGCTCACGTACCACCGCACTGCAGCTGCTGATCACCGAAATCCCCATCCATTCAATCTTGACACTCCGCTCCCAGGCCATCAAGCTGGGCGCCTTCCCCAAGCTGTCGGTGTTGCACACCTCGGAGCACGTGCGCGGCCAGGTGTATGTACCCGTGAGTCGTGTAGCCGTGCTGCGACACTAAGGGGTCGGGTTCGTGCCTTGGTGGAGGGCCTTCCCACTCCAGGGGGAACGCGCGCACGGAAAAAGGTAGTGGTAGGAATGCATGTATGGGTAGGGCGCCTCTTGTTTCATCCGGGCTCGCCCTGTCCTAGCTGCCCTCAGCCCTCTACCCCACACGCTTCCCCACTCCTGCAGGAGATCAACTGGACCCTCATGCTGCTGTGCATTGGAGTGGTCGCGGGCTTCCAGGTAGGCGTGGCACTGAAGTTGCACGTGAACACACGGCACACACACGTGTCCTTGCCCGCCTCGTTTGTTCTGCCCGCCTGCCCTCGCATTATAGTACGTCTTGCTCGAAGTGGCCTCGCTCGTCCTTTTTGCGCCTGGGTGCTCTCGTTTCAAACTGTTTCCCCTCCTCCACCCCCACTGCGCTCGCCCTCGGCAGGACACGGTTGCGTTGGGCCTTGCGTACGGGCTAACCGTGTCCAGCGTGTTCGTGCTGACCACCCTGCTCATCCTGGTGGTGATGGTGGCGGTGTGGGAGGTCAACCTGGCGCTGGTCACGCCGTTCGCGCTGGTCTTCCTCATCATCGAGCTCGCGTTCCTGTCTTCCAACATGTCCAAGGTGCGCGGCTGCGTGCGCGTGCGCCCGGTTGAATGGTGAATGCTTGATCGTTCGATCCACATGCGGCTTGCTTGGCGCGCCGGCTGCCGTCTGACACCATCACATACCGTATGGTACATGCGCCATCAACATAAACAAGGCTGGTTATCTGCAACACGCCGCCGCCTGCTGACGCCCGCTGTCGCACGCAACGCATCGCGCGCAGGTGCCGGAGGGCGCCTGGTTCAGCCTGGCTGTGTCCGCGGGCGTGTGCTACGTCATGACCATCTGGTGGATGGGCTCCACACGCCGCGCGCTGCTACTGGCTGCCAGCGCCGGCCGCACCCGGCTGTCCGAGCTGTTCGTCATGATGCCGCTACAGCCGCAGCAGCCGCAGCAGTCGCTACAGCCGCATGCGCAGCCCGGAATGCCGCAGGCGATTGCGGAGTCGCAGGAGGAGGTGGAAAGGGAGGGCGACGGGCGTGCATTGGCTGCCGACACCTGCGCTACGGCTCACCCGCACCCCGCTGCTTTGGACACCTCTGGCGGCCCCCCGTGCCCTCAGCGCGAGATAGTCACGGCCTCCAACACCCCCTCCTCGGCCGGCACACACGGCACCGCCACCCCCGACGGCGGCGGCGGCCTGGGGCATGCGCCGTCGCGGCGGCGCCTGCCTGCCATCGCCGCCGCCGCTGGTGCCAGCGGCCGCGTTGGCGATGTCGCACGCATCGACACACAGAGCAACAGCATAAGCCGGGACAGCCCGGCGCGACTGCTGGCGGCGGTGAGCGCTCGGCTGTCCATGTGGCGTCCCGTGCAGCTGGCGCTGCGCCTGCCGCCGCCGCCACCGTCGCCGGGCGACGATGGGACCCAGGGCCAGGCGAGGGAGGGGGTGGGCGGCCAGCTGTGGCCGCTGTCCCGGCAGCCGGGCATTGGGCTGTACTACAGTGAGACGCCGGTCGGACTGCCGCATGTGCTCATCCACTTCCTGCGGAATGTGCAGGTGGGTGGCCTGGGGCGGCCGGGCGCTGCGAGCTTAGGGAGTTGCGGGTGGGGAAGGGGGGTAGTTTTTTTTCCAATTCCAAAATCAACCATTGCCAACCTGGGGGGGGGGCTGGGTTCCGCTGATACATACTTGCCAAATACATGCCACTCGCTCCTGATACGCACGGATGTTTACCCCCGATGGCGCCGCGCCCCTCCCTCCAACCCGCCAGTCGGTGCACGACGTGTCGGTGTTCGTCACGGTGCGGTTCGTGCCGCTGCCGCACGTGCAGCCGGCGGAACGGCTGCTGGTGCGCCAGCTGGCGCCCTTCCCCAACTTCTACCAGGTTGGTCCGTCGGTCGGTCGGTCGCGCAGTGCTTTCTGGACAGGCTGGGTGAGAAGGCGCGGTCATGGGAAATGATGGGCAAACCTGCTGCTAGCGCCAACGCTTCCGGTCATGTCGCTGCTGGCTGCTACTGCTGCTGCTACTGCCAGGTGGTGGCGCGCTATGGCTACATGGACCGGGTGGATCACGGCGCCGCCTTCGTGCGCCAGGTGGGTGTGAGACCCTCGCGTCTCGCATGCAGTAACCTGCCGGTGGCAGTAGCATGCGATGTAATCCGCGTTCTGCCGGCCGGCTGCACGACCAGTAACTTGATTTTTCTTGTTGGCAACGTGTGCCCTCCCCCGCCTTGCGCACACCTGCTCACATGGCGACGTGCAGGTGGTGACCGGCGTTGTGCGCGTGCTGCGGGGTGGGCCAGCGATAGCTGCCGAGATCACGGCGGCGCCAAGTGCTGGTGCTGGTGGCGCAGGCGCGGAGGGCGGCGGTGCGGTCCAGCGCGATGGCGGTGCCGCAGGAGGTAACGCCGCAGCCGCTGCAGACGGCATCGCCGGCGGCAGCGGGAGCGGGAGCAGCGCCGGTGGCGGCTTCCGCTTCGTGACGCGCGACCGACGCAGCGGCGGCCATCGTGGCAGCCGGTCGTCGGCCAACAGGCGCGGCGGCGGGCGGGACACGGCGGCGCTTGCTGCGGGACAGGAGCAGCATGGGGGGGAGCAACAACCGCAGCAGGAGCAGCAGCGGGGGTGGTGGGGATCGCACGGCATGGAGCTGTCGCAGCGCGGCGGCATGGTGCTACAACCTGGCGAGGTCGACTTCGTGAGCCGTGGCGACAGCAGCTCGGACGAGGAAGACGAGTGGGCGAGCGAGGGCGACAACGCCGGCGACGGGGGCGAGGCGGCAGCTGCGGGCGCGCCCGCGGCCATCGCGCGCGACAGCAACACCCGCGCCGATCCGCACGGGACCATCGGTGGCCGCACTGCAGGCAGTGTGGAGCTTGGTGAGGTCGTGGTGGTGGCGGCGCACACCGAGGAGGTCGTCGCCGACCGCACGCCGGCGGACCGCACGCCGGCGGACCGCACGCCGGCGGCCCCGCCAGCAGCGCTCCCCACTCCCATCGTCGCGCCGCCATCTGGGTCACTGCCGCCCGGAGCTTCTGCCTCCCAGCTGCTGGCATCGCCGCTGCCGGCAGCACCTGCAGCGCCCGCGGCTTCTCGGTCGCGGCCGCAGCTGGCGCGGGCGGCGCTGGGCTCCCTGTCCGGCGCTGGGATGCCCGCTGGGCTGCCCGTGGACGAGGCAGCAGTGGCGCACGTGCTGGAGGCCGCCCGGCATGGTGAGCAGCTGCAAGCAGCGTGTGCGGCAACGAATTCGTGCCTGG
The DNA here is from genome assembly GCA_016834605.1 of Chlamydomonas incerta. NCBI lineage: Eukaryota > Viridiplantae > Chlorophyta > Chlorophyceae > Chlamydomonadales > Chlamydomonadaceae > Chlamydomonas > Chlamydomonas incerta. The sequence goes on from JAEHOC010000010.1 coordinate 1,172,839, forward strand.
ATTGCGGTGTGGGCGCACATGCGGTGTAGGGCCATGCGCGGGATTGCCCACATGGGCTCGCATGCGTGCAGATGTGCATCAATGCTCATCATCGTTTATGGATGTGGGTGTCCAAGCAAACATCCCGACATCTCACTCGCCTCCATACCCATACCGTACACTCGTAATGACCCTGAATGCAATCGCACGCAGGCGTGGTGTACTACCTGGGCGCGGTGCGGGTGCGGCCGGAGCCCAGCAGCCCCCTCGTGGCGCAACTGCTGTTCGGTGCCACTTACCGGCTGCTGCTGGGGCTGAGCCGCAGCGAAGTGGAGGACTGGCGCCTGCCTTACGAGCACGTGGTGGAGCTGGGCATGGTGCTGAGGATATGAGCGCGAAGCGGATGTGCTGCCAATGAGGATAGGTATTTGTCACTACGGTTGTACAACCAATAGCAGAGCCCCAACATCGTGTGGGGCGAGGGTTAAAGTGGGGTATCAGCCGCTGGCGGCGCCAGGGTCCATAGCAACGCATCGAGATGGTAAAGCCAGATGTGTGGTTAGATGGGGGATTGAGTGTTTTTGCTGATGGCGCGGGCAGAGGTTTGCATTGGCGGGATTCGGAGGCGCCCGTGAGCGCCCAGACCCCATTGCCACTGTGTAAGCCTCCCGCACTTTACCCTTGTTCCCGGGAAGAGGTGGTGTTGAGAAACACCGAGTTTGTTGACGAATGCAAGATGCTTTGCAGCAGGAGCCGTTTAGGCGGTGTTAGGGCACCGATACGTCGAGGCCTTCACACCAAAGCTCCGCTTGGTCTACCGTGCAGCTAGAACGGGATGGAAGCAACGCACCATGAGCCAATGCATGATTCCCTGGCTCGTATGCATATCCATGATTCAGTGACACGTACACAACACTCCAGCGCGTAAGCCCGCCAGCTAAACGTGGCCAAGCAAACACGTGACACAGCAGTCACACTGCTCAAACCCCACTCCTCCCCATCCAAGCTGCTGTCATCGCGCCGCTGAACGTCGCCGCCTGCAGCAAGCGCTCGTCATCGCGCACGCCCGCGCCGCCCGAGTCCACCATCACCCGCATTGCAACTGCACCCCACTGCTGCTACTCCTTGCCGCTCGCCACCGCGGCTGCTACGGCCGCTGCCGCCGTCGCTGCTGACGTGGACGCGCCTGAGTCGCCCAGTTGCTGAGCGTGCGCCGCTTACGACGCCTCCACTGCTGCGGCCGCCGGGGCCGCAGCCGGGGCCGCCGGCGGCGGGTTTTTCCCCGACATCTCCGTCACGACCTTGTTAAGTTGTGGCGCCTTCACACCGTCAATCTTCTCCACCTGCTTGCCATCCTGCAACGCAACAAGCACACGCGCGACGCGGACAAGTACCACGAATGATTGAATGCGGCATTACAAGAAGATTGCAGCAGAGCCCGAGCGCGCAAGCAGCCACAAGCAGCCACAACACGCCCTGCGAACACTCCCGCACCTTGAAGAACAGGAAAATGGGCTTGCACTTGCCCACATACTCCTTCAGGAACGGCAGCCGTTCCGACGAAACCTGGACGGGGGCCGGGAGGGAGCACGCCACGCCAACCGAAAGCAGCGTCATGCGTCATACATCGTTGTCATCCATACCGCAGCAGCAAGTCTATGGCTCACAACTGAGATGTTCCAGACATGCCACCGGTTGCTGCCAAAAGAACCCCAGCCGCCCGGACAGCCTCCTGGCGCCAGCTGATGCTCACCGAATAGAACTTAAGTAGCCGGTCGTTCAGGTCGAAGTACAGCTTCTTAAATATAGACTGCACTGCTTTGCATGGCCCACACCAGGACTGGAACACCTCCACCACTGCAGTGCACAAGTCACAGGGCTCGCGTGGCGCCGGGGTGGGTGAGGAGGATGGCCGGGGGAATGTGGTGCTTTGCCGACAGCCACGCACGTAGCTCGCTTCGCCGCTCCATCCCGATAATGCGACAACTAACTCTGAATTCTACAGCAGCCTGCACGCGCTGCGAACAGGTTGTGCCCCGCACCTTGAAGCGTCCCCGGCGTTTCGAGGACCTCCGTCTTCCACTGCGCCTCGTTGGCAATCTCGGTAATGAATGCCATGCCTATCTATTCACGTAAGCGCCTCAGCTCCTTGGCATGGAACGAATTCTCTTCGAGGCACTTGGGAAGGCTCGTTGGTGTGTCAGCAGTCGGATTCTTTAGTTTAATTTGTCTATCATGATAATTTGGCAACCATACTGGCGCAAAACGAGGACGCGTTTCTGAACTGCGATTGTTGCATGGGGCCTGGACACAAAAGTTGGCGACTGGTTTGAGATATTATATGCTGCAAACATCATGGCATTGTCAGACAACGAGGACGACGACTATTTCCGCGAGTTGGACTCAGCTTTGTTCGCTAGCCAAGCCGCTCTGCAGTTGCTGCACGGCGACGAGTTAGGTGACGATATAGATGCAGAGACGTATGCGCAGCCAGCACGCGGGCCTACTGGGCTACCGAGCCTCGGTAGCGTTCCCGCCAACGGCGCCAGCGGCGTGCAGCGGCGCGCCGCTGGGCCGGCGCTTGGCGTGGCCGGAGCTTACCCGGTTGCAGACGACGGCGACCAAGGAGGCTATCACTATGATGAGGACGCGAACGTTGATGAGGACAGCGAGTACGAGGCCAGCAGCAGCGAAGAGCTGGAGGAGGATGAAGAGGAGCGCGCAGCGGAGGCAGCCGCGCGTCGGGTGCTTCAGGCCGAAGCTGACATCGAGCGGGTGCGTATGTGGGGTAGCTCATGTGTGGAGCTGCAATCGTTTGTGGGCGACTTAGCTAGGCGTTGACGGGATTACAGCACCGCGGCCGCCAGCTTGTAAAAGAGTGGCTGGAAGACAGCCCGCGTCTTGGGTCTGGACTCACCGTCAGGACTGGTCAGGACTAAGAGCCCCACGTTTCCCCGCCCGCATCTTTTGACATCGCGACTGAAATGCGGATTGAATTACGCTGTCGCTCGTGACCGTACAGATAGCAGGTGAGTCTGGCAGTACTGGGCAGTACTGCACTAGGATTCCAGGGGCCCATTGGTAGTTAGGCTGCTCATGCGGCCGCTGTTCCATACACGGCCCGCACTGTCCGCCCGCCACGTGGCATCTCGCCCCTTGGTCATCATCACCTGATTTGTCCCATGTTATTAACCGCAGCCGCGGATGGGGACCCGGGCATCGGAGAGGGACCCGAGCTGGGAGACGATTCCGACGGCGGCGCCGGCGCTGTCGCCGAGGCCGGGCAGCAGCAGCAGCAGCAGCAGCCGGAGGCGGGAAGGCGGCGGCCCTACACGCATGGGCGGCTCGCAGCGGAGGCACCACTAGCCCGCTTGGAAACGCAGCAACAGCAGCAGCAGAAACGGGGGCCGGGGCGGGGTCGAGCGCAGGGCGGCGCCGCTGGCCCGTCTGGCGCGGTCCCGGCGGAAGCTGAGGACGACGCAGTTGGGCGGCGGCTGGCGGGCGGCCAGGCGTCTGACGCCGCCGATGGCTTGCGGGGCGAGCTCCCGGACGAGGAGCTGGAAGAGGAGCTGGAAGAGGAGCTGGAAGAAGACCTGGAAGAGGAGGAGGAGGAGGAGGAGGAGGGGGGCGGGGACTCAGACCACGACATAGACAGCTACGTGCTACAGCCGCCGGGGGAGGTGCTGCAGCCGGACAGCCGCCTGGCGCGCCTGTACGCGGCGCTGGAGACCAACCAGGCGCTGCAGGTGGGGCTGCACGCGTGTGCGTGTGCGTGTGCGTGTGCGTGTGCGTGTGCGTGTGCGTGTGTGTTTGCATGTGTCTTGTATGTCTGAGGTGAGGGAGGATGTTTACATGCGATTGCGAGTACAGACGGGCTCATTGCCGTGTGCTGTCTCAGGCATGGGCGTGTGTACTTGCATGCGCAGACGGGTGGGTGCCGCGATGGGAGCCTTGTGAGTGCGCTCGTTCGAAACCCTGTGCTTGTGCCCCCGCGGCCCCTGCCGTACACGCAGCGCCAACTGTCGTCCGCGCTGGAGCGGCTGGACGAGCACTCCAACACGTCGTACACACTGGAGCGGCGTGTACGGCAGGAGCCCATCATCGCGCGGCCGCACACCATGGCGGCGCGCATCCGGGGTGGGTGCAGGAGAGGCGGGAGGGGGTCGGTGCCGGCCGAACAGCAGGGGTGGGGTGGGGTGAACGGGGGCGGGCATGTTGTGTGGTGGGGTGCGGGCTGACCGCGGTCCATGTGCCAGGAGGAGTGCGGGTTTGCGCCGGCCTTGGGCACGTGCTGCTGCCGGCAACGCTGAGCCTGAGCACCGGTGTCGCCCGCCGCCTGCGTGCCCACGTGCCGCCGCCGTTGCTGCCATGCGGTGGGGCAAGGAGGGGCGGGCGTGCAAAGTTTGGGCGCATGGCATGTATTGTACGTGGGGCATCGGCCATACGTGACGGCACGTGCCATCGCACATTTCTCTGCTTCTCTCATCATATTCATGGCTGTACCGTCGTCGCTGACCTTCTCACAACCTGTCTTTGCGCCGACAGCCATCACGCACCCGCGCCTGACGGACCTGCCCGACCCCGGCGCCGCCGGACCGGGCGCGGCCGGCGCCGGCGCCGCTGCTGCTGCTGCTGCGGGCACCAGCCGCCTGGCTGCAGCTGCTGCAGCGGCCGCCGCTGGTGCGCCGCAGCCACCTACCAGTCGGTTCTGGCGCGTGGGGCTACTGCTGCCGCCGCCCACTGCCGAGTTTGAGCGCCTGGCGGCGGCGCAGCAGCTGCCGCCGCGGCCGTACGACCGGGTGCGGTGGCCGCCGCGGTGAGTGCGGCGGCTGGGGGGTTGGGCGGTTGGGGCTGCTGTCTTGGTGCACGCCGTTGCATCTTCTTGCTGTTACAGTTCTTAACGCATGCTACCTCTAGCGATCCACCCTGCCCCACCCGCCGGAGTTGCCACACACTGTCGAAGTAGTCCTGAAGCACTGGCGCACCGGCGGCACTGCGACACTTTTGGGCCCCTGTGACGCGCAGGATGGTGGATGCGCTGAACAAGGGCCTCGCGCTGGAGGTCCAGTCGCTATTGACACGTCAGCTCATGGAGCGACTGCAGCAGCAGAACACGCAGCAGCAGCAGCAGCAGCAGCAGCAGCAGCGGCAGCAGCAACAGCAGCAGCAGGCGGCCGGGGCAGGAGGAGGCGCGGGAGGAGGCGCAGGAGGAGGCGCAGGAGGGGCTGCGGAAGGGGCAGGGGCAGCAGCCGGTGGCGCTGGTGCACCGGCCGGGGAAGCCGGGAGCGGCGGTGGTGCGGCCGGCGCGGGTGGTGCGGGCGGCAGCGACAGCGGCAGTGGCCAGATCAACTTGCCGGAGGAGTTCGAACGCATCAAGGTGGGTCGACTTCCAGGCTCACGCCGGGGAGAGCCGGCACCTGCTCGCCCCGTCCACCCTCCTACGCGCTCACGCCGCCATCCTAACATGCGCTCCTCCCCACGAACCCTTCGCATGGACGCCTACCCGCCACCCGCTCATCCAACAGCTTCCTCCTAACCTTGCAACTCCCCTCCCCCCCGCCGTCCTTCCTAACACCCGGCTCCCCGCCATCCCCTGCTGCCATGCCCCGGCCCCGCCACCGCCAGGCCGTGCGGCCCGACTCGCCCGAGGCCGTGCCGCTCATCCTGCAGCTGGACGAGGCGGCGTGGGCGCGCGTGGCGGCGGCGCACCGCGTGGGGCGCAGCGGCGCCGAGTGCGCGGCCTACTACCGCCACAACCTGCGGCCGGGGCTTCAGTGGCCGCTGGAGGTGCGTGTATGGGGATGTGTGCGCGCGGCCGCGTGGTGTGATGACGGCGGGGAGGGGGGCATGAGGCGGGGTGGAAGGCGGGCGGCCGGGCGGGGAGGGGCGGGCAGGCACGCGGTCGCGCGCCCGTGCCCAACGCGCAGCCACAGCAGTCTGCATGATGTTCTCGGTGTCGGTGTGGGTGTGATTGTCGTTGTAACTAAAGCTCGTGCATGCCCGTTCCCATGCTTCCTCGCAGGAGAGCCGGAGGCTGATGGTCCTGGCAGACAAGTACAACCGGCGCCAGGTGTGCGGACTGTGCATTCGGGCGGGCTGTATGCTTGGCGCTATAGCGGGGCCAGCAGGGCGGCCTGCTGCGGACACGGCTGCCCAGCACTGTGCAGTGTGTGCGCTTCCCTCCTCCTTATCCCCATCTCTTCTCCCGTTCTCCGCAACCCCACCCGGCTACCCGCCACCGTGCCGCGCCGCCCGCGCAGTGGCACAAGGTGGCCGATGAGCTGGGCACCGGCCGCACCGCGGGCCAGTGCCTGGCGCACTGCCTGCGCTGGAGCCGCTTCGACCGCCGGCCGCAGCGCTCGACCTGGAGCGCCGACGACGATGCGCTGCTGCAGGCGCTGGTGGGGCGGCTGGGCACCAACTGGGTGGCGGTGTCAGACGGCTTCAGCGGCCGCTTCGACCGGCACCAGGTGGGGGCGCGGGCCTGGTGCGGGAGCCGGGATGAAGTGCGGGGGCGTGGTGTAACGGGCGCGGGGCGGGCGGGCTGTGGGCAAGGCGGTTGCAGGTGGGTGCGCAACCACACAGCTGGGGGCACGCCGGCGCGCTTCAGAAGGAAGGCGAGGAAGGCATTCGCGTGTGTCCCTCTGCGTGCGTGCATACGGCGTGTGGCGTTATCGTTACCGCAGCCGCGCCTGTGTACCTGCCGCCGCCCCCGCTCTTTGCCCCCTTTAACGTGCGCCGGCCAGTCGTCAACGATCACGGCACAACCCCACTGTGCAACCGCTCTCCCCTCTTCGCTGTATGAACGTTGCAATCTCCCCTAACCCACCCACTCCAGTGCCTGGACCCCCTTTGCTTCCTCTTTCTTCCTGCCCCCCCCCAACCCCTCCAACCTCTCCAACGCCCCGGCCCCCGGCACCCCAGGTGCGCGACCGCTGGCACGCCGTCATGACCGCGGGCGGGCCGCGCCGCATCGGGCGCTGGACGGAGGAGGAGGACGCGCTGCTGCACAAGGTGGGTGCGCAAGGGGGCGGGGGTTGTGAATACCATCCCAAGCTAAACCAAGCTGAACTAGACAAGGGATAGGCAAGTGCAGTTTGCGGCAATACAGGGTAACGGTATACTCTTTTGTTTCGGGGCGGAGAGTGTAGACGGGGCGAGATCGGCGCGCCGTCGACGAAATGCCACCCAGGCTCGGCTCGCGCACAGCAGAAACGGACACGCAAACACGCAAATGCAAAACACACGACTTACGCAGCGGCGGTCGCCCGGGGGGTTGCAAGGTTAAGACGTCTGTGAAAATGCAGGTAGACGGTTAACAGTATGCCTGGGTGCAGACGTGTGCCAGCACAAGCGCCGTGGCGGGATTGAATGACATGCGCCGACGCGCCCTGCGTAACCCGCCCCGCCCCGCATGCGGCCATGCGTGCAGGCGGTGGGCGAGGTGGGGCGCAAGTGGAAGGAGGTGTCCAAGCGGGTGCCGGGCCGCACCGCGCAGCAGTGCCGCGAGCGCTTCGTCAACCTGCTGTCGCCCGAGCTGCGCTTCGGCGCGTTCAGCGAGGAGGAGACCAAGGTGCGGTGTGGGCGTGGTGCGGGCGATGAAGCATGTTGCGTGCAAACTTTCAAGGGAAGGCTCTTAACGCGTAGATGTGTATCGATTGGCAGCCAGCACACAGTTTCTCGCCTGGCCTCGCGACCACTGCTTCACAATGAGGCAGAAAGTCTGCCGCGCCCGTCCCCGCCCCAGCCAACCCCGCCCACCCCGCCCAACCTGCCCCCTGCCGTGCCCTCCAGACGCTGATGGAGGCGTGTGCGGAGCTGCAGGCCGCCTACGGCCGCATCACTTGGTCGCGTGTGGCGGAGCGGCTGCCGGGGCGCACCGACGACCAGTGCAGCCGCGCCTACGAAGGTCTGGTCAATCACAACCAGGTGCGGGCGGGGGGGGGGGGCGAGTGCGTGTGTACGTGTGCGCGTGGCGTCGTGCGCTGCCTATGCTCGAAGTGGGCTTTGGCTGCGCCGCGCGCTCGCGGCCTGGGGTCGTGCTTCGCTGGTTGCCGTCGTGGCGGGACTCACTCGATTTACAGGCGCCACCTCCCAATCCCTGCTGTCTACCCTGCTACACTTCTCTTACCATCTTGCTTTGCACCCCCCCGACCCACATCATCCTCGCTCGCGGATCGCCGACACCGTCCCTCAGCCGCACGTGGGACACATGAACGGGCAGCTTAGCCACCTGGAGCGGCCGCAGCGCGGCCGGGGTCGAGGCCGAGGCCGCAGCCGCGGCCCAGGCCGCGGCGGGAGGGATGGCACCCGGGGCGGGCTCGCGCGCAAACGCGGCCGCAGCCGCCGGCGTGATTCATCTGCCACCGAGTCGGATGGAGGCGGCGCAGCCATCGGGGAAGACACGGGCGATGACGAGGGGCACGAGCGACAGCAGCAGCAACAGCAAGGGCACGAGCAGGTCCGGCTTGATGGGGATGGGGAGGACGCTGGCGCCGCAGCCGCAGGGCCCTCGGCTGGCTCGTTGCCAGCACGGAACAGCCAGTCGCAGCGGCGGACGCGGCAGTCACCTGGACTGCCCGGCGCTGAAGCTGGCGACGGTGCCGGCGCAGCTGGAGCAGGCGACGGCGGTGGTAGTCTTGGAAGCGTCGGCGCGGGAGACGAAGCCGCTGGCGCAGGCGATGGCGCCGGGTCAGGCGATGGCGCCGGGGTCAACGGCAGCCGGCCAAAGCGGAGGCGGTGCACCAAGCGGCTCGTGGGCGACGAGGATGACTACTAAGTTGGCAGCGCGTGCGCTTCGGCATGCGGCTGGACAGGATACGCCGCGAGAAGCAGTGGCTTTGAACAGTGGCGCTGCTTGTGGCAGCCCAGGTTAGCGAATGGGCCCCAGGCCGGTTTCGTTTGGTGCGCAAGCAGGTGGGGTCGAAGCGCGTGCGTGGTTTCGGGGTGCGCGAGAAGCGCACCGGCCAGGCCTCGCTCTCGCGGTGTGCGAACCGGGGCGCTCCACGCCGGCGCGCACCGCGAGCGCTTATTGGGTTTGCGTTCAGATTACTTTTTTAACTGGCGTTCTGAAGGCGCCGACGCATCGAACCGACGCACGTGAACGTGCGCGAAGGTGTACGTGCCGTGCGCCCCGCCAATATTCATAAGTCGCGGGCGCTGTGAAGGCCCCAAACCAGTAAAGCTTACGTTCACGTGACAGTTGTCAAATTTCAAGATGAAACCCGGTATTTCGGAGCCTGCTGAAGACGAGGAGGGTTTGCGCGGCATCAGCAGCACAAAAAAGGTGCGCGCGCGCTTGGTGCCGCTGCGTGTCAAGCTTGTGCGATCTGCGTTATCTGAGCAACTTTGCTTGATGCTGCGCAGAAGGAAACCATCGCCGCGTCACTCGCGCTGGCCTGGGGCTCGCTGGGCTGTATTTATGGGGATATAGGCACCAGCCCCCTGTACGTGTACAGCACCATATTCGCCAGCGCCCAGCCAAGCGAGGTGAGTCGGTGCGCGTGTGCTGAATCCTACGCGCCATGTGTGGCGCTTTCCTTCGCGCCTGCTGCACAGCGCTAGGACGCAGCGCGCTCGCATGCAATAGCACGCCGGCTACCATGCCAGCGGACGAGAGCACGCGAGCAGCTCCTTGCAGAAGTTCCTGTTGCGAACTGCCGTCAAGCCGTTAGGCACGCAACGCGCGAAACCAGGCCAGCTTCAGCCGGCCCCCATTGCCCGCCCCGGCGGACCTGGCCCCTGTGCGTCCCCATCGGCGTTCAGCGAAATCTCACGGCTTCCCCAACGCACGCAGGCCGACATCCTGGGCGCGGTGAGCCTTATATTCTGGACGCTGACCCTGATCGTGCTGATTAAGTACGTGGGCGTCGTGCTGCTGGCGGACGACGAGGGAGAGGGTGAGTTTGCCAGCGCGCGCGACAGGTCTTGTGATCTCTGTGTAAAGCGATCTGCATCTTGCTTGTTTGGACAATGTCGCAAAGGCAGCTGGTCTGTGACTCTCATCCCAGGGCTCATCCACCTGACGGCATAAGCTGACTCGCGCCCCTTCGTACTTCACACGCACCAGGCGGGACCTTCTCGCTTTACTCGCTGCTGTGCCGCAAGATCGGCATCCGCCCCCACGATGTGCTGTTTCGCGGCGAGAGCCGCATGCTGCGCCGCCTCGGTTCTGCCACCACCAGCAACAACAACAACAACAACAACAACAACTGGCGCGCGAGCGCAGGCGGGGACCGCGCAGGTGACAGCGCGCGGAACCTCAACACCGCGGCCCCCGAATCTCATGCCCTGGCCACCGCGCCTCCAGGCGCCGCTGCAGTAGAGACACGGCAGTCAACGGCGCCCCCGCATCCGCCCCCGCACCCGCACCCGCGCCGTGTGTGGTGGCGGCGCTGGGCCGCCAGCGGCGCGGCGGTGCGGGCGCGGCTGCGGCGCAGCCGGGCGGCGCAGCTGAGTCTGTGGGGCATGACCATGGCGGCTACCGGTATGGTGCTGGGCGACGGAGTGCTCACGCCCGCCATCTCAGGTTGGTGGGGCCTCTGAACTTATTGCTATGGGCGCGCTTGCAGTTATGGGCGCACTTGCAACACACCGCCCAATCTGCGAGCCGCTCCTGTGGGATAGGCGCACTGGACAGAGAGCCGATGTACCCGCTGACCTTTTCCCTGACCTCGCCTGTCCCTGCCCCTTACCTCGCCTCTGAACTCGTCCGTAAATCCACCCTTCCCTTGCCCTGCCCCCCTGCCCTGGCTTGCTTAAAACAAAACAAAAATGACCCATTCTGCTGTGAGCCGACGCCTAGGCCTTTACTTACTGCACCACATCTGCGCTTCTCCTCTTGCTTGGCGCGTGCAGTCATGTCGGCGGTGTCTGGTCTGAAGGAGGCGACCGACGCGGTCACCCAGCAGACGGTGGTGGGCGTGAGCATTGCGGTGCTGGTGCTGCTGTTCAGCGCGCAGCGCGTGGGCACGTCCAAAGTGGGTGGGTTCGCCGGTATGGGCGGGGCGGTTCGCAGTTGAGCGTTGATTGGTGGCTGCCGTGACACGGCCGCATGGCTACGGTACAAGCTCTTGTCCTGATGTAGTCCCTTCAACATGCCCCTGATCTTTGTTTAGGGGAAGAACGGTTCACCCACATTCTGACCGCACGCCCGAACGCACACATCAAATTCGCGTTACGAACTTACGATCAATGGCGCGCCCCCCCCATCATCTCGTCTTGATTAAATATGCATGGAACCCCGCCTTCCCCCCCACACACACCACACACGCCGCAGATGTCCTTCACGTTCGCGCCCATCGTTGCGCTGTGGCTGTGCGCCAACGCGGGAGTGGCCATCTACAACCTGGTCCTGTACGGCGGCGGCGCGCTGGCGGGTGCGTGCACTTGCTCAGCTTTCCTCTCCTTTTATACCATGAAGCGCCTGGGTCCGCACATTGCCGGTCCTCCGCGTCCACGCGGCCCTATGTCCCATTGACCTCCCGCCCCGCCCCCTCCGCCGCCTGCTGCTCCGCCACGCCCAGGCCTGAGCCCGCACCACATCCCCCTGTTCTTCGCGCGCCACGGCGCTGAGGCGTGGCGCATGCTGGGCTCCGTCATGCTGTGCGTGACGGGCGCCGAGGCGCTGTACGCCGACCTTGGCCACTTCTCACATCGCTCCGTGATGGTGCGTGCGCGGGGGTGGGTGGGCAGGAGGGCGGCGTGGCTTGGTGGACGATGGGCGCCTGCGTTTCGACTGCTGTGCTGGGACGTTACGACGTTATTGTGTCCTGTGTCTCGGTTGCTTGGACATGCCCACCGTGTGTGGGCTGGCAGCCCGGCTGGGCCCACTCATTCGTTCAGCTGCCGCCATCGCCTCACGTTCTCACGTGCGCACACCCACGCAACCTACCCCGGCAGGCGGGCTTCTGCCTGTTCGTGTACCCGTGCCTGGTGCTGACGTACGTGGGGCAGGGCGCCTACCTGATGGCGCGGCCGGAGGACGTGGCAGACACTTTCTGGAAGTGCGTGCCCAGGTGAGCGCGCTGCGGCGGTGCCTGCCTCTACTGCCTCCCGCGCCTTTCTGCTACGGTGCATACCTGTTGGAGTGAGCGCCAGAAAATGCATGGTATCTCACGCGCACGCACTTGTCGCTCCTGTGTGTTTGCACGACACGATGTGGTTGATCCTGCATGGGCCCCGGCTTCCTCTCCACCCCCTGGGGCTGGACTATCTGGGTATAGCAGTACTTGGCATCGCAGCGCTTTTCATCGCAGCGCCCCTCCCCCTGTCCCCACCTGCAACCCCAGGCCCTTCTTCTACCCCATGCTGGTTCTGGCCACATTTGCTTCCGTGGTGGCCAGTCAGGCGCTCATCACCGGCTGCTTCTCAATCATATCAAATGTGAGCAAGTGCATGCGTGCGTGCGTGCGTGCGTGCGTGCGTGCGTGCGTGCGTGCGTGTGACCCTTGTGTGCTGTCCCGTCACGCACGCGGGCATAGTTGGCAGTGCACCATAGACTGTACGCCTCGCTTTTCACAGGGGGACACATAGCTGCTCAAAGCCGGTTTCACACTCGCACTGTTTGCCTTGATGGATGCAGCTCATGCCGACCCAGCTCACGCACCACCGCACTGCAGCTGTTGATCACCGAAACCCCCACCCATCGAATCTTGACACTCCCCCTCCCAGGCCATCAAGCTGGGCGCCTTCCCCAAGCTGTCGGTGTTGCACACCTCCGAGCACGTGCGCGGCCAGGTGTATGTACCCGTAAGTTGTGTGTAGCCGTGCTGTGACACTAGGGGGTCGGGTTCGTGCCGTGGTGGGGGGCCTTCCCACTCCAGGGGGAACGCGCGCACGGAAAAAAGGTAGTGGTAGGAATGCATGTATGGGTTACGGGTTACGCGCCTCTTGTTTCATCCGGGCTCGCCCTGTCCCAGCTGCCCTCTACCCCACACGCGCTCGCCGACTCGGGCTTCCCCACTCCTCCAGGAGATCAACTGGACCCTCATGCTGCTGTGCATTGGAGTGGTCGCGGGCTTCCAGGTAGGCATCCGCGCGTGGTGGGCATCCAGGAGTTCAGGCTAGCGTGCTGGTATACGCACGCGTGTAAGAAGCTCCTGGGGCGGCGGGAATAGCTCATGCTATGCGATCCATGGCACTGAAGTTGCACGTGAACACACGGCACACACACTTTTCCTTGCCCACCGCGTTTGTTTCCCCCGCCTGCCCTTGCATCATGCCATAGTATGACTTGCGCGCGGGCCTCGCTCGTCTTCTTTGCGCGTGTTCTCATTTCGAACCTGTTTCCCCTCCTCCGCCCCCGCTGCACGCGCCCTCGGCAGGACACGGTTGCGCTGGGCCTGGCGTACGGGCTAACCGTGTCCAGCGTGTTCGTGCTGACCACCCTGCTCATCCTGGTGGTGATGGTGGCGGTGTGGGAGGTCAACCTGGCGCTGGTCACGCCGTTCGCGCTGGTCTTCCTCATCATCGAGCTCGCGTTCCTGTCTTCCAACATGTCCAAGGTGCGCGGCTGCGTGCGCGTGCGCCCGGTTGAATGGTGAATGCTTAATCGTTCGATCCACATACGACGAGCTTGGCGCGCTGGCTGCCGTCTGACACCATCACATATGGTACATGCGCCATCAACATAAACAAGGCTGCCTATCTGCAACACGCCGCTGCCTGACGCCCGCTGTCGCATGCAATGCATCACCCGCAGGTGCCGGAGGGCGCCTGGTTCAGCCTGGCTGTGTCCGCGGGCGTGTGCTACATCATGACCATCTGGTGGATGGGCTCCACACGCCGCGCGCTGCTACTGGCCGCCAGCGCCGGCCGCACCCGGCTGTCCGAGCTGTTCGTCATGATGCCGCTACAGCCGCAGCAGCCGCTACAGCCGCATGCGCAGCCCGGAATGCCGCAGGCGATTGCGGAGTCGCAGGAGGAGGTGGAAAGGGAGGGCGACGGCGGGCGCGCATTGTCTGCTGGCGCCTGCGCTACGGCTCACCCGCACCCTGCTGCTTTGGACACCTCTGGCGGCCCCCCGCGCCCTCAGCGCGAGATAGTCACGGCCTCCAACACCCCGTCCACGGCCGGCACAAACGGCACCGCCACTCCCGACGGCGGCGGCGGCCTGGGGCATGCGCCGTCGCGGCGGCGCTTGACTGCCATCGCCGCCGCCGCTGGTGCCAGCGGCCGCGTTGGCGATGTTGCACGGATCGACACACAGAGCAACAGCATAAGCCGGGACAGCCCGGCGCGACTGCTGGCGGCGGTGAGCGCTCGGCTGTCCATGTGGCGTCCCGTGCAGCTGGCGCTGCGCCTGCCGCCGCCGCCACCGTCGCCGGGCGACGATGGGACCCAGGGCCAGGCGAGGCAGGGCGGCCAGCTGTGGCCGCTGTCCCGGCAGCCGGGCATTGGGCTGTACTACAGTGAGACGCCGGTCGGACTGCCGCACGTGCTCATCCACTTCCTGCGGAATGTGCAGGTGGGTGGCCTGGGGCGGCCGGGCGCTGCGAGCTTAGGGAGTTGCGGGTGGGGAAGGGGGGTAGTTTTTTTTCCAATTCCAAAATCAACCATTGCCAACCCGGGGGGGGGGGCTGGGTTCCGCTGATACATACTTGCCAAATACATGCCACTCGCTCCTGATACGCACGGATGTTTACCCCCGATGGCGCCGCGCCCCTCCCTCCAACCCGCCAGTCGGTGCACGACGTGTCGGTGTTCGTCACGGTGCGGTTCGTGCCGCTGCCGCACGTGCAGCCGGCGGAACGGCTGCTGGTGCGCCAGCTGGCGCCCTTCCCCAACTTCTACCAGGTTGGTCCGTCGGTCGGTCGGTCGCGCAGTGCTTTCTGGACAGGTTGGGTGCGAAGGCGCGGTGAACTGGGAAACGATGAGCAAGCCTGCTGCTAGCACCAACGCGTCCGGTCATGTCGCTGCTGGCTGCTACTGCTGCTGCTACTGCCAGGTGGTGGCGCGCTACGGCTACATGGACCGGGTGGACCACGGCGCCGCCTTCGTACGCCAGGTGGGTGTGGGGCCCGCACGTGTCGCACGCAACAGCCTTTTACCGAAGTGCTTGTTAGTGAAGCCTGCTGGCAGTAACATGCGTAATAATCCACATCCTGCCAGCCAGGCTGCACATACCAGTAACTTGGATTTTCTCTCGTTGATTTGGACACTCCATGGACTTGTGCCCTCCCCCGCCTTGCGCACACCTGCTCACTTCGCGACGTGCGTGCAGGTGGTGACCGGCATTGTGCGCGTGCTGCGGGGTGGGCCAGCGATAGCTGCCGAGATCACGGCGGCGCCAAGTGCTGGTGCTGGTGGCGCAGGCGCGGAGGGCGGCGGTGCGGTCCAGCGCGATGGCGGTGCCGCAGGAGGTAACGCCGCAGCCGCTGCAGACGGCATCGCTGGCGGCAGCGGGAGCGGGAGCAGCGCCGGCGGCGGCTTCCGCTTCGTGACGCGCGACCGACGCAGCGGCGGCCATCGTGGCAGCCGGTCGTCGGCCAACAGGCGCAGCGGTGGGCGGGACATGGCGGCGCCTGCGGGACAGGAGCAGCATGCGGGGGAGCAGCAACCGCAGCAGGAGCAGCAGCGGGGGTGGTGGGGATCGCACGGCATGGGGCTGTCGCGGCGCGGCGGCATGGTGCTACAGCCTGGCGAGGTCGACTTCGTGAGCCGTGGCGACAGCAGCTCGGACGAGGAAGACGAGTGGGCGAGCGAGGGCGACGATGCCGGCGACGGGGGCGAGGCGGCAGCTGCGGGCGCGCCCGCGGCCATCGCGCGCGACAGCAACACCCGCGCCGATCCGCATGGGAATATCGGTGGCCGCACTGGAGGCAGTGTGGAGCTTGGTGAGGTGGTGGTGGTGGCGGCGCACACCGACGAGGTCGTTGCAGACTGCACGCCGGCGGCCCCGCCGTCAGCGCTCCCCACTCCCATCATGGCGCCGCCATCTGGGTCTCTGCCGCCCGGAGCTTCTGCCACCCAGCTGCTGGCATCGCCGCTGCCGGCAGCACCTGCGGCGCCCGCGGCTTCTCGGTCGCGGCCGCAGCTGGCGCGGGCGGCGCTAGGCTCCCTGTCCGGCGCTGGGCTGCCCGTGGACGAGGCAGCGGTGGCGCACGTGCTGGAGGCCGCCCGGCATGGTGAGCAGCTGCAAGCAGTGTGTGCGGCAACGAATTCGTGCCTGGATTGCGGTGTGGGCGCACATGCGGTGTAGGGCCATGCGCGGGATTGCCCACATGAGCTCGCATGCGGTGCGGATGTGCATCAATGCACATCATGGTTTATGGATGCGGGTGTCCAAGCAAATATCTCAGTCGCCTCCATACCCATACCGTACACTGATAATGACCCTGGATGCCACGCAATCTCACGCAGGCGTGGTGTACTACCTGGGCGCGGTGCGAGTGCGGCCGGAGCCCAGCAGCCCCCTCGTGGCGCAACTGCTGTTCGGTGCCACTTACCGGCTGCTGCTGGGGCTGAGCCGCAGCGAGGTGGAGGACTGGCGCCTGCCGTACGAGCACGTGGTGGAGCTGGGCATGGTGCTGAGGATATGAGCGCGAAGCAGATGTGCTGCCAATGAGGATAGGTATTTGTCACAACGGCGGTTGTACAACCAATAGCAGAGCCCCAACATCGTGTGGGGCTAGGGTTATGGTGGGTAAGCGCTGGCGGCGTGGCGTGACTGGGCATGAGGGTCCATAGTGTAAAGCGAGAAGGGGATTGAGATTTGTTACTGATGGCGCGGTACGTCGCAGGCAGAGAACGGAGTGCATTGACGGGATTCTGAGCCGCCCGCAAGCCCAGACCATTGCCCAAAGTATAAGTCTCCCGCACTCAAGCTCCGACCCACGCTCCCGAGAAGAGGTGGTGTTGAGAAACACCGAGTTTGTTGACAAATGCAAGACGCTTGCAGCAGGAGCCGTTTAGGCGGTCTCCTCGCCCTTGCCGCCCTTGGTCTTCTTGGGCAGCAGCACGGCATGGATGTTGGGCAGCACACCGCCCGAGGCGATCTGGTCACCTCGCCCAGCAGCTTGCCCAGCTCCTCATCGTTGCGGATGGCCAGCTGGATGTGGCGGGGCACGATGCGGTTCTTCTTGTTGTCGCGAGCAGCGTTGCCGGCCAGCTCCAGCACCTCAGCGGTCAGGTACTCCAGCACGGCGGCCAGGTACACGGGCGCGCCGGCACCGATGCGCTCGGCGTACTTGCCCTTCTTCAGGTAGCGCGCAATGCGGCCCACCGGGAACTGCAGGCCGGCCTTGGCGCTGCGGCTCACGGCCTTCTTGCCAGAGGTCTTGCCCTTGCCGCGACCAGCCATCTTGAGGTTGTTTGGGGGATGTGAGAGAAGAGAGCGAGTGTTGGAGTGTGTGAGTGAGTTGTGTTTTAACACCCAGAGTCCTTGTAATTATATACAGCGGGCCGGCGCGCGAGGCGCCTCGCCCTGGTCAGCCGGTCAACGCTTGCGGTCGGCTGGTCAAACAACCGCCGACCTCGCCCTGGCCACCCCTCCGCTCATCGGCTTGCTCTTAACCCGCCTGCGCGCCCTTGTTGCCTTCAACCCCGACCCGCTATCACTTTCGTGCACGCACACACTCAACATCCAATATGGCCCCCAAGAAGGACGAGAAGACCGCGACTCAGGAGGCCGCCGCTGAGGCGCCTGCCAAGGTCGAGGCCAAGCCCAAGGCCGAGAAGGCCGCCAAGAAGGCCAAGAAGGAGCCCGCCAAGAAGGCCGCCAAGGAGCCCAAGGGCGATGGCGAGAAGAAGGACAAGAAGAAGAAGAAGAGCGCCGTGGAGACCTACAAGCTGTACATCTACAAGGTGCTCAAGCAGGTGCACCCCGACACCGGCATCAGCAGCAAGGCCATGTCCATCATGAACAGCTTCATCAACGACATCTTTGAGAAGGTGGCCACCGAGGCCTCCAAGCTGAGCCGCTACAACAAGAAGCCCACCGTGACCTCCCGCGAGATCCAGACCGCTGTGCGCCTTGTGCTGCCCGGCGAGCTGGCCAAGCACGCGGTGTCGGAGGGCACCAAGGCCGTCACCAAGTTCACCTCGGGCTAAATGCCTGGGTGCTTCGGCAGATATTCCCTAAAACAAAACTCGGTGTTTCTCAACACCACCACACACACCTGGCTGGGGGTGGGGCGGGTGGGGTTGTGCCAAGGGGGATGTCGAGTCCGCGTGTCAGCGGATTTCAGGGTCCGCGGGGCAAGCCCATGTGGTCTGGGCTTGTGCACTCAGCACTGACAGGGCTCAAGGGGAGTTGGGAATACCAGCCCAAGCTAAACTAGACAGGGGACACGCAAATTTTGGCGCGGAAGGTGTAGACGGGACGAGGCCGGCGGGGGGGAGAGGTCGTGGGCCAAGGCGAAACGTGGCCTGTGATTGGGGGACGTTTTGCTTTGGGCAGCAAGGATGCAGAAGATGTTTGTTGGCAGCGATGGGGTAGACGGAGGTCTTGAAGTCCCCACGAGCAGGTCCACAAAGTCAGTAACTGCCAATGTTCATTGGTAAGACCGGCCTGTCCAGACCGGCACGGAGCCGCAGCCTGGGTCCACAAGTTGCCGTCCCCAAACCCCACAGGCCACAGTGACTTAATGAGGACAGGCACATGTACCCTAAAGCCTTCAGTAGAAACAAGGCAGTTTGCGGGACTGGGTCATGCAGGGAAGCAAGCTGGAGTCAGCGCAAGCGGCGACCGCATGACGGTACAGAGCAGCTAGCATGTGAGAATGCATTGGTTACAAGAAGGACCTGCTGACGCAGCTCACGAGCTCAACTGCTCTGACTCCTCGGGCGCGCCACCTGCAACGCCAACGACCTACTCTGTGCCTTGGGCTAGTAGGCTTGCTCCCATGGGACGCTCAACTTCAATTGGTTGCGATTGGTTGCTCCCTAATCAGTCACCCGATCGATCCGAACTACTCGATTTATAGGAGTCCGCAGCCAGCCTTCCGGACTGAATCCAGCCAAATCAACTAAGTCCTAAACTCGTCCAGCCGTCTGCATATCCGTAGTCATTTCATTCCGATCGAAAATGTGAGCCGAGGATGGAGCAGCACTAGGTGCGTCCCATTGAAGAGGCAAGTCCGAGGTTCAGGGTGGTGTTGAGAAACACCGAGTTTTTTGGGGGCCTCACACGCTGCCGCACAAACCCGGTCCCCACGATGGTGAGGGGAGGCGGGACGGAGGCAGCGTGCCAGGGGTTGGGAGCCGCTTAGCCACCGAAGCCGTACAGGGTGCGGCCCTGGCGCTTGAGCGCGTACACCACGTCCATGGCGGTCACGGTCTTGCGGCGCGCGTGCTCGGTGTAGGTGACCGAGTCGCGGATGACGTTCTCCAGGAAGGTCTTGAGCACCGTGCGGGTCTCCTCGTAGATCAGGCCGCTGATACGCTTCACACCGCCACGACGAGCCAGACGGCGGATAGCGGGCTTGGTGATGCCCTGGATGTTGTCGCGCAGCACCTTGCGATGGCGCTTGGCGCCGCCCTTGCCCAGGCCCTTGCCGCCCTTGCCACGTCCGGACATGTTTGCTGGGTTTGGGAGTCGGAAAGAAAGAAAATGTGCGAGTGAAGCGAGTTACTGTCCAGCTGCCGAGGCCCTGGGCGCTTAAGAAGAGCAAGGGGCGCCGTGGATCCAGGGCAAAGCTGGCCCAGGCGAGGCGTTGACCGGGTCAACCCCAAGGTCAAAGCTCGCCTCAGCCTGGCCACCCGCCTGCCCGCGCTCCATAAAACACGCCTCTGCTCTCAGGAAACATGTCACTCCAATCGCTTTTTCCCAACTCCAAACAGCCAGACCAAAAATGGCCCGCACCAAGCAGACCGCTCGCAAGTCCACCGGCGGCAAGGCACCCCGCAAGCAGCTGGCCACCAAGGCCGCTCGCAAGACGCCTGCCACCGGCGGTGTGAAGAAGCCCCATCGCTACCGCCCCGGTACCGTGGCGCTGCGCGAGATCCGCAAGTACCAGAAGTCGACTGAGCTGCTCATCCGCAAGCTGCCGTTCCAGCGCCTGGTCCGTGAGATTGCCCAGGACTTCAAGACCGACCTGCGCTTCCAGAGCCAGGCCGTGCTGGCGCTGCAGGAGGCCGCCGAGGCCTACCTGGTGGGCCTGTTCGAGGACACCAACCTGTGCGCCATCCACGCCAAGCGTGTGACCATCATGCCCAAGGACATCCAGCTGGCCCGCCGCATCCGTGGCGAGCGCGCCTAAGCGTCCCGGCCCCTGCGCTGCTCGCCGCCGTCCTCCCCTCTGCGGGGAGTGAGGGCAGCTTGCAGCGCAACAAAAAACTCGGTGTTTCTCAACACCACCTTTCGTCTGGTTTGGGTGGGGTCGTGGCAGCAGGGTTTGAGGGTTGGCGGCGTACGAATGCGGGCCGAGCACTAGGTGGGGGGGCAGATGCCCACCGGTGGGGACCGTGCGCATCGAGCCTGTTGGCAGGACCAGGCGTTTTTGGGCGAGGCCCCGGCCGCGGAGCGGCTTCCGGGGGGCCGAGCCCCCCACGGTCACCCCTGTTCGTGTGTGTGAAGCCTCGCCTCACCGTTCGCGTGACACTAAAATTATTGGAGTATCCAACACTAAGGCCTATTCATATGTAAATAAATATTAACAAGAGGGTGCGAGACGGCGAAGAAATATAATCTCCGCGGTGGCTCAAGCTGTGCCATCATAAGACGAACTCATAGTTGAATTACATACACTAGTAAACGTAGAATTACAGAGCTGAGCGAAAGCAGGCCTGGCCGCGAGGTTCTGTTGTCATTTGTCCCTGGCCAAGGCAATACCGGGCCTCCAACCACATGCACGTATACTTTTAGGAACGGATAATGCACGGATGCAACTACGAGGTCGTGTTCGTGCGAGTTGGCTCAGCTGAATGTCCAAATCACCGGAAGCCATGTGCGCCGCGCACCGTGCTGGGGCGCTCAAATTCCATGCATGGCATACGCAAGTGTGCTGCCGAACATGAGGCTCTCAGGCGGTCCTCAGGCGGTGTCCTAGTGCTGGTGGGCACGGGTGGGGAGACCGGGTGGGGAGACCGGGTGGGGAGACGCGGGTGGGTATCGGCAGGAGTACGGCGCCACGGGTACCAAGTCGGGTGCGGGGTGCGGGGTGGATTGGAGGGTACAACAGTGCCAGGGTACAAAGGCGCCAGCCTCAATTGTCTCTACGGGCCTCGCCCTTTTCGCGCTTTGTGAAGCGCACCACCCCCTTGTCAGCTTGAAGCACTGCCTGAAGCACTGCGCGGTTTTGGGACATGGCCCCTGCATCCGGGGGCCGGGCGGCGAGGCTGGATAGGCGTGGCACACGATCTGCAGAGCTCTGCACAACAGTCTATTGTGGGAGTCACCAGCCGTAGAGCTTTACACCTTGCAGCGGCGTTGCACGATGCCGCAATCTATGACTCGCAGCCTTTCTCAGGGTGTGCGGGTCCCACACTTGATGGGGACGAATCCACTGCAACTTGCCCCGTTCAAAACCTGAGCACCGGTAACTCAAATCCTCCCTAGTTTGTGCCGGGCATGTACGCCTGGAATAGTGCAGGCTACCGCATCGTGCCTAGAGCACCAACCCGGCCGAGCTGTCCTGACTGCCAGCCAACGACGTCGCCGTCTGGCCGAGACTGGCCTGGCCTTAATTCCATCCCCATTCCTCCAGCTACGCCACCTGCTCCATCTCCATGTCGCCAGGAGCTCCAATCATACGGCACTGTCGCCGCCTTATAAAGTCCAAGCCCCACCAGACAGCGCGGCGCTGTCGCGGTTACGGGTTACCGTACCTTGTGTACCGGTATCCTTGCACCCCACCCGTCACGAGCAGCCCCCAGCTGCTCCACCCAGCCATTTCTGCACCCTTCTCAACCCACCCCCCCAACCTCCCAGCGCCCCACCACCAGCACCACCACGACTACCCGTCCGCGTCGCGCCCCTCGATCGCCGAGTCGTTCAGCGCGCAGCACACCACCGCCTTGTGGTGGCCGCTGTACGTGCGGATGGCCTCGCTGCTGCCCAGGTCCCACAGCCGCGCGGTGGCGTCCGAGGAGGCCGTGACCAGGTAGGCGGCGTCCACGCTGAACACGCAGTCCCACACCCAGCGCGTGTGGCCCACCAGCGTGCGGTCCAGCGTGAAGCCGTCCAGGTTCCACAGCTTGACTGGGGTGGGTTGTGCAAGGGGGGCGGGGTTCCATGCATGATTAATTAAGACGAGAAGATGATGACATGAGAAGATGATGGGGGGGCGCGGACCGGGCGGGGAGCGTGAGGATGCGGGTGAGGATGGAGCCTAGAAGGATGCGATCATGGGCCGGACTGTAGCTGTCGCGATATGCGCACGATGGGAGGCGGGGATGGGCAAGGCTTTGGGTGTGAGAGCAACCACGCGCGCGTGGTAGTGTTCAAGGTGCTGGCGCGGCGCCGCATCATGGCACTAAGCCAACGCTCGATTCAGCCACGGGCTGTGGGGTCGCCGAGGCACGGCGGCGCGGGCGTATCCTCACCGGTCTTGTCGGCGCTGGTGGTGGCGAGCTGCTGGCAGTCGGGCGATATGAGGCACTTGAGGATGATGTTGGAGTGCGCCTTGAGCTTGTGGAGCGGCTCGAAGTGGGTGGTCAAGGAGGCGCCTGGCGGGACCAGGAAAGCACACGGCGGAAGCCGGCCGAGTGAGGCGAGGATGTCAGCATGCCGCGGCCATCCAGCTCTTCGTATTCGGCACGCCTGGGGCCCTGGGCTAGCCACGTGGCCTCCCAGTCATTGGTGCGGCACCAGCCCGTCCCCTACGCCGTTCCAAACCACCACGTAGGCCCGATGCAGCCTTGCAGACGCGCTCTCTCTCTGGCGCGCACCGACCCCAGCCTTCGCAGTGTCTGCAGCCCACGACCCAGCAGTCCGCTCTGCCGTGTTGCACCGCAGTCACCCTCGCCGCAAGCGCAGCCCCGCAGGCCCCGCCCGCCCCCGCGGCTCGTTGCTGCTCACCCCGCATCATGCGCCATACGTAGCAGGTGCCGTTGTTGTTGGCGGCCACAATCATGGTGCCGTCCAGCGCCACCGTCAGCGACCGCACCTGCAAGCGGGCACGTGCACATGGATGAGGAGGGGATAGCAAGATCCCGCGACTAGGGCTTTCGAGGCAATGCAGCCGTATTCCTTCCGCATCTGGTCATTCACACCCTTGGCCGTCGGTGGCTGTGCTAGCTCCCCCCCCTGCCTGGCCTGGGCCAGCCCCGCTGCCCACAGCGGCGGCCCTACCGCGCAAATGGCCCCCCCCTTAGGCCGCATATCGCAGTGCCCTCCTGAAAACCTCCAGGCGCCCGACCACATCCCCATCTACAGGCACTCACCGCTGTCCCTATCTCTGGCACCAGCTCGCACGAGCAGGCGGAGGCGGTCAGGTCCCACACGCGGATGTGCCCCGTCTGGTCGCCTGCGCGCACGTTGTTGCACGTTCCGCAATGTGGGCACACATCTAAACTTGCCCGCTTGGCTCTCCATGCCAAGGAGCCTAGCTCCCGCATGTCATTGTGAGAGCGCCCAAACTGTCCGTGCCCTGCCGCACATGAGAATGCCATAACCTGTCCACGACTGCTCTGCTGTGCCAAACCCCCAACGGCGCTATCACACCATGCCCCCAGAACCCTTGCCTCCCATAACCCTGCAACCGCCGCGCCTACCCGATATGAGCTCGCCCTGGTTGGGGTGCAGCACCACCGAGTTGACGGCAGCGCGGCTCTCGTAGGTGCGCTGGCACACCGGGGACCGCGTGTCCCACACGCGCACCGTCCCGTCCTCACCACCTGCGCACACAGGAGCACACACGACGGCGCGGCATGCGTAGGTACCCATGAGGAAGAGCGCATGCTTGGCAGAGAGGCGTCCGGCCGCCAACGGTGCCCCCGTGGAACTAGTGGTGACCCAGAGAGAGTATGAGCAGCGCCGCAGGTCCGAAAAGGGCGACGGCGCCAGCTTGCGGCGTGCCGTGCACGCCCAGGACGAACACCCGAGCGCCCAGCCAACGTGCCTCTGCCCCCTGTTACTCAGACTCTCGCCTCACGTGCCAAGCCCTGAACCCCTTCCTCGCAGCAGCGTGCGCACCTGTGAACATCCATTTACCGTCCTTGTGGAAGCCCACCGCCGTCACGTTGCCGGCGTGGCCATCGTAGGACAGCAGCGGGTTGGGATCCGGGGAATTGACGTCAAACACCCGGATTTGTGGGTTGCCCGCAGCTGCTATCCGTGTCTTATCGGCAGTGATTTCTAGTTTGTTCACTTGCGACTCCGCATACTGCAGTGTCCGGTAGCAGCAGCCACTTGTCGCTTCCCAAAATCGAATGGTGTGGTCATAGCCTGCTGAAGCTAATACTACGCTGGAGGACGCCATTTCGGCCCAGCCTGAGCGTGTCTAGCGTGCAGTTCCGGGCCGTGATGTCAGGGTTTTCTCAGCATGCACATTTCCGTAAATCCACCTTGGTAATGCTCATACATGCAACAGTGTGCTCATCGTCGAGTGAAAAACAGCAGCGCCTCTGCCTGCGGCCCGCCACGTTTGGCTCTTGGGCTCATCTGGCCCAATCTATTTGCCCGAGCAGAACTTCTTCCGAACCTGCCCTGGGCCACGGAAATCTGCTGCTATCATAAGGGAACTCGCGAAAGTCATTTGCCCACCTGTTTCTTTAGGAAGATACCCACGTTGGTCCCTGGTTTTCCTAGGCGACGGCCTGCCTCCTCCTCGAAACAATCTAAAATGAGCCTATTATTCTCAGGCACGAAACACGCGCTGTGTAGCGACTTAAGCCGAGCGCAGCAAAGCGTCGTCGCTCGGTTGTGGTTCGCTCGCGGTGGCAGCGCTCGCCGATGTCCGCCTGGTACGAGTTATAGCAAATTTGGGCTTCTGAAGTGTTTGGTTGTGGCCCGGCGTCCTGGACGCGCTTCTCACGCCCGGTGCACCACATTATGTCCGCAGTGCTCGCGAGCCACACGGAGCCAGCGTCCTCGAAGTCGTCAAAATCATCTAACAACCAAATGTCGCCGGAGGACTCGATCGATTGGACGCGCGCCGGTGTGCCAGCGTACCTCCAAAGCAACGTCGACTTCAACATCTGCGGCGAGGAGTCGCAGGCGCTGACGCTCGGCCGCGCGGGCGAGATGATGTGGAAGCAGATTCGGTGCGTGGCGCTGGGTCGGCGCAGCGGGCACGGCAGCGGCTGGGGGTGGCGGTCGAGCAGTCGGAGCGACTCGCGTGCAGTTCGGCACGGTGTTTTGTACAGCCCGTGCAACGAGCACCCAACTCCTGCACCGTGCGACGCCTGCACCACATAACCCGCGCCGGCAGCTCGGTATCCACATACTGCTGGCGCATGGATCTCTCTCAATTCCTTTCAATTACGTGTTGGCAAGCCGGCGCCTGTGACTAGCGGCCGTCAGGCCAGCGGGCCGCACACCACACGTGACTCCCGCGTGCCCCGCCCCACCGACCTGCCGTGGCCCGGTGCCTCGTCCTGCGACAATGGCAATGAATGGAACAACACCCAAAGCCTAGGGGATGGCCGGAGGACCCAGTTCGGGGTGGTCTGCGGGTCAGGCGGCGGAGCAGGGGAAACACAGGAGCTCGGGAGCCGCTGCCCGCAGTGTACAACCTCCGCACCAACCCTCGACACACCGCGTCCTCTTCCCACTCCTGCGCCGCTCCTGCGCCGCTTCCTGAGGCAGCACGCGTCATTCTCCTAACCCAGCCTCTCTTCCCTCCCTCGTGCCCACTCCCTCCCGCCCGTGCAACCTGCTTTGCCCTGCAGCACGGAGGCCCAGGCGGACGCCAACAGCGAGCCGCTGCTGTCGTCCTTCCTGTACGCCTCCATTCTGGCGCACGACACCTTCGAGCAGGCGCTGGCGTTCGTGCTGGCCAACCGCCTCGCCAACAGCACCATGCTGTCCACGCAGGTGCGTGCTGCACGCGGGCGGCCACGACGGGGGGCGGGTGTGTGCGCGACTGGGTTTGGGCTGTGCGGGGAGTTGGAAAAGCGGTACAGGATGCACTTAGGACCATGGGTGAGGAGCGGTTCGGGGAGAGGGGGGTTGGACTGGAGGGGGGGCTGAGGCGGGCTGTGACCAGTTGGGCGCGCGGTTGGTGCAAAAAGCTTACGGACTCGGGGTCACGGGCTGCGAGGCGAGACGAGGGCTTGCAAGTCGACTGCCGCGGGCGCGCGGGCGCGTATGTAGCCCGTGTGTCGACGCACGATCGTTGCAGTCCTGGAGCGCTGATTTCAATTACCCCGGCCGACCATTGTTATGTTCGCTTGCAGCTGTTCGAGATCTTCCACAATTTCCTCAGCAAGGAGCCCGACGTGCGCTGCGCCGCGCTGTCGGACCTGGCGGCGTGCCGCGAGCGTGACCCGGCCTGCAGCTCGTACAGGTGCGTCAGGCGGCACAGGGGAATGGATTGCGACGTACAGATCGTATACAGATGTATGTGGGACGGGTTTTGGTTTATTCTATTTGTGGGAGGGGGCGGTGGGGTTGTGTGTGCGCGCGTGTGCGAGAATAAAGAGCGCGAGACGCCACGCGGGAAAGGCGCTGAGGACGGAGCTCCCAGGATCCGCAGTTCCCTAGGGATGGGCGTTGGGAGGTCTGCGCTTCGCGGAACGCGGACGTTGCAGCGGTTGAACTCGGGGGGCGGGGATGGCCCGCGCGCCACACGGGAACTGTGCGACTGCTGCCTGCCCAGCAGCAGGCAGGCGCGCATCGCTCGCCCCCGAATCCTCTCTCTCCTCGCTCCACTCGCGCTGAAGTGCTGAACCCGACCTGCTGCCCGCGCTCTCCTTTGGACCTGTGCCGTCACAGCCACGCGCTGCTGTACTTCAAGGGGTACCACGCCATCCAGACGCAGCGCATCGCGCACGCGCTGTGGAACCGCAAGCAGAAGGTCATGGCGCTGGCGCTGCAGGTGCGCTGCAGGGGAGGGGGGGGGTTGCAAGGATGTTTGGAAATGCGGGGGGCTGGCTGGCTGGCGGCCGCTGGGGCTGCGCAAATGTTGGTGGCGCAGGGACACTTGTGACGGGCCGGAGCCAGCGCACTTGTGACGAAACAAAGTCGATCTGTCTAACCCCATCTGGCTTGGCACGTGGATGTCCGGCACGCTCCGCCCTGCAGAGCCGCATCTCGGAGGTGTTCGCTGTGGACATCCACCCGGCCGCCCGCATCGGCAAGGTGCGGGGCCATTCCTCAGTCCTCACTCACTGTTCACATGTGCACAATCAGCGGCCGCACACATCCTCACGACGGTCTGGCCCGAGAGTACCGGAACCTTTGTGGCGTGTTTGTTCCCTCGGGTGATGCTGAGCTGCATGCTTGGTGCAGTGTTGGATTGAGTGCGTTGCTCGTTGCTCTGCCGCCGCTGCAGGGTGTGCTGCTAGACCACGGCACGGGTGTGGTGATTGGCGAGACGGCGGTCATCGGCAACAACGTGTCAATCTTGCAGGTGCGCGCTGCAACGTGTTGAGTGCCTTGCATGGATTCATACCGGGCAGTGCTGCTTGGCGTGGCCGGCGCTTATGCCTGAACCGTTGTGCGCCTAAACCGCTGTGTACTGTGCGCCTGTCCTGTGCGCCTTTCAGAACGTGACGCTGGGCGGTACGGGCAAGGAGATCGGCGACCGCCACCCAAAGGTGGGCGACAACGTGCTCATCGGCGCCTGCGCCACCGTGCTGGGCAACATCCCCATCGGCGAGGGCGCACAGATCGCCGCCGGCTCACTGGTGCTGAAGCCCGTGCCGCCGCACACCATGGTTGCGGGCTCGCCCGCCAAGGAGGTTGGGCCGGTGGTTGGCAACCCCGCGCTGTCCATGATGCACTGGAGCCAGCGGCTGCTAAACGCGGAGAGCATGGACGGCGGCTGTGTGGGCATGAACGGCGTGCCGCTGGCCGCGGCCGCGGCACCGGTGAACGGGCTCGCGAATGGGGTTGCAAAGCCGGCCGCCAAGGTGGCGCCGGCAGGGAAAGGAGCGGCGGCGGCCGCCGCGGCGTCTGCGGCGGCGCCGCCTGCGTCTGCAGCGGCGTCAGTGCAGGCGGCGAAGAAGGCGGCCACCAAGCTTGGCGGCGCGGCAAAGGCGGCGGCCGCAGGGTCACCTGCTCCGCAGGGGGGCAAGGCGGGGCCGGCCAGCGGGGACGTGTCTCAGAAGCCGGGGCGTGTAGCGCGCAGTGAGGTCATCCGGAAGAAGCCGACGCCGGAGTATGAGATTTAGTGGGTGGGACTGGGGATGTGCACGGGACTCTTGTGTGTTGTGCGACGCAGGTAGGAGAAAGCCGGCAAACGTGTAAGCAATGCGGCCCGGCGGTTGCGGGCGGGCGCATTATGGTGTGTTTGAGGAGGTAGTATGGACCCAGCAGGGTGCTTGTATGTATCTACTGGGCCGGGGTGTCAGCCCTACAGCGAAAGTGATGGAAATGCAGGGACTCACAACGGCGCGGCGGCTGTGCATTGGGCCATTCGTGAACAGGTTCGTGGTGTGGTGCACGTGCAAGTGTTGGAGCGCCTGGCACGACTGGGGTGTTAGTGTCGGTAACTTGCGTTGCAGTTGAGGTGCGTGCGCTGTGTGCAAGGCGACATGGGGCATACGGTATGTTGGGAACTTGCAGGCGCACGTGACATGTCGCTCGCTGGCACCAATGTGTCGCGATTGGACGGGGGTGGGTAGGTAGGGAGATCATTCTTAACCGAGAACGACGCGGGTGGGTGCAGGCATGTGAACGCGCGCTGCATACAATGACAGCAATGTGTTCTGGCGGCGTCCAGGACGCATTCGGTGCAAAGCTTTGGGGTACACAATGCGCGGCGATGTGCCAAAAGCTGCCAGCGGGACACTGGGCCAAGGGAACGTGTATGGGGAGGGTCGCCGGGTGGCTGCGGTGAGTCATGCAAGGCGGCAGGTCGCGGGTGAACGGCTTACTGCACTGTGTTTGTTCCCATTCGAACGCAAAAGCATGAGTGCGCATGTGATGCAGCCGGGGGTGTTGCAGGCTTGTGAGCTCGGACTGTTCCCTCTTGTAAGCCCGCATTCTTCAGCATCCCTAGTCAGACTGTCCCAGTGAACAAGGTTACAAGGGTTTCGAGCTGTGTGTGCGGGGGGGGGGGTAGTTTTCCCTGGGGGGGGGGGGGAATGGATAGTGACACGTCCACCCTTCCAAGCGAGTGTACCGTGTACCTTCTCGGGCTAACTGGTCACTCCCCCAGTCCCCATCACACCTAGCGTTATGAATGCGACATTACAAAGAAGGGACAGTCCGCCCAAGCAAGGGTGCCCCGCACCCAGGTCAGGAGGGACCATCTCCGGCCCGAAGGGAAACCACCCTCCCCCCAGCTGTCTGCCGACCTTCCACCGACACGTGCATTAGGTCCATGTCTCAGCTGCTAACCTCGCAAGTCGAAGCCAAGCGTAAGCCCGCCAAAGCCCCACAAAGTGTAGCAAACCATGTCTGCGCACAAAGCGCTGTCTACAGCACCAGACGCAAAACCAGGTACACCAGGCATATAGTCTGGCGACGCCCAATCTAACGCAGCACTGCTTTCCTCTCGATATCTGGTGCCGAGGCACTGTCTTCCACCAAGCCCGAAGGCGCAACACAGGGCAGCGCCCCAAACTGCAAGCAAACTGGTGTGCCATTGGCACGATCTGGTCCTAGTCCGAAGGCTCAACGCAGGGCAGCGCCCCAAACTGCAGGTCTGTGTGCCTGGGGCACGGTCTGATACCACAGGGAAGCGCCCCGAACGCGCCCCATAGCGTTATGGCATCAGTTCCGTTGTGGTGCAAATGGATGATACCGGTAATGGAGCCGGTTACATTGAAGCATCAGTCGCAATCGGCCAGCTCTGCCAGAGTGGGCCAGCTGAGTGGCGCCCCACGCCCCCGCACACACCTTCCGAGCCATGCGCAGCCGGAGCCCCACTCCCACGAAAGTCTGGCGTTTGCAGCAGATGGCCAGGCTCGAACATAAGGTCATGCAGCTACATTGCAGCCGAAGATGTATGGTACTACCCCAACTGCTTCGCAGGGGCTCCGCAGGCCCCCCTCCCCCCCCCATACCCCAGTCTCTAGCCCCGGCCGTTTCGTCAGCATGCTGGTCCTTAGCGGACCGGAAGGCGCGTCGGCTATCGGCAGTAGGGTGTCCCGGGTGTCGTTTTGAGGGCTCGGGCCGTTGCCCGGGGGCCCGGGTTGCTGTCGGGTTTGTCCGCCTCCGAGCGCGGGCGGGGTTAGCTGTGAGGTCGGCTTGGGTCGTTGGGGGGGCGGGTGGAGGGCGGGGTGCCCGTCGAGTGGCGTGGTGGTGTGCTGGTGGGTGGGTGGCTGCCTCAGTGTGATGTGGGGCGCCGCCCCGTGTTGGGCCTTCGGGCCCGGACCAGACTGTGCCATTGGCACTTGCAGTTGGGGCGCTGCCCCGTAGACGGGCCTTCGTGGCTGGTTTCCAATGTTGCGGTGCCTTTCATTTGGTTCGGCGCGCTCGTGCCTGGACGCTTGCGCCCTGGCTGTTTACGCTTGGCCCGGTGTTGGGTGCTGCGGGCGGGGCTCCTGGCCCCGGTTGGACTGGTTGCCGGTGTTGCCTGCTTGTTCGGGGCGCTTCCCTGTGCTGCGTTATCAGACAGCGGTTTGGGGCGCTGCCCCGTGTTGAGCCTTCGGGCTAGGCCCAGACCGTGCCCCAGGCACACAGACCTGCAGTTTGGGGCGCTGCCCCGTGTTGAGCCTTCGGGCTGGGACCAGATCGTGCCACAGGCACACCAGTTTGCTTGCTGTTTGGGGCGCTACCCTGTGTTGCGCCTTCGGGCTTGGTGGAAGACTTTGCGGTGCCTGATGAGCCGCGTGCTTTGTGATGCTGCTGTTTGGTGTGGCTTTGGCGGGCTGCGGCTTAGCTTCGACGCGCCTACGCAGCTGTGAGTTGGGTTGGCAGCCAAGCGGGGGTTGCGGTTTGCTGCGTTCCTCGGAATGGTGGCTTCCCTCGTAGCCGTGATGGTGTTTACACTGTCCCCTTCTTGTAACCTCGCATTCATACCCCAGCAGCCCCCCCCCACCCCACCTCCCGATGCGCCCTCCCCCCGCCTCACAGCCCCCCCCCCCCTTCACATGAGCCTGTTCCGCTGCAGGGAGGGGCCAGGCTGCCCAACAGCAGCAAAAGGAGGCCCCACGGGGCCAAAACGATCCTACCAGGGATCGAACCTGGAATCTCCGGTTATCAACTATCAGAGGGAGGGGTGACCTCCGCCAGATCCGTAGACCGGCGCTTTATCCATTAAGCCATAGGACCTCAGCGCGGATCGATCACTCGACCTCGCACTGCTCCCCGATGTGCGGGGCTTCTGGTTTATCGGATTGCGACATGAGCAAATGCCCAATCAGGGTCTACCCATCAGCTGACCAAGAGCTTCTGGCGGTTGTACGGCAGGTGGTTGTACGACAGTCAAGCGCACGCGGCGGCACCTCCGCCCGGTGGCCCTAACCGCGGGCTGCGATACCAGGGGTTGCACGCCCGCTGCCGCTGGCGGGTGGGCACTGGACGGCCAGTGGAAAGATGGCCAACGCCTGGCGGGGTTCAGGCCCACATTGCGGGAGCTTGTGGGCGCACGGGCGTATACCTGCTTTTGATTGCGCACGTCCTGCCGAACCCCAGTCATGTGGGCCTGAACCCCGCCAGGCGTTGGCCATCTTTCCACTGGCCGTCCAGTGCCCACCCGCCAGCGGCAGCGGGCGTGCAACCCCTGGTATCGCAGCCCGCGGTTAGGGCCACCGGGCGGAGGTGCCGCCGCGTGCGCTTGACTGTCGTACAACCACCTGCCGTACAACCGCCAGAAGCTCTTGGTCAGCTGATGGGTAGACCCTGATTGGGCATTTGCTCATGTCGCAATCCGATAAACCAGAAGCCCCGCACATCGGGGAGCAGCGCGAAGTCGAGTGATCGATCCGCGCTGAGGTCCTATGGCTTAATGGATAAAGCGCCGGTCTACGGATCTGGCGGAGGTCACCCCTCCCTCTGATAGTTGATAACCGGAGATTCCAGGTTCGATCCCTGGTAGGATCGTTTTGGCCCCGTGGGGCCTCCTTTTGCTGCTGTTGGGCAGCCTGGCCCCTCCCTGCAGCGGAACAGGCTCATGTGAAGGGGGGGGGCTGTGAGGCGGGGGGAGGGCGCATCGGGAGGTGGGGTGGGGGGGGGGGGGCTGCTGGGGTATGGGGGGGGGGGAGGGGGGCCTGCGGAGCCCCTGCGAAGCAGTTGGGGTAGTACCATACATCTTCGGCTACAGTGTAGCTGCATGACGTTATATTCGAGCCTGGCCATCTGCTGCAAACCCCAGACTTTCGTGGGAGTGGGGCTCCGGCGCGCATGGCTCATCCACTGGCCCATTTGCGACTGATGCTTCAATGCAGCCGGCTCCATTACCGGTATCATCCATTTGCACCAAAATGAAACTGATGCCATAAACGCCACGCACGTAGCCTGCACTGCACTGGCAGACATTTGGGGTCCAAATTTCGGCTGGGGAAACGTTAACTTCGTTCAGCGCTGGAACTATGCGGTCAATCTGTGGCAGTAGCAGTAGTTTCAGACATTCTCACACTATCAACCGAGTGCCCCTGAGGGCTCGCGGCGCAACTCTGCACCGGCCTGCGGCATGGTTGGGCAGGGGCGCGGGAGCGACCAGGTAAGCGCTCGCTATCGGCTTCCGACACAAGCTAGAACCGCGGGTTGTGGGCTCGACTTCATGGTGCGTGCTGAATGGGGGCCACGAAGGGTTTGCCACGGTGCAGTCCTACAGGCACGCACCCTCCTGTGTGTCGTTTGGTTGCAGCTCTGCTCGGAAACAGGAGCTGCTGGAGCTGACTAGCGGCAGCTCGTACGGCGCGACGTGTGACATTGGGACAGCGCAGAAGGTGCGTCTTTATGCATGGGGGCCCCTGGTACGGCGCCACTTACGGTATGCAGTGATGGGTTGCCTGAGCCCGCCAGCGGTCTGAAGGCCCCGAGCAGTTGACCGGACCGTGCATTGACCAATGCAGTTGGCGCGTCGTACTCGCGTGAACTTGCGTGCTGTGCGCACGCCACGGGTGATGCCAAGTACAGCTGCACAGGCATAGACCATCCAGCCGCATGTGTGAACCGCATGTCGGATGCAGATCGAGCGCCTCGTGGATGAGCTGGCAGGCGGCGGTGGCAGTAGCAGCTCTGGCAGCAGCAGTAGCAGCGGCAAGAGCACAACAGCGGCTACCGCCCTGGACGGCTCCTGGCGGCTGGTGTACACGACGGAGAAGTCGGTGCACGCCATTGTCCGGGGGCTGCCCGTGTGCTTCGTCGGCCAGAGAATCGCCATCGGGTAAGCATCCATCGGGAACGTCGGCGGAAACCTCCCCGCTCCGCAGTGCGATGGCTCACCTCAGTGGGGGAACTCCGGTATCGGCAGGGGCTGTTGTTATTGATTGGCCCGGCTGTGTTTCGTGAATGCTGCGCCCAGGGTTTATTTGGCCGGGAGGGGGTTCCCTTCCGCCAAAGGCACTAGGCTTCTTTAGTGAGCTGTGCCCCGTGACTGTTTGGCTGCGACAGGTCGAGCCGGGTGACCAACCTGATTGACTTTTCCGTGGGGAAGGTGGCGCAAAGTGGGGAAGGCGGCTTTGGCCTGCGGGCGAGCGCGCCCCTCACAGTCACCGGCCCCAACAGGTGACCGTGGCATGTGTGCGTACACCCCTGAGTATGACCGCTTGCGTGCGGGGGGCCGCATACGGTGCTGTCTAGATGCTGGGGGCAGACGGACGTTCGCGTGGATCATGCGGATAAGCAAACCCTCACTGAGGCCGCAGGAACTGCAATGCAGGATCGAGTACCGGTTCGACAGCTTCAAGCTGCTGCTACCGTGGCGGCGGCGCGGCGACGCGGCGCCCGGAGCGGACACACAAGCGGGGTCGGCCGGCGCCGGCGAGGGCATTCGCGGCAAGGGTGCCAGCAAGGGCGGTGTTGGGCACCGGCGAGAGCAGGCGGAGGAGGCGCGCCAGGCTCTGCCACTTCCCACGCCGCGTGCGGGCGGGTGGACGCAGGGTGTGTTTGTGGATGGTGAGGTGCGTGTCATGCGGAACAGTCAGGGCGACACGCTGATTTTCGTTCGGGAGGATTGATTGAGGTGCGGAACGAGTTGATGGTGGCATGCGCTGGCAGGCGTTGTGACAGGGCGGCAGGCGGCTGCCGGACAGCACGAGAATTGCATGGTGTTGCACCTGCCGGCATGTTAAGGCAAGGTCTCGGACGGTGTGCCAGCTAGTGCTAGCGGTGGTGCTGGGATAGCCAGCGTTTGTCTTCACATGGCAAGCAGTGAGTGAGTATTGCAGGTGGCAAGCAGTGATATTGACAACTGGCAGTGTAAGTCTTGCCATACGTACATGTGCCATTGCGCCCGGCAGCATTCAGCACCCGCACCTGCTTACTTGACATTTGACAGCAACAGCTCGCATCGACGCCTGCCAGCCTCTCTGACAGCAACCTCAACACGGTTTGTACACCGAAAGCCCGGTCTGGCCTGCAATACAGCCAACTAAGCTTATGCCAGCAAACACCTTTTGCATCCATGTCTGCGCCTCAGTGCTAGCATCCACGCATGCTTCTTTTTCCGCTCGCCACCTACCGTACTGTAATCACTCTTGCTCACGTGGGGGCGCCCAAAAGTTGACGCAAGCGACCGTTGACGCAAGCACTCGACCGCCCTGCATGCGCGTACGGTGGGCCGTGCCTTGCATGCGCACGCCGCGCCCCATGCTCCCACGCCTCCCACACCTCAGTCAGCAGGAGTAGCAGAAGCGGCGGCGGCACCAATCTTGTGATGTCGAGTTGCGTCACGGAACGCGGTCAGCGAGGGAATGACGTCGCTGCCACCCGTGCCAGTCACACCCGCCGCCGCCGCCACCGCTGCCGCCGCGGCTGCCTCTGCCACCTCACCCGCGGCCGCTACCATCTCAGCCGAGAGTGGCCCCGCTGATGCCGCAGGAAGCCCGTCGGGCGCGGCTGCACTGCCGCTGGCCACGTGCACAGCCATAACGGCGCCTGGTGGGGCTGCCGTGACGTCCGGCCCTGCCGATGCGCCCGCACCGTCACCGGGCGGCCCAGCAGCGGACGTAAGGCTGCTGCCGCCGCTGCGTGCGGTGGGCGGGGCCGTGCCAGCGGCTGCCGTGGCAGCGGCGGAGGTTGAGGCGGCGTGTGTATAGTGCTGCTGATGCGCGGCGGCGGACGGCGCGGTGGCAGCAGCGGAGGCGGGCTGGACGATGTATTGCTGAGCCACTGCGCGATGCAGGCTGCGGAACCGGTCCAGCTCCTCCACCTGTCAGCCGCGCCGCAGGTACGCGGCCGTCAAGCGGGGGCAGAGGTGCGTGGCGGGGTGCCCCCAACCTGGCCCCAACCTGCCCCCAACCTGCGCGCGCCCCCAACCTGCCCCTGCCCCCAACCTGCCCCTGCCCCCAACCTGCCCCCAACCTGCCCCCAACCTGCCCCCAACCTGCGGTCTGTACGTGTGTTTCCCTTTTCTCGTGCTCTCCAAAACCTGCCAGGTTTTCGAAAACGTAGAAACCCTGGCCTCCGCCCTGTCTGAATAGCAAACCAACACAACGCAACTCCTCACCGAGCAGTCGTAGGCGTCTCGCAGCTCCCCACCACGCGGGTGGCCGGAACCGCTCGCTGCCGCCGCCAGCACGTACGCGCGCACGTTGGCCGCCGCCGGCGGCTGCTGCCGCCCCTGCCCCGCACCGCTGTCGCCGCCAACGCGGCTGCTGCCCGCCGCCGCAGCCGCCGCCGCAGCCGCCTCCGCCGCAGTGGCGGTGGTGTTGGTGTTGGCTGCCGCCAGGGTGGCCAGGAAGGCGCGGTGCGGGGGCGGCATGTGGCCCACCATGGTGCCCAGGTAGTCGCGCAGCCGGCCCTGGCGGGCGGGGGCGGGGGCGGGGCGAAGCATGGCGATGGGGGTGGGGGTGGGGGTGGGAATGCATGGCGGCCGGGGTCCGGGGACCGGAGTCCGGGGCAGCACATGGAAGTAATGGGATGGTCAGGATGCACCGGATGCTGTACGTCGGCTACAGCAGCTAGTCACGGACATCATACGGTAACGCGCGCGGCGGGGGGCCTAATCGAGTCGAGCAACCCATAGGCCGCTGCCGGCGCTGCAGCAACACCCCCTCGCTCCCCAGTCTGCACGCACATCCACCGGTACCCGCGCCCGGCCGCCTCATCTAACCTCCTAACACCACCACACAAACACCATCCCGCACGCAAGCACCCGCGTTCCCTTGCAGCACACCTGATCGTGGCGGATGTCCAGAACCCGGTCAAACGCCGGCACCACACTGGACTGCGCCCCCGTGGCGCCGTACAGTTGCACCGGCACGTCGCCGTACACACCCTCGTACACAAGCCCG
This sequence comes from Chlamydomonas incerta, assembly GCA_016834605.1. Lineage (NCBI taxonomy): Eukaryota > Viridiplantae > Chlorophyta > Chlorophyceae > Chlamydomonadales > Chlamydomonadaceae > Chlamydomonas > Chlamydomonas incerta. The sequence goes on from JAEHOC010000010.1 coordinate 1,209,214, forward strand.
TACGGCAGCAGCGGGTTGTTGCGCCAGCCCGAGATGGGCGGCCGCACGCGGGTGTAGTACGCGTCGGGGGCGCAGTGCTCGCCTGTGGTCCAGGCAGAGCGTGGCGGTCTAGGCGCTTAGTTGCGAGCATGTTTGAGGAAGGATGCAAGGATAGGTGGTGATGCTCTGCACTACTGCATCATCACCAAAACACCCCGTTTGTGTGCCAGAGGCGGCGCGTCAGGTCACCGGCGCGCATCCATTGCATGCAGCTGCTAACGCGAGTATGCAGCCTTGCAATGACCCCGGGCAACCGCAGCAGCTGCATGTGCGAATGCTAGACTGGGCGGGCAGGCACGGCACGCAAGGCACGCCACAACCTTGCCACAACGGCCCAGCCTACGGAGGCAGCTGGCAAGGTACCGTATCGTAAGCCTAACAAGGCAGCCTAAGAGCACATCACCACGTCAGCTCACCAATGCGGGCGAGTGTGGTCTGCATGGCGCGGAGGGATGCACTGATGGCGCCCAGCCCCCGCAGCACCGCATCCGCGTCGTCCTGCATGCAGCATGCATGCACGTGCGCACGTGTTGGGGTAAAATACGTCTGACAAAGTGACACGTGACAAACCCACGGGCCAAACAGCAAGCGGCATGTTGCATGCGCTCGCCACTACCGTGTCACTGAAATGCTTAGATGCGAATCCCCCCACCCCACCCCGCCGCACCTGCGCCGCCGCCTGCTGCAGGCGCGGCAGCTCCGCCACGGCCGGCCCCGCGCGCGCCTCGATGTCCACGTGCACCAGCCGGAACCACTCCTCATCCGGGCCGCCCAGGAAGTTCTGTGGCACGAGGTCAGCAGCAAGAAGACAAGCATGGGAACAGATAGCGGCGGCGGCACGTGTTTCAGGTGGGGCGGCGCCCATGTCGTGCTGCTGGGGTGGGGGTGGGGGCTGGAGCAATGGTTTCTCAGCTGCGTTGGTGCGTTCCTCAAATCGGACCAGAACGGATGCTTAGCTTGGCTTGGCGTGACTGGCAATCGCTTACGTTGATGGAGGACAGGTTGTCCAACACCGGCGGAAGTCCCGGGTCGAGGCGCTTCCTGGCAGCACACCACGCACAAGGGCGGGGCGGGGCGGGGCGGGGCGCAATCAATTACTCGGTACCGTAATATGACGACGAGGTTTGACATTATTGAATGTGGCCTGGGTGAAGTGAGCTGATGCGTGGGAGCCATGTCATGCGGACTGAATTCGCTGGTGGGACCTGCCCTGCCAGCCGGCGGCCTGCAATCCCGCGGCGTGGATGGACAACGACTGCAGCACTCCTGGGGTTAATCAAGTCACTGCGCCCAGACCCCGTGGGCGCATTGGGTTGCAGGGGTGCGAGGCCGCACCTGTCAGCGGCTGGCACCAGGCCAGTGTCAGGCTTCGCTGCTGCTTGATTGCTCACCAGTTGTACAGGTTGTAGGTGGCGTAGGTGAGGACGGACGGCATGCCCACAGCCGCCGACAGCCGGGCCCAGGGCACCGCCAGCACGGCCGGCAGCAGCGCGGGCGGCGGGCCGGGCTCGCACCACACGTAGGCCTACGGCAGCAGGCGGGAATGGAGGTTTGGGTCCGAGGGTAGGTCCGTCCAGCTGGTGTTTGAGTGTTTGGCTGGGGGGAGGGGCGCCGGGGCGCGCACAGGCGTGTCCCGGCGGAAGACACCACACGCGCATGTGTTTGGGCTCCCAACAAGGCGTCCCACGGTCCCAGCCCCAGGTCTGCAAGGGCATGCCGCCCTCCTGCCGGCCAGCCCCGCCACACGCGGCTCACGTGTGCCAGGAAGGAGAGGACCAGGTAGGCGCGCCAGGCATCGCCATCGGGCAGGCAGCAGTCGGCGGTGCCGCCAGCGGTGTCGGTGCCGTCGCCTCGGGGCAGGCCATGCACCAGGTGGGGGTCCTGTGTGGTTAAGTTGTGGCCGTGTGGGCGGGGGTGGATGGGCTTCTGGGTGGAAACGTGGGCAGGCAGACTGCAAAGATAGGGCCCCATAGCATGCTGGCGGCAGGCGCCCATAGCTTCCCTGCCGCGATAATCTCCCAACACTCACCCGCTCATCCGTCGCCAAACCTCCGGCACCACCTACGCCTCCCAGGGGCGTCAGCGGCGTCGGAAGCGGCGGGATGTAGCCGGGGGGTGAGCACGCTGCGAGGAGGCGGTCGATGGGGAAGGGTGGCAGGCGCCGCAGCCGCTCACGCAGCTGCGTGCCCAAGCCGGTCGTGAAAGAGGCGGGCAGCTCGCGCAACGCTTGCTCCCACTCCTGGACCGCCGGATCGGCAAGCGTGATCCTTCGAACAGGGAACGGCGAAGTGGAGAACCAGGGCGCGGCTGGTGAGAATAGGAATCGTCGCGGGGGCCGAGAAGTCGCGGGGACGGGGCGGGAATGGTCGCTTCCGGCTCACCTCTCCTGCGGATCGGTTACTGGTAGGAAGCCTCCGTTGTGAGGCCGCCCCCCAAAGACTGCAGCGGACGCGTGCACGCGACGATGTAATTGCAAGGCTGCGACGCGCTTCGCCGGCGCGGCCGCGCGTCGTTGCAGCATTATTAAGCTTATCTCAATGTAAAATAAATGTTGTGTGTGATAGCGTTCGCTGGCGTTCGCGCGCGCTGACAGTTCGCCGTTTCGCAAGCGTTGCTCGAGAACCTCTTGTCGTTGAGTTGGTGCAAGCGCAGTGACTCTGTATTGTTTGGCTCTGTTGACTGGAGTGTAGAAGTCCTTTCAAATCGAAAGCATTCGCGCTCCGTCAGAGCGGCGTCAGCTCCGCGACACCCTGCCACTTAAGGCACGCGACACTGTTTGAGAGACTGCCGACACTAGGAAACTGCAAATTGCAGGGGCTCGCATAAGCCCGTGCAGCGTGTAACGCCCGATCGGCGGGCGACAACACACAGAGTGTGAATACCCGCGCAACTCGGCGCACACCGCAACAGGCTCAGACACAGGTCCCCTACTGCAGAAATGAATGTTGAAACTTCTCCGTCATAATAACCACGGGATCTCCACACACGCAGACTGCGCCGTGTCAACTGCCGCACACGATTCAATGCTTGCACCTTCTCTCGGGCTGCCGCCGCCGCCCCAACCGTGCGGCTTGGGCGGAGCCCGCCGCGCGTAACCGCTACGCTGCCGCCTATCTTCCGTGTCCACCTGCCGCGCGATTGCCGCCATTAGGCCTGGCTAATTGTGAGAATTAGGACAAAAGCAACACTGACGCAACACTCCTGTTATTTGTGGGCGCGCCATCAGCCCGTGGGCACACCGCCTCATCTGCACAGCGCACCCCAAACAGTGGTTTGAATCCTCAACTACAGCCCGTCTCCAGCATACCGGGGCCCTGGCAGCGCGCGTCTCACATTGTTCACGCAGCGGCAAGCGACCCGCCCATCGCGCCCACCATCTCCGATAAATTCCAGGCAAGCATGCGCGATACAGGAAAAACATTGTTGCAAAAGCCCTCGCCATAGACCGCGCGGCGATTCATACGTGTCCTGCAACCAGTGTGCGCTGCGCTTTTAACCCCACTTCCCGCCTGCCACCAGACACAGCAAGTCCATTCATACTATGTGGGGTTTATGGCCGGTAGAACTGACACAACGAGCGCTTTTAGGCGGCGCACCGCCTCTCAAGCCCATCCTTCTCCGGTCCTGACCAGCCAGGGTCATTGAAAGAACTTTCTCACCCCTGAAGGGACCCCAAAAAGGCACAATAAAATATTGAACCGCTTAGCAAGCAGAGCTTCACGTCCCTCCACACGAATTGCTTGACGCAGCCTCCGCACTTGAAACCGTAGCTGGACCCCGACTGCTCGTGAGGCCAGCCCTTACCTCCCATGCCTGCAGCCGCCCCTCGCAATTCTGCACAACATCACGCACTCAGTTCCTCGGCTCCAGCCGTTCCTCGTTAGGCTGTCGCAAAGTGAGCTCCACACCAGCCAGCCCTCACGTTCCGCTGATGATCATGCAGCACGTGAAATGCGGTGCGAGTGCGACATGCACCTGTGCAACCGTCCGCAAGGGGCCAAGATGAAAGCACGAGCAATCGGCGAGTTCTTGATTGTACGGCAGCGACCGTGTGACACTCGGCGCCTGCAAATGCAGCCGCTATGTGGCGGGAAGGCGGGCGGCAGGCCTCACCATTATTGATCGCCTACCCTGAATCAAACACGGCCAAAATGAAAGACCCTATGCCCCCAATCAACTTCTTTGGCAGAGGAGCCGCAACGACGCACATGGCGTGAGGCTGCTTGTGCCGTAATGGCATTTTGATGTTGCGTATGCAGCGCGTTTGTGGGCATGCGTGACGAATATGGAGCCGCAACATGCAAGCCCATTGGTGTGCTTGCCTGAAACCACCGGTGCGACTGAATGCCCCGTATGCGTATGGCTAACACGCACATCAAACGTTAACCCGCAGTTGTTGTAGCCCGCAGCTGCATGTCGTGACCGGCGCGCGCACACACGCGTCAGGCCACGCACATACCCCACACATCTGCAAAGGGCGGTGCAGCCAAGGGTTGCGTGCAACACACGTCCGGCAGCCCATGCCCCTCCAGACAACACCCATCCGGCCCCTGACGCGGGGGAAGGGCACGTCCCAGCTTCATGGCTTCGCAGCAAACTTTGCCACCGCAGCCGCAACAGCTGCCAGCCTGGCATAGCAATGCCCGCCGTCCACCGCTTCGGACACGCTGGCAAGTACACGCGCAGCAGCTTCACACACTCTTGCGCTGCAGCTGGCCCCGCTGCCGCAGCCGCGCCCACGCCCAGTGGCACAGACCGGCCGTGGCCGCCGACAGCGCCGCCACGCCCGCCGCATGCTCCATCGCGGTCTGCAGCAGCAGCGGTGACAGGCCGTACGCAGCCAGGACGCCCGCTAAGGGGCTGTCTCCGTCGCTGCTGGGGACGCTGGTGATGCCGGCGGCGGACGCTGCAGCCAGCCAGCCGCGCGCAAGGAGCGGGACGCGCGCCGCCGCCAGCACTGCGGCCGCGGCCGGAGATGCCTGGGGAGTGGGGTGGGGTAGATGTCCATGTGAGCGGTTTGGTGCAAAAAGTGACGTGCCGATGTCCAGTGGCACAGCGGGTACAGAGGGAGCGCGTCATACCGTTGTAGGGGAGAACCAACAGGCACGGCGGGCGCGCAGCACGTTTCGGGACGGCTGGCCGGTGTGCGGCCAGAGGTGTCGTGTGCAAGCCGACTCGCGGCAGCCTCCCCAACTTTGCCCGGTCTCCTCGCAACGCGCGCTGTGATCCCCAGCCAGCCCAGACCTGGTCACCCACCAGGCTCACGGCCGGGAGCGCCAGTCCCTCCAGCAGCCACACGCCCGCGCCCAGTTCGTAGCGCACCCGGGCCGCCGGCAGCGGCATGCCGGGCAGCACCGCCAGCAGCCGCGCCGCCAGGCCCAGGACCTGCGCGGTCGGCGAAACATTGCGTGGGTGCGGCAGGCAGCGTGTTTTTATCGCGTACCAATCACGAGCATGGCCGAGCACCTCCCTCTCACAGTGCTGCATACGGTGCGCGGGTGACCACGTCAGCCGCGTGTGTGACCCTCCACGCTGCACGGTGGCCCCCGTTGCAACGCGGTTAGACGCGGAGCCCGCCCGCCCGCCCGCACCTGTCTTGGCAGCACCGCCCGCCGCACGGCCGCCATCCAGGCCTCCCGCGGCTGCCGCGCCCACGACACCGCACACAGCACGCCGCCGGCCGCCGCCACCAGGTCCAGCACCGCGGCGGACAGCGGCGCGCGCATGGCGCCCCCGGAGGCGGCGGCCGCCAGCAGCCGCACAACCGCGAGCGCCGCAATCGCCACGTCCGTCCATTGCCTGGGCGGTGAAACGAGGCAAGCGGGTGGGTTGATTAACCCGTACTACCACCCAACGCTACCAGACTGCACCCGGCGTTACCAGCGCCGCACAAATTTGTTCACTCGGGCGACAATTTCACACCCAGCACAGGCGCGCTGCACCGGCAGCAGCACTCACATGAGGTGAGCGGCCACGGCTGGCACCTCGTGGCCCTCCTGGTGCACCCCAGTCCCTTGGGTCACCAGCGCTGCCGCTGCTGCGCCCGCCGCCGGTGCGCCGACGGAGCCGGCGCTACTGTCTGCGGGTGCGACTGCGGCAGGCGCCAGCTGGTTGCGGGCGCACCCGCAGTGGCAGCCGCCCATCTCGTGTGCCAGCTGCCCCGGCTGTAGCCGCGACCCCGACTGCTTGCCCTGCTTGCCCTGAGCTACTGCCGCCTCCTCAACTGCCTCCGGCGGCAGCAGCCAAGCCCGCAGCGGCCACCACCGCGCCTGATGCTGTTGCTGCTCCGCTGCAGCAGCAGCCGCGGCCTCGGCGCGGCGAGTGTTACAGCCGCAGGACGCAGAGGGCGGGCAGTGGCAATCGGCGGCGCCACACGCTGAGGCGTCCGGCAGGTCAGTCGTGTCGGTCACGCCGCGGGCGCCCATGGTCGTACGGGAGGTGCGCGGCGTGGCGGCGGAGCAGGCCGTGGAGGGGTTGCTGGTGTTGAAGGGGGAGGGAGTGGCGGCGGTGGACGGCACAGTGGCTGGGGCCGAAACGGCGCTGGCGGCGGCGGCACGCGCGGCGGTGAGGCTGCGGCGCAGCATGTGGCTGAAGGCGGGCAGGCGGCTGCGCAGCGCGAAGGACAGCAGGTGGTTGCCCAGGCTGACGGCCCTGCAGCAGACGTTAGGAGGTGGGCAAAGGGGGGGCGTGCGTGAGCGTCGTTGGGACCGTGGGACTGGCACACATGCAGGACTCGCAAGAGCCAAGGGCCAAGAGTGACGGGGTCCCCCGGCAGGCACGGTGAACGCAACTCGGGACCTGCGCCCGGGACATGCACACCGTGCTCGCTGAGCCGCAGCAGGCCGTGCCGGGCTGCCGGCGGGCGGCCAGGTAAGCCGCGCGCGCACGCACCTGCCCGACAGCACCAGCGAGGCGCGGCGGCTGCTGCCGGCTGCTGCCACAGGCAACGCCGCCGCCACAGGCACCGCCGCCGCCGCCGCGTCCTCGGCGTCCGCGGCCTCGTGCGCGAAGGCGGCCACGTCGTGCAGCAGGTCGTTCAGCTCGTCGGGGCTGCCGGACCAGGCGTCGGCCACGGCCTGGGGGCAGGCGGGACGCGGGACGCGGGACGCGGGGTGAGGGATGCGGGGTGTGTGAAGGGGTCGCCCTGATCAAGGTGAAGGGCAGGCCATGCAAGGCAGACCTTCCGAGCATTGCCTCGTCATTGAGTGTGTGTTCCAAAACCTTATCAAGGCAAGTGTGTGTGTGTAAGCAAGCGCGCCCCAGGCCCCACCCGCCCGCACACAGCCAAAGCGCGCGGCCGCGCACCTGCAGCTCCGCCGCCGCCGCGGCGTCGCGCAGCAGCACCACGGGCACCAGCGCCGCCGGGCCCGCCTCCACCAGCAGCAGGCCCGGCTGCAGCGGCAGGTACAGCAGGTCCAGGCTGTACTGCAGCGCCACGCCGTTGCAGCCGTACGGCGTACTGCCGCCGCCGTACGAGACCGGCGTCGGCACGGCATCCACGGCGTCGGCGGTGCCGCTGCTGCCGCCGCCGCTGGTGAGCGCGGAAGCGTCGCCGCTGCAGGCGTCGTCGTCGGTGCCGTCGTCGCGCGAGGCGCGGGAGACCGCCGAGCCCGCGCCGGCCCGCCGCCGCCATGCGTCGGCGGCGGTGGGCGTGGCCTGCTGCGCGGCCGGCAGGACGTCCAGCGGCATGACGGCCACGACGTCGGCGGGCAGGTGCAGGCCGCGGCAGCGCAGCAGCAGCTCCAGCTGGTCGCCCTCCACGGCGCCGCCGCCGCTGCCGCCGCCGGTAGCGGACCCGGCGCCGCCTTGGCTGCTGCTGCCAGCAGCGGAAGCCGCCGCCGCGCTGCCGCCGAACCCGGCGAAAACGCCGCTGCTGCCCGCAGGCTCTGGCGGCCACCACACCACCACGTCAAGGCGGTGCGGGCCCGGCACCACAGCCGCTGGCGCCGCCGCGCCGTCGCTGGATGGCTGGGCGTCGCGCCAGCCCACGTCGCCGCGCGCCGCCGCCGCGGGCCCCGCCACCGGCGCGCCTACCGGCGCCGGCGCGGCGGCAGCGGGGTCCACGACTAGCACGCGGGGGCACACGTTCAGCAGCCGCGGCGGCTCGGGCTTGCCAAAGACGCCGCCGCCGCCCGGGCCACTCGGCACCCCCGTTGCGCCCGCGCCCGCCGCCGCGCCCGCGCCCGCGTCAGCAGCGGCTGCGGCGGCCACCTCCGCCGCGACGGCGGCCGCCGTGGTGGGCGTGGTCCAGCGCGGCGCCGGCGCAGCGGCCGTGCCGGCGGCGGCGGCGGCGCCGTCGGGCTGCGGCTCCTCCAGCTCGAACACGTCCTCATCCGGCACCTGGGAGTAGCTGGCGCTGTCGCCGATCTGCAGCGCCCGGATGAGCGCGCCGATGTCGATGTCGCCGGCGGAGTCCATGACCTCGTCGCCGCCGCCGGCTGCGCCGCCGGCGCAAGCCGGCTCCGCCGGCACGATTTCGTCGGCCGCGGCGGCCGGCGCCGGCTGCGCGGGCAGGGCCGCGTCGACGCCGACGTCCGACACCACCGCCGCCGCCACCACCGCCGCCGCCGCCGCGGTCTTGATGCCGACCGTGGAGTGCAGCGCGGTCTGGAAGTCCGCCGGCGCGGCAGAGCCCCGCGCGGGCGGCGGCGGCGCCGCCGCGGCGAGCGCCACCGCCTGGCGCACGTCCATCACCACGTACCGCTGCACGCGCGCCGGCGACCACTGCGGCACCCGCCGGCCGCCGGCCTCCGCTCCCGCGAAGCCGCGCCCGCACGGCGAGCTGATGGCCGTCGCCGCCAGCGGCTGCACCGCGGCGGCGGCGGCAGCGCCGGCGCCGGCGCCGCCGCCTGCAGCCGACGCGTGGCTGCAGTAGCCCGCCGTGGTCACCATGCCGCTGAAGCCGGCCGCGCCAGCCCCCGACTCCGCCTCCGCCTCGGCGTCCGCCTCCGCCTCCGCCGCGGCCAGCAGGGCGTCCAGGTCAGCGTCCGCCAGCGCCGCCTGCGCCAGCGCCGCCTCTGCGCCGTCGGCGGCGCCGCCGTGCTCGGTGTGCAGCCAGCGGCGCGCGTTGATGACCTGCCCGCACACAATGGAGGGGGGGCGGCGGCGGCGTCTGGCAAGGAGTCCAAGGGGCCGGGGCCGCAGTGCACCGAGTGCGCTGAGGGCTGCCGCCGAGGACTGGCAGCCCTCAGGCTGGCGGATCAAGCGCAAGAGGGTCCCTGCACTGCGGCAGGTAACCCCGCAACCCCAGCCTGTCGCACATGCACATGCACACGCACACCCACACGCACACGCACACCCACACGCACACGCACACGCACACGCACACGCACACGCACACGCACACGCACACGCACACGCACACGCACACGCACACGCACACGCACACGCACACGCACACGCACACGCACACACAAACACACGCACGCACGCACCAGCTCCACGCAGCCGCGGCGCAGATACACGCCTTCCAACTCGAAGCCCGCCGCCGCCACCGCCGCCGCCACGCGCGCCTCGTAGCCCGCCGCCACCTGCTCCGGCGCCGCGCCCTTGATCTTCACCAGCCGCCGCTGCAGCCGCACGCGCGGCACGTACGTCGGCCGCCGCGACCGGCCCGCATCCGGAAGCGCCGGCTCCCCGGCCTCCGCCCCGGCCTCGGGCTCGGCAACTTCGGCGCCGTCGGCAGTTGCAGTGACAGCGTCACCGACAGTCGCACCCGCGACGACGGTCTTGGTGGCCAGCGCGTAGGCCTGATAGGCACTGGCAGACGGCTCCTCGGGCCGGGCGGCCGCGGTCGGCGGGTGCTGCGCCTGTGGCGCGGGCACCGGCCGCGGCGGCAGCTGCATGCGGCGCGCGAGGCGCACCGTGTTGCCATCGTAGGGGTCTGCGCGCGGCGGCTGGTCGGCGGGAGCCGGCCCGGCGTCCGGCTCCCCGGCTGTGGACGTGCACGTGGCGTCCACCGTCACCGTGTTCGCAGCCGATGCGAGCTCGCTGAGGGCCGCGCCCTTCCCAGGCAGCAGCCCTTTCCCCTGGCCCGGCGGCAGCTGCTCGCGCCCTCGCCCAGCCCCTGGCGCCGCCTCCGGCGAGATGGGCCGCTGCAGCCCTGCCACCAGCCGCGCCACAATCGGCCACCTCATCAACATCGCCGCCAGCAACTCACACGCCGGATCCACCAGGCGGCGGATCCACCATGGCTGCCTCGGCTCCTCCGCCATAGCTTCCGCTGCCGCCCGCATATATGCCGATATAGCCTCCTCGCGATGGCCCCGCTGGAGGCGCAGCAGGACCCCCTGGAGCTTCAGCCGGTCAGGGGAGCTCCTCCGTGCCCACTGCCGGACGTCGTGCAGCTCGCTTTCGCCTCCTCCCTGGCGGCGGCGGCGGCTGTCCTCCTGCGCGCGGCGCTGCAGCTGCACGTACAGCACGAAGGCGGTGGAGGCGGCGCACGTGAGCAGCTGCGCCGCCAGCGGGTGCGCGGACGCGCCGTCACCACCGGCGCCGTCGGCCTGGTGGCGGAGCGCGTGCGCCCGGATGCGCAGCCCCAGCGCGGCGCTGATGAGGAAGCTGGCCACGCCGTACACTGCCTCCGCCACGAAGCCGGTCTGGTGGAGGGGAGCAGCCGAGCAGAGGACACGTGGCGAGGTGCGAGACGAATGGAGCTAGTGTAGCTTGGGCCGCGACGGCTGCCGGGAGCACAACAGCTTCAGCGGCAGCTGATTCGGGCGCTGGCTCAGCATCGCCCCTCCCCTCCACCCCTCGCCACTCGCCCACAGGCCACCCCGCAACCCCCCCACCAGGCCACCAGGCCACCACCCCCCGCCACGCACGCACGCACCTGGAAGAACAGGGCGTACGCGCAGTCGGACACGGGCCAGCTGCGCATGAACCACAGGGACAGCGCCGACGGCTCCTGCGGCGCGGCGGTGACAGGCCGGTAGTCGGCAATCAATCAAGGCCCGGACCCCAGGGCATATGCTATGCCGAACCCCCACCCGTCCCAGCCGCCCAGTCGACCGCCGCTTCCCTGACAAGGCCAGCCACCGCTTGCATGAACTTCCTCCAGCGGGCTGCACCCAACACAACCTAGTTGCCCCAGCCTCTGCCCAGTTAACCCACATTTTCCCGCTCACCCTCAAAAACCCTCCCCCCAAACCCTCTCCAAAACCAACCGCCAACCGCCAACCGCCCTCACCACGTCCGCCGTGTACAGCAGCACCAGCAGTGTGGCGGGCGCCACGATGCGCTGCAGCGGGAACACCCACATGCACCAGCGCGGCGCCGCCACGCTGGCCGGCACCGCCGCCGCCAGCAGCAGCCGCGCCAGCATACCCAGCGCCGACGCCGACACCCAGCGGTCGGGCCGCTGCAGCGTCAGGTAGTCCTGCGGGCGGGGGGGTAGGAGGAGGGGTGGGGTGGGGGAGGTGGGCAAGGGGAAGATGCGGTTGGAGAGAGAGAGCAAGGAGAGGCGGGGGGTTGGGGAGGGGTTGCGTCGATGTGGGGTGGGCGGTGGGCAGGGCGGAACAAGCCGGCACGTGGCCTCTCCAATACGCGCGAAAACGGTGCAGGGAGCGTGCAGGTGCCTATATGGGCGCGCACCCGTGTCATATGGTGCGCGGTCGCCATCAATTTCAAGACGCAACGCATCCCACTCTCTCGGCCGCGGCCCTACCCTCTGGTGGACCGGGCATCAACACGGCGCACCGCGCCGTCATGACGGACCCACACCACCCGCAGCGCTACCTTTCTGTGGGACAGACCACTGAGCCTACTTTGTGTGCTCCCCTGGTGCCAGTGCCAGGCGCGAGGGGGCCCCCCTGACAGCCGGCGGTGGCGCGGTGTTCGCACCTGGAACACCTGGACCGGGCGTGCCGCTAGATACAGCATCTGCTGCAGCACAGAGCCGCTGCAGGGGAAGCCCGCCGCCAGCGTGCTGCCCAGAGGCAGTGTATGCGCCGTGCCGGCGCAGAAGGGCTTGGCGAGCTGGAGGGGTGGAGGCACGGAGGTGTGGGAAGGAGTTGGGGAGCGTACCCAGAGGCGTAGTTCCCGTGGAGGGGCGAAAGTATATGTTGGCCAGGACGACAAAACGGATTGGGCCCGAGGACTGTGCCCCAGCAAAATTCGCCATTATATGAGAGCCGCAATTGGTTTACCAAATGCACAGCACATTCCCCAGCTCGCGCTGGACCCGCAGAGTTGATGCGAACCCCTGCCCGCTGTCTTCAAACCTAGTTGATTCCGTGATTGCTTGCTAGTAAGCTTTGCAGCGCAACGCTTAAAAGGTGAAGCGCTCCCAAATTTGCTGTGCACATTTTGTGTGAAGTGCTGGCGCACTCGCCTGAGCATAGCCGAAGACCTGCATATATGTCATCGCCACGTATGCCAGCAGTGTCGCCCTGTACCCCGCCTTAAGGCGCTCGGCGACGACATGAGACGCTCCCGCCTGGCTGCGCTTCCCTTCCCCTGGCTCGGGCGAGGGCGCTGCCAGGGCAGACTCGGAATATGATGACATTCCACCCATATCCTCACAGCGCCATGCTTGACGAGTTACGACCGCTCGAGTCTAGATGTCGTCCCTTCTCTATAGCGTATTGAGCGTTTGATTGTTGAGCGTAGCCTATGTAATGCACTCAGATCCTCAACAATGTGCACCTTCACACGGTGCGAGGGTGTCGTGGCAGTCAGCCATGCGGCCTAACGCACGCTCCTAACGCGCGCTGCCCCTTCCCGTGAACTTTCTGTGGCTGGCTGCCCCGGCCCCACGACCTTTTCTGCCTCCGTGCCCCTAACCCGCGAAACGTTCTGCCTGTCTCTCGCTGGCTGCCCCTGCCCCCTGTCCCCCACAAACTTTTGCTGGCTGTCGGCGTGCCTCTGGCTGGTGACAGCCGACGGCAGGGAGGTTGTGAGAACCTCGCCTCCACACCAAGACACCCATAATGACCCTGTTACGGGCTCTTTGGATGCGGCATTGGTTCCGACGGGGTGGGAATCAGACAGGCGCTCGGCGCCCAGACCTGGCATCGAAGTTTCGGGCGGCCGGTCGCGCGGGGCGGCTGGTTCGCGGGTTGTTTTGGCTCGTTGGTTTTCGTTTTCCGCGTCGGTCCTGGGTGGTCCTCGTGGCTGCCCGGGGCTCGGCGCCCGCAGGCACAAGTTCCCCGCGCCTCCATGGCGCGCTGCTGGCCTCGCTTTTCTGGGCCTCCGCCTTCTCAAGAGCCCGCGTCGTACAGGAGCACAGGGCCTCAGCCAGATTGAGGACGCTCCGCTGGTGTTGGCTTCTGCGTTGTCGGTGTGCTAGCTGGCCGCATGTCGGCCTGCGTCGGCCTCCTTCTCGGCCGCATGCATCGCTTAGGAGCAAAGGGCCTCAGCCAGATTGAGGACGCTCCGTTGGTGTGTATGGTGAAGGGATGTCTGTGGGCTGCGTGTCGGTGTGCGTTGGTTGCCGGTGTTGCCTGCTTGTTCGGGGCGCTTCCCTGTGCTGCGTTATCAGACAGCGGTTTGGGGCGCTGCCCCGTGTTGAGCCTTCGGGCTAGGCCCAGACCGTGCCCCAGGCACACAGACCTGCAGTTTGGGGCGCTGCCCCGTGTTGAGCCTTCGGGCTGGGACCAGATCGTGCCACAGGCACACCAGTTTGCTTGCTGTTTGGGGCGCTGCCCTGTGTTGCGCCTTCGGGCTTGGTTGAAGACTTTGCGGTGCCTTATGAGCCGCGTGCTTTGTGATGCTGCTGTTTGGTGTGGCTTTGGCGGGCTGCGGCTTAGCTTCGACGCGCCTACGCAGCTGTGAGTTGGGTTGGCAGCCAAGCGGGGGTTGCGGTTTGCTGCATTCTTCGGAATGGTGGCTTCCCTCGTAGCCGTGATGGTGTTTACACTGTCCCCTTCTTGTAACCTCGCAATCATAATGACCCTGGACGCGAACGCAGGCGTGGTGTACTACCTGGGCGCGGTGCGAGTGCGGCCGGAGCCCAGCAGCCCCCTCGTGGCGCAAACCTTCTGGTTGCTGCTGGGGCTGAGCCGCAGCGAGGTGGAGGACTGGCGCCTGCCGTACGAGTGTGGGAGGAAGGCCTGACGGCGCGTAAGTCCTACAAAGCCCCGGCTCGTCATCAAGTCCTTTTACGGCGTCTCCTGCTACATTGGTATCGAGGGTCAGGTTCTCTGACGTCGACTGAACGCGTTGGAGAGGTCACGAATTCAAACCGCTGCGGTGGCGGCGTCGTGAAAGGCTACACTGTGTCTAGTAGCGAAGCCGTTGGACGCGAAATTTGACGCGTTGAGAGGATGAGACATACCCTCCCGCAGTCTCGGCACGCGGCGTGACGCGAGGGCATTCCCCTCCTCCCTGCAGCCTTCCAACGAAGCGAAAGACCATGTGTAGAGCCTGGTGGCTAACCCTGGCCGGGACGTCCAGGCCTGGTGGGGGAGAGTGTGGGAGGAAGGCCTGACGGCGCGTAAGTCCTACAAAGCCCCGGCTCGTCATCAAGTCCTTTTACGGCGTCTCCTGCTACAACGAGCACGTGGTGGAGCTGGGCATGGTGCTGAGGATATGAGCGCAAAGCGGATGTACTGCCAATGAGCAGACGTGCTGTCACTACGGTTGTACGGCCAATAGCGGAGCTTGGCCCAGCGTCGTGTGGGGCTGGGTTACAGTGGGGTACCAGCCGCTGGCGGCATGGCGTGACTGGGCGTGAGGGTCCATAGCAACGTGTCGAGGTGCTTGCCGGTAAAGCCAGAAGTGTGGTTAGATGGGGGATTGAGGTTTGTTGCTGATGGCGCGGTACGTCGCAGACAGAGAACGGGAGTGCATTGACGGGATTCGGAGCCGCCCGCAAGCGCCCAGACCCGATGGCCCAATGTGAAAGCCTCATGCACTTGGCCCCAGTTCCCGGGAAGAGGTGGTGTTGAGAAACACCGAGTTTGTTGACGAGTGCAAGATGCTTTGCAGCAGGAGCCGTTTAGGCGGTCTCCTCGCCCTTGCCGCCCTTGGTCTTCTTGGGCAGCAGCACGGCGTGGATGTTGGGCAGCACACCGCCCGAGGCGATGGTCACCTCGCCCAGCAGCTTGCCCAGCTCCTCATCGTTGCGGATGGCCAGCTGGATGTGGCGGGGCACGATGCGGTTCTTCTTGTTGTCGCGGGCGGCGTTGCCGGCCAGCTCCAGCACCTCAGCTGTCAGGTACTCCAGCACGGCGGCCAGGTACACGGGCGCGCCGGCACCGATGCGCTCGGCGTACTTGCCCTTCTTCAGGTAGCGCGCAATGCGGCCGACCGGGAACTGCAGGCCGGCCTTGGCGCTGCGGCTCACGGCCTTCTTGCCAGAGGTCTTGCCCTTGCCGCGACCAGCCATCTTGAGTTGTTTTCGGGGATGTGAGAGAAGAGAGCGAGTGTTGGAGTGTGTGAGAGCGCAATGTACTCATGAACAGGAGCGTCCCTGTAATTATATACAGCGGGCAGGCGCGCGAGGCGCCTCGACCTGGTCAAGCGGTCAACGCTTGCGGTCGGTTGGTCAAACAACCGCCCGCCTCGCCCTGGCCACCCCTCCGCTGACCGGCTTGCTCTTAACCCGCCTGCGCGCCCTTGTTGCCCTCAACCACAACTTCGCTATCACTTTGCTTGCACGCACACACTCAACATCCAAAATGGCCCCCAAGAAGGACGAGAAGACCGCGACTCAGGAGGCCGCCGCTGAGGCGCCTGCCAAGGCCGAGGCCAAGCCCAAGGCCGAGAAGGCCGCCAAGAAGGCCAAGAAGGAGCCCGCCAAGAAGGCCGCCAAGGAGCCCAAGGGCGATGGCGAGAAGAAGGACAAGAAGAAGAAGAAGAGCGCCGTGGAGACCTACAAGCTGTACATCTACAAGGTGCTCAAGCAGGTGCACCCCGACACCGGCATCAGCAGCAAGGCCATGTCCATCATGAACAGCTTCATCAACGACATCTTTGAGAAGGTGGCCACCGAGGCCTCCAAGCTGAGCCGCTACAACAAGAAGCCCACCGTGACCTCCCGCGAGATCCAGACCGCCGTGCGCCTGGTGCTGCCCGGCGAGCTGGCCAAGCACGCGGTGTCGGAGGGCACCAAGGCCGTCACCAAGTTCACCTCGGGCTAAATGCCTGGATGCTTCGGCAGATATATTCAAACAAAACTCGGTGTTTCTCAACACCACACACTTGGCAGGGCGGGTGGGGGCGGGTGGGGGCCGGGACGGCCGGTTTCCGGGTCCGCCGCAAGGCCGTCTGGTGCGGGTTTGTTTTGCTGTCAATACTTTCAGGACTCTACGGGTAAACACTGACCAAGGACCAAGCTAAACGTGGCCTGTGTCTGGTGCAGGACCTCGGGGCCGGTCGGGGCGAGACAGTAGTAGTGTTCACATGGGCTGGGCAAGTAAGGCGTTGTTGATCATGCGTGTGCGTACATGGCGCCCCGTCCGTTCACTCATCCGTCCAGTGCAGCAGCACAGAGCCGCCGCTTGCAAAGATTGGGTTACCGCGACGGCACGGGACATGCAGGGGGCATGCATGGCCGGCATGAGCAACAAGGCGTGCATGTGCGACAGGACGGGAAGACCGGGGCAGTCCAGCACGGAGCCGCAGCTTTTGGTGGAAGGTGTGCCCGCCCATCGGGGTTGCCGTCTCCAGACACCCTGGCACGATCGAGCGGCCCGGTAAGAGAGCAGAGTCAGAGTCAGTGACTCAATGCGGACAGGCAAGCAGGCCGGAGGTAGCGCGAGCAGTGACCGCATCACTGGGGCCGGAGTAGACGAGCCTTACAGTTGCCATGAGCAGGTACCAGTGGGGACGGAAGTGCTGCCAGACCTGCATGTGCGCGGGCCGACCGGAAGACCTGGGCAGTCTTGACCGGAGCCGCAGCTCCTCGTGCAGGTGCGTGCCAATGCGTGTCCATCATTCTGCCGGACACTGGCACGACGCAGGGCGCAGGCAGGCAGGCAGGCACGAACACGCGGATTGCGGGACTGGGCCATGCGGGGAAGGAAGCAAGCTGGTGTGTCTCCTTTCAGGGGTCCGCGATAAGCCCATCTGGTCTTGGGTTTGTTGTGCCGTCAGCAATTTCAGGACTCGGGAGAAGGCGTTGGCCCGGTCGGCTAACGGCCAACCAAACATGGCATGTGTTTGGCAGGGCGCATTGATTGCGGCCCCTTTCACATGCACCTTGCGTCAGCCTCGATGCTGGCCCTGGCGCCCGCTTCAAACAACGCGTGGCACGTCAGGAATGGCAGAGCAGCGGGCAGGATTAGATGGAAGTCCTAACGTTGCTACGAGCACGTGCCGTTGAGGACGGAAGTGCTACCAGCAAAGACGTGCACGTGCGCCGGGGGCAGTCCAGACGGGGCGCAGTCTGCAGTGGGGCTGCAGCTTTTGACGTGCGGTGCCCGTCCACCAGGGGTGCCGTGAAAAAACACCGGACACTGGCACGATGCAGGGCCAGTGACTGAACGTACACGTGCCTGAGTACAGGCACATGTACCCTAAAGCCTTCAGTAGAAACAAGGCAGTTTGCGGGTCTGGGGCATGCTGGTGTCAGCGCGAGCGGTGAACACATCACCGCGCAGAGCAGCTAGCGTGTGAAGGATGGACACGCACTGCAAGGTCAAGGTGTTTCCCATTGAGACCGAGAGGCAAGGGAGCAAGGAGTCAGCAGTCCGAGGTTCAGGGTGGTGTTGAGAAACACCGAGTTGTCTGGGGGGTCTCACACGCTGCCGCACAAACCCGGTCCCCACGATGGTGAGGGGAGGCGGGACGGAGGCAGCGTGCCAGGGGTTGGGAGCCGCTTAGCCACCGAAGCCGTACAGGGTGCGGCCCTGGCGCTTGAGCGCGTACACCACGTCCATGGCGGTCACGGTCTTGCGGCGCGCGTGCTCGGTGTAGGTGACCGAGTCGCGGATGACGTTCTCCAGGAAGGTCTTCAGCACCGTGCGGGTCTCCTCGTAGATCAGGCCGCTGATACGCTTCACACCGCCACGACGAGCCAGACGGCGGATAGCGGGCTTGGTGATGCCCTGGATGTTGTCGCGCAGCACCTTGCGATGGCGCTTGGCGCCGCCCTTGCCCAGGCCCTTGCCGCCCTTGCCACGTCCGGACATGTTTGCTGGGTTTGGGAGTCGGAAAGAAAGAAAATGTGAGAGTGAAGTGTGATGCTGCCCAGCTGCCGAGGCCCTGGGCGCTTAAGAAGAGCAAGGGGCGCCGTGGATCCAGGGCCAAGCTGGCCCAGGCGAGGCGTTGACCGGGTCAACCCAAGGTCAAAGTCGCCTCAGCCTGGCCACCGGCCCGCGCCCGCTGCGATAAAACACGCCTCTTGTTCATCCCCCTTCAACCAAGCCACTTCAATCGCTGTTTTCCAGCTCCAAACAACCAGACCAAATGGCCCGCACCAAGCAGACCGCTCGCAAGTCCACCGGAGGCAAGGCGCCCCGCAAGCAGCTGGCCACCAAGGCCGCTCGCAAGACGCCTGCCACCGGCGGTGTGAAGAAGCCCCATCGCTACCGCCCCGGTACCGTGGCGCTGCGCGAGATCCGCAAGTACCAGAAGTCGACTGAGCTGCTCATCCGCAAGCTGCCGTTCCAGCGCCTGGTCCGTGAGATTGCCCAGGACTTCAAGACCGACCTGCGCTTCCAGAGCCAGGCCGTGCTGGCGCTGCAGGAGGCCGCCGAGGCCTACCTGGTGGGCCTGTTCGAGGACACCAACCTGTGCGCCATCCACGCCAAGCGTGTGACCATCATGCCCAAGGACATCCAGCTGGCCCGCCGCATCCGTGGCGAGCGCGCCTAAGCGTCCCGGCCCCTGCGCTGCTCGCCGCCGTCCTCCCCTCTGCGGGGAGTGAGGGCAGCTTGCAGCGCAACAAAAAACTCGGTGTTTCTCAACACCACCAAGCTTTGGCGAAGGGGTGTGGGGGGGGTGTAAACACCAGCCAATCTAAGGGGTGTGAGGGTGCGCGCGGTGTGGTGCTGGGCCACAGACGCTTGGCGGTTGGGGAGTTTGCGAAGTCTGATATGAACCATGTGGCCGTAGCCCAGCCAACAGGGGGGCGGCCGGCACGATGTAGTGCATTAGGAGGCAGTATCTGCCACGCAAACAGTGGCATGTTACAGGGCTTGCCCTGCGCTCAACCGCAAGGGCCCACAGCTCGGTGTCGCCGTGCCTACGCTGCTTGCCCTCAAGAGGTACTGCCGTGGTTTCCCCCATGCAACAAATCCACTGCAACTTGCCCCCTCCACTGCCTGAGCACTGGTAACAACTCACTTCACGTTTGTGCCTGGCATGTACGCCTGTGATATTGCCGTGCCAGCCAGTGTCGTCGTGTAGCCTAGCATGGCCTGGTCAGCCAAGGCTCGTGCACAACAGCATGCCGTTCGCCACACAACACAGTACGCCAATGTGCAATACCGCCATTCCCGCCCAATATTCGCACGAACCATCACCACCACCACCATCACCAGTGCACCACGCTGTCAGGACCCATTCCCACGTCATTGCAGCTGCTGCGCCTGCCGCTCCTGCTGCGCGTGGTACTCCTGTTCATCTCGAAACACCCGCAGAAGCTCTTGGTCCAAGCCCCGCCCCGCCGGCAGGACCGCGGCGGCCTGCAAGCAAAGCGGTGGTGCACAGCGTGCAGGGTTAGCGCTTGGCAGGATTCGCAGGATGCAGCACAACGGCACGGCGGCATGTTCCGCGACACGGAGACGACCAGAGCCCGTTCGCGCGCACGAGATACTTTCAGACCTGCAGCCTCTGCAGTAGCGCCGCCTCGTGTGCCGCCCGCTCCGACCCCAGCACCCGTGCCGAGCGCCCGATGGAGGCGCCCCGCTGCACCGCGCGTATGACCTCCTGCGCGTGTGAGCACACGTGCGAACACCTTCGTCGGCCCGCTCACCTGGGGCTGCTGTCAGTGTCAGCGTGCCCGGGTGGACCATGATACCGGTAGTGGTAGTAACACCCGTAGCACAAACTCGTCCGCAGCCGCGTCCCAAACACCCTACGTACCTCGGCGCGGCGGCACACGGTTCCATCCAGCCCCGCCAGCGCCGCGCAGTGCACGCCGAAGCTGGAGGAGCAGCGCCCCGGAACCAGCCGGTACAGGAAGACCGTCGTGGCGGTACCGGCGCCGCTGCCCCGCGCATTGACGCCATCTGTGCCTGCGGCTTCCGCCGCGCCGCTGCCAGCCCCGCCGTCTCCGCTGCTGTTGCTGCTGGCGCTGAGCACCTCCATTTGAAGGAAGGTCAGCTGGCGGCTGGGTGGCAGCACTCCCGGCCGGAAGAGCTCGTGGAAGTGGGTGCAGAGCACAAGCCGCGGGGGCAGCTGCAGCCGCCGCGGCGGCTGCGCCTCCCCTGCTGCTGCCAAGCCGGCGCCTTCGCCCGCTGTGCTCAAGCCCATTGAGGTCGCGGCGCCGCTATCGCCACTGCTGCGGGCGGCGCCGGCGAAGTGGGTGAGCAGCGCGGAGCAGAGCCCCACGCCGTCGGAGGCGAGTGTGCCCTTCCCGAACTCGTCCAGCACCAGCAGCGTGCGCTCCGTGGCGTTGCGGAGCATGGCCGACACCTGCGGGCGGGCGGGCGCCAGGTAGGGGCGGCGCAACAGGTCAGTGGCGGCGGCGTAGTGGCGGCGTAGTGGTGTGGTGCGCGCGGGTAGCTGCGTGGTGAGTTGGCGCACGTGGCCCCAGCCGCCTGGAGCTGGGTGATGTTGCGACGGGGGTGATTGACGCGGGCGCAGCACCGTACTGACCGGGGGCATGGCGCCGTGACCACAGTGAAACACGTGCCGTATTCAGGGCGTTCGCACCACCGCTCAGAATACCGTGCCGATGCATGCTGCGCGGTCGCCTGCATGCCGCCTACCGCCGCCCGAACATGCATGCTACGCGGTCTCGACGCCGTACCCACCCACCTGTGTCAGGTCGGCCATGAAAGTGCTGGGCCGCAGCAGCCGCCCGCCGCCGCCTCCTCCCCCTGCTCCTCCCAGCCCGGCACCCCCACCAGCCCCGGAACCCGCCGCCGCCGCCGCACCGCCGTACGCCCCTCCCTCAGCGGCGCCGCCGCCAGCAGGAGCCCCGCCACCGGCCTCCCTGAACAGGTGTGCCCCGCCCAGCGGCGGCGTGGCGCAGCGCGCGGCGATTCGGTCGGCCAGGCCAATGGTGGCGGCCTGCGCCGGCACGAAGGAGCCCAGGTGCGCCAGGTAGGCGATGAGCGCCATGGCGCGGGCGTAGCAGCTCTTGCCGGAGGCGTTGGGGCCTGGGGCACGTGGGCAAGCAATCGGACATGCATGGGCAGAGGTCCGGCCGCGCTGAATGCATGGGTAGCCAGCGGAGTACCGTAGATGTGGTTATGGTGGTGCGCCGCAGCAGCCCTGGGCCCTGATGAGTGACGGGGTGCCGCGCGCGTGTGCTGGTGGGTGGCCCAGCCACCTGCCGCCGGCCCGCAGCCGGCCCCCCTGCGACCCTCCCCTGACCCCCTCCTGTACCGCTTTTCCAAACATCCTTGCAACCCCCCGCAGCCGGCCCCCCTGCGACCCTCCCCTGAACCCCCGTTCCCCCGCAGCCGGCCCACCTGTGACCACCTGCAGCCGGCCCGCCCGCGGCCCGAACTCCACGCTGAAGGGGATGTAGGTGGGCACCACCAGCTCGGCCAGCGGGTGGCGGCCTGGGGGGTGGGGGGCAGATAGGTAGAGTGGTACAGGCGGCGGCGGCCACGGCTGATACGGTAGCCAGTACTCACCGTTCACAATTGTGAGGACGTTGTCGGACGTGACCTCCGGCCGGCAGTAGCCGCCGCCGGCGCCGCCGCCGCCGCCCTCCGCCGCCAGCGCCGCCAGCGCCACCAAGCAGTCCAGCTCCGCGGCGGCGGCGGCGGCCCGCTGCAGCTGAGCGCCGTGCACCGCCAGCAGCCGCGCCGCCATCTCCGCCAGCAGCGTGCCCTGGCAGCGCGCGCGCGGGCAAGTAAGGTAAGGTGGACATGCGTGGGGTACCACACATGCCGTAAGAATCCGAAGCAACCCAGCCCTGTGCCCTGTGAACTTCAATGCGGCAGATGGAGCGAGCTGTCTTCACGCTGCACGCGCCTGGCCCGCCGGGCGCCAAGACGGCCGCAAGGCAGCTGCGGTGGTGCGCTAACCGGCGCACGTGCGTGGGGCATGGTGGGGCTCGGTCGCGGCCCTGCCGCCCAGCCACGTATTGGACGCGACCACCAGCTGCGCCCCAATGCACGGGTCCGCATGCGTTCCCACCTGAAACCACCTCGCTATCCACCCCCACCGCCCAATCCACATCCGCACACCCCGCCGCCGCGCACCCACCTCCAGGTCCTGTATCTTGTACAGCAGGTCCCCGAAGCGCGCGTTCAGGTCGCGTGTGGCCTGCGTGTGGTAGTACGCCGCCCAGCCCGCCGCCGCATCCCCGCCGCCGCCGCTGCCGCCCGCCTGTCCGTCGGCGCCTGCGGCGCCTGGCCCTCCTGCTGCTGCTGCTGGCGCCGCCGCTGCCGCCGCCGCCGCCTCGCTGCCGGTGAAGGCCAGCTCGAAGTCGGGCAGGGCGTCCAGCAGGTCCGCTGGCGCAGGAGGCATGTAGATAGCGGCGGAGGCAAATGCGAAATCATCCCGAGTGTGTACAGGAGGGATAGCCGTCTTCAGAGTGTGTGCGGCTCTTCGGATACAAATTTGTCCTGTCCTGCCTCCCGCCCTCCTCACCCGTCAGCTGCTGCCCCTCCACCTTCATCATGAAGCCCACCTGCGCGCGCGGTGTGCCGCCGGTGCAGGCGCGCGAAAGGGGCGCTGCCATGAGCGCGTGCGGCACATACGGTAATCACCTACAGAAGGCATGCATCGCTAGCACCGCCCTTGACGACCGCCTACCTGCACCGGCCGCCTCAGCAGCCCGCCCATTTTGTGTGCAACGCCTCTCGTTAAAACCCCTTCACCCCCGCCAGCCCCGCGGATCCCCCGCAGCCCGCCCATACCTGCGGCAGGTACAGCACGGTCCACAGCTGCCGCAGGGTGGAGCGCATGAGGCAGCGCGGCACGCGCCGCAGCTCCGCCTCGACCACCTGTGGGCGATGTGTACTTCACGTGTGTGCGTGCGCGTGGGCGTGGTAGAGGCCACACGGAGAAGCGGAAGGCAGGCAGGCAGGGGGACAGGATAGCGTGACAGCAGGACAGCGGGCGGCCGGCCCCAGTTCATTTGCGTATGCCCCCACCTCCCCTGCGACCTGTGCCCCGGCGGACTTGCGCCCTCACCACCCAACACGCACCACCCACCGCCGTCAGCAGCCCCGGCAGCGCCCGGTACGCGGCCTTGAGTCGATCCAGGGGCGGGCACACGCCCGCGGCCACCACCAGCCCCTCCTCGGGCTGGGGCGGGGCAGTGCAGTGGCGTGCAGGAAGTGGGGTGGGTTGGCAGGGTGGGGGCAGCAGGTCAAGGGGCAGCAGGGCGGGGGGCAGCAGGGTGGGCAGCAGGGTGCGTGGAGCAGGGTGGGAAGCAGGTAGGTGGGGAGGGCGACGGCGCCTGGGTCGGGCTCATAGCCGCACGCATGGATGCGGGGGGCACTAGCCGCATGCGGGCGCTGTGTAGATGAGGCACTGTGGACGGCGGTGAACTTGCTTCTCCGGCAGCCACCATCTATCCATGCTCCCGGCCGCCCTCCGCCCGCCCCACCCCTTGCGCCCGCCGGCGCCCCTACCCCCCTTGCGCCCCTACGCACCTGGTTGGCGTCGATGATGCTCAGCAGCAGGTCCGCAGCGCCCTGAGGGCGGCAGCGGTGGCAGCAGCAGCAGCTGGTGGGCAGGAGAGCCAGGCCGTGTGTGGACGGGCAGCTGCCCGTCGCAGCCCCGCGTCATCGTAAGCACGCAAGCAAGCGAGTACTTCAACGCAGCGCACTGCGATTCGCTGCACGGCGCTGCACTGCGCCGCACCTGCAGGTCCTCGCTGATGTGGGTCAGCACCCGGTCGCTGATGCCCACCCGCTCCCAGCTCAGCCCGGCGGCAGCGGCGCCGGCATGGTCACTGGGGCCCCTGCCACCGCTGGTCCCGGCGGCCGCCCCGCCATTGCCGCCACCGCCGCTACCGCGGTCGGCGAGGAAGCCCGGCGCCAGGTGCTCCGAGAAGACGGCGCGCAGCCGCAGCAGCTGCTGCAGGCAGGCCTGTGCGCGGGGCGGGGTGATGGCCGCCATCGTTCATTGGCGCGCGTGGCGCATACCTTACATATACGCACATGCATGCAGGGTGCGTGCGCGCTAACCCCACCCACGCCACCCCGCCCCACGGTACCGAAGCCCTCCATCCCTCCTTCCAACTGAACCCTCAGCCCCACCCCCCTCCAGCCGCCCGCACCTGCAGCTGCTGCAGCGCGGCCAGGTCGGGCCGCTGCTGCACCCCCGCCAGCCGCCGCAGCAGCGATGACATGTCGGGGAGCTGGTGGGATGGGATCGTGGGGTGGAGGTGTGAAAAGTTGGCATGGGTTGGGTGGGCCCAGCGCACTTCCAACACCACTGCTGCAACGGTGCAACCCACACGCACAGCAAGCCTAGTAGCAGGGATGCCGGTAAAAGGTCGTGATGACTTGCCAGGGACCGCTTGTGGGGTTATCGTGGAGCTGTGAAGGGTTCCGTTACGGTACCCGCCACAAAGCGGCCGCTCACGCCAGGCCGCCGCCGCCCACCCACCGGCTTCATCTCCGCCTGCAGCAGCGGCACCAGCTCCGCGCCGTCGCGCAGCAGCAGTTCGATGGTGTCCTGCACAGCGGCCGCGCACCGGGCAGCGGGGCGGGCGGGGGCGGAATGAGCGCACGTGCACGCACACACTTCTTCCCGCTGCGGTGCAACCCGATGCGCGTGTGCGGTCCCGCTCCTCACACCGTCACACGGTCACACCCCGCGCCCTCGCGCTCCGGCCCGCCGCCTCCTTTCGCTTGCCCTTCCTCCCGCCTCGCATGTGTACGGCAGTGTACAGACGGCGGCGCGCACCTGGCGGTCGCGGATGACGTCCAGGTCCGCCGCCGGGCGCAGGAACCACAGCCGCAGCAGCCGCCGGCCCTGCGTGTGCGCCGGCACCGCCGCAGGCTCCCTCAACAACACGCGCTCGCAGCTCTGCTTTTCTCCCGCCCCCTACCCCTTTTGCCCCCGCAAGGGCGGCACACCGCCCATCCCCCCCGATCTTTGTTCGTTCCCCGCCTTGAGTTTGCAATGACCTGCCGCGCCCCCTCGCCCCCTCGCCCCCTCCCGCCGCGCCGCCCACCATGTTGCCCACGGCGCGGTGCGCCACCAGGTTGAAGAGGCTGAATCCCTCCTTGGGCCGGCCCAGCCCCATGGCCGAGGGGTGCCGCTCGCGCGCGAACACCTGCAGCCCGTACAGCGTGGCCCAGTCCACCTGCAGCAGCCTGGCGGCGGCGGCGGCGGGCATTGGGTGGGCGCAGCGGGTGCGGGCAGCGGGCGCGTGGGCGCGTGGGTGGGTGAGCGTAGCGGGCGGTTGGGTGGGTGGGCGACGGGGCGGGCAACTGGAAGGTGCCGGTTAAAAGGCCGAACATGCAGAGCGGGACGTGCCGTGGAGCACGCCAGCTCAGTCAAGTGCAGGTGGCGCCCACCCGCCCAATCCCACCGCCACCCGCCCGCGCTCACCCCTGCATGCTCAGCTGCTTCAGCCGCTCCACCACCAGCACCGCCCCCAAGCCGCCAGCAGCGCCGGCGCGGCCCCGGCCCCGGCCCCGGCCTCGGCCGCCGCTGCCGCTGCCAACACCGCCCCAGCCGCCGCCGCCCCAGCCGTCCCCGTCGTCCTCATCCTGCTGCCCATCTCCTCCTCCTTCGTCCGGTGGGCGGTCGGCGGTCCCGTATCCATCCTGCACCAGCGCACGCCGGCGGCGGACGACGTTTCGAGGCCGCACACCGACGCCCATCCATTCCCAATGGCTGCCAGCAACGCCCGACATGACACAATCGCTTGGGCGGGTAGGGGCAGGTACAGGTAGGAAGGGGCAGGAGGCGCTTACCCTCAGCAGGAAGCCGACCAGTGCGCCCAGCGCCGCCACCGCCTGGTGCTGAGCCAGGTCCACCAGCTGCAGGGCGGACGAACCCGACCCACCACCGCCGGCCCCCGGCCGCCGGGCGTCGGGCGCCGGCTGCCCGCCGCCGCCGCCGCCATCGCCGCCGCCGCTCGCTGTGCCTCGCACCACCACTTGCGAGGCGATCCGCCGTTTGGCCTGCAGAAAATCAGGAAACGAGGGGGGAGGGCATTTGCAAATGGGTGTCGCCCAGCGCCCAGGCACAGCGAATCAGACAACCGCTGTGGTCGGGTGCCGTGCGAGTTACAACACGTGCTGCTCCCTCACCCACCTCTTCGTAAGCAAAGGCGCCGCTCCTCTCCAGCCGCACCTCAAACCCAGATCCGGATCCAGCCGCCCCTGCGCTGTCAAGTCCCTCACCAGCATCAACACCGCCCGCATAGCCCCCAGCATCCGCAGCGCCCCTGCTCTCATCCCCCGCCGCCGCCGCCGCCGCCGTGTCCGGCAGCGGCAGCTGCGCCGCCTCCAGCGCCGCCGCGTCGGACTTGCTGCTGAGCAGCAGCAGGTCGGGTGCCAGCTGCAGCTTGGCCAGCTGGAGCATCTGCGCGCGCGAGCCGGCGGCGGCGGCGGCGGGCCGCCAGCGGCCGGCGGGTGGGGGGCGCAGGCTAGTCAGTCGGTGCGTGATAATCTAATGATGGTGGGGTCCAGCAGGACGCGTGTGGCGAGAGCAGGCGCCTCTCAGGCGGCCGCGCTCGTGTGTGGTCGCGCGCATACGTGCCCCCGCCGCCGCGAAACCCGCGCGGCACAGGATTGGATGGCCCATCGTCCTGCCTGGGTGGCCCGCCCCCCACCACCACCTACCCACGCACCTGGTACGCCTGCTGCCCCTTGACCTCGTCCTGGCACTGCATGACGCCCAGCTGCGGCAGGGCGGCAGGCAGGCAGGCAGGCAGGCAGGCGGGCGGGCGGGCGGGCGGGCGGGCGGGCGGGCAGGCAGGCAGGGCGGCGGGGCGGGGCAGGTTGTTGGGGGCATCAAGCAAGCCTGGCACAGCATCCGTGATGGAGAGACACGGGCACGCACGCGCAGGTTCCAAAACACAGCCTTCCGCCCTCCTTCCCCTGACCTCCTCCCCGTGCCCCTCCTGCCTCTCCCCACCCTCCCCCCACCAACACCAAAACCAACACCACTCCCACCTCGTTGCTCAGCGCATCGTACACGGCCACGCCCAGCGCGCTGCCGCAGTAGGTCGCCGCCATCAACACCTGGTGCCGCCAACCCAGCCGACCCAGATCCGGCCCCGGCCCCTGCTGCTGCTGCCCCTGCTGTTGCCCCTGCTGTTGCCCCTGCTGTTGCTGTGTGTCGTGCCCCTGCTGGCCCGCCCACCCGCCATAGTACTGATCACCCACATCCGCGACTGCGGGCCCGCCTCCTGCTGCGCCCGCGCCGGTTGCAGACGGCGGCAGCGGCCCTGCTCGGGCCCCACCCGCCGCCGCCGCTGCCGCTCCTGGCCCCGCACGGCTTGCATGCCGCCCGCCCCCGGCCCCCGCAAGGAGCTGCTCCGCATACTCCTCCGCAAGGCGCGCCGCGTCACCCAGCACGTCGCCGCCGCCGCCGCTGCTGCCACCAACAACATCGCCGTAGTAGCTCCACGCTGCGTGCGGCTGCGGGTGTCGCAGATGCTGCTGGGTCGGCGCGTACGCATGGGCCCGACCCACATCACAATCACCATCATCATCGCCATCGAAATGGGCGGCGGGGTGCCGCGCACGCGGGGCCCGACCCAGATCAGCTGCTGGGTGCGCTGGGGACAGCAGCGGCGGCTGGGTCCGTTGCGCGGACAGGTGAGCACCGCTGCCGCCGCCGCCGCCATCGCCGCGGCCTCTGGGGTCAGAGCTGCCGCCAGCCAGTCCGACCCAGCCCTCGGCACCAGCAGCAGCAGTGCGGCCGCCAGCCGGGCCAGCAGCCCACGCCCCGGTGCCGGCTCCGCTCACTCCGCTGCCGCTGCCGCCCAGGCCGCTGTAGCCCGTCGGCCCCCAGTAGTGGCCAGTCGCCGGGCCTGCCGCGGCTGCGACTGCGCCCCCGCCGACCGCGCCGAGCCCTAGCCCCCCGCCGCTGCGCTGCCGCACAGCTCGCCCGCCGCCGAAGCGATCCGCGAAAGACTCAGACCCGGCGGCAGACGGTGCGTCGCCAAGGAGTGCCCGCTGCAACGGCTGCTGCAGCACGGCGCCCGGCACCGCGGCAAACCCGCCGGCGGCGGGACTCCAGGCTCCGATGTCGTGAGAGGCTTCACCTCGCGGACGCAAGCTGCTCTGGGAGGTGTGGGAGCCAGGGCCGTCGGGCGAGAACCACATGTCGCCCGAACGACTTTTCAGCTCTGAAAGAGCTCAGTCCTGCAGCCGAATACTACTCAATGAGCAGCAACTCCGTGCTGATTATGACGCCGCGGCGCCAATGGGCAATTCTGAGCAGTTCAAGCCCGGGAAAAAACGCGTTGGTGGGAACAGCGGGCGGGAAGCGGCTGGGTTCTCGTTTTCAAGCTGTTCCGGTGAATTTGCCAGCATAGAATATAACGGCGAGGACAGCAGGCCATACTCAACGCCATGTGAGATTGAGGGCTGACCGGAGTCTGCGGCGTCTTGGCACGCCTGCGTGCCGGCAGGCACCGGTGGCACCCGTGGGGGGCACCCGAGGTGGCACCTGCCAGTCCGCCCGGTGGGTGGAATCCAGCTGGCGGCGTGCACACGGGACAGCCTGTGGGCTACAGAGACTGTAGCGAATCAAAAGCTGGATGGGACATAAAAGGAATGGGCACGACGCGACTGCCGACCGGAGAGTCCACGCGGCCTGCTCCGCGCGCCCCGGGACATCGGGCTTTACCCCACCCCCGCGGCTTACCCCTTCCCCGTGCTTGCCATGCTCAGTCACCATTATTAGAATGTGTAATATGTAGTGCTGTGGATGCAAATGAATCAACACCAGCTTGGTTTTGTGGCAGATAGCGACAGATAGGAATTCAGCAGATGAGCAGCACAATAGGAATTCACTATGAACGCCGTCGCATTCGTACATGTAGATATAATTTAGATGAGTTTTTGCAGCGTATGGTTCATCGCAGGCTGCATGCGGGCTCTTGGAACAAGCAGATAAGCTGGACGAAGTGAACACGAGCGTCAACAATGCAGGTAGGCAACCATGTGCGCTGTATGGTCAACTAAGGTCCATGGAAGTCGGTAACGGAGTGAAGAGGAATGGGCTGGGACCTGCTGGATGGGGGGGGGGGCTGGGCTCAACCCGTCTCGACAGGCCGTGCACAGGAATCTGCAGGTGGTCACCCATGCCTTCGCGCTCCCCGCGACCCGCAACGGCGTTTACACAACAAGACAAAAGCTGCTGCCGGGTCTTTATCCGGTGGGGCGCTACCCATGTGTTCCGGGACAAAGGTGGGATTCGGAATCTTGCACAGGGATTTGAATTAACAGAAGGATGTGCACGGTGTCGCCCAACGTGTCAACCTGCTGCCATTGTGTCATCTTTCCAGCCAGTGCTACGATCATTTGAAATATGTGGGTGCGCACGGAACGCATTGGCGCAAGCGTGCAACGGAGACTGTGCACCGCTGCCAAAGGAGCACATCCCGACATCAGGTTCGGGGGTACCACTCCGGCAAGTCCCAAGGGACTGCGTGAGTCCAAGGCCGTAGACCGCTGGTTCATGACAGTCCATGATGCCCAGCCCTGCCGCGCATGTGTGCACCATGCTACCATTGCCGATTGACGCATGAGCTTTCTGAGTTCCCCACAGGCGTGGCCACAGGCACACAGGCCAGCACAGACCGGAGCGCGGCGGGCATAGACGATTGTTACCGTCCCCAAAGGCCCACACCAGTCTGTTGTCCAGCCGCTTGACCCGAAGTAGACATGCCCTCAAGGCAGCGCTCCTACCCAAAGACAAAAGGAGGTCGAGCGCGGGGTGCTTCCATCGCGACGCCGTGGCGACGCATGGGTGCACGCGCAACACAGCTGGTCACAGCATCAGTGACGCATTCCAGCAACTGACTTTTGTGCGCAAAGTGCTCCACGATGGACTTTCGTGAATAGACTATATGCCTTGTGCTATTATAGAGGCGTCAGGAGTCACCAGCACGTTTCCCAAGAAAAGGGTGAGGGCGCCCACCTCAGACTTCCGCTTCAATTTTGCTTCAAAGTCAGGATAATGTGCTTGGGACTTCCCCGGTACTATTTGTGTGTATGCAACCCTGTGCGCGCTTCTAAAGTCTGGTGAGGAGTCAGAGTGCTCTTCTCGGCGAGAAGACGTCATCCGAAGGTGCAGGGAGCGCAGGTAGGTAGAATTGTATAACACTGCTTTGCTGATGATCCAAATTGCGGCTCGCGTCTTGTTGTCGCCACGGGCACAATTGCGACCGCTTCGTGGCCCGTAACTGGAGGCAGCAGCCCTTCAAACTGTTCAACGTGGTGTGGCGCAACTTTTGACGTTTGCAGGCAGGGCCCTTAGGAGGAGGTAGGGACACATCGCCTTCGCGCCTGCGGGCTCAGGTGTGCCATGCCAGCTCCTTGGCCGCTCAGGCCAAGCCAGGACTCGAGGGGGCCGCCACCCGCCACCAGCGGGGACGAAAGCCAGGGGCCGAAGGCCCTGCAGGAGGCAGCAGCCGGCGGTGCAGCTGCAGCTGAGGTGGCGCCCACCGGTGGCACGGCTGCTGCTGCTGCCGATGGTGCAGCAGCAGTGAACGAGAGCGGAGATGAAGGGCTGTGCTGCTCGGGGCGCCTGGGGGCCGCGCTGCATCATGCCCCGCCGACGACAACGCAGCAACACAACAACACCTCTAGCCAAGTAGCTGCGCAGTCCTCGCACTCCCACACGCTGGAACAGCACTCGGGCGACGGGTTAGCCTTCCACCCGCCAACGCTGCCCGCCCATCTTGCCCACATGGCGGCGCAGCCGCAGCTGCAGCCACAGTCGCCGTCTTCAGCCGCGGTGCGGCAGCACCAGGAGCAGCACCCGCAGCATCACCAACACTGGACGCTGCGGTCGGGCATCAACCCAGTTGCGCCCAGCACGGGCCACCAGTCAGACTCCGTCAACTCCTTTGTGCACATCGAGATGGCGCCAGGCTCGCCCACCCGCTCCCACTCCCACTCCCACTCGGCAACCAGCGCATTCAGCGGGCCGACGACCGGCCGCCACACGCAACCGCACGCGCATGCGCACCCATCGTCTCGGACGCATTCGCAACCGCAGTCGCCCACAAACAGCATCACGGCGGCGGCTCCAAGCCAGATTAAGCCGGGGGGCAGCGGCAGCGTCGCCGCCGCCTCCGCCGCCTCCGCCGCCACCGGTGATGGTGGACCGAGTGCTATCGTGTCCATAGCAGTAGACGCGGCCGAGCCCGACGGTGCAGCTGGCGGCAAGCGGGCACGGCAGCCGCGGCCGCCACCTCAGGGACAGGCGCCAGCAGCAGCAGGCGCGGGCGCGCAGGGCGCGGCTGCGGCCACGGCCGCAGCAGTGCCCGCGGCCTCGGCAGCCGCAACAGGTGCTGAGGGCGGCGCCAGTGACGGCGGCGTGGCGCGTGAGGGCAGCGTGCACGGCTCCGTGGATTCCCAATCCAACAAAAGCAGCCTGGACCCGCAGCACCCCAGCGGCGCCCAGCGTAGCGACACGCGCCACGGCCACCACCGGCACGGCCGCCACGCCGTGCGCCGCGCGGACCCACTGCGCGCCTACCTGCCGGCCCACATGCGGCAACACGTGGCGGATGTGGAGGATGGGGGCCTCCAGGGCCCGGGGCACGGGCACGATGGGCTGGTGGACGGACAGGAGCACCCGGACTCAGCAGGCGAGGAGGGGCTCGGCGGCGGCAAGGGCCGGCGCGGGCGCAGCGGCCGCTCCGCGCCGCGGGAGACCGCGTGGCAGAAATGGGTGCGTGGGGGGGGGGGGGCTTCCGGCGCGTGCTGGTGCGATGCACCGGAAGCGGGGTTGCTGAGGGCGCATTGGGCACACGGGGGCTCAACGGGCGGGGGCGCATTGGGGCGCAATGCGGCTTGCTCGGAGGAAGCTGGCTGGCGCGAGCGGGCCCGCCGCCGGCCAGCGCCACAACGAACGGTGCGGGTGGTACAGCATGCGCCTTACCTTGCATGGCGCCGTCCTGTCCGGCCCTTCAGCCTGACCTCGCTGGCCCCTCGCCTCCGCAGAAGCGCCACCACCCGGCGACGCTGGCGTGCGGCGGCTTCCTGCTGATCGCGGCCGCCATCGTGCTGGTCATCGTGCCGCCGGTGTGCACCACGCTGGGCTGCCCGCCCAAGAGCGAGGACGGCAGCGCCGTGGCGCCGGAGGAGCAGCTGGTGGGGCTAGGGACTGGTCTGGGTGGGCGTGGAGTGGTGGAGTGGTGGGGGTTGGCGAGCTTGCAGAGCGACTGGGTGGGCTACTGGGCTGGGTTGGAGGGCTGCAGCGCGCACGCATGCATGGAAAGCCTGCCGCTCATTCGGCAACAGCCTCGAAGCACGCTTTTATATTGTCCTTAACTTGGCTGCCCACCCCACGACTCGGCCTACTGGAGTGCGTGTGGCTTGGGTTCTTTTAATCCGCTCCTCAACTAGGTAATCTCACGTGGCAACCCCCACTCCCCGGCCCCTGTGTAACAGTACACGCTGCGGCTGCTGGCGCGCTCGGAGGACGCGGGGCGCTCCGTGCTGAGCCTGCTGCCGCCTGACCTGGCGGCTGCGGGGGTGCGCAGCACGCGGCTGCCGGGAAGCGGCATCGAGGCCCTGGACTGCAAGGACCTGTGGGTGCTGCGGCGAGTGCGGGAAGAGCTCGGCGGCGATGGCCTCAAAGGTGGGCAGCTGGGCACGAACGGCGCTGGCAGTCACGGTGTGCCGGTTGGAGGCTGGTGTTAAGGGCAGCTCGGGGTGGGGCCGAGCGGGGCGCCGGCTTTCTTGGATTACCAGGCCCACGCTGCTGCCCGCGGTTTGCAGCAGCCGTGGCTGATTCCCGCCGGGCGCGGGCCACCGATGACCGTGCGCGTGCCCTGCCCTGCCCTGCCCCGCTGCGGCGCAGACCGAGTGTCGTTTGTGGTGGCGGACTTCCCCCAAGCGGTTGCCGCTGACCTCACTGGCCCCGCGCGCGCAGCCGTGCTGTCTGCACTGCTACAGGTGAGCCTGCACGCATGCACATGATCCGCATCCACGTGCACATGCGCGTGCACATGCCGACCCAAATGCAATCTGCCAGCTTCCAGTACGATGCAGCGCGGACTGCACCTGCGGGTTTCTGACCCTTTCCGCCTGCGCGCTCACGTGATGGCTCCTCGCACTACCGAGCATAGTAAGAAGCACAATGGCACGCGTGTGCCCACGCCCTTCCCCTCGCGTTCCTGCAGCCGGGTGGCCCCATCGTACCCGCCCAGGCGGCAGCGAGGTACGCCCCGTCTGAGCTGCGCGACCTGATGTCCCTGCTGCCGGCGCTGCTAGCGTCCTCGTCCTCAGCTTCCTGGGCCGACGCCACCGCCGCTCTCACCGGCCTGCGGCAGCTGCTGCAGGCGGCGGGGCTGGCGGGGGCGGCTGAGCGGGCGGGACTGACGCGCGTGCTGGCGGCCAGCGGTGCGGGCGGCAGCGCGTCAATCCAGGTGATGATGGGCACGCGGTTGCGCGCGCACCTGCATGCACAGTCGCATGCACAGTCGCATGCACGGTCGCATGCACGGTCGCATGGACGGTCGCTTGCATGCCCCAGTCAGGTGGCCTGCTCGTGCGCACGTGCTCTTACTCGAACCGCCCATGCCCCCGATTTGCGAACTGCCTGTCAGGAGCTTCTGAAGCTGTTGCCAAACGGCACTGCGCCGGGCGCGACCGCCATCGGCAGCGGCCCTGGGCTCGGGTTTGGGAGCAGCACCAGCAATAGCGCCGCGGATGGTGGCAGCGCTGCTGCGGCTCTGGCGGCTCTGCTGTCGCGGCCGCCGCTGGATACGCTGACCTCGGTAGAGGATGTGGCAAAGCAGGTGGGTGCTGCGTCAGCGTGTGTCAGAGATCACAAGGAAAAACGACAACAAGACTGTGCGTGAGCGTGTGTGCACCATGTCTGTTGCCGCGCGCCGCACACGCGGAACGAGCGCGTGTCACCGGATGGCGCGGGTGCATGTTTTGCCTTGAACACCATCCCTTTAGTGTGAGGTGTATTACGTTCCCGTCGCCCCGCCGTCCGCGCCGGCTTTCCTGGCTGCCGCCGCCCCTCGCCGCTGACACGTTCCCCTCCACCTCCGTAACCCTGCCAACCCCACACCATCAGACCCAGCTGGGCGGCTCCCTCCTGTCCGCCCTAGCCACCAGCAGCACCGACGGCTCGTCGGCTGCGGCCGCCTCCGGCTCACCCGCTTCGTCCTCCAGTGGTCTGGGTCACGATGCGCTGGTGGCAGCCGCACGGCTGATGAGCTCGGCGGACCCAGGAAACCTGGTGTCAGGGACGGCAGCAGCCGGCGGCGCCGCCCTGCTAGCTGGGAGTGGCTTTACACCATCCGTCACGGTAGGGGTGGGCTGGGGGCTTCTGGGCGTCCGGGCCTTTCTTGCGGACGTGCGTATACAATACTCTTCTCCCCTGCCTGCCCGCCGTGCTGCAACTTGTACCGCAACTAATGGGGATGCCCTTGCGTTCTGGGAGGTTTCGGCAACTGCTGCTCCAGCAGCCGCGCGCTGCTACAGTCAACTTTGCGAGCTGCTGTTAACTCTACTGCTGCCGCCGCTGCTCCTGATCGGTGTTTGCCCGCAGGCGGCCGGCTGGGCGGTGCCGGCCGGCGTGGACGCTCGGGAGTGGTACATCCGCAAGGCGGGCGTGGACGACGCGTGGGCGATCAGCCGTGATGCCGACCTGCCCACCGTCGTGGTGGCGGTGGTAGACGGCGGGTTTGACACGCGTCACCCCGACCTGGCGGGCGCGCTGTGGGTCAACCCCGGGGAGATCCCCGGAAATGGTGTCGATGACGACGGCAATGGTGAGAGCGCTCATGCATGACTTGCGAGCTATTCTTGTGTGCCTGTGGACGGAGTCCCTCTCTCCGGCACGCACCCCCTTATAGTGCTGCACTGCTGCCCGCTATTATGCACGCCTGCCGCGCACAGGTTTTGTGGACGACGTGAACGGGTGGGACTTCGCCGGCAACTGCACTGGCGCCTGGCGCCCAGCGCCCGCGCCGCCGCCGCCGCCCCCCGCTGCCGCTGCCTACCCGCCCCCCTCTTCCTCTTCATCCTCTTCACCACCACCGGTCATCAACATCACCATCCCGTGGCCCTACTCGGGGATAGTGCCCGCCGCTAGTGCGACGGAGCTTCGGGACCTAGCCTCCTGCAGCGGGGATGGCAATGTCTCGCCGGAGGCGGTGAGAGCTACCAAGGGAAGGGCGGTGGGCGGCATAGCTGACGTGCGGGCCACAGCAGTGGAACATGGGTGAAGATGCAACTAGCCTCAGCCCATACCTTCGACTGCCGCCAGTACGGTATCAACTGTGCATATCAAAGTTCTGCAACGCGCTCGATGAATAGTGGAACCGGGTGGCGGCTGCGGCTGCGCCTGCGCAGGGCGACGGCGGCCACGGCACGCACGTGGCGGGCGTCATCGCCGCGGTGCGGAGGGACCTGGCGGGCGTGAGCGGCGTGGCGCCGCACGTGCGCCTCATGCTGATCAAGGTAGGCGCGCGCGATGCGTGTGTACGCGGCAATCCAACGTGCCTGCCTGCCTGCCTCTCCGTAAATGAGTGAATACGTGCCGACCGCCAGTGCCTGCCTGCCTCTCCGTGAGCGAGTGCGTGTACACGTGCCAACCGCCACAGGTGGTTGACGGTTACGGCGCCTCGTACGGCAGCCGTGTGGCGGCGGCTCTGGAGTACGCGGGCAGGATGGGCGCCCACGTGGTGGTGACGTCCGTAGGTGAGCGGCTGACTGGCCCCCGTGCGCCCCGTGTGCTAGCAATCGATCAAGTACGGCAAGAACTGCACGGCCGTGTGGCTGCGGAAGTGGGCTGCCTGCTGCTGGCTGACTTCCACACTCGCATTCGTGCCGTGCGGCAAACTTAACATTACCCGCCGTATGCACGCGCGCATGCACGCACGCAGGCCCTGCGGCGCCGCCCCCGCTGGCGCCGCTGCCGTACCAGCGGGCAGCCAACGCGGCGGCGGCGGCGATGTACGCGGCGGCCGTGAGGTCGCTTCGGGACCGGGGGGTGCTGGTGGTGGCACCAGCAGGTGGGTTCGCCACGTGCCGTGTGCCATGCCCCATGTGTGCGCCGATGCCTCGCGCCCCGTCCTGCCGGAGGCTGGCATGTTCGCACACGCGCTCAGCGCCGCTGCTCATGCTCCATTCGCTTCAAACCCC
This sequence comes from Chlamydomonas incerta, assembly GCA_016834605.1. NCBI lineage: Eukaryota > Viridiplantae > Chlorophyta > Chlorophyceae > Chlamydomonadales > Chlamydomonadaceae > Chlamydomonas > Chlamydomonas incerta. Next base: position 1,245,585 of record JAEHOC010000010.1, read on the forward strand.
ACACCAGCCCCGCCCCGCCCGCCTATGCGGCTATGCCCTATCTGACCATGTGCTGCTTGTAATTCCACTACCGCATCCACACACAACAGGCGATGACGGCATGGACTTGGACGCGGTGAAGGCGGCGGGCATGGAGCACCTGCCCTGCACCCTGGCGATGCCGCCACACAGGTGGGGACAGCGGTGTGCCCCAGCATGTTAGTCCTCGCTAGCAAGGCACGGGCTGCCCGTTGCTGCACGCCTGCGCCTCCATCCATCCATCCGCAGATGGAACCAACCCACGCTGTTGCCTGAGGCTGCCCGCCTCCACCTCCCCATCCCGTCAACTTGCCCGTGCAGCCTGAGCAACGTGCTGTGTGTGGGCGCCGCGGACGCGAGCGACCTCCGGGTCCAAATCGCCGTGCCCGGCCTGGATCCAGCCATTGGGTCAAACTACGGCGCCAAAAGCATCAGCATTATCGCCCCGGGTGAGTGTCCGTAATTGGTTTAGGTAGGAGTTTGGGCTTGGGCCCAGGGGTGCAGTTCTGTCAGCGGCGGGACGGTGTGAATACCAGCCCAAGCTGGGGGTTGCCACCTACCAACTGCCACCTGCTCCATCTGCTGCTGCCTGCCTGCGCTGCACTGTGCTCACAGGTGTGGACATCTTCAGCACGCTGCCCGACCGCTCGGCGCAAGTGGTAGACCCGGTGGTGGGTCGCGCAGCGGCTGGGGCTTGGGGGGCTTCGGGGTTGTGAACGGGGGCTTCAGGGCGCGCAGCACAAGCCAGCAGTGAGAGCCGTGCATTGCAGCGCCGCGCAACGCAACGCAACGCAGCAGCACAGCAAGCGGCACATGGTCCGGAAGCTTGCTGCTTGACGTAAATGATTGGCGGCGCACGGCACGGGCGAGCCTGCGCTCATGATTCAATGCCGACGCTGTAATTTTGTTGCCATGCCCCCGCTTGTGATGCAGACCGGCGGCGGCTACGGGTACATGTCGGGTAGCTCGGCAGCCGCACCCGTGGTGGCGGGTGTAGCGGCGCTGGTGGTGGGCGTGATCGGTGGCGGCGCCGCCGCCAGCAGGGTGACAGCTCCACGTGCTTCTCCGCCGCCGCCCTCACCACCGGTCTCCGCTGCCGCCATGGCCGGCCCTCCGCCGACCTCCGGCCAACAAGCGCTGGCGGCGACAGGGCCGTTCTTCCAGGCTGAGTTGGTGAGTGCTTGTGTGTCCAGTACGGTAATGAACTAATGATCCACATGCCGTAGACTGCGGTCTAATTATGCGGCACACCGAAACCGTCACGCATGTGCCAATGCAGTGGCAGTGTGGTACTGTGGTAGCCTTTGCAGACCCCACTCATATGTGACCCCTCCATCCACTCGCCGCCGGCGTTGCGCCCGCCGGTCACCGGCTCACAGGTCCGCTCCCTCCTGCTCGCAACGTCCGACACGGCGCCAGCAGGCAGCAGCGGCGGTGTGGGCGGCGACCGGCGTGTCAACGCTGGGCGGGCGGTGCGGGCCGCGTACGCGCTGCTCGGCAACCTCCACCGTGAGCTGGGGATTGGACCCGGTGTCCACCCGCAATTAAAGGGTCCCCAGCTCTTCTTGACCTTGCAGCTCGCGGTTCAGTCAGGCTTGGTTTGGCTTGAGCTTGTTTTCGCCGTACGGTACACAAACGGGACTCACGGGACCAAACAACGGATTTGGCGTACCTGTGCAAGTCCACGCACGCGGCACCATGCATGGCTGCTGCCGGCTGGCCTGACACCTGCCCCAACCCGCTGCTCCTGTCGGTCGTGCCCCCCCCCCGCAGTCCTTACGCCCTCGCCCGCCTACTACTCGGCCGGGGGCGCGGGTGCCTCTGTTCTGTTCCCCGGGCTGACAGAGGAGTACTTCACCGCCCTGGGCCAGGCACGTGTGCGTGTGCACGTGTGTGCGTGTGTTTTGTGCACGCGCGCGTTTGTTTACGGTGGTGCAGCGGGTTGTTATGTGTGGAAAGGTGTCCGTACGATACGGTATGCATTGGCTGGTGCTGAAATCACGCGTGTGTATTGGAGACCGAAACACGCGCGCCTACCTTCTGCCGCCATGCAATCAACCTGCAGCGCGAGAACGGCTCCAGCACGGACGTGACTGCGGTCGTCATCGACAGCAGGCCCACTGAAGTCAGCATGCGGGTGAGTGGCGGAGCCCTGGCGCTGGCAGGGTTGAGACGGCGGCACCACGCACCACCGCCTCGCAGCGTTCTTGCACGCGTGCCCGCACCTTTGGCATGCGTGCCAGCAGCCTGTGTGCCCAGCAGCATTTGTTGACCGACGCCTCCATTCAAACCCTTAACCGCACGAATGGATGCACTCTGCCTGCGCAGGTGGGCAGTGACAGCGAGCCGCTCGCACGGCTGCGGACCTTCCGCCGCTCCGGCCCGGGCGTGCTGCTGCGCCTCCGCGGGCTGCTCCGGCTGCCCGCCGCCGGCGTGTACCGGCTGCGGCTGCGGCTGGCGCCTGGCACCGCGCCCGAGTCGGTGCAGCTGGCGGTGGGCGGGCGCCGGCTGGCGTTCGGCTCGGCGGACGGCAGCGCGCGTGTGATGGCGGAGGCGCCGGGTGAGGCGGGTGGTGGTGTTCGGCCTGGGGTGGGTGGATGCCGGGACGAACCACGGATGGGAGGCAGCAGGCGGGCTTGCAGTGCTTGTTGCGAGGCCGTGTGCAGCGGGCATGCCTGTGCACGTCGGCGTCCAGGCTAGAGAAGCCACGTGGCCTGTCCGCCTGATCGTGCAACGCGTGGTGTGCGTGCCACCCTCCCCGCAGGCTACTATGATCTGGAGCTGCTGCTGCTCCGCCCCACCGCGCCCGCTAACGCCTCTCTCGCCGCGGTGGAGCTGGTGTTTGCGACAGACAGCGGCAGCAGTGGCGGCGGGGGCGCCAGGGCGGCGCAGTACGCGCTCCTGCCCGACGCGCTCCTGCTGAGTGCGGGCTACGCGCCGCCGCTCCCGCCCAGCTACTCGCCCAACCTGGACCTGGGCGGGCCGCGCTCGGCGACAGCGCCCGGCTACCATGTCATGTGGAGCACACGGGTGGGCGCCAGGGGCGGGGCGGGGGGCCGGGGGCGGGGTGGTTGTGAATACCAGCCCAAGCTAGACCAACTAACTAGACAGGGGACAAGCAAATGCAATAGGTGGATGTCGTGCGTATGCACACCAGCCTGCCATGCTGTGTTTGGCGCCTGTTGCTCTGAAGCATCGGAGGACGGCCGGGCGGCCGGCTGGCTGGCTGGCTGGCTGCATTTCACCATACGTACCCGAACAGCCTTCCTGCCATCCGCCCGCTCCGTCCCACAACAGGGCGCCAGCCCAGGTGACGACCCCTCCGCCCCGCCGGCGCCGCTCACGCCCGCGCTGCTGTCGCGCATCTCCTCCGCCGCCGCGGTGCTGCCCGGCGCGGGGGCCGCCTACGTGCCCTTCGAGGGCTCGGCGCTGGTGCCCGACCTGTTCCCCGGCCCGGGGGACCTGGCAAACCTCATCGCGCGCACCGCCAATGCCTCGGGTAGGCGTCCTTTGCGACTGGGGGAGGGTTATGCCTACTTGGGGCCAACGGCTTGCGTCGGAGGCTTGCGCTGACACGTCACCACCGTTACGCCGGCACGAATCACAACGCTCCCGTCCTCCCCGCCCCAATCCTGCAGGTGTGGCGCCCCCCGACTGGAACACGACGGGCGTGTACGGCGTGGCGGTGGCGCACGTGCGGCCGCCGTCCAACGGCCAGCTGCGCCTGCAGGTCACGTGCACATCCTGTCAGGTGTACCTGCAGGTACGGGCGTGTGCGTGCTTCGAAGGCTGGCATGGCTTGTCGGCCTTGTCGTACGTGCGGGATGCGGGTCTACGGTAATGCCATGCTGCTGGCCCTCCGAGCCCTCCGACTTTGCCACGGCCAGCCCGCCCTGCTTGCTTCATCCTGACCCGCTTTCACTCGGCCCGCAACCCCCTGCACAGGGTGTGCTGCTGCTGGACGCAGCACAGGCTCAGCCTGTGGCGCAGGGGCCCACGCCCGCCGACGCCGCTGCCAACACGCCCGTAACACACAGCACTGGCTGCGTGGCCTTCCCCGGTGCAGCCGCCTCGGACCCCGGCAGTAGCAGCGGCGGCGGCGGCAGTAGCAGCGGCAGCCGCATCGGCGACCTGGGGGCGGTGTACGGGCTGGAGGTGCGCTTCGAGGTCGGGTACGTGCCACGTGGCATCGTGTCGCTGCGCTGGTCCACCTGCACCACAGGCAGTGGCAGTAGCGGCAGTAGCAGCACCGGCAGCACCGCCGGCTTGAGCGGCAGCAGCACCGGCGGCAACTCGACTGCGCTGCTGGCCCTCACAAGCGACGCGGGCCAGTGGGGCAGCCTGGCTGGACTGCTGGCGTCAGCGACCATGTGGGCACCCACGGCGGCGGCGCTGCCCAGTGAGTTGGCGTGGCCTGCGCTTCTGTCGCTTCCTTCCCCCACCCCACACGCGTGCGTGTTGCACCCATCCGTGAGCGTGTGGCCGCGGCGTTGTCGACCGCCCATTGCTTGGGCACACGAACACGAGCTGTGTGTGACTGTGACAGCAGACCGGACTGTGTGGGGTTCTGCCATGCTGGCTTGGGCCTAGCGCAGCCTGCCCTTCCACTGCTCCCATTGCTTCATTCCGCGCATTGCCTGCTGTCGCCCGCAATCATGTCTAAGAGCCCGCGTATGCGCACATGCGCGACTCTTTACGATGCCCGCAGCTCTGCCTCGCGGGCTGCAGTGCGACGTGTGGCTGGCAGGTCGCAATGAGCGGCCGACCTCCGTGCCCTCGCCCGCGCGGCTAGCGCCCACCGCCTCCATCCGCTTGCCCCGTCGGGGTGCCTCGGCCAGTGCCGCTGGCGCGGCATCAAGCAACAGCACAGCGGCCCTGTTAGCGGGCCTCACCGCCGTCAGCGCCAGCGGCGGCGCCTGTGCCAACATCACTGCCGCCAACAACTGCACCCTGTCCTCCAACTTCACCGTCACGGTGCGTATCTGCCCATGCCGGCGGGCAACGCGTATGCCGTGTGAGCTCCGCCCACGATTAGGGCTTACTGCTCACATGGTACAGGAGTGTGAGCCCCTCCTGTACCGTGTCCACGTCGGCCACGCACCCGCCGACGCCCACCGTTTGCACGCGCGCGCCCGCTTGCAGGCCCTGCTCACGGCGCTGATGGCCGCAAACGGCAGCACCAGCAACAATAGTTCCTCGCCGCGGCCACCCCGCCCCCCTAGCCCACCCAGCCCTCCGCCGCCTGCTGGCGGCAGCCCAGCCTACTACGTGCGCTGCTGGACCTTCTGGTCGGCGCGTGGCTTCACGGGCAATCGACTGGCGGTGCGGCTCCCCGCCAATCCCTCGCGCGTCTTTCTGGGCAGCCAGCGGGTGAGCTGCCACCGGCGGGCTCGATAGCATCTCTAGCTGTCCTTGGCTAGGCATTTGGCCCCGCAACCGTCTTTCGGTGTGGACCTGGGAACCTAGAGGTTGGGGGCTCCTGTGAACATCTCGTATGCGTGTGGCAAAGAGCACACGGGAACGGGAGAGGGAGGCCATGCATGCAATGCGTTGCGACTTCTCATGTCATCCTGGTTGTTGAAGGGTACGGTATACTGTAAGGCTCATGGTGCGTCGTGCTGCCCGCCCGCCAACCGCCAACAGGTGTACTACAACGACCCGGATGAGCCGGCGGGCGCCAACTATAACCGACTGGTGCAGCTGCCCGACAGCTCCGGCCTGGGGCCCGGCTACCACCAGCTGCTGGCTTATGAGTTTGCGGGGCTGAGCGGCGACGCCGTGTTTGGGCTTCTGGATGGCGTTGAGCAATTCATGTCCAACGCCAGCCTCAGTGTTGACCGTCGCATGGTGCTGCCGCTGCTGTAGCAGCTGGCCGTCTAGCGATGGCGGAAGTGAGAAGGCAGGAGTGGCCTTTTTAGTTATGACACCGATCGTAGCCCAGGGTGGCTGAAGCAGCTTTGACTGAGCGACGGTAGTGGAGGGCACTCGTGACGCGCTACGGTCCATACGTTCCAAATGCGCACGTGTACATACGGCATTGCATTCATCCGGGCAGTTCTGGATCCTCTGTGTGTTGTTCGGACTGCAACGCCCTTCGAGTGTGGGCTTCCAACTGAATTCATGTGGTTAGTTGTGAGGATGAGGGCTGAGAGAGGGGATTAATCGACGGTTACTGCGTTGCAGGATGAGCAGGCGCTGGCGTCGAGCGAGCTGCAGGGCGGGAACAGGAGACCGCAGTGGACTCAAGCTGGGGGAACCCGGGGAAACCCACGGCAGCACCTCCAGGGCACCTTGAGGGCAAGCAGCGTAGGCACAGCGACACCGAACTGCGAGCCCTTGCGGTTGAGCGCAGGGCAAGCTCTGTAACATGCCGCTGTTTGCGCGGCAGATACTGCCTCCTAATGCACTACATCGCGCCGGCCGCCCCCCTGTTGGCTGGGCTACGGCCACATGGTTCATATCAGACTTCGCAAACTCCCCAACCACCAAGCGTCTGTGGCCCAGCACCACACCGCGCGCACCCTCACACCCCTTAGATTGGGCTGGTGTTTACAACCCCCCACCCCTTCGCCAAAGCTTGGTGGTGTTGAGAAACACCGAGTTTTCTGTTGCGCTGCAAGCTGCCCTCACTCCCCGCAGAGGGGAGGACGGCAGCAGGCAGCGCAGGGGCCGGGACGCTTAGGCGCGCTCGCCACGGATGCGGCGGGCCAGCTGGATGTCCTTGGGCATGATGGTCACACGCTTGGCGTGGATGGCGCACAGGTTGGTGTCCTCGAAAAGGCCCACCAGGTAGGCCTCAGCGGCCTCCTGCAGCGCCAGCACGGCCTGGCTCTGGAAGCGCAGGTCGGTCTTGAAGTCCTGGGCAATCTCACGGACCAGGCGCTGGAACGGCAGCTTGCGGATGAGCAGCTCAGTCGACTTCTGGTACTTGCGGATCTCGCGCAGCGCCACGGTACCGGGGCGGTAGCGATGGGGCTTCTTCACACCGCCGGTGGCAGGCGTCTTGCGAGCGGCCTTGGTGGCCAGCTGCTTGCGGGGCGCCTTGCCTCCGGTGGACTTGCGAGCGGTCTGCTTGGTGCGGGCCATTTGGTCTGGTTGTTTGGAGCTGGAAAACAGCGATTGAAGTGGCTTGGTTGAAGGGGGATGAACAAGAGGCGTGTTTTATGGAAGCAGGCGCGGGTCCGGCCGGTGGCCAAGCTGAGGCGAGCTTTGACCTTGGGTTGACCCGGTCAACGCCTCGCCTGGGCCAGCTTGGCCCTGGATCCACGGCGCCCCTTGCTCTTCTTAAGCGCCCAGGGCCTCGGCAGCTGGGCAGCATCACACTTCACTCTCACATTTTCTTTCTTTCCGACTCCCAAACCCAGCAAACATGTCCGGACGTGGCAAGGGCGGCAAGGGCCTGGGCAAGGGCGGCGCCAAGCGCCATCGCAAGGTGCTGCGCGACAACATCCAGGGCATCACCAAGCCCGCCATCCGCCGTCTGGCTCGTCGTGGCGGTGTGAAGCGTATCAGCGGCCTGATCTATGAGGAGACTCGCACGGTGCTGAAGACCTTCCTGGAGAACGTCATCCGCGACTCGGTCACCTACACCGAGCACGCGCGCCGCAAGACCGTGACCGCCATGGACGTGGTGTACGCGCTCAAGCGCCAGGGCCGCACCCTGTACGGCTTCGGTGGCTAAGCGACTCCCAACCCCTGGCACGCTGCCTCCGTCCCGCCTCACCTCACCATCGTGGGGACCGGGCTTGTGCGGCAACGTGTGAGGCCCCCAAAAAACTCGGTGTTTCTCAACACCACCCTCAACCTCGGACTGCTGACTCCTTGCTCCCTTGCCTCTTCTTGAGTCATATCTTGCCTCTTCAATGGGACGCACCTAGACCTATCAGTGCTGCTCCATCCTCGGCTCACATGCTAGCTGTTCTGTGCGGTGATGCGTTCACCGCTCGCGCTGACATCAGCTTCCTTCCCTGCATGCCCCAGTCGCGCAAACTGCCTTGGTACTCAGGCACGTGTTCATGCACGTGCCCTGCGTGTGCCAGTGTCCGGCAGAATGATGGACACGCATTGGCACGCACCTGCACGAGGAGCTGTGGCTCCGGTCAAGACTGCCCAGGTCTTCCGGTCGGCCCGCGCACATGCAGGTCTGGCAGCACTGCCGTCCTCACCGGTACCTGCTCGTGGCAACCCATGGAGAGAAGAATTACTATCTCGTCCCCCCGTCTGCATCCTTGCTGCCCAAAGCAAAAGTGCAAAACGTCCCCCAATCACAGGCCACGTTTCGCCTTGGCCCACCACCCAAACGTTTTTTTTTTTGCAAAACGTCCCCCCCCGCCGGCCTCGCCCCGCCTACACCTTCCGCGCCACACTTTGCGTGTCCCCTGTCTAGTTTAGCTTGGGCTGGTATTCCCAACTCCCCTTGAGCCCTGTCAGTGCTGATTGCACAACAAACCCAGACCAGATGGGCTTGCCCGCGGACCCGGAAAGGAGAGACTGACGACACACGGACTCAGGCACGCCTCCCATCAAACCCCAGGCCGTCCCCACCCGCCCACGCCCCCGCCAAGTGGTGGTGGTGTTGAGAAACACCGAGTTTTGTTTTAGGGATTATCTGCCGAAGCACCCAAGCATTTAGCCCGAGGTGAACTTGGTGACGGCCTTGGTGCCCTCCGACACCGCGTGCTTGGCCAGCTCGCCGGGCAGCACCAGGCGCACAGCGGTCTGGATCTCGCGGGAGGTCACGGTGGGCTTCTTGTTGTAGCGGCTCAGCTTGGAGGCCTCGGTGGCCACCTTCTCAAAGATGTCGTTGATGAAGCTGTTCATGATGGACATGGCCTTGCTGCTGATGCCGGTGTCGGGGTGCACCTGCTTGAGCACCTTGTAGATGTACAGCTTGTAGGTCTCCACGGCGCTCTTCTTCTTCTTCTTGTCCTTCTTCTCGCCATCGCCCTTGGGCTCCTTGGCGGCCTTCTTGGCGGGCTCCTTCTTGGCCTTCTTGGCGGCCTTCTCGGCCTTGGGCTTAGCCTCGGCCTTGGCAGGCGCCTCAGCGGCGGCCTCCTGAGTCGCGGTCTTCTCGTCCTTCTTGGGGGCCATTTTGGATGTTGAGTGTGTGCGTGCAAGAGAGTGATAGCAAAGTTGGGGTTGAAGGCAACAAGGGCGCGCAGGCGGCTTAAGATCAAGCCGATGAGGGCAGGGGTCGCCAGGGCGAGGTCGGCGGTTGTTTGACCAACCGACCACCAGCGTTGACCGCTTGACCAGGGCGAGGCGTCTCGCTTCCGGGCCCGCTGTATATAATGACTGAAGGACGCTCTGTTCCTAAGTCCAACGTTCTCACTCAACCAACACTCGCTCTCTTCTCTCACATCCCCCAAAACAACTTCAAGATGGCTGGTCGCGGCAAGGGCAAGACCTCTGGCAAGAAGGCCGTGAGCCGCAGCGCCAAGGCCGGCCTGCAGTTCCCGGTGGGCCGCATTGCGCGCTACCTGAAGAAGGGCAAGTACGCCGAGCGCATCGGTGCCGGCGCGCCCGTGTACCTGGCCGCCGTGCTGGAGTACCTGACAGCTGAGGTGCTGGAGCTGGCCGGCAACGCCGCCCGCGACAACAAGAAGAACCGCATCGTGCCCCGCCACATCCAGCTGGCCATCCGCAACGATGAGGAGCTGGGCAAGCTGCTGGGCGAGGTGACCATCGCCTCGGGCGGTGTGCTGCCCAACATCCACGCCGTGCTGCTGCCCAAGAAGACCAAGGGCGGCAAGGGCGAGGAGACCGCCTAAGCGGCTTCTGCTGCAAAGCATCTTGCACTTGTCAACAAACTCGGTGTTTCTCAACACCACCTGTGCTCCGGACCTTGATGAGCGGGATTCGGGCGGGTTCGGTGTGCCTTGGGCGGTTCGGTGTGCGTTGCGCTGGGCATGAGTGCATGACTCATGGGAGCGTCTATGCAAGGGTCCCGTGCTGAAGGTGGAATGGGGCGGGGATGGACAGGGTCGGGGAGCCCGGGGGCGCTCATGGTCTGATCGAGTAATGGGGAGGAAGAGAACAGGGGAGGGTATCAGCCGAACGCAGGTCCGGCCGGTCATTGAGCAAACTGCCGCTTCTCGGCGACGGGGAAGGCAAAGGGTTTGGACGGCGTCAGGATGGGGATTGCACTGGGGGGGATCGCAGCGCTGGGTGCACGACAGAAATGCGTGGCTCCCAGCCCCCAACACCACATTTGCCCGGGAACTTGATGATACCAAGGGCTTTGGGGAAGGCCCCGGTTACAAGATTGCATTGGTTACAGGAGGGACCTGCTGACGCAGCTCACGAGCCAGCGAGCACGCACTAGTACGGACGCCCTGCTCTAGACCTCAGGGGCGCGCCACCTGCAGCGCCGACAGCCTACTCTGCGCCTTGGGCTAGTAGGCCTTGCTCCCATGGGAGCGCCACCATCTTCTGAACTCAATCTCCTTCCTCTTCAATTGTAATGGAAGTCGGTTTATTGATCCGCATACTCCCGTCTTCCCTTCTTTCAATCCAAGGGTGGCCTGGTGGGATTTCGTCCCACCCCCTTGGCCTGATGCCCAGGCTCACATAAGTCTGCAGACGCGCCCAAAAGTCTGCTATAACTTGCGTTTTAATCCTGCTAATCGCTGTTTCCTCTACCTTGCCTTGTTCCCCTCTGGAGGCAAACAGTAGCCTCCTACCGTACTCCATGGCAGAGATCGCAGCCAGGCACACAACGTCCCAGATGGGTTGCTGGATAGCCTCGTGTGGCGGTATTACTAGCCACAGATTTTTACGCTCCACTATCAACTCAATTACGTGATCCTCATCACCTAGGTCTGTCGCTTCCTGAATATGCAGACGTAGCGTGTTAGCAATTGTGCACGTGCTGAAATGGTGTGCGCGGTCAGACTGTGCATCCGTCACCCACATGGGTTACAAGGCGGGGCGCGTCGCACATGGTACAGGATACGATGGCAATAGACGCTGCACGCTCGTGAATGCTGCCTGCAATGCATACTTTGCCGTGCCGGGGCTTGGGCACGCGGGGCCTGCAGTGATGGTCGTCTAGCCGTGGAAGGAGTCATGCTTGGATTGTATGAGCGCCGTCGGGCGTGTCACTTGACATAGCCATCTTTGGATGCCTTCTTGTTGCCGGGCGGCAGGCCCTGGCCTTTGTGAAGTGCCGGGTCAATTGCAATTCAGAACTCAGAGCCTTCAGTATGATGCCTCTGCACTCGAAAGCCCGCCCGTGGGCAACGGCGTGCCCGCAGGCCAGCGCACATCAACGCTGGGCAGCGTGGCAGCCCTGGCAACCCTAGACCAAGCGCAGAGTCCGCCGACCTCCAGTGCCGGGCCCTCCGCATACGTTATCCTTCCAACTTTCGTCATGGATAGCCACCGAAGCGCACAGGTCAGCGTGACGGCAGGGTGTTGCATCGCCAATCATGTAACCCCCGCGACTCTGGCAGCGGTCCCGTGTGCATACAGTAGCCGTCCACTATGTGTATGCTTTGTGAGGGTCCAAGAGGGCCAAGCGTTACTTGCACATGCATGCTGATGCAATCGTGCCAATGCGCCAATGCGACTTTTGTCCCTCGCGCGTGCGCTGCCTCGCTTGTTAGTGCGCTGAGGCAGAAACAGTAGGGCGTGGTTGCCTGTTTGCAATAGGCAACGCGGGAAGGGCGTGCCAAAGACTCGCATCGCACTTTTCCGACAAGCTTAATTCCGAGACTTGCACTCTACTGTGAGCGATGGCCACTCTCCTGAGGGCGCAGGGCCTGCGCGCCGGCCTGCCCACCCAGCAGCGCAAGGTTGCGCCCGCGCCTGCGGCATTCCGCGCTTCCGCGCCCGCGCCTGCCCTTCGCAGCGTGGTTGGCATGTCCGCGCTGCCCCTGCACAACCGTGTGCATCAGAAGACCACTACGGTCGGCCGGCGCTCGCTGAATGTGGTCGCTCAGGCCGCATCGACTCCGGCCCCGGCTCCCGCGAAGCCCGCCTTTAAGTGGGGCGCCAACATGAAGGACCTGGCTATCTGCGTGGCCATTGGGACTGTTCTGTGGTTCGTTCCGCCTCCGGCGGGCGTGACTGCCAAGGCCTGGCACCTGCTGGCGGTCTTCATCGGTGAGCATCGAAAGGTCTACCTCGCATCCGCGCGCGCGTTTGGGCCGCGCTACCTGCGACCGTGTATGCTTTGATACCGTCATTTGAACTGGCTGAGCGGGCACCCGCGCATGGCAACTGCGTTTCAGGCACTATCGTGGGCATCATCACCACGCCGCTGCCGCTGGGCGCGGTCGCCATGATCGGCCTGGGCGTTGCCATGATCACGAAGGTGCTCACCTTCGCGGAGGCCTTCAGCGCTTTCGCTTCGGAGATCCCGTAAGCGCTGACGCAACACTCGCGCTTTTCCATCGGCCGTTGACTGCCCTCTCGCTGCGGTCGGGTTTTCGCGCGCATTCTGCATCAGCATGGACTATTGCATCAGCGCATGTGGCCGGATCCAGCGCTGTCGACGCGATGGCTTGCGGCCGCGTCGCACGGCTCTGCGCGTGCGGCCCGTGTGCCGCGTGCGTGCCGGCGTCCCCTCGCACCAACCTCCTCTCCCCTGCCCTGGTTCCCTATTTTCCCCCCTCCATAGCTGGCTGATCGCCATCGCCTACTTCCTGGCCGGCGGCTTCATCAAGTCGGGCCTGGGCAACCGCATTGCCTACATGATTGTGGGCGCGCTGGGCAAGACCACGCTGGGCCTGACCTACGCCCTGGTGTTCGCTGAGGCGCTGCTGTCGCCCGCCATCCCCTCGGTGGCGGCGCGTGCCGGCGGCATCTTCTTCCCCCTGGCCAAGGCGCTGTGCCTGGCTTGCGGCTCCGACCCGGAGAAGGGCACCGCCAAGAAGATGGGCGCCTACGTCATGACCACCTGCTTCCAGGTAAGGCGCTGGGGTACAGCGGCATGGCGGGTGGGGCAGGGATGGCGAGGATGCAAGGGCTGGACGGGCGGCGGCGTGGTGTGGTGTGGTGTGGGTCAGCTGACCTCATGATGAGGGCGCGCCGTGCGCCGACGAAGGCTGCATCGGGGCCTCGCTGGGATGGCAAAGGTGTGCGAGACGGCTTCCTTGGTGTGGGGCATGGCGTGGAGGTGGACGGCAGGTGTCGGCGCTAGCGGGCATCGCCCGCATGTTCACCTGGACTTCCTCCCCCTGCCCTCGCAACCGCGCCCCGGCCCGCCAGACCAGCACGGTGTCGTCCGCCATGTTCATCACCGCCATGGCCGCCAACCCGCTGGCCGTGAACCTGGCCGCCTCGGCCGGCATCAACATCAGCTGGGGCACTTGGGCGCTGGCGGGCCTGGTGCCCGGCCTGGTGTGCCTCATCTGCGTGCCGCTCATCCTGTACGCCCTGTACCCGCCCGAGGTGCGGCGCGGGAATGGCGGGGGCCGGGAAGGGCGATGCAGGGAGACGGTCGGGCAGGGGATCGGCACGACTAACGGACGGGTACTAGGATCTGAATGAGACCGGTCCGTGCAACAGGGCAGCAAGCACACACATGCACGCTCTCATTTTCGGTTTTTTAACGCGCGCACTCGCCGCCGTGTCCTCTCACGCACGCCCTGCAGGTGAAGGACACCCCTGACGCCCCCGCCACTGCCGCCAAGGAGCTGGCCAAGCTGGGCCCCATGAGCACCAACGAGATTATCACCGCGGGTGCGTTGCGTGGTATTATGATGCGCCCTGAGCGGTGGTCTGCTTGGCTGGGGTGCACACTGTGCGAGCCCATGTGGCGAGCGCCCGGGTAGTGTGCGCGGGTGGTTGTCGGGCCTGGCTGGCAGCGGGATTGTAATTCTTTCTTGGCTTCATGCGCTGGCGCCGGTCCGCGACCTCTGGTGCTGACATCGTGTTGCCCGCCCGCCTCCCCGCAGGCGCCTTCGCCATCACCGTGGCCCTGTGGATCTTCGGTGGCTCCATCGGCATCAACGCCGTGGCGGCCGCTATCGTCGGTCTGTTCATCCTGCTGGTGAGTAGTGGGTTGGTTCTGGGCAATGGAGGCTATGAACGGTCATGGTCGAAGTGTGAAGCGCGTGCGCGGGCTCCAGGGGAGGTCGCTAGGCGCTGCGCTTGAGAACTGTGGGATCGTGTGTGGTCCAACGTAATGCGGCAAATGGCTGGAGAAGGGGCCGGGCGAAGAGCAATTGGAGGAAGGTCGGCGAGGCTTACGCCGTGCGGGTCAGAGCACGGACGCGCCCGGCCTAGAGCGGACCCAGATTTCAGCACACTCCACCAACACGAGCCATCTCTCTCTGCTGCGCCCAGGTGACCAACGTGACCAACTGGAAGGAGTGCCTGAACAACAACGCGGCCTGGGACACCCTGACCTGGTTCGCGGCGCTGATCGCCATGGCGGCCGCGCTGAACAAGTACGGCTTCATCCCGTGGCTGTCCAACTCGGTCGTCAACGTCGTGGGCGGCCTGGGCCTGAGCTGGCAGGTGAGAGCGCGGACGCTTTGGGGCGCAGCACAGGCCGCAGGACGCTGCACGCGCCGGCCCTTGGCCGCTGGGCCGGAGCCTGCGGGGGGTTGTGCTACGCCCACGCCTGACTCCCAACCTTCCCCTCCCTCCTTCGACTACAGGGCGCCTTCGGCATCGTGGTGCTTCTGTACTTCTACTCGCACTACTTCTTCGCCTCGGGCGCCGCGCACATCGGCGCCATGTACACCGCCTTCCTGGCGGTGGCCACCGCCTGCGGCACGCCGCCCATGCTGGCCGCCATCGCGCTGGGCCAGCTGTCCAACCTGATGGGCTGCCTCACCACCTACGGCATCGGCTCCGCGCCGCCGTACTTCGGCGCCGGCTATGTGCCCCAGGTGGGCAGGGGAGGCTGCTGGGAGGGACGGTGGGGAGACGGCACGGGGTGGACGCGGGGTGCAAAGACGGGTGTGGAGGCGGTGGGACGCCGGAAGCAATTTAAGGCAGGCGTCAGCTGGTTAAATGACCCGTAATTTTGTCAGTCTTCTTGCGCCCGTGTGAATCTCGCCGCGTCTCTGAGCACACGCATGCCTCCTCTGCTGCGGCCGTCTTCCGCAGGGTGACTGGCTGAAGTTCGGCTTCATCCTGTCGATTTTCTACCTGGGCGTGTGGCTGGGCATTGGCGGTGCCTGGTGGAAGGTCATCGGCCTGTGGTAAGCGACTGCGCACTGCTGCTTCGCTCAGCGCGCAGCCCGCGGTGCGTGCGGCGTGAGCTGCAGCCGCTGCCGTGTCGGTCCATGGTTCGTTGACATCAGACCGCGTCGTCAATTGACGTGCTTGGACGTCCATTCGCCACACGAATGGTCATGGTTGGCTTTCGTTTCAGTTTGAATATTCAGAGTTGGACGGGTCGGGCATCGTTGCACAGCGTGACGAGCCATAGGCTCGGGATGCCTAATGACGGGCAAGCTGAGGCGAGGTGTTTGCCTGCTTCCGCTTTCTAGCGTCGGCGGTGGCGTTCTTGGGCTGGCCTGTTCATGCAGGTGCAGGACTGCCGTGCCCCGGTCTGTTGTTGGTTTGCCTCGACTCTTGTTCATATGTAGTGTGCGCGTGCACTAAGCGTGCTCGAATGTTGGGATTGTCAGAAATTTTGAGAAGCGTAAGCGTGTTCCCCGCGAGCATCAGGGCCCGGTGTGGTTTGGAGTTGGGCTTTTTGAGGGAAGCCAGAGCTGAGTGGGAGTGATACTTGGGGCACGCAAACCCAGCTGAACCCAGAGAAGAAGACACATGTAACTGTTACCGATCAAAAATACTTGCCTACGCCGCGCATAACGTCCTTGCTGCATTACATGTGCCTCTAGGGCTCAACCCCTAGCCCGCGAGCCTTGGCTCGCGTGGGGGCGCACAACTTTTTAGTTGTCGACCTTGGCTTTCGTTGCAAAATTTTTTCAGCCTGTTACGGGCTCCAGACTTGGTTCAGACGTGGTTCCAGACTTGGTTCAGACTGGTTGGGTGTCAGAGCGTCGCTCCGCGCCCAGGCTTCGCCTCGAAGTTTCATGGCGGTCGGGTCCGCGTGGGCGGCCGGTCGCGCGGGTTCTTCTTTGTAGTGCTTTCTGCGGCTTCTGTGTGCGCAGGTTGCGGATGGCCCTGGTGGTCGCTCGTGGCCCGGCACAAGTGGTGATGGCAGTTCCGGTGTGCTTCTCGGCGTCTTTCCTCGTGGCGCTTGGCCCGCCGTCGTCTCTGCCTGCGGCCTTACGGTTCTGCAGTCTCTAGCCCCGGCCGTTTCGTCAGCATGCTGGTCCTTAGCGGACCGGAAGGCGCGTCGGCTATCGGCAGTAGGGTGTCCCGGGTGTCGTTTTGAGGGCTCGGGCCGTTGCCCGGGGGCCCGGGTTGCTGTCGGGTTTGTCCGCCTCCGAGCGCGGGCGGGGTTAGCTGTGAGGTCGGCTTGGGTCGTTGGGGGGGCGGGTGGAGGGCGGGGTGCCCGTCGAGTGGCGTGGTGGTGTGCTGGTGGGTGGGTGGCTGCCTCAGTGTGATGTGGGGCGCTGCCCCGTGTTGGGCCTTCGGGCCCGGACCAGACTGTGCCATTGGCACTTGCAGTTGGAGCGCTGCCCCGTTGACGGGCCTTCGTGGCTGGTTTCCAATGTTGCGGTGCCTTTCATTTGGTTCGGCGCGCTCGTGCCTGGACGCTTGCGCCCTGGCTGTTAACGCTTGGCCCGGTGTTGGGTGCTGCGGGCGGGGCTCCTGGCCCCGGTTGGACTGGTTGCCGGTGTTGCCTGCTTGTTCGGGGCGCTTCCCTGTGCTGCGTTATCAGACAGCGGTTTGGGGCGCTGCCCCGTGTTGAGCCTTCGGGCTAGGCCCAGACCGTGCCCCAGGCACACAGACCTGCAGTTTGGGGCGCTGCCCCGTGTTGAGCCTTCGGGCTGGGACCAGATCGTGCCACAGGCACACCAGTTTGCTTGCTTTTTGGGGCGCTGCCCTGTGTTGCGCCTTCGGGCTTGGTGGAAGACTTTGCGGTGCCTTATGAGCCGCGTGCTTTGTGATGCTGCTGTTTGGTGTGGCTTTGGCGGGCTGCGGCTTAGCTTCGACGCGCCTACGCAGCTGTGAGTTGGGTTGGCAGCCAAGCGGGGGTTGCGGTTTGCTGCGTTCCTCGGAATGGTGGCTTCCCTCGTAGCCGTGATGGTGTTTACACTGTCCCCTTCTTGTAACCTCGCATTCATAACGTCGCCACATGTTCCAGAAAGCACTGCGTTCCGTGCGTCCCTGCATCCGTGCATACCGTACTGAGCCACCACTGAGCCAATACCAATCCTATCATCTCGTGAGTTGAATTGTTGAGTTGGCCCGGTCTGCAAAGATTGCCCGCGGGCGGGCGGCATGGTGTATGGCACCCAGGAGTGCCTTGCTGCAGGGTTGCACAGTACGTACTACGTACTAGTACGCCGTTCTTGAATGGTAGTACGTGGTAAAGTACGCTGTGCCAGGAACAAGTTGGGACGACCTTGGGCATCCTAAGGGATGCTGAGCCGGGATGTTGGACTTCAGCACACGCATTCACGCTGGTAGTAGCTGCCTGTCGCGCTCACTGGCCTCGTCATAAACATAACATGTTGTCTGAGTATCAGCAAGCGCGAGAACGGCCCGGAGCTGACTCGACATCCCACGCGCGCATCCCAACATCCCGGAATTTGTGGGTTTGGCGCAGCGTACTATGTCAGCGTACTAGCCTTTGCCCGCCAGCGTATTATAAGCGAACTATAGCGTATCGTACTAAGTGAGCAGCGTACTACGTACTAGTACGCGTATTATAAGCTGGGAGGCTAGTACGGTGCAACCCTGCCTTGCTGCAGCCCCCGCGGCACAGCTTGGACTCGAGCTTGGACCAGCATTGCTAGACGCACAGGCGGACAGGCCAGAGCTGCCCAGAGCAGGCCAGAGCAAGGGAGGGCCTGTCCATCCCTCGCCCCCGGGCCCCGGCTCCACGAGATCCCCAGCGTCTCAGCCCCAAAGCTGCTCACGGCGACCCCGACACTCAACAGCATAGGACCAGCAGTGCCCCCCCTCGCCTCAAAACAGTCTCAAAACTGCCCACATTCGTACGGCTGTGGATTTGACCGACGGCGTTGAGGTCATGAATAGGTGAGATAGGCCGTCCAGTGCGGAGCAGGGGCAGTTCAGGGGCACCCACGCATGTGCTTGAACAGCTACAAAACCGCCCCCTCCGGTTGCGCCATTTGTCTGCTGGGGTTCGTGCACCGTCAAGATCCGGGCCCTGGCGGGGCATTCGATTGTGAGCTGCATGTGAGCTTGCTGGTAACTTCTTCGCATCGATAGCACTTGAAAGTGCTGAAATCCGTGAGGTTGACCGCGGCAGCTAAACTAACTGCCGATGTGCCCAAATGAAGATGGAAACGCCCTTGAAGTACTCATTTTATGTATAGCCACAAAGCCCGCCACATACCACATCCACATGTTTATACGCTTGGACTGAGGCCGCGACCAGCAGCAGAGATGCGTCGCATCAGGACAGATAGCGCGCGGTCGGCTTTCTTGGTGGCACTGGCTTGTCTATCATGTACGTACGCCATAATTTACCTTAATACCATGGAACTCGGAACTATCGCGCTGCCCTGGGGGTCACTTTCGTGTGACGCTGCTCGCTGTCGCCGCGCCACAGACGCGGCAGCCTGTGTGTATCTGCTTGCAGACCAAGCTCTCCATGCCAATTGCCAATAATAGCATGTCATTTGCTTGCCAAACTCGGCCGCGTTACCTGCGCTATGTGAATGGTATTCGACTCCTGCAGGCTTGCTGTGCGTCGTTGCCCAGGCGCCATGCGCCAATATCACCAGTGCGCGAACGGTTGAGGCGCTGACGAAGCGGTGTCCGAGTGCTTTGTCATCCTTCGGCACCATCCTAGCGAAAATCCCCAAGTACGCCCAATGGTTCCTGGCGTGCGGGAGCGGCGCTTGCGATAGCACGCAGAGGACGGTGCTGATACCGACTGATGAGGTAAGGTGTCGCCCGGCGGTGCGCGGAAGAGGCCACACTGCCACACAGGGCACACCAGGGGGGTGCTCCGCCAAGTGCTCTGCGACAGCCCACTGGGGTACAGCCAGAGGCAGTACCCCAAGCAGTAGCCAGAGCCAGCCTTAAACCTTACTGAGCTGATGTTGAGGTGTTAAGAGGTAGCTTCGAAGAAAGTGCGAATACCGGTTGGTTGCCGCCAAGGCGGTCAGCAGGATGGCACGCACGCGGCGATGCCCCTGAATACAGTGCCCACATGCACAGACGATAGCCGTGAAGGATACGAGCGTGCTGCGTCCTGCGCACACCACACAGCGCGCCGCGTGTTGCTACCGCGCGTATGCCAGCACACAGAACACCAATGCTGCGTGCTTGCCTCCTGCTTGTCATCAGCACACCGCACCCGCCCCGTCACCAGGCTTTTGATGCCTACCTCAAGGCCAAGGGCACCACCCTGTCGCAAGTGCTGGCCAAGACTGGTGGTGACCGCAAGGCGCTGCAGGTGCGGCGAAGCCAGGGTTTGGGGCCGCAGCGCACAGCGGGCATGAGCGGTCTAAGTGGCGGGAGCCCGCGGTGTTGAGGAGCTGTGTGTTGCGGCGCATGGCACGCCGGATTCCATCACCTGCCCACCTTCGCCGTGCGGCGTGCTCAGCCCGCAGCAAGGCAGCCAACTTCCATCCGCCCTCACTCCCAACCAATGTCGCCCTGACCAGCAAGACCCACACGCCACTCAAATCCGCCGGCCTCCCGCCCTTTCTTGCAGGCCGTGCTGCGCTGCCACGTGCTGCGGCCCTTCATTGCGCTGACGTCAGGCAACATCTCGGCGGCTGCAGCCCCGCTGTCGTTCAAGTCGCTACAGGGGCCCTCGCTCACCTTCACCAAGTGAGCAGCTGCATGGGTGCCGCAAGAAGTGCACCCGGCAGGGGCGTGTGTGTGGGGTTAGGGGTGGGGGGGTTGGGGGTGGGGGTGGTGCGGGTGGAGGTTGACCCTGCGAACGGTTTGTGGCAGTGTATGGGGCCGGGCTGTGCCTGTGTAGAGCTGTTGGCGCGGGTGACCCGTGGTGGGAGGCGGCTCGGCATGGCGGGGGCCCTGACAAGCTACCGTATTGTTGATAGCTGTGCCGTCCGCACCATGTTTGCCGGGTTGCCTATTGCTACCTGCCTGGCTCATTCACCTCGCACCTCTCGCTCCTCCTCCCTGACCAGGACCGCGAGTGGGGGCGTGGAGGTGGAGTGCGGAGTGAACTCGGCCGCGGAGGTGGTGCAAGCTGACATCACCACTGGCAAGGTGGGGTCAGACGCGTGGGAGAGGGTTGGGGACCACGGGCGTAGAAAGACGCGTGGCGCCGTGTGGGCGCGTGTTCTGCTGGGCTGGCAAGGCATCACACACTCATGCACACGACGGACCCTCTTCCCGCGCATCCTACAGTCGGTGGTGCACTTGATTGACACGGTTCTGGAGTGTGAGGCGTCACCCTCACCCTCGCCACCGCCCTCGCCTCCGCCACCTAGCCCCCCGCCACCCAGCTCCCCGCCGCCCAGTCCCAGTCCCCCGCCGTCCCCCAGCCCACCGCCTCCCTCGCCTTCACTGCCCGATCCGCCCAGCCCGGATCCCCCCAGCCCAGTCCCCCCCAGCCCAGAGCCCCCCAGTCCACCGCCTCCCAGCCCCGATCCTCCCTCTCCCGGTCCCAGCCCGCCGCCCGCCCCTCCCACGCTGCCCTCCCCACCCAGCCCGCCCCTGCCGCCCTCACCGGCGCCGTCGCCACCCAACCCTCCTTCCCCAGCCACGCCACCCGCCCCGCCCCGACTTCCCTCCCCGCCCAACCCGCCGCCGCCGCCCCCCTGGTACTCCATCGGCGGCCTGGACAGCTACCCCTTCTGCGCCGGCGAGGTGTGCAGCCGCCCGCAGCTCTGCACGGCCGACCGCAAGTGCATGTGCGGCACTGGGCCGGCGTGCGCCGGCAACACGGCCTGCTGGGCCACCCCCGATATGGCCGGGTGGCCCACGCCGCCCGCGGCCAACTGCGTGATACAGGAGCGCATTTGCGCGAAGGCCGACGGGACGCCGCTGCTGTGCGATGAGGACTGGGTGAGTGGTCGGCGGCATACAGACGTGCGTGTTATGCATTCGAGTCAATCCTATGCCGGCGTGCTGCGAAGAATCGTTTCTCAGTGCATGCATGCGCGCGCGTACTCCCTTTGGAGTAGCGGCGATTGCCACGCTTGCAACCTGGGTGACTGCGCATGGGAACCTGCTCGTGAGCTGGGTTTCGAGCAGGTCCCCGGATGGCGAGACACCCACCCCGTGCAATCACCATCCGGAGACTTCACTCTCCATGCTTTTGCACGTTGTTCGCGCGTGCAGTTCTGCTTCAAGGACATCTACTGCATGTCGCGCGGCCAGCTGCGCGTCATGTTTGAGAGCTGGACGCCCGTCGGTGATCTCGACATCTGGGTCACCAACCCGCTCAACCAGACCGTTTGGTGGAACAGCGATGGCTGGTCGTACGACGAAGCCCGCACCCCGCAGTGGCTGCCGGTCGGCTTTCCGGCAAGTGAACGCGGGTGCTGGGCAACGCCAGCAAGTGCATGGGTTGGGGGCACGTTGACCGGGTTGTTATTACCGTGTTGGGGCTGGGGGCAAGCGGTGCGCGGCGGTACCGAGGCGGTGGTCAGGCACAGGAGCTTGTGTACACGCGAGCCACGGCCGCGTGCTGTGCGGTAGGGGCGGCAGGCCATGCTAAGTGCCCCATTCCTGCACACGCGCTGTCGGCGCTCACCAACGCACCGTACTGCCCGCCGGGGCGCGCTCACCCAACGCAGAACAACGGCTATGCGGTGCTGTATCCGCAGTCGGATCAGAATGGGCCCGAGTAAGTGTCGCGTGCAGGGTGTGGGGGTGGTACCGTAATTCATCCCAGAACCCAAAGCAACCGATTAGAAGGGGGCGGCCCGGCTGGGGTACCGTATGGTGGCAAGGCCTGTCGGCATCGTCGGCGCGTGGACATGCTAAGCCTCTCGTAAGCCTACTAGTTTGCCGTGAAGCCACCTGCTCTGAGCATGCATGCCCCGTCTCCCTTCCGCGCCACAGGAACGTCTTCTACATTGCGAAGAACCCGGCGGACGGCACACCCGCGGCGCCGCTCCCCTCGGGCAACTTCTACGTCTGCGGGCGCATCTACATTGAGGGCATCGATCCCGCCAACCAGATGAAGCCGCCCGTCATCGTGACGACCATTGCTGAGTCAGCAAAGTACGGCATCAACATGCGCACGGTGGTCACGCTGTACGACGCCAACTTCGAGCCGAGTGCGCCCTCGTCACAGGACCCGCCGCCGTGCAGCGCCACCTCGCCCAGTTTGGTCATGACCATCCCCATCCCCTGAGCGGGGCACCACGATGGCTGCATGGCGCCGGTGCAGCGCGCGTAATAGGTTTTGCTGAAGTGTTGGATGTGCATAGGGCTGCTGATGGAGGTGATGGGGCCCAGATTGATACAGCGTGCGTTGTTGAACGCGGGCGCTGGGGGAGCGCCCCGGTTGGCAAGGTGGTGATACCAGTACATACACCAGAAAGCGGCGTGGTGTAGACATACCGTATGCATTCCGCGCAGCTCGCGTGAGCTTGGAAGCAGCGTCAGGGTAACACGAGGTGAGCTGGCAGGCCTGTGTCGCCATTCTACGGCGCGTCATGATTTACGGTGCATTGCACGGGGGCATTGCATGTGCGCAGGCTGGTTTGCACAGCCGCATAATGGGGTCTTCGAAGCTGAGCGCGAAACACAATTTATGGCTGTATAGGGATGTTCGAAGTCCGTGGAAACCGCAGGCGAAAGGGTCATTACGGTAATTGGTCGCAGTGGTTGCAGGACTGGTGCACATATTCCGTGCGCGCGCAGTCGCTGGTGCAAACATAGCACCGTCAACATATGCATACATATTGCTTGTGGTTTGGCAGGAGGGCAGATCGCACTGCTGCGCGATGGAACGTGCAGCCTTGGCACGCGCAAGCCGAAAGGCAGAACAAGTGAGCTGCGGGGGTGTGGGCGTGAACGTGTGGGGGTGCGCGTCATGTGGGGGTGCGCGTGTGTGTCCGGGTTCAGGCGGGATGGGGTCAAGGCGTCTCGGACCGCGGGGGAGGGGGAGGCTGTGCTCTTTTCTGGTTGCTTGCTGAATTCGCAGTCGGCCGCCAATGTGGCAAACTTCAAAACAAAAATGTGGGTTCCAGGTTCCGCACCCCGTCTCACGGTCCGAGAGAAGCCATGCCAAGGGCGTGATCCTGTGCAGTTCCCATAAGCTGCTGGCGTTTGTCCTGGAAACAGCAGCGCAGCCTTGCAAGTTCAAACGCAGGAAGCACCAGCCGATCACGGCTTGCACTCAAGAGGACGGAAGCAGCAACCACGGCTTGCGCTGGGGTCGTCGCGAACAGGGGCCGCAGCAGCACGCACCCGAGCAAGCGCTCGCGCCAGCAGGGAAGCCCCGCGCAGCGTCCGGCCCGGCTAGCCTGCAGCATGGGATCCACCATTGAGGAGGTCATGCGGCGGCGCCAGAAGGAGGCCGCCGACGCGTATGAAGCCATGTGGGCAAACGGCGCCGGCTCGCACCACCCGGGTGAGCGGAGTCGTTCTCCTCTCAGGCATGGGGGTTGCAAGGACGGCTTCAAAGGCGGGCGTGGGACGCGTGTGCGGGGCAGCAAGGAATGAGGACCAAAGGGTGCAAGGCATGGCATGCTACAATCTAGCAGGACAGTAACACACAACCGGCACGCGTACACACGCGCGCGTGCGGCGTGCGCTGCATCGCCTTTATCGCCTGGCCGGTGTCGTCGCCATCTTCAGCGCCGACCCGACCTGCCCCCCGGCCTGCCCCCCGGCCTGCGCCCCGGCCTGCGCCCCGGCCTGCGCCCCCGGCCTGCGCCCCCGGCCTGCGCCCCCGGCCTGTCAGTAGCCAATGCATTCAACCGCCGCCCCCTTCAGGGTTGTTTTCCCTTGTGTTGCGGGGAAGGCGCCAGCCCAGGATGAGGGGCCGGCAGGACGGAGGTTATGGTCTGGGCCCCTTGCGGTTTTGAGCTTTCCCCGATCCCCGTGCGACGCAAGCAGCAGCAGCAGCAGCCTCAAACTCAGCCGCCAGGCGTCTCTGCCCACTACCCAGGCACTCGGCCCCGGCGGGACTGTCTGGTCATAGAAGGCCAGCACGCCCTAACATCCACTGGCGACCAAGATGGCCCCGCCCCCCAACCACCACCACGGCCCTGTGGCCCGCACCCCCACTCCCTCCACACACACACACAAGCAGACTACGACCCGGAGCTGCCCGCCGGCCCGCGCGTGGCCAAGGCCAACCGCGCCACGGAGGAGCTGTACGGCGCCATCGTGCGCAACGACCTGCACGGCGTGTACGACAAGATCGACGCGGGCGCGGACGTCAACTTCGTGTTCGGGTGGGTGCGCGGGCCCGTGGGTGGTTGACCCACCTGGGTGGTTGCCCCATGCCCGCCACCACGCAACACCTCTCTACCCACCTTGCTAACCCCCAAAACTTCCTCCCCATGCCCTGCCCAACCCCAGGCCGGCCTACTCCTGTCCCGAGGGCTACACCCCCCTCATGGTCGCCGCTCACCGAGGCCGGCTGGAGGCGGCCCGGGCGCTGCTGCGGGCGGGGGCCGACCCCAACTACATCAACTACGGAGGTGTGCGCGCGATGCGGTTGGGGCGGTTGGGGTGGGGTGGGGTCGGGGCGGGGTGGGGTAGAAGACAGACTTGGGTGCGCTTGCACAGGCGGCAGGCCCACGTACGTGCCCCAAGCCCCCACCTCAAACACGCTTCCCTCTCACACGCACGCAATGCACCACTCCCCCCCTTGCCGCAGGCGACAGTGTGCTGTTCTGGGCCATCGACGGCGGCCCGGCGCTCATCAAGCTGCTGCTGGACTACGGAGCGGACGCAGACGCCGTGACGCCGCGGGGCTGGACCGCCCTGAGCTACGCCAAGGTGGGGGGAGCCGGCGGGGTGCATGCGCCGCCTGCTGTCGGCTGTTGACTGCCAGCTACGATGTGTGGCTACGTGATGTGTTGGTGTGTGCGCGCACCTACACGCGCAGCCCCACTGCTTCACTGGGCGTCTGGCCCGCAGCAGGGGCCAGCCTGCAGTCATGATGGTGTTCGCAAAGAGGCGTGGGAGCAGCCTCGGACATGGATTCTGGAAACATGCATTCACTCGTCGGCAATACCTTCTGTTGGGATGCACCGCCACCCACCCACCCGTATACACACACGCACACGCACTCGCTCATATACACGCTCACGCACACACACGCACACGTACAACACGGGATGTGCACGTGCACGTGCAATGCAGGCAAAGGGCAAGTACGGCGCTGTGGAGGACAAGGGCATCTACCCCGAGGTGCGGCGGCGCGGGCACGGGCACGGTACATACCGATTGCGTTTGCATTACCGTACTTGATCCGGGCGCGTGCGTGATGTGCCCCTCGCTGCACACACTCCCACATTACACTCTCGAACAGCCTACCCGCCGAGCTCCCACATCACTCGCACCGTAACCGATTCCCCGTACACAGGACGTGCTGCTGTACTACGGCGCCAAAGTGTACGGCGAGGGCCCCCCGGCGCTGGGCAGCCGCTCCCCCCGGCACTCGTACAACCCGGCCGACCCCGCGTTCCTGCGCGAGCGCGGCAGCTACCAGAGCCCCTTCGCCGAGCCTTGAGGGGGAGGGGCAGCCAGTGTGCCGCGACAAAGGGGGAATGCACGCTGAGGGGAGCGTGGGCCGCAGCCAGCGGGGCTTCCAAAGTGCTGGATGCTAGCTGGATGCGCAGCAGCAGAGCGGTGCTGCGCAGCGCCTTGGCGCATGCCTTGGAGGGCCTTTGCGGGTGCGACTATTGCGTATGTGCTGCCTCGGGGGGGGGGGGTAGTTTGTCATCGGGGCCCAAGGGGGCGCTCCAGATTCAATTGCGTGTCCACGCCGCCCGTGCCAAGCGACCGCGGCACCATGCGGGTAATCGGCACGACGCCGTGTAAGCACCATTAATGGCTGATGTAATATCGGAGTGTCTGCATAACAATTGGAACGTCCCAGGCCACCCCGCAAACGCAAAACGAGCGACATTTCCAACTTGTGGCGCGCACATTTGTTCCGCTCGCGGCCGACGGTTTCTTGGGTTCCGCTATCTAGACGCCTGATACATAATGTGGACACAAACGCGGCGCTTAGGTCTGGGCCAATGGCCTCCGATACCCCAACGAGGGTTTACTGCTCGTGCGAGCACGCCGTGCCGGCTTGGAGGCGCTCGGCCGCAGCGCACATCGTGTCAGCGGAGAACGGCTACCATAGCGGCTGCGCGAACACGTAGGTCATGTGCGGGGCTGGCAGAGCCCGGGTTGGCTCGGCGAGTCGCCGGCCCCTTAAGCGCGGTGCCCTCGTGACCCTGGCCTCCCCACGTCCGATACGCGGTTGCCCCGCGGCGCAGACTATGACATTCTGGGCGTGGAGCCTAATGCCGATGCAACCGCAATCAAGTCAGCTTTCCGCAAGGCGGCTAAGCTCTTGCACCCGGACGTGTCCAAGTCGGTGAGAGGGCTGGGCGGGCTGGGCGGTCGGTGAACAGATGCACCAGACAGCGGCGGCTGGGGGAATTCGTCCGAGCCGAGGGACGTGTGAGCGCTGGCAACGGTGACTGCTCTACTGGTACACCTGCGCCGCTGGCAAGCCACTAGCCATAGTCTGGTGCTGCGGTGTAGCAGTTCCCTGTCATTACTGACACGTTTGACGCGCTGTACTTGGGGCCTGCCCCGGCCCCGCCCTCGTGCTAAGGCAGGACGACAGTGAGGAGGAATTCATCCGAGTCAAGGAGGTGCGTGCGTGCGTGGCTGTGTGATTTTGTTGTGCGTTTCGTGGGGTCCCAGCACCAGGGGAAGCCGGCGCGGTACAGTGCAGGCGATGGCAGAGCGCAGGCGCGGTGGGTGGGGGGCGGGGCTGCGGCCGATGCGGCCGCATGTCAAAGCCGCGCCCCACCCTCGCGTTTTGTTCACGTCATATGTTGATTATGTACATGCATGGGGTGCGAAAGCGGATTCAATGCGAGGCCGCTTGTTGTCTGGCGATTGAACACGAGCTCGACCACCCATCCACCCAGCCGGTCGTCACTCACAGCCACACAACCACCACCGGTATTGCACGGACAGGCCTACGAGATCCTGAGTGACGACCGGCAGCGGCGCGCGTACGATGATCAGCTCCGGCAGGTGTGCATGGGTATGCATGGGTGTGCATCGGTGTTCGTGTGTGCGGTGTACTTGTGTTCAGTTATGCTTGTGTGCATGTATGTAGGTGTACGTGTGTTCGGTTGTGCGGTTGTGCGGGTGTATGGGTGTGCATGGGTGTCGGTGTGCGGGTGTGCCGGTGTGCGGGTGCGCATGTGCGCCGGTGTGCGGTTTTGGCGGTGTGCACATGTGGCCCCATGTGCTCGCTATCACATGGGGCGCATGCGTGGTATGCTCGCGGGCGAATGCGTGCGTGGCGTGTTGCCCTGCCGGGTTGCCCTGCCAGTGTCGTTACTGTTGTGTGTGCATATGTGTGGCGGGCTCCGTCCACGTGCCCTGATGCGCAGCGCCCGTGGCCACCGCCACCGCCGCGCTCCTGGCGGCGCGCCGACCCAACCCGCACTCTCCCGCCCCCCGTCGCTCTGGCCCAACACCGCATTCACGCACACATCCACACGCGCATGCACACGCACATGCACAGGCCAGCCGGCGGCGCGCCTCCGCCGGCGCCAGCACCAGCGGGCGGCGCGGCTCCGCCTCCGCCTCGGCCTCCGCCAGCTACGGCACCGGCACGCGCGTGGTGGTGCAGGACGAGTACGGCAACTTCGTGGAGATGGACATCGGCGACCTGTTTGGATCCGGATTTATTGTAGATGACGAGGACGACAGCGATGACGATGACGGGTTCCTGGATCTTGATGACGATGACGACCTGGACTACGTGGTGTGGGCTTCCACGCCCGGGAACTTCACGTCCAGGTGCGGGCTCGGCCGAGGGTTGGGGTGGGGGGCTGGGGGAGGCTGCGCGTGTCGGAGGTCGGGTTGGGGAGACAAGTCGTCAGGGAGTTCCGCCTAACTTCCCTACCCTGAAGTTCAACGGTATCATAACGGCTTTGTGTTGAGTGTGAGGAAAGCCGAAACCCTTTGCATGCCCGCTGCCGCATGAACCGCCACGGCTCTTCCTTCCACTACTGCCTGCAGCTTCCAAGCCAGCTGGCAGTCCAACGGCCGCAAGCCGCGCCGCGCCAAGCAGCAGGCCGCAGCGGAGGCGCCGCTGTCAATGGACGAGAAGGTGCGTGCATGCGTGCGTGCGTGCGTGCGTGCGTGAGTGGGTCAGCCGCAGCCCGGGCGTGCAGGTGGAGGGCGCCTGCGCCTGCGCCTGCGCCTGCGCCTGCGCCTGCGCCTGCGCCTGCGCCTGCGCCTGCGCCTGCGCCTGCGCCTGCGCCTGCGCCTGCGCCTGCGCCTGCGCCTGCGCCTGCGCCTGCGCCTGCGCCTGCGCCTGCGCCTGCGCCTGCGCCTGCGCCTGCGCCTGCGCCTGCGCCTGCGCCTGCGCCTGCGCCTGCGCCTGCGCCTGCGCCTGCGCCTGCGCCTGCGCCTGCGCCTGCGCCTGCGCCTGCGCCTGCGCCTGCGCCTGCGCCCGCCCCATCCCTGTCCATGGAGCTCCTGTGAACACGCTTCTGTCCTCTCCTGCCGGGCCTGCCCTGCCCTGTTGGGGTGCGGTGTGCGGCGTGTGCACAGGAGTTGCTGCTGCGGGAGCTGCCGCGGCAGTACCGGGCGGCGGCGCAGCAAATGTTCGGGGCGCGGCTGCAGGTACGGTGGGGGCGCCAGGGGCGCGGGGCGGCGTGGGGCCGCATGTGGGTAAATGCGTGCGTACGGTTGTGTGTGTGCGCTTGTGTGCGCTTGTGTTGTGTGCGCATGCGCGTGCGTATTTTTTGTTGGTTGTTGCACCGGCATCGTCGGGAGGCCGGACCGCTCATGCTTCGCTCAACATGTGACCCGCCTTGCGCCCCCACCCCCTCCTGCCCCGGCCCGTGGCGGTCACATCATCAATGTCATCGCTGACCATTCCCATGAATGTGCGCCCGCACCACCAGACGCTACGGAATCTTGATGTGAGTGCTTGTTCGCAGCCGCGGAGTACGCGCTTGCTAGCAGGAATCGCCAGGATTGGGCGTTTGCCAAGGATGAGAAATGCTGTTGTCCCCGCCGCAGCATTGTTGGCAGATCTGCCGCCAATGTGTGATTACCGCCGCTTCGGGTGCGCACGCTTGCAGGAGCTGGCCCAGCTGATCGAGGCGGTGGACGAGATCAACTCAATGGGGGTGCAGTTCGAGGTGATGCACGACGAGTTCGGGAAGGGCGTGGGGAGCAGCGGCAGTAGCAGCGGCCGGCGGCGGACCGGCGGCGGCGGCGGCGGCAGGCGCACGAGTGGGGGCCGCGGCGGGGCGGGGCGGAGCTCGGCGCGGAGCGGCGGCGGTGTGGGCGGGAGCGGCCGCGGCGGGAGGGGGCGGCGGTAGCGCACATGGTGCAGCTGCAGCAGCTGAGTGTGGCTGCGCATGGCAGTCATTGCTAGCGGGGAGTGGTGTGGCCTGTGGCGAGCGCGAGCGACGCAAGAGTGATGGGCTGGCGAGCTGCTGTGTCCAGGAAGTGATTCTGCGAATGTACGGCCAGGCGCGCCGGGCCGAGTGCCCAGGGTTTACTGTCGGAAACAGTGCTTCGGAAAGCGTGTGTGTGTGGTCGCGGGGGGAGCCCCACGGGGGAGGCCGTATGTTTGTGCTATATATCTGCACACGCAGCGTCTGTGATTCTGTTAGTGTGTGACAACCAGGCAGGTGCTTTTGCTTTATGATCCTTTGGGCGACCAAAGCTTTCATGGTTGTCAGTTTGCAGACTTCATCTGAATGCGGCGGCCCTTCATTGCGCCGGCTGTTTTGCCGCAGACGGCACGGCTGAGGTCGCCCGATTCATGTGCCCGGCCCGAGAGGCGTGGGGCCTCAGGTTGAGAGGTAGGTGCTGATTGTGCTCGGGGCCTATGCAGGGCGCGGGGAGGGGGCCTGCAGGCTGCAGCCTACCGTATTGTAGGAGTATGGGTTTTGGGGTTTCGCACACCGTGCCAACCCTGCCTGCTGCCTACGCCCCAGTACCGTGTCCCCAGCCTCAAGGCGCAATGGCGTATGGCCCTTGTCCTGTTCCTACCGCCGCAGCGGAAGTTGAACTGACCACGCCACCCGGCACGAACTGCTAGATATTTTTTTTGCAGTAATTCGCCCTCGCATCGCACAACTCAGACAGCTTTAAGATTGATAGAACATTTGACGTGTGAAATGGTCACTTCCTTTAACTGCAGCCGCGCGCCCGGCCGGCGTCAGACCGATGAAAAACAACATAGATGCGATGTGACTCCGTTTCCGCCGCTGTCAACCAATAAAGTCCGCGTACATTGAATGCTCAGCTCAGATGAAATGAATATGTGCATCTTTCGCCGCCGCGGGTGCCCGCTTGCTGTCCTGCTCGTCTCGCTGTTAGGCAGATGCACAATCGAAGGGGTGGCAGCAGCTGAAGGACCAGGAATTTCGCTTGTGCGCAATGGCAGGCAGCTGGCGGCAGCGCTCGCGGACGCGGCTGTGCACACCGCGCTAATCGACACCGCAGCGCTTGTCTTAACAGACGACGATTTCAGCTTGCAGCGCCTGCCAATACCGGTCCTGCGTAATTTCACGATCGAGGGAGCTTGGCAGCAGTCACTGGGACGGCGCCCATATGTCGACTGGGCGTACACGCGCGCGAAGGTGGATGGATACCCGGGCGGGGTTGTTCTGCATGCGCAGACACTTGCGAGACGAAAGCGGGTTGGGCAGAGAGGGCAGTCGGGCTTGGGAAGACCGGGGAAAGGTGTTTGCGTGTGTGTGTGTGTGTGTGTGTGTGCGTGTGTGTGTGTGTGTGTGTGTGTGTGTGTGTGTGTGTGTGTGTGTGTGTGTGCGTGTGTGTGTGTGTGTGTGTGTGTGTGTGTGTTTGGGGGAGGGGCGGGGAGAGCGAGGGTGCGCGTTGCTGACTTGCTTTGCGAGTGCTCGCTCCCTTCATTTCATCAGGTGCAATGCATGCGTGCGCTGTTGGAAGGAACGCACCTTTCTACCCCAAGCTCCTGACAGTGTTGATTGTACACCGTGCAGGTTCGGCTGGGCCCTGGCGTGACGCTTACACTGGACAAGGTGCTGTCCCGCCGCTCTCGCAGCGACCCCTCATTCCGGGTGCGGCCGGCAATGTCGGGTTCGCTTGCTCCTGAATAAACCACATTCAGCACTCTGTCATCGAATAGGGAGGGAGCGCGGTTTTTGCATGCAGCGGTGCGAAACTGCGTGGGCGTACGTGGGCGTGCGTGCAATCTGGACACAGCTGCATACTGTTTGTGGGGCAGCATGCAATGATTGTTCATTTGACAGGGTGCGATATCCGCCCGTTTGCGCGTAATGATGTCTAGCTGCTGGCTGGCGCGTGAGCAATCTAGGGCGGGTGGGGTCCCACTGCATGCTGCGCCCTGCCAAGCACGCGCGCGCAAGGACCAAAGCGCATGCATTATATGCATGCATGGCGGAGTCATCTACACAAACTTAGGAGTAGTTCTTTCTGCCAAGGACCTACCTCTTACCTGCTGCTGTTGCGCGCGCTGCGAATCTCTTCTGCACGCGCGCCCGCAGGCTCCTGGATTCGACCTCGTTACAGATGACAGCGGGCGAGACGCTGACGACCCCGCCGCATTCGCAGTCATCATTGTGAACAACACCGTCAACCTGCAAGGTGTGGGTGATACATGGGAAGTCATTATTAAGAGCTAGGGGAATCGTGCGAGCATGGTTTGCGCGCACCGCCGTACATCGTGACAGCATAGCGTCCATATTTCGAGCGAGAATGCACGAGGAGGCCGCCGCTACCGCCGCCGCCGGGCGACCAATCTATGCGGTCGCTTGCATGTTGCACCTGCTAATTTTCAACCGTGCGCACGCACGCACGAGCCTCGCACTACTTGATGCCTGATGACCCATGTCTTGCCGTGCCGCCGTACGTGCCTACCTGGTGCCCATCCACAGAGTTCTGCCTGCCACCTGTCTTAGTGTCGGCATCTGTGGGGACGCTGCCACGCCCGCCGCAGCTGCCGCCGGGCAAACAGCTTTCTTACTCCAATACCACCATCGTCTCGCTGCACCCAGACTGCGCCGGCAGCAGCAGCACGGATCTGCCGTACGAGCAGCAGTGCATCCTCTCCTCGGGCGGGGTGTACATCGACCTGGGACTGTACTGCTATTCCCTGGACGTGTACGGCAACCAGGTCAAAACCGGCTACGTGTCGGCGGTCCTAAATAGCGAAAACCAGGTGCGTGGTGGGTGCGTGGCGGCTGGTTGTTGGGTTTATGCAATTATGCTACATGCGCAGTGGGCTGCTGGCTAGGGTTTTCCGGAGTGGGTTTCAGGGTTTGGACAGCCGTGGGCCGGGTACAGCAGCGGGCGTCAATACGCAGTTTCACTGGTCTCGTGCGTGCCGGTGTTTTCATTTATTGAGTGCATGCAGCTTCACCACTGCTGCACACATAATACACCGGTACCGCACACTTGTCCCGCTGCTCGTCACCTTCACCACCCACGTGCGTGGTGGCTCACTCTGCTCACTCGCTGCTGCGCGCAGTGCTACCAATACATGACAGTGGAGTGCACAAAGCAGTACGGCGGCGTCGTGGGCTGCTACAACTACATGATAACCCAGCAACAGCAGGTGGGCGCTGAGCTGGTGATGATGATTTTGGCACGCGCAAAGCATTTACCTGTTGCGCTGGCATACACACGCCGCCGCCGTTGGACCGCCGGAGTAGAGAAAAAAATAAGAGAAACATTCCGATACGCATCTTTGCCACCACTTTCGCCTATCCAGCAGCAGCAGGCGCACTCGCCGCCTCCGCTGCCGCCGCCGCCCGCTGGGGGCGCTGCCGGTTCATCCGCCCTGTGGGAAATCCCCGCTGCCGCCGGGAATGCTTCTGACGGCGGCGGCACAGGAGGCAGCAGCAGCAGTGGCGACACGCAAGCCGTGATCATTGGCTCGGTGGTCGGCGGGGTTGTAGGAGGTGAGAGCGAGCGGCGGGTTCTTGCTTACTTATTGCGTATGACTTTACTGGCCTAACGTACCAACCTACGGATAGGTGATGATCCGCCGCATGCCTGCTGCTTAGACTGTTAGCATTGCTTCATTGTATTCATTCGTGACAGGTCTCCTGATCGCCGCCAGCATTACGTGGACCACCGTTGCGCTCATGCGCCGCCGCCGCCGCCGCCTCGCCACATGCGGGGCTAGCAGCAGCAGCAGCAACCCCGCAAAAGCCGCGGACGGTACTGCTGGCTGCTACGATCAGAGTGAGGCTGCGGCGACTTCCCCCAACACTTCGATGGCGGCTGCTGCGCTTGCTGCGAATGCCGGTGTGTTCTGGTCGCTCGTGCCGGTGACGCCCCTCACGCCCTTCCAGCCGCACATCCTACTGAATGTCACCCCCGTGCCAGCACAAAAGGCGACCGCAGCAGCTAGCCTAGCGCCAACCTCTCGCCAGCTGCGGCAGCCCGTCACAGCATCCCGGCCGCCCAGGCCGCCCTCCGGCAGCACCAGCCTCGCGTCTTTGAGCCATGAGTTCGGCTCGGGGAACAACGCATTCGAAAAGATTACGGCAGCAGCAGCATCAAATGGCGGCGTAGGCAAAGTGACGACGGCGGCGGGTAGTGAGGTGGCGGCGGCGAATTGCAGCAGCGTGGACACGCACGCATCACTAACGACGAAGGGCAACGGCGGAGCGGCGGCGGTGTACACTGACCTGCATGTGGTGCTGACGGATGTGGTGATCGGCAAGGGCGCCTTCGGCAAGGTGGGCAAGATCACATGATCAATCGGTTGATCGCTGCTGATTTGACCGTTTCATCTCCCGCTACTCCCGCATCGCAACCAGCTTGGCCTGCTTTCGTTCATTGCACTGTCGGTAAATAACCTCGCTATTTCGCTCGGCCTACACGCATGCGCCCATCCCGCGCAGGTGGTGGAGGGGCTCTATCGCGGCAGGCGGGTGGCTGTGAAGCAGATTGACATGGGGCTGCTGCTTCTGCAGCCACCATGTTCGGCAACAGCAGTGCTCAACGGCGATACGCCTCCGCCCAACTCCCAGCAGCAGCAGCAGCCGGCGCAGCGGCCCCCTCTGCTGGCAAGCTCAGCCGCATTATACCCACCGAGAACAGCTACCTTTGCGGCGCCGGAGGCGGCTGCCGTGGCGGCAGCAGCCGGCGGCACCGCCGCGGCAGTGGACCTCGGCGCGCTCCCCCGGCAGCTGCTGCTGATTCCGCAGTCCGCGACGGAGGCGCAGCAGCTGTCACTGCTGTACGCGCAGCCGCTGATGACGGCGACTGCCAGCACCGGAGCGCTGCTGGTGGCGGCCAGCGATGGCGGCTACTGCAGCAACAGCGCAGACCCGCAGCAACAGCAGGGCCCACAACAGACGGGGGCGGCGCCGGCGGCGGCGGGTGGGGCCCAGCCCGGCCAAGCCAACCGGAAGATCCAGGACGCCCTGATTGCGACTCTGGAGCAGGAGGTCCAGGTGCTGGCCAGGTACGCATGCATGCCGGCCTTACCACTTCGCGACAAACTCTAAATAAAGCCTGCAATAAAGGCTTGCAACACTGTTATTGATGGCCCACGCTTGCCCCACGCCCGCTCCGTTGCGTGCGTGCACAGGGTGCAGCACCCAAACATCATCACGCTGCTAGCGGCCAACCTTGTGTAAGTGGTGGATGTACGAATGATTGCAGTGCGCGGGCGGCGGGTGCCCATGCGGCCCATGCGCCCCGTGCATTGGGGTTCATTCGTGCGGGTCTCAATAGTCCCAATATATAGAAACTACGCGCAGCGGCGCCAGTAAATTTGCGCCTGCTGCTGGTTCAGTGTGTGCTCGTGTGCGTGCGGATTGCGTGATTACCGTATGGATCGCGCTGTCTGATTCACGGCTAGAACTGCTGCACCCCTCCCCGCCCTACGCGCTCGCTCCCACACGCAGCCCGCCGAACGTGTGCCTGGTAATGGAGCTTATGGACACGTCACTGGACCGGCTGCTGTACAAGGACCCCAGCCGGCCGTTGCCGCTGTCGCTGGTGAGTGCATGCATGTACGAATGCACGGCTAGCTGTGATGGTTGCTTGCGCGCGGGAGAGGGCTGCTGGTGTTGCTTGTGTAGCGAGCGTAAACAAAGCTACTCATCCGTGCTCACTGACATAATAATACTGCTTCCCGCACGCACACGACGGCGGTGCGCCATGCCACAGGCTGTGCACATCGCGCTGCAGGTGGCACGCGCACTGGAGTACCTGCACCCCACCATCATCCACAGGGACCTAAAGGTGCGTTCGGCGCGCGCTTGGTTTCTGCATGCAACGTTTGTATTATTGTGGGTGGGGGCGGGGGCCCTGGGGGATGGGGGCTCGGGGATGGGAACCGGGGCGTCCGGGGGCTGGGAGCGGGGATGCAAGGAGGTGCGTTTCGGGAGCTTGGGGTTTGCTTGGGTAGATTGGGGTGGGGGGCGGTCAGGGGTTCGGTGTTTCATGTGATTGACCCTTGTGCGATCCCGCTCGTTCCGCTTATGTGCGGCTGCACGCACCTAACGCAACCCGACCCAACCTAACCTATCCAACATGAGCAGCCTGGAAACGTGCTCATCTCAAACGTGGACGCAAGCGATGAGACCCATGTGGTAGCCAAGCTTGCAGTGAGTGCGCGTGCGTGACGTGTGTAGCGTGCGTGGGGTGCGGCATGTATGGGATTACAACGTGGCGTGACCAGCAGTGCAACGTGACGACAGATAGAGGGGAAAGGGGGAGGCGTCGAGGGGGGCGGAAACTGAGGGAGACGGTTGGTTGCCTGCCGTACATGCTATACTCCGAGGTTCGCTCACCTGACTGACGGGCGGCATGCATGCATGCATGCAGGACTTTGGGTTGTCGCGGCTGCGGAGCTCAACCCTCATCACGCAGGAGCCGGGCGTCGGGACGGTAGGTCCATGCGTGCGTGCATGTGCCCGACCTGCTGTTGCAGCGATACGCACCGCCGCACGCTACGCGGCCAAGCCTAATCTGCCCCTTCGGTCGCTCGCTCGCTGTTGTGAATCGTCCGTCCTGCGAACGGCCGTG
The DNA here is from genome assembly GCA_016834605.1 of Chlamydomonas incerta. NCBI lineage: Eukaryota > Viridiplantae > Chlorophyta > Chlorophyceae > Chlamydomonadales > Chlamydomonadaceae > Chlamydomonas > Chlamydomonas incerta. The sequence continues at coordinate 1,281,828 of JAEHOC010000010.1, forward strand.
TCTCTCCGGCTACGATGTAAACGTGCTCCCGCAAACTGAACAATCTACTTGCTTTGCGTGCATGCAGGGACCCTACATGGCTCCGGAGTGCTTCGACGTCAACAACATCGCCATCACAGACCGCGCGGTGCGTCATCAGCAGCAGGGGTAGCAGGGCAGGGCTGATGTGAAGGCGTCTTGATTGGCTGCTATCACACACACATGCGCGCGCGCTGAAACTATCTGCTCACCTGCTCCTGCTGCCACTGCCCGGTTTTATCAATCTGCGGCGTGTGAACGAATGCATTTACCATGCAGGACTGTTACGCGTTTGGAGTGCTGCTCTGGGAGCTAATCGCACGGAGCCAGCCCTGGGCTGGGCTGTCTGTGGTGGCGATGGCAGTACGCGTGGTTGTGAACGGTGAGCGCCTGCCCATGTCGCCGCTTGCCCTGGCGGGCGCGCCGGCTAAGCTTCAGAAGCTGGTGACGCAGTGCTTCGACGCCGACCCGCGGCGCCGACCGGCGGCTGCGGACATTGTCAAGGTGTTGCTGCTGCTGCAGCAACAGCTCGTGACGGGAGTATATGACTCATCATATTGATGGCTGGGCAGATAGCGAGTCAGACGTCATGCAAGGTATCGGCGATGCATGCCCATCTGTATTGTAGGTGCGGTATGACTGTATGAAGTCTTGCATTGCATTCACTAGCAAGCATTTTGGTTACTAATGCATGTTATCACCGTGAGTAAGAACATGTGCATGCGCTCCAAGTACTCTAGCTAGTGAAGTTCCCTGCCTGGTTGCCTGTGTTCATGTGCACGGCAGCGGGGTGCGTGTGTGGCAATAGTCAGCGCCAAGCAAGCTGGGTGTCGTTAGTGTCGCCATCATAGGTTTCAGCAGGTGTGCGCAGATTATCATGCTTGTGGCAGGTGAATTTGTGATTGCTAATGTCGGGTCTCAATCCCGTTTTGCGAAGGGGGCTAAGCGGTCGCCCAGCTCCCATTGATTGACGCAATTGCGCGTTCTCTTGATAGGGGACTTGATGATACGGGACTCCCCTGGCTCTCCATTACAACGAAGTAAGGACTTGCGGTCTTGCTAGTATTGCTGCTGTGCTGCTGTGCTGCCGGGATGCTGATCGATGGCCACGGCAGCTTGATCTGCCTAACTCACGGAGCACTAGGAGCACGAGTGGCAGCGGGTGCTTGATCGGTTGGACTGTCACCAAGCGAGCGGTTGATATGTGGCTTGAGCTGGAGCGAGGTGATAGATAGCGCCCCGCTTGGCGCGCCGGTGGTGGCCCTTTGCGGTGGCGGCGTGGATGGCATGGCTTTGAAAGGAACGGCCGTCGCTTTATATAATGTAGCTCTGCCAAGTAAGCCAGCTGGGCGGCGGAGGTGATCAAGCAAGTGTTGGCCGCGGTGGAGAGGGGGGCAAGTAGCTGTTTGTTTGTTTCCCGGTCGGTCCTACGATGCAGAGAGAGAGTTCTGTATGCAGCAGGTTTATCAGGCCAGTACGGTAGCTGCAGAGCACGGATATCGCCCGAGCAAATCGATGGACGGGGCAGGGGGCACGACTCGTCTGGTCCATATCTGGCTTTCACACATGTTACCTTGCCTGTTGCTGAGGTCCTCTGGGTGGCAAACACTGCTAAGAAGAGTTGAATAATGGGGCGATTGCGCTGCTGGTTTGTTGTTGCAGCTTGTCCCTTCAAGTAAACACCGAGGCCAGCTTGGTTTGCGGCAGCGGTGTATATGTGTGCGAGAGGTGGGGCGGGCGCACCCAACTGCTGTGCTGTGCCCCTCCCCGTACGTCCTTCTCCTTACTCGGTAACCACTCTCAGGGCAGGGGAAATGTCTGCCGGTATATGAGTGCCGCTGTCGGTGCGTCCTACCTGTTGTTCTCGCTCGCCCGGCTGGTACGGCTCGCTGCCGCAGTCGTACTTCTGTCAGAGTAGGCCGCATTATGCGCACGGGGCGTCACCTAGACAGCGTAGGGCGTCGACCCACAAGCCACAGGCTGCAAGGTAGGTCCGACTGCAAAATACGCAACAGTGGCCAGGAATGGCCGAGGCGGAGTTCATCACGCGGGTTTTGCTGGGTATGCTTGGGGTGTTTTCGCGCCGGCCTGTCGCACTTTGTCGTGCTGGCCTGTCGCGCGTTGTCGTAATTGAAGAACGTTTTTCGCACTGGACCGATGAGCCTCTCCAAAATGCCTTTCGATATACCCTAGCTAGCATCATGTGTACGCGTCGAAGGAAATGGCTAAGCACGGGAATCCCTGCTGATGTCCGACTCGAGCAAGCGATTTTCTCGGCTGCGACTCTTCATAGCTCCCAGCGGGCAAAATTGTCGAGGCTCAGATCCTTGCAGCATTTCTGGCAGCGGACGGCCTGCAACTGCGGCTGCAGAAGCTGCAAGCGAAGGCGATATCGACACCCGTTGGGAAGTTGGTCGCGCGCCCAAGCCCAACGCCAAGTCTCAGCCAGAGTAATATTGTTAGGTCATATTTATGTACGCATGAGACCACATTTGCAAGGCTGTGTGAAGTCGACGCGGTCGATCGTGTTTTTATGCGGTCGATTCGCGGCGCGGCGATGGGGAAATTTGACGGAGATGATACGAAAAGTTTGTAAGTATCCCAGGGGTGATAGATCGCTCGGAGTCTGCTATAGTACAAGCAGCCGCTGCTAAATCAAAGCAGAGCAGTTATCGAACAAGGCGCCGACCTACCTCTTACTTTGGCATCAAGCCGTCAGAGCCGGAATTAAAAATGGTTCTGGGATGCTTTGGCGGAGCTCCGGCTCCTGCAAAAGAGCGTAGCGTTGCGGACCGCGCTGGGAAGGACGGCCATGTCCCGGCAACGGAGAGCTCTGCTGCTGCGCAGTGCCCCGCTGCTCATGCAAGCAGCGAAGGAGCATGCGCCCACGCCAATAAGGACATCAGTGCAGTTGTACCCGCTGCACCTGCTGCTGTTCCGGGCGATGACATTAGGAGCCTGAAAGAGTCGATGCGCGTCAACGGCTGCCCCTTCGGCCATGGCTCGGTCGGAGCTGGTAAGAAGCCTTGCAGAGAGGAAGAATGTTCGTCGCATCGACAAAACCGCGCCTGCCTGGGTGGCCTGTGGGGGGCCCGCGTGTCAGTCAGTGTTCATTCGCCGTGGCTAGCCATAGCACTGCAGTCGCCGCACGCACCTGCTACATCTACCCAAACCTTTGACGGTGCCATTATGGTGTACGCAGGCCCGTTCCCCGGCTACGTGCACGGTCGGCACCCTCAGATCTGCCCCGCTGGCTGCACGCCGGACCCCACCCTGGACAAGTACGGGCGGGTGAGTCATACGACATCTCGCTCGCCGTGTTGCCTCCACTTGCTTGGATAGCTTGGGTCGCCAGGCATGCTAGGACTGCATGGGGGTCAAAGGGATTGCGCGTGGCCGTGGCCATTGGGGCCAATGACACATGCCAGCCCTCTGCTGTATGTGTGGGTTTTTGCTGCATGGGTTTTGCTCGCGTAGTTTTGCATCTACCGACATCTGTCTGGGGCTCTCGCTCAGGGTCGGCTTGCTTTCTGCCCTGACTTGCCGCTAGGCGCGTGTAGCGTATATATGTATGCCTGCTCTCCGCAAAACCTACCGCCATGCGCTGCGTTAGTTGCTTGCCCCGCCCCGCTCCATACATCCCCCGACCGCCGAGCCTGGGCAACACATACAGCCGCCACGTGCTACACGTGCATGAACAGGCCTTGTCTGGGCGACGCAAAGAAACAACTAGCCACGCAGTGAACATACACAAACAAGGCACGCACGTCGCGCCACTTCCGTGCCACTACGTACTCCTAGACCCGCCGCGAAGTTGAAACGGTACGGTTGTGCGCTAAACTTAGGCTCTACACCATTAGCGACACCGGTTGAAGGTACACCGGGGTCCTTCCGCGGCGCTCAAAGTAGCCCGCCGGTGCGTGGGTACCGTCGGAGGAAGCCTAGTAACCAGGGTTTGACGAGCCTGGGTTTACCAGGGTTTAACGAGCCTGGGTTTACGTGAATGTTTCAGGAGCCGACCGTAGTTTCTAACCGTGTGTCGATAGGGCACGCCTTCGTTGATAGTCTCCTGTCATACGCATGCAGAACGGTGTTAGCTTGTGTCATGCATGCCTCTGATGCCTCAATCGACACTGCTTCAGAAGCAGTGGAGTAGCGGCGAGCAGCATGGCGTGCTGTGTGTTAGCTACTAGATAGTGCAGCCCTCGACGCACGTGTGTGTATGTGGTTTGCGCGCTGAGATAGCTGACGAGCCACGGCATCTATCCAGCGAATCCAGCCAGCAGAGGCATGCACGCCATCCATCGCCACTTCCGAACGAGCGAGCCAACTGATACGCCATCCAACCCTAGCACTTCGCTAACCCTCACCTCCTTGCTGCTGCCTCGTGCTCATGCCCATCATGCACGGCATCCCGCGCATGCAGACGGACGAGACCCCGCGTGAGACGCTCATTCGTGAGGCCCTGGAGTACCAGGAGCTCTACCACCGCGAGCGTGGCAATGAAGAGGCGACCAAGATGGCGCGTATCAAGGTGCGTGCCGTGCCGTACGCACTCGAGCGAGCGTTCGTACAGGCAAACCCGTCCTTGGCAGCAGGGCACCCGTCCAGCAGGGTGACTAACTGCGTCCCGCCCGCTGGTGGCCGCCATCACCGAACCCCACCTCTGGATGGTGACCCCCACCAAACCTTGCGCAGGCTATCCTGGCTGAGATTGAGGAGACCGGCACCTACACGCACACCTACGACGAGCTGTCGCACGGGGCACGCGTCGCGTGGCGCAACGCGCCCAAGTGCTCTAACCGGTACGTACGGACAAACGCACGGATGGATGGCCGGGATGGCAGGTAACGGGAGCAGCAATAGGCGGCATCAGGCGACTGGGATGGAGCTAGCCTGCCTGGACCAATGGGCGGGTGCGTGCGCAGCACAGCGCGCGCGGCGGGGCTAGCGGGGCGCCGCCGGGTGGCGGTTGGTTGGAAGTTGGATGGCCGATCAGTGCTGCTACAAGGTTAGAAAGCATGGCTTGCACGCACGTTCGCGCGTTGACCCCCGTGCCCTTCATTCATTGCGTACGTACGTGTCTCCCCCATCAACAGGAAGTTCTGGGAGGTAGGCTGTGGCGGCTGCCGACAGCAGGCCAACCTGTTGCTGTGCGTGCGCGGTGTTGCGTGCCACGCCTGCTGCATTGATTTTTTTTTTTGATTGTTACATGGGTTCGAGTCCATGTGGCCCTGCTAACTCCTTTGAGTCCGAAGGCGCAATGAAACATTGACACTCCACTAATCGATCACCCGATCCGATCTTCACTACTCGATTTCTCAGAGCTCGCGGCCGCCCTAGTGGACCGAATCAGGGCTCATCAACTAAGTCCTAAACTCGTCCAGCCGACTGCTTATCCTTAGTCTTTTCGTTCCGACCGAAATCGGAGGGGATTATGGGAATCGAACCCAAGACCTCGAGAAAACCCGTCCCTTGACGCTATTCAAACGAGGCGCACCAGACACCCCGCCTGCTGCATGAGCGCGCATGCATGGGGAAGTTCAAATGCCACTCAAGTCGAGCGAGCCGACGAGTCGTTCTTGTCGTGTGTATTGTTTCGCAACAATCAAATTACGGATGTGCATGAAGCGGGTTGATGAAATGCGTTGCATCAACCACATGCGCAAATGAGCCTGCGCGCGATAGATGCTATTCGCTGCTCGTCGCTGCTGGCATCGCTAATGATATTGTCGGAACCTAGATTGCAGAGGCCACCCGAGCCCTGAGCCCTGGGCTTGTGCAGGCAGCAGTGATCCCGTCCGCCCAACCCCGTCCGCCTTCCCAACCATACATCGTTGCAACCCCACTTACCCCCTACCTTGCATGTTGCCCCACCGCCCCAAACGCGCTTGTATGCGGTACGTGCAGGAGCTCAACCTGCTGGACTACCGGCACGCCGACACGCCCGAGGCCATGTACCTGGCCTGCCTGGACCTGCTGGAGCAGGCCACGCTGTCGTGCGTCACCACCGCCAACCTCATCGCCTTCCGGCCGCAGACGCCCGGCACCAACGACGGCCCGCGCGTGTGGAACACGCAGCTGATCCGCTACTCCGGGTGCGCATGTGCGAAACCAGCTCAACAAATAGGTTGGCTGCCGCAGCAGCTAGCCGGGCGCTCGAGGGCAGCACACGGCGGCGTGCCTGCTTGTAACGTCGCAGTTCATACGTACGGTGGCGCCTTTCTGAGACACCTGGAACCATCCGCGTTGGTGGCTTCTGCAGGTACCGGCAGCCTGACGGCAGCATTCTGGGCGAGAAGGTCGAGGCGGACTTCACCACCATGCTGCAGGTGCGGTGGATGTGGCGGGGAGGGGAGGGGAGGGGAGGGGAGGGGAGGGGAGGGGAGGGGAGGGGAGGGGAGGGGAGGGGAGGGGAGGGGAGGGGAGGGGAGGGGAGGGGAGGGGAGGGGAGGGGAGGGGAGGGGAGGGGAGGGGAGGGGAGGGGAGGGGAGGGGAGGGGAGGGGAGGGGAGGGGAGGGGAGGGGAGGGGGGAGCGAAGGGGGGAGCGAAGGGGGGAGGGGAGGGGAGGGGACCTGCCGCCGCGCGGTAATCAGCAGCAAGCATAAGTGCGGTGCTCATGTGCGCAGTGCGCGGCGCGGGGGTGGCGAACGGCCGGGTGGCGAACGTACGCCCGGGCGGCGTACAGCTGGATGACGTACTAGACGTACGGCGGCGGAGTGGCGTATGACTGAGTACGTAGTGGCGTACGGCTTGTTGACGTACGGCTGGGTGACAGGAGGCCGCGTTCGTACGTTGCGCCCAAACTTGTGCACCCCCCGCCCTACTGGCTCTCAAACCTTCTGCACACGCTCTCTCGCTCACGCCCGGCGCAAAATCCGCACACACGCATGCATCGCACGCACACGCACCGACTGCCACATGCGTGCAGGAGGAGTTTGGCTGGGTGCCGCCGCCCGAGGAGGAGCGCACGCGCTTCGACGTCTTGCCGGTGCTGCTGCAGGCGCACCCAGACCAGGAGCCCAAGGTGCGCGCGCGCGGCCTGCCACAACAGCACGCACCTAGATACCCCGTTCGTGCTCGCCTGAGCCGATGACTTTGCTCCATTTCCATCCTGAGCGAGCATCCACGTACGACACGCACCCGCCCCTGGCCCCTGCACTGCACTGTACGCAGGCGTTCGAGCTGCCGCCCCAGTACGTGGCGCGTGTGGACATCACACACCCCGAGCAACCGGGCTTTGCGGACCTGGGCCTGCAGTGGTACCCGGTGCCAGCCGTGAGCTGCCTGGAGCTGAGCGTGGGCGGCCTCACCTACACCGCCTGCCCCTTCAACGGGTGAATGAGCCCGCCGCCCGCCTTTCTTCCACCACTAACTACACTAACGGCAAACACAACGTACGCCAACGGCGCCGGCGGCCGACCATCCACGCCGCCTAGCCCACCGCGCTCCTGCTGTGCTGCGTGCATGTCCCGCCCGTCCCACAGGTGGTACGCGGTCACTGAGATTGTGCGCAACCTGACTGAGGGTGGGTGGCGTGCACGCGTGATTGGGGGTGGCGGCGGGAGACTTACGGGGCTCAAGCTCGTGATAAGTCCTGACACCTGCCCTACCTACGTACGTACGTGCACCTGCCTACCTGTCTGCTGCAGAGGGCCGCTACGACCAGTGCCCCCAGGTGGCGGCGCTGCTGGGGTTGGACACACGCGCCGATGGCAACATGTGCGTGCGTGCGTGACTGGCTGCTGGGTGGATGGCCGGCTGTGTGATGAACATCGAGAGCGAGCATAGGCAGCAGCAACCCCAGTAGGCGTGGGGGAATGGGTCACGTGGCGTGCGTGCGTGCGCGGAGTTGGTTGGGGCTTCAGGATTACTCCCTTGCTTAGTCAGGGCCCTCGCCTCAACCCACCGCATGCAAGGCACCGCTTGCCGATGCGCACTGCTGGTTGCAGCACACGCACGTGCTTGATAGTAACATGGGTGTGCGCCGTCCCTCAATCCTCGTACATGCGAGTCCGTGCAAACTCCCAGCCAATGACGCCACCCACCCGCCCCACACGTGCGTGTTCAACCTGCCGCCGCCTGATGCACGTACGCATGCAGGTGGCGCGACCAGGCCATCGTCACCGTGACGCAGGTGCGCGCGTGCGTATGCATATGTGCCCAGCAGCCATTGATGCATGCATGGATCCTACTGGTAGCGTAGTTTGGACGGGGCGCGGTGATAGCTCACCCACCCCGCTGCACCCGGCCCAAACTCCCCTATTGAACCACCCGGCATGCACAGCCCGCGCGCACACGCACCTTGCGCTCTCACGCACACGTGTCTATCTACACGCACGCTCACGCCCACGCGCAGGCGGTGATGCACTCGTTCCGCACGGCCAGCTACGGCATGGTGGACCACCACACGCTGATGCGCAACTTCTGGGGCTGGTGCGTGCCGTGCGTGCGGGCCATGGATGGCTGGGTGGCTGGGGCGGTGTGCGCCGCGGTTCGCGTACGAGCGAACGAACGGGGCACTCTCTAGCTAGGTGCTGCGCGTGCAGCAGGCAGATGTGATGCATGGGACTTAATCACTGCCTGCTGTGTCACACTCACCTCCGCCGCCTCGCACCCCGCCGCGTGCATGCAGGTACAACCAGGAGAAGGAGCGGCGCGGCTACGTGCCGGGCAACTGGAAGGTGGGCCGCCCCGCCCGCAGCAGATACGATTCTGCGGGCGTATGTGCTGCTAGGTGCTGCGATGAGCGCAGGGGGAGGGAGGGTCGGTCGGAGGTGACGCCGCGGCTGGTTGATTTGGCTGCCATGGATGAGCTGAGCATGCTGCGGCGCCCTGCCTGCCTGTATATATGTACCCCCGCTCTCACCGCCGCACCGCCTGCTAGCTAACGGTTCATTCCCTCCGCGCGCGCCGCCCCACGGCAACGCACGCACGCGCAGTGGATCATCCCGCCCGTGTCGCCCACCGCCTCGCGCTGCTACCTGGAGCTGGCGCACATGACCGAGTACACCATCAAGCCCAACTATTGGTGCGCGTGCGCGTGGGCGTGGGCGTGGGCGTGCGCGTGGGCGTGCGCGTGGGCGTGCGCGTGGGCGTGGGCGTGGGCGTGGGCGCGGGCGTGGGCGTGGGCGTGGGCGTGGGCGTGGGCGTGGGCGTGGGCGTGGGCGTGGGCGTGGGCGTGGGCGTGGGCGTGGGCGTGGGCGTGGGCGTGGGCGTGGGCGTGGGCGTGGGCGTGGGCGTGGGGGCATACAGCGAACACAGCAGCGCGCAAGCTATGCACTAAAAGAGACCCTAGCTAGAATGCCACCCCCATCCATTGCTACTGTCGCCAGCTGCAGGAGCCCAATGAATAATGATGAAGCTACTCCAGCCAACCCTAGATAGCCACCCCCTAGCTTAGCACTAATAATGCCTGCCCCTCCCCTCCCCTCCCTGCCGTTCCTCCGCTGTTCCCTTCCCACGCACCCACCCACCAGGTACGCCCCTATGTGGCGGAGCTACCTGAAGCGCCTCAAGGAGAACCGCGCCAAGGCCGCGGCGCTGGCCGGCAACGGCGGCGGCCCCGCGGACCCGAAGCCCGCCGCCGTCGAGGGCGCCGCCGCGGCGACCGCCAGGGCGGCGGCGGACGGCGCGGAGGCTGGCGACAGCAAGCTGGCGCGCGTGTTTATCGCCTACGCCTCCGTGACCGGTGCGTGCCTGCTGCACGTGCATGTGCCTGTATGTGTTGCCGCGTGGGCTCCACGTATGCACGGTATACCCGCCACGCACGCACCGTGTTGCCTGGTGCGCAATCCGTTGGGCGAATGTTATGTTGACCCCCGTGCCCTGCGGCTGCCTGCTGCCTGCTGGGCTCCCGCCGCGCAGGCACGACGGCCAAGTACGCGCAGAGCATCGCGGGCGTGCTGTCCGGGCCGCTGTCGGTCAAGGTGATGGACATGGAGGTGAGTACTGCAGTGCGCGCGCGGGGCGTAGGGTGTGCTTCCCTGCGTGTGCGGGGGCTGTCCCTCTTCTCCAAGCGGCGCGCACCCGCTGCCTGTCTAGCTTTCACTTGCACCCGCCGCCGCTGCCGCCGCCGCCGCCCACCGCCTCAGGACTTTGAGCCGGACAGCTGGCGGGAGCACATCAAGGCGGCCACGCTTGTGGTGCTGGCGCTGTCCACCTACGGCCCCGGCGCGCCGCCCAGCACGGCCGGCAAGTTCATGGCGTGGCTGCAGAAGGGCCTGGCCATTGGCGGTGAGTCGCGTGCTGCACCCCGCACGCACATGTCATCAGCTACCGCAGTAGTAGCTGCAATCGCGGTCCTTCCTTGCTCGCTATATTTTCTTGCGTAAACAGCACGGGTGGATTGCTTGCGTGTGGATGGGCAGCAGCAGGGATGGCGGGGTGAGGGGCTGGGGCGCTATGTGCTGGGGGGCGGGCGGGGACTCGGCGGGCGCTTCAACTCACACAGTCTTACACTGCCGCACCACGCACCACGCACGCACGAACGCGCGCGCGTAGGCGAGGCGCACGAGGCGCTGCACGGCAAGCCCTTTGCGGTGCTGGGCTTCGGCTGCACCAGCTACCCGCGCTTCTGCGCCGCCGCCGACAGCCTGTACTCGCTGGTGTGCGCCACCGGCGCCACGCCCGTCGTGCCCACGGGCAAGGTGCGCGCGTGCGTGCGTTGGGTTAGTTGGGTCGTCGAGCGCCTGCGGGCTAGGTCATGTTTGGCAAGCGCAGATGAGTTCCGCATGGCATGCAGCTGGCTTGGCTGCATGCCCGTACGATTTGCCCTGCCGCCAACACGACACTGGCCACCCAAACTTGCTTATTACAAGCCAGCCATGCGCATGGGCGGCTACCTCCCTGCCCCCCCCCCCTATCCCACAAGTCACAACCCAACCCAACGCATGCGCATGCACGTGCACGGGCGGCAACTAACAGGTGGACTCGCTGTCTCACGAGGAGGCGACGGTGTGGGCGTGGACGCGCGAGCTGCTGGGCGCGGCGCGGCTGCGCGCGCTGGTGGCGGGCGGCGCGCTGGAGGACGCGGCCGGCGGCATCCCCATGAGCACCGACGGCAAGCCCAAGCCCTTCGTGCCGCACTTCACGCTCATCGACCTGTCGGGTACGCCTACCTGGCTGGGGTAGTGGCTCGGGGCGGTGGTGGGGCGGCGGGAGCACACGTACAGCCACACTTGCTCGCGCCGCCGGCCGATTGATTGCGGGCCTGGTGTCCATCGACCGCCTGTCCATCCAGGATGGATGGCCCTTGTCCCGACCTGCGTGCACCGGCCTTTCGTTGCCGATGTGCACGGCTGTGTGTGCGCAGGCATTACTCACGCGCCCCTGCTCGGCTCTGCGCGGGCATGCTCACACTCACACACACGCACGCGCACGCACAGGCGTGGAGAACATCCGCGCGGCGCGCGACCGCTTCCGCCAGGACGCGCGCATGGTGGAGGTGCGCGAGCTGCTGCGCGGCGAGTCCGGAGCCAGGCCCGCCGGCGCCGCGACCAAGCAGGTGCGTGTAGTGCACGCGGCGGGCCTTCCATAGCCAGCTCCAGCAGCAGGGGTGGGGGGCGGGAGCGCGGGCTGCCCCGCCGGCTGCCCGGCTGATGGTGTTGGGAGCGGGCGGGCGGGTGGGTGGGGCTCAGGCGGGTCATTAGTAGCTAGATTGCCGGCCCGCCTGCCTGTTGCTTTGCCTGCGGAGCGCGCCGCCGGCCGCAAACGGAGCTTCGGGGCTGCTGCTGGAACATATTGCCGGCTGATGATGTTTGGCTGTGCCTGGCTGGCGCTGCTGCTGGCTGCAGGTCATCTTTGACGTCCGCAAGGTCAACGGCGGCGGCCTGTCCTACCTGGCGGGCGACGAGCTGGCGGTGTGGTGAGTAACAGTGCAGCCCGTGCGTGCAGCAGCTGGGTACTGTAGGGGGCTCAGTCAATAGCTGATCGCTCGAGCATGCGGTGTACGCTGTGGCCAAGCGTGGTGGCCAAGGCAGGGCCGCCAATCAGTATGGCTAGATTGGATCAACCACCAGCATCGCCCCATGCCTTGCGCCACCCCAAGCTTTCGCTTCGGCGCTTTCCCGACCTTCCTTGCAACCCCGCCACGCACCCCCCCCCCCACACACACACACACGCGCAGTCACACAGTCTTCGTTGTCGTGTTCCCTTGTGCTCTCTAACACACACGCGCACACGCACGCAGGGGCGAGAACCCCGCGGACGCTGTGGAGACGGTGGCCACGGCGCTGGGCCTGGGCGGCGGCCGCCTGGACTCAATGTTCCTGCTGCAGCGCGCCGAGGCGGCCGCCGCGGACGCGCAGGACGGCGACGACGCCGCGGCCGCGGAGGCAGCCACCGCCGCCGCTGCGGCCGGCGGCGGCGGCGGCACGGACGCGAGCGGCCTGTCGTGCGCGCCCTTCCCGCTGCCCAACACCTACCGCACCATCCTGACCAGCTACGTGGCGCTGTGCGACGCGCCCTCCTGGGAGGCGGTGCGCGCTCTGGCGCTGTACGCGCCGCAGGTGGGTGCGCGGGTGGTGCAATGCCACCGGCGGCTGCAGCATCCAGCCATTCATCGATCCATTCGCCCCGCCCAGCGCTGCACGCCCTTACGCCGGCCCATCCACGTACCTGGGCCTTCACGCGCGCACGACGGCCCCTGCCTTCCTATCTGCCGCACATGCACACGCACATGCACACAGGATGAGCGCCTGAAGGGGTACGCCGAGTCCTACACCGCCTACCAGTCCTGGGTCACCGGGGCGGGTGTGCGCTGGAGCGACGTCTGGAAGGAGTTCCCCGCGCTGGCCGGTGAGCAGCCATCAGACTTGGATACGGCAGCAGATACGGTAGCAGCTTAAAATCGGCATGCGTGTGTGCTTTGCGCACGGGGCCGCCATGCGTGCATGCGTGCCCATTTTCCTGTGCCACCCGCACCCGCTTCCCGCTTCCATCCCGCTGCATCCACTGCATCCCACAAACCGGTACACGACGCCTGCCTCGCCACCAACCCACGTACCCGCCTACCAACCCACCCACCGACCTACCCGCCCACCCGCCTGCCCGGCAGGCCGGCTGCCGGTGGAGGTGTTCCTGCAGCTAGTGCCCGTCGTGAAGCCGCGCCACTACTCGATCTCCTCCTCCGCCGCGCACCACCCCGGCCAGCTGCATCTCACCATCAGCCGCCTGGCCTACAAGCTGGCGTCGGGCGAGACACGGCTGGGCTTCTGCTCCTCCTTCCTGGCCTCGCGCGCGCCCGGCGACCGCGTGTCGGTCAAGGTGCGTGCGTGCGTGCGTGCGCTGTTTGCGGTGCTGTTTGCAGGGGGGGCGTGTACGGCCGTGCCTTGCTATGCCGTGCGTGTCCATTGCTGCTGCCACGCACCGTATGCATGGTGGAGCGCTGGCTCTGGCGGCACCGCACGTTCCAGCACGTTCTGGCAGCAGCGCGGTCCAGCAGCCTCAAACTTAGAAACAGGAACGGGCCGGAGCAGGTTGAGCACGTGTGATGTGGTGCGATGCACGACCAGACCAACGCTTGCTGACACGCATGCACGTGTGTGTGTGCAGGTGCTGCCCACGCCCGGCTTCCGCATGCCGCTGGACCCGGCGTCCCCCGTCATCATGGTGGCGGCGGGCACCGGCCTGGCGCCCTTCAAGTAAGTGGGTGTGCACGTGTGCGTGTGCGTGCGTGTGCGTGTGCGGGATGTACGAGCGAGTACGGTGGTGTGAAGGCGGCGGCGGGGGGGAGGGGGTAGAGGGGGCGGGGCGAGATATACAGAGAAGCACGTACGCGTGGTAGTTATGGTAGGGGACGGAGGGGCCGGCTCGGCAGCCAGTCATGCGTTGGACGGCGGTATTGAGACGCATAGTCTCATGCATGTGACGCGTGAACACGATGCACGTGCTGATGGTGCTCAGGAGCTTCTGGGAGGAGCGGCTGGCGCGCGCCGCCAAGGCCAAGGCGCGCGCCGGCTCGGCGGCGGCCGTGTCGGCCGCCGGGGTGCAGCAGCCAGGCCCGGGTGTGCTCATCTTCGGCTGCCGCAACTCCACGGAGGACTTCATCTACTGCGACACCATCGAGGTTGGTGTGCGTCTTTGTGCGTGGGTGGTGTGCGTGGGTGGATGAGGTTGATGATGAGCGAGCGAGGCAGCTGGGTGCGGCGGCGGTGGCCCGCCGAGCAAGCTGCTGCTGCGGCGGCGGCGGCGGTAGTGGTGCGTACCTGGCTGGCGGCCGCTAATGGTGCGGTGGCCGGCGGCAGAGCGAGGTGGAAAGGCCCTTGTCGGCCACCTGCTTGACCACTTGCGCTGCCCGCTGGACGTACGCACACCGGCCAAACACCGGCTGCGCATCGAAATTGGAGCGCACCTGCCCATATCCAGCTACGCACAATCGTTTGATCTGACGTACGCACCGGCTTCCTGGCTGTTCTCAGTGCACGCACGCGCATGACGACCCCCGCCCCCCACTCGCCGCCGCAGGAGGCCGTGGCCCAGGGCGCGCTGAGCAAGGTGCTGACGGCCTTCTCCCGCGACCCCGCCCAGCGCAAGCAGTACGTGCAGGTGGGTCCGTGTAGTCCGTGTGTCGTGGCTGCGGCGCCTGCCCGTCCATCTGGTTGATGCAGCCAGCCGACCTGTTCGGCGCGGTGGTATGTACGTGTATGCGCACGTGTGTGCTATTCGTGCGAAACATTTGTCTCCCTTTGCACCCGCACGCGCAAACAATAAAGCAACCCACCCGTCGTGTGCGCGCGCAGGACGTGGTCACCTCGCACGCGGCCGAGCTAGCGCCGCTGCTGCGCAACAAGGCCTGCCACGTGTACGTGTGCGGCAGCTCCAACATGGCGACCGAGGTGGCGGTGGCGTTCCGCAAGGTGCGTGCGTGGCGTCAGCGCTATCAGCGCCGGGCTGTCTGGGGTGTCTGGGGCCCGGGGGGTAGGGCGAGCGAACGCTAGCTGGGGCTGGCTGGCTGGCGGCGGCATGGGATACGGGCATACGGCATGGCATGGCTTGCGGGGCCAGTGGCAATGGGTGCTGGGCAATGGCGAGTTGTAGTAGGGTAGGGCGGCAGGTGACAGCCCGCGGCACTGAATCCCACCTACCCACCCGTGTGTCTATCTTCTGCCTGCCTGCCCACAGGTGCTGGGCGCGGACGAGTACGGCGCGCTGGTGCAGGCCGGCCGCTACCACGAGGTGCGTGCGTGCGTGTCGCTGCGTGCGTGTGTCCCCTGCGTGCGTGCCCCGCGTGCGTGCGAGGGTGCGTGAACCACTTACTCCCGCCCTGCACCAATGTTGCCGCATATCCTATTATTCACATCGCTCATGCTGTCATATCGTACATGCTCCGGCGGCACCCCGCTCGTCTGCTGCCGCGCGCGCGCAGGACGTGTTCGGAATGGTGGTGCCGGACCACCGCGCCGCGCGCAAGGCCGCCGCGGCCAAGGGCGCCATCACGCTGCTGGGCAGCGCCAGCGCCGCCGAGGTGCGCCGCCACTAGATAGCATGGATGGATGGATGGATGGATGGATGGATGGATGGATGGATGGATGGATGGATGGATGGATGGATGGATGGATGGATGGATGGATGGATGGATGGATGGATGGATGGATGGATGGATGGATGGATGGATGGATGGATGGATGGATGGATGGATGGATGGATGGATGGATGGATGGATGGATGGATGGGTGACCGCTGCGGCTGCTGGGCTGAGGAGATAGAGGAGATCGCGCGGCAGGCTTGCTTGATTGGTCACTAGTCTCGCTCCGTATCGACCGTCCCTCCCTCATCAGCCATCCACCACTCACTTCCTTTGCCTGCTGCCCCTGCTTCCCGCCCGCCCTTCCCTCCCCACGCACCCCCCTACCCCCACTGCTGCAGGTGGCCGAGCTGCTGGACGGCGGCGGCCTGGCTCTGGACGCGGTGGACCACAACAGCGCCAGCCTGCTGCACGTGGCCGTGCGCGCGCGCAACACGCCGCTGGTGGAGCTGCTGCTGGACCGCGGCTGCGGTATCAACGTGCTGGACGTGTACGGCTGCACGCCGCTGCAGGTGGCGCGCATGGTGAGCGGTAGCGGAGCGAGCGCGTGCGTGCGCGTAGCGCATGTGCAGAGCACCGCGGATGGATGCACGCGTTTGCGGGCAGCACCTTGCCACCTCGCCCGCCCCTCACCATCGCCGCCCTGCCTGCCCGCACCGCCCGCCCGCACCGCCCACGTACGCCCACCGCAGACCGCCCAGCCGGCGCTGGCGGAGCTGATTGAGGCGCGCGGCGGCAAGCTGGCGTCGCTGCTGGTCAGCCAGTACTACCCGGTGCACAAGGCGGTGATGGAGGGCGACGTGGAGGGGCTGAAGAAGCTCATTGCGCGCGGCGCCAACCTGGCCGCCGTCGAGTACCATGGCCTCACGTGAGCAGCTAGCGCGTATAGCGCGCCGGTGGCGGCATGCGTACACGTGCATGGAGCTGTTTCACAGATAGGCTCATCAGCGCGAACACGAAATGTGCCCCGCCCGGGGCCGTACGCCCACCTAGCTCGCCGCGCCGCGCATGCTTCATGCATGGTGTGGGACGTTGGCGTGGCCCGGGAGCCTGCTGCGGCCACCCGCGGAAGTAACTGAACACTGTGTGCAACGCCGCACACACTTGCTGCAGGCCGCTGCACGTGGCGTGCGCCGTGGCCAGCCCGGAGGTGATCCAGGTAGGTGGAGTAGGCGCGCCTGCATAGTGCGTGTGAATGCACCGTGTGCGTGGTGAGGCACGCGCCCGCCTGCGTTGCCTGCGAGGCTGCCGGTGCCATCTACCGTATACCTGACCAGGATTTGACTTCCGCGGCTGCAGTTGGCTGCGCATGCGTGCGGCGCCGCGCTGACTTGCCGTGCATGATTTGCCGTGCGTGCTTGCTCCCTATCTGGTAGTCGCGCGTACACACACACGCACATGTGGCAAACGTAAGCAATCTCTCACCTGCAGATCCTGATTGACGCCAAGGCGCCCTTTGACGCCACCACGCGGCGCGGCCTGCTGCCGCTGCAGCTGGCGCTGGTGCTGCAGCGCTCGGACGCGGCGGAGCAGCTCAAGGTGCGAGCGTGTGTAGCATTGCAGTGTTGTTGTGTGTGATGTGGCGCGGCATAGTCACGTGCGCCCGCCAGTCGACCATGCGCCCGTACCCGCCGCCGTTCATTTCATGCATGGACACACGCACGGCGCCTGCTATCCTACCTGTGTAGCCTCCTGCTTGCCGTCCACCACGCACTGACTCACGCCCCGCCCCGCCCTCGGCCCGTCTATCTTCGACCCCTATTATGTGTGCGCCAGGCTGCCGGCGCCCCCCTGATGGTGAAGCAGGTGGTGACGGCCGACGCCGGCGGCGGCGCGGGCGGCGGCAGTGCCGGCGTGGTCTGGAACCCCTCGAGCACGGACTCGCTGTCTGATGCGGTGGGCATCACGGAGCAGGAGATGGCAGCGCTGCAGGTGGGTGGGTAGGAAGGCGGGGTGGAGGTGGGGTGTTGAAGGTAGGCAGCAGGTCGAGCGCGCTGCTCGTTTCGGGTTTGCGTGTTGGGGGGCACCGCTGCCGCCAGCAGCGGCGTTGCATGCGGGCTGGTGGCCCATACTTGATTGAGAGGCCATGCATGCATGGATGCTGCACGTGGGTACGTAGGTGGGAAGTTGCGGCTACTAGAGGGCCAGCAGCAGCAGCAGTACCGGCAGCCGCTACCCGGATCCACCCGCAGCCCCCGGTAGCTAGTCGGGCATACAAGTCCATGAGCAACAGGCCTGCGGACGGCTCTCGCGCATGCATGCACCCGGCACACGCATGAACGACACCGATGCC
The DNA here is from genome assembly GCA_016834605.1 of Chlamydomonas incerta. Classification (NCBI taxonomy): domain Eukaryota; kingdom Viridiplantae; phylum Chlorophyta; class Chlorophyceae; order Chlamydomonadales; family Chlamydomonadaceae; genus Chlamydomonas; species Chlamydomonas incerta. The sequence continues at coordinate 1,299,665 of JAEHOC010000010.1, forward strand.
GTGCTGCTGCATGTACATGCGCATGCGCGCGCAGGGCTCGTGGGAGGCCATGTCGGGCAGCGCCTTCCCCGAGGAGACGCGCAAGATCGTGGAGGACTTCGGCGTCACCTTCTTCCTCAGCCTGTTCGAGCAGGTGGATGGGTGGCGTGGGCGGGTGGGTGGGTGGGTGTAGCGGGTGGTGGGTGGGTGAGTGGTATGGGTGGGTGGCTGGGTGGCTGGGTACCAGCCCAAGTTAAGGAATGAGAAGACTTGGGGAGCGAGTCGCGAGCTGGTGAGCTGGCATGTATGGCACTCAGTAGTCGTACTCGTGACCGGCATACCGCAAACGGCAGAGCGCTTGGTGCCGTCGGGTGGCGGTGGCCACTACCTTCTCGAGCAAAGGAAGTGCGACAGCCGGCAGCAGCCCCCACACATATGCATGCCGCCGGCACCGGCCCTGCGTGCATACCTGCCTCGAATCCTTCCGCCTCCATCCCTAGCTAGCTACCCATTGCCATCCCATGGATCCTTCCAACCCCATCGTCCCACCCCGATCCCGCCCCGCCCCGTACGCGCGCAGTGCCCGCACCTGCTGGCTCTGTTCCCCTTCAAGGACGACCAGGTGCGTGCAGGATGTGTGTGCATGCGCATGATGAGCGATTGGCCGATGGCGGGATGCGCGCTTGCGTGTGGCGCCACTTTAGCACGTGCGGTGGCGGCGGGGCGCGCATCATTGTGACACGTGCGTACGACCTGCTGCGTGTGCAGGGCAAGCCCATCACGGCTGAGCTGCGCGTGCACGGCGCCAAGGTGCTGAGCATGCTGGGCTGGACGGTGCAGATGTTCAGCAACTACCCGCTGCTGATCAGGTGCGTTGCAGATAGATAGTGTGCGCGCCCGCGAGCGACGTGCGTGTGGTGAGGAGCGAGCGGGTAGAGCGAACGTTGTGGAGGATGCGCAAGGACACCCACTCACGCTTGGGCACGCACTAGCATGCATGCCGTGGCACCTAGTTGTGCGCCTTTCTTTCCCCCTAGCGTGCTAGATTCCTGACATCTATCCTGACGCTTCCGTCTGTCATGTCCACGCACGACCGCCTGCTGTCCGCCCGCGCGCCCGCAGGAACACCGAGGACCTGGTGGAGCGCCACATCGCCTACGGCGTGGAGCTCGCGCACTATCACCTGCTGTTTGGCGTGCTGTCCAGCGTGCTGGAGCAGGTGGGCGCCGGCGGGTGGTTTTGGGGCGGGTTTAGGGCCAAAAATCACCCCTCGCCTGCGCTTCAATCAAAGGCGCTCTCTTCGCGCGCGGGCTGCCCCTCCAACATTTAACTACTAACCCGGCATGCATGCATGTTGCGTGTCCTGCGTGTCCTCGTGTTCACTCCGGCTGCATGCAGACGCTGGGTGACGTGTGGACCGCCACCACCGACTCGGCCTGGCGGAAGGTCGGCAAGCTGGTGTGCGGCGTGGCGGAGGTGGTGTACGGCCGCCAGCAGAAGGACAAGCAGCCGCAGCAGCAGGAGGGGGAGGAGCCGAAGGGCCAGTCGTCGCCGGCGGGCAAGGAGGCGCAGGCGTAGGCGGCGCAGCAGCAGCCATGAGCAGCAGCCGTGCGTGCCTCGGTGCCTGCATGCCTGCAGCAAGAGAAGGTGTCAGGACACTGCAAATCGGAGAATGTGGAGATGCCAAGTACACTTCCAGGAGGTTCCGCGCGTAGGCTTTGCTCGCTTTGCGTACAAACGTGGCAGTGCGCCTTGGTCAGGTCGGGCGAGTGCCTGCCTGCCTGGGCGGCTGTTTACGGGGGGTACACAACCAGCAGCAGTGCGGATTTTTGACATCAGTGCCGTACGGTGACGATGGCTGATCTGAAATGAATTTGGCTGGGCGATGGGATGGGCAGGGGGGAATGAAAGTGCAACGAGATGCAAGCATGGTGTGGCCGTGCGCGCCTGCTGCCGCTGTGATTGAGGCGTACGTGAAGTGGCAACGCTAGCGCGTACCGCCGGGGCGAGAGTGGCGATGACCACACACGCACAGCAGCAGCAGATGCAGGCGCGGACCATAATAAACCGCTGTGCTACGTGCGGCCATGCAGGATGACGGGTGAATGCGTTGCCAAGTGTGGATTCATGTAGAGAGGGCGGGGGTTTGCAGTGCTGACCAGTGGTTTGTGGCTTGGCGCTGATGGAGGGATGGATGGCCTGGGCCATCCGTCCCCAGTTGTCAGCACGCACCCAGTCATAAGCACCTATGGGACTGAGTAAGAAATAAATACCGTGTGTAAATGAGGGACTCAAGAAGCCCGCAGCTGCCCGCAGGCAGACTGGCATCGGCCTGAGCCGCCCAGAGCCGGCTGCACGCGTGTCGCTCGCTCATGATACGGTATTCCGCGGCTCCACGCTCTCACCCGTCCAGGTAGTCCAGAGAGGCTTGCAGACTGAAGCGGCCATGTTTTGGGCTCCGGTCAGAGGTCGACCACCGCGCACGCGCTAGTAGCCTAACACCACAAAGCACGCAAGCTAGGGCTCCCAGCCACGCTAAACCGCCGTACACCGCCTGCACCTGGCTGCTTCCGTTCCGCGGGTTTTAGCCTTTCGGCCCCCAACTGCTTCCCTGCCGACATGTCTTTGGTGGACGCTCAGCACAAGCACCCAGCGACAGGCGATACCCGTGCGGCATGCCATAAAAACCGCCAATGAACGCCATTATAACATCGTCACAGGCGAGGGTTCGGTTTTGTGCCTCCACAATCGCGTGAGCCAGCAAGCTGTGCCTTTAAGGTGACGCATTAGCAAGATTGATCCACAGCAGACGCGTGTGTGCGATTTGTTCTTCGTAATTTGTCTATGAGAAGTCCTCACTCGATTGTCCCTGCTGGAAAGATTGACGTATAATCCCTCGTGTGCATTATATGTATCACAGCTCACACACCTCCAGCTTGTTTGTAGAAAAACACGACAACCAATCGGAGCGGTTGGCGCTGATCGGAGCTGCATCCCTTCAACTCGAACCCGGCAGATCAGAACTTGTCGTCTAAACTCAGAAGACCCCCTCCTTGCTGCAGTGAAACACAGCGAGCTCGGTATTGGACGCCCAGGCAAAAGGAGTTGTGCATCGTTACCGAAACCAATAGTCAGCCGGTTGCTGAGAGTGTGCTGCTGCACGTGATAACGCGTTTGCTCGGTGCTACTTTTATCATCATGGCTGCTCTGCGAATTTCCGGCGTTCGTTCCGGCCTCGCCCAGCCAAGCGCGTTTACCCGTGCTGACTGCTGCAGTCTTGCTGCAGTCTGACCCCGGTGCTGTGCCCTGATGTCTCTTTACGTGCAGCCCTGTGCCTTCGCCACTCATCGCTCCACCCAAGCTCCGTATGACTCCGGGTACCGAACTGCCCAACGCGGCTGGCTGGGTGGCATGCGCGCCCTTCAGAATTTGTTAGTTGCATATCGGTACGCACCGCACACAGCCAAGATTTGGTGCGCCAAGGACCCGGCCCAGGACGCAGTCGGCTACACGGACTGGCCGCTGGTGGAGCCGGTGGCGCCGTGGCGGCCGCGCAGGCCAAGGTGTAAATGGGGCAGTGCCGCCAGTGGGGTTTTGGGCGTTGCCGCGTTGGACATTCTCGCGAGCATGGGCCCCACACGGGTCAGCTCGAGGTGCGGATGTAACAAGCCGGCGGCAGCTTGCAGGGCATCCTACCGCCGCGTCCCGCACTTGCACAGCCCTTCCGCCCCACAACCATGCGAACCACGCACGCACCGAAACGCGCAAGCCTTCCTGGAAACCCCACATGCTCGCACACGCACCGCGGGATCAGCACATGCATCTGCCGTACTTGCTGCGGCTCCGCCGTGCGCGTGCATGCGTGCCAGCGGCCGCCTGCCTCAGCTCTGGGCCTTGCCCTTGCCCGCCTTGGGCTGCGTGGGCGGGTTGCTGACCAGCGGTTTGACCTGCAGCCTGCCTTTGGCCAGGAACAGGTGCGAGCCCAGCAGGCTGACGCCAGCGAAGCGCCGGCCCGCCACCGGCATCGCCTCCACCACCACCGCCACCTGCGGGCGCCACACACAGCATGCAGGAAGGAAGGAAGGAAGGGCGCAGGGTGGGTGGGTGGGTGGGTACCAGCCCAAGCTAACGGGAGGACAGGAGCGCTCGCCAAGGTAGCGGCGATGTTGCCGCCGAGCGGGCGAGCAACCACACCCCACACGCACACACGGTAGGGTGTTCCGTCTTGTTTTTTACGGAGCGGATAGGTTGCTATTCCCTGCTCATGCCGCGCTCATCATGCGCACACACGCCCTCCCAAATCTGCGTCACGGTGGTAACTACAGCACATGCAAGGCCAGCAGCAGCACGCCCAGCAGCTCACGTCTGGCTTCTTGAGGTTGACGCGGGCCGCCTCCCCAAACGCCGACCGCATGGCGGCCGCCACACACTCAATGATGCGGCCGCGGTCAGCCAGCTCGCCGTCACCGTCCTCGCCGAGCTTGCCGCTGCCATCGGCGCCGCCCGCCGCCGCCGGCTCCCCAGCACCCGGTGCCGCAGCCGCCTGCGCCGCCGCGGACGCCTCACTGTCGCGTGAGTGGTACATAACCGCGTAGCTGAAAGGCTGAAGCTCCTGGGTGGCCGCGGCCTGCTGTGGCCCTTCGGCTGCCGAGCCTGAGCCGGCGACTTGGCGCCGGCGGTAAGCCGCCGCCGCGTCTGCCACTGCTCGCGACAGGCCGGCGCGCGTGAGGGCGCAGGTGGCGTCTAGGGGCACCAGACGCTGGCAGTGCCTGTGCGCGGGAGTGCGTGCGCAGCTTCATGCATGTGGGTGCGCGACTGCGTGTTAGGCACAAGCCTGGAGGCCGACGCAAACCCCATGAGCGCGCACGGGATGTGCCGCACGGCCGCAACAACACGGCGCTGGTGCATGGTATGCTTAATCCTGGGCCCCGACTCACTTGGGCTGTTGCAGCGGCGGCGACGTAGTTGTCCCCGGTGGCCCAGCCGGCGCCTGCTCCTTGCCCTCCTCCTGCTCCTGCTCCTTTCCCTCCCCGCCCACCGCTTCCTCCTTGCCCTGCCCCCCGCCCTGCTGCTCCCTCCCCTTCCCCTTCCCCTGCTGCTTCTGTTGCTGCTTCTGCCGCTTGGCCGCCGCCGGCGCCGCCCTGGCGGCTTCCAGGTCCGCCAGCAGGCCCTCCAGCAGCCGCACCGGCTCCACCTCCGCCGCGGCCCGACTAGACAGCCGCATCACCACCACACCGCGGCAGCCCACCTGCAGCAGCAGACGCAAGCCAAAGCGGCAGCGTCGGGACATGCGCACCTGCCGGAAAGCCCTTTCGACCTCAGCAGCCAAAGCAAGCTCTGCCGCATCTGCCCACCTTTGCCAGGCCTAGCGCCGACGGCTCCGGGTGGTGGGCGTCCGCCGCTCCGCCGCCTCCCGCTGATGCCGCGGCCGCAGCTGCCGCTGGCCCCGCAGCCCCAGCGCTGCCGTCGGCCTGGTCATTGCCTGTGCGCAGACATGCCGTGCCCCCAAGCGCGTCACGGCGATGGTCATGGCGGCCGCTTGGTTGTGACCGCAATGGGCCGTCGCATCTCCCGCCCCTCCCTTAGTTGGTCGCTTCGCCTGCCCCCCATGTTCCGCCGTCATGTTCCTAGCACCCGACACTCTAGAAGCATCCCACCTGCATCGCTCTCGTCCTCGCTCTGGCTGTCGTCCGCATCCTCCACGTCCTCGTCCGCCTCCACCGCGGCAGCCCCCTCCTGCCCCTCCGGCTCCGGTCGCTGCACCGTGGCCCCAGCCCCAGAGTGCCCCTGCCCCGGCTGCGCCTGCGCCTGGGCCTGCGCCGGGTCCTCCGCCGGAGCCGTGGGCGCCGGCTGGGGCGGCGCTGGGAAGAGGTGCGCGGGCATGTACCTCCGCAGCAGCTGCGAGGCCTCCCGCGTGGCGCTCTTCTCCCTATAGGTGGGGACACGGCCGAGCGCAGTGATGCCTGAGGCTGACCTTGATTGCGGCCATGCAGGAGGAGGGAGGTTCAATGATGCGGGACCAGCGCGGGCCAGCGGAAGCCGCGCTCGCCGGTTTTAACCAATGGGGCCCAGCCGACCTGCCCCACACGGCCCTGCTGCTATGCACGGCTTCCGCGCCAGCAGCAGCGGGCTTCAGTAGAGCGGCATGTGCATTGCACACCGTGATGGCGCAGGTTGGGCGTTGCTTACTTGCGGAAGTTGCATGTCACGATGAAGCCCTTTGCGCCCGCCTCGAGCTCGCCGACCACGGCGTATCGGAACCGGTCCACAGGCACGAACGGCACCGTGCCAGCTGCGCGGCGGCCCGAGGTGGCTGGATCACCTATGTATAGGCAGCGGGGGGGGGGGTGTTGAAGGGTGTGCGCGCGAGAAAGTTTACACAGGCGTGGTGGAGTTGCGTCAGGGGTGCGTGGGACAACCACGGCTGTCGGCGGGGGCAGCACCCGCCGCCGCTACGCCCGCCTTTCACCTGGCTTTGGCCGCTTGGACGGCCGCGCCATGTCGTCCTCTAAGTGCCGACGCATCTCCATTTCGGCTTCCCGCTTCAGCCGCTCGAGCCTCCGCGCATCGACGTCTGTTCCCCCGCCATCCCTTGCCATTTTGATATCGTTGATTGCAGCAGCGTATATGTATATGAGAATGAAAACTACAGCGAGCAATTGGCTGAAGGGCAAACCAGTTCAGATTGTTGCCAAAACGGTTTGTGCCATCGCAGCTGTACTCCTCCTCCCTCGCAGCGTTTTTGCAAATTAATAAACAGGTAACATTACCACCAAAGAAATACTCGGAAACGGGCCAGGACCAGGAGGAGCTCCTCAGTCGAGTATTTCCATGGCTCGCATGGTTGATACGGTTCCAGCGATGCCTTAAATACCTTTGCAATAATGAACATGGATCCGTTGGTTGGCCGGGTTCGGCCGGGGCGACTTCGCCAGGCCCTTGCCAACTTCTTCGCGCAAAGGGCCGACGCGTTTGCGCTCTTCACCTGGCTAGCGCTTGTAGTCAGCGTCGGATATCAGCGCATCTACCTAGAGTGGTGTGCGCAACCTGACGGCGGGCAGTGGCTCCCAAGCTCTTCTCCGCTTATTCGCTCGCTCAGTTGCAACCAGACCGGCCTCGAGCAACTGGCGCGCGTCCTCTCGTCTCCTGTCCAGGTGTGCATCGAAACCCCTGCACGGGCGGGCATTGCGAGGGTGTCGTAGCCTTCCACGCCTCCCAAACATCCCCACACTTTCGTTCGCCGGCTCCCAGAGTCGGCCCAGTCGGCAGAGTGGCGCGCACGTCCCCCTAGCTGACTTTCACCCCTCGCCGCAACCCACGCGCCCCCTCCCCTCTGCCCGGCCGCCGCTCCTGCCGCACATACAAAGGTCTACAAGGACCTGCTGTGGCAGTCGGGGCCCAAGGCGCCGCGCTGGGTGCAGGGGCAGGTCATCGGAGTGGCGGTCCGCCTGGTGGCGGTGCTGCTGCTGCCGCCCGCCGCCTACCGCGCCGCATCGCCCTGGCTCATCGCCGCCTCACGCGCCGTGGCGCCCGCGTGCCTGGTGCTCGTGTCGTGGCGCGGGCCGGCGGCGGCCGCCGCCACGGGTGCTGCGGCCGCTGCTACAGCCTCCGTGGGCGCTGCGGCCGTGGGAGAGTACGACCATTACGTGGACTTCAGCCTGCGCTGGTGCGTATTGACTGTATTACTGCGCTTCTGCGGAAGGGGCTGTTGTTCTTGTTGTTGCGCGGAGGCATGCCGTGACGGCGACGAGCGTCGCCGTGGACGCAGGCCGCACAAACATCATTCGCGCTCACTCTGCAGCGCTGCCCTGCGGCGCTGCCCTGCCCGCTGCCCTGCCCGCTGCCCTGCCCGCTGCCCGCCGTCCCGCACGGCACGGGGCTGCAGGTATCCGCTCATGGACATCGCGTTCGGACTCATCCACCCGGTGAGAGCCGCGCGGGCGGCGGGGCCTGGGCGCCTAGGGTGCGGCCTGGGGTGGGGCCTGGGGTGAGCCGCGGGGCGGCGGCCCAGGACTGGGGGCCGTTGCGCCTGGCCACATCACGGAATCGCGGGGCATGCACCCCGTGGTCCCTGCCCCGCGGCCGCTTGTCGGGCGCGCCTGACTCTATTGGAAACTCGGCTGGGAACCCGCCGGCCGTCGTGCCGCATGCCCCTGGCGCTCACCCGCGCGCCCTCCTGCCTGCCCACCTCGCCACCCGCACCCCGCCACCCGCGCCCCGCGCCCCGCAGACGTCGGTCCCCGCCGAGGCGCTGTACGCCGCCGTCAGCCTGGGCTGCATGGCGCTGCTGGGCGTGCGCCCGCCCGGCCTGGCGCTGGCGCCGCCGCCCGGCTTCTTCGCGCCCCTGCAGCTGGCCAAGTGCGCCGCCAGCAGCGGGGTGCTGCTGGCGCTGGAGGCCTGGCGCCGGCGGCTGGCGCGCGGGAATCGGGCGCGTGGCCGTGGCCGCCGAGACGGCGGTGGCGGCGGCGGCGGCGGCGGCTGGGGCGCGGACGGCAGGGTCAGCAGTGGCGGCAGCAGCGGCAGCGGTGGCGGCTGGGTTGACCGCAGGGCGGCGGCGGCTGGGATGCTCGAGGCAGCGGGTGGCGGCCCTGCATGTTGGGAGGATGAGGCGGGCGCTGCGGCGCAGGGACTGGCGGGCCGTAAGAAATCCGACCCTGGCAGCGCGGGCGGCAAGTGCGCCGCGGGCGGCGCCAAGTCCTGCGAGGCGTGGGAATGGGAGTGCGGCTGGCGGGCGGACGGGGAAGACGGCAAAGGCGCGCGCACGCCTCGGCTTGAGCAGGTGGCCGCGTCGGGACGGGACCAGCATGCGCCGCCGCCGCTGCCGCCGCCGCCTTCAGAGCCGCTCGCAGCCGTGAGCACCCCACGGCATGCGCCCGCTGCGGTCGAGACCGCCCTGCCGCCTGCCGCAGCTGGCGTGAGCTGCTTGCGGAGGCGGCGCAGTGCCGGCGGTGGCAGCAGTAGCAGCAGCGCCTGCAACACCAATGACACCCGCAGGTTCAGCAGCTCGGAGTCGGCGGTCGACTCCCAGGACGCGATGACTGTAGCAGCGGCTGTAGCAGAGGCGCATGCGGCGGACGCGGCGGCGGCGGCGGCGGCTGGCGCCTGGCTTGTACCGCAGCAGGGAGTGGACAGCGGTGGCTCGGCCTCGTCAGCGGAGGACGCCGGGATGCCGCCGCCGGCAGCGGCTGTAGCAGCAGCAGGAGATGCAGCAATGGCACATCCCGCCCCGCGTAATGTGCTGCAGGCGCACGTGTATCGTCTGGGGGGCTGCGCCCCGGAAGGCGGGAGGTGCGTCGCGCGCGAGGAGGAGCCGCAGCAGGCAGTCATGCCAGTCCCGGTTGCGGCGGCTGCAACCGCTCGCCGTGCCAACTACCAACGGCTCCTGCGCGCCGCGCTGGAGCACCGGTTGGCCTCGCAGCCGGGAGGGCAGCAGCAGCAACAGCTGCTACTGCCGAATCACGTCGACGCCGGTGCACCCGACCTCCGCGTGGACGGAGCGTTCAACGCCGGCGCAGCCAACCGCAGTACTGCCATTGCGGTCCTTACGGATGCGGCGGCGGCGCCGCCGCCGCCACCGCCGGCTTGCGCTCGGCCTCACGTGCCGTACCGCGTCCACACGTGTCTGTACAGCGTGCGTCTGAAGCTGGGCGGGTGCGACCCCGCGCAGCTTCCCGCCGGCTACCGGCAGCGGCTGGCTGCGGCGGTGGGCGGCTGGGGGCTGGTGCTGGACTGCGTGTCGGTGCGGCGCGGCTGCATCGAACTGGTGAGCTGAGTGAGCGCGGGTGGTACTACGGTGGTGACGCGTGCAGCGCGCTGCGTGGTTCGATCTGTGTCTTTGTGCCGCCCACTTGCTGCGTTGTTAGACCCATGGCCCGAAGCAATCCCAACTGCAGCACCACACCGGTACGCATGTTCAGCCGGGCGGTGTGCCGACCGCAACTCACCGCCGCGTGTGACGCCGTCCGCAGGTGATCGACGCGCGCGGTATGGTCGTTCATGAAGATTATTATGATGAAGACGATGACGAGGCGCACGGCGGCAGCGATTATACTTGGGGCGGCGCCCCCGCTGGCGCCGCCGGCGCCGTCAGCGCTGCTGCTCACGCCGCCGCCGGGCTGGGCGGCCCTGACGTCGTCGCGGCGGGGAGCGCCTTGGAGGCGCTGTGGCGCACCGCGCGCGTGCGGCGCGGCTCGCCGGCCGAGTCGGCGCCGGCGGGGCCCGTCCCAGCCGGCCCGCTGGGCACGGTGGGCGTGGGCACGCGGCTCGCCGACATGGCGGCCGCGGTGGTCGGCGACTCCGCAGTCGCGGCCTCCGGCGCCGCCGAGGGCGTCCGTGGCGCCGCCCGCAGCGTTGACGGCGGCTGCGCCGCCGCGGCTGACTCTGCGGCGGCGCCGCCGCGCCGGCCCTTGGCAGGCGGCATCGGTGGCATCGCCATCGGCGGCGGCGGCGGCGGCGGCGGCCGTGGCGTCCTCGGAGGTGGGGGCGCGTTCATTGATGTTGTGGACGTGGGCGCGCTGGTCCGGGCGCTCAAGGTGCCGGAGCGGGAGTCGTTGGATCTGGATCTGGCGCCTGCCAGCCACAGCTGCACCACATCGCCCATGCACGGTGCCGGCATCGGCGGCGGCGTCGATGGTGGCGGCTGGTACGGCGGCGGCGGCGGCCGCGGCGGCGTCGACGCTGCCGGCTGCGGTATTGTCGGCGACGGTGCCGGGGCCGGGGCGTGGCAGGAGTGCGAGTACGGCGGGTACGGCGCGGGGAGCCATGTGCTGCCGGTGGCGGTGGTGGTGGGCGCGGCGGGCGGCCCCGGCGTGGCGGCGCTGCTGCGGCCGCCGTCGCCGCCGCAGCAGTGGCTGCTGGCGGCCGGGAGGCGCATGGCAGAAGAGTATCTGATGATCCCAGGGCAGGAGGCGGAGGAGGGGGTGGAGGCAGAAGTGGCAGGTCGAGCGGAGGGGCACGAGGAGGAGGCGTTGGTGCGGCTGGAGGAACGCGGCCTGCTCTCGGATGGCAGTAGCAGCGCCGGGACCGCGGGGCTGCCAGGCAGCCACGTTGCCGCGCACCTGCTGCAGCCGCAGCAAGAGGCGGTGGAGGTGCTACTGCCGCAGCCGCAGCTACAGCCCCCGGCCCAGGGCTTGCAGCTGCCGCCAGAGCTGCGCGAGCAGCTGTTACTGCTGCAGCAGCAGCAGCAGCACCGTCGCGGCCCTGCTACGGGGGGCCCGCCAGCGGCAGGCGCTCTTGCTGCCGGCGGCGGCGGTCGCGGCGGCGGCGGCGGGGTGCGGGACCAGCTGCGGCGGCTGCAGCACGCCACGCCGGCGGCAGTGGCGGCGGCGGCGGGTCAGATGACGGTCATCGACGTCGCCACCGCCGTCGCGGTCGTGCCGCTGGCGGCAGGCGGCGCCGCAGCTGCCGCTGCCGCTGGCGGCGCCGGTGCCGTTGCCGGGCTGGTGCGGACCGCGGCGGTGCGCATCCCGGCCACGGCGGAGGGCCGCCCCGTGCGTGAGCTGCCGCCGACCCTGATGCTGGCCACAGGCATCAGTACCGCCGCAGGTGCCGCGGCCGCGGAGCCGGGAGCCCTGCCCCGGGACCGGGCGCTCGCGCCGACCGCGGCGCCCCCGCCGGCGGCGTCCCCTCTCCTTGGGCCGGACCTGCGCAACGCCACGGCGGAGCCACTACCACAGCAGCAGCATTGGCTGCCTGGCGTCGTGCCGCGCTCGGGTTCGGGCCCGGCGCCGGCGGCGCCGGCGGCGGCGGCGGCAGCCCCGGCCGCGCACCGCGGCTTCACGCCCCAGGTCCTGGACGTGTACCCGCGTGTGCTGCTCGTCGGCGCCGCCGCGTCTGCGCCGCTGGCGCCGCTGGCGCCGCCGCCCATGAACTCGTTAGCGCTGGTCGTGGCCTGGGTGCCGCCCGCCCTGAGCTCCATGTCAGCCGACACGCCGCTGCTCCAACCGCCGCAGCCGCAGACGCAGACGCCGGCAGCGGCAGGCAGCTCCGGCCTTGCCGCCGCCGCCGGCGCGCCGCAGCTGCCGGCGGCGCACGTGCTGCTGCGCTCCCAGCGCGACTTCCTGGCCATTGCGCATATCACGCCCGAGGTGACACCGGCCGTCAGCAGCGCCGCCGACGCCGCCGATGCCAGCGCGGCGGCGGTGATGGCGGCGCCGCCGGCAACGCCGGAATCCGGCCCCGTGGATCGAGAGGTGCTATACAGCGTGGATCTCGGGCCCGCGTCCTGTGGGCTGCGGCCTGGATCCCTCCTCGTGGAGGTCAAGCTGACGTCAGCCGAACGCGAGGAGGGCGCCGGCGTCGGCGGTGGCGGCGGCGGCGGCGGCCTGCCGCCGCCACTGTCGGTGGTGCCGGTGCTGCTGGTGGACGACGCGGGCGTGGCGGCGGAGCTGCAGGTGGGTGGCGGTGGCAGCGCCGCCGTGGGCGTGGGCGTGGGCCTCCTGCGGCCGGGCCGCTGTTGCTGTGTGCTTCATTGCCGTACACTCGCCGGCTGGCCGACCCATGCTACCGGCCCAGACTGACACCGGTGCCCGGCGCCCTGGCCGAATGCGTGCGCACATTTCGAACCCTACAGGCCGCCGCCGACGCCTGGGCCGGCGGCCCCGATGAGCTGGACGGCCTGCTGCACGACCTGGGCGCGCTGCTGAGCCTGCAGGAGGAGCTGACGGACCGCGCGGCGCGCGCGCACATGCAGGCTCGCGTGGGCTCGTTCGCGTGGGCGGTGGCCGCCGCCGCCGCGGCGGCGGCGGCAGGAGAGGCAGCGGCAGCCGGCTGCGGCGACGGCGTGCGGCGTGCGTCAGAGGAGGATGCGGGCGCGGGCGCGGGCGCGGGTGCGGGTGCGGGTGCGGGCGCGGGGATGGGGATGCAGGTGGAAACGGCGGCGCTGTTGGCCCGAGTGGCGGCGCTGCACAGCCACCTGTGCGCGTACGCGAACGCGGTGGGCTGGATGCGGCTGCGCGCGTGGCTGGAGGTGCGGCGGGCGGCGCTGGTGGCGGTGACGTCGTCCGCCGCCAGCCTGTACCCTCCACCAGCCGGGTCTGCACGCGCACCTGCAGCAGCAGCGGCAGCAGTGCCCCCGGCAGCGTTGGCAGCGTCAGCCCTGCGGCCGGCAACCGCACTGGAGGCGCCAGCTCCACCAGCCGCCGGCAGCGACAGGCTCCAACGTGCCGATGCTACGCCTCTGGAGGCGGCGGTGACACGGGTATCTGCCGCGGGAACGGCGGCAGCCTCGGAATTGGTCGCGGCGGCGGCTGCGACCGGCTCCATTCCGGAGTCGCAGCTGTCGCCGGCCCGGTTACCGCCGGCCGGCGGGCTCGGCACCATGGGTGCTGCTGCTGCTGCTGCTGCTCACAAGGAATGTGCGCGGGTAACAGCCCAAATGGGCCAAGAGCTGCTCGCAGCGCCGCACGACCCCGCCGCAGCCGCTGCGACTGCGGCTGCGGGCGGCGCCGCCGCGGGCACGCGCTGGCAGCTGCTGCAGCGCCGGTGGGGCCAGCTGCGCGCGCTGTGGCGGCGGCTGACGGTGCTGCTGCTGGCGGCGGCGCTGCAGCGGCCGGTGCCGGGTGACTCGGCGGAGACGGCGGCGGCGCACCGGGCGTATGCGGCCAACTTCGCAAGCAACATGGTGGGGCGCGAGTGGCAGCGGAGGGAGGCATATCGCATGCTCAGTGTGTGCGAACGCCCTGATGAGTGATGACTGCTTGCCGCGGTCTTGCTTTGGCTTGCACATGAGCGGTTGCGGCGGCCCGGGTACCCGAAGTGCCGTGCAGCCTGTTCTTTCCGCTGCCTTCACCTGGCGTCTTCCGCCCTTGTGACCCTACAATCGATGTGTGACCTCTGCCACACGCCCGCTCGTTCTTTCCCCTGGCCCCGCCTGGCCTCACCTGCCCACTCACCTGCCCACTCGCCTGCCCTCACCTGCCCACTCGCCTGCCCTCACCTGCCCACTCGCCTGCCCTCACCTGCCCACTCGCCTGCCCTCACCTGCCCACTCACCTGCCCTCACCTGCCCACTCCCCTGCCCTCACCTGCCCACTCCCCTGCCCTCACCTGCCCACTCACCTGCCCACTCGCCTGCCCACTCACCTGTCCACTCGCCTGCCCCTGCAGATGAATGTGATGCAGGTGACGGAGCTGGTGGGCGGCGGCGCCTGCCTGCTCAGCAGCGGCGGCTGGGCCGACAGCGACAAGGCCTGTGTGGCGGCGGGCGCCGCGGTGGGCCTGGCGCTGGCCGCCGCCTGGCTGGTGGCGCCGCGCGAGCGCTGGCGGCGCTGGTCGGCTGCGTCCAAGTGGCCGCGCCAGGCGGGCTACACGCTGGCCAAATTCATGGTGCGGCTGTCGGTCGGGTGGCGGGCTTTTGGCCTCGACGGCGGAACGAGCATAAGGGCGTGTAACTGCGCAGATTGCAATACCCTAGGCGCTGAGTGGCCCTCGACAATGGCTGTGCCCGCGCGCCGCGCTAGCAGCGGGGTTTCCATGCCGACCACGTCTGCCGGCGCCGCCGCCGCTTCCGCTGTTGCGCGCAGGTCGCCTACATGGGCTTCCCGCAGCCGCCCAACACGGTGCGGCACGAGCTCAGCTTCAGCATCTTCGTAATGGAGGGCCTGGTGCTGCCCGCCGCCGTGCTGGTGGGTGCGGGAGGGCCTGGAGGGGGGAAATGGGGCCACTGGGGCTGGACGCCCCGTCGTCGCTCTGCTCCGCTGTCGCGGCATTATGCAGCGTTGACAACCGTGCCACCTGCGCCCCTCCCAACCCCACCCACGAACACGCCCCCCTGCATGTGCGCCTGCTTGCTTGCAGATGACTCCGGCCGAGTCGGTGCTGGTCGGCCTGGTGCGTGCGCCGCTGTGCGCTCGCATGTGGTGGCTGCACACGGCCGCGGACACGGAAGCGGGCAGCTACAGCCACGCGTGGCTGTGGCTGCGCGCGCTGTGCCTCTCTGCTACAGCCACGTGCGCCACCCTGGCGGTGCACGTGTTCATTCGGCTGTCCTTCGAGCGCAACCGTACGGCAATGCGGCGGGCGCCTGCGGGCGCTGGCGGCGTGGTGGCAGCGGCGGACGGTGAGGCGGGGGTCGGCGCGGCCATGGGCATGGCAGGTGCCCCAGTTGGTGGCGGCGGTGGCGGCAGCGGCGGCGGCGGCCGTGGTGTGAGCAGTGTGGAGGCTCTGACGGCGGCGGCGGCGGCGGCGGAGGGCGCGCTGTCGGAGCCTGGGGTGGGGACAGTGGCGATGAAGGCCAAGGAGGACTGAAGCAGACACTCGCGCATTCGCTGATCACAGGTCGATGACTGTATGCCGGTATGCATTGTGGCGTCTCGGCATGTGGGCCGACGCCACAACCAGTACCCGGTCTTGGCATGGAGCCACGTAATTTCTGGTTTCACATAATAATGAGACAGGCTTCAAATGCCTGGCGTGGCGCCGTAGCTGTAGGGATTTGAGGGTTGTCGGATCGCGTTGTCGTTGCAGAGAGTTCTTAATCCGGCGGTTGCGTGCGCATTTGAGGAGGGGCAGTGCTGGGCAGGCTGCAGGCACAAATGAAGAGTGAGCTGTTGCTGGCTGTTGGCTGGCTGGCATGATGTTGGCTTTGCAGGTTAGGTCGAATTTTGCATCCCCCATAATCGTCACTCGTGGCATGAAAACCGCGCAGGGGGGGACCTATTCGGAGAGGAGCAGAGGCGCATTTATTATAGTACAATTCCAGTTGCGAGAAATCAGCAAAGGGCATCATTCCATTCGCAGCAGCTCGGCGCATTGGATGGGGTGCAAGTGACGCCTGCGGCGTGCGATGGCCGATGGGGCAGGGGGTGGAGATGCGGTCCAGACTCCCATGCATGCCGGTCAGACACCGGCGGTCGTGCGCGTGCGGTGGACGAGTGCGGCGTGGAGTGTGGCTCCTGACGTGGCAGAGGGCAGGAAAGTTCGCGGCGCCCGCGGTGTGCCCTGGCATTGCGTGCCAGCCATACGTGACGATGCCATTGAAACGGGTGCGGCAATACGACATTTGCGCAGGTGGGCGGGCGTGGCGACTGGCGAGGGCGAAAGGTACCTGGGCGCCGGATGTTCCAGCGCTGCTGTCGTGGGGGCTTGGCAATGGGGCGACGGCCGTCCGAGAGCGCTCAGCCGGTCGTGTTGTTTGGTGAGGGCGGGTAGGGCCGCGTATGTGTGCGCAACTGCGCACAGAGCTGAGAGCGCACCATTGCGTGGTGTTGCAATCCGGATGCCCCTTGTCAATCTATGCGACACGCTCTGTGGTCGTGTGCAAGCCTCGCCCGCCATGTGTGTGTGTGTGGTTACAGAGTGGTGCGCACGTTCTTGCGTGCCTTCCTGCTTCGTGTAAACCGGAGGCCCGGGCCGGGGTGACCCTTATAACACCAGTGCAATATTGTCCTATTTATTGTTCTCCCCTCGCAAGGGGTACTTCCCTACTCCTATGCTCCCAGATGGAGCTGAGTAATGCGGCCATGGCGCCATGTGTCCAGTTGCGTCCAGGTCCAGGTCCAGGTCCAGGCATCAAGCACAGGCACAGCAGGTAACCGACAACTTTACAGCAGGAGATCCCCTAGTCGCGACGCTCGCATACTGTGCTAGTCCGCCAGCAAAGGCCGCCGCCGGCCGGTCTCAACCTGCGCGCTGCCCCCGCTTTCGGGGCGGCGCCGCGTTCTCCACCTCGTCGCGGCCTTGCCCGCCCCCTCCGCTCCAGTGCATCAGGGATGCCAGTAAAAGGACCAACTTGATGATTAGCCAGGGACCGCTTGCGGGGTTGTCCTGGAGTTGTGCCGGTTTACTCGCCACATCCGCACGTGCATTACTCCGCCACTGCTGGGCCCCACCACCGCTGGGGCGCAGCGCCGCAGGTCGCTTACTACCCCGCGTTGTCAAAGCTACATCGGTATGTCAAAACTAGATGAAGGGCATTAGTAGCGCACACAGCGTGGTCCAATAGTCCCAACAGTCCCAACCCTTCGTCTGCCTGGCAAAACACGACGAATAAACAATCAGCTCATGGTATTAAGCAGCATCAACATACCAGGTGCCCCACGTACTTCTCACGTTGACGGGGCGCACATCACGCGTCAACACAAACACAAAAAACCACTCCTTTCACGGTACCGTACGGTATTGAGTTCCAGCACTATTAGGAGCCTGTGTCCGCGTCTCATCCTGTCACCTATGTGCAGCGCCCTCACAAACACGCTGCAGTTGCTCTGGGCAGCCCAGCACAACAGCAGTGACACACGCATTATCTAATACGGCCAAAGCTGGCGGCACATATAGATGCAAGGCGGCAGCCAGGCGCATATGGCAGCGCCTGCGCTCCACTCGCAGGCACTCAGAAGTGCGCTGATGCGCGCTTCTCACTCTCTAGACAGCACAGCGTGTGCGGCCGCCACCGGCCATCCACATCGCGGCCAGAGTCCCCATCGCCAGCGCCAGCAGCACCGGCGCGCGCGCTGCGGAGCCGCCACCGCCAGCACTGCCATACCGCGTGTAGTTGCCTGGAAGCAGGCAAGCAGGGCATCGCATGCGTGTTAAGACATACAAGGAAGAGCGCACGTGTGTGTGTTGTGGAGACAATGCGTGTGTGTGCCGCATTCCTCGCTCCACCCTGTGGCGGCCCGCCCCACTCACAGTAGTCGGGGTCCACGATGAGCCCGGTCCGGTTGTACAACGAGCTGTTGAACTGCGCGCAACGCACCGGTGTCAGGGCGTCAGCGTAAAACCACCATGACATGCGCGAGCGAAGCCGACACGCCGTAGGCCCCCTTTTGACGCGGCGGGGCACTCAGCACAATGGCTGTCCGTTCTGGTAACGTCGCAGTCATGATCGCCACCTGATCTTGGCCTACGCCTGACTGCCGACCCGCGTCTCCTGACACACTCTGACACACCCTGACACACCCTGGCACACTCTGACACACCCTGACTGACACCCTGACACATCCTGACATGCAATGGCCGCGGGCAGGACGCACCTCCAGGACAGAGCGCCCAGTGGTTTCGTTGATCACGAGCGGTAGCGATCGGTCCACGACCTGGCGGTCAATGTCAAAGTCATTCCCGCCCAGCTGCTCAGCCGTGGCGTTGCGGAGCGCGCAGTCGTCCGTGTTGGACTCTGCACGTGAGTGATTTGTTTGCGGGGCGGCCGCATGTGTCAAGGGTGCGGCAGGAGGATCAGCGGTCGTCAGCGGCGCAGCCAGAGCCTCGTCTGCCGCCTAGCGGGGAAGCAGCGAGCGCGCACGCCTTCAGGTTGCAGCTGCCCGCGCTGAGGTTCACATGGACCGCCGGCGCCCCTGGGGCGCCCCTGGCGCGCTGCGATGCGCGGCTGCCACCACTCACGGTCGTAGATTACGCGAGTGGTCGGGTAGCTGTGCCCGCCGTACAGGATGTACGCGCCGCCGATGCCGATGGCGGTGATGCGGACCGGGTTCGATGCGCCGTACGAGGTGTACGGGTACTGTTTGGGCAACAAGGTATGGGCATGGTCCGCAACCGCGGGCGGGGGCGGGGTTGGCGATTTGCGAGTGGTCGGGGCCCAAGCGGGAGAGGCGCGTTCATCGGCAGCCCTCCCCACCCCAAGTCAGGCTGCGCATGCCCCGAGCGCCGGCAACCAGCCAGACGCGGGGATGGGGTGGGGGTGCAGGCATGGGGTGCGTTGACCGTGGTCAGTCCGCACGAGTCAGGAGGCGGGGTCATCCCCGCCACCCGCGCCACCCACGCCGTGCCGCGCTGCGCCTCACCTTGGTGATTGTCGCGGTCCTGCCGGCTGTGGTGGTCGTGGTGGTGGTGCTGCGGGCGCCGCTGCCGCCCGAATACTTACTGAGGGCGCCTGGAACGACGTCCGGCGTCAACAGCAGGACCACCACCAGCGCCAATGGAAGGCCGTGGACCAGCATTTTGTTGCTGCGTTGGCACTTGAGGGTCAGGGTGGAGCTGGTTGTGGTTTTGGTGTGCACGGGGGAGGGGCGCCTGCGCTGGCAGGGGAAGATGGGAAGGCGGGTGCGGCGGGGCGCGTGGCTTGGCGGGGGTGCTTGCCTGCCAAGGCAACGTGAGCGAACACTTGGCGAGTAGCCGAGCGTTGCGGAAGTCGGACAGGGCTGTAGCCACCGCTCTGATTGAGTGCACGGCTTGCACGTATTCCTCCGTCGCAGCCCATTCGCCACTGGCCTGTCGCCTGTGTTTGCTGGCGAATGGCAACCTGGGTGGCAGACATGGCGCGTGCTGACCTCCTCCTCTCCCCTTCTCCTTTCCTTATGAAACCCCTCCGCGACACGGCAAACGCTGGTATTGAACCGCGTGGTTATTATACAGGCACGGACTGGTATCTGGTATGTATGTCCCAAGCCATCCGCGGCCGCGGGGCTGGGCCCGGGCCACGGTAGCGTTTGCTGTCGGCCTGTCGTGCCCTGGTACTGTGATACGTGTAGCCCAGGTAAGGTCCTTTATCTCTGCTTACCGGCGTTCGAGCTTGGCGTCACCCACACTACTAAACCGCCGAGTGTGGCCGGTCCGCGTTGACGAAAGGCTCCGCGGCGGTGCGATTCAGCTCTGGCCTGACTTATGAAATACTCCGCTCAACAAATGATAGGCAGCTCGGTGGCTTGACCAGCGCAGTGATACTCAAGGAAGGCGCTTCTCACACAGAGCTGCAAGCCCTGGCGATGAAATCATGTGCAGTGGAGTTGTTGGGGGTAGGTATGAATTCCTCGTCCACGCGAGCTCATAGCAAAGAGGGATGGGCTTTGACACCAATTGCGACCAAATCCATCTGAACCATTAGGTCAAACGTGATAATTTATGTAGTGGAGTGTACATACTGCATAGCCTTGAATATTCACTGTGCCAAGAACGCAAGGGGGCTGTCTTGAAGTGTTGAAGCTTGGCCCGCCCGTGCCTTTAACATCAGCGACCGGATCTGGCATCCATATCAAGTACATAACATTCTGAGCACGCCCACCATGCGCGTTGCTAGGCTCTTGCTCTTGGCGGGATGGCTTTCGCTCGCTGCTGCTGGGGGTGCGGTTGTGGAACTCACGGATGAAAACTTTGATAAATTGACTGCGACGGGCGTCTGGATGATTAAGGTGGGTGGAGACTGGAGTCAATTCCCACAACTGCCGTGCCGTCGGCGGGTCACCGCGGGGTCGGGGCCAGTGCTGAGTTTGGAAACCCGTCCAACTCAGTGGCTGGGCACCGAGTGGGTGATGGGACTCCAAGCACTTTGACGCGCGAGGGACAGCCGGTTTGTGTCCGGTAGGCCGCGGAAATGGTTCGCGGCGGGTTCGCACCGTCACAAACGGCAGGCCGTGACCTTAACCCCGACAGCCAGCTACCCACGGGCTAACCCGGCGTTGCGTGTCGGGAACAATACACTGCGCTGGCCATGCGGAGTGTGCCGCCGCCCACAAACAAGGCAGGGCTTGTGCGCGAGTGACGCCAGGCCGTCGCACGCTGTGCCTGTGTTCGTGTGCCTGCAGGTGTACGCGCCATGGTGAGGGCTGCACCTGCGGCAGGAGCGACCGCGGTGCCAATCATGGGGCTGTCATTGCAGTACTGGTACCGTACACGGGGGCCTTGGGGTTGTAACGTCACCAAACCCCGCTGAGAGGGCAAGGCTACCCAAACGCGGGGCAGGGAGGCCCAGCGTTTACCGGCAGCGCGCATCCCGCAGGATATGCAATTTTGCATACCGTAGTGTTGAAGGCACTCCGCACGGAAGCGGGTCCTCTATTAGCCGCTCGGTTTTGCTAGACCAGCCAGCCACGGACGCGGCGGCTGGCGCCCCGCAACGCGGCCTCACCCGCTCGGAGCCGCTGTTGCTGCCCCCGTCACACAAACACGCGGGTCACCACCGCTCGTGGTGCATGCCGCAGGTGCTCGCACTGTAGACAGCTGGAGCCGCTGTGGCAGGTGTTTGCGGAGGAGGGGGCGGCGGATGGTGTCCAGGTCGGCAAGGTTAGTCGCAAGGGCGCGGCCAACTTGCGTCCGGCCGCGGGGAGGTGGGCCGCTTCAGGCGGCGTTCCCAACCCCGTGGTCCGTGCGTTTGAGGCATGGGGAGGGAACGCCGATGGCGCCGGGAGGGCGGGGCCGACAGCCGCCGAGCCCGCGGCCGCATGCGCAGTGGCGTCGGGCGCCGAGCTGCGCATCACAGACCCACCTCTGCGCCCCTCCAGCATGCGTCCTGCACTCTTGACGCCGCCCTGACGCCGGCCGCATCCTCCTGGGTGGCCGCCTGACCCCCAGATCGACGGCACCAAGGAGCGCGCGCTGATGGCCCGCCTGCGCGTCAACGCCTTCCCCAGCATCTTCCTGCTGCGGGAGGGGCGGACGTACGTGTACGAGGGGGCGCGCAACGTGGCGTCGGTGAGCACAGGGCGCGGAGGCGGGTTGTGAATACCAGCCCAAGCTAAATCAACTGGGGAGGTGCAGGGCCGGGTGCGCGGGGTGGCGGCAGGGACTGGGCGGCGGGCTAGGCAGTAAGTGGGCGGCCTGGGGGTGTGCGGCATGCTGCGCGGTTATGCGTGACGCCGTGATTGTTCGGCGCCTGCGGCGATCGCGCTTTCGCCTGCCTGTCCGCTCCTGGCTTTGCTCTGTTGGCCGTGGGGGCCCCTGGCGTCGCGTAGTCCTGGCCCGGCGGAAGCCGTAACTTCCCGGCGTCGTGTCACACCGCCCTGCCTCCGCCCAATCCCCTGTGCAGTTCCGCGCCTTCGCCACCTCCACCTACCAGGCCGCCAAGCCGCTGCCCTTCCACCGGGCGCCCAACAGCATACTGGGCCGCGCCATGGGCCGGTTACACAGGTGCGCGGCGGTGCGGTGGTGTGCGGTGCGGTGCGGTGCGGTGCGGTGCGGTGCGGTGCGGTTGTGTGCGCGGCGCATGGAGCGGCGTGCGTGGCGTGCGTGGCAGGCGTGGCAGGCGTTGCGGTGTGGGGATGGGGCCACGGGGTGAGGCTACTGTCACGTGGGCGCGTGGGCAGGCCGCGCTGCGGTAGCATGGACCAGTTGAGGACGGAGTTGCATGGCATGGGAGGGCTGGGCACGCTGGGTCGCGGGAGCCGGGTGGCGGGACAACACGGGTTTGGGGAACGGTGACGGCTTCGCGCACTAGTGTCCTCCGCCCGCGCCAGCTGTCATGCATGCACTGAGCCAGTTGCCCCTGGGCTCGGACTGCCCTCAACCGCCCGCCCCCTTGCCGCTCCTCTCAACAAGGCCGAGCCCAATGCGCTCATACACCCGACGCTGCCTCCCGCGGCCCTGACCCCGCCCGTTCCTCGCTACCCGCACGCCTGCCCTCCCGCCCCCAGCCTGCCCAAGCTGGGCATGAAGCTGTACCGGCGGCTGCGCGACCGCCACAACATCAGCGACACCGCCATCGTGCTGGGCTTCCTGGCGGTGCCGGTGCTGGTGGGCGGCGTGCTCATCTGCTGCCTGGACGCCTTCTACGTGCGCCGCGCGCGCGACGAGTTCGGGCCGGAGCACGAGCACCAGGAGTGAAGAGGAGCAGCGGGGTGGAAGGGGTGGGGTTGGGGGCAGCTACAGGAGACCGAGCCGAGCGGAGAGTGTGAGAGCAGGCTAGGAGTGGAGCTGGGGGTGCAGGAGCAGCTTGGGAGTTGGGGGAGGGGCTCGGGGCGCAAAGGGAAGAGCGCATCCGGGCATGCGGAAGGGGAAGGGGAAGGGTGTGGCTACAGAGCGTAGGATAAGGGCTCGGGAAGGGAGGGAGACAGGGGCGGACCTGATTGCGGGCGGAACCAGGAGCACCATTGGCGGGTCGAAGCGACTGAGACTGGAGTGGAGGACGTCTGGAGGACTTGGCGGCGACGACGATAAGACGGGGACACAGGTGGAAACGGGGCCGTGTGCTTTCAGGACAATGTACAAATGGCTCGCTGTGACTGTAAACACTACAAACGAAAGTGGTCAAGCTCAGTTTGCCGACACTGCGGCTCCGCAACGCCTCAACAGAAGGGACAGGGGTGCCCCTGGTATGGGATATCATCTGCCACAGCTGGCGCATGACAATATCTATCCCTCATCCTGGTCCTACCACCGCCTCAGGCCCTCAGCAGAGGGATGCGACAGCGGCTGGCGTGCGGCGCAGCTCGCGGCCCGCTTGGGCCACCTGCACCGGATTGCTGCACTGGATCACTGCAGACGCTGACACCGCGCTCACCCCTGTGGCACGCTCGTGGCTAGGGCGCGTGCGCCGCGGTGGCGGAGGCGGCGTGTGCGGGCGAATGTTGCTGGCGCGTGAGCTGTGAGGGCGCGTGCTGGCGCAATGTCACTCTCGGCTGTGCACTCTCTCTGTGGTACCGGTCGGCCTCACCAGTGACACCACACAGAGTCACAGACGCCACGGCATGCTCGTGGGCATGGACAGGTGCGCAGAGCCGCGACACACCGGCAAGACTGTCCAGGGCAGGGGCAACCCTGGTCCAGGGTCCACTGGTCACGGCGGAGGACGTCAAAGCAGTGGCCGGGCGCGTGAGCCGGGGCCTTGGGGCAGGTCTGACATAACGATCGTATGTGCTGCGAGGTTCGTAAAACAGTAACTCGCGCCAACCTCCGCCGAGAGTGCCGGCGACGGGTGACACGCTACAGGCGACACGCCGACACGACCGGGGCAAGGCCGGATGGGCGCATGGCCCGAATGCGAAATGCAGAAATGCGGACCCTCAGCGTCCGCCATCTTTCAGGATGATATTTAATAAGCTGTACACACTCTAGCCGTGTGCTGAACATTGATTTTCACAGTTTGCAAGGCGGTACTCCCCAATTCCCAATTCCAAAGATGGTAAGGATGCTTATGCCCTTACATCGCGCAAAGTTGTTGGGCGCGAGCGCCATGCGTACGCTAACCATGAACGTGTATCAACGCGCAGGGCCAGTGCACGAGTAGCGTCCCGCGAGCCGCGGGCAGTCATCCGCAAGTCATGTCAACCGTCGGAGCGGCGGGCCAGCCCCACGCCGCGCTGGCCGACAAGGTACGGGTTTCTCGCATGATCGCATTACAATTATTCCCAGCGTCAGCGACTGTCGTTGGGTGTCGTTGTACAATCCCTCACGCCGTTGTCGAATGCCACATGCATGCCCGCGCAGGTTCCGGCGCCGCTGTCAGTCCTCACATGCAAGCCCTCAAAACCAGATCAGCCGTCCATAGTCAGCGTCACAAACATGGTGTCGCCGCTCGCGCCCCCGTCGCCGCTCACCGACACGACTCAGGGCGACCTCGACACGCCATCCCCGCGGTCCATTGACGGCGGCCTCGGCGACGCCTCTCCCTTCGCGCCGCTCGGCCAGACCTCCGCCATGTCGCCATCCGGATATTCGAGGAACTTCAGCCGCTTCCGACGGCTGCCGGAGACCTCCCTAGGCGGTGCCAGCGTTGACGGCTGCAACACACCGGTCTCGCCTGCCGCCGCCTCAGCCGGCCCCACCTCGCCCACCGGCGGCCCGTCGCTCGCCCGCTGGGCACCGTCCGCCCGTTCCTCGTGCGGCGGCGCGGCGCCGCCGCCCTCCTCGCCCTCCTCGCCGCTGCCGCCGCTGGTGTCGTCGTCCCGTCCGCCCGGCGCCAAGGGCAGCAGCAGCTTCACGGCCGGCGCGCCGCCGCCGCTGACCACGCTGCTGGTGCGCAAGGCCGCCGCCAACCGCGCCGTCGCCAACCGCAGGGCCAGCTCCGCCTCCAAGTCGCCCGCCACCGCCGCCGCCGTGGCCGCCATCAAGGCCGCCGCAGCTGCACACGCCGCATCCACCGCCGCCGGCGCGGCCGCAACCGCCGCCGTGCCGTCAAGCCCGCGCAGCCCGCGCGCCCGCCGGCGGTCCGCAGGCTCGCTGGCGCCTGTGGCCAACCTGCGCGAGCTGCGCAGCCTCCAAGACCACCAGGAGCTGGACGGCGGCTTTGACCCCACATCGCCCGGCGTGTGGCGGCAGGACGCGGGCGCGGCGGCCGCCGCCAGCGGCGAGCTGCCCTGGACCGCAGCCTTCCTCAGCATCGGCGGCCGGCGCGACAGCGTTGGCGGCGCCAGTACCGCCAGCGACTCCTGTAGCGCCGGTGGCGCCCCCGCCGCGGCCGACGCGTGCGGCGCCTCCGGCACCACCACCACGCCCCAGCGCGGCTGCTGCGAGGCCGCCCTCGACAGCCACTGCGGCCGCGCGGCGGCCTCCTCACCTCGAGTGTCGGCGGCAATGACCCCGCGCTGGCGCGCCTCCCTCGGCGGCGCCTCCCTCGGCGGCGCCTCCCTGGGCGGCGCCTCCCGCGGCGGCTCCTTCTCCCTCGCGCCCACCAACACGCCCTCCGCCGCCAGCGCCGCCACCGGCGGCGGCATCGGCGCCGCCCCCTTCTCGGTGGCGGCGGATGACAGCGTGATCCCGTACGATGTGCGGTACGACACGTACGACCTGTCGGGCGGCGAGGAGGAGGAGTGGGACGAGCAGTGTGACCAGGACGGCGGCGCCGTACCTGTCGAGCCGTACGAGCAGCTGGACGTCATGGATGCGGCAGATGCGGCGGTGGCGGCAACAGACCGCACCGGGGCGGCGGCCGGCGTGTGGCTCCGTCGCGGGCCCGTCCTGGCGGCGCAGGTGGCGGCCTGCGGCGGCGCCCGCTACGGGCGCGTGCCACACGTGGTGACGCTGCCGGACGCGCCTGCGGGCACGCCCACCTGCGCCCCCAGCGCGACCGAGTCAGCCTACGGCGAATGGGCTTCGGAGGAGGAGGGCGCGGAGGACGAGGAGCAGCAAGGCGAGGAGCAGGACTTCGAGGTTGGGGCTGAGGCTGCTGCTGCTGCGGGGCTGCTGCTGGGAGGTGCGGGTCTATACGACCTGTCTGAGGAGGAGGAAGATGAGGAAGAGGCGGAAGCGGAGGCGCAGGCGGGAGCGGAGGCAGCACCAGAGGCGGAGCCAGAGGCGAGGGATACGCAGAGCGTGGCGCAGGAGGTGGTGCGGGCGGAGCTGGTCGACCCCGCCCGAGTCACCCGCTCCCTCGGCGCGCGGCAGCGCGCCGGCAGCCGCCGCTCTCGCCGCTCATGCGACGCCCGGCTGACGGCGGCGCTGATGCAGCTGGGCCTGGAGGCGGCAGCGGCGGCACCACAGCTGCCGGCACCGCAGCCGCCGGCACCGCAGCCGCAGCCGCCGCAGGAGCCCGCGGGGGCCGCGGCAGCAGCTGGCGCCGCCGGCGCCCCTTCCCACCACTCCCAGAGCTACGCCACCGCGGCGCCTGCGCCGGGTGTGCCGGCGAGCGCGGCGTCACCTCAGACGCTGCAGCTGCACTGCCGCCCACCGCCGCGTCGTCAGCTAACGGATGGGGCCCTGGCCCGTTTCGAGTCGCGCTGGCCCACGCAGCCGCCGGCGGCAGCCGGCTCGGGTCGTGCCGGCGCCGGCGCCGCCGAGGCCGGAGCTGCCGGCGGCGTCGCCAAGTCCGCTCCGCTGCCACGGCTGCAGCCGTCTCTACCGCGGCCGCCGTCGGCTTACGGCTCTGGCAGCAAGGGTGTGGCGGGCGTCTAGGGGCTGTTGCAAGACGCTGTGGGTGTGCGCGCGTCTCCGTCCGCACAAGCTGGCGGTCGGCGGTCCCTGTCGCGCCCGGACCAGCGGGGGCATGCATACTATCGGTGCAATCGCAGTGAGGGGATCAGGATGCGCGAATAACGGTGGTGTGCAGGCTACACTAAGACGAATGTAGGCTGTGGCGCGCACACGAAGTGTCGGGGATGTCCGCGCGTGTGGGTGCCCAAACGCATTATGTGGGCGGGGAGAGTGCAGACCCATGCCATTTATCTGTTGTATGTATATGCATCCAGCAAGAGCATACTGCTGGCGTTAGAGCGCCCTTTATCGCGAGCTGCGATCGACAGCCGACAGATCCATTTTCGGGAGGCTGGCTTACAAACATTCATTCATTGTAACAATAACGCAAGCCATACATCCGAAAACACCATTGACATTGTCGATCATCAAAAGTATGGGTTGCAGAGCGAACTGGAATTTTGCGCGAAGCCGCTGTTCGCCTTGGCGCTAGGTTGGCATCAACCCTATGAGCGATAGGATATGCGCTAGTTGCGGCTGGATCCATGGACTGGGGCCGCAAGCTTCGGGAGCAGTATGCAATCGCAGTTCGGCCGGAGTGGCTGGACCGCGTGCTGGAGCAGCTACGCGCGGCACACCCCGACCTGGCAACTTGGCCGGAGGCGCAAGTTGTTGAGAAGATATTCACAGCCTTCCTTTTCTGCGACCTGAACCAAGCTGGCGCGCCGGCCCTGCCTCCCAACACCCAGGCACGGCACCCTTCCCGCTCGCCTGCGGCTTGCCCCCGCTCATGGAGCGTTGTCCTATGCAGCCCAGCTTGCCGCTCCTAGCACGAAACGCGACCTGAACAAAGCCCATCAACCCGTGGCCTGTCACCATCATATAATCACAGGAGCTGCACAAGGAGGTGCTGACGGGGCGCTATGTGCTGCAGCTGGACGAGGTGGTGAACATGGCGGCAGCGGCGCGCGAGCGGTGAGGCCGGCCGGGCTTGAGGATGATAAGATAGATGGAAGGCAGCCCAAGGGGCCAGTCAAGGGGCAGCTTTGTTGCAGCGCTGCACTGCAGCATGGCTGGAGGCGCGGCGATGCAGGCTGGCGTGGGCCTGTGGGGTTCGGTAGGCCCTGCCAGGGCCACCACAAAGCGCTCCAGGGAAGAACGCAACCAACCCCAGGAGGACTGTTGCGCGCGCGACGGCTCGGCCCCGCAGGTACACGGACCAGGCGGGGAACCGCTGCCTCAAGCTGGCGCTGACCGATGGTGAGGGCCGCGCGCCCGTCCACGCACATGCGGCACACGCGGCACAGCGCGGCAGCGATGGTCCCTGCATCCACCTCGCCCCTTGAACCCCACCGCCCTTCCCACCCGCGGCCTGCACCCGCCCTGACCTCCAAACGGCCGTCTTCCTCCCCCCTCCCCGCGCGCTGGACCCCCCCTCCTGACACGCACACGCAAATGCACACGCCCGGCCTGTCACGCAGGCTGCCGGCAGGTGGTGGGGCTGGAGCACGCCCACCTGCCCGCCATCACCTGGGACTGCCCCGCCGGCAGCAAGGTGCGGGCCTGGGGGCAGTGCAGTGCGGCCCGTGGGCGTTCGGGGCCCAAGGGCGTTCGGGGCCAAAGGGCGCTGGGGTATGTGCGCGGCCGCATGCGGTGCGCCCTGTCCGGTGCGGGTGTTGCACGTGCCCCTGTGTCCGGCTCCTGATGCCGTTCGCTGTCCTTACGAGGCTTCCCTGCGTTTGTGCGTGTGTGCTCGCACACATACACACACGCGCACGCACCTCTCTTTTTCTCCCCCTCTTTTGCCAGCTGGTGATCCACAACGTGCCGGTGCGGCGGGGGCTGCTGCTGCTGGGGCCCGACAACACGGCGCTGCTGGGCGGACAGGTGGGTGTGGGTGTGGGTGTGGGTGTGGGTGTGGGTGTGGGTGTGGGTGTGGGTGTGGGTATGGGCGTGTGGGTGTGGGCGGGTTGCGACGGGGTGTGGGCGGGTGTGGGTGGGTGCGGCGGGACGGCAGGGGGGCGGCTGTTGGGACCCAGCCTTGAAAGGGACGGCGGGGTCACAGCTGCCGGTGTTCACAGGAACAGTCGGCGCCTGGCAGGCAGTCTGCAAAGACCAAAGGAAGGTTGGGCAGAAACACGCGGCCACCACGCACGACATCTGGGCCGTGCACACATGCACGCACACATACGGGTCGAGTCTGTGTGCGTTTTCCTGATGCTCTCTACCACACAGGTGGAGCGGCTAGAGGTGGCGCGGCAGCGGGCAGTAGCGGCATGGAACAAGCCCGTGGGTGAGCCGGGTGTGCAGGGTGGCGCGTATTGCCCTGTAGTGCATACGGTCAATGCGTCATGGCGCACCTGGTCGTGGTCGTGATTGTGGTCGCGCGCCAGTGCGTGATGGGGCTCCCGTGACAACTGCGACCACCGCTACCATCACCACCGCCACCACCACCACCACCACCACCACCAACACCAACACATCGCCGCCGCCACCACCTTGTGTGGCGCCTGCGCAGCGGGGCGGCCTGCCGGCTCGGGGCCGCGCGATATCTTCGGCGAGGCCCGGCAGGCGGCCTGGGCGCCGGGGCCAGCAGCGGCGCCGGCAGCGGCGGTGAACACTGCTGCTGGTAGCGGCAGCGGGGCTGCGGGCGGCGCTGGTGGTCAGCAGCAGCCGCAGCAGCAGTCACGCGCGCAAGGCGCTCCAGGTGCAGGGATTCCGGCAGTGGCAGTGGCAGTGGCAGTGGCAGGGACAGGGGCAGGGCCACTGGGCCCTGCGACCGGCGGGCCGACTGTGGTGGCAGCGGCGCCGGCAGGGTCAACCGCGAATGGCGCGCCGAGGCAGCAGGCCCCCGTTTACCCGCCGCAGCAGGCCCAGCAGCAGCAGCCGCAGCAGCAGCCGCAGCCGCAGCAGCAGGTGGCGCAGGGCTGGCAGGCAGGCCCGGCGGCGGCACCCCGGCAGCAGCAGCAGCAGCATGCAGGTCAGGGCCTCCCAGCACCCCACCACCCGCAGCCTCACCCGCAGCCTCACCAGCAACAACACCAGCAGCAGGCATCGCCGCCGCTGCCGCACCCGCAGCCGCAGCAGCACCCAACGCAGTACCCCACGCAGCCACGAGTCGGCGGCCCGCCCGCACAGCCGCTGGCGGCCGTCAGGGCCGGCGGTGCCGCTGGCCCCGGGCCCGCTGCCGGACCCCAGGGCCCGGCGGCGCCCGCCGTGGAACCCGGCTGGGGTGCGCCAGCTGCCGGCACGCATGCGTGCGGGTCGGTCGGCGACCAGCGCACTGGCGCCGGCAACGGCCTGGCGAGCGCGGGACCGGGTATCCGTGGTGTTGGCGGCGCTGGGGCTGGGGCTGGAGGTGATGCTGGCGGTGGGGCCGGCGGGGGCGGTGGGCGGGTGCCCCGTCCGCCGGTGGTGGTCATCACCAGCAGCGACTCGGGCGGCTCAGGCGGCAGTGGCGCCGGGGCGGCCGCGGAGGAGGAGGAGCAGGAGGAGGAGGAGGAGGGGTGGGGTGGGGTGGAGCCCACGCCGGCGGGGCCGCGGCCCGGAGCCATGCCATGCCTGCTACAGCGCCAGCAGCAGGCCGGAGCTGTAGCAGCAGGTGCGGGGGCCGCACCCGGGCCGGGGCCGGCGGCGCGGCTGTCGGCGGCGGGGCCCCAGCATGTGGGTATGGCCAGCACCGGCGCAGGCGCAGGCCTGCTCGGCGGCTCGCTGCGCAGGACCGGTGCGGGCTTGGGCGTTGGTTCCGGCCCAGCGGCTGCCTCAAACCTGCCAAGCCAAGGCCAAGGCCAAGGCCAAGGCCAGGGGCTGCCGCCACCGCAGCGAACGCAGGGCGCTACCGCTGCCGCGGCGGCGGCGGCTGCGGCGGCTGCGGCGGCGGGCACGTCGACTTGTGGCCTGCTGCCGCCGGGTCCGCGGCAGACGGCGGCGGCTTGCGGGCATGCCGCCGAAGGCGGGGGCGGCGGCGCCGTCGGCCCGGTGGCTGCTGGCGGCACTGGCGGTTGGCAGTGCGGCGGCGGCGGCGCCGTCGGCCCTGCTGCATCCGACGGGCCGCGTCGAGTGCCGCTCATGCTTGCTCGCGGCGGTCGCGCGGGACCCGCTGGGGGCCTTGGCGCCAGCGGTGCGGCGGTCACGTGGTCGGGCCGGGGCGGCGCGGGCGGCGGTGTGGGCGTGAAGCAGGAGCCGCAGTCGCAGTCGCAGTCGCAGCCGCAGCCGCAGCGCCACCTGGCGGGGCCGGGCGGCGAAGTGGACATGGTGGACCTTGCGTCGCTGGAGGATGACGGCGACGAGGAGGAGGAGGGGCAGGGGCGGATGGAGCAGGGGGAGGAACCATTCGGCGCGGGCGCTGGCGACCAGCTACAGCTGCAGCAGGAGGAGCAGGAGCAGGAGGCGGAGGGTCTGCGGCCACCGCCCGCAGCGCACCTGCAATCCGCAGCAGCTGGCACGGCGGAGCGGGGGCTGGGCCTTGGGCGTCTGCATGCAGCCGCGCCGCCGCCACGACACCCCCACCCGCACCCGCACCTACACTTGCAGCAGCACCCGCAGCAGGGAGTGAAGACTAAGCTGTCGCTGCCGCTGGAGCCGCCCGGCGGAGACGAGAAGCGGCAGCGGCTGTCGCCGCCGCCGCCGCTGCCGCCTCGCGGCCCCGCTCGCACGCATCCACACGCCCAAGCCCAGCAAGTCGATGTCGTGCCGGAGACCCAGATGGACTTGGAACTGGAACCAGAATTCGGTGACGGGGCTGCCGCCCCGGAGGCGGATCTGATGGATCCAGATCACGTTGGGCATGGGGCGGATCTCGAGGGCGGGGCGCCGGGCGCCGCCGAGGCGCAGGAGGCGTGTGTGGCGTACGAGGGCGCGGGCGGCGTCTGGCACGGCGGCGGCGAGGGCGATGACGAGTTCGGGTTCGTGGAGGAACCGGGGGGCGGCTGGGGAGAGCCGCCGCCGCAGCAGCAGCAGCAGCAGGGGGAGGAGCAGGAGCATGAGGAGCCAGCCGGGCAGCAGCAGGAATGGGGCCAGCTGCAGGAGGGAGGCCTTGGCGAGGACGGCTTGGCCGCGCTCGCGCTGCAGGACCGGGGCGATGACCTGGACGCCGGCGCCCAACACGACGGCGGTGGTGGCGGCGGCGCCAGCGCTGGCGGTGCAGGTGGTGCGGCGGCGCCGCCGGCTTTCCATGGCGGTGCCGGCGGTGGCGTCGAGGGCGCGGGCGCGGGCGCGGGCGGTGTGGACGACCACTTCGCCGGCGCCGTGCTGCTGTGCCAGGTGGGTGTTAACTCCTGCTGGGTTGAGCACACGCTTGCGGGGAGGAGGAGCTTCCGTTTGCGGTGTGGAGGGGGAGGAGGAGCTGCCCGCACGCAAGTGCTCCTGCTACATGCAAATATGTGTGCACGGCTACATGCCGCCCACCCCGCACCTCCCGCAACACAACACAACGCACACAACGCAACACAACGCAACACAACGCAACACAACGCAACACAAAGGTCATTCACGAGCCTCTTGAAGTTATACCCGCCCCGCCCGCCTCCTCCCGCCCGCCCATCCTCCCTCCCGCCCGCCCGCCTCCCGCCCTCCTGCCGCCCGCCCGCCAGCTGCCCGACCTGCTGGCCGACCCCGAGCTGCCCTTCCCGCTGCGGCTGGACAGCTACGCCCTGTTCCAGCGGGTAGGGCGCGGGCGGGGGGCCCGTGGGGTCCCGTGGGGCGGGGGCCGGGTGCTGGTGGGGGCCGGGGGGCCCCGTGGGGCGTGTGTGTGCGTGTGCGTGGCATTGAGTGTCTTTGGGGGATAGCAGCGGGTCGCTGGGGGCACGGGTGAGGATGCCGGGCGCCGGGTGCTGGTCGGGCGCTGGCGACGCCTGCCCGTGCGAGACGGTGAAAGCGTTCTATGCATGCCGCACGTTACCTGCCGCTCATCATCCGCCCGCCTGCGCGCGCGTGCTGCCGCCGCCGCCGCGCCCGCCGCCGCTGTGTGCCCCCCTTGGGCTGGTAATGACAAGCCCCCGCCCCCCGGGCCTACGCCATTACGTCCTTACTAATGATGAATGTCACCCGCCAGGTGGATGTGGACCTGGCGCTGGTGGACGACGGCACCGCCACACTGCAGGCGCAGCTCACGGACGGCGCGCTGGAGCCCGTGCTGGGTGAGGGGCTGGGATTGGGGGCTGCTGCATGGGATGGGCGGCATGGGACCCTCCCAGGCTCCCACGCACGGGGCAGCGTGTGCTGCACTGCTCCCCCAGCGTGCACAGGGCGCAAGGGTTGTCCAGGAGGGGCCGGTCGTTCTGCGGCAACGCCGCATCGAGTGCACACCACGGTTCCGGCACCTGTTCCCCACGACGCAGGCAACGCGCCGCCGCCGCCGCCCGGCCCGCACGCGGACGCCGCGGCGGCGGAGGGCCAGCTGCGGCTGGAGCACGTGCTTGCCATGGCGGAGGATTCGGATCCAGATGCCGCGGCGTACGGCGCCATGATGGCCGAGCGCATCTGCGGCTTCGTACGGGACTTTGCCGGCGTCATACGGCTCGAGTACGACGCGCCGCCGCCGGCGCTGCCGCGGATTGTGTGGCTGCAGGATGACGGCCCGCCGGGGCCGGCGGCGCAGGGGGGTGACACGGGCGGCGGCGCTGGCGCCGCGGGGGCTGGGGCGGTGGCTGGGGCGGGGGGAGGCGGGTGTGAGGTGTATGAGGCGCACCTGGCGGGCGTGTTTGCGGTGATGGGCCATCAGGCGGAGCTGGACGGGGAATGAGCGAGCGGTGGGCGGCGCCTGGTATGGTTAGCTGGACTGCACTGTGCGCACGGCCATTTAGGCCTTTCAAAGTACGCTCGAGTGCTGCTTGTGGCTGCTGCGCGCTTCGCCTGTTTCCATGTGCTCACTGATTGTGCTGCCGCCATGCGCTGCTTGCCCCAGTCCTTCCCTGGCCCCCCACGTGCCACCACTTCCCGCGTGCCCCCACCGCAGCTTCTAGGTAGGCAGCAATCGCTCGCCTCAAGCCACTCGCTGCCTTACACGAGCTGCCGGTCGGCATGCTGCCTCCGACATCATCTCTTTCGCGCCAGCCCGCGATGCGCTTGCCACACACTCTCCAAACTCCGACACGCACGGCCAAAACACGTGTGTACGCGCGGCTGCACACCGTCGTGCCCCAGCATCCCTCTGCAAAGGGTGCAGGACCCAAACCACTCGTGTACTCGCACTCGGTAATCCGTTGTCCGCACCCCGCCTCGCCCCACGCATGCAAACTCAGCGCCTTTCGCACATCACTGCGTTCTGTCTCTCCCGCCGCATGCCCGCCTTGCGCCCTGGACCCCACCCCGGGCGCCTGCGCGCCTGTAGTAAACCTAAGCTACTGCGCCTCGCGTCGACTCGTACTCAGCTGCACCATAAAACAAAAAACACATCCGCAGCTTACGTAGCTCCTGGCACTCATTTCTCTCTCATTCACGCTCCATTAAACCAATGCAACATCCCCAGGCCGTGGCCCACAGCGCTGTGGGCCCTGCCCCTACCTTTGCCTCGCTCGGCGCCTCCAACGCCCCCCAACCCCTCAAACCTCTGGTGACGCTCTCGGCGGGACTCCTTGCAGACAGACGGGCAACTCGGCCGCTGCTCTGCAACGCCACGCGACGGTTCACCGTGTGGGCCTGAGACGGGTCAGAGCACGCGCGCATGCCGTCAGCTCCCCCGGCTGCACCACCCGTCCTCCCCACACACATCATACCACACCGCAGCCCGGCATACCGAAACAGGCAATAAATGGTAGTAACACTTCCGCCGTTGTGTCAAATCAGAAAGAAAAGTCACGGGTCACATGGCTGGCCGACGTTTGCCTCGTCACACATGCCACTCGACGACAACATGCACACACGCGCTTGCGCACTCAACCACCACGCCTCGCTGTCAGTCTAGCACACGCTCGGGCCCTAATCCTGTCCGGCAACACAACTGCAGTGAGGCGCCGATGCATCTGAGCGGCTGGTGTCTCGTTGACACCGCCACGATGCGTTCGCGTGCCGCTGTGTATGCGTGCGCGTTTGCCTTCCGCTCCCGCTGCAGCATTTACGCCTGGGCATGCCGGCTGGATGCACACACCAGCCGCAGCCGGCGCAGATGCTGCTACCGTACAGCCGGGACGTTCCCCAAGCGCCGCACAGCGGAAGCCCAGGCGCATTCACATACGCAGCACAACGCCGCGCTGGCAAGCAGGGCGCAAGCACGCGGCAGCCATATGACCTCCACTCATTGCACGGCCAGCCAGCCACTGCTGCTACTGCTGCCGTAGCGCAACCACATCTGCGTCCGCATCTGCCCACGCCGCTGCCGTGCCACCGCCCCGCCGCCGCATGGCCCGCTGCGATGCCCCGTCGCCGCTGCAACTGGCTCCCGCCAGCTGCTACAGCGCCGCCAGGCCGCTGCACCAAGCCGTAGCCGGCGCC
This sequence comes from Chlamydomonas incerta, assembly GCA_016834605.1. Taxonomy (NCBI): domain Eukaryota; kingdom Viridiplantae; phylum Chlorophyta; class Chlorophyceae; order Chlamydomonadales; family Chlamydomonadaceae; genus Chlamydomonas; species Chlamydomonas incerta. The sequence goes on from JAEHOC010000010.1 coordinate 1,334,585, forward strand.
GTGGCCCATTAGTCGTCCTTGCTCTCCGGCAGCGCCAGGCTGGCGCCCACGCCGGCGCCCAGCACCAGGCCCACCACCAGTAACGAGACGTCGGTGGGGATGACGACGTCGGCGAAGGACAGCACCATCTTGGATCCGATGAATCCAAGCACCACCGCCACCGCCTTGTCCAGGAAGCGCAGCTCGCCCATGGCGGTCGCGACGAAGGTGTAGAGCGCTCGGAGGCTGAGGATCGCGAACACGTTGGAGGTGTAGACGATGAAGGGGTCGAGCGTGACGCCAAAGACGGCGGGGATGGAGTCGACGGCGAAGACGACGTCGCTCAGCTCCACCACCGCGAGCGTGAGCAGCAGCGGCGTCGCGACGCGGGCGCCGTTGACGGTGGTGAAGAAGTTGGTGCCGTCGTAGGTGTCGGTGACCTTGATGAAACGTGCACAGAACTTGTAGATGGGGTTGTCGGACAGGTCATCGTCGTCGTCGCCGCCCGACGCCGTGAGCAGCTTGAATGACGAGAAGAGCAGGATGGCGGCGAAGAAGAGCAGCAGCGGCTCGAACTCGCGGACCAGCTCCACGCCAAGCACGATGAGCACGGCGCGCAGGACCGCCGCGGTGGCGATGCCCCAGGTGAGCACCTTGCTCTGTGCCTCCGGCGGGGTCTTCAAGAACCCAAACACCAGGACGAACACGAACAGGTTGTCGACGGATAATGACTGCTCCAGCAAGTAGCCCGCGAAGTATTCCTGGGCCTTTTCCGCGCCCTGGACATACCAAATGCCGCAGCCGAATGCCACGGCCGCGCCCACCCATGCTGCCAACGCCTCGTATCGCTGTTCTGTCCGTGGTAACGTGGTGCTAATGAACTGCAGCTCGCGCTCCTGCTCCGCTTGGCGCTGGCTTCCTGAGGTTGAAGCCACTGGCTGTGCAGGCGTGTGCTGCTGCTCCGCCTGCACGGGGTCCGCTGTTGGCCCAGGCTTCGCGCATCGCACTATAGATGGTGCGCGCAGGCCGACGGAAGCTCTCCGCAGGCCGGCTCTACGTGAATGGAGGACTGCATGCCCTTGCTGGTTGAGCAGCGGACAGCCTGCCATTCTCCCTATGGTGAGTTAAGCTAAAAGATCGTCTGGTTTGAAGCTTATCGGTGTGCAAGCATGATAGCGTAGGGCGGTGTGCAAGTTGCGTTGCTCCACAGCGCGCGAGTGGTCAGCAAGGTTGTAGGTGTTTTTGCACTGGACTACAAAGTATCCACCTTTTACACTGTGGCAGACAAACTATCTAGCGCGGGGCGCCAGCGCCAGAGGCAAGGAGGCAAAGCGCAAGATGAGGTCATCTGGCCCGATTTTCGTCGCAACCCGTGTCGCTGAATATTGAAACGGAGTCATTAAGCATGTGGTAAATTTACAGCCTAAAGCGGGGTCTTGAAGGTGACTGGCGAACACGCTGTGCGGACCGCTCGCGGCTTTAGCCAGCTTCTCGCCCGACCCAGTTCGTGACTAAATAATACTGAACGTTAATTATGTTGTGTCCACACAACAGGCCGTTTTCGTCCACGTCGCCGGTCACGCCGAGTCAGCACTGGTCAGGGCGCGCAGCCGGCGCCAGCCCCCCAGTGCTTCTCCCCTCAACACGCTTCAAGCGCCTCCGCCCGGTCGAGTCCCTTCACTTAACTCTATGCATGCAATCTCAAAGAAGCTTTGGCGGGATACGCGCTAGCGCTTGCGGCGCAGCAGGCGACCCCTGGGGTTGTGCAAGCGTGGGATGGTCGTGTCGAAGATGGCGCGACAGCGCATACACAAAGTAGACGTGCTGACACGTCGCCAGAACGCCACCGCATCAGAGCTGGGGTTGATGTGTGTGAGCACACCGGCACCACTTGTTCAACACCGGAGATCTAGATTACGGTACCTCCGCGCCACGCAGGGTGTGGCGCCCTCGTGCGGACCCGACTGCGCGGAAGACGCTGCTTGCGCAGATGTGTCGTGCGTGCAGCTCACGGAGCTGCCGCCTTGCCGGCGCTTTGGGGAGTGGGAGCAAAGGGCAAATGCACTCGGCATCAGCTCACACAAGCGCACTGGCCGTGCGCGAGCAGGCAGCGCCAAGCACGCCATGGGACATGGCATATGCAGGTGTACCGGCGTTGTGTGTACCGAGGCCCCGAGCTATATGCTAAGATGGTCCTGGCTACGGACTGTCCCCTCTTGCAAGCCCCCATGCATACGCCTCCAACAGCCTTCCTCCTGCTTTGCATCAACCGCCTGACTTGGAAATCAACAGCCTGCCCATCAAACCTTGCACGCTAACATACCGTAAGCTGAGCGCCTGCCCAAGAATGGATGGCCCGCCTGCATCCACCAGCGCACCGCACGAAGAGCGCATCCCCAACATGAGTAACCTCGGCCAGACCTCTGTCCACACAGTCACTGTAACATCCCTAAACCGGACGCCCATGCGCAAACCCAGCCACCAACCAACACCCGCGCGCCGTCCACGTTCCGAGGGGTACAAAACACGGTACAACAAATAGTCCACGAAATGGTACAAGCATGTAGTCCAGGTGTCGGTGCACGATGAACAGCACAGCCTCACATACAAGTCACACAGCAATCCAGGCCATTGCGCGGCCCTTCCCGCCAAACCCTGTGGAGTGTTCACAGCCCCACCACTGGCCCCACCACCTCCACGCCGGGCCCCCACGACGCGAACACACACGCGCCCTGGCTCTACTCTGCACACCCAGGAGCCGGCGCATCCACGCGCCCCCGCCCCGATGCGCACGACCCTACATACCGCGCCCCACGGCCTCCATGCAGCCTTCTCCAATTTGCCCACGCCGCCACGCCGCCGTCACCCGGCACGCCCCGGCGAACACGCTGCTGCGGCCGCCGCTACCCTGCCGCTACCCGGTTGCCGCAGCTGCCACTCTCCCGGCGCCACGCTGCTGCCCCATACTGCCCCTCACTACAGCCTCCTCCGCTGCGCCCCCGAGCGCAGCCGCCACAGCAGCCAACGGCCGCCACGGCCGCCACGGCCGCCGCCGGTCACGGCCGCCACGGCCGGTCACCCGGGCCGCAGCACCAGCGACACCAGCACGTACAGGTTCCAGGCGCTGTGCAGCAGGATGGGCGGCAGCAGGTTGTTGGTGCGGATGAAGATGGCGGAGAAGACGCCGCCCAGCACCAGCAGCGGCAGGAAGGTCTGCAGCCGGAAGTGGCACATGGCGAACACCACCGACGACAGCGCCACCGCGCCGGGCGTGGGCATGTAGCGCGCCAACGAGGTCAGCAGGAAGCCGCGGAAGATGGCCTCCTCCCAGATGGGCGCGCACAGCGACACCACCGAGAAGTAGGCCGCGTTGGTGATCCAGTCGCCCACGGACAGGCTGTGCTCCAGGTTGGACGCCCAGTTGGCGTCCCACTCGGAGGGGAACCAGCCCATGCTCTGGTGCGCCAGCCAGTCCACGAAGGGGAAGGTGGCGCAGCCCAGCAGCACCGCCACCCACCACAGCCCGCGCCAGCGGACCGGGAACAAGCCGCGCGAGCGCGGCTTGTAGGCGCGCAGGCAGGACCACAGGATGCCCAGCGTGATGAAGAGCTGTGTGATGTCGAGGCAGAGGTGCAGCACGGCGTGCGAGCGCACGGTCAACTCCAGCCGGTCAACGCCCAGGCAGCTCAGCACGAGCGGCACCGCCACCTGGCCGATGATGACGTAAGCCAGCAGCCACAGCACCATGACCTGTGCGGGATGGAAGGACGGCGGGAAAGGCAGTGTTTGGCGGGGCGCGCTTGCAAGCCCGGTGACGGCAGCGCCCCGACGAAGGAATGGGGCGCTGGGAGAAGAGCACCGGCGTTTGCCCTCGATATTGTATTGTAGCCTGAGCATCGGTATGCAAAACGCTCCCGGAGTGCGCTATCGTGCAGGCGAAATCATTGGCGTGGAGGGTCGTGGCACGATGGGACTATGGGAGGGCGCCACCTGGGCCCCCTTCAGTCCGTGCTTTCACGTGCTGAACCCCCCCTGCTCTCGTGCGCTCTCGTGCTCGTGCCCAGCCCCCCAAAATATGTGCTTCCTGAACTTGAGTCCTCAGCTCCGAAGGCAGTCAGTGAACCACAGGAGCCGGCGGGGCCAATTACACGCGCCAGCCAGCCGCAACCGGAACCCAATCGCCGCACCCCCGTCGGGTTCAGCTCCACCCCCACGCCCTAACCCCCCAACCCCGCGTGGCTGCGCGACATCCCCCGACGTCACCTCACGCATTTACACACCTGGAACACTTTGTCGAAGCCCCAAGGCACCATGGGCAGCCCGCCCTGTCAAGCAGGAGCACCACACAAAGTCGAAACGGGGCACTCACGACTGCGCGCCTCGGCCCGAACCTCCGAACCAGCAGTTTGACCGCATGCACAGGTGTAAGTAACGTTCATAAAATCGGACCTTGCTCACGCCTGGCCCTTGAGCGTTTGCTGTGAGGCCCTCTTGGCTTGGCCCCGATGGCTGGGGCCCGCTTGCTCGCCCAGCTCCTTGAGACCCATCGTCGTCGGGAGGATAAATTGCAGCTGCATCTGAACTGGAGGCTCGCGGCAAGCGCCGGCGTTGGTTCTGTCGGTGCACTGCACAGTTGCGAGTCGGAGCGTGTCGATTGTTTGCACGCGTCCAGCTAAATGTCGGGTGATGAATCGCGTTATACGAGGTAGAACATTCTCGCCCGGACGCCAAGCGCTGGCCCAGCGCCGCGCTGGGCGCCATGCCCCTGATGTTGTTGCGCGGTCGCGAGGTTGGTAGGTCAACTGAGCGCGGAGAAGCTAGGAAAGCATATAGAGAGTAACGCTGGCTGCGTGCTCGCTCGCTATGTGCCCGATTGCCGCCAACGGCGCCGGTGGCACGAATCTCAGTTACGGGAGCGCGAAGGGGCTTGGCCCCAACCTGCCTGCAGGGCCGCTAGCTCTAGCAATCGCCCCAAGGCTGCCCTGGAATCAGAGTCATTCACCAGGACCTTCCTTTCATGAACTCCTGCACGCATGGACTGACTGCGTGCCAAACCCGACCGCCCGACGCCGTGGGGGCACCAGCAATCAACTCTGCGCGCCTCGGCCTAAGTACCTCCGAACCAGCACTTTGACCGCATGCAAGATCGAATGGCACGCGCAGGCTTACACATGAATGGTGCGAGCTTGTGCACGTTAAGTTCCTGGTAAGCCTATGCTTTGAATCGTGCTAGTCAAAGCCTACGACAGCAGTTTGCAGACGTGCTCCGCCGCCTACGTGCTCCTGTTGACTTCACCCTTCCTCTGCTCCAAGCCTCCAACCCCCGCGCCATCCATCAAAATTGCATCTTGCCCGATGCCTGTGCGCGTACCATTTCAGCAGCAATAGAATTCATGCATGCGGCGTCGATAGTAGCAGAATTACGGGGCTCCTAGACGGCCTCCACTCGTAATGACGTACCCGGCTTTTTCTCTCACAGGTTGCATCCCGCAAGCTTGCTTGCATCCAAGGCTGCACGCGCCCAAGCATCCGTCCCCTGATGCCAGGAACAGCTGTTGTGCCCACGTAATGCCTCGTGCCTGCGTCTGCGCCGAAAGCCCGCAACCTATCTGCACCTGCCCGGACTCCAATCCCACCTTATTAGCTCGACAACGACCAGCCCCTCCTCACCAGCCCCTCCACATCAACAGCTCAACGCCTGTCCTACTTACGGGCACGACACCTGTTCCTCAAGTTCACGACTGTTCTGTTTGACCAGTTTACCAGAGCTTGCCCTTGGCAATCTTGTCGTTATCCGCAAGCGCCTTGGCGGCGGCGGCGGCGGCAGCCGCCATCGCAGCGGGCGAGGGGCCCACGGGCACGTCCTTGTCCGCGGCGCCGCCGTTGCGGCTGCCGTTGCCGCCGCGGCCGCCGGACTTGCGCGCATTGGACTTGGTGGCGCGCGCCGCCGCGGCCGCGGCGGCGGCGCCGGGCTCGGCGCCGGGCCCGGCCTTGATGAGGCGCCAGGTGAGGTAGTTGCCGGGGCGGCCGCGCTCGTCACGGCGGCGCTCAAGCACCGGCACCACCTGCAGGTTGTGGGCGAAGGCGTTCAGGAAGCGTTGTGTGCTCGTGTTGAAGCACAAGGCGGAACAAAATCCATAGGCTGTGCACGCGGTACAGCAACGGGAGCGGTGCTTGTGTGCGGGCGCACGGACTGCCGCAATCCCGCCCTCCCAACAGCTGCAGATCCCGGACATCGGCGCCCCTGAGCCGCTGAGCCCTTACGCCCGGGCTGTACCCATCCAAACGCCCAACAATCATCCCCCAAATAACGGCATCACCACCGCCCACCGCCACCGCAGCTCCCCCCACCCCTTCTCCACCACCTCTGTGCCCGCCACCCGCAATCCCTGTCGCCTCCCCGCCGCCCGCGCCGCCTGCCCGCCGCCGCACCTGCAGCGTCACGTCGGCGCGCTCCTGCACCTGCGCCTGCGCCATGGCCACGGCCAGGCCGGCGGTGGCCAGGATGTCCTGCTTGCACGGCACACGCAGCCAGGCGGGCGACAGCCGGTCCCACGGCTTGCACGTCTCGGCTGCGGGGGCGGCAGGAGGAAGTGGCGCAGGAGTGGCGCAGTGGAGAGGACACACAACTACGGTACGGGGCTTGCCACACACAGGCGGCGAGGGAGGGAGGGAGCGAGGCGGCGCATTCCGAAGCACCCAAGCAGCCCCGTAATGCGGGCTGACTCGAGCCCAAAGGGGCGGGTGGGCTCGCTGCCTGGCCTATGGCAACGCCGCTGCGGCGCTGCGGCGTCACCTCTTTGCCCAAGCGAATGCCACCACCCACTCACCGACGATGGACATGGCGAGGTTGAGGCTGGCGGTGCGGCTGCTGACAAACAGCACCCACGGGCTCTTGGGCTTCTCCATGTCGGCGGGGGCGGCCGCCGCCGCCGGCGCCGGCGCCGCAGGCGCCGCAGGCGCCGCAGGCGCCGCAGGGGCCGCCGCCGCCGGCTTGGCGGGCGCCGCCGGCTTCGGCTTCGGCGCCTCCTCCTCCGCCGCCGCCATCGCCATCTGCCCCGGGATGAAGGCGCCGCCCTCCGCGCCGATGCCGTACTCGTCGTCGGTCATGTAGCCGGCGGCGAAGGCGTCCGCCGGCGGCGGCGACGGGTCGGAGAAGAAGCGCGCGGCGGCCGCCGCCGCGGCGGCGGCGGCGATGCTGCCGGTGCTGCTAGGGCGGGTGGCGGCGATGCCGCTGCCCACGGCGCCGGCGCCCGCCTCGGGGCCGCCCGCGACCAGGGCCTCCTCCTCGGTGGCGCCCTCGGCGGCGCCGCTGCCGCGCGGCGGCGGCGGCGGCGGCAGGTCGGCGACGCGGGCGGCGGGCACGTACTGCATCTTGACCGCCAGCGCGCCGGCGTCGTCCAGCAGCGGCGTCATCACCAGCGCCGTGGCTGGAGACGGAGAGGGGGGCGGGCGGGAGGGGTGAGATGGGCGTGGTGTGAGTGCCGGTACCAGCCCAAGGCTAAGACCAAACGTCCATGCCCCTCCAGCTCCCCACAGACCCCGCGCTACCTCCTTTCGCTTCGCCTGTCCGCGCCCTGCCCCCGCCGCCCCGGCCCCCACACCCTGCCCAAACCCTGCCCGCGCCCCCCTCGGCGCCTCCCCCGGCGCCGGCTCACCATCGCGGCGGCCGCCGTACATGCGGTTGCGCAGCACCACGGCCTTGCTCAGCTGCGCCAGCTGCTCGCCGCCGGTGATGGGCACCACGGCGCCGTCCTTGATGCGGAGCGTGCTGGCCAGCACCGGCGTCACCTGCGCACGTGAGTGACGTGGGAGTGGGAGTGGGAGTGCGGCCGCCATGTGAGCTACCGTAGTTGGTGTTGCTGTTCTCCACGAGTCCGCGCGGTCGTTTGGGGGTTGCAAAGATGGGGGTGAGAGAAACGAGAATGGACCGCAAGCAGTCAAGCACGCGCGCGCGCCTTCCGAACCCGCGTGCGGCACGCACCCACCTCCACCATGTGCAGCACCGTCGCGCGCATGCCCGCGCCGCGGCGGCGGCGCGCGCCCTCCGCGCCGCCCTCGCCGCCGCCCTCCTGGTCGCTCTCGCCGCCGCCGCTCTGCGTGCCGGGCGCCTCCGCCGGCGCCGCCGAGCCGCCCTCCATCTGCGTCTCAGGCACGATGGCGATCTGCAGCAGCGACGACGCCGGCGGCGCCGCCGGGTCGGTGGCGTCGGAGGCGGTGCCGGCGGCGGCGGGCGCGTTGGCGCGGTAGGCGGCGCCACGGGTGCGCTGCGCCTCCCACAGCGCCAGCAGCGCGCGCGCCACGCACACGCCCTCCTGCGGCAGCACCGAGTACACGCCCGCCGAGTCCAGCTGCGGCGGCGGGAGGGAGGAAGGGGAGGGAGGGAGGGGAGCAGGAGGGAGGGCGGGGTGCATGTTTAGGAGGGGTTGAAGGATACGAAACGTCGGGAAACAGCGGGGGCCGCCGTGTTTGGGTGGGAGTTAGGGGAGATGGGTGGGAGCAAGCGCCGCCGCCGAGCGCCGCCCCCGCTTCCCCTCGGCGGCCCACGACGACCCGCCCTCAACCCGAGGTCACCCTCACACTTGCACTGCATGCAACTCGACTGGTTTTCTGGCATGCTCACAACTCGTCCCACACCCCACACCCTCACACGACCCCACACATCCCGCCAAACACACCCCCACACACTCCCACACACTCCCCATCCCACCCACCTCGCGGTTCATGGCCGCCGCCAGTCCGCCGATGGGCGTGTCGCGCTTCACGTCGCCCAGCGGCGCGCCCAGCAGCGACTGCCGCTGCCGGCCGCCGCCGCTGGCCGCCACCAGGTTGGGCGCGCCGGGGATGCGGCGCAGCTGCAGGCGGGCGGTGAAGGGCCGCGTGCCGGGGCCGGCGGGCGAAAGGCCGCCAGGCGTGGCGGCGTCGGCGTCCGACACGGACGCGTCCGTCTCCAGGGAGGTCAGGAACACGCCCACGGACACTGCGAGCGCGGGGGTGGGGGTGATGGGGAGGGGGGTTGCGTGGTTAGGAGTTGGATGGGGGGTTGCGTGGTTAGGAGTTGGATGGGGGGTTGCAAAGATTGGCTGTGTGGCCTTAGCTTGAGATAGTCCAGTCGCCCAGGACTGCCTTAGCTTGAGATAGTCCAGTCGCCCAGGACTGCCTTAGCTTGAGATAGTCCAGTCGCCCAGGACTGCCTTAGCTTGAGATAGTCCAGTCGCCCAGGACTGCCTTAGCTTGAGATAGTCCAGTCCTCACACCCCCAAACGCCCCCCACCCGCCCCCCCCCCCACCCCCTCCCCTCCCCCTCCCCGCCCCCCCCCCACCGCTCCGCCCCTGCCGCGCCCGCCTCACCCTTGTTCCGCGCCCAGCTCTCGCGCACCGCCCGCGCCAGCGCCTGCATTCCGAACACCGCGTCCCGCGCGCTCAGCACCAGCTCCACCTCGCGCCGCTCCGCCAGCAGCGACACCAGCAGCTGAGACAGCGCGCGGCCGGTGCGCTGCGGGCGGGGAGCGGGAGAGGGAGGGGTGGAAAGAAGGGGGGGGGGCGGCGAGCAGGCGGAGGGTTGGTGGGTGGTGTGGAGGGGTGGTGTGGAGGGGTGGTGTGGAGGGCGTGGCGGGCGTTGAGAGGGAGGTGGGGGAACAGGTGGTGTTGGGGCTGGTGTTGGGGCCTGGGGGCGATGAGCACCAGCCCCGCCCCAGCATCGCCGCGTGCGCCCCCGCCTCCTGCGACCAGCGCGCACACGCCCGCCCGCCTGTTGGACAGGCCTGTTTTAGCTTGACCTGGTGTCCGCAATCCCGGGCCCCCATCCAGCCGCCCCACCGTGGCGGCGAAGTCCGCCACCACCACCTCGGGCGTGGGCAGCGCGCGCTTGTAGAAGCTGAACTGCAGGATGGACGTCTTGGCGCCCTCCTCGCCAGCGCCCTCAGCGGCGGCGGCGGCGGCGGCGGCCGGCTCAGTGGCGGCGGCGGCGGCCGGCTCGGCGGCGGCGGCCTCCGGCGCGGCGGCGGCGCCGCCGGGCCCAGCGGTGGCTGCGGCGGGAGAACGGCAGTGGGAGGATGTTGGCACCGCGGGCTGCGGTCCTCGCGAGCTACCGGTGCCGCCCCGCCCTCAGCCTCATCAAGCGATTCTTTCTTTGTGCTCCTGCCGCTTTGGTGACCCGCCTCTAACTCAGGTCATCTAGTTCCCTTGGGCCCGCGCCCGGCCCATCACCACCCCCTCTCCCTCCCAGCCTTGCAACCCCCTCTCCCTCCCGCTCTTCCTCCTCCCCTCCAACCCGAGCCACACCCCCACGCTGCCCGCGCTGCTCACTGGCGGGCACACGCAGGTACTCCAGGGTGAAAGCCAGGTCCACCTGTACGACACACGAACAAGCACACCACGCACACACACGCACACACACGCACACACACGCACACGCACGGCGAGGGGGAAAGGGCCGGCACACATGAGAAGCGGCTCGCTGAAACGGGGGATTTTGCACACTGGGCGCCCCTGCTACCATGCGCTGCCGCAACCTTCCGTGCTCCTCAAAACATGCGCCAGACTGCGCCACCTCCTGCACCCGCATGGCTGGCCTATGGCCCATTTGGCCCACCGGCCCACCTGCTTGGACGACGACAGGTTGCGGCGCGCGGCGGCGGCGGCCTGCAGCGCCACCAGCGCGGCGCCCGGGCCGGCGGCGTGGATGGCCACGGCAGAGGACTGGATCAGCGCGCGCGTGAGCATGCGGGACATGGTGCCCACGTCCGACCTGGGGGGGGGGGGTGCAAGGATATGGAAAAGCGGTACAGGGGGGGCGGCGAGGGTTGCATCAGGCAGAGGTAGCATCGGAAACGAGGTGGAGGCAGCAGGTGCGGTAGAGGCCAGAATGTACGGAATGGGTTGGCAGCGGTTGGGCGGTGGGCCCAGGGTCGTGCTGGTCCCCTGAAGCGCCACCATCATCGCAGATGGCACACGCACGGCAGCGCGCGCTCCCCGCCGCCGCACGCCCACACCAGTCCACCTTCAGGCGCCCAGCCGCCGCCCTTTCAGCCCACCTACGCTCCCCATGCCTCCCTCCATGCCTCTCGCGCACAGCACAGCACAGCACAGCACAGCACAGCACAGCACGCTCACCTGGCGCCAACACGCAGCGTCACGTCGGGGTTGGGCGCGCGGAATCGCGGCACCGACACCAACGCCAGCTCAAGGTTCCGCTGCGGGCCGGAAGCCGCCGCGTCCGCGCCCTCAACGGCGGCGCCGCTCGCCTCCGGCGCCGCGGCAGCGGCGTCGGCGTCGGCACTGGCTGGCGCGGCCTCCGCTTGCTGCTGCTGCTGTTGCTGCTGCTGCAGGGCGGTGGAGGGGAAGAAGAGCAGCGTCTGCTGCTTGCGGCGGAGCTCGTCGGACAGGGGGCGCAGGCCCTTGAAGCCCACAGCCACGTCAGACGTGGTGGCGCCCATGGAGAGGCCTGCGCGCCGGCGGCAGAGGGCAGGTGAGGGGGGTGAGGTGGGGCGGGAGGTGGGGGCCGGCGCAGCTGGGTTCCGGAGGCAGTGGCGGCGCGGTGCAGGCAGGGACGGCGGCGCTGGCGCTTAGCTCCACGGCTGTAGCCGACAACCCTGCGCCAGGCCTGCGTTCCCCTTCCACCGTGCCCGTTTGCTGCTAAGCCCCCCCTGCGTAATCTTGCAATGGCGCCTGTGTATTCATCCGGGGGAGTCTCACAGCCAGGCGCCGCGCGCAGCCGGACCCACGGCGGCCAACACTCACCCACAGCCTCTCCTGCGAGCAGGGACTTCAGCCGCGCCTCAATAACCTCGCGAGCTGTGGGCTTGTCGCCCTTTCGCTCGCCGTTCCTTCCACCCTTGCGCTGCTTCTTGGCACCTGCCGCCGGAGCCGCGCCATCAACGACGGGCTCGCTCGCCACAGGCACATGCTCATGTGTGGCTTGAGTAGGGGATTCGGCAACGGCCACGCCTGACGCGCCCTCGGCAGGAGCAGCGCTAGCGATCACCAGAGTGCTTTGATGCTTAGGCGAAATGACGCCCAAGCGAGCAGCCGGAACTGGGCGAGCTCCAGCATGCAGCCGAGTGCTCGGCTTAAGCAGCGCAGACCTCATCGTCGTATTTGTTACGCAGATAACTTGAATTGAACTAGATCACTCAATTCAGTTGCGAGGGGCTTGGCCCAGTTCTTATCCTCCTCGTTGCAGCAAGCAGGCGCTCGCGTGTGTGTCCTTCTCGTGCTTCCGCAAAAACCACAATCAAAACTGATGCCACTTACGCTGTAGAGCAGGTCAATTGGTGCCAACTCGACTGGGATTGTGCGTGAAGCTTTTGGGCAACGCTGTCGGATGTGCCCAGGTGCTCACAAGCAGGCCCCGAAAGTTGCCATGCGCTAGAAGCATTATAACAGCAGCATGCTGGCGCTGGAACTGGCGCGCGCCCGCCAGGCTGTGCAGGTGACCCGCCGACCCACGAAACGCTCGCGCCGGAGCTCTCGACAGGACAGGGCTCGTGGCGCGGTCTGGGCAAGGGGACAGCGGGGCCGCGCTGTGGTGGAAGCGCGCGGTGGTGGCCTCCCAGCAGAAAGGCGACACACTGCGGGAGGGGGTAGGGTGCCTTTGCCTTGTCCAGCAAGGTCCCCTGCACGCTAGCGCCGCCACAAGGAACAAAGCAGTCAAGAGCTCTCCAGTCACGCGCATTCCAGTGTCGGGGCCTTCATTGTCGCTGCCCTGCAGCCCCTCATGCCTGCCTTCGTGCATATTACGCTTCCCTGCCCTTCAAAGTTCAAAGCCGTCACGCACCGTTCGCATGGACGGATTACCCCCACTGCAACCCCCCTGACGCCTGCCGTCCGTCCTGCATGCGCTAGCCACACTGGTCCTACCTCACCGTAACCTGCCCACCTGCCAGCACGCCTGCTACTCCTAGCTAATCCTGCAGCCCTGCAGCCCGCTTACTGCCACGGGCTTGATCTCGCACACGTAGATTCTATGACGTCAAGATCCGGGGATAAAATGTCTGAGCGCACAGCCGATCGCCTGTGGATTAACCCACGGTATACCGTACTCAAGAAGCCCCCCCGGCCGCCGCGCACACATGGCGCACTTTGTCATGCTGCCCTGGCACCCACGCACCTAGACACCGCCCGACCTCGCCAGCCCGCACACGTACACGCGCCACCACCGCTAGGCAGCGGCACTCGCTGCGCCTAGGCGCTCTCACGCCTCCGCAGCCCGGCCGCCGTTCGCGGGCGCCCCGCCTGCGCCAGCCGGTTTCGCAGCGCCCGCCTTTGCCCCCTCAGCCCCCGCCTTGGCGCCCCCCGCCTTCGCACGCTCCGCCTCCGCTGCCCGCGCCGCCTCCACGGCCACGCGCGTGAGGTCGTTGGCGAAGAACAGCATGTAGCCCTGCTGCGCGGCGTCCTGCTGCACGCGCGGGAAGCCCACCTGGCTCACCACCGAGTCGTTGTGCTCGTACCACACCTGGCGGCGGGGGCAGGAGGAAGCGGCGGCGGGCGGGGGTGGGTTACATTCATGATTAGCTAGGACGTGAATCCGGGGGGTCAAAGATGTTTGGAAAAGCGATACAGGATGCACTGAAGACTGCGTCTCGAAGGGGTGGTGGTGGTGCCATGCATAGCGTGATTAGGACGAGATGGTGTTGACAGAGCGTTGCAACAGCGTGGACCCTCAGGGTGGTAGGGGATGCGGGCGTGTGGTGATGTCCCGGGGTGCGGGGGCAGGCCGCAGGGCCCTTGCTAACCGCTGCCCAGTGCCCACGCTCCCGCAACATAGTCTGCCGGCGCCCTTGCAATACGCGCTCCCTCCCTCCAGCCGTCGACTCCCTTTCCCCGTTTCCGGCCTTGCCCACCGCCCACCCCGCGCTTCCCATCTCCCAGCCTGGGCCCCGCACGCCCCACCGCCAGCACCCACCGGCGCGCCCTCGGCGTTGTGCCGCACCAACACGTCCGCCACGTAGTGCCCCGAGAACGGCGTCTGGCCCTTGTGCCGCACCACCCCCACCAGCCGGTAGCTGGCCGCCTGGCGCAGCGGCAGCGGCTCGCCCGCCGCCCGCGCCTCCCCTTGCTCCTCCTCCGGCGCGGTCTTAGTCGCCGCCGCCGCTGATGCAGCACGCGTCCCGGTGTCGGCGCTGCCGACGGCGCCGGCGAGATCGTCGACAACCTCCATGGCGGTGGGCTCCTCGGCACCGGCGGCCGCCTGGTCGTCGCCGGCCGCCCCGTCGTCGTCGCCGTTGCCGTCCCGGTCGCGGTCGCTATCATCTATGAGCATCACCTGTGGAATGTAACACGTCCATGAAAGACAATGCATAAATGCTTTTGCGTGTTGAAGGACAGCGCCAGTACTGCGGACAGGGACGACCGACGACAGACGCGACAGACCCAGAAGCACTGGCCGAAACTTGCCCTCCCAACAATGGTGGAAACTTTGCAGGGGCCACAGCCAGTTCCGTACTTCTCCGCAGCTCACCTTGGGCCGCGTCGGCGCCAGCACCTCCGTGCCAAAGCCGCCCTCAGCGTCGCTGCCGGCTGCGCCGCCGCCGCCGCTGCCGCCGGGCGCCCCCGCCGACAGCGCCACGCCGCCGCCCAGGTCCTGCTCGGCGCCAGCCCCATCAACTGCCGCGCCGCCCTGATCCAACACGCAGCCGTTGCACTGCCGCTCAAAGTCTTCCTGTGGGGGGTCCATTGCCGGGTTTCATGCAGGGATGCAAGGATGGTTGGGAAAGCGGTACAGGATGCACTGACGACGAAGTCGTTACCGATTCAGGGGGAGTTCCATGCAAGGTTAGGGGCAAGGTTAGGGGAGGGGGCATGCGGCGCCGTGCTCTCGTAAGACGCGCTCGTGGAGCCACATGCTGACCCTGCGGCGTTGCCACGAAGCGCCCGCCCTGCACGCAAATCCCGACACACGGCACGACACGACACACCATTCCGCAGGCGGGCACGCACCGTGTATGTCTCCAGGCTCAGTGCGAGCGCCTTTGCCAGTTGGTCCTCCTCATCGTCGCCGCCGGTCAGGTCCACCCGCGCAACCTGCGCGCCTCCGCCTCCGCCTCCCGCTGCGCTGCCGCCCGCTGCGCCGCCCGCAGTGGACCTCGCGCCGCCGCCGCCCAGGCCCGGCGCCGAGGGCGGCGCCGCCGGCGCGCGCCCGGACTTGGCTGCGGCGTTCACCACGCGTTGCTGCTGCTGCAGCAGCTTCACCATCTCGCGGTGGACGCCGGCGAGCTCGTCATCGTCGCCGGGCCCACCGCCGCCGCCGAAGCCCGCCTTCCCCGGCACCCGCTCGACAACGCCGCCGCTCCTTGCCGCGGGCGGCAAGCGGATGCAGCCCGGCCACATGTACTTCTCGGCCGCGGCCCGCGCCATCGCCTCCATTTCCTTTTCATAAGCCGTCGCCAGGTCCTCGCCGTCGTTGGCGCCGTCGCCCCCGGCGCCGTGCTCGCCGGGAACCGCCTCGGAGTCCCGGCCTCCCGAACCCTCGTCGTCGTCAAAGTTGATGCTCTCGTGCTCCGCCGGTGTGAATCCCACGTCACCGCGCCCGGGCAGGGGTTGCGCCGCTGCCCCGGCCTTGAAGCCCGGCGGCGACGGCGGCGGCGCCTGGGCGCCGCCGCGCGCGCCCGCGCGCCCCGTGTGCCGCTGCGCCTCCGCCGCCTCGGCGTCCGGCGTCGCCAGCACCTGCTGCCAGGGGTCCTTGGTCACGTGCCCGCCCGCCGCGCCCGCCGCCCCCGCCGCGCCCGCCGCGGCCGGCGGCGCCGACGGGTCCCGCTGCCGCTGCTCCTGCTCGAAGGACTGCTTGCTCAGCCGTATGGCTTCCAGAAGCTCCGGGTCCAGCTCGCCGCCGTCAGCGACCTCCGTGTCCGCCTCGTCGCCGGCGACGTCGCGGGCGTCCGCCATCTCCGCGTCCCCGTCCGAGTCCGCGGCGGCGGCGGCAGTGGCGGCGGTGGCGGCCTTGGCCCGCGCCGCGGGTGACTGCGACGTTGTGGTGGCGCCATCGGCGGCGCCGCTCGCCCCATTCCACGAGCCGATGCCCTTGTAAGCGCCGTGCGCGTGCGCATCCTCGTGGCCGGTGCCGGCGGCGCCGGCGGCGCCGGCGGCGCCGGCGGCGCCGGCGGCGGCGGCCGCCAGCATGCTGCGCTTCCTGCGGCGCCTGCTGGCCAGCAGTCCGGCGGCCTTGCGGCCGCCGGGCTTGAGCCGCGTGATGCCGTTGCCGCCCTTGAGCCCGGCGCCCGGCGCGAATGCGTGCTTCCTCGGGTGCGGCTGGTGGTGCGGATCACGGCCGCCGCCCCCGGCTTTGCGCCCCGCCGCGGCGCCGCCGTCGTCGTCGTCGGCAGCGTCATCATCGTCATCGTCATCGCCGTCGTCGTCGACGTAGACGTCCGGCGCGCCGGCGTCCTTGCCCGCCTCCACCGCGCTGCCGCCGCCCTCGCTGCTGGCCTCTGACAATGCCGGCCCCCTGGTCGCGCCGGCAGCAGCCGCCTTGACCGCCTTGCCCGCCGCCCCCGCCCGCGCTGCGGCCGCGCCCGGGCTCTCGTCCTGGATTTCAAGCGGGCTGTCCCCGTCCCCGGCTCCGCCCGCAAACATGGCAGGCGCCGCGCCGCCATCGTCGCCGTCCGCTCCACCGGCGCCGCCGCTCTCGCAGCCGTTCTCCCGGTGATGGTGGTGGTGGTTGTGGTGGAGCAAGCCGAGCGGGTGGTGCTTGGTCCCCACGCCGTTGACCCAGCCGCCGCCGCTGCTGTCGCTGCTGTCACCTTTGACGTGCGGCGGCTTGGGCGGCGCGCGGCCCGGCACCGCGTCCGACAGGTCCAGCACAACCTTGTGCCCGCCGCTGCCGCCGCCGCCCCCGCCGGTTTTCTCGGCGCTGGGCCGGGCGCCGCCCTTGCACCGACCCGTGCTGGTGCCCGCCGCGGGCGCTGCGGCTGCCACTGCTGCTGCTGGCGCTGGCGCAGCTGCCGCCGGCGGCGGCCCTGCCGCGGGCTGCGCCGCCTCCTCGTTTTCCTCCTGCTGCGGCCCCCCCTCCCGCTGGTCCAGCATGCTCATCTGCAGCGCGTACTCCAGCTGCTCCTCGTCCGTCATGTCCTCTACCCGCTTCGCGCCCAGCAGCCCGCCCACGTGCCCCAGCCCGCCGGCGCCGTTGCCCCCGGCCCCCACCCCCACCCCGGCAGCAGCGGCGGCGGCGCCGGCGGCGGCACCAGCTGCGCGCGCGGCCGCGGCCGCGGCGGCGGCGGCCGCGCCGGCGGCGCCGAGCGGCTTGTGTGTGCTGAGGTCCAGTGCGGTGTCGGCGGCGTAGGGCGCGCGGCCCACCCGCTCCGTGGCGGGCGTGAGCGCGCCGGCCGCGCCGTCGCCGCTGCCGCCGCCGCTGCCGCCCGCCGGGCTGAAGAAGCGGCTGGTGGGCATCACGCGCGGGTCCTTGCGCCCCGACGCCTCCGCTGCTGGCGTCGCGCCGCCGCCGCCGCCGCCGCCGCTCAACGCGAACGCGGCGTAGGGGTGCGGCAGGTTGTGGGGCTCCCACCACCCGCCGCGCTGCTGGGTGCGCGCATTATGCGAGGAGGGAACGATGCCGCCGTGGGGCGTGGCCTCGCCGCCGGCGCCGTCCACCGCCATGCCCTCCACGCTCCAGGTGGTATCGCCGCCGCCGCCGCCGCCGTCGGCGCCGTCGGCGCCCCGGTGCCCCAACTCCACCGTGCGCTCCTGCTGCCCCGACCTGCGGTGCGGGCGTAAGCCCCGCGGTGAGCCCCGGAGGCGCATGCACAGCTCGAGGTTGACCGCGACCTGGCCCATTGACAAATACCACAACCCGGCATGTCGCGGCCGCACCGGTGAGGTGCCTATGCAGGCGCGCACCTCTGCATGAAGGAAGGGCTGGGGCAGGTGGAGCCGCCGCCCACGGTGTCCAGTGTGTGGCAGCCTTCAGGGGCCGGCGCCGCGGCGCCCGCCGCCGCCGCCGCGCCGCTGGGCCCCGGCCCCGCCGCCTCGACAGCCGCGCCGCCAGCGGCCCGCTCGACTGCAAGCCGCACGCAGGGCCCATACCGACAGCAGGTACACGTGGCAGTTAACCCCTGCTAGCCGTGGCCACGCAGCCATCCCTGCTCCCGGCGTCAACAAGCGACACGATCCGCCACCCAGCAGCACCCTGCTCCCTCCCTCCACGCGCACGGCTCTGCTGCCCCTGCCCCTGCCCCCTGCCCCCAAACCCCACCCTCCCGCCAGCCAGCGGCCCGACCGCATTCGCACTCACGTGCGGCCGCCGGCACGCCCTCCAGCAGGTGCACGTGCGCCCGCGCGTCCACGTCGCAGTAGCGCGCCAGGTCCAGCCGCGGCTCCACCTCCACCGCCGTGTGCACCTGCCGCGGCATACCGGTACACCGGCGACATGGGGGAGCGGCAGAGCCGTGACATGAGCGACATTGGGTAGCGGCGGTGAGGGCTGATTAGGAGGGGGCTTCCATGCATTACTGATAATACGACCTGATGGTGTTGACAGCTTGTTGCAGGGAGGGCGGTAGCTGCTTGGCGCCATCACAAGTACTGGCCTATTCATATTCTTGGCGGCGCTGCCACCCTCACCTTCGCGTAGTAGTACGGAGCGGGCGGCGTCGCCTCCCGCTGCTGCGGCGCCGCGGTCGGCGGCGGCGCCGACTGCGGCGGCGGCGTGCCCGGCGTCAGCGAGTCCCGCATTGGCGGCGTGGGCGCGGCACTGCTGTCGCCACCCGCCGGCGGCGCCGGCGCCTCCACCTCGTCCTCGATCGAGCCCGGCGCTGGCGGCGCCGGCACCGAGCCCTCTTTTCTCTTCTCCTGCGCCGCGCCCGGCAGCGGCGCGGACAGCGCCGGCTGCGCCGGCAGGGCCGGCAGCGCGGGCGCGGGCAGCTGCTGCTGCAGCGGCATGAAGCGCTTGATGTGCACCACCAGCACGCGCGGCAGGCGCCAGAAGTGGTGGCTGGCCGTGTGCGGCACGGGCGAGCTGGGCGAGCAGGAGTCGCAGTTCTTGTCCACCACCTCGTCCTGTCCGGGGGCGGTTTGCCGGCGGGCAGAGTTGCTGTTGCAAGCGGCTGGGGACGGCTGTAGACTGCTAACAGACTGGGCGAGGCCGTCAGGGCACACCTTCATGCGCAATCACACCATCCAAACCGGCACCAACCCCTGGCCCCCGCCCCCCCCTCCCGCCGCACCTTGAGGAACTCGGCCACCAGGTCCTGCAGGCGCAGGGGCGGGCACGGCACGGCGTCAGGCACACACACGCACAGTGTAGGCAGGGCGTGCATGGCGTGGCTCTCAACCCCAACTGCTGGGCCCCATGCTAAACAACCACCGTGCGGCGCCATCGTACGTGCGCACACGTGCCATCGAGGAACCCGGGCTTCGCCGCGTTGCGCCCTCTTTCGTCCAGCCCTGCCCCTTGTGTGTGCGGCCCCCACGCGCCCCCACGCACCTCCAGCCGCACGCGGCCCGAGGGCGGCAGCTGCAGGCTGAGGCAGCTGAACACCTCCTTGGCGCGCGTCACGTGGCCGCAGCCGCGGCACACCCACGTGTGCATCAGGCAGCCCGACAGGTTGCGCGCCGCGGGGTCGCGCGTGCGGGACATGAGGATGTGCTGCTTGCCCGCCGCGGCCGCCTGCGTCGGCGCAGCGGCGCAGGGACCCAATAAACAAGCGCGCGTGCGCGGCTGCGCGGCTACGCGGCTGGACCCCTTCATGCCTGGCAAGGTGCCTGCAAGGCTACAAGCCTAGCCGCCCATACCCATCCTAGCCTGGCATCCCCAAACGCCGCCAAAGAATTAGACCCGCAGTCCCACGCCCGCACGCCCGCACCTCCGCGGCCAGCACCTCGCTCTGCAGCGCCTCCAGCAGCTCCACCAGGAACTCGTGCGCGTCCTGCTGCCCGAAGCCGCGCCAGCGCCCGCTGCGGCGGCCCATGGCGGCGCGCAGCTCGGACGGCTCCACCGCGGGCTTGGCCAGGTCGGCGCTGGGGCTGCGGCTGCGGGGGCAGGGTGCAGGAGAGCAGGGTTGCAGGGTTGCAGGAGGGAAGGGGTGCGGCGGAGGAGGTGGGCTTGGGGGTGAGCCGTAAAGTCCGGGGCTGGTGCGCGGGTGGTGGGAGCGCGGTGGCGGAGAGTGATGGCTGCGGACGCGGATTGCTTCAAAAATACAGGCCGACACGCGCTGCGGTGCATGCAATCGGGGTTTATGCCCTGCCCTGCCCTGCCCTTGCTAAGGAGCTCACGCGGCGGTGGCGGTGCGCAGGTGCTCCGCGGTGGCCGTCAGCGCCGCCCACACGCCCGCCGCGCCGTGCGGCAGCAGCGCCCGGCGCCGCAGCTTCTCCAGCACCGGGTGGTCCAGGTCACCGGCGAAGCTGGGCATGTGCAGTAGCACCTGCGGCATGCGTGCGGAGTGAGGGGGTGGTTGGTGTCACCAGCCCAAGCTATTTTACCCAAACTAAACCCCATGCATGTGCTTTTGTGTGTAAGAGCGTGGCGGAGGAGAATGCCATGTTCGGTGGTGCATGCTCGGTGGTGCTTGAACAGACAGCGTGGACTGCGCGGCCGGCCCCGTCAGGCCTCGCTGGGCCGGCGGGGAGCTGCAGCGCGTCAGGCGGCGCCAGCGAGGCTGCACCGGCTTCCAGCCCATATGCCGCCACGCACCTGGATGACCGAGTTGAGGTAGCAGGTGTTCCCCAGGTTGACCATGCCCGCCGGCGTGAGCCGGTTCTGGTTCATTCGCTGCGTGTGCGGGGCGCACGGGCGCGGTCGGGCTCAGGACTGCCGTACTGAACGTGGTATTCGGTAGCGGGTTGCCTTGCAGCCTGCAACCCACAGCGCCCCCCCCCCCCAAACACCGGCCGCCTCGGCGCCTCCGTCCCGCCCAACCGCAGCTCCGACATCTCTGCAGGGTGACCTCGCGATGCTCACCTCCCGCTGCACCGCAAACATGGACTGGATGGTGCACTGCTGCTTCCTGGGCTCGCTGCCGCCAAACGTGGGCCCGGCCGGCCGCTTCACGCCCGCGGGTTTTGGCCCCGCCGTGGCCGCCCGGCCGCCCGCGCCCTCCGCCTCCTCGTCGCTCAGGCCCAGCTCGTACGGGTCAGCACGCTGTACGCTACCTACAGCAGCGCGGCAACCGGTGGTATGCTCACGGGGATGGTGGCAAGAGCCGCGGAGCCCGGGTCGCTGTGCCGCATGCATCCTGTTGCCCTCTTACTATTTATCTTCTTCGTCATGCCATGATAAGTACCCCTTACCTCGCCCAGCAGCCAAGCCGTCGCGGCGTGAGGGCATAGGCGCGCTGCTCGGAGGAACGAGCACCGGAAAGGGCAGCTGCGACGCCCCCGCGGGCGTTCCACGATATGCGGGGGTTCCTGCATGCAATGAAAGCGAGCTTGGACAGGCATGCTTCCGTCGCAGCGACACGGGTGACGAGGAAACACACTGAAACCTTACTCGGATTTGCCCAGGCTGCACGCCTACCTCCTGTCTTGGCTCCTTTTGGCCCTCCACCAATCGCAGCTAAAAGTCGAGCTCCATGACCTGTTGCAATTTGCAGGTTCCAGCCGGAAGGCTTTGTCGCCGCGCGGCGGTCCCAAGCTCACATACGTGATTCATGCCCGTTGAGGAGGCAATATGCAGCAAGTTATGAAATATAAAGAACAGGTAACCCAGCAGGACCAGCGCGCGAGGTCGCAGCACGAAAAAGCTCAGCACGGCCCATCGTCTTCTTACTTCGCTGTCCGCCACCCTGCGCAGGCACAAGACGCTCCACCATAGGATGCAGACGCGGCCAGCGGCTGTCGGCAAGCGGGGCTGTCGCTCGGACTCAAGCGCGGGAAAGCCTCTCGAGCAGTCCGCTGCTGCTAAGCGTCAATCTAACGAACTGGTATCGTAGAAAACGTATTGCTGAATCATCCCGGGGTCCTACAGACACTAGTCGAGAGTTTCCCCTCTGGCCTGCAACTTGAGGCCCTTTCTACATGCTGCAACAACAGCAGACTCGCGAGTTTTGATACGTAAATATTGTGCAGTTCAAAGGACTGACACGGCTTTGTGCGCTCCGGACCTGCCCTGCCCGCAATCCGCATGCCCCGTGCAAGCCCCCTACCTGCCCGCACGCCTGTCCGCGCCCATAGTTTGGGCGGGGATTGGCGTCGGCTCCGTTCAGTGAGATGAGGGCCAGGCCGGCCAGGCAAGTTTGGGGTCGACAGGTTCAGGCAGGTCCCACCGTCCAAGTAGGTTTGCGCCGACTGAGCGAGCAGGGGCGGCTGCGGTCGGGCTGGATGCACAGGTGCCGCCGTGCCGGCCCCCCACTGGAATGGCCGACTAGATCTTTCCAAGGCTTTATGCCGCAACCGTCATGGCCTCATGGAGGCATGAACATGGACATGCGGTCTTGCAGGTTACAGCACACTGGCACGTTCTTCGGCGTGGGGCCAATGGGGCGCACCTTGGCCCCCACAAAGCTCACACTTCCATACCGTCAACACGCACGGCCTTGCCAGCTTGCTCACGCAGCGCCCCCCCCCCGCATGTACGGCGGCGCCCCCTGCACCGGGCCTTGCACGCCGACCACGCCATGGCTACGCCCCGGAGCCCGCCACCGCCACCGCGCGCGCTGTACCGTACCAGTTCGCGACCGCGCAGCCACGCTTCAGTCCGGCGCGGGGCCGGAGCCGGGGCCGACACACGGGCACACTGCGGCAGTGCTTCGCAGTCGCCGCTCAGCTCGTCATCACCTTCACCAACAAGATCACACGCGCCTCTGCACGTGCCTCCGGCCCGCCACCAGCTCACAGCTTGGCCTTGATGGCCGCCACCAGGCCGCTGCCGCTGACCGTGTCCAGCCCCTCCAGCCCCTTGGCGCCCGCCGCCACCGCCGCCTTGAGCACGCCCGCCTCCTCCGCGCTGCCGCCCTCCAGGAAGGCGCCCACCAGCCGCCCGCCCGCGCCCAGCCACAGGCAGCCAAACACCTTGGCTGCAGTTGGCAGGTCGTACAGGGGTGTAGGGTTGAAGGAAGCGGGAAGCGGGCAGGGTGGGGGCGGTGGGCTGCAGCGATTGGGCGAGGGCCGGCGCCAGCCACCGGTCGTACCGGGTCCAGCCTCAGCCCCCGAGGGCGTGTCGTCGGGGCCAATGTGCCCCGCGTGTGCCTGACGCCCAGTCACTCACCCTCGGTCATGTCACCGAAGTGCACCGTCGTGGCGTCCGCGGCCGCCTCGCCCTGTGAGAGCAGCGAGGAATAAATGCTGAGCGTGCGCGGGTGCGAAGAGCCGGAACTTGCGCACCACCCCGACTTCGTGTATGACGCGGTGACGACACGCCACGGCAGGTGATACGGCGCAGCACCGACTGTCAACCAATGCAGTGACACACTCACGTAGAAGACCCAAGACAGGTTAAACACGCGGCTGTAGAAGAAGGGCAGGTAGTCGTAGGCGGGAGGCGGCGCGGAGGTGCCTGCGGCAAGGTGGGGAAAGAAGCACGCGTGCCACACGTAAGCGCTGGACGCCTGAGCCGGGTGCCACAGCTACGGTAGTTCGGAGGCACGCGTCCCGGTTGTGGCGGTACCGCATCGCATGTCGGGGTTTGCGGGGTTGCAAGGTTGGGGCCGGCGACTCACTGGTGATGGCCTTGACGGCCTGGGCAGCACTCGACCTGCAGGATGTTGCAGGTTGAGAGAGGCACCGGTGGCACGTCGCGGGCGGGCAGGACGGCGGGGGTCAAGGCATGTTACGTCCAAGTGTCCAACCAGGCAAACCCGCGGCACGCCGGCACGCCCCCCTCGCGAGCCCGCTGCCCTCGCCCTCACCGGCAGTGCGTGACGTGCTCCTGGCGCACGTGCGACACCTGGCCGGTGGCCACGCTGGTCAGCGGGAAGGCCGCCACGTCGCCCACCGCGTACACGCCCGGCACACTGCGGGCGGGGGGGGTTAGTTTTTTCCAATTCCCAAATCAACCATTGCCAACCCAAAACCCAGGGGGGGGGAGCAGGGGGCGGAGTCGGGGCGGAGTGGGGGGCGGAGCACTGGCCGAGTCGGGACGGAGCGGGGCGGAGCACTGGCCGAGTCTGGGCCGGGCAAACGTACCAGTGTTTGCAAAGCCGTGTCCAGAACGCAACCGCCATGCACACGTGCCCACAGCCGCCGCACTCGCGCACAAGCAACACACATGCAGACGGTCCGTTTTACGATGCACAAACACACGCGCACACGCACACAGACACACGCACGCACCTTGTGGCCATCATGTAGTCGACCTTGATGCCGCCGGCCGCCATCTCCAGCTGGCCTGTGGGGTGCGGGGTGCGGGGCGCGGGGTGCGGGGTGCGGGGCGCGCGCGTGTGTGTTTAAGCGGACCAGCCAAGGCCAGTGCCCCCCTGCTCTGCCAGAAGCCACCCCCCTCCATCCGCGTGCTCTTTAACTGATCTGTAGTCCGCCCCCATGCAGGGGGACTGCCCATCGGCCCGCCTCTGCTCGCCGCCCAACACCCTCTCACCGATTTATTCTGGGACTGCAATGAACTACGGTACCTGCCCAACACACCCACACCCACCGGTGAACAGGTCGGTGTTGGCGCGCGCGCCCACGCCCACCACCACCAGTGAGGCCTCCAGCGAGTGGGTGGCGCCCGCGCCGTCCGTGTACGTCACGCCCGTCACCTGCCGTGACAGGGCGAGGGGCGAGGGGGTGAGGGGACAGGGGCGAGGGGACAGGGGCGAGGGCTCCGCCAATGGCAGGGAACGGGCTTACAAACAACCCACACCTGTCCGGCTGGACCCACCCAAGCTGGCGGCGCCTGCGGGCAGCGCCCAGCTGCCAGGCTGCAGCAGAGAGGCGCCCTCCCAAGCCCAACGCCCCCCAGTGCTGTCACCCACACGGCCGCACGCCCGCACCTTGCCGTCCTTGCCCGCGAAGGCGGTGACCTTGGCTCCCTTCACCATCGACACGCCCTTGTCGCCGTACAGCCGCTCGTACACGGCCGCAAGCTGCAGGGTGGGGTGTGTGCAAAGGTTAAGAAGACATGGAAGATGAAGGGCGTGCCACCACCACGGCTTACGACGTGATGTACGGGTGTCACGCAAACGCCGACCGTCCCCATCGCCCGCCTTGCGCAGTCGCACCTCATGCGGCCGCCCCCACCCTTGCCGCCGGCCCCCTCCACACCAAGCACCCGTCCTCACCACACCCCCGTCAACAGCCCCGGCCCCCACGCCCGCCCCCGCGCTCTCAGCCCAGTACCGCCCACTACCCTACCTGCGGCGTGAGCAGTCGCGCCATGAGGCGGTCCTCGGGCATGACGATGGTGGTGGCGCCCGCCAGGCCGGTGGAGGCCAGGCCGGCGGCGCACTCCATGCCGATGTAGCCGCCGCCCACAATCACCGCCTGCGTGTGTGGAGGTGTGTGTGGAGGTGCGTGTGGAGGTGCGTGTGGAGGCGTGCGAAGGCGTGCGGAGGCGTGTGAAGGCGTGTGGAGGCGTGTGGAGGCCCTGTGGCCAGTGTGCAGTGTTGAAGGCCGTGCTGTCGTGCTGTGCTAGTGCGGTTGGAGGGGTGGGTACTTTGCGGATGCGACGAAACGCGCCCGCGCAACGGCCTGTGGCGCAGCCATGTCCCGGCCCCCGCCCCCGCGCCCGCTAGCTGCCCCTAAACAACGGGGAGGTGATCGCCGGGCGCTCGAACCAGCCCCCCGCCCCCGCCGCAACTAGCGCAGCAAGTCCTCCCCAACCCAGCGCACCGCACCTTGCCGCTCGCTTCCTTGGCCGCCGCAACCGCCGCCACCAGCGACTCAGCGTCCTGCGTTGTGCGGCAGGCAGCAGCACGCCCCATCAGCCCGTCGGCACTTCGCCGTCACAGGCACGTGTGCACACCCGCGCGCGCCTCCCGCGCCAGTGGCTGCAGCACTCCCCGGTCGGCACCCATGCCCAGAGCCACGGCAGCGCCCGCCAGGCTCCGCCAGACGTTGCTGCCGGGCGCCTGCTGCGCCCCGGCCGCCGCGGCCGCTCGCGCCCCCACCCCGGGCTCCCGGCCCGCCACCCCGGGCCCCGCCGCACCTTGACGTCGCGCAGGTAGTGGATGCCGGACAGGTCGGCGCCCGGCACCCCGAACTCCGCCAGCTTGACGGCCTGGCGAGAACGATGTTCGCAATTTGGAGGCATTGTCCTTAACAGGCGAGCTGCTGGGCCCACGGCGGCGCTCCCCGAGCTCTCTGGCAGTTCGTTCCGCTGCTGCAGCCCTGGCGCCCGCAGCACCCGGATACGCCAGCCGCGCCTGCTGCCCGCGCGCACAACCTGCGCTGCCCCCTCCCGACCGCCTGACTACAGTGCCCATAACCACCACCAGCCACCGCACCACCCGCCACAAGCCCCTCACCCGCGCGCCGGTGGCGATGATCAGGTTCTGGCTGTAGCTGACCGTGTCGCCCGAGGCCAGCGTCAGCGTGCGGGCGGCCAGGTCGGCCTTGGTCACACGCGCGCTGGTCAGGTAGGTGATGCCTGAAGGGTGCGGACATGTGGGTGCCAGGCGGTCAGCATAGTGCTTTGATGCCAGCGCAGGTACCGGTATTCGTGACAATGCCACATCGTCCAGTGTTGGGGCACCGCAGCTGGCGGGCGGTATTGTGTCGCCGCGGCTTTGGCACAACACCCGCGTGTAGCGGCAGCAGCTCGACAACCCCGCACGCCCGCTGGCGTGTGCGCCTGGCACGTGCCATGCTTCGACACGACGGCAACCTCCAGCACCGCCTCCGCCTCCGCCGCCTGCGCTTACCCTTCTCAGCGTACCACTCGGGCGCCTGGCGCTCGCCGCCGCCGCCGACGCAGGTGTGGAAGCCGGGCAGGCGGGCGGCGCCTGGGGAAGCAGGGGAAGGCGGGGCCGTGCCATTGAGTGCGCGAGCACAGCGGCGAGACAGCACATTGAAGGAACGCAGGGAGGAGGATAGGTTGTACATCGACAGCGTCACGACGCCGCCCCCGCGCATGAGTCCTACCACGCCCGTTCCGACCTCTACTGCCGTGATCGCGGGCCTGTGAACCCCCATAGTTACTTCGCCCCGCTTCACTCCAGTCTGACAGCCGCCGCGTTCGCAGTGGCCTTGCGTATGGACACGCGCGTGCGCGTAACGTGGGGTTACGTACCCCACGAGGGGGCCAGCGCCAGCGCCTATTCCAACGCCAGCGCCCCACCTCCCAACGCAACCTACCCAGCAGGTACCCCTTGGACAGCGCCGGCCGCTCATAGGCGACGACGGCTTCGTCTGTTATGATGCAGACATCCCCCTTCTCGACGCCCGCCTCTACGAACGCCTTCGCCGCGTAGCCAGAGGCATTGCCTCCGCCTAGAATGACTGTACGATAGGTGGTGGAGGGCATGTTTACGTTTGCGCGTGCGGGGGACTGTTTACGTTAGCGTCGTGGAGCAAGGTCACAACGATCGAATTTGGTTTAGCGCAGGCGAGCAGACTGAAGCCCTGATCACGCGATGCCTATAGTCGTATACGGGTATAAGGATATGGCAGTAGTCTCCGGAACTATTATGTGCGGCCGTGCATTGGCTAACGAGCGTGTCGAGGCCCCATGCCGACCGCAGCCCCGATCACCCCTGAATCCCCCGCACGAACGCCCCTGCCCACCCAACTTCGCCAATTCACGCCACATCCTTTATGAAGAGAAACCTATCACCAGGAATAGGTAGGATGACTTGACCATATGGCACACGCGCGAAGACTCGGCGCGCACAGGGCGTGCCTCGCGCGCCTGGCACACTTTCTGATATGGGCCGTTAGCCTTGCCCTCGCTAGCACAACGCATAATGTTGGTCAAAACTCACGCTACCGCCACGCGCAGCAGGCGAAGGCGCAGCCCAAGCGAATTCCCTCGCATGCATACGTCGCGGCCTGCGTGCTTGCGAAGAACGAGCATCTCTACATCCGGGAATTCATCCAATATCATCACTGGATCGGGATTGATAAGTTCTACGTTTGGGACCACCAGAGCAGCCCGCCGATGGCCGACGTGCTCGAGGACTACGTGCTTTCCAGCCTTGTCGAGGTGTTCTACTTTTCGGACTCTTGGATGGCGGACGACGCGCACCACAGGTCCCTGTACAACACCTCCACGCGCGCGTTCCTGTCGCCGCAGGGTTGGGCGTATGACAACTGCTTCCGGTGCGTGTCCTGCCACGGTCAGGCTTGTTGCACGCTGCCGCCTCGCCTACCTTGCTTGCGGGCGGCCCTAAGCTCGGATGCCCAGATCCCTTCCTTTGAGCTCAACGCAAAGGAGGATAGCGGCGAGGACGAGTGCGTGACCTCGGCGGGGCTGACAGCCGGCGTCCGTGCCCGGTGCCAGCAAACACACACCCGCCGAACACGTTGTCTCAGGAAACCCCACCTCCGTGTGCCCTTGCAGCATGTTCTCCTACCGCCACACTTTCATGGTCCTCATCGACCCAGATGAGTACATCATCATTAAACAGCAGCCCGTAGCAGCCACAGCCAACGCGACCGCAGGCGCAGCAGTAGCAGCAGCGGCAGTAGCAGCAGGCGGCGCGGCGCCAGCCGAGGGCCCGGCGTTCGGGCCCGCGCCCGACCCGCCCAGCCTGCCCGCCTTCCTGGCGCCCTTTGAGCCGTACGGCGGCATCCTGGTGCACTGGCAGGTGTTTGGGCCCAGCGGCCACATGCGGCGGCCGCGCGGCAGCACGCTTGAGCAGTACACGCAGTGCCAATCCAAACAGGCGCTGCAGGTGCGCACGTCACGGGTACGGGTTGGAGTGGCGCTTGCGCTTGAACGTGCAACAGCGTGGCGGGGGTCGTCGGGCGACTCCGCACGCGGGCGGGTGTGAGGAGCAGGGGTCGGTGAGCGCTGCGCGGGTGTCGTGGGGGTCGGGGTTGGCTTGGGACATCTCGGGCAGAGCTGGACAAAGGTGAGCGGACTGGCAAGGCCGAAGCCAGCAACTCCCCGGCGGAGGGAGGCGGTGATGCCCCACAGCGCATCACAATTTCTCGACACATGGGCGCATGGCGCACCGCTGTGCTCGCTGCAGAGGTGGCGGCAGTTCAACTCGATACCGCTGGGGTTTGTCAAGAGCATCACCGCCACTCGGTGAGGGCGGGGCAGCCGCACGCAGGGCGAGGGTGCCGAGGTCGCACGCGCAGGAGGGGAGGGGGTTCGGAGGGGCGGGGCAGGGCGCCGGACGGGTTGGCGACCAGGGCAGCGGCACCGCCTTCCCATTCATCGCATGCCACACCATCCACACGCCGTTGAACGAACGCCGTGCCCTTCTCAATCTGCACCTGCACTGTGAATCTGTGATGGGCCTCCACTCCAGGTGCTACCAGCGCGGCTGCAACCCGCACGTGTGTGAGCTGAAGCCGGGGTGCAGATACGTCAATGAGAAGTTCCTGGTGAGTGTGAGGTCCGGCGCGGCCGGTTCCCTGGTGCAGGCCTGGACCGATTGAACCTCACAATATTAGCTGTCCAACCCGTCGCCCGGTACTTTCGCCGACCGTGCGCCCTGACCGGCATGTGTGGCTGTTGCTCTTCTCCGTGTGCACTCCTCCGCCCTCCCCTCCCTCTCCCTCCCTGCTGCTGCTGCGCCCGCCCGCCCCACCGACCCCCCGAACCCCACCACCACACTTCTCTTACCATCCTTGCGACCTCACCCAACCGCCCCGCAGGAGCTGTCCTCCTCGGTGGTCAAGGCGGTGCACTGGGACCGCATCGCCGTGTTCCACTACGTCACGCGCAGGTGCGGCGGGTAACAGGGGTCTTTGTAGGGCGGCCGCTGTAGCCGCCAAACCCAGATTTGCGCAACGACAACAAAAGCTTGCCGCACCATGACCTTTTCTCCTGGGCTGCTTGACTGCAACTTGCGCCGGTTGGGGTGCGCCAGGCCCCGCGCCTGCTCGTGCTCGGGACCACCACTGACGTCCACCGACACTGACTTGCCACCACTGTTCACGCGCATCGCCCCCGGTGCGTCACACAGTGCCGAGGACTACAAGGCCAAGATGGGCCGCGGCACTGGCCACTCCCAGTTCCTGGCTGCCAACAAGGCCGCGGGGCGCACCCACCGCGGCTGGCGCTACTTCATGACCGTCAACGCCTCCGCCACCGCCACGTGCCTGGAGGGCCGCAGCGCCTGGCAGCGCTGCTGCAGCCCCAAGGCTGGCGGCGGCGCGGCAGCGGGAGGAGTGGGCGCAGGCGCGGGATTGGCAGTGGCGGCTGGAGGGGCGGCAGCGGGCGGAGGAGCTGCAGGGGCAGGGGCAGGAGGAGGTGGCGCCGCAGTTGGCGCCAGTGCAGGCGGTGGCGGTGGCGGCGGCGGTGCTGTGACCGCGGGTGCAGGAAAAGGGGCAGGCATGGTAGGTGCGGCCGGGACGGCGGGTGCAGGGTTAGGAGGCGGTGCCGGCGCTGGCGCAGTGGCTGGCGCAGTAGCGGGTACCGGGGGTGTAGCAGTAGGGTCAAGCGGTGCGCAGCAAACACAGTCCCTGGGGGCCGGTGGGGCTGCACATGCTGGCGGTGCTGGCGCCGGCGGCGCGGCACAGGGTGCTGCAGCCGCCGGCAACACGGCAGGCATGGCGGGGAGCCACTCGGGCGAAGATGTGGAGGGGGATGGGGTACAGGTCGGGACACGGACAATCTTGGAATGAGCCTCCTGGCGGGACGGCCTCACGGCCCGGGAGGTGTGCTGGAGGTGTGCTCGAGGTGTGCTGGAGGGACGGCGTGATAACTGGGAGCGTGGGATTACTGGGATAGGTCTGGGGATACGGTAGGTGGAGACGGATGAGGCGTGTGTGCCATGAGAGTGATACTCCTGCCGCTCCTGGAAACGCTGTCCCACCCTTGCAATAATGTACAATGTCATTGGCGTGGTTCGCATGGCATCAAGGAAGTGGATGGACGGCGAGATAAGTGGGAGCGTGGGAAAGGCGAAAGACCAATGCACGTGTTTGTGTGTGCTTCGATAGCAAGTGGTTTGCTGTGGTTCGCTTGGCATCAGGAGCGTAACACACAGTGCCACATGGAACGTCAAGGGGGGGGTGTCGTGCGCGTTCGGGGTGACAGAGGAGACAATTCAGACAGTGGGACATGGGTGACTGAAGGAACAGGTGGGTGCTGTCGTGACAGGGAAGGGTGGTCGCGACATGGTGAGCAGCTAAGACAATTGGGACGCAGCGCCCGGGGGCTTGAGGTTTGGGGCGATAGATGGATCGGTGCACGGTGCCATGCGTTACAGCTCCGATTGCGGTGCAATTATGCTTTGCACTATCGCGTTCCATTCCGGCCTCCCACGTGCTCAGTCCATGGCCTCACCAATAGCCGCGCCACCTCGACTGTACATGCGCAGTACCGCGCGTTTCTCCGTGCGTGCTCGCATACCGGTATGCGCTGAACGGGCGCATACGCTTTGTCTCATGGGCGCTTTCCAGCCCAGCGCTTTCCGTTAAAACTCCGGTCCCAAGGCGCCGCATTCATTGCTGTCAAAAAGAGTGCTACACTGCATGTTCACTCTGTCGCGCTCTCACCGCCTGCGGTGGGGCCCGCACTCGCGCCCCACGGCAACAGGCAGCGGGCTACGTCCGTGGTGCCAGCCACTGCGCTGGCGGGCGACAGCCCCGCCGCTGCAGCGTTGCAGCGTTGCCTGGGTGCCGGCATACTAATCAGCCAATAAGGCTCGACTCGACATGAAAACATCATCTGCTCCCGCTCCGCGTCCTGGCCTGTGCGCACTTGCCAATACCAATGTCACGTCAATCGACGACAGACCCACTCATCACAACACCGTACATCCGCCGGCGCACTTCTGGCGCCGCAGCGCCCCGGCGGCGCGTCCTTGCCATCGCTGTCTAGTCGCGCAGAGGCGAGCGGCTGCGGCTGCGGCTGCGCTCCCGCAGCGGCGGCGGCGAGCGCCGGGGCGGCGACGCCGAGCGCTCCCGGATGGGGCTGGGGCTGCGCGGCCGGCGCTCGCCCACGGGGCTGTCGCGCCGCGGAGGCGACCTGCGTGAGCGGCATACGAGCCCGTTAGCAACAGGTCTGGGCGACGGTCGCAGGTGATGAGCAATCATGTGTGTTACACTTGATAGCAACGATGCCGGTGTGCTTACCGGCGCGGCGGGCTGGGGCTGCGGCGGCGGATCGGGCTGGGGCTCCGGCGGCGCAGCGGGCTGGGTGACCGGCGGCGGATCGGGCTGGGGCTCCGGCGGCGCGGCGGGCTGGCACGGCGACCGTAGGGACTGGGGCTCCGGCGGCGCATAGGGCTGGGGCTGCGGCGGCGCGGCGGGCTGCGGCGGAAGTCGTCAAAGCGGTCCGGCGGCGGGCCGCAGGGGCCGCCGCCACCACCGCCGCCGCGGCCCCCGGGAGGCGGGCCGCGGTTGCGTGAGATCTCCACGCGCTGCGTCCAGAGACGGCAAGCCCATACCTTGCATCAGTCGGCGGGCGGCTCAGGCAGACAGACCTGGCCTTCGGCCTCCCAACCACCCCAACCCAGGCTGATCACCTCGCCAAGGCGCCCGCCCCTCGGGCGCGTGTCAAGTGTCAGTGCGTCACTCACCCAGCCCTTCATGCCGTCCAGCGCGCGCACGGCGTCCTCCGCGTCACGCAGGTCATCCATCTCGATGAAAGCTGTTGGATGGGTGGGTGGGTGGGTGGCGGGTCGAGGGAGGCGCAGAGAGGGGCATGGCGTTAGAACGGGCACCTGGAGCGCTTATCAGTTTCTGCTTTGCCATGTCCACCCTGTGAAGCTGCTAGCAGCGGACAGGCAACGGAATAGGGAGCTGTTCCCCAAGTTTGTTGTCACTGACTGCTATTGTAAGCCGCACGCTGCCTGTGCAACCCACAACCTACGCCTGAGAGGGCGAGGCGAAGCACAGGCGGTGGTGGGTGGCCGCCGGTTGGCGAGCAGGTGGCAGGTGTGGGGGCGGTGTTGCAGGTGAGGCGGTGCAGGCTGGAGGATTGAAGTGGCTGAGGCGTGGTCGTTGCTGACGTATGCAGAGGGCCAAGCTTGCTCAAGGGCGGTGGTGCAGCTGATGGTGAAGGGTGGTGTGGCTGGGGCGCGGTGAGGACGGCGGGGTTGGCGAGGAGGCAGAGGGAATGCGCCCAATGCGCGCGTGCTAGGACGAGCCGCGATGGTGCGGCGGGGAGCAGCAAAGGGGTTGCTGCCAGCATGCGTATGACGCAGCCGGAGTGTATAGATGGGGTCGAGGGGGAAGAGGAGAAGGCGATGTGTGCGACGGGGACCGAACAGGCAGGGTGGCCGACTCTTCTGGTCGGGCGTGTGGGGGGCGTTGTGGACGACAGCGAGGCTTGTCACCCTGCAGGGGCCCGGTCAATGCACTCTCTGACCAGCCTCCAGCATCGAGCGCGTGCGCCGAAGTTCCCGTGGCCTTGCCAATTCACTCCCCGCAAGCCCTCGCGCAACCGGCGCTGCTCCCGGAGTGCCGTTATGCTTACCGAATCCTGTGAACGTTCATGGGCAACATGGCACACCAAAGGGTCAGCAAGAGGCCAGCGCGCCGCGATCGCGACTCGGGCGAACGAGAATCGCTCGCTCACCTGGAGGCTTGCGCGCCACCCAGATGTTCCTCAGCCGACCAAAGCGCACGAACTCTGACTCCAGGTCCTCCTCGCGGATGCCCGAGGGCAGGTTGCCTGCGACGCGGAGGCCGGCGTGATGCCAAGTCTGACAGGACAGCCATAAGGGCTGGCCAGGGTCCTTAACTTTCCACAATAAGCTTACCGACGTACACACGCGCCATCGTCACCCGCTCCTGGACTCGCAGTGCAGGACGGTTCAGAAGCTTCCTTGCAGGCTTTCCGCTGCTCCCTCGCTCTGAAAATTAGTTGAATCTATGGACACTGGTGCTAAACTCATGCAGTTATGCTGTGAAACTTGGTCTGTGGGCGGAGCCGACGATTGGCGTCGGCCATCAAGTTGCCTCATCCGAGCGACACAGCAGTCCAAACTTTGGCGCACGCAGGCCCGCACACTCATGACTTTCCTGCACGAACGGTGACTATGCCTCAGCCCGCGTCGCTCGAAAATGGCGACGGGCCACTGACCAAAGCCGAGTTGGTGGCTCAGCTCGGCAAGTTTGAGGGCTACAAGGCAAAGCTAGAGGCCGACATCGAGAAGCTTCAGCAGAGGCGGGCGAAACTGCAGGAGGATGTCGGTGAGTGTCGTGACGGCGTGTCAGGCGGGGTTTGGCGTCCGTGTCAGGTTGCACGCGGGGTCGAGGCAGCGTCGTGGAGGGAAGGTGCGGCCCCTTAGCAAGGGGCTGATTCAGTGGCAGGGGAACATGGATGCTCAGTCAGACGTGGAGCCTCAGCTGACGACGAACGGGCAGAACCTGCTGGCCAAGGGCTCTGCCGGCACCCATCCATCCGCCCATCCACCCAACGCTCGTTTGCCCTTTGCAGACGACTACGAGAAGCTTGTAGCCGGCGTGGGCAAGTTCATTCAGGTGCGTCCTGGTATGTAAGTCTTGCATCTTGGGCACGATTGAGGTATCATAAGAAGACTGCACAGTGCCATCAGGGACCATCCTCTGGGGACCATCACGGCCGAGGGGGAGCCGCACGCCCCCAGTTCGCTGCCAACCTCGTACAGCCGGCCTGCATAGCATAGCGCTACCTCTGCCCGCTTAGGGCGGCGGCAGCCACGCGTTGTTCCAATCTCATGGGCACCGCCGGTGTGCACTCTACCGCAGCCTCGGCCGCACCTGTCATAAAGGTTCCTTTGCGCACCATAACACCTGCTCCCCTCCCCGCCTCCCCGCCTCCCCGCCTCCCCGCCCTCTTTTTCAATGCACCCAGGACGGCGCCACCTCTCTGGAGGACCAGCGGGTGGACGTGGGCTGCGACGTCAAGTGCGCGGCGCGTGTGCCCGACATCAGCAGAATCTTCATCTCGGTGGGCCTGGGATTCCACGTGGAGGCGGCGCTAGGGGAGGTGGCGGCGCTGGTGGCGCCGCGGCAGGAGCACCTGAGGCAGCAGCTGACGGAGCTGGACAAGCAGCTGGCGGACGCGCGGGCGACGGCGGCGGCGTTCAAGGGCTCGCTGGAGATCCTGCGGGAGGGCGCGGCGGTGTGAGCGCGTGCGGCGGTGCTGCCAGCTGGGAGAGCGGCGCGCGGGGGCCGGGGTGGTGTGTTGGCAGGGCAGGCGTGCAGGCACCGGCTAGCATTGTTGCAAGCGCAATGGAGTGATGCACCAAATGAACGCGAACTAAATGAATGAAGGACTAAGCAAACGAGGCATTGATCATATGAGGACGCACAGCTTGCAGAGGGAAGAGAGGTTGAACAAATGTGTACGGCGACGTGTTTGAGCTGCGTATGACTACCGGAGTGCTTTCTAGACGACTGCATTGCGCAGAAGGTACCGGAGTTGTGCGTGCCGGTGACTGGTGTGGCTGTGGACGGAGGCCCTCAACAGCTATTGGTTGATGCAGGGCGCACGAAGGGCCAGCTGGTCGCAGTGGTGAAGGAAGCAGAGGGTTCAGCAAGTTCGGCCCTGGTTCGGGCACGCTCGCTGCATGGCGCGTGCCCTTAATGAAGAGATGGGTCTGGACCCCGGACTCAAGTCCCGCCCACACACGTTCGAACGTGTACGGGGGGGTTGGCTGGGGTTCGGGGGTGCGGAAGTTACTGATTTTGCCGAAGCTGAGTCCTGCGGATTGCTGCGGAGTGCCGCCGATTGCTGCGGGGTGGCCATGATCTCAGCGGAGGGTGCGGAAAATTGTGATGTAACATATGCGGCTGGATGCGCTAGGATTCCACGGTGTGGCACCGCATGCCGCCCTGTGCACGTGAACCGTTATTGAAGTGTGTTACTCACCATGACTCCCTGATGTTTGCGCGGCGCACATGGCCACCTCGGACCTCTCCAGGCTGTGTTGCGTGGTCCGCAGGGGGTTCTGGACCCCTGGTGGATGGCTGACGAGACGCAAGTAAGGTGCACATGCACCACCACCATCTATCCGCAAGTCTATCCGTTAGTTCGCATCCTGCGCAAAAACAGCCTGAGACTCCCGTTAAAGAAAAGCGTGTGCGTGTCACGTTGGCCCGCATCTCGTCCAGTCCCAGTGTTCCGCACCCTACTCCAGCCGACCGCCCGACCGCAACAGTGCCGGCGCCCCCATAGACAAACAAGTCCCAGGCATGCTCATGCGCGCTGCACGACCTGTGGCTCAGTTCGTGTGCCACAGGGTTCAAAGCAAAAGTATGTACGCAGTCCCACGGAACTACAACGTCTCATGGCGTCGAGCTTATTCGCGTTCGCGTTTCGAAGCAATTCGCTGACTACAACATCTGTAACGTTCCTATGACGTACCCAGCCACAACATGTCATCCCTACGCGCCCACAATGCGCCGGATGCGCAGTCGCAATCGGCCGTAAACTGGCTCCTGGCCCTCCTCGACAAGGAACAACGTGCCGGGGGCGCCACGCGTGATTCGGCCGGGCCGCCCTATGGGCTGCCCAAGCGCAGGGCCATCTCTCCCATCGATTGAGCAGAGGAAGGACCGGCGCCGCAGCCCGCCGCCACTGCTGCTACTGCCGCTGCCGCTGCTGTCGCTGCTGTTACTGCCGTCGTCGTAGCCCGCCACCACGGCGCTGGCGCCGGTGAGCGGATCAACGCGGCGCACCTGGCACCGGTGGCGGTCAGCCAGGTACAGGTACACGGGGGACGAGGCAGCAGTAGCAGCGCCGCTGGTGCTGTTGCCACTGGTGCTACTGCTGCCGCTGCCAGCAGTGTGGCGGCGGTTGAGCGCCAAGACTGTGGTTTCTGGGGGTCCAGTGCCGTAGCCGTTGGTCAAAGCCGCCCTGGGATACGTGAGTTCAAATGGCACGATCTGCAATGGGGGCCGCTGCAACTGCGGCTGGTCGCGCACGATGTAGTGCGGGTAACACAGCGATGTGCTGGAGTCCAGTGCGCCGTCGGCACCGCGGGGGTCGCACGCCGCCGCGGACACCGGGGTGCTGTCGGCATAGAGCAGGTAGGCGGCCTGTTGGCCGAGGCCGCCGCCGCTGCCGGCAGCGGCGGTGGCCGCCTGGGGCGGCGGCGAGAGGTCATCGTAGGCCGCGCTGAGCACTGGTGTGCCGAGCCCGAGCGTTGCGGCAGTGCAGTCGCCGGACGCCAGGTCCACACGCAACGCCAGCGGGCTGGTGCTGCGTGTCAGCAGCAGCACCGAGTTGGAGCCACCCGGGCCGCTGCTGGGCATGAAGAGCATGTCTGTGAGGCCGGACGCTGCACAACTCAGGTGAAAACCTGACGCTGTGTAGCCGGCAACATCGCCGGCAGGCGAGAGGATGCCCGTGCCAGCAAGCCACTCGGAAGTCACAGCGACGTTGAGGACGGTGCGAGCATGGGCAGTCTTGAGGTCGATGTGCCGCACCAGCAGGGTGGCCCCCCAGCCACTTGCCGGGTACCGCGCGCCAGCGGCCCCAACCAGGACGACGCTCGCCCACACCAACTGCGTGCCCGCAGCATCGACGGCCGACACGGCGCCGTGCCGCGGCACCCCGGTGATACTGATGGTACCGTTTATCGTGCCAAAACTGTATGAGTTGCCGTTGGGGGACTCCCAAGCCCTGTAATCGCTGACTACGGCGACAGCGGCTTCATAGTTTGCCATGTTTGTGTCCGTGTACTCGCCGCCGGCAACGGTCGCATTGTCGCTGCTCCAGCGCATGGGTACCGTGTCTGTGATGGTCCGCAGCACAGCAGCCCCGCTGGTGGAGCTGGCGGCAGCAGCTCCGTCCAGCTGTACGAAGGCGGCAGTTAACGTGCAGTTAACGTCCAGGGCCAGGCGACTGCTCCCCGTTGCCGGTTCCCACACACTGTTTGAGCGGTAAGTCACAGCTCCTATCGTGGGAGCAGTGGGAAGGTACAGCCTGCCGGCACGGTGGTGGATAGGTATGTGTGGAGGGGTGGGGGGCGGGCGGAGGGGGTCAGCACACAGGAAAGCAACCTTTATGCACGAACGCGCGCATGAACAGCAGGGGCCCCATCGGCAGCAGAGCAGTCGCATAACCCACCAGTCACGCGTGTCCGAGAGGAGGTGGCGGAGGTCCGTCAATGGCGGAAGTGCTGATGCGTTCAGCGCCACAGTGGAGAGGTTGGCCGTGAGATGGGAGGTCGGGGTGGCCGGTTGCGGGGACGCACATTTACTGCTGGCGGGCACGCGGCGGGCGGGCGGAGGCATAACCGCCACAACGCTGCCTTGCCACCAGCTGCTCGCAAGGACAGCAAGGAGGCATGCGTAGCTACGTATCCGCCGCATAGCTCGCGTTCAAATGTCGCGAGTGGGCGTCAAAGCTAGATGACGCGAAAACGAAAGTCCCGACGGCCAGAAAGCGAGCAAGTCTTTTTTTCGCAACAGAAAATCCTCTTATGAAACTTAACCGTATGTACGTAATCAGGAAGCCAGCCGCTCAATCAACAAATCCACCATTCACACTCGCTCCATTGCCGTACCCGCACGCCGCTGCGTGGCCACTCGCATGCTCGCGTTGCTTCGCATTCGTCTGTGTGTTCGCGTCGTGTGACCCACACTATGTGCCTTGTGCCACATCATACCAACCACATCGCATCAAAGAATCCCCCGTGCAGCTGGTAGCATCCGCAGCGCGCTTCACCAAAGTCCCGAGTAGGGCTGCGGGATTGCGCAGGCGTGCGACATTGTCGCCGCGCTTCAATGTTGTGGTCAGGAGTGGTGTTGGCGCATCAGTGAGACAGCAAAGGGTGCGCGGGGGCAATGGCGTCTTGTCCATGCGGCTCTTGGTAGGTGCAAACACTGGTGGCGCCCCAAAGCCGATTACGGACTTGCCCTCAGACATAGTGCGTAGCTGCTTGTGGCATCCATATCACACCGTGTCAAACCATGTCGCACCCGATCGCCTTGCACGCACCCGATCGCCGTGACCGTGCCGCGAGTGCGGTCCACAAAGGGCCCAGTTTCCACCTTGTACGCATACAAATGTGTACACACAAACACACGAACGTTAGCAGCGAGCGAATTTGAGAGCTGTTTATTTTTACCGTGCGACAGACCTGCTCAAAGTTACTCCCTCCATACACCATTTTGGCCTGATAAATACAAGCAACATTCATGGAATACGCTAAATAGCAAGTGCGTAGCTACAAATGAAGCAACGAGTCGGGCTGGCTCACAGCGTGCTGGCGCTGGCCCTCCTGGCGCTGCTGGCACAGGATGCATCAGCCCAGGTGGCAGAGCCGCTGGTGCAGAAGGCGCTGCAGCTGTTCTTCGGCAGCACGGCGAATGCAACTGCTGATGGCGAGGTGCTTGCGATGCTGGACGTCGCGATCACCATGCCGCTGCTGAAGCTCAATGGCACGCTGAAAAAACTGCCTGAACTGGATGAGCCTGGCGCATCAGACTGCGTCAAAAGCCTCATTCAGTTCGGGGAAGCCGGGAACGACAGCACCGCGGCGTGGGCGCTGATGCTTGGGGCTTTCTACACGTCACATGTTGCAAACATCACCACGGGGCCGCCAGATATGTTCGGACTCCGGCAGGCCTTTCCAGTCATCCGCCGCGTGGCGATGGCGCAGCTCGTGAAGGCGTGGTTGACCCGCTGGCAGCGGCAGGTGCCCGCAGAGCTGGAGGCGCCCTTGCAGCAGCTGTTCCGCGAGGTAATATTGGGCTGGGCGGGGGCCGGGGTACCCAGAGTGTGGGGAGCGGCAGCGCTGCACGCGCGTGTCCTGGCAGGGGGGGGGGAGTGAGGGACTCCCTCCGCCGCATTTGCAGTAGCAGCCGCGGCCGGCGCTGCCCGCGCGGCCCTTGCCGCCAGCCCGCACGCTGGTGTGCATGCGGGCAATACACAGTGCGAACCACAGTGCGCCCCAGCGCACAGCGCGCTGCCGCCGCCCTAACCTGTCAGCGTCTAGCTGAGTTGGTGTCCCCACCCTGCCCTCCCGCCGCGCCATCGCCAGTTCTACGAGGCGCACCGGGTGGTGGCCATCCGCAAGGGCATCATGGAGTACTTCCATATCTCCAAGGCGGGAGGGACCAGCTGGTGCCACGCCGCCAGTGAGGCCGGGCGCGGGCGCGGGCGGGGGGCGGGCTCGGGCGGCGGGGCGGCCGGGCGATCGGTGTGTGTGCGGGCGCAAGCGGTGGGGGAGGAATGCAATGCATCAGGCAGGCAGAGTGCAACGACGAATGGATGGTCTGGCGTGAGCTTGGGGGCCGTGCAGAGCTGCGTGTGAAGCCGCCTTGAAAGGGATCCGGAGCATACTCCCAACCAAGCCGCCCTCCAAGCCCCACCCGCAAGCCCCTCCCGTCATCACACGCGGCTCCTCCCCCGCTCCCCCCCCCCTGCCCTTCCGCCCCCTCCCTGCCCACCCCACTCAGAGAACAACGGCTGCCGGGCCCAGGTGTACGACTCGGCCTACATCTGCCAGATCGGGCAGTTCGACGACCGCGTGCGCTGGCTCAACAACACCTTCCACGCGCAGCGCACCGGCCGCGGGGCCAGGTGCGTGCGTGCTCGCGCAGCGCGCGGGCGCGGGCGTGGGCGTGCCGTGACGGAGGGGGCGGTTGAGGGGGTGGCTTACCGGGAGTTGCCCTGGCGCGGTGGGCGGCCCAGGACGGCGCGGTGGGCGAGGGCTGACCCCCATTCCTGCTATATGGTTTCGCCGCGCATTACTTACACCGTACTCACCACCAGCAACCACACCACCGCAACACCCCGCGGCCGGCGCCGCAGGTGGGGCACGTGGGGCCGCGCGCAGCGCGCCACCGAGATGACCACGTGCGAGAAGCGGTTCGAGTTCGCGGCGGCGCTGGGCTACCAGTACTTCAGCAACGAGTACACGCTGCACGAGGGGTTCGAGGACCCCGACAACGTGGGCACCTGCCCGCAGTTCTTCAACGTCATCCTGGTCCGGTGCGTCGGGCGCCGGGTCATGGCTGGTTGTGGGCTGGTCGTGGGGTGGGCAGGGGTGCTAGTGATGGCGGCGATGGATGGCACATTGGCACGGGTCATGTAGGAAGAGCGCGGCATGGACCTCTTGCGGCGGGCGCCTGTCCGGGGCTGGCGACGCGGAGACCCGGCAGCAGCCACCGCCCGCGCTTACCCGTACTCAGGCTTCAGCGCCTGCTGAAACCCGGTCCTCGCCCCGGCTCCTCCTGACGGCCTTGGCCCCCCGCCGCCTTCCCGTTGCCACGCAGCGACCCGCTGAAGCGGCTGCTGAGCCACCTCAAGTTCGTGACGATGCAGATGAAGTGGGACTACCGCAACAACACGCTCTTCCACAACACCTTCACCGGCACCGACAGCGCCTTCTGGGAGGAGTTCGGGCCGGTGCTGGTGGACAACTACATGCTGCGGTGAGCTGTGAGCGGGCCGGCTACGAGTGGGAAAGGGATGGGCTTGGCGTGCAAAGGGATGGGCTTGGTGTGTAGGGGGTTAACGGAGGTAAGGGGTGAAGGGGTGGTGATAGAGGTAACGGAGGCGACAGAGGCAGGGCGGGCAGTGGAGCG
This sequence comes from Chlamydomonas incerta, assembly GCA_016834605.1. NCBI lineage: Eukaryota > Viridiplantae > Chlorophyta > Chlorophyceae > Chlamydomonadales > Chlamydomonadaceae > Chlamydomonas > Chlamydomonas incerta. The sequence goes on from JAEHOC010000010.1 coordinate 1,376,018, forward strand.
GCTGGGCCGGGGCGCCGGTGGCCTTGCAAGCAGGGCCAGATCCCAGAGGCGGAAACTGGCCTGCGGAATGAGCATGGCGCTGCCTGTTGGGGTTGGGCCGCCCGGGCATCCTTCGTGAGGGCGCTAAGAACAGCCGCAGTACAACACTGTCGACCTGGCCGCGGCATCCACGCCCTGACGGCTGCGTGCTATCCATCCCCGTCATGACACGCACACACGCACCTTGTGCTCCCTAACACGCACACAGCGGTATGCTGGGCGAGACGGTGTACCACTACCCCATCGGCGGCATCGGGCCCAAGCAGATTGCGCACGGCCGGGCCATCCTGCAGCAGGTGGGTGCGGCGGCGTGGCGGCGTGTCTGTTTTGGGGGGGGGGGGCGCCCGCGCCTGCATACGATACGCATCGGGAAGCATCGCTTTGCATTTCCGTACAGGCAGCGCACGCACGTGGCCGGAACGCTTGATGAGTCGCAGCGCGCCCCCCGCTGCCGCCCGCCTTGCCAGGCGCCCTTGTGCTGATGTGTGCGCGCCGCTCTCGCCTGCACGCGCACGTCCGTTTACCGTACGTCCATTCACGCCCCATCACGCGTGTTGCTCATGTGTCTGTGTGTCGTTGGCTCGTCGCGCGTGCTGCCCGCAGTACGACGTGGTGGTGGACCTGGAGGCGGGGCACGACGTGCTGGATGACGTCATCGAGCTGGGCGTGGGCTGGCCGCACACACTGCGCGAGGTGCGGCCGGGAGGGGGCCGGAGGGCGTCGGGGTGGGTGGGTGGGCGCCCGGGGCAGGAGTGGGGTGGGGCTGGGCGGCAGAGAGTTGCGCTGGGGTCAGTGTGAGTTAGGGGTACGTCCGGTGGCGGTACGCATCTGATATGCACTGTGCGGTGACAAGGGTTCGCTCCTGCGTGTCGCCGCCTCCTCCCCAAACCTCAGATCCACGACAAGGACAGCACCAAGGCCGCCAAGCTGCTCAACCTCACCTACGAGGACTACCTGCCCAGCGACATGGCGCGGCTGTACCAGAAGCAGGGGCCCGACGTGGAGTTCTACAGGTGCGGTGCGGTGCAGCTGGGAGGGGTGGTGGTCACTGGGTGGGTGGGTGGGTGGGTGGGTGGGTGGTGGTGCTGGGTGGATGGGTGGTGCTGGGTGGATGGGTGGTGCTTCATTCCAGAACCCAAAGCAGCAAGGGGGGTGGCGTTGGTGGTGGGGGGGTAGTTTTTTCCAATTCCCAAATCAACCATTGCCAACCCAAAACCCATATGCGGAGGAGAGAGGTATGCTCGTGTTCTTGTTGGCGGTCTTCAGTCTCGTTCATCTAGTCGTCGCCGGCATCTTGGGTCGTCGACTCCAGTAGCAAGTAACGCCGTTCGGCGTTTTCGCGTCACCCAGGCTCGCCGCGCGCTCACACCCAGCCCGACCCAGCCTATTGCACTAATCACACACTATACCCACCTGTATCCACACGCGGAAGGGCCGGGCAGCGTCCACGATCAGCCCGGCAGGAGCATCCAAAGCATCATCGACATGCGGGGCGGGTAGAGGCGAGCAGGGCGTGTGAGCATACGAAAGGAATCTATCGAAGACCTATCCTATGACCTATCCTATGACTAGAACGCGCGAGCCCGGGTGACTTGCGCCCAGTTGCAGCGGACGCAGGCTAAGTAGCGGGCCGGCAGGGTTGCATGGGCGCTGCATGGGGGCGATTGCGATGTCTCCGTTGAAGGGGCCCGCCGGGGGAAGGTGAAGGGTGAGACTGGCAGGGTGCGGGCCGCGAACGGCTCCCCAACACTCCTGCCAGTCCGGGCGCCCGCACGCGCGCTCGCTCATTGTCTGCCTGTATCAAACTGAGGGACTGGGAGGGGCCGTTGCTATGTGGAGGGGCAGGGCGATAGGCGTGTAACTCGGACACAATCCCGTGACAAGTCCCGAGAGGGGGGCGCACAGGGGACGGGTGGCTGAAGGCTGGGCCAGGTAGACAGGCAGACTGGGATGGGACGTGCGGCGGTGGGAGGAGTGGACGGGCACTGGGCGGGTTGTGGCGCTGCACCTACACATCCCACGATGGGCGGCGGGTACGTGAGGGGTGCAGCCCCTCCACGCGAACGCACCCTGCACCGCCCCCAAACCACGCTCCTCCCCCGCCTCCTCCTCCTCTTCGCCGCAGGTTCGGGCGGGTGCTGGTGCGGCTGGACGCGCTGCTGTTCCACGTGGCGCGCGGCCTGGGCGTGCAGCCGCTGGCCGCCACCCGCCTGGCCGAGCTGGCGGAGCGGGGGCCCGAGGCCATCAAGTGCGGCCTGCTGCGCCGGGGCCCGCGCCAGCTCAACAGGTGCGAAGCATGGCCGCGGGTGCGGGGGGGTGGGGGGGATCAACAACCTGCATCGTAGGAGGGAGGGGTAACGGTGCTGTGGTGCCGGAGCAACGGCGCATTGGACGACGGCCCGCCGCGTCTGCCAACGGCCTAATCGTGCGTGGTGGCGCCTTGTTTCAACTTTTTGTACTGCAGCACGGCGCGGGAGTGGCAGCCGAATGAATATGCGGACCGGGTGAACGCCGAGATGAAGGCGGCGCGGGAGGAGGCACAGCGCAGGTTCACGCAGCGGGCGGCGCGGGCCAAGGCCGCGAAGCTCGCAAAGGCCGCGGCGGCGGCGGCGCAAGCAGCGGAGGCAGCGGCGAACGCTGTGGTGGCGGCGGCGGATGCGGTCAGCAAGCAGCAGCAGGAGCAGAGCGGCGCGAGGCGGAGAGCGCTGTTGTCAGTGGAGGGCGCTGGGGCGGAGGCGAAGGCGGCGGCAGCGGGCTGGGGGCAGCTGGCGGAGGCGGTGCGGTGGAACGAAGGAGCTGAGGCGGGGCGAGATGGCGCTCACGTGAGGCGGGCCATGGCTGGCATGGTGGCGGCCCAGGGGAGAGCGGGCGAGCGCCAGTTGCGGCGGGTGCGGCGGCGCGGGCTGGGTGAGGAGGGGCTGGACAGGCGGCTAGCGTTGGAACTTGGGCTGGAGGGCGTGGAGAAGGAGGGGGCTGAGGGCGAGGACGAGGGGGAAGACTACGGCATGCACGTCGGTCACGGCGGGCCGTACGACGTGTACGATGAGCTATGATGATGGCGCCGTGCAATGCCCGCCCCTGCAAGTTCTATCGCTCTACAACTGGTGTCACTGCTATGAATGAGGGCGAGTTAATCGATTGCCCCCGCTGCGATGCTGTTCGCTCTACGGATTTGCTGTGGTTCGGCCCCGGATGCAGGGGCCATGTCGCAAAACCGCGCAGTGCCTCCCGCTGTAAATTCGTGGTCTTGCCAGGCTCGATGCCAGGGGAGTGCCCCCCACCTAGTACTCGGCACGCAGTCGTACGCCGCCAACCCCAACCGTGTCGCCACGACCCCCACCCGAACCCGACGAAAGGTGGTGTTGAGAAACACCGAGTTTGTTGTATGCGCTACAAGCAGTCGTCACGCCCGCGTGAGAAGCAGAGACGCCAGCGAGCAGCGCAGGGGCACGCAGCACGCTTAGGCGCGCTCGCCACGGATGCGGCGGGCCAGCTGGATGTCCTTGGGCATGATGGTCACACGCTTAGCGTGGATGGCGCACAGGTTGGTGTCCTCGAACAGGCCCACCAGGTAGGCCTCAGCGGCCTCCTGCAGCGCCAGCACGGCCTGGCTCTGGAAGCGCAGATCGGTCTTGAAGTCCTGGGCAATCTCACGGACCAGGCGCTGGAACGGCAGCTTGCGGATGAGCAGCTCCGTCGACTTCTGGTACTTGCGGATCTCGCGCAGCGCCACGGTACCGGGGCGGTAGCGATGGGGCTTCTTCACACCGCCGGTGGCCGGCGTCTTGCGAGCGGCCTTGGTGGCCAGCTGCTTGCGGGGCGCCTTGCCGCCGGTGGACTTGCGAGCGGTCTGCTTGGTGCGGGCCATTTTTGGTCTGGCTGGTTGGAGTTGGGAAAAAGCGATTGAATTGACTTGGTTGAAAAGAACAGGGGAGCAGCGGCGTGTTTTATGGAAGCAGGCGCGGGGCCGGCCGGTGGCCAGGCTGAGGCGACTTTGACCTTTGGTTGACCCGGTCAGCGCCTCGCCTGGGCCAGCTTTGACCTGGATCCACGACGCCCCTCGCTCTTCTTAAGCGCCCAGGGCCTCGGCAGCTGGACAACAACTCACCCTTCTCTCACATTTCTTTCTTTCCGACTCCCAAACCGAGCAAACATGTCCGGACGTGGCAAGGGCGGCAAGGGCCTGGGCAAGGGCGGCGCCAAGCGCCATCGCAAGGTGCTGCGCGACAACATCCAGGGCATCACCAAGCCCGCCATCCGCCGTCTGGCTCGTCGTGGCGGTGTGAAGCGTATCAGCGGCCTGATCTACGAGGAGACCCGCACGGTGCTCAAGACCTTCCTGGAGAACGTCATCCGCGACTCGGTCACCTACACCGAGCACGCGCGCCGCAAGACCGTGACCGCCATGGACGTGGTGTACGCGCTCAAGCGCCAGGGCCGCACCCTGTACGGCTTCGGTGGCTAAGCGACTCCCAACCCCTGGCACGATGCCGCCGTCCCGCCTCCCCTCACCATCGTGAGGACCGGGTTCGTGTGGCAGCGTGTGAGGCCCCCAAAACAACTCGGTGTTTCTCAACACCACCTCACCTCTCGGATTTCTGAGCTCTCCTTTGCATTTAGATCTCAGTCGTCGTCCATGTGTGAATATGGAGAATGCATGGAGTTGATTGGGGTCGTCTCCAGTGCAGGGGTTGTGGCCGTGTGGGTCCGCATACTGTAGAACTCTTGGCGCACGGGGAGTAGCAGCACAATTGCCTGATTGCCAATGCCTCCCGGGTTGAAAGGGATGTTAAAGAGTAAGGCAGCTTGACTCGACCCATTGAACCGTGCAGCTTGTCTTCTCGCCCTCTGGTCGGTCCAGCTCCGGAGTCCCATGGTGTACCTCATGCAGAGGGCCGTGCCGCCGTCCGGGCCGTGCCGCCGTGGTAACCAAATCCTGGCTCGCGCCTCAGCTGCGGTACTGCTGGACTGGAGCCCCATTTACCCATTGGGCACATGCATGACCGCATGACGCATCCCCCCATCCCTCCCGTCTCAGAGGAACCTGCTCAAGGCTCCCCGAGGTCTGCACCGTTGCTACCCACACCAAAACTTCTTACGGACAAACAGCATCAAGGATATCTAGGAAATCCCTGGCCCAACGGCTCGCTGTCAGCCTCTGCGCCATCAGGAGCCTGAGACGCCTTGCACCCCGCAGTCGCGCATCCCATGACCCACCCCGCCCCCACCCCCACCCCCCCGGGCCAAGTGTGTGGTGGTGTTGAGAAACACCGAGTTTTGTTTTAGGGAATATCTGCCGAAGCACCCAGGCATTTAGCCCGAGGTGAACTTGGTGACGGCCTTGGTGCCCTCCGACACCGCGTGCTTGGCCAGCTCGCCGGGCAGCACCAGGCGCACGGCGGTCTGGATCTCGCGGGAGGTCACGGTGGGCTTCTTGTTGTAGCGGCTCAGCTTGGAGGCCTCGGTGGCCACCTTCTCAAAGATGTCGTTGATGAAGCTGTTCATGATGGACATGGCCTTGCTGCTGATGCCGGTGTCGGGGTGCACCTGCTTGAGCACCTTGTAGATGTACAGCTTGTACGTCTCCACGGCGCTCTTCTTCTTCTTCTTGTCCTTCTTCTCGCCATCGCCCTTGGGCTCCTTGGCGGCCTTCTTGGCGGGCTCCTTCTTGGCCTTCTTGGCGGCCTTCTCGGCCTTGGGCTTAGCCTCGGCCTTGGCAGGCGCCTCAGCGGCGGCCTCCTGAGTCGCGGTCTTCTCGTCCTTCTTGGGGGCCATTTTGGATGTTGAGTGTGTGCGTGCAAGAGAGTGATAGCAAAGTTGGGGTTGAAGGCAACAAGGGCGCGCAGGCGGCTTAAGATCAAGCCGATGAGGGCAGGGGTGGCCAGGGCGAGGTCGGCGGTTGTTTGACCAACCGACCACCAGCGTTGACCGCTTGACCAGGGCGAGGCGTCTCGCTTCCGGGCCCGCTGTATATAATGACTGAAGGACGCTTTGTTCCTAAGTCCAACGTTCTCACTCAACCAACACTCGCTCTCTTCTCTCACATCCCCCAAAACAACTTCAAGATGGCTGGTCGCGGCAAGGGCAAGACCTCTGGCAAGAAGGCCGTGAGCCGCAGCGCCAAGGCCGGCCTGCAGTTCCCGGTGGGCCGCATTGCGCGCTACCTGAAGAAGGGCAAGTACGCCGAGCGCATCGGTGCCGGCGCGCCCGTGTACCTGGCCGCCGTGCTGGAGTACCTGACAGCTGAGGTGCTGGAGCTGGCCGGCAACGCCGCCCGCGACAACAAGAAGAACCGCATCGTGCCCCGCCACATCCAGCTGGCCATCCGCAATGATGAGGAGCTGGGCAAGCTGCTGGGCGAGGTGACCATCGCCTCGGGCGGTGTGCTGCCCAACATCCACGCCGTGCTGCTGCCCAAGAAGACCAAGGGCGGCAAGGGCGAGGAGACCGCCTAAGCGGCTTCTGCTGCAAAGCGTCTTGCATTCGTCAACAAACTCGGTGTTTCTCAACACCACCACATACGGCTTGTAGCAAGGGGTGCAGGGGTTGCACCGTGTGAGGTCATCGGGTAACTTCAGACGGACAGACGGGCCGCCGACACATGGTGGGCACAGGCTGCGCCGCTTCGAACACGGAACTTCGCGTATAAGACATGAGGAGGGTGGGAAAGTTGGTGCCGGACGGCATTTCAAGAATGCCGGCTGAAGGGGTGGGCTGGTCCGGCATCTGTTTCGCGGTCATCTTGGTTGCCACCGGACTGCATCTGAGGGGCTGTGTAACTGATTGAATGTCAGGCAGGCACAAAGTCACTGGTCCTATACGGGGTGGCCCACGCGGAGCGGCAGCAGGATAGATGCGGAGCAGGCAGCGCGCAGCGGACATGTGACGGCGCGTGACACCGGCGCGTGCGGGCGTTGCTTCGTCTGGCTTGGCCGTATGGCTCAGCGCCCCAGACCCCCGCAGAAACCCAACAGCTGAGCCCCCCCCCCCCCCGAGGGTTTTGTCCCGCAGGCGCGGCTGCGGCAGCGCATTCTGCGGGCGCAGCAGCGGCTGGCGGCGGCGCAGCACGGCGCGCTGCAGCAGGAGCACTAGCAAGCACTTCACTAACAGGAGCACCGGGTGCGTGATTTGGGTGGTTTTAGGTGTTTTTTAGGGGGAGGGGGACAGGGACTTGACGGCCATGCAAAAGCTGGTCAAGCCAGTGCGTATGTTTGCTCACTTTGCTGGGGAGCGGCGACTGGGGGTGGGTCAGAGGCTCGCGACCGCCGGGGTTATCAGGAACCTGATCAGCTTCACGTGAACGGTGAACCTGCCCTCCGCGGCATTCGTTTGAATGCAGGAGGCATCACACCACCGCGCTTCGTCCTGCGCCTCCTACACGCGCCCAACTGCGCGCCTCTGTACTGTAGGGTGTCTGTGCACCTGCCCTGCACGCCACATGGCGCGAGAGAGTCCCGCCATTCACAATTTTCGCTCGCCGGAAGCCGCGCCAATGACCACACTTGACCCTTCGGCCCCCGCTGGGTGCAACCGCCCAGCCTCGTACACACCAACATCCAGGGCTGGCGTCAACCACTAGCCCGTTTGCCCTCCACTCCCCTTGGCGCGGCCTTGCTTGAGCAATGCCCCCTACACCTGCACAACGCACAACGCCCTTTCACCCGCCACCGTGCCTGCCCGCTGCGTGCCTTTACGGCTCCCTGCCCCCAACGACTTAACTCCATCCCTCCCTCCCTCTACATGATCTTGGCGCCGGAGAAGTCCATCTCGGGGTGCGCCGCCATGAACTTCTTCAGCATCTCCTGCTTCTGCAGCTCGTCGCTGGTGGGCAGCCCCAGCGCCTTCTGACGCTGGTCGAACTGCGGGCAGGGCCAGGTGGGCGCGGTGGCGGGCGGCAGGGAGGTAGGAGGGATGTGCGTGCGACTATGTGAGGTCTGGCGAATGCGGGCAGGGCGGGCTGCCAGCTCGCGAGCGGGGCGGCGCACACGGTCGGGTGGGACAGTGGCACGCAGCGCCAGGGCCCCACCATCATTTTCTCCACGGTCTTGCGCGTCTCCGCGTCCAGGTCGCCCAGCTTGGAGTTCTCCGGCTCCACCTTTTGCGTGTCGATGACCGGCTCGCCCTTGACCACTGCGCTCCACCAGTGCATGCCGTCCAGCTTGGCCAACGTCAGCTGCGTGCGAGCAGCGGGGGGCGGGGCCGGGGCCACGCATGAGTAACTAAACTTAAGACGACGTTGACAGGGGGTGGTGGTTTGCAAAGATGGTACATGGGGATGGGGACAGCGAGGGAGACCGGATGGGCGCATGGAGGAGGGCGCAGGAGAAGGCACAGGCGGGCACAAGTACCCGCGCCACCGCCCTGCGCGCCATCATTCGTTGGGCCGCCCCTTGCCTCTGGTCTCCAGGGCTCGTATCTTAATGTCTGTGGACATTAAACGGCCATTTTGGCCGTTTTCCAGATATTGGGCTGGGGCGCGTATGTCTGGCCGTGGACATAAAAAGTCGGGCGCGGCGTGGCGTGCCCCGGCTTCTGGACTTTTTTGTGCCCAAACGTCTGCCCCCTGGACATAAAAGTTCAGCTTCAGGGGCCCGGAATGTCTGGCCTAGACATTCCCCCCAAAATAAGATACGAGCCCTGCTGGTCTCCATCCTCTTGCCCCGTTGCTCCCTCCTCCGCTCCTCCTCTCCCCCCACGCCCCCCTTGCGTTGGGCGCTGGAATGAACTACCCCTTCCCCTGCTGTCTACCCTGTTGCACTTCTTCGTACCATCCCCGCACTCCCGCAACCCCCCTCCCGGCCCCGGCCCCCCTGCGCGCACCTCCATGACGTCGTCTGCGATGTTCCACATGCAGTCGTCCGCCTTGACCGGCTCCGTCAGCTCACCGTCCAGGATGGGCGGCTGCCCCTTGAGCCCCACCCGCAGCTTGGTCTTGGTGATGGCAACGTCACACATGCGGGCCTGTGCGCGTGTGTGTATGTGTGTGAGAGAGCGTGTGCGTATGTGTGCATGTGCGTGTGTTGGTGTATATGTGTCCATGGGGTTGGCGCACCGTGACGCAGGCACCTGTAGCTCCCCAGGGCCCAGGGGCGCGCCAATGCACCGGCCGTCCGCACCCCCGTGTTGGTCGTGGACGAGCCACACACCCCTGCCCTCCCCGCCCGCACACGGAGGGCACACCTACCTTGGTGCCCTTGGGCAGGGGCACGTTGACGGTCACCTCGCTCAGGGTCTGGCCCCAGTTGTAGTGGTCCAAGTCCGCGCCACGCTGCGAGTTGGGCTCTGCGGTCGGGTCGGGTGCAGTGGAGTTGCAAGGGTGCAGTGGAGTTGCAAGGGTGCAGTGGAGTGAGAGGTCGGAAGACGGGGTGTTTCCCGTCGGTGCGTGGCGTGGACAAGGGGCAAGGGGAGGCCCCGGCGCGTGCCGTACATGTGTGGTGATCCGCGCGCCATTCGCTGTGCAACACAACACCCCATGCCGCGTGGCCCCCGCCCGTGCAGGGGCGCCGCGCCCACTCACTGATGCCCTTGCTCTCCTCCTTGGGCTCCTCCTCCAGCACGGTCTCGCTGGTGCTTGCCGCCGCGGGCTCCGCAGCAGCCGATCCAGACGGCCCAGCCGCGTCCGCCGCCGCCTCCGGCGCGGGCGCGGGCGTGGGCGCCGGCGAGGAGGTGGAGGACGCGACCGGCGCGACCGGCGCGGGCGGCGGTGGCTTCGGCGCATCCGCTGAGTGCAGCATGCGAAAGGTGAGCGTAACGGTAAGCCCGGTGAGAAAGGAGCCCGTTGGTGTGGGTGTGCTCGTGTCATGGACTCTCGAAGCCTGGCTTCGTGGTGCCCGATGCTGACAGGAGGGCAACTCGGCCGATAAGGCCACAACCTACCCGGCTTGCTGGCAGTTGCTGGCGCCGGCGCCGGTTCAGCAGCCTGCTCATGACGGCAAAGGCGTGGACAAGTTTACACAATGAAAATGGCTTGGCATTTGTGTGGGAGCCGCGTGGCGGTGCGCACGCGTGCCCCCCCAGGCAGCACGCGGCTTCCGCGTCCTCCGCCCTTCGCAGCAACCCCGGCCCCACCTTGGGCTCAGCGGCCTTCTCCCCTGCCAGGAAGCCTCCCTTGATGCCACCGCTGCTCGCCGGACCGCCGGCGGCCTGCAGCCCATTGGTTTTGAGCGCGCGCAAATGCGCGGGCGGAGGCTAAGTCCCATCGTTGGAGCAAGGCGCAGCATACGTCACTCTACATATATACCAATTAAGCATGGAAAGCAGCGCGAGCGCTTACGTGCGTGAATGCTTCTAGAATACGCTTCTGGGGGTCCGCGCCCTTGAAGAAGTTGCTCTTGCGCTTCAGGAAATCTAGCACCGACGTGAGAAATTTCTGGGCATCGCCCTCGTGCTGGATCAACATGTTTCCGAGAAGCTTGTCACCCTCTTCGGGGTCCCATTTGTCCGTAACATCCTCGATCACGCAGTGCGGCGGCATTTTGGGCAAGCTGTATGTACACAACTATGTAGTGAGACAAGCAAGCGGGCAAGTGGAAGTGCGGGCCGATCTAGAGCTGCGACCGTGCCACTTGACACGCGGTACGGCATCAGCCCCATGCACCTGGCTTGGCAGAGCATGGACGTATGCGGTATGAGGTCCTGCTGCACCTGCAACTGAACGGCTGTCAACGCGCACAGTGAGCTGTTCGCCGTGGAAGCCGCGACGTGGCCGTTCGACAGTTGGGTGCAGACCACGCTCGAGGATGCCACCGGAGCCTGAGGATGCCATCGGATCACACATCGCACACAGGCACAACTCCCTTCTCCGCCCCTCACAGCCTGTGACGTCTGAACTAGGACACAATGGCGAGGCGCGTGGTCCACGTGGGAGCTGTTGGAGCGAGGGGGACGACAACATAGTCTGGCGTCTGGCATCCCGTCCGTTCACGTTAGGAGGGAAGCACTTCGATCGGTGGAAGAACCCGGTGCCTGCTGTCAGTGCCGTCAGGCTTGCAGGTGCTGAGCTGCAGGTTTGCCACGGCACGGCACAAGCTCGACAAATCGACATCGTACGGACCAGCCGGTATTACAGCTCCCATGCCGCCGCATCCGCAGCCTGCCTTTGTACGGCCGTGCCGGCGTGCAGCCGTACTTACGGCCGCTCCTAGCCGCCATTCGGGCCTTCTATGTGCAATTTTATGTACAAGGCGACGTGCCGCCCTGCGGCGCGCCGCCCCTTGGAAGCACGACCGCGTGTGTGGCGCTCGTGGTCGTGGACCCCTCGCACCCCACCAGACTCCAATGCATATGCGCGCGCGCGCGCCACACCCACGCTGCCCGCCATCCAACAGGCCGGGTATTTACCAGCGCGCCTACTGACGCATCGCATTCCTCCAGTCTCCAAGCATGCGCTTGCCCACACTTGGAATACGAGCACCCTACCTGCGGCCACTCTGCACATATCAGTGCATTGCAATGCCGCGCCCACGTTGCCGTGCAATCTGTTCTCCTGTCGAAGTTGTAATGCAGTACTACAAAAGTCGTCTACTATGAGTGTGTTCTGCCTTTGCCTCCTGCGCATACCGGTACTGTGCTACGAGCCCCTGCCTTCACTTCAGCATCCTTCCATCTCAACTTCACTTCCGCATCCTCCCATCTAGCTCCGAATAAATCCCAATGGAGGCGGGCGCGCCACCTATCCTGGGGCAATGCTTGTGTGTTTATTCGACTGTTGCAACAACACACCAGATCGAGCGCGCCCATCATCGTGTGCGGACACGAGCAAAGCAAACCAAGCAAACTAACCCAGCCGGCTTGAATTGAAAGATGCCCACGCGCCCACCATAACGCCTGTGACCAAATCAAACCGTGTTCCCCCTTCAGCCTTTGCAGCTGCCTGACAAATGGATCATCCACGCACGCTGTTGAAACAAGGTGCTTACCGCGCCGCGGCCCTGGCAGGTGTGGCCCCGATGCCTCCCCTGCCCACGCGGTAGCGATCACGCTGGCGACCACCCGCTCAACAAAACGGTACACAGCATGGCAGCACCTCTGAGGCGCGCAATAAAACTAAGAAGAAAGGGTTAATGACGATGAAAAGCCAATAGTAGGGGAGAAGATTGTACGAACTCCCTCGTGCTCACTCCCACCCCCGCCGCCGAAGCATCAAACAACAAAGACCCATTCAGATGCGTGCCGTAAGCAAGCGCCGCACACGCACCCAGTCCATACTGGGCAATCTTCAAAAGCACCTGCGACGGTGCCACGATGCGCGGCCAATCATAACGAGCGACAGTATCGCTGTCGGCCAAACCTGAAGTTCAGCATGGCCGTAGAGAGACAGCATGCGTGCTCTCTCTCGCAAAGAAGGTGTGTAAGAATACCCCCACACAATGGACACATGCACACGCAGCGCGCACGTTCTCACAGGCCGCGGCTAGCCGCAATATCGTTTGCATGTGCATGCTCTGTGTTGCGCATTCGGGTTGTCCCCTCTTGCAACGCCGCACGCATGTACATCAAACGCTGTGTCACCGCTCCCATCAAGCAACCAGGCCCCACGGCAGCCCGTGTCTCTACGCGCAAAATCCCACCACCACCCGGTAGCCTCTGATTACAATGAATATGAAAAACAACTCGACTAGCTCAAGCACCGCACAACCTGAAATCTGTCCACAAACATACATCGTATCCATCGTCCACCAACCACCTTCATCTACGTATGCTTGACCGCAACAGCGAGCGCACTGGAGGTCTATCTCGGAGGTTCGCCCACCCAAATCGAGGCACAGCACTTCGAAACCCACAGCACCACCTGCCGTCTTCCCACCTGACTTCGGCGCATTCCTTACCCTCATTGTAAAGGTCGCATCCAGTTTTTGGTCAAACAGAACTGGCAGCACCAGATTTGGCGCTGCGCCTGTGTGCCCAGAGCCTCACGCCTGCCTGCTGGGTCAGCCTGTCTGAATGGCTGGCTGCTTCGCTAGCTGTCCGGATGCCTAGTGTTTGGCCCCGAAGGGCACGGCTGCACCTGCCTGCGTGGCTTTGACTTCGCGTGCAAAACCAAACCAGTCTTCTCATCAATGGCCCTTGAGACCAAAAGCGCAAACTTGCTGACTACCAATCCTGCTAAAACCATGCAGCTGCTGAGTCTTAGGCCATCGCACGTGTATATGTATGTGTGTGTGCGCAGCCAAGCCACAGGCGCCACTGTGCCCATGCAAAAACCAGGGACAACACGGCTGTCGTATACAAAAAACGGGCGCGGTGCCCATACACGCAGCCTCGCCCGAACAATATGGCAAAATTCATGATGTCATCCCGGCCGTGAGGCTTGCTGCTGGCTATTCGTACCGGGGCATCAGGGTGCGCATATGTGTCGACGCGATATGCGTCAGACTCCGGGGCCTCACGCGGGAGGGGCGGCACCGGAATGCGCCAGCAGCCCCGCTGACGCCACCGCCGTCATCACCAGCTCCCAAGCCGCGACAGCAGCCGACGGCGCCGCTGCCACAGCAGCGCCTGCTGCAGTGTTGCCGCCGTCGGCACACGCCTCAGCCTCAGCCTCAGCCGCTGCGGTGGCGGCGGCGGCCGCGACACGGCATGACCAGGCAGCGCGGAGCTCAGGGGCCGCCACGGCCGCCTGCGCCGCCGCGAGCGCCGCACGCACGGCGCTGAAGTCCTCCAGCAGCCCTGCGCCGAAGGCGCCGGCGGCCTTGGCGCCTCCACTGCTGCCACCACGGCTGCTACAGGACACGCCGGCGGCCTCGGACGCTAGGCGCAGCGGCAGCGCCCGCTGCAGCGCCGCCGGCCAGGCGGGCAGCCCGGCGGCGGCCTCGATCGCAAGGGACATGGCCGCTGCCGCCACGTGCGCCGGCGGCGCGACGGCGCCCTCGGGCGTCAGCGCCACCAGCTCCGCCAGGAAGCCGGCGAGCAGCTGCACCGGCTGCTGCAGGCCCGGCGGCACCAGCGCAGCAGCAGAGGCGGCGCTGCTGGCGGCGCTGGCGGCGCTGGCCGCGCTGGCGGCGCTGGCGGCGCTGGCGGCGCTGGCGGCGCTGGCGGCGCTGGGCCCCGCCGCATCGGCGGCGACGGTGGCGGCGGTGGCGGCGAACAGGCTGCGCAGGAAGTGGCGGGCGGTGGGCGCGCCGCACAGGTCTCGTCGCCTCCACCATGCCGCCCGTAGCCTCAGCGGCGTTCGCACGGACTGCACGGGCTGCGAAGGCCGCGCCGCCTCTGCCTGGCTCTGGCTCTGGCAGGCATCAACCGCCATACCCTCCGCCTCCGTCTCCGCCTCCGCCTGTAGCTGTGGCTGCACCTCCGATTCCGCCTCCGCCGCCTCGTCGTCCAGCTGCTGCTGCCGCACGAAGCCCTCGACCAGCTGCGTCATGCGCTCCACGTCCTCCGCCGTGTAGGCGCCGGCGGCCAGGTCGGCGAAGCGCTGCGCGTCCAGCAGCAGCTGCAGCAGCTCCGCCGACAGCGGGGCAGGGGCAGCCGCCGGGGCGGAGTCGGCGCCGCCGGTTGCTGCTGCTGCGGCGGCTGCGGTTGCGGCGGCTGCGGCGGAGCCGTTGCTGCTGTCAGCGTCGAGGCACAGGACGGCGGGGCCGGGGGCGCCTCCTGCAGTGGAAGAAAGCAGCGAGGCCTCGCCCTTTGTGGAGAGCTCGGACAGCTCGGACAGCTCGCAGGTGTCGCAGTCGCAGTCGCAGTCCGTGCCGGAGACGGTGTCGTCAGGGCTGGCGGTTGCTGTGGTGGCGAACGGCGCTTGCGGCGGCGGCGCCGCCAGCGAGGAGGCGGTGGTGGGGGCCATGAGCGACTTGACCGCCAGGCGCAGGCAGCCCAGAGCGACCAGCTGCAGCCTGTGGTGGTGGTGTGTGGGGGGTGGGGTGGGGGGAGGTAGCGCGGCGTTGGCGGGGTGCGGGGGTTGGACGGGCATGAGTAATGGGTTTTGCAGCAAGGCAAGAGGCGAAGCGGCGGGTGCACTGGTAGCTGGCAGGCGGATCGTTCGCCGCGGCGGGTGTGGGGACGACATGCTGGGAGTCGAGTGAGATGGTGCGGCGGCAAGGCGCTCGACTGACGCAACAGCAGTACGGGAAGCATGGGGAGCCGCTGAGCGAAACGTTTCCCTGCCTGCCACGACAGACACGAAGCCCCGGTGGACTCACAGGCCGGGCGACGGGACACGCATGGCCGCAGTGAAGCTGTCGAAGAGCCGGACTGCCAGGAAGCCCGCAGCACCGTCCAGGTCCCAGGCACTCGCAACCTGCAGCGTCAGGACATCGATGGCATGCCAATCGGCTGCCGTCCGAGAAAGGGCGGTTTCCGCCAGCCTCGCGGCTGCGGGCTCGTTCAACATCATGACCTCATGCCAACACCCAAAGGCGTGCTCTATACCGGGCATCATACGTACGTGAAAAACCGCAGCACGGTGCCGCTACGCGGCGACATCGACGTCGACGTCGGCCTACCTCGAACAGGTATGCAACCACTTGACTGCGTCGTTCGCTCGTGAGCACTTCGTCTAGAGCTAGCTGGCTGCTGCACGTAGCCACTGCAGCGGCGGCCATGAGAGACGCCGTCTGCCCAAGTTCGCTCAGCATGGTCATTGCGCCGGCTTCGGGGATTCCAGCTGCTGCATGTCCCAGCCCCATGGCAACTAGCATTTGTGACGCAAGGCGCCTGAGGGGGCTGCAACTAGCAAAAACAGAGACGGCCGACCGCGCGGTGCTGGAGAGACTCGAGTCGCCAGGCGAGAGTAAAATCTTGGCCAAGAGCTCGTCAGGCAACTGGACCAGCCGGCTGTCCATAATTTCGCAGACGGGGCACGTAAAGCTGCGAGTTACTGCAAGGCCGGCATTGCGCGCTCACAGCAGACAGCCACGAAGAAAAGCTTCTAAATGAGTAGTAGCGTTTGCCTTGACAATTATGTGTCTGTATAACCTTCCAAAGCCGCAAGATATACGATCGCCGGGTCCTGAACTTCTTCGCCTTCGCGAGGAAGCCAGGCAAGTAATTTTGAGCCGCTAGCCTGAATGAAATAACACAGCGCCGTGATATGTGGACATTAGCATAACGCAGCAATCGCAGCAGGCGGCAGGTAGCGACGACGTCGGGTGTATAGCGGTTGGGCAGGGCAATAGGTGTGATGGTGGTGGATCTGACGGATCGGCGCTACTTCCGATGTAAACTTATAGCAGCTTGGAGTTTATTTGGGGAGGCCGAGGGTGCCATGGCGGTTTCCATGGGGCGGGAATCCTCCCTCGATTTGCATGCCGGCGTCCCGCGCGTTTTGCCAGCAAAGCGCGTCCGGCGATGGTCACTACTGCAGCGCTAAATGACTACATCCTCTACTACTACTGATCTTCACGGCTTACAATAACGTGGACGAGTGTGGATGAGGGTCGCGACGATCCTGACATCCCAACCGGCCGGCCTCCGACGTCGAGCCGTCTATGAGGCTAGGACATCGCTTCAGCAAGTGCGGTACGCCGGAGACAGAATCGCCTCACCTGTGACTAAGATGTGATCAGCACGGCGACAACCCTAGCGGGGGGTTTCAGATGGTCGCGGGGCAACCCTAGTCATTTCAGCTCGCTTCTATTGTATGCCCAACAGCGCCATCCCCAGTTGTCAGCGCATGGCAATTTCTTATCCTGCTGTGCCTGCATCGCACACGCAACGCCGGGCGTGGTCAGGCGTGGTCGGTCGCCGACGTTGCCGTGTCTGAGTCAGGTGTGCGTCCGCCGGTGCGGTGCCTGGTCTGCTCTGGTCTGCTTGTTGCTGCGTGAGTGAGCGCGGCCGCTTGGTTACGCGGGCATGTGTGGCGGTCGATTAGCACACTCAGCTATGTCTGTGTGCCCCGGCTTGGGATGGCATTGACAGCCCCGATTTGAGTGAGCCAGTGAGGCCCGAGAGCCGAGCCCCATAGACGTTCTGGAGGTGCCTGTGTGCTAGCACGTGCTCGCTGGCTCGTGAGCTGCGTCAGCAGGTCCCTCCTGTAACCAATGCAATCTGTGTGCGGCGGGCGTGGTCCTAGGCAGTCCTAGGGGTGCCTGTGGTTGATGGAACAGGAAGAGAGAAGTGGCTCTTCCAAGAGTGACAGAAGTCCCCCTTGCAAGGGGAGAACAATAAATAGGACAATCATGCACTGGCGTTATAAGGGTCACCCCGGCCCGGGCCTCCGGTTTACACGCAGCAGGAAGGCACGCAAGAACGTGCGCACCACTCTGTAACCACACACAACAGATGTGTCTTCTTTCCTGAGTCAGAAAGTGAAGGGGAGACAGGGGAAGGGCACAGCACCACACGGGCACGCAACCTGCAACGCGAGCAAGCAGAACACCAGAGACCACCGCACCAGACCGATATACAAGGGCAACCCGCCGGGCAAAGCAAACGCAGACCGGGCCCAGAAAACAGGCAAAGCGACCAGAAACACACAGAACAGAGCAGCAGGGAGAGCAGGACAAGGGGTGTCAGCTTTGTACAGCTGGAAAATGGGCTGAGCCCCCGTACGCTTGGGAGGTAGTAGGCATGTAACGGCCCCAGAGCCTCATGCCCCTACGAAGCACAGGCGCATGGCTAGGGACACCCGGGTTGGGGCCAGGGCGGGATTTCCCGCGCCATCCATGTGCGTGCCTTGGCACGTTGCCAAACACCCCAAGCCTTTCTCAAGTCTCCTGCCATGGGCAACACCCTCCAGCGCCCCACGCTCAAAGGGCTAGGCGCGAGGCGGGGGCGACGTCGGGGCTTCTCGGCATTCTGGCGCGTCGGCAGGCATGGCTCGGCAAGTCGCTCAAAGCTTTCGATATACTTCCCCGATGTGCTTGCCGCCAACATAGTTTGCCTTATAGACTGCATATCAGCGGGCAACGGATGCTTTCCTCGCGACCTCGCGAAAGTCAATTGTCCATGGAAGCGCGAAGGCACTTCTCGCTCCGCCCGAATTTTCCCCGCCACCTATTTACGTGCAATATGCAATAACAAATCCTAATATGTAGCAGTCGCGGTTTGCGCCAGTATGCTATGTTTTGCCGACGCAGCCACGAACGCAGCCACGCACGCACGCACGCAGCCACGCACGCACGCACGGACAGGGGTGTCCCTGGGGGGCTTCGCCCCCCCCTGGAACGCTTCGCTGGGGGGGCTCAGCCCAAAACCCAGCACCCAAGCCCCAAACACCGCGAGCACGGAAACCGCCGCAGGCGCACACACAAACAGAACACCGGCAAATCCGCACCAACACGCTACAAACCGGGTCCCCGGCCCCAAGCAGGCCAAGGAACACAAGCAGCGGCGACCCGACCGCCACCGACGCACGCACACCGCCTGGCACGCGCACACCGACCAGCGAGCCACACGGAAGCCACCGCAGGCGCACGAACACGCGCAGGCACGTACGCACCAGACTGCAGGTCCGCAGCAGGCCGGACCACAGGCCCTACGCATGCCGGGGCACACAGGCAGCAGCGAACCGGCCGCCAAACAAAGCAGACCAGCGAACGCACTGGGACCACCGCCGTCTCACGACCAAAGACAGTCACACACACACCACCACGCCGCCAAACAGCGTCAGCTCACCATGGGCCACGCATAACCCTAACCGGATAACTACACCACATATACACACTAACCCCATATAATAGCCACACATACCCCTTTGCAATTACACACATACACGCATTTAACCTCTTTCTCCACTACCACTTACACACACACACACACACACACACACACACACACACACACACACACACACACACACACACACACACACACACACACACACACACACACACACACACACACACACACACACACACACACACACACACACACACACACACACACACACACACACACACACACACACACACACACACACACACACACACACAGTTGTTCAGGACACTCGATCACGAGGTTCTATCAAGCAACTGTAAACCGTAGTTACACACACACACACACACACACACACACACACACACACACACACACACACACACACACACACACACACACACACACCGACATTTCCGACATTTCCGACATTTAACATTTCCGCCTTCCGACGGTGAGCCATTCGGCCATCGGACTTTGCCTACAGTCTAATAATCGCTAGTAGACTGTAGGAACATGGGCCGACCGGCGGCAGCGAGCGATGCGGGCAAAAAGGCGAAACCCTCGAAGCCGGCGACAGCTCGTGTCGATATCACTGAATCCAGTGTATCAGCAGCTAGCGGCATCGCAGACGTATACGTGGATGGCCTCGTGCCACTCACGGTCAACTTCCAGTTCACCACCAATTCAAATGTCACCCAAGTGAAGCAGCTCGTTGGGCCTACTGGCATGTGCGGCGGGGCGCTACTAGACACGCTAGACTCGCTCGTTCAACCGGGCGAGGCCCGGGCCCAGCTCTCGATGCCGGCGGTGTACAGCCGCCCAGGCCCCGACAAGCGGCACGTGGCCATGGTCAAGGTCCACCTCCCGCGCAGCGCCCTCGAGCGGCTCCCATCCAGCCCCGCCCTGGACAACGGCCGACTTCACCTGGGCCCCCTGCCACTGGGCCCCGGCGGCTCGACCGTGGAAGTGGTGGCGCAGCTGGAGCAGGGCGCTGCTGCGACGCTGCAGCCAGTCGTGTACCTGGCCACCGGCGTGCCGCCGTGGGTGCGCGAAGCGGCCCTGCAGGGCTGGCTGGCCGTCGCCCTGGGCCTGAGTGACAACCCCAGCCGCGTGCTGTCAGCGGTGCGGGAGGGTCGCTCAACCCAGGTGCGCCTAATCCTGGCGGCCAAGGCGCCCCCGCCGCCCCCGGCGGTGGCCTTCTCGTGCAAGGACCGGGGCCTGCAGGACGCGATGCTGTATTTCACCCGCACCCAGACGCAATGCCGGCACGTGCTGACGGTGCTACACGCACCGGCATGCGAGCCGGCGCCTGCCTCTGGTGGCGCTGGAGGGCCCCAGCCGCCGCAGCCGCCGCAGCCGCCGCAGCCGCCGCAGCCACCGCAGCAGCCACCGCAGCAGCCGCTGCAGCAGCCACAGCAACCGCAGCAGCCGCAGCAGCCGCAGCAGCCGCAGCAGCCGCAGCAGCCGCAGCAGCCGCAGGCACCGCCGCAGTCGCAGCAATCACAGCAGTCGCAGACCGTGGGCTCGGGGGCGCCCTCCCAGCCGACCGCAGACACGGTGGGGTCGGTGTGGCCATCACAGCAGGGGCAGGAGGCGGAGGCTGACTCTGCTGGCACCTCTGGCGGGCCGCAGCCGGCGCCTGCGCCCACCAGCGGCCAACCTGGGGCCAACAGCGGCCCGCCCGCCATGCCATCCCCGGCTCGGGATTCGCAGCCCCTGGCTGGCCCTGTGGCCTCCAGCACGCCGGCGCCCAAGGCGGGCTCTGGTGCCCCAACCAGCCCCGCGACTGGCCGGAGCCCCTCCAGCGGCCACCGGGCACTGCAACCGGCCAAGCCTGCCTGGAACAGCTCGCCAGCTGCCTCTCAACTGGGTGGCCTCGCGAACGCCCGCGAGCTCAAGGGCCGCCTGGGGGCCGCACCCGGGAACAGGCCTGGAGCGGCAGGCACCAGGGGCCGGACCGCGAGCGCGTCTGGGAGCCAACCCAGCAGGGCCCGCTCGTGCCACCGGGGCAGAGCCCAGACCGGCACGCGCGAAGACCAGCTGATCACAGGCTTGAAGGATGGCTCCATCCAGCCAGACCACCCGGACCACGCCGCGGCGGTGCTGGCGAAGCAGCAGCAGCAGCAGAAGCGGCGGCTGCAGACGGAGGCCGCGCGCCTAGCCAGCCTGGCCACCAGGCGCGCGCGGAACACTGCAGTTCTGGATGAGGCGGCGCCCCCGACAGCACGGGGAGCGCCGTCTTCGCAGTAATGCCCCCAGCACCTGCTGCGGGCGGGCAGCCAGCCGCGGCTGGCACCCAGCCAGACGCGGCCGCCCGCCAGCGGCGTGCACACCGACCCTTGCGGATTGGGACGCACAACACGGGGGGACTGCGCCTGGAACAGGGGTCTCGGGCGGAGAAGAGGCTCCAAGCAGCAGTGCGGCAGTGGGGGTCGGCGGGACTGGACGTTGTGTGTGTGCAGGAGACGCACCACACAGGTGAGGATGACCATACCGCGCTGCAAGTCGCGCTTAATGCAGCAGCCGAGTACTGCCACATCCCAGGGTGGCAGGTTGCAGCACACTCGTGGTCCCACTCAGCGCACACCGCCGGCGTGGTGACCCTAGTCCGCAGCGACCTGTGCAGGGCAGCGGCACCAGCGGCAATACCAACACTGGAGGGAGTGCCGCCGGGGCGCAGTGCGGCCTGCATGCTGCGATGGGGCGGGCATGTGCTGCGCATCTGCAACCTGTATCTGCCCACGGCTAGGAGCGACAACGCGGCAGCGGTCCGTGCAGAGCTGCTGAGCCTGAGCCTGGCGCCAGCGGTCGCCGCAGCCGAGGCTGCTGGCGACACGCTGGTGGTTGCCGGCGACTTCAACTTTGTGGAACAGCCGGCCCTAGACGCCACCAGCGCGCGCCCAGCCGATGCTGGCATCACTCAGCAGTTTCGTCAGGTAGCTGGTGGCCTAGTGGACAGCTACCGACACTGCCACCCCACCAAGCAGGCATTCACGTTCTGCTACAAGGCCCCGCAGCCAGGGCGCTCCCGCCTGGACCGCATCTACGTCAGCCCTGCTGCAGCTGACTACACGGTCTCAGCCACCATCTCGCGCCTCGCCCCTAGCGACCACCAGTACGCCTGCATGGACCTGGTCGCCAAAACGGTGGCGAAGTCAGGGCGCGGCCTCCGCCGCGTCCGGCTGCACTTTCTCAAGCACCGCGACCTGAAGCAGCAAATGCGGGAGTGGATCACGAGCGAGTGCGAAGCAGCGCCGCAGCAGCCCGGCGACCCGCCAGAATCCATCCTGGCTTGGTGGCCGAGCTTCCAGCGGCGATGGACCACCCTGTGTCAGGCCTTGAACCGCGAGGCCAGGGCCCGGCGCCTCACCCCGGGCGCCCGCACAGTGCTACAGCAGGCCAACGCCGAGCAGGCTGAGGCAGCAGTGGCAGCGCAGCCGGCGGACCCCGGCGCCCTGACAGCCCTAGCCACGGCCTTGGCAGACCTGGCTGCCGCAATGCGTGCAGACGCCAGCTACGCGGTGCATGAGCGGCGCATGCAGCGGCTACAGGAGGGTGAGCGACCCAGCCGCGGCCTTACAGCGCTGATCCAAAACCTCGCAGAGTCGCACGGCCCAGCACCGGTAGCGCTGAAGGACCCAGCAACAGGCTCGCTCATCAGCAACCCACACAAGGTGCCCCAGGTGGTTGCCAACTTCTGGCGCGACGTCAGCCGTGCCCCGGACACCACGGCGGAGGCGCAGGAAACTGTGCTCACAGCCCTGCGTGAATCGGGCATCAGCCTGCCTGCCACCGCCGACACGTCGGTGGGCTCGCTGGATGTCTCAGAGGGGGAGGTGCGAGCGGCGCTGGGCAAGATGGAGCCCGGCAAGGCACCTGGCAAAGACGGACTGCCCATCGACCTCTACAAGGCCTTCCGGGGCCCCCTGAGCCCGGTCCTCGCCACGCTCTTCAGTGCAGTAGGCAAGACGGGCCAGGCGCCAGCAGGCTTCCTACATGGCGTCATCTCGGTGCTGTACAAGAAGGGCGACGTCACGGCGCCAGGCAACTACCGCCCCATCACCCTCCTCGGCACAGACTACCGCATCCTGGCAAAGGTACTGGCCAACCGGCTAGCACCCGCGCTAGGCAAGGTCGTGTCCCTGGAACAGACAGCCTTCCTGCCTGGCCGCCTCATCGGCGCCAACATTCAGCTGCTGCGGCTCCTGCCGCACCTCCTGAAGCAGCAGCACCGGTCCGCAATCATAGCCTTCCTCGATTTCGCAAAGGCTTATGACACCATCGACCGCAGCTTCCTCCTGGCTGCCATGGAGGCGATGGGGGCTGGACCCCAGCTGCGGGGCTGGGTCCACACGCTGCTGCAGCACACAACGGCGCAGGCCGTTGTCAATGGGCACTGGTCAGCGCCAGTGACCATGGAGGCGGGGGTGCGGCAGGGCTGCCCGCTAGCCCCGCTGCTGTACCTGTTCGTGGCGCAGGCACTACTGTGCTGGCTGCAGCGCCAGCAGGTTGGCATCCGCCTCCAACCGGACAAGGCAGAGCTCACCACCGCCGCCCAGTTTGCTGACGACACGAAAGTGTTGTTGGAGAGCGAGGCGGCAGTGCCTAGCTTCCTTGCCACCATGGACACGTTTAGCCGCGCCTCCGGGCAGTGGCTGAACCTCACAAAGGTGGAAATGCTGCGGATTGGGGAACTGCAAGGTGCGCCAGCCGCCACGCCGGCCGCTGCGCCCGCTGCCGCGCCCGCAGCAGCACCTGCCGCGGCGCCCGCCGCCGCGGCCACAGCAGCGCCCGCCGCCGCGGCCACAGCAGCGCCCGCCGCCGCGCCCGCCACTGCGCCCGCCGCCACGCCCGCCGCCGCACCCGCCGCCGCGCCAGCCGCCGCCGCAGCCCCCGCGGCGCCGGCCACAGCGCCGGCAGCGGCGCCCACCGAGGCGGCCGCCGACGCGCCCACCGAAGCACCTGCCGCAACGGCCGCCGCAGCGCCCGCCGCAGCGCCCGCCGCAGCGCCCGCCGCAGCGCCCACTGCAGCGCCCGCAGCAGCGCCCGCCGCTGCTGCCCCGGCTGGTCACCCAGGGCCTGGGCCCGGCGAACCTGAGCAGATCCACGGACTGCGAGTAGTTGCTGCCGCCACAGCCCTCAGCGTGCGCTTCAGCAACGACCCGATGCGGCTACGGCTGGACTGGCAAGCCCGCCTGCGGGAAGCCATGCGCCGCCTGCGGCGCGTTGCCCACCTAGGGCTATCAGCCTTCGGGCGCGCTAACGCCGCCTCTGCCTACTGCACGTCCATGGTGACGTGGCACATGGAGCACAGCGGCCTACCTGAGGATATCGCGCAGGAACTGGAACGGCTGGTTGCGCGAGTAGTGGACCGCAAATTGGCGCCAGAATCGACTGAGCAGCGATTGACGGGTATCCCGACTGAGCTGCTGTACGGCCACCCCACGGCTGGTGGTTTTGGAGCACTGCCCATCAGGCAACACGTGCGCGCCCGGCATGCCACGTGGGCCGCACGACTGGCTGCCCACGACGCCACCCCAACCACGCCCAAACCCCAACCGTGGTGTGTTGCCTACGACGCCTTCCTCCGCCAACACCACCCATCGCTGCGCCCAAGCAGCGCACTGACGGCAGTGCCGGCGCTTTGCGGCGCTGGCGATGTCGTCCCAGAACATCCCCTACCGGAGGACGCCGAGCGGACGGTCACAGCACTTGGGTGGCTGCCGCCCGTGCAAGCCCTGGACCCGGCGCCGACACCTGGAACGTGGTGCGTGGCAGCACCACTCTGGGGCAATCCGCTCCTCACGCCCAGCCCATCCACCGCTGGCGAGGGATCGGAGGGGGAGGATGCAGACAGCGACGCGGAGCCAGCGGGGGAGCCGGCGCTGGCCGAGGTAGCCCAGTGCACCCGCGGCCGCGGCATTGACTACCGCCACAGACAGCTACGCGCCTGCGCCCGCCTTGTCACCATCCGTGATCTGGTGCGCGCCTGGGACCTGCGGCCTGCCGACGGCGATGCAGTTGACTGGCCAGAATGGGTACGCATTAACCTGGCTCCGACGGACCGCCGCCAGCGACGCCGAGGGCCCACGCTGAGGGCTCTGGCGAGCCTGCTGCAAGACGT
The DNA here is from genome assembly GCA_016834605.1 of Chlamydomonas incerta. Lineage (NCBI taxonomy): Eukaryota > Viridiplantae > Chlorophyta > Chlorophyceae > Chlamydomonadales > Chlamydomonadaceae > Chlamydomonas > Chlamydomonas incerta. Next base: position 1,400,772 of record JAEHOC010000010.1, read on the forward strand.
CCCACAGGCCTGGCTGGATGCAGCGAGAGCCCACGCTACACAGCCGGCCCCGTCTACTCGCGAGGTGATCCGCACCATCATCATGCCGCGCATGGGATGGCGCTTGCCCGGCATGGAGTCGATCACTGTGCCCCTTGAAAAGCTGTCAGTCCGCATGGCCACGGCTATGCAGCTGGACAGCATCTCAACACAGCGCGCCGGCCTCCATGAGGACTATGAGCGCGCAGCGCAGGGCCTGCCGCTCCGCACCGAGGTGCGACGCGAGGACCTGCCAGAGGCGGCCGTGAATTCGCTCGGCAACATCAGGGGCACCCTGGAGCGCGTGTGGCAGAAGGTGCGCTGGGAGCGGCGCCACTTTGAGACTCTGTGGCGGCTGGCCATCGACGCCGTGCCGCTGCCAGGCAACTCACACATGCCTACGGCCCGGCGCGAGCGCTGCGGGTGTGGACAGTGTGGCCTCGGCGGCGCCGCCGCGGCTGGCCCCGCCGTGGCCACCCCCCAGCCACCGCCACGACAGCATCATTTCTGGGACTGTGCGGTGGCGAAGGCTGTGGTGGCGCAGATCAACGCCAACAGCCCGGAGGCACCGCCCATCAGCCAGGCCCAGCTCTGGCTGGTGCAGGCACCGCCGGGCTACCAGCAATGCGTGTGGGACGTGGTAGCCCTGGCGGCGCTGTCTGCCATCGAGCACGGCCGAGTGCGGCTGCGTGGGATGACACGCGATGCAGCGGCCCAAGGAGACGCGGCGGCGGCAACAGCAGCAGTGAACGTGGAGGCGGTGGCGGCGGCGGCGGAAGCTGTAGGGGTGGATCCCGACCCTGATGAGGTCCCACCCACGCAGCTGACGCCACCGCCGCCGGGAGTCACCCCAGTCCAGCTTGTGTGTGCTCGCGCGGTCGCGGACTTCTGGTCGCGGCTGATGCAGTTCGCACAGCTGGGCGTGCCCCGCAAGGGCTGGGATGACGTGGACGCCACCCACCCCATGCTCGCGGTGGTGGGCGGTGAACTGCTGTGCGCGCTGCCGCAAGCTGTGGAGCTGGAGTTCAAGATGGAGGCCTGAGAGGGAACAGCCCTAACTAGAAGCGCAGGAGCGCTTGGTAGAGCCGCCAATGAGTTGGCGTATGAGAAGGCCCAGCGGGCAGGGTTCGGGAAAGTAGGCAGGCACGGGTACTGGGGCCAGGGTGAGGGGGGCTGTGGGGTCTGAGGGTGTCAGCGGGTTGGGTGCTGGAGCACCTCGGGCCTCTCGGCCTGGACCGGCCTAGTGGCCAAGACGCGTTTGTGGCTGCCCGTAGGCATAGTCTGCCCTGGCGTCGAGTGCTGGTTAGGTTGAGGTCTTGGTCGCGTTAGGCTGCGAGGGTCGCAGGACTCAGCCCCGCAGCCTATGGGTGTCTTGTTGAGCGCGTGTGTGCGTGCGTGTGCGTGCGTGTGCGTGTGCATGCGTGCGGTGGTGGGTGTTAGTTGGTGTGCTCTGGTGTGCCTTGCCGCTGCCTAGAGGTGGTTAGCCCGCTGGGCCCTGCGGCGTTTTGGTCAGGAGTAACCCAGCTGAGGTTACTCGTGTGGCCCGGGGTTGGTGCGTTCTCTCCGGTGGACTCCAGAGCAGGATGCGCTCTGGGCAGGAGAGGCGCGTGGTAGCAGCAACGAGAGCCTGGAGCGCCCGTTGTTTGCTGGTTGTCCCGAGTACTCGATCACGAGACTCGATCAGTCAACCGTGGAAACCGTAGTTACACACACACACACACACACACACACACACACACACACACACACACACACACACACACACACACACACACACACACACACACACACAGCACCCAGCATACCCCGGCTACCTCAGCCGCGCCCGTCAGCCTCCCCCGCCCCATGCAGCCCATCCCGCTCATGCCGCCTCTGTCTTCTCGTTCGCTTGCCCCTGGCCCTTTCCCTTTCCGCCACTAACACTTCCCTTTTCGTTGGGGGTTGGGCTGGGCTGGGTCGCGTGTTATCGCTCCTGCGCTGCTTTTGCCGTCGTCGCCATCCTACCTCGCTCGCTCCTGACGCTGACCTGTGCCCCTGTGCGCCTGTGCCTCACCATTTCACCCGCTGTTTGTAGGTGAGTTCTGGCTACGATCAGCGGGCGGGCGACCGGGATTAGGAGTGCCTGGGACCGTTGTAGGCCACTCGCATAGGGTTGCACCCTTGGGAGCGTGTGGTCACTAAACCCCCCCCAAGGATAGGTAGATGGGCGTCACAGGTTCGCGGGTAAGCGCGATATCGGCTCGGCAGGTCGGTCGCCATTGGTGAAGTATGCGCTCCAGGTAATCCGCGAACGTCGCACCGCACGCACAGTCTCTTGCTTGCTTGTCGTTTTCCCTTGTGCTCTCTAACACACACACACACACACACACACACACACACACACACACACACACACACACACACACACACACACACACACACACACACACACACACACACACACACACACACACACACACACACACCGGTGGGTTTGGGTGCGTGTAGCAGGGCTGCGGGGGGTTTTTCTGTCGGGGGCGTCCGGTTGTTGTCCCCGCGCTCGCTGCCACGCGAGGCGTCCGGCCTCTCCGCCTCTGCGCTTTAGCTGTAACCGCTACGCCTGCCACCCTTCCCGCCTCGCCTGTTCCCACCGACGTGGCCTCTGCGGCCACGAGCATATCTAGATAGTCTCGGTGACGCCGTGGAGTGGGGAGCGGGGGATCAGCCCCCGCCAGCCCACGGCGCGCACACACACACACCCACACGCGCGCACGGGATTAACGTTATAGGCGGGCTTGCGGGTGCAAGGGACGCTTGCTTTTTGCTTTGCCCCGTCAGCCCCCATCCGGGTCTCTGCAACCGCCGCCCGCCACGCGTCCCCATGCAGCCTCACGCTATTTGCTCCCTCGCCGCGCCTGATTCGTTCCCTTCCGTGGGCATTAGCGTAGTTAGCGGGCGGGCTTTGGGCTGCGTGTTAGGTAGCCTTCTAGCTTGCTTGTTGCACGCCGCCCCCGTTTCGCCATTGCCATTTCGCCTGCCTCTGACACTGCTGTGCTGCCGCCTTATGCTTTCCCTCTGCGCTCGCTTATAGGTGAGAATGGATATGGAGTGGACAAGAATTGGGGGAGTTGTGCCCGGTAAACGTTGATAGCGCGTCGCCGACGCGGAGCATAGCAGCGCATGCGGGTGCACCCCGGTACGCGGCTGGATGCCAAACGCCCGGGGTGGGGGGTTCCAGGCAATAAATGCGGGTAAGTATAACAAGGTGGTCAACAAGGGCAACGTCGACAAACGCGGAGCTCGGTAACCGCGTAGGTATCTGTATGTAACTGCGTGCGCGTGTTTTCTGGCGGGTTTGGTCCGTCTGTTTGTTTGTTTAACACACACACACACACACACACACACACACACACACACACACACACACACACACACACACACACACACACACACACACACACACACACACACACACACACACACACACCGCATTGGACTAGATTGGACTGCCTCCGCCAGGAGGCTTTCGTTGCGACATAGAAACAAAAGACTCAGACAAGACACACGCCGTCTCATCGACACCAGCTACGCTTATAGTCGATGCCCAGCCAATCCTCGGCCTCACGCCTCTGGAAAAAAAGCGCAAAGGTTCGTTGTATCGTCTGCTAGCTGTCAAAGTTCGCAAGTAACAACTTATTGTTTTCATCCGGTCATGAAATACCGTACGCTACACAGCATTCCCGCGTGGATGGCCCCTCTTATGCTCATCGTGGCTGCACCCGAGTTCGTGGCAATATGCCGGCCAGGCGTTCCTTCCCAGGAATCTCAGCTCTCGCCTCCGCAGTATACTAGATACCGTATTGACATCATATGTTGGCGGTGCGCAGTCCTTCCTCAATAACCAGCACAAGTACGTCGTACAGTTTCTGCCGTCAAACCAAAGCGCCGCCACACACCATGCCTGTCAGTCTATCTTGCGCGTTGCGTCATTATTATATACTCTCGTGCGTTTATGCGCACCTGTTCTGGGCCACCGACGCCACCACCGCCACCAGGCTTAACCGGCATGCTGCCGCCGCCGCCGCCAGCAGGCCCGCCGGGCACAACGCCGGGCACAACGGGCACGCATTCCCTTCAGACGGCAAGCAACCCGGCATACACATGTGCAAACACAAGCACTGGATGGGGCTAAGCGCACTAGGGTCCGCGCCGCCGACCCTGCACGAACACAGTAGAGCATTCATACCGGTTGCACAGCATAAGCTTTTGATGAGATTCCGTTTATGTTGCTGGCCAATCACCGCGAACCGTGCCTGGGAGAGGCCTAGGGAGGAGAGGACGTGCCCACTGTGTACGGCCAATGAGGTGGAGGATGAGCACCACGTCCTGATGCAATGTGCTGCCTACACCGAGTTACGAGCGTGCAGTGGCCTAGACTTAAGCCTAAACATGCGCGAAGTGATGCTGAAATCTGAGCCTGTCAAGTTAGCTGCATTACTCAGCTCCATCTGGGAGCATAGAAGTAGGGAAGTCCCCCTTGCAAGGGGAGAACAATAAATAGGACAATCATGCACTGGCGTTATAAGGGTCACCCCGGCCCGGGCCTCCGGTTTACACGCAGCAAGAAGGCACGCAAGAACGTGCGCACCACTCTGTAACCACACACAACAACAACGCCATCGCAACCACACACGCTGCCGCGGCCGTGCTGTGCTACCCTACCACCGCCAGCGCTGCATTCGGCCGGCCCGCACGGTGTAATAGGAGTAGTACACCGTCAGGGGGCATCCCAGCACCGGCAGCGCCTCGATGCGGTAGGACTCCGGCGGCGCCTGCTTCGGCTTCCCGTTAGGCAGGCTGAGCAGGTGCGCTTGCACGTTGAGCACCGGCGGCAGTGTGCTGCGCGTAGCCGCCGCCCCATAAGCCACAGCCGGCGTCAGCCGCGCCGCGTGGTAGGCCCACGCAATGGCGGTGGCTTCCCTCTCTACCGAGCCCCAAGCATCTTGACCCTTGTTTTCTGCGACACCCGCAGGAGCTGGAGGAGTCGCGCGGTGCGTGGGAGGCCAAGGAGGAGGCGGCCCGGCACCAGAGCCGCGAGCAGGTGGCGGTGAACCAGGAGCTGCACAACAGACAGGAGGTGGGGCTCATCGCCAGAGCAAAGGGGGTGATCCTCAACAGGGTGGACGAGCGGGCAACGTTGTGTGCAGAGGCGGAGATGGGCAGCGTGGGCGAGGACACGTAGACGACGACTGCAGCAGGCCCCCCCCCCCGCAGATCCCCCCCCCCCGGGGCTGGTAACGCAGCTGATCAGCAACACTGTGTGGGAGTGGTACCACACGTCACAGTCTGTCTGAGATTGTGGAGTGAACGTCACCAGGGTGACAAGGGGTGGCACGGCGTAGGGTGACAAGGGGTGACGGCGTACGGCGAGAAGGGGTGATACGGCCTAGGGTGACAAGGGGTGACAAGGGGTGACAAGGGGTGACACGGCCTCAAGGGCGCGGGCACGGGCCCGGGCAGGGGAAACTTTGTCACAAGGCGCAGCTAGGTCTCCACCCCGAAAGCTCCCAGTCGGCATGGCCAGTAGAGTCGGCATCGGATCCCACGCCGACTGTGACCGCTGACCGCCGTTGACCACTGCCATAGCGACCAGACTACCGATGGTATCCCACACCGAGTGGGATGCCACTCCGAGTCGAATGCGGCGCCGAGACGCAGCCGAATAGGAATCGCACCCGCTCGGTCTTTAGTGACGACGCTGTTTACCCTATCACTGCTGGATACGGGCGTATCTGCCCTTCCTTAGCTCGTGCTGCAACGCTCCCCCGCTGGTCGAGCTAGCTGTCGCTTGCGCGACCGGAAATGCAATGCCGCGATCGCGACAGCTTGCGTCAAAGAGCCATCCCTGGGCCCAGTACCTATTTAGTTGATGATCCTGGAGTGCCAGGAACTCAGCCGGGAGCGTTGGCACGCCTACCGAGCGGAGGCACGCACCCAGCCCACCCGCAGCTGGCGCGTGCGGCCCCCTCCGCGCCCCCACAGTTCGTGTGGGCATCCAGCTGTTTCCAGTGGTCCCGCTTCTCTCAGTATGGTGCACGGACATGGAACGTGCCCATGACGTGCAACGGGGTCATTGAGCCAGCCTCGGGTCTGTGTTTGCCGAGAGGGTGCGTGTGGGGGAGGTGACGGCAGGGTGACGCGCTCCCTGGCTGCCGTACGCCGTTGCGAGCGCGGCCCAGGCCTGTGCTCAGGCCTACAGGTAGCTCTTGCACGGGGCTACCGCCTACCGGCAGTGGAGCGGGAGGCAGCAGGGCGGGGCAGCTTGGCCGTGCGGCGGGGTGGCATGTGTGCTGGGGGGCGGGGGGACGGGAGATTCGCGCGGCGGGGTGACGGGAGATTCGTGCTGGTGACACGCTCCCTGGCTGCCGTACGCCGTTGCGTGTGGGGCGCCAGTCCACCCGCATAGCCAAGGCATATCTATGCACTGGGATATACATGATGTGGCGGTAGGTGGCAGGCGCTGATGGTTTAGGAGCGCGGCGGGGTGTTGTGTGTGCTTGGAGGAGGGAGGGCGATCAGGGCATGGCACTGGAAGCCTGGCCGCCGTATGCCCGTGCGCATGGCACCCGGCCCACTCACGCATCCAACGTACATATGTATTAGGCCGGGTGCGTGCAAGCCAGTCCGGCGTCATTTGCATGCGTGGTGTGGGCCAAAGTGGGTTTCAGGACAGGGTGTGTGCGCGGAGCTGCACCCAGACAGCAGATACATGCGTCCCCGGACCCCATTTCCTGGAATCAGCGTGTGACACCCGGCCCACTCACGTATTGCACATATATACGCATTGTGCCAAGCGCGCAAGCCAGTCCGGCGTCATTTGCATGCGTGGTGTGGGCCAAAGTGGGTTTCAGGACAGGGTGTGTGCGCGGAGCTGCACCCAGACAGCAGATACATGCGTCCCCGGACCCCATTTCTTGGAATCAGCGTGTGACACCCGGCCCACTCACGTATTGCACATATATACGCATTGTGCCAAGCGCGCAAGCCAGTCCGGCGTCATTTGCATGCGTGGTGTGGGCCAAAGTGGGTTTCAGGACAGGGTGTGTGCGCGGAGCTGCACCCAGACAGCAGATACATGCATGCTTCCTCCACTACCAAATAATAGCCCATGGCATCCCCTGCCAGTCGTTACATGCAAGCGCTACCTGTGGGCTTGAGCACAGGCCTGGGTCCCACACACAACGGTGTACGGCAGCCAGGGAGCGTGTCACCAGCACGAATCTCCCGTCCCCCCGCCCCCCAGCACACATGCCAACCCGCCGCACGGCCAAGCTGCCCCGCCCTGCTGCCTCCCGCTCCACTGCCGGTAGCCCCGTGCAAGCGCTACCTGTAGGCTTGAGCACAGGCCTGGGCCGCGCTCGCAACGGCGTACGGCAGCCAGGGAGCGTGTCACCAGCACGAATCTCCCGTCCCCCCGCCCCCCAGCACACATGCCACCCCGCCGCACGGCCAAGCTGCCCCGCCCTGCTGCCTCCCGCTCCACTGCCGGTAGCCCCGTGCAAGCGCTACCTGTAGGCTTGAGCACAGGCCTGGGCCGCGCTCGCAACGGCGTACGGCAGCCAGGGAGCGTGTCACCAGCACGAATCTCCCGTCCCCCCGCCCCCCAGCACACATGCCACCCCGCCGCACGGCCAAGCTGCCCCGCCCTGCTGCCTCCCGCTCCACTGCCGGTAGGCGGTAGCCCCGTGCAAGAGCTACCTGTAGGCCTGAGCACAGGCCTGGGCCGCGCTCGCAACGGCGTACGGCAGCCAGGGAGCGCGTCACCCTGCCGTCACCTCCCCCACACGCACCCTCTCGGCAAACACAGACCCGAGGCTGGCTCAATGACCCCGTTGCACGTCATGGGCACGTTCCATGTCCGTGCACCATACTGAGAGAAGCGGGACCACTGGAAACAGCTGGATGCCCACACGAACTGTGGGGGCGCGGAGGGGGCCGCACGCGCCAGCTGCGGGTGGGCTGGGTGCGTGCCTCCGCTCGGTAGGCGTGCCAACGCTCCCGGCTGAGTTCCTGGCACTCCAGGATCATCAACTAAATAGGTACTGGGCCCAGGGATGGCTCTTTGACGCAAGCTGTCGCGATCGCGGCATTGCATTTCCGGTCGCGCAAGCGACAGCTAGCTCGACCAGCGGGGGAGCGTTGCAGCACGAGCTAAGGAAGGGCAGATACGCCCGTATCCAGCAGTGATAGGGTAAACAGCGTCGTCACTAAAGACCGAGCGGGTGCGATTCCTATTCGGCTGCGTCTCGGCGCCGCATTCGACTCGGAGTGGCATCCCACTCGGCGTGGGATACCATCGGTTGTCTGGTCGCTATGGCAGTGGTCAACGGCGGTCAGCGGTCACAGTCGGCGTGGGATCCGATGCCGACTCTACTGGCCCATGCCGACTGGGAGCTTTCGGGGTGGAGACCTAGCTGCAGCCAACGCGCGCTCGCAGTGCAGAGTTCCGGCCAATCACTTTGCGAGTACCTGCATTGTAAAAGAAGCAAATATGAATTTTGTGAAGTTGCCACTTGAACAGTTGTCCACGGCCTTCAGGAGAAGTTTTATTGGGCCTGTGACTCAAGGGCTAAGTGAGCTCCTCGATAGCAAGCTGGGGCCCTTGGGTAGCAAGGTAGAGTCATTTTCGGGCGAGCTGAACACGTTCCGCAGCGAGCTGAACACGTTCCGCAGCGACGTTTCGGGCGGGCTGAACACGTTCCGCAGCGAGCTGAACACGTTCCGCAGCGACGTTTCGGGCAAGCTTGCCAAGTTTGGCGGCGACCTCTCGAGCGTTCGGAAGGACGTTGGACGTCTGGCCTCGCAGAATGGCCACTTGTTCGAGCTCTCTGTCAGAGGTGTCGTGCAGGAGCAGCTCCCTGGTGCCGGGCCGCCCCGCAACCTGCACCGCGCAGAGGACGTTGCGGCAGTGCTGACGCTGGAAGGTGACCCTGTGCTGCCCACCGCCATGCTCCTGGCATACGCGCTCCTCTTCAAGGTGGGGCTTGATACGAGCGCGCTCAAAACAGCTGCGTTTGCGATGTGCTGCAGCGGAGCAATGGAGGGCTTGTCTGTCCCTGGTCTAGAGGTCTTGCTGCCGGCGCGCCCACTGCCCACTGCTGTGAATTCCGATGACTCACCTACAGTTCGGCGTGGTGTTCTCCTGCTTTCCTGGCCTCCTCACAGGACGTGGGCTTTTGGCACCTGCTCTTGCACTCGGTCAAGAAGGTGATGGAGCTGGCCCGCGGCCAGGTGCGGAGGGGTTCAAGTCATAGTGCTGGACGATGTGGCAATGGGGCCTCAGCGCTGGTCTAGATGCGTTGCACAGCATAAGGACACGCACCACGGGTAACATCATGCAGTCACACGCACGCACGCGCCGTGCAAATTGTTGCATGCACCTGTGCGTGTCTTTTCGTTGTGTTGTTGCTTACGACACACACGGGTCCTTTCAACACAGAATCCCACCAGCTCGGTGGCGGTGGCTACCAAGGAGCTGCAGGAGATGGGCGCCGACAGGTTCGTCCAGGCCATGGCTGCGGCTGCAGCTGCCTCAATGGCGGCGGCGGTTGGGTCGTCGCAGGGGCAGCAGTACACCAGCAGCATTGCTGTTCAGGCGCCCCAGATGCGGCTGCATGACGCGTACCTCCTCAAGGTGGTGCAGCTGCTGCATCAGAGCGGCGCTGGCCGCATGCTATTTGCGGATGAGCTGGAGGTGTACCAGCGCGCGGAGGGCGCGCGCGTCAACCTGCTGCTAGGTGTGCGGCCCAGGGCCAACAGAGGGCGGTCTTCGGTTTACTGAGCCGGTCAACCCCTCTGGGTGCTGCCAACAAGTGCTCACGCTATGTGTTGGGATACCGTACCAGGGAAAGGACAGTAATGTGGTAATGTGCAGCCCGCCCTTATGCAGGTTACCGCAAAATATTGCAATCTGGCGCACGTGTCTCCCCACACCGCTAGACACCACAAGACACCATTAGACGCGCTGCTCCGTGACGGTTGCAAGACCGCTCACGCATGGACGCCTTACCCTGTACCTTTGGTGATCACCTGAACCCACCCCAGCCCTGCCTGTGCTGCCTCCACACTTGTGCTGTAGACCGCACCGTGCCGTTCCTGACCGCGGTGGCCACCGGTGTGGCCGTGCCTGAGCTGGAGCTGGACCGCTGCAGCAGCTTGTCGCTCAGAAGCTGGGCGCCGGTGCCGTCTGCTGATCTGCAGCTCGCGGAGCTGAAGCTGTCCAGCAGCGGTGGGTGGGTCGCAGTGGTTGGTAGTGGGCGGCAGTGCGCGGGCGCCTAGGTGGGCGGGTGGCTGGGTGCGTCGGGGACCGTGCCGAGCGAACTGGGCTTAGCGGAGCAAGCCAGGCCGAGTACAACCGGGCGCTGGTTGGGGCCACCTGTAGTCCGCTTCTGGTGCATAGCGGCTGCAGCCAACCTTTGTTGCGGCGTCATGCCACCTACCGCCTGCCACTCGCCACTATTGCCCTTACTGACCGCCTGCCACTGACTTGGCACGGCGCAGGATTCAAGGAGGGGCGCAAGCAGGTGGAGCCTAAAGCCACCGCCATTGCGTGGGCCTACCACGCGGCGCGGCTGACGCCGGCTGTGGCTTATGGGGCGGCGGCTACGCGCAGCACACTGCCGCCGGTGCTCAACGTGCAAGCGCACCTGCTCAGCCTGCCTAACGGGAAGCCGAAGCAGGCGCCGCCGGAGTCCTACCGCATCGAGGCGCTGCCGGTGCTGGGATGCCCCCTGACGGTGTACTACTCCTATTACACCGTGCGGGCCGGCCGAATGCAGCGCTGGCGGTGGTAGGGTAGCACAGCACGGCCGCGGCAGCGTGTGTGGTTGCGATGGCGTTGTGCCCGTCGGGCCTGCTGGCGGCGGCGGCGGCAGCATGCCGGTTAAGCCTGGTGGCGGTGGTGGCGTCGGTGGCCCAGAACAGGTGCGCATAAACGCACGAGAGTATATAATAATGACGCAACGCGCAAGATAGACTGACAGGCATGGTGTGTGGCGGCGCTTTGGTTTGACGGCAGAAACTGTACGACGTACTTGTGCTGGTTATTGAGGAAGGACTGCGCACCGCCAATATATGATGTCAATACGGTATCTAGTACTGCGGAGGCGAGAGCTGAGATTCCTGGGAAGGAACGCCTGGCCGGCATATTGCCACGAACTCGGGTGCAGCCACGATGAGCATAAGAGGGGCCATCCACGCGGGAATGCTGTGTAGCGTACGGTATTTCATGACCGGATGAAAATAATAAGTTGTTACTTGCGAACTTTGACATCTAGCAGACGATACAACGAACCTTTGCGCTTTTTTTCCAGAGGCGTGAGGCCGAGGATTGGCTGGGCATCGACTATAAGCGTAGCTGGTGTCGATGAGACGGCGTGTGTCTTGTCTGAGTCTTTTGTTTCTATGTCGCAACGAAAGCCTCCTGGCGGAGGCAGTCCAATCTAGTCCAATGCGGTGTGTGTGTGTGTGTGTGTGTGTGTGTGTGTGTGTGTGTGTGTGTGTGTGTGTGTGTGTGTGTGTGTGTGTGTGTGTGTGTGTGTGTAAGTGGTAGTGGAGAAAGAGGTTAAATGCGTGTATGTGTGTAATTGCAAAGGGGTATGTGTGGCTATTATATGGGGTTAGTGTGTATATGTGGTGTAGTTATCCGGTTAGGGTTATGCGTGGCCCCGCTGGTGAGCTGACGCTGTTTGGCGGCGTGGTGGTGCGTGTGTGACTGCCTTTGGTCGTGAGCCGGCGGTGGTCCCAGTGCGTTCGCTGGTCTGCTTTGTTTGGCGGCCGGTTCGCTGCTGCCTGTGTGCCCCGGCATGCGTAGGGCCTGTGGTCCGGCCTGCTGCGGACCTGCAGTCTGGTGCGTACGTGCCTGCGCGTGGTCGTGCGCCTGCGGTGGCTTCCGTGTGGCTCACTGGTCGGTGTGCGCGTGCCGCGCCCTGTAGCAGCTGCGGTACCAGGCCTCGCGGGCACACAGGAGCGCCACCGTCCTCCAAGCCGGGCTAACCAGTCCCGCTCCCAGGCGCAGATGTCGCCACGGAGGGACCGCAGGACCAAAGCGCGCCCAGAGCCACGACAGCAAAACGCGTACCGATCACTCCGCATCCCCCAGCGCCTGCTGCAGGACCGCCTCGGAAGTAGCGCCGTGGCTGGGCGCCTCATCAGTCATCACGGTCAGCCAGCAAAGCCGCGACGTCCGCCGCGGACAGATGGTCCCGTAGTCGCGCTCGCCACCACCCACGTCAGTGTCCGAGCCCACCCTAGCCGCCCAGACGCCATCGCCCGGCTTACCCGGCACCACCGCCACGCGGGCCGCCGGCAGCCAGAGAGCTGCTCGCACGCCCAGCAGCGCCGCCGGCCGCTCCAGCCGCCGAATGCGGCGGCCACCATCCAGCCGGCGACAGCAGGAAACCCCTACCGCTACGCAGTACCCCGGCTTGCCCCTCCCCCCTCAGGGGGGATTTCCTCAGGGGGTGGATTGCGGTTACCAGCCCAAGCCAATGAGGGTGGGGGCGGGGTGCAGCGCTTGGTGCAGGTGTGTGTGTGGGGGGGGGGGGGGGGTCTGCATAGCCATGGTGCAGGTGTGTGTGGGGGGGGGTCTGCATAGCCATTTCGTGGGGGGACCAACGCATTGACACATCCATGATCTCGCATTTAGTAGATGTGGTGATAGCGCTCGTCTGATCACCACAGGGCGCCTATCGCGGGGGCTGGGGTTGAAGGCGTGGGCCGGGCGCGGGCGGGGAAAGGGGAATCGGGGGGGGGGGGGGGGGGGGGGGGGGGGGGGGGCACCGATCAACGGGGACTGCCCTGGCACTGGCTGCTGCGGGCTGCGAGCATAATACAAAACATGATGCAGACCTTATCGCGCATAAAGAATGAAACACGCTTATCTGATCAGTGGGGCGCTGTATTTCGCGAAAGCATTTAATGTCGGAGGGCGGGGATCCTCCAACCTCCGATTCCGTCGTCTTGTGTCCTATTGTGCCGGGCGCCTGTGTTATAAAACTATCAATCGATTTTCAAGTCATTCGCGCTGAATCTGCGCTTGTGCGTTACATCGACCTGATGTTTTGCTCGTGTTTTCGCAAAGTTACGTGTCGCTACGGATATTTTGAAGGGCATTTAAATTACAAGACATCTCGGGCTGCACCTGGGTCGCTGAAAGTAACGTTACTGGACAAAACTGTAATAACCGGGAGGGCCCCCCTCCGGCGATCGATGCGACCGCAATGGCTTCCGCCCCTCCCCCTTCGGGGGAAGGGGCAAGCCAACCAGTTCGCAGGCCAGAGCCCGCGGCCCCGACGGCGCGAGAGCCCGCGCACTTGGTGGCAGGCGCCTCATCGAGGCCTTCGGCGTCCTGGGTGCCGCGCCGCCTCAAAGCCGACCGCGGATCCACCAGCATGGCGGCAGGCCCGCCGGCAGTGCCAGGAGGCGCTGGAAGGGGGGCCGCCCCCGGGAGTGGCGGTGGCGCCGGAAGCGGCGGCGGCAGTGGAAGCGGCGTCGCCGGCGGGAGCGCAATCACCACGGCCGCCGCCGGCAGGCGCTCGGGCAGCGCCGACGCCACGGCTGCCTTCCGCCGCCACGGCTGGCGAAGTGTTTGCTGCTGTCTGCGGTGCGGTGCATGACCTTGGGCTGGGTTCACGGCCGCCATCAGAAGGAGGGGTAGGCTGATCCGGCTGGCTGCAGCCGTGCATTGGGCCAGGGCTCGAGGTGGATCTACAGCCGTAACACAGAATGGGGTGGAAATGCTAGCGTGAAAAGGTGCGGCGGGTGTGGTGGTGTGGTGGTAGTGGGGGACATCACTGCAGGCAAGGATTGACCGCGGATGCCTCACGCGGGCTGCACTTGGCAGAGCAGTTAGAGCTTGCTGTCTACTGCGGGTCTGTGGGACTGTGGCTACCCGTGTGCCACCTACGAGCCAATGATTGAATGCACCCCGGGCCGGCGGGCCACAATGTCGGTTGTGGGGATCAGGGCTAGGGATTCGATGGAACAGTGCAAGCGGGGCAAGTTGGCGAAGTCCCGTAGTGTGTAGTAACCTCAGGGCTTGGGATGAGAGTTGGGACATTAAGTTGGTGTAGGGGCATCTTACACGTCTAGGGCAGTTGGGTCTAGGAGAGGTTGGATAGAGGGAAAGTCCTGAGTGATGGCTCCTTGTGAAAGGAGTTTATGGAGAAAGGATGCAGCAGCTCTGGGGACGCACAGGGCACGCACACGCACACGCTCAGCCCACTCAGCCATCGGGGGATCCATCATCCGGGCCGTCGTGTGGCCGGCATCGGCACAACGACTGACAACGAGTCATTGTGTGCACGTTTTCGGATAATAACACTTGATGTTCCCTGATTTCGATACTCACGACGGCACAGTGAAACAGAATGCCGCCAAATCGACTCGCAGGGCGTGAGGGAGACAAGAATTTTATAAGCACGTAATGACAACATATATAATATGAGGCATGAAGAGCAGCTGCTTCCGTAAGTGCGCGGCGGACGACGAGCTGCCGGTCCCGCACCGCTGCTGCCGTGCTCAGGAGCCATCAGAATGAAGTCATCGGATGTGATGTTCTCAATATCGGGTGCGAGGGAGCTTGCAAGGGAGCTCACAGCCTTTGCAAATGAAAGCTCGCCAACAGCGCAACGAGACGCGGTCGTTGCAAGCGTGGATCTTTTTCAGGAGCAGTTGAATAAGCTAGAAGCGCTGCGGAACCTGCAAGACGCGCTGGCTGTTGAGCTCGGTCTCGAGGGCGCCGAGGCGACCGGTGGGGCCGCCACGGCGACTGGCCCTGCGTCGCCAGCGCCTGCGGAAGCACAAAACCAAAAGGTGTGCGGCGCGTTGCTTGTGACACGAGGCATAGGGCTGAGGGGTGCATTCCTTGGGGTTCTCGGGGGGGGGCCCTGGCGCGTAGCGTGCCGGTGCTGGGTTCGGTGCGCATGTCAGCGCCCCGGCACGGTCTCCCCTCGACCCTTCGACCCTCACGGCGCACCGCCGCACCGCCCGCCCCCCTCCCACCTCCCCTCATCCGCACGCACGCACACGCCCCACCACCCGCAGGACGCGGCGGACGCGGCCGCCTCCGCCATGCCCGACGTCTTCTCGGTGTCGGACCAGGTTCTGGACCGAGAGCACGTCCGCGCGCTGGCCTGGGCTGCGTCCTGCCCCCAGGAGGCCGTGCGCAAGGAAGCCCGCGCCTTCACAAAGGCCATCAGCGACAGGCTGTCACTGGCCAGCAAGCGGACAAAGGGGCCGGACCGGGACCGGGCGCCCATGCTGGGCGGAGGGCACGGGGCCGACGTGCGCGGCGGCGCCGCGCCGGCGCTGTTCAACCCCGCCGCCGCCGCGCGCCCGGGGCACGGCATGCACACTGGAGCGGTTGCAGTGGCGGGCCCGGGCCCGGGTGCGGCGGCGGCGGCGGCCGCGGCAGCGGCACATGCTGCGTCTGGGGGCCTGGGCAGCGCGGGGCGAGCCGGGGCGGGGGCTGGGGCGGCGGGCGCCGGCTCCTGGTTCGTGTACGACGACGCGGAGGAGGCGGCGCGGTCGGCGCAGCTCGCCAAGATAGGGTCGCTGCTGCTGCCCGACACGGGCGGCGTGGCGGGCGTGCCCATCTCCGTGGTGCGTGGCACGTGGCACCTCGACACGGTGCCGGGTGCGCATCACATGTCCACATGGATCGCAGTGAAGTGGCTCCTGGGGGCAAACAAGTCCAATTGTGAGACTGAACCACGCACCCCTAGCATACACCCGCGCGCGCGCGCTCCCCGGTGGGCGCAGGTCAACATCTTCCAGCAGCAGATGTCGAGCTGCAGCGACTGGCGCGTGCGGCGGGCGGCGCTGGAGGCGCTGCGCCGCACGGCGCTGGACGTGCTGTGGCGCCTGCTGCAGAACAGCCGCGTGCTGGACTGCCTGGCGGCCTGGCTGCAGGTGGGGGGGGGCGGGCCAGGAGGCGGGGTGGGGGGGGTATTCCCGTTCCCGCATGTGAGCCCCAGCCGGGGGTGCCGTCCATGTGACGGTATTCTGGGGCGTGGGGGCCTGGAGGCGTGCAGGCCTGGAGCAGGTTGAGCTTGCCGGCAGCGATGGCGGGTGGTGGTTGCGCCGCCGCCGCCGCCGCCGCACGTGGCGGCAGCCGCACGTGGCGGCAGCACCCGCGGCGGTTGTCTCGCGCTCCACCGCCGCTCCACCTCAACGACCCCATCCCGCACCCCGCCACCGCCTTGCGCCGTGCTCACTGCCCGCGCACCCCTGCCCTCGCCGCCCGCCGCCCGCCGCCCGCAACTGCCCTCCCGCCCCGCGCAGGACGCGCTGTGGGACGGGCAGACCACCATGCTGCGGCTGCTGCTGGACACCCTGGCGGGGCTGCCCATGCGGCGGGACCTGCTCAAGGTGGGAGCTGGAGGGGGCGGGGGGCGGGGGCGAACGTGGGGGTGCGGGCTGCAAGGTTAAGCGGTTGTAGGACCTGGAAGGGGGGTGGAAGCCGGGGGGGGGGGGGGGGGGGCGGAAGAAGAGGAGGTCGGAGTCGGGGCCGGGGTCGGAGCCGGGACCGGGACCGGGTACGATGCTGCTTGCCTGTCTGCGGGGCCTTCATCCTTGCCACGAGAAGCCAGCGGGAGAGCGGCAACCAGAGGCAAGACCTGCGAGCAGGGGGCACGAAACAGCGGAACGCTTATCGCATGCGTGTGGACACCGCAGGGCTCCAAGCTGGAGGCGGCACTCGAAGGGCTGGCGGTGCCGCTGAGCTGGGACCTGAAGAGCCTCAAAGCGGGCGGCGCGGCTGGCGGCGCGGCGGCGGCGGCCGCGGCCGCGACGGAGGAGCCTGGCTCGGTGACGGGCCTGCAGCGGCGGTTCGGGGCGGCGGCGGCGGCGGTGCTGGCGGAGTGGCGGAAGGACCCCGACGCCGCCACCATCCTGCGGTGCGTGGGGTGCGGGGCGGGGCGGGGTGGGGCGGGGTGGCTCGTGTTGTGGGGCAGCTGGGGCTGTCGGGTCCGCAACAGGCAGCCGCGGTGCGGTGCGGCACGGCACCGTGCGGTGCGGTGCGCGGGAGGGCTGCGCCATGCAGCCGCGCCGCACAGTCGCCCCACACGGTGTTGGAGCGGGGGGTGGGGAGCGGGGTCCACGGAGAGCTGGTCTCACCGAAGACGCCCGCAAATGCGAGATGCGGAGACGAGGCATGCGCTGCGCGGCTGGGCGGTCGGGTGGGGGTAAGGTCGTCTCTGCGTTGACAGCTTGTGTGTGGCCTGCGTGTGTTGGCGCTGCAGGAGGTCCGGGAGCACGGCGGTGCCGGACGCGGCGCCCGGCGCGCCCGTGCCCGGCTCGCGGCTGCTGGGCGCGGCGGCGCCGGCGGAGCTGCAGCGGCTCAATAAGCGGGCCATGCCGCTGGCGGGCACCGCGGCCGCGGGCGGCATCGGCGGCGGCTTGGGGCTGGCCATGATGCCCGGGGCCGCCGGGTCGAGACTGTTGGCGGCGGGCGACACGCGCGGCGGCCCGCGGCAGCGGCTTGCGCAGGAGCTGCCGGCCGGGGCCGCGGCGGCGGCGGCGGCGGCGGCGGCAGCCGCGGCTGGTGGGGGAGGCGGCGGCGGTGCTGCGCGGCGGGCGGCCGGCGGCGCGGCGGAGGCGGGCCCGGCCGTGAAGGACATGACCGCCAAGCTGGGCGAGACGGGTGCGTGGGTGCGTGGAGTGGGTGTGGAGTGGGGGTAGTTCATGCCAGAACCCAAATCAACCAGTCCCGCCCAGAGCACGGAGGGTGGCACGGCCGCGGGGCGTCGAGGCCGTTGACGCACGGGCTGGTTGTTGCGTGCTGCGGCGGGACCATGGGTGGCAGGGCACGACGTGACCGGGCGGCGTCATGGGCGTTGTTGCTGTTGCCGCCTGGATCGCCAATGGGTCGCCCCCCCCCCGGTGCCGGCACAGGTCGTGTGGACACGGACGTTGTCCTGGGCTTCCGCAGCCGTGTGGGCGACGGCGCGGTGCGGCGCAGCCAGATCTCAATGGGGCAGCACCGCGGCCCCACCGCCACCACCGCAGCGGCAGGAGCAGGAGGAGCAGCAGGCGGCGGTATTGGTGCGGGCCGCGGCGGCGGGCGCCTCAGCGGCAGCATCGGCAGCGTCGGCATGGGCGCGCTGGACGGCGTGTTGCAGGGCATGACGGTGGCGGCGGGTGGTGGTGGTGGTGGGGACGACGGCGGCGGCGGCGAGGTGGACGAGGAGCAGCTGGACGTGGCGGCGGTGGCGAGGCTGCGCGCGGAGCGGGAGGCGCAGTGAGTGCCGGGGTGCGGGCGGCGGGGGTCGTTGTGCCGGGGGGTGGCGGGGAGGGGCAGCGTGCCATGCCCGGGGGAGGGGGACGCAGCTTGGCGTGTTGCCTGGGTCCTTGGCTAGGGTGCCATTAACACACAGGCCTTGATGCAACCCACGTCTCCACCGCAGGCGGCAGGCGGCGGCGCTGGTGGCGGAGGCGCGGCGGCAGGTGGAGGTGGCGGTGGCGGAGAAGGCGTTCCGGGAGCGGGCGGAGGCGCACCGGGCGGTGAGTGCGGGGCAGCAGGGGAGGGTGAAGGTGTGGTGGGGGGGGGGGGGGGGCAGAACTGGCTGTAGCCTTGGGTTGGTTGCAGCGGGCGGCCAGCGTCAAGCGCCCAGTGATCATAAACCTTCAACAATGGGGGACATGCATTTCACAGCCGCTCATCTACGATCCTTGCGCAGGCGGTGGCGCGGCGGGCCGCGGAGCAGCTGCAGAAGCAGTTGCAGCCGGACGCGGCGGAGGTGGCGGCGGCGGCGGCAGCGGTGGCGGACATGCGCGAGACGGTGGCCTGGGGCGGCGGGCCGCCGCTGCTGGTGATGACCAGCAGCCCGGAGCCGGCCAGGGGTGAGGCGGGGCGCGGCGGAGGGGGCTTTCAAAGATGGTACATAAAGGAGGGGAGCCAGGTGGGGGGCGCGGGCTGGGTGCAGGGCTCGGGGGCAGCAGGGCCAAGCGCGGTGAGGGTGCGAGCCGCGTGTCCCCACCGCGTCACTGTGGCACTGAGACGCCGTTGCCTGCATCGGCCACGTCCCGCCTGGCGGCAGGCGAGGAGTCGGTGGACAAGGCGGAGCGGACGCGTGTGCGGCGGCAAACGACCAAGGTGCGGGCAGGTGTTGGTGTGGAGGGCGGCGGCAGGCGGTGGGAAATGGGGGCCGCGGCGAACCTATACTCCGACCCCCTGCAATCAACTAACCACGCCTGGAGCCAGCAATACTTGGTTGGTTTAGCTTGGGCTGCTATTCTTGGGCCACCCACCCACCCATCCACCCACTCCCCCCCTGCCAGGTGGTGTACCGCACCCGGGACCTGGTGCCCGACACGCCCGCCGAGCCCAAGGACGGCGGCGGCGGCGGCAAGGACGGCGGCGGCGGCAGCCCCGCCGCCAAGGCCAGCGCGGCGGTGGGCGCGCGGCCCTTCCCCTGGCTGCCGGTGGCGGAGGAGGCTGACGTGGACGGGCGCATGGACTGGTGGCGGCAGAACCTGGTGCTGTGGGAGCTGGGCGTGCGGCTGGCGGGTGAGCGGGGGGAGGGTGGTGTTGGCTGTGGTGGTGGTGGGGGGTGGGGGGGGTGCGGGGGCAGGCGGGGGGGCGATGGCGGGGGTCGATGGCGGGAGTGCGGCTGTACGGGATTGCTGTACTGCACACATTGTACTGCTGTACTGGTGTTTGCATACTGCACGCTGTACTGCGTTGAGGCGACTACTGCGGCGCGCGGCAAAGCTGGGGAGGGCATACCGGTAGCTGGCACGGGGGCGTTGCTGGCGCATCCTGCCCGGCCCGCCGCGGGGCCGACCACCCTCTCTCCCCCCCCCTTCCCTTCCCTACCATTCCTTTACACCGCCCCTCCCCTCCCACCGCACCGCTGCCCCGCACCGCCCGCAGACTACGCGCTGCCGCCCGCGCTGCTGCACAAGCACCTGGGCCTGGACCCGCAGCTGCTGCCGCCGCAGTACGCCGGGCCGTCCGCGCCGCCGCCGCTGGCCATGCTGCGGCAGCTGCAGGCGTCCGCCGCCGCCGCGGCGGTGCCGCCGGCGGCGGCGCTGCCGGAGGCGCCGCGCCGGGCGGCGTCGCCGGAGGGGTGGCGCGGCGGCCTGCCGCCGCCGGCAGCGGACCCCGCGCACGTGCGCCACCAGCCGGTAGTGGCCGCGTACGGACAGGGAACCAGCGGTGCGGGGGTGACGCTGCTGCCGCTGGGGGCGCAGGCGCACGCGCCGCTTCACCCCGGCCGCGCCGGCGGCGCGCCCGCGTACACCGACCTGGGGGGGCCGCAGTACAGCGCGCCGGAGCGCCTGCTGCCGCCGCCGCCGGCTCACAGTCCGTACCAGGACTACGGTGGCCCGGAGGCCCAGGCACCGCCGCCGCAGTACCAAACACGGTACGAGCCGCCGCCAGCTCAGCACCCGCACCCGCCATCACGTGTGTACGACTATGACTACGGCAGCGCCGCCGCCGGCGGCGGCTACAGCGCCAACGGTAACGGCTACGCGCCGCCGCCGGCACTGACGCCAGCGCACGGCTACGCGCCGCCGCTGGCGTCGCAGCAGCCACCGCAGACGCATTTGCGCATGGACTCCCACCTGCGGGTGGCGGCGCCGCCGCAGCAGCATCAACAGCACGTTCAGGGGTTCCACGATCCGTATGGTGATCGGTACGGCGGCGGGGCGTACGGTGGCGGCGGCGGCGCAGACCGGTACGACCGGTACCCAGCGCCTGCGGGGGAAAGGGGGGCGGGGGAGTACCGCGGCGGCGGCTGGCCGCCGCCGCCGACAGACGCGGCCGGCTGGGGCGCGCACCAGGGCCGGCCTGGGGGAGGCGGCAGTGGCTATGGTGGAGGCGGGTACAGGCGGTGAGCTGCCGGCTGCAACGTGGTGATTGGTGTAGGCGGCGTAGGGGCGGCACGTGCCGTGTTGGACAGGATCACCAAAGGTCGTGGTGTACATGCTGCTAGCTTACGGAACATGTAACTGCGGCTTTGACGTGCCTTTGCGCCCGCGCCGTCGCCAGATGCGTCTGGGGCGCTGGGGCTAGAGGCAGCCCTGCATGGGCACGGCGTACTGGTCGGCGACCTGTTAGTTGCACTGCATTTTCAAGTGTAATCGTGTCATGACATAGCAAGCCCGTTACCTAAAAGAACAAATCCAGGCGGGCGGCGTGACGAAACTCAACATTGCATTCGCAAGACAGCTTGCCTGCTTTTACGTCTGGAAATTTGACCTTATCAATACGGAACAATGACAGACCGCACACAAGACCTTGCTGCTGCGGCAGACCGCTTCCTGGCAACAGCTTCGCTTCCTCCAGTGCGTTCCGCGTATGCCAAGCCAAGACACTGCTCGGCAATTTATGTTTACCGCATTCAAAATGCAGGAGCAAACGCGCAAGCTGCGAGAAGCTATTTTGCTGGGGCGATCGCGCACGAGTCCGCCTGGCACCTTTGCGGTCGCGGCCAAGGGAGTTGTGAGCCAAATTGCATGTGAATGCTGCTTGGGGTGCCAATAACACAAGGGGTTTCCGCAGGAGGACAGCATTCGGACGCTGTGGGACAGCATCCGCAGCATGCAGCGGGACTACGCCAGGGAGGCAGGTGCGCGCCTGGAAAGTAGCCGGGCGCTGGGGAGATAGCCGGAGGCGCACTGCACGTGCACAGGAGCGCTGCAGGAGCCCCTTGTGGGAGCGGCGGGGCCAGGCGTGTCACCAGGGCGCCCTGCTAGACTGCGTGTTGGCCCAGAGTAGCCCCACCCACGTGGCGCCTGAGTAGCCCCACCCACCTACTGGCAGCCATCCAGCTTCAAGCCCCCACACTCCAGGATTGCGGCCTGTACAAAATTTACACACACACACATGCTGCAGGGGCGCTGGCCACGCCCGACCCCGCGAAGGACGCGGCTGAGGCGCAGGTGGCGGCGTTCGTGAAGCGGGTGGGAGGGTACATCGACCGGCTGAAGGACGCGGTGGCGGCGGCGCAGAAGGGGAGGCGGGGGCCGGCGGAGGCCGGCGGCGGCGAGGGCCAGCAGCAGCGCGCCAACGAGCAGTCCGTGGCGCACATGACCGGAGTGGTGGGTGTGGGGCACGTGGAGGTTGCAGGCAGCAGGGTTCGCGTACGCTCTACAACATGGCGGGGGTGACGGCTGGTGACGGCTGGGTGCAGCGGGCCGGCCTGGAACCATGGCGGGCATTGTGTGTGTTTGCGGGCGCGCCGCTGCCGTCTGTCGATGTGCTGCTGTTCTTTCATGCGGCGCATGGATCGGTGGGTGCGTGGTGGGAGGCTGCGCTGTTGCGTCCCGTTGGCTTGGCCCCACCGCGCCCACCCCCATCCCACACACACCACGCCTCGCCCTGGCGCCGCCTCCTGCCTCAGGTGTTGATCCTGGCGGAGCGCCTGCACCGCGCCGCCATGGCCTTCGACCGTCTGCGCGCCGCGCGCTACCAGGCGCTGTTGGACAAGCGCGGGCCGGGCATGCTGCCGGTGCCGGCGGCCGCGTCGGCGGCGACGGCAGCGGCGGTGGCGGCGGCGGCGGCGGCGGGCTCCGCGGCATCCACGTCGGGGCGCGGCGGGGCAAAGCAGGTGCAGACAGGAGCGGTGGCTGGGCGCCTGTGATGGCAGTGTCCGATAGTCCGCTTTGGCTTGGGGCACACAAAACCGCTTGAGCTGTAAAACCTGTCGCTGGCTCGCGTTGCAGAACGGCGACGCGGGGACACGCTACGGTCCCGTGGCCAGCGCGCGGGCGGCGGCGTTGGCTGTGGCGCGCAGCGGCTGGCACCACATGCTGGGAGGCGGCGCCGGAGGCGGCAGCAGCGGCGCGGCCGCAGGCGGCAAGGGCGCTGGGGGGCCGGGACCAGGGCCAGGGGCGGCGGACGGCGGGGATGGCGGTCCAGAGGTGTGGCCGGCCGGTCAGGCGCAGGAGGTGGAGCAAGAGAACAAGGCGTTGCTGGTGAGTCACGTGGGCGTGCCGGTGTCGGCCGCATGAGCCGTGCACCTTAGGCTCGCGCGGGGGCTGTGGTGGGCGTGGTTCTGCTTCGTGACCGTGTCCTCGACCCAAGCTCGATGCTGTCTCCTCACTCCACGTCAGAGTGCATGATGACGTGCACACAGCGCATCTAATCGCATCAAGGAGCCTGCGTCCCTGCCTGTGTCCTGCCGGTGCTGGCCATGACGCCCCACCCTCCCGACCTCGCCCACCCGCTTGCGCCTTCAGGAGCGGCTCACAGCCACCCGAGACGCCGCCTTTTCGGTGGAGCAGTCGGTGAGGGAGGAGCAGCGCAACTACAGACAGTGTGGAACAGGAATCTATGCGTTGATAAGTGCCATGACGTTAAGGGGGCGGGGGAATATCACGAGCTTCGCAGTCCGGCATTCTCCGGCTCCGCATGACGGTGTTTGTGTGCTTGCCGAACTCGCGCAGGTGCGGGACGTGGCCGCGCTCAACCAGATGTTCAGCACCGCCGTGTTGGCGCAGGTGAGGAGCGTGGGACGCAGTGTGGGATGCAGCGGCAGCAGCCTGCAGGCGCGTGCCGGCATGACAGCGTGAGCTTTGTTCCGTGTGTACGTGTGAAGCGCGCGGAGCGTGGCGACCGCGCCGTGCACGCGCATGGGCCCTGGCGCAACACGCGGCCGCCGTCAGGGGCATCCCCTGGTCGCCATTGCCCAATCGCCGGCATACCGGTAGCTCCCGACGCGGCATCCCTAATCACGACCCCACCACAGGCGGAGACCATCGAGAGCATCTACATGGCGGCGGTGGAGGCCACGCACAACATCACCCGCGGCAACGAGTCGCTGACCAAGACCGTGGCCATCAACCGCTCCAGCAGCCGCTACATATTGGTGCTGCTGCTGGTCGCCACCGCCTGCCTGCTGTTCTTCGACTGGTTCAACAGCTAGCCTGGAGCAACCGATGGCGTCATGCATTTGCATTCTCACACAAGCGAGCATTTCTTTTAGCTAGGTGGATGATGGTGCGCGCGTGGTGAGGAGGAGGCTGTTGTTGGTGGGGTTGGTGGGCGAGTGTTGGGTGGCTGTTGCGGGTCTGGGCCGTGGTGCCACGAAGCCTCACGTGTGTGAAACAGAGGTCGGCGGCGCTAGGGAGTATTGGGGCGAGAGGCGTTGCCTATGATACATGTCAGACGGTGCGTTATGAGATGCGGTGCACGCCATTACTGTGCGTGACAGCAGAGCTCGAAGTCTACGAAAGGTGTGATGCCTGCCCCGGACGCTGGCTTCTATCGCTGTTACCTGAGAGCCGTGTGAAAGCACATGGTCATCTATCCAGTCCGCCGTCACATCCTGATGGGCGCGCACACAGCCACACAAGCAAGGCACCATACCAGGCATGTGTGTGCGCCTCTTCCCCTACAGATACGTGCACACGAATTGCCAGTACCAAATACCAATTGTCCATGCTCGCAGCAGTAAAGTATCGCACGCTCAACGTTGCAAGCTCGTGAAGCATGAATCCGGGCATGCCTGCGCTGGCGGAGCATCGTGAAGCCTGCAAACCGCCCACGGTAGTGCTCGCCAAAGCGCCAGCAGCGTGCACACGTCTCCTAAACCCCCACAAACTTACACACCCGTGCTCAAACAGGCGAAACAGGTAATAATATCACATCAGTTACCGGAAATCCGGTATCATTTAAGCCAGGGGTGATTCAAGCCCCGTTCTGCATCATGAACTGAACATGTGGGGCAAGGCGCATGGGCGTGGGGTCCAAGCACGGCGCATCAGCCCCGCGCGCTGGCCGGCGGCGTCGTCATGTCGATCTTGGTGATGGGCTCCTTGCTGCTGTCGTCAAAGCCCGTTGAGGACTGCGACGTCACCACTGAGGACTGAGAGGCCAGGCCCCCGCCACCCGAGGACAACTTGCGTGCGACACCCAGAGACCGGTTCGAGAAGCCCGGCATCCACCGCCCTGGCGACGAATGCGTCCCCTGCTGCCCCTTTTCAGGGACCTCGGCAACCGGCGGAAGCGGCAAGGCGTAGGCCGCGCCCCCCGCCTTCCCGTCCACCGCGGCCGCCGACAGCTCCAGGCCCAGCTCCGCGCCCAGCATCAGCCCAAGCGTGGCCACCAGCGGCGCCACCCAGGCGGTCATGTCCTGCCCGTAGCGAGTGGTGGCCATGAAGACGCCAATGCCGGTGCCCGCCCACGCCAGCATGGTCGCGAGGCGGCCGATGTTGGAGTGGACCAGATACCAGACACGCCGGCTGGGGGCGTCGGGCTGGGGCCGCACGGCGCCGGCCTGTGTGTGGACGGAGCGCGTGCAGCGAAGGGGCGGGTGGTGCAGGCGTGGGTGGGTGAACCGGAAGCAGCAGTTCATACTCGTAGGACATGTGTTCGTGTCATGTGTAGGCAGGGCTAAGGCACATACGTAGGGGTGTTGTTTACGCGCGCACATGTGATGCGGGCACCTGCCTCCCGGCCGCACCGGCACCACACGCATCGCATGCACGCCACGCACGTCACGCACCATCAGCTGCAGCACCGCCACGCCCAGCACTGTCCAGCCGATGGCGCGGTGTGCGGTCGCGGTGGCATCGCTCATGCCGCTGCCGCGTAGCTCCTGCACCGCCACGCCGATGGCGGCCGCTCCGCAGCACACGCCCGTGACCTGTGGGGCGCGCGCGTGCCATCCAACACCATCCTCGTTCCACGCGCGCTGTCCTGACGGAAGACGCAAAGGCATGCAGCAAATCTGCGCACGGTGTGTTGGCCAGCTGGCTGGATTGATCTACCGTACCTTACGGCTCTTCCCGGACTCACCACGCAGCTCAGGTGCAGCACGAACCACTGGTCAAGGCCGCCCAGCTGCGGCGCCGAGCGCAGCAGGCCGATGGTGCGCCGGTGACGCGCCAGGAGCAGGCCCAGCGGCACCAGCAGCACCCAGCCGGCGGTGGCGAGCGCGCCGTGCAGGGCCAACATCTGGTTGCGGCGTTTGCTGGCGTCGCTGGCGTCGGCGGCGCCTGACAGCACGTTCAGAAACACGCCGCCCCTGCGGTTGTGCTTGCGGTCCGGCGATGCGCTAGAGGACCAGATGATCTGCAGGCCAGCCGCGCTCAGGCCCAACGCCTTGCTTGGGCTGCTTGCTGTGGCTGCAGTGGCTGTAGTGGTCGTGGCGGCAAGGGACCGGCGATGCGCGGCGCCGGTGGTGGCGGCGGCGGCGGCTGTCAGGCGGCGGTGGCCCGCCGCGGCCGCGGTGGCGGCGGCCGCCGCGCCGTCGGCCGCAACGCTGAAGCACAGGACACGACCGCCGTCTGACGTGGAGAGGACAGCGGCACCTGTCACCCAGTCGGCGTTCGTAGTGGGTGCGCCAAGGCTGTAGGACGACAGCTGATACGTGGCAACCGACGCAACATCCGACATGATACGGCCGAGCACCACGTTGGAAGGGGACATCATGCCGGGGCGCTGCGTGAAGCCCATGGAAACGAAACCCGACTGTGGCGATGTCAGCGCGAAGTGGACGAGGTCTGCTGGGCCGGAAGACGACGCTGGCGCTGTGACAGCGTGGACGCGCGTGCATGCGTTGTCGGGCGGTGCGGCGGTGCCCGCCGTCCAGTGCAGCGTCTCGCCGCTGCCGCCGGCCAGCGTCAGCGCGCAGGCGTAGCCCAGAGAGGAGGCGCCGCACTGAGAGGCCGTCACAACAGTCACTGCAGGGCTTGGGACTGGGGCCGGGCTGGGGCTGGAGACGGCTGGTGAAGGAGCTGGCGAGGAGCCGCCGGCCAGGGATGCGCCTGCAGCGGCAATGAAGGGGTGCTACCATCAGCTAGATAGCACGCAACGCTTTATGCCACTCGTGCAAACGTACGTGCGTGACCATGCATTCGGAGCATGCCATCTGATCAATGTGTCCGATACCAGACCTGAAATTGATCCGGAGCACACAGCACGAGCCGGCACAGCGGCGCATGCAGGACTAATGAGGAATGGCCGACTCCAGTGGAACTCACACTGCCCGCAGGCGGAGCTGACACGCAGGGTGGCGTTGGCTTGCAGGAAGGGCGAGGTGGAGCCGGTTGCGGACGTGACCCGCAGCCTAACCTCGGAGGTGGCGGCGGCGCCTGCAGTAAAGGGTTGCGGGGCAGGGGCAGGGCCAGGGGGCAGGTGTTTGTAGCGTGAGCAGGTGCCGTGGCGGGCGCGGCTGCCGCCCCAGTGCAAACTGTCAAGATCCCCGCCTCGCACAGAATGCACCGCCGGGCCCCCATTGCCAACCAAAACCCGAGCCAGCCCCACTTCGCACATGTTCAACACAGCATGTTACGGAGTAGGAGACGACGTGCCTAGCTGTGCCGGCGGCCACCGAAAAGGCCGCAGAGCAAGGCAACCCTTCCCCTTTCCCTTCCACCAACGCTACGCACCGTTCAGCAGGTCACACGTCAGCGTCAGGTTGGTGGTCTGCACGCTGCAGAGTTGCAAGCGGGCGACGAGACAGCGGGCGAGACGTGTCAGGTTGTAAGGAATGCCGGAAGGCGGGGCGTCCGGCATCGCCGCCGGCTGTGGCGTGTGGCGCATGCAAGTGCTACTGCGTGGCTGCTGTGACAGAACATGCACATACGCAAGCATTATAAACACGGGCCTACACACGGGCCTACACACGGGCCTACACACGCAGTTTTCAGGGTCACGCGCCCGATGAGCAGAACTGGATTGGGGCCCGTCAGCTGTCGGACCCCATCGTGGATTGGGGCCCGTCATGTACCTGGCGGCCGGGCCGAAGATGCGTCGGTTTGCGCTGCGCAGCCGATGTGAGTAACATGTTAGCCAGAGAACAGGATAAAGCAGGCGCATATACAGCAGTTCACAACAGCACGGTGAATGCATCGCACATCTCTGCGTGGCAGTTATAAACTGTTCGTGCTGCCCGCCACTCCAGCGAGGCCCGCAAGCCATCGCGACTGGTCCCGCCGACAACCCACCACAGGGGCGTGACAGTACTGCCGCCGAGGCTGCCCACGCTGGCCGTCAATAGCGCCAGGCGTGGCTGCGGAAAGGAAACCTGCGCGGCGTTGAGGGCGAGCCGAGCGATTGAGAGGTCTAACTGTCGTCGGTTTGCGACTCGTCCCGCGCTGCGTCCCATAAATCGTTGTGCAGGCAACAAATATCGGAACAACTTTTAACTGCGCACATAGTGCAGATTCACCTGGACGGTATAAGTCGTGCCCAAGCACAGCTCGGTCGCCACAGCGTTGTCTGGTGTTGTAACAGTGAATACGATGCCCCTGTATACAGTTTATAATTCTCGAGTCAAGGGTTCAGCCGCGAGTCGACCCTGTTCGAGTTGACCAGACGCCATCCGCGCGGCACAGAGTCCCGATCGGCTTACGCGTCCGGCGTGGGTGACAGGTGCTTTCCCATTGCCATGGTCGGGTGATCGGTGCAGCCATTTGCTTGAAAGCGGCTGGGATACGCAGAGACTGGACCAAGCCCTATCAACAACAACAGCGCGCAGGCCAGCGCGCTAAGCGCGCAACCAGCAAGTGATGCTGCCGTCCTGAACATTTTGTTATATGGATGCCAATGGGTGTAAAATGTTGTGACCCGCAACGCGCACACTTCGATTCGCGAAGGGCTTTATGCGCCGACAAGACAAGAGTAACCCAACCTCATACGCGCGGCGGTTGGGAACTTTGAAGCGGTTGGCACTAGACGCCAAATGCCTCTTCATTCTCTGCTTCACGAACCCATCAGCGGCGAGGCTCAGAGAAAGCGGCGGCGCCAGCCCCTGCCAAATCCTCAGCTGCATCCCCGGATGGTGATGGCAGGATGCGCCCCTGAGTCTAAACCACCCACGGCAACTTGAACTCTAGGCCACTAGAGTTTCTCGTGGGGTTTTGCTCGTGCTTCAAGCGGGCATGCATGTTGCGAGGCGGCTGAGCCTTTCAGGTGGCTGTCCGCTGGACAGGAAATTGGGCCGGGTGGACTGCTGGCGCACGGGATGCAAGTGGTGCAACCGCGCCCGCCTTCACATCTCGTTCGAGCGCACTCCGCCCTGGAAAAAGCTCTTAGCCCAGGACGTCAAATCAATTCTGTCATCATTGCTACAAGCGGTCTGTATTTCCGAGGATACAGCTGGGCGCTGCCTGGGCGCGAAGATAGAACGAAAGACGCGGTGCACCCCTGACGCGGTGCGTCGTGCCTTTCGCGTTCCCTCTACGAACAACACCGCGCAGCGCACTGCAACGTCTGCGAACGCCTTTGTGGCAATAATACTAAAAGAATACTCGCTTGCGCAACTTCCATGCACTCGTCGCTTGTTTGAGAACTCGTGTGTGTGGTTACAGAGTGGTGCGCACGTTCTTGCGTGCCTTCCTGCTGCGTGTAAACCGGAGGCCCGGGCCGGGGTGACCCTTATAACGCCAGTGCATGATTGTCCTATTTATTGTTCTCCCCTTGCAAGGGGGACTTCCCTACTTCTATGCTCCCAGATGGAGCTGAGTAATGCAGCTAACTTGACAGGCTCAGATTTCAGCATCACTTCGCGCATGCTTAGGCTAAAGTCTAGGCCACTGCACGCTCGTAACTCGGTGTAGGCAGCACATTGCATCAGGACGTGGTGCTCATCCTCCACCTCATTGGCCGTACATAGTGGGCACGTCCTCTCCTCCCTAGGCCTCTCCCAGGCACGGTTCGCGGTGATTGGCCAGCAACATAAACGGAATCTCATCAAAAGCTTATGCTGTGCAACCGGTATGAATGCTCTACTGTGTTCGTGCAGGGTCGGCGGCGCGGACCCTAGTGCGCTTAGCCCCATCCAATGCTTGTGTTTGCACATGTGTATGCCGGGTTGCTTGCCGTCTGAAGGGAATGCGTGCGGGTCCGCTACCAGCCTCTCGTGCTCCCACGCCCTCGTCAAATGGCCCCTGAAGGTAGATAAGATAGGTCCATCGGGTAGGACCGTGCTTGCCCTCCACTCCTCTCTGGACTCGTGTGTGCCTGGCCAATGCCACGCGTCGACACCCTGTGCCGCCACAAAACGGAACAGCCGCGCGCACCACCCATCTCCCATTGGATTCGCCCATGCCTCCCGTGCCTCGTCGACTAGTACATCAAAGGCCAGACTTCTGTTTTGCGCGGAAATCCTATTGTAAAAACCCAGACATTGTTTGGCTATGAAAAAGTGCAGCGGCAGTTGGGCCAGCTCCGCAAACAGGAGACGGTGTGACGGTTTGGCTGCTCCCACTGTCTGTCGCATGTATTGGACCTGCAGCTTTACGGCCTCGTCACGCAAACATGCCTCAAATGCGCCCTGTGCTAGGTTGTTCCTGTCATTCCTCCTGGGTGGCGGTCCTCCGTCTAGCATCTCTACTAGCACGTCGGGACCCCATACCTCACATCCGTAGGCAAGGATGGATCGGATTTGCACGTCGAAACACCTCATGCGAATATCTGGTGCGAAAATGCGTAAACGGTTCAATCTAGTGTTAAGCCCACACATGGCTCTCCTTGCTGACTCGCAGAGTGTCTCCCTGCAGCTGACGAAGGCCCTACCCGGACCGTACACTAGTCCAAGATAGCGCGCCTTGTCCACCGCAGGGATGGGCTGAACTGAACTGAACTGAACTCGCCTCGGTAAAACCTCGCCGCGCATAAACCCAGACGAGAGACGGTGAGGCGAGAAGAAGTCAGGCGAAAGCGGGCGCGTTACAGGAACTGCCCCAAATGTCAATGCCGTTAGCGCAAGGCGCTCTGGAACAAGCACAAGGTTCGTGGTCTTGATCTGTTCAATGGCTAACCCACAGGCTGTATGGGAGAGCAAGAAGCAAGACAAGACTTGGCTTCTTGCTGCACACGCTAAAGACGCCTCAGTGCGTCGTACTGCCGCAACACGGCCTCAGAGCCCAGCTGTGCATCATGTGTGGAAACCTAATCATTATTGGACTGAAACTGCGTCTAGAGTTCTTTTCTTCTTCTAGACCTACATTGGGTGATTCATTAGAAACAATAGAAAAAGACAATAAAGACAACAAATACCCATAAATCAAATACACTTCAGAGTAATCATTCCGTTCTCCTATTTTTAAAACACCTTGAAACTACGTGACACGTTTTATCCTTTTGAGTTATCTCACCTATCAAGCAGTCCTTGAAATAAACCTTGGAGTCATGTTCTGGACATTCATGCTCAGCTATTGCAGCTAGGTTCCCTGGTTCTGCTCCACTCACATGTGCCTTCTTGTCACTGGTGTAGGAAGCGTTGACCTAACGGTGTTCATTGACGGGGATAGCATCCTCCTGTCGGCTGACCAGTTGTGGAATAGATATGCCAGGCGATGTGAGGAACAGGTAAAGAGGGACCCACGAGCTTTCATTCTGATGCCAGGCGAGGCGGAGACGGCCACTAACCGGGCCCCTGACAGCTGGCATTTTGGGACCATATCAGAGGTCATAACGGAACTTGGTTTCAATGTACCCCAGACGTTCAGCACGGTCATGTTCTTCAGTTTACCTGAAGCCATACATAAGAAAGGCATCCTGACCGATTACACTGACCTTATGTTCAAGTACTACAATGACTATGCCAGGTACAAGATCAAGAGGTGGTTCCGTGGCGGACTTCCAGACGAGATATTTTACGCCATAGCCCTGGCACACTTTGGCAACGTACGGCCGATCAGCATAGAACAAGAGAAGGTCATCAAGGTATCTAGTGAAAACATGAATGACCTAGATAAGGAGGCCCTTGAGACACAGAGGCAGGGTTACGCACTGATGACGGTGTTCAGTAAGGACGTGGGTGCTATGACGCGAGCTGTGGATGCGGTGTGCAATGCGGTGTAGTCATTAAGACTTCTATATATGTACGATTTCTGAACAACAGATTGCGATTAGGATCGCTCACTAACTAGCCCGAAACGGCATTGACATTCACGGGAACAAGGCAAAGCCAAGGATACAAAGGACTCAAATCAGCGTTGCACGAGTGCATAAACGCACTGACGTCACAGCCAGTCAGCTCTTGGGGCGTAAGCACGCCAGCTGATGCAGCTGAAGAGGCATGCGAATGATTCATGTCACCGTACCCGCGGCGTCACGCCTTGGGAAGGGACTCAGACAAAACTCGGAGCGATATACGAACTGACACGCAAAACCCTGACACGCGTGTCCCCTGCTGGCCAGTTGGCTTTCCCCCAAGGGCCGGCACACGCTAGGTTCCGTCACGCTGTGGGGCGTGACAGGGCTGCGCTGCGGCCCCTCTCCGCGGCGCGCACCTCCCGGCCTCCCCCGCTCACCCCACCCCACCAGCCCACCTCACCCCGGTGCACAGACAGGAACGAGGTCCACCCGCCCCCGCCCCGCCCGTGCTCCCGCAGCAAGCTGTGGCACTCGCGTCCAAACCGAACTGGCCCCTGTCGGCCGCTGCACTCGCTCACGTCGAGTCGGTGGTGTGGGTTTGGGCGCTGCTGGGTCGAATAGCCGGCAGCCCGCCCGCTGCTCCATCATCGGGGGGCTCGTTTGGCGGCTTTTTGAACTTTCTCCCCACTAGGCTTGGCAGCGTCGGCTTCTGAGGCATTCTTTAGAATGTCGAATTAAAGAGGTACCGCTCACGAAAAATGTAAAAGGAACTGACCGTCGGGGCTGCAGGTGCTGGCCACCAGCGGGGCCACCCAGGCAGTTACCGACTGCCGGTACGCGGGCGCACCCACGAATAGCAGTGCGGTTCCATGGACACTCTCAGACCGCATGCCTCTGTCCATATACGGCACCGGTATATAGGCATGCATGGGCATCCTGTGCCACCATCAACCCTGCGCAACCCTGCGCGTGCTTGCGGCGACCGTACGTAATACTGCGTACGCCGTGCACGCACGTGCAAAATCCATTCGTGCGGAGACGCTGCAATATGACCTGAAGTGATGGTACGGCGCATTTACGGTAGGGCCAGCAAGATCATCAACAAATTGAACACAACCATCTCCATCGCCACCACCCTGCCCAAACGCTGCCCCCATCTCCTGATTCGAGGTCAGGGCAAACGCGGCGGTCATAACTCACTCACTCTCGGGGGTTCCAGTTTCCATACGACCTCGCTTCCGGGTTGTGGAGGCACGTCCACGCCGCCGTCAGCTATTTACATTGAGTTCACACTTAACAATATGCATTTAAAGTGCAGGCAGAGCATCTTTATGCAGCAGTGCTGCGGCAGCTCCAACGCGTGGGGCCCCACCGACCCGCCAAGGCTTAGCCAGCACATCCCTCAGACGCCCATGCGTGATGCATGTCAAGAGCACAACCTTGCGACAGAGAGCGACTGTGACTTCTGAGCATATCTCAGAGTAGCGAAACAGCCGCTCGCCACGCTCTCCAACCCAGTCCTCCTCCAACGCCAATCCCGCCAACGCCCGCTCCCGCCATCTCCCTACACTCTCCCCTCCCTACGCACCCCGCACCCCGCGCCCCGCCTTTTCATTCCAGCGGCAGCAGCGCCCACTCGCTGAGGCGCTCCGCGTCCAGCGCCGCCTCCGCCGCCTCCAGCGCCATAAAGTCCGCCTCCCACGCGGCGAAGTCGGGCTGGCGGGCCGCCCACTCGGCGTCGCTCCAGCGGATGATGGCGGCCATGCCCAGCGGCGCGGAGCTGGTGGTTTGGGGGGGGGGGGGGGGCGGGAGGGGGTTGCATGCATAATTGGTTAAGGTGGTAGACGGTAGATGGGGGCGGGGGCAAGGGGGTTGCATTCATGATGCATTACGGGAGGACAGGACAGGGAACGGCATGCATAGCTGTGCATGCGAGCGATGCATGTCACGGGAGTGCGTGGGTGTTTTGCGTGCGTGTGGGCGCCTGCCACGACATTCTGGAGGCACAGCGAGCGGTCAGCATTCAGCAGACGAACGGCGGCCGCCGTCGTTTGTGCGAGCGACTGGGTGCGGGCTGTGCGGCCCTGTACCCGGTCCAAAGCCGGAACCCCGGCGCCGCGCCAAAGCCCCGATCTCCCCAGGCCTACAACCCCTCAACCCCCGCTCTATACCCTGCCCAATACCCCGCTCTATACCCCCCTTTGGTTTGGCTTAATTTGGGCTGATAATCACACACACCCCAACCCCGCTCACCCGCGCTCCACCGTGTATTTGAGCCGCAGCAGCGAGCGCTTGGGCGCACTCAGCAGCGCGCCCAGCCGCAGCGGCGCCGCGCCCGCCACCTCCTGCCGCCAGCTGCGCACAGCGCCGCCCACCTCCCGCAGCAGCGCCAGCCGCCACTGCAGCGCCTCGGGCTTCAGCGCCAGCACGCCGGGGTGCAGGCGCACCAAGTCGCGCACGTAGGCGGCGGACCTGGGGAAGCAAGTGAGGGGGTGGGTAGGTGGGTAGGTGGTTGGTTGGTTGGTTGGTTGGTTGGTTGATTGGGTGAGTGGGTGGGTGAGAGCGCGGGAGTGTGATAACGGCAGAGTGGGGGCGTCGCCAGGCGCGACAGTACTGCGGCAAAACTCCCTTGCCGCCATCGTGCTAGCCAGCACCCAGCCAGCACCCCTCCACACAACCCACCCACACACACACTGCCTTGGTCCCCCCCCCCCCCGCCCACCTGCCCTCCTTGCCCATGGCCGCCTCCACCGCCTCCAGCTTCTCGGCCAGCGCCTCCTCGCTGGCGGTCATGAGCGCCGGCGCGCGCACCCACAGGTCCACTGCCTCCACCTCGTCGCCGGCGCCGGCGAGCCGCCGCAGCGCCTGCAGCCGGCCCACCACCCCCTCCGCCGCCAGCGCGCCGGGCGCCGAGTAGAGCAGGTGGCGCAGCGTGGTGAGGTTGAGGCCGGCGGCCTTGAGCGCCGCCAGTTCGGCGCGGAAGGTGCGCACGGGGATGGCCTCCACGGTGCGGCGCGGCACGGACTTGGGCGGCCACTGCGCGGCGGGGAAGCCGGCGCCCAGCTGCGGACAGGAGGCGGGGGAGGGGAGGGGTGGCCGCGGCAGGATTGTGTGAGGCAGGGGAAGGGGGGATGGGGGCGGTGCGCCCGGCCGTACGTGCCCACACCTCCCCCCCCCCGTGCACTGACGCACACGCATTGGTTTGGTTTGGTTGGATTTAGCTTGGGATGGTATTCACAACCCCCCCCCCCCCCCCCCGCAACGACATCCGTCTCTGCCTCCCGCTCCCCCTGATGGACGGCTACTCCCCCCGCCCCCCGCCCCCACCCACCCCAAACCTCCATCCCTTATCACAGCTCACGGCCAGGACCCCCAGCCCCAGGGTCCCCACGCCCAACCCAGCTCCCAGCCAACACCCCAGGCAGCTCCTTTCTCCGCCGCTGCGCCCACCTCCTGCGCCAGTATGCCGCGCAGCTCCGCCAGCCGCCAGTCCCAGCTGCCGCTGCCGCCGCCCGGCCCCAGCGGGCTGCCGCCCAGCCCCAAGCTCGACTGCCCCGGCAGCGACATCCGCTTACGGCCGCTGCCCGAGCTGGCGGTGCTGGAGCGGCCGCTGCCGCTGCCGGCCGTCAGCAGCCAGGCGGCGTTGGTGAAGTCGCCGGTCGCGCCCAGGCCGTCCGCCGTTTCCCGCCACACCTTGGCAATGTCGTAGTCGCCCACGCCGTCGTACGTGATGCGGGGCGGTCGGCCGGTGGAGCGCGGCACGTAGGGCGGCGGCGCGGGCGGCAGCTGGTCCACCAGCAGCGCATCGTCCTCCGGCAGCGTGGCCAGCGCGGGCAGGCTGGGGAAAATGGCAGGAGCAGCCGAGGGTGGGGGGAAGGGATGTAGGAGAGTTGGCACGCTTGCCGCGCGGGCGCTGTTACGACGCCCCTTGGGGCTGGAAATGGTTGGGTTGGGTATTGGAATGATTGAATGAAGCACCCCTCCGCCCCATCCCCAACACCAGGAGCCAGACCCGGCCCCCCCCCCCCCGCCATCCGTGCCAGACCCACACTCCGCCAGCAACGGACGTCCCGTCCCCACCCCGGTGCACAGACAAGAACGAGGTCCGACCCCGCCCAGCCCGTGCTCCCAGCAAGCTGTGGCGCTCGCGTCCAAGCCGAACTGGCCCCTGTCTGCCGCTGCACTCACGTCGAGTCGGAGGTGTGGGTTTGGGCGCTGCTGGGTCGAATAGCCGGCAGCCCGCCCGCTGCTCCATCGGGGGGCTCTTTTGGCGGCTTTTTGAACTTTCTCCCCACTAAGCTTGGGAGCGTCGGCTTCTGAGGCATCCTTTAGAAGGTCGAATTCAGGGCAGAGCCTCTTTGCCCACCGGCCAACTCAAAGTTAGCGCTGCAGCCCAATAAGTTAGGTGCAAGAGGTAAGGTTCAAGGGAACGTCAAAGGAGTGATGACTGTCTTGGCCGCTGAAGAGCGCAGGAGGGCAGCTCTAAGTCGCTTTTGAGGTTTGTTAGCAATTATGTACTGCTCAGTAAATACGCAAGGATTGCGGGCGGGCGTTTCTACACTGTTGTCGCGGTCATCGCCTCAAGTTGACCGCGGCCGCAAGCTCGCGGCCTTCGACTCGCTTGCCGCTCCGAGCTGCGCCCGCTCGAGGCGCTATCCTGCTATGTTTTCAGCTTCATGATTTGCTGAGGTAGGCCAGCGCCACGCGTGTGCCACCCGACACGCGCTCAAAGCCCCCGCACCCACGTCAAAGCCCCGGGCCGTTCTCGGGCACGCTCGCGAGCTGTCGTGGCGGGTACCTTACACAGGTACAATCATCTCAACCCAGCACCCCAGAAACTTTAGCCTGTTCCTTCAACTCTCAAGAACCTCACATCGGCAGTGACCATCCCTGGTGCGTTTCCTGAAAGGCAGGCATGCGATCCCAAACACGGCAACACCACGCGCCCCGCCTATCTTCTGCATAGCCTCTGCACACAACTGATACTCTGGGCGCACTGGCCCGGCACAACCCTGTCACCAACACCGTGCCAATTCCGTTTCGTTCCAACGCGCCGGGGGACTTGCGGGCAGCCTCAGGGCACCCTCGTGGGCACCCGCCATGACCAACCTACCTTTCAACAGCACAACCTCCCCTGGCCACAATCTAACTCTTATCCGTCTTCCACCAATTCACTCTAGGGACTGGCGCTACACGCTGCATTTACACGTACCCTCCCACGCTGGTAGGCTCCAGGCCGGCCCCGGTGCGGCCGCCGCCGCCGCCGCCGCCGCCGGTGCCGCTGGTGGGGCCGCCGCTGCTGCCGGTGGTGCCGGCCAGGAAGGGGTCGGTGAGGCTGCTGCCGCCCAGCGTGTTGGCGGTGCCGGTGAAGGAGTCGGGGCGCGGGCCTGCGGGGGTCAGGCCGCAAGCAGGCAAGCAGGCGGGCGGGCGGCTGGAGGGGCTCGTTTAGGAAGGAGAGGCCCCCGCGCCGCGCACCCGGCAAGGCTCAACCAACTTAACCACAGTGGCCTCAGCCAGCGGCAGGGAGCTCCAGCCACTGCGCACGCAAGCCACCCCCGTCAAACTAACGCGCGGTCTCACTCCCACCCTTGCCGCCCGGGCCTGCCCTCGGCACGCGTGCGTGCCTTCCGCGGTTCCGCCCCTTGCATCCCCCCGCAAACTGCACCTGCCTGTCCCTTGTCTAGTTTCGCTTGGATTTAGATTGGGCTGGTGTTTACAACCCCCCCCCCCCTGGCCCCGCTTCCGCAAGCCTCCTCCTTTCCGAACTTCTGGGCAAGGTGGCCCACTACGCTGGCGTCCTGAAGTTCGGTAAGGATGAGGCTTGCGGAAGCGGAGTGCTGCACACGCCCGCACGCCCGCACGCACGCCGCTTTGGGCTGGCACTCTCTCACACACACGCACGCAAGCCGCTTGGACTGGCACTCTCGCACTCACATGCACGCACACTCCCTCCCTCCCTTCCTCCCTCCCGCCCCTCCCGCCTTCCCCGCCCCTCCCGCCCTGCCCGCCCCCTCCTCCAGCCTCCCAGCGCCTCCTCACCTCCCATGAACATGCCCAGCCCGTGCACCGGCCACACCCAGGCCACCGCCGCGCCGATGGCCGCCAGGTGCGCGGCCAGGTAGGTCCAGCCCCAGGCCACGTCGCAGCGGAACACGACCATGTTGGCGAACAGCCGCGCCGGGTTCAGCGGGCTGCCGCCGGTGTAGAAGCCGCCTGCGTGGGGGGTGGAGGGGGAAGGGGAGGAGGGGGAGGGGAGGCGGGGTGCTTAAGAGGGGGGGTGAGGAGGGGTGGTTGGGAGATGGGGGCTGGGGGAGGGGGGTGGGAGGCGATGGGAAAGGTCTGCAGGCGGCTGCCGAAACGCGCGGCCGTGTGTCGGTGTCGGTGCGCGCGCACACACACGCACACACGGCGGGCTGTGGCTCACCCACCGGTGGACAGGGCCGCCAGCAGCGCCAGGCCGGCGGCCAGGGGCGCGGCGCCGCCGTGGCCGGGCGCCACGAACACGGACGAGTACATCACTGGCGGGCAGGGAGGGGAGGGGGGGGGGAACAGGGTTAGCAGCGGGGATGCATGGCTGAAGGGGGTGCGGGTGGAAGGACGCAGGTGCAAAGGGCAGCAGGCTGCATCTCCCTCCTTCCCTGCTCTCCGCTTCTACGCCGCGCCCTCCGCCTCACGCACCCTGAACCGTCCCTCCCCCCACACACGAACACACACGCCGGTTTCGGTACCACACACCACCTCCGCCACACGCCAAAAACACACACGCACACGCCCCCACCGCCCCTCACCCGCCAGGAAGAAGAAGGCGAGCAGGAACTCCCAGCCCCACAGCTGCGGGCCGCTCACGTGCTTGGGCGGCGCCACGCAGCTGTCGGAGGCGGCGCCGAAGGAGAAGTCGGAGATGAGCCACACCTACGTGGGCGAGGGCGGGTGTGGAGGTGTGGGGTTGGGTGAGTGTGGAGGTGTGGAGGTGTGGGTGTGTGGGTGTGTGGGTGTGTGGAGGTGTGGGTGTGGTGGCGGCGGCGCGCGCATGTTGGCATGGTTGGGGCGGCAGCTGTATGCGTGGCGGCTGGCAACGTGGGTGGGCACTAGGCAGTAGGCAGTAGGCAGAAACGGTGGTGTTCACTCAAGCACACGCACAAAAATGCCTGCGCCTGCGCCGTCGGTGTGTAGGGATGCTGCACTTGGGGCTGCACAAGGCACAAGGGGCGACCTCGCAACCCCGCCCCACCCCCCCACCTGCAGGATGGCGCCCATGATGGCTCCCAGGATCTGCGGGCGCGCGGGCGAGGCGGGGGCGCCGGGTACGGGTGTATTGGCACGTGGTGCTCGCTGGGGCGCCCTGTCACGACCCCAATTGTGTGTGCCTCACTCAAACACTCACCCCATTCACCCGCCCATTACCCGCACTCCCCCCACGCACTGCAATGCACTGCACCCACGCACCACTGCGCTCACCTGCACCACGGCGTAGCACAGCCCCCGCACCAGGTCGATGTGGCCGGTGGCGGCGCCCGCCAGGCTGACCATGGGGTTCAGGTGGCCGCCGCTGAGCGGCCCCACAAAGTACACTGCGGAGGGGCACGCCGGGGGATGCGCGTGTTGCCGCGTGTACGTGTGCGTGTGTGTGCGCGTGTGGTGCACATAGGGGGCCGACCATGGATGTGCGTGTGGCTGCGTCTCCAAGACGTCTGGCGGAGGGTGCGCAAGCCCCTCCCCGGCTCTCTCCCCCGCCCCCCCAAAAAACACGTACACACGACGACAGCAACACACGACCGCATACGGCTCAACCGGCACTCACTGATGGCGGCGAAGGCGGTGGCGGTCTCCACGGGGCCGTGCTCGATGCTGCCGGCCAGCAGCTGGAACAGCAGCACGCCCAGGAACTCGGCCAGCAGCGCCTTTGTTGAGGGGTGGGGTGGGGGTGGGGTGGGGGGGGAGGGGGGTGGTCAGGGGGTGCTTGGGGTCAGCGAGCGGGAGGTCAGAGGAGGGACAGTACCGACGGCAACGCCGCGCGTCTGAGCGTCGGTGGGGTGGTCAAGGGGGGCGGGGCGGAGGTCATGGGGTGGACACAAGGAGGGAGCCTGGCCAGGGCGGCTGGGTGAGCCGGCTCGGCGCGGGATTGAAGTCGAGCGGACGGTTGGCCGTGCCGCCGCGGCATCGCCGCCAGCCCGCCGCGGCCAAGCGGCGCGCGCAAAATATCATCTTCGCTGTTTGCGCTCCAGCACGCGGCCGGCCGGCACCGGACTCGCGCCGCCGCGCGGTTCACACCGGCGTCACTCGCTGACGTCGCGCCGCCGGGAACCTCGACTCGCAAGCCCATTTCGTAAATCAAACAACGCATCAACAGCCTTTCCAGCGCAGCCTTACGCGCGGCAAAAATAGGCAGACGCGCGACCGCGACTGACGGTTGGCCAGACCCCCGGGTCAGCTCCCCCGACACTCCTCTCGCGCGGCCACAACGCGCTTGTCGCGCTGTCCCGGCTCGCTCACCGTGACAAAGTGCTTGTCCCGCAGCGCCAGGCCGACGTGCGGGTGCGGGATTCGGATGCTGCGCATTCTTCGCAGACTTTTGCGGAACGGAAGTGGGGCTCTGGCAGTTGCAAGGGGAGGTAGCAGGACGGTATGTAGGGAAGGAAGGTCGCACGGTTCTGTGGGCTTCTGAGCACAAGATATTGCGTATTTTCTGCGCTGCCGGGGCGCTGCACGCAAACACCCCAATCATCACGTTTGATGCGCGCAGCCCATCGCGCCGCACGTGCTAGCGCCCGGCCACGGCTCGCCCGCCACACACGACCCCCCTTCCAGCTGTGATGTACGCACCGTTGTTGTTCCACACACTCGATGCCCCACGCCTCCTCGCAACCGAACCCCTCTCTGTGTGCAACCCGTTGACACTGGCACCTGCGCGCTTGACACACCCCTGCTCCTATGTGCATCTTGCATTGCCTCACACGCCTCTCACCGTCGCAACAATCATCTTCTCACCGCACGCATCCTCTCAGGCCAGGTTACGCACCCTGATGAATACCGTGTCTCTCGTTCTCTTGGCGCTGTCAATCCGCCCTCCACGACTCCGCCCCTCGAGCACGACTGCCTACCGCCAGCTGCTGAATGCGCGCCCGCAAGTCTTCCGCATCCAAACGCTCACAAGTCACAAGCTGAAGCTTGTCTCTCTCACCGGCGCAGTCTCTTGTCGCCCAGTCGCATACGGCATACCACATCCCTGCTCACACCTCAGTGCTCTCGGTTTCCACATTGCATTCAGCTCCACTCATCAACATTCAGCGCCGCGCGCGCTCCCGCTCATGTTATCACTGGTAACACACGCAATGCGCACATGCGCATGACACGCTCCTGCCACTGCTGCTGCTACTGCTGGCTGCTGCTGCTACTGCCGCGCCTCGGCCTCCCGGATGGCGTCCATCACGCACCGGAAGTCGCGGATGATCCACACGGCACCTGCGGGGCAGCGGCGGCAAGGTGCGGCGACGGCATGCGTGAATGAAGTGAGACCGGGGTGAGGCACCCACTTGCGACACCATGCCATGTCATGTCGCCCGAACTGCTGCCAGCCGCCTCCTCTTTCCCAACACACGCACGCGGGTGCTTTCAGACCCACCCGCAGCCGCCAGCACCTCCGGGTGTTGGCCGGTGGTGAGCGCGATGACCGGCGATCCCGCAGCCACGCCCGCCCGCACCCCCGAGGGCGAGTCCTCGAACACCAGCGACTCCTCTGCGGGCATGCA
This sequence comes from Chlamydomonas incerta, assembly GCA_016834605.1. Lineage (NCBI taxonomy): Eukaryota > Viridiplantae > Chlorophyta > Chlorophyceae > Chlamydomonadales > Chlamydomonadaceae > Chlamydomonas > Chlamydomonas incerta. The sequence goes on from JAEHOC010000010.1 coordinate 1,442,358, forward strand.
GTGGGTGCAAGGGCGGGTGTCAGTACCGCATGGTCGGCAGTCGGCCAGTCGGCCAGTCGGCCAGTCGGCGCCCGCAACGCAGGCTGTGCTAAGGGCCGCGCACTGGACGTGCAGGCGCAAGCACGGAACACGCACGTGCACCCGCCAGTCAACATGCGTTCGGAATGAACTACGGTACCTCTGGTTCAATCTCCCAATCCCGTCGGTCTTGGGCACGCACGCCCGTAAGCCTGCTGTGCGGCCTACCTTGCTACACTTCTGCGTAACACCTTCGCAACACCCGCACTGGTTGGTTTAGCTTGGATTAGCTATTTATCCCCCGCCCCCCTCTCACCCGGCGTCAGGCCCAGCAGCTCCATGGCGGTCAGGTAGGGGTCGGGGTGCGGCTTGGCGCGGGCGCACTCCTCGCCCAGCACCAGGTGCTGTCGGGGGCGGGGGGGGGGGGGGGGGGGGGGGCGGCAGCAGGCAGCACGATGCGGAAAGGGAGGACCGTTACCAACTTACCCTTATGTGTTGGCATGGACAGGAACAAGAGAGAAATGTTTTGTTCCATACGTCAACAGCATGCCAGCACACGGAACACTACAAAAGTAAACAGCACGCCCTGCGACCCAGCCACCGCCACCCTGCTCCGACGGCGCACCTCGAAGTAGCTGTCCAGCCCCAGCGCCGCCAGCATCATCTCCGCGTTGGCGCGCGGGGCGTTGGTGACGGCCGCACGGCGCAGGCCGCGGGCCGCGATCCAGTCCAAGAACTCGCGCAGACCCTGCGCACATGTGTTTGCGTGTGCGCATGCCCGCATGTGTGAGCGTGTGAGAACGTGTGTGTGATTGTGTGCAGAGCCGGACACAACCACGCACGCAAGCACATGCACGTGCACACACACCTTGAGCAAAGGACTGTGGACGCATCAGGGACCCCCGCATCCATGTGAACCGCAACTCCACCTCCCGCCCCAGCGTGCCCGCCCCTGCCCACGCCGATACTGCCGCCGGCGGAGGCGCTCGTCGCTGACTCACTGCCCCCCAGCCCCCAGCCGCCCCAGCTCCGCAGCCCCTCCGCGCGCTCGCTCACCGGCAGCGCCTCCAGGCCCTGGGCCGCCAACCGCCGGTACCGCGCCTGTCGCAGACACACGCAGACAAGTCACCCGCGTGGTAATACAGGCTGTGCTGGTGAGGCCAAGCGGGGCTCCTGCCCGCGCCCCCCCGATGCACACGCATTGGTTTGGTTTGGTTTGGTTTAGTTTGGGCTGGTATTCACAACCTCCCCCCCCCCCCGCCATCCAGGGCCCCCGCATCCCACCACCCGCTAGACCTGCCTCCCGCCTGGACCCTCCGTCCTCACCAACCGTCTTCTCCAACCATCCAAGCAACCCCTCACCCCCACCCAGCCCCACCCCCGACTCACGAACCCTGCCGCCCCGACCCCGCCGCCCCCACTCACCGCCTACCACCCCGGCCGCCCCCGCCCCGCGCACCTCCTTGTCCATGTAGAACTGAGTGCGCCGCTCCTCGGGCCAGTCCGGAAACAGGTCGGCGGCAATCTGTGGCGGGGTGGGGCGCAGCGGGTTGAAGAGCCGGGCGCAGCACTAGCATGCGGTGATGCGGGTGGTCCGCCGGTGCGTCGGCAGCAGCAGTGCGTAGCGCGCACGGTGCGGGCCGGCGACACCTCCTTGCCACGCCCCGCCTCCGCTTCTCCCTGCCACGGAGTTGCTGCGGCTTTCGCAGGCCCTCTCCACCCCCACCGCCGACCCTGAAAGTGCGCCCCGCGCCCTCTCCTCCCACCCACGCACACTGCCCCGCCCCGCCCCGCCCCACCCCGCCCCGCCCCGCGGCGCACCGCCCCGCACCACACCGGCCCACACCGCCCCGCGCCGCACCTCCGGGTTGTGCCGGCCGCTGATGTGGTGGCGGAAGAAGTCCTCAGTGATGGGCTCGCCGCCGTTGTAGCCCAGCTCCGACAGGATCTCCTGGAACCTGCGTACGGTACGGTAAATTGCAGATTGCAGATGTGCGATAACCCCGGGCGGGTGGCAACAAGGTGACGCGCCGCAGCCCCCTGTCGTCAGTGCGTGCTGTGGTGTGGGCAGGTCCGCTCCGTCATCCGGCGCTGCATGGCGCTGGCGGACAGTCGCCTGCCGCTGCCGTATCGCTCCCCCGAGGCCCGCTGGGCCCCCGACAACTCACGCCTTGAAGTGCAGCGGGTCTGACTCCACCAGGGTGCCGTCCACGTCAAACAGCACCCCCCTGAAGGCTGTGAAGTCAACAGGGGCTGGGCCAGGCGAGGCGGTGGCGGCGGCGGCGGAGCCGCTGGTCGCCACGGCGGCCGACATGGGCGTGGCGCAGGCGCCGGCAGAGGCGCCGGCGGCATGGACGCCCGGCAGGGCGGTGGCCACGCCTGGGTTAGGTTTGGCAAAGGGCGGCGGCGGAAAGACATGGCGGGCCGACAGCGGTGAGGGCGCTGTGACTGGGCGCTGTGACTGGGGGTGTCAGGAGCAGAGGGACCTTCAACGGCCAACCTCGCGTCGCATCCGCGAGCTATGCCAATGTGCCATTTTGTCAATTGACATCACAGCGCTGCATAATGAGACTGCGACGCCGAAGGGCCAACGCCAAAACTGATTGACTTTGCGCCGAACGTCCATCGCGCCCCGCGGTCATGGTTGAAGCATTTTAGGTATTAGAAATGCTGCACAAACAAGCTCCTACCGTGAATCATGGGTCGCACCGAGCAAGTGCCAGGTCGCCGCACCGCACAGCCAGCCCTTGCCGATAGTCGAGTCTGCATCTAATAATGTATTCGCAGCCCTCTCACTTTGAATGGTCGCAGAAACTGGGCTGGGCTAAAAACTGCAGCTGCTGGTCGGTGAGGCGTTGGTGGCTGCCTTGCTCTGGATTTGACACACAGATTTAAAGTATTAGGCGCGCGTCCAGGCGGGTGCACGAGCTTCCCCAATGAGTTGGGGAGGCGAGGGCGACTGGCACTGAGCGTGAGGACTGAGGACCCGTGCCCGTGCCCCCGCCCCCCTTTTACCCCGCACCTACCCGCGTGATGCGACGAGGCTTCACAGGCACTGTAGGGCGAACCTTATTACCCATCGATACTCAAGCACATTCTCCACACGCCACCAATCATCGACCTCCTTTAGTCTATGACCGGCCTCTCCGCACAACAAGCAAACACGCCTTCAGTCCAAACGCCCTCACGCCCGCTCCTGCCTTCTACTCAGCGCACACGCGCGTCCGCGCACAAAGGCAGCCAGCGCCCGACTCCAGGCTGGCCTAGCCTTCCACGAAACAAAAATGGCGGGAAACCCACGATCACACACCCGTGGTCCCGGAACCCCGGGAAAAACGGAGGCGCGGCAAGATGCAGCACGTCCGGACGCCAAAGCCACTCGCTTCTTCGGCCCCTCTAGAGAACATCACGCAATCACTCGTCTGGTATGCAACGCGCGTACGGCCAGACACTCCACTCCACTCCCGGCCCCCACTGCACGCCACGATGCGGCCGGGCTTACTTTGCAGTGCTCGTTCCCCGCCTATACACACAATCACACACGCTACAAACGCTCCTGGGCCCACTCCCCGCTCCCCGCACGCACGGGTCCCCACGCACGGGTCCGCCGTGCCGCCGGCGGCCGCCGTGCCGCCGCCTCAGTGGTGGTACCAGTACACCTGCTCGGGGCCGGTGGCGTCGGGCGCCACCACCGCGCAGGCGCCCACCTCGTCCCACAGCGCGCGGAACACGTTGCGGCTGTCGTAGGCGTAGTAGTCGCCCAAGACCTGGCGGTCAGGGATCAGCGGGCGAGGGGTTCCATTCATGAATAGCTTCGACGGAATGGCGTGCTTCAACGGAATGGCGTTGGTGCATTGGTTACAACCCGTGTCCCGTGACCAGGACCTGGGTAGGGGATGAGTTGGCAGTGACGACCCCCGTCGCCCCTGCCTCTCCCAAGTTGGGCTGGTATTCACCCCCTCCCTCCCCGCCGCTTGCGTCCGCACCTTCTTGATGGCCTCGGTGGCCTCCTCCGCGTGGTAGTGCGGCATGTAGGAGAACAGGTGGTGCGCCACGTGCGTGTCTGCGCGCACACAGAAAGACGTTTTCCCTTGTGCTCTCGAACACAGAAAGACGGGTGCAGAGACCAGTGCAGAGGGGGCGATGTGGCGGGTTTGTTTGAGACGCAGTGTTCGTTCACCAGGGCAGCTCGCGCCGGGGCCAGCTGGCGCGTACATTCTTGGGGGCCAAGCAAGATAACACGCGGCTGTGCGTGGGTCTCGGCATGTCCCCTGCGATGCTGCTGCTGCCGCTGCCGCTGCTGCCGTACGCACCCGCGATGTGGTGGAACACGTGGTCCAGCACGCCGTAGGAGCGGTCCACGGTGGCCATGGCGCCGCGCAGCCAGTCCCACTCGCCGTCGCCGTAGTGCGGCAGCTTGGGGTGCGTGTGCTGCAGGAAGGTGATCATCACCTGTACGAGAGGCCGGAGATGTGGGGTTACTGTGAACCAATCCCGTAAGGAAACATCAAACGGAAATGTGGGGGTACAAGATCAAGAGGTTGAAGACAGCGACGTTGGGGTTACGTTGGGGTTCGAAATCCCAAGCCATGACCAAGGCCCCGCGGGGAAGGGCGCGTGCCAGGCAGTCGACCCCCAACAACAACCCGCCCGCAGTGTGGCATGCGGCAGCCTTGCACCTCCCACAGCACGCGTGCAGCCCGCGCCGAACGCCCCGCAGCTTCTCCTCGCAGCGCTGAGTATCCCTAAAGGAATTGGTCCGCAGACTTTTACCCCCGGCGCCCCGGCCCCTCCCCGGCAGGGGGGCACCACGCACCAGCCAGTGGTTGACCACCAGGTAGGGGATGAGGTAGGTCTTGAGCAGGAACATGAAGCCCCAGGTGCGGCTGATGGCGGCCAGGCCCGCCACCACCACCGCCAGCGAGATGTCCGAGATCTGAGGATGAGGAGGGCGCCGGGCGGGGCCGGGTGGTGAAGTGCAAGTGTCCTGCAGCGGAAATGTCCCGCAGCGGGAAGATGCTGCCGGCCGGGGCCAACAGGCGCGTGTCCTGTGCCCACAACGCCCAGCCATGCGCCGCTGCGAGCCGCACCCACTCGCACTCCTCCCTCAGCCGCCACCACGGCACTCACCAGCACCTCGATACGCTCGCGCTTGGTGAAGATGGGCGAGAAGGGGTCGAAGTGGTTGGCCCAGCTGCGGCGGCACCATCAGCAACCGCACAGCAGGTCAGTCCTGCCCCGGCCTTCGGCCTTCGCGCTGCCCGGCCCCGGCCGGCGCGCTGCGGCGAGCGCCGCCTGCTAGGCCCCCTGCCCCCTTCGCTCCACTCCCCTCCCCCTCCTTGCTGCTGTTGTCGCGCTCATACCGTACGCATCAGACTAGCATTCACAACCTCCCCTCCCGCCGCCCGGCGGCCCCCCCCCGCAGCCACCATCCGCTCTCACCGCGGGTACTCGTGGCCCGACACGTTGAAGGCGAGGTACAGCGGCCAGCCCAGCAGCTGCTGGAACAGGATGTGGCCCAGCCGGTAGATCGGGTTGCGGTGGTACCAGGGCGCCTGCGGCGAGACACAGGCGACGGGGGCGGGCGGGAAGGGGAAGGGGCAGGGGAGGAGAGGGCATCAGTACCGGCGCTAGCGAAGCGGCGAATTTGAGTGGGGGCGGAGGCCACGTGCGACCGAGGCATGGTGTGAAGTGTTGTGGGCAGGGTGGTCGACATGGTGGATGCCCAGCTGTCCCCCGCACCCCCGGTCGAGGCTTGGAGGCCCCACCTTGCTGCCCGCGGGCCTGACCGCCGGCACAAACACCTCGTCCTTGGCGGTGCTGCCCGTGTTCTGGTGGTGGCGGCGGTGCGAGTGCTTCCTGCGGGCCAGCAGCAGACAGGGCGCAAGCGGCTTTGAGAACCAGCAAAGCGGGCGGGACCGTCCGCCCCGACCGCGGCCCTTCCTTTCTCCCTCTCATCACCGTCCCCACGCCTCCGGCGCTCCCAACTTAACTCGCGCCACCACCCACCACCGCCACCACCCCTCGCCGCCCAAGCCACCCTGCATGCTCCCTGCTCATCAACGCAGCCACCCCAAGTCCCCAGCCCCACCCAAGCCCCCCGCCCAACCCCCCGCCCCCCGCCCAGCCCGCCCCCAGCCCAGCCCGCCCCGAGCCCACCCCAAGTGCCCAGCCCAGGCCACCCCCAGCCCCCAGCCCACCCCCAGCCCCCAGCCCAGTCCGCCCCTCACCAGCTGTAGTAGGGCACCAGCAGCAGCGAGTGCATGACCAGCCCCACGCCGTCGTTGAGCGCCTCGCTGTTGGAGAAGGCGCCGTGGCCGCACTCGTGCGCGATGACCCAGATGCCCGTCATGAAGGCGCCCTGCCAGAACCAGTACAGCGGCCACAGCACGAACCAGGCCAGGTACCTGCGGCGCGAGGGGCGAGGGGTGGAGGTGGAGGTGGGGTGGAGGTTTGCGGGGAGGGGGGCGGGTTGAAGGGCTGGGGCGTTGGGAGGCCGAGGCGAGGAAGGGCGCCCCCGTTGGGTGCTGGCGGCCGTTACGCAGGGGCCGGCGGCTTGGCGGCGCGCGGCCACGCGATGCATTGGGCTTGATGGGAGAGAAGATTATAGGGAACGCGCACGTCGCAACGCCAGGGGTACGCCGGTACTGCCAGCGCGACGCAACGCTCACCGCGGCACGGCCGGGTGGTCGATGAAAGTCGAGCCATACCACAGCCAGGCGCAGACGGTCACGTCGACGGCCTGGCGGCATATGAAAAGGACATCAGAGCGCAGTCTTAGCTCAGCAGGATAATGTGGCGGCAGTCTCGGAACCCCGACAGCAGGTACGCTAGGACGGGGGGCCACGACAGCGCGGCCATCCACATCTGGTCCCGCGCGTTTTCCCGTGCGCAAGCCCAGCTCCGCCCAGCTACTTGTGCGCGTCAATGTACATTGAATCGCAGCAAAGTGCGCCGTCAGGATCTGGCGAACGCCCGCGCACCAGATGGGCAAAGCTGCGCAACGCAGACTTCTCAAAGCAGTGTGCAGGGATGGCTTTGCGGATGTCGCCCAGGGTGAAGCTCGGTGTAGCGGCAGGATACCTCTGCTTCTCCCCGGCCGAGTCGGTCGAATCAGCCAGGATGTTGACGCCCTTGCGCCGTGTGACAGCCATTGTGGTCCAAGCTACTACAGTCAGTGCCTATATGCCTATAGGTAAAAAGCGCCAAGTTGTCACGCGCTGGTCCAAGAGTTGGCCGGCGAGTTTTGATTGATCAGCGCTCTAGCATTCACAGCCTCCAGTGCCGCCCTAGGACTTTGCAACGGAGCTAATACTTCTCTACAGTAAGTACTGAGCGATGCGGCTGCGGCGCCATAAATGCGGTTTGGCATCGGAGCGGCATGGACTCGGCCCATGCAGCGCAGCGTACCCTGCGTACCCCGGGCCGTTGCCAATCACGCCCTTCAGCTAAGCTGCCGCGAGTCGAGCTGTTCGCAAATTCTTTAAAGTGCCCTTCACGATTCTTTACACGCTCTTGCCAGCCCTGGGTGCCAGCAAGCCCCTCCAGCCTGGCCACACCGCGCAACCACAGTCACACGCCCGCTCGCCCACACCATCACGCGCGTCTCGACATCTGCCACAAGGACCGGCCGGCCTGTCATTGCGCGCTACTAGGCCACCATCCAGCGAAGCTATTCCATCCAGTCCGGCAAGACACGTGGTCGACGTCACAGTACTACACAACCTTTCTGAGGCACGCACGCCGCGCCTGCGATCCAACAGCGCAACGTACCGTAACGGAGGACGAGCCTTTTCGAGTAACGTCATGAGATATGCCCGTCGGTCCATGCACGTCTTCGCAGCCCAGTCTGAAGTCTACTGCCGTGTCGATTGTCAACCCACACACACTGCACTGTGGCCCGCAGCTGCCCCCCCCCACACTTAAGTCATGCGCCCTCGACTCTCGTGTTATGGCACCCGTCACACCCGACTGCAAATCCTTGTCAGCATGCGCACACCTCAGTGGGCTTTTATCACGTCCGACACAAATGCTCCACACATGCAGCAACGCGCACCACGACGCGTGCTCCCAAGCCTTTGCCACACCGCAGCTGCGTGCGGCTGCAACTGAAACTGCGATTGCCTGAAGGACTGTTTGTTGGAGGACAAACGCCCGAGAGGAACAATGCTCTCCTCAAGGCGCGGCGTCCTCCCGACCCCATTTAGAAGCAGCCCCGCCGGGGCGCTCACACGTCACACGCGACGCACACATGGACACACAGTACTGACACACGTTAGAACAACCCCGCGTGCGCGTGGTGCGGCCAGGTGTGCCTGCCCGCCGAACGGCTGCACGCCGCTAGCGACCCTCTCAGGATCCACGCGGCCGCCCGCGCGGCCGGCCGGTGCCGCGCGGCTGCTGCCGGCGAGCGCGCGCCTCGTCACCGCTCCACTCGCCATCGGTGTCGTCGCTGTCACTCGCCAGCAGCACCGCCCAGTTCTGGGTGCCCTTGCCCGCGCGCCGCCGCGACTGCCGCGCCGGCCCCGCCCCCGCCGCCGCGTGGTGGTGGTGCTCGCCGTAGCCGCCGCCGTGGCCGCCGTGGTAGGCGTGGATGGGCGGGCGGCCGGGGCCGCGCGTGCCGTTGCTGCCGGCGCGGCGCGGCGGCCGGCCCGGCCCGCGCCGCCCGCGCTCGCGGTGGCTGGCGGTGGGGCTGTACTCCTCATCGTCGTCCTCCGGCTCCTCCTCGTCCTCGTCACTCCAGTCCTCGTCATCGTCGTCCTCCTCCTCCACCACCTGACGCCGCGGCGGGCGGCCCGGCCCGCGGCCCGTGGGCGGCGCCGAGCCCGGCGCCTGCCGGCCCGCCAGCGGCTGCGGCTGCAGTCCGTGCGCAAGCGGGCCGGCCATCGGCCGCGCGGACCCTGACAACGGCGGCAGCGCGCCGTCCGACAGGCGGTGCGGCGGCAGGCCGGTAGCGTTCAGCGGCGGCAGGTTGGCCAGCGGGAAGCCGGACAGGCCCTGCAGCCCGGGCGGCAGGCCGCCGACTCCGGGCAGCCCGCCCTGACCCGGCACCCCAGGCCCCGCTGCCATGCCGCCGGTGCTGGCGCGCGAGGGGGCCCCGGTGAACAGCGGCGGCGGCTTGGAGCTCTGCCCCAGCGCCGCGCTGAGGCCGCTGGCGGCCGCGGCGGCTGCCGCCGCCCCCGCCGGGCCGCCCGAGTTGGTGGCGGCCGCCGCGGCGGTGACGGCTGCGTTGACCAGCACCTGCGGGTTGGCGGCGAGCTGCTGCAGCGCCGCGGAGCTCTGCGCCCCCTTGGACATGATGCTGGCCAGCAGCGACTGCGCCGCCGCCGTGACGGCGCTGTTCATGGCCACGCCCGAGCCGCTGGCGGCGGACTGCACGCCCGCCAGCAGCTGGTTGATGTTGAGGACGTTGGGCTGCGCGAGGAGGTTCTGACCCGAGGCGGGGGAGGTGCCGGCGGCGGCGGAGGCGGAGAGCACGCCCGCAGCCGCAGAGGGCGGCAGGCCCGGCCCGGGCGGGCCGCTCGCCTGCGTGCCCGCGTTGCTGGTGGTGACCTGCGTGCCGGCGTTGCTGGTGGCGGGGCTGGAAGATGCCAGAGGTGAGGCGGCAGCGGGCGGCGCTGCAGGTGCGGCGCCGGGGCCCGGGCCCGCGGCGGCACCAGCGCTGGTGGCGGCTGCGGCTGCCGCAGCCGGCGCAGGAGCGGGCGTGGGCGCGGCGGGCGCGCCAGCGGCAACAGCAGGAGCCGCAACCGGCCCAGCCGCAGCTGCAGTGGCTGCCGCCGGCGTTGTTGTTGCTGCCGCTACTGCTGCCGTGGCAGGCTCGGCGGCATCAGCCACTGGCGCAGCTCCCACCGTCGCTGTGGATGGCGCCGCTGCAAGTGCTGCCGCTGGTGTCGCCGCAACGCTGGGCACAGGCGCTGCCTCGGTCTGAGCCAGCACAGGCTCGCCGGCTGCAGCCGCCTGCGTCGCCCCAGCCGGCGCCGGAATTGCACCAGGAGCGGTTGCCGCCGTGACCGGAGCAGCGGGCGTGGGGGCAGCAGCGGGCGCAGCAACTGCAGGCGCACCGGCAGCCGGCGCCAGCGTCGCAGCTGACACGGCGGCGGCCGGGGCCGCGCCGGCTGCCGCCGCTGCCGGCTTGCTGGCTGCGGCCGGCGCAGCGGTGGACGCTGCTGGTGGCGTTGGCGCTAGTACAGCTGCAGGCGTAGGCGATGGCGTAACTACCGCTGCTGCGGCCTGCGCCGGCACGGCGGCAGGCGCCTTGGCTGCGGTAGGGGTCGCCTGCGCGGCCAATGCTAGCGGTGCTGACGTCGCCGCCGCCGGCTGCGGCTGCTGCGGTGCCCTGGGCGATGGTGCGGGCATGGGCGGCAGCGGCTGCTGCTGTGCGGGTGGGTGTGGCTGTGGTACGGAAGGCGAGGCAACGGTCGTCGTGGGCGCCGGTGTCGGCAGCTTCGGCGCAACCACCGGCACCGCTGGCGAAGCCTGCTGCTGAACCACCTGGGCTGCTGGCGAGCTCAGGCCCGGCAGCGGCGGCGCCGGTGTTGCGCCTGCGACCGGGGCTGGCCGTGGCAGCTGCGACGCTGCTGCAGGCGGCGGCGGCGGCGCCGTCGTGGAGCTCGCCAGCATCACTGACGGCGGCCGCGCTATGGCGGCGGTCGGGCTGAGCACCGCGGTGCTGCCGGCAGCCGCCTCGCTGGCGCGGCGGCCGGTGGACGGCCCGTGCGCGCCGGCTGGCGAGATGTGCACCACAGAGTGCGGCGACGTGGTCCGCTGCGCCACCGCCTGCTGCACCACCACCGGCTGCCCCGGCCCGCCCGCCATGCCCGCAACTGCCGGCGCCGCGGTCCCCGGCGTCGGTGGCGGCCCGCCCGGCCCCGCCACCCCCACCATGGGCAGCGCGTAGGACTGGTAGGCGGAGCCCGGCAGCCCCCCCGCAGTGGTCGACGACGGCGGCCCGCCGTAAGCCAACAGGTCGCCCATGTCCGGCGGCGGCGGCGGCACGTCCAGCGGGGTCAGCGCCATCGCCTCCTTACCCTTGTAGCTGTTGCTGTTGCGCGGCGTCTTCTGCCCGAACTTGGCACGGTCGAAGTTCGAGCGCTCCTTCGCCTGCGCCAGGCTGCTCATCCCGCCCCCGCCCCCGCCGCCACCAGCGCCACTACTGGTCGCGCCGCCGCCACCGGCAGCCCCGCCGGCGCCCGCGGCGCCGGGCGCGTTGGCGCCGCCGCCCTTGTTGCGGCGCCGCTGCCCGTCCGCAATGACGGCAGCGTAGCGCCGGCGCTCCTCCTCCTCCATGATCCGGTGCATGGCCGCATACGACTCGTCGCTCGTGTCCTCGCTGCTGCTGCTGCTGCCGCCGTCCATGGGGTCATCGCCCGTGTCGCTGCCGCCGCCCAGCATGCCGCCCTCGTCGTCCGAGGGACCGCCCATGCCGGGCAGCCCATCTTCCGGCCCGTACGCGGCCATGCCGTACTCGTCAACGCGCCGGCGGCGGCGCTGGCGGCGGCGGCGCAGCACGGCCTGGATCTCCACCGGCACGTTGTCCAGCGCGGAGGGACCTGAAGCGGAACACGCCAAGTGGGGCGGAGGGGCGGGGAGAAGGGGTGAGAACGACCGAGGGCATGCAGGGGTGAGGCTGTGGGCGGTGCCCCGCCCTGAGAGCCTGGTGCGGTCTGCTTCCCTACCCATACCGGTAACCTCCACGGCATCCAGCCCCGCAGTCTCGTTTGAATCCTGCCCGCCCCTTGGCCCCGGCCTTCATTACCCCAGCGCATTCACATGGGCGGCACCCCCGGCCTCCGTCTCTTGTGTTGGTATTCACAACCCCCCTACCTACCGCTTTCCAACCATCTACGCAACCCCCACCCCCAAGACCCCAACCCCTGTGCAGCGCTCTCACCCAGCGTGTGGTAGTGCTGCGACCAGCTGGTGGCGGCCACCAGGCGCGCGCGGAACTCGTCGGGCGGCAGCTCGCGGACGGGCGGGATGACGATGGCGCTCACGGACTGCGGCGCGGAGGAGGCAGCAGCAGCGCGACACGGGCAGGCGCGGTAAGAGGCAGGGCAGGAGCGGCAGGAGTTCCATGGCAAGGCGCGTACGGACCGTCAGGTACGGCAAGGCGCGTCAGGTACGGTCAGGCCCATTCCGTACATACTCCCGGGACGCACACCCCTTCCCAGCCCACACCGGCCCCACGGTTATGCCAGCGCGGTTGTCGGCCCTGGGCCCCGGGACCCTCTGCTCACCAGCACCCGCGCCGCCTCAATCCCTTCCAAACCAGCTCGAGCCATCCGCCCGCCCTCGAGCCCAACAAACGAACCCACTCACCACGCTGCGGTCCAGCGAGGTACGGTTGTAGGAGGCGATGGGCGTGCCCATCCCGAAGTCGCACGCCAGCATCTCTGCCTCGCTGCGCTTGCGCTTGTTGCCGCCCGGACCACCGTCGCTAGCCTTGCCGCCCAGGCCAGTCGGCGGCCCCATGCCGATTGAGTCAAAGCGCGTGAGCACCGTCAGGCTGCCGGTGCGCCGCGCGTGGCCGCTCGACTGCCGCTTCACGTTCCCGCCACCACCGCCGCCGCCATGGGACATGGACGGCGGCAGCTGGAGCGAGGACGACATGGGCAGGCCGGCAGGCCCACCGCCGCCGGACGCGGCGGTGCCGTAGGCCCCCGGCGTGCGGCCGGACGCGAGACGCGCGCTGTTAAACTTGTAGGTGTCCTGCAGCTGCGACCGCACCGCGCCGAGCCGCTGCTCCAGGAGCTCCAGCGAGGCGAAGATGGCGCCCGGCAGCATCTTGTCCGCCTCAGCCTCGTCGAACGGCTGCTGCTGCTCTGCCGACACGGCGTGCAGCAGCGGCTGCGGCGGACCCGGTAGCAGCAGCGATGCCGCAGGCCGGCCCGGACCCTGCTGCTGCTGCCCCGGTTGCCCGGGCTGTGGGAGCGGTGTGACCGGCGGCGAGGCCGCTGCCGCGGCTGCGTGGTCGGCGCCCGACGGGCCCGCGGCCGCTGCGCTGCCATCCGCAGCCACTGGCGACACCCCGGGGTTGCTGTCTGGTGCCCCGCCCCCGCCACCCGCAGCCGAGGCGCCGTTGGCTATCGACGTGACCGCAGCGGCCCGCATCCGCACGTACGGCGACTGCGCCACGCGGTCGTGCGACAGGAAGCCCCGCATCGCGGCCACGAGCACGCCCACCTCACCGCTGCACGGCGCCGCCGCTCGTGCAGCGGCCGCCACAGCCAGCGGCCCCGCGCCCGCCATGCCCTCCGCGCCCCCGTCCGCTGCCGCTCCAGCCTGCTGCTGTTGTTGCAACCAGACGATCTGCATGCGCAGCCGCTCCTGCTGCCCCCGCAGCTCCAGCATACGTAGCTCCAGCCAGCGCGCCTGCCGCTCTACGGGTCGCCGCGCCTGCTTCCACTCGCGGCTGTGACCCCGCCCGCCACGCCCCTCGCCGCCTTCGGCGCCCGCGCCAGAGGTGCTCGCCTCCGGCTGCCCCGCCTCCGCCGGCGCCCGCTGCTGCAGGTGCTGGTATGGCACACGTACCGCCGTCGTTCGCAGCTGCGACAGCACTGCATCCAGCGGCAGCGCGTGGCAAGGCCCCAGCCCAGGGAGCGCTCGCCCGGCTGCGCCCGCCACCACCACTGCCGCCGCGTCCGTGCCGGCCACCATCACGGTCTGCGGCTCGTCGTCGTCGCTGATGTACCCCACGAGCAGGTCCCGTGGCGGGGGCGCGAGCAGCAGCGAGGACTGCGGCAGCAGCCCCGACTGCTGGGGCGCCACCGAGCCGAGGCCAGGCAGCTGCAGGCTGCCCAGCTGCTCGCCACCCTTGAATGGCGCCGCGTCCAGGCCCCCCATCATTGCATGCGGGGAGGGCGGCGCTGAGCCGCCTGGCCCCGAGGCTAGGTCGCCGTTCTGCTCGGCGGCCGCGGCTGCTGCGGCCGCGGCCGTGGGCGAGGTGAGAGCGTCGGAGCCATGCTGCCCGCCGTGCGGGTGCAGCACCGCGAGCGCCTTGCGAACCTCCAGCTCATAGGTCGCCAGGACTTTGCTGCCATTCTTCTGCAAGTTGATGGCTGCTCGATGCACGAGGGTTTTGCTGGAGTTAAAGCGGCGCGCGTTCTCATGGATGAGATTGAAATCATCACGGAGCTGCCGCCATGTCTGATACGCGCCCGAGTTAATCTTCTCCCGCATGTCGGTGAAGCACATGGGGCTTTTAATGACGGTGTAGTAGTTAGGCGCCTCCTCCTCGCGAACCGGGCGCTGGAAGAAGCCCTCCTTATCAAGCATGGCGATGCGCTGTAAGAACGCCAACAGGTACTCGGTGGGCTGCCGATAGGGGTCGGGCATCCCGCCCGGCCCATCGGCGCCCCCAGAATGCCTACTGTGCATGTTCTGCGAGCTCTTCATGCCCGGCTGGTCGACGAAAGCTCGGTCAGAAGACGCTTCGCCAGGGCGGGAGCCCCGCGCCCTTTGGGCCGCGAGTCATATATCCCGCGAGCGCCACCTTCACCGACACTGCTGGAATTTGCTGGCGCCGCGCCAGAGGTCAACGCGCCAGAGGCCACAGGCGGTCAGCGCTTTGTTGTCGCACGTCCCCAAACCGCTCAGGTCGGGGTTCCGCAGCAAAAGCCGCAGCAAAAGCCGCAGCGAAACAGCTCTTCTGCACCAGCTGGCTGAGCGCTGCGGAAGCTCCTCCGCGCGGGAGACGAGCTCTAATCCGACGAGATGCTGTCCCCGAACAGGGTCAAGCCCTGGGCCGCGCAGGAAGACCTAGTCGTTGATATCTGCTCGGTGTGGTATTGCTTGGCCGGTACAGTCCAAAGGTCCGCCTGGGGTGTCACGATCTGGCCTTGTTCAGAGCCCCAAACACAAGGAGGCTTCCGTAGTATACAAGTATCGTACTATGAATTGCTGGCCAGTGTCAGTGAACAAATTTCGAGCCTGCGTGTGCAGGGCCAATGGCGCGAGTCGGCGAATGGCGTGGCTTGCGCCAAATCGGCGCTCTGGCGGCACTAACGCAACTAAGCGCTGATAACACATATGTCTATGCATTAAAGCCTGACCCAACCCGCTCTCAGTCGCGTAACCGAGTGCAAAATGCCGCTAGTCGTCGTTTGTGGGCAGCCGTGTAGCGGCAAAAGCACCGTGGCAGCGAAGCTTGTGACTCTATTTCAGGAGGCGGGTCTGACGGTGGAGCTGGTCGACGAGCCCTCGCTGCATCTGGAGCGGAACGCCGCATACACGGGTGCGCACTAGCTCATATCGTGTGAACAGCAGTCTGACGTCAAGGGGCGTTGGGGCTGCGCCAGGCGGAGAGGCACCGAGCGCGGAGGGCGCCAGTGGGGCGGAGGTTGCCTCCCGCAGCCGTGCCACGCTACGCGCCTTCCGGGGCGGGCAGACGGCATACATAGCCAGCACTGACACAGCCCGCGTAGCCGCGTACGAGGGGAGTTTGCTGGTCAAAGGCCAAGGAGTGCATGGGGTGTCGACTGAATCCTGATTGGGCCCCTGCTCTGCTGGGAGCGCGTGATGCCCCTGACGTACGCCCGCCAGTCCCAGCCGCTCCGCGCTGCGGCGTCCGGGCCCAACCCCACCCCAGCCCAGCTCCGCTCCGCCCAACCACGTGCATCGCATCAGATAGCTCCATCACATCCCGTAGCACCAAAACTATTCGACGGGCCTGGGTCTGGCGTTGGGTCGCCGGACTTGGGGGACTGACCTCACCGGAGGCGTGTGTCCGGCCGCTTGCTGACCCTGCCCCGCTCTCTAGGCACCTTCAACGAGAAGAACACGCGTGCCAAGCTGAAGAGCCAGACGGAGCGGGTGGTGGGGCGCAAGGGGGTCACCATCCTGGACTCGATCAACAACATCAAGGTGAGAGCCGGGGTTGGGTTTTGCGGCGGGCAAGGGCGCGCCAGACCTAGATGGTCGTGGGCTGGAGACCGATGTTGGGTGCCGGGGCACCGGCAGGGAAAGGGGCAGCGACCCAGAAGCGTTTGTGACAGTGACAGAGACAGTGACGCAAAGTGGCAAGTGGGTGTTGGTGGTGGGTTTGAGAGGAGGTGCTTGGAGGTAGTGGGGCTCAGCACGGTGCGCCCGAGTGCCCGACCCTGCGGGGCGTAGTCTAATGCGCCTCGCACCCTCATCCCTTTCCCTCTGATCCGCGACCTCCACAGGGCTACCGATATGAGCTGTGGTGTGTGGCCCGCGCTGCCGGCACCCGCTATTGCATGGTGGGGCCGCGCGCAGACACACGGGGAGGGGGGCGGCGGGCGATCGGGCAGGAGCTGGGGTGGGCGAAGGGAGCAGGGGGCAGCCGGAGACGCCAACAGTACAGAACGGGGGCAGCATGCACGTGGACGCGGGATGCTCCATCTCCCGGTGCAGCAGTGGCTAGGGGCTGCTGCGCGTGCTGGCTAAGTGGGCAGGGCCTGACGGCGCGGCAACAAGCCCCCCTACTGCACCGCGCAGGTGCATGTGGACACGGAGGTGGCGCAGTGCCGGCAGTGGAACGAGGGCCGGCCGGAGGGGGAGCGCTACAAGCAGGACATGTGAGGCCGGCGGGGTCAGGGCCCGGCGCGCAGGTCCTACCTGGGAGGTCGGGAGCAGTGCGGCGAGATGGGAGCATGAACGGGAGGGGAAGGTTGACGGGGCGCCTCATGGGTGCCGGCGGGCCAGGACTGTGCAGCTGACGACTGCAATTTCCGTGTTGGGTCACCGCGATGGCCAGCAACTGCCGCGCCAGCTTTCTTGACCCACCTGTAGTTATGCCGCCTGCCTTCCGCATCAAGTCATGCCCTGCCCCTGCCTTTGTCTCTCGTAGCTTTGACGACTTGGCGGGGCGCTTCGAGCGCCCAGACGCCCGCAACCGCTGGGACGCCCCCCTGTTCACCATCCACCCCGCCAGTGAGTGGTGCCGCAGGCAGCCTGGTGGCGTGCGCGCCGGTGGTGTGGGGGTGTCGTCGTGCCCTGAACGCAGCCCTGTACGTGCATGTCTCCGTGCTCGCCTGTGTGCCCGTCCACCCGAGAGCCGTGGCCGCTGCGCGCCGCCGCGCCAGCGCGTCAGTCAGCCGCAACGCTGCGCGCCGCGCCGCAGGCGGCACCGGCATCACCAGCAACGGCGAGGACGCGGAACCGGAGGCCGAGGTGCTGGCGGGCGTGGTGCGGGCCATGCTGGACGAGCAGCCCAACGTGCAGGCGCGGGTGAGGGTTGGAAGGGGTGAAAGGGATGAAAGGGGCGAGGGCTGGAAGGGTGGTGAGGAGGGGTGGGGTGGGGACGAGGAGGAGGGATGGGAGGGGTAGGGACTGCTGGGCGGCAAGTGCGGGCTCCCGGGGGGAAGGGAGCGGGGGGAGCTTACCAGCCCAAAACAAACCAGTAGGGGGGGGCGGGGTATGGGTGTCAGCCGTCCATGTGAACGTTGGGGGAGGGTTGTGTTTACCAGCCCTAGCTAAACCAAACCAAACGTGGGGTGTCGTTCATTCAGTAATGCAAGGTTCTTCTGCGAAGGGGGGGGCGATGACCTGCCCAGCATTTCCTATGTGCGAGCAGGCTTCACCCAGCATCCCCTGTCCGCATCACTGCTGTCCGCTGCCGCCTGTGGCCACTACTTGCCTCACGGCTTGCTCCGTGCCCGCTGCCGCCCGTGTGGCGCCAGGTGGCGCGCGAGCTCACGCCCACCATGGCCACCGCCAACCCCGCGCTGCTGGCCACCAACACGCTGCACGAGATCGACCAGGCGGCGCAGGTGGGCGGGGGCGGCGCGTGTGCGTGGCGGTGCGTGAATGTGGAGGGGCGGCGAGGAGCGTCGGATACGCATGTACGTACTCACCGTATTGAACGCGGGCTCCCGCCCCCTCCGATCCACGACCGCGCCGATGCAAACCCCCGTGGCCGTCCTTGCAAACCTCCAGGAGATCATCAACGCCATCACGGAAGCGCAGGCCGCGGCGGCGGGCGGCGCCGCCGAGGTGGTGCGCTTCCCGGGCGTCAGCGGCGGCGGCGGCGGCGGCCCGCCGCAGGAGCTGGAGCTGCAGCGGCCCGTGAGCCTGGCGGAGCTGCGCCGCCACAAGCGCGCCTTCCTCAAGCTGGCCACCAAGATCACCTTTGCACGTCTGCAGGTGTGGGGAAGCAGGGTGGGGGCGGGGCAGCAGGGCGGGAGGGCGAAGGGCAGGGCGGGGTGTGCGGCTGGGTGTGGGGCGTGTGTGAGGGCAAGGCGTGCAGGAGCTCGGCTTTTGGGGACTTGTTCGCTTCTGCTGGGTCTTGCCGATGGCAGGTTGGCGTACCAGTACCGTGACCTTTTCTTCAATGTATACTCCATGCCGTGTCCAAGAAACCCATGACCGTTCAGCTTGGGCTGGCACTTACAGAGCCCCCGCCCGACACGCCGCCGCAGGACGCCTCCGCCGCCAAGCGCATGTTTGTGGACTACCTGCGCACCGCCCTAGCCAGCGAGGGCGGCGGCGGCGGTGGTGGCGCAGCGGGCGAGTTCGTATGAGTGCGCGAGCTATTGCGTCGCTTCCATGGAATGTGCGCAAGTGCGCAATACCAGCTGCAGCAGCAGCTGAAAGCAGCCGCAGCAGCAGCAGCAGCAGCCGCAGCAGCAGCAGCAGCAGCAGCAGCAGCTGAAAGCCGCGCTGCTGCGGCGCGGCGTGCTGCACGCTTGAGCACCCGCTATCGTGCACATGCGCGCTGGATGGTGCTGCTGGCGAGGATGCCTGCCTCGCGCCCGCCGCCCTCGCGCCGCGCAAACAGCAGGGCAGGCAGGGCTGGCTGCAAAGCAAGCGCGGCAGCACAGCTGCACGGCGCGGCGACCAGCACTGGCGGCACTGGCGTCCGCAGGCTGCGTTACAGCCGGCGCCGTGGTGAGTCTGTGCGGATACAGCGCGCCTGACCGCTGCTGCTGGCGAATTGAGCTACGGTATGACAGCCCCGCTCGGCGCTCCGACGCTGTGTGGCGCAGCTGCGGAGCCAACACCGCCGCGCCGCGCCCTGCCTCACGGCCACCGCCCACCGCCCACACTCGATCACTTGCGGCACGCCTCCGGGGTGGCCACACCGGGGGGTGCACGCCAGCCTGCAGGTGCATAGCCACAATCTCGTGAGTACGCATCAGCACCACTGGCGGCATCCCATGTCTCGTACAGAGGCGTGGCACGGACGAGCCTGCGTTGCGCCGCGCAAGCACCTGGTGGTGTAGGAGTGTAGGACTCGGAGCCCGCAACGGCGTTGTTCGGCAACGTAGCCGTGGACGTTTTTGCCAGTATTGGAATCTGGTTGTTAAACAGTGGCATGGCGGGTACTCGGGCTGTGGCGTTGAGGTGCTTGCTGTGGCGCACGCCCGTTGTGTACCGGAATAGCCGCTGATGACCCAGGCGCGTGTAACATCGAAAGCATCGACGCTGGCCGCAGGGCCGCCGCCTCGCCGTGCGTGTGGACGTAGCTAGATGGCGGCAGGCCGCCAGCTGCATCAAAACACTCGGGGGGCTCGGGCCGTGTGCGGGGATGGGACGTGGACGGCGGGGACGTGGTCGGCGTCAGCGGGCACCCCGCCTACGTTGCTCAGAAGGAGGGGGCCCGACCGCGCCGTGCCTTGCCACCGCGTGCTACCGCACACACGACTCTCTCGGGTGGGAGGGACAGATTGGGATAGGCTGGGGCGTCCAAGGTGACGCGGGGGTGACGAACCGGCTCGAGGTTCGATCCGGATGGTGCGGCCTCACGGCCAATCATTTCGTGGACGAGTTGCGAAGACTCGCGCCCGCAGCTGCCTCGACCATATTCATATAGCCGACGAATACGTAGTCAAACGCCATAGTAGCGTTCAGAACTTCTCCACCGTCTCCCTCGCTCGTAATCCACGAAGGCCACTTTAAGTTTAGCCCAACTCTCGGCCCAACCCTGAGCTAGTTAAACTTGCCTTCATTCTTACTAACCTCGCAACAAGAATGCCGGGCCCGAACTGCCCGGGGGCGGACTTGTCGTCCGCGTTGAAGCGGTGCCCCTTCCTCCATAACGTGGCGCAGACGCACGGCGAAAGCTATGCGTTTAGCCTTGCTGGCAAGCCGGCCTACCCTCACGCCCCGGTGCTGGCCGAGGATGACGACTTCTCTGCAACAATGGCGCTCTTCCACGGCCGCGGAGGCGTACTGCCGCTGCCGCACCTGGCCCACGAGGCGCAGCAGCAGGTTCTCTATCCCCCTGTGCCGGATCAGGCGCGCTCCGCGGCGGAGCCCGCGAGCAAGTGCCCCTACGCGCACGAGCCGGTTCAGTCGTCGCCAGCGCCCATGCCCCACCCGCTGGCGATGGCACCTCTGGCTTCAATGTCGATGTCCTGGGGCAGCAACTGGGTAAGCGGCTCGTGCGTGAGGGCGCTGATTGTTCGTGTCGGAGGACTGATTGTACCGGCCTTGTCCACTTGTGCGAACCAGGGCCCTGCAACCCGTCAAACGTGACGCATGTGTTGTTCTCATGCTTCTGACGCTTGTTGATTTTCCCTCCGCGCAGTTCAACATTCACCACCTCTTCAAGCAGCACATGCAGCAGCACCGCCCGGCCCAGCAGCGCAAGCCGCCCCAGCAGCCGCAGCACCACAGCGGCGGGCCGTCGGCGGCAGGACATGGCCCCGGAGCCTCCGTGACAGGCCCCGGTGGCACACCGCTGGGCGCCGCCGGCGACGGGGCTGCGGCCAGCGGCAAGTGCCCCCTGCGGCGGGCGCTGGGGCCGCTGGCGGGGATTGTGTTCAACAAGGCCGGCCAGCTGGCCTGCCCGGAGCCCATCATCAAAATGCGCGCGGCGTTGGCGGCGACGCGGCCGGTGCGCGAGCTCCGGCCGCAGGCGCTGCCTATCAAGCTGATGGCGGTGGTCATGACCACGGCGGCGCTCAACGTGCCCTGCGGTCAGTGGATCTTTGCGGGGCTGTCCGGGAACTACCAGACGTGGGCGTGCGGAGAGGGCGGTGTGGCTTTGCTGTGCATGCAGCTGTGCGCCTGTGCTTGCGTTGGTGTTATGTGAGAGCTGGGCAGCCTGAGGCCGCCAGGCCACACCTAGCATAACCAAGTTGAGGGCTGGGCGTTGAAGCCTTCCCTGCCACCGCGCAACCACGTGTCGTCATCCGCAGGCATGTGGCGCGAGCACACGGACAAGTTCTCGACGCAGTGGTTCATCGCGGTGCATGCGGTGAGTCGGATGGCAGCTCTGTGCAGTGTGCGAGCGAGTGTTCGAATACGAGCAAGGGGCACAGTGATTTCAGGATTTGTAGCGTCTTGCACCCATCCGCGCTTTTTTGCCCGTGTGCTAACCCCGCGTGCCCTGCTACCCTCGATTCTCGCCCCTCCCCTCCTCCCCAGACGATCCCCTTCATCGCCATGTTGCGCAAGGCGGTCATCATGCCCAAGTACGCCATCCTCTTCACCATCGCCGCCGCCATCGCCGGCCAGGCCATGGGCGCCAAGCTGGAGCGCCGCCGCATGACCGACGCCGCGCGCGACGAGCTGGCGGGCCTGGCGCGCGCACACCCCGCGGCGGCAGCGGGGCCGCCGCTGCCCCGCGTGCAGGTGGCGGTGCCGGCGGAGGCGGCGGCACAGGTGGCGTCTGGCGGGCGGTCGGCGGCGGCACTGCCGGTGGCGAGCATGTCCATGACGACACGCCCGCGGCAGCAGCAGGGGGCGCCAGCGGCGGACACTACGGTGTCGTGGGCGGAGCTGTATGACGAGGGCAAGGCGGCAGCGCAGCCGGCGGTGGCTGGCCTGGCGGCGGCGGCGCAGTTTCGGTTGCGGGCCAAGGGCGCGGGGCCGCGGCGGGTGGTACGCGCGGGCGTGGTCAGCGCGGCGGCGGGCTGCAAGGCGGCGGCGGGCAAGCGCGGCGCGGCGGCGATTGTGGCGATGGCGCCTCAGGTGGTGGCCGCATGCTAGGCGGTAGGAGGTAGCGTGTAGAAACAGATCGAAGGGATCGCGGTGCGCACTGGCATGTGCGCGGGGCTGCTGGCAGCGGCTGATCGACAGCCGCACGTGGGCGCCCGGGCGTCCCCTCGCATCGGACTATCACCGGGCTTTATTCATTCTTCCGCAGCGTGTAGTGGTTTCGGGCTTACCCAGCTGTAGTATTCGATGTAGTATGTTGGTCGTGTGGACGGGCTAGCGGAAAAGCGGTTGAACGGTTGTAGATATGTTAGCGCCAGTGCGCTGACCTAATCAACAGGTTAAGGAGGTCGGATAGGCGCCATGGTGCACGGTTGGATCAATAGCGCATCGACCAGGAGTGGCAGCGACTGGTAGTGTGAGTGGGTCACCAGGCTGCACACTTGCGTCTGAGACAGCGATGATGCAAGCTGGACCGAGGAGGTCAGGCAATCATCATATGGAGTGAAGAGAGCATCTACGGCCTGATCGGCCTCTGTAACATCACGCGTGCACTGCAGATCTCTGTCGTCTCGCACGGGGCCTACTGCCATGGTCCTACCATCACGCGTGCACCGCTGCGCCGTGCTGCGCCCTTCCCGAATGGACTTCAGGCGGCATGCAGCGCACCAGCCTCCAGGCAAATCACGCCGTGACGTGCGTACTGCGCGTGCGCTCACTGCCAAGGTCACCATGCTCATGGGCAGCCAGTGTGCTCCATATCAATCGACCCCGACTATCCTTGTCAAGAGCCCGGCAGCGTGCACTTGCAGCCTGAGCGGGCTGTGTTCACACACAGCATACCGGTACTTCCCACCGGGGGTCCTTCACATCCTTCGCTTTCCGGCTTTCCGGCCACCACATCCGATCTGTGTGGCCAGCTTCTGGACCTAAGGCCTATAATCCTGCTGGCTATCCACGCCCTATTTGCGATCTTCGGCGTGGCTCTACCAGGGCTCTACCAGGGCTCTCTTCCCTGTCTTCCTCGCTTCCCTGCTGCGTATAACCATGTATTGCGGATAAGCATCCCTGTCGCAGTGTCCGCTGGCACACGCGTGATGCGATGCATGCGCCAACATCAGGTCGCATCGAGGGCAATCCGCATCCGACCCACTCCATACAACGAGTCCCAGCCAAGGGGTTGGTCACCCCGTCCGAAAAGACCAACACGCGCACAACAAGTTCAGACCAACCGCGAGCTGCCCCCGGCAAACCGGGTCTCGGCACTCACTAGCAAACACTTCCTAAACGGTCATTGCGGCAAATGCCAACGCCATGGCCAACCCCTCCTAGCGGGCGCGCGTCACCGGTGCGCGTGGTGGTGCCCGTTGATCATCGGCCCGCCGCCCGCCGCCGCCGCCGCCGCCGCGCCTCGGCTGCGCGCCGCCGTGGCCGTGTACACGCTCTTGACGGACACCGGCACCGGGCTGCTGCTGATGGGCAGCAGCGGCAGCCGCGGCCCGGCGGCGGCGGCCGGGTCGCCGCTCGCCGCGGCGGCGGCGGCGGCGCCGCCGCCGTTGCCGGACGCCAGCTTCTGCTGCGTGTACCAGATGATACCCATCATTGCGATACACACGCCCGTGAACTTTTTGAGCGGCATGGTGTCCCCGAAGAACATGCAGCCGCCGCTAAGGATGATGACCGTCTTCAGGTGGCCCACCACATTGTAGGTGAGGCTGCTGGTGGCGCCGATGACCAGGAAGGTGGACAGGCTGACTAAGAGGCCGAGGATGGCCGAGATGATGATCGCCGCGACGGCCACCGGGTGGTACTCGTACGCCAGCAGCGAGCCCGGCGGCCGGACCGGCGGCGCCGCCGCGGCGGCGGCGATGGCGGCGGCGTCCGCGCCCGGCGCTGCGGGCAAGTGTATCGTGTTCCAGCCCATGGGCTCGCACATGGGTATGAGCAGCCCCAGCATCAGCGTCGCCTACGGAGCGGCGGGCGAGGCCAGTCAGGCGCGGTGCGGTGACGGGCAGCCGCAGCAGGCGGCCACTAGCAACGCCCGCTAGCCTCCCACACAACTCACACATCCTCCTCAGCACAGCCTGGCTCACCCGGCCCTGCCTGCTGCCCGCCTGCGCGCACGCGCACGCGCACGCCCCAGCCGCCCCAGCCGCCGGCCCCCTCCGTCCCCGCCGGGCCCGCGCACCTGCGGCGTGTATGCGTGCAGCAGCTGCATGCTGGAGGCCTTGAGCTCCTTCTGCTTGGATCCGGCCCAGATCTGGTACAGCGCCGTCATGAGCGTGGCGCCCACACCCACCGCGATGCCCACTATGTTGGATACCATCTGGTGAGGGAGGGTCCCAGGCCGTGGGGAAAGGGTGGCGGCGCAGCCCCAAGCGTGGAGTTAGCAGTTTGACGGAGGCGGGGGTGGCCAGCAAGACGGCGTTTGGTGCGTGCGCCATGCGCTACGCCGGCGCCGCTGCCCGCTGTCCTTACGTCTTCATCCGCCCCGCAGCGCCTGATCGGCCGACGCCCCTCCACTGCATGGCACCGTGCTTCCTCATCCCCCTGCCTCCTCCCTCCTGCACGGCCCTCCTCCTCCTCCCTCCCCCTCCTAATCCTTAACCTCCACCACCCTCCCGCCTCCTGTGCCCCCCAGGCGCCCACCTGCGTGTCCGTGACAGTGGCCACGCCGATGCCCAGGCACACCACCATGACGCTGGCCACGATGCGCGCGGGCGGCACGCGGCGGAACATGAGCAGCTCCAGCGCGATGACGGTGGGCGCCACAGCGATCTTCATCACCTGCGGGTGGCGGCGGTGTACAGCGGCGGTGCACGGCGGCGGTGCACGGCGGTGGTGCACGGTATGCACGCATGAGAAGGCGCGGAGCGTGGCGGCGGCATTCACTCGCCCGGCTGCCCGCCCACCCCACCAACGCCCGCCCGGCCTCCCCACGCCCCCGCCCCTAACTGACGCACACGCATTGGGTTGGCTCGGTTTAGCACAATCACCGCCGCCCCCTTCCCCCCGCCCCCCCCCCCTCGCACCTGGTAGAAGCCGACGGTGTTGACCTTGAGGCTGAGGTTGCACAGCACGATGTAGGCCACGTAGGCGGCGGCCAGCGGCACCAGCCGGGCCTGGGGAATGGACTTGACCTGCGATCGCGTTGGAGGGTGCGGCAGCAGCTCGGCGCCGCGTTGGGCAGCGGGTCCATGCGCGTAGGGCCCCGCAGGGCCAGCGCTCGTGAGGGCCCCACACCCCACACCCCGATGCCGCGCCGGCTGCCCCAGGCCAGCGGGCCTCTTGGTCGCGCACCTACCAGCACCCCCCTGCGCTCTCCCATCAGCAGCTGTGCTGCGGCGCAAGCTAGCAAACAGCCAGCGCTGGCAGGCGCGCATCTCCCAACGCCCCAGCACGGCGGGCCGCTGGCGCACCTGGAACATGCCGCCGACGGCGAACAGCCGCATGCCCACCAGCGTGAACACGGTGTGGATCCATGTGAGCGCGTACGTGAAGTGGAAGCCGTACGTCTGGAAAACGGCCTTGTTGGCAAACACGATGCCTGCGGCAGTAGCCGAGGCGACGAGGGGGCGGCAGGTGGGGAGCCGAGCGGCAGTAGCAGGGCCTGGCGGTGCCGCTGGCAGGGAGTTGAGCTGGCACGGGCCCGCAGTCATGAGCAATAAAGGGGCAGGACGGCAGTATGGCATGCAGTTTCCGCCTGCTGCAGCCGTACAGCTGGCGGCCGTGGCAGACTGCCTCCCCAGTGCCCTCCCCAAGCCCTGCCGGAAGGGCCTTACCCGAGGCCGACACAACATTCATTGCGCCATACGTAAGGGCCTTGACGTTGGCCGCAGTCAGCAGCTGCCCCATGACTGCCTGCGCCGCTAGCCACTGGCACGCAAGTAGCCCGCCAAGCGCAGCAACCTTCCGCTGCTGACGAGCGGCTGCTTCACGACTCGTCCCCCGAGCGCACTACTCAGCTGGGTTTACAGCAGCTGCACTTCCGCTTTCGCCGTCCTTGTTCGCGTCGGCGTCTGCGCGGCGCGTTAGTGCGCCAATCGATCCTCTCAGCCCAGGCTTATGAGCGCAATCCAAGTTCTTCAACGTCTTTCATCATGTGATGCCTATAGATTATGTATGTCGTATCATGAAAACGGAGTAGGTGAGGCGGGCTGTTGTGGGACGGTGAATAAACGCGTTTTATATGTGATGTTTGCTCAATTTGACGCTGCTTGATTTAAACATTGATTTCAGCAATCATTGCATCACGGTCGCGACGTTGGGGAGACCTTGTCCCGGATGGGGGCAAATTGTTGCGATCCCGGGGAAAACCTCGGGCCAAACGGCCTAGCGCTTCCGGCCACCTTCACTGCTTCGACTACTTGCACGCCGTCACCCACGCACAATCCACCAAGCCTCTCTCGACTCTCTCGAGCCAGCAGACAACAAAACTCAACTTGCAGCGATGTTGCTCAAAGGCAGCAAGGCTGGCCCAGCGGTGGGCCGACAGGCCGCACCAGTGGCAATTCAGCGTGTTGCACCCGTGGCTAGAGGCCTGGTGGTGCGTGCGCACGCGACTGCCGCGATTCCCGCAGCGCCTATCGACGACAAGACGGTGCCGGAAGGCCACAAAGGCCTGCACAACTACCTGTACAGTGGTGACGCCGACAAGGAGCACGAGCAGGATTCCTACGAGGTCCGCAAGGTGAGGATTCCGATTCCAAGTGTCGGGACCGCCGCTGCTCCGCAGGCTGGGTGGCGCCGTTGCCTCGGGCAATGCTGTCGACGATAGTTTGGGCCTATATGCCGCGGAAAGAGCGGTCCTGGCACCGGTTCGGGGCTCGTGAAGTGGGCGGGGGTTCTTCACGTCCACAGTCCGGCACTTTCCCGCCGCGCCCGGCGTCCCTCCTCACCACGACCCACATGCCACATCCATGCTCTGTGTCCTCTCAGTATGCTGTTCATCGCTTGGCAGAATACAGCTGCGATTTTCACCAGAATCTGCGCCCGGCCTGACCCAGATCCACCTGCCCCCTCCCAACTTCCACGCACGCGCGATCCTGGACCCCTTCCTGCCTGCCCACCACGACTGTCCGCGCCCGCCCCCACCCGCACAGGACGAGGACGAGGGCAGCACCGTGATGCCCGTGCCTTCTTATCTGGAGACACGCGACGGCGAGAAGCCGCTGGGCGTGTACTGCGTGTACGACAGCACGGGGGCGCCAGCCTACGTCGGCTACAGCCGCAACATGGTGCTGGCCATCAAGGTGCGCCCGGGCGGGCGCGGGCGCGGGCGTGGCATGGCGTGGCGTGGGGATAAAGCCCCTGGTGCTTCCCTAATTTGGATGATTTAATGAGGCAGCTCGGGTGGGAACCGGGAGCCCGTGCCTTGTTGGCGTTACTTGTACATGTGCGGGCACGGCCAAACGTTCGCCTCGATTGCCCCGTCACCACACAGGGCCACCTGGCGCGCGTGGGCGTGGCCCGCTGCGCCTCCGTGCGGGCCATCGTGTACGGCAACAAGGCCATGGCCAGCCGCGCCAACCTGGAGCGCGGCGTGGCCACCTGGGTGGAGGAGCAGCTGGGCGGAGTGGTAAGTGCCGCTGGCGGGGGGGGGAGCAAGGGTGGCGCGGGTGCTGCTCGGTGGCGGGCGAGGTTCCCGCTGAGGCTGAGTGGCGTAGAACGTGGCTGAGAGGACGGGCGCGGTGCGGTGGTGGGCTGCGGCGCTAGGTTATGCACTAGGGATACTGCCATGCTGGATGACCAAAGTGGGGCCCACGCGCGCCACGACCGCAGGTTCCGCCCGGCAACGCGGACCCCGAGCTGCGGGCGCTGTGGGAGGGCACGCCCGCCACCTCTAGCGGCGAGGAGGGCCCGGCGCTGGACGTGAGCCACATGTCGCCCACGGAGCGGGCCGCGTACGAGGAGAAGCGGACAAAGATGCGCAAGGTGGGTGGGAGCCTGGGAAGTCGGGGCGGGCGGGAGGAGTGCTGTGGCGAGGGCTCTGGCAGCGCGGGTGTGTGTTGCCTTGGCCCGCCCCAGAGGGGGGGCGTGCGAATGGAACGCACGAGACAACAAGCTGCGTCTTACCGTGTACCGCGCGTGCACACAGGCCATGGGCGAGAAGATGGTGGAGGGCACTCCGGGCACCCCGGGCCTGCCCAACGCCCTGGAGGATCCGCCGGAGGAGGACCTCGCCACGCGCAGGTGCGGCAGCGCCGCCGCCCCGTGGCAGCTCCCATTGCGCTACTATGGTACTGCACCACGTGGGGCTGCGGCGGGGCACGGCCTCTTTTGCACCCTGTTTGTCGCGGCCTCGCCCCACTACTCCGCGCACCGGCCCAACCCCGCCCCTCCCCGTCTACCAGTTCATAACTAGTGACGCGTGTACCCCCCACGCACACGCATTGGTTTGATTTGGTTTGATTTAGCTTGGGATGGTATTCACAGCCCCCTTCCTCGCGCCCCCCCTCAGGGCCAAGCTGATGAAGGCCATGGACCGCGGCGACTGGTCGGTCGTCATCGACCAGCAGACGCAGGAGGCGATCGCAGCGCGGCAGGCGGAGGACGGCGCCGCATCCACCTCCGACTCCGCCGCCGGTGACGCGGCCGCGGGCGCGGACGGCGTGGTGTCGCCGTTCATCCGGGAGGCGAGCATGGACGAGGGAGACCTGATCAAGGAGCGGCAGGCGGCGGGCAGCAGCGGCCGAAGCGGGCGGGAGCTGTCCATCGAGTCGGTCACGGCGGCGCTGGACGAAGTGAGCGGGCCGGGAAGGGTGGAAGGTTGGGTTGCCATAGCAGCAGCGCCAGGCTGACCACAGAGTGTCTGCGCCCGGCCGCTTTGGCGGTATTGCTGAACCCTGCCCTGCTCGACTCGGCTCGGCTCGGCTCGGCTCGGCTCGGCTCGGCTCGGCTCGGCTCGGCTCTTAACCCCTGGCGCCGGCCCCGCGCGCAGGTCCGGCCGTACCTGGAGGCCGACGGCGGCGACGTGGAGGTGGTGGAGGTGGAGAACGGCGTGGTGTACCTGCGCCTGCAGGTGCGGGCTGTTGAGAGGGCTGTGCGGTGCTGCCAGGCCAGGGAGGCAAGGACACAGTTGTGGCGGCACAGGGCATGCTGGCAAGGAGGTTGCTGGCGCCACTGCTTCGTGCGTGGCTCCTGAGGTTGCATTGCGCCGCGCATGGCTGCTGCCGCGCTATCGTGTCATCGTCAACCCAGCCGGGCCTACAACCTCGCTTCGCCTGCCTTGTGCCCCTGCCTCCTGGTGCGCAGGGCGCCTGCAGCAGCTGCCCCAGCCAGAGCGCCACCATGAAGGGCGGCATCGAGCGCGCGATCCGCAACGCCTTTGGCGACCAGGTCAGTCCGCCACGCAGGCAGCGGCCGGCCGCAGGCGGGGCGGTGCAGCTCCTCTGCCGCGCCGCACAAAGCGTCCGCGCTGGCGCGTTGTTAGGAGCGTTGTCTGGATGCTCCTGCTCACACGTTTTGGCTCCCTGACCTCGCGTCTCTTGTCGCATTCACCCCCATCCACACATCTCTTGTTTTCCAACCCCTTCCATCACACCACCACCACCACTACCACCGCCACCACCACAGGTCCGCGACATCCTGCAGCTGGACGCCAAGGAGCCGGCCGCCACGGCGGAGGCGGTGGACCGGCAGCTGGACATGCTGCGCGGCGCCATCAGCAACCTGGGCGGCAGCGTGGAGGTGCTGTCGGTGGAGGCCGGCGTGGCCACACTCAAGTGAGAGGGAGGGAGGGGAGGGAGGAAGGCGGAGGCGGGTGGAGGAGGTCGTATGGCATCGGCAGCGGGGGCTTTCCGTGCAAATGGGGCGCAATGGCAGGTGGCAGTTGAATGGTCGAAGGAAAGGAGGGGCTGGGGGCAAAGACGGCGCACAGGTGTCGAGGACATGGCCCCAAACCCGCTCAGCCTTGCACAGCGCGTGGCGTGCCCACTGGAACCTTAACCCGCTGTCCCCTTTTCACCCGTACCCCCACCGCGCGCCCCCGCCTGCTGCTGCCTTAGGTACGTGGGTCCGCCGGCCATAGGCAAGGGCATTACTGGCGCCGTGAAGGACACTTTTAAGGATCTGAAGGAAGTGCGGCTGGTTTGAGGAGAGTTGAAGAAAACAAGCCAGCGCAGCAGACCCGAAGGTGAAAGGCGCGAGCCCTTGCGGAGCTGCGCGGTCCCTCACTGCCGCGCGTTTCGTGTCCGGTCGGCGTGTTTTTTGTGAGGCCACGTCGTCAGTATGAAAAACAACGTGTCATTCGACAAGCAGAAGTGCGCAGAATGCGCTGATTAGCAGGCATTCTCATCTTCGCTGGTGATGCATGGGCACCTCTCTGACCTGCCGCTCCTTGCCCGCCCGCCCGCCTGCCCCGCGCGCTCCACGCAGATACAAGGGGCCTAAGCCAGTTGGCAAGGGAATTCAAAACATGGTGCGAGACGCGTTTAAGAAGCAGCTTCGGGAGGTGCGGCTGGTGGAGGCCTGATGCCAGCCGTAGGAGGCAGCCACGCGCCGCACTCGACACTGGCGCCGGCTTCCAAGCTTCGCGTCTGCAGGGCGGCAGGGCACGCGGTGCATGGAGCAGGGATGTGGAGTAGATGCGTGCATTCTTTCTTTCCCAAGGGAGCGCGAAGAGATTCGAGGTGTTTGGTTAAGTGGATGTTTCGATGCGACGTTCAAGGTGTACGGCATCCGCAGACCCGCAATCAGGGCGGGCTGCGCGCGTTTTTGGGCTGTGGCGTGGCAGCGTGAGGCTTGGGAGCTAGTGGTGGGCGCGAATTGCGCAAAGCACCGAATGATTCGAATGAAAGCTCGATGGGCTCTCGAGAGTGGCCGCTGAGGTTGCGCATTCGTGGGGACGGAATACGCGCTGGCGTACCGAGCGGCACGGGCTTATGCTTGGAGTGTGCGCATGGATTTCAATGCATGGCGGTTGTACATGTGTCGGGAGCGTGCGCGCGTGAGTGTGCGCGACATACCCCAGTAGAACAACCGAACGCCCAATCCGGCCCTGGGGCCGCTGCTTTGGAAATTGGAAGCAGGCTGCAGTAATGAGCGACACACAACGTCGTGCAGCCAGTGTGTCCCCATTGGCAGTGTGTGCGGTGTGTTCTTTAGCTTTGCTGCTTGACACGGACGCCCCTATTGCGCCTGAGATGTGGCAGGCAGCGTTCTGCCTGCTGTGTGGTGGCTTGGACACCTGCTGTGGCTTGTATGCGTCTCCGCTTACATCCAGTGTGTGCCAGGATACCCCACCATCGTTGTAACCTGTATGGGACATTGGGACACCCTAATGCGTCTGCCAGAGGCACAAGGAAATCACCAGAGGGCGGCGGGGCTGCCATAGCCACGCACAGAAGGACCACGCATTGACCTAGATGCCAATGTGCCATGCGGCGGCTGCGATGACGTCCATGAGGCGCTGCTGGCAGCCTGGCACCCGCACGACGCGTTAGCTGTGCAACACGGCAATGCTGATGCCTCCTCCGGCACTGCTGCGCGGGGCCTGCCCAAGGTTAAGTTGCGCGGGCCACCTGCTGTCGGTGTCGCAGGCCGTCGGCGTCACGGCGTGGTGCCCCGGTCACGGTGCCCCTGGTCACGGCGTGCCACGAGGTGGGTCACCGGCTCATCGCGTATGCCGTGTCAAGTATAAAAGCGCATCGTACCACAACCGCAACGAAAGCAGCTTGGCCAAGCTGGAATCGCGTACCACAGCCTGCGCGCGTCCACTGCAGCCCTAGCTCTAGCCCATTTTCAGCTCATGCACCTCGTGTAAAATCTTCAACCATATGAGATCATACCCACCGGTACTTTAGGTAAATGGGGGCGTTCTCGAAGTACGCTTCAGATTATGCCCCCCGAAAAAAAACACGACGCCACTCGCATAATGCCACGAGGACAGCATCGAGGGGTGCTAGCTGCACGCAAAACAGCCCCTGCATGTATGAGGCCCCTCGCCGCCCCACACACCGCCGATCACGCCGCCGCAGTCTGGGTACGCAGCGGCGGCTGCGACGACGTCCATGAGGTGCTGCTATCACCCGCACGACGCAATAAGGCAAGCTACTCCTCCGGCGGGGCGTGCCCAAGGTCGAGGTGACCGCGCCCGCTGGGGCAGTTTGCCGCGCCTTACACTGCTACGGTGCCCCTGGTCACCGGCTCGTCACAGATGCCGTACGGTACGGTATTAAAAGCGCATCGTATCACAACTGCAATGAAAGCACAGCTGGCCCAAGTTGGCAACGCACCATACGACAGCCTGCGCGCTCATGTCCACTGCAGCCCTAGCTCCAGCCCAGTGTCAAACTCATGCACCTCCTCACGACTCTCAAAACCCTGCAATCCATATGAGATCACACCCACAGATACTTCCCATGAGTCCCACAGATACGTCCCATGAGTCGGCCTAATCGGTGTAACTCGAAAGAAACCCCCAGCACCTTGCTCTTCTTGTTAGTGTTGGAACCTCCCTAGCAGATGTACCGTCCGTACCCACGCGTTTCTTTCAAAGGCTGCAGGCCGCCACCACTCCAGGAGGCGGTCACCCAGAACTTTGCCTGCACACGATGCCACACACGCCAGTAGTTCATAGTACCTTACAGATATCAGGGCATCGGTTAGGGGGGGAACCCATGGCACGAGCGGCTGTCTACAAGTACACCGCCCCCGCGCGCGCACATGTCGGGGTCCTATCAGGCCCCGACAACATCAGGGGCTGCAAGATGAATCAATTGGCATACGGGTATCACACAACATTCCTCCTCTCCAATGGTATCCCAGCACGCTCTTCACAGTCCATTGGCTTTCTTACGGTACATTAGGAAGCTCGTAGAGCAGACACATGTGATTGCGGAAAGCACGTTGTCACTCCATGAATCGTGCGCACACACTGGATAGGTTGCCTGTGCGGCAGTGCCCCTTGCCTCATCACGTTGCTTGAAAAGCAAATGGCAATTGTGCATACGATTTGGATCAGGGGAACCCCTGGTTTGGATCAAGCCACAAGCATGCAACGCGTATTGCAACGTGCGTTTTAGACGTAACGCACTCACGTCGTGATAATACGGGCAATACTTAGAGACGGCAGCAGCGCGGAGCCGCGAACCATTCATATTGCCGCGGCGGGTGTACGGCACTTCCATGCATTCATTTTCAGTGCCGATGAAGGCGCAAAGACTATAGCAGGCAGATACATGGTGCCCCGCTTTGGGAGCGCCTAATGCGCAAGTTCTCTTCTCCACCGCTGCACGGCAGCGCGCGCCGCATGCAAGTACTGCTATTGGATGAATACCGGCTCCCCATACGATGCGCGTTGTTGATGCCACAGCGAGGATTCCTGTTGCCAGTGCCCCACCGCTGTGTGCTTGCTCAGCCAGTCTGTAGTGGGCCGGTACTATGTATGGAGCCATGCATGCCGCCCTACCGCCGCTCTGCAGCAGCACGCGCTCGCGTGTCCTGAATAGGCGGCAGCGGGAGGCCGCTGGGTCCCGCAGGGTGAGGGCTTGCGCCGGGCGCGCACCAGGACGGCGGCCGTGCCCGATCCGCCGCCACGCCGCCGACAGGCGACAGCAGGCTCCCACCTGTGCATACGTACACACAAGCACACATTTGAAGAAGGCAAGGCCAGGAAGGGCCAGATGCTCACAGCGGTGATCATGCCTACAGTGCAGCGCCGGGCAGGAAGCGGTGGGGGCGGCAAACGCCCAGCCAAAGGCCCCGATGTGCCAGCCCAACATCTCTCCTCCCTGAGTGCCCAATGGCGACACGCACCTGCTGGCAGAGCAGAGGATGGCGGCCGTTGGGGGAAGCGCGAGCTCTCACCCGGCGTCATCGCCGCAAACGCGCTGTTGCTGTGCAGCAGCCCATCAGGCGGCAGCAGCTGCGGCTGCGTCAGGCGCTGGTGCGCCGGCTGCTGTTGCTGAGCATCGTCATCATCAATGGCCCCGCCGAAGCTGCTGGTGCTGGCGGCGGCGGCTGCGCCTGCGGCGCCACCAGCCGCTGCGTCCTGGAACTGGCACAGCAGGGCACGCTGGCGTGCGGACATGACAAAGCTGCGACCGCGCATGGACTCCAGGGCGGGCGCAGCGCCGGTGGCCGCCTCACAGCCACTGCCCGTCCCGGAGGCAGCAGCAATGAAGGCTGGAGTCCCTGACAGCAGTCTTGCCGCCGTCGTGGCCCCCACCATTCCACCCGGCAGCCTGAATTGGCTTACGCCGCCGCCGCCGGAGCTGCTAGGGACAAGGGCGCCCGAAGCAGTCTCGCTCCGGCGCAGCGGTCCACCCAGGGGGAATTCCGCCGCCGCCGGCCACTCGTCACCGCCAGCAGCAGCAGCAGCGGCAGTCGGCACACCTCCGCTGGTGGCGGCGCTCCTGCCGCCAGCACCACAACTGCTGGTGCCACAGCCATTATTGCCACTGCTGATACGGCCACGCACAGCAACCGTCTCGTGCACGTACTCCAGCCCTTCTGTAGTTGCCCGGTACAGCGCACATCCACCTCCACTCACGCCGCTGCCGCTTGCGCCTGTGCCGCCCGCTGCGCCCGGCCCAGACAGCGCCGCGAGCCGGCCCATCAGGCCGGTGACCCCGGGCTCCACATCCACATCACCCAACTCTCCGGTCGTCAGGCCTGTTGCGCTAGCAAAGCGGGAGCCCTCCATGGGCGGCAGCGACCGCCGCGCGCTGTTGCTGAACATGCCGCCACCTAGCATGGCGGCTGTGCCGGAGGGGGCGCGCGACGCGGCGCGGCCAGGGCTTGTCTGCATTGCCATGGCGGCCGCCGCCGCCGCGAGCTCTGAGTGGAAGGCAGAGCCTGCGGGCGGCGACTGCTGCAGCAAGAGCCCCAGCGCCAGCGCTGCTTCCGCGGTGTCAGCATCACCATAGCTTGTTGCGTTGGGGGACGTTACTGAGAACTCGAGCAGCGCGCGCATGTCTGCAGCTGCCTGGCTCGTGTAGCCCGGCGGGTTGTTCAGGCTGGCCGCACGGCTGTTTGCACGACTGTTGTTGCCAGTGCCGTCTCCAGCCCCGACCACGCCGCTGTTGCAGCTGCTGAGGGCAAGTCCACCGCTGGTGGTGCGAACCGGCGGCTCACACACGGCTTGGCTTGCGTGCCACAGCGGCGGCAGCAGGCGCCGCACCGCCGGCTTGGATGGGTCCAGGAGTGAGGCGCGCCCGCCGTCATCGGCAGCCGCCTCCGCCATCAAGCTCGCCACGTCAAAGACTGCAACGCTCAGGTCGCCGGCGCCCGGGGACCCGCCCGTGCCGGGCGATACAGGCGGCTGCGCCGCCACGGGCGAGCCGCTGGTGTTGGTGGTGCCGCTGCTGGCGGCGGCCGCGCCGCTGTTGCCCGCTACGGGCTCGTGGCGGGAGACGCCCTCGCCCGAGGCTGTGGGGCCCAGCGAGGCAGTGAAGGAAACCATCTTGCGAAAGGACTGCGGTCCGCTGGCAACGCCCCCACCGCTGAAGGCACCTGCACCTGCGCCCGGTGACTTGACGGCTGGCGGCGCTGGCATTCGACCGGCCGAAGGGCCAGCGTCGTGGGCTGGCTTGCTGCTGAGGCTGCTGCTGGCGCGCACGGGCGACAGCGGCTCCACGGGTTGCTCCACCTCATCCAACCCCAACGGCTCAAACTCTGTGCCGTCCTCCTCCCCTGGCAGGCCTAGAGAGCCGAGGGTGTCAAGCGCACCCAGCCGCCCACGGGCCACTAGGAAATCCGGATGCACTGTAGGCGTGCGCGCACCGCCGGGGTCGCCGCTTGTGCGGCCAAAGGTTGGCGGTCGCACCATGCCGTAGCCCCCACCGGGGCTTGCGCCGGCGCTGGCAAGGCTTCCAAGGTCACCGCCGGGGCTGGGCTGGGGGCCTGGGCTGAACAAGCCGCCGGCGCCATCAATCACACCACCGGCAACGTTGCTGATGGCCCGGCTACCAGGGAGGGCACTGCTGGCTTGGGGAGCTGCTGGGAGGAGACCAGAGCAGCGGCCCTGTGGACGGTGCGCGATTCGAGGCGTGCGGTAATTCGGGCTAGCGGTGCCAGGGACTAGCTTTAAAGCCGCACTACTCATCCGCCGCTCCGCTAAACTGTTCCCAGACTCGGCAGGTCTGACAAATGCAAGCCTAAAACTTACACGAGTGGCAGACTGTAAGCAAGGGGTGGCGCTCGCGATGCATCTATCCTTATGCAAGCTAGGCATTCAGCACCACACAGGTAACAAGCTTGTGATTGAAAGCGAGCGGCTCGTGCCGTAGTGCGTGCTCGTGCACCGTAGACCGCCTGAGTATGGCAGGCAACCTGTACAGCGCCTGCTGTGGCGAGCGCGCCTTAGCGCTAGCTTGTACCCCACGCACCACGTAGCTTGCAGGCCTGCTCCGGGAGCCGCCTGAGCGTGTGGCCGGGCGGTCATCCGCCGCGGCGGCGTATGCGTTGGAGGCGGGGGTCTCGAAGGGATCCATGGGCGGCCAGTTGTCCTAATTCTCGTCGTCGGGCTGGCCTGTGACGATGAGAGAAAGTTGAGTAGGACGCCACTATTTGGTTTGCAGTGCAGAGTATTCAGCGAGCAATACATCGGCGCTGCGCGCATTTACTCTTGCGCTGCGCGCTTAGTTACCTGCGCTGATAGTCCCTGGCCACACTCATCATAACGACACATTCATAGCCCCAACTGGCTGCAGTTTTAGACCATGCCCGAACCAAGGGCCACGCTCTCTGGACAGGCGCAGTACCACCAACAATGTTATGGCGCTGAGATTCTAGTCCTCATTTTAGGAATACTGGCTGCGAGTGCTGAACGGCGCGGCCTAAAGCAAGAGGAGCGGCTATTATTCACCTTCAGGTCTTGCACCTGGGAGCCAAACGGGAGCCACGCGCCAGGTCCACGTCCATCAAGGCACAACCAGGCGCTTCGGGCCGTGAAGCCTGTGCATACTCCGAGGGCGGGCGAGTGAAAATGGTCTTTTGGCGCGGGCGCGGGTGCGGACGTCGCGGGCGTGTTGAATGGAAAACCTTTGCTTATTTGTATGTCTCTAGGTATACAGTAGCTACTATGCGTTTGGAAGAAACTATGTGAAACGGCATGAGCGACGTCGCAACTCGACTCTCCGGGCGAACAATGCAGCCGATGACCCACCGTCGACGCGGAAGCTGTGGAACAGCTCACGTATCAGCAGGTTTGACTTCCAGGTAACTTGCAAAACGCATGGAGGGGTACTACAAATATGATGACTGTGTCAGCGCGTGCCTGAGCGGGGCATTGGCGGCCAGGGGAGCTGTTGGCGGCCCACAGCAGTCTGCCCTCAACTCCACGCCGTGCCTATCGGCTCCGTCGGCTGCGGCCGCCCATGTGCACGCGATTCCCTGAGCTACGTCGCGCTGTCGCCGTTGCTGTCGCCGTGGCTGTCGCCGGCCCTAGGCTGCAAGAGTGCAAGTCCCCTGTCGACTTCCTGGACCCAGCTCAGGCCCCAGCTACACTGTCAGGAAGTTGCGCAGGGGCCTGCTGGCTGAGGGTTAACAGCACGGCACTCGCCTTGTGATTAGAAGTGAACCAGGTCCCCTGGATCTGCCTGGATCCATTGTGTTATATCGCCAGGCGCGGTATAAAAGTCAGAATCAGATAGTTGACAGATCACGCGACAGAGTGATTGATGTGTAGCGATTCAGTAGAAGCTCGCTATACAACACATTGGCCCTGGTCTTCATTTGATCACGGCATAAACTCCCTCCGAATGCTGCCGCGTGCAAACGCCTGTGGGCGTACGACGTTGAGGTGTTCACAAGGTGGTGAGCACGATCCGACGGGCAGTCCCGTCCCTGTAGAGCTGGGGGGCCCTTAACACACCTGCAAGGCTGCACAGCGCCTTTTATGAGCAGCAAGGTTGGGGGTGCTTTTACTCATGTGCTCCCATCTTGGCTCCCGTATGGAGTGAGTAGCGCGGCTAACCTAGCTGGGTGCAGCCGTGCAGGTCTTGCATAACGACGACCTCTTCTGGCGTCATGCGCGTTTGCATTTAAAAAGCAGTGCGGCCTGCATCCCTCCAGGCTTGCAAAGACAAGCCCCTATCGCCACGCGGCTGGTCAACGGCCCACCATGGGTGTCGTAGGCCGTACAGCGCAAAAAGCACATGATATTCATTTTCGATTTCATTGGCAACACACTCCTCCCTAGGTCGTCTGTAGGCGCGGTCAGCAGTGAGCAGCCAGCACCAAAGGCGGAACCTCATCAAAATCTTGCGATGCGCAATTTGGAGGGGGGCCGCATGTTCTCATCCTGCACAGCGGCCGCCATCAAAGCCCCAAACGCATTCACGTCTGTTGCAGACCTGCCCTCATACATACATCCCGGCGGCATCCAGCTCCGGTTTCCCTTCGGGCCGGAGATGGTCCCTCTTGACCTGGGTGGGGGGCACCCTTGCTTGGTCGGGCTGTCCCTTCTTTGTAATGTCGCATTCATCCAAATGCCTGCTGGCCAAATCCCAGCCGCGGCGCGCAGCCCCGAAACCAGGGGGGGGAGAGTCCCGCCCCTGCCCGAAACCGCCCTGCGGTGCGCCTCGTGTCAGCTCGTGTCAGCTCGTGTCAGCTCGCTTCATGGCGCTCAGTTATGGCTGCGTGTTTCAGCAGCCTCACAAGCGTTGTCTTCTGCGCAAATGGCCTTTGCATACGCAAAAAATTGAAGGCACAAGGCAACAGATGCCAGACGCTTCCCAACGTGCGTGCCCAGTAGAGAACTTTCCCTCCGTGACATGTATGAAAGATGCATCCCATCCATGATTGCTTGATGCCATGAACCCACCATACTCAAGTCCCGTCGCCACGCGGAATGCCGTGCAGCAACGTGACTAACCTGACGTACAATCTTACGCGACGCCGTATCAAGCCAGCGTGCAGTTCAAAGCGCTTTGCCCGCGCGACAAGGAACGACCAGGGAACGACACCCCACTTTACTATCCACTTCGGATGACCCCTCTGACCGAGGCAGAGTCACTATGCATGCACAATGCAACTGCATAACTGATCACAACCATGCTTCCACTTGACGAAAGGCACTTTCTGCGCTTGCCGCTTACTCCCACACCGCGAGCTTGGGCACCAGCTTCAGGGCTGCGGGAGGAAATATATTCCTGCTTGGGACGCAACACGGTGGTTGTAATCAGGGGAGATTGTAATGTGAAGGCTGGCGCCAACCTCCCGTCCCGACTTGCTCGCACTGCTGCCGCTGACGGCTCCGCGACTGTTGATGGTGGTTGCAGAGCTGCCACCTGCCAGCGTCAGCGGCGCCGGCGGCGAGCCCGGCTCCGTCCGCAGCGGCCGCCGCCGCCACCACTGCACCCACGCACGTGGCTCGTCTCAACGGCACCATCTGCCGCCGCCTGGGCGCGTGGTCGACAGCACCTTGGCAATGCTCGCCGGCCCCTCTGTATGCAAGAACCGGCGCAGGGCAAAGATGTCATGATTACTTCCGTTGCCGTACACAGTCAGAGCCGCTGCAAGAGGTAGCCGCTCCCTTCCCCATGTGAACTGAATCCCGCGCCCAGCCGCATCCGCCGCGTCCACCACTGCCACCCCAAGCCCCCGATTGTACAACCCTCGTCCACCGTTCACACCCCGCCCACCTGCCGCAGCTGCCTCCAGCTTCTGCATCACTTTGAGCCTCTTCTCGGGGTCGTTCAGTCGCTCCAGCCCCACACACGGCAGCTTGAGCGCCTGGTCCACCAGATTCGCGAGCGCCGAGCGCGGCGGGCTGGCGGGCGGCCCCTCGCCGCCGCTCTTGACAGCGCCCGAGCCGCTGTTGGCGCCTGTGGCAGAAGTGCCGGTGCTGGCAGCAACAGCGGCGGCTGCAGTGGCGCCGCCGCCGATGCTGATGTTGCTGTTGGCTCCTGGCACGCTGGAGGCTGCTGCTGCGTGCCCGGCAGGGGCGGCAGCACCGGACGTGTCCGCGGTGCCGCTCATGCTCAGCACTGTGTGTGTGTGTGGGGGGGGGGGGGGCCAGCAGGCAGCGTCAGCAAGCTCCGTCCGCAGCAAGGGGCCGGCATGGGAGGCCAGGGGTTTAGATCGATGCCAGCCCCACCACCCGGGCGTATGAGCTGGGTGGGGGAGCACCAGAAACACACGGCCCACCTAGCTACGCACTTTGGCAGTTTCATTACTACACACAATATAAGCCCCGGTAGGGAACCTCACACGTCACTGCAATGGCCTGTCAAGCCCGTGAGCCCTTGACAGCTGACGCAAGACTTACGCAGTCGCTGCCGGGACGCGCCGGCAGCACGCGGGCCGCCGCTGGCGCCGTTCAGGCTCATGCGGATGCGCTGCATGTGGCGGCGCATCTCCAGGCGGCCCGGGTCGATGCCGTCCAGCACCGGGTCCGTCAGGTCCTCATTCACCAACAGCATCGCCGCGCCGTCCTCGCCCCCGGCGGCGGCGCCGCCGAGCCCGGCGGCGGCGGCCGCCGCCGCCACCTGACTCAGCTGCAGCGCGCTCATGCTGAGCGCGCGCGAGGCGAGCACGTTTGAAGCGCCGGCGCGTGCACCGGTTGCGTCGGTGAAGCTCCGGTGACCGCTGGCGCTGGTTCGTAGGTGGCCGCCAGCCGGCGACGGCGGGAGGACCGGCGGCGCCACCGCAACGGCCTCAGCGCCATCAGAGCTGAGCGAGTTGGCGGTGGCGGCGTCGGCAATGATGTCGTCGTCGCCGTCACTGTCGCCGTCCGGCCCTCCGTTCTGGGTGTAGAAGCTAGCGCCGCTAGCACTCACCATGAAGCGCCGCCGCCGCGCCGCCGTCGGCACATCCTCTTCCGCCGTCGCGGCGGCGGCGGTGGGCGCGTCGTCGTCCAAGACCCAGTCCAGCGGACCCTCCTGCTGCTGCGGCGGCTTGCTGCCGCCAGCCCGACCATTCTGGCGTGAAGCCGCGTCAGCGGTGTCATCGTCGCTGCCGTCGCTGTCGACGCCCCGAAAGGTGACACTGCAACCGCGCCCGCCGCCCGCGCGCGGCGATGCCGCGGCGACGGTGACGCCGTCTGCTGCGGCGCTGTCCCACGCCCACACCGGCGGCGAGCTGCCGGCGGCGGCATTGAGCGCCGCGCTGCGAGGTCGCGCGGCGGCCGCGCTGGGCAGCGGCGGCGGAGCTGCCGCGGCGGGCGCTTCCACGCTGCTGTTGGCTCCAGCAGCGCAGGCCGGCGCCCGGGGGCCGCTGCTGGTGGTGCCGCCCGGACCCCGGCCGTCGCCTAGGACGACGGGGCTGAAGCTGACGGTGCGGACCGAGGAGCTGTGGCTCTTGGTGCGCAGGCTTGAAAGGCCTGCCGCCAGCGCCATGTCCACTGACGACGCGGACCCGAGCAGCGCCCGCCGCACCATCGACGCCTGCGTTGTCCCCGGCAGCAGCGACGGCGCAGGCGTGACAATGTCCGGCCGAACGGCAAGCCCGTCCAGCGTCGCGTCGTCCTCCATGTCAGCGTCACTGCCGGCATTGTCGTCGCTGCTGTGCTCAGCATCCACCTCCGCCTCGAGAGAGGCAATGTGCTCTGCAGTCGCCTTTGCGCTGCACCGCGCGGCCAGCAGCGCTCCCTCCGACACCGCCGACAGCCGCGAGCGCAGGCTTGGCGCATTGCGCAGCAGGGGCGAGTTGGGGCCGCTGCTGCCGACAC
Source organism: Chlamydomonas incerta (assembly GCA_016834605.1). Classification (NCBI taxonomy): domain Eukaryota; kingdom Viridiplantae; phylum Chlorophyta; class Chlorophyceae; order Chlamydomonadales; family Chlamydomonadaceae; genus Chlamydomonas; species Chlamydomonas incerta. Next base: position 1,483,834 of record JAEHOC010000010.1, read on the forward strand.
TGCCACCAAAGCTGACAGCCGGGCCGCCAACGCCGGCGCTGGCACTGGCAGACCCGAAGGCGCCGCTCGCGCTGGTCCGGTGGGCGACGCCCGCCGGCGCCGGCCGGCGCAGGCCAGGGCTGGCGGCGTTGCCCGGCGGCGGCGCGGGCGCATTCGGGGCGGAGGCGCGCATGGGCGACGCAGGAGGCGACGGAGCAAAACCACTCATGCTGCGCGTGCGGCTGAAGGACGAGGGGCGGCGAAGGCCCGGCGACGGCTCTTGCGGCGGCACGGGCAGCGCGGTGCCTGCCAGGATGAGGGAAGAGCCCCCCGAGCCCAGGCCTCCGCCTCCTCCCCCTGCCGACGCAGGTCCTGGAAACTCCAGGTCTCCGCCGCGTGCCACTGCCAACAGGTCGGCAGCGGGGTCGGCGCAGGGAACCGCCCCGCCGCCCTGGCTTGTGCCCGCGCCCGCGCCCACGCCACTAGTGCCATTGCTATATCCCATGGCGAAGCCAGGGCTAGAGTAGGCGCTGACTCGGGCGGCGGGTGGAGCCATGGCTCCGGGAGCGGGGCCTCCGATGACATTGAAGGGTGGGGCGGTGGGCGTGGGTACGGAGGCGGCGGGCGTGGGCAGGATGAAGGAGGAGCCGCGCGTTGTGGGCACCAGCGGCCGCCCCGGGGAGGCATTGATCGGCGCCACCGGGCGTGCCTGCTGCATGTGGAGTGGGCCAGCGGCGGAGGACGGAGGGCGGCTCAGCTCACTTGTGAATGACGCGCGGACAGATCCCGCGCGTGAGCAGCAGCGGTGGTGCACGCAAAAGGCCGATACGACATGCAAACAAGCACAGAGCGAAGCTTGCACCCACCGGATCGCAACCGCCCAGGCCTGTGGATGCGTTCTCTGCACACACATCTGACAGCCGCCCCGACGTCCCTCGCGCGCCACGGAAGGCTGCCTGGCGCTGGGGCAGCGGCGAGCCCGGCCCTGAACCCGCTGCCGTGGCCGCGCTTGGAAACGGTGTGGACATGGTTCCCCCCACCGGGAGGGTGGCGGCGGCGTTAGCGGCGTTCACGGCTGCTGCTGCCGCTAGAAAGGCATCCTCTTTACTATAGCTGCTGTAGGGTGCCAGCCCCTGCCGGTTTGAACCAGAGGCGGAGGTGACGCCGGAGATGCTGTGCCGCATGATCTGGCGAGCGGGGGACATCTCCCGCCGCAGGCTGCTGGGTGGGGCCGCGGTCGGCACCAGGCCGCTGGAAGACGCGGCGAAAGGCGGTTGCAGTGCGGCAGGGGGAAGGCGCTCAAAGGGCGACGGCAGCCCGCTCACAGAGCCGCTGCGAACCCGCATGACCCTTTGGGCGACTGCAGACATGCCCTGTGAGTTGCAGCAGTTGGCGTTGGTGGGCGCGGGTGGTGAGGCAAAACCTTCAGCGTTAAGGAAGTCGGTTTCACCTTGGTTTTGGTGCATGTCAGCAGCAATCAAGCAGTGACAGCAGCTGAGACCCCGAAGGGACGCGCTCGGCAGCAGTGCCCTAGAAGTCTATGTCCGCACATGCCCAAGAACATGCCGGGCTCAGGCGGGTCGGCTCTACTCCGGGAGCCAGGATTCACATCATGCCAGGCCATCTTAACAGATTGCAGTTCAAGGGAAACATGAACAGAGCGCACGACTCCGTCCGCAACCCGTGCAACAGTTTTCGCTCGGGTTTTCTCCTTTCATTCAGCTTTGAACTTACCAGTCTATCGTCTTCTGATAGCATGTGACTGGCTCCAGCCTCGAAGAGGCTCGACTTGCTAGTCTTGAACGCCATTTACACCAACCTCCTTTCAATCCTGAGCAGCAATACCCTTCACACCATTCAGAAGCTGCTGTGATTATGTGGATGCGGGAAGCTGCACAGGGAAGGCCGAGTTTTGCTTGGCAATGCTGAGTTTTCCCAGTTCAGGGTGCGCTCGCAGGATCAATACCGTGATGCTAATGATATAAGTATTATAAAACAGCTTATGAACTGCTTGAAGCTGCAGTTACACAAAAGGATGCCCCAGACACCGGCAAAAGGCAGGTCGTGGACTTCAATCAAGCCCTCAATCAGCCGCACTGGAGCAGGAGCACTGTCCATAGCATACAAAACATCGTCCAATACCTCTTCGTGCAGGTCCGAGCGCGCGGCGGCTCGGCCGGCTGTTTTGGTAGCGGAGCGCCGGACGTCGTGTACCGGTCAGCGGGCGGCGGCTGTTTGTGACCGCGCGGCCAGTTAAAGCAGAGGGCGCACTATTAGCCGCCAGTAGCATCTGCTTGCTGGAGTGGACGCCCGGCGTGCTCATCTGAAACTTTTATCAGTTAGGGAGACGCGTTGCGGCGGTCCCGTGCTTGGCGCACGCGCGGCGCGTGTCTGCAGCCCTGACATCCTCTGGCCCAAGGTGTGTTGCCCAATCGTCCGCATCCGCGCCTGCGCGGGCGCCAAGATGCGGTGGCGGAGTGCAAACTGCACCCCCGGAACCTGCCAAGCACCGCGTGCAGGCTCTGCACTTGTGCCGTCGCGGCTACCGTGAAAATTGCACGCACGCAAGCACGTGACGCACCCCTGACGCACCAGCAACCCCTGGCTCGACTAAGTCAATGCCCACAGCATGCGAGGTAGGGAGCAAGAACGTGCATAGCACAAACGCCTCAGCTTCACGGCAACACCAGGGCGCACCATGCAAGGCTAGGCACACGTACTGGAAACGGCTATACGCGGGGTATCCCAGCTTGAGACGGGCATGGTCCAGGGTTGGGACTCGCTGTGCGTGCCGTCCGGCCTTGTGGGCACTTAGGCAAGACACCCAGTACTTCAGTAGCAGCAGCGTGCGAGAGTGCGCTGGCTCTGGTTGCCCTGAACCGCCCTCCAATGAGCGGAACCTCACGCTGCATCCCCTGCCGTCGCAGCGCCGCTGGCGCCGCTCACACGCGCCGCCCCGCTGTCACTGATGAGTGAGGCGCCCATGGTCACCAGCTCCTGCTCGACCTGCTCGAACATGACATGCCGCGGCACGTCAGGGCTTGCCACGGCTCCCTTTACAGGCTCATTTCCCTTCTAACACACACATGCGTGCGTGCACACACGCACCTGCTCAAAGCTGGGCCGGTCCTCGGGCGCCTGCGCCCAGCACGCCGCCGCCAGCTGCCGCCAGGCGGGCGGCGTGTGGCGCGGGAAGGCGGGCCGCGCGCCGCCCACCACCACACGGTGCACCACCTCGCCCGCCGTGAGGCCCGCGTACGGCCGACAGCCCGTGTGCAGCTCCCACACTTTTTTTGCATAGTGGGAAGGGAGCATGGGAGGTAGAGGGGGCGCGGTGGGCGTAGGGCATGGGTCACTTGTCAAATCTCCAGCAGGTTGCCATTTCACACTCCCCGAAACGCAACAGGGTGCTGCCGCGCCATGGGCACACGCCCACACCCGCTCAGCAGCAGCTACGGTATGCGGTGCGGAGCTGTGCGGTGCCCAACCCGCGCACGGCGCCTCCCCGAAACGTCACCCGCACTCACTCAGCACGCCGAACGCGAACACGTCCACCTCCAGCCGCAGGTGGCCGCCCGACAGGCTCTCAGGCGGCATGTGGGTCAGCGTGCCCACGTTCTGTCCAGGTGAACATGCGTTGAAGATTCAAAATGGTCAAGGGGTGCGTGCGACTGGGTGGCGATGTGATTAAAGTGTCGAGTGCACAGCGCGGGCGGTGGGGAAGATGGGTTGGGCCATACGGTACATGTGGGTCGGGCACACAATGCGCGCACAATGCGGCGGTGGCGCAAGCCCCTATGCCGTAGCAGCAATGGGCACCTACCCGAGTGGTCTGGTGCGTGCGGCCGCCGTCCAAGCAGCGCGACAGGCCGAAGTCCGCCACCTTGGCCACATAGCGGCACGGAGCCGGGCTGCACATGGCGGCGGCGGCGGCGGCGCCATCGCGCGACACAGCAGCAGCGGTTTGCGAGCCCGAGCCCGTACAGCTTGCTGGGGCCGCAGCAGGTGATGCGCCTAGGTCGCTGGCGGTGCTGCTGGTGCCGCGGCTGAGGAGGAGCACGTTCTCCGCCTTGAGGTCGGCGTGGATGAGGCCCTGCGAGCGCGTGTGTGTGCCAGCGCGCGTGAGAGGTTGGGAAGCTTAGGTGTGTGGGGGAGGGAGGATGGATGCGGGCCGGGCCGCGATGGACAGGCAGTCAGGTGCGGCGATGGCGGAGCGGAGGCCGCCAAACGGCCGCCCCCGCTCCCCTGGCAGTGCCTCCTTGTTCCCAGCCGTGGCAGCGCACGGCCGCCTCGCGGCGCCTACCCCAACCTGGTTACACTACGGTACAGTACAGTACAGTTTGAGTTACCCAAGCCCATAGGTCCCCACCCACCGGCCCCCACCCACCGGCCCCCACCTTGCTGTGCAGGTAGCGCATGCCGCGGCACACGTCCAGAGCCAGCGACCAGATGTCGTGCTGCGACGCGCAGGTGGTGCGTGGGGGTGGCTGGGCGAGTGCATGCACCAATCTCCTCCCCGCACCCACACCGACTGCTCGAGTTCTACCCGCACAAGAGGGGTGCCGTGGTGGGTCCGCCGCCCTCACCCACCATGTTGGGCAGGGGTGCGCCGCCGCCGCCGCCGCGCCCGACGCCGCCACCCGCCGCGGCGCTGTGGAACTTGCCGCCGTACAGGCTGGAGGACAGCGCGCCGCCGTCGCACAGCTCCTGGATGAGCCACGTCTGCAGGACGGTGGGAGGGCACGTTGCGCATGGCGGAGGGGCGGGGAGGCCGTGCTTCATGGCGGCGGGGAGGCGGCGGGGAGGGGGGCGTCGAGGCGTGTGCCGGCGTTGGGTCCTGCCCCAAGGGCGCCCAAGCCACCCAAGGCTCGGGGGCGGTCAAGGGCAGATGGCGCGGATAGGTCGTCGTGTGGACACGCGCAACAGCGGATCGACACAACCAGCCCGCCACCAGCCCGGCGAGCGGAAGCCTAGGGCTGGGGCTCCCTGGGGCTACCTGGGGCTACCTGGGGCTACCTGGGCTGTGAGCCTAGCGGGCGCACCTCGTACAGGTCATTGGCGAGCACCACCGAGTCCCCAGCTCCGCCGCCGCCACCGCCGCCAGCGGGGCGTGTGGGGAACATGTCCGGAAGGTCGGCCCACGCGTCCGCGGCCTTGGGCATCTGCTGGGCAGCGGTAACAGCGGCACCACCGGTCGGTCGATTGGTGTGATTTTGCGGGGGCCGGGGGCGCAGACTCAGCTGGGGCCCGCGTAATGCGAGCGAGCGAGCGGTTGTGAAGCAAGGCTGGGATTACGACATGATCGCCTCGCGCCGTCATGCATCTGCACCTGCAGCATCCGTCTGCAGCATCCATCTGCGGAGCGGCGGAGAGACCTACCGCAGCTTGCTGCTGCTGCCGCGCTGCCGCGCCGCGTGTGACGTCCAGGCGCGCGAAGTGCAGCGTGCGCACCACGTTGGCGTGCCGCACCGCCAGGCTAACCTGCAGCAGCAGCGAGGGCATAGCAGCAGCACCAGCGGCACCGGCACACAGCTCAGCAAGCCGCCGTGGAGTTTTGGGGCCGCTGCCAGTCGGCCCCCGCCCTTCGAAGTGCGCCCACCTCCGCCCCAACCCACCCACCCACCCACCCACCTGCAGCTCGCGCTCAATGGCAGGCGTCTCGCTGGCGCCGTGAGTGAGCACTTTTACCGCCACCCGCCGTTGCCGCCACTCGCCGCGGTACACGCGGCCGAAGGAGCCGGCGCCAAGCAGCACGCCTGCGCGCGTGTGCGTGTGTTTGAGTGCGTGGATGCGAGCAAGGGCGTGAGCGAGCGCAATGGTGCGTTGGCATGTGCAGGTGGCGCTGCTTTGCTCCGGCGCCGTGCGGTGTGCGCGCGGCGGCTGGGGGCGACGAGGGTGTGCGGCGCCGGTCGGCCTGGGCGGCCCAGCAGGCGATCGAGGGGTGACGGGGGACGGGGCATGCACGGGCATGCAGCGCCCCGCCCAGCCACGTGCACCCGACCCTGGGCATGTTTGGCCCAATCAAACAAAACACCGCCCGCCGATCATAAGCCACTCCACCCATTCCGTCTGCCGACTTCGCCAACTCACCCAGCCGAACGTCCGCGGGGGCGGCGACCGCGCGCTGCCACTGCAGCGCCCCGCCGCGCGGCCCCGCCGCCGCCATCCCGCCAGAGAGCGATGCGTCTGCGATCGAGTTGCTGCCGCTGACCAGACCGTTGCCACTTTCTCCTCCTCCGCCGCCGCCGCACCCGGCTGAGGAGGCCTGCACGGACACCTGCTGGCGGGCGCTGCCGCCGGTGCCGGAGCCGGTGGCGGCGCAGGCGCCGCTGCGCGCCGGCCGGGCAGGCGTGCGCGGCGAGGCGGCGTGGCTGCAGCCAATATCACGCGCAGCGTGTGTATACCGTATGTGTGTTCACATGTGTGTAGGGATATGGGGTTGTGTGGCGTGTGTAAACAGCAGCATAACTAAGACGCAATCAGACGTGAACGCTGGCATAACCACGCCGCGCCACAAGCGTGCACGGCCCCATACGTACCACGTCTTGCTACTGCCCCCAACAGCTGCTGGCGTTGCTGGTGCCGCTACCGCCTCCTCCACGTCCTGCCGCTTGTCTTCGCGCAAACCATCCACCGCATACGTGCTTTGGCGGCGCCGCCGGCGGCGCAGCAGCGCGGCTGCGACCGCCAGCACCACCACTGCGCCCGCGCCACCCACCGCGCCGCCCACGGCAGCAGCCAGTGTCGTCCGCCCGCCTCCGCTCGCCCCGCCGCCAGCCGCTGCGGCAGTAGCAGAGTCCGTGGCGGCCCTGCCATTGCTGCCTCCCACCTCGCCGCTGTGCCCACCCTGGCTGTTGCTGCTACTGCTGCTGGCTGCGGCTGACGCCGTAGTGTTTGCCGCACCGGCCGGCGGCTGCGGTTGCTGCTGCCCGGACCTGCTGCTGCCGTCCTCGGGTGCTGGCGGCGCGCTGGCGCTGTTGTTAGTGAGTTGGATGGGCTGATCCTGCTGCTGCTGTGCTGCGGCGCTGATGGGCAGGGACGCCAGCAGTTGCAGCAGGCACTCGCGCTCGGTGGCGCCCTGGTGCGAGGTGGTGGGGTGCAAGGGTGGGGTGCGAGTTGGGACATTGGCGTTAACTTGGCCTGGGTGAGAATGGGAATCGCAAGGAGGCTTACGCCAAGGTCTTTCAGGACCGCCTGGCGCCCGCACGCGTGCCAGCCCCCACAGCAGACCGCCCCAGCAGCACAAAGTAAGTTACATCCCGCCGCGCCGACCGGCAGTAGTAGCAGCAGCGCCGCACACGCGCGCGCGCCCACCTGTTGCGTGCAGCTGGGCGACACGGACCTGTCGCACAGCAGGGTGCTGTTCTGGATGACGGTGATGTAGCCGCCCACCTGCGCTCGTGGCGTGTGTGCGTGCGCGTGCGTGCGTCAGGCGCAGGGGAGGGGGGGGGAGGGAGGTCAGCTGAGGGCGAGAGCCGGTGTGAGTTTGGGGCGAGCCGGTGGCGTTGTGCGCAACCCTCGAATGGCGTGTCCATCGTACTAAATCGCTGCACATGATTAATGCGCTTTCGCTTCAGCAGATGGAGTTGGACAGCTGCGACAGCTGAAAACTGATTTGAACAAGCCTGGAATTAGAGCAACGACACGCGCCACCCGTCTTCGCTGACAATAACAACTGGCATACATTATTTGTGTGCGGTTAATGGTACTTGTGGGAGGAATGACAGCTTGACGCCGCGAGCAAAACATGCACAGTGTCGTCGCTCAGTGAACGCGAACACAACACAACCATGCTCTCCATTAATGGACTGCATATCGTCAGGCGGAGAGCGGCTCGGCCTGGCACCGGCCGTGTGCCGTGTCCCGAAGCGGCCGGTAAGGGTAAGCGTGCTGCGGGTGCGCACCCCCAATGCTTGGCTACGGTTGATTTTCGGGATCGGAATGAGCTATCCCCTGCCCCTCGACCCCCCACACAGAACTTATGGTGCACACATCACACGCGCCCACCCAACACCCGCCCACCCACCTGGCCAAAGTCGGGCAGCGCAATGACGTAGTCCTGCAGCTGCAGCGCCGGGCTGTAGCACACCCGCCCGCCGCCGCCGTCCAGCCCGGCGCCGGCCGCGCCAATGCTGCTGCTGTTGCTAATGCCGCCGCCACCCGCGCCACTGCTACCGCCGCTGCCGCACGTGCACCACGTGTATAAGGACGAGGCATCGTTGGGCGCGCCAGCGCCGGCGCCGGCACCACCAGTAGCAGCCGCGTCGGCGTCTGCTACTGCGGCGGCGCTGCCGGGCAGCGGCTGTAGCGCCGCCTCCACCACCATCCCGCCGCCGCCGCCATCCCCCGCTCCCTGCTGCAGCCACAGCCCGGCCGCGGCCGGCGGGCCCAGCGCCTGGCGGCCGGGGTGGTCGGGCGGGCGCGGCACGGCACGAAACCCTGGCGCCAGGTGCGCGGGGTCGGGGCAGCCGGCGTGCCGCAGCAGCACGCCGTCCAGCACCAGGCTGGCGCCCGCGGACTCGGTCAGGAACTCCAGCGACTCCAGGGACACCCACGTGCCCAGCGTGCTGCCGCTCACCTGTGCTGGGCGCCGCCGCGCCGCATCGAGTCAGCGCCAGGTAGGTGAGGGCGTGTGAGGGCGTGTGTGGACAGGGGGGAGGGGGGCGGGAGGAGGTGGAGAGGAGGACGGGGGTTTTGAGTACCGGCCCAAGCTAAAGCAGCTCTAATCAACCGGGGGCTGATAAGGCTACCGCGACGGGGCACAGAGGGCGGAACGGGGCGGGGCTCGCAGACGCCCATGGGGCTGGCAGGCTGGGGATGTGGGTCCATGGCCAAGCAAGCGCAGTAAGGCGCACACGGCACCCCGCTGTACCAATGGGCATCGGCATCACTTCACGTGGATGGTTACTCCATCCACACACACGCACACACACACACACACACACACACACACACACACACACGGTAACCGCGTAGGTATCTGTATGTAACTGCGTGCGCGTGTTTTTGGCGGGTTTGGGCCCTCTTGTTTGTTTGTTTAACACACACACACACACACACACACACACACTATGTGTGGTTTGGTTTCCGTGTGTTGTCCAACACCCTATGTCGCGCGCGCACCTCGAGGTCGCGAAGCACCAGCACACTGCCCGCCGCCAGCCGCAGCCGCCCGGTCAGACTCGCCAGGTCCAGGCGGGGGCGGCGGCGGCTGGCGGCGGAGGCGGGGCAGGCGGCGGCGGCGGCGGTGGGGGCGCCGGCGCTGCTGCTGTTGGTGCTGCTGCCGCTGGCGGCATGTGGGTCGGCCAGGGCTAGGGTGGCAGCGGTGCTGGTGCGGTTGCCGCTGAAGGGGGCACTGCGGGCGGCGGTGGTCGCGGCAGCAGCCTCTGGCTCGCCGCCGCCACCGCCGGCGGCCGCCACCGGCAGCGGCACGCCCGTGAGGATCAGCGTGATGCTGATGCCCCCGCCGCCCGCACCCGCGCGGCTACTGCCGCCGCCGGCAGTAACGCCGCCGCCGCTGGCGCCCATGAGCGCCGGCGGCGGCCAGTCGTAGGTGTCGGGCCACACGGCGCCGTCCAGCAGGATGTCGCCTGCTACTGCCAGCTCCAGGCGCTGCTGCAGCCCGGCGGAGCTGGCGACGTCCAGCGCCGCCGCCACGGCGGAGGCGTTGCGGATGAAGGCGACCAGCTCCGCCGCCGAGGCCACGACCGCGTCGGCGGTGCCGGTGGCGCTGCTTGGGTTGCCGGTGGCGGGGCTGTTGGTGCTACTGCTGGTGCTGCTACTGCCGTCACTGGGGTTGGGATTGGAGCTGGAGCTAGAGCTGTTGCTTTCGATGCCGCCGGTGGAGAGCAGGGGGGGCGGCGAAGCCGTCAACCCCGGCGGCGGCGGCGGGGTAGCGGTTGCCGCTGGCGGGGCCGGGCGTGGTGCCGGTGCGCGGGCGGCTGGAGTGTTGGCGGGATGGTGCTCGGCAGTGGGGAGCGCTGCTGCTGGCGAAGCAGGTGAGCCTGGTGGCGTGGCAGCAGCGCTGGCCGCTGGGCCGGCGAGCAGCGGCAGCAGGAGGAGGAGGAGCAGAGGGGTTGAGGGGGGCAGTCGCAAGCGCAGGAGGCGTCGGCTCCGCCGCGTGTCGCGCAGTGGGGAGCGTGCCGTTCCCCCGCCGCTGCCCACGGTCGAGCGTCCAGCTGCGCGCCGCTCCGCCATACGACTTCAGTTGTGCCCCTCCTAACAGCGTGAAGTTTGGGTCGTGTGCGTGTGGCAGTTCACGCGTTTGCGCGCGAGAGGGGCCTGGCGCGCGGTTGAGCAGCCGGGCACTCGGTTGTTAAATTAGGTCGAGGATCACGTGAATAGACGCGGTCGAAAGGGCGTGGAGACATTTTGCTGCTGTTCGCGGGCTGCTGCTGTTCGCGGGCTGCTGCTGTTCGCGGGCTACGCAGACCGAGCAAGCGGAGTGCGCGCCCCATGCACCCGAATCGGTACGGCAGGGGGAAAGCGCGCGGGTTTTCAAGGCTTCCCCCTGCGCGCCCATTCCCTCGCCTACTTTGCGTTCTCTTTAAATCATAATTCGCTCAGCTCACGGCCAGCTCCCAACTCACTGCTCGTGACCTTCCACTTATATCTATTGCGCGCGGCGTGACCGCTGTTCCCTGACCGCGACCGCCCCCCTCAATCTCTCGCCGCTCGACCCTTTCCCGTAGCTGCTGACTCCAACACCCAAGCAACAGCCCATCACCAACGTCGAGCCGCATGGCTCCGTCTACAGCGAGGCGGAAATGCGGAGCCCGCGCCGCGCCCTCGGCGCCAGCACCGGCGCTGCGCCTCCCCCTGAGCGGCGCCGCTCCCGCGCTGCTGCTGCTCCTGGCCGCGTCTGCGCTCCTGCTGGCGCCCAGGGGCCTCTACGCTCGCTCCCTGGCGTCCGGCACCGCGGCTTCCAGCTCACTGGCCACCTCACCGCTCCTCGGTGCCGCTTCTCCCGCCACCGCGGCTGCTGCTGCTAGCGCCGGGCTGCCCCACCGCGCCCAGCGTCGTTCAGCGCTCGATTCGACTACTTCAACTTCACCTCCTGCTTCTGCTGCTGCGGTGCCCGACTCCTCCAGCTCCCCGGATCATGCGCCAGCAACAACGCCAGCTGCGACTACGGACTCGGGTGCCTCGCGTGACTCGGACTTCAACCTGGCGCACCTGCGGGTGGTGTCCAGCGAGGCGCAGTTCCGGGCCGCGCTGGCGGACCCCGGGGTCAACACCATCTGGGTCAACGGCTCCCTGACGCTCACGCAGGTGGGGGCTTGCGGCGGCAGTGGTGGGGATGCGAGGGTTGGGATGGGGGATGGGGAGCTCGTGACGGTGGCATGCGGGCAGGAGGGTGGGACTGGGGCTTGTGCGTGCGGGGGTGGGGGTGGTGCGGAGCGGAGCGGGGGTGGCGGGTGCGGAATGACTCGGTGCATGCGGCCCCTTTGCTTGAGTAGCATCGGCGCGTGGCACGTGTCAGCTAACAGCAAGGCCGACCTGCTGCCTGACCCACATTGTTGTGGGCATCACTGTTGCCGTTTGGGGCCGCGGTATTGATTGGCACAGCGTTCGGCCCCGACCCACATCGGCCCACACTCCCCCCACTACGACACGCGCTGCCTTTGACACCCCCTTCGCCCTCGACCCTCCCCGCCCGCAGGCGTACTGGCGGTCCGTCCCCACCGTGGAGGTGCAGCGCCCGCTCATCATCGAGCCCTCGCCCGACTCGCCGCCGCTGCCGCTGTTTGACTTTGCCTACGTCAGCGGCAAGGCGCGCATCACCGGCTGCGTGCCGCTGCCCATCCTGTTCCCGGGCGCCGGCAAGCTGCCTAGCAACGCCGGCGGCGGCGGTGGTGCTGCCGGCTCTGGCGGCTCGCCGGGACCTGCTGCCGGTGGCGGCGGCGGCGGTGCTACGCGGGGCACCGCCGGCTCGGCGCCGCCTGCAACTGCCGGTGCGGCTGCCGGTGCGGCTGCCGGTGCGGCTGCCGGTGCGGCTGCCGCCGCCGGCGAGGGCAGTAGCAGCAAAGCAACTGCCAGCACCTTGTTCACCGAGGCCGCGGCTGCGGCTGCGGCGGCTGCGGCGGCTACTGCCACTGCGTCGTCGGCTCCGCGCCCCGTGAGCCGCACCCTCCTGGCGGCAACCACCACCGCCCGCGGCGGCACCGCTGCCGGTAGTCCCGCAACCACAACCCACATCGCCGCAATCATGGGCATCGCCCCACCCGAAGTCAGCGGGCCAGCCCCTGCCACATCCACGCCCGCCGCCACCCCCACGCCTGCTGCCTCTTCCACGCCCGCCGGCGCTACAGCCGCTCCGGGCACCCCTGTGCAGCAGCAGCAGCCACAGCAGCGCTTCCCGGCGTCGACCTGGGCTCTGGACGTGCCGCTGGACCCGCGCGGGCCGCTGGTCATCGTGCGCGGCTTTGAGCTGCAGCACGTGCAGGTGCGTGTGCGGGCGCTGCGTGCATGGAGGGAGCGCAGTCGCAGTCGCACGCGCCATGCATACGAACTTTAGACGGGCTGCATGCTGCCGGCACGCTGCGTACGACCCCTGCCCGACCCACTTTTGCCCCCGCCCGCTGCCGGCTGCCCGGCCGTCTTTCAACCGCCCGCTGCTGCACGTGCTCCTCCGCCCTCCCTCCCGCCGGCCCGGCCGCCAGGTCCGCGTCTCCTTCGGCTTCTTCGTGTCGCCCGACAACTGCGAGCTGCGGGTGGAGAACTGCGTCAACCACCTGGAGGTGCGTGCGTGCGTGCCAGTGTGTGTGTCCGCATTCCATGTGTGTGTGGGGAGCGTCGCGGGCTCGCGGTGGTCGAGTGGGGACGGGCTGTTCGGCCGAGGGCTGCGCATTTGTGCACAATCGCTGAAGCTGCTGCTGTGCAGCAGATGCACCTCCGCAAACGCGCACGCCCAGCCCCACGCACTGCACACGCACACTGACCACACCGGCATTCCCTTTCCATGCGCTCCCTGACGCTCTCTAACTCTCTCTAACGCCCCTTAACTCTCTGTCTAACACTCGTGCACGCAGGTGGCCATGCCCGAGAGCTTCGGCATGCGCTACTGGGCCGCCGCGCCGCGCCCCGGGCTGTACGGCGCGTACGGCTGGCCGCAGCTGTTCCAGTACCTGCCCTCCTGGTGCTACCCGAACAACCTGGTGAGAGAGATGTACGGTAGATGAGAGCTATGCATAGCTGGATAGGTGGCGGTGGTTCAGTTCAGGCCGCGCGCGCCGTGGCCAGCTGTGAGCCAATGGTTTCGTCTGCGCACCCGCGCCTGACACGCCCCCTCTCCAGCGCGCAACCCGGCCCCCGCGCGACCGCGCCCCCCGCTTACTTCCCGCTCGCCCGCCCGCCCGGCTGCCCGCCCCCCCCCCCCCGCCAGACGCGCTGCTACCACACCGCCACGCACCTGGATGACGTGGCGCTGATCAACCCGCTGACCCAGGACAACGGCGGGTGGGTCACGAGCGGCTGGCGGTGACTGTGTGTTGCGGGTGTGTGCGCATGGATGGCCTAGACGTAACTGCCACCTACCACATCGACTCTCAAGCTCCCATGGCCCCCCGCCCTCCCCCACTCCTCCTCCCCTCCCCCCGCCCACGCCGCCCACGCCGCCCACGCCGCCCACGCCCCGCCCACGCCCTCCACCCAGCTACGTGCTGCACTACCTGCACTCCTTCTCCCACGGCGACGTGGTGATGGACGAAGAGTGCGTCAAGTTCCTCAGCTACCCCGACTGCGGTGCGTGCGTCGTAGCGCGCGTGCGGTATGCCGCCCGCCCAGCCCCGGCCAGCCGCCCTGTGTCGCGATATATATCCCCGGCCCACCGCCCTGCGCACGCGTGCATGCACGCACGCATCCAGCTCATCCAACCCAAACCAATGATGCCTGCCGGTCACCGCAACCCATCGACGCTCCCCCCCCCTGCCGCAACTCCTCCTGCCCTCCGCGCCTGCAGTCCAGCGCGCCCTGGCCAAGCTGCACGGCGTCCCCGTCACGCCCCTGCCCGGCGGCGGCAGCAGCGGCGCGGCCAACGTCACAACCACCAACAACACCGAGGCCGCCGCCTCCCAGCCGGCATCGCCAACCAGCGGCGGCGACGGCAGCAGCAGCGGCGACGGTACGGCGGCGCCACCCAACCCCGACCCCCGCACCCTGGACGGAGACACAAGCAACGCTACTGTGCTCGGCAACGCACCCGGCGCCGCGGCCTCCGACGCCAGGCCTCCTTCTGACGGCGGCGGCGCCGACGGCAGCAGCAGCGGCAACAGCAGCCGCACCGATGGTGCCAGTGACGGCGCCATGCTCACCCCGGATGAGGCGGCGCAGGCGGAGCAGGTGGCTGCGGACCAGGCCCACAAGCGGCGCGTGCACCGGCGGCTGGAGTGGATGCTGCCCATGCTCCTGCCCCTGGGTGCGTTGGTGCAGCGCATTGCGCTGCATTTGCCTTGCAGCGCGTGCGCTGGAGCCTGTCCTAGGGCTTGCGGGCAGCACGCGTACCGGTACTGTGTATACGCGCGTGCGGATGTGCGTTGTTTGAGCGTGAGTGTTTGTGACACGGCATTTGTTGTGCGTGTTCGTCGGTGTTCATCGGGTTACAGCACGCACCCACTTGACGCCGCCGCTGACGCAACCGGTCCCGCCCGCCCCCAACCACCCCGCGCACATGCAGGCCTAGTGCTGGTGCTGGTTGCCCGCTGCCTGTGGATGAGCCACCGCCGCCGCCGCGCTGACTTCGCCGTCTCCGTCTACGACGACGGCGCTGTGCCCGCTGACGACGACGCCAGCGGCGGCCGCGCGCAGCCGCTCACGACCTCGCGCTCTGCCGACGACGGCGCGGACGGCCCGGAGGGCGGCAGCGGCGGCGGCCGTGTGTCTGACTGGAGGTGGGTGGCGCAACATGGGCACCAGATACATTGCTCTGCATTATTCTCCGCATTATGTTTTACCTGCTTGATGAGCCACTGCCGCCGAGCCTCACACATCACGACCGCCACTTCCCCACGTGTTTCATGCTGTCATGCAGCCAAGGCAACGGCTCGCCGACCCTCTTCGGCCGCCTGTTCGGCAACGGCGACCGCAACCTCCGCAACCACCGCAACGGCGCCAACCGCAACGGCGGCTCGTCCCGCACCCTCCTGGGCGGCGGCGGGCCGGGGAGCGCCGCCAGCACCATCGCCCATGCCGCGGTCGCTGCCACCCCGGCAGCCGACAGCGCCGGCACCGCCCATGCCGGCGTCTCCGCCGCCGGCACGGCTGTGGCGCTGCCCCCCACCGCGGCCGGCGGGCTGCTGCGCGGCCCGGACGGCATCCGCCTGGGCGGCCTGCTGGGCCGTGGCGCCTTTGGCAGCGTATTCGAAGGTGAGAGCGCGGCGCTCTGAACAGGGTGGCGGCGGTGGGCAACTTGTGATGACGGGCCCCCTTGAGCGCGTGCGTGTGCATCTGGGATGTCTTCACCCGCCACGCTGCCAGCAACCCACAGGCTCGCAATAATCACATCACTTCACGTTGGCTCGCTCGCAGGCTGGTGGCGCGGCCGCCGCGTCGCCGTCAAGGTCATCGCCACCACCTGCCGCGCGGACGAGATCAAGGTACGTACGGCCGTGCGCCCAGAGCTTGCTTGCGCCCGCCCTCTGCGCAGCATCGGTGCTGTGCTCGCGCTCACTCGGCCGCCTCATTAACACCAGCAGTGCTCAATGCCTCTCCGCCGCCATACCGGTACCATCGCTCCCCTTTACCCTCCCCCCTAGCTAGTTTAGCTTGGTAGCTTGGGCTGGTATTCACAACCCACCCCACCCCCAACCCGCCCTTACCCCCACGACCGCTGCACGAACGCCCACAGGTGCAGCGCGAGGCGCGGCTGGCCGCATCCCTGGCGCACCCCAACCTGGTCGCGCTGCTCAGCTGCACCACCGCCAGTGGCGAGCACGCCAGCAGCGCTACCACCGCCGCCACCGCCGCCAGCAACACCAACACCAACCTCGGCAACGACACCGCCGCCACCCCCGCCCGGCGCGCCACCGCCGCCCGCACCGCCAGCGGCTCCGCCTCCGCCTCCGCATCTGTCTGCGCCTCTTTCATTGCGCCCCCGTCCTCCTCCCGCGGCGGCGCCAGCACCCACGCCAGCAGCAGCGCGCGCGTGACGCCGCGTGACAACAACTCCTGCGAGGACAACAACGCAGCGGCGCAAGGCTCCACTGCAGGCGCCGACGGCAGCAGCAGCAGGCGCGGCAAGGGCGGCGGCGGCGGCGGCGGCACCAGCAGCCTCACGCCGCTGCGGCTGCTGTTCCGCACCATGTTCACCAGCCGCAAGGACCTGTCCATGACCGCCTGCGCGGCTGCTGACCTGGAGCAGCAGCAGCAGCAGGAGCAGCCCACCCCGGCAACGGTGGCCGCCGTGACGGCTGAGGCTGAAGCCGGCGTTGCTGCCGCCGCCCTGACCCAGCAGCTCCCGCCGGCCATGTCGTCCCCCAGCGTGCGGCCGGCGCACATGATAGGCAGCAGTGGCAGCGCTCGCGCTGCTGCGGCCCCCATGCTGGGTGCCCACCAGCAGCAGCCCGCAGGAGGCCGCCCCGCGCCCGCGTCCGCCTTCGCGTCCGCCTTTGCGATCAGCGCATCCGCCGCCAGCAGCAGCACCGGCAACACCTGCACATCCGCGGTGGAGCTTGTGACCACCGCCACCGCCTCCGGCAATGGCACCGCCGCCACCACGCCCGCCGCGCGGCGGCGCCCGGCAGACCCGCGCTCGCCCTCCCTGCCCCGCTCTCCCTGCTCTCCGCCCATCGCCACGCCGGCGCCGGCGCAGCACCTGGCCGCGGTTGCCGCGGGCAACCCCAGCGTGGCCTCCACGCCGGCGTCGGTGGGCAGCAGCGAGGCGCGGGACACGTTCGACGCCAACGCGCAGCCGCAGCCGCTGAGCGCCGCGCCGTCGGTCAGCGTGTCCATGGCCGTGCCCGCCGGAAGTGAGCGCATTGGGTTGGGGGGCCGCACCTGGGGGAGAGGGAGGGCATGCATGTCGTGGACGGAGGAGCTGTGGGAGGGAGGCAGGCAGCGGGCTCACGGGGCTGCAGTTTACGCTCGTTCGGGTGTGTGTGCATGGCCTGACCCCGCAGCTCCCCTTTCGTTCATATTCCCTGCCTGCAGCCCTGCACGGCACGCCGCGGCCGCCCATCTCTTCCGCCTGCTCCAACGTGCTCACCGCCACCCTCTCCACCCGCACCTCCAACGCCGCCCACACCCTCACCGGCGTCAACTCCCTCGCCACGCCCGCCGCCACGCCCACCCGCCGCACGCTCTTCGCCTTCGACAGCGGCGCCAGCGGCACCGCCGCCGCCGCCGCCGCGGCCTCGGGCCCTGCTGCTGCCGTGGGCCGCCCGGACGCGCCCACTGCCCCCAGCGCTGCTGCCCACGCGAGCGAGTCCGCCGCCGGCGCCGCCCACGACACGATGATGCCCTGCATGGTGCTGACGTCACCGCGCCGTGGCCACACCACCGCGCGCTCCCTGGTGCACCGCCGCTCCTCGCCGGTCAAGCCGCCGCAGCCGCCCACCGCGCGCGGCGGCAGCAGCGGCAGCCCCACCAAGGCCGCCACCAGCGCCGTCGCCCGCCGGCAGCTGTCGCCCCAGATGCGGTCCGGCGCTGCTGCTACGACATCATACGAGCGCCACGAGCACAGCAGCGATTTGGCCAACACGCAGACCGGCTTCACGTCGTCCACCATGGTCACCACCGCCGTCACCGCGCCGGCCGCCGCGGGCCTGCTGGACGCCTGCGCCTCCGGCGGCGACGCCTCGTCAGCCGCGGTGACCGCCGCCGACACGGCCGACGCCAACAGCTCGACGGCCGTGGCGCCCAGCGAGACCTGGCTGGTGATGGAGCTGTGCGACGCCGGCTCGCTGGCGGCGGCGGCGGCGGCGCGCAGCCAGTTCGTGCGCCGCCCGGCGCGGCAGCAGCAGCACATGGCGGGCGGCGCTGGCGCCGAGGGCCCGCAGCTGGATGTGGTGAGTGCGGGCTGCGGGCGCCTTTCCTCCACTAGTCCACTCGCATTTAGCAGCAGGCGGAGTGTGGCGTGCGCATGCGCGAAAGGAAGCGCAGAAATCGATGACCTGAAGTAAGCCCGCCTGCCCCTCGGTCCGATTGCTTCACGCACGCAGGTGGGCGTGCTGGCCGTGGCCCGCGACATCGCCCGCGGCATGGCGCACCTGCACGCCAAGGTGGGCGCCCAGCAAGCCGCCCTGCCGACACCGCCTGCCCGTATTGCAAACACGGGAATGAAGCCGGCCAGAAATGCCCCGACACACCGCCTACTCGCGTATGCATGCGCCCGCCGGCTTCACGCGCAAACTGCCTGCAAGTTACACACTTGACTATGCCCGCCTCCACCATGCATTTGATGAATGGAAACGCCTCTCAGGGAATCGTGCACGGCGACATGAAGATGGAGAACATCATGCTCTGCCGCACCGCCGCCGTGGGCCACGGCGGCGCCGCCACCGTGACAACCTCCGCCTCAGCCGCCGCCAGCGTGGCTGCCAAGGCCGCCACCGCCGCCGTCAGCGCCGACGGCCTTGGCACTGGCGGCACGGCCGGCGGCTCCTGGTGGCCCTTTTCAGCCGGCGGCGGCGCCGCGGCGTCCTCCGTGTACGCCAACCCCATGGCGGCAGTTGGCACGCCGGCGGCCGGCAGCCCGGCGGCGTCGGGTGCCTTGTTTGGCACGGGCGCCTCCGAGGGTGGTCATGGCGGCATCGACGCTTTCCGCTACACAGCCAAGGTGCGGGAAATGATGGAGTGTGAACTGGGAGCCAGCGTGGATGTTGCGGCGGGCTGTGGCTTTTGCAGGAAGCCTGCTGCTTTGGCACACGGTCATGCGTGTGCCGTTGTCTACTCCCGTTCCGTGCTGTAACCCTGCAGGTCGGCGACTTCGGGCTGAGCCGCGCGCTGGAGAGCGGCCGCAGCCACCTGCAGCGCACCGCGGGCTGCATGGCGGGCTCCCTCAGCCACCTGGCGCCGGAGGCGCTGCTGCGCGGCGAGATGCGGCGCGAGGGCGACGTGTACGCGTTCGGCGTGCTGCGTGAGTCGCAATCGCAATCATGTTTAGCTCCTTGCTAGCTTGCCCTGTGTGTGAATAGCGCTCGTGCCTGTGCCTGTGCCTACCGGATCCGCGTGACAGCGATGTGCTGGCTGGCTGTGTTTCACACTTTCACGGTATGCTGTTGCCGCGCAGTGTGGGAGCTGTGCAGCGGCGTGCGCGCCTACCGCGGCATGAGCAGCGGCGAGGTGGTGCAGGGCGTGCTGCTGCGGGGGCTGCGCCCGCACACCGCAGCCGCGGCGGCCGCCGGCTCCGGCGCCGCCGCCAAGACGCTGTCCCGGCTCTCTGCCAGCCGCGCGACGGCTGCCCCGCCGGCGGCGCCTGCGGCTGTGCCGGAGCCGCTGATGGAGCTGGTGGAGCTGTGCTGGGCTCCGGAGCCGGAGGAGCGGCCCACGTTTGAGGATGTCCTGTACCACATCGACTGCCTGGGTGAGTCGCGCGAACCCTTGTTCGGGCACGGCAGCGGATGCGTCAAGAGGTCGCGCGCAAGCAGCACAGTGGCCAGCAGGCATCCAATGATCCCAGGCGTGTGCCGCTGCAGCCTCTCGCGCTCTCTCGCGCTCCGCCGCCCGCTCTGAATATGCCCACGCAATGCTCCCCCCCGTTCTCTTGCCTGCCCGCAGTGATGAGCGTGGGCGTGATGATGAACGCCGTGGCCACAGCCACCGAGGCCCCCGCCTCAGATGGCCCCGCTGCCGCTGGTGCCATTGCTGCTGGCGAGCAGCAGGAGCACGAGAAGACGCCCGCCGCTGAGCCGGAGCAGCCGCAGCCGCAGCTACCCAGCCCTCCCACGCGGCATGCGGTCGCGCCCGCCGCGCGTGCCGCCGGCGGCTGGGCCGCCGCACTCCAGGCAAACAAAACCGCGGCAGCGGTCGTCGCCACTTCCATCGCTTCAGACGGTTCAGGCGGCGCGTCGGTGTTCGCTGTGGGCCGCCGCAACAGCGCAGCCTCCACCGCCTCTGCCGCCGCAGCTGCACCAGGTGCCATGGGCTCCCACACGCGCACTATCAGCGCGCCCCTGTGCATCGAGATGAACGGCGCCATCACCGCCGCCGTCACCGCCGCCGACACCGCAGCCGCCGGCACCACCGCTGCGGCTGCGCGATGCCAGCCGCGGCCCGGCAGCAGCGCCGTGAGCTGCGAGTCGCCCTCCTCCAAAGAGCAGCCTGCGCAGCCGCCGCCGTCCGTGGCGTCGGCCTACAGCGCGTGCAGCCCGCCCCGCCGCGTGGCACTGGCGGACTGGGATTCGTTTGAGCTGACCAGCGCTCTCATGACAATCGCCAGCACTCAGCAGAACGGCCACGACTTTGCCACGCAGGACGCGGCTCATGTGCAGGGCTTCGGCGACTCGCAGCAGCAGCAGCAGCTGCCGCGTCGTCAGCACTCGGACGGCATCGTGGTCGCATATGATCCATGGGGCCGGCAGGAGGACGATGATGTGGAGTACGACACCCAGATGACGCTGGTGCCGCCGCCGCCCGTCAGCTACCTGCTGCGTCGTGCGGACCTGGGCGGGCCGGCGTCCCGCGCGCGGCTGTTTGGGGCCGAGGCCGCCAATGCCGCGGACGCAGTATGAAAGCGGCGGTGTGCGGAGTATTTCTGGGGCTGCATGTGTGTGCATTGACATGGTGCAACTGGACATGGCATAACTGGAGATGGCATGTGTACACTAGCACGGGGCCATGCATGCGCCTCGAATAAATGTGGCGTCCGCGCAGCTGAATGCCTCACGGCCTTGGCCCAGGCAAGCATGTATCTCGCCGCTTTAGTAGGATGGTGTGGATGCGCAGGTTGTCGTACTGGGCAATTAGAGGTATCGCATCAGCACATCTAAAACCCTAAAACCCATATTGGCCTCCCCCCATACATATCAACATCAACCCTACATAGCTGCAACTGATATCATGCCTGCCAAAACCAACAACCGTGTCTTTGAGGCGAGCTTCCCCGACCCAGGGGTGCAGCCCGACGCGGGGAACTGCATCCGTAACGCGCTGCAGCGCGCTGGGGGCGGCCAGCACACCAAATCTGGTACCATATGCATCCACCCGGCGGAACTGCTGCGGTGCTTCCTCGGAGCTACCTCGTCAGCCTGCGCGCGGCGAAAAAGATCCTAAACGCTCACCCACAGCCCCTGGCGCAGCTGCTGGAGTGCGTGTATGCGCTTTATCGCGCTGTGGCCTCGCTGCGTGGCGCCGCGCGCGTGCGCGGCGTGCGCGGCGGGGAGGTGCGGGTGAACAGCCCGCTGTATGTCATGTGGTGCACACGTGTGTCGTGAGGCCACGGTCGCGATCGGGCCTATTGGTGCACTGGTGGTGGTGGTGGTGGTGGTGGTGGTGGTGGCGATTAATGCGCGTGTGCTTCATCCAGATTGCACTAGAGTCCTATAGCCTGAATAACGTGGGGGTGCAGGGGTACCGCCAGGCGCGGAAAACGCCGGGATCTGCAGGCGGGATGTGAAGTGTAACGCTGGTGGCCTTCGCCAAAATTTGCCCACGCCCAAACCTGCCCTTGCCCACGAAACGTGTTCTGCCTCTGCCCCCACACCTGCCCTGGTGGTGGGGGCAGGGGCAGCAGGGGCGTGCCCAGGTTGGCGAGGGAGCGACGGCGGGGTCCCTCAGCTAGCGTCATGTGCGCGGCCCCTTTCCCTTTTTCGCAGTGCCCGAGACGCTCCCATCTGCAGCACGCCTCCCCCACGCACCCGCACGCATTGTACCGTATTACCGTATTAGTTTTACCGTAATACCCATACAACTCGCATACCGGTAGTGCGGCCTGGTCACGCTAGTGAGACAACGTAATCCGGTAGTCTTCCAGCTCCGATCCACCAAGTCCCGGTCCCCACAGGCCCCCTTCTCCGTCACCGAACTAGCAGGCGCCAGCCACCCATCCCGCTGTCCACTAGCTCTCAGCCCCGGCCCAAGGCGCAGGCGTCATCCCCTGCAGCGTGCACGCAACAGCCCCTAGCTTGTAACTCGCCCCGCCAATCCAAACCCGACGAAAGGTGGTGTTGAGAAACACCGAGTTTATTTGTTGCGCTGCAAGCTGCCCTCACTCCCCGCAGAGGGAGGACGGCAGCAAGCAGCGCAGGGGCCGGGGACGTTTAGGCGCGCTCGCCACGGATGCGGCGGGCCAGCTGGATGTCCTTGGGCATGATGGTCACACGCTTGGCGTGGATGGCGCACAGGTTGGTGTCCTCGAACAGGCCCACCAGGTAGGCCTCAGCGGCCTCCTGCAGGGCCAGCACGGCCTGGCTCTGGAAGCGCAGGTCGGTCTTGAAGTCCTGGGCAATCTCACGGACCAGGCGCTGGAACGGCAGCTTGCGGATGAGCAGCTCAGTCGACTTCTGGTACTTGCGGATCTCGCGCAGCGCCACGGTACCGGGGCGGTAACGATGGGGCTTCTTCACACCACCGGTGGCAGGCGTCTTGCGAGCGGCCTTGGTGGCCAGCTGCTTGCGGGGCGCCTTGCCGCCGGTGGACTTGCGAGCGGTCTGCTTGGTGCGGGCCATTTCTGTCTGGTTGCTTGGAGTTGGGAAGCTATTAAAGTGACTTGGTTTGTAAAGAAATGGAAAGCAGAGGCGTGTTTTATGGAAGCAGGCGCGGGGCCGGCCGGTGGCCAGGCTGAGGCTGGCTTTGACCTTCGGTTGACCCGGTCAGCGCCTCGCCTGGGCCAGCTTGGCCCTGGATCCACGACGCCCCTCGCTCTTCTTAATCGCCCCCCGCCTCTATTGCTGGACAACAACTCACCCTTCTCTCACATTTCTTTCTTTCCGACTCCCAAACCGAGCAAACATGTCCGGACGTGGCAAGGGCGGCAAGGGCCTGGGCAAGGGCGGCGCCAAGCGCCATCGCAAGGTGCTGCGCGACAACATCCAGGGCATCACCAAGCCCGCTATCCGCCGCCTGGCTCGTCGTGGCGGTGTGAAGCGTATCAGCGGCCTGATCTACGAGGAGACCCGCACGGTGCTCAAGACCTTCCTGGAGAACGTCATCCGCGACTCGGTCACCTACACCGAGCACGCGCGCCGCAAGACCGTGACCGCCATGGACGTGGTGTACGCGCTCAAGCGCCAGGGCCGCACCCTGTACGGCTTTGGTGGCTAAGCGGCTCCCAAACCCTGGCACGCTGCCTCCGTCCCGCCTCCCGTCTCCATCGTGGGGGCCGGCTTTGTGCGGCAACGTGTCATGGCCCAAAAAAACTCGGTGTTTCTCAACACCACCCTGAACCGGACTGCGGACTTCTGATCTCTTGCCTCTTCTTGGTTTCAATGGGACGCACCTAGACCTTGCAGTCCTGGTCCACCCACCCTTAGCTCACTCACATGGTCGCTCTGCAATTATGCACTCCGCATGCCCCCTGGACGTCCTGCAAACTGCCTTGGGACTAAGCCTGACTGTCCGCATCAAGTCGATGTGGCATCGTGCCAGTGTCCGGCAGTGTCTGTGGACGGCACCCCTGATGGACAGGCACGCACCGTGCACCAAAAGCTGCAGCCCCACTGCGGACTGCCCCCGTCTTCCCGTAGCGCTTTGTTGTTAGCACTTCCGTCCTCAGCGGAACCTGCTCGTGGCAACTACCACCAACCAATTGTACCGTGCTCACTACACTGGCCTACACTGGCCCTCTGGTGTGTCCTGCTCCCGAGTCCCGTGGGGGAGATGCAATCCTGGGCCATGCCGCCGTGCGGCCGTGGTAACCAAATCCAGGCCAGCTGCGGCTCTGCAGCGGGATGGGGCCCCGTCGGCGCATCCTCAAGCCCTCTCGTCTCAGCGGAACCTGCCCAAGGCTCCCAGAGATATGCATCGCTGCTGCCCAGACACAAGCCACGGGGTGCCGGTATCCACGGAATCTCTGGCCCAACGGCTCTCTGCCAGCCTCTCGGCCCAGAGTAGGCTTGGCCCTCCGTAGGCTGGCCCTCCGCCGCGTACCCCGATTAGCACAGGGCTGCCCTGCCGCCTCGTGCACGTGGTCGCTCTGTTGGGTGCATGCGTGGCCAACCATATTCACAGCCCGTCCTCCCCATTCCCGAAGCAGCAAGTCGTGATGACACGCATGGGACCCAGCAGACCCCCGCCCCAGACCCCCCATGCCAAGTGTGGTGGTGTTGAGAAACACCGAGTGTTGTTTTAGGGATTATCTGCCGAAGCATCCAGGCATTTAGCCCGAGGTGAACTTGGTGACGGCCTTGGTGCCCTCCGACACCGCGTGCTTGGCCAGCTCGCCGGGCAGCACCAGGCGCACGGCGGTCTGGATCTCGCGCGAGGTCACGGTGGGCTTCTTGTTGTAGCGGCTCAGCTTGGATGCCTCGGTGGCCACCTTCTCAAAGATGTCGTTGATGAAGCTGTTCATGATGGACATGGCCTTGCTGCTGATGCCGGTGTCGGGGTGCACCTGCTTGAGCACCTTGTAGATGTACAGCTTGTAGGTCTCCACGGCGCTCTTCTTCTTCTTCTTGTCCTTCTTCTCGCCATCGCCCTTGGGCTCCTTGGCGGCCTTCTTGGCGGGCTCCTTCTTGGCCTTCTTGGCGGCCTTCTCGGCCTTGGGCTTGGCCTCGGCCTTGGCAGGCGCCTCAGCGGCGGCCTCCTGAGTCGCCGTCTTCTCGTCCTTCTTGGGGGCCATTTTGAATGTTGAGATGTGTGCGTGCAAGAGTGTGATAGCAGAGTTGTGGGGCTGAAGGCAATAAGAGCGCGCAGGCGGCTTAAGAGCGCGCCGGTCAGCGCAGGGATGGCCAGCGCGAGGCGGGCGGTTGTTTGACCAACCGACCACCAGCGTTGACCGCTTGACCAGGGCGAGGCGCCTCGCTTCGGGGCCCCCTATATATAATTACAAGGACGCTCTGTTCGTAAGTTCAACGCTCTCACTCAACACTCGCTCTCTTCTCTCACATCCCCGAAAACAACTTCAAGATGGCTGGTCGCGGCAAGGGCAAGACCTCTGGCAAGAAGGCGGTGAGCCGCAGCGCCAAGGCCGGCCTGCAGTTCCCGGTGGGCCGCATTGCGCGCTACCTGAAGAAGGGCAAGTACGCCGAGCGCATCGGTGCCGGCGCGCCCGTGTACCTGGCCGCCGTGCTGGAGTACCTGACCGCTGAGGTGCTGGAGCTGGCCGGCAACGCCGCCCGCGACAACAAGAAGAACCGCATTGTGCCCCGCCACATCCAGCTGGCCATCCGCAATGACGAGGAGCTGGGCAAGCTGCTGGGCGAGGTTACCATTGCCTCGGGCGGTGTGCTGCCCAACATCCACGCTGTGCTGCTGCCCAAGAAGACTAAGGGCGGCAAGGGCGAGGAGACCGCCTAAGCGGCTTCTGCTGCAAGCATCATGCATTCGTCAACAAACTCGGTGTTTCTCAACACCACCTTCCATTCGGCTTGGCGTAGCAGCTCCTTGGTGCACGCGCCGGCAGGCACAGGGTTCGTGGCAAAGTTAAGGCACCCGCCGCACGACTCATCAAGCCTGGTTCACGGCAAACTCGACGTGCCCATTTGCTTCAGGTGCACATTGCCAACATCCTGCAGCACGTGCCTGGCGCAGGCCGATCAATCACGACACACTCTACTACCGCTCCCCATAGACACACGCCGCCAGCCCCGCGTCGCGCGCTAACTGCTCCCAATCCACCACGGCAGCACGCGCAGGCAGTGCTCAGTGCCGGGGTCAAGGACCGGCGTGTACTGCCCTTGCGCCATCTCCTGCAGGGTGGGGAAGGTGGGACCGCAGGCAATCGCATTGGGGCATGAGAAGGAGCCGCTGGCGCAGCGTACGGTGCGGTAAGGCACCTTGGCCACCGCACGTATCGCCGCCTGACCGCCGCACCACGGCACCACGCCGGGGCGCCCCCATCATACAGAACGCAGGAAGATAATGAGGTTGGCCCCGCACCTTCCGTGCCTCGCCCCATATCCTGCTGTTGCTCCAGAAGACGTTGTGCTTCAGGGCGTCGGCGAAGCGGCCCGCCAGCAGCTCCTCCGCCTGGCGCCGTGCCTCAGCCTGCATGCACGCACCGCTGGCGTCACCACAACTCAACAAGTAGCAGTCCGCATCTATCAACAAGCCGTCCGCAACGCTGTAAGCTGTGGAACGTCAGGACCCGCTGTATACCCTACATATCCTGTGCGGCTATGCCTCAACGAGACAACCGCACCTGCAATTTCGGCGGTAGGGCCAGCCCCTTCTTGCCTGCGCCGCCGCCACTCCTTTGCCGCGCTGCTGCACTTGTTGCAGCTGTACGGCCCGAGCCTGTGCCCGTTTGCGCCGGCAGGGCAGGCCCGTTCGCCCTCTGAGTGGAGCCGGCTGCCTCGGGCCCGTTTCCACCAGGCCTCATGATTGAGTGCACGATGCCTTTGGGCGGTATGCTGAAGGGCGCGGGATCAAACACCGACAAGGCTCTGCGGCGGTTGCTGCGGTGCGGATACACTCCGATCTCCTGCCACGGCACTGCAGCATCGGCGCTGCTGGTGTCGCCTGAGCTGAAGGCGCTACTGCCGCCAGCGGCGTTGTTACTGCTCACGCGCATGCCGCCTGCAAGGCTGCTGGCCGAATCGCTGGATTGGCGGGTGCTGCCACCAGCTGTTGGGTCGACGGTAGTGCCAGCTGCCGGCTGCTGAGCCTCGTGTGTGGGCCCGCTGCTTGCGTTGCTACTTGCCAAGCCCTGCAGGCTCGCCATCGCCACGGCCTGGGATTGCTGCCGGCCCTGCTCCTGTTGTTGCTGGAGCTGGCCCAGGATGCTCGCAGTCGCCTGTCGTAGCGCCAGCCGGTACAACCGCCTGCGGACCGCACACACACACGGGGTTGGGGGGTGGGGATTGGGCTCCTCGACCTGTCTACCTGCTGACAACGGAGCGGCACCTGTCTGGTTCCCCCTTGCGTCAATCCAACCGCACGTGCTGCAATCCGCCAACCCCTCAGAAATGCGCACACACATGATACCGGTCTGCAACGCCACGCATCCGTGACCCCCGCCCGTCTCCACCTCCTCCCCCAACCTCCCCAAAATCGCCACCACGCAGCGCACATCGCCACCCGCACTGATAGCAGCCACTCGCACCCGTTGCCCCGCACCTGTACGCGGCCGTCTCGCCGCCCAGCTCCTGTTTGGCGCCGCTGCGGGCGTGCGGGCGGTGCACCAGGAAGGCGGACGGCTCCACGCGGAACTCCACACCGCTGGCGGCGGCGGCAGCAACCTGTAGCATTGCATGAATGAAGACACCAGGCCACGAGGCCACATCACGTAGGCCTGAAGAAAGGAGCGGGCGAGGCGCACCCAGCAGCCTCTTGCTTGCTGAAGCGCGCCGTCCTGGCGCGTCCCACATGCGCACCTACCTGTATAATCTTGTTCTGGCCATACCCGCGCAGCCGGACATCATGCCAGGGCACCGCGTCCCGCCCAGCCACGAACCAGGGCTCGAAGTTGCGCACGTAGCGCACGCTGTACGGCTCTGCGGCCTGCTGGGCAGAAGCGCACAAAGCAGCACGCGCCTCCATAAATTACTGAGCGCGCGCACGATGCACGGGGCTCCACACGTGACAAACGTGCGTGTCATGCATGTGCGTCGCCGTTTGGCCCCTCGGCGTTTGGCCCCAAACTGTGGACAAAAGAGGGCTGCTTGCATGCTCGAGCAGCAGGGTGTGCGGGTGTGCCGGCAGTCGCAGCAACCAGCAGCCAACCCACCCGGAACCAGCGACTGAAGTTGGTCGCGGAGTGCCCAGCCGGGAAGTGCAGCACGTGGAAGGGCAGGGCCGCCTCCACCTGCACGGCCACCTATGAGTGCGGCATGCGGCATGCGGCGCGCAATGGAGTGGCGAAACAACGGGAAGGGCAGGGGGAAGGCGGCCTTCATGACAGAAGCATTCACCTCACTCAGACTTACGTGGGGTGTCGAGCAGAGGCGGCGGCATCAGCTGGCAAGCCCCCGCATATGTACCGTATACGCAAGCCATATGCCAGCAGGGGCCACCGGGCGCACCCACGCACGCACGCACCCACGCATGCACGCGCGCTTGCTCTCCCGCCCCAACCCCGCCCTCACCTCCAACTGGTTCTTAGTCATGTTGGCGATGCGGTCAGCAATGCGGATGTTGGTCGCGGCGGCCGTCTCGTTGGCGGTCTGGAAGGCGGGAAGGATAAAGACGCTGCTCCTGCTGTGCGCCGCGCCACTGGCAGTGCGCCCCATGCTGTGGCTGCCGTCGCCGCTGCCGTCACTACTGGGGGCAACGCTGACCGAAGGAGATGAGCTAGGAGCGCATGCCTCGATGTATTGCCTGCATCGCAAGTACCGTAAGCACACCATGCATGGCTGGGCCGGGCCTATTTGCCAAAGCAGCTATCAACCGGCAAAAGCCACCAGCAACAGCCGGCAGAAGTCCACGGGCTTTCCTCTGCTGCCGCACCCCGCCCCACCCCGCCCTGCAGCCCCGCCCGCCCTCCTCCCCCGTGCCCCCGTTGGTTTGGATTAACTCGGTCTGGTAATCGCAACCCCTCCCTCACCGCCCTCCAGCCGCTCCCTCTACTCTCACCTGGCGGTGGCGGGGTCCTTCATGGCCACCAGCAGCTGCCGGCTGGGCAGCATGTCCACATCCAGCGCAGCCACCAGCGGCGTGCGGGCCTGGATGGCAGGAATGCGTGTCACGGAACATGCAAGGGCTAACTACGCAGCCCACGTACGTGTGCCTGCACCGCGCGCTGCTGCGCCCTCCTCCCCCCCCCCCACCATTCACTCACATGCGCCCCCACCACGCACACCACAACGGTGACGCCGCCCGCTATTGGGCACCTCGCATCGGCCGCACTAGCCGCATCACGTGCCTTGCATCCCCCCCAGCCCCACCTGCAGCCGCGCCCAGTTCCGCAGCATGTTGACCGGGTACAGCGCCCGCGCGGCCCGGGGGTCGGCCCACGCCTCGTACACCAGCAGTACGTCCAGGCTGCACCACCTGCACGTACAGCAGTACGGCGAGCACCTGTGACGTACGACGGGCATCATGGCTCGCAAGAAAGGGACAGAATGCATGAAGCGAAGCTAGCGAAGCTCGCGCATGCACGCTCGCACCGCACCGCACCGCACCGCCTCCCCCGGCACGCTGGGCACCTACCTGCGCGCCTCCATCTCGCTCCAGAAACCGCGCACCGCCTCCACCACCTCCCGCAGCCGGCTCAGCTGCGCCAGGCTGAGCTGCACACGCGGCCGCTCAGCGCCGGCAGCCCCGGCGGTGGCGGCGGCGCCGGCTGTCGAAGCCGAGCTGCCTTCCGCGCGGCTGTCCCCGCCACTGCCGTCCAACCCGCCGCCTTTGGAGCCACTTTCACCGCCGGCCCCAACCTCATGTTGGAGCAGCAGTGCCCGCCGCCCTACTGCCGTTGCAGACAATCCACCGGCCCCTGCTGCTGCCGACCCTTCGGCTGCTCCGCCCTGCTGTGCTACTGCTGTTGCTACTGCCGGAAACGCGCCCTCCGCCGCCACGTGCTGCTGGTGACCGCCACCGTCACCACCGCTGCCGTACAGCTCCAGGGGGTAGTATACCACCGCGCTGAGCGGTCCGTGCCAGGCGCGGCACCTGGGCAGGTGGGCGGTTGGGGTAGTTTGGGCACTTCCAGAGACGAGCCGGACGCAGCAGCAGGGTTGCTTTGGACACACAAAGACACACGCATGTACAAGCAGTGGCCGGGTGTCAAACTCCCGCACACCCCTGCTGCCGCAACCTTCGTTTACAATCGGCTCAGGCATGCGGCAGTCAGTGTGCACACGTTGGGGGACACGCCCACTCACATGGCTCTGAGCTGCTGCAGGCGGTTGGCAGACAGCTGCGTAGTGACAGTCAGCGGAACGGAGGACGGCCGGCAGGATGACCATGCGCCTGGCAACCACAACCGCATCCGCAGCCGTGAGATGTGTCAAGCACGGGACTTGAACGCGGCACGCTCTGCATGCAAACCCACCTACCGGGCCCTACTCACCCAACACCTTGGCGGTCGGACGCGCAGTGCCCACATCCTCCCAGCCTGCCACCGTGTTGCCAAAGCGGCTGTTGAGGCACTGCTGCAACGGCGCCGTCACGCCACTGCCGGTGCTACTGCCACCGCGGCCGCCCAGTGCGCCGCCGCTGGCGACTGCCGCTGGACCGCCACCGCCGCATCTACCATTGCCGCCGCTGCTGACCATGGCTTGAGAGCCGGTGCGGCCTCCGGTAGTCCACTCGAGCTGTTGCGGCTGTTGCAGCTGTTGTGGCTGTTGATGCTTCTGTGCTGGTATAGCTGCCGCCAAGGACACGTGGCCGTGCGCGGTCTGCGGGTCGGAGACTGCAACTTGCTGCAGCCTCCGGCGCGGCTGCAGTCGTGTGCCGTGTGGTTCTGCGAGCGCCGCAGGTGGCGACACAGGGTCGGTGGCAACCGCGGCCGTCACGGCGCTGTTGTTCAGCACCGCCAGCGCCGCCGCCAGCACCAACGAAACCAGCAACAGGCGCAGCAGCCGCAGCAGCGAACGAGGCGCGGCGGCCCTCCCACAGGCGCCCCCTAGCGCCAAGCTGCTACTGCTGCTATTGCTGCAGCTTGTGCTGCTGCGCCGCGAGGGGCCACAAGCGTGGTGCCCGCACCGGACTGGCCCGCACCCTTGATGCTGCTGCACATGCACATGCTGCCCCTCGGGCCCCACAGCAGCAGGCGGCTGTGCGGGTGATTGTGACCGTGCTTTCACCGGCCACGTCTGCACAGCTGCTGCTGCCGCCGGCGCCGCCACTGCCGCCTCCTGCTGCCGCAGATGCTGGCCCCTGACACAGACTGGCGACGGCGGGAGTAGCGAGATGCAGGCACCGCTGGTGCTGCTGCAGGCTGGTGGCACCGGTGCACGGCACTGCTGCTGTTCCTGCAGCCCCAGGCGCCCAGCGGTGGAACCACCACATGGTGGCTGGACCGGCAGCTGGGACCTGTAGTCATGCCGCCCCTGATGGCCCCCGGAGCCGCAGCCGTGGCTTCGCGGGTGCTCGCTGCTGCCCGTGACGCTGCTGCTGCTGCCGCCATCCAAGCCAATGCGGATGCAGCCCTCAGCCCCGAAGGCATCGCAGCAACTGCTGTGCACCGCCGCCTGCCCCGATGCGGCATCAGCACCCCGCACGCTGCTGCACGACGCTGCTGTGGGGCTGCCGCATGACGGCTGCTGCTGCTGCAGCCGGCAGTCCTGCTGCCCGGCGCCTGCACCCGGACGCTGCTGTGGGTCGCAGTAGCCACCAAGGCCGTCACTGGCCGCGCTACGGTCGCCTCTCATAATATCACTACTTCAGCAGCTGCTACGCGGAAAGGCGCGTTAGTTAGCGAGATCAGCGTGGCCGCTGGGGGGCTGGCACGGACCGCCACACCGCGATGACTCCACCCGCTCCACGGCCACCGGGCGCCAGCCGTCCCGAGCTCTCACCAACACTCCCGCGGCAAGCAAACAGATAGGGCTGGTAGGCTGCAGCAAGTGGCATGTGCACAAGGCGGGTATGGAGCCGCGCAGGCTGCGTAAATGTGGCGGGAAGAGTGGAAAGTGAGCGGTCCTGGGCCGTTGCTTCACGGCCGGTGGTGCAAGCTGGATGAATGAGCGGCGTCACGGGAGCGACTTCACGTAACTTACATTCCGCTTTGACAAAGCAGGGACATAGGATGGGCCGCTCCCAGACTGCTCCGGATGGTCCCGCCGCCAGCCCGCCAGCGCGCGCTTGCCGCCACCTCGAGGCGGGCTGGCTTCGTTCGCGGCATGTCGAGCTACGGGCGTGCACGAATTGATAGAGGCATGCATGCACGTTCAAGCTGTGAGGGAAAGCTGCATGGTCGCGGAGGCTCAACCAGCGCAGTCACAGCGCACGCGTTCTTGGCCCTTCTTGGGTGGTCCGAACTGATCCCGGAATGGGTCGCGCACTCGCGCCTGCACAACACCCTCGGTGTCTTGCTGGTCGCGGCCCTACGCCATGGCACCAGCCACTCTTACCCAGCGCCCTGATGTTTCCACTCCCCGCAGCGCGCACGATGATGGCGCCCCTGCCTTAGTTTGCCTGTGTGTCTCTCTGCGTGTCATGTGTCTACCTACGGCTGCCTTATCCTAGCCCCTCCCCCCATATGGCAAGCAAGCGCTGAGTCGGGCCAAGTTGAGATGATATTGCGTTGTTACAACAGGCGACCCGTTCAGCCGCTTCCTTCTTCAGAGGGGACCCCCCCCTTGTTGTTGGGCTGGATGCGCTCTCACAGCGCTCTATCCGCAAAGAAAGAACAAAAGCATATAAAGTTCACTACCAGCTACCACGGCGTGCCGAGTCACTAAGTGTCACTAAAGTCATATGTAGGTCATGAAGTCATTTGTCTTGCAACGGCCTGCATCGAGCACGTCTAGTCCCTAAATAGCGGCTGCTCTAAGTCGCATCCCGCGCTACACCCACCTCAGCCAACAATAAAGTGCACGCGCACGCAGCAGCAAAGCCCTGCCATCCGCTAAGCTACTGGGGGTTGGCTCACCCCATCTAAGCAGTGTATGTATGGTCGCCCTGTCTACAAATCAATGGATTTCACGAACACAAAGCCACGCCACCCACCACTCCACACACACCAAACGCTTGCACTCACCAACACTCAGCTGCCGCCCGGCGCCACTGCGGCGCACTCAAGCGCAGCATCAAACCAGCTTCGCGCATTCATGTTCAAATGCACTTATCTATGCGGTATGAAGGGATGACTAAAGAATGGAGTCCATCATCCAGGGCGGCCAACGCGGCCGCTTGCTTGATGAAGAGGCGCCTCGCTTAGTGCTTGGCGCCAGTGGGGATGCCGAAGGTGTCCACAGGGCAGCTGTGAAAGGAAAGGCGCGGGCGGGGAACGGATCGGGTTAATGCCAACAATTGCATGACAGGGACACCATGGCTAGGTGGCCACACGCTATGACCCTGAAAGGCTGCAAACGATGACCAAAACTCACCAGTCCTTGGCTTGGTTGAAGGCGACATAGTAGCAGCGCCCGGTGCTGGCGCGGGCGCAGAAGGTGTTGAGCGAGGGGCAGGCGCTCTTGGCGTCGAGCTCGATGCACACCTCGCGGCCGGCGTCGGGGATGGCGCTGGCGGGCATGTTGAGGCCGGGGATCTTGAAGGTGCCCTTGGACCACTGCTGGTCGATCTTGGTGCCATCCAGCGTGACCTGCCTCACCGAGCCGCGGCAGGCGTCCTTGGTCCACCACTCGATCTTGGCCATGGGCTGGGTGCAGCAGGGCGAGGCGGGGTCGACGCAGGGCTGCGTGCGCAGAGTCAGGCAGATGACGCGGTTGGCCCCATTGCGCTTCAGCACCGGCATGGGGTCGAACACGAAGGGAACGGTGCCCAGCGTGCGGTTGCACTCGCAGAAGGGGAAGGGCACGGCGCCGGGGGGAGGCGGGCGCCGGATGGCGGGGGTCAGGGGGCTCATGGGCGGCTCAGGGCTGGGGGGCGCGGGCGGCTCGGGGGAGGGAGGAGGCGGGGGAGGCGGGCTGGGCGGAGGCGGCGAGGGGGGAGGAGGGGGAGGCGGCGACGGGGGAGGAGGGGGAGGAGGAGAGGGTGGCGGCGGCCGGGGCGGGCGGGGCGAGGGCGGGGGAGGAGGAGAGGGCGGCGGGGGGCGGGGCGGGCGGGGAGAGGGAGGCGCCGGGCTCGGGGGCCGGGGGCTGGGCGGCAGGGGGCTGGGCGGGGGAGGCGGGGGGCTGGAGGGGCTGCAGGTCTTCTCGCGGTAGCCGTTGAGGCAGGGGTTGTTGGCGGGCGTGAACTGGGCCGTGAACTTGTAGCCCTTCTGCTCGAAGGGGCAGTCGTCTCCGCTGTAGCCGGTGAGGTACTCGAGCCAGTCGCTCATGGGGTTCTCGGGGCCGTCGATCCAGGGCTGCAGCATCTGCGCGTCCTCGGGGCTGAACCAGATGCCGCACACCCGCATGGTTGGGTACACCGCCTTGTCCTTGTTGTAGTTGGCCTTGCACTCGGTCACGTTGAAGCGGGTGATGAGGTTGGCGCCCACCGCGTCGGCCTGGCCGTTGATGGAATCGGCGATGTAGCCGCCAACGTCAGCGCAGATGCTGGAGTTGAAGGTGAACAGCGGGCGGCCGCCCAGGCCGTAGCTGGGGGGGATGATCTGCACAGTCACGCAGCTCGGGCAGGGGGGAGGAGGGGAGGGAGGAGGGGGGCTGGGGGGAGGAGGGCGGGGCGGGCGAGGAGAGGGGGGCGCCGGGCTGGGGGGCCGGGGCGAAGGGGGCGCGGGGCTGGGCGGGCGAGGGCTGGGGGGAGGAGGGGAGGGCGGAGGCGGGCTGGGCGGAGGAGGCGAGGGAGGAGGGGGGGCTGGGGGGAGGAGGCGAGGGAGGAGGCGGGCTGGGGGGCTTGGGGCTGGGAGGAGTGGGGCTCGGCGGGCGGGGACTGGGCGGCGCCGGGCTGGGGGGCTTGGGCGAAGGGGGAGGAGGGCTCGGGGGAGGGGGGCTCGGGGGAGGAGGGCGGGGGAGGAGGGGGAGGCGGCGGGCTCGGGGGAGGGGGGGCTGGGAGGAGGGGGAGAGGGAGGAGGGGGAGGAGGAGGAGAGGGAGGAGGAGGCGACGGGGGAGGAGGCGAGGGAGGGGGCGGAGAAGGAGGGGGCGGCGAGGGAGGAGGCGGGCTCGGGGGAGGTGGGGAAGGAGGAGGCGGGCTCGGGGGAGGAGGGGAGGGAGGAGGAGGGCTGGGGGGCTTGGGGCTCGGCGGCGCCGGGCTGGGGGGCTTGGGCGAGGGAGGGGCCGGGCTGGGGGGCTTGGGGCTGGGCGGGTCGGGGCTGGGGGGCGGCGAGGAGGGCGCGCAGGCCTTCTGCGCGCGGCCGGTCAGGCAGGGGCCGTCATAGGGGTCGAACTGGATGACGGTGTCGTAGCCGCGGATGTAGACGGGGCAGTCCTCGTAGTCCACCAGGTGCGCGTTGAAGTCGTCCAGGGGGCCCTCCTCGTCGATCCAGGGCTGCAGCAGGTTGGCGTCCTCGACCGAGAAGAAGGTGCCGCACACGCGGAGCGTGGGGTAGGTGTTGGTGGCGGCGTCGTACTTGCCGGTGCAGGAGGTCACCTTCCAGGGGCTCAGCATGCGCGCGCCCACGTAGTCGGCCTGCTCGTTCATGGAGTCGACGATGTACTGGCCCTGGGAGGCGCACAGCGTCTTGTTGAAGGTGAACAGCGGGCGGCCGTCCAGACCGTAGCTGGGGGGGATGATGGTCTGGACCAGGCAGGTGGAGCAGGGGGCAGGGGGCGAGGGAGGCGGGGGAGGAGGGGGAGAGGGAGGAGGCGGGCGGGGGGGGCCGGGGGCTGGGAGGGGGAGGAGGTGAGGGAGGAGGGGGAGAGGGAGGGGGCGGGGGAGGGGGGGGAGGGTGGCGGCGGGCGGGGGGGACGGGGAGAGGGAGGGGGAGGCGATGGGGGAGGGGGAGAGGGAGGGGGAGGGCTGGGCGGAGGCGGCGGAGGCGGGCTCGGGGGCGGCGGGAAGAGGCCGGTCACGCCCACGGGGCAGCAGTCGCAGGTACCCGACTCCACGATGGAGTAGCGGCACGAGCCCGGCACGTCCACGCCGGCGCACAGGTTGGTCAGGCTGGGGCAGGGGCCGTCCTTGTCCAGGGTCATGCAGATCTGGGCGCCCTCGGCGTTGGCCACCGTCAGGTTGAGGCCCGTCAGCTTGTAGATGGCGTTGGCGTCGTTGGTGCCGTAGTAGTTGAACGTGGGCGCCAGCGTGCGCTGGCCGTTCACGGTCACCTTGGTGATGGCACGGTTGCAGGTGGGGAACACGTCAAGCTCGAGCTTGTAGAAGTCCACGCGCTTGGCGTCGCAGCAGGGAGAGCCCTTTTTGTTGCAAGGCACCACGTGCGCGGTGAAGCAGATGGTCTGGCCCGAGACGGTATACAGGGGGTCCACGCGGAAGCGCGAGGCGTCCTGGTCGCGAACGCAGCCGTACGGCGGGAAGCGGTTGTCATTGGGAGACTGCAGGAGATCACTGGGGGGGCGAGAGTGGACGAGAGGGAGGGACCCAGTTAGCAGCGGGCGACAGTAGCCAGTTGGGGCTCGGCGAGGGCATGTGTCGATGGTCGTAGCGCTACTTCGGCTCGCTGGGCCGCGACCCAGCTTGTATAATGCACAACAAGCAATCACCAATAGTCTTACCGATCAGCGAAAGTCGACGCCACGCCCGCGCACAAGAGCGCCAGCGCAAGCGTTGCCGCGCGTCGCCCCATGGTTGGGGCTCGCGCTCCAAGACGACCGGTGTGGTGCAGGTAACTTGAACACCTGAGATAGCAATACATTGAAGGCGAGAATTGGGTGAGACTGGTGCCCTCGTCTGTCGAGTGGGGCCGAGCGGAGCGCAACACCCTTGCGGCGAGGGGCATCGGTGGCGGTCGCGCAAGTCGCTCACCTGCTGCTGGTAAGTTTTCTCAGTATTGTAGGCGGCTATAAATAAGCAAAGAGCCGAAGAGAGGCGGCCCTGAAGAGTTCAGGAATAAATGCGGAAAGCCGAGGAATGGAGACCTCGGTGTGGTGGTCGCTAGCTCACAGTGTGAGTCTCTAATTGTCTCTGCCTATAGCCGCCTAGATGTGTGGAGCTCGCTGAGTGCTTTGGAGTGGGAGACGGCGACCTTAAATGGAGACCATCGCTACTGGTCCACCGTACCCGACCGTTTCGCCCGCAACTGCTTGTGCGACCCACAGAAAGATCGCCCACCCGAGGGAAAACGCACGCCAGACACAAGAAGTTGTGTTGTATGCACTAGGAGCTACTACAGCGACGCTTTGCAGGCGCGCGCACGACGCGGCCGCGACAAATGTCTTTCGGCGTCGAAGCCTCCCACGCGCGCACTGTCGCTGCTACTGTCAAAACAGCGTAAATAACTTGAAGATACATAGAGCATACAATTAAATAACAATCAGCACTGGATAGCAGAACGCCCCGTGTGGCTTTTGCCCGCTTTAGTGGTTGCGGAGCGACTCGAAAGTGCGGCGGCATTGAAAGGATTGACGAAATGACCTACTCCGGCGTGCTCTCGATCAGACACGATTGTGGTCGACTGGAGCGGTGCACACAATAGTGCGACGCATCGAAATCGCTGTGGTCCCAGCTCGAAGCGCCTCCCAAGAGGCATGCTGACGCCGCAAATTTACGCAGCAACAGTAGAAGACTGCATTTCAGCTGCAGACGCTAGCGGGGCATGGCGCAGGCCCCGACGCCGAATGTTGATTGGGCCGTGCCGATGCCGTCATCAGTCGCCGTAGGTCTGAGCAGAGCGATCAGCGCGCTAGTACTGATGTCCCGTGACGCCCGTTTGGTGCCCCCTGCTTCTGAGCTTGAGCCTCCGGAGCGCAGGCCCCGCACACACATTCAAGCCTTCGGCACCCGGAGCCCCATCCCAGCGACAACAGTCTGGGGGTTTGCAGCAGGTGGCCCTCACAGGCTGCCAGACGCATTGTGCAGCTGGAACTGCAGCCGGAGATGTATTCGGCCTGGCAGCCTGTGAGGGCCACCTGCTCTGCAAGGGCTCGCAGGCCCCCTTTCCCCCGCAGACCTGCGCAGACCTCCCAGGCCCCCGCAGTGAGTGAGTATTACAGGTGGTCCCTTCGCGGGTTCTCGGGTCACTCCCCTGACCATCACACCTGGCAGAGTTTGCTAGCCGTACGCATGTCACTGAGCGCAGAGATAAGTTTCATAGGCAGGTTAGGCAGGTTCGATGTCAATTCAGTAGTAGGACTAGCAGGCGCATCACCTAATTAGAGCGGTGGCGCCCAATGCTGTTCAACAGGCAGAAAAGTAGGCACATACAGTGGAACCCGTTGAAACCAGAGCCCCACCTAGCCTGAATTGCGATCGGCCCCTCAATCCTGCCCACGGTCGCATGCAACCCCACCGCATCTCAAACGCACAAACGTGGCTATAACACTACTCGCATTTCCGTGTTTGGTCAATCAAGTCAGATAGTCGTAAGCGCAGCATCACAGACTGTTAGTGTTTGGTCTCAGACAGTTCAGGAATCACATGTCGTCAAGGTCACACACATCCGGAATGGCCACTTCCATCCGGTCACCACACACACGCAGGAAGGGGTGTGTGTCGGACACTTTCAGCCAGGCCTTATCCCGCCGTGAGTGAGTGGTATTACAGGTGGTCCCTTCTCGGGTTCTCGGGTCACTCCCCTGACCATCACACCTGGCAAAGTTTGCTAGCCGTACGCATGTCACTGAGCGCGCGTAGAGATGTGTTTCATAGGCAGGTTAGGCAGGTTTGATGTCAATTCAGTAGCAGGACTAGCAGGCGCATCACCTAATCAGAACGGTGGCGCCCAATGCTGTTCAACAGGCAGAAAAGTAGGCACATACAGTGGAACCCGTTGAAACCAGCGCCCCACCTAGCC
Source organism: Chlamydomonas incerta (assembly GCA_016834605.1). Taxonomy (NCBI): domain Eukaryota; kingdom Viridiplantae; phylum Chlorophyta; class Chlorophyceae; order Chlamydomonadales; family Chlamydomonadaceae; genus Chlamydomonas; species Chlamydomonas incerta. Next base: position 1,522,254 of record JAEHOC010000010.1, read on the forward strand.
TGGATTGCGATCGGCCCCTCCATCCTGCCTACGGTTGCATGCAACCCCACCCCATCTCAAACGCACAAAAGTGGCTATAATACTACTCGCATGTCCGTGTTTGGTCAAGTCAGATAGTCGTAAGCGCAGCATCACAGACTGTTAGTGTTTGGTTTCAGATAGATCAGGAATCACATGTCGTCAAGGTCACACACATCCGGAATGGCCACCTCCATCCGGTCCCCCCACACACGCAGGAAGGGGTGTGTGTCAGACACTTTCAGCCAGGCCTTATCCCGCCGGCGCCGTGGCAATCCAAGCGAAGCGAAGTCGGCTAGCAAGCCTCTGATGCTAGCTAGTGCTAGGGGGTGGACGGTTCAGCCTCGATGGAGAGCGTCAAGAGACGAATTCTCTCGAGGTCGTGGGTTCGACTCCCTCACATCCCTCCGATTTCGATCGGAATGAATTGACTACGGATATGCAGACGGCTGGACGAGTTTAGGACTTAGTTGATTTGGCCGGATTCAGTCCGGAAGGCTGGCTGCGGACTCTTACAAATCGAGTAGTTCGGATCGATCGGGTGACTGATTAGGGAGCAACCAATCGCAACCAATTGAAGTGGAGCGTCCCATGGGAGCAAGCCTACTAGCCCAAGGCACAGAGTAGGTCGTTGGCGTTGCAGGTGGCGCGCCCGAGGAGTCAGAGCAGTTAAGCTCATGAGCTGCGTCAGCAGGTCCTTCTTGTAACCAATGCAATCTAGTGCTACCGCCTTGGCCCGGGCCAGAGCCCCCTCAGTGAACGGCTTCCGTGCGCGCATGTACCGCCGTGCACTCTCCATCGCGTTAAGTGCGGCCAGGGCCACCACCTCCCATACGCATTGCTGTATCTGCGTTGGGTCCGGGCTCTCCAGCAGCCAGACGTGATGCCGCCGGACAGGGCAGCCCGCGTCGGTGCGGCCAGCATTGATGGTGTCCTGTAGCAGCTCCACCACACTCTGCGCGACGGGGCACTCCCAAAAGTGATGCAGTCGAGGCGAGGGCGGCATCACCGCCGGTAACGGGGGAGAGGCGTATGCGCCACATACGCACGGCTCCGGCGAGCTGCCATGGATGTGCGTATTTCCCAGCATGCCCACACCGTCAACCGCCAACCGCCACAGCACCTCCTTGTGCTTCAGTTCCCATCGTACTTGCCACACCGAGGCCATGTGTCGCCGGAACTGGACCAGGCGCTGGCGCCCAGGGGCAGGAGGCAGGGTGACGCCCAGGGCTTCAGCCACATAAGCATGGTGAAGACGTGTGCGGTCCTCATTGACGCCAGTTAGCTGCATTGCTGCGCCGTCGCGGACAGCCAAGGCCGTCAGGGGAACGGGGCGCTGGTGCCCCTGGATGAACCATCCCATGCGGCTGACAATCATCGCCACGACCTGGTCCTCGGTGGGCAATGCTGGGGCAGGGGTGGCTGCGTGGGTAGGCGGGTGGACGGGGGCGGGGGCTTGCTGGGCGGCGGCGGGACCTAGGGGGTCGGTCGCTGGGGCGGGGGGACGCGCTGACGGCGTTGGTGCGAGAGGCGGCGGCGCTGGGGGCGCAGGGGGCGCAGGAAGGTGCAGGCGCGCAGCAGCAGCCCAGGAGGGGTTGATGTCCAATAGCAGGGCATTAATGGCAGCGATGGCCTGCACGCGATCCACAAAAGCGCCCGCCACGGCGCTAGATGGCTGTAGCTGTTCCCGCACCAGCTGCGCCCATTCAGTGGCCAGCAAGGTGAAGATGTGGATGCCCGGAGTCGATGCCAGGCGGTGACGCCATGATGTTTCATACGCAGCAAATGCATCGTAGACACGCACGGCGTCACCCAGCGTGCGCAGGCGGCGGCATTCCGTGAGCTGTAGGTGATAGGCTTCGAGGCCGGGGCGGCAGCCCGAGGGTGGCGCGTTGGGTAGCAGCGGGTTTCCCCATAGTGGTGTGTTGACGCACCACGCGCCGGGCGTGAGAGGGGAGGTACCAATGTCGACTGCTGGGGGCAGGTGAGAGAGGGCTGTGACGATGCGGTGGACATCGGGAGGCAAGGACGGGGTGCCAAGCCGGGGCCCGTCCGCACGAGCCGTCAGCAGCGCCATGGGGCGAAAGCAGGGATGGTAGGACCGAAGCAGGAACCCAAAAACCCGCTGCCACGGGGCTTGCGCTGCAGGTGCCACGCTACTTCCATCCCCGCCACGACCTGGCCCCCGCACTGCCCCGTTGGCCCCCCTCCTTCCCAGGAGCCCTGTCCCGCCTGCAGGGCGGGGCCAGGGTGACCAACAGCAACAAGCCCCCAACGGCAAAACGATCCTACCAGGGATCGAACCTGGAATCTCCGGTTACCAACTATCATAGGGAGATAGTAACCTCCGCCAGATCCGTAGACCGGCGCTTTATCCATTAAGCCATAGGACCTCAGTGCGGGTTGATCGCTCAACCTCGCATTGATCCCCGATTTCTCGGGGCTATGGGGCGTGACAATGGTCCCAAATATTATATATATATGAGCATATTAGCAGCTTTCACGGGTTGCGCTGGACATCTCCGTGGCGGGCGCTTTTGTGGATCGCGTGCAGGCCATCGCTGCCATTAATGCCCTGCTATTGGACATCAACCCCTCCTGGGCTGCTGCTGCGCGCCTGCACCTTCCTGCGCCCCCTGCGCCCCCAGCGCCGCCGTGTCTCGCACCAACGCCGTCAGCGCGTCCCCCCGCCCCAGCGACCGACCCCCTAGGTCCCGCTGCCGCCCAGCCAGCCCCTGCCCCCGTCCACCCGCCTACCCACGCAGCCACCCCTGCCGCAGCATTGCCCACCGAGGACCAGGTCGTGGAGATGATTGTCAGCCGCATGGGATGGTTCATCCAGGGGCACCAACGCCCCGTTCCCCTGACCGCCTTGGCTGTCCGCGACGGCGCAGCAATGCAGCTAACTACTACGTGTGTGTGGTTACAGAGTGGTGCGCACGTTCTTGCGTGCCTTCCTGCAACCAATAGCAACCAATAGCAACCAATAGCAACCAATAGCAACCAAACTTTGCCACCTTTGCCACCTTTGCCACCTTCGCCACCACTGCCCTACCTGGCAGAAAAATGCACAGAACATCCAAACCACGCCCTTTACTCGCATCAAAAATCGATGGATCAATAACCATACCACCGGCGCCAAACGAGTATGTTACCTTCACAACCACGACCGACCTGCCCCCAGAGGTGGTCAAAAAGTACATCAGAGAGCTCAAAACGTCGGTGGCGAAGTCGGTACTAGAGGTCGTGCGAACGTCCGTCGGCCCCGATGACATCACGGCGCAGAAGTGGCCCGCAGTCCTGAAAGCGGGCAAGCCATCGGAGAAGGAAACGCTAACGCGCATCATCATGGACTTCCGGATGTCCAAGCGGGCAAAACAGCTCGTGCGGGACATGGTCGATGAGGACTCGGTGCTGCTCGCCCCAGCCACGCGCAACGTCCCGGCACTTGAGTGGCTGGTGCAGCAGGACAGAATGCCCATCAAGTCAAAACAGTTCACGCTGTGCTTCTTCGGCCTCGACGTCGGCCACGGTGGCGCGTGGACTGTGCTGGACGGGCTTGACCTCAACCCGATATACCTCGAGCAGCAGGTGGACCCCCACCTGCAGCTGCTGCGGGGCGACAGCTGGCTGGCCACCTTCGACGCTGACTACGAGCTCCCCGGGGAGCTTGCAGAAAAGCTGATGGAGGCCGGAGGGCAGTCCGTCACGTGGGAGGTGCAGCACGGCAGCGGAATGCTGAACCTGGGGGTGGCGCGCTTTGACATGGCCGCCTATGAGAAGAACCCGGCGGTCGCCAAGGCCAAACAGGTCATCGAGGACTGGCGCACTGAGCGCTATGCCAGCGATGATGAGGAGGAAGAGAAGAAGGAGGAGAAGAAGGAGGAGGAGGCGGTGGAGGGAACGGGACAGCAGCACGACGGCGGCGACATGCAGCTGCCGCCGCCGCCGCCGCCGCCGCCGCCGCCGCCGCCGCCCAACCCCGACACCGCCACGGACGCAGAGCAGCAGCAGCGGCAACAGCAGCAGAAGCAACAACAGCAACAGCAGCAGCAGCAGGAGCTGGAGGAGCAGCAGCGGCGGCGGTATGCAGCACACCTGCAGGAGGCTGCGAAGGCACAGGCGCAGATCCAGCAAGCGCTGGTACCGCAGCCGCCCGCGCCCACAACCAGCCAGGCGGACGGAGATGAGGAAATGGAGGAGGCGGAAGAGAAGGGAGAGGAACAAGCCGTAGACGGGGGGAAGAAACCGGAGGAGAAGGGCGCCCCCCCGCACGGCACGCCCCTGCACGCAGTGAGGGTACCACCGAGCAAGCCGGCCAGTGGAGCTGGGGCCAGTGTGAAGGCGGCCGCGGGCGGCAGCACCACACAGTCGGAGAAGACCGACCGCCCCGGCCCCCCGGCGAAGAGCCCGGACAACAACAGCAACAGCAGCAACAGCGCGAGCACCAACACCAGCACCAGCGCCCCCGCCAATGCTAGCACCGGAGCTGGCGGTGACGGCGGTGACGCCAACACCAGCGCGGGCGCAAGCACCAGCACAAACGTCAATGCCAACACCACCGCCGGCGCCAGCACCAGTGCCAACGCCAATGCTGGCGGCAACGGCACCAGGGCCAGCGTGGGCACTAGCACCAGCACCACGGGCGACACGGAGGTGAGCGGTAACGGGAGCGAACGCCGGCACCGCGGCGCCATAGCTAAAACAGCAGCTGCGATGGCGGAGAACGCCAAGAACAGACAGAGAGGGGACGGACACGCAGCGGGGGGCGAAGCGACCACTAGCCAACCACAGACGGAGCCCGATCCGCAGCACAGAACACCACAGGCACCACGCGTGAACCGCCGCAAGATGAACGGCAACACCCCCCCGCCGATCAAACTGGTGGTGGAGGGCAGCGCAACAGGCGCAGACGACAACAGCAGCAATGGATACGCATCCATGGACGAGGAGGGCGACCCCCCCGCCCTGGCGCTCTCAGATGAGACGCAATTCCCGGCCCTTGGGGCATAATGCGTAAACGTAGGCAAGAAGGCCGTGAGTCGCTGCGGCCGCTACGGATAGCGACGCACAACGTACGTGGCCTCCTATCGCACCGGGGTGGAAGCCCTGATGCGAAACGCCTTATTGCACTTATGAAATCCTGGGAGGCAGCACAGCTAGATATTATCTGCCTACAGGAAACGCGAGTTACAGCGGACTGCATCGACACAGCCAGAAAACAGATATTTATAGCAGCGTCAGCAATCAGAGGCAGCGAATACATTTCCTTCTGGGGTCCAGCTGGTACAGGGCCGAACGGAAGCCCAGCTGGGGGAGTTGCCATTCTGATCAGAACCTCGCTTGCAGAGCAGCTTACAGCAACAGACACGACAGAATGCAGCATATCAGAGGACAGCCGGATGTTACAGCTTCCGTTGGAATGGGGTGGCCACAGCTTTAACCTAGTATGCACGTACCTTCCGTCTGGCAGCCCAACAGGCCAACGTAATTTCATCCAGCAACAGCTAGCCCTCCTTTCGAGCAATGGCAAGCAGAGTATTATTTGCGGAGATTTCAACTTTGTCATGGACCCGCAACTTGACTGCACCAACCCCGATGCCCGTACAGCTGATAGCATCACGGCCAGCCAATTTACGTCAGCATGCCCTGGTCTAGTGGACGTGTTTCGTCATCTACATCCAGCATTGCGCTCCTTTACGTATTTTTACCGTACAGCAAGCTCCGCTGGGGCATCTCGCTTGGACCGCATTATGGCATCCGCATCTATCAGCGAAAATATGATTTCATGCCGAGTGGAGAATGGCGCGCCATCAGATCACCGAATGGTGATATCTCGCCTAGCCCCCTCACCCTCGGCCGCTATGCAGCATCAACCAGGTAAAGGCTTGAGGCGATGTAAGCTATACTTCATGGATTATGGGGATCTACGCCAGCACTTTAAGGAATGGATTGACACTAACGCTGCCACCATACCATCCAGCCCAGCAGCAATTATTGATTGGTGGCCGCTTTTTAAATCAGCAATGATTACTTCCATCCATACACTCAATACGGAGTCAGTGCGAAGGCATCACACAGCGACAGAACAGCTAGCGCAGGCAAACAGATCTGCCACCCAAGCTTTTGCATCAGTGGAAAGGGCGGCCACTAGGGGGCAACCACTGCACGATCTGGCGAACAATGCAGTATCAGCAAGAGCAGCGGTAGCTAAAGCAGCAGTAGAAGCCAGCGTATCAACAGAAAGGCGCACTCGACACACATGGCTACGGATGGGGGAGCAACCGAACCCCGTTATGACTAAACTCCTTCGCCCCCCGGCGACATCACGACGTATACAGGCGCTGAAATGCAGTGATGGCGCCACCACGTCTGACCCGGTTAAGTTGGCGCAGGAAATGATCACCTTTTGGAGCGGCATCAGCAACATGGCGACAACCAACCCTGAGGCCCGCGCAACTGTCCTAGAGGCGCTACGGGCGGCAGGACGACGCTGCCCCCCAGCCCTAGCAGCAGAGATGGGTAGCCTTGTAGTGTCGAGTGAGGAGGTGGCCAAAGCGCTGTCTGCAGCGCCAGCCGGAAGGGCGCCCGGCGCGGACGGTATTCCAGCGGACCTATATAAACGCTTCAGCGACAAATTCTCAGCCATTCTTGCCTCAGTACTCTCAGCAGCAGCCCAGCAACAACGTCTACCAAAGGGTTTCCTGGATGGAGTTATTTGCTGCTTGCATAAAGCGGGGGACCCTACGGTGATTGCTAACTACAGGCCTATCACCCTACTTGACACAGACTACCGGACCCTTGCAAGAATCCTTGCTACTAGGGTATCAAAAGCTTTCAGTCAGACTATCAGCCCCGAACAGACAGCCTTCCTACCACTAAGACGGATTGCTGACAATATTGCACTTCTACAGCTGGCACCGCACATCCTGAAAGGGGCAGAGGAAACCGGCGTGGTAGCTTTTTTGGACTTCCACAAGGCGTACGACACTGTTAATCGCGAATTCATGTTTGAATGTTTACAAGCACTTGGGGTTGGCGATGGTTTCCTTGACTGGGTACGTATGCTACACAACGGCACGCGTGCTGCAGCACTGGTCAACGGACATCTGTCACAATTCATGGAACTTACAGCTGGCGTACGGCAAGGCTGCCCACTTGCTCCACTGTTATATCTTGCAATCGCTCAAGCGCTTCTCTCATGGCTCAATAGCAAGGGGTTTGGTATTGACGTGCATAAACTAAAAGCCTCACAATATGCAGATGATTATTCACAATTCCTACGCAAATTGGCTGAGATACCAACGTTCATTGACGCTATGGTAACGTTTGGCAAGGCCTCAGGGCAGCAGCTGAATATTACAAAATCTGAGGCTATTACTATTGGCGCCACATACTCGACTGCCAATCCCACAGCGGCAGCAACGCAGCCTCAATCAGCACTACGACTGGTTGCGTCGGCGAAGACGCTTGGCATACACTTCAACAATAATGCAGGACCACCGCCAGCGCTTAATATGGCACCGACACTAGAAAAAGCGAATGCTTGTATGAACCGCATTGCAGGGATGTCGCTCACTACCTTCGGCAGGGCAGCAGCGGTGTCAGGATATGCACTGAGCAAGACACTGTACAAATTGGAGTTTGATGGCATACCAAATGATGGATCACTGGAAAAAATCATTAGCAATGCTGCAGCACTGGTGGACCGGGGAATCTCACCAGCGGCATACAGAAATAATCCACATGCACGATTACCCGGGGTCAGCAACACAATTCTAAGTTTACCTGTCAAGTGCGGGGGATTTGGTATGTTACCGGCTATACAACATGTGCGGGCTCGCCATGCGCTACTAGGAATCAGAGGTATAGCGGGAGGTGGACGCACGATGCTGAAATTTAACCCCCCATGGTCGCACAACCTGAAAAATGCAGTCTGTCTACACCACCCAGCAGCGCAGCCCCTGGCGCTCCTGACGGCACGTAAGCACCCCACAACGGGGAGGCCGATCGTGTTGGGGAAAGTGGTAGACACGGGCTGTGCACTGATTGAGCGAGTGTGCTCCGCGCTCATGAACCTACCGGAACTTGTGATACTCGATGCCAATCTACTTCAAGCGGGGCCATGGGTTTCGCAAGCACCGTTGTGGGGCAACCCAACCTTGACTTTTAGACAGAGAAATGGTGTGAATGTATCTTTGGAAGGGGGCTTCTCGGATATTGTTGCACTAGGCTCAATTACCACAGTCGGAGACGCAGTGAGGGCTATTGATACGTTTGCACGGGTTAAGGAGAAATTGCAAGACGTGCCGGCCAATACCAGAGCCCCACCCCGGATACGGAGTGAATGCACACGCGCTTACAAGGAAGATGTGATTGATGCGGGAATTTTTGGAGGACTAGGGATAGATTTGATGCCGAGGCCCCTGAGGAATGGGATAGATGCATTTCGACGCATGCAAAACTTGATTAACCACCTGCCTGCGGGATGGACAGAAGCGGCACGAACAGGCATGGGACTAAACCAGGATCAAGCATACACGGAAATGATTGACCATATAGTGGGGTGCCTTGGATGGAAGATGAACAATCAACCAATTCCACTGGCGACCGTTTCGGTGAAGCAGGCCACGTACCTGCAGATGCGTGAAGCGTTTGGGAAACTAGCAGAAAAACATGCTGATTTTGTCCACGAGGCTAAGGGTGGTAACGTAGGTGATATAGTGATGGCGATAGAGGACAAGGAACGCATCTCGAGCACATATGAACGCTTGTGGAAGCTTAAATGGGAAGCAGAGCAGAAAGAAGCCTTCTGGAGGCTAGCAGTGGATGGATTCCCAGGCTTCTCGATGCACAGAGGGCAAGGTCATAAATGCCCATGTGGGGTGACGGATGCGCAGTCTGACCGCGCACACCATTTCAGCACGTGCACAATTGCTAGCACGCTACGGCTGCATATTCAGGAAGCGACAGACATAGGTGATGAGGATCACATAATTGAGTTGATAGTGGAGCGTAAGAATCTGTGGCTAGTAATACCGCCACACGAGGCTATCCAGCAACCCATCTGGGACGTTGTATGCCTGGCTGCGATCTCTGCCATGGAGTACGGTAGGAGGCTATTGTTTGCCTCCAGAGGGGAACAAGGCAAGGTAGAAGAAACAGCGATTAGCAGGATTAAAACGCAAGTTATAGCAGACTTTTGGGAGCGTTTGCAGACGTATGTGAGCCTGGGCATCAAGCCAAGGGGGTGGGACGAAATCCCACCAGGCCACCCTTGGATTGAAAGAAGGGAAGACGGGAGTATGTGGATCAATAAGCCGACTTTCATTACAGTTGAAGAGGAAGGAGATTGAGTTTAGAAGATGGTGGCGCTCCCATGGGAGCAAGGCCTATTAGCCCAAGGCGCAGAGTAGGCTGTCGGCGCTGCAGGTGGCGCGCCCCTGAGGTCTAGAGCAGGGCGTCCGTACTAGTACGTGCTCGCTGGCTCGTGAGCTGCGTCAGCAGGTCCCTCCTGTAACCAATGCAATCTTCCTGCTGCGTGTAAACCGGAGGCCCGGGCCGGGGTGACCCTTATAACGCCAGTGCATGATTGTCCTATTTATTGTTCTCCCCTTGCAAGGGGGACTTCCCTACTTCTATGCTCCCAGATGGAGCTGAGTAATGCAGCTAACTTGACAGGCTCAGATTTCAGCATCACTTCGCGCATGCTTAGGCTAAAGTCTAGGCCACTGCACGCTCGTGACTCGGTGTAGGCAGCACATTGCATCAGGACGTGGTGCTCATCCTCCACCTCATTGGCCGTACATAGTGGGCACGTCCTCTCCTCCCTAGGCCTCTCCCAGGCACGGTTCGCGGTGATTGGCCAGCAACATAAACGGAATCTCATCAAAAGCTTATGCTGTGCAACCGGTATGAATGCTCTACTGTGTTCGTGCAGGGTCGGCGGCGCGGACCCTAGTGCGCTTAGCCCCATCCAATGCTTGTGTTTGCACATGTGTATGCCGGGTTGCTTGCCGTCTGAAGGGAATGCGTGCGGGTCCGCTACCAGCCTCTCGTGCTCCCACGCCCTCGTCAAATGGCCCCTGAAGGTAGATAAGATAGGTCCATCGGGTAGGACCGTGCTTGCCCTCCACTCCTCTCTGGACTCGTGTGTGCCTGGCCAATGCCACGCGTCGACACCCTGTGCCGCCACAAAACGGAACAGCCGCGCGCACCACCCATCTCCCATTGGATTCGCCCATGCCTCCCGTGCCTCGTCGACTAGTGCATCAAAGGCCAGACTTCTGTTTTGCGCGGAAATCCTATTGTAAAAACCCAGACATTGTTTGGCTATGAAAAAGTGCAGCGGCAGTTGGGCCAGCTCCGCAAACAGGAGACGGTGTGACGGTTTGGCTGCTCCCACTGTCTGTCGCATGTATTGGACCTGCAGCTTTACGGCCTCGTCACGCAAACATGCCTCAAATGCGCCCTGTGCTAGGTTGTTCCTGTCGTTCCTCCTGGGTGGCGGTCCTCCGTCTAGCATCTCTACTAGCACGTCGGGACCCCATACCTCACATCCGTAGGCAAGGATGGATCGGATTTGCACGTCGAAACACATGCGAATATCTGGTGCGAAAATGCGTAAACGGTTCAATCTAGTGTTAAGCCCACACATGGCTCTCCTTGCTGACTCGCAGAGTGTCTCCCTGCAGCTGACGAAGGCCCTACCCGGACCGTACACTAGTCCAAGATAGCGCGCCTTGTCCACCGCAGGGATGGGCTGCCCTGCTAGCTTTAAACCCTGGCATCCGCTGCACACAGTGCTGGCCGTTACTTCGTTGGCTGCAAAAACCAGCCTCTCACACTTGGTAACGTTTGCCTTCATGCCAAAAGCTAGGCAGAACGTGTCTACTAATGATAGCAAGTGGCGCATCCGCTCAGGGGTGGTGGCCAGCAGGGAAACATCATCCGCGTACATCAGCTAACTGGCGTCAATGAGGACCGCACGCGTCTTCACCATGCTTATGTGGCTGAAGCCCTGGGCGCCACCCTGCCTCCCGCCCCTGGGCGCCAGCGCCTGGTCCAGTTCCGGCGACACATGGCCTCGGTGTGGCAAGTACGATGGGAACTGAAGCACAAGGAGGTGCTGTGGCGGTTGGCGGTTGACGGTGTGGGCATGCTGGGAAATACGCACATCCATGGCAGCTCGCCGGAGCCGTGCGTATGTGGCGCATACGCCTCTCCCCCGTCACCGGCGGTGATGCCGCCCTCGCCTCGACTGCATCACTTTTGGGAGTGCCCCGTCGCGCAGAGTGTGGTGGAGCTGCTACAGGACACCATCAATGCTGGCCGCACCGACGCGGGCTGCCCTGTCCGGCGGCATCACGTCTGGCTGCTGGAGAGCCCGGACCCAACGCAGATACAGCAATGCGTATGGGAGGTGGTGGCCCTGGCCGCACTTAACGCGATGGAGAGTGCACGGCGGTACATGCGCGCACGGAAGCCGTTCACTGAGGGGGCTCTGGCCCGGGCCAAGGCGGTAGCACTAGCTAGCATCAGAGGCTTGCTAGCTGACTTCGCTTCGCTTGGATTGCCACGGCGCCGGCGGGATAAGGCCTGGCTGAAAGTGTCCGACACACACCCCTTCCTGCGTGTATGTGGTGACCGGATGGAAGTGGCCATTCCGGATGTGTGTGACCTTGACGACATGTGATTCCTGAACTGTCTGAGACCAAACACTAACAGTCTGTGATGCTGCGCTTACGACTATCTGACTTGATTGACCAAACACGGAAATGCGAGTAGTGTTATAGCCACGTTTGTGCGTTTGAGATGCGGTGGGGTTGCATGCGACCGTGGGCAGGATTGAGGGGCCGATCGCAATCCAGGCTAGGTGGGGCTCTGGTTTCAACGGGTTCCACTGTATGTGCCTACTTTTCTGCCTGTTGAACAGCATTGGGCGCCACCGCTCTAATTAGGTGATGCGCCTGCTAGTCCTGCTACTGAATTGACATCGAACCTGCCTATGAAGGACATCTCTGCGCTCAGTGACATGCGTACGGCTAGCAAACTTTGCCAGGTGTGATGGTCAGGGGAGTGACCCGAGAACCCGAGAAGGGACCACCTGTAATACCACTCACTCACTGGACTTTTGGGAGTGCCCCGTCGCGCAGAGTGTGGTGGAGCTGCTACAGGACACCATCAATGCTGGCCGCACCAACGCGGGCTGCCCTGTACGGCGGCATCACGTCTGGCTGCTGGAGAGCCCGGACCCAACGCAGATACAGCAATGCGTATGGGAGGTGGTGGCCCTGGCCGCACTTAATGCGATGCGCGCACGGAAGCCGTTCACTGAGGGGGCTCTGGCCCGGGCCAAGGCGGTAGCACTAGCTAGCATCAGAGGCTTGCTAGCCGACTTCGCTTCGCTTGGATTGCCACGGCGCCGGCGGGATAAGGCCTGGCTGAAAGTGTCCGACACGCACCCCTTCCTGCGTGTGTGTGGTGACCGGATGGAAGTGGCCATTCCGGATGTGTGTGACCTTGACGACATGTGATTCCTGAACTGTCTGAAACCAAACACTAACAGTCTGTGATGCTGCGCTTACGACTATCTGACTTGACCAAACACGGAAATGCGAGTAGTGTTATAGCCACGTTTGTGCGTTTGAGATGGGGTGGGCTTGCATGCAACCGTGGGCAGGAATGCAGGATTGAGGGGCCGATCGCAATCCAGGCTAGGTGGGGCTCTGGTTTCAACGGGTCCCACTGTATGTGCCTACTTTTCTGCCTGTTGAACAGCATTGGGCGCCACCGCTCTGATTAGGTGATGCGCCTGCTAGTCCTGCTACTGCATTGACATCGAACCTGCCTAACCTGCCTATGAAGCACATCTCTGCGCTCAGTGACATGCATACGGCTAGCAAACTCTGCCAGGTGTGATGGTCAGGGGAGTGACCCGAGAACCCGAGAAGGGACCACCTGTAATACTCACTCACTGGACTCTCTCGCTGGGCTGGGCTGCGCTGGGCTAGTCCTACTACTGAATTGATTTCAAACCTGCCTATGAAGCGCATCTCTGCGCTCAGTGACATGCGTACGGCTAGCAAACTTTGCCAGGTGTGATGGTCAGGGGAGTGACCCGAGAACCCGAGAAGGGACCACCTGTAACACTCACTCACTCACTGGACTCTCTGCGCTCAGTGACATGCGGACGGCTAGCAAACTCTAGCAGGTGTGATGGTCAGGGGAGTGACCCGAGAACCCGAGAAGGGACCACCTGTAATACTCACCCCCCTGGACTCTCGCTACACTGTCCGTGCCGCGAAACACCAGAGGTGTCTTTGCTGCGAGCGGGTTTACGTACAAATGAGCAGCACCTCACCGACACACAATCTGCTGTAACACAGGCAGCGCAGAGGATGCATTGGTACCACTCAGAACATGCTGACGCAACTCATGAACAGATGCACGCACCTCCCCTGGCACGCACCCTCCCCTGCTCTAGACTTGTGTTGCGCGCCCCACACGAGGAACGCGCACGCTTCAGGACATCCCCACGTCGACCCTCAAGCTTCTGGCGGTTCTTCTGATGTGAAGCATCTACTTCCCCTAATACTGAATTGACCTCCCAGCGCCGACACCAAGGCTTGGGCCCTCATACCTGTCAGCACGCAATTAAGGCCATGAAACCCGCTGCAGACTTGATAGCCCCATAATCGCGCTCACCACCACTTTTAACGGGGCCCAAGCGAGCCCAGCCGCCAGGCTGGCCCCCGGCATCCAGGGAACTGTTCGCACGCGCAGCAGCGCCGCCGGCCTCACCAGCCGCCCACGGCGACGGCCGCCGCCCAGCCGGCAACAGTAGGAGACTAGACCCATGCGGCCATGCCAGGTCCCGTGGCCCCGACGGCGCGGGCGTCCGTGCGCTTGGCGACAACGGCCATAACAATGCTGAGAGCTATGCCGGCCCCAAAGCCGACCAGCATGGCGGCAGGCGCGCCTGCTGCTCCAGGAGGGGGCGGAAGCGGCGGCGGCGGCCTCGGGAGCGTTGGTAGCGCCGTCAAGCGGCGGCGGCGGTGGGAGCGCACGTAAGGGTGGCGACTCCGGAGGCACCATGGGCCCCGCTGGCAGCGGCACCGGCAGCACCGGCGCCACTGCCACCCGCCGACCTTTTCGAGCCTTCCTCCGGCAGCGCCGGGAAGCGGCGGAAGCAGTGGCGGCGCCGGAAGCGACGGCGGCGGCGTAAGCGGCGGCGGCGTTGGAAGCGGTGGCGGTGGTGGCAGCGGCGGCAGCGGTGGAAATGGTGGCGGCCAGGGGTGCCCCTGGTGGCGGCGGCGGGGTAACGCCGGCGCTGAGGGCTACATCGCCAGCAAGGCGGTGAGACCCGCTGCAGACACGATGGCCCCGTGGTCGCGGGTCACGCTCGTCGATACCCGTGTCAGGGGCCAAAGCCAGCCCAGCCGCCAACGGCCCAACGTACTACCGGTAACACCGCCAGGCTGGGCCCCAGGAACTGCCAGGAACACAGCAAGGCGAGCACGGCGAGCACGGCGCCGACCCTGCCGGGGCTGGGTGGGCGGGCAAGCTGGCGCTTACAGCCAACTCCCCAAGCAGCTCTCAGGGCGCTCTCTGAAGGGCAAGAATGTACGGGGCCAGATGCCTGGGCAGCCGGGACCTGGCACCTGCGCGCTGTGCCACACAGCGGTTGAACCGCGCAAGCGCTGGAACAGGGGCACCGATCAGCACCCATGCGCTGGAAGGCCAGCAACCCGGCGCGGTGCAAGCGCTGCTAGTACCGCAACTTCAGGCTCCAAAACACCTAAAACCAAGCCACTGGATGACGACCTTCTGGCACTGCTGAATGTGAAGGAGGCGGTGGTCGGAGAGGAAGGCGGCAGCGACCGCGAGGCGCGCGGGTAGACAAGTGCAGGCTGCATGGACACGCGCGCCGCGAGACATGGGGCAGGGGCGCATATTATGGCGACTAGCCAGTGCATTAATTCTAAATGCTGATTCCTCCGTCATTGTTGCTTGAAGTTTTGAAACGCAACGTGAACTTACCCTTTGTCGACAAACCGCGCCAACATCCACCGCAACATCTTCCAGCTTTCCCAACTCACCTTCAGCAACAACCTTCGCGTTTATTGGGGGTCTGAATTACCTCCGCAATGGCGCAGGCGCGGACGGCGGGCGGCATGTGCCGACGTGCACCACCTGCTGGAGCGGCAGCACCTACGCCCACGCCCTGCTCGAGTCGCCTTGGGGCAGCCGGGCGCCGTGTGGTTTGCTGCCATGTTTCTGCGGCATCAGCATCGTCAGCACGCTCAATATTGTCTCCCTTCGATAGCATTACCGCCGAGCGGGGCTTCTTGCCGAGTCCGGATCCCCGCCGCTCGTGAGCACGGGTCAGGGTGCAAACAACCCTAGCGTCAGTTGCCCGCCAGCAGGGCCCCCGGGACGCCTTGCCTAGCTCAATGAACCTGGTCGAGCGCCGCAAGCCTCAGCCCCTCACCCCCGAATCGGATCAACTTAGAAGCACTCCTATGCCTGGCGCCCTGCACGACATTAGTGACTCTCTCTTCATCCATTGCTGCACTCGGGGGGTGCACAGGCTGCTGTTGAGTAGCCGCAACGACGCTGCCGCGGCTTGGGAGGCCGCCCTCGCCGAGGTGCCCAAGCTGGCTGTGGCTGTGCAGACTGCCGCCTCAGACGGCGGCAGCCGCGGCGGTGCTGTTGGCAGCAAGGGTGTGCTGCGTCGCACACTGGAGGCCCTGCCACCCTTCCCGCTTGACAAGCTGCTGCTGGCGGCCGGGCACACGTCGGCAGTGCAGGGCCACGCCGAACGCGAGGATGGGCACGGCGCGGAGCTGTGGCGGGCGTACCTGCTGCTGTCGTTCCTTGCCCACGTAAGCATCAATCGTGGCGTTGGGACGGTTGCTATGGAGGCTTGGCTGGGGCGTGGATGGATGGGGGGTCCACGCATGCAGAAGTAACCGTAGCGCAGGCATGGCATGACCACCGACGGCGCTTCAGGGCGCGCCGCTGCTGCCATCCGCGCTGCGCCCTCCAGCACGGCGACATGATAGCACCAGCTTTGACGCGCGGCTTTGCCCCTGCCCGCCACCTTACTTTTCTGCCGTAGGCCTACATGTGGTGCGAGCCCGGCCCGCCGCCCGCGCTGCTGCCGGCCGTGCTGGCGGTGCCCTGGGCCCGGCTGTCGGCGGCTGTGGGCATGCCGCCCATCCTCACCTACGCCACCTACAACCTGTACAACTGGCGGCGACTGGATCCGACTGGGCCGGTCCAGCTGGGCAACATCGTCTGCCTGCACGTGAGCATCGCGCGTACGGCCTGTCGTGCATGCACAGTCATGCAAGCCACAGACCCAGCCTACGGTATCGTGCGACACACCTGCTACGTGCATTTGTTGCGGCTGACCTCCTGCCACAGAACTTCCTGGGCGGCCCGGATGAGGAGTGGTTCCGGCTGGTGCACGTGGACATCGAGGCGCGCGCGGGGCCGGCCGTGGCGGGGCTGCCGCGCCTGCAGCAGGCGGCGGCGCAGGTGCGGCGGGGTGGGGATCTGGGAGGGGGGGGAGGGGGGGTAGTTCATTCCAGAAACCAGAAGCGAGACGACCAAGATAAGGGGCGCTTGTCCTGCTCATTACGGTGTCGCTGTTGTCCGGCATCGTAGGGGGTGGGTGCGCATCTAGTGTCGGGCCTGGACTGGATCCGGATCGCTATTTTCACCACCTGTCTGCGCAGTAGGACACCTGTCTGCGCCGTAGGCGCGGTGAGTTGTGCTCACAACCCACCGCGCCTGTTCCCACTGAAACCCCCACAGGACGATGCCCCCAGTGTGCTCGCGGGGCTGCACGCCGTGTCGTCGGCGCTGCAGCAGATGCAGGGGACCCTGTCGCGCATGGGTGAGTGGCGGGCCTGGGTGCGTGGCGGGCAGCCTGCCCGTTCCTGGCCGTTCCTGAGTCCAGACAACTAAGGGATGGATGGGATCGATGCCCAGGCTATCTCGTTGGAAAAGTGCTGTAGGAATATAAGAATGCCTCCGCGCCGCTTCCCCCGCCCCTGCTGCCTGCCTGCCTGCCTGCCTGCCTGCGTGCACAACAGGCGAGAAGTGCGACCCCTACATCTACTACCAGCGAGTGCGGACGCCCATGTCGGGCTGGCGGAACAACCCGGACCTACCGCAGGTATGTGAGGGGTGTGCATGTGTGTGGCAGGGTGCGTGTGTGAGGTTGTGGGCGCATGAGCAGCCGGCCGTGCTGGGCGGGCGCTGTGCTCCTGGGCGATCGGCTGCAGGCCAAACGGGCTGCATTAGCACATTCACAACCGGTATACACACATGCACAGGTGCGCGTGCTGGCGACTTTGTTCCGTTTATGTTAACGTTTAACACATGCACACACCGCGGCCGAGTCACCCTACTCCATCCATCCGTGCACCACCACGCCCCGCCGCCCACCTGCGCAGGGCCTCATCTACGAGGGCGTGAGCGACAAGCCCTTGCAGGTGCGCGCCACCCCCTGGCCACCCCCTGCCACCTGGCCTACATGCGTGGCCGTGGGCGTGGGCGCGGGCACACATGGCATCGGAAAGAAACGCAAACGCTGACGCTCTGCTTGTCCGGAGCCTGCAAATGCTGGCGACGCAGTTACCCAACTCACAGCCGCATGCCCTCTTTGCATATTGCTGGGGTTTCCTACCGTCGGTCATCGCCCCTACGCCCCTACGCCTGTTGTCTACCCGGCTACACGCCGCTTACCATCTTTTCAATTCCCCCGCATTAAAGCTGATCGTGAATGGAACGCCCTGTGTGCGCTGCAGCTGTACGGCGAGACGGGCGCCCAGTCCAGCGTGCTCCATGCATTCGACGCCGCGCTGGGGGTGCAGCACGAGCAGGTGGGGTCGGCCCGGGGAAGGGTTGGGCGCCGGGGGATGCCAAGCAAGAGGCGGTGCGAGAGGCGGTGCCTGCGCTGCTCAAGCGCATGTGCCGTGCGGCGCTCACCCGCGTCTTGCCCTGCATGCAACCCGCGCTTGCATGCGCCGCACGTGCACATGGGCGGCGGGCGCGCAAACCGCTCGCCGCCACGCCTCATGCCGCGCGACACGTGCGGTTTGTGGCCATGCAGAGAGCACTGCACACGCCCGCCCACGCCCGCCCACTCCCACCTCCCACGCGCAGGTGTGGCTGCGCGACTACCTGGACACTATGGTGGCCCACATGCCGCCCCCGCACCGCGCCTTCCTGGCCACCCTGGCGGCAGCCAACAGCAACAGCAACACCACCACTGCGGCGGCAGAGGCGGCAGGAAGCAGCTGCGCTGGCGGCGACAGCGGTGCGGGGCAGGGGCGGCAGCAGCCGGCGGTGGCCAACGTGCGGTCGTACGTGCTGGGCGCGGGAGGCGCGGGGGGCGGCGAGCTGCGAGACGCGTACAACGAGGCGGTGCGTGATGCGCCACGTGTCGGTGTGTGTCGGTGTGTGCCCTCGTGTTGGACAAACACACGGCCCTTGTGCTAGAGAGCACAAGGCCCTTGTGTGTTTGCGATGCGTTGTCGTTGCTGGCGCGGGTGCTGATGTGGCGCCGAGGATGCGAGCCTGGGGGAAAACGTCTGCAGCCTGCCTTCTCCGCTGCCCAATCCATCTTCTCCCGCTTTCCTTGCCCGCGGCGCCCATCCCGCCCGCCCGCGCCAACGCACGTGCGCTTGACGCCCCGCGTTGCGACCTGCAGATTGCGGAGATGGAGAAGTTCCGCTCGCAGCACAAGGCCTTTGCCTACAACTACATCGCGCGATGGGCCAAGCGCGAGGCCACCGGCACGGGCGGCTCGGACTTCATGCCGGCGCTGACCGGCTATCGGGACACCACCCACCAGCACCTGCTGGTGCCGCCGTGATGCGTGGCGGCGTGGCGGGCGGATAGGGGTTCATGGGCCGGGGGTAGGGCTTGATTGAGGGCGTGGGGAGTGACGCATGAGTGACGCATTAGGGAAGAGTGTCATTGCGGAAGGTTGGGGGGGGGGGTGGCGGGCGGCGGCTGTTGTGGTTGCCGTATTGGTGGGGAAATAAAGGTAGTGTGGCTGTTTGACACTTTGACCGTTTGCGAGGGTGCCGTGAGCGAGTGGGGATGGCTAGTGTGCACACGCAGCAGGCGGGCGTGGGGGATGGCTGGGGCCTATGCGCAGTTGTGCACATACGGTATTGAGGCCTGGGCTTTTGCAGCCTGCGCATTGCACGCGGCAGCATTTGTGCCGACTCCTTATGGGAACGCGAGGCGGCCGGACGCGTGCCGTCCTGCCGCGAGGCGAGAGCATAGCCACAAGGGCACTGCTTACAACACTTGCAATGGTCAGCTCCTCGAACTCCTCGAAACGAGGTTGCACAGCTGCTTGCTGCCATCCTCGGTAGCCGCGTCGGAGGACCGCGTATCAGCAAACTGCGGCAGCCAGCGCAGCCAGCGCGCATCGGTACAGTAACCGCGTCGCACAGCCGCTACTTGCTTGCTGTCGCGTCAGGGCTTGCTGGGTCGGGAATTCATCTGTCACATCTGGGGCATGTCGCTTTCATCCCATGCCCTGGTCCTCCCACCATCCTCGGTAGCGGTGTCTTTCAGACTCCAAGTGTCGCATGGCCCTGATGGCACTGCAGCCGCGGCCATCAATGCCCAACCGCGGGCGGTCCCATCGTGACCCCTGCCGCGAAGCACCCACCGTCCGTCGGCGCTCCTATCCTGCAGCCACCACCAAGTAACGCCTCTACTAACTCGAGCCCCGCCAGTGCCAGCACTCCACCGCCGCGCCTCGGCAGCCGCCCCGGCGCCAACAAATCTCGTCCAAAAAGCATAAACAGGCACCTCACCACCTCGCCTACAGCAGCCCCTGTTTACTTCTGCCCGCCGTCCCCAAACGCCGAGTCGTAGTTGAGCGTGGTCTCCAGCTTCTTGGCGTCCGCCATCTTGCGCACCGCCTGTGAAGACACGGGGGTTGCGTGCTCGTGGTTGGTTCGTGCCGGGACACCGATGCCGTACCTCCACGACCGAGCCGGGCACCGAGCACGAAATGGGCGGTGGGGTGCCCGCTGCCCGACCCCCGTCCCCAACCATACGACGCGCGCATACACAGCAGCCAAACATCTGTCCCTTCCCCAACAGTCGCTCCCCTCCACAGCCCCCACAGCTTGGTTCGGGCTTGGTCCAGCTGGTCCAGCGGGCTGGCAACCACCCCCAGCGCCCCCCCCAGCGCCCCACCCACGCCCCGCCCCCGCCCCCAGCGCCCCGCCCCCCACCTTCATGAAGTCCTCCTGCACCACGTAGTCGCGCTCGTCGCGGATGGCGAACATGCCCGCCTCCGTGCAGATGTTGCGCAGGTCGGCGCCGTTGAAGCCCTGGGGTGGGGTGGGGTGGGGTAGGGGTGGGGCGCATTGCGAAGTTATGAAGTTGTAAGGGGGTGTCAGGCGGCAGGTGGCGTGGGCTCCATTCATGGCTACCGGTAGTCATGATGCGACGGTGGGCATGGACGGCGAGCGGGTGGGTGCATGGACGGCGAGCAGGTGGGTGCGGGAGCGATGGACATCGGGGCGGTCGCCCGACCTCGGCTCGGGCGGAGTCCGCTAACGTGTGCGTTCCAACGCAAGGTATGCGCTGGCGCCGCCACCCCCCTGGTCGCGCCCCTCCCCAGCTGCCCCCGTTGTGCCCTTTTTGCCCGGGGCTGCACCGCCCCACCCCCACCGCCCCACCCCCGCCGCCCCCACCTCCGCAAGCTTGATGATGGACTCGTAGTCGATGTCGCCGTGCTTGGCCAACTTGGACGCGTGGATCTTCAGGATCTCCATGCTGCGGGTGCGGAGGAGGCATTGGCGGCGGTGGCGGTAAGTATGAGTGCGGTGGTGAGTTCGCTGGGGTGGAGGGCGGTGGTGATCGTGGGTTTGCTGGGGTGGGGTTTATAGGTGCAGGGGGTGCAGAGGTTTGGACGCGCAGCGGCGTGGTCAGGAGCCCAAGAGGCGTGCAGGTGGGGAACCAGCACAGCCGGGGCCGGGGACGGGCCCGCTGCCCTGCTGGAGCCCGCCCCCAAACAACGCCGCTGCCCCGGGCCCGGCCTCACCGCGCGTTCTCGTTGGGCAGTGGGATCTCGATCTTGCGGTCCAGGCGGCCGGGGCGCAGCAGCGCCGGGTCCAGCACGTCAGGCCTGGGCGGGTCCGGAGGGACGTGAGGCATGGGGTAGGCAGGCCCGGTAGGCAGGGTAGACAGCGGGCCAGGAGAGAGGAAGAGAGCTGACCGGGAGCATTATCGGCACTACCGGTATGGCTTGTCTGTCCACGCGCCCCACCCCACCCCACCCCACCCCACCCCACGGCACCCCGCACCCTCACCTGTTGGTGGCCATGATCATCTTGACCTTGCCCACCACGTCGAAGCCGTCCAGTTGGCTCAGCAGCTCCATGAGCGTGCGCTGGATCTCGCGGTCCGCGCTGGTGCCCTCGCTGAAGCGCCGCCCGCCGATGGCGTCCACCTGCGCGCAGGGTGTGAGGAGGGAGGGGGCAGGCACGAGGGTGAGGGAGCGCAGAGGATAGTCAATGCCCGGATCCGAGGCAGGCAGGGATCCACCAGCCCCGAGGTCCGTCGCGCCTCCGGACTCAAAGGAGTTAGTGGGGCCGCATGGACTTCAAGCCATGTAACATGCTCATGCTCAGGTCCGTGGCCTGCTCCTGATGCCCGCCACAAGCCCGCCAGCTTGCCACGCGCCCGTAGCCTCTGATACGGTATGCTGCGCGGCCCTCGCATATACTCCGCCACCGTGCGTTTCCGGCCCCGCCCCGCCCCACCATGTGATTCTGCCCCGCCCCGCCTTGTGTCCCCGCCCCGCGCGTGCCCGATACCCCGCCCCGCCTTGTGCCCCCGCCCCGCCGCCAGCCTGTGCCCCTGCCCCGCCTCGTGCCCCCGCCCCCGTCGCGCACCCCAGCGCCTTGTGCCCTGCGGCCCCCCGCCGGCGCTCACCTCGTCCATGAAGATGACGCACGGCTGGTGCTCGCGCGCGTACCTGCACCCGCACCGGCACACCACACACACGTGGCGGGCAGTGCCGTAGCTTCAGTATGCTAGCGCGTCATTGCATCGGGCCCCGGCCGCCGCGCCGCTCTTGCGTGCGCGCCACACCGCACGCACGACCCTGTGCGCGCCGCGCCCGGCCGCACGCCTCCCTGCCAACCCCGCGCGCGCTCGTACAGCCCACAACGTGTACCGTGTGGGGCCCCACCCACCCACCCACCCGAACATCTCGCGGATGATGCGCGCCGACTCGCCAATGTACTTGTCCACAATGGCGGACGACACCACCTGTGTCCGCGATATAAACAGAAAGGGGCGGCGTCAGAAACAGAAGTGGGAGGGGACGGACTGTCATGAGAAGACCTAGGCCTCTCGACCAACTGGCGGCGCCCCGGCTCAGCCAAAACCCTCGCGCCAGCGCCCTGTCGCCCGAAGTTCCACACGCCCCGCCCCGCCCACCCCGCCCCGCCTCCACAGGCAGCCAGCACGTCCGCACCCACCTTGAGGAAGTTGGCGTCGATGTTGGAGGCGATGGCGCGCGCCAGCAGCGTCTTGCCCGTGCCTGGACACGCGGGAGGCAGTTGCAGCGTGACAGGTGGCACGTGCACCGGGGGGCTGACAGCACACACAGAGTTCCCGCGGCGTGTGCGTTACCGCGCGGGGCAACACAATACACCTAGACTGGGGCAGCGCGGCCCGGCCGCTCATCCATCCCCCTTGAGTTTCGCTCGGGCTGGTAACCACAACCCCGCCCTCCCATCCCGCCTCCGCCCCAGCAAACCAACCCCCGCTGCTGCCCCACGTGTGTGGGAGTGCGGTGCACCCACCTGGCGGGCCGTACAGCAGCACGCCCTTGGGCGGCTTGATGCCCACGCGCAGGAAGAGCTCGGGGTTCATGAGCGGCAGCTCGATGGACTCGCGCAGCTCGCGGATCTGCTCGCTCAGGCCGCCGATGGAGCTGTAGTCCACCTGCGGCGTTGGGTTGTGGTGTTGCGGTGTTGTTGGGGTGTTGTGTGGTGTGGAGGGTGCAAGGGTGGTAGGAGAAGCAGCACAGCAGGCACTGAGGACCGGCAGATGGTGTGACGGTGTGACGGTGGCGTGGGGTGCGGCGCATGCGCGGAGCGCAAGGACTGGTGGCTGCCAGGATGCGGCTGGCGAAGGTGCGCGGTGCCCGGCAAGTCGGGGCGTTGCCTTCTCGCGCCCCGCCTTGCCCCCGCCCCCCCTGTGCCTCACCTTGCCGGGGTCCTCTTGAAGCATGTTGAACACCACCGGGTCCACCTGCACGACACACACCGCCGGCAGCATCGCATGTAAGCCCGCGCCAGACCTTGCTCACTCCGCGCCCACGAGTCTCATGCCCGGCCCACACTGAAGCAGCTGCGCGGCGCCGCCAGCATCTGCTGCCCGCGGCCCCGCCGCGAGCCGCCGGAAGCGCACTGTGTCGTGCACTGCGGCGCATGACCCGTCACAACGCCTTCCCGAGCGCCGCGGCCCAGCCTATTCCCATGCGTACGACCGCTTCGTCCACCCCCCGTCTTGCCCCCCGTCTAGTTGGTTTGGTTCAGCTTGGGCTGGTGTTCACAACACCCACTCCTAACTCGCTTTGGATCACTAATGAACGACCGCCCCACCCATGCCGTCACGCTGCAGCCCCCAGCCACCACCCGCGCGCCCACCTCGCGCGGCAGCATGCGCATGATGGTGAGCGTGGTCATGTCCAGGGACACACGCGTGCCGGCCGTCAGCTTGGTCTTGTCCACCTGCGCAGCACAACAGAAGCGTAATGAAGTTGTGTAGCACGTGGGTTGGAGCAAGCATGTGTGTGTTGATTGGTCCGGGCGGCTGTGTGGAATGCGGCTTTACCCGCGCCGCCTACGCCTGCTGTGTGTATCCCAGGCCTGCTGCAAACCAGCTGGCACTTGGCAAGCGGCCTGACCCCGCCGCACTGAGCCATCCCCTCGGCCATGCGCTTCACGGCCATTACTACTTTATGACCCGGCCATGGTACAGGACATGGCGAGCCCCGGAGATTGGTGAGACGCCCCTACCCCCGTTGTCGCTTGGTTAGTCCAGTCTGGTTACAGTGGCTGTCACACCCGGCGCCCGTGCATGCCCTGAACGCGCACCTTTGTCCGGACGCCCACCACGTAGCGTGGCCCGCTGCTGGCCTTGACGATGACTGCGCGGCAGGCGAAGTGAATGCCACCCCAATCCATCTTATGCAGTGTTATGTGTCTCCACATCCAGTAGCGACTGCGCCCACTAGCCCGCCGCCCCGGTCCCCCCTGCCCCCCACCCCCACCCCCCCAAACCCTCAGACTTCAACCCCATGCCCCCCCAACAGCGCCCGCCGTCCCTTCAATTGTTCTTATCGACCCCACCCCATTCACGCGGCCTCTCGACCTGACCAAACCCCACGGCGGCAGTGCCACTCACATCGCTCCTCGTCCAGCTGCCGCAGCACCTCGCCAATGATCTGGCCAACGCTTTGCAGCGCCTTCAGGTCGTCCTCCGTCTTGTCATATTCCTTCTTCAGGTCCTTGACAGACTCGCGGAGCGCCCGGACTTTTGTGTCGATCTCTTTGTGCTTAAGCAGCTTCTTACGGTAATCGGTGACCGCCGCCTCACGCTTCTCCGCCTCTGAAGACATGGCCGCTAGCGCCTCACGCCCGGGAGGCCTTCAACCCCAATGTGAAATTGCTGTCCCCTGGAGGGGCCTGGCCTTGCTCAATGAGACTTTATATCGATACAATATGCTCCAAATGCACAAGCAGTAGGGTATAGACCTAGTTGTCCAAGTCTTGCAGATCTCGCGCGGAATTGGCAGGAGCTGTAGGAGCGCAGCAGCCTATGTCTCTATCTAATTAAAGTCTGCTTAAGCGATTGGAATGCAGACTTAGTATGGATGCCGGGGCTTGGGGTGCGAGCGGGGGATGTGGTGATGCCTCCTTGCCTTCACAATCGCCAGCCGTCCCTCTGACCCGACGCGATGGCGCGCGTCGTGGTGTGCGTGCCAGCGCTCCCCTTCCCAGTTCCCTTCCCCCCCCTGCTTGTACGCGGGCTGGATGTCATACCCAGGAGTCTGCTTTGCCGTTTGACCCCGACCCGGTGACCCTCCCCCGTCGTAAGGGCTCCTGGTCAGCATACTTGCTATGCGGGCCGTGTCTGCGCGCGTTGTGCCGTCAGTGCTTCAGCCACGTGCCAGGATTGAGTGGCAGAGCTTTCCAGCGGCTGGGGGTTTCGGTCGCTCCTTCAGCCCATTCACTGCTGGCTCGACGGCTCGAATGCTGCAGAAGCGCACCAGCTTTCACGCCGTCCACCTGAAGTGCACCTGACGCCGTTGCAGCGACCCTACCGCCGCCCTTGCTCTACCGCACACGCACGCGACTCCGTGCACAGATCCGCATGCCCAGCCTATCCACATGCATGCCAGCATGCCGCCAGACCCGCCACATTCCGTGCCACCTAGCGCGGACGCGCGCCAGACACCGCATCAGTTCCACCCTGCCTTGCCACCGCCACAGCTACTCCCCTACATGGCCGCTCCTCGCCCCTCCTCTCACGACACAATGTAGTCGCTCTCGTACATGCGCAGCTGGCAGTCGGCGCCGCCACTGACCAGGCCGCGCGCGTGCCCCGCCTCCGCCCCGCCCAGCCAGCCCAGCGCCAGCACCTTGTCCGTGTGGTGCGACAGCGTGCCCAGCGGGATCTGCGCGCGAGCGGTGCATTGCACGCAGGAATGTGCAGAGCATCGGTCAGGGGCGGACAGGAGCGGCCGGTCCTGTCCACACGCTGCGGCTATCAGCAACATCGCCGCCCGCCGGCACGAACCCTTTACCAGACCGTCGACAACGACAAGGGACTCGCCGCTCGCTTCCCTGACACCACCCTCCATCACCTCCATTCCGTTGCTAAACCGGTAAAGCGGTCCCTGCACCAACCCTACCACACTTCATCCTCACCTGCGTGCGGATGTCCCACAGCTTGATGGTGCCGTCGTGGCTGCCGCTGGCAATGTGGTGCTGGCTGCTGGGGCACCAGGCCACCGCCGTCACCCAGCCGCCGTGCGCGCCCTGCGTCGACACCGCCAGCGCGTCGCTGCCGGGCTTGCCGCGCGTGTCCCACAGCCGCAGCGCGCGGTCGGAGCAGCCGAAGGCCACCAGGGCGGGCGCGGCGGCATGCGAGGCGATGCACAGCACCGCCTTGGAGCCGTTGTAGGTGTCCGCCGCGGCGCCGCTCGACACGTCCCAGCGCCGCACCTGCACAACGCAACGGCAGCCAAGCGTGCGGGGGTGTTGTTAAGCAGCTGCACCGCAAGGCTGTCGCTGCACGCACATGGACTGTCGGGACGTGCGCCGTCGACAACAACCCATCACGTGGCGCATCCAACATGTGGCATGTCCGCGCTCCGCCCAGCCTCACCGAGTGGTCCCATCCGCCGCTGAACAACGAGTTCTCAGCGGGCCACACCACTGACGACACGCAGTGCAGGTGGCCGCGCAGGTCGGCGCTCGGCTCGGTAATCGTCAACCCCCCGGAGCCCGCGGGTGCCGAGCCGTTGGCTCCACCCGTCTTGCGCTTCTTCTTGCTCGCCTCTGCCGTCCCTGCGGCCGCCTCGGCCTCCGCCGCCTCCGCCACTGCGCGCCCTGCACCGGACAGACGACGCACCGAGAAGGTTGTCACGCAGGGCAAGACATACCTGCACATGCGGCAACGCCAGCCGTAAGCTTTGACGCGCTGCCCAGTCTAACCGCGCCATTGCATGCACACCTTGCATCTCCTTAGGCCCCCCTCGCCCTGCCGCGTCGCCCAAGCTGTCGCCGCTGCTCACCTCCCTCCCACACCAGCAGTTTCCCGTCCCAGCCGCAGCTGGCGAAGCGGCGGCCGCTGGGGCTGGCCGCCACCGCCTCCACGCCGTCCTCGTGGGCGCGATAGGTCGCCACCAGGCGGCAGCTGGGGCCGGCATCCTCCTCCTCGGAGGACTCCTGCGGATGGATGCGCAGCCATATTTGGTACAAGGCATAACACGCGCCGTGCACACTAGGTCGCCCAGCACCCCGCCGCTGTCTGGGCACTTTGCCTGGATTCCATTCTCGGCAGCGGTACCCACCAGTTGCCACATCTTGACCAGCCGATCCTTCCCTGACGTCATCAGCAGGTCTCCCTGGGGCGCAAGAGCAGGAAGCGCGCGTCGCGGGAGCAGGGTGCCGCGGTGGGCTTTGTGCGCGCGGTGCGACAGTGATGGACACAAAACGTGCCGGGGTATGGACTTGAGTGAATGCGACATGCCCTCATCATCCCAACCCGGCTCCGCCCCACACCTGCGACTTGGGCAGGAAGCGCACGCAGTTGACGCCGCCCGAGTGCGCCGACACCGACGCCATCGCCTCCAAGTCGCCTGCATGCGCAGCACGGGTCAACCGTTGCCTTGGCAACCAAGTTCCCTACATTCCCGTTCCGCAACCCCATGCAAGTGGGGCGAAGCTTTCCGCGACTGACCTCTGGAAGCCACCCACATCAACCGCGAGGGCACCCCTACACCCTCCGCCCAACCTCTCCCCCTGGAAGCTTGTGCCCGATCCCCATCCTCCCTCCCCGCCGCCGCCGCTGCTCACCGTTCCACAGTCGCAGCAGTCCGTCATAGCTGCCCGACACCACCACGCCGTTCGGGGTGCCGCCCGAGGACGAGGCAGGCGTGCAGCGGGAGCCATCCACCGAGCTCACCCTGCGCGCGCAAACCACACGCGCACGCGCACAGACATGTTCAATAGGAAGGGACAACACTTCATCGCAAGCAGGTGGCCTTTGCATATGCATTGAGCGTTTGGGGGCAGCGCCGGCTTGTCACTGCAAGCAAACCTACCAGTCGTCATGCGGCGTCGAGTTTTTCTGCTGCGGCGGGACCACTGCAGGCACGTACTCCACCTCTAGCGTGCTCTCCTGCGGGTTCGCCAGCAAAGGCAATCAGCAACGCGCAAACGCTACCACGCCGCATTATGGCTTTCCCCCCTCGGTCGGATGCTGTGCACCTCCGCAGACACCGCACTGTGGCCTCGTGTCACTCTTGCTGCATTGCCTGCTTTCCAACCCACCGCCGACAGGTTGTGCGCCAGCAGGTGCTGCTCCAACGATTTGCGGACCAGCTCGCCGTCAATGAGGAAGTCGAATGGCCGCGGCGGGTCTGCGGAGCGGTTGCCGGGCAGCCGCGTGCACAGGATGTGCAGGATTGGTCGCGTGTCATAGTAAGCCATGGAAGACATTGGCTATTGGTTGTAGCCTGACGAGCCCGTGCACGCGCCGCTCGGCGCTGCGCATCGACACACGCTTCTCTCCGCTGCTTCCAGGACCACTGGCAGCACGACTTCCGATAGCTCCCGAAGATCCCCCTCACTTACCCAGCGCCAGCAGGTGGTTGATGATTTGCGAAAGACCATAGCGTTTGAGGTCCGAGGGAACCGCCTGGGCAAGGGATTTCGCGATTCATAGAAGGGAGGTTTGCGCCCGTGCGGCCCGTGCGTGCCAAACCCTGAACCGGGCGCCAGCCTCCCAAAACCACCCGAGCCCTCTGCGTTGCTGCATAGTACAGGTCTTTAACCTCATGTTGCGCCGTCAACTATTTGCTGTGCATTCAGTGCACGCGAACGCCGTCGCCCCGCCGCGCCGTCAAGCATCGCGCCGCGCTCACCACTGGCGTCTCCGGCACTCTCAAATGCGCTGGAAGTTTTGTTACAAACCTCACGAGGACCTGCGTTTCCTCCGCCATCTCCACGAACGAAGCTTCTCAACTCACTGCAAACTTGAAGTGGGGCCGCTCAACTGAATAGTGTTGGTCCTCAACGACAAAAGGTATATGATTTGGTTGATAAGTCGGCGCAGCACATCACAGCGGCGCAAATCCTGACAAACCCTGACATGGGCCCATCGCGCGCTGTTTGCTCTTCCTTGCGAAACAAGCCCATCGGAACCAAAACTAATTCATTCTTAGCATCCGTTGTGCAATGCGTGACTTTGTAGCGACAATTGAGCGAGCTCTCTTGTGTTGATTCTTACGCCAAGTCCAAGTCGTCTGTCTGAGGGGAAGTTCCCAAACGATGATTACAAGCATAACAGCAACCTATAGAACATCTATCGCCCTGGACTCATAGTTGTCGATACTGCCGCGGGTTGCGATTCATAGTGTCGCTTTGACTGCGGTCGGCCGGCCTCCGGGGCCCCAGGGACCCGAATCGCCAGCCAGGATGTGGCAGTTCCAGGGCGTCCTCAATGCCGGTAGGTGGACTGTCGGGGATGCGACCTTCGTGACGGGGGTCACCGTTCGGGGGGCGTTGAGGCGGCTTACGCACAGGTTTCCCTGCGCCTCCCTGTGCCTCCCCTGCGCCTCCCCTGCGCCTCCGCGGGCCCAGCTTTTACCTGGAGGCTTGGGCTGCTATGTTTGCCATGTATGCGCTTATGTAACCTGGCCCGCAAGCCCATGTCCATACACACGCACCTGCAAGCACTTCGAGGCCGGCGATACTAGCAGCTGCGGCGCCCAGCGCCCCACCTGCCGTTGGCAACTTCGCGATCGCCATAGGCCCCATGAGGCATGCCGCCAATGTTTCCACATGTACATCACCCGCGCTGCTCTAGTCACGCGAGGCACTGGAGGCCTGCCGTGGGCTGCCCCGCCGGGACTGAACCCTTGCCAGACTCTGACACCCATCGCTGCCGCGCGGCCTCTGGAGCCCAGGCTAGTTGCGACCCACGCTGACACCTAACGCTTGGGGGCGGCATGCCCCGGCCTGCTCGATGCTTGCTGTCGCAGGTGTTCAGATTCTGCTTGTGGTGTTCTGCGGCTGGTGCTTCTCGCGCTTCCGGCTGCTGGAGCCCGACAAGTTCATGGTGCGTGCCTGCGCGCGTGGACGGGTGGGCTGGTGCAGCGGGTGCTCATTTGTGAGGATGGTCGCGGCATAGTCAGTACATGTCGGCTGTTGGCCGACCGGTATCACGGGCGCGAAGGTCTGGGCCGATGGTGGATGGCGGCGCGTGCCGTCATGGCATGCGCCCGACGCCCCGGTGTAACCTTTGCCGGCACGTGCCATGGCGCAGGGCCAAATCAACGTGCTGCTGCTGCGGGTCGGCTTCACCAGCCTCAACATATACCTGTTGGTAAGGGAGGCGGGCGCGGGGTCAGCGAGACATGTGCACGGCTGGTGCTATGGCCCTGTGCCGGTGTGGTGTACAGTCTGCTTGGCGAGCGCACACTCTGGGCGATGGAGTGGCCTACGCCGTTCTCGAAGCCAGCCCTCTGACGTAATCTGCTGGCCCGTGCACCGCAGGGCATCAAGTTGAATTTGAAGGATGCTGAGGCGTGGAGGTGCGGTGCCAGTGTGCCACGGACCCATTGTCAAGAAGGCTGGGCTGATGCCAGCTTAGGCTCATCGCAAGGGGTTTCGCTGTTTGGGGACATGCATGCGTCCGAGGCTAAGACGCCGTTGCGTTCCTGCGTCGTGGCCGCAGGTCGCTCGGCGCGTATGTTCTGTGGGTGACCATTGTGCAGGTGAGTGCTGTCGACGGGACGCCGCATGCGTGTTAGCCCTCATGGATCGTCCCTGTCACCCTTATCCGGGGAAGCCACCCTTCTGTGAGTAAGCCACCCTTACCCGCACGCGCCGACCTGCCGGTTGCAGGCCGGCATCCTGGTGTACACCTGGATCTTCAACGGCCGCAACACCGGGGACGCTGGCCTGCTGAACCTGGTGCTCACGGTGCGTGCGCCGACCGCCCCCGGGGCTACCCGTGGGGGCTACCGGTACACAGCAGTACCAGGCCGCTCCTACATCGTGCCCTGCTCTCACCATCCCCGCTGCCACCGCTGTTGACGCTGACGCGCCGCCGGCTGCGGTCCTGCCGCTGCAAAACATCCCTGCAACCCCGCCAGGCCAACAACACGGTCATCGTGGGACTGCCGGTGATGAATGCCACCTTCCCAGAAGTGGGCGGCCCGGTCGCGCTGCTCACGGGTGCGTGGTACGGCACGGTTGGTATCGCGATGCCTCGGTATTGGCTGCATCCCAACGTGATTGAGCGAAGGGCGGGGCCAAGCGGCTAGGGTGTGGCGGTTGTGATGAGGTGGCGGCGCAACCGAGCTGACCACCCTGACCTGCGTTTGCGTGCCATCGCAGCCTTCGTGCTGTTCCTGCAAGTCATTCCTTTCAGCATCACCGCATTTGAGGTGAGCGCGCAGAGCAGCTGGGTGGCACGGAGTGGGTTCTGACATGCATCACGCGGCGTTACAGGTTTTGATGTGCACAAAACGTTGATGCCATCGCCGGCGACTGACCCATTGCGGCTTCTGGCCCCCACGTACACAGGTGGAGAAGTGGTTGGCGGCGGAGCACGCACGGCAGCGACAAGCGGCAGAGGTACGGGGGGGGGGAGGGCATGGCGCAAGCCGCACGAAGCAAGCAAGCGAGCCACGGTAGCGTACGCTCTGTACTTCTTTCTGTACGTGCGTGTATGGGTGCAATAACCTTGTACGCATATGCACTGCCCTTCTTTGCACAGCTGGCGGCCATGGCGCAGCCGCCCGGCACGCCGCAGCGGCAGCTGTCCGGCCGCTTGGACGAGGAGCTGGCGCCCTACCGCCACTTTGACACCGAATGCAGCGTGGGCGTGGGCACACCCTCAGACTCCCGCGACGCATCGCGGCGCAACAACTCAATGCGCGGGGGCGCCGGCGGCAAGGCGGCGCCTGCTGTTGGGCTGCTGCTGGACAGCAAGTCGGCGTCCTTGGAGCGGAAGGGCAGCGGCGCTGAGGTGGCGTTGCCGCCACCCAACGGAGGCGCTGGTGGACCGCAAGGGGCCCTGGTGAAGGGCGGGAGCGGAGTGGTGCGCAGCGCGCGCTACGGCGGCGGCGGCGGCGGGGTTCCCAGCACAGCAAGCCACTTCAGGCCGGCGTGGCACGGACGTAGCCCCATCAGCAGTTACAACGGCAGCATCCAATCTGGGCCTCCCAGCGCCCTAGGTGCCGGGCCAGGCAACAGCAATGGCAATGGCGCGGCGCAAGCGGAGCAGCCGACGCTAGCGGACACGGTGCCGGCCGCGACAGCCGTGGCGGTGCTGGGGTCTCTGACGGCAGCGCAGGCGGCACAGCAGCAGGGCCGACCAGCGCAGCGGCCGGCGGCGCCTGCAGCTGTTTCTGACGCACCACCCAGCCCAACAGCAGCAGCACCGGCACCCGCCGCTCGCGTCAGCAGTGAAGAAGTGCCGTCGCCCCGCGTTCCGGAGACGCCGCGGGACGGGCTGGGCGGCGGCAGTGCAGGGCGTGGGGACGGGCCGGGGCCGGTAGGTGAGGGCACCGAGAGCCCTCGGCTGCTACACGCTATGTCAGCGTCGTCGGGGGAATCGGCGGCTAGCGCACGGTCTCACACGCTCCTGGCACACACGGCGTATCCGGACATGCACGAGGGCTCGCACGAGGGCCGCGACTCGCCCTCGCGGCGTGGCTCGCCCACGGGCGGGGACGACGTTGTCCTGCCGCTGGCCCCGGTCGCGTCGCTCGCCCAGATGGCTGCCGCTCCTGAGGTCAGCGGCGCGCTCGCTGGCCACATCCAGGCGCGGCACGGCGCCGGCGCTGCTGCGTCTGGTTCAGGGCCATCCCTGTCGGCCTTCGCTGCCGCTGCGGGCGCGCCCTTGCCGGCAGCGCCGGAGCATGCAGGCGCAACAGGCTGCCCGGCCGAGCGCGCCCTTCTACCTAGCTTCCGCTTTCCCGCGCCGCCGCCCATCAACTTTGGCGCAGCTCAGCCCCGCGCCAACAGCGGTGCGGCCGCGGGCGTCCGGTCCCCAGCCGACGCCGCCATGACAGCGGCGCAGCCCACTGACGCGGCGGCGCTGCCGCCGCCGTCTCGCTGCAGCGGCGGCGCGGCGGTGCAGAGCGCGGTTGAGAGGATGCCGGCGGCGCCGTCGACAGGGGCGCCGCCGGGCGGCATTGGCCACGCCGCGCCGGCCAGCGCGTCGGCGGCCGTGCCGCACCGCGCAGCCGTATCCACCACGGATGGCTCGTTCGTGAGCAACACGGGGGCCTTCAGTGCTGCAGGCGCCAAGGACGACATCCAGCGGCGGTCCGTCCCCGTGCTCTGGCCATCCACTGAGCTGCTGCCCCCGCACCCGCCGCTTCTGGGCCCCTCACCGCACTCGCCGCATCCTCAGCAGCGGACAGGCAGTCAGCAAAGCCACTCGGGAATGGCGGCCGGGCGCACCGCGAGCGGTGCGAAGAGCATCGACATCAGCACAGCCGGCAGCGGCACGCTGGGCGCCGCCGGGAAGCGCTGGCTGAGCGGGATGCTTCGGAGCGCGGCCCTGCCCACTGGTGAGAGCGGCGCGCCGCCGTCTCCGCAGCAGACCTCGTCTCGGCTGCTCAACCCCCTGGCGGTGGCGTGCCCTGACCTGCCCGTGCCTCAGGCGCTCACTCTGGCCATGGCCCCCGAATCAGGTGAGGTGGTAGCGTACGCGAGTTGCCGTTGCCTCTGCACTGCACTGGGCTCCGCGGTTTGAGCAGTGCTGCGGGGGTCATTGAGCTGCACCCATCGCCAACAGCCCCCTAGTCCTCACACGCAGCGTCTGCTGCTGTTCCTGCAGGGGCCGACAACGTGGCGGCGTACTCACGGCTCAGCAACAATGGGGGCGGCGCTGCCGCACTACCGCTGTACTACCCGCACGGCGCTGCGCCCTCCCCGAGCGCCAGCGTGCGACCCTCGCTGGAGCGCCGCTCTCCCTCCACCCGCCCACCGCCGCGGCTCGCAACCGCGTCCAAACCGTACCCCGCCTCCGGCGACACAGCGGCCTCGGCTGCTGCGGCGGGTGCTGCTGCGAGTGCTGTTGCGAGCGCCGGCACAGGACTGGTCGATCACGGGGCCTTTGCGGACGCGTACCCGGCGGCACCCGCACCATACGAGCTGCACCCTCGCTTCGGCCCGGACGCAGTCGCGGCAGCGGTTGAACCGGTGCCGTACGCGCCGCCGCCGGACCGCGCGCTGGTGCGTTTGTATTGGGGGGCTGACTCACTTGTCAGTATTCTGCACCTCTTTGGGTCGCCCACTGGAGGCGCCAGGCTCGCCTAGCGGACAAGGAAAGCGCGGGGCTGCAATGCGAGGGGCGGTCCTTAAGTATGCCCGGGACGTCTGTCCGCCTTGATTTTGCCCTCCCGTCCATCACGCCGCACAGGTGCGCGCGGCGGCAGCCAGCATGGCGCGGCGGCACGGCGGGCTGGGACCGGCCCTGGGCAAGTGGTTCAAACAGTGGTGGGCGTCGCACCGGCGCGTTTGGGCCATCACCTGGATTGTCCTGAAAAACCCGCTGCTGTGGTCGCTGCTGGTGGCGCTGGTGATCAACCTGTCCGGCCTGCGCGACTACCTGTTCCCGGGCTCGCCCAGCTACCTGCCCGAGCTGGGCTGGGTGGCGGGCGCGCTGGCCTGGACGTCCGGTATCACCGTGCCCGTCAGCCTGTTCAGCAACGGCGTGTGGCTGTACGGCAAGAGCTTCAGCCGGCAGACCTGGATGCGGGTGCGTCGGGTTGCGGCCGCTGATCGGCGGCACGTTGCGGGTTGGGGGTTGGTTGCACTGCGGCGCCACCTGTGGGGTTGGAGCCTGCAGGATTTGGTTGTGGACTTGTGGCAGTTGACCCAATGCCTGACGCCCGTCGTTTTTTTCCTGGGACGCGCCGGACCCCACCAGGCAATCGGCATGTTGGCTCTGAAGCTGTTTGTGCTGGGGCCGCTGCAGCTGGCCTGCGCCGCTGTGTGCGGGATGTCGGCGCCCGCGGCCATGAGCTTACTCATGCTGGCGCTCTGCCCCGTGGTGAGTCCTTATAGGGTACCGCATGCCGGCGTTTGGCGCATCCTCTGGATCGTGCTCTGGTGCTTTCTTCACCCTGATACACACCAATCCCAACCCCGACCTGCCACCGTGCCCTTCTTACAGGCCAGCACCTCGTTCGTTATCTCGGCGCAGTACGGCCACGGCGCGGATGTGGTGACGGCGGTGACCATGCTTGGCATCGTGCTGCTGGTGCCGGCGGTGCTGGTGGGGCTGACGCTGCCGCGCGTGTGGGGACTGTACGACTTCACGTTGAGCAGCGGCGCTGGCCTCTAAGCTAGGTAAAGGCCACTGTGGTAAGGAAAAACTCCGGTAGTGACCTGCGGTGCCAGTCACCGTGTGCACGCAGCGGGGCGGGGTGGGTTTGTCTGCACATTGTGGATGCGGGCCTAAAGACCCTGGTATTGCATACGAATGAGGGCTTGAAAAAGGGGGAAAGTGTAAGAGAATGAGGGGGAAGTGCAAGAGACTTGAAAGGGGGTTGTGAATACCAGCCCAAGCTAAACCCATTTGGAAGGGGGGAGCTGCATGACATTCTGGTGTAACATATTGTTGCTGTGGGCAACGTGCACCTTTCGGTACCCAAATTTGGGTGGTTGGATAAGGCGCATGCGCGTGACGGTATTGTTGTTTTCGTGTGTGATGTGGTGTGCTTAATCCTGTTGGCAATTCCGGACCGCCGCGGACTGGCGTGCTACACCTCGTGCTCCTACTTGTATGGTCGCAGCAAGAGCACACGCGAGTTGCAACTCTGATAATCGCTAGACCTTTGCAGTTGATGATGCGATGCAGGATGTCGCTACGGTGCAGAGTTTGTGCTGGCTTATGGCATTGAGAGTACGGTATGTGATGGTGGCCATTCAACGTGCGCCACAGTTGCGGCCCATCTGGGGCATGCAGGAGTATTTCCATGACCAGGCTTGCAGCCACTGCCTCTGTGATGCCTTGGATTTGCTTGTTCCTAGTTTGTCGTGACGATTGGTATTGCCCAAAGGTTGGGTGTCAGTTGACTCTTGACTCCGCACGCAGGAGCGGATGTAGAGATGCGCATGGAATGGTGGTACTGGTGCTACTTTCGATGTAGCATCCGCGGCTAAGCCATTAGTAAGCTCGGTTCGACCGGCCATTGTCGTGAAGAGGCCTGTCCGCTTATGGCGGCTGGCCAGCGTGTGACCGTGTGTGCTTGCGCTGTAAAATGGCAAGACTCCAGCACCTGCTGTAGGCGTCAAGACTGAGACAGCTAGTACATGCGAGGACATGGTCGCGACGGTAGCACGGGGAATCGGGATCCGGGCGGCGAAGCCGCGAAGGGTCTGTGCCGGTCAAGGAAGCGCGAGCGGCCAGCCCGACGAAAGGCCAGGCCGGCGACCGCGTTCACGTGTGCGATATGCCACCTGGCACGCGTGACCCACTCGGGGTTCCTGCACCCCGGCCATCTGGCGTCGCCGGCATTGGCACATGGAATTTCGCCCGGACGGCGCTGCGCCGGCCGACACCTCCGCACAGCGCAAGCCTTGAGCGCAGCGCAAGAACATGATGGCCCCGCGCCGCGTCGGCTCGTCGGCAGGTCGAGCCCGCGGGCAGAAACCCAAAGGGAGTCAGGTCACGTAAAGTTTCTGCGCACGCTTGGATAGCTATCACACATTCGCAGCCTTACTGCTCAATCCCAACCCCACGTAGGGTGGCTCGCAACGCCGTCAGCGCGTCAGCGCAATGTTGCATTGTTCACACGCTGGGCCGGCGGCGTTACCCTGCACCAATTGATTGCCGTTAAAGACGCGTTTGCAAATTTCCATGGCTGACCTGCATAACCGGTGCTGGGCGACGAGGTGACACATACTTTTTTTGCAATACTGTGTGCGCCCCTTTGTGATTTGTTGTTGTATGCCATTCGTCTACTGATAGCAGAAGTAGAAGTACAGGGCGCGCGCCAGTAAGCGCACGTGGGTGCGCTCTAAAATTACGCGGGTGCCAGTCCTTCGAAGTTCCCGGTGCGTATTTTCAACCGGGATGTTCATTCGTTGCGTATCTGCAGCCGTCGACGAAGTCCTATAAGCTCTAGGCCGTCGATTCCCGGGTGCCCGGTTTCGCGATCGCGTAGTCGCCGGCGGCAATACGCCTCGGCCCAGTAGTCCGAGAGGGCCTGTCACGGGGAACTGCATACTCATAATAGATCTTTTAGACACAAACACGAACTAGGTAAACCGCGTACTGCTGACTACTTCGCTTCGTTCACTTCACTCGTTGTTCTTCTTGTCTCCGTCGTCCAATATGACTGGCGACAAGTAGGCTTGTGCTCAATCAAAGATGCCTCGGCATCACGCACTCCATTGGTGCTGTTTTGGCGCGCCGGGCGGGCCGACGGGGGAACGTCGCGAATCGCCCATCGTGGCAGGTGCTTTCACAGCTGGCACAGCTCAGCCCTGCGCTGATGATGAGCGTGAATCGGTAAGTCAACAGAGCTCCACCTGGCTTCTTTCGCGTCTTGCAGTACGCCTTCGTCGGAGCGTGTCCGGAAGGGCACGCAAGCCGGACTCCGAAGGGGGTGGGCCCCCTCGCCAAAGACGCGCGGGCAAGCCGACTCCGACGCAGGGGGGGATTTGCAGCTTCCAACCCAGATTTCCCGACTGTTTGATATGCCACAACAAGGAGCTGGCCGATCAGGCCCAACTCGGGGGTTCTTCCTTCCTACCAACTGTTCCCACTGGTCTCCGGTTGCCTGCGTGCAGGCTGCCCAGTCACCGCCACTGCAGAGTGCCTCGCACGCATGCTGCTCGGCGCTCGCGGGGCTCGACTTCGCAACCTGGCCGGAAAGGATCAGCCGCTGCGTGTCCACCATCGAAGGCCACCTGGGCACGCCAGCAAGGTGAGAAGGGGAAGTCCAGAGGCAATAGACAGGTGCCCCTTTGACTCAAGTTCCCCAGTATGATCCTAAAACTTGGGGGCTAGACCGCTTACGCAAGCGCAGTTCCATGGGCTCCAGTCCTTTCCAGTGACACAGTCACCACACCTGCTGCTGCCTACCCTTGCCGTTGCATCTCCCCTGCATGACAGCCTTGCCGTGTTCGGAACGGAGCCGACTACCGGGTCCTGGCTCTTCGATGGCGGAAAGGGTAGCTTTGAGCGGCACGCGTGCCTTGCACAGCTGCCTGATGGCGGCGCCGCGGCGTGCAGTTGCGTGTCGTGCCCTGCTGGCGGCGCCGTCGTGGATTGCTGGAGCCGATGCCCGGGGTGGCTGCCCGCGCTGCAGGGCGCCCTGGCTGCCAACCTGGTACGTTGCGTGGCGTGGGACCATGGGGCTGCGCCGCGAGGGGCCGACAGTGGCGGGCGGGCTGCGAGCCGGCGCCGCTGGCTTGCGGCGAGGGGACTGAAACCCCCAGCGCGGTTTTGCGGCGCAGATGAGTAACTCCGTTTCCGTTTTTGCCGTTTCCGTTTTTGCCGTTTCCGGTTTAGTCATGCATGCCCACACGCCCTACGCGCCACTGGCCGCCCGTCTTGTCGGCGCAGAAACAACTGGAATCCTGCGCGGCCGTGGCGGTGCTCTCCACGCGGACCGGCAGCATCGCCGTGCGGCCCCTGCCTTGCTCGCTTGGCGAGGAGGAGGTCGTGGCGCTGCCCGTCTACCGGCAGCGCTCCGGCCAAACCCTGGCGGCGCTGTTGCTGCGCGCCTGCTGCTGGACTGCCTGGCAGCCGCAGGAGGGCGCGGCCCCCGCTCTGCAGGCGCACACGCCACGTGACGCGGGAACCTCAGAGCTCCAGAGCAAGACCACCGCCGCCTGCGGCTCCCGTTTCGCCGCTGCCGCAGCCGAATCGTCGGCGTCGCTGCACTTTCTGCTGGGGCGGGAGGACGCGCGTGCGCTGCAGCGGGTCGCGCAGATGGTGGGCTTCGGCGTGTTCTCGGACCAAGACCACAGC
Source organism: Chlamydomonas incerta (assembly GCA_016834605.1). Classification (NCBI taxonomy): domain Eukaryota; kingdom Viridiplantae; phylum Chlorophyta; class Chlorophyceae; order Chlamydomonadales; family Chlamydomonadaceae; genus Chlamydomonas; species Chlamydomonas incerta. The sequence continues at coordinate 1,561,080 of JAEHOC010000010.1, forward strand.
GCCTTCCTTTCCCAGGTGGGTGACGTGAGGTGACGTGTGCGTAACCGCTTATTACTGATTAGTAACGCGTGTTTGGGCTCCATGGCGCTCGGTGGGATTGGTGGGGGGCCCAGCCGGCTTGCGAGGGCCGGCCCGGCACAACTGCGAGCGCCTTTGACCCCAACGCGCTACTCGACGGGACGCAGGTGTCGGCGCATTTGTCGGCCGTGGCGGGCAGCCGCAGCCTCCACGACGCCATCCACGCCGTGCTGGACGCCGTCCCCGACCTCATCCGTTCGCGCACCTCTGTCAGCGGCCACTGTCTCCTTGCCGCCATGGCTGACGCGCCCGGCGAGCGGCTGCTGGGGCTGCTGGGCCCTGCCGCCTCGGCCAGCACCAACACAGCCAGCGCCGTCGCAGCCGCCGCCCTGGCTAGCGCCGGCGGCAGCAACAGCAACAGCGCCAGCAGCAGCAGCTGGCGCGCGCTGCGGAGCCCGGTGGCGCTGTTCTGCAAGCGCGCCGGTGAGAGCGCGGCGGGCCTGTCCACTGCCAGCACGCCTGCTGGCGGCATGCCTGCCGTGCAGGCCGCGGGCGCCACGGGGGCCGCGGGGGCTTCAGGCGAGGTACCCGCCGCGTCCAACGTCCGCCGTGGCGCCAGTGGCGGGCTGGCGGCCGGCCCGGGGCACCGGGATGCCGGTGCTCACACCGCTGGCGGCGCGGGGCCGGGCAGCGAGGGCGCGGGTTTTCCCGACATGTTGCCGCACACGCAGAGCCTGGAGCTGCAGCACGCGCAGGTGGTGCTTTCATCGCAGCAGCGGCCTTCGCGCGTGCGGGCCGTGCGGCTGCCGCTGCCGCGCACGCTGCTGCTGCAAGCTATGAAGTGAGTGGCGCAGAGCCCGGCGATTCGCCTGAATTCGTTGCTTCGGGCGGGCGGTTGGGCTGCGCGGCCTGCTGACTCGTGTTGTTGCATGCATGACCTGGGGTCCACCTGGTTATGACACGTATCGCACCCCACCCGAACGCCCTGCAGGGAGGCCTGCCCGGGCATTGCCTACCAGCAGCTGGTCAGCGCAACGTCCGCGCCCACCTACGTCGCCGCGCTGCCGCCGCCGCAGCGGCTGCGCGTCCCGTCGCTGCGGGTGCTACCGGCCGGCGGCACGGCCTCTGCAAGCAGCGGCGGCCAGCCGGCCCCTCTCCAAGGCAAGGTCACCTCTCCATTCGCTGCCAACACCGTCGCCGCGGTGATCAGCAGCGCCGCGGCGGCGGCGGCGGTGCCGGCAACGGAGATGCACGCGTCGGTGCTGTGGGACGCCGCGGTGTCGGCGGCGGGCGGGCGGCTCCCGGTGACCACGATGGTGATCAAGGACGCCAGCGCCTTCCTCCTGGATGACGTGCAGCAGGTGCGCCAGGTGCTGTGTTGCTGTTGCTGCAGCGCCTGAACCCCGCCAGCCAGACCCTTATCACACACAACACATACGGACATGCGCACACACATCAGAAGCCTTATCTAAGCTCACATATAAAAAATACACCACGACAGCGCGTGGTGCCCGCACGCCCGACACCCGCGCGCTCGGGGCTTCACTCACTCACAAACACACCCACCAACACATGGCATGGCGTCCATGGCGCGATCGCAGGTGTATCGCGACGTGCTCACCGGCTCGCTGATGGCGTCGGGTGGCACCGACGTCGGCTCCGTGGTGCTGTGCCTGGAGGGAAGCCTGGTCCTGCTGCCGCCGCCGCCGCCGCCCGCCATGCTGCCGCCGCCCACGCACCAGCAGCACCTGCACCACCACCTGCACCAAGGCTCGGACCCGCCGTCGGTCGCGTCCCTGCCGCTGCCGCTCCGCCAGCAGACGTCCGGGCTGCAGCAGCTGCCGGCGGCGGTCGCGCTGTCCAGCGTGGCCGCCAACGCCACGCCGCCCCTGACGCCCGCTGCTTGGCGGCGCATCGCGCCGCCCAGCGGCGCCACCAGCACCGGCAACGCCAGCGCTGAGGCCAATGCTGCGGCCCTCGCCTGCGGCTGCGCCAGCGGCTGCACCTGTGGTTGCGTCTCTGCCCTGGCGCAGCAGCAGCAACAGCAGCACGGGCCTGAGGTGCAGGATGCGGGAGTCGTGCCGGCCCCGGGGCGGCTGGCGCTGTACCTGGTGTTTGCGGAGACGCTGCCGGCGGGCGTGCTGCAGATGGTGGAGTCCGAGCTGAAGCAGCTCATGCCGGTGCGTTGCTTTGGGTTGCTGCTGTTATGCGTGTGGAAATGCTTTGATTCCATGGCGCGCGTTGGCGCGGCACCGCTAATCTGAACCACCCCAATCAACTGACGCCCACCTCGCTCCGTGCCCTGTGCCCGCCGCTGCAGCTCTTTTTCTCTGCGCTCCGGTGCTCCATCTCCGCCAGCGGCGCGGCGGCTGGGGCCAGCCTGGTCGCTGCTGACTGGCGCCTGCTGCACATGCAGCTCACCGGCATGCGCAATGTGGCCAGCACGCTGACGTCGCCGCTGGCGACCGCCCACACCTTTCCGTCCGACGCCGCCGGCGCCGCTGGCGCCAGCCACGCAAGCAGCTCGGGTCAGCAGTGCCGCTGCACGCCCCCGGCCGGTGCCGCGGCTGGTGTTGGTGCGCCAGGCTCTGGCGCGGCGACGGCAGGCGCAGTAGAGGACGCTGTGCCGCCAGGCGTGGCCGGCGACATGCCGCCTGCGCAACAGCAGCAGGTCATCTGCGTGCTCTCCGTTGGGGCCGCGCGGAGCGGCGGTCCGTCATCCCGGTCTTCGGTAGACGCCGGAGCCGGCGGCGCCGGCGCCGGCGGCCCCGTGGGGCCCTCATCCGTGGGCATGGCCTCAATGCCGCGCGGCTTCTCGGCACTTGACCAGGTGCCGGAAGACCCGTCCAGCCGCGAGGGAAGCGACGGCCGCGCTAACAACAACGGCAGCCGCAGCGGCTCGGGCCTGCCTTCCAACACCACGGGCGCGGCTGCTTCTGCCATCGCCGGCTCGCCCGCCGCGTCGCGCGGCGCGCCGCGCAGCCTGTCGCTCAGTGCTGCCAATGCTGCCGCCGAGCTGCTCGGTGACGTCGGCCACAGCACCGGCGCCGGCGAGACAAGCACGCTGGAGAGCGCGCGCAGCCAGAGCGGCAGCACCACCCGGCTGCGTCAGGGACTCCTGCAAACGACAACGGGCTCGGGGCCCCTCAGCAACGGCCGCGTCAGTAACAATCCGAACAGCGCCACCGGGGCCGCCGGGACCGGCCACCTGCAGCGCGCGCTGAATGCGCTGCGTGCGCGGCTGGGCGGCGGTGGCTCACACGCGCCCCAGGTGCTGCAGCAGCCGGGCGGGCAGCCGCAGATGAGCGGAGCCAGCAGCCAGCCGCTGCCGGCCGCGCTGACCGTCGCCACCGGAAGCGTCGGCAGCAACCCTGCCGGCGCCGAGGTCAGCAACAGCGGCCGCTTCGCTAAGAGCCTGTTGCGCCTGGCTTCTGTCCGTGGCGCAGCGGCGGTGGCAGCGGTGTCGACTGGCGGCGGCGCGCACGGCGGCAGCGGCCGCGCCGCGGCAGCAGCCGACGCAGGCGGAGCCGACGCGGCGGGCCATGGTGCCAGCAGCGAAAATCAGCGCGCGTTCCTGCGCACAGAGAGCGGCCCAGCTGCCGTGTCCGACGCCGCACCGCAGGCACTGCACACTGCCGCGGCCGGGCCCGTTTCGTCGGGACCCACTTTCGCGGGCCAAGCCACTGCCGGCGCTGCTGTCCGCGACGCTGCCCCGGCTGCTGCTGGCACATTGGGCGCCACCGCGCTCTCCCACGATGCCGCCAAGCAGCCGACCGTGTCGGTCGGCCTGCTCGCTGACCTGGTCCAAAAGCTGCCGGGCGCGCACCGCTCCTCGCCTGCGCTGCTTCTGGAGAACGAGTCAGACCCCATGTCGGCAGCCATCGCCGCCGCTGTGGCGGCCTGCGAGCCCCCCACACGGACGAGCACAGGCGACCTGATGAACAGCGCTGGCAGCGCGCGCGAGGGCGCGGTGCCGCCATCGCCGGCGGTGGGCCAACCGACGCAGCAGCAGGCGGGCCAGGTTCAGCAGCAGCCGCTGCGGCAGCAGCAGCAGTCCACGGAGCTGCTCGTGAGCACGGTGCGGTCGCGGCTGACGGCTGTGCTGGCGGGCTCGGAGGACTCGGGTCAGGCCAGGTGAGCGGCTGAGCGCGTCGCCTGAATTCCGTGCGTGGGGCGGAGCCCAGGCCAGGACGCGAGTGGCTCTTGTTGCACGAACTACCATAACTTACGTGCCCCCGTGCTGCATTCCGCTCCGAAACGCAGGGCGATGCAGGCCCAGGACCTTGAGTGCCTGGAGCTCCTGGAGGTGCTGGGTGAGTGCTGGTCGGCAAAAAGGACAGGCGCTTCGGTGTTGCACCGTGTCCGTGCACTCATGTTCAGGCATGCGCCAGGCACCCATGCGTGCGCCCCCGCTGCAATCAATTTGCATGTTTATTTCCGCCGTTTTACAATTCCATTGTGTATTTTGTGTCCAGGTCGTGGCGGCCAGGCGGTCGTGCTGCGCGGCATCCTGTACGGCCTCGAGATCGCGGTCAAGGTGATGCTGCCCAAGGAGAAGGACAAGGACAAGGGAGACAACCCGGAAGAGAACGCGGAGCGGGGCAAGCCGCGCCAGGACAACCCGCAGTCCCAGCGCCCGGGCCAGGGCGGGGCGGCGGCGGCGGCCGGCGCGGAGGCGGACCCGGCTGAGGGCCCTGAGGACCTGGCCGCTGAGATGGAGCTCCGGCAGGTTGGTGCCGGGGTGTGCCGCAGCCCGCGGGGCGGGGGGGGGCGTGTTGGCCGTGCTGGGGTAGAGGCGCACATGCATGCGGCGCACCCGCATGCACGCGCGCATGCACACGCCTGCAGTTCATGGTACTGGATGTCCTTGCGCTATGACTACGGCACCGTGGTGGAACTGACTTCCCTGGCTCGACCCCCGCCCCCACCCCCCTCCCCAAACACGCCCACGTACAGGCCAAGCGCGGCGCCACCGAGATCGCCGTGTCCATGATGCTCTCGCACCCCAACATCGCGCAGGCGTACGGCGCCTTCAGCCGCGTGGTGGTCGTGCGGGTCTTCTACGCAAACGTACGTCGAATGTCAGAATGTGTGTGTTTTGGTCGCCGGAGGCAGTGCGCCGGCGTAGCCGGCGCGCGTAGTGCACTCCGGCCCGGCCCTTTCCCAGCCGTGCCTTGCTGCTCTGTGTTCTTTGATTGACGTTGTTTGGTCCGTGCTTGCCGCCTGGATGATGCTGTCCGCACGCAGCTGGTGGAGCCCGTGTTGCGCCTGTGCCAGGAGGACAGCCCGCTGCTCAAGGGAAGCGACCCGGGGCCCTCGAGCCAGGTTCTGTGCCTCGAGGTGAGTACCGGGCCTAACTAGGCCGCTGCGCGCACAACAGCTTGACAGGCCAGCGCTACGACGTACTGAAATAAAGGTCAGAGGTCAGCGTGCAGTGCCGCGGGCCTAACCATTCGCTTTCCCTCTGACAACCCCTTCCTTACGCAGTACTGTGACGCCGGCACGTTGCTGGCCGCCTGTCGCGGCGGCGCCTTCCGGACGCCCACGTTCCCAGTGCCCTCCGGACCGGGCCTCGTGCACTTGTACACCAGCCTGCTGGAGGTGAGCGATCACGCAGCCGGGCGCTCACCGTTGGGGTTCGCAAGTGGTGGGGCTGCGGCAGTGAAGAGGCTCCACGTATGGAATTAGGAGGATGGTGCGGTCGGCTCGCGCCACGTGCGCTGGTTGAATGCCTGCCGTCCTGTGCGCCACCCCAGGTTGCGCTGGCGCTGCGGCACCTGCACTCCCGGCGCCTGGTGCACTGCGACGTCAAGGCCGCCAACGTGCTGCTCAAGAGCTCCAGCCGAGACCCCCGCGGCTGGAACTGCAAGCTCAGTGACTTCGGCTGGTGAGCTTGCATTGACGGGAATGGCTGGGACCTGAGGTGCTTCGACTCATGTGTTGTGTGAGCCGGGATATTTTAACCCGACCAAACAACTCCCCTTGCCTGCTGCCTCCCGCTCGGACTGCAGCGTGCGCGTCATGAGTGAGGCCGCGGCCGACGGCCGGCCCGGCTTCCGTGTGGCGCAGCCGGCCGGCACGCTGCGCTACATGTCGCCCGAGTGCTTCATCAAGGACGCGTTCTTGGGCGCCGAGGTGGACGTGTTCGCATTCGGCGTCATGATGTACGAGCTGCTGACCGGGATGACGCCGTACGGCGACCTGGCCGTACAGGAGATCCCGCGCCAGGTGTACCGCTACGGCCTGCGCCCCGCGTTCCCGCCCCTGGCGCCGCCGCAGTACTGGTGAGCGGCACGCGCGTTTGGGGCACAGTGTGAACGCTCAAGGAGCGGGTTGCATTACTTGCATGAGGTGCTTGCGGACAGTTGCGCCACCGGAACTATACCTCGCGCCGCCTGCAACATGCGCTACCCATGATTGCGTTCTTACGCTTTCCTTCCCATCCCGATACGCAGCGCGCTGGCGCAGCAGTGCTGGCAGCACAACCCTCGCCACCGCCCGTCGGCTTCAGACCTGGTGGTGCGGCTGCAGCAGCTTCAGATGGAAGCCGTTGAGAAGGTAAACGCCGCAGCAGCAGCCGTCGCTACGGCTACGGCGGCGGCGGCCGCAGCTGCTGCAGCTGCAGCCGCTGCAGCTGCGGCCGCTGCTGCACCTGCTGCGCCGGCGCCGGCAGGTGGCGGCGTGATGGTGGGCGCACCGCCACACACAATTCCGCAGCCACCGCAGGTTCCTACCGCAGCCTTGGGCCAGGCGCCTATGCAGTACCACTAAGCTGCGTTCAAGCATGCGCATGCAGCAGCAGTCACGACACAGCCGCCGTGATTGATGCTGTCTACGGTAAACACGCTAGCAAGTACCATGGCACATATTGTTGCAAGAAATGCCAGAGTCACAGCAACGCATGGAACTCAATCGGTATTTACAAGGCAAATTAGCGGCACGTTTGTGTCGTTACATGAACTCATATTTGAGTTGGTGGCGCATCTGCTCAGGCATCCAATGAACAACCGCTGGCACGCTTACGTGCCTGTCAAGCGAAGTACTCACCGTGCGACTGGCTCGCCCCATCCAAGCCCTGGCAGGATTAAGGTTTGCGCTAGGAGCCCATTCATTTAGGCGTTCTTGGGGAGCTGTAGGCTTACGCGCAGGACCGAACACTGATGCATGCCGCACGTAGAGCATTGTAGGCAGCGTACACTTGCAGCACATGGGCAGCGGGAGCTGGTGCACAACGTGGCTGGTGCACAACGTGGCTGGTGCACAACGTGGCTGGTGCACAACGTGGCTGGTGCACAACGTGGCTGGTGCACAACGTGGCTGGTGCACAACGTGGCTGGTCACATGCATTTCGTATGTTGGCCCGCCGCTGCTGTGTGCAATGGTGATATGAAGGTGCATGGCACCTGAGCACGTTCTCCAGGGTTGTCGCCACGGCTGGTTATGTGTGTGTAGGTGGTTTGTTGGGAAGAAAATATGGGAATAAACGCGTGGGCTGTTCGTGGTGGGGGGGATAGTTAATGTCTGCAGGAAGGATAAGCATTGGCGCTGCGCTTGGCTCACCCTCACCCATCAGGATCTCCCGCGGGCGGTATGGGCTTCCAAATCCTGGCCCTCAAACTGTTTGTTTTTTTATGCCACGCTTTTCAGTGGTGAAACTGGCCTGTGAAGAAGCTGCATCGGCTCCACGGATGGAAGCCGTGTGTGCCTGCGTGCAGGCATGCAAGCAGCATGTGTATACAAAACACTCATAGAACATCACAAACAAACATGTGCGTCTGCATTATTGAGCATTGAGTTGGAAGCCGCGCAGCCGGTGTATGCACGTGCTATGCCAAGTGCTATGTGTACACACGTAGGTGTCCGTTTGCCAGTGAAGGCGTGGTGGTGTGGGGCGTGTTTTGTGTGACTTCGGACCCGCCAGTACGTCATGGTCATTAGAGCGCCCTTGCATTCATAGCACTGTTAACGCAAGTGACCTGAGCTATGCCAGGCAAAGAGCCAGAGCCTGGCTGCGAGGATGGTCAAGCGGAAGTGGGTGTTGTGCTGTCGTAGCATCCACGCGGAACTAAGTACATGTGATGTGCGTAGATGCATGACGTGATCGGTCATGGCGCAAGTTGGTATGCAATGTTTTCCGCCGCGAGCGTGGCGTGTGGGTATGTGGAGTGGGTGCGGCGGGCATCCACCTAGCTGAACTGCCTCCCGTTCAATACGCAACTCTGCTCCGTCCCTGCAAGACGGAGTAGAGTCTCATTATCATGTTGCATCTGACCCATGAGTGGCAGGGCTGTCGTCTCTGGCCTTGCCGCGGTTGAAGCATCCATTTCAGTATCATGATGTTTGTGCTGTGCGCAGATTCTGTTTGAGATAGGAAAGTTGAAACACGCACGGGTGCTTTTGCTTCTGTGTTCTGGTTCAGAACGGAACGGACGGCGAGATACCGTATTGCGAGATATAAGCAGGGACAGCCAGAGTACCCGCATTCATCGCAGGGGGGTTATCATTTTGTGGTGGTCAGTAGGGCGGGGCTTTCGGTATGGAGCGTGTGGCTACCGGGCGGTGCACACGGTCTGGCGTGCAATTTGCCTTTGCAGGAACCGGGCTGTCCAATTGTGTGGGGCTTCCAATCGGGTTTAGTACGCGACACAGCCGTTGGCTTGAGCCTCGAGGCTTTAGCGGATGCGTGGTGAGCAAGAAAATAGCGTGGGGGCAATAAAAGATCAGGTTACCGACTTTATTGACCAGTGTTGGTCTTGGCTAGGGGAGCATGATACGGATACGAGTTGGCGTTGAGTCAAGCGTTGCGTTGCGTGGCGGACGTGATTCCAAGCGAGGCGGCACCAAGCCCTGGCACGCCAGCTGGCGGGACTCCGCTGTGAGGGGTATGAAGCTGGAGCCCGGGGCACGCCCGCTGGCGGGACCCAGACGGCATGCCAGCTGGCGAGGGGCCTGAAGCCCGCAACCTCCGACTCGCGTTTGTCGTTTACCCTTGTCGTTTACCCGCGTACCGGCATGTGGCCGTTGTGATTCACTTCCCTTATGGGGCTTGACGGCGGTCAAGGGAGACGGGCGGCCTTGTCATCTTCGAGTCCTGGTAACCGCAACGGCGCTCCCCCTATGTCCAGGCGCCGCGCCCCACCTTAACAGGGGGTCTGCAACAGGGTCCCTGCCATCGGTGCAACAGGGTCCCTGCCATCCGCGGAAACGTATTGCAGGGTCCATCTGCCGCCGTGCAGTGACCAGTCCAGGACCGCCTTCGCCCCAGGCGTTGTCGACCACTTCGGGTCGGGTGGCGAGCCGGCGAGGTGTATGGGGGCTACCAGGCTGCTGGTGTGGGGCCCTGTGGCCGACGCGCTTTGGTGACTGGCAAGCCGACGCCAGGCAACGTCGCGCCACCCCCCTGTGTCTGCGAGTAACGTTTGGGGTCCCTCACGTGATTCCGGTCCGACATGAATAGCTCAATGCAGGTCTCAGTGTCTGCTACAGGTTCGTACTGCCGAATCCCGCAACCCGATAGCTTCCTGCGCGCACTGCCCGCTACACGACCCACCAAACGCTGAAGCGCGGAATGGGCCAGGTTAGTGATTCACCGATGCCCATTCACCCGGCACACACCAACCGACCTCCTTATCGCCATCGAAGCAGTGCTCTGGGGCAGTCTCACCACCTCCGCGGGAACTCTTAGGAGCGTGCACGATTGTGGACCCCTGTAACCTTCCAGCCGCCTCGCCACAGCGACTGCCACAGCTTGCTGCCCTGGCAGTGCTGGCACCTAAAGCAGTGAGTACCTCTGGAGATGCTGCGGCCCCGTCTTCCGCGTGAGCCCTTTCACCGCGCACTCTAGATCAGCTACAGCATCCTCCTTGGACGCCTAGCATACATGCACTGTGTCAACAAGCCGCAGCAACGCCCCAGAGCTCGCGGCGCCCGATGCCGCGTCAACCAACCACATGCACTGCACTGGAGGGCTCGGCCCCCCTCCCCCGCCACAAGACCAGCAACCACGGCTGCTGCCAGACCCAGCACGCCGCACACGCAGACGTGCCACACCGCCACACCTGAGGGAGGTGCGCAAGCCCCACCTGCCCCCTCCTCACGCTGAAATCCAACACCGCATCCGGCTCACAGCTGCCAGCAGTCCAGCGCGCCGCCAGCTCGTTCCGTGCTGTCATGCGGCTGCTCCCCTTCCATCAGCTCGCCGTTGTCGCACTCCACGGGCGCACACGGGCGTCAAGCAGCACGCCCGCGCTCTCCACGCCCGCGCTCTCCACGCCCCCTGGGGCATACCGACCCAGCAGCGGGGTAGCGGCAGCCGGGTGGCTCGCATTCAGGTGCCGCTGCCGCCCCTGTCCGCCGCGGCGTCCACGCACCACGCCGCTCTCAGGGGGAGGCCCCCTCGCACATGGTCACGCAAGCACGTAGGCCCACACACGCCGCACTCGATGACCAGACGCAGGCCGCAGCGTTGGCTTCCATGCCCAATGAAACATACACAGCCCTTCCCACACGCTGCACGGCCGGCTAACCATGCCACACCATGCGCCGCTCCCTACCGCGCATACCTCCCAGCCGCTCTAAAGCCTAGGGCCCCTGCGGCGGCGAAGACGCCGCGGGTGCTGCTGCCGCCGGCGCGGCGGCCGGCGCAGGCGCTGGCGCCGCTGGTGCAGGCGCTGGCGCCGGCGGTGCAGGTGCTGCCGCCGCCGCGGGCGCTGCGGGTGCTGGCGCCGGGGCGGGCGCCGGGTTTCCGAGCATGGATATCGTTTTGATGATGACCGCCTTCTCCTCCTTGAACTGCTCGTCCTCCTCTGCAGGTGCCGATGCACACACGACACATGAACACGTTGTTGGTTGTAGCTGACGTGACGTGATGATGCGTAAAGGATATGAACACTTTGTTAAGCAACCTTCCAGCGTCCTCGAATACAACGCCGGTCCCCATGCTTGCCCTACTGACCCCCTCGCCCCCCTCTGGGTTCTTACGTTCTCTCCCCCCACCCCCCTCTCATCCGCCCCGCGTCGCTCTCCACGGTTTCCAATACCCTCAGAGCCTCAGACACTTCCCGTCTTGCCCTCCTGCCCTCCCGTCACCGCCTCACCCTTCCCTTTCCCCCTCCCGCTCCCCTTCCCTGCTGGTATTCACACCCCTTCCACCTTCCCCCATCCGCTGCCCCCCCGCCCTCACCCTTCTCGGTGTGGAAGTCCTCCAGGTACTTGAGCAGCTTCTCGCGGTTGTTGGCCAGGATGTCCACGATGGGCTGCGGCTTGTTGGGGTTGGCCACGAACACCTGGGGAGAAGAGGGGCGGCGGGTTGTGAAATACCAATCACCAAGCCAAGCTGAACCAACCTAAAACAGGCAAGGGACACGCAAATGCAATAGCGGGGGTTGTAAGGCTGCTGGGAAAAGCGGGGCGTAATTGTGAAGTGCTGGGGTAAGGCGTGTGAGGAAGGCGGCGGAGGATGGGTTCGTCGGTCGGGCGGCGAGGCGCCTTCACCTCGGCACGCCTACGTATCGACGCAAGGGACCACCTCCAATGGCGAGCACACCCGCCCCGCCCACCGGTGCAGCCCGGCTCCTCCCGGTCCACCTGACCGCTCCCGGCCCCGCCCGTGCCCGCCCAGGCGCGGCGCCCACCTTGAACACGTGGAACGCCTCGAACTGGATGGAGCGGCTCTGGTCCTTGAGCAGCACCATCATGGTCATCAGGTGCTGCACGTCGCTCACGAACTTGAGCATCACCTTGACGTTCGTGCGGTCCAGCAGCAGCTCGCCCAGCAGCTGTGAGCGGGAGGGGGCGGGAGGCAGCAGCAGCAGCGTCGCCGCCGCGATCAGTGTGCATGCGGGGTACGGCGCACACCAATCAGGTGGACCCATCGCGTGCACATAGCCGCAGCGCGTGAGAGCAGAAGACGGGAGCGCGACGGCATGGCATCATATTGACGCCGCAGCCAGCCACCCGCCAACAGTCCAACAGCCGTCTCACGGCCCTTTCACCTCCTTACTGCTCGTGCATCCAGACGCCAGCGATGCGCCACCCTCTGTATCCACCCCTGCCGCTGCTGCCTCGGCCCTCACCCACCCCCAGCCCCATCCTGGAGCGCGCCGCTCCCTTCCGCTCGTGTACAGACCCGGCTCCACACCCGCCCCCGGCCGCAACTTCCCATGCCCCGTCTCGACCGCTCCCGCCACTGCCCAGCTTTAGCGGCTATCTCAGCGCCGGCCCGCTCCTTCTGCTCCTTCTGCTCCGGCGGCTCCGGCTGCCGCTTTTCCACTGGTCGTGCAACCCGCGTCTGCTCCACGCCCCCGCCACGCCCGCTGCTGCGCCCCCATCCAGAGCCCGCACCTTGAGCGACTGCCGCCGCACGACGTAGTTCGTGGACTGCAGCAACCGGATGTACGCCCCGAAGAACTGCACGGGCACGGGCACGGGCAAGCACCGCAGGACAGGAGGTCAACGGGGCGGCAAACACGGGCGCGCGACAACCTAGGCCGCGAGAGACCGCACTGCGCCGCTGGACGGCGATTGCCTGGAGGCGCGCAGGGGGCTGCAGCATTCCGTGCCATGGCTGCTTTCAACCATGCCAGCCTGACAGCCTGTCCGACGCCGCGGCGCATGCGCAGCAGTCCAAAAGGCGGCCCCGTCGGCCTCCCGCCGCCGCCGGCAATGCCCCGGCTGGACTGCACTCCCCAACCCGTGGCGCCTGTGCGTCCAGCCAAACAAGAAGCTGTTCACTCCGCAATCCGCCGCGGCCGGCCTCGCCATTGGCCTCCAGAGACTCCGGTCGAGGGATGACCCCATCCAGGCGCTGCAGTCCTGGCTCCTGCCCATCCCTCTCTCGCCGCGTTCCTGCTCCTGGGCTGCCATGCGCTGGCTGCCTGTCATACCGGCACCTCTGCAGGTTCCAGCATTGGCTCTGGCAGCTGTCGCTTTGCCTGCTCCGATGTGCGCCTTCTCGAGCTGCTGCCAGAGCTCCAACCCCCGTGTCGCGAGCCATTCACGGCGCCGGCGCCACGCCTTTGACACGGCCCTGGACACCGACCTGGATACATGCCGCCCCCTTCACTCCCCCATATTCCCCAGTTGCCCTTTGTCACCTCCAGCCATCCTCTCCATCCTCCGCCTCACTCCCCTCACCTCCGTGTAGTGCTCCTGCAGGTACTGCGCCACCACCGCCTTGTGCCGCGTCAGCAGGTCCTGCAAGCCGGCGCAGCGCATTGCGGCGCGTAAGAGGAGGTGGCTGTCAAGCCCCCATCCCGCTGGCATGCCCAGGGCGCAACGCCCTGGCCGCCGGCCCGTACCGGTGTTCTCATACACACGCCTGCCCGCCCACAACCACCCACGCCGCCCACCTTGAAAGTGCTGAAAGCGTCCGATGCGATTTCGAAGTTCGCCACCTCCACCTTGTCGAAGAACTTTAGGAACACGGGCCCGTCCAGCACCTTCCTGCGCAGGCGGGACAACGCACGGCGCGCGGGCAGGCACGGTGTTGATGCGGTTGTTGCACCCGCGTCGCGCTACTGCCGTACAGAATGCGGCAATGGAGATACGCTAATTCAGCAGCGCAACCCATGGGGCCAGGGCTGGTCATCAAGAACCGGACATAGCGTGGAGGCAGCGCGTGCAGCGCCGGCGGCTGTGAACTGCACCGCACCACCAGGCCTGATTGTGCAGCCGCCGGCGCGCGTTGCAGCCGCCGGCGCGCGTTGCAGCCGATTGTGCCAATAGCTCGTGCCTGTGTTGTGCTAGCGCCGTAGCTGCATGGGCCCTCCCCGCGGTGGAGGCTTCCCCGGCCGGGTCGCCTCCCCACTTTGGACCCCAGCGTCGTCAAACCCGCGACACGCACTTCGCGATTTGGTCGTCTCGCAAGCAGTCCCGCAGCATGGCGCCGCAGTTGAGCGCAATGGCAGGCTCGTCATATCTGCGTGCAACAGGAGCGGTCGGGTTAGCGAGGGGTGCACGGCCGCACTCCGGCCGGCAAATGCCTCGATCGTCGGCACCCACCCAACGAACAGCAGCGTTGGAATCTCCGGATGGGCCAGCACGTAGGCGGCTCCTGGCCCCCGTTCGTCGTTCTCCTTAATGCGGATGATTGCGCCGAACACCTGGGCGGCGTCCTTGCGCGACTCAAATTCAAGGTCCCCCAGGCTCTTTACGATCAGCGAAAGCAGGTCCGTCCGCCCCGCCTCCTGGGCCAGCGCCAGCGCGTTCTCCTTTGTCGCCTCGTGCTCGTCATCGCCGAAGAGCACTAGCTTGGCATACCCCAGGTACTTGGCGACAGACTCGTGCGCCTTGTCAAGCGCCTTCTCATCCCGGCCGCCCCGGGCTGCTTGCAGTGCCTCGAACGCAGCTGTAAGCTTGCTGACAACCTCCGCGGGTGTCTTCGGCTTTTCCGCAAGCAACTTTTGGAGAAAGGCCGGGGCGGGCATGGTTGCCCCCTAAACTCGACGCCACCACGGCCCAGGAATATAACTATCGTTACAAGACGTAAAACGTCATTTCCATAGCGTCCGTAGAGGTAAAGCAGGCGGCGTTTCGGCCCCGCCTTGCCCGGCTTGCTTCCGGTAGAGGGCACAGCTAGGCGGGATAGGTGCAATTGATGATACAAATTCAGCAGAAGCAGCGCATAAAACAGGAATTCGTGCCGGCGTCTTGCCCCAATCGGACGGAGATGATGACACGCTGCGGTGTGCTGCCCTTGCTGATTTTACTTCCACCAGTTTACTCCAAAATAACGCCTTGGGTTGCGGGCTCGGCTGGCACGGCCCCTCCGCGAAAACCCTTCCAAAATCTGGCCCGCTGGCCCTTCGCTCGGGGGGACGGCCACGCTTGCTCCGAATTCGCTCTGTAGGTCAGTCAGCCACATACGTCGTCCGTCTTGGCGGCAGGAGTCCGTGCGCTGTAGAGGAGGTGCTCTGCAGGTGCTACAAAATGCGGGCTTGCAGGGTACCGGTACGGCACTTCCAATGCCCTCCTCCGCACGTCAGGCAGGGGCACCCCCGTCGGCGAGCAGTCGAGCACGCACCCCCAGGGCTTCGGTCGCCGTCTGTTCGGCGTAGCGTAATAAGGACAGGAGTTGGTTCCTCTGTTCCTCTGTTCCGTGGTGCGTTCTCTCCCATGGACCCCAGTGCATCCGCAGGGATGCGCTCTGGGCCAGTGCCCGTATCTTCCATCTACGCTGTAGAAATTTGCCCCAAATCCGCCGAAGGCGGAGAAAAAATTTGGGGTTTGGGGCCGCGCATCTACGGAGCGTAGACGGTTTGGGCGGATTTGGCGGTATTTTAGACAGGGAGCGTAGATGGTTTGGGGGTTTTGGGGGCGTGCCCCTAGGAAATTTTTTCCGGGCGTAGATGGCGCGGGAGGGGTCATCTATGCTGTGTAGACGCTGGGGGCCAAAAGCCATCTACATGATACGGGCACTGCTCTGGGCAAGGCTCTGGGCAAGAAGAGCGCGCGGTAGCAGACACCACCTTAGCCTCGTTACGGTACTGACGTGCCATTTGACGTCCATGTGCATCACGGCCAGCTGCCAGCATGACGACCGAAGACCTGCCCAGGCTCCCTGGTAGCGGTAAGCACGAGGCAGGAAGTACGCCGAATCACAGTGCGCGCATCACCTCGAACCGCGCCGTTGCCCCCCTCTCTCCTGGCCACACCATTCGGTCCGCACCGGCGCACCGCATCAGCTACCGTGGTGGCAGCTTCTGCCTAGCAAGGAGGGCTACATCCCCGCATTTCCCCTCCCGGCAACAGCGCCTACTTCACGAGGCCCCATGTACCACCCCCATTCATTATCATGCATCATCCACACCGCCGACACGCGCAGGATGCACACTTGGACAGCACACACTGGCCTCCTGGCCACACTATGTTGCATGCATGCCCCGCCATCCGTAAGCCTTCACGTAAACCCCTCCGGTCTGTTGCCATAAAGCTGCACGCACCCGTCAACCGATTCAGCAGCGCCCTGTTCGACTTCATCATCCGGTCCGGACAGACAGATGAACTGCGGCAGCACGACACTGCGTGGTGCGCCCCGCGGCTCACTGATCAAACGTAATTATGGGGTCCCCTATAACTTGCGAAGCTGCTTCCAACTGCCCCAAACGCAAAAATGCCGGCTGTGCCGGGAAATTCATTGGTGGTTAGTGGGGTAGGTAGGTGCGCCCACAGGCTGCTGAGAAATCGAGAGCAGTTTCTGCCGCTGCAACCGCAAATCTGAGCACGACAGGCGTGCCAAGTCAGCAACAACAATCCGATGGACAAATCCTATGCAATGGCTAAGTGACAACTGTGTGTTACCAGCAGCTCAACATGCATGCGCGCCCGACCGCAGTGCCACATTTTATTTCCATAGCATAACACCGTACCTCTGCAGTGTGGGTGGCTGGCTACTCAAGGCGCTATTTCTATTCTCGGAGCAGCAAGCAGGCTATGCATGCACCCGGGGTAAAGGCACGCGAGTCGTGATGGCCCACACTGGCCACATGACATGTGTTCGTCGTGCAATGAAGTAGCGTGCCACCGTACTGTCGTGCAAACGCTGCTGCTCCACAATCACCGCGCTAGCCAATAGCTACTTTATTCATGCTGGAATGCCGCCCGCTGGACTGTACCCAGCAGTGTGACACAGCGGCAAATCAAGCTCAAACCCAGTCCTCCGCCCCCTCCCCTGCCGCCCCACCCCCACCCCCTCCTCCCCACATCGCAGCATCGCACACCCTAATATAAAGGGATAACAACTGCCAGACGCTTCGCCCACAGTAAGTAGAATGCTCCGGCAATGGTGGCACCGTTTATTGCCGAGTCCGGTTGACTGCAGCAGTGGTGTTGAGAACCCCTGAGCACCCTACGTTCCCTGTTGCAGTCCTGCATCCATGCAGCGCATATGCATAGTAGCGGCAAGAGCCAGCAGCTCGGTGCAGCATGCCGGTACCCGCAAAGTGCTACGTTACCTACGTACTAACTAACTGCCACGCGCAGCCTTAGCCCAGGCAAGCAACGGCCTGTTGCGCCATGTCTACGATAATCAGTCATCCACGCTCTTTGGCTGATGGGCAACACAAGCCCAACTCCATGGCGCCATCTTAAATAAGCACAGCGGCCCGCACTGCTGCTGTTACTGCGTGGGTACACGCCACAGCACCGCTAAGGATAAGTCAACATTGCAGCAGGCACCAATCAAGCATCACACCAAAAATGGATCCGCACTCAGCATGAGCATAAAAAGCCAAAGTTCGTTCACAAGTGCACAATGCTGATGCGTCCAAGTAGCTGATACCCAGCAATGCCACCAATGAGCTCCAGGTGAAGCAAGGCGTCTGACCGCACGGCGCTAAACCATCATTGACGCGGTTTTTCCGTGTTTTGTCTCAGGAGTGCTGCACAAGACACAGCATGGCAGTATTGCATCAACAGCAAATCTAATGCCGCCTCCAACAGCAGTGTCGTGGGGGATACCTAGTAACCCGCAAAACAAATGAGAAGTAGGCTCCGTTTGTGCACGGGTTGCACAGCAGTATGGATGGCCCAAACGAAAGCCCACTCGCTCAGCAGGCATGCCTTTCACATCAGACGTTTACGGCCATCGTCAGCATAGGATCCAGCAGTTGTCAGTACCGTGATGTCCATCCAGTCTACGCAGTTCCATTCCACTGCTGCACAACCGCCCACGCCGCCCAGAGCAAGCCAGGAGTTGCTTCGAAGCGGTCACATGTGTTTCGTCGGGAGGTAAATTAAATCCTTCCCATCTGCATCCCAACATTCGTTTCACGACTGCAGTACTGTCCGTATCAAGCACCTGCCACACTTTCCACACACACGTACATAAGGTAGCGACTCCACTCAGACATGCTCAATCAGCTGACCCAGCACTAACACGCACCAGGCACCCACCGGTGGCGGCAAAATAGCAAGAATTCCGTGCACCGCAATGAACATATAGCGGGCACTCTGTAGCCATGGCCGTGTTGTGTGCGGCGCGCAAGACTCACCCACGCCAACCAGCACCGCCGGCCTTCCGCGCGGTGCATCCCCAGCCTGCTGGTGCTGCCTGGCGCTACTGGCCGCCCGCCCATCCACTTGCGACGTACGATCTCTCACCAGGAAGCAAGATAAGTTGCAGCCCCGCCGTTACGGCTTACCATCAAACTGAAGCTGCTGACTGAAGCGCCAGTTGCCGCTGCTGCCGCCGCCGCCAGTGCGCACTTAACGTGCGAGTAAGCAGCTGCTGTTTACGGCAGCGGCCCGACCTGCTGACGCTGCTGCTCCTCCAGCCGTTTTACAGAAACGGTTTCAGGCAGCACTGCCGGCGGAGCCAGTGGCAGCTGAGCCATTTTACCACGCGCAGCTTCAGGGGTCGTCCCCGGCATAGGCCCGACGTGAGCGGCCGCGGGCGCTGCTTTGGACTGCTGAGCCGCAGCCCCAGCGGCCGCCTGTCCTGCGGCACCTGCCCCTGCTGCTGCCAGCGCCGGCGCGGCAACACGCCCCTGCACTGGCGCGGCAGCGGGCACGGCAGGTGCGGCAGGCTGGGCGCGTGCCGGCCCTGCTGCTGCGCCACGCCCGGCGGCGCCTGCGCTGCCTCCTGCTGTCGCGTCTGCAGCAGCCGCCTGCGCGTCCGCCAGCAGTCCCTGCAGGGCCGTCACAAGCTCAGACGCGGTAGGCCTCCTCCGCGGACTCGCAGACCTGCGCGCGGCACCGGGCCAAGCAATTTGGATGCAAAGAGGCGTCAAAACGGGGAGGCACCGCCACAAAAGTGCGTGCGTGCGTGCGTGCGAATCAGCCGGAGCATGCTATTGGTGTGTCAAGTACACACGCGGACGTACCAGCAGCGGGCGGCGAGGCTGACGTAGGTCGCTGGGGCCAGGGGGTGGAAGACGGGCCGCACGCCCGACCGCAGCACCTGGCGCGGAACATCCTGAGCGGGGCGATGGGTTGAATTGGGGGGTTGCAAGATTGAAAAGCCGAAAGAATACGAACCGGGGGGTGGGCGTAGTCCGTTCCAGGCCCAAAGCGACTGTGCAAACCCCATGGTCAAACAGAGCGGCGGAAGGCACGGCGCAGGGTTATCACTTGCCGCAACAATCAAATCCACATAGAGCCCCCCATGGCATACCACCCCCTCCCGTACAGGCCGTGACCTCGCTGTCGACCCGTCCAAACAAGCAATGGCGCACCTGCGGGTTCATGTTGCTGTACGGTGTACGGCACATGAGCATCTCGTACATCATGATGCCCAGGGCTGCAGTAAGGTAAGAGGTGGGAGGAGGAAGTAAGGAGGCGGTGGGCGGAGGCGGTGGAGGACCTCAGCAGGCCGTGGGGTTTTGGATCTGCTTTGTCACCGATGAGGCACGCGAATGTACGTGTTTGGGACGGGTGTCGCCGGAACGCGCGGCCCCGAGATGCCCCGAGTAACCAACCTCACTCACCGTACACGTCAACTGCGGCGCCCAGCAGCGCGCCCTTGACAAAGCACTCGGGCGCCTGCAGCAGGCAGGCACACAACATGCAAGTAAGCAGCGGCGTCGCGTCAATTTGTGCGGTACAAACGCGCAGCCAGCCGTTTCGATGAAGCGCATCCCATCAGCTAGCAAGGACCGCGCCACCAGGGGTCCTGCTATGCGCGCTCTGCTGGCGCGTGCGCTCACCATGTGCCCCACCGTCCCCAGCGGGTGCGTGACCCGGAAGCCGAGCGCTCCGTCCGGTCCGGCGTCATTCATCAGCCGCACGCTGCAGCGCAAGCAAGGACGCCACGCATGAATGGCATGTCGACGTGAGTGATAAACACGGGGCCGCTGGCGAGCCCGTGCAGCAGCAAGTTCTGCGTACGTCTGTGTCGGGATGTTCCTCTTGCGTTAGTCATGCATTGGCCGCTGCCGCCTTGCATTAGTCATTGACCGTTGCTCGTGTGCATAGGCAGCAGCGCTCGCCTGCCTCGACTCCCGCTCACCAGCCAAAGTCGCTGAGCTTGCAGGTCCAGCCGCGGGGGTCGCGTGTGGAGCTCTTGAGCAGCACATTGGCGGCCTTGACGTCGCAGTGCACCAGGCGCCGGGAGTGCAGGTGCCGCAGCGCCAGCGCAACCTGCGGGGCCGGGGCATGCAGCAGCGGCAGTAACCAAACCGCCGTACGGCAGGTAGAGAGGCGTGCACGCATCATGGTGTTCATCACACGGCGTGAATACCGTAAGCAGCTGCATGCATTTGTGAAGGAATTTGCATGCAATGTGCAACGTGGTCCCTCCTGCGGGGGCGGCAGCCTATGGCAAGCACGGAAGGCGGCCTTGCCTCTGGTGTGGCGAGGAATGGAAGCCAACATGCATGAACGTATGGGCAGTAGCTGCTGCAGCGCGCGAGCGCGCCTACATACCTCCAAGAGGCTTGTGTACAGCGGCACCAGGGCGGGCCAGATGGCGCCGTTGGCTGGGCCCGTCGCGCACGGCAGGCGGAAGGCGCCGGAGCGAGAGGCGGCCAGGAGCGTGCCGGCGTCACAGTACTGTAGGCGTGGGCGGGCGTGCACCGTATGTGCAAAAAGGACGGGCCGAGAGCGGGTTGACCACTGCTGGGTATTACGGTAGGCAATCAACGCATCCAGGCAGCAGGCAGCAGGCAGCAGGCAGCAGGCAGCAGGCAGGGCAAGGCGTTGTGTGATGACTGATGAGCTATGACGGTTGCATGCGCCTGCAACTGATAACACACCTCGAGGCAGAGGACTTGGTTCAGCGGCCCTGGATCGCTGTTGCCCAACATGGAGTCATCCGGCGTGCACAGCCGCAGCACCGGCAGGGGGCTGTCGCGGTATTGGCAGCGCACCACCACCACACCGCTGAACGCGGCGTACACCTGCATCGGGAAACAGACGATGTTACATGCACGTCGACATTATGCATACATGCATGCGCCGGCGTCTGCTTCATGCATGCATGATCCATTCTGTCTTACCTGGACGATATTTGGGTGGCTGATTGATTGCGACACGGCCACCTCCATAGCGCCGCGCTTTGCCTGTATGTTGGGTGCGTGGCGTGACGAGTCGGGTCTGGCCTCATCAGGCGACTACTCTCAAGATGGCCGCATTATGCCAAGCATTGCGGTCAGAGCCGCCAACGGCCAACTGCGTGTCTGCCCGTAGCACAAACCAGCAGCAGTTTCATACGCACACGCGCGCACACACTGGACGGACCCCCGCTCTCTCTCTCACACACAATCACACACAAGGCCTCGCTACTCACCTGCCGCACCAGGCCCTCCGCCGCCTCGCCGCCCGCCGTGTGCGCCTCCCCCTCGCTGCTGTCGGCCAGCGGGTCGTTGACGTCCCTCGCCTTCTGCTTCTCCCTCTCCTTCGCCTTCAGCGCCGCCGCCTGCTTGTCTTGTTCGGCCTGGTTGGCCGCCATGGCCTGGTTCTGCGCGAAGACCTTGATGGCCGCCTCCAGGCCGTGCATGGTGCCGCGGAACACAACGCCCTGGCCGCCGCGGCCTGCAGCAGCCGGCAGGCATGCAGGAAACAAGAGCTCGTCGGGAGGTACAGTAGCGTGATCAGGAGCCCCAGTCGCAGCCAACGGGTAGGGCGCGCGTGCAGCAGGCGGCGCGCGCACAACGGGAGTGAGCAGTATTTGCTCGGAAATACCGCCGCCGGTGATGATACGCGGGCGCATGCGCACGTGTCTGGCGTGGCGGCCGGCCAGCACCCAACGCACCTAGCACGTCCAGCAGCTCGATGGCTTCCAGGTCTTGGTGGAGCGCCGCCCTGTGTACGTGGGCACGCACGTTGCACGAGCAAAGGGCGCGTAAGGGCGCAACTCGGCACATCGACGTGGAAGCAGCAGCACTCGCTCGGGCGTGCTGCACCGTGCCGTGCCTCTTCATGCCGGCCGCGTGCGGGCCCAGCCACCCACGCACATTGCTGTGCGCCTCCCGCTGGTGACAAGCAAGACAGGCGCAGCGCTTCCCCCGACGTGCTCACGCACCTGGCCTGCTCGGTGTCCTCCGAGCCAGCGAGAGCTGCCGTCAGCCGCGACCGCACCGTGCTCACGAGCAGCTCCGTGGACTGCTGCTGCTGCTGCGCGGCCATGGAGGCCGTGCGCGGCACGCCGCCGGAGGCGGTGACGGCAGCGGCGGCGGCGGCCTGCAGCGCCTCCTCCAGCTGCACCTCGGGCGAGGAGTTGTAGAGCCAGTTATGAGCGTTAGCGGAGCCGGCCTTGGAGACTGCAGGTAGGTAGGGCGCGGCGGAGGGCGAGATTAATATGGATGGTGCGTGCACACGTGCGGGGGCAGGTCGACGCACTGCTGCTGTTGGTGTGCAGGTCAAGTGCGGCACACGAGACCACGACGAGACCAAGAACCACGCACAGTCGCACACCATCCGTGTGGCGATTGCATTGCCTGTCTCCTGTCTCGTTTGGTTGGGAGTAGCTTTGGCTGGTATTCACACACTCACACACACGCGTGTCGCTGCCCCTGTGACGCTCTACTTACTCTCCAGTACCGTGTCGACGGGGGCCGTGTCCATCTGCCCCACACCGAACAGCCCCACGCCGCCGCCCACGCCGTACGCGTTCAGGCCGCTCACGAAGCCCGCGATGCCGCCGCCGCCGCCGACCCCCGGTAGCTGCAGGGTGCCGCCGCCGCCGCCAGAGGCAGCAGCGGACACGACGCCGCTGATGCGGCCATGGGCACCGGCATGTCCGCCCAGGCCCAGGCCCAAGAGGGCCTTGACGGCGCCGCCGGATACAGACCGCTCGGTCAGCCGGCGCTTCAGCGCCGCCGCCAAGCTGGCGGGGCCCCCGCCGCCACCGCTGGCGCTGCTGCCGTCGCCTAACGACAGCGGGCCACCATGCGACTTGGCTCCGGGTGCCTGTTGGCGCATCGTACCACGTGGCGACGACAGCAAACTGCTGCTTCCAATACCGCCGGCGGAGGCACAGCCCACGCCACCGCCGCCCGCGCTTCCTGCTGGGTCACCGGAGGCACCGAGTGCGGTGGCGCTTGGCACAAGGGGACGCCGCGCGCCCACGCTTGCGCTGCCACCTAAGCCGGCCACGGGGCTCAGTGGCGGAGTCAGGGTGCTTCGCGCGTTGTCGCTGCCGTAGAGGGCGGCTGCGGCAGCGCCGCCCACGCCTCCCGCTGCGCCCCCCGCACTGCTGGCTGCTGGGGCGCCCATCGAAGCCGCCGCAGCCGCCGCCAGCTGGCCATGGGCCCCGGGAGCGGCGGTCCCAAGGCTCATAACACTTCCAAAACCGCCCGGATACTGTTGCTGCTGCTGCTTCTCCAGCAGCTGGGATTCGATCTCTGACACGGTCTCCAGACCTGAGATCATCCGGGACAGCACAGCACCGCCGGTGCCGCCACCCGCGGTGGTGCCGCCCGCCGCCACCGGCAGGAGGCCCGCGCCGCCCGCGCCCGCGCCGCTGAACGTCGTGGCCAGGCTGGGCAGCGGCACGGTACGGCCGGTGACCTGCTCGTACAGCAGGCGCCAGTCCGCCGGGACGCGGCTGTACGGCGGCTGGGCGAGTGTGACCAGCGGCGTGCCGTACGGCATGGTGGGCACGGGGCTGAAGTTGCCACCCGACAGCACGGCGCGGAAGCACGCGAACACCATCTGCGCGGCAATGCATCAGGCCGGGCAGAGGGCTTCGGGTCAGAGGCGGGATGCGTAATGGAGAGAGCAGCAGGCGGACACACAAGCACCCAGAAGCGCCAAGCCCCCACGTGCATGCAGAAACATGCCCACACAAGTGCACAACATCAGCAATCCGAATGGCGCACACAAGTGCGCAACATCAGCCACGCACCGGCATGAGCTGCTTCAGCTCGGACTCCACCATCTGCAGCACGCCCGCCGGCAGCGTCTCCGCAAACACCAGGTATAGCGCCAGCCGCCCCGGGGCCGGCGCCGTCACGACCGGCAGCCCCGCCAGCACGCCAGGCGGCGCTAAGCTGAAGTTGTTCGCCGTTGAGAAGGCCGACGGCGACAGCACACGTGCGCTGGCTGGTGCCAGGCTGCTGGCCCCCTGGCCTGCGCCCACGCCGGTGCCAGCCGCACCGGGGTAGCTGCCTCCAACTGCATACGAGGCCGCTGTGGCGAGCATGGAGAGCATGGAAGGTCGGCTCTGTGCGCGGCCCTGCGACGTGGCGTCGGGGGCGGCCACGACCGCGACGTAGTAGTCATCATCACCTGTGCCCGGCGGGCGTCCAAGCACGCCGCCGCCGGCGGCCCCGGAGGAGGAGGCGCCGGTTACTGGCGGGTTGTTGGCGGGGGAGAGCATGGAGCCGGCGGCGTGCGCACCGGCGGGCACGCTGTGTGTGGTCAGCAGCGCACTGGCGGTCGTGCTGACGTAGCCGCCGCCGGTGCTGCTGAGCGTCCCCGTGTGCGACTGCAGGCCGGCGCCGCTGGTGCCGATGGTCGCGGTGCCTGCGGAAGCTCCCACGGCACCGGACGCGCCTGCTGCCAGGCCCGATGCGGCCAGGGCCGAATTGAACAGGATGCCGGGCGGCAGGGGGGGTCCCTCCACGCACACCACGACAGCGCCCGGGCTGACGCCGCCGAGCAGGTTGCCAGCCAGTAGCACGTCTCGCAGCGCCTACGTGCACGTGCATGTGCAAAAGAATTTGTAAGTGGAATGTGAAGCGAGAAGAAGGCAGGTGAGCGGACAGACCGAGGCAAGCAGCTGGAAGGCAAGGGGCGCGTATCAGGTGCGGCACTGCGCATGTCCGTAAACCCGCAGTTAGCGCAAAGGTTACCGATACTTACGTGATTATCCTCCAGCACGTGTGCGCTGGCGTCCGACAGCGTGAGTGTGGAGATCGGGCCGCGTCCAGTGGCGAGGGCCAGGGCAGACATCGAGGCGGCGAACGGCCCCTGCACGCACGGGGAACAGTAAGCAGGGCAGGGCCGCGCAGGTCAGCATCGGGCCATCCGCCATCCAGTTGCCATACGGTCTAGAAAGCGGCGTTGCGTTGTCTAAGCGCGCATTGCGTACACGCACATGACCCCTGGGCGGCCAGGGGGCGCGCGGTAAGTCGCAGCAGGCAGGTACGCCCGTCCTCACCGCCTGGGAGGGCCCGAATGCTGCAGCTGCCGCGGCCACGGTGCTGGGGTGCGAGGAGATGATTCCGCCTGCTGCGGCTGCGCCGACGTTGCTGGTGCCAGTCCGTCGCCTGCTGCCGGCATGAAGCTGCTGTTGCTGCTGCTGCGTTGGCATCTGCTGTCCAAGCATGCCGCTGCTGAGGGAGGTCACAGGCACACCCGGCTGGCGCAGCGACACGATGCCGCTGCCGTGGCTGCCCGCCGGCGCTGCCGACGGCGACGGTTGTTGCGGTTGATATTGGCTGCCCGAAGCCCTGAGGCTCGGCAACGGAGCACAAGCAGCAGGCAGGGCAACAACTCCAGGATCAGTTGTTAAGGAGCCACCCACCCATCCACCTACCGCACGCGGGCACGTACAAAGCACCCACTCTCTATCATTCCGCACCGTCGTACACCAACAGCACTGCCGTGGTCACCCAGCAAATACACGCGCGCAGCGCAGCCGCGAATGTACACACGCAGGTATTTGTGCACTCTAACACGCAGGTACGGCACCGGTGACACACTGACACGTATATCCCACGCCGGCTCACTTAATGGCTTTGTACAGCAGCGAGCGCGGCAGCTGCATGCGCACGGCCTTGATCCGGGACGGCTCCGGCGCCTTCGCCGCCGCCAGCCCGCCCACGCCGCTGCTGGTGCCGCCGTCGCCGTCGCAACGCATGCTGTTCACGCTGTGCACACGCTGGACACGCGACAGCGCCCCAGAGTCGGGGCCGCCGCCGCCGCCGCCGCCCAGCGGGGAGTTGGGCAGACGCGCAAACAGGTTCTGGTTGACGGCCGGCAGGTTGGAGGCGGAGACGCTGTGGAAGGGCGAGGCATTGGCGTTGGCGCCGGCGCTGCCGCCAATCACGCCCGCGCTGGCGGCAGCCGCGGGGTGGTTGCCGTCCTGATGCGCCGCCGCCGCCGCCCCGCTGCGGTGCGCAAACACAACGACCGGGTTCGTACTACCCGCGCCGCTCACGCTTGCGGCGCCGGCACTGGGCAGGCCGCCATCGGTGGCTGGCGCGCCGCCAACGGCAGCTGCGGGCATCCTCGCCACGTCTGCGGCGGTGGCTGTGGACAGCAGCTCGTTCTGCTGGGCGGCGCTGGCGCCTTGCGCCGCCGAGCCCACCATCCCCGTGCCTGTGCCGCCGCCGGCGCCCGGCTGTGGGTGCTGCTGGCTGGAAGGCGTGGGCTGCTGCGGCAGCGGCGCGGTGCAGGCCGCCAAGAGCGGCCGGCCGATGACCGAGGTGCGGAAGCGGATGAGCTCGGGAACGGTGTCCAGAACAGCCACAATGGCGTCATGGAGGCCGTGGCTGCCGGCAACGGCCGCCAGCTGCGCCGCCACCTGTGAAAGCACGGGCGGGGGTGACATGTGAGCGCCGCCGAAACAGAGGCAGCGCAGCACCCAGAAGCGTGCCCGTATCTCCTACGCGCCACTGATTGCGATGCCGGGTGGATGCCAGGGGATTCCCGCCGTTGCATCCCATCAACAGGCACGCGCGCACTCAAATGCGCGCACGAAGCACCAGTTGCTGCCAGGGCTGCTGCGCCAACGGATTTTGGGACGCGCGCACTCAGCTCTAGAGCTATCCCATGTACGCGCACTTACCTTGGACAGGAAGGCTGTGTGGCTGGGGTCTGCGAACAGCCCGAAGCCAACAAACTGTGCAAGGCGCTGCAGCTCCCGATACTCCGGGAGCCCCAGCTTCTGCTGCCGGTGCTGCAGCTGAGGCTCGGGCACCGCCCCCTGATGCTGCGGCTGCGCCCGCTGAGCCGCCGGCTGCTGCTGCAGCTCCACAGCCGCTGCTACAGCCTCCCCGGCATCGAGCGTGCCATGCAGGCCGCCGAGCAGTAGCACGGCTGTCAGCCGCTCCCAGCCGCCTCGCATGTGGAACACAGGCAGTGCCAGCAGCTCCCCAGGCCCCAGGCTGATTGGCAGCGGGCGCACAGTCACAACAGGCGTTGCGGCGGCCGCGACCGCCGCCGAGACGGCCGCCGCCGCAGGCCCCAGCATCAGGTTGCTATGCTGCTGCACGTCCATGAGCCGGCACGCAACCACCACCGCTCGCTGCGGCGCCGCGGCTGCGCCAGCCGCCAAGTAGGCACCCGACACGTTCGGTACAGCTGTCATGGCGCTCGCCTCTTGCTGTTGGTTGGCGGGCAACAAGCAGCAGGCGGACAACGTTTGATGGAAGGCAAATAGTTAGCAGGGATTAAAGATTGAGCAGAGACACATCAACAGGGGCAATCCAGCAGCAGCAAGTGTATGCCCAGCAGGTGCCACCTTCGGGTGCCCGCGCAATCAAAGCTGCAGATGCGCATGACGCCGCCCGCCCGCCCGCACGCACGCACGCACGCACGCAAGCCCGCACGCCCGCACGCACGCACGCACGCACGCACGCACGCACGCACAACCTTACCTTGCAAAACTGCAGGCTGTCCCGCAAAGACGTCATCCACGCCGCGTGGTGCGGGGCGCAAAGCGGGTGCATGGCGGTCGCGGCGCCGCTGGTGCTGCAAAACACCCAGCCGCCGCCAAGCGGGCCAGAGGCGACATCGGCACCAACCATGCCTCCAGAGGTGCCAGCGGCGTGGGGGCCGAGCACCAGCAGACTGCGCGTAGCATGCAGGCAGCGCGTATGCGGAAGGCGTGGGACACCGCAGTATGTACGTGGGGTATGGTGGGTTGGCAAGCGGCACCGGGACGCATGCAAGAAAGTTGCCGCGGCTATGCAGGCGGCCGGGGCGGCGCATATGCCTTTGTCAGACACGGTAGTATCACCGCCCCCTCCCCCTTCACGTCTTAGCTAATGATGAATGTAATCCCCCAC
This sequence comes from Chlamydomonas incerta, assembly GCA_016834605.1. Lineage (NCBI taxonomy): Eukaryota > Viridiplantae > Chlorophyta > Chlorophyceae > Chlamydomonadales > Chlamydomonadaceae > Chlamydomonas > Chlamydomonas incerta. The sequence goes on from JAEHOC010000010.1 coordinate 1,588,991, forward strand.
CACCACCACCACCACCACGCACACAAGCTTTCCAGCCATGCGTGCAACCCCCCGGGCCTGGGTCCCGCCATGCATGACCTGCATGAGCGAATGAGCGCGCCCCCGGCTGATCCAAAACACGGGTGCGCAGGGGCTGGCTGGCACGGCTCCTTAGCGCGGCTCGGCGCGCACCGCCCACGCACGTGCCCACACACCTGGCTTGGCCGCAGGGAAGCCCGGCCTCAATGGCGTCCAAGCTCGCCACGATCCGCTCGGACCTGACGTACAAGACGGAACGGGTCGGTCAGGCAGCGACAGGCAGCGACAGGCAGGGGGAGGTGTGGACAGCCTGGCTCACTGCCCAGGTCAGCGGGGAACCGTGGATGCCCGGGGGCATTGCTGTGCGTATGAGAGGCTGCGGCTCTCTCAAAGCGCGCTGATACCCACTAATGCCTCACAGCATCGTGCATTCGTAGGGGGGGGGGTCGCGGTGCTGACGGCAGGGGTGCGGGGGGACTCGCTCACCAAGACGAAGCCTCCACGGCGGCCACGCCCGTGCAAGCTGCCTGCAGAGGATTACAGTTTGAACGGCATCAAAGTAAGGCCTGGGGTAAGGATTGTAAGGTGGCAGGTGAAGCCATGCGGCATGCGTGCGGCCTTGCGCAGGGTTTTGCTCTTGGGAGCGCCCGGCGGGGTCAATCGAGCGGCAGCGGGGAGGGGGGTTGGGCGGCCAGCTGTCGGCCAGTCAGACCAGCGGTGGAACACCGGTTTTGGCGGTCGGAGCAGTTATGGCACGAAGCCATCGTGCGTCGAGTTCTTTCGGCCTAGCTCTCGCCGCACCGCTCGTGGCCGCTCCTAGCACCGGTGCGCCCGCAGGGTTTGTGCATCAGAGGGTGAGTGTTGAGTGGTGAGCGAGCCACGTACTGAATCACCTACCTGCACATCCTCCCAGCGGACAATTGATGCCTCGCCATTTGCTGGTGGCAGGGCCGTCTCGCTCGTCACCACCGGCTCGCCAGCGGCAACATGGCCGGGCCCCTCGTTGCGAGGGACGTCGTTCGCCGCTTCTGGTTTCTCGCTTTCGCAGCGAGGGTGCGTTTTAAAGCAGCAGGAGAACATCGCATTGCTGGCTGTTATGGCCTTGAAGTACGCTCAACGCCGTTGTGCGTGTGCAAGCCGTTGAGCTTAGCACTGCGGTAATGAAATCAAAATTTGACAGGAAGTCATGACCTGTGCTAGGTTAAGAGCGCCGCTAACGAGCAAAAGTTAGCACAACGCAAACTAGAGTCAACACCAAGCGCCGCTACAACAATCGCTTTCTCGCATAGTCACTAGAAGCGCACTGTGTGTAAGTGTAAAAGCTGCGATTACGAGCGTGCCAGCCGTGACAAACTTCGGATGAGTCGCGTTGCGGACCCAGGCCGGACATGTGCACTCACCCCGCCCCGCCGACGGCTGCCCGTTGCTAGGCAATTCAATATACGATGTGGCTTTTAGTGTGGCTGCGTCCGGGCTGTGTTTCGGTTGCCACATGCTGCGACGGCGTGACTTTCACTTTTTCGCGACGTCGTCGCGTTGGTCGCTGAACCGGCTGAACATGCGCTGCCGACTTGTCTACAACTGAGATAAACGCCCGCCAAACGCCACCAGTTACCGCAACCGCAGTCGAGTCCAAAAGTGATCGGGCGGCGTACGTCTCGAAGGTTGCAGTCTCGAAGGTTGCAGCCTTGGCTGCGAGCCGTACGGGTACGGTGGGGTGGCCTGCGCCGGCGCTGAAGAGTGAATGATGGGACAGTGCTGGGTTCAGAGTGAGGGGAAATCAGAGACAGAGGCAACCCTGGTTTGAGGGCTTCCGGCAATTGAAGAGGAAAAGTCTTCAAAGTCTTGCAGACTTGCCCCCACATACTCCAAGACCGTGCCTCCCCCACGGCCCCACCCGTCTGGCATAAACTGTCCCCTCCCGCCCACCTGTGCCGACTGTCACTCCTGTCCACCGTGTACCCCTGAACGCGTACAGCCCCCCATTGACGTTCTGTGTACGGGGCGGGGCTCGCGAAAAGGTGTCAAGAGATCACAGGTGTCGCGTCAGTATGCCGGCATTGCATTCTGCCGGCAGAGCAGGGTTTAGCCTAGCTGCCCGACGGGGTGGTGACACGGTTGGATCGTGCTGTGCCATGAGGCTGTGCCATGGGGACGCTCATGCGTGCGCTCCCGGCTACAAGGGCGCAGCGCCGGCCTTGCCCGGCCCTGCTCTTCCGTTACTCCCGATACATGGTTCATATCATGCAACGTACAGAACAGACAACAGTGCTGTAACGAACTCTGGTGGACATGTCACTGGATTCCCGGAAGCATTCTCTTTCTGTCGTTGGGGGCGTCATCGGAGGGCATGCCAAGTCTAGGCGCGCAGGCGCATAGCAACGTCACGTTCAGTCCAGATCCAGGCTTCGCTTTCCCACGCTGCAAACTCTTGGACGGCCCTAAGGCGGAGGACAGATGTGCAGCCCACTCGCGTCACCCGCGCGGAACGCGTCCAAACCCCATAAATTTTTGCGTTTCCAGCGTCAGATGAGCGGCCCAAGGATCGTATGAGAGCTTGCTGCACACGTTTGTATGGGGACAGAGCGTGCGCTGTACGTCAGAAAGTCTGGCTCGATACCGTAGATGGGAATGCGCTGGATACTGAAAGGGTGCGGAAGCGTGTCAACTAACTAAATCGAGATGCGTCTTACAGCGGAAGTATTCCGTGAACGGGCTGAACTGCGTGGTAAGAGAAGGCCACGCCAGAGGAAAGGGGGACAGGGAGAAAGGTGGTGCCGAATCGGGGCACACACACACAGCCAGCGGGGGCACTTGGCTCGCTCACTGCTGTCTTCGCTCGCCGTGCTGGGAGCGGGCACTAGATGGCAGCTGACGTGGTTGCAGCTGCAGGGGCGCGGACTGCTCTTGGTCCGGTGGGCTGGTTCCTGCAGGGTCTTAGGCTCAGAGCTGCCCTGTTGCAGACGGCTGTCCAGCTGCCGTGGGGGCGCACACAGCGCAGGAAAGGGGGGCCCAACTAGAACGGGCAAGGGAGTGCAGGCAGGTTCATCAACACTTAGATTACAAGGGCCAGAGGCCCGTCAGGCCGATTTCGGGCAGCCAAGTGCAAGCAATACGAGTTGGAAAGTATTGGAATGTTCACCAGTCAACCAAGTGTTCGCCGTCGTGCAGGCGCGGCGTGGCTCTGGGTCTGCTAACCGCCGGAAAGGGTCGGCCTTTTATACTGACGGTAGGCCCGCCCCGTACACTGCTTCGAAAGTTCTACGGCAACGCCGCCCGCCAGGGGCTGCTGCTACGAAACTTTCGACCACTGACTTCGACACGGCGCCGTGCAACGCAGCAACGCTAGCAACGCTTGCACGCGGCAAGCGCACCCACAAGCGCGCCCAATTTTCACAAGCATAAACAATACATGTGTAGCACAGTATAATTATCGAATTCTTTGTGGCCTCGCGCGGGCCAACCGCCGTGATCGCTGAGGCACGCGCGCCGCTCGCCGACACCCACCATCCCCTCGCCACGGGGACACCCCATGCCCTCACACCCTCATTTTGGTCGGCTCGCGAGCACGGCCTGATCTTTTTCGGTCTTTCAGGGATGTCTTATTACTGTTGTGCGGTGGGAACAATTTGCATCCAAACACGTTTCGGGCGGTGACTTGATCCTCCTGGACACAGAGCTGCCCGCTCGCACTGGCGGGTGTGTAACGCGGCTCCCTCGACAGCCTGACCTCAGTAAGTGGTGTGACCGGTGGCGGAGCTAGACAAAGCCGGCAGATGGTCGTGACACAGGATTTCCGCAACGCCCGGTTTGCAAGGAGGCAAAGGAGGAGTCCACGCTGCCGTCCACAGGCCGGGGGAGACCGTGAAACAGCTCCACATAACATGAAGGGACGCCTTGCCGGCTTGCCCTTTGCTGAATCCCTGCGTCCTGCATCCTGCATCCTGCAATAAATGTCCTGGCGAGTGCGGCCCTCCGCCTTGAAGCTGCGCTCCAAGCCAGAGCTGGCCAACGCGGAGTCGCAATGTCCCGGCAACCTGCAACCCGCCGCCGTGTGCACCACTGCATCGACACACCGACGAATCGACGATGCCCAACTGGCACGGGCGATCAGCCCTGCAATGCAGAGTTGAATGCATCACCAGTCCCTTCCTCCGAGCCCTCTGGGACTCGACCCCTTGCACAACGCCTATGAACATTTCCTGTCCGCACTCTTATGCGCAATCACACTCAGCAAGCAAGCGATGCATCGGGGCGCCCTGGCCCAAACCCTCGCCTTGGGTGCCTGCCTGCGCATGCGCTGCGTTACCTGCATCACACGTGTCACGCTTATTCGCGTTCGCGTTTCGGAAGCACTTCGCATCACACCCACTTCAACTGGACCTCCTTGCCAGCCGCACATTGCCCGCGTGGGATTGCCATGCCCACATCCCACAGTACCCCCCGCCCTTCGCCCAAGCAGCAGACCGTCACGCGAGGCAGCGAAGCCATCAGCTTGCTTGACCCCGGCCCCTGGAAGCTTGCCCGCGCGACATGCAAGCCGGCGGCGGGTACAAGGATGCCCACGGTGCGACGACCAGCACCCGATGCATGACGACCTGCGCCGGCATCAGCGCCGGCATGAGCGGCGGCTCACGCCGCCGCAGCTCCCGAGGCGCTGGCGCCGCCCTTCACCACCTGCACGACACACGGTTGGCAGGGGTGTCGAAAAGTCGCGTTCCACACAGCTGTGCATGGCTACAGGCCTGGCGTGCACAGCGCAGCGGCATTGCCACAACTCAAAAATCATCCCACAACCCAACGCCGTGGCCCTTCCACAGCATCAGCGGGGTTTGACCCTGCGGACCCAAGCGCGGACCACCGCTGCCGTCATGCGCCCCTACCCCGTGTACCCACGCAATGAACGGTGCCGACGCAGCCTGGGCACCAAGGTGGCAAAGCGGCAAAGCCACGCTCGAGCCCGCCCGTTGCTTGGGGTTTTGGTTGATTTGGGGATTGGAAACTACTACTACAACGCCCCTCTCCCCTCCCCCCATACACATGGACGGCTACCACCCCCGCCCCCCCCATCCCCCCCCACACACCTGCAGAGTCTGCTCCGCGATGCTCAGCTCCTCATCGGTCGGGATGACCAGCAGCCGCACGCGGCTGCCGGGGGCGGAGATCACGCCGGCGCGGCCCACGGCCTTGTCGTTGGCGGCGGCATCCAACTGCATCCCCATCGTCTGGGTCCACGGGAACAAAGGCGGAGCGCCATAAACATTCAGCGAGCGAGTTATCGGTATCAGCAGACAAGACCCAGACGCAGCAGGGCAGGGACACAGAGGGTGCACAGCGAGCAGCCGGCGGCGGGCAGTGGGCGTATGGGTGGTACCCGGGCGGCATGGGGGCAATGCAGGAAGTACAGGGCCGGTACTGGGACAGAGGGCGCAGAAGCCACCGCAGCTCATGAGCACGCCCACGCGCTGGTGGTGCTGTGCCCCCAAGGCAAGGAGTGTGCCCGTCGCAAGCACCCTGTTCCGCTCGCAAACCAATGATGCGCTCCGAGCAGCACTCACATGCAGCGGCTCCGCGATCAGCTTGCGGATGAAGGGCGAGTTCTCGCCAATGCCCGCGGAGAACACCACCGCATCAACCTGCGCGGCACAGGGCGGCGGCGTGGGCCTTGTGTTGGCTGACGGGGTGGCGGTGGTGTGGGCCGTGTGTTAGCTGATGGGCGGGGCGGCGTGTGGGCCGCCCGGGCAGGAGCGCACGCGCCCCCTCCTTGACTGAGCTAGGGTGCACCTCGATGCCGGGCGAGGCGGTGAGCGCCACGGGGGGCCGAGCACACAACCGTACGCAAGCGCGGCCGCGTACGCGTTGCGGGCATGCCGGGACACGCAGCCACGCCAATCTCGGGGGGCATGGCCACATAGCCCGCTGCTGCTCGCCGTCTCTCGCAGAACCCATGCACCATAATCCAACTCCACCCGCACCTTGCCGTCCAGGGCGGCGGTGTAGGCTCCGATGTACTTGCGCACGCGGTAGGTGAACATGTCCAGTCCCAGCTGCGAGCGCGGCTCGCCCTTGGCCGCGCCCTCGATCACCGTGCGCAGGTCGTTGCTGCCGGTCAGGCCCAGCAGGCCTGCGGGGGGCGGCGTGAAGGTGGGGTGAGGGGAGAGGGAAAGGGAAGCAAGATGGGGTTTGGCGGGGGATTGGAGTTGCAGGGTTAAGGTTGGGGGAGGTCGGCATCAAATCCGTACGGCGGCGGAGGGTGGAGTTCCGTGCCGAAGCCAAAGTTCGGGGCATGAAGGCCGCATGCCGCGTGATGGTACACAGCATGATGAGAGGGGCTGAGGCAGGGACGGTACAAGAAGTCAAAGTTTCAGAAATCATAGCTGAACCTGGGACGGCAATAATTGCGCGATGGACGAATCAAAGAGGTTGCACCGGCTGCTTGGCGACGCTGCTGCCCCTACTCCAACAGGGCCACAGCCCTCCCACGCACCTGACTTCTTGTTCAGTAGCGTGTCCGTCTCCTGTCCGCACACAAGCCATGCACGCGCAAAGGCACAGGAGCACGGGTGCACAGCTCAGCCAAGGATGCCCATGAACAGCCCGCAATACACTCACCTGGAGCCGTCGCGGAATCCGCAGCGACCCCACCCACCGCCGCCCGCCACACGCACCCCTTGCGGCTCCAACAACGATCGCCGCCTCCCGCCCTTCCTCCCCCCCGCACCTTGGCGCTCAGGCCGCACTGGTTCTGGATGTGCAGCACCACCGCCGGGTCCATGTCGCCGCAGCGCGTGCCCATCAGCAGCCTGGGCGTGGGCGGCGGCGGCGCCGTGGGCCGTTGGGGTGATGGGGTTTGGGCGTGCGCGGTCACTGTGCCGTGACAGTGACACGCATGCGCCCATCGCATCGCCACATCGGGTATCACGTCTACCACGACGCGGGCCCATGCAGCGCCTGCACCACCGCCTGACGTGTCCAGTGGCACAGCGCCTCCACGCCATCCCCTCCCTTTTTGACGCCGCGCTCACCCCTCCAGTGGCGTGAGGCCCATGCTCGTGTCCACGCACTTTCCGCCGCGCACCGCAGCCACACTGCTGCCGTTGCCTGCAGCCCAGCCGCAGCCGCAGCCCCCAGCCCGCAGCGCACGGGAGCATGGGGGTTGGTAGTCAGCGCGTGAGCATGAGCATGAGTTTGGCGCTAGTCCCGTGCGCTAATCCTGAGTGGCAGCAAGTACCGTACACAGCTCTCGGCGACTGGCACGCACAGAGCAGCGTGCCCCTCCACGCATGTTTGCACAAGCCCCAGTTAAGCCAACGCACCCAGGTGGCAGGTGATGACGTTGATGTCCGAGACGGGCTTGCCCAGCATCACTGTGTCAGTCCACAGGCGCGGCGGCGGAGCCAGCGTAACGGCAGGCACCGCCAGCAAGCAATAGCAGCAAGAGCAAGGACCGCAGCCCCTTCCGCAGGCGCTGGCAGGCAACAGCGGCCAGGGGTGCTGCTGGGTCGCTAATCGCTATTGCGCGTTCCTTGTGCATGGACAGTCGGCCAATGGCTCGCCGGCCTGCGTGGCTGGAGGAAGCGCCAGGCCCGGAGGCCCGGTCGCTGCTCGCCGTGCCCTTAACCCCACATCAACATTGCCTATAGGGTGGAGGGCCGCGCGAGCCTAATGGCAAGGGCGGCAGAGAGTCAAACGCCGTGCGCTGTTCGGACGCGCGTCCGGTGCGTCGCTCGGCGACGGCCGGAACTGTGCTGCATTCAATGTGCCTGGTCCTGCTAGCCGTCGGCCGGAGCTACGCAGGCCCACAACTGAGCGCCAAGTAAAGCTGGTACTGCCTGATGCAGGCGGACTAGCTACCTAGGCGCGCACCATCGGGCCCTGCGACCGGGGGCCCTTGCATCGCGGCCATGCCCGTGTCGCTGCGTTCGGTGCCGCGCCTTCCGCCATCACAACATCGGGCGGCGCGAACAATGGGGATCTTCCACCTGTGTGCTTTGCCCCCCCCCCTACCGTACAGCACACATACACGGCTCTGCGCTGCCCCAGTGCCTGCCTCACCCGCCGCCTGCTCCACCAGATACTTGTGGCTGGTGCCGTGGAACCCGTACCGCCGGATCTTCTGCTTCTCATACAGATCGTACGGCAGTCCGTACATGTAGGCGTACGACGGCATGGTCTGGTGAAAGGCCGTGTCAAACACAGCCACCTGCGGCGGCAAATGACGCGGGCGCATGTGGGACCCGCTCCGGAGGGCCAGCTGTCTTGCCAGCCCCGGGCTGAAATCTAAGGGAATTCAAGGCGCAACTCTGCATTCGGCGTGCCCCAGTCCCCCCCGCATGCACGGCATGGGCTCCCGGCCACATTCTCGCTACCTCAAACTTGAATGCTCCCCCTCTCCACCCGTGCCGGTTGCGAAGGCCGTCAACAGCCGCCTCCAGTGGCGCCCCACCCCATGCACTCCTCTTACCACCATCTTAACCATCCCCCCCTCTCACACACACACCACCGTTTGATCCGTCGTATTTATTGTTTAACACACCTGCGGCACGCCGCTGAACACCTCCGTGGCAGCCTCTATGCCCTGCAGCCCCGGCGGGTTGTGCAGCGGCGCCAGCACCGCCGCCTGCTTGATGGTGGCCAGGCTGGACGGGGTCAGCAGCACCTGGTGGGTCGGTGCGCGTGCGTTTACGGTAGGTGTGTGTGTATACGTGTGCATGGAGTGCGTGTATGTGTGTGCTTTTTTCGGGAGCGTGAAGTTCAGGTCAAACCGCCCCCAGCCGGCGCCGCCTGCGGAGCGACCCCAAGCCACCCCACTACGCCTGCCCCACGCACGCAAAGCAACTCACAGGCTGGCTCAGGTCCAGACCGTGTACGATGCGGTGCCTGTGTGCCGTACCGTGGCGTACCCGGGGTGGAATAAGTAGCAGCAGGAGCAGCAGTAAACAAAAGAGCAATAGCAGCAGAAGCAGCGTCACCAACAAAAGCAGGCGTAGCGGCAACGGGTCATGTGCAAGTCGTTTGCCTGACCCGCCGCCTCAGCCATCCATCGCAATAACAGCGCACTCACCCCACAGCCACCACTTCGCGCGCAAAGGTCGCCGAGACGTTCTCCTTGATAAAGTCTAAAATGCCCTGCTCAAGCGGGTGTGACATGTCCGCAACAAGGGCCCATGACGCTGGCAGTTTGTGCCGTATGGGCCTGGCGGTAGCGATATGGAAAAGTACGGTAGTCCAACTCGTGCGGAAGTTTTTAGAACAGCATGCATACGCCTCTGGAATCGGCGCATGGTGGGAAGCAGGTATGTGCAGGGGGTGGGCGCCCATGCAAGGTCCGCATGCGCGTTGCCACCGCTGTACAACGCTGCCCTCACCTTCATGGCACCCACGTGATCCTGCGCAGGCACCTTGAGCTCCCATTTGCGCGGCTTAGCGCCGGGTGTGGCCCCGGGCTGGCTAGCCTGTGGGTATGACCGGGCAAGGTGGCACCGTGGCAGTGCACAGGCAGCTCCGGACGTGCGGCGTCTTTCACGGCCTCTTCTCTGTGTTTTGTGTATTCGCTCTTCCCTTGTATCCTCCTCCCTGCTTTATCCTTTTTACCATGTTTAGGGTGAGGCTACTTCAAGACCCTGCCGGAGGCGCCCCACCTTGAGGGTGCAGTTCGCGGCATCGCCAATACGGTCGAATTGCCCACCAATGCCTGCTTCTCCAAGTGACGCACCAGCAGCGGAGAATAGCTTAAATTTAAGCGAGCTGCTGCCGGCATTAAGGACTAAGACACGCTGCATTTTGCGATTCTGATGCGAGAGCGGCCAGTTGGCGTTTAAGTTGATGTAATGCTTTGTTCGACGTGTCCTTCGCAGTTTCATGAATTCATTGGTGGGCAGCGCCAAAATGACCCAGGAGCAACACTCCATGCACCTGCTCACATCCGGGACGCCCCTGTGAGCCTGCCCCGCCTGCCGCGACACCGCAGATGCTGGAGCAGTGGAGCCCAATGTGGATGCCGTATACGTCGTGGGACAGCTTGATAAAGGCCTACATGAACGTGAGTGAGGTTGCCTGGGCTCCATGCGACCGCAGCCAGTGCAGCCGCTGCACTCGCCGGCACTTGTAGTCAACGCGAGTTGATGAACACCCTCATTCGAAACGGTTTTACAACGGGCGTACAACTTCTTACAGTGCTGCCCACACCTTTTGCCATAGTGTAGACATCCATGGCGCTCAGGCCGCGACGTTGGGGGCCTGGCGCACCCTCCCCTGCTCTCCCGGCCGCGCGTGTCCGAGGCACGACGTGTCACCCTACAGTGACTACCATACTCCGCATCCTTCCCTCCAGTGGCGTGTGCCCATGCTGAAGTCTACACAGTTCCTCCCCTCGTGCAGCAGCTAATGTGGTCGTGTTGCCGCTACGCAGGGGTTGCAGCAGCGTACGGGTGCAAATAACTCGTACGGGCACGCTCGAGTCACGACTTGAGTGCCGCAGGAAACCCATGCCTTTCATCGACCGGTGTCCTCCTCTGTCATTATATAGCCTGAGTTGATGCTGCAAGACCTGTATGCTTCACCACCACCGCTTCACCGCCAGTCGCAGAGCGCATGCGTCGTTGATGAGCGAGCGCACATGCGTCACTGTGGCTTGCACGCTGCCCTGGTTTATTACAATAACACTAGAATTAGGCAAGTATGCAATAGTTTAATTAGAAAATCCAGTCAGTCTATCCGCTCCGGTGTGACAAAGTCCAAGTGCGTCCCGTTCTGCGTTAGCTGCGATTAATGCAATGCGTTTGCAAATGCACACCTACGACACTTTTGGCAGGCGGCGGCTCTGAGGAACTTGCTTGACCGGGTTCGGGGCGTGCTTTCTTTCCAACGACAAGGAGAGCAAGTCTGTGATTTGGAATCGGTCTCTGCTGGCTTCAGGAACTAAGGTGAGCACAGCCGCGAGTGCGCGGGTCTGTAGGCGGTCGCGTCGAAGCCAAAGCGCGAATGCGGGCTCGCGAGGCTCAAGCGGGGACAGACTGGCCTGGCTCTGGCAGTAAAAGCGGGTGGCTCACGGCTGGCTATCGTGCGTGCGCGTGCGCGTGATGTGGGGCCACACGTAAGTCGGGTTAGCACCGTCTGAGGGGCGCGCAACGACTCCCGCGTTGCTAGAGCGTCGCTAGGCCCGGTCGCTGCTTGCCGTCAGCAGTCGTGCCCTTAATATCACGTCTACGTCGCCTTGCGAACTCCGGGGCCTGGCCATGGTGGCACGGAGTCGAACACCGAGCTTGTTCGAACGCGCGGCCGCTGCTTCGGTCGGCAACAGCCAAAAGTATGATGCTTTCGGTATGCCTAGTCTTCAGGGCCGCCCAGAGCTACGCAGGCCCACTGAGCGCGAAACTTGTATTGCTCGACGCAGGCGGACTAATTCTCTCGGCGCGTGGAGTCCGCCACAGAGACCGCGGACCCTTGCATGGCAGCCGTTACGCTTGGCCGCAATAACGGAGTCTTAGAAAAAGCTGGAGCGGAAAGCGGTCTGAGCGCAGCTAGGAGCGGGTCCCCACAGCGCGATCGCCTAGGCGGTGGGGAGCGCTTGAGCGCCGGGTTCTCCGCTGGGTGGGGAGTTCCCACCAAGTTATATAATATATTGTAAATATGAATCTGGACACCAATGACTTCTACAGCTCAATAATAGTGCCCTTGAGCCATCGCACGAGTCTCCCCCGCCCTAAGGCCCCCGCCCGTCCCCATTCGCACCTGCGGCCAGCCCATCATGCGCGTGAGCTGCTTCAATAGTATTTATCTGGCATAAACTGACTAGTGCATGCTTTCTTGCAACTACTAGCGCCCCGCACAGTCCAAATGCTCTACCATGTCCAACTTCTCTTACGCTGGGAAGTACGCCAACAAGAAGAACATACCTAGGGCACTGCGGCTTACTGAGGAGGAAGAGGAAGAATTAAAACAACTTGGACTTAGGCAGAGGCGCCAAACTAGTTCTTCGGCGGCGGCATCGCGCAAACGAGCCCCAGACGGACGCTTCGCCTCAGCTGCGGAGGATCCCCACCCAGTTGACGATGCTGCCGAAGTGGACGGCGCCGCCTATGGCGGTGACGAGGGCCCGGACGCTAGCGGCACGCAAGGCGGCACGCGTGGAGCAGCAGCGCGCATTGACCGCGCACCTGACCGCGAGCAGTCGGTCGCCCAGTCTCCCGACCTCACGACAACTTTCCTTCGGGATCTCGCAGACTCCCAGTCTGCACGTCAGCTGGTGCTCCAATCTCAAGCAACCGCAATCCGCAGTCTGGTGGCGGCGAGGAGTGGCGTGTGTCCCGAGTGCAGCAGGGAGTGCAACCCGACGCACCACGTGCGTGTCGTGGTTGTCACCTGGGAGCAGCCCGTCCTCGTAGAGGTGCCCGTGCTGTACTGCGAAGGCTGCATGCAGAACGTTAGCATGCGGCCGACGGTCGTGGACTGCCTGCCGTGGACTGCCTGCCGTGGAATCTGCCCAAACACTTGGATGGGACCACGGTGTTGTGGTGGCAAGCAACCACGCTCCAGCAGTTCTCCCGCGCCTGCTACTACAGCCGCCACGAGAGCTCGGAGGCATTTGCTGCTTCCATGATAGAAGTGTGGAGGCTCAACGGCACTTGGCCAGTCAGCTCGCCCGCAGCCCCTAAGCTCAGCCGGGACTTGTTGCGGCAGCGTATGCGCTTCGCGCTGAACGCCTACTACCACCTGGACGGTGTTGTCCGCGACTATCCAGAGGGCTTGGAGGGCTGGCCAGCTGCGGGGGCGCTAAACGCGTGCCCCTGCTGTGGAGACTGCAGTCACTCATCAGCAAGGAGCTGCGGCGGCAGTGACGTGCAGGGGCAGGGCGCCGAGCCTACCGCAGGCACGACCGCAGTCACGACGGCTGCGGGCACAGCAGCGGAGCCTTCGCCAATTCCAGCAGCAGCAGCAGCAATAGCTGGGGCTGTGGCGGGGACAGCAGCAGATGGCGGCGAGCAGCAGCACGGCGAGGAGGCACGGACAGCAATAGCAGGACCCAGCGGGCAGCAGCAGGGCGAGCAGCAGCAGGGCGAGGAGGCAGGGACAGCAGTAGCAGGACCGAGCGGCCAGGGAGGCGGCCAGGCAGGGACCAGCGCGCCAGGGGGGGTGGCGGAGTGCAAGGGCCACGGCAGAGCTGCACGGAGGTGCAGCTGCGGCAGCGTGCGCAGCTGCGGCAGCTAGCCCTGTGTTGCTGGGCTTACCCATTCCAACACGACGGCCGGCGGGGGGTTTGCTACCGCTTCCCACCCGCTGTACCCGCTGGCTGTGCGTGGAAGACGTGCGGGCAGGGCCTAAGTGGTTTCACTCACTGCACTTTGACGGCTGCTTCAAGCTGAACCTTCTGTCCCGGGGGGTATACCGGGACAAACAGTACGTGCAGTGGGGTGGTCGGCGTTTCTTCTTGAGCAACAGGGCGGTTCAGGACCTGGACGAGACATGGGCGTCGGACAATGGCCCCAGCCGGTGTTCATCATTCCACGCCGATCGTGTGTTTGCCACAGAGCACGGCAAGGTGCGATGCTGAAAGATATGGCGCTGTATTGCAATGAAATGTAGTTGTGTTCCTTACTTCTTAAATTTCTGTCGCAGAATCTGATCACGGGAGCAGGCGTGGTGCTGTGTCGGCACGGCATGCTGATGCGCCTGGTCAACTTCTTCACCGGCGAGCGGCATATCTATGCCATTGCCGCCATACACTCACTCCTCTTCGCAGGCACAGCCGTCCAGTTCTGGTGGTATGATATCGCATGCCGCTGGAGCAAGTCCCTTGCAAAGTGGCTTGACGCCCCAGGCCAGACTCCTGACCTGGTGGCCCTGGGCCGCGCAGTGACTTGTCTCATTCAGCCGTGGCATCGTTATGCGCACAAGTAAGTAGGCGCGTTAGTTAGGTCAATATGGAAACGCGACTAGCAGTGCTATCCGCGTGCAGCTTCGCCTGTCAGCAGGAGTTTGGACATACGCAGCAGCCGGGGGCAGGCCGGGGCACAGGAGAGCCCGCGGAGGTGTTCAACAGTGTAGTGGGGCCGCATGGAGCCGCGACGCGGTACATGGCACCCGCCAATCGTGAGGCCCACCTGGAGCATATCTCGCGCCTCTACAGCGACCAGGTAGAGTGCACGGGGGAGCGAGCTCATAGTTAATAATGGTGCATGCGTCTGCGCCTCCTAGCGTCACGCCCCAACCAACTTCCCTAACATTTGGGTGGCGTTGCCTCATGCACGCAGGTGCTGCTCGGGCTGCCTGCGCGCCTGTGGCGTGCCAGGCGCAAAGCGGACCTGATAGCCTCCGCCATGCGCGACCGCATCAAGCGGATAGAAGGCGGGCTAGGCAGCAAGGCCGCTGAGGTGTGCGGGAGTGCTCACGGACTCTGATTGTCAGGTCGCATGATGTCAAGTCGCCCTGAACGTTCACGCTGCCCTTTGCTTGCGTGTGCACAGGTGCAGGCTGACGTGGAGTCGCTCATGGCACGGGGCCCACGGGCTCCTGAGGCGCCGCTTCCATCGGAGCCCCTCCCTGCCCGCGCGCAGTATGTACGCAGCCGTGCGGTTGTGGAGAAGCTGTCGCGCCCAGACGCGCTGGACGCCTCAGGGGAGGTACCGCTGGATCTGCTGTATGGAGGGGGCGACGACCTGACCGTGCGGCAACGCCCGCAAGTAGTCAAGGCCATGAAGGAGCAGGTGTGTTGAAGGGAGAGGGGGGCTGTGCACGCATGGACGGGTGACGAGCGGCTGCCCGTGCGTGTGTAAACACAGTGCCTCGATTGCTGCCCCTATTGCAGGTCCAGCGTTATGAGGCCGAGAACCCCGCTTGGAAAATGTGGACTCCCGATTCACCTGACTTCGTTGCAGGCCTGCACGAGGTTGCTGCTAGCAGCCTGCAAGAGCTGTACGTGGAGATTGAGGTGAGCTGGTTGGTCATGGGTGGGAGCGGCGCGGCAAGGACGCGGGGGCGGGTGTGGCAAAGGAGGCACGGGCGGACAGGGTGGGCGCAGCAAAGAAGTTGAAGGCTGGGGAGGGTGGTGTTTGACGACGTGTTGCCCAGGATGGCGACAGAGGCTCAGGTGGGGGAGGGCGGGGCGGGAGGGGAAGCCGCTGGATCACGGGGTGCCGGCGGGCGAAGGGTCTGCCGACACTCCATTTCCAAAGCTTTGCCGCTGTCTCCGCCATTCAGGCCGCAGTGCTGGACTACTACTGCTTAGAGCAGCTGCTAGCGTCGCTGCTCTCGCGGAAAAAGGAACGAGATCTGGTCAAGAAGGAGAAGGAGAAGGCGCTCGCGAGGATTCGTGGCGCCTGGGACAAGGTGGTGCGGTGGAGTAGGTGGTGCCTCGCACATCCTGCTGGCTTGCGCACCCAAGCGGAGGCGACTGTGTTGCGCAAGATTGTGGGGCAAGACACAGACCGTGAGGGTCTGCCGGGTGGTGCGGGACAGAAGGGCACTGGGCACAGCGACGCATTCAGCGCCGTTCTGCGCCAGCAATTCCCATGGGACCCTAGTGTAGGGGAGGGCGCAGGGCCGCGCATTGTGGCCACGCTGCTGAGATGCAGTCACGAGCTGGCCAGGTGCACAGAAGAGCTAGAGCTAATAGAGCGGGAGGGAGAGTGTGCGAGGATTTATTATGAGAAGCGAGTGGTGTGCTTGAAGCGTCACGTGCTTCAGGCTGCGGAAGGCTCTTCCCACGCTCTTATTCTCCGTGCACACCTGTACATGTACGAGACCATGCTGTCGGCATGGGAGGGCTTCACCTCTGGTCAGGAGCCTCCAATTGACCGCAGCTACCTTGACTTCAATGATGACGCGTGAAGCTGTACATATTGACCCCTGTATTATATGTTGTGCATTTGGTGAGCTGCACGCTGGAACACGCGTGTCGTGTTGAACCCACTTGTCATGCTCATCCGTCTTTGCATCCACGCGATCAATGCGTGCCAGTTACATGTGGGGGACGGTTTCAGTTGTCTGTTGATGGCGCAAGGTGCGAGCTACGGGGGGGGTCGTCAAGGGCGGCACATTGAGTAATGTAACATCTGCGCACAGCTGAGCCGGACTGCGGGTCCAACCAGCGGATGGATGGGATCACGGCGCATGCATGCGTACGTTGGCTTGCCCCTTCCCCCCCAGGGGGAGGGGCGGAAGCCATTGCGGTCGCATCGAGTTTTGAGTCGCCGTCACCAAGAATGGCTGTCAGGAATGTCAGACAGCAGGGGAACAATGGGATCACGGTGAATGCAGGCGCACGCTTTTAGTTTATCACAAATGGGGCATGCCAGTTCTCGTCCATGCCTTGTCCTACCAGCGCACACTTCCACACTTTGAGCCGCCGGCAGCAAGCCTTGCGTTTAACTGTGTGGCTACAATGCAGCTCAACTCTATTATCGGGTCCTCGCGCTTCCCACACTACCTGACACTTGCTGCACCGCTGGCCACACCACTGGCCACAACTGCCAACCGTTTACCTATGCTTTGATCGACATTATCAACCTGGCCGCGGCGGCATTGACATACACCGAACATTTGACGCCAGTTTAAAGCCTTCCCTTGACTGCTGCAAGCAAGGGCACCATGCGCGCCCCAGCGCCAGCTCGTGCTGACCGGCGAGGTGGTCCTGCGCTGGGAGGGCTACCAGGGGCGGCGGCGCCAGCCCCGTCGGCGGCGCTGCTCGCCTCGCCGTCACCACCGGCACCACGCCCGCCGCGGCCGCGCCCGTTGCCCCTCCCCCCGCGACCCCCGCTGCCCCTCCCCCTGGACCCTAGTTGCTGCAGGCTGCGTCAACGCCGCCCCTGTTGCCGGTCCTGAGCTGGGAGGGCTACCAGGGGCGGCGGCGCCCGCCCCGTCGGCGGCGCTGCTAGCCTCGCCGTCACCACCGTCACCACGCCCGCCACCACCTCGCCCACTGCCCCTCCCCCCGCGACCCCTGCTGCCCCAGCCGCCCCGCCCCCTTGCTGCGGCAGGCTGCACGACTTGCTGATCTGCACTCCCCTCACTGCCACTCCCCTCGCTCTCCTCGTCCTCCTCCTCGTCCTCCACGTCCTCCCCCTCGTCCTCCTCCTCGTCGTCGTCCCCATAAGCGAAGATGTCCTCAGACGAAGCTGCGCCATCCTCCTGCTCATCCTCGTCGGATGAAGCAGGGTCCGCATGTTGGCGTCGCCCTTGACCAGGCGCTCTGCCACGAGGGTCTGTTGTGGTGATGGGAGTAATGGGCACGTCAATAGTTCAGGCAACAACGGGGAAGGGTCAGGGCAGTTTGTTGTTGTGGCAGCGGGTTTGTTGTCGGGGCACCACGTTACTCCTCACGTTACTCATTATACGTCGTACGTATCGACTGACCTGCCTCCCACACGCCCGCCGCCTTCACCGCCTTGATCAGCTTGTTGTCCGGCCAATTCTCGCCCAGCTCCGCTCTGATAGCAGGCCAGATCTGCTTGTTCCGCTCCCGTGCCGCCCTCTTCTCCCGGTACGCCGCGACAACTTGCTCCTCCTGTGATAACAAGTCAGCACGAACACAACAGATAATTGCCCTCAGACCCCCGCCCCGCAGCCCCTGCGCCGCCCATCCCTCAAAAGTCGACGGTCGCCGTTCTGGCTGCAAACTCGCCAACCGCATGCATATGATGTGCGTACTATGTGGTTAAGAGGGCGCGCCTGGATTCGGAGTCTTGGCCAGCCCGCCCACCCCTCCGGCGCCGCGGTGGGCCGCCGGCTGCCCTCAGACCCCCGCCCCGCAGCCCCTGCGCCGCCCACCCGTCAAAAGTCGACGGTCGCCGTTCTGGCTGCAAACTCGCCAACCGCATGCATATGATGTGCGTACTATGTGGTTAAGAGGGCGCGCCTGAATTCGGAGTCTTGGCCAGCCCACCCACCCCTCCGGCGCCGCGGTGGGCCGCCGGCTGCCCTCAGACCCCCGCCCCCGCAGCCCCTGCGCCGCCCACCCCTCAGAAGTCGACGGTCGCCGTTCTGGCTGCAAACTCGCCAACCGCATGCATATGATGTGCGTACTATGTGGTTAAGAGGGCGCGCCTGGATTCGGAGTCTTGGCCAGCCCGCCCACCCCTCCGGCGCCGCGGTGGGCCGCCGGCTGCCCTCAGACCCCCGCCCCGCAGCCCCTGCGCCGCCCACCCGTCAAAAGTCGACGGTCGCCGTTCTGGCTGCAAACTCGCCAACCGCATGCATATGATGTGCGTACTATGTGGTTAAGAGGGCGCGCCTGGATTCGGAGTCTTGGCCAGCCCACCCACCCCTCCGGCGCCGCGGTGGGCCGCCGGCTGCCCTCAGACCCCCGCCCCGCAGCCCCTGCGCCGCCCACCCGTCAAAAGTCGACGGTCGCCGTTCTGGCTGCAAACTCGCCAACCGCATGCATATGATGTGCGTACTATGTGGTTAAGAGGGCGCGCCTGGATTCGGAGTCTTGGCCAGCCCGCCCACCCCTCCGGCGCCGCGGTGGGCCGCCGGCTGCCCTCAGACCCCCGCCCCGCAGCCCCTGCGCCGCCCACCCGTCAAAAGTCGACGGTCGCCGTTCTGGCTGCAAACTCGCCAACCGCATGCATATGATGTGCGTACTATGTGGTTAAGAGGGCGCGCCTGGATTCGGAGTCTTGGCCAGCCCACCCACCCCTCCGGCGCCGCGGTGGGCCGCCGGCTGCCCTCAGACCCCCGCCCCGCAGCCCCTGCGCCGCCCACCCGTCAAAAGTCGACGGTCGCCGTTCTGGCTGCAAACTCGCCAACCGCATGCATATGATGTGCGTACTATGTGGTTAAGAGGGCGCGCCTGGATTCGGAGTCTTGGCCAGCCCGCCCACCCCTCCGGCGCCGCGGTGGGCCGCCGGCTGCCCTCAGACCCCCGCCCCGCAGCCCCTGCACCACAGACCACGCGCCAAAAGCAATGGCCTTGCGCCGACCCACCCACCTGCGCTGGTGTCAGCTTCTTGCTGCTCTCGCTGCGTCGCTTGGGTTGCTTGCGGTGCACGCGCGGTCCTACAGAGGAAAGGATAAGATTGGCCAAGTACTGAGGCCCCAATCTGATCTACTCAGCCTACCTGCTTGGGGGTCGTCCTCGTCGTCATGGCTGTCAGCGACCACAGCACGCACAGCTGCAGCTCGCCGCTCGCCTGCAGAAGCCTTCTTTGGCGCAGTGTTGCCCTGCAACACAAAGCACAACATATGTATACTCGACAACCGCGCATCAGACCGCGTAACACCCTGTGTACCTGCTTGGCTGCGTCCCGGGCGGCCACCTCCCTGCAAGCAAGTGACGGCGCCCGGTCAGTTCAGTACGATGCAGTACGTGCATGCAAGTAACACCTTGCGTACCCGTTGTACTCGGCTTTAAAGCCGGAGTCGTAGTCACACGCCCACGTGATGACGCCAAGGTGGAGCGTGTTGTTGCCGTCCACCTTGCGGCTGCCGTAGTCCACCAGCGGGACATTGGCCGGCCAGCGAAGGTGTGCTCGAGCAGCGTGGCAAGCACCACCACACTTGCAACGCCCGTTAGTTAGCTGCCAGGTCTTCCACTTCTTTGAGACCAGGTAGCCGTCGCAGCACAGGAGGCCAGCAATCGACCCCCCCAACGGCCCGAACTTCACCTCACCCTCGCCCCCCTCGCCTACTGCGCCCTCGCCCGCCGCGCCCTCCACGTCATCCGTGGCCTCGACCGCGGCGCCCTTGCCCGCCGTGCCCTCGCCCGCCGCACCCTCGCCCGCCGCGCCCTCGCCCGCGGCGCCCTCGCCCGCCTCGCCCTCGCCCGCCGTGCCCTCGTCCGCCGCGCCCTCCTCGCCATCATCAGCCTCCACCTCAACTGCTACAGCGCCAGCTGCCAGGCCACCTTCGTTCACGGCACCACCACCAGCCGCCTCACCAGCAGCTGACGGCCGCCACACACGCAGGGCCATTTTCATGACGCCCGCAGCCCGCCTGGCCATGCGCCGATAGAACGTGCTGGGAGCCTCCGTTGTAGCGAGATCTGCGACTTTGAGCGAAGCAACGATGGCCTTGTACCGCGGAAACTTCAGCGCCTTGATGCCGTTGAGCCCCTCCAAGAACTGGTAGACGACCTGCTTCACCTGCGGTAAATGCACGGGTTTGTCGGGCCATGCGGCTATTACCACTGCACCCCCATGACACCGGCGTTTTGAAGTCCAGATGATTGTTATCCATGCAGGTGCAGGTGTGGGCGGGGTGGAGAAGGTTGGCAAGCAAGTCCGCCGCACCAGCGCCGCACCGTGCGTCCCCCCCTCCCACTGGCCCCACCCCAGCCTGCGCCCCGGACGCACCCCGCATCCCAACGCACCGGTGCGCAGTTAAGCCATCCGCGCAGCGACACCTGCAGGTTCGCGTTGGTCGGCCACGTCGTGATGACCAGGCTGGCAGGGGGAAGGCGGCCCTCATCCTCCTGCGTGCGCTCGCTGTCGAACTCCCTGATCTCCTGCTTAACAGTCTTCTCCAGCAGTTTCACTTTGTTCCTGACGCGCCTGCTCGTGTCCTTTGCCAGCTGAGACGCTGCCACCTGCGAGACAGTGGCGCGTGATGGCCCCACTGAAGTGCCCCCGCCTGTACGCCTAGTACCGCCAGTAGACTCACCATGTTGTTGTGACTCAGTAAGGAAGGTAGGATGGCTAAGATGCGCAAGGGCGGAGGTCTTGACGCGGACTTTCAATCGACACCGAGCTCGTTCAGTGGGCGACTTTACTATGCACTTCAAGCGTATTGGATCATTGTGCAGTGTTTGCTTTCATATATATACTTTTGTGGAGACTCCCCACTGACCCGAGGATCGGCCCCTTTGCGGCTCCCCACCCCCCCGAATGTTGCCGATGGGGAGCGCCTCAGACCTCCTGAGCGATCGTGGGGCTGGAAAAAAAAGGAAACCGGAGCTCGTGGGCGCCAACAGTGGCAGCTCTGATAGCTCGGCTGATCACGTAGCCGTACCCAGCTCCGAGCTGGGTTTGCCGACTCGGGTGCACGCAGCCACACCAGCGAGACTTGCCTCCATGTCCGCCGCGCTTCCGGGCGCTGCGTTAGTAAAGAAGGACCCCGCCGAGGAGGAGGAGCAGGACCGCGATCGTGACCATGACAATTCGCAGCAGCAGCAGCAGCAGCAGCAGCCTCAACAGCAGCCAGCTCAGGCGACCCAGGCGGCCGTGGCTAGCGGCAACTTAGGCGCCGCCGTCCACGGCACCTCCCTGCGCAACTCCACCTCTGTTCCAGGCGTTGCCATCACCGTGCAGCCACGGTCTCTGGGCGCGCCCATTCCCGTGCAAATGCTTGCAGCGCGCAGCGCTGCCGCTGCTGCCAGCGACCTTGCCGCCAGCGGCGGCAAGCCACCTAGCCTCGGCGGGCGTGGCGGCTACCCGCCGGGCTCACCCCGTGAAGATTATGACGGCCGCACGCCCAGGGGCCTCGCTGATGGCGGCAGTGGCTGGGAGGCGGGTGGCATGTACGGCGGCGGCGGCGGCGACCCGATGGCGTGGCGCAGCGCGGCGGCGGCCGCCGCCGCTGAGGCGGGTGAGGGCGAGTTCGACATGTCTACGCTGCCCGCGGTGCTGCCGGCGCCCGTGGAGGTGACAGTGGCGGTGCGTCTGGGCAGCGGCGACGAACCGCCGCGCGGCCCCGGTGGCGGCTACGTGAAGGGCCACGCGGTGGGGCTGTTCCAGCCGCAGCTGTACCTGGCGCGCATGGACTGCATCCGGTACAAGGGCGTCAACGTCAGCCGCAGCAACTTTGAAAAGGTGACCAGGGAGCACAGGTTGGCAGGACCTATCTCTTGGGTCGTCAACACGAGCACCCGCACACCCTGCACCCCACTCGCACCGCTGTTGCGGCGGCCCAACGCATGATGCCTACTCCACTACCATTCCCCAACTCCCAGTTTCGCAACTACCTTACCGTACTCCCCAACGCACTCGCACTGCCACCAACAGGTGGGCGGCAGCAACATGGCCAAGTGGTATCGCTCCATCCGCGTGCTGCCCGACCTGGAGCCGCTGGGCGAGTGGCTGGAGCGGCACGGGCTGCCCGTGCTGAAGGGCGCCGCGCGCCGCAGCCGCCCGCGCCGCGTCGTGCTGGCGAATGCAGCAGCGGCGGCGGCCGCCGCCGCGACCGGCCTCGGCGCCTCCGCCTCGGACTCGCACGGCCGGGGATCGCCGGGCACGTCGGCGCTGGCGGCAGGCGGAGGAGGTGGAGGTGGAGCAGGGCCGGGGGCGAATGGCATGGGCCGCGGCGGGTTGGGCGGGGCCGCGGACCGCGGCCGCAGCAACAGCTCCGCGCCGGCGTCGCTGCTGGCCAAGAGGAAGGCGGCGGGTGGCGGTGGCTCCTCCAGCGGAGATGATGGGGACGGCGATGGGGATGGGCCTTGGCCGCCGCGGTCTCCGCTCGACCATCTACCGCCGCCGCAGCACTCGCAGGGTTCTGGGGTGGTGCAGCCACAGCTGTCCGAACCGCAGACAGCGGCCGACCAGGAGCGGCTGTTACGGCGCATGCTTATGGGTGAGGCCGGCGCTGGCGGCCTCGACGGCTCGGCCGGCGGCCCTGCGGGTGGCGCTGGCGGCGGCATCAACGCCACCTTGCTGCAGCTGCAGCAGAAGCAGCAGCGCTTCCAGCAGATGCAGATGCAGCTGGAGCAGCAGCAGCTGGAGCCGTGGCTGGAGCGGAGTCGGGGGCCTGGCCCGGCAGGGGGCCTGGGCAGCGGAGAGGTGCGGCTGGCGGTGGACCGCCATGCCGGTGGCGCTGCTGGCGCCTTTGCGCGCGGCCTCGGCGCTGCCGGCGCCACTGCTGTCACGGCTGTGGGCCACGACCACGAGCGGCCGGCAGCCGGCCGCGAAGGCCGGGCGGAGGCGCAGGCGGACCTTGATGACGACGAGGCCGAGGGCACCGCTGCGCTTATCAGCCTGGCGGTAGCAGCTGCCGGCGCAGGAGGCGGCGGCGGCAGCTTCGGCACAGCGGCCGGCCCGCTCAGCTCCGCGGCGGCTGCGGCGGCTGTGTCGCTGCTGCAACGCGCTGCGGCGGGTGGCGGCGGCGGTGCTGGCTCCGGCGCCGGCAATGGCGTGGTGTCGCTGCGCGGCCTTGCGGAGGAGGGCGACGTGCGCAGCCAACTGGAGGAGCACCTGCCGCAGTTGATCACTCTGGTCCGCCGCCAGCGCGCGGGCGACTCGGAGCAGGAGCCCCAGCTGCCGCCGGCTGCCGCGGCGCCGGCGCCCGCCGGCGGTGCGCCGGCGCGCAATGCCGACCACGCAGAAGCCAAGGCGGAGCCCGTGCCCGCAGGCGCGGGCGCGGGGGCGCAGCAAGGCGGCGGCCGGCGGCCGGCCTCGCCTCGTGATGCAGACGTGGATGGCGCAGCGGTCGTGCAGGCAGCGGCGGGTTCTACCGATGACGACGGCAGCGCAGGGCTCAGCAAGGCACAGATGGACATTCTTGCGTCCCTGCGGCACCTGCGAGCGGTGGGCCAGCCCAGCAGTGAGCCCGGCGCGGGCTCTGCGGGCGGAGCGCTGTCCCGCGATCGCGTAGGCGCCGAGGAGCGGGAGTCGGACGCCGCACAGGGCCACATGGCCCGGGACATGCTGCGCGACGGTCGCGACACACGAGGCGATGCCTCCACCGCCCCGGCCGCCTTGGGCGCCGCGGGCGGGGCAGAGCAGCTGCACCGTGGCGGCCGCGCCAGCACCGCTGCTGTTGCGGCTGCTTTGGATCGCATTGCAGCGCTCGAGCAGCAGCAGCAACAGCAGCAACAGCAACAACAACAGCAGCAACAGCACCGTGAGCGGGAGCGCGAGCGGGAGAGGGAGCGCGAGAGGGAGCGGGAGCGCGAGCGGGAGAGGGAGCGAGAGCGAGAGCTCACGGCTCTGGCAGGGCTGACGGCGACAGCTGATCAGCTGGGCCGCGGCAACGGCGGCGGAGGCGGCGCTGCGGCTGGCGCTGGTGCCGACGAGGAGGATCTCGATGATTCGCAGCTGCGGCTGCTGCTGCTGTCTGCCGGCGGCCTGTCACCGCTGCTGCTGGCGGTGCGCATGGAGCAGCTGCAGCTGCAGCGCCGGCTGCGGCAGCTGCAGCGCATGCAGTCACGGCTGCTGGCGCTGTGCCCCGGTTCGGCAGCGGAGGGGCTGCTCGGGCTGGGCGGCGACCGCGGTGGCGGCGGCGGTGGCGGGGCCGGCGACCGCCTGGGGCTGGAGCTGCGGCTGACGCCGCCGCCAGAGGCGGCGCCGCCGCTGCCAGCTGGACGTGCGGCCGGCTTGTCAAGCGGTGATGCATTCTCCTTCGGTCCGCTGGGCGGCAGCAGCGGCGGCCGTGGGGCGAACGGTGGTGGCGGCGGTGGTGGCACGCTGCCGCTGCCGCTGCGCATGGGCTCTGGTGTCCGGGGGCCCACTGCAGCCGGCAGTGGCCGCGACGGCGGCCGCGATTTGGCGCTGGATGGGCCCGGTGTGGCCGAGGCGCTCATTTCCAAGCTGGCGGCGGCGGCAGCCCAGGGCGCCGACGTGTCGGGCGTCGTGGCGGCGCTGGGGCTCGGCGGCGGCGGCAGCAGCTCGGGCGGCAGCGGCTCGGGCGGCGGCGGCGGCGGCGGTGCAAGCGGCGGCGTTGACTCAGAGGCCCAGCTGAGGCATGCGCTGGCCGAGCTCCTCATCCGCAACGCGCGTGTGGAGCAGCTGGGCGGGCCGGGGAGCGGGAATGGCGGCGGCGGCGCGGGCGGTCCGCTGCGCGGTGCGGCTGGCGGTGGCCTTCTGGGCGCTTCGCGCGCTGGCGCACACCCGTACGGCCGTGGCGGAGGTGCAGGCGACCGGTACGAGCGGGAGCAGCAGCAGCAGCAGCAGCTGGGCGGCCGCGGCGGCGCCAGCGGCGACTGGCTGTGAGGTGCCAGAAGGCCTCGGCTAGGGCCGGAAGCTCTGTGCGGCGCTCTGACCCCAGGCGCGGCTTCTGGACAACTGCGTGCTGCAAGGCACCCCGACGGCGGGATGCTAGGGCTGCACGGGAGTTTATGAGTACATCACCCGGCCCGGTTGCTGGCGGGCAGTCTACGTGGCGCTGAGCACCGGGGGACGCAGGGACGCAGGCTTCGTTGCAGCCGGGGCGTGGCGCCGTGCAGTCCTTGGCAGGGAATGATGTCGACGGAATGATGTCGATGTGAAGGATCGAGGCGTGGCACAGCAGTGATGTTGCCGCCAGCATGTTTGTGCGGCTCGGTTCAATGGCCGCGTGTTGAAATAGGTTGGAAGACGATCGCTGATGAGGGGGTGCGAGTACTTGTGACCGTGACCTGCAACGAAGGAGCGGTGAATCTGCGCGAAACGGAAGGCTGCGAAATGTGTGTCATGGATAAATTGTCCGCCAAATCGGTTGGATCTGGGAATGGGGCTGGCGACAGTGTAGCGCCTGCAAGAGCTTCGATCAAGCGAAGCTGGGAAAATGGCATGGTGGTTGTTGTCTGCGGTGATGGGCAACGCGTCAAAGGGTAACGAGGGGGCACGGTGGGGCCACACGCTGGGGCCATGTCGCGCTGCTGGTGATGCTGGGGACTTGCATCACTGCAACGGTGTGCTGTGGTAAATGGGTTTCGATGGCGCGTGTCTGGTGGTCTGTCGCCGATAATGAAGGTGGCCGGGGGCGTGATGAACTGCGCGGGCTCACAAGCGCTTGGTTGCTGGGGACGTGGACTAGCTGTCGTCGGCTGTTCGTGTGTGGATGCCACCACTTTTGTTATGACACATCGCGGGCTGGCGGTGCTACCTATACAAGTTGGACAAATGGACAAGTTGGACAAATGGACACGGGTGAAGGGCCAATTTGCACGTATCCTAGAAGACTACCGGCGTTCAAGAGCGCTAGGGAGCTCGACCAAATGTTGTTCATACCTGGGTAAAAAGGTCGCCTGGCTCTGGGTAAAAGGGTGGCCTTGTCATGTGTGTACACGTGGGCGGCGGCGAGGGCAAGACATGGTTACGGTAAAAAAAGCTATTAGTACTCAAGAAGTGCACGTGCTAAAAGCTGAAAGCGTTTGCCCCGTAACGTTGGTTTATGACTGGCGTCTGGCGGGTGCCGTGGATCCAGGTGGTTCCACAAGCGATGTTAAAGCGGGGGCCCAAGTCGTGTGCGGGTGGGGGCGTGTGACATTGACTGCGGTGTTGACGTCCGACCGGTGTCAACCGAAGACGAAGTGAAATGCACTGCACCCACTGACCTGTGGGCGGTCAGCAGCACCCTTACGTGGGCTTCATTTATTTATGCACATGAGACACTGGGATATAATGATCATGGGGAATGGAGTGCGTCCTGGATTGCCGGGTGCGTATACCGCGGCTGGAGGAGGTGGACTGTCGACACTGTGCACTTGCCGAAGACATGGGGCCACTGCGGCAGGGAGCCACGTGACAACGCACTGTGTAACCACCTCGACTTGCCATGAGCTCTTTCATGACCCTGCGAGCCTGCGCACGGCGGGATTGGATGGAAATTGGAATGCAGCTGAATGCAGGGTACCGTATGCGGAGCGGATGGATGGGTACTGGAGCCCCGCGTGCGCTCCTCTGCCTGATGCCTGCCTACTCGAAGTCTCGAACCGACAGAGGGGGTTGAGGAGCTGGCAAGCAGGGCTCAAGCCGGGGAAACGTCTGCGCAGGCTGGGCGAGCAGGACGACATTGCACACGGTGAACACAGTCAATCCCCGATGGTGCCAAAACCCGCGTGTTACAAGGCCCCCGCAAGCAGGAAGCTTGCAAAAATGAATCCCCCCAACTCCCAAGCGCACATGAGGTGCCCGGCTGGATACCGGCGTCTCCCCCTCCCACCTGCCTTTATTCCCCCCTCCCTGGCATCGACATCGCCAGTTGGCGTGTCCTTATTCAAGCACCAGATACCGCAGCTGTACACACCAGCGCCCAGCCAATGCGACATCTATGGTTTCATGCCCCCACTGGGCACCACAAAATCAAGTATTTACCGAGGTTGCTCCGCTACCTCACAGGGCTCCGCCTAGCCCACCGTTGCCAGCTCCTCGCTGTGTTACGTCCCGTAACCTAATACGCAGGCTCATCACTCCGTCCATCCATCCATGCATCCATTCAGCCAGCCACCGCACCCCTACCACAAGTGCTTGCGATACATACCAGGGCAGCTTAGCACCTCGCACGCACGCACGCACGGTGTGCGGGGTCTGACGCCACCGCAGCCAAACAGAATTTGTTATGCACACCCATGCACAGCGCAGGCCGCAACATCATGTTCGCGTGCATGATTCTACAGCAATATGCATGGCCACCACCAAACGCCACATCGGCAACCACCAACACCACGACTGTCGGCCGCATTCAAATTCTCCAGCGGCCGCGCAGCGTAGTTGTTGGAGCGCACTCAGTACTACCGCCAAAAGAAGCTGACGACCATCACCGAAAACAATAACCAACACGTGCGGTACCCACAAGCAACCAGAACGGAAGCAACAACAGCAAACAACATAACAGCGATCACCGCTAACACCTCAACGCCAGGCCCGACTGTATAGCTGGGTTAGTAAGGGACGCACTCGTGGGACGCACTCGGCCCCTACCCGGTGTACCAGCGTTGTGTCCTCACCTGCCGAATGGCCGGCGTGTAACCAGCCACAGGCGCTGTACCAACCTCCAAAACACATCTTACCAGGACTTGAAAAAGCTTTTTACCCGTACGCTGTCATACTCCACACACTTTATTGGATCTTCCCTTGCCCATTCGTTGGGCAGGGCGTGGGGCACCTGCAGCGGGAACGCCACGCGCGTCTCGCTGCCGCTGACATCTCTATCGCTATCGTTGGTTTGGCGTGTATGCTTTATGTTCACGTCATCGTAGGTGCACGTGCCTACTGGCAACGGTGACATCAGTACCCAAAACAACTCCTTGAACACCCGTACGGCCGCCCACCAACAGACACACAATCTACAAGCATGCGATTGATACAGTGATGGCTACCGTGCGTTTTGCATCACCCTCAAAGCCAGCATCTCCAAAAAAAAGCATGGCCGCTACCCGCGAAGCCACCATGTGGCACTCACGTGCCCCGGGGCACGCATCCACATTCCCATGCAACTGGCAAATATGATACGGTACTCTGCCCGGCTCTGCTTGCCCCCTGGTCGTCAGAAGTACCAACCCTTGCAAAATCCCATATAGCTTGCCGGCGCGAAGCCATCCCTACAAGCGGAAAGCCGGTGTCCACGCTGCCCGCGTTAGTGCGCGCGTACTGGGCAACGATGTGGACTCACACAGGATAATTTATTGGGGGACGGCGCACCCAGTGGTGACGCCAGCGCTAAGTAAATGTGTCTTATAACTCAAAGCAACTCGTACCCTCACCCACACAGCAGCTCCAGGACTCAGCCCTGCCACTGCAAGTGCCATGCCCAGTGCGCATGCCCTTTTAATCATGTTCCCAACCCGACCATGCACGCAAGATTCCAATCTCGTACTCCATCCAATGCGAGTCCTTTTGCATCGTCTCTTCTCATGTACGATTCCGGGACCAAACCGCGTGCACATCTGCCGGCGCTTCCCGGCGCTCGGCGCGCCGCGCCCAATCTTTCTCGTAAATCGTTGTTCATCCTTCACCCTTGATCACCCGTTGCCCTTGATCACCGTGGAACTTTAATGGTGTCTATCACGACGGCATCTGCCTCGGTCACCACACTCCTGTTCCCTACAGTGCAATCTGCACGATCCGACCCCCTCATGCAGAATCCCTTTAAAGCCCCAGGCACCCCTCACGATAAATCGACATCCTTCACCCAGTGCGGTACTCTCAGCTCTTAGCGGTGCCGCACATTTATAGCATGCAGCGACAGCCGACGCCTCCCGTCCTTATCCGTGGCGTCCAAGCCAAGCCACGCCAGCGCGAGTCCTTTCGCGCAAGGCCCAGGCATCGTCCTCAGCTATAGAAATGTATGAAATAAAGGGAGTTCCGTCGCAATTTCCAGTCCTGCGAAGGACCCATGGTTTCCAATTCTCCCGCGCGTGGAAGCACATTTTTCGTGGCGATTGATGCGCTCAACCCACGCAGCTGCGTCGCGACTTCGCCTCCCGTTTATGCATCAGCGACACACGGACCCGTTGTTCAAAATTCCAAAGCTTGTGTGCCCTGACATAGGGCACAATCGAATCAGGTCGCATGGCCAGACTCTCCACCCACGACCCCGTTTTCTTATACTTTGCTGTCGTCCGCTCAACCCCGCCGCGGCCGCCATGGTCCCGTGGTCCCAGACCACCAGCCAGCTGCGCCTGCCTGCAGCCATACACCCGCAACGCAAGCGAAGGCGAAACGCGTTGTGTGGGTGCCACTGTAAAGCCTCAACACCAGCCAGAACGAAACCCTCCGACACCTACCCAAAATATAGTATGCACCAGCCGATCAGCCAACACAACCAGTGCAACATGGACACAGAGCCATGGGCACTAATGTTCTTACTGCGCCCGTCGTCATGCTACGACAGAGCTACCAGTTGTGATGCAGCTGTGGATATGCGATCCACTACCGCAGTCCCGACACTCCTTACGGGAAACGAACCGCACACCCAAACAACTGCGGCAGCGCAACAAGCTTGCAATTGGCCGCCCTTGAACATCAGACAATCACTTCAAGTTGATGCATGGCGGTCAGGCGGACCAAACCTGTGCACGGACGACGCAACTCGAGCCTCCAAACACCCGGATGCGATGCATTCGGGGCTCATTCATCAAATGCAAGGGCGCGAGAGTTCACACCGAAGGGCGCGCGACAGGCGCGCGCCAATTAAAGCTTAAATTCTATGAAGCTCGAGAAGCCGCCGAAAACAGCATCTTTGCAACCACGCCTTTAGGCTCGTTACAGCAGACAGCCCCAACAACAGGACCTGTCAGGCTCAAACGATGGCAGCCGCCTGGCCACCCCTGGCCATCAAGACTGCAGCAGCTTCTGAATCCAGCGCCGACTCCGCTGCAGGAGGTTCCTGCGCGGCTTGGTTGCGGGCTCGGTCGCGGCCGCTGAAGCCGCCTTGCTGCCGCCGCTGTTGCTGCCACGGAGAGCGGGCACAGCCGGCGCAACGCCACCTGAGCCGGCGCCGCCGGCACTAGGAGCGGCCTGCACCGCCGCCGCTGCCACAGCAGCAGCAGCGGCTGGCGCCACCGCTGCGTTGGAGCGGCCGGTCGGCAGCTGGCCGCTGCAGTCGGACAGCTGCGAGCGCGGCGCGGGCTGCAGCGCGCGGCTGTGGTGCGCCGACGCGTTGCTGTCTCCCTCCAGGTCGGTGAGCGCGCCGCTCACGACGCAGCTGGCGCTCTGGCCGGCTACGCTGTGCGTGCCGCCGCCGCCGCCACCGGCACCCGCCGCGCCGACATGCAGCGGCCGTGTGCTGTCGCGGCTGCGGCGGCTGCTCTTCATGGACATCTCCTCCGCCACCGGCCCCAGCGGCACTTGCATGCCGCGCGGCGAGGGGCCCAGCGGCTCCAGCGACGCGCGCCGCACCGCCGCAGCCGTCACCGCCATCACCGCGCGCGTGCTGCCGCCGCCCTGCATGCCGCCGTGCGTGTGGGCGTGGTGCTGGTAATGGTGCTGGTGGCTTGGGTGGGGGTGCTGCTGGTGCTGCGGATGGCGCACGTACGCGTGCGGTTGCTGGGGCGCGTCCGCGGCGGCGCCGTAGCGCGGAGGCGCCGGCAGCGAGCCCACGTGCCGCGAGCCAGCCGCGCCAGCGCTCGCGTCGGCGCCAGCGCTGTCCAGCGCCGTGCAGCCGTCCATGTAGCAGCTGCTGCCGCCTCCGCCTCCACCGCCGCGCCCATCGCCGCCGCAGCTGCCCATGCCGTCGTGCGCGCTGATGCCCATCAGCTGCAGGTGCTGGCAGCGGCTGTCGAACTGCTCAAACGAGTCGGCGGAGGGCGACCACAGCATATTGCGCTCGCTGGCGCCGCCGTTGCCGTGGGGCTCCATGGGCGCGCTGTGCCGCTGGCTCAGGCGCGGTGCAGCGCCCAGCATCTGCCGCGCGGCGGCGCCGCCCAGGCGGCCGTTCACAGCGTCAGCCGCCGTCGCGGTCGCGGGCAGCGACGTGCCGTCGGCGGCAGCGCCGCCGCCGCCGCCGCCGCACACGATGTTGGCGAGGCCGGCGGGGACGCTGCCGCGGCCGCCGTCGCCGCGGGCGGCGGCGTGCGCCGCCGCGATGTCGCGAAGGCCGCCGCCCGACACGCGCATGGGGGGCGGCGCGGCGGCGGCGCCAGCCGCCGCCGCCGCGGCCGCCGCCGCCAGGCCCACGCCGTCAGCGCTGGCCACGTGGCTGCCGTCGGCGGCGGGCGAGTCCCAGCCACCGATGCTCATGGTGGTGGTGACGCAGCCGCTGTCAAGGGCATCAGCGTGGGCGTGGGCGTCGACGTTGTTGGGCTTGGCGGCGCGGTTGCTGCCGGGGTTCGACGCCGAAGCCGACACCACCTGCGCCCGCATGGAAGAGCACATCGACTGGTGCTGCAGCAGCTGCTGCTGGTGGTGGTGGTACTGCTGCGCTGCCGTCAGCAACATGCTGCCGCCGCGGCTGCTGCGGAAGCTCGCGTGCTGCCGGAAGCTGCCCGGCCGCTGCATGCGCGGGTGCTGGTTGCTGTCGAGCCACTGCGCGCTGACGGCGCCGTCGTCGCCGTCCGCGTGGCCGCCCACGCCGCTGCCGAGCTGGTGCGCGCCGGCAGCCATCATGGCAGCGGCGGCGTTGGCGGCGGCGGCGTTGGCGGCGCGCGCGGCAGTCGCGACAGACGGCGGCTTCGACGGCGCGACGGCGACGCCGGCAACGTGGCCAGAGCTGTAAAACGGGAAGTCGCTGGAGGGCAGCGTTTGCACCTGCGGCGAGGAGCGTTTACAATAAGTCGGTTCGCACGCGAGGCGTGTTGCCACATAACGACATCAGCCCACGCCTGGCGCACGGCGCGTGCCCTTTGCATGTGCGTCCAGAAATCAAGCAAAAATCACTGCCGCCTGTACGGTCGCAGAGCGACCGCACCGACCAATGGGCGGCGCCGGGGTGGGAGTCAGCACTGCACGCAAACCATACCGCGGCCTGAAGGCAGGGCCGTCCGTACCTGGGTCTGGAAGATCGTCGGGATGTTGGCGACGCTGGTCAGGATGCCATTGTAGATGCTGTTGCCGTGGCCGTGGCTGGCGGCCGACGGCAGCGGCGCCGCTGATGCCGCCATCACCGCGAAGGCGCTGCCGCTGGCGCCCACGCCCACGCCATAGAAGCCGCCGCACGAGGACTCGCGCTGCGTGGCGGCCGACGGCAACGCGGCGGGCCCGCAGACGTTGCCGTAGCTGGAGCCGGTGTCGATGCGCTCCGACCACGGGTGGCTCCACATGGCCGCGCCGCTGGGGCCGCTGGCGGCGTCGGCCGCGGCCGAGGTGCGCGACGCCAGCGCCGCCGGCGCGTTGGTGCCGCCCGCCTGCGCGCCGTGGCGGTTGCCGCTGCTGCCGTACATAGAGTGCGACCGGAATGCCATGGCGGCGGCGGCGGCTGCGGCTGCGGAGGAGGAAGGAGCGGCGGCGCCGGGCACGCCAGGCGCGGTCTTAAGCGAGGCGGCGGCGATGGTCGCGACCTTGGCGACGGCGGCGGAGGCGCCGTGGCTGCGCACCAGCACCGCGGGGCCGTCTGCGGCTGCGGCGACGTCAGTGGGCGCCACGGTGGCGCCGCCAGCCTCCGCCACGACAGTGGCTGGAAGCGTGAAGAGCGGCGCGCTAGCAGAGGCGGCTGCGGCCTGTTGCTGCTGCTGCTCTTCAGTCGACATGACGGACGCCAGGGGCACGGGCACGCAGGCGCCGGACGCCGGAGCGGCGGCGGCCACGAAGGGCGACTCGGTCGCGACGTAGCCGCGCTTGCACAGACGGCTGGGAGACAGGGCGTAGCCCGCAGCCGCTGCCGGCGCCCTGGGCTGGGGAGTGTGCAAGCCGTCGGTGCTACCGCTCGTGTTGTCGCCGGCGCCGCCCTCCGCAGTGGCCACGGGGCTGAGCACGAAGCCCACCGCAGTGATCGCGCCAGTTGCGGCGGCGGCGCTTGCAGCTGCGGCGGCGCTTGCAGCTGCGGCGGCAGCCGCGCCATCGGCGTTAGCGAAAGCGCTCGCCGCCGCCATGGCGCGGGTGTACACGTCGCGGCTGTGACAGGCGTGATAGTCCGGCGCCGCGCCATCCTTGGCCTCAGGCGCCGGCTGCACACCAGCTGCCGCTGCTGCCGAAGCAGCTGCGGCGTCCGCCGCCGGCGAGGAGTTGCGGACGATCATCTCTGTGTCGGGCAGCAGCTGCTGCTGCTGCTGCTGCTGCTGCTGCTGCAGGGTGAGCAGGCGGCGCGACTTGTTGGTGTCGCCGCGCCACACCTCCTCCGCGGCCACGTGCGCAGGCGCGGCGGGGGCCGGCTCGGACTGCAGGGGCGCACAGCTCGTCTCGCCCATGACCACATCGCCGACGGACGACGCCTGACGCTTGTGCAGTCCCATGCTGCGGCGGCCGGAAACGGCCTGGCCCATCTCGGGGCCACCGCACGGCGCCTCGGCAGCCGCCGCGGCGCCGGCACCAGCACAGCAGGAGCCCGCTCCGCTGCCAGCCGCGGCCACCACGGCGGCCGCGGCCGCGGCCACCACGGCGGAGGTGGCGGTGTTGCCGTCCAGGCTGCAGCTGGGCGCGGTGGAGGTGTCGCGGCCGCTGGTGCCCATGGTGGTGGTCAGGCCGCTGCAGCTGGTGCGCGTGCGCACCATCGCGCTCGGCGGCGCGCAGTCGGCGGTGCTGCTCGACATGGTGATGCTGCTGAGGCCGCTGCCGGTGTGCGCCGGCGGCGCCTTGGCGTTGGCGCTGCCGCCGCTGCCGCCGCTGCCGCCGCTGGCGGAGGTGTCGTCGCTGCTGGCGGCCACGCTGCGGCCGTCGCCGCGGCCGTCGCGCGCGCGCCCCGCCAGGTGCCGGTGCTGCCGCTCCGCCGTGCGCTCCTGGTGCGCCGGCGCGTAGTCGTACCGACGGTGGTGCGCCATCGACGCCGCCATCGCCGGCGCGGCCGCCGCCGCCTGGCCGCTGCCGTCGCCGCCCGCTGCGGCAGCGTCCAAGGCCTTGGTCGCCGCCCTGCCCGCGTCCGTGGCGTCCGCGGCTTCCGGCTTGGCCAGCCGCCCGGCAGACCCATCCGCGCCGCTCACCGCCGCCGCCGCCGCCGTTGCCGCCTGGGTGGCCTGCTGCAGCGCCGCCGCCGGGCTGCACATGGCGGCGTACACGGGGTCCTTGGCGTAGTGCGGCTCCAGGGCACTGCCCGCGAACAGCCGCGGCGCGTCCAGGAAGTACGGCAGCCGCAGCAGCTGCTCGGCGGTGGGGCGGTCCTTGGGGTCGGGGCGCAGGCAGGCCTCGATCAGGTCCAGCAGCGGCGCCGACAGCCGCGCGCCCAGCGTCTGGCGCAGCAGCCCGTGCGCGCCCTTCTGCGCCGCGTGGTTGGCGAGTAGGCCGGTGAGCGGCGCGCGCAGGTCGCGCGAGAGGCAGGTGGCCATGCGCGGGTTGAGCGGCCCGGT
Source organism: Chlamydomonas incerta (assembly GCA_016834605.1). NCBI lineage: Eukaryota > Viridiplantae > Chlorophyta > Chlorophyceae > Chlamydomonadales > Chlamydomonadaceae > Chlamydomonas > Chlamydomonas incerta. Next base: position 1,623,510 of record JAEHOC010000010.1, read on the forward strand.
GGCGCGAACGATGCGCGCCAGCTGGTCCAGGCTGGAGTCGCCGGGCAGCAGCGGCTCGCCGACGGCCAGCTCCGCCAGCGTGGCGCCGAAGGACCAGACGTCTGCGGTGGCGGTGGCGCGGTGGGGCGGTGGGGAGGGGTTGCAAGATTTAGGAGGCTGAAGAATGGGGCAGAGGGTAATGCGCATGCAGCAGGGGCAGCGTGCTTGCACGCACCAGGGGGGCGCACCGCTGCCCGCAGGCAATCAGCACAAAAGAGCTTCCAGCGTTTCCAAAAATCGATATGTCACCACCCCAAAATAAAAACAAATGCATGACAGCGCGCCTCTCACCTGCGCCGGGCCCGTATGGCATGCCCAGCAGCACCTCGGGCGCGCGGTACCAGCGCGTGACCACGTAGGGCGTCAGGCGGTCGCTGCTGGCGGCGGCGCGCAGGTCGGCCTTGGCCGCAATCGCCGCCTCCTCGCACGTGAACCGGGCAAAGCCGAAACTGCGTGCGCGCGAACAGACGGCGTCACGTTAAGGTCGATAAGATCGAAGCACGTTTCTAAATACTCCGGCATCCGGCACTCACTCGCACAGCTTCAGCACGCCGGCCGAGTCCACCAGCACGTTGGCGGGCTTGACGTCGCGGTGCAGGATCTGCATGGGGGCAAAGGGCAATTGGGCGAAGGGTGTCATGGTAGAAAGGGGGCGCAGTTCCACACCCTCCCCGCACCCCGGCGCCTACCCCAATGTATGCACTTGCCCAGGTGAGGTCACACGTTTGCTCTGTCCGGCTCACATCGCGGCGGGGATGTAGCAATTTTGGGAATTTTTCCAGCCAAACCACGGACCAACCAAGCCCGCATGCGTCTAACTCCTAAAGCACATCTGCACATCCGCACAGCAGGCGCTGGTCGCGAATGTCACTGGCCCTTGCCCATCGTCCCCTTGTCCGCGGTACATTGTCCTTCTCCTTGTCCATGCTTCAGAACTTCAGCACTTGCCATCCAAACGCAAGACACCAGGCACCACGACCGATGTATCCCTTCCTCCCTCCCCCACCCCCTCCCCAACCGTCGCGCAGCCCCCGTTTTCTCATTCCAAGCATCAGCGCCTGCGCGCTTAGCGCCATCCTTGCGGCGCGGCGTGACTTGCGAAGGGCCGCGCCTCAGAGGCGTCCATCCACAGCTTTGGGCCCGTGTCATGCCGGGCCCGCCGCATCCCTTCAAACACGCAACCCCCAAGTCCCAGTTCCTCCGCCCACCTTGCGCGAGTGCAAGTACTTCAGCGCCTGCAGCAGCTGAAAGGCCAGGCGCTTCAGCTGCGGCGCCGGGAAGCCGAAGGGGTAGCGGTCCTCCAGGACCTGCTGCGCCGACGAGCCGCCGTAGTCGAACACCATGCACACGCGCCCTGCAGTCCATATGCCACGGGCGTGGTGGGCAGCGGGTCAGACAGGTTGAGGGTGCCACTGCAGAGCGCAGCGGCGGCGGTGAACTGGAGGCTCCGGAGGGAGCCTGACCGGAAAAACAGCCGCGTCCGGACGTCTTCTGGCGCAGCCCGTCAACCGCCAGCCCACGACGCGTTGCCGCTCACCACTTGGAGTCCTGAACGCCCGCCGCAGCTTGATGATGTTGCAGTGGCTCAGTCCATTGAGCACCGTGACCTCGCGGAGTGCTATCCGCATAATCTGCGTGCACGCGCGCGTGCAAGACATGCCGCGCGGGGACAATGAGTCGCTTCAGCCCAAAGAGCGCGGGTTGCGAAAGCGGTAGCCAATGCCCTCCCCAAAGTTTAACAATGTCCCGCTAGGGCGGCGACAACGCCACGCCGACGCGCCGCTGGCTGGTGTCGAGCCCCCAAAACGTTTCGCGCAGCGATACGTTTTCGACAGCCAAGCTGTGCCCAAGGATAAAGCGCCCATCAATATCAAACGATTACGCTGGCTTCGGCTCAAGTCGAGAACCCAGCCGCGCGGCAATATTCCAACGCGGCAGGAACCGCGGCAGGCGAGGCTTCCGAGCCCGCACCTTGTGATCATGATGAGCTGCCCGCCAGGTCTTCAACGCCACAAACTGCTGCGCAGAGGACTCCTGGATGTCCTCGCCCAAGAGCGATTTCGCTGCGGCCGTCGAGACCTGGCACAGCTGCACGTCGCCATAGCTGCCATGACCTAGCCAGCCAAGGTGCTTGAATGCCTGCGGTGACGGGAAAGGAGTAAAGCGTTGCGGGGCAGCACCAACCGCTGGGTCAGTCGTCTGCGCGCTGGTTCCCACGGTCGCTCAGCAGTTCTGCACGGTTGCTGACCTCCATGCTTTCAGAAGATGCGAATGGGGCAGCCGAAGACACGCGCGTTCGTCTAGGAACCAAGTATCTTGAAGCCCATGTTTTCGGGCGTCTGAGTTGGGCCGAGTAAGCCGGATGTAAGTTGAGGTTAAACGTGAGACTTGCGCATTGAGTCTGTGACCGTGTGTGGAGAAGTGGAGACTCACGTAACAAAGGTTCCTGACAAAATATCTCATTGAACTTCCATGGCGCGCTCCGTGCGTGAACCCGACAGCCGCGCACCCTGCGGTTCATTTATCATATGCCATCTAAATGCTCGGGGCGAACTCTGCAGCGACCGGCCGCCGCGCCCGCACACTTCCACTGACATTGTCGTCCAAATTTGCTGACACTTTGGTCGACAACCCGGTGAGCCGTGGGGGTGAGCCGCTAACAGCGTATGCACAGTTAAGCTTATGGTTCGCGCCGGTTGTCAATGTCCTGTCGACCAGTCGCACAGGCGTGTCCGTGGGCACGGTGTATGGGGCACGGTGCGGGGTGGGGTCCATAGGTGGCGCATGGCCGGTTAATGGACCTCATTAGCGCGTGCGATCAGCTGTCCATGTGCATGAGCACAGCTGCTGGTGAAAATGGGTTACCTGGGTTGATTTGGGTGGGGGGATGGGGGAAGCGCTGGGAGAGCATGACACCAGGACGCCGCCATGCCTGCCTTGCCAGGGCACTCGGTGTCGCACACAACGCCAAGCACAACCTCGCATCGACTCCCCAGAACGAGACCGCGTAGCACAAGACACGCCCTCTCCATGGTGTCGTTGCAAATAGCCGGCAAGAGCGCCACCTCACTCCACTGCCGCGGCCTCCTGCAAAACACAAATGTAAGGGTGTGCCTCAGCAGCAGCCAGCAGGCAGGCAGGCACGGGGAGTCCCCCCCGATAGAAGCCCCTGTGCACCCACCCTCCCATCTGTTACCAGACTCCAGCCCCTCCCCCCCCCTCCCTCCCTCCTCCCGCCGCACCTCCGCGTCCTCCACCACCTTCTTCAGGTTGTACTTCTTGATGCTGAACGGATAGCTCCCCCCGCACTGGGGGCATCGCGCGGAAACCTGGACGCTGAGGTGTTTGTAATGGAGGACCTTGTGTATTTGAGGCCAGCGTTGCGTTGCGTTTGGGGCGACACTGCTGGCTGGGGCCTGGCAGCGGGCAATCGTATACAGCTACCATACGTCCTTGAACTGCTTTTCCCCTCTCGCCCATCCCCCCTGCCTTTCGCCCGCCTTTCACCCGCTTCTCGCCCGCTTCTCGCCCGCCTTTCGACTCCACTCGCTCCCCGCCACTAGCCAGGGCAAAACGAGACCGCGTGGGCTGCATAGCCTGAATGCCACGCGCAGTCGGCCCTTGCTTGCGCCCTGCGCTGTGCCGTCTCCATTTCCAGTGATCCTCAAGTCCCAACTGGGCTTCGCTGGCCGTGCGGGAATCACGACCACAACCCTGCGGAATCTCCCAGAGCCCACATCCGCATTGACTCCTGCAAGCTTGCAGCTATCGCGCACCCCCCCCCCCCCGCACCAGCGGCTCAACCGGCTGAACAGCGCGCCGCGCGTAACATCACATTGGCCGAGGCACACAAGTCCGGGGACAGATTCCGAGACACTTTCGACTCGACCGACTCAAACACTTCTAGACCGACTCCTCCTCCTCCTCACTGCCAGTCACCACCACCTCGTCAGTCCAATCAGATGGGTGCTCCTCCTCCTCCTCCTTCTGCTCCTCGGCCTCCACGGCCTCCTCAGCCTCCACGGCCTCCTCAGCCTCCACGGCCTCCATGCCTGGCTTCATTCGCTTCGCCATGCTCAAGTGCGACAACGTCCCGAGCAACATTAATGAGAACTCCTGTTGCCCTTGATCACTGTTGCTCGCCATACGTCCATAACGTCTTCAGCCATGCACTGTGGGACCGTATCCCACGTTCCGATGCACGCCCCCAACACCAGCTGAGCCAACACGCGCAAGGCGCAACACAAATGCAACCGCTCCCAGCGCGCGCCCACCGTGACTCAGCTTCCTTTCTGCCTCCGGCTCTGCTTTGGACGTCCTCCCGTAAGGCCTTCCCGCAAGGCTTCAAGCACCATCCTTGGCATCAGTTTCAGTGCTGTTACCACATGACCCGCATGCACTGCAGCTCGCCGGACTCCATAATACTACTTGGCAATCATCGAATACTGACATACAGTTTGTCACGGCCTGCACTTCCCCTTATTCAGGTTTAATACATCCATCCCACTCAGTCGCACGCCCATCGCGCGCCACGCTTGTTCACCCCCAGCCTTGTCAACCGCTCAAGGCTGCGGCTGCGGCGACGGCGACGGCGGCCGAGGCGAGGGTGGGTTGCGAGGCGGGCTGGGTGGGGCGTAGGGCGGCGAGGGCGGGCGCGGCGGGGGCGGGGGCATGGGCGGCAGGCCGCGGATGCCGCGGACATACCCCATGTCGGCAATTGCCTGGTCCTCCGGCGAATACCCGTCGTACTGCCAGTCGTCGTACTGCACGAGCATGACGGCGCCGTCGGGGTAGGCCCACGGCAGGCTGGAGAAGGGGATGTAGAGGAAGAAAAAGAAGCAGTGTGAGCGGTAGGCGAAACAATTGTCAGTGCGATAGGTGGCGCTGCAGCCCGTCGTCGGCCAAGCACTGACACGCGAGGTCGCTACCCATCCGGTTGCCCCGGACGCAACAGGGTGCCGTACGCCAGCGCAGCCAGGCGCCCCCTGGGTGGTGCCCAGCACGCCCCCACCCCCAGCGCCGCGCGCGCGCCGCACCTCATGCGGTACGTGCCGCGCGCCAGGCTGTACGCCGTACGCACGGTGATGTACGGGTTTGCGGGGAAGTTGTAGTACTGGTCTCCGGTGGCGCGGTGGAAGGAGCGCACGCTGGGGATGTTGCAGGCGCCCACGGCGGCGTTGCAGATGCTGTTGCCGGGGCTGCCGCCCGCCCAGTCGGTCACGAAGATGGCCTTCTCGGTCACGTGGGGGGCCTGCGCACGGGCACCGCGCATGGGCGTGCGGGCGTGTACGCGGGTTGCCAGGTTGTGTGAAGTGTGTCGTGCGTGTACCGTGTCATCATGAGTGGCTTGGAGGGCACAGTGCAGGTGGCAGGCACCGCGCGTGCGTGCGAGCGCGGTGCACAGGGGGACAGACCATGTCTACAGAGCGAGCACAGCGTCCCACGCACTGACCGCGTGGCTTGAAAGCCGCCGGCCTACCTGGTCGACGATCTCTGCCAGCGCGGGCTGCACAGGCGAGATCCAGAGCAGGCTGGGGTTCTTGGTGTCGGTTACGTTCATCGCGAACGCCCACCAGAAGAACTTGTCGGGGAACTGCTGCTGCAGCCACGGGTACAGCGACGGCTGCTTCGCCCGCACCAGGCCGTACAGCGCCGTACCGCCGTACACCACGGGCGTGGGCACCACCCGCACCTCGCTCAGGGAGCCGTTGGCGTTGACCAAGCCATCGAAGTCAAAGCTTGACGCGGTGCGGCCGTTGTAGGAGTTGACCAGGTGCAGCAGCGGCTGCGCCGTGTCGGCGACGACGGTGAACCACTGCGAGGAGTCGGACAGCACGCCGCCGGCGCCGGCGCCCTCGGGCAGGGTGATGGTGGCGGCGGGCTTGGTGGGCTTGCGCGCCTTGGGCTTGTTGGAGGCGAGGTCCCACACCTGCAGCGTGGCGCCGGGCTGGTCGGGCTCCTCGGCCCACGTGAGCAGCTGCGCGGGGTGCGGGGGCCGGGAGGCCAGGGCGGGGTTAGCGCGCTTGCAGGAGGCAGGGGCGGCCGAGTGGATGCGTGGTGCGGCACGTGGGAGGACGCGCCGCTGCGGCCGGCGCCCGCCAGTCGGGCCGCCTCACCCGTTTGAAGTTGTCGTAGGTGGGGGGTCGGGCCGCGGGGTCGGCATTCAGTACCCACGACTTGACCGTGTCCGCCGCGAACGTCTTGAGCGTGACGCCCCTGTGTGCAGCATCCGTGCATGATTCACGGACCGTGTCAGGACTGGGTACGGCACACGCGTTGCGACCCGGGTCTGGCGAATGCGCGGCCCCTTCCATCCGCACTTCAGCGGCAGGCCCCTCGGGCCTGCTAGCTCGCGCCCGCACCCAGTGCGGCGTGAGGCATGAGGGGCGCTATGGCGCAACCACACGCCACGACGCCATCACCCCACCCCATCCCCCAACCCCAAGCCATGCACGCACTTGTCGTTGAACAGCACCACCGACTCGTTGCAGCGCACGAGCAGCCGCTTCCCGTTGCCGGCGAAGGTTTGTTGGTACTGCAGGATCGTGACACAGACACGCAGGCGCGCTCAGGCGCGTCACAGGTGCCACACACACACGACACAGCCCGCATCCGCACATGTGCCCTCACCCGGACGCATCCCTCTCCGCACCAACTCTAGCTCAGCTGCCCCACCCAGATCCCCAGTTTCTGCGAGCACACAGTTCCACACGCACCTGCGGCAGATCCCGTGCCAGGATGCCGTTGTCCGGCAGCGCGCACACGTCCTGCGGCAGCGAGTGGGCAACACGCGGGTGAGGGCACACGTGCGAGGGCACTTGCGCTGCAGGACGCTACGCGGCTTGCGGCTAGAGCCGCGTGGTGTTATAAGGGTTGGTGCGCTGCAAGCAGCAGCGCCTCTCAGCCGGAGGCGGCAACCAGCCAGCCAGCCATAAGCCAGCAGCCAGGCCAGGCCAGCGCAGCCCAGCAAGCACGGCGCTGCGCTGCGCACAGTGGGCGGTGGCCTCACCTGGCTGACCCACACCGGCACAGCGCTGCCGTTGCGCAGCGGCGCGGTGGCGTCGTAGCAGTAGACGCGGCCGTCGTTGGGGTTGATGAAGTAGACCCGGTCGGTGGCTGTCAGGGTGTGGCGAGGGGATTTGAGACCAACCCGAAGGATCAGTCGAGTTGGGTTGCGAAGGGAAGGGCGGGGGGTAAGGGCAGCATCACGAAGCAGGCCTGCGCGGTAGAGTTTCGCTGCGGCGAAGGCAGCGCGACGGCATGCCATTGGCGCAGTCTGGTTCCGGCGAGCCTCGAGGCGTTCTGCCGGAACACACGCAAATCTGCACATCTGCTGTTGCTGTCGTTGGCACATCTGCGCATCTGCACGCGCACGCGCACGCGCACGCCCACCAGCACCCGGCCAAACTGCGCACATTGCAGGCCGCTGTGCACCGCATGTATGACTGACATTCAACCCCGCTGCCTGCGCTGACCCGCGCTGCTGCTACTGCTTGCAGCTGGCCCCATCCTGCGGCCGGCCGCTCGCACACCCTACCCGAGTCCACGTTCATGACGGGCTGGTACTGCGTCAGCCCCGGGATGACGTCCGTGCTCCACAGCGGGGGCGGGATCTGGATGGACACCGCGGACCGGTTGTACTGGTAGGCTTGGATGACGCTGCCCTTGCCCATGATCACGTACATCTGGAGGGCGCAGGTGGTGGACACAGGAGTAGGGGGAAACGTGCCGGGAGTCAGTGAGGCACAAAGGTTAGGCGCGGGGGCACTGCCCCCGCGTTAGCTCTGCTCACCCGCGACGCCCCATCTTCATTCGCGCCCCTTCCCTGGCTGCCGCATCGGAGTGTTCGAGGAGCACGCCTTCCCCGGTGCTCCAGCGCCGACCCACCAGGTTGCTCTTCGGCGTCACGGCAATACGGAATCGGTACATGATATCACTCGCGGCATCCGTGACCATAAACTCCCCACCGCCGCGTGTCCATTGTGCATTTACTATCTGCAGCAGAGCCCCCGCAGCGATGGCGAGCAGCAAGAGGCGGGCGGGTCGCCCTCGCCAACAACTCATCCCAGCTAATTACTTTACAAGCTGATTTTGGCAATAAAAGGCTCGGAAGGACTGTCCGGAGGCTACTGCGGGCAAGCCAGGAAGAGTAGCAGAGGAACCCGTAGCTGGCTTGAGCGGGCTTGATGGGATTTACCGTCAAATACTGCTACTATCTTGAGTAATAGTAATATAATGCAGTTCCTCAAAACAGGCAGCTACTTGGCACCTAGACGAGTGAGGTCGAGAACCTGTGCACAGGACTTGTCTTGAGTGTATAGTGGTTGATTTTAAGCTGCTTGGGTGCATGAACTTAGCAGGCACCGGCTTTAGAGGCCTCGCCGAGTTTCTGTGACATTTGCCCATGCAAATGCAGCGTTGTGAGAGGAAAGTTGGTGAGCTGATTTTTTATAGACATATATATCTGCGAAGTTAACATTATCCTGCACAACATGAGCCTCGGTGTCTCTGCGCAGCTCGTGTTACCGAGTCGCGCTTTCTTAAGCACAAACCGCATAGCGTAGCATGTCTGTGCTAAAGTGAACGTTTCATACAGCCCTGGCGAAGGAGGCGCACCGTTTCCCGCCTTACTCACGCGAGGACGGTTTACGGTTCGGGGGCGGTCTTATTAGCGCTCGCGTCAGAGCCCCCGCCCATGGCGCACGGCAGGGACCCGAAGATTCGAAGACCCGAAGACTCTGCCGCTCGTGTCTGGTGCTTCGGCGCGGGCACTGGAGGGCAGCTGGGATGCGGCGGCGTGGCGGATGCGCTGACGGCGCAGGCTCTGCTCCTTCCTCACCATACTAGTGGGCACGCGGAAGGGGTTGCGGAAGGCTCCATAACATTGCACCTAGCAGCTGGCGGCAACCACGTGGTCGCGTGGTGGCGGAAGCCTGCCCTTCAGCCGCAGGCGGGGGAACAATCGTCAGCGGGCACGCCGGGCCCCCCGCTCCATGGCAGCTGCGAAGACACAGGCGGCACCGCAGGCAGAACAGGCAGCGATAGTGGCGTGCAAGACGCGCAGGGCAGTGGGGACCCGGAATCCAGCAGACACGCGGCGCCGGTTCTGACCTGGGGACATGATGTTTCGGGCGCGGCACCCGCCCACGCATGTGACACCACAGCACCAGCTCCAGCGGCAGCGTCGGGCTTGATCGCCACCGCCACGCCAGGACCGAGTTCGCTTGAGGACGAGGCGGGCGGGGCGTCGGCGAATGGGGTCGCGGGCTGCGGGCTGCTGCTCACGCCGCGGGCGGTGGCGTTGCCCCGTGGAGGCTGCGGAGGCGTCGCGCTGGTTGCTTGCGGCTGGGAGCATACGGTTTACCTCACAGGTGCGCCCGCGCTTCGCAGGGTGGGGGTGGGGACGGGGGTCAGCTGTTTGGGTGGCGGCTGCCGGTTTCCAGGCGGCCGGCGGGCCCCTTGCAAATAGCACATGGCGCGAGCTGCTGACAAGATGGCCGGCGGTGCGGCAGTTCGCGTGTGTCAGTTCCAGCCCACACATGCGCCATACCCGGCCTTGTGCTTGCAGAGGATGGTTCTGTGTGGGTGGCCGGCAGAGGCAGCCGCGGCCAGCTTGGGCTGGGCCCGGGGCCTGGCGGCGCCGTCGCGGCGCAGCCGCGGTCGCTCACCGGCGCCCTGGCAGCAGCGCTGCCTGGCGGCTGGGCCGTCACCTCCGTGGCTGCGGGCATGTGGCACACGTTGTTCGCGGCGGCGCCTGCGGCTGGACACCGATCACAAACATCACTAGACTCTGTGGCGGCGGGTGAGGCGGCGGACGGGACGGCGGAGGCGGCTGTGGCCGCAGCGGCGGCGCCGGCAGGTGCAGCTTCGGGGCCGCGGGCGTGGCAGCAGTGTGGAGGTGCGGCGGCGGTGATTCTGGGGTGCGGCTCCAACCGCCGGCGGCAGCTGGGCCAATGCGGCCAGCCGGACCGGCAACAGCTCTCTCGAGAGGCAGGGAACGGTGGGACGAGTGCGAGAGGCGCAACGGTGCCAGAGCCGCCACCGGCGGAGACTGTCAGGCCGGGGCAAGGCCGCGGCGCCAGCCGCGGCAGCACGTGCGCGGCGCCGCCGGCAGCTGCGTGGACGCCCGTGTTGGTGCACATGGTGCCCGGGGGCGCGTCCGGCGGGGTCACAGCCGCCACGGCAACTGCAGTTCAGGCGAGAAGGGGCTGCCGGCGGGCGCTGGGGAAGCGCCGTGGAACGGCAGCCCAGTGACGGTGAAGGGGCAGAGGTGGCCGCTTCCTGGGAATGCAGCCCACGATGCACGCAGCTTTGCATGCTGCCGGTCTGTGTATCTCCGTGCCTTGTACCACTGCGCATGGCTAACGTGATTCATCTGTCTGCAGGTCGCGGCGGGCGGTGACCGAAGCGGCTATCTGGATGGGGCCGGCTGCTTGTTCCTGTGGGGGCGTGGGCTGCCTCCGGCGGGGCAAGACACGGGCCAGCCTACGGAGGTGCCGCTGCCTCACACGAGGGCCTCTGACTCAGGATCTGCTGCGGCTGCCGCGGCCGTTGCTGGTGCCAACGGGCAGCGTGTGGAGCCCGAGGCGGCGGCCTGGCGGCAGGTGAGGCGCATGGTGCCAGGCACCTGCTCCCGATCTTCACTAGCAGTCTTGGGGCGCCGGCTCCTAGATTTAGATACAGGTAGTCGGAACGGTACAGCAGGAACAGGGGGGCTGGCACCGCGTCAGCTGTCCTTTGCTTACTCCTTGCTATGTGGCCGGTCTTTCAGCCCGCGACATGCCGCATTGCGCAGGTGGCGCTGGGCTGGCAGCACGTCCTGGCGCTGGACACGTGCGGCCGCGTTTGGGCGTGGGGCGGCAACAGGAATGGACAGCTGGGCCGGCCGCCGCCACCATCATCGCCAGCGCCGCCGCCGCCGCAGCCGCAGCCGTCAACAGCCGGCGCGGCAGTCGGGTCGGAGGCGGGCCCCATTCCACCGCAACTGCAAGCGGCGACGGGGACAGGGAATGACGCGCCGCGGTGTGTGGGGGCGGAGGAGGATGGCCGCGGCGTGGTGGTGGCCGCGAGCGCGGTGCCGCTGCGCGTGCCTCTTCCGGCGGCGGCAGCCTGTGTTGCCGCGGGCGCGGAGCACTGTGCGGCGGTGCTGCTTGACGGACGCGTCTTAACGTGGGGCTGGGGCGAGCACGGCATGCTCGGGGTCGGGGACACGCACAGCCGCTGGCAGCCACAGGCTGTGCTCTTCAGCGGGGCGGCTGGGCAGTGTAGGATCGTCGCATGCGGTGCTGGATTCACATTGTGCGCCTGACAGACTGGTTGTGTGCGGCCGGATTGAATTCGACCCTGGACTGATTCGGGCCGCAACACTGCGAGCCCCGCGGGGTAGCCGGCTGGGAAATCGGTGCCCTTTCAATTCTCGTGGATCAGCCAGGGACAGAATTGGGCATGACGTCGGGGGCGAGGGGGCAGGGGGGCACCTGTCCCAACGGCCTCCTTTCGATCGCGACATATGTCAACATAACATACGCGAGTCGTGTGCGGTATCCATGCGTTTCCGGCTAACGCGTCCGTCCTATGCGGTCGGTCAACTATGTGCAACAGTCTTATCCCACGGCCATCCCTCGTCCAGTGCAATGTTGCGCCATCCATATGTGTGTAACCGTGGCCGCCTATTCCCCACCGGTCACCCTTGTCAGCGCCTTTGGCAGAGCAGACACAGACGGGCGCCTGCCCCCTTCTTATACGACTACACGCCTCCTCCTCAAGCCAGCAATGCCCCACACCAGCAGCACCATTGCTACACACATCCAAAGTCCAATGTCGCCCTATCTTATCGGACAGAGGCACAGTCTGACACACCATTTTATCGGACTCTGGGTTACGTTCACGTCAAGTGTGCAACGTGCAGCGTGCATCCTTGCCCTGCGGCAGGGGGATCCCAGCAGTCACATTGTCACGTGCATTGTAAGCGGGCGTGCCCCCACCTCGTCAGTCCGCGTCAGCCGCAAGCAGAGGCTTTCCGCAGGCCATTTTGCGCAGCAGGATGGAGGGGATCGACCGCAACTGTGCAATGGCTCAAAATGCTAGCAGGCTCAACAAACCAGGACCCTTGCATTCTTCCAGCAACAGCGGTATCGCGCCCTCAACAACTATCACCACCTGCGCGACTTACTAGACACGCACACGCACACGCACACGCACACGCACACGCACACGCACACGCACACGCACACGCACACGCACACGCACACGCACACGCACACGCACACGCACACGCACACGCACACGCACACGCACACGCACACGCGACATTGCTCAGCAGCTGCAAAAGTGCGTCCTGATCATGGCACGGTCAGCGCAACAACCACAACACCGTGTCTGCTGCGTTTATTCGTGTGTCTGGTTCCTACACGCGGCGCGTCCCGATGCGCGTAAACCCGCGTGGCCTCCTGCCGTACCCTTCATATCTTATCTTGAATCTCGCGGTTAGCCTCGCACCCGAGCCTTATTACCGAGCGAAGCCTCGCCCCTCCGGGCCTGACCACAAATAGTAAGTGCACAGTAGTCTCGCGTCGCATTTCCCGGAATGCCAACCACGCCCGGAGGAAAGTATAAATCTTCACCTTCCTGCACAACCCGAACCCCGCCCAGGTCGCTCTCATCACATTCGCAGCCCGCCCGGCCTGTCCCTGCTGCAGCGCTCACCCGCGCGTGCGCTTCAGGCGCACAATGGCCCCCATGCGCACTGCATAGTGATCCTGCAGCCGGAAACGCCGCAGTCCGAACCGGAACTCGTACGTCGCGCGCACCCGCACCGTCGAGCCTGCGCTGCTGCCACTGCCGCCACGGTCGCCGCGTGCCGAGCCGGCCTGGCCGGCGCCGCGCTTGCCGCCGCCACTGCTGCTACTGCTGCCCATGCAGAGTAAGCGCGCTAGCAGGCCGCGCTTGGAGCCGCTGCCGCTGCCGCCGTCGTCGCCGTCGCGCGGCACGATGACAATGTCCAGGCTGTGGTGCGTCTGCCGATCGAGGGCGGCGCAGCGAGGGAGGTGGTCATCAACCGTTAGTGGTGGCTACTGGCCCACCGCGGTATGGTGAAGGGGCTGTGCAACCTCGAGCTTCAGAGCGTGCACCCCCGAGTTTTGAAGCACGCATGCCCGGTAGCACGGCCGCTCCTTGCATGCACGCACCTTGGCCGCGAGGCTCTGCAGCTGCACGCTTCCGGCCGAGCCTGCCAGCACCGCCGCCGGCGCAGAGGCCGCCCGCTCAGCAGCCGGCGGCGCCGCGCCGCTGGAGGCGGCATCTTCACCCGGCCCCGGTACCGCCCCCGCCACTGCGGCACCGTGGCTGTCACCGCTGTCAGCGCCGGGCGGCGGGGAGGGCGAGGAGGGGGAGGCGGAGGCGGAGGCCGAGGCGGGCAGGGCCCCCAGCATGCGGTGGAGCTGCTCCATGCCTGGCGGCGGGCGGGGCACGGGCGGGTGCACGGCGGGTGCGGCGTGGCGCAGCCGGGGAAGCAGCCGACGTGTTGGGGCGCAACGTTCGAGGTGGACAAAGCAGGTGTGCCGCATCCGCAACCCGTCACATGCCTGGACCGCAATCATGCCGTACGTACGTAGCCATCCTTGGATGCCCATCCTGCTTTGCTGTTTGTACATGTGTGTTTACAAACCGTGCAGTTGTATGTGCAGGCACGCCGCGCACCTGCGTTGAGGCGGCGGATGATGGCGGTGCGCCCCACGAACAGCTGGCCGTCGTGTGTGAGCATGCGCGCGCCCTCCGCGAACAGGCCGCTCACGCGCGGGTCGGAGCCCCACCTGCACACGTGCGCACGTGCACACGTGCATGCTCACAATGTGCAAATGCTTCTGCTTGCAATAAGGCATCTTCGACTTTGCAGTCATGCGTCACCTGCTCAGACAAAGCATGCAGTGCGGAGCTGAGCAGGGAGGGGACCGCGCTAAGCGGGCTCGGAGGGGGATGGGGGCAGCGTGCCGACCGCATGAATGCTGAGCCGCGGCGCATCAGCTGAAGGAATGCCTGTCAAGCAACTCTCGCCATGCGGCGCGCGTGCACGTGTAAGGCGCTGGTGGCTGTGCCTGTAGCAGGCCGTACCTGACGTCGCCGGTCGCGAGGGCGCGCAGGAACGCCTCACTGAAGCCGCGCGCCACCGCGAGAGCCTCCGCCTCCGGCCCGTCCGCATGCTTCTGCTCGGTTTCCTGCAGCTTCTTCAGCTTTTGCAGCTTCCTTTGCTTCTTGTCGCTCTGCTGCTTCTGATGTGGCTGTTGAGCCGGCGGCTGCGCCTCATCGCTGATGGTGGCCTGAGCCGCAGCGCGGGAGGAGGGCGAGGAAGCGGAGGCTGAGCCCGGCGAGCCAATGGATGGCAGCGATGCGGTGGCGCCCCCGCCGGGGCTGCTGCGGCTGCTACTGCCGGCGGCGGCGGCTGCGCCCGCCAGAGAGCTGTAGCCGGACTGAGAGCTGGCGCTGTCCACATGGGCGCTGTCTGTGGTGAAGGCCCTGGAGGGTGGGATGGAGGGCACAGCAAGGCGCAGCCGGGCGGGTGAGGGCGAGGACCATGGATAGCTTGTGGTAAGGTGAGACCCTCTGCCGGCATTGCCCCAGGCAACGTCCGCTGTGGTAGTGTCGGAGGGCGGGACAGAGCAGGCGCAGGAGCAGGCGATGCGCCATAGGCAATCAGGACTATGACCGGGCAAGTGGCGTCGTGGTTACTGCACACGTGCACGCAAACGCAACACACACGTGCAGATGCACGCAGCCCCCGCCCAGCACCTACCTGCGGTTGTCGTGGCGCTCAAAGGCCGCCGACAGCAGGCTGCTGCCGTACGAGCGCTCCGACGCCGTCAGCGAGGTGCAGCGGTTGACGAGTGGGGAGCTGCCGGCGGCGCCGGCGGCGCCCTGCTGCTGCTGTTGCTGCTGCTCGTGGCGCGTCGTGAGGAGCCTGGCGGCAGACGGGGCGGCGGGAGGGGCGCGGGCGGCGGCTCCCCCATGCAGGCGCGCGGGCATGCTGGCGCTTGGAGGGTGCCTGCGGGCCAAGGAAGGCGCAAATTCGTTGTGGTCGTGTCGGAGTTTGTCCATGTAAGTGTTGCATTGATGGCGTGGAATGCGCGCAAATGCACCCGATGCAGGCTGCAGGCAATCAAGCTGGCTCATGGATTGCATCCGCAAGCACACCGAGCGCAGGGCCGCCCTTAGCGCGTGGGAAGCCTATCTAAGGCACGACCCACACAAGCACCTCACCTGCGCAGGCCCGAGAAAGACCCCTTGGGCAGCGGCGCAGACGCCATCGGGCGCAGGATGGATGGCCCCGCCCCGCCCGTTCCCGCCGCCGCCGCCACCGCCGTGCCAGACGCCGAAGGCGCGGCCGCGGCCGCAGCTCCTCCGGCTGCTGCCGCCGTCACTGCGGGCCGCGCAGCGCCCGCTGCGCCTCTGCCGCCCATGCTGCCACTGCTGCCGCCGCCGAGCCGCTGCCGGCCGCTGATGGACGCGCGCCCGGCCAGACCGAACACCACCTCCGTCGCTGGCAGCGAACACGAGTCATCTCCTGACTTGACCGAGTCGAGGATGCCGCCGCCGTCAGCAGCAGCCTTGAGCGCGGCGGCGGCGGCGGCGGTCGGCTTGCTCACGGCCACGGCTCCGGCGCGCCGCTGCGCCTGGTGCGGCTGCGGCTGGCGCTGTTGTGTCCCTGGCAGCGCACAGGCGCTGGAGTGGTCGTCACTGCAGCTGCTGCTGCGCCGGTCACGCCGGCTGCGGAGCTTGACTGCAGTGGCGGTCGCCGCTGCCCGAGCCACCGCCCCGCCCGCAGACCAGAGTGAGCGCCCCTGCTTGGCCGCCGCTCTGCCGTCGCCGACCGCCACTGGCCTTGGGTGCTGCTGCTGCTGCTGCTGCTGCTGGTGCCGCTGGTTTTCAGAGTCTTCCTCATCAGAAGCGGGCGCAGCCCTGAAAGCATCGCGCGCACGGCTGCTGCTGTTGCGCCTGCCGCCCGCAGCCCAGGCGGCGGCGTGTGGCGACTCGGTGTCACTGATGTGCGGGCTCCGCGGCGGCGCGCCCACGCACAGGCACGCCAACCCGCGCAGGGCACGCCGCGCGCCCATGCCCCGCCGCCGTCACTGCTGGTGCTGCTGGTCTGGTGCTGCTGGCGCTAGTGCTGCTGGTGCTGCGGATCCCGATCGCTCCTGATCTGATGCCTGAGTGGCCGTAGTGGCCGGTGCTATTGAAGCAATGCGGAATGAGAACACGCGCCGCCTCCGTTGCTGCGGTCGCCGTTGCAGCAGCAGCTGTTTCTAAAGGACCGCTGGCGAGTGCTTGGTGTCTGGCGCGTCTGAGGCGTTTGCAACGAACACGGTACGATGCAGGGGGCCGGCTTGCCGTCAGCACGCCAGCAGTAGGCCCGGAGTGCACGAATGCAGTGCGCGGCGCCGGACTCGCCGAGGTTGTCGAAATCCGGCGCTGTCAACCTGCCCGTCAAGCCGGTCGATGGGTCGACCGCCGAAATGACAGCTGGCTGTTTCAGACCCGGGCCGCCGCGGGTCCTAGCAGCCGCTAGCCGCTGCTGCTACTGAATGTGCCTTGACCCCGGGCCGAAGACTCGCTCGTGGCAAGCGCGCCACCGGGCCGGTCAAGCGCCAGAGGAAACGCTCGCGGCCGCAATGTGAGGCAAGGGCGATACCAGGGCAATCAGCGTGGGGTAGTCAGGCGGCGGATGGACTGATACCGCACAAACTTCAGCGCGCCGCGGGACATGGGCTGTCAAAATGGGCCCTTGGACAGTTGGACGCCGCATTCGCGCCCCATCAATCAATCAGACGGTATGAACCAGCAAAAGCATGGCGCAACGCGGCCCATGATGAGTTCACCCATTTGCACGCGCGTGTAGGCTACGCCCCGCAGTCCCGTCTGCACGCTCGCATTCAGATAGGCGCCCGTCCCCAGGGCGCCACCGAGGCCAGCGCTGCCGCGGCGCGGCCCTTTAGAGCGGCCGGATGTGAGGCAACGGATTGGGCTCGACTTGACTTGCAGCCAACCTGCCCAGCGTCCCTAGGGTCCTGCCCAGCTGCCTCCCGCGCACCTGCACAACGCATGCGCACGCGCACACCCTGATGCATTGCATTCATGACACTCGTTCACGTTTTACATTCCAGGCCGAGGCGTGCGCTGCTGAGCAGAAATACCAAGGGCGCGGGTAGCGCCAATGTGGATGCATCTCCGCGCGCTTGCACAACGCATGCACGCGATTCCCCTACTGCGTCCGGGGATGCCATCACTCGTAGATCATGCCTTCGCCCGAAAATAGCGCGGGCGACGGGCACAGAGAGCACCCGGCGAAACAAGACGCCGCTGTTTGCGGTGGGCTCCCTCCGACCCAGGCTGTTTAGCCTTGGTCACAGCAAGCTTTCAGTGACCACGGCCCAGGCCACGGCCGGTTTGCATCCCTCGGCGAGTGGCATGGGGACAGAAGGCGTCATGGACCGAAAATGTCCACCATTTGCCCACACCCTCGACTTCGCGACACAATTGACTGACTCTGCGTTTTGACACCTGAGCAGTTTCTTTGGCTCATTTTACTGACACGACTGAACAACGTCGCCGAATCGCCCAACGACGCGGCCTCTTCGCAAGTTCTCTGCTTCTCTTAGGCCTTTCACGTTCCCGATAGGGACAACGTTGACCAGGCGCGCTGGGCGCTGACGCGGGCTGTTGGCGAGCAGCGAGGCGGTGCAGGTGAGAAGCCCTCGTTTGTTGCGTGGCCATCTGCGGGCCAGGCGCAGCTCTGCAGGAGTCTCTGGGCTCCGCAGCGCGCGCTTGTGCTATCAGCAAGGTGACTAGACTGGATTCGAGCATCGGCTGCGGCGCCAAACGTTGCACGCGGTGTTGCGGTGGATGCGAATGACTTCAGTCGTGCAAAGGGCCGAGGTAGCGCAGCGCCTAGCAATAGAGAACCAGCTCGACACGGATTGTGAGTGGACTGCGTCTTGTTTGCGCAAGGCGTGTGGGTTCGAGGGCATTCTCGAGCCGGTACGCTGGGTCCTGGCGTGTGGCTTCCGGCGGCTGCGGAACTGTCCATTAGCGGCCAACGTATACCCTCAAACCAACTCAGTCGTGTTCGGAGGGGGTGGGGCGTTGTTCGTGGGCTGTGCTGGCTGGCAAGTTGGCGATCAGCGCCTGGACCTGGGTCCTCCGCACTGTGTACCGGGCCGTGAGCTGGTGTACCGGAGCCGGGCTCCTACGGATAGGCACAGTTACGGAGGAGCTTTTGCGCTCAATAGTAGACCTGTTTTGACCAGGGAAGTTAGGGCCACCGGCGGCATGTGCGAGGCCGTTCAAACTCCTTTTGGCGGCACGGCCCGTCGGTCCCGGCGCATGATTGCTGAGGGACGCATCGACACGCCACTTGCGCACACGTCCCGCGTGACGTTTTGCAACGTGCGGGCAGTTACAGCAAGCTTGGTTGGCCCGCGGCCTGGCTTGCTCCGACAGTACCGCCCAGCCAACCCTGTAACCAACGATGGCCGGGTTTCCCACACACGTAGTCTGAATGCCGTGATAAGCATGGGGTGGTTCAGCACGGCGCGCACGCTAACTTCTGCTCCTCTTCCTGGGTGCAGGTGTGACCAGCGCAAGCTTCTGGGCTCTGCGGCAGCAGCTGTGAGGGACTTGCCAGCTGGGGCCTGAGCGGTGCTCCAGCTTGGACTGTCAGCTCTCGGCTTGAGGAGCTGGGCCCCTTGCGCACTCGCCCGCCCACCGACGCGTAGGGTGGGCGGTGAAGCAGCAGCAGGCGAGGCGAGGCCTTCAGCTCGCGCTGAGGCCATAAAGCCCCGGCGCCGGCCGCACAGCCGCGCCGCGGGATAGGGATTTGAGGTAGCTGACCGGCACGACAGCGGTCGAGCTGGCGGTTTACCGGACATGAGTAGCTCTTATGAAGCCGGGGCCATGTGCCCCGTCTTCCGGCCCACGCGGGAGGAGTTCGACGTGCCCTTCTGCGAGTATGTGCGGAAGGTATTCCGCAAGCACCCGGACATGCCCATGTTCAAGGTGGGTGGGTAGGCGGCCCCGGAGGTCGGCTGGCTGGGAATTCGAGGGTGGGGCTTCAAGAGGCGAGAGTTAGGGCTGGGACGAGGCTGCGCAATCTGCCAGGAGGAGCCCGGCAGGAGGAGGCTGGGAGGCCAGGGGCCGTCAGTGAGGCTGTAGGCTGGGAGGAGGCTGAAGGCTGGGAGGAGGAGGGAGACCAGGAGGTTGTGAGGCCGCCGGAGATTGGAGATATGGGTAGGAGGGAGGCTGGTGGCTAGCTTGCGCGGGGGATGGCGGGCCGGGCGGCTGAAACGGGCGGCGGGATCGGGTGGATTGGCGTTGCAATGGTACGGGCGGACGGTCCGTATGGCTGGAAGGAAGGGTGCGATAGGGGAGCGGTGGGCTAGCGTGACCTGGGTCGGGTTTCACGGCTCGCTATGTGGGAAGGGGGCCAGAAGGCTGGGGTGAGCGTGTGGGTTGGGGGACTGAAGGGCGGAGCTCGCGTGAGGCCGCCGGGGCCATCACTGCACGACTGGGACGGCCACGCGGGATGCGGTGGGACTGCCGCCAGGGAAGGGGTCCGTGGGCCTAAGTGGCTCTGGACTGGGTACGGGCGGGCCTTCAAGGCCGACCCTGGTCTTGTCCTGAACCTGCTTGGTCGGGATGGGGCTGATGGGGCCACGGAAGATGAAACAAAACGTCGCGCTGACCCTGGAACAAACCTGGAAGCATGGGCCATCGCATCTCGCCTAATCCTGACGACTTGATGCACATTGCTTTGCAGGTGGTGCCACCAAAGGGCTGGAAGCCGCGGCGCGCCCCCTTCCCGGACCTGCGGAGCGTGCAGATCAATGTGCCCATCCGGCAAAACGCGTTTGGCACCAAGGTGTGGAGGAGGGGCAATGGAACGCGGCGGCGAAGGGGGTTGGGTGGATGGGAGGGCTTGGAAGCCGCCCCAATGTGGGTCTGGTTACACGGTTGCGCTTAGGCGGCGGCGGGTTGGTAGGGGAAGGATGGACCAGCGAGGGCGTTCGCGGGGCTAGGAGGTGACTGGGCACTGGTGAGGGGTCGTGGCGGTGCCTGAGGGGTGCGGACGGACGGAAAGCGCGGACACAACGTCGGTGCTGCCAGTCGGCCTGCGGCGAGCACAACTGCGTGGGCCGTGTCCCTACGAACCCAGTGAGCCCGGACTCTGGTTACTGAGTCCCGACGCCGGCCCCGCGCGGCGCCCCTGCGTGCAGGGCGCATATCGCTGCGTGCTGGTGGAGCAAAAGCCGATGTCGGTGGCGGAGTTCAAAGTAACGGCGGACGAAGAGGTGCAGCGGCTGAGCGCGGGGCGCGCCGGTGCAAAGGGAGGCGCTGGGGCGGACCCGGCGGGCGGCGCGGCGGGCGAGGGCGGGCGGCGGGCCAGCAATCGGGCCACCTCGGCCCGTAACTTCCGGCCACCAGCGGAGGAGCTGCCGCAGCACGGCAGCCAGAAGGTGCGCAGTGGCGGAAGGCGGGGCGAGACGCGGGGTTCGGGGTTAGGAATGGGGGGTGGCCGGCGATGGGCGGCGTGGATGCGGATGGGAGGGGGGGGGGGAGGGGCAACGGCAGCAGGTTGGCGCTGGGGCAGTGCATGGGACAAGGGAGGGGGCCGGGGTACATGGACCAGGCAAGGACGAGGTTGGGCCGCTCGTGAGAGTCGAGCGCACGGACGGGTGTGGCGCCGAGTGTAGGTACTGCGCCAGGTTACGGTGCGGCCGGGGACAGGCCGCGGGCACAGGCAGGACAGGAGGGTGCCCATGGCTGTCTAGATACGGTACTGGGCCGCCGAGGAGCGGCCCTCCTCTCATCACGCGCGCCGCCGCCTCCGGGCCCTCCCGCAACACCCGTCATCCCGCACCCCCATCCCGCGCGCGTTGCCACAGGCGGTGGCTGCCGGCGACAGCAAGGAGGAGGCGGGCGAGGGCAAGGACCCGGACGCCGTGGACGCTGACGTGGAGCGCTCCTTCTGGGCCAACCTGACGCTCAACCCGCCGCTGTACGGCGCCGACACGCCCGTGTCGTTCTTTGACGAGAAGCTGCCGTACGGCTGGAACCTGAACCACCTGGGCGACCTG
Source organism: Chlamydomonas incerta (assembly GCA_016834605.1). Lineage (NCBI taxonomy): Eukaryota > Viridiplantae > Chlorophyta > Chlorophyceae > Chlamydomonadales > Chlamydomonadaceae > Chlamydomonas > Chlamydomonas incerta. The sequence goes on from JAEHOC010000010.1 coordinate 1,644,671, forward strand.
CTGCAGACGCACCCCAAGGTGGACGCCGTGCCGGGTGAGCCAGGGGGCGGCGCGCGTGGCGCGTGGCGCGGCGGGGCGGGATGTGTGGCGCGGCGGGGCGGGGTGTGTGGGACAGGGCAGGGTAAGGCGGGGGGCTGGAGGCTGGAGGCTGGGGGGCTGGGGGCTGGAGGGCGGGAACGAGGAGGTGCTCAGGGGCAAGATGGGGGATGGGGGATAGGGGATAGGGGAGGGAAGGCGGAACGGCTCGGGGAGCTCGAGGGGCGTTCGCAGCAGCCAGTCAGCAGGCGGTGGGCAGTGGGCACGCCTTCACACCACCGGCCTCCGCCCCCGCGCGCTCCCTTCCCTTCAGGCGTGACCACGCCCATGACCTACTTCGGCATGTGGCGCTCCTTCTTCGGCTGGCACAAGGAGGACGCCGACCTGTACTCGGTAAACTTCCTGCACTGGGGCGCGCCCAAGGTCTGGTACTGCGTGCCGCCCTCGGGCAAGCAGAAGTTCGAGCGCATGGCGCAGGTGAGCGCGTGCAATGCGAGGGGTGGGGCCGCGGCGATGGTGGGAAAGGTGGGAAGTAAGCGGTGCCGAATGTGGAACGGCGGGTACAGCAAGAAGCTGAGAACGCCGGGGCGGGAGGAAGGGGGCGGGGTGACCCAGTTGTCGGGATCGGTGCGTGGCAAGGATGCGTGCGAGACGCCCAACGCCCGGCTCGGTTGCGCTGGATTTCCCCGCTTGTCTTGACCGACCACACATGTAACACCCTTCACGTGCAGAGCCTGTTCCCCGAGCTGCACAAGAGCTGCCCCGCCTTCGTGCGGCACAAGGACATCATGCTGTCGCCCTCCTGCCTCAAGACGTACGGCGTGCCGTACATGCGGGCCTGCCAGCGCGCCAACGAGTTTGTGGTGCTCAACGCCGCGGGTGAGCAGCAGCAAAGCTACACAGCCTAGGCGATCCCCTGCGCAGCTCCCCTCTGAGCCGAACCCCACCTCCGTAGAGTCCACCTGTCCCTGGCCGAGGCGCGCTGCGGTCCTTGTTTCGCGTGCCTGGGCACCTCCTGGGCAAGCCGCTGGTCGCGTTGCAGCTGACACACGGGTCGCTGACTCTTTGCTCTGCCGCTGCCGTGTCGCCGCCTCCCCCCTCGCAGCCTACCACGCCGGCTTCAACTCGGGCTTCAACTGCGCCGAGGCCGTCAACTTCGGCCTCAAGGAGTGGATCCCGGTGGGTGTGGCGGTCGCTAGGAGCGCGTCCGTCCCGCTCGCCCGCACCTGAACTGCTGCCTGCGGGATTGCGCGTTGCGCGCGCCCGATTCCGGGCGTGTGCGTGTGCCGCCGCGTGCTCGCACCCGAGGCGCGTCCGCCGCTTGCCGTCACCACGCCGCAACGCTGTCCCTGTTGTCATGGCGCGCAGATCGGCAAGGCGGCGGTGCCGTGCCGCTGCAGCGCGCTGAAGGACGTGGTGCGCATCAGCATGAAGCTGTTCGACCCCAAGTGGGTGGACCCCTACGAGAGTGCCTCCGAGTCCGAGTCCGAGCCCGAGTCGTCCGACTTTGAGCTCAGCGAGGACGAGGAGGCGGCGGCCTCGGCGGCGGCGGGCGCCACCTCGCGCCGGCGGCTGGCCGCCGGCCGCGCGCGCAAGGCGGCCGTGCGCCGGCGCAAGGCGCAGGCCGCCGACTTTGAGGCCGACGAGTCGTCGGACGCCGACAGCGAGAGCGGCGAGGAGGAGGAGGAGGAGGACGCCGAGAAGAGCAGCGACGAGGCAGAGTCGTCGGACGAGGAGGCAGGCGAGGACGCCGAAGCCAAGCCCGCCAAGGGCCGCGGCAAAGCGGCAGCTGCCACGGCGGCCAAGAAGACCAAGAAGCCGGCGACGACACCCCGTGCCAAGACGAGCAAGGCCACCGCCAAGGCCACCGCCAAGGCCACCGCCAAGGCCACCCCCAAGGCCACCGCCAAGGGCAAGGCCGTCGCAGCGACGACCAAGGGCAAGCCGGCGTCCGCGGGCAAGGCAAAGACGACCAAGGCCGCGACGCCCGCGAAGAAGGCAACGACGACGGTGGTGGCGGCCAAGACCAAGCCCTCGGCGTCAGCGGCCAAGAAGGCCGTCGCAGCTGCTGTGGCGGCGAAGCGCGGCGGCGGCGTCAAGAAGGTGACGGCAGCGACGACGGCAGCTAAGAAGGCGGTGACGCCGTCGGGGCGCACCACCAAGACCGCTGCCGCCATCGCGGCGCGGGCGTCCAAGGTTGAGGCAGCCGCCATCCGCGCAGCGCGCGCCAGCAAGCGTGCGGCCGCTGCCGACGCGGACGGCGACGGCCGCCGCAAGCGCGTGCGCACCAGCGAGGACGGCGGCGCGCCGGTTGCGCGCCGCGGCCGGCCCCCGAAGAGCGCCGTCGCTGACGGCGGCCACGAGGCCTCACCCGACACTGCGCCTCCCGCGCCGCTGCCCCCCGTGGAGCTGACTGCTGAGGGGCGCCACATCGTGACCGCGGTCAAGCCGCGCTCCACTGTGAATATGGCGGCCATGGCGCTCAAGGTGCGATCCGAGCCGGGCGCCGGCGCAGAGGCGGTGGTGGGGCAGCCCATGGCCATCGTGGGCGACGCAGAGAACGGTGGCAACATCAGCCGGCGGGCCTCTGCGGCTGCGCCGCTGCCGGAGGTAGCGATCGCGGCTGCCGCAGCGGCGGCGGCGGCGGCTGCCGCCGCAGCGGCGGCAACGGCACCTGCCGGCGCCGCCACTGGTGCACCTGCAGCGGCTCCTGTTGTTCCCGTTTCGCCGGCGGTGGACACGAGCAAGCGCTTCTTCTACCTGGTGCAGCGCCTGGCACGGCCGGCGCCCACGCCGGGGCACGTGCTGCTGCGCTGGCTGAAGGAGGGCCGCGACGGCTTGTTCCGGCCCGTGGCGGGCAGCGTGTGGGAGGAGGCGGCCACATCGCTGGTGCCGGTGCACGTGCAGCCCGTGTGCAGCAACGGCAGCAGCGGCGGCGCTGCGGCGGCGGCGGCGGCCCTGGACGTGGTGGGCACTGATGGCGGCGAGGCGCCGTGCAACAGCGGTGACCCGACGTCGTCATCGCACTCGGCCGCGGGTGCGAACGCCGGCGGCGAGGGCAAGGCTGACGCCAAGGCAGCGGAGCCGGAGGCGTGGCGGCTCATGACGCCGCGCGACCAGATTGTGGACGTCGAGTTGAAGCGCGAGTAGGACCCTGATCGCCTGAGGAAGGCGCGGGGCCCGCGAGTGCGGGTTGCGAGTGCGCACGGCAGCGGAGGTGACGCGTGTGTGCCTTTGTGCATATTGGCAAGGGCATTTTGTTGACTGCAAAAGGACGGACTGCGGCTGGTGGTGCATCGCCGCCGTGTTTGGGCATGACACATACAGCACGTTAACGACGACGAGTACGACAGCTGCGTTCTAGCCACGTCCCGCCCTTAACGGACATCCCAGTGCCACTTGACGGCGATGGAACTGATCGTGTTGCGGACTTGTGACACAACTGACATGTACCTGCAAACGGCGTAGGAGCAAGCGGGAAGCATTTTATGTGTTCGTGTCGCGTCAGTAATCAAGCTGCAATGCAGTGCCGCCCCAGCGCCGTGAAAGGAGGACCTAAATCTACGGCCAAGAGCGTGTCGGCCGTTGGCGAGGAAGCAGGTGGGCATGTGTGTTTTTGGTTGCGTTGGGTTAGGTGCCCGTGTCCGTGGCCCGTGCATGTGTGCGGGATGGCTGCGTTGCAGTGATGGCGGTCTACAGTGACGGTAACCCTGAAAGGTCCCATGGGAAGGTGCAGGATGCTGTTTGGGGCCGGCGCAAGGCATGCGGTGTTTATACTTGCACCGGAGGTTGGTCCGCGTGGTCGCGGTTGGGATGCGCATGTCTGCAATGCGCGGGCAAACCAAAGTGCAGATGATGTGCCTTTACGATCATCTCCACATCCAAGTTGCTTCTGCGGGCCAGGCCGCGGGCCCAAGCAACATTATGTTTTGGTCTACTACTTCTGGTGGGAGTGGTGTGTGGCGTAACGTGTTTTGGACCCAGATGGTCCTGTACTACCAAGGAGTTGAGCTGCAGAAGCTGCGCATGGTGGTGTGCGGATGTTTGTTTGCGCGCATCCGTGACGTCTCCTGTTGCCACTGACTCAGTGCCTTGTGGTCGCATTCTCAGTGCCTAGTGGCGTGACCCATGGCGGAGACGTGCGAAGCTGGCAGGTGGTCTTTGCGCAATTGTTGTTCCAGACTTCCATTTGTGTTGGGGCAGGTCGCACCCCGTGGACGGCACTGTAAGTGCGGTTCGGCTCTCGCCAGTCCCAAGAGCCGGGTAGGTGCGGCCGTGCTCCCGGCCCAGGTCAGATTTCGACCCAGACACGGAACGGACACTGGCGCGCCACCGGACGCAACCATCGGCTTCACGGTCCTTTGCAGCGGGGCCACAACCCGAGAGCTGGCTCGCCCCGCCGCACAATCGACCCTGGTGCCTTGACGGCTTGACTTCTCAAGCCACGCACCCTCGTGAAACCACCTTACGTCCTTACCAAACGCACGGCATGTGCGATGCAAAGGCGAATGGGTTACGGGCTTGCTGGCTTCCTTAAAGTAGCCGGGGGGCGAGGGGAGGCCGGTTGACGGCTCTATGCTGCTCTGAGCACGGGTTGGCGAGCCACGACGGTTGGGCGGACGGGTTGAAGACTCCGCCGTCGTGACGTACCATCATCCCAACAATTAAAACGTTGCTTGAATCAATGATGTCAATGGAAGGTCGGTGAGAAGTTCGCGCCGGCGCCTTCGCCGGCAATCGACTCGCTGCCAACAGAGTGCTTCGTGCTCCCCGCCCATATCGGGTCTGTTAAGCTGCACATTCAAGTTGCTCGCACAAGCTTACAACTAGTTTGCTCTCGTTTGACCAGCATTTTGTATCCTTCCAGCCGCGCCCATTTGCACTATTTTCGAGGCACGACCACCAGCCTCAATGGCTTCTATATATCAGCAAAGGCTGCTTTGAACCCTGGAAAGCAACTGCTGCTGAGGGACGTAACGAGGCGGGACTGGACGAATCGTGTCATGGAGGACCGGCGAACAGGAGGCTGAGCAGCACATCGGACCAACAAGAACTTCTTGGGCCCGTGCAGCATGGCCGACGAGCTTGGGTCAAGCCAGCGGGTGCGTTGAGGAACTATGGACCGGGCGGGAAAGATAGGGACCTTGCTGCGATGCCTTCGGTCAAGCCTGCAGATTTCGTATGGATTCCAGCATCTCGGGCCTGGATTAAAGCTGGGGCCGGCGAACTGAGGCGCTAGCAGCGATTCCGGCAAACCGGCCACCAAAATTTGGAAACTTTGCGGTTAGCTGCACAAGCGGCACCGGGAAAGAGGAAAATGCAAATTGGAATCACGCGCAAGCCTGGGGGCAGCAAGTTATTGCCCGGTTGGTCGGCAGGCGCACTTGGTGCAGGCACGTTCGCAGCGGCCGAGAAGGGCAAACAACAGGGCGGATTGGCAGGATGCAAACGGGGCTTCCTGCGCCAAGTTGGCCCAGCAGCCATATCGGGTGGTCCGTTGGTTTTCCGGGGGGATTTCGGCGATAATGTTCCCACGGCTGTGCAGCCTGGTTGTCTTCGCCCTGGCGCGCAACGATTTGGCGCAAGCGCCTACTGTACAGGGCAGGGCCCTGGCCAGGTCTCCTTTGGACTCCCTGGGCCCTGTCACGCCTGGCGTAGTACCTTTGGTACGAAGGGTGTCACCTCACTCCCTCCCTCCCGGGTACCCTGCGCCTCACAGTACACCTACATACAGCTGCTCGGCCGCGGCACGGTGCGTGGTCTGGCTGAAGCACGTGGGCATGCATGCGCACTCTCTTAGCTGTGAGGTGGCAAGTTATAGCCACTGTCACCTGGACCTCCACACCGGTCAACCTGTCGTGCTTCGTCGTGCTCTGTCGTGCTTCGTCGTTCCCTTCGGCTTCGGAAACCAACCGGCGCGCCCAACCACTGCCTGTGCCTTCCTTAACTGCTGTCTCCTTTGCATTGCGCAGTATGGCGCGGTAGTCAAGTGCGCGGTGCGGGATGCGGCAAGCGCCAACGGGCCGGGTGGGCCGCCGGCGGGCGAGGAGGAGCAGTACGTGGCGATCAAGGCATTCCACGGCGCATATAAAGAAAAGCAGGTGAGCAGCGTGTGTTGAGCAGCATGTCGGTGATGCGCCTGTGGCGGTGCGTGTGGCGGTGCCTGTAACGCGTGCACAACAATCGCCAGATGGAGCGCTGCGCTGCCTGCGCCCTCCAGGATGAGTGTGGTGTGTGTCCAGTCAAACCCACCCGAGCCTGCGCTCTCACCAGCACGGTGGCACTCGCACACACGAGCCCACACCACCACGCACGCCTCGTAACAGGGCCTCAAGCTGGCGCTCCGGGAGGCGCGCGTGCTGCGTGTGCTCGACCACCCGGGGGTGGTGAAGCTGCTGGACGCCTTCAAGAGCCCCAGCGGCCGCCCCTACCTTGTGCTGGAGTACCTGCCCAGGTGCGGCGCGGGCAGACGTGCCTGTGTCGCTGTCGCCGTCGCTGTCGATGTGGGCGGCTAGCTGGGGGGGGGGGCTGCGGCGTGCAGGTGTCTGATCAGATGTCCCGTGGATGTGTTGTTAATGCCTCCAAGTGTGCCCAAGGCAGCGAGCGGTGCCCCCGTCGGAACCAATCAGGGCTGACAGTGTTCGCAGCGTTGAGGACCGGGGGACAGGCCCGCCAGCCGGTGCGAGTTGTTACGGTGTGCCGCATGCCCGCCGCTGGGGCCGCGCGTGGTGCCGCTGTGCCGGCCACCCATCCTGGCTCATGCCCCCGCCCCCGCCCCGCGCCGCCACACAGGTGTGTGGCCACGGAGCTGGATGCTCGCCCCGCCGGCCTGTCCCGACGTGATGTCAAGCTGCTGTCGTGGCAGCTGGCCTCCGTCATCCGCTACCTGCACGCCAACCGTGTGGTGCACCGCGACGTCAAGCCCGCCAACATCCTGCTCACAGACACGGGGGTGCTCAAGCTGTGCGAGTGAGTGCCGGCGCCCGCCGTCCCGCGGTGGTCGGGTGTGTGCGGTTTCCACTCCCCAGGCAGCGCGCGCGTCCACACCTCTGCGCGCTGCCCATGCCCTGACAGCAGCCGTATGACTTGCATCTGGCCTCGGGACAATTGACTCCAGCAAGCGGCACACGGCATGTCCGCGCCTTGCCTGTTTGAGGTCTGACTGGCCGCACCGCCTCCGTCCCTCGCCCACGCTGTGCTGTCCATGCCCTCCCGCAGCTTTGGCTTTGCGCGCTTCACCTCGTGCGATGACCCGCGTGACGGCGAGGCGCTCACGAGCTACGTCGTCACGCGCTGGTACCGCGCACCCGAGGTGCTGCTGGGCCAGGAGTACGGACCGCCTGCAGGTGTGTGTGGCTCGTGGTGCCGTGTGCCCGTGCCGGCATGCGCGCCGCTTCTGTGCGCCTGCGCGCGGTCACCACGCTTTGTCGCCGATCCGGCAGGTTTAGCCGATGTCACCTGCCAGTCATCCGGCCTGCCGCTCACATGCTGCCCGCTCCGCCGCCCACCCGCACGTGCGCGCACTCATGCCACGCCCGTCACCCGGCAGATATCTGGTCGTTTGGATGCACGGTGGCGGAGATGGCGACAGGCGTGCCGCTGCTGCCTGGCACCTCCACCGCCGACCAGTTGTGGCGGATCATTCGAATGTTTGGGTGAGTCACATGTGCAGTGTGCTTGGTCCACGGCAGCGTGCGGCTCCCGTGTCCTGTATGCACGCGGCTTTTATCCTTGCCATGCCGTCTGAGTGAGGATGGGGAGGGCATGCTGGAAACCGCTCTGGCCCGGAGGAAACTCCACCGTTTGTCTACCCACACACCCCTTCTGCCACGTGGCCATGCCCATGCGCTTCACGGTAGCAACGAATCCACCCCTTGCATTTGCATACCCGTCCCCATGCAGGCCGCTCCCGCCCGACATGGCGCTGTGTCTGGCGCACGACCCGCACCTGACCCACATGGCGGCGCCGCCGCCGGGCATGGCGCTGCGGCAGCGGCTGGCGGAGCTTGGCCCCCGGCTGCTGGAGCTGCTGGAGGTGTGCCTGCGGCCCGACCCGCGGGACAGGTAGGTGGTGGGGAAGAGGCGCGTGGCGAAGCTGGGTGGCGGCGCGGGGCCGCGGGGTGCGCGCCCAACTGCTTTCAGTGCCGTGCTGTGTGTGGCCTGATTTACCAACAAATTATCACCTAAGGTATATTTTCCTTTAATTTACTATCTGTGATGTGTGTGTGCTGCACCGCACCGCCGCTGGCGCGCAGGCCCACCGCCGAGGAGCTGATGCACCTGCCCTACTTCTTCGAGGTACCCAACCTGGTGCTGGGCTGCCCGCAGCTGGAGGTGCTGTACGAGCGCGAGGCCGCGCAGCTGGGCATCGGGCCCTCGCTCGCCATGTTCCCCGGCTCCGCCACCGCCGCGGCGGCGGCGGCCACGGCGGCGGCCACGGCGGCAGGGGCAGGGGCAGGGGCGGCTGGCGCCGCCCATGGCTTCGGAGCGGGGATTCGAGCCGCGCCGGCGGCGGGCGGGGCGGGCGCTGCCGCCTGGCCAGGCGGCGAAGTGCCCGGAGGCGGCGGCGGCGCGATGGCGTGGGAGACGGGGATGGGGGCGGCGGGCGCGTTCGGCGGCGCTGCGCCTACATCTGCGGCGGCGGCGGCGGTGCCGAGCGCGGCGCGAATGAGTGCCAGCAGCACAGGCATCGCGGCCGCGCCCGGTGCTGCCGCCGCGCCCATCTCGAGCGCCTCTGGAACCTCCGGTGGCGCCTTCGCTGTGGCGGGCGCCGCCGCTGGCACGTCCTACGCATCAGACAACACGCCGTCTGCCATGCCTCAGGGCATGCCCGCCGGCATGCCCGAGGCACGCGCCGTCAGCGGCCCTGCCAGCGACGGCTCCGGGCGTGTGAAGGGCATGCCTTCTGCGAGCTCGACTTACGTAACGGCAACTGCCACGGCGCCGTCGACCATAGAAACCACCGCCGCAGCAGTATTGATGCCGCCGCCGACGTATCACCGCAACGTCTCTGCGCCCGACCCCGAGGCCGCCGAGCTGGCGCTAGTGGCAGTCGGCGCTGCCGCCGCCAGCGCTTCGATGGAGGGTCCTGCCACGCACGACCCGCGACGCAGCGGCGCCGGCGCCGGCGGCGCCTCCAGCGTTGAGGTCGAGGTCCCCTTTGCACCAGTAAGCGCGCCCATGGGCGCTGCGGGTACGACTGCGGTGGCGCGGGCGGCGGCGGCGGCCGCCGCCACAGCAGCCGCTGGCGCCGCAGCAGGTCTGCTGCCTGGCGAGCGGCACACGACCGGCAACGTCCGCCGCGCCGAGACCGCGCTACCGCCAGGCGCGGAGCGCAGCGGCGGCGGAGTGGTGACCGAGCGGCACACGGCCGGCAGCCGCCCTCCCGCGCCCTTCAGCAGCCGCGTGCGGCGGGCCTTCGGTGCCGCCATGTCCGGCGTCTCGCGGCGCCGCCGCGGCCTGCAGGGCTCTGGAGCCAGCGGCGGCGGCGCCCTAGGCTCGCCGCCGCCGCCGCCACCGCTGGAGGACGTGCGGACCAGCAACCAGACCATCATTGGCTATCCGCGCATGAGCCACAGCTTGCGGCATAGCGGCACCGGCGACGGGCCCAGCGGCAGCGTCGGCGCCGCCGCCGCGGCGGCGCGCGCCACCGCTGTTGGCGGCGCGTCAGCGTCGGGCGCGGACTGCGCCAGTGGGCCCTACTCGCAGAGCCGCAGCACCGTCACTCGCGCCGCCACCACGGCGCTGCAGTCGGGCGCGAACTCGCTGGAGACGAACGCGGCGGCGCTGCTGGGTGCCGCGACGTCGTCGCAGCGAGGCGGCGTCGGCGTCGGCGGCTCGCAGAACCCCGGGTCGAATCCCGCGTCTCGACAGAACACCGCGTCGGGCGCGGCGCCGCCGGCAGCAGCAGCAGCTGGGCCTCTGGTGCCCCCTCCCCCCGCGCTCCCTACACCCGTGCTCAAGCCCCACCTCCTACGCGCATATCAGCAGCAGCAGCAACAGCAGGGCGCCCCAGGGAAAGCCCCGCTGCTGCTGCCGCCGCCGCAGAAGCTGCCGCTGCACCCCGAGCACCCACACGAGTCACCGCGCCAGCAAGGCGCAGGGGGGCCCCGGCGCGGCGGCAGCGGTAGCGGCAGCTTCCTAGGCCGCCTGTGCGGCTGCATGGGCAGCGCGGACGCCGCTGGTGCCACTGGCGGCGGCGAAGACTCGACGCGCGGCGGGCCGGCCGGTGGGGCCTTCAGCATGGATAACAGCAGCACTGTGCGACCAGGCGCCATGGACAACAGCAGCATCGTGGCGCTGCCCGTGGCCGCTGGCGCGGGCGGGGACCGGCCCAGCGCGGGCGGGGACCGGCCCAGCGCGGGCACGCACTACGGCGGCGACCGGCCGAGCGGCAGCAGCGCGGCGGCGTCGGTGCCGTTCACGTACACTGCCTCGGGGCTGGGCGACTCGGAGCCCTACTGGTGAGGAGGCGTGGTCCCGGTCGCGCGCTGGCAACAGCTGCTGGACCTCGCTTGCTCGCCCAGTCCTCAACCGGGTGCACTGCCAGCACCTTCGGGCCTGCCAGGGACGGGGCTGCCCTGTTGCACACATGTCCCCATGGATGCGATGCAAACCCCCGTCCGTCCATGCTGACAACCCGTGTCTCCGGCACGCCTGCAGGTACTCTGAGCACACGTCCGCCAACCCGACCAGCCAGTGGTCACAGCACGGCCAGTCGCAGCACAGCATGTCCGCCGCCGCGGAACTGGCAGTCAAGTCCACGCTTGCCGGCGGCGGCGGCAACAGCCGTCGCAGTGCGCTCGCAGGCGCTATCGACGAAGCCGGCGGTGCCGACGCGTGAGAGGGCGAGGGTTGCGGCTGGCAGGCTTGAAGGGCTGGCTAAGGGCATTGTTAAGGGCCGACGCCCGCGGCGGCCAAGGCCAGCCATCGGCGGCCGTCAGTCATGACTAGCAGCACGTGATGCGAATGAATGGCATGTCTGCATGCATGTGCACGTGCATGTGGCCCTCATCTGGGTGCCCAGCCGCGAGCAGCATGGGGAATGCTGAATGAGCCTGGCAGGGGGGGTGCGCTGGGGTTGTGTTGACTGTCTGTGGCTTCAATGAATGGAGGCCGCATGCACTTGTGCAGCGCCACGTGCCGTAGTGCGGCACTTGCTTATGAACGAGGAGGGGCACAGCCCATGAGTGAGTTGGGGGTGTGGTAGGGTTGCTGTGGAGGACGTTGAGGTTTGGTTGATGAAGGTTGTTGCATGCGCACATCTGCATGCCGCACCGCACGGTAAGGGGCTTAATGGCACTTTTTGAGTGCACCTGCATGCCTTGTGCGTTCTTGCGTGCGTTTTTCGGCGATTGCTTGCTGGCGGGGCGTTCGCATGCCAGAGGATTTAATGTTTCGAGCCAGGGGCCGCATGCCGGTCGTGCGCTGGCGGCACGCGTGTGCGCAGACGGGTGCTGCGCGCTCTTACTCGGGCTGGCTGCGGGGCGGCTGGTTACTCTGGGCGGGACGTGTCGCCGTGTGCTGGTGCGCCGCGGGGCAGCGGGGCGTGGGCCCTCCGCACTGCGCGCTCATTACACCAGGCCGCCAGAGCTGCGTGTGTACACCCTAGGAGCCTTTCTAGAGGACCGCGAGAGCCCAGTGGAGCGCGAACTGTACATAAGCACCGTACATACCGAGATGCAGAGGTTGTGATTTTTGTGGTCTTGGGTGTGCAGGCGGGGGGGCGCGCAACCCGACCACAGGCACATAACTATAATAGCCCCCAAGTGGACCAGGGCGCACGAGGTGTGCTGCTGCTTTTCCCAGTCCAGCGACCATGCGATCTGGTAGGCGCTGACGTATCATGGAAGTACAATGGAGTCGGGCTGTGGCATAGCCCGCTCGCGCTTAGTGTGTGACAGCCTGTCTTTAAGGCTGGAGCAATGCGTCGGAGAGCTGCACAGCGCAAAGGGCCCAGGGCCGACTGCTTTTGCGCTTTAGTTGGTGACGTATGGTGGCGTGCATGGACTCGCATCTTGCACATGCACGCGGCACCGGATGTCTGGGAGCTGGGAGCGTGCAGCACTGATGCGGGCTTGCTCGGGGAAGCTCTGGATCGTTCCGGTGTTGTTAGTGGGTGGGGCTTTGGGGCTTGCAGCGGCAGGGTGTGCACGACGACTGCACGGCACTAACCCGGCATGCTGCAAGCTAGGGGGCAGGCATAACTGGACAGCCGCATATCCATGTTGCGAGGTGTGCGCGATTGAAGGGGCCAAGGGAAAGGCAGGGGGCGTGCGACCGCAAGGCATCCGCGCCTGACAACTAGCGAGCATGTATGCGGCGTCTGGGGATTACGGTCCGGATTGGGGATTGGGTGCCCCGGTTTATGGAATCGCGCGTGTGGGGAACACCATGAGTCGGGACGATGGTGCACGCGGCATAAGTTGGAACGCGTTGGAACAGTAAATGCATACATCGTGGCATTTATCATGGTGGGTGTCAAGCCTCTTGAGTGTGTGTGTCTTGTGCAGGGAAGGTAGGCACGTATGTGTTATGCGCGGCGGTACAGCAACGTGATTGTCAGGCATCAAAAGCAAAGGAGCCGACGGCTGTTTCATCGGGGCAGCAGGTAGAGAGCGACAGGGCACCGCGGATGATGATGCTGGTGCGGGTACCGGTAATATGTGTACGCCGCGTCTGTTGCTGCAACGGATAGAATAGGCAGGCGTAGGCGCACGTGTGCGTGCTTTTCGCCCGAGTGTTGATACACTATGCCAGGGCATGACACCGTATGTCTCGTCAAAGAAGTGGGATTAAGGCAGGCGCATTGTCAGAATAGAAGTAGGTAGGCTGTGTGTGGGATGGGCAGGTGCGCCGCAGGCTGGGGCAGAGGACAGCCACGGTCTGGATCCCGCGCCGCGCCGGCGCGCCGTCTCCGGATGCGTCCTGTGCATCATCACTGGGTGCACGGCGCAGTGCCATGTGGCCATTGACCACAGCCCAGGAGTTGGTGGCCTGCTTGTGCGGTTGCGACGGCTGGGGCAGGTGTGCACACGCGCGTAAGGCTGGAGGGGCGCGACGGAAGGGCGGGGGGCAGCACGTGTACATACGACCGACGGGTGGCTGCGGCAGGCGACACATGACCACTCGTGTAAGGCTGTTTTGAAGGGAATGGCTCACAGGCATGGATTGAACGCGACACTGCGGCCCGGTGACGCGTCTCGGGCAGGGCAAATAAATAACACCAGCGCGGCCAGGGGCCGGAGTATGCTTACACTTTTCCTCCTACACGCGCCGGGCGGCAGCGGGCTGGGCCCCGCCGTTATCCGCCAGTGTCTGCCGCCGCCTGCGCCGCCTGGGGTTGGAGCGACGAATTCGAAACCACGACCTATAGCAACGAGTCCCGCAACATCAAGGGTGTGTGTGCTCGCAGCTGGCAAGTGCAGTAACGTCAACTGGCAACTGTCAACGGCACCTTACTTCGCCTGCCACCGTTCACCACACAGATTGTCGCCGGATGAGTCTGACCAATGTGCTGACCAGGTCTAGCACGTCCATGTACTGTGGCATCGGTGAACCTGTCGTACTAAACCGATACCAGGTAGCCGATGAGAGTGCGCGTGCTGTGGAGTGGAGGGAGTGGCGGCACGTGGTGGCGAGCAATGGAGCGAGTGGGCACGTGAAGAGGCGCAGCGCAAGGACGGCTGTGCGCACCCAAGCAGCTAGGAGGGCGCGCCCAAGAAGCTGTCCAACTCACGAGGCATCGGTGAAGACGGGAACGAAGCCGCCAAACAGGGGCTGGTCCGTGTTGACAGGGCCGCCGTCCAGGTCATTCGTGAGCGTAAGCGACTCCTGGTCATGAATCATGGCGTCCAGAAGCACGTGTACGAGGAGGGACGCGTCGGGCGAGATGCCCATCAGCCCAGCCTCCATGGTGGCGGTGATTTCGTCGCCGCGGCGCTGCACAGCCATCACGAAGAGCGCGCGGCGGCCGGCCGTGGGCTGTGTGAGCTTGCGCGCAATCACCGCACGAGAGCGTGGGGTGCGCAGCGACATGACGATCTGTGCGGCGGTGTAGCGTGTGTGGGTGTGTGAAGGGTGAGCCGAAGTGAGGTAGGCGGCAGGGTATGGGAGGGGTGAGCGCGGGCGCGAGATGGGTTGGCGTGAGGCAGGTTGGTGCCTGAATGGCAGGGTAGCAGACGGCAGCAGAGTAGGCGGGCGAGGTGCGCACCTGGAAGTTGATGGCGGGTATGCGGGCGACGTTGTTGGCGCCGCCGGAGTGGTATAGGGGGACGCCGTCGAGCTCGAGGTCCGCGTCGTCGTCCACGGCAGGCGGGTGCATCAGGGCACCGCCAAGCGGCACGGGCGGTGGAACGGCGGCGGCGGCGCCGCCTGTGTGCATAGGCGAGGCGGGTGTGGGCAGCGCATAGCAGGTGAGGGATACATACGAACCCACGAACCTGAACAGCAATGTCGGCAACCACACCTGGACTGACTCCACCTGCGGCGGCGCCAGCAGCGGCGGTGGCGGCGGCCGGTGCGGCGGCGGCGGCGGTGGCGGCGGCGGCGGCGAGCACAACGGGGTCATTGTCGGGCAGGCGCGGCGGAATCACGATCCCGTTCTGGTTGAAGACCGAGGCGAAGGCCGTAAGGTGGTGCAGCTGCGCTGCAAAGTCGGGCACCTACGCACCGGAAACAGCCAGTGATGTTGACGTAAGGGCGCGAGGGTAGGAATGCGAGCGGCACGGAAGGTGCGGGGCAGGAACGCAGGATTGGCACGCACTCAGCGGAAGAACGGTAGGAATTGCGCGAGTATGCAACACAGGCACACCTGGGGTGGCGGCGGGTCCACCAGTAGCACCACCGAACGCGCGGAGGTGGCCAGGTTCGCGAACACAGCGGGGTTATACTGCTGGTTCACCCCACCGTGGAGGTTGGTGATCGTGAGGTAGTGGTGCATGTGGTAACGATGGGTGTTGTCTGCTGCGAGGAGCGGGAGGTGGCGGAGGACAGGGCCGCGTCAGTGGACGGTTGTGGGGTGCAGTGAACGCGAAGTGTAGGGTAATGCGAGGCGTACGCACCCTACCTAGCACATCAACCGGTGAGAGATAGTACGCGTTCAGGTACACGACACAGTATCCATCAGCGCTCACCCATCAGCACGGCCACCTGGTTGAGGATCACATTACTGCGGTCACTGATGGCACGGATGTGTCCATCCGCAGCCAGGATGTGCACGCGGTCAGATTGTACGCCGGTGGCGTGGATCTGGGGGTGGGCAGCATTGCCCGCGCCGGCCAGCACGGTCAGAAGCCACCTGGAGATCGAGTGCTCGCCCGCGGTGCTGGGCATGTGCGCGTGCATGACATGGGCGGTGCGGGGGGTGCCGGTCTGCTTGCGGCGCTCCAGTGCGGCGGCGAGCGACATGCCACTGGCAGCAGGCGTGCTGGTGGTGGCAGCAGCAGCGGTGGTGCCGGTGGTGCTGCTGGTGGGAGCGGTGGAACCTGTGACCAAGCGACAGGTAGGCAAGAGAGCACGGCGTAGCTGTTGTAGCGGCGTGGTGGCCACGGGCAACATATCACAGTGCAGGTGTTGCCACGTTGTGAGGTGGCCGCGTTGTGTGGGGTGGTGGGCAAGCGCCCAGCTTACAGCAGCGGGAATGGCGGATGGGTCCGCGTAGGCACAGCACGAGGGTGAACTCACCAGGCTTGTCACCACCAGCGCAGGTAATGTAGGTCGGTGCGTCTGTTCAGGAAGGGCAGATATGTGTGAGGTGGCGGCCGTGTGCTGTGGTGGGCTGTGGTGGCCGCGCACTGGAAGGCATGAGCGCATGTAACAGATAAGCACGCACGCACCTTCAGCGGCGGTAAAGTTGGCGCGGCTGGCGGTGGCAGCTACTGTGGGGGAGGGCCAGCCGGGGGAGATGTGCGGACGGAGGCGGAGGGTGGGCGCCGAAGCCGTGGGCCAGCATGCCAGCATGACAGAAGTGCCAGCAGCAGTGGCCGTGCCTGCGAGAGAGGTGGGGACCGAAAAGAGGAGAAGGTGGGTGCGAAAACAGTTGGCGAACGCACACGCGCACAGGTTGTAGGAGCGAGGGCGCATGCTGCGTGAGCGCAAGGCGCCTTCTCGTCTCCTACATCAGCTGGATGTGCTGGATCCCCACAGGACGTGCTCGAGCGGGCTGCGTGGGTGGCGCCACTTCTTGGCGACGTACCATTACGGCTGGCGTGCGTATCCAATGCGCATCCGAGGTGAGAGCCGGGAGGGAAAAGTGGCGCGCTGTGCAAGATGCCGTAGAGCACACGGGCATAAGCTGTGCCGGTTGTGGGCGAGGGGCATGTGGGTGCCCAGGAACAGAAATGCACACACAAGTGCCACGCCCAGTTGTCGAAAAGTGCCAAAATGCTTCCAGAAGCTGTCAGGCGGGCCTAGGGAGCGGATGGTCCCCACCCAGCGCGCAAGCGCATACAGCTCCACGAGACGAAGCCATGGATGTGTCGGGCGTGGGCGCGGAGGGTGGCGGGAGGATGCTTTGTGCGTGGAATGCGGTGTCAGCGAGTCTCGCAAACCGACTTGTGCGTGAGAACTTAAGGTCCTTATATGCGTAGAAAGTTATATTCGGAGGGGCGGGGCATACAATCGCGGACCGACGTGTTGCGCTCCTCGCCGAACCGGTGCCCCCCTCCCCCTCAGGTCCCAAAGAATGTCACGCGTGCTCAGGTGGCGGACTGTGCCCACTCAGCTAGGTATCACACGCATCTCGAGGAGTTAAAACCATGGAGACCATGCCCCCCCTCGGCCCTTTCACTGTGCCCCGCCCTTTCGAACCTCGCCTTTCCCCTTAACCGCATGTCGCTCGTCTGGCCCGGCGCTTGCTGCCTGGCGCCGGGGTCATCTTCCTGGTCGCCAGGTAAGTCGTGTGTTTTGCATTTGCGTGGTTGCGTGTCCGTCTCTGCTGTGCGCGAGCCGAGCCTGGGTGGCAGTTCGTCGACGGCGCGCCGACCTCGTCCCGTCTACACTCTCCGCCCCGAAACGCAAGAGTATACCGTTACCCTGTATTGCCGCAAACTGCACCTGCCTGTCCCTTGTCTAGTTTCGCTTGGGTTTAGATTGGGCTGGTGTTCACAACCCCCCCCTAACATGCGAAAACTTGCGACGCGCGCACAGGCGGCGGGTTTGCCTCACGCAGCCAGCTAGCACATGCATCTCCATAAGCACTTGAAGTTTGCTGCGAGCGAGTGACAGAAGCCCGTCAATTTTGCTGCTGCAGGTCGGATGACGGAGGTACCGCAGTATGGCGCCGGCGTGTTTGGCTGGCAGCTGCTAGGAGTGCTGTGGCGCGCGCCGGAAGTAGCAGGCACAGCTGTGTTACTTGCAGCAGCAGCGGTAGCACTGCACGCGGAGCAGCTGGCGGCGCAGGTGCACGGCAGGTTGCACGGAGAGCTTTGGTGGTGGTTGTGGTGTACCACGCGTCCGGCACAGAAGCAGCTGCCTGGGCTGCTTGGCGAGGGCACCGCGCTGCTGCTCACAGTGGCAGCTGCGGTGGCGTGGGCGGGTGCCTTGCTGGCAGCGGGCGTGAAGCTATTGTACTGGCGGCAGGTCGTCGCAGCGCGGCGGCTGGCGCAGGAGCATGTGCTGCGCCCAGCATGCATCGCACTGTTGTGCGTGGCGTGGCAGCGGCACACAGCATGCAGCAAGCAGTGCTGGGCGGAAGCGGAGTGCACGGGCGTGCTGTGGACGTGGCTCCTGCTGCACGTGCTTCTAGCTGGCGCACGCGCTGCTCTGCGAGAACGACGGCCCTGTGCGGGCAGGGTGCAAGTGTTTGTGCGTTGCTTGAGCAGCCGCACGATTGCGGTGATGGTGGCGCCGCACGAGCCGGTGGCGCAGCTGCTGGCGTCGGTGGCGGCAAGAGACGGGGTGCCGGCGATGTGGCTGCGCCTGCTGTGGCGTAGCCGACGCGTGCGGCTCGACCGCAGCCTCGCTTGGCACGGCATCGCGGCGGGCAGCACGGTGTTCGTCACCAGCGTGCTGTTTGGCGGCGTGGGGTTCACCGACGCGGACGTGGCGCGCGTCTGTCAGACGGTACAGCTGCTGGCAGCAGCGGACGGTGCGGCGCGGGCGCACATGGAAGCTGGACGCTGGGATGGGGTGCTGCCGAGGCTGGCGGCACGCAGTGGCGTGGCTGCCGAGCTCGTATCCGCCATTGTGGCAGAGCGTGGGAGGGCGATGGCGCAGGCGGTGGCGGTGGGCAGCATGACAGCGCTCATGATGGCTGCACGCAAGAGCAAGGGTGGCGCGGCAGCCGCAGGCTCGGGAACGGCGGCAGCGGCGGCGGTGACGGCGGCACAGCAGGAGCAGGCACAGGAGCAGGTGGGGGCTACCATCTCCCCAGCCTCCCAGCCCGGAGTGCGGCGGGTGCCACCAACTGCACCACGTCCAGTAACATCACGTAGCTCGACGGCAGCGCAACATGGCGGTAGCGGCAGCAGCAGCACCATGGATCGGCAGCTCCGGGCGCAGCTGGCGGCGCTGCGGCGCATCACGGAGGAATCGAGTGCACAGGCAGCAAGCAAGGGTACGGCACCGGCTACGGCGGGGACGTGCACGTTTCGTGCACCCGGTGGCGAGCCAAGCGGCGCGCCAGCGGCAGAGGAGGATGAGGCGCCGGGGTGCTCTGCAGGGGAGGTGCTAGGCGCGGTGGTCGCGGTGCTGGAGGCCGACGCGGAGCTGCGAAGGATGGCGGATCGTCTGGAGTTAGGCATGGCGCAGCGGGGCGAGCCAGCGAAGTTAGCAACGCAGCTGCAGCAGCAGCTGCCGCCGCGCCTGCGGTGCGGCTGTGAGGAATCAATGCGGAAGTGGCTGTTTGCACACCGGGACGATATCTCGTTGGCGCTAGCAGGAGAGCGGTCGGCGGCGGCGCCCGCGGTGGCTGGGGAGGTGGCAGCAGCGGCAGACGCAGCAGGGGTGTCGGCCGTGCCGGATGCGCCAGTGTGGCAGGTTCGCACGGGTCTCGACGCCGTGGCCAGGATGGTGGGCGTGGCAGAGCGTGAGGAGGAGCAGGAGGGGATGGACGCCTGGCAGGAGCGATGCTGGCGCTCGTTAGGCGCGCAGATCGAGGCGGAGCGCAGCGGAGGGCCCGTACCTATGCACGGAACCGCGCCGGCCAGCGAAGGCACTGGTGCGACCAACGCAGGCAACGATGACGTGCGTGCCGCGCAGCGCATGCGCGACGAGCTCGAAGCGCAGCTGCCGCGGCACGTGTGCTGTGTGTGCAGTCGGCGGCGGAAGCAGCGCGAGGTGCAGTGGGTGCGGCTGTCCAGCGTCAAGGAGTGGGCGGATGCGCACCTGGCAGCCGACCTGCCATGCACGGCAAAGGTTCCGCGGGACGGCAACACCTTGTGGGCGCCGCCGACGGATGTGGAGGCGGCGGCGCTGCTGGCACAAGGCGGCGCAAGTGCCGCGCAGTTGGCTGGTGAGGAGTGGTGGCGGGCTGGGCGGTGGGGATGTGCATGTGTGCGCACAGTGCAGAGCCGGCATCCCGCATGCGTCAGAGCGTGATGTAGCCACGCATTGTGCTGATGCCTGATTGGCTTGCGTCTACGATGCCCGCACTGCACAGGGATCACGGATCGGGTGCTGGCGGCGCCACCCAATGAGCTGCGGCCGGTGTATCGGCTGCAGGCACACCCTGTGGCTGGCGCAGTAAAGCTCAGCGCCGACGGTGATCACGAGCTGCAGCTGTGTAAGGATTGTGTCGCGAGTCACGAGGCAGGGCAATTGCCGCCGCTGTCACTCGCGCGTGTCGACAACGGCATCCGGCCGGCGCACCTGCCGCAGCTGACGGTGCTGGAGGAGCGGCTGGTGGCGGTATGGCGGCCGCTGCGCAACCTGGTGGTGTGCCGACCGCCCAGCAGCGCGGGCGGGCCAGGGCACTGGCAGATGCGTGCGCATGTCATTGCCTTCAAGGCGCCACAGCCGCAGCAGCTGGCCGCAGTGTTTCCTTGCCCGCTGGCGCGCGTGCCGGAGTGCATCACCGTGGTGTTTGTGAGCCCAGCGCAGACGGAGGCAGACGTGGTGCAGCTGGCGCGCCGTGCGCCTGCGCTGGTGGTGCGGGGCAAGGTGATTGCGGCGTGGGCGCGGCACCTGGCGCGCGTGTACCCGGAAGCACGGCTGGACGAGCGCGCCGTAACGGAATGGGAAGCGCAGCCCGACACGGCAGCGGCGGATCTTCTCGCAGCGCAGGCGGTGTGCACCCGCACCAAGGGCGAGGCGGAGGCGCTGCTGCAGATGATGCGGGCGGAGCAGGAGGGGTACGCTCGCGCGCGGTACGGCACGGCCGAGGAGCAGGCGGCGCGGGAGGTCGAGATGGCGCGGCAGGCGGAGCCGCCGGCGGTTGCGGCGCCAGATCCACGCACATCCCAGCACCGTGGCCACAGCCGGGGTACGGTGGAGGCAGAGGTGCACGCGCTGATCGCGGGCTTGCCTGTGGGGGAGGCGGCAGCAGCCGCGGACTACCTGCAGCAGCACAACTTTGCGGCGGCGGCGGGCATGCTCATGCGCGCGCAGCCCAGCACATCGCAGGCCGCACAGCATGCGCCCGGTCTGAGAAAGCAGCTGCGGCGAGGCCACCGCGATTATGAGACGGTGAGCGACGGTGGAACCGCTGGGTTGATGTGAAGGAGGTAGGGAAGACGAGGGCAAAGAGCGAGGGGCGGACTGCCCGGCGTGGCGCGGGGCGGGGAGGAGTGGGGCTTGGCAGCTGAGGCGGGACAGGCTGAGGCGGGACAGGAGGCCGGTCAAGGACTGGGCGGCGCAGGAGGCCGGGCAGGAGCGAGGCGCATGGCTGCCTGGGGATCCAATGGGATGCAACGGAGGGCTCAGCGGGGAGAGCTCTGCGGAGAGGGCGAGGATATGGTGGAGGGCCAGGGCATTCCAGGTTTACATGCAATGATATGCGTGTGCAATGTACAGGCACTACGGGATCATGCGCGCGCCAAGGGCGAGGCAGCGGCGGCTGCAGCCAATGCAGAGATGCGACGGCAGGGACGTACGGCGCCGAGCTTGCTGGTGATGCATGAGCCGCTGCAGCTGTCCCCGTTGGAAGAGCAGCGAGTTACGGGTGTCACCGAGCAGCGGCAACGGCGGTATGTGCCCGACAACGCTGCGGCCGACACGATTCTGGCTGTTGGAGCTGTGGGCGCGGGCACGCCGGGGCGTGCGCCGCTGGCGGGTGACTTGCCGCGAGAGGGGCCCGGCGGTAGCAGTGGCAGCAGCGGTGGGGTGCAGCCGATGCGCGGCATCGACGATGTGGATATGATGAGCACACCGCTGCAGCTGCCGGAGGCGCAAGCGGTGTTTCACGACGCGGCGGAGGACCCGGGCGTGTTACGGCTGCTCATGGACGGCTGGCCGTTGGTGACGTGCAGCGAGCAGGAGCCGCAGTCAGACTACCAGCCGGAGTGGCCGCTGCGGGTGCACGTGAACCGGTTTCCCAACGGCACCGGGGCATGTCCCGAGGACATGGACATGCTGGCGTGGACGCGGCTGCAACTGCAGCGGTGGTACCCGCCGGGAGGGGATGGCGCGGAGGACGGCAGCACACAGGCGCCGCACTTTGTGCTGGACATGTTTGACGGCTGGCAGCGCCACACCGTAAACCAGCAGGTGGCGGTGCGCTTCCGCCTGGAGCCGCAGCTGATCATGCAGCTGGGCGAGACGTCTACCGCAGTACTGCAGTGCGCCGCGGACGTGCTGGGCGAGGGGCTGTCGCACGCACAGCTGACGGCGCGGCTGGCGCGCGAGGCACCGGAGGTGGAGAGGCTCGTGCACGCGGTGCGGATCACGAGCTCGCACGTCGTGGGCTCGCCAGCGTCGTACGCGTCGCTGCGCAGCCGTGCGTACGGGCTGTGGAGCGTGTTTGGGCCGCCCACCGCGAGCCTGACGCTGAACCCGGCGTCCGTGCACTCGGAGGCCGCCTTCACGCTCATGGGTCGGCCGTACACCTTCCACGTGGAGACGGGCGCGCCGCAGGGCCGCCCAAATGCGGCGGAGCGGTGGGAGCTGGTGGCGGGCCACCCCCTGTCGTGTGCGGAGTTGTTCGAGGCATTCATCGATGCATTCTGTGACGTGTTCCTGGGCTGGCCGCCCGGCGCGAAGCAGCAGCAGCGCAGCGACGGGCTGTTCGGACGCGTCGACGCCTTCTTTTTCAAGTTCGAGATGAACCAGCGCGGCGAGCTGCATGCGCACGGCTGTGTTTGGCAGCCGGGCCTGCAGCCCGCGCGGGGTGGAAGCACGTTCGCGCGGGCGTCGACACTGCATGCGTTGACACCGCGTCACCGCGCGGCTCTAACCTGCCTGCGTCCAAAATTCATACTCCTATGCGTGCGCCGTTTATCTGATTATCTGATGATCGTCTGTACTGTATCGTTGCGAGTGCACAGGCGCGATTTCCGTGATCTGGCCCAAAAATTTGTTTCTGGAGGGATTCGAACTCCGTACCATGCGCGTTGCCTTGCGCCCAACGCCTGTCGCTATCTTACTCTAAAGTGTAAGCATACCCGTACGCACACTTGCACAGTATGCTCTGAGGCGGTCGCTGGGGCAGTGATGTAAGGAGGTCAAGGGCTCAAGGCCTACAGGGCGCCAGGGGCCTACAGGGAAGCTTTTTGTCTCCGAACTGAAGATGCGGTTCAAAAAATCCCTTGTAATACCACTCACTGGTAACTACTCACTTTCCTAGCAGCCAACTTTCCTAGCAGCCAACTTTCCTAGCAGCCAACTTTCCTAGCAGCCAACTTTCCTACCAGCCAACTTTCCTAGCAGCCAACTTTCCTACCAGCCAACTTTCCTACCAGCCAACTCTCTGAGCGGCTAATTTCCTAGCCAAAGCTAATTTCCTAGCAGCAACTTTCGACAATAGCAGGCGGGCCTACTGCGGCCTACAATACAGCGAATTACCAGCGACTTCCTACACTTTCCAACCGCCGCGTCGGCATCCGTCCCCCGACGCTGCGTCGTCAGCTCCATTAATATCGCCTAGTATCCTGCAGATCAGCCTCAGGTTTAACAGCTCAGTTTCCGCCGTCGCCACTCGGCGGCGAACCTTTCAGCGATGTCTTCGAGGACCGACGTCGACATGGCGGGCCCGAGTGCGTCCGGGCCTCGCCCAGCTATTCGCCACGTCAACGGGCGCACAGTAATTATTCGGTGGATGCTATCAGCAGCGACAGAGCTGGGCCCAGCGCACGACGGTGCCCAGCTCATGGCGAAACTCATCTCCCACGCGTTCCCCGGCGCTCGCGTGGGGCAATACGTCATCCGGTATGGAGAGGATGGCAGCACCCTGGTGCTGCCGTATGGGGGGGTTGCTGACACGCCCCGCGCCCACAGCGTGCTCTTCCCGGTGAGCACGCCCCCCAGTGTCTTGATGCAGCTGCAGCCCGGCACGCTGGTGCTGCCGCCCATCAGCCTGTTGGGGTCGGCAACCGTGGCCCCGGTCCTGACTGTGACGGACTGGGGTGACGGCAGCGCCGCCTACACGGTCTCTGGATATCCGCCAGATGTGCGAGACGACGACCTGGCTGCGTTCCTGCAGGAGCGTTACCAGCCCGCGCAGATCACCAGTGTGCTGCGGCAGGACGCCCAGCACGCGTACGTGACGGTGCAGCGGGGTCCGGCACTGCTGCCGCCCAAGCTGCAGTACTCGGATGGGGGCGTGCCGGATCACCCTGCCATCTTCTCGTGGATTCTGAACGCGAGGCCGGCTGGTCGTGACGGCCCGCCGCCGCGCAAGGAGGACATATTCCCGGCCCTGGCCGCCTGCCCGCGTGGGCGCGGAAAAGGCGGCGGCGGCAGCGTTGCTGGCCCGCCGGCTGGCGGCCGCCCGGGGCAGCCGGCTGCCGGGGCTCCGGCGGCGGTGCCGGGCAGGGTGGGGCCGCTGGATGTGTACATGCAGCAGCTATCCGTGACCGCGGGGCCCGGCATGATACCGGGGCTGGTGGGGCCGCCGGCGGCGGGGGTCGCCGTTGGCCGTGCTGGTGGCCTGGCGACGCCGGCGGGCGTCTCCGTGCCCCCGCCACCGCCGCCGCCGCCACCGCGCGTGCCGCCGCCGCCGCCGCAGCAGCAGCCGCAGCAGCAGCAGCTCCAACCACAGTCGTCCCGTCAGCCGCTGTCACTGCCGCCGCCGCCGCCACCGCCGCTGCCGCCGCCACAGCAGCCACCACAGCAGCCGCCACAGCTGCCCACGCTGGCGTATCTCGCCCAGCCGCCGCCATCGCCGCCGGGGTTGCCCATGCCGCAGGTGGGGAGCATCTCCTACGCGACCGCCGCCCAGACACCAGCAGTGTCCGCCCTCGCGGTCCTGCTCCAGTCGCTCCCGTCTCCGGCGCTGGTGTCTCAGCCGCGTTCGCAGCAGCCGGCGCAGCAGCCGCCACCGCAGCCATCGCAGCAGCAGCAGCAGCAGCAGCAGCAGCAGCAGCAGCAGCAGCAGCAGCAGCAGCAGCAGCAGCAGCCACCTCCGCCTCAGCAGCCGTCAACATCTGTCGGATGTGCTCCGGTGGCCGCCGCGGGTGCGGCTGCCGGGGCAGGCGCGCAGCCTGGGCTCATCGCGGCGCCCGCCCCGGTTGACGCGCGGGTTGCTGCCGCACCCTCAAGCAACGTGGCGGCAGCGGCGTTGCCGCCGGTGCGTGGAAACAGGGTGGGGGGGAGCCGTCGCAGTGGACGCATCGCGGCTACAGGCGTTCGGGCCGGCCGTGGCCTGCCTGCCTCGCCTCGCCACGTTGGGGACAATGCAAAGGCCACGCGGCGGGCCCGCACGCCGGTGTCCCGCCCGCACCCCCTGGAGCCCGGTCTCGTGGTGGCCCCTGCCGCCGCGGGCCTGGCTGCCGCCGCCACCGCCGCCCTTGTCGCTATGGAAACGGGCGGCGGTGACGCCGCCGTCGGTCAGGCCATGGCTGCCTTCAGCAGCGCCACGGCTGTGCCGAGTCTCGCCGCGCCGTCCGGCAGCCAGCGGGTGACAGACACCGCTGGTGCGGGAGCCGCCGCTGGCTCTCGCCGCAGGCGGGGGCCGGGCGGTGGGACCACACGGCCGCGAGCCCGCGTCGGTGGCACCAACCGCTTCGCCGCCCTGGCCAACGCCGGCGACGCCGGCGTGGCGGATGGCGGCATGGACACCACGGAGGATCAGTAGTACCGCGCCGTCACATGACACGGCGCCGGGCACGTCAGGGTTGGCGGTTGCCTTTCCGGCCTCTTCGGATTGGCACGCACAACCTTGGCGGTATAGACTTCCCTACTCAACTCGCCAAACTTGCAGCAGCAGCGAAGACATGGGTCACGCTACGCCTGGACGTGGTGTGCGTCCAGGAGACTCATCATCGCAGCCTTAGTGACCGTGGCCGCTTTGAGGCGGCCCTCCAGACTGTGGCAAAGCAGCTTCACGTGCCCGGTTGGAGACTAGCAGCGTACCGGGCCACGCCGGTTGAAGACCCGTACGCTGGCGTTGCCATCTTGGTGCGAGCGGACTTGCTGGCGTCCCATATCCTCAGCCCTGTCACCACACCACCGCCTGCACAGCTCCCTACACCTAGTCGCGACGCCACCCCTCCTCCCCCTTCCCCTGAATCCGGCACCCCCGGCAACGATCCGTATGTGGCACCCGACGGCAGCTCCCCTCCTTTCTCCGCACCGGCAGCCAGCCCCAGCCCCTCCTACGCTGCCGCTGCCCCAGCCGCTGCCCCAGCTGCTCCTCGTGCGTCCCCCACGGGTCGACTTGCCACCTATTCCTTCTCCTGGCTCGGGCACACCATCCACCTCACCAACGCCTACCTGCCAGCGCACTCGCCAACAGCCCGAGCCCAGTTCGTGCAGCAGCATGTCTCCCCCCGGATGTCCTCGCCGGGAATGCACGTTCTGGTTGGCGATTTCAACTTCGTCGTAAATGCAGCACTTGACAGCACCAGCCCAAGTCGCGCGCAGCGTGATGGTCACGTCGCCTCCCTCTTCACCGCTCTCTGCCCCGACCTGGTCGACGCACACCGCCACCTCCACCCAGCCAGCCGCGACTACACACATCTGCAGAAGCTGACTCACGGTGAAGCCAGCGGCGCCCGGCTCGATCGCATGTACGTGTCGCGTGCCCTCCTGCCGTACGTGCCCAGCACTACAGTGGAAGCCAGCTCGCCCTCTGACCACCGGGTGGCCACCATGCTCCTCCTTCCCCGGCGCCCGCCCACCCGTGGCCCCGGTACGCGTCGCAGCGGCATCGCTTTCGTGGATCATGAAGACCTAGTCGACCACCTTCAACTCTGGCTGACGGGGCAGCAGGCAGCTATGCCATCGCCTGGCGTGGAATTCCTGCAGTGGTACTCAGCCTTCAAGCGGCGCCTCACGGCCGTCCTCGCCACCCTCAACAGCACCGCCAAGCGGCGCGTACTTCGGATGTCCCAAGACGTCTGTGTGGCGCGTACGCACCTGGAAGCAACGCGGGCCGCCGCGGACGCCTCGCAGCAGCCCACAGCTCATGCCAGTGCGATGGCTGCCGCCCAGGCAGCTCTCGCTGCTGCCCTTCGGGCAGAGGCAGCCGCTACTGCCCACCGCATGCGGGTGGACTGGATCCGGAGTGGCGAGCGCCCCAACCCCCGCATCACAGAGGCTATTCATCCGCCGCAAGACGCGACTGTCATTGCGGCCCTTCGCGATACGCATGGACGCCTGGTTACGGATCCGGCCCCCATGGCGCAGGTAATGGCGGATTTCTGGGCGGCCATTGGGCAAGCCCCACCGGACCTCAACCCAGCGGACAAGTCGGCGGTGCTAGCCGCCGTCGCAGCCCACTCCGCGCAGCTACCAGCCGACCGTATGCAAGCCGCGGGGGCGAGCGCCGTATCACAGGAGGAGGTACTGGCGGTCATTGCAGCAAGTAAGCCCGGCAAGTCCCCGGGCTGGGACGGCATCCCCACTGACGTCTACAAGGCCGCCCCAGGCGCGTTCGCTCCCCTCCTTGCGCGGCTCTTCACCTCCATCGGCACCACCCAGCACGCACCGCTGGACTTCACCAAGGGCATCATCACTGTGATCTACAAGGGCCGTGGTGACCGCATCAACGCCGGCAGCTACAGGCCCATCACCCTCTTATGCTCTGACTACCGTCTCCTCACCAAGGCGTTGGCCAACCGCATCAGCCCAGCCCTCGCCGCCACCATCCCACTTGAGCAATCAGCGTTCCTGCCCGGGCGCGACATCGGCAGCAATGCCCTCTTCCTCCGCTCCCTCCCCCTGCTCCTGTCACAGCAGCGGCGGTCCGCCATTCTCGCCTTCTTGGACTTCGCCAAGGCGTACGACACCATCGATCGCAGCTTCCTCTATGAGGTCATGGCCACAATGGGCGCCGGCGCCGGCTTCATCTCCTGGGTCCGGCTACTGCTCACCGACACGACGTCGATGGCACGGGTCAACGGGTTCCTCTCCCGCCCAGCCAAGATATGTGCAGGTGTCCGTCAAGGCTGCCCCCTCGCGCCCCTACTCTACCTCTTCATTGCGCACGCTCTATTTTGCTGGCTGAAGGAGTGTGGCGTCGGCATCCCTCTCGACCCCGCAGACCCGCATTCTACCGCTGTCGAGGCTGCCTTTGCCGACGACACCGAAGCAGCACTGGCCTCAGCTGAGGATGTGCCCGCCTTCCTGGGGCACATGGACCGCTTTGCGCGCGCCACCGGGCAAAAGCTGAATCTGGACAAGGTGGAGCTGCTACTGGTGGGCCACACTGCCGTTGGGTCTCCAGCGTCCGCCCCTACTCCAGCCGCTGGTCATGCCCCCGCCGTCGCCGTTGCCCCCGTCGCCGCCACCATCCCCGCCCTCGCACCCTCTACCGCGCCCGCCGCCGTCCCCGCCGCCATTCAGGCCCCCGCCGCCGCCGCCGCCCCCGTCACCGCGGCCATCCCCGCCCCCGCGCCCGCATCTGCCGCCATCCCCGCCACCGCCTCCCCCGCCGTCGCCACCACCGCCACCGCCCCCTCCGCCGTGGCTACCCCTGCCGTCTGTGCCGCCGTCCGCACGCCAGCCTCCGCCCCTGCCTCCGCCCCCGCCGCTGCCCCCGCCCCCACGCCCGTTCCCGCCGCTGGACCCGCACCCGCCCTTGCTGCCGCCGCGACCCCCGCCGCCTCCCCCTCCGTCGTAGCCGCCCCTGCCACCATTCCCGCCGTCCGAACGTCAGTCCCCGCCCCCGCCGCCGCACCCGCACCCGCCACCGTCCCCGCACCCGCTCCCGCTCCCGCCGCTGGACCCGCACCCGCCCTCGTTGCCGCCGCGACCCCCGCCACTTCCCCCTCCGTTGCAGCCGCCCTTGCCGCCAATTCCGCCGTCCGAACGCGAACCCCCGCCACCGCCGCCGCACCCGCACCCGCCACCGTCCCCGCCCCCGCCCCGCCTCCCGCCGCTGGACCCGCACCCGCCCTCGTTGCCGCCGAGACCCCCGCCACCTCCTCCGACTCCGTTGCAGCCGCCCCTGCCGGCAATCCCGCCGTCCGAACGCCAGCCCCCGCCACAGCCGCCATCGTCCATGCCCCCACCGCCACCGCCTCCCCCTCCGTCGCCCCCGCCCCCGCCACAGCCCCCTCCACCGCGGCTACCCATGCTGTCTCTGCCGCCATCCGCACACCAGCCCCCGCCGCCCGCCCCGCCACCGCCCACGTCCCCGCCCCCGCCTCCCCCGCCGCCGTCACCACCGCAAATGCCGCTGCCTCCGTCCCCGCCCCCTCTCCAGGGCCCGCCGTCGCCACCGTCACCGCAACCACCATCACAGCCAACCCCGCAGCAGCGGTCCCCACTCCAGGCCCCGCTGCCGGCCCCATCCCCGCCCGCGTCCACACCCTCGCCTTTGCTGCCGCCTCCACCCTTGCACCCGCCGCCGCCCCCGCCGTCATTCCCGTCCCGGCCCCCGTCCTCGCCACCGTATCCGCTGCCGCCCCCCCGCCCGCTACCGCCCCCCCGCCCGCCCCAGCCTCTGCCATTGCCGGAATCCGCGTTGTCACGTCCGCCACTGCCCTGGGGGTCCCCTTCACCAACCCGCCCTGCCGGCCTGACCTGGACTGGAAGCAGCGGACTGATGAGGCCGTGCGTCGCCTGGACAAAATCAGCCACATGCATCTGTCCATGTTTGGGCGAGCCTCAACTGCGGCTGCATACGGGACCCATATGGCGACATATCATATGGAGCACTCTGGATTACCGCCGCCTGACACGCTCGCAGCCTGGGAGGCGGCGGTGGCCAAGCTCGTCGACCGCAGTCAGGGACCCTCGCAACATGACCGAAGGCTTACAGGCGTCCCAGCCCGCCTCCTGCCTGGTCATCCGGTGTCAGGTGGATTTGGCAGCCTTCCATTACAGCAGCACATCTACGCCCGCTGGGCAAAGCGCGCGGCTGCATACGCTGGCCGGGATGGAAGTGGCGTGGCACCTGCAGCGCAAGCCCCGTGGCAGCGGGTTTTTGGGTACCTGCTTCGGTCCTACCATCCCTGCTTTCGCCCCATGGCGCTGCTGACGGCTCGTGCGGCCGGGCCCTGGCTTGGCACCCCGTCCTTGCCTCCCGACGTCCACCGCATCGTCACAGCCCTCTCCCACCTGCCCCCAGCAGTCGACATTGGTACCTCCTCTCTCACGCCCGGCGCGTGGTGCGTCAACACGCCACTATGGGGAAACCCGCTGCTACCCAACGCGCCACCCTCGGGCCGCCGCCCCGGCCTCGAAGCCTATCACCTACAGCTCACGGAATGCCGCCGCCTGCGCACGCTGGGTGACGCCGTGCGTGTCTACGACGCCTTTGCTGCGTATGAAACATCGTGGCGTCACCGCCTGGCATCGACTCCGGGCATCCACATCTTCACCTTGCTGGCAACCGAATGGGCGCAGCTGGTGCGGGAACAGCTACAGCCATCTAGCGCCGTGGCAGGCGCTTTTGCGGATCGCGTGCAGGCCATCGCTGCCATTAATGCCCTGCTATTGGACATCAACCCCTCCTGGGCTGCTGCTGCGCGCCTGCACCTTCCTGCGCCCCCTGCGCCCCCAGCGCCGCCGTGTCTCGCACCAACGCCGTCAGCGCGTCCCCCCGCCCCAGCGACCGACCCCCTAGGTCCCGCTGCCGCCCAGCCAGCCCCTGCCCCCGTTCACCCGCCTACCCACGCAGCCACCCCTGCCGCAGCATTGCCCACCGAGGACCAGGTCGTGGAGATGATTGTCAGCCGCATGGGATGGTTCATCCAGGGGCACCAACGCCCCGTTCCCCTGACCGCCTTGGCTGTCCGCGACGGCACAGCGATGCAGCTAACTGGCGTCAATGAGGACCGCACGCGTCTTCACCATGCTTATGTGGCTGAAGCCCTGGGCGCCACCCTGCCTCCCGCCCCTGGGCGCCAGCGCCTGGTCCAGTTCCGGCGACACATGGCCTCGGTGTGGCAAGTACGATGGGAACTGAAGCACAAGGAGGTGCTGTGGCGGTTGGCGGTTGACGGTGTGGGCATGCTGGGAAATACGCACATCCATGGCACCTCGCCGGAGCCGTGCGTATGTGGCGCATACGCCTCTCCCCCGTCACCGGCGGTGATGCCGCCCTCGCCTCGACTGCATCACTTTTGGGAGTGCCCCGTCGCGCAGAGTGTGGTGGAGCTGCTACAGGACACCATCAATGCTGGCCGCACCGACGCGGGCTGCCCTGTCCGGCGGCATCACGTCTGGCTGCTGGAGAGCCCGGACCCAACGCAGATACAGCAATGCGTATGGGAGGTGGTGGCCCTGGCCGCACTTAACGCGATGGAGAGTGCACGGCGGTACATGCGCGCACGGAAGCCGTTCACTGAGGGGGCTCTGGCCCGGGCCAAGGCGGTAGCACTAGCTAGCATCAGAGGCTTGCTAGCTGACTTCGCTTCGCTTGGATTGCCACGGCGCCGGCGGGATAAGGCCTGGCTGAAAGTGTCCGACACACACCCCTTCCTGCGTGTATGTGGTGACCGGATGGAAGTGGCCATTCCGGATGTGTGTGACCTTGACGACATGTGATTCCTGAACTGTCTGAGACCAAACACTAACAGTCTGTGATGCTGCGCTTACGACTATCTGACTTGATTGACCAAACACGGAAATGCGAGTAGTGTTATAGCCACGTTTGTGCGTTTGAGATGCGGTGGGGTTGCATGCGACCGTGGGCAGGATTGAGGGGCCGATCGCAATTCAGGCTAGGTGGGGCTCTGGTTTCAACGGGTTCCACTGTATGTGCCTACTTTTCTGCCTGTTGAACAGCATTGGGCGCCACCGCTCTAATTAGGTGATGCGCCTGCTAGTCCTACTACTGAATTGACATCGAACCTGCCTATGAAGGACATCTCTGCGCTCAGTGACATGCGTACGGCTAGCAAACTTTGCCAGGTGTGATGGTCAGGGGAGTGACCCGAGAACCCGAGAAGGGACCACCTGTAATACCACTCACTCACGCCATGCTGGGGCCACTCTCTCAGACTCCCAGGAACGAAAGGGAGCGCCGGGGGCACAGCTGGCTCGACTAGGACCGCGCGTGTTCTGCGCGTCCATCTAGGACCAGTCAGGAGTCATTCAGTACTGAAGATCCAGCCACCAGGGAGGTATGGATGTGCATGCTAGTTGCCAGGCGGACGCTCCCGTGCCTACGTCCCGTGCCCGGTGCGCGTGTCGGTGCACAGCAATCGCCTCCTGGGCACTGCACCCGTGCCCCTTGCACCTGTCGGCAGGTCCCAGCGCAAGGCACTGCCTCTCAAAGAGCTGCGCGCGAGAACCTGTGAGTCGGTGCGTGAGTTGGACGGGATGGGCGATTTAAGATGAACGGGTTCGTTTAATTCCATCCGCCAGCTTTTACCTCCAATATAATATGCTCTCATCTGTTCTGCCACTGTGCTAGCCTTTTATCAGGCCCTCACGTTCTCCTTTGTTCAGCCTGACGTCCCTATACGAGTCGCTGCCAACTTCCGGGGGCATCCGTATATCAACAGGAGCTGCGCCGCGAGCGGCGCATCGCACATAGGCATACACCTTTTGCGCCAAGGCGTCGCGTCCTGCGGCGAGCAGTTATTGTAACTGGGATTTCTAACCTGGGTTAGACGGGCTGAGCACTTTCAGCAGACGCCGTTATGGTTTGCCCTATGCGCTTCGTGCTGGTGGCAATCAGTGCCGTGCTTGCGCTCACCGCGGTGGTGCTGAGCAACCGGCCTGAAGGCGAGCCGAGCGCGGCTTCTGCCAAGGCCGGAGTGAGTGGCTAGACGACTCTGCGCCTTTGGATAAAGCTTGCCTATGTGATGTTTTGCCCGCGGTGCCATGAGAGGAGCTGGCCTTGAAAGTTCTCCCTCATCCGCTGCGCAGGAGCAGCGAGCCGAGCGGACGTCGTGGAAAGATAGCATGTACTTCATCAGGGACGCATTCAGTAAGTCGCGGGGCGTGCCCTTCGTTGGAGGACTCGGCGCCGCGCGCGCTTGGCGCGTGGTTTGTGCGCTCCGGCGAACCACAACGTTGGAGCCGCTGCGTCTGACGGCTTGCCACCCGCTACCCTCCCTCCTCGCCCCGCAGCCGGCAAGTACATCTACACGCAGCTGGTGCGCTACCGCGGTGGAGCCCGCGCTGCATGAGCCCGCGCCAGGACAAGGCAGGCGGGACCCGCACGGCGTATGCACCAGCCGCATACGTTGGCGCCAGGGCCGTGTTGGTGGCAGTGGTGGGTAGAGTTTGCCTGGTGGAGCTTATAGACGAAGCTGATCACCCTAAGTGTTTCATTAAGCATAATTCCATAGGTCTGGTTTTTCTGCCGTAGTTTCATGGTGCATAGTGTTTAGAAGTGCACGAAAGCAGGATGGGCGTGTCAGGTGACCCAAAGGATGTTCTTCAGGACGGTTGCGTGTCGTACTGAGTTTCACGTGAACTCGATAGGAGCATTGTGTTGGTTAACGGCCGAGCAACGCAAGAACCAGGCACCGGCAACCGAATGTACAGAGGGCTTGCGTTGCGGCGTCAGGTTGCCGGCTGGGGTTACGGGAGCGCGGGGGCTGGGGGGGGGGGGAGGCATAGGTAGGTGCTTTCAAGTGTTGAGGGGAGAACCTGTATGAAGTCGAAGCTGGCTGTTTAGCATTTGTGTACGGGCGCCCACGTGGCCTTGCCAACTCATGCAGCGCGTTGACTTGGCTGCTGTCGATGAGCACGGCAGTGGGCGCATTTAGCTCACTAAGTATAGTATGGAGAACTGTTCAGCGTCAGGTGTTGTGGGACGAGAGGTTCTAACTCGCCATTGCGAGCTAGGATATGCATTGTGGGGAATGGGCAGCTGGCGATGAAGCACTAACGCGTGTGCACTCCCCGATGCGCACGTCGCCGGGAGTCTGTTTGGTCCTTCCAGCCGGTCGAGTGAGGTAGAAATGTTTTTCATGAGGGGGTTGCGTATGATGCCGTGATTCGCGAGATTGCATTGACGTGGGCTGCGGGACTGCAGGAGCACAGATACAGGTTTCAGAAGCTCGCCCAGATTAGGCTCAGGGGCGCGTGACTGCGGCGCATCAGGCTGTAAGCACACGAGATGGCGTCCCCGTCGGGCGTGAGCCCGGCCGCACGGCGCGCCTCCCAGAGGCCCACACATTGACCCAGACAACCCTGCCGGCAGCCGCACGACTGTTGCAGCGATGGGCATCGGGGATTCGGGGCTGTCTGCAGGTCGCGCGGCTTTCTGCTGGGCAACGCGCAGTCTGAAGCCTCAACGCCAAACACTGTGGGCAACGACGAGTCGACGACTGCTTGGTGGCTATCTGCTACCAAGGGCATGGTGTGCCGACCAGGCCAGAATCAGGTTCTGTTACAGCCTTTCAGGCACGCAGCCACTCACGCTAACCGTCCATGTGAAGGCAAACTAGGAGCCACCCTGCCCTCCCCTGCTGCCCACCCATATGCCCTCTCACCCCTCGCCTGCAGAGCCCTCCGCTCCATTGCGGTGCGCACCGCTCGCGTCCACGCACATCGACACGCACACCAGCTGTCGTTTTTCCTTGTGATCTCGAACACACCAGCTATACACCTCTGTAGGCTAAAACCGCGGAGGCCCCTTGGGCGGCACACACCCGCCAACGGCGCCCCGCCCCTGTCACACCTGCAGTCCTGCGCGCTTGAGGAACCTCCCAAGTCGTCAATTCATGCTACCTGTCCTCGCCACAAGCGAGCGGCCCCATCGACGTTATACTCAACTCGCTTCCACGCAACTCACAAATGTAAATTATACGGCATTGTAGCAGGGTTGCCGGTAAAAGGACTTGATGCTTAGCCAGGGACCGCTTGCGGGGTTATCGTGGAGTTGTGTAGGGTTTACCTGCCACAGGCATGTGGTGTACAACCGCAACCTCCTGCGACTACCATCCGTCCATGCAACGTGCCACTGTGTCCACGGAACAGGGCAGCGCCCCCGCAGTGACCCCCGCGCACCGCGCGCCCATCACAGCGTGCGCGCCTGCCGTGCCCGCTGGCCCGCTGGCTCCGCGAGGGAGCACCCAGCACCCAGCACCCAGCACCCAGCACCCAGCACCCAGCACCCAGCACCCAGCACCCAGCACCCAGCACCCAGCACCCAGCACCCAGCATCCAGCACCCAGCACCCAGCAGCTAGCCCCAGTCCAGCTGCGGGTCTGCAGCACCCGCCCGGCCGCCACCAGCAGCTACCGCCCTGGAGCCCGGCTGCTGCTGCTGCTGCTGCTGCTGCGCGGCGGACGGCGCCGGCTGCATCTCGCCGTCGGGGCGCGCGCACCTGCACGCGAGCACGCACGCATGCGGGGCAGGGGGCTGAGCAGCCGGCTGCGGCGTGCGCGGCAGCTCCGTGTCCCCGCCTCCCCTGTGCCCGTCCCCTATCCCCGTGCCCTGTCCCTGCCTCCTGTCCCCGCCGCCCCTATCCCAGGCCCCCCTGTCCCCGCGCGCTCATGGCAATGCGCCACTGCTGCCCCGGCGGCATGTCCCCTGACGTCCCCATGGCAGCCCGCCATCCGAGCGGGCCCGACCACCCAAGCGTGCACGCCGCACCCGCCTCTCACCTGGCGCACATGACCACTCCCGAGGGGAAGCGGTAGAACACCTTGGCGCCCAGTGGCCGCTGGCAGCCGCGGCACACCGTCTCCTCGCTCACCACCACCCGGGCCGTCTGCGGGCACGGGGTCGGGGAAGGGGCGGGGGGGGGGGGGGTTGCAAAGATGGTACATAGAAGTGTACCATGGGGCAGGTTGGTATAGAGACGGGTAAAGTCATAGGCAGCAGGCGGGGCGTATGGCGGCGGCGGGGAGTGTGCGGTAGGCAGGGGAACGGCAGCGGGGTTGGACGGGCCAGGCTGACCAGGTGGGGGCGCGGGCGGGTACTGTTGGGCATTGAAACGGTGGAGCATGGAAATAACGGCGGCTGATTGGTCGCACATCCACATGGGAAATTGGGGCAGGTCGTGTGCCCACACCCGCTGAAAGGTGTCAGCCACAGTGCGCAGGATGGCCGTGACCACGAGGGAAATGTGAACGGATGGGCATTTATGTGAGCAAGCGAGGAAGCGCATGGACACGGGGTTTTTGTGCATTTTGACGGTGCCAGCATAGTAAGCGTCTGGGGCGGACGGGGAGTAGAGGAGACCATTTGCGGCTTGTTTGGGGAGGTGAGTGGCGAGTGCTTGGTTGAGGGCTGCGTAGTGCTTGGTACGGGCCGCATCCGCATCCCCACCCGCGGTTGCAATGGGGGCGTAGTAAGCGGCGCTGGGGGACTGCAGGTCAGCAACCAGGGACTGCACGTAGTGTTTTTTGCAGATGAGCTGCAGGGTGGCTGCACTTTCGTCCGTGACGGATACCACAGGGGGGGAGTTGCTGCGGCGTGCTACCGCGGCACAGTCGTACGGTCGTACGGTCGGGGACCTCGACATGATACACAGGCGCACGCACGCGCGCCCGCACGCCCGCACACGCCCCCACCTGCAGGTGCGCCAGCTCCGCCCGCAGCGCCAGGTTCTGAGCCCGGTGCAGCGCCCGCAGCACCTGGGGGCCAGCACACAGCAGTCCGACCAGGCGTGGCAGGGTTGCAAGGCCACAAACTTCAACAATACCGTACATTAGCTAGCACCGTTCAGGGGGACATCGAAACATCCCGCGGCCCGAAACCTGCCCTGCTGCTGCTCTTCCTCCCTGTCATACTGTTTTGCCCATCCTGGGCGGTACTACCGTAGATTGAGCTGGCATCACCTGACCCCCCAAACTCCGCCCATTACCGTCCACAGGGACAGCCGCAGCCCCCTACACACACAACACACACGCCTCCCGGAGGAGGTCACGCGCGCCCGCACCTGCCCCTGCCGCCGCCGGTGCTGCACCGAGCCCACCATGCGCGCCAGCGTGTCCGCCGCCAGGTGCAGCGGCATGCGGTCGCCCAGGGCCGCCAGCACCCGCAGCGGCGCCAGTGCGGCGCCCTCCGCCGCCAACACGCGGCAGGCGGAGGCGTAGTCGGGCTGGGTGGCGGGCGCGCCGGGGGGCGGCCTGGCGTGGGGGCGCAGCGTGGGGGCGCAGTGGAGGCGGCAGTGGAGGGGACGCAGGGGGGCGCAGAAGAGCGCAATGGAGGCGGCAGGGCAGGGTGGGCTTGGAGGTGTGAGGAAGGCGCGAGAGAGGACGGGGGGAAGGCGCCGTACACATGGGGCAGCGGTATGCAGATTTCGGGGCTGCTATCACGTGCCATGTCACACGTGAGCGACACGCCGCAAGCCGCAAGCCACCCCGCGCATCACGCCGACCTCCTCGCCAGCCTCACCTCAGGAGCAGGTCCAGCAACGTGAACCAGCCCTCCTCGCCACACCTGCGGCGCAGGGGAGTGTTTCAGGAAATGGTCAGACACGTGCAGAAGGGTAGACATCAGCCAGGGATGTCCCAGGCACGAATCGATATGTGAGGCGAGGGCTTCGCACCCAGCCGGCGTGGGGTGCCCCGGCGGCCGGACCAGGTGTCGTGCCGGTGCGCGCCCCTTCCCAAGTGCGGCGCGCGCGTATGGGCATCACAGCGCTGGCACCCCTGCGGCACAGCGCTGGCACGACTGCGGCACTGCACACAGCCAACACTGACAGTGCGGGGAGGACCCACCGACTGCAGGCAGCCTGCCCCCATCGGCGCCCCAGCCTGCCCCACCGGCGCTCCACCTGGCCCGGCAGTAGCAGCCCGCCCCAGCGCCCTACCTGGCCCGGCAGTAGCAGATGGCCGAGTCCACGTCGCGCAGCTGTAGCGCCAGCCCCGCCAGCGCCGCCGCGTGGTCGCCTAGTCGCGCCGCCAGCTGCACGACCTCGCGCTGCAGCAGCGCCGCCGCGCCCACACCCGCACCCACACCCGCCTCGGGCGGCCCGGCGCCGCGGAGCGCCTGTTGTAGGGCACATGGGTAAAGCGGGGAGATTGTGAGAGGGACAGGGCGTGACTCCTCCTCTCAGCCAGGTGAAGGCTCAACAGCGGTAGTCACCCCCCTGAAAGGACTAACTCCCCCTGGTTTGCATAAACGGCACGCCCTCCCCCCCTTCCGGGAGGCCTCACCCACCCAAGGCCCCACCTGCAGCACCAGGTCGGCGTCGTACAGCCCGCTGTCGTACAGGTGGTGCTGCAGTACGGCACGCAGGCCCGGCACGCCCCCCATGCCGGCGCCGTCGCCGCCCGCCGACAGCGCCCGGAGCAGCGCCAGGCTGTCACCGCCGCTGCTACTACTGCCGCAGCTACTGCCGACCGCGCCGCCTGATCCAGCACCGATACTGCTGCCGCCGCCGCGTTTGGCTGTAGCCGCAGCGGCCGCGGCCGAGGTCGTCGGCACGGAAGGAGGGTCCCCGCAGCCGGCGCCAGCGGCGATGACGGCGGCGCGGATGGCGAGTGCCAGCTGCCGCGCCGCCGCCGGCGCGGGCACGGCCCCAATGGTCGCAAGC
The DNA here is from genome assembly GCA_016834605.1 of Chlamydomonas incerta. NCBI lineage: Eukaryota > Viridiplantae > Chlorophyta > Chlorophyceae > Chlamydomonadales > Chlamydomonadaceae > Chlamydomonas > Chlamydomonas incerta. Next base: position 1,682,640 of record JAEHOC010000010.1, read on the forward strand.
CACGCCAGCTCCGACGTTGCCGGCGTGCTACTGCCGCCGCTGGCATTGGCGTTGGTGTTGCTACTGCCGCCCGCGCCGCCGCCGGACAGGCGCCCGCTGCCCAGTGACGGCAGGGCGCCTGCGGCGGCCGCCGCGGCGTCGGCGCCGTGCGGGCGGCCCGGCAGGTGGGCCGTGTGGGCCCGGTGCGGGCTGTGGCCGTGTGCATGCGCGTGGAGGTGGGCAGCCTGGTGCCCGTGCCCGTGCGCGTGCGCGTGGCCAACACCGCCGTGAGCGTGCGCATGCCCCCGTACGGGTGACCGCGCCGCTGCAGCAGCCGCCGCAGCTGCCGCCGCAGCCGCCGCAGCCGGTGCCACGTCACCGCTGCGCCCGCCGCCTGCCGCCGCCGCCCGCCCGCCGGGCAGCGGCGGCAGCGGCGGCGGCAGCTCCAGCGGCTGCTGCCAGGCGCTGAGCGCCACCGCCGCCGCGTCCTGCGCCGCCGCCAGCTGAAACGGACTGCCGGTGCTGGTGGTGCCGCCAGCCGCGGCTGCATCGGCTGCTACAGCCGGGACCCCTGCTTGCTGCGCCTGTGGCGGCGCGGGCTGTAGCAGCTGTAGCAGCCCTGCGATGCACTCGACCAGCTCCAGGGCCAGCTCCGTGTGGAGCGAGGGGTCCAGGTGCCAGGCCGGCGGCGCCGCCTCCGCGTCGGCGGCGCCCGCAGCGGCAATAGCACCGCCCTCGCCCTCGCCGGCTGTAGCATCCTCGCCGCCGGCGTCGCCGAGCTCCACCAGAACGCCAGACCCCACGCTGCCGCCCGAGTGAACCCTCCGGACCTGCTGCTGCTGCTGCTGCTGCTGCTGCTGCTGCTGCTGCTGCTGTGGCGGCGGCGGCGGCGGCGGCTGCGGGCTGTAGACCAGGTGGTGCAGGTACTGCCAGCGCACGCCGTCGGCCCGGCCCTGCAGCAGCGCCAGCACCTCCGCCACCGGCAGCGGCCGGCTGCGAAGCACGTGCAGCGCCTGGTCGGGCGGGTGGGTGGGGCGGCGGGACATGGTCACGTGGGCAGTTGGAAGGCGAGGAGCGGGGAAGCATGGAGACGCAAATAAAGCAGGCTACGGTATAAGGCACCGTGTGGCGAAACAGTTAGCGGTTGACGGTAATGGAGTTTGCTGGAACCTGGCGTGCCCTACCCGATCCGGCGCCGCCGACAGCAGCCAAGGCAGCTTAGATAGGCACAGCAGTGGCGGGGTGCGCTCCGGCGCCGCCATCAGCGCCGCCGCTGACGCCGCCGCCACGGCCGCCGCCGCGGCCGCCCAGCGCCCGCCATCGCCGTCCGCGCGGTCGGGACTGCCGCCGTCACCCGCAACGGCGGGTGCGGGCGCGTGGGCTGGCTCGGGCGCCTCCGGTGCTCCGGCGGCGGAGGACATCGCCGCGGCCGCCGCAACTGCCCCGGACGCGGTGCGAGACTCCTGCGAAGGCATGCCCCATCCATCACAGCCAATGAGCACACATCCTAGTCACATGTGCGCACATACACACACGCTTTTGAGCGGCATCGGTCACGCCAGCGCCCGCCACCTGACCCTCACCACCCCCATCACCACGTCCCCACAGCAGAAGGCTCACACATGACCGCCCCCAGGCTACCGAGCCCGCAACCACGTCCCCCTGCGCACGAGCACTCACCGCCACCTCCCCCAGCGACAGCCGCTGCCACAGCTCCAGCGCCTGCGCCACCGAGCCCCGCGCCGCCCGCAGCAGCGCCAGCGCGTGCCAATGCCCCGCCCCCTCCAGCGCCGCCACCAGCGCCGCGTCCCGCGCCGACACGTGCGCTGGCGGCGGCGCCGCTGCCCGCACCATCTCCGCTCCCGCTGCTGCTGCTGCTGTTGCTGCTACCGCCGGCGGCCGGGCTGGCGCCGCTCTGCCTGCCGCCGTCATCGTCGCCGTCGCGGCCGCACTACTGCCGGCGGCGGCGGTGCTGCTGCTGCCCCCGGGCGGCGGCGGGGCCGCGGCGGGGGCGGCGGCGGCGGCGCTGGCCAGGAATGCCTCCAGCGCGGCTGTGTCGGCGGTGTCTATGAGCAGGTGCGCCAGCAGCGTGTCCACACCCTCCGGCAGCACCACGCCCGGCAGCCGCCGCGCCTGCGTTGGAGGAGGGCGTGTAGTTTCCGGTTGATGTTGTTGTTCACGCGGGTGTGGCGCAAGTTTGCGTGCGCGAGCTTTGGGACGTGCAGCGTAAAGTTTGCTATGTGGTTGTTCGTGCAAGCACGCGCGTGTTCGCGCGCGCGAGCTCTGGGGCCGACTAGTTCTGTGTACCGGTATGTGAAGCGGTGGTGACGGGGAGTAGTACATTCCAGAATCCAAAGCAACCAAGGGGAGAGGCCCGCGCGCACGCCCCGCACCCCAGCAGCAGCCCGCCGCCCCTCACCCGCGCCAGGTAGGCTGCGATGTGGCGCTTGGCGTCCGCCGCCAGCGCCGCCAGCGCCGCGCCCGCGCCCGGCGCCCCGCCTTCGCTGCCCGCGGCCGCGGCTGCCGCCTGCGCGGCGGCCGCCGCCACCATCGCCCCGTGCTGCTGCTGCCCGTGCTGCCCGTGCTGCCCGTGCAGGAGGCCGTGGTGGTGTCCGGCGGGCGGCGCGCCGCGGTGCAGCGAGGCGGGCGGCGAGGGCGCGGGCGGCGAGGGCGCGGTGTGGGGGCTGGAGGCGGTGGAGTCGCGGAGCTCCAGGAAGTCCTCACACAGCCGGTCCAGGCCTTTGAAGGGGGGTTGCAAAGATGGGGGGGGGCGGGTTCCATGCATAATTAATTTAGATGGGGGGTGGGAGTGGCGCCGGGGTGGCGGCGAGTTTGGCGGGGCGAGTGGCGGGGTGAGCGAGCGCGTGCGTGCGTGCGTGCGTGCGATGAGGTGATAGACCAATGTGGTGGCAGGGGCGCGGACTGAGGGCTTGTTGTGAGCGCGTAGCAGTACGGCAGTGCGGCACTCACTGTGCAGGTGGCCGTGCAGCCCCCAGTAGTGCCGCGTGGGCACAGCCGCCAGCCAGCGCCCGCACACCTGCGGCGGCGGCGGCGGCGGCGGGGGGAGGGGACGTTGCGGCGAGGTGGTGGTGTGGGTGGGTTTGGCAGAGGTAGGTGCGTGTGCCCATGTGCTCGCCACCGCCACTGCTTCTGCTTCTGGAAACGTCACGCCTGGCTTGTTGCGCCCCCCCCCCCCCCGCCTCTCACCACCGCTTCCCCCTCCCGGCCCAACCCGCCAGCACCCACCTGTGGGAACAGCTGCATCAGCTGCGCGGGCTGGAAGGTGGCCGGCCCCACCTCCTCCAGAGCCGCCAGCGCGTCCTCGCACCGCAGCTCCTGTGCGTGATGGCCGTGGTGGCGGCGGCAGCGGTGGCGGCGGCGGTGGTATTTATTCACGAGTTACAGGTGGTGGTGACTTCAGAGGTCGCGGCGGTGGGTGGTCTCTCCAAGAGCTAGCTACACGTGGTGTCAGTGGCCACCCACTGGGGTCTAGCGCTGGCCGCTCCCGCTCTCTCACACACAGCCCCCAACCCCCGCCCGCCCCCCACCGGCCACCCGCCCGCCCGGCCCCGCACCTGCAGCATGAGCAGCCCCGCCTGCGCCAGCGCGCAGTCCGCCCACTCTTCCCCCGCGCGGCGGCGGGCGCGGATGAGCGCCAGGGCCGCGTCGAATCGCTTGCGTTTCAGCAGCTCGCGAGCCTGCGCGCAGGGAGGTGGGGAGCGCTGTGTGTGAGCGGACACGGACACGGACGTCACGTCACACGCATACGGTAATGTGTGGCGGCGGGCCGCGGGCCGCCTCTAGGATGGGACGTCAAGGAGGGGCCGGCACCCAAGCTACGCTGCGCCACCCAGCCGGCACGCCCGTGATCGATATGCACGTGCAACAACCACACGCCACCACACGCCACCACACGCCACCACACGCCACCACACGCCGCCGCCGCCGCCGCCGCGCACCTGCACGTCCGCCGCCACCGGCTGCAGCACCAGCACCGCGCAAGAGGTGGCCAGTGCCACGGCGCCGCCGCCCGCCGCGTCCTCCGCCGCCGGCAGCTGCCCGGCCGCCGCCACCCAGGGGTCGTCGTGCGCCCAGAAGATGCGCTGCACCGCCGCCGAGCTGGACCTGTTGCGGCCCCGGGCGCCGCGCGTGGAAGAGATGGGGGTCCCGTGCATGATGGATTGATGATGAAGGGAGGCGGTTAGCAAGGTTGAGAAGCTGTAGGGGAGGCGCGAAGGGTGGACACGTCCATGGCGGCCGGCCCGATGGTGGGCGTGGTGCGGCGTGGTGTTGCGTGGCGTGCAGGTGTACAGTTAGGCACGCGGATGGCAAAGTCAGGTGAGGGTTGTGGACCGCGGCCCCGGCCCCGGCCCCGGCCCCGGCCCCGGCCCCGGCCCTGGCCCCGGCCCCGGCCCCGGCCCCGGCCCCGGCCCCGGCCCCGGCCCCGGCCCCGGCCCCGGCCCCGGCCCCGGCCCCGGCCCCAGCCCCGGGCCCGGCCCTGCCATGCCACCATACACACATACGCGCATGTGTACACGCGCACCTGTCGTAGACCACCACCCCGTCCCCGTCCGTGACCACCACCAGGAAGGGGCCGCTGGTGGCGAGTGCCAGCGGCGCCTCGGGACCACCGCCGCCTCCCCCAGAGCTGCCGCCGCCGCCGCCGCCGCCGGCCCCGCCGCCGCCGCCGCCGAGCAGGATGGGCTCGCTGCCCGGCACCGCCACGCCCGCCCCGTCCGTCAGCAGCAGCAGAGAGTCCGCGAACAGCAGCGCCCCTTGCGCCGCCGCCGCAGCCGCAGCAGCTGTGGCTGTAGCTGTGGTGCCACTGCTACTGCCACTGCTGCTGCCGGGCCCGGCGCCCCAGGGCGCGGACGCCATGCGCGGGCGGCGGCAGTTGTGCTCCGCAATGAGGCTGTAGCGGCCGCCCGGCTGCAGCAGGCTGTAGCTGGTGGCGCTCTGCACGAACAGGCTGCTGCCCACCCACACCACGCCGCTGGCGGGCTCGGTCAGGGTCACCTGCGCAGCCGCGAGCCGGTGTGCGTGCCGTCAATGCAGAGGGACGGGCGAGCGCTGAGCGGGTCAGGCCTCTCAGGAGGCGGCGCAGCCACGGCTCCCAGCATCAAAGGTCATTCAGGCATGCATCGGTGCGCTGCCGTGGCGACCCCACTAGCCGCCCCCAACCCCGACCCCACCACCCCACCGCCCGCACGGCTGGTGTGCCCCAGTCCGACGGCTAGCACACACGGTCGTTTGAGGTATGCAGCGGTGCGCTGCCGTGGCGACCCCACGGCTGCGGCGCCCCATCCCCGCCTACATGCACACCACACACCACACACCAGCACCCACCCGCACGCACGCCGCATCAAAGCCCTTTTCCGGCCCCCAACCCCATGGTCAAGCGCCCGCCCCGCGCCGCACCTGCGCCAGCAGCGTCACCGCCTGTTTGTCCGCCGGCGCGAACTGCCCCACCGAGGGAGCCACCGAGTACACCAGCAGCGTGGCGGGCGAGGTGATGCTGCGGACCGCAACCGCCAGCCGCGTCGGCCGCGGCGCCGGCGGCGGCGCCGCCGCCGGTGTCACCGGCAGCGGCGCGGGCTTGCCCGCGGGCGCGGTGCTCAGGCGCTGCCGAGAGGCGGCGGCGGCGCTGGCGGTTGCGGCGGCGGCGGCGGCCGCGGCCGCAGCGGCGGGCCCCGGGTCCGCTGCCATGGCGGTGGCGGAGCGCACGCCGGCCAGGGGCGTCAGCGCCCACGTGTCGTACGCCGCGACGGAGGCGGTGCCGTCCTCGCAGAGGATGGCAAGACGTGCAGCGGTGGGCATGCAGGCCAGGGTTGTGACGGCCTGCTTTGACACGCGCTTCTCCGCCACCAGGCGCGTGTAGGAGGCGGAGGAAGGGGGCGGGGTGCCCGCACCCCCGCCCGCGGATGCGCTGTGGTAGCTGCTGGAGTCGCCGACGTGCGGCTGCTTGAGGCTGATCTGGTGCTCTTCCACATGTCCGCTCGCCAGCCCCAGAAAGATGCGCCCCGCGCCCGTATCCAGCGCGAGCGCGGTGATGCGCCGAGCTGCATCGGTCGTGCGGTGCTTCAGGAGAGGCGTGAATGTAAAAGCAGTTCTTCCTCCTGTGTCTTCTTGCATTTTTTGAGGTTCACGGGGCTTATCGGAGCGGCAGACGAAAGGAGGACTGTGGCTCTAGTCCCGGCGTGCCTAAATCAGTTACATGGGACATGTGCCGTGATTACAATACATGCAAATAGTAAGATATAACAAGCTGCCCGCAAAAGACGAAGGGAAGCGGAATCGTCTTGAGAGGTCTGGCCTGGTCGCGCCTAAACGATGCGCGAACTCGCTGCGCACATTGTTTAGAGCAAATCTCTCGGTTTTACAGCAGTGCCTTGACGAAAATGCCCTCAGGCAAGTCGCTTCACGCAGCTCCCTTTGCCATCCTGTCGCGCGCTAAAGGCCCCGCTTTTGGTTTGCGCAGGTTTTCGGCTTGACACGGATGGCTGGACGAAGGAGTTTGACGAATGCAAGCGGCTAGCACAGGCAAGTCGGGCCCAGGGCGGGAGGCCCTTGAGGGCGTGCAGGAAATGGGGGGCGTGCAGGAGTCGCGTCTTCACGCCACGGTGCTTCGGCTCGCAGGAGACGCTACAACTCATTCAAGAGCGCAACTTGCGCCACCCTAATGGCGGGCCAGAGGCGTCGCGCCTGTCCGCAGCGGCCCGGAAAAAGCTGGGCACGCTGGGCGTGCAGCTCGACAAGCTGTTGCGGTGGCTGGACAGCCCAGAGGCTGAGTCCCTGTGAGCACCCCATGCGCCAACGCCCTGGTAGCGCAGGCTTGAGCTCAGGGGCCTCGTGTAGATGAGGGGGCCATTGTGTGCCCGTAAAAGGGCAGGGGCGGCAGCGCGGGCATGAGGGGGGGGGCGGGCGGCTGCCAAGCGCCGCGACACGGCCAGGGCTTCCTAGTCCCCCGTGCCATCCTGCCAGGCTTGCACACAAGATATCAACACACATTACTGTCATTGGCGTTGTCCATCCAATTGCAGATCTGAGCCGGAGAAGAACCGGCGGCGGGACCTCATATACGACCTGCGCAGCCGGCGGGAGGGCATGCAGATGAGCATCAAGCGGAGCACAGGCGCAGCCGACAGGTAGGGGTGGGTGCTCCCGGGTGGGGTGGTCCTCTCGCACACCTCGGCACCCTACCCCAGCGTGCCTGCGCCGTGGCCTTCCGGCTTCGGTGTTTACGTGTGTTGTGCGCTTTAGCCAACCACCAATACCGTGCGTGAGGTACCGGTATCGCTGCAAACCGTACCGTGCGCCCCGTCGCCCCCGCGCCACCGCGCCACCACGCCGGCCGCAGGGACGCGCTGTTCAGCGGCGCGGGGCCCAGCGGTCCCCTGCCGCCGCGCGAGACGGAGGCCACCGCGGAGCTGGACAACCGGGGGCTGCTGGGGCTGCAGCAGGCGGTCATGCGGCGGCAGGACGAGGAGCTGGAGGCCATGGAGAAGACGGTGGCCAGCACCAAGGTGGGGCGCGGGGGCGGGGGGGTGGTGTAAACACCAGCCCAATCTAAACCAAGGGGGGTAGCGGCGGGGGCGCAGGCGGTAGCGGCAGGGGTGCGGGACCAGGGCGGGGCTGCGGGAGCGTGCGCGCGGAAACACGTGCCGGCGTGTCGACCCGCTGCCGAGGATGACACAGCTCCACACGACTCACAACCCGCGCCTCGCAGCCGCAGCCGCACCCTCGGCACGTCACGCTGACCTAAGGCCCGCGCACACAAACAATTCTTATCCCTCACGAACCGTGTCCCCGCTCCACCTCGCTGTGTTGCCATTGTCGCCGCAGCACATCGCGCTGGCCATCGGCGAGGAGGTGGACCTGCAGACGCGGCTGCTGGACGACCTGGCGGACGACGTGGACGTGACGCAGAGCCGGCTCAAGGCCGCCACGGCCAAGGTGAAGCAGCTCATGCGCGACAGCAGCAACTGCCGGCTGGGCGTGTGCGTGTTCCTGCTCATCGTGACGCTCGTGGTGGTGGTCATCCTCACCGTCAAGCTGGCGCGGTTCCTTTAGAGCTTGGCGTGGTTGGGGTTGGGGTGCCGGGTTAGGGGTGCTTGGGGTGCTTGGGGTGGTCCGGTCGGGGTGCTGAAGGAAAGGGACCGCCTTTCAGCGTTGGCTGTAGTGCTGTGGGCTGTGGAGCTGGTGGAGCGTTTGTGAAGTGTGGGTTGACAGTCAGTGCGATGTGGGTGATGCATGTGGTGCGCCCGACAGGATGAACCCGTGTAGGGGCAGGGGCGGGCATTCCACACGTGCTGCATTGGCTGCACGGTGGGCTATAGCGCGAGACGGCTGGGTGGTGTGGCTGCAGAGTATGGCCCTTTGCGCGTCATGGCACCGTGGAGGTGTCGAGAAGGACGTGAGGAACACATGCAAGCTTTGATGCAGGTTGGTTGGGCGACGTAGCGGCGAGGTTAGGCGGGGCCAGCGGGCGCAACGCTTTTCTTCGATCAGTCCGCCGGCTTGTTACGACGGTTGGCAGTTCACGCGGGGGTGGACATGGCGTCCAATTTTCAAGATGTTATCCCTGCTTTACGCATGTACGCGCTTATTAATGCAGTGTGTTGCCGTGTGTGGAGACTGTGTGGACATTTTCGCATGAACATTGTTGCGGCTGCGGACGCTGAAGGCAGTAGTCCGACGCTCGCTTGCAATTGGGTTCGCTCAATTGATGACAGCGTATCTGGCAGGAAAAGCTGGCAAAACGGCATCTCACATGACACAGCGGCATCGGAGCCGAAAGGAATGAGAGCAATCGTCTGCCGCTCGAGCGCTCCTCTGCACCCAGTCAAATTGAATAAAATAGTGTGTGTCATCTGCGCCACTTGTTCGACGTAACAGCGAAGTTCAACCCTCCCTGCGTGAGGGCGAGTGGAATGGGTCGACTCGAATGTGCTGCGGCTGTCGCCTGCGCGCTGGGTCTGCTCTGCGCGGCTACCGTTGCGCCTGTTCATGCGGGCCGCACGGGAGCGATTATTGACACGGCAGCGCGCCGGAGCCTCGCCACATACCTGTTGCTGACGGGCGGCACGCGCCAGCTGCAGAACGAGAAGACGCTGAATTCCGTCAACACGCCGCTGGGGAGCACGTGCACGCAGAAGATGGCGCAGATGAACATCTCTGCCTTCTCGGTGAGGGGTGTTGAGGTCTGGGATATGAGCGCACGCGCGTGCCTACGGCATGCAGGACCCGTTGACACCCCTCCTTCTCCCCTGCTCCACGCACCCGCCTCACTGTCCACACCCCACCCCACCCTCAATCTCCACACCGCACCCGCGCACCCTAACCCACCGTCGCAGTTTTACCGCGGCTCCAACGAGCTGTACTATCGGGACCTGTACAACCAGTCCATCATCACCGGCTCCGCATTCTACGGCTCCACCGCCACCCCTTGGATCCAGGGCGACATGCACCTGCAGAACGCGGTGGGTGTCAGGGTGCTGCATGGGGGCAGGGCTGGGGCGCCGCGGGCGGGGCTAAGAGGTCTGAGCACGGGGCCCTCAAGCTCTGCACTTCTGGGCTCAGGAAGGGCTGAACCGCCCTTACGGTATCGAGGTGAGGTGAGCGGATGGGATGGGATGGGATTAAACGACAAACGCGTGTGCCGTGTTGCGCTGTGTTGTTCATCACACGAATGCACTCATGTTGCCACAACGCAGGGCACCTTCGACATCGACACCGGCAAGGTTGGTGCATGGAGAGCAGGGCGGAGGCGGCACAGCTGATAGATGCCTACAGTGCGTGGCGTGGGGGTGACACAGCCGGCCGTTGCGCAAAGCAACCAAGCGTCGTTCACATCGCCGATCAGGCTGCGGCTCTATCGGGCACTCCCCTGACAAATGCGAGTTGCTGCTGGGTGCCGTGCGCAGGTCATCTACGACCTGAACGACTTTGACGAGTCCTTCGTGGCAAATTTCCTGTACGACATGTACCGCATGGCCACATCCATCGTGCTGGTGGCCTGGGAGAACAACCTGTCCGACTCGACGGTGTGTGTGTGCGTGCGGTGTGACGGGGGTATGTGTTAGGACAGACTGCACGAGAGCCAAGCGCCTGACCGCCACCTGGGCCATCGTTCTCCTGCTAAGGAACCGGGCCCGTGCACGGCTTTTGCGCACGCAGGCGACGTCGTGCGTCCGCTCCTTCGTCAACTACTACTGCGACCAGGTGAGCGCTTGGGCACGGCGCAGGGGAGCGAGCGAGTGCCTATTGCCTAAAGACACATGCGTGCACGGATTCCACACACGCGAGGGGACCGCCACACCATACGGCATACGTGCCTTTAGCCCTTCAGCTACCAATCCCGCCCCGCCGCCTTGCGGCGCGCTGTGCCCGCCTGCCCCCGGGCCACCTGCTCCCCAGGTGAACAGGTTCTACGCGGGCACCGCGTCCACCTCTGACGTGCTCACCAGCGCCAACACCTACGGCCGCATCGACGACCTCATCCTCGGCGCCGAGGTGTCGGACACTCGGAAGGTGGGATTGACGTAGTCACACCCCACACGCACACGAATGCCTGCCGCGGACCACCCCTGTGGCCTGTACCGGTTGCGCCCTCCTTCCCACCCTGCCTCCTCCCCACCCTCTGCGCCGCAGAAAATGCTGGACTCCTGGTCGTACGTGGTGAGCGGCACACGCACCTTCGACCTGACCAACCCGGACCTGGCGCCCGTCAATGCCACCGAGCGCTCCGCCATCGGCGCGGCCATGGCCGCCTACTACACCAACACCGTGACCAAGGCCGGCTTGCAGGTGAAGCCCCGACTCACGGGTATCGCCAGGCGGCGGGCGGCGTGGCCTCGAGCCACGTGGCACCGCGCTCTCCGCCCCGTTGCGCACGAGCCGTCCACAGCATGCGATCTCTAACCATGCACCATCGCGAACCGGCCCCCCACCTGCGCAGGGCAACGCAACCTACTTCGCGGTGCAGGACATCGCGCGCCGCATCAACGCCGGCACGGGCTCGCTGGGCAAGCCAAGGTGGGTCAGGCGGGGGCAGCTTGGTGCCAGGCTCGTAGCGCAGGCGGGACATGTAGGGGCATGTCCTCCAGCTGACCGCACGACCACTCCGCGCCATGAAGGCCCATCCCATCACACGTCAGGGCCAGGTAATAATGTGCGCTTTCCACAATCACGGCGCAACGCGTGCACGCCATGTGCGTGTGTGCGCGCATGCAGGTTCTACGTCATGGTGGAGGGCGTGACCACGGACGCCTCCGACGACCGCATCCTTGACGTCAAGCTGCAGTCCAAGCCCTCCGTCTACCCCTACCTCACTGCCACCCAGAAGTCCGCCGTGGACGGGCCGCTCGGCGGCAACGACGCGGCGCGCGCGGTCCGCGCCTACAAGCAGCTCATCTACAAGTGAGCGTGCGCGCAAACGTACCTGTTGTGTGCAGGCGGGGGTCCAGCCCCATATATTTCGGACATTGTGCAAAAGGTTGATTGATTGTTACATGGGTTCGAGTCCATGTGGCCCTGCTAACTCCTTTGAGTCCGAAGGCGCAATGATACATTGACACTCCACTAATCGATCACCCGATCCGATCTTCACTACTCGATTTCTCAGAGCTCGCGGCCGCCCTAGTGGACCGAATCCGGGCTCATCAACTAAGTCCTAAACTCGTCCAGCCGACTGCTTATCCTTAGTCTTTTCGTTCCGACCGAAATCGGAGGGGATTATGGGAATCGAACCCAAGACCTCGAGAAAACCCGTCCCTTGACGCTATTCAAACGAGGCGCACCAGACATCCCCAAAAGGTGCTGTTATGAACATGCACCTGAATCCGGTGCATTCAGGGTCACAGGCGCAGAATGCGCTTGGCGACAGGGACTCGGCACGCTGTGGCCTCATTCACACACACCGCACAACCTCTGCCGCTTCCTCGCTCCTGTTCACACAGGGCCGACAACCACCTGGGCTGGATGAGCTTCCTGGGCGGAAACTACAGGTTGGCCGGGGGGAGGGGGTCCGTATCGCGCAGTGGCGGTGGGGGCATGCGATGTGGGACTGTGGGCCATGACATGTGGGGGCATGCGATGTGGGACTGTGGCCCATACGAAGGCGCCGCGGCTGCACATGCGCGATAGCTATGCAGTGGTGCAAGGCTGACTACAACTCGGCTGGGCGCACAGCTGCTCGCGTTCACTACCAAGCTCGCTAAGGCACCCAAAGGACACGCACCGTAAATCTTTAAACACCACCGCCTGCCTGTGCAGTGTGCGCGAGCGCTCGCCCTACAAGGAAAGCCTGGACACTACGGGCGTGGACCTGTCCTCCCTCACCAACCTGGCGGAGCAGTGGGGCGTCATGCTGGCCAACGCGCACTGCCGCTCCGACAAGTGAGTGGGGGTTGGGGCGGGCGGATGCAGCAACGTGTTTCCTGGCATGGAAGTGGGAGGGAGTTGGTTCGGTGGCAGTGTGGCACAGCACTGAGGAGCGTGAGCTGCGCGGCGTGGTAGGGGAGGGGAGCCGTCCTTGCAAGGGTATGTGGACATGTGGTGCAGGTGGAGTGCTGATATGGGGAGGGGGGTGGCGGTGGCGGATGAGATCGACCTGGCGAGGCGGAACTGTCTGTCCGTCGCCACCTCTGTCTAATGCTCGCCTGATGCCAAGCATTGGGCCCGACTTTTCCCCCTGGCCCCCGCCCACACACACGCGGTATCGTGCTCCCGCCCCCGCAGTGGCCAGTACGGCACACCCACCAGCTTTGAGACGGTGGCGCGCAACCTGTTCGCGGGGCAGCAGGACGCCTTCAAGACGGAGGTGGCGGACTTCGCGCTGCGCTATGCCAACCAGGTGCGGGCGTGCAGGCTGCGCTGAGCGTCGTGCCTTCCACGCAGCAAACCACTGGCCAGTCGCGCTGACAGCAGCCCGCACCCCAGAAGGGCAGCGCCAGGCATGCAGCTTGGGTCGGAGCAGCCCGGGGTGCAGCAGGGCCACCGCACCGCCTGGAGCCCGGGCGTGAAGCAAACGTGACGGCGTCTTCTTTGCGTGGAGATCGGGGGACACCGGGGCAACTAAACCCTGCCCCAACCCCCTCCCGCCCCCCCCCCGGCAGGTGTACACGGACTTTTCCCTGTTCCGGACCTCTTTGTCCCAGAATAAGCTTTGCGTGTAAGGAACCGAGACGCAACGCGCACGTGAACCAGCTTACTACTCGAAATTCGGGCGCAATAATTGCGTGGCACACGCGTGCAGAGCTGGCGTGGCCGCATGCCATGACTCATGGCCGTGACAACGGCACACGCATGGATAAAGTTACAGTCTTACAGAGCTTATGTATGAACCTCGGAACCAGGGGAAGACCTCCCCTGCTCGTATTGGAAGTAGTAGTAATGTAGTACATTATCCAGGCAATGTAGGAGTGACCTATTGCATAGAGCGGCAGTGTGGGCGCTTGGCCTGTGCATGGAATGCGTACCGCCTGGCACGTGCAGGTTGCTGGGCGTGTGCGTGCGGCAGTGGACGTGCAGCCGTGCGTGCAGCACTTGTGACGCTCGGGCGGCGAGTTGTCCTTGGGAGTGGGGAGGTGGAGAGATATCCTTCGGTGCGGCCGTTGCGGCTAGTGTGCTTCACAGTGTGGATCAGGGTAGACGCAGACGGAACCGCCCTTGCTAGCGTAGTGCTTGCGAGTGAATGCGAATGCAAGACGCCATATTGAGCTTGCTACTTGCACGAACAAGGAAAGACGCTGCGGTTGATTGCTTCGTTTAGGAACCATTCGTGCTGTGACGTGTGCGCTGCGTGTGCTGCTGCTGTCCAGCCGGCTGCGCAACCACGACGAGCCTCAACCCAAAGTCCCGACCCAGACACAGGACCTGACGTCTGTAATGGTGGACGCCAGGTCCAGGAGGGGAACATTGGTTGTCCCCACTCCCAAATATGGTAACGCGTGCTTGACACTTACAATTGACAGTCCATCCTGCAGACCCAACACCATAGGCCCCCCGGGTAATTTACCTCGCGGGCGCTGCCGACTACCGTAATGCCTGTCTCGATACAAAGCAGCCATTGAACCCAGCACTCGCGGAGTTGACTGGCACGTGCATTAACCCCCGCTGACCCTCTCGTGGTGATACATGTACTGCGCACACCTTTTTTCTTCTGATACGTGCCCCTGCGCTGCATCAACGGACCATAGCCCTGCCTGAAGAGCTACCAAAGGCTCATGTCAGACCCAGCCCCGGCTGCACCACACAAGCCCCGGCCACTGCTCCCGCTCCCCCGCAACCACGTGCGGTGGCCTGACGTCGCACTCAACCAACCAGCGGCCACTACGCCGAGATGAGTCGCCCACCATCCCGGGCCGCCAGCACGCAGCGCCCTCCACGTTTGTCTGCAGCGGCCTCTCACTCTCACTGCGCCGCTTTCTACGCCCGCTCTCGCCGCTCCTGCTGCGTTTACAGCCGCTCCTGCTCCGCTCGGCGCCGCTGCTCCTCCCACCCTGCGCCTCCTTTCCGCCTGGCGGCTCGTCCCACCGGCGCCCGCTACTTGGCCACCATGGCGTACACGCTGGCGAAGCAGCGCATGGCCGCCTGGCTGAACAGCTGCAGCATGAACTTGACGCCGTTGGCGCCGCCCGGGAAGTACGACAGCAGGTAGTACAGCAGCGCAACCACCTGCCGGGGGTTGTGGGTGTGAGAGGGAGGGCGCTAGTGATGCCATGGGCGGTGGATGGCAAGCGCGGGGCACGAGGAGGTGGGGGGCAGTGGCATCGCCCCAGGCAGCTGCCCGGGCCCCCGCACGTCGCGCCAGTGAGCGCCGCAGTGCCTCGTCAACCGGTCGGCCTGCCCGACCCAGCTCCATCCCAACCCCGGCAGTTACTTCCTCGGCTGCCGCCTTGGGGCCTCTAGGCGCAGTGCCGCTCCTATGCTGGGACCACCCCACCAGTCCACCCCGTGTCGTGCCGTGCGCCGCCGCATACCCGCACGCACCTGCAGCCCCGAGCACAGCAGCGATAGGAGGTAGGAGCGCATCACCAGCGCCGCGTATAGCGTGGCCAGCACGCTGCCGACGTAGCCTGCAGGGGATAAGAGGGTTGAGGATGCGGGTCGGGTGGGTGTGGCCATATGGGCCACAAGGCCGCGCCCCCAAGGGATTGGATGCGGCTGGACGTAAACGTCGCCAACCGGTGCAGCTACTCGACAAGATAGCAAGCACACTGAAGCACGTCCTACGGCCCTTGCTGACCGGTGCCCCCCAGTGACCTGGTCCCGTTCCCGGTGGACTGCACGAGCTGCGCACGCACCAAGTGAGTACGGCAGGCGGTCCGCTGACATCATATGCGTGAGCTGCTGCTTGAAGCCGCGCAGTTGGATGAAGCCGGACATGATGCAGAGACATCCGAGCGTGAAGCTCAGTGCGAACTGCGGGTGCGGGGCAAGGGCGGCGAAGGTGACGGGCCTTGTGAGGGGACGTGCCTTCGCCTTGCAGCTTTCCTCCGACTAAGGCGCGCATCGACCGAGGGCCCCAAGCCCACTTTTTGTGCCAGCGCATCCAAGCCCTCGCTCGCACCTTGGAGGGCGCCAGGATAATGACGGGCAAGAATAGCATGAACGCGAGGAGCAGGAAGACGCCTCCCGCGGCCAAGAAGCAGAAGAAGTACACCAGCTGCTGCCCACTAGGTATGCTGCGCGGGCGAATTGTTCAAAGAGCTCAAGCGGGTGTAGCATCGGCATTTCGCCAAGTCACTCCAGCTTCACGCACCTGAACGCTTCCCCCGATGCGACGGCATTCACGCCACCTTGAACACCGGAAGATATCGTGGTAAATGATTGAGACAGGAAACCCGACATTTTCGCGCCCGTCTGCCCCGCAGATTGGAACAGTTGCGAGGTCGACGTCGCGGAAGCGCTAGGTGCGCTGCCAGTTTCAACATCCGCATTGGAACTGTAATTGTTCCAGTCAGCTAACAGGGACGGCTGCGCCGGCTGTGTGCTGGCTTGACCGCCCCCGAAGAGTTTGGACAGGCTCTCCATATTGAAGTCGCGTGTGCTCGGGATATAGCGTGCGGTGGTAGGGTATCCTGGAAGATATCACACGGAGGGTGGGGGACTCAATAGGGGCCAGTAGGCGCTGAGCATCATTTGGCACCTGCCATGCTTGGCACGAACCCGGGATCTCGCCCATGCGTACACCATTGGGCCGGCCTGCTGCAACCGCGCTCGTGCGAGACCCCAAGAACCACGTGATGGTGGTGTTGAGAAACACCGAGTTTGTTGACGAATGCAAGATGCTTGCAGCAGGAGCCGTTTAGGCGGTCTCCTCGCCCTTGCCGCCCTTGGTCTTCTTGGGCAGCAGCACAGCGTGGATGTTGGGCAGCACACCGCCCGAGGCGATGGTCACCTCGCCCAGCAGCTTGCCCAGCTCCTCATCGTTGCGGATGGCCAGCTGGATGTGGCGGGGCACGATGCGGTTTTTCTTGTTGTCGCGGGCAGCGTTGCCGGCCAGCTCCAGCACCTCAGCGGTCAGGTACTCCAGCACGGCGGCCAGGTACACGGGCGCGCCGGCACCGATGCGCTCGGCGTACTTGCCCTTCTTCAGGTAGCGCGCAATGCGGCCCACCGGGAACTGCAGGCCGGCCTTGGCGCTGCGGCTCACGGCCTTCTTGCCAGAGGTCTTGCCCTTGCCGCGACCAGCCATGTTGACTTGTTTCGGGGATGTGAGAGAAGAGAGCGAGTGTTGAAGCGAGTGGGAGGGTTGTGTTTGAGGGCTGAGCGTCCCTGTAATTATATAAGGCGGGCCCGAAAGCGAGGCGCCTCGGCCTGGTCAAGCGGTCAACGCTTGCGGTCGGTTGGTCAAACAACCGCCCGCCTCACCCTGGCCACCCCTGCGCTCACCGGCTCGCTCTTAAGCCGCCTGCGCGCTCTTGTTGCCTTCAACCACAACTTTGCTATCACCCTCTTGCACGCGCACTCTCAACATCCAAAATGGCCCCCAAGAAGGACGAGAAGACGGCGACTCAGGAGGCCGCCGCTGAGGCGCCTGCCAAGGCCGAGGCCAAGCCCAAGGCCGAGAAGGCCGCCAAGAAGGCCAAGAAGGAGCCCGCCAAGAAGGCCGCCAAGGAGCCCGAGGGCGATGGCGAGAAGAAGGACAAGAAGAAGAAGAAGAGCGCCGTGGAGACCTACAAGCTGTACATCTACAAGGTGCTCAAGCAGGTGCACCCCGACACCGGCATCAGCAGCAAGGCCATGTCCATCATGAACAGCTTCATCAACGACATCTTTGAGAAGGTGGCCACCGAGGCCTCCAAGCTGAGCCGCTACAACAAAAAGCCCACCGTGACCTCCCGCGAGATCCAGACCGCCGTGCGCCTGGTGCTGCCCGGCGAGCTGGCCAAGCACGCGGTGTCGGAGGGCACCAAGGCCGTCACCAAGTTCACCTCGGGCTAAATGCCTCGCTCTGTCAGGATGCTTCGGCAGATCCTCTAAAACAACACTCGGTGTTTCTCAACACCACCACACACTTGGCAGGGGGGGGCTGGGGCGGAATGAGGGGGGCGGGGAACGGTCATGATGGCTTGGGAAATCAGGTCGTGCTGGCGCGTGGGTGCATGAGGGGAGATCCGTTGGGAAATGGCCCGGGGTGGTTTTGCTGGGGGATGGCGAGACTAAGTTCGCATCAAAATCTCTGATGCTTCGGGGGGATGGGCGTGATGGTTGGGTAGCAAGCACCTGAATATGGTTAGGCAGCACGCACCTAAAGGAGGGACCACATGCACGAGGCGGCAGTGCAGCAACGGGATACGAGCCGTCTGAAGCCCCAGCCTACGTGATATGACGGGGCAGAGGCTGGCCAAGGCTGGCAGAGAGCCGTTGGGCAGGGGTTCCGTGGATACCCCAGTGGATACTCCAGTGCCTGTCGGCATGGAAGTTTTGGTGTCGGTAGCAACGATGCCTTTGGTGTGGGCAGCAACGATGCCTCGGTTTCGCTGAGGCGGAAGGGCTCGGGGATGCGTGTGCGGGGTTGATCAGGGGTGGCCATAGGGGCCAGTCGCCACTACTTGCAGGCATTGGAAATCATGCGCATTATACACTCCTCATCTCATACGCATATGCACATATAGACACGCAGAGGTCTGAATCAGGAAGGTAGGCGAAGAGCCCGAGAGGTGGTGTTGAGAAACACCGAGTTTTTTTGGGTCTGGCACGCCGCAACACCAATCCCGCCTTCTTCTTGTGAGATGAGTGACGGACGGAGGCAGCGTGCGCAGGGGTTGGGAGCCGCTTAGCCACCGAAGCCGTACAGGGTGCGGCCCTGGCGCTTCAGGGCGTACACCACGTCCATGGCGGTCACGGTCTTGCGGCGCGCGTGCTCAGTGTAGGTGACCGAGTCGCGGATGACGTTCTCCAGGAAGGTCTTGAGCACCGTGCGGGTCTCCTCGTAGATCAGGCCGCTGATACGCTTCACACCGCCACGACGAGCCAGACGGCGGATAGCGGGCTTGGTGATGCCCTGGATGTTGTCGCGCAGCACCTTGCGATGGCGCTTGGCGCCGCCCTTGCCCAGGCCCTTGCCGCCCTTGCCACGTCCGGACATGTTTGCTTGGTTTGGGGGTCGGAAAGAAGAAACTATGAGCGAGGTGAGCTATTGTCCACAGCTGAGGCCCTGGGCGCTTAAGAAGAGCTGGGACGGGGTGGGCCAGGATCCAGGTCAAAGCTGGCCCAGGCGAGGCGTTGACCGGGTCAACCCAAGGTCAAAGCTCACCTCAGCCTGGCCACCGGCCGGCCCCGTGCCTGCTTCCTATAAAGTAAGCCTCTGCTCTCCTGTTTTCATCAAACCAAGTCACTTCAATCGCTGTTTTTAAAACAACCAGACAAAATGGCCCGCACCAAGCAGACGGCTCGCAAGTCCACCGGCGGCAAGGCGCCCCGCAAGCAGCTGGCCACCAAGGCCGCTCGCAAGACGCCTGCCACCGGCGGTGTGAAGAAGCCCCATCGTTACCGCCCCGGTACCGTGGCGCTGCGCGAGATCCGCAAGTACCAGAAGTCGACTGAGCTGCTCATCCGCAAGCTGCCGTTCCAGCGCCTGGTCCGTGAGATTGCCCAGGACTTCAAGACCGACCTGCGCTTCCAGAGCCAGGCCGTGCTGGCGCTGCAGGAGGCCGCTGAGGCCTACCTGGTGGGCCTGTTCGAGGACACCAACCTGTGTGCCATCCACGCCAAGCGTGTGACCATCATGCCCAAGGACATCCAGCTGGCCCGCCGCATCCGTGGCGAGCGCGCCTAAGCGTGCTGCGTGCCCCTGCGCTGCTTGCTGGCTTCTGGCGCTGCTTCTCACGCGGACGTGACGACGGCTTGCAGCCTAAACAACAAACTCGGTGTTTCTCAACACCACCTTTCGTCGGGTTTGGATTGGCAGGGCGGGCTGTGGGCTGCTGGGTGGGCGCATGGGGTGTGACCGACGTGCGCTGTGTGTGACCACCGCCCCGTGCCTCTATGTTCGCGCAAGGACTTGCGAACAACGCACCTACGTGTCTTTACGGCCAGACCTTTAGAGGTAGCGGTACAACCGGACGGCAACCTTTTACTAGCTTTCACTCACAAACGGGGTAGTAAAAAACTAGGGCAGATCGCAACCCTAGGGAGTCATCCCCATCGCATTGCGACACAATTCTTATTCCAGCATTCCGCTGGCAAACGCTAGCCGAGCAGGGCTTGCCCGATTGCCAGCAGCAGGGGTGATTGCCAGGTTACCGTAGGGGTGCGTGCGTGGCACACCCAGCCTCCACCCCATGCCCAAAACCTAACCAGAGTCTCATCCATCCTTCAATTGGGGAGGGACTCACACAGTCGTCAAAGCTGCACGACAGCTGATCCCGGTAACAAAGTTTCCACATAGAGGCCACAGGAAAAGTCAACGCTCGGGCGCACTCGTTCCCATCGAAAGCTACGAAGCCATGCATGTGCATCAGCCAGTCAGCGTCCTATCCGTTTGCAACACCACCACCCTGCCATTCATAATCTGCCTTGCGGAGGCCAGTGCGCAAGGCTTATGTACAGTCCTATGCACTGGAACAAGCGTCGAGGGTTTCACAGTTTGATCACCGCAGCGCTGTATGGAGCAGCACGGCCCCAGTACCAAATGCTGCTAATTCAATTTTAGTGACCACCGTCAACCCACGAGACCATGCACACGGCATGCGCTTGGCCCTGCCGCTGCCTAAGGAGGATGCACAACAAGCAATCAGGGAGCCAAGCCACACACTCCGCACAGTTGGCAGCGGGAGCTGCGCCACTCACCAGGGTTGCCTAAGAAGCGTCAGAAGTCGAGGAGTATTGCAAATGTGAGGCGGTCAACAGCGAAGTACAGCACATCAAGTCTACTAATGTTCATGAAAGGAATACAGCTATGGCATGCTGCACAGAATGCAGCAGCTGCACGATGCAGCGCCCATGCACCTGCCGAGCAGCGCCAGTGTCTGCCGGCGGCGTTCACTTGCTGGTCGGCGCCACTGGCAGCAGGCCGCTGCTGCCGTTGCTGCCGCTGCGGCGGCGCACAGAAACGTGGCGCATCTTTGACTGCACCGTGGTCAGGCTACGGCTGGTGATGGCGCGCAGCTTGTGGGCGCCTGTGGGTTGGCCGAGCAGAGGGGCGCAAACAGGGGAGCGCTCATCATATTTGCCACAACTTGACCCCGTAACATAACACAGCGTGTCTGGCCACCCTCGGCACGTACGTGCAGCACAACAGCGGGAGAGATAAGTGCAGTCGCTGCCTGCCTGCCGCCCCTTCCGCTCACCGTTGGACATGCGGTCGCGCACGACGGTGAGGCCCATCTGCATCTTGCTTGTGGCCACCAGCATGCGCTCGCGGGCGCGCGTGACGCCGCGGGTGATAGCCTCGCGTCCCTGAGGGGAGGGGGAGGGGGCACAGCACGGTTTGGCAAGCGAGCGCGATTGAGCGGAGCAGCCCGCGGTATAGTACCCGGGTCGTGCAACACGCCACCGTGCATCCACCCGGCTGCCAAGGCTGCGTGACGCATGTACGGCAATAGTAGCAAACGGCCAGCACTCACGTGCGTGACCATGACGTAGACGAAGTAGATGAGCAGCGCGATATTCATTGCCAGAATGAGGCCACCGATGGCAGCGCTAGCCACCTGCGGCACGGGAGGCGCACACACGCAACCGCACACCGCAACCGCAAGCGAGTCAGCATTTCGAACCAGCAACATGGCAACACCGGGTAGCCGCCTTGCCACCCGCCCGGTACAGCCCCACGCCCAAGCACGGCGCGATGCGTCAGCCGGGCACGCACCGGCGTGACGGGGTCCTTGCGATCGGTGGGCGGCACGAAGAACAAGCCGAGCGCCACGGTGAACGACAGCACCGCCAGCGACATGCTGCTCATCTGGTCCAGGATCTCGTGCTTGAGCGGCTGGTAGAACATGTTCGACCACATGATGAGCATCAGCACGATCTGTGTGAGGGCGGCAGCGGCAGCGGAGGCGGACGAGCGGGGGGGGGGGGGCGTTGGTCACAGAGGGCGGAATGGCTGCGGCACGCCAGCAACCGACACCAGGCCGAATGGAGCCAACAGCAAGCCGCCGCCTCCCCATACGGTAATCAAGGACACAGCGGCAGGCAGTGCGCGTGTCGCGACGCGCCACGCACCATGAGCAGCACGGCCTGCTGGTACACCACCAGCACGCGGCCGAACACGTCCACGATGACCAGCAGCAGCGTCTGCAGCTGCATCACCGCCTCCCACCAGTAGTAGCGGTCGTAACTGTGGGGTGCAGCCGCACACAGGTACACACACATGCGGGTGTACAGGGCAGCTCGCCTTGCGCGCGATGGCTCACACGGGTGCGGCACGGGTGCTGTAAGGGCGCACGACGACTGTTGACCAGCAACGACCCGCAACCGCCGCCCCCAACTCACTTGTAGCGGCGGTACAGGAAGCCGTACGTCTGCACCACGTGCACCGTGTGCAGCGTGGTGCGGTGCATGAAGGTGACCATGAAGGTGAGGAGCGGGATGCCCAGGCAGATGATGATGATGCACACCACGCCGATGGGGATCCACAGCGCCGCGTGCTCGCCGGCGTAGCACTCCTGGTTCATGTTGAGTAGCCAGTAGCCCTTGCCCCACTGCGCCAGCTGGTACTCGGGGTAGGCACCGGAGCCGTCGTCCAGGTAGTAGCAGGCGAAGATCATCAGCGTGGCCTGGGGAGCGGGGAAGCGGGATGGCAAGAGATGGCAAGAGATGGCATGGGATGGCATGGGATGGCATGGGATGGCATGGGATGGCATGGGATGGCATGGGATGGCATGGGATGGCATGGGATGGCATGGGATGGCATGGGATGGCATGGGATGGCATGGGATGGCATGGGATGGCATGGGGTGGCAATTGGCATGGGATGGGATGATGGGGAGGGGGCTCGGTAGATAGCGATTTGGGTGTTGTAACCCGCGGGTGGGCAGGAAGGGCCCGGCGCAGCGCAGGGGGCGCACGCAGCCCCACGACGCAGCCCCCACACCCTCCACGCACACAGGCGGCCCGCTCCCACCTGTGCCCAGGCGGGGTAGAGGATGAAGCAGGCGATCATGACCACCAGCAGCACCTGGCGCCACCAGGTCATGGTGCGGTCGATGTTGGCCAGCGAGGCCCAGCGGACCTGCTCGGCGGGATGGGGAGCGCGAAAGGCGAGGCGGGGGGACGGCTCAGGTTCAGGTCGACCGCGTGCCTGTCAGTGCCAGCAGTCCGAGGCGCCTACATACGCCCAGCGTCCACACAACAAACCCATCCCCGGAGGTCCCCAATGGTCGCGGCAGCGCCCCCCCCCCTTCCCAACAACCCATCCCCGGAGGTCCCCAATGGTCGCGGCAGCGCCCTCCCCCCCCTCACAACAAATCCATCCCCGGAGGTCCCCAATGGTCGCGGCAGCGCCCTCCCCCCCCTCACAACAAACCCATCCCCGGAGGTCCCCAATGGTCGCGGCAGCGCCCCCCCCCCCCCCCCCTCACAACAAACCCATCCCCGGAGGTCCCCAATGGTCGCGGCAGCGCCCTCCCCCCCTCACAACAAACCCATCCCCGGAGGTCCCCAATGGTCGCGGCAGCGCCCCCCCCCCTTCCCAACAAACCCATCCCCGGAGGTCCCCAATGGTCGCGGCAGCGCCCCCCCCCCCCCTTCCCAACAACCCATCCCCGGAGGTCCCCAGTGGTCGCGGCAGCGCCCTCCCCCCCCCTCACAACAAACCCATCCCCGGAGGTCCCCAATGGTCGCGGCAGCGCCCTCCCCCCCCTCACAACAAACCCATCCCCGGAGGTCCCCAATGGTCGCGGCAGCGCCCCCCCCCCTCACAACAAACCCATCCCCGGAGGTCCCCAATGGTCGCGGCAGCGCCCTCCCCCCCTCACAACAAACCCATCCCCGGAGGTCCCCAATGGTCGCGGCAGCGCCCCCCCCCCCTTCCCAACAAACCCATCCCCGGAGGTCCCCAATGGTCGCGGCAGCGCCCCCCCCCTTCCCAACAACCCATCCCCGGAGGTCCCCAATGGCCGCGGCAGCGCCCTCCCCCCCCCCCTCACAACAAATCCATCCCCGGAGGTCCCCAATGGTCGCGGCAGCGCCCTCCCCCCCCTCACAACAAACCCATCCCCGGAGGTCCCCAATGGTCGCGGCAGCGCCCCCCCCCCCCCCCCCCCTCACAACAAACCCATCCCCGGAGGTCCCCAATGGTCGCGGCAGCGCCCTCCCCCCCTCACAACAAACCCATCCCCGGAGGTCCCCAATGGTCGCGGCAGCGCCCCCCCCCCCTTCCCAACAAACCCATCCCCGGAGGTCCCCAATGGTCGCGGCAGCGCCCCCCCCCCCTTCCCAACAACCCATCCCCGGAGGTCCCCAGTGGTCGCGGCAGCGCCCTCCCCCCCCTCACAACAAACCCATCCCCGGAGGTCCCCAATGGTCGCGGCAGCGCCCTCCCCCCCCTCACAACAAACCCATCCCCGGAGGTCCCCAATGGTCGCGGCAGCGCCCCCCCCCTCACAACAAACCCATCCCCGGAGGTCCCCAATGGTCGCGGCAGCGCCCTCCCCCCCTCACAACAAACCCATCCCCGGAGGTCCCCAATGGTCGCGGCAGCGCCCCCCCCCCCCTTCCCAACAAACCCATCCCCGGAGGTCCCCAATGGTCGCGGCAGCGCCCTCCCCCCCTCACAACAAACCCATCCCCGGAGGTCCCCAATGGTCGCGGCAGCGCCCCCCCCCCCCTTCCCAACAAACCCATCCCCGGAGGTCCCCAATGGTCGCGGCAGCGCCCCCCCCTTCCCAACAACCCATCCCCGGAGGTCCCCAATGGCCGCGGCAGCGCCCTCCCCCCCTCACCTCGCCCTCCTCCACGCCCTCCTCGTCGTACTTGAAGAAGTTGCGCACCCACACCGTGCTGGCGGTCAGGCGCCGCTTCATGGCCAGCATGCTGCTGGTGCGGCGCTCCATCCCCGTCGGCTTGCTGCCAAAGCTGCCCGCCGCCTTGGCGCCAAAGCTGCCTGGCGCCTTGGCGCCAAAGCTGCCCGGCCCTTTGGCGCCGAAGCTTCCCGGTCCCTTGGCGCCAAAGCTGCCCGGCCCGCTCTCCGACCCTTGCACCAGCGGGTCTGCCGAGCCGGAAGAGTCGGGTGCGGCCTCCACCGCCCGGCCGCTGCCGCTGCTGCGGACGTTGCGCCCATGCGCGTTCAGGCGGCTGGGCCCCGCGGCGACCTTGGGCGCCGCCGGCAGCGCGCGGCAGTTGGCGCCGTGGCGGCCCTCGCCGGTCTCAATGTCGCCACCCTCCGCTGTGATGTCCAACCCCTCAGCGCTGGTGCTGCCGCTGTCGGCGTCGCAGGCGCCCTTGGCGGCCGCGACCGCGGCCTCGGCCTTCGTGCGGCTGAGGCTGGGGATGGTGGGCAGCGAGGGCGGGCGCCGATCGCGCCCTGTCGGCGTGCTGAAGCCCGAGTCCGAGTTGTAGGCGGCGTTGTGGATGGCGCCCAACGCCAGGCCGGCCGCGGCCGCGGCGCGGAAGGACGTGCGCTGCGTGCTGGCCGGCGCCGGCGGCACCAGCCCGGCGCTCTCGGTGGAGGCATTGGCCATCGCGATGTTGCGGAGCGAAGGCGTGCCGTTCTCGGAGCGCGGCGTGCCGCCGCTGAGCGCCTGGTCATCAAAGGACACGCGGGAGCGGCCGGTCTTGATGGAGGTGCCGGTCTTCAGGCCGCCAACGGACGGGCGGCGGTTTGGAATCATCAGGCCGCCCGCAGCTGCCGCCTGGCCGGCGGCGCCCTGCGGGCCCGCCGCCGCACCAGACATAGACGGCGGCGAGATGCCGGTGCCGCTGCCGCGCGGCGCCAGCGGCGGCAGCCCTGGCGCTCCCAGCTGCATGAGCCCCGGGTCGGACATGGCGGCAGACGAGGCCGCGGCGGCCGCAATGCCGTCCGCTGCGCCCGGCGTGTTTGGCTGCGCGTCCGCCTCCGAGTTGGCCGGCGACTGGTCCCGCAGAGCCGCCCCCTGAGGTAGCGGAGGCGGTGCCATCGGCGGCGGCCGCGGCGCCGCGGGGGGCGGCGGCATCGCCGCGCCCCTGCCCTCGACGTCGTCCTCATTCTCCTCCATGACCAGCCCCACCGTGGCCGCCTCCACCACCGCCGAGTCGTCCTCGTGCCCCCGCTGCCCCGCTTTGTCGTCGCCCACCAGATCGCCGCCATCCTCGGCCGCCGCGGCGGCCGCCGACTCCCTATCCGCCTGGTGCTCCGCCATCATGCGGCGGCGCATCTCGCGCACCATCTGCGACGGCCGCTGCCCCTCCATGTCACCGGCCTGCGTAGGTTGGTGAGGCGTGGAGCACACATGAGTTCAAGCGGGTTTGCGGTTTGATGAGAAAGGAGCTCCGCCGCTGCCTCTCGGCCCCGGTTCAAGCACAGCGTGCGTGTTTTCCAGGAGCACAAATGGCACAGCCCTTAGCCCCCCCTTCTCCTCACGTGCAGGTCCAGGCCGTCCTCGCCCTGCTGGCTGCCGTCCTCCAGCGCCATGTCGAATTCCTCCTCGCCGTAGGTGCCCACCGCCTCCTCCTGCGCAGCGGCACGCGTCGCATCGTGGGCACGCGTCAGCAACGTGTGGCACGTGTGGCACATCGCACAATCCGTAGACGTACCGGTATCTCGGACAGGAGCAGCTTGCGCGCGGCGCCGCCTTGGCGGGTCACGCATCAGCGCGTAAGTATTATTTCACGCCCGCACGCGCACCCACCTCGCACAGGTGCTCCTCCGCAAGCCGTCGCTGCGCGACGCGCGACGCGCGGTCCTGCTTGTACTCCTCAATGGTGCGCATGTCCTTGATGTGCTGCGCACCGGGCGGGGGCGTCCATGACGGGGTGCTCAGCACAAGGCGTGGCATTGCACGCGGGTTTGAACGACAGCGCCGCGGCGTGGCTACTGGTAGCTGTTCTCACCGCCGGCCTTCCCGCTGGCCGCCGAACCGGCACTGCCCGCCACTCATGTCACACGCCGCGGGGTCCCGTGGGTTTGCTGGCAGCTCGCTCCCCGCCAGCCCGGCCTCCTGCAACGCTGCCGCGCGCGCCGCCTTACCTCGTGCCCCGTCTGGCCGCCCGCGAGCTTGCGGAAGTTGAACATCCCGTAGCGCACCATCCACGAGGCCGCCACCACGATCACCACCACCAGCGGCGTGATGATGGCGGCCAGCTGGTCGATGCGGGCCATCTCCGACGGCGAGGCGCCCGCATCTAGCAGGCAGCTGGGGGAGTACACCTACACGCACGAGCGGTCAGGGGTGCATGGTGGGCCAGTCGGTTGCACTTTCAAGTGCCGGTGGCTCTGCAGAAAGAGCTGGGCTTCACTGGGCGCCGCCCGAACAGGCTTTGCGTTGCAAGGGGGTACCGTATTTTGGCCTGCGCCTCGCTATCGGCGAGCGAGGCTGGGGAGCCTGAGCCTGCTCCCCACACAACCAGACAACGCACCTCGGACACGGCGCCGGTGAGCGCAGACAGCAGGCCCGTGAAGCCGCTGACGGAGGTGGGCCAGTTGATGTTGAGGCGCGTCACGATGCAGAAGAACTGGATGTGCACGATCAGCACCTTGATCAGATCGCCGATGGCCATGTCCTCATCCTGCGCATGCATGTGCGATGGTTACGGGGCACACAGAGTTTGTCAGCTCAGCGCTATGCTGTCAAAGGGTCATTGCTGGCCGAAGGGTCATTGCTGCCGGTCGCCGCAAACCAAAGGCTCATAGCAGACCAGCCCCGCAGCCCCGCACGCCCGCAGCCGTACCTCGGTGTAGTCCGCCATGAAGGTGAGCACCACAGTCACCAGCACGGTCACCACGTTGGCCACGAAGCCAGACACGGCCACCAGGATGCTGGCGGGCAAAGAAACGAAAACGGCAGTGTGGGCGCGTGAGATAAGGGCGACGCTACAGGGCTCTCAAGGCGTACACAGGCGCTCATGCCGTAAGGTTTGCGGCGCCTCGTGCGGCACCACGAAGCGCAGCCCAGGCCGCCACGCTGCTGCGCGGCGGCTCACCTGACGGTGCGGCTGAAGCACTCGTTGCAGGAGAAGTCGCCCTTGCCGGTGTAGTGCCGGCCGTCCACAGAGATGCACACCGCGCACAGGTTGCCGCTGTAGCCGGAGGCGCACTGCTTGCGCGCGTAGGAGGCGGGGTGGTCGTAGGGCAGCCCCCACAGCACGCACAGGTCGTCTGGGTTGGAGGCGTTGAAGTAGCTGCCGCTGAGCGTGAGCGCGTCGAAGGAATCGAAGCTGTCGGTTGCGGTCGTGAGGTTCAGCACCCTGCGGGATGTGGCGGGCGTGCAAGCGATGCAAGGGCCCGCGCGTTAGCTTGTGTGAAACCAAGCATGCGGTAAAATGGTCGGTTCGTTGTGTATGGGTCAGAGCGGGAGGCGTGGCGCGAAAGGAGCGCCGTGTGTCGTGTGGGCCACCCGAGCCGGCGGGCTGGCCGACCCCAAACACGGTGCAAGCACTCACAGGTTGATGTAGGCGGTGTAATTGAAGCCCGCCGGCCGCGAGTACCACCACTCCTGGCATGTGATCAGCATGTCCTGCAGGCGGGCGGAACAGCGTACAGCAATAATCAGGCATCACCGGCTCCCGCACGCAAATGCACGGCACAAGCAATGCAGAGGCCAACGGTGCAGCGAAGAAACGGGCATGCGCCAGGCGTGTGCCCACCTGCATATCGGAGTCACCGTCGCGACAGGCCTGCGAATTGGGGCAGGCGTTCATGAAGGTGCTGTTGGCGGCCGACTGCCAGTAGCCCTGCATCGGCACCACCACCGCGCCGCCGGGGCACTCGGCGCCGTCGGGGCAGGGCTGGCAGGTGATATCAGAAAGATTGGGGTAGGTGCAGTTGACCAGCGGCTCGGTGTCCTGTGCGGGGCAATTAAGTTGAATGAGGAAGTAAGTAAACGCCAGCCCAATCGGAGACCAAATCCGCGCTAAACCAACGCATGAGGAAAAACGAGGGGTTAAAACAGAGCAGAGGGGTAGGACAGCACGGTTGCATGGGCGCGGTAGCGGGTCGGGCCGCACTGTGGAGCTCTGTTCAAATGAATCAAGGCGGGGAGCAAGAGACGCCGCTTCACCGTACCTGCCACAGGCTGAAAGAGCGGGGGTCACACTTCTGGCACAGGAAGCCGTTATCACGGGGCACCTCTCCGATGCTGCAGGCTGGCACCGAGACGTTGATTGTCAGCGGCTCGACCTGCAGGGGGAGGGGCAAGCAAAGTTGAGGAGTCGATGATGGGCTTGGGGCCGACACGCAGTGACGATGCGAAGCAAGGGGACGCCGGCAACGCACAGGTCGCAACTTTGCTGTGGTGCCAATGGACACGCACCAGCAATCCGAGCGCGGGCACTCACCGTTCCGGAGAAGATCGAGTCCTCCACCTTGAACTGGATGGAGTAGTTGTCGCCCTTGAGCGCGCGTAGGCGCATGGCGCTCATGATTGCCGTGCCGTTGCGCGCCACGCCCTCGATGCCGCCCAGCAGCTCGGCGAAGCAGCCGTTGCTGGAGTTGAGGTAGCGCGCACGCACCTGCGCCTGGCGCAGCGTGGTGTTCTCTGCGGGCAGCGGGCGGGCCGTGCGGGCACCATTCTTGTGAGTGCCGGGTTACGGCATGGCAGGGGCATACCGCTTTGGCATATCCTCGCGAGTGCCAGACTCTGAGGCTGTAGCAGGTTGCGGGGCTGCGATTACGAGCACGCACCTGACGCCACCTGGTCCAGCGCGTCAAGCAGCAGGATCGACAGGTCCAGCGGCTTGTTGGAGAGCGTGGTGATGTGGTAGTTCACCGTGCGGCGGTCGGTCTGGGTGTCGTTGTCGAACACGCTGCCGGGCCAGGACCTGAAGAACGGAGCCTCGGCCAGCGTGCCTGCCGTGAGGGAGTTGCCGCCGCCACCAGAGCCGCCGTCCAGCGCCATGACGCCCGCGTCCGCCGACGCGCTGCCCAGCAGCCCGTCCAGGGAGCCGCCGGCGACCGGCCACACGTTGTTAATGGCGGAGGAGGAGGTGTCCGAACCCGCCATGTTCGAGGTGTTGCCTACGCGCAGCCATGAGGAGCGGCAGCGTGTTGGTTAGGGTCGTGCTGATACAGCACGGTACACCCGCAGCAATGCACGTGCGCTGCCGGGCTGGTCACACAGGGCAGTACAGACGCACCCGTCCAGTTGACGTTGATGATGCGCAGTTTGCTGGGCACGATGGCGATGAGGTAGCCGTAGCCCTGCAAGAACGACAGCACGGCCGTTACTGATGTCAAAAAGCCATTCGCAGGTGAGCCATCTCAGACTGCATCACAGTTTCCTCGCACCGCCATCAAAACAAGCGGCCGCGCACCTTGGCGCGGTTGTCGTTGACCACCAGCGTGGAGAGCGTGTTGCCGGTGAGATCGGTGGTATTGACGTCCAGGCTCTCCAGCTCCTGCCGGTAGCAGGTGGCCACCACCTTGTTGTCCAGCACCTGGAACGAGGCTACGGGGAGCAAGCGAACACCACATACAGGAGAGTGAGACGACGCGTGACCTTGCGCCCAAAAGTGCGAGGAGGCTGGGCGGGTCGCGGGGTGCAAACAGGGGTCGTGCAGGCACGCATGGAGGTGTGGCCAGCAGCCAGTCAGGATCCATAGTGCGGCCAGCGCTACTCACCCATCTTCATGGTCTCGGTGACACGGCCGGCCAGGTAGGGCTCGGAGAAGTTGCCATAGTCGATGGGCCGGTTGGATGAGGCGTGCGTGGCGTTGGCGTCGTTGCAGGACAGCGACAGCGCCTCGGGGTGCGACGAGAACAGCGCGCCGCCACTCAGAAGCGCCTCGTTGTTGTAGAACTGGGGCCTGTAGAAAATGAAAGGCAGCACACCGGGAGTTGGCAGGCGGTCGCAGGCAAACCCTGATCCATGGCGCGGGATTAATCAGGGCTGGGCGTCGGCCTGTCGGTGCGACAAGGCAGCGCTGCGTGCGCAAAACAAGAAACAGCACTTGCGCCACTTACAGGTACACGACGGTGCCCCAGCAGCCCTTGGGCCGCACCACCTGCAGCGCCTGCACCGTGTTGGCGAAGCTGACCGAGGCCGAGGTGAAGGCCGTCACCGTCGTCTTGTTGCGCTGAAGGAACCATGAAGTGTCCCTCTGCGGAGCCGCAGAACGATTTGGAAGGGGGGCACGCACGACAAGCAGGGTCAGTACAATCTGTTTGAGCCCAGAGCCCAGGTACACGCGACAGACCCGGAGGCTTGGAAGATACCGGCACGTTGCGTTTCGCACGCACCAGGTCGCAGACGGACTCAATAAAGATTGAGCCGCCCTGCAGCGAGGCGTTGTTGCCCTTGAAGTACGAATCCGCCAGCAGCGTGGACACGTGGCTGCGCGCATAAATGCCGCCGCCAAAGCCCTCCTGCAGATGCAGCAGGACGTAAGTACCCATGGCATTCAGGAATAGCGCATCGCCTGGCTGCGGCAGTTAACATACACCACCACCGGGGCAGCACGGCTGCAGCATGCGCATGCAAACCGAACGCGCATCCCGACGCACCGAGAGCAGTACGGCGTCCGGCGCGGGCACAGCCACGTTATCGGTGAAGTTGCTCTTGGCCACCACCGCGATCATGGCTCCCACGGGGTCGTCAGGCTTGTAGGTGCCCGCCACCGGCAGGCTGTTGTAAAAGTATATGGCGCCCGCGCTCTGCGCACGGTTGCCCACCAGCGTCGTGCTGTTGACGGTAGCCAGCGCACACGAGACCACACTGATGCCGCCGCCGCGCGCCGATGCGGTGTTGTTCTGGACACGCGTGCCGTGCGTGAGCAGCAGCTCGTTGCAGCGGGTGGCCTGTTTGCGAGTGTGCGCATGCAGCCGGGAAGTAGGGGTGAGCACGGCGTGCTAGGGAATACGGGTACGGTACGAGTACGGTTTGAAGTCAAGTAAGAAGCACCTCACGCACCATGATGCCGCCGCCGGAGCCCACGTTGCGGTCGTTGGCCACGTTGGCGGAGGCGCCCTCCTGCATGGCTGAGGCGTTACCCTGGTTGTTGGAAATGATGGAGTTGTTGAAGACGGCTGAGATGTTGTGGGACAGCAAGATGCCGCCGCCCATAGCAGCCTGGTTACCGTCGACTGTCGTGTTGGTTACGGACACCTGCACACATGACGTGGGCAGGCGATCATATTGGAGTTCTTCGCCGTGCGGCTAGGCGTGCCTCCGCGCCCTCACGACCCGCGAGTGGCAATCTGTAAACCCTCGACGCCCACAGTACGCAGACATCGCACGAACCTGCTGGTGCATGTTGTCGGCAATCAGCGACAGCGCACCTCCCATCCCCGACAGCGCGGTGTTGTTGGAGAAGTTGCTGCTGGTGATGAAGACCTACACACCGCACATGCACATGGGCGGTGAGCCAGAACAAGGCAGTAGCCTTCACAGGCCAGGCAAGTTAAGCGCTAATCCCTCGGCCGCCGCTAGGCCGCTTGTCCCTGACCCCCATGCCCCGCGCGCGCGCCCACCTCCAGCTGCATGTTGAGCTGGTCGTCGTCCTGGTACAGCGCCAGCGCGCCACCGTCACCGCGCACCACCGAGTTGTTGTAAAACTGCGATCGGGCAGGGGATGCAAACACGGGGCAATGGGCAGGGGGGGTCGAAATCTGACATTTAAAGAGCATGCGCGGCTCTGTACTAGTCAGCCTGGGACCTTTTCCCGCAACCGGTCACACTCACCACCAGCCCGTCAAGTAGCACACGACCATGGCCGCCATCCACAACCATCGCGCCGCCCTTCATGTCCGCCACGTTGCCGCGGGCAATCACATCCACCAGCAGCGTGCTCAGGCCGCGCGCGCGGCTGGTCGCAGGCGGGGCCGTGGTGGCGGTGCAGGTCACCGTGGCCCCGATGGGTCGGCCGGCGTTGTCGAAGGCGGGGACCGTGT
Organism: Chlamydomonas incerta; assembly: GCA_016834605.1. Lineage (NCBI taxonomy): Eukaryota > Viridiplantae > Chlorophyta > Chlorophyceae > Chlamydomonadales > Chlamydomonadaceae > Chlamydomonas > Chlamydomonas incerta. The sequence goes on from JAEHOC010000010.1 coordinate 1,715,089, forward strand.
AGCCGGAGATGAGCAGCGTGGCGTTGAAACCGGCGGTGTCAGCCAGGGGCAGGTCGTTTGCGGCGGCAGCCACTTGCGGCGCGACGTTGGTCTCGAAGGTAGGCTGCAACCAGGGGTCCATCAAGTCCTGCGCAAGGAGCGAGAGTAGCCAAAGGCTCAGTGGCGTTCAGCTGCCCCTCATTCATCCAGGGTTGTGAGTGCAGACGCCTGCTTGGGGGCTGCGCATCTGTCCGTCAAAGCCGTTCCCAGCTGCGGCCCTGTACCCGCCCAATGCACCACGCCACCCCACGCCGCCGTGTCCTGAGCTGCCTTACCTCGAGCGCGGCGTAGTCATAGGAGAAGCCATCCTTGTGGTATACGCTGTTGGTGAAGTCGGCCGAGCAGGACCGGCTGATCTCGTCAGGCAGCGTTGTGATGCTGGGCACGTGCGTCACGAACTGCGAGTCGTCGACTTCATTCCAGCCGTCGCCGACTTGGACGCGTGTGCCATTGGCCAGCACCCATTCGCGGCCGCTGACGGTGAAGTTGTCGGGCGAGTCCCAGTATACTAAGACTGGGCGCATACTGACGTGTACGCTCAGCGACGTGTTGGCCGCCACGGAAACCACGCTGCCGTCAGCCAGGCTGTAGCTGCCCTCAACGTCGTGGCTGTAGAGCAGCGTGCCGTACCGGCCCGCCCAGACGGCACTCCTACCGCTGGAGGTGATGGGGACCGTGGTGGGGTTGTTGAAGGCGACGCTGCTCAGCGGCGCGGGCGCAAGCGCGAGCATGGCGGTGCTGTTGCCAATGGACAGCGTGCGGCCGTCTGTGAAGGACCAGGCCTGCGAGCCTGTTGGGGCCTGCTGAACCGTCACGTTCACAGCACCGGACATGACGGAGGTGGCGCTGTCGTGGTCCAGCAACAGGCTGCCTGCTGCCAGCTGGATGGAGGAGCCAGTGACCAGCCGGTAGGTCACAGCCAGGGCCGAGTCCACCAGCTGGCTGCCGTTCTTGCTGATCCAAACGACGCTGGAGCCCACGCGCGGCACCAGCGGCAGCGCGCCGCCAGCGCCCGCCGGGCCGCCCACGGCGATGCTGCTGCCCTCGGCTGGCACCACCACAACCGCCTTCACGTCGCCGCTGGGGCTGGCGCTGCCGCTACCCGACAGCTGCCACGCGCCCGGCTGCACCGTGAGCGTCTGGCCACCCGCCGGCGTCACCACGGTCCCGCTGTCGTGCGGGAAGATGATGCTGTTGCCCGTCAGCGTCACCACGGTGCCGTCCGGCAGCTTGCTGCTGCTGAGCGCAAGCGAGTCGAACAGGTACGTCCCGTCCGACGCCATCCACACCAGGTAGCGGTACCAATCCGCCGATGTGAGCGTGGTGCCGTTCGGCATAGCGATCCGGCTGTCGCGGCTGAGCACTGAGGAGACCGCCACCACGCTGCCGCCGACCGAGAAACTGCCGCTGAGTGAGCCGCCCAAGGTCCAGGTGCCGGCCGACACGCTGACGGTCGCCTCACGGCCCACCACGGCCTTGTCCGAGTGCCACGTCAGCGGCGCTGCGCGCATCATGCTGACGGCGGCCGAGTCGCTCACGACGATCACCTCCCCGCTGCTGGTGTTGTGCAGCAGCGTGCCCATGGTGCCCGTCCACAGCGAGTAGCGGTTCCACTCGCTTGGCCCCACTGTGAACACGTCCACGTCAGACAGCGCCACCGTTGTGCCCGCCGGCAGAACCAGCACAGCAGCCACGTTGCCGCCAGTGGCCGCCAGCGTGCTGCCGTTGTTGAGAGCCCACGAGCCGCCGTCCGGGCTGATCAAGGTCCCGGCGGGCAGCATCGCCATGGCGGAGGTGAGGCGCGAGATGGCGCTGCCCTCCGGCAGGCTCACAACGCTGCCCATGAGGACCGCGGACGACACGTCGACGCCATTCAGGACCGACGACAAGGTCAGCAGCGTGGCGGGGCTGTCAGAAGACAACGCCAGCGTGTAGCCAGCCCACTTGCTTGGCGCGATGGTGCTGCCGCGGCGTATCTGCACTGTGCTGCCGTTGGCAAGAAGTGCGGACACCGCGATGCTGCTGCCTCTGATGTCCAGCGTCGTGCCGTTGCTGAGGGCCCAGACCTCACCGCCGTTGATAGGGTCTGCGCTCGTCGTGATGCTCATTGGTGTTGCCAGCTTCGTGTCAGCGGCACGGTGGCGCACCAGCGGGCTGCCGTTGGCCACGTTCACGCTCGCGCCCAGGAGGGCGCGAGCAGAGCCCGCCACGACGTCGTACAGGTAGCTGCCGCCGCTGTACGTCCACAGCACGTACCGGTTCCAGTCCGACACAATGTCGGCCTCACCCGGCAGGCCGATGCGGGCGCGCGCACCCGGCACGATGCTGATGGCGGCGGTGGTGTTGTCGGCGGCCAACACCGTGCCGTTCAGCAGCTTCCAGGTCGTGCCGCCGTTAGTGAGCCCCATGCTGGTGTTGGTGGGGAGCAGCGCCATGGAGTTGGTGAGCACCGTCAGCGCGCTGCCGGGCGCCAGCACTGCGACCTCGCCGGGTGACAGCGGCGTCCTGACTGCGCCGTCAAGGTACACCAAGCGCGTGCCGCTGCCGTCCATCTCCACGGTGAAGCGGTCCCAGTCGCCGAAGGCGAAGGCGCTGCCGGGCGCCAGCTTAACGCTGCTGCCCTCGGCGAGGATGACCGACGCGTCAAAGCCCGTGATCTGTCCCGGAGCGGACACGATCGGCGTGGGCAGTCGCCAGCCGCCGCGGCCGAATTGGCCGATCGTCATGTGCTGAAGGGACCCGCCATCGTACGCGATGGTGGCGTTGTAGGTTTCCACACGCTTGTCGACTGTGCCCAGCAGCGCCAGGCCCTCGGGCGTGATCAGGCGCCGGATGGTGGCGAGGAAGTGGCCCACGCAGTCGGCCGACTCCGCGAGCGCGTTTGTGTTGCCATCATCGTTGTCCACCGGCTGCAGGTGCATGGCGCCACCGCGGCCGCCAACCCAGTTGCCCTCAAAGACGCTCTGCGCCGTGAGCGTGCAGTTGCAGCTGATTACGCTGAGCGCGCCGCCGGTGCGGTTGGCGCGGTTGTTCCCGAAGTAGCTGGTGAGCACGGACACGATGGGCGTATTGATGACGTAGGCGGCGCCTCCGTACTGGTCGGCGGAGTTGCCCTCGAAGATGTTGCCCATGAAGCCGGCGTCCAGGTTGTTGATGAAGGCCTGCAGTGCGAAGCGGTGCGAGGGAAGGTGCAGGTGCAGCACGTAAGCGTGTGGCCTGCCCTTTTCCCTTGAGGCAAGTCAGGCCCACCAGGACGCCTGCCCACGCGCACGCGCACGCGCACGCGCACGCGCACGCGCACGCGCACGCGCACGCGCACGCGCACGCGCACGCGCTCACGCACGCACACGCGCTCACGCACACGCAACGCACACGCACGCTGATGACTCACCACGCCTCCACCATTGCCTCCCGCCGCATTGCGCTTGAATGTGGTTGCAAAGGTGGTAGCATTCATGCCTTGCGTTAGCAGCGCGCCGCCATTTTCGCGCCGGGCAACGTTATCGGTAAACTCGGAGGACGTGATCACCAAGTTGGGCACGTTGTAGGCGTTGCTATCATTGCGCAGGCGGTCTGCCGCGGCAATGGCACCGCCGCTGGTTGAGGCAAAGCTGTTGCGGAAGTTGCAAGTATCGATGATGCATGTGGTGCCGACCAGGAGGATCGCGCCGGCGGGCCCGCCTGCGTAGCGAAAGGGCACATTTGTTGGATTGATGTCGGACACGCCCCCCTAGGCAAGGAGGCGCATGCACAGACACTGACAGGCACCCAAACGCGCACGGGCGCACGGCCTATTGTGGCCCCAACACGCAACAGCAGCACCGGTGGTTACACCCACCAATCGCCTTGTTATTTGTGAAGTTACTGGAGGCTAGGTACATGTTGCTCCAGGCTGTGACGGCCATCAGCGCACCGCCGCTGTCCGACCTGCAAAGCACGGGGGGTTCATTCAACCCGGGTTCACTTCAGTTTGGGCCACCGTCCAAAAATGCGCAACTTTCCAACTAGGTGCTGGACCTGTCGTGCTGTGGATTAAACCTTACCTACCACGCCTGTCGTGTCAGATGTCTAGTCTAATGGTACCCCAGATGCCGTACGAGCCTCCCCGTGCGGGGGGTCATGGGGGTGGGCTGGGGGCTTCCCCGACGCCAAACTGGTTTCCCCTGAGTCCCCCACGCTCCCAGCCCCTCCGTACATATAGTAATGACTTGCTGGTCAAGTGGGAGGGCGGTCCGCGCTCGCCTTAGATGAAAAGGGCGGGTTCTGGCCCGCCAGCCACGAGCCCGATGGGCGCGTGTCGGTCCGATCGGGCCACAGTGTGCTGGAGAGAGCAGTAACTCACTCAATATGCTATTTAGATACACAATATTGCATTGGAATGTATCCAGGGGCAAAATGTGATGCTCTGCCGACCGGCAATTTCGCGACAGAGGTCCCTCGAGGAGCCATTTCTCAAACCTTAATTGATGGCGTGTCTACTGTCAGCTATAAAAAGCGGATTTCAAGGCTTCACGAGGGCTAAGAGCAGCTCTACGTGCAACATGTCGGGGCATGTCGCTGCATTTCGCGAGCTCGGCGAGCGGACAGGCTGCGCCAGGGCCTAAAACAGCAAGCGATATGGGCATTGGGCAAGGTTTGGTCTTTGGACTTACCAGTCGTCGTTGGGAATGCCGTCGCCAGCAACGTTCCCGTCGAACCATGAGTTCTGGACGGCCACCGAGCAGCTGTCGACGTACACAGCGCCGCCACCCTGATCCGCTGTGTTGTTTGCAAAGGTGCTGTTGTCCATGTACACCTGCACGCGTGCACGTCAGCGCAGCTTGAGGCAAGGTCGTAAGACGGTAGGACGCCGCTAAGCGGTAGAGAGCGAGCAGGCCGCGCGCAAACGCACCCGCAGGAAGTACTCCTCCTCGGGCGTGTAGTAGGGCACGGTCTTCCGCTTGAGCACCCGCAGGGCACTAGGCGAAGAATCCACGGCCTGCACATGTAGGGCATGGCGTGCAGGTCGGGTTGTGAATTCACGTGTACCGTATGCCAATGCGCTCTGCCATGCTGCGCAGCCCCATCTAGGTAAGACCCTCACATTGATACCGCCGCCAACGATTGATGCGCCGTTGCCATCAAAGGTTGAGTGCAGGACCATGAGGCCCGTGCCGATCACAGACAGAGCGCCGCCGGACTGGCGAGCCGTGTTGTTCCTCATTGTCACCTCGTTCAACTGTTGGTAGGGCGCGAAAGATATCTTGATGAAGGTGGCAGGTGGTAGGAACAGGACAAGGGCGAGAGTTGGCATGCCCCAGTAGTGACAGATGACTTCCCCGACCCAGCAAGCCGTTTGCGCGATAACAAAAGCAGAGGCTGTGGCTGTGCGACGCGGTTACTGTACCGATGCGCACTGGCTGGCTGCCGCCGTTGTTGAAGGCGGCAGGTGTGTTGATTAGATGCATCAACACAAGGTTCCCCCCGGCCCCCCCCCCACGCACCTGGGTTGTCGTCAGCGACGTCTGCGGCGTGTTCACAGCCTCGACCGCGCCGCCGCCCCACCGTGCGAAATTGTTAACAAACACCTCGCGGTACATGGTGATGTTGCACATCCGGGCCGATATGGCTCCGCCTCTGCGCAGCGTCAGGACAAGCCACGAAGATCAGAGGTGCAAGAACACAGGCAGAAGTGATACCCCACCCCCATGCATACAGTAAGTGCACGTCTCCCATCCCCATACACACAGCAAGCAAACGTGCGCGCCTGCGAACACCTACGTTTGTGCCTGGTTAGAATCCCAGGTGTTGAAGCGGAAGTCCAGGTTTGCGGTTGAAGGCGGCATGCCCGGCACCAGCTTGCAGCTTTCGGCGTAGAAGGCTCCACCGTGCATGTCGATGGTGGAGTCGCCGTTGCCCGTGAAGTTGTTGTAGGCAACCTCCGCCATGGCGCTGTTGGCCTGCAGGACAAAAACGGCAGGAAGCACGCGGCGTCAAGCACGCGTACACCCTCTGGTCGACGGCGCGCCGGCGTCTCCCCGTGTACTCAAAACTCACGAGTATTATGTTGCTCTGTATTGCTGCTATTGCATTTGCCTGTCCCTTGTCTAGTTACGTTGGTTTAGCTTGCCTGGTATTCCGCCCCCACCCCCTTGAACTAATAATGAATGCACCACCACCCTCCCGTGGTTCGGGTTATCTTGGTCGTCTCGCTTCTGGTTTCTGGAATGAACTACCCCACCCCCCACACACCGCCTGGCCTAACCATGCCCTGTCCCAACTGTTACGCACCAGCCCTCCCCTTGCTCTATCTGCCTGCCCTCTTGACTCAGCTGTTGCCGCACGCCACTCAAGCCCACCTGCACAGCGCCGCCCAGCCCCTTGGCGGTGTTGTTCACAAACTGGTTCTCCTGGATGAGCAGGTAGGAGCCGAAGTCGTTGCTGGGCGTCATCTCCACAGCGCCACCAGCAATGGAGGCGCGATTCAGCCGGAACTCACTGCGCACGACGTAGGTGCGCTGTAGGTACTGGGACTGCATGGCGCCGCCCTTGGGGCAGCTGTTGCTGACAAACGTGCACTTGTACACGAGCACGTTCCAGCGGTTGACCAGCTCGCGTACGTAGAGCCCACCACCGCCCGTGAGCAGGCCGTTATTGCAGCTGTTCTGCGTGAACGTGGTGTTCACGATCTCCGCGAAGAACACGTCGCTGAGCGTGGTCTGCGCCACGTTGCCCGAGGTGAGGTTCGCGGCGGGCGAGGGCGGCGGGCTGGGCGGCAGCGGCGGCAGGCTGGGCGGCGGGGGCGGCGACGCTGCTGACAGCGGCGACGCGGGCGCGGTGTACTGCAGCAGGGTTTCCATCGGCAAGGCGTCGATCATGGAGACTCCGCCTCCCAGCGGCGCGGTATTGCCCGCCACCGCTGAGTCGTTCAGCTTCAGCCAGGTCTGGTAAGCCGCCAGGCCGCCACCCTGGAACGAGGCGGAGTTGGCGAAGAAGGTGGACCGGGTGATGGTGGCGCGGCTGCCGCCCATGAACAGGCCGCCACCGCGCCCGCCATCGCCCATGGCGGCGTTGCGCGTGAAGGTGCTGCCGGTGATGGACACTGCGCACTGTTCCGCGTAGACGGCGCCGCCGTTGGTGCCGTCTGCGCTGGTCAGAACGTTGGACACAAAGCTGGTGTTCTCCAGCGTCAGGCTGCCCTGGCGCAGGACGATGGCGCCGCCCTGGTTGGAGGCGGCGTTGCGCGTGAAGGTGCTGGGAGTGGAGAGGAGGGAGGGGGCGGCCGTGTTGGTCACATAAAACAGCGGTAGCCACGATCATGCGCTCCAGGCGCAGGCTGCGGCAACCCGACCGCTGCAATTCTTAGCGTTACGTGCCCATAGCATTCCCCAAGCACCCCGCCCTCCCCCCCCTGCTGTCTACGTTGCTACACTTCCATGTACCATCATTGCAACCCCCCCGCCAAGCACCCCGCCCCCTTTCCGCTGCCAGGATCCATCCAGCCTCCAGCCGCATGCACGACGTTGGCAGGCACTCCCAGCTCCTCCACCCGAAACGATGCTCTCCCTATTCCTTGCCCTTGCCCTTGCGCTTCTCCCTGCTCCGACGTACGCCGCCCTCCCCACCCACCCACCCCACCCCACCCCACCCCACCCCGCGCTTCAGCCCCGCCCCTATCCCACCTGTCGCGAACCAGCACGTGGCACATGCGCGTCTGCACGCCGCCGCCCTCGTTGCCGCCGGTATTGTGGTTGAACGTGACGTTGAGCAGCTGCAGCTGCATGGTGGAGTTGTCAGAGTTGCAGCCCAGGAGCGCGAACGTGCCGCCCGCGTTGCTGACGCAGTCCTCGAACACACTGTCCTGCACCGTGATCTGGCTGCCCGGCTCCGACACCTTGAGCGCTGACGCCGTCGTGACGTTGCGGATGGTGAGGCCGGTCAGCGTGATGGGCGCGGTGCTGTTCTTCAGCAGCAGCTGGATGGCTGCGGAGTTGGGCCCGTAAACGCCGTCCAGCGTGAAGCCGAACAGCGCCACGGCGCCCGGATCAATCACATTGAGCGCGATGCCGCTGCTGCTGGTGGAGCCGTTGATGCGGCGCAGCGCGGTGTCAGTGGCCACCAGGCGGCTGCCGCCCTCCACCCACACCACCGCGCGCTTCTCCACCGCGGCGCTAACGTCAACGTCGCTGATGTTCACGCGCAGCAGCTGCAGCAAGCTGCCGTCCAAGGCGCGGAACACGGTGCCGCACGAGCTGATCTGGCTGAAGCTGCTGTCCACGACGGCCAGCGTGCTGCGGTTGGCCACGCGCATGAGCTGCGTCTCCGAAAAGTAGCCGTTGTCGTTGGGCGGCGCCCAGTCCACGCCGCTGACGGCAAGCCGCGTCACGGTCACGTTGGTCCCCGAGTCCGCGTTCACCAGCACTGCGGAGTCACGGTCAACCACGATGCCGTCCAGTGCAACAGAGACGCCGGAGATGGTCACGTCCGTCAGCGAGATGCGTGAGCCGTTCACAGCTGTGATCAAAGCGCTCCGCTGCTCCTGTTGCGACGTGACCACAACGCTGCTGATGTCCACGACTGCGTTGTTGAAGGTGGGAAGCTCCAGTCCCGCCAGTGTCAGGTCGCGGAGCGTCAGGGGTGTCAGCCCAGGCGTGTCCAGCGTCAGCTTCCCCATCGTCATGTTGCTCAGCCTGACCGTGGCCCCGGTGCCGTGCAGCTGCAGCCCAGCCTGCAGCGCCACGTCGCTGAGCGACAGCGTGATGTCGTTTGCGACGATGATGGCGCCGTACGACAGGTACGGAAACCAGGCGCTGTTCGCGTCGATGGTGTCGCCGCTGGCCACCGGCACCGTGATGACGGCGCCGGCTTTGACAGCCTCCGCGTCAAGCTGCACACTGGGGCTGACGGTGAAGGTGGCGCCCGCCGTGTCAAAGCTGAACAGCGAGTCCGCGGGCTTGCCAGTGTCTTTGTCTGCGCCCACCAGCGCCACGTCTGAGATCACGACGCCCTCGCCCAGCTCAAGCACTGCGCCGGAGCCGACCAAGGCAGCTATACGGCCCTGCTGGTAGCTCGATATAGCGGCGGGATCAGGTTCAACGTGTCCCAGGCTGCGCCACGTGGTATTCCGCACCGTGAGCTTGCTGCTGCTGCCGGGCGTGAACGGGTCGGCGGACACCGTTACTGTCGCACTCAGACTGATGCCGATGTTCGTGAACACCGCGTTCTGCAGCAGCACCTCGCTCTCCCGCACCGCTAGCATACTGCTGGTGGTGGAAACGGCGCCGGTGGCTGGCAGGCCCACGAACACCGCGCGTTCAATAGTCACGGTGCTGCCGCCGTCCACGACGAACATCGTTTGGGTCTGTGCCGCCCGCATGCCCTCCAGGTACAGATTCTGGATGGTGCAATTGGTGCAGCTGCTGAGGCCGAAGACGCCCGGATCGCCATTGAAATCCACATTCCGGATGGTGATGCTGGTGAAAACCACATCTGACGCCCCAGTCACTGACGTGTATGAGAGCGGGAAGCTGAAGATGTCATCCCAGCGCACACTCGCGGAGCCTGTAGGTACATGCGCAGCACCAGTGAGTGACATGAACGGCATTCATACGCGAGGCGGTGGGCCTGGGACGTCGTGACCTACAACGCCATCCCCGCGTGATAGCGCGGTGCTTACCGAAGGGCCCCGTTAGCTGCCAGGTGCTGTTGTCATTGTTGTCCGGAATGAAGTTTGAGCCCGTCGTAAACTCCAACGGGTCGCCTGTACAGAAGATCTTCTTCCCTGTAGGAAGGCCGCAGGAGCACAAATCGTGTCAACATGGGGCGCGATGCGGGCGTGCCTCACCCACGGAACACGGAATCACGAGCCAATACGACCCAAACTCAGCACCTGGAGGCCGCGCTATAGGTCAAAGTTGGGTCCCTGAGCCCCGCGGCGCATTCGGTTGGGATCCTGAGCCCCGCGGCGCGCACGGCGGTCGGTTAACACGCACAGCGCGGGCAGAGAAAGCGGGTTTGGCTGGTCGAAGGACTTGAAGGCCGTTTGCTCTCCCTGCACTCGCGCACCACACCCTGCCTGCTTCGCCGTGTTCAAGAGTCGTGCGCATGGTGCATGCGCCGGCGAGGGAATTCAGGACCCGCATCTGAAACGTGTGTGCCCTCGGTGCCCACTGCAAATAGAACGCGCTGCGACACCGTGCTCCGTGTGCAGCCTGCTAAGCAAGCGCGCCGCATGCAACAGCCTGCAAAATTCCCTGTTTGTGTAGCCTGGGCTGGTATCGATAACCCATCCGCAGCGTGCTGCATTCTGCCGTGCGGAAGTACCGGGGGTGTCGGGGCAGCACAGCTGGTCGGCACACGCGCTTAGCTGACAGCCACCACAGCGCCACTGCCGCAACCCCACGACCCCCTACTTGCGAGGTTTCCACCCCTTTCTCCAAAGTTTTGTTGCAAGAACACTAAAACAAGCGCAGCGCGAGTTGATGCGAGGGGTCCGAGACAGTCACTTGTCCCAGCGACACCCCTTTTATCGCAAGCATTCTCAAGGCGTTTCCCGTGTTCAATTTGCAAAGGCCGACCGCCAACGCCCACACTGACTGACGTCCGGCCTGTTTCGCTCCCGGTTTGTAAACGCGCCCCGACCAGCGTGCGCTTCCATGTCAAGTTCTTACCTTCAGGTAGCAACGTGATGCCATTCGCGGGGTCGGCCTCCAGCACCACCTCGCAAACCGAGGCAGCCTGGCTCCCCGTCAACGCAGCTAGTAGCGCCAGAGCAGTCACCACCAGACATATCCACTCTAGAGCAGTGCTCCGCCGGCGCCAGGCGCTGCTTGAATGGCTCCACGGCGGAGGCATTTCCTTCAAGCTCGGTTAGCGGGCCTCCCTGCTCGCCGCTGAAGGCATGGCTGTGGCACGGCTGCCTAGCCTAGACCAGATATGTGACTAGTCCGATAGGGCAATACTAAAACGCAGAAGTCAAAGCCGGGAGCTCAGTCCGCTCCGATTTTGCCTGAGGGCCTGTTGCGTTCTTTGCGTGTCGTGCGCTATAGTCAAGGAGTTCGCTTGAATTGCAGGATTTGTAAAAGAGCGGCTCGAGTTGCGTGAGAGAGCGGACAGTCGGCGAGTAGGTAGGCTAGCGCGGCGTGGTAACAGGATAAACCACGGCGTTGTAAAGACAAGCAGGGCATTAGCCAATATAGTGTTGTGCTGACATCCGACGGCCGGGCCCACTTTGCGCCCGAACTCGAGCCCATGCCAACCGCCGTGCTCGCTGACCGCTTTCACTAATGCTGCTACCTTTACTATTGTTTGCAGCTTCCTTTACTCAATGTTTATGTCCCCAGCCACTATCATGTTTGACATGCTAAGAGTGAGGCTCGTTCGCGAAGGGCGTGTGGTGTGAGACGCGGAATGTGCCACGGACGTCAGGCATGCTTTTTGAGCTAATCTCTACAGAGATTCTAATCCATACGCGCTGAAAGCCTGCAGTGATGCAAGGGCGCGGATCGGGGCTCTGTGCGGAGGAGGCGGGCCGCGGGCACGCAGACCGCCGGATGCCGGCGGAGCCAATCGGGCCATCGCGAGTGCGATGGAGTGTCGATCCCCGACCGGGGGCCCTCAGTCGTGGACTCGTCCCGAACCTTGCGCCGCAGTTCCATATTAAGTATTCCCACCGTTAACGTCGAGCTCGCACACACGGCCGTGACTTCGTGCGCTAGAGTTTCTCGACGCCAACGTAAAACTTAACACACAGTCACACCACCCCGCTGCTTTGTGGAGAGGAACGAGCAACCAGCTCTTCAGGTGCGTCGACTGGATGTGGAAGCGAAAGGCTGAGAGAAACTTGGAGGCTTCGTAAATCCTTGCCCGACCGAGTATGTAGCGCCAGCCCGCTGCTAATGCTTCCGCTAGAATCCAGGTCGCTTGCATAAGATTTTGTCTCGTAGGGCTACGGGAGGCTTTTTTGGCCTCGCGAGGACGCGCTTTCAACCGCGCGTTGCTGTTCCAACTTCGCTGTGACGTCTAGCAGATCATGATGCGGGGCGCACCAGACCGCTGGGCTCGACCAGTGGCCCTCCTTGCCCTGTGCCTTGCGGCGGCTGCTGCTGTTGAAGAAAGAGGTGCGTCAATCTTGTGCCGGTTTGCGCGGAACTGCTCGGCTGCAGCGCAGCTGGAGACCTGGGTTTGCAGCCTCATCTCCATGGCCATGCAAGCTCATCGGGGCAACTCGCTCAAACTCCCCACGTCACAACACTTGTCAACTCTTGCGACCCAACTGACACGTCCCCTGGGCGTCGCTTGTTACCGCTGCGCAATGCCCTGTCATAAGACATCCAATTTTCTATTCATAGAAACGTTTGGGAGACTACCTGGGCTTCCTGTGAGGAACGGCTTGATGCAATGCGACAGCTGCGCGCCCTGCGTGCCCTGGCCGCCGCTGGGGTCCCCGATGATGAACACCAAAGTTAGATATTGAAAACGCCACGAGAGATAAGGGAGGGTTACACATGTTGAAGTGGCACGACGCTGTCGTGCAGGTTTCGATGCACTAACCCATTCTTCGCCCCCGACCACACAGGCGTGCGCTCTCGCCGGCTGCTGCAGTCGACATGGACATACGTCAACTCAGTGGACATGTGCGGCAGCAGCTACGGCAACCCCACGCTGCAGTTCAGCAGCACCAGCGCCTTCCAGCAGTACGGCACGGCGCTGGGGCTGGAGATCACGTCGGAGAGCGCGCAAACCAACTCCATCGACGTCAAAATGTATGAGGCTGTCTACGGCATCGCGGGCATCCACGGCAACTACCCGGCGCCCCCCGGCGTGAGGAGCAGTATGGTCCTGGGCAGCCCCGCGGTGCGCAGAGCAAGGGCATGGGCGGGCTCTGAAAAGCGCTGAAGCGGGCCAGGCTTTCTTCCGTGAATGCCGTCGCATTGCTGATGGTGGGGCGGGCGGCGTAGCCGCGGGAGTAGCGTGGCCCAACGTGGGTGCCCCCCATGCGGCCATGCAGCATCAAGCCAATGTCATGTGCACATTATGACCTTGATGTGTCCCAACAATAAAACACAGAACGGGCGCACGGCCTACACCCAGACCAAGGGCAACTGCGCTGCCTCGGGCGTTCAGATCCGCACCATCGAGGCCTGCTGCACACCTGCCAACTACGTGGGGGCGCTCAACGTAATCTTCTCTGACAACTCGCGCAAAAAGGTGGGGAGAGGAATGCCCGCGGGCCTGGGGTGTACCTCGGTCAGCTGATAAGCTGCTGACCGAGCCGCACACACCTTGCTGTGCCTTTCCGCTCCTGCAGATGGGCTCCCAGCAATGCAACAAGACTTCGGTCGTTGTCACGGCCCCCGCAACCGGCCAGCTGGCCTCATTCCGCATTTGGATGGGCACGCAGCCGGCGCCCGGCAAGACAAACGGTGGCACGGGCACGGCTGTCGCAAAGCTTGTTGCGGTGTGGGCGGTGCCGGGCGCAGTGCAGTCGCCACCTTCGCCATCGCCTCCCAGCCCCAAGCCGCCATCGCCGTCACCCCCTAGCCCCAAGCCCCCATCACCGTCACCGCCTAGCCCGCGGCCCCCATCACCTGACCCGCCGTCCCCGGCGCCACCCAGCCCCCAGCCGCCGTCGCCGGCACCTCCTAGCCCCAAGCCCCCTTCCCCCGCGCCACCCAGCCCGCAACCCCCCTCGCCAACGCCACCTTCACCGGCACCGCCCATTCCCCAGCCGCCGTCACCGGAGCCTCCAAGCCCCCAGCCGCCCTCGCCAGCGCCGCCCAGCCCCCAGCCACCCTCGCCAGCGCCGCCCAGCCCTCAGCCGCCGTCACCAGCGCCGCCCAGTCCCCAGCCGCCGTCGCCCAAGCCGCCCTCACCGCCCATGCCGCCCTCCATCATATTTGCCCAGCTCAACACCACCGAGTACTTCTTTGACGGTGCGGCGTGCTTACTGCTTTCCGGGAAAGCTGGCTTGATAAACCTCGTGCTGTTGTGGCTAACTTGGTCCCTCCCCCCACCGCTGGCTGTGGCAAGTGCAGATGCGGCCTACATCAACCCCACCATCCAGTCGCTGGAGCTCAGGAACGTGCTCGGCACCGTGCTCATCGCGCAGGCGTCTTACTCCACCGTGTCGCTGCCCTCCGGACATAACGTACGTCCTACGGTGCCCTTCTGGTTTTCAATCTATTGCCGCAACAATCAATGAAGGGGTTGCAACATTGGATGTTGGAGCAAGGTCGCGCACCACGGGGCCAGCTTGATGCATGGTGCTGTCGAGAGCACGCCTGCGTTTTGCACAGACATAGCAACACGATCTTGCAAATGTAACCTCACACCTTGGCCACTCCACAGGTCCTGTACGGCAACCGCTTCGGCAACGGTCGCGTGTCGGGCACGGCGGCGCAGTCGCTTGTGACGGGCTGCTGCAAGGTCGGATCGGACCCCAAGATTAACGAGCTGCTGCTGCGCCAGGCGCTATGGACGGCGGCGTACGGAATTAAGCTGGGCGGCGCCAAGGTTCGCGTGTCGAACCCCATCTTTCAACCCTTCGCGGAGTGGCTGGTCGCCACGGCCACGTTGACCGGCGGCGACAAGAACGCGTAAGTGGAAGCACATAGCGGCAAGTTTGGGGGCGCGATCACAGTGCCGTTCGGGTGCCGTATCAGCATCGGAGCCGTTGGAAATAGCTCCGCTCCTCCTCACCGAAGCTGTTCAATGCTGCAGGCTGAAGGCGCCACCCAACGGCAAAGGCAACAACCCCGAGTGGTACCTGCCGCTGGATGTGTTCACCGCCGAGTTCAACGGTGAGGCTGGAGCGTGTGGCGCTTTGGACCGGTTTGTTGCGTACCGAATGGAGCACAGCCTGGCAGATTGCGCGGAGTGCACCGTACGGATTACGCGGTTGCCTTTTCGGTCAGCTGGCCTGGATCCGCCGCCGATTCCCGCCCCTCCACCTCCCCAACCCCAACCCCCAACCCCCGCACAGACCCCCGCTTCAACAAGCCCGGCAGCTTTGTGGTGGACCTGTACATCATCAGCGCGGACCAAGCGTACACCGATGGGCTGCTCATCAACTCGACCCTGTCCTACGTGCGCGACACCGGCCGCGGGCTGTTCGTGGTCGGCAGCGACCTGTCGTCTTACGACACCCTGTTCAACACGCTGAACGCGACGCTCAACAACCAGACCACCGTGGGCCCCGGCGGTGCGCGGCGCCGCCACGCCCGCGCGCTGCTGTCGGCCGCGGAGGAGGAGGCGCTGGAGGAGCTGCGGTACGGCGCCGCGCTGATGGGGAGCAATGACTTTGCGGTGGACTTCAAGGCCGACCCCAACGGCGCGGCCACGCTGGAGCAGCTGACCCGCCGCTACCAGGCCCGCCGCCGCCTGCAGGTGGGTGCGTGTGCCATGTCGTAACAGCGGCTGGTGCAGGGTAGGGTGCAGGGCGTGGGATCTCGTGCTGCCTATTGGCTCTGTGCCTCTCATGACCTCGACTGCCCGTCTCATTGCCCTCATTGCCCCGTAGACGTACACCGTCAACACGCTGCTGGGCCCCATGGGCATCACCTATTCTTCGTGAGTGCTGGGGTGCACGGCCCGTTTGCTGTACGGTAACATGATTGGTTCACTCTTTGGCGGCATCCAGTTTTAGGCTAACGCTGTGTCCTTGGTGCACGGTGTTGTCCCCCACAGGACGGTCCTGCCGGCAATCAGCACCATCGTGGTCTCCTCCAGCACCCTGACCAACTGCCAGCAAGCCTCCATCATGTACATCTACTACCTGCAGGGCAAGCTAGCGCTGGGTTCCGCAGATCTGGACCTTGCAGTGAAGACCATCTCCATTGCGCGCGGCAGCTACGCACTGAGCGATCCATGGGCCTCTCAGTACTTCTGGCCGTACCAGGATGACATCCAGTTCTATGGCGGCGTCATTCCCAACCAGCCACCGCCCAGCCCGCCGCCGCCGCCGCCGACCGTGCTATCCCCTCCTCCCTCGCCGCCGCCCCCTCCCCCACCTGGTGAGCTTGGGGGGAAAGGTGCAAACGACTGAGGCACACCGCCCGACAGGCGCGGATTAGAGCAGGGGAGGGATTCCCCTGGATTCGAGCGTGACAAAGTAACGTGCTGGCACAACGGCGCACGCGCTAGCCTAAACACACTGCAGTCTAAAAACGCTGACTTGCTCTGCCCGTGCAGCTGCCGCCACCGGCAGCTACATCAACTGCTACAAGGACAACTCCAACGCTCGGGCTCTGCCGTACCGCCTGGGCGGCTCGGCGTCGATGACGATTGAGCTGTGCGCGGGTTGGGCCAAGAATTCCGGCCAGGGCTACGTCTACATTGGCCTGCAGGTGCGGCGAGGGACAGCTCTCGAACAAACAGGACACCCCACCTCGCATGTCATCTTGGCAGAGGGCGCACGGGCAAGGCTCAGATCACGGCTTAGGCCACTCACTCAATGTCCTGACACGCTCTCTGCTGCCGCCCTCAACTTGCAGGGCACCAACTGCTGGGCGGGCTTTGACCTCAACCTTTGCAACACGTATGGCCTGTCCGGCAGCTGCACCATGCGCTGCGGCGGCAACTCCGGCCAGGTGCGCGAGCCGGAGCTGGCTTGGAGGCCGGCTATTGATCCGACTGCACCGGGTCGGCCGCCGGTCGGGGGCAGGATTTGGGGAATGGGGACCCGCAACGCCCACCACCTCCCAACGCGGTACGGTTTTTAAGCCAGCGCCGCGCCATGTGGTACCTATTGTGGTTATGCGCCGTCCTTGACTGATGTCCTTGGCTGCCCGTCCTCTGTCCCACGCTGTCGTCGCCCTTTGCAGTTCTGCGGTAACACTGGCACATCGCCAATGGTCAGCTCGGTCTATCAAGTGGTGTGAGCAAAACAGCTTGCAACTGGACCTTCGGGCTCCTCGAAAACTTCACCTACGCAACGACGCATTCAGTTTTCAGACAATGCGCGACACCGGTGGATGTTAGTGGCCGGTCGAGCGCTGGAAGAGATGGCAAGGGTGGGCACTGCCAGCCAGCCGCTCGAGACTTGCTGCTGGCGCCAGCAGCGTCTTCGGGGCTGCTGAGGTCGATAGGTCATTGCCAGCAGGTGCGCGCGGTGTGTCGGTGCCTGCCCTCCGCAGGAGGTTGACGCTTACCTGGCTTATGGGCTGAGGTCCGTTCCCCAGCACATCACGTGTGGGGCACAACGCTCCGGATCAATGTGAAAATGAGAGAGTAACAGTGCACGGACAGTGCCCTGCCATAGTTTTGGGCCCCCAGACACATACATTCGCATCTACCGACCATGTTTGCATCTGTGTAGTCATATAAATATATAACAAAGTACCGTGACGCCGCTATGAGGACTAGGCATGAGGATGGCGGGCGCGGCAGGATGTTGCGTGTCTGGCGCAGACATGTGTGTTAGGACTTGCGTGTGACGACTTTTGCTCCCCCGCCCACTATCTCAGGGCAAACTGTGCGAGTGTGCGTACACGTGTGTGTTTTTGCGTGTAATGCGTCTGTGGTTGTGTGTACATTGCAGGGACGGGCTATTTTTGGGGGCGGCAATGCTATGCGAGTTGGTGTGACAGGGCGCACGACGGGACAGACTTTGTTGTGGTGGTTAGGACCTGTGCCTCGGATTCAGCAGGTAACGAGCCGCCGGCAATGCGGCTGGTTGGGTGGGGAGGAGGCGTGGTCGCTTCGTACTCGCACGTGGTGCGGCTGACGTTGGGTTGCATCAGTTACCGTTATGTACGTGTTAACGCGGGAAAGACCGCTGGTTGCCCGAATATTCTTAAATTACCTCCTTCATTAAGTCAAAAGTGCTCAGTGCCTACATGGCACGAGATAGAGCGCACTTGTTTTTTCCAATGACCAAGCCAGGGCGCATCTGTACGGGCAGTGGGCAATGCGCGTGCCATTGTGGTGCGACCATGGCTGCGCGGTGTGTTCTAACAACAGGCTGCACTGCGCGGGCGCTGCCCACACACACACACACACACATCTTGACTGCTTGTTGGCTTACCGGCGGGGTGTGCCGGCAGCCGCAAGCAAGGTGACGGCTGTGTGCGGTTGTGTAGGTGGTTACCCGGGGTGCCGGCATGCATGGACCCGCTGGGCAATGAGGCCGCCAAGTATTGCTGCCGGGGTCAGCTGAAAGGCCAAAAATGTAAAAGAGATAGCGTCTTGACGTCTTTTACAGTGTCCTCCACGGGTGCGACATGCCCCCATGGCAATAGGGCCATCCGTGGCGCGGGCTTAGGTCCGTTCCCCAGCACATCACATATCACAAAGCGGTCTCCCACACGACGAAGCAATGTGTTGAGTTTGTATCCACTCATACAGAACAGAGGGCCACTCAGGACGGTGTAAGAGGGCTCGCGCTGAGGCAGGGTAAGAGTGTAAGACCGTGTTTTACCACATACGGTACCACGTCACGGACCGTGCTCGAATGCTCGCTGGCTCGTGAGCTGCTTCAGCAGGTCCCTCCTGTCACCAATTCCTTGCCCGCCCACCCCCGCTCCGCACGTGCTCGCCGGCGCCGCAGTTTTCGGGGGGTCGGTCGCCGGTGCCAGTCCCCGGGGTCGTCCACGTTTCGGGCGTCCGACTGGCGGATTTCGCAGGGGTGCCACAGGCAGCTCCAGCGCCCAAACGCAGTGCCATGCAGCTCATAAGAGAGTCAAATGCTATGACCAATGGCGTTGCAGCCAGGGGAGGGTCTGGCGGAGGGTCGCCAACGTGGCATGGCACGGACATGTCCCCGCGGTGTCCCGGCACGTTGGCATATGATGGCAAAACGGACAGCCGTATTAGGCGAGGGTAGGCACTCAGCGACGTGAGCTGTTGTAAACTGCCTACATTAGCACGTAGGAGCCGGAAATGACTGGGTGCGTCGGGGGGCGGGTCCGGGGATTCCAATGGATAGAATCCCGGGCGTGTCGAAGTCACGGTGCACGCTCAGGAATGGTCTGGAAAGGTAGATCTTGGCGAGAGGATTCGACTGGCACTATTTGGGCATTTAATGGAAGGGTAAAACTCCCTCTTCGGGACGGTTTTGTCCATCAGGGGTTCGGTCGTCCCCCAGGGGGGCCCCGGGCGGTTTCGGGGCATGGTGTCTGGCACTTTATTTCCTACCCCCCCCCCCTGGGGCTTCGTTCATCGGAGGCAGCCACTTGCAGCCACACCGTACAGCATTGACGTGGAGCCTGCAGTGGTCTGTTGTTCCCTGCCCACGAAACTATTCAGCCTGACCTGTGAGCGAGGGCCCAACTTTTGGGAGCCCAGATCGGGCGATTGTTGTTTTGTGGCTCCGCTTCATCGGGGCCAGGGGCACCTGGCCGCCGCTGGATGCGACTGAAGCCCCGCCATTCGAAGCCTCGCCGCACACACAGTTTCGAACACACACATATGCACTGCTACTGTCTAACCCAAAGAGTTCGAGAGCCGACGAAGGCTGTTCACCTACTAAAGTTACGTTACGATCAGGCTGACTGGGATGTTGCTACTTGTACTTGCGCTTCTGGCTGTCCACGGCGGTGGGGAAGAGGCGTGGGCCGCCAACGCGGCGAAGCATCGCGCGGAGACATCAGACCCAGGTTCGGTCTCACTCGGGGGCTATTGCATGTGAAATGCAGAACATAATGTGCACTCTTCACATTTCCGTGGGTGTGGGAAACTCGAAGGAGATCGTTGTGACAGCTGGGCGCAGAAACGACGGCCATCCATTTGACAACCATTTGACGCTCTACGAAGCCGCCGGATAGTGTGGAACAAAGCGCTGTGCCATCAAACATACCGTTATCAACTAGCTAGTGGGCCTGCCTCGCGGCCACTTGGGCCACCCAACTGATAGCAATCAGCGGTTGGCTGGCTCAGGCCGTGGCTCTGGCTGCGGTGCCGGCTACGGTGCGCGGCTCCAGTCAGTCTTTTGGGTGCGCCGATTCTTCGCCCCCGGCCACACAGGCGCGCGCTCTCGCCGGCTGCTGCAGTCGACATGGACATACGTCAACTCAGTGGACATGTGCGGCAGCAGCTACGGCAACCCCACGCTGCAGTTCAGCAGCACCAGCGCCTTCCAGCAGTACGGCACGGCGCTGGGGCTGGAGATCACGTCGGAGAGCGCGCAAACCAACTCCATCGACGTCAAAATGTATGAGGCTATCTACGGCATCGCGGGCATCCACGGCAACTACCCGGCGCCCCCCGGCGTGAGGAGCAGTATGGTCCTGGGCAGCCCCGCGGTGCGCAGAGCAAGGGCATGGGCGGGCTCTGAAAAGCGCTGAAGCGGGCCAGGCTTTCTTCCGTGAATGCCGTCGCATTGCTGGTGGTGGGGCGGGCGGCGTAGCCGTGGGAGTAGCGTGGCCCAACGTGGGTGCCCCCCATGCGGCCATGCAGCATCAAGCCAATGTCATGTGCACATTATGACCTTGATGTGTCCCAACAATAAAACACAGAACGGGCGCACGGCCTACACCCAGACCGAGGGCAACTGCGCTGCCTCGGGCGTTCAGATCCGCACCATCGAGGCCTGCTGCACACCTGCCAACTACGTGGGGGCGCTCAACGTAATCTTCTCTGACAACTCGCGCAAAAAGGTGGGGAGAGGAATGCCCGCGGGCCTGGGGTGTACCTCGGTCAGCTGATACCGGCAAGCTGCTGACCGAGCCGCACACACCTGGCCGTGCCTTTCCGCTCCTGCAGATGGGCTCCCAGCAATGCAACAAGACTTCGGTCGTTGTCACGGCCCCCGCAACCGGCCAGCTGGCCTTATTCCGCATTTGGATGGGCACGTAGCCGGCGCCCGGCAAGACAAACGGTGGCACGGGCACGGCTGTCGCAAAGCTTGTTGCGGTGTGGGCGGTGCCGGGCGCAGTGCAGTCGCCTCCTTCGCCATCGCCTCCCAGCCCCAAGCCGCCATCGCCGTCACCCCCTAGCCCCAAGCCCCCATCGCCGTCACCGCCTAGCCCCCGGCCCCCATCACCTGACCCGCCGTCCCCGGCGCCACCCAGCCCCCAGCCGCCGTCGCCGGCACCTCCCAGCCCCAAGCCCCCTTCCCCCGCGCCACCCAGCTCGCAACCCCCCTCGCCAACGCCACCTTCACCGGCGCCGCCCAGTCCCCAGCCGCCGTCACCGGAGCCTCCAAGCCCCCAGCCGCCCTCGCCAGCGCCGCCCAGCCCACAGCCGCCGTCGCCGTCCCCAACACCACCAAGCCCGCAACCGCCCTCGCCTGACCCGCCTTCGCCGTTACCGCCTAGCCCCAGGCCACCTTCACCTCACCCGCCCTCTCCGGCACCGCCTAGCCCAGGGCCCCCCTGCCCAGAACCCCCATCGCCGATGCCACCGTCACCAGTGCCGCCCAGCCCTGAGCCGCCTTCGCCGCTGCCCCCCATGCCACCGTCGCCGCTGCCGCCTTCTCCGGAGCCCCCGTCTCCGGAGCCTCCGTCTCCGCCGGCACCCCTCATGCCGCCTTCCATCCTTTTCGCACAAGTCAACGCCACTCACTGAGTACTTCTTTGACGGTGCGTTCAGACTCTTGATTGTCCACGGCGTCTGTCCCGTGCTTGGGGCGCGTCTGTCCAGAAGGGTGCTGTTGCCATAACTATCAGCGTGCATGCTCGTGCGTGTCTGTCTATGACTAGCAGTCGCGTTTTCACGTTTCCAGACGTGCTGGGTTCCCCACTTCTCCTTAACTTGCTTTGCTCGGGCTGGTAACGACACGCCTCCCCCTGTCACCTGCATGCCCGTTGCAGACGCGTCATACATCAACCCCCAAGTTACGCAGGTCCCCATCCAGCGCACCCTGGCCACCGTCCTGCTCACACAGCGCTGCTTTTCGCTCGTGTCTCTTCCATCAGCCCACAATGTAAGACATGGTGAAGCTCGGGCATCGGGCATGGTGAAGCTGAGTGCTCGACATGGCCACGCGTCGAGCCTTCGGCGCGGCCCGTTGCCTAGTTGGGAGAACCGTGTAACGCATTGAGAATGCCGGTTCATCCATACCAATTTTGCAGGTTCTGTACGGCACACGCTACGGCGCGGGCCGCGTGGTCGGCACGGCCGCCAAGTCAATCACCGACCTGTGCTGCAAGGCTGGCTCGGACCAGGGCATGAACAGCCTGCTGCTGCGCCAGGCGCTGTGGGCTGCGGCGTACGGCATCAAACTGGGCGGCGCCAAGGTTCGGGTGTCGGACCCCGCGTACATCCCTTTTGTGGCCTCGGGGGACTTGAGGCGGGTTAGCAGGCGTACCGTGGAGGTCGGCGCTGCATGGGGAGTCGCTCATGCAGCCGGGGCCCGAGTGATCAGGGCCCCTGCGTCAGCTATTTAGGTATCTTGTTTTGTTGTTCCGATTCACGGAACAACGGCAAGTCCCGCGCCCTAGGGCGCGCTGGTCGAACTGCTGTTGAGTCGAGCTCTCAAGCTCTAAGCACAGCACATTTGTAGGACCAAATGGCAAAATGGCATCTATCAGGTCAGCACAGCTAATGCGGAGTGGCTGGTCGCCGCTGCCGCAACGCTGACCACGGCAGACAAAAACGGGTGCGTTTGGGTGCGTGGTGAATGGGCGCCTCCAATCATTTTCCTGCCGGCCTTGTATGGGAACGCACACATAGCCACCCCATGGAAGCTAGCAATGCATGGCTTTGCAAGAGCATTGCGTATGGTCCTAGCGAACGCCCGGGAATGCGACACGTGCGTGCGTACGGTATGGGTCATGTGTAAGCCCTCAACTGTTTCCACAGGCTGAAGGCGCCGCCCAACGGCAACGGTAACAACCCCGAGTGGCACCTGCCGCTGGATGTGTTTACTGCGCAGTACAACGGTGTGTAATCCTGTACGGGCGTGGCTATGGTACCGCTGCCGCCGCTAGGGTGATCCGCTAACCCATTCATGCCGATCACCTCGGTCACCCTAGCTACCCCGCACCCCGCCCGCACGGCTAAGTCCTTCGTTCCTTCCTGCCGCCAGCACGTCTCGCCGCTCATCATCACGTGCATGCGCATGCGCATGTGCAATGCACGCAATCACATTCATGTGTCAGCGCGGGTCCCCCGCGCCCGGCGCCCCGATCCGCCTCCAATTGCACTCCAACCCCAACCCCAACCCCAACCCCAACCCCAACCCCAACCCCAACCCCAACCCCAACCCCAACCCCAACCCCAACCCCAACCCCAACCCCAACCCCAACCCCAACCCCAACCCCAACCCCAACCCCAACCCCAACCCCAACCCCCGCACAGACCCCCGCTTCAACAAGCCCGGCAGCTTCGTGGTGGACCTATACATCATAGGGCCCGAGAACCCCCCGTACGGCGACTACCACGTCAACCGCACCGTACAATCATACGTGTACAACAGTTCACGTGGTCTGTTTGTGATCGGGCCGGACCAGTCGTACTACGACGCCCTGTGGGGCACCGCGGCGTGGGCCAGCACCAACTTGACGGGCGCAGCCATGCGCCGCCACCGCCGCCAGCTGCCGGAGGTCAAAAACGCATCGGCCTTTCCGACAGCGGCGGGGGCAGGAAACGAGGCGGCTGCGGTGCTTGAGGAGCTACAGCTCATTGCGGACCTGCTGGAGGCGCAAGGAGAGGATTGGGACCACTATTCCCTAACTTCATTGCCGAGGTATTGTCAGCTGCGCAGACTGACCCCACCGGGTTCCAGACCCTGCAGGACCTCACCCGCCGCTAAGAGCGGCAGCAGGCGCGCCGGCACCTTCAGGTGCGGCGGCAAGGGCAATTGCAAGTAGCGAATAGGCCTGCGGATGTTCCGTACCATGCGCATGCTGCAGGGCGCAGGCGGCACCTGACTCTGAACCCTGACCCTCATCCCTGACTCTGAGCCCTGACTCTGAGCCCTGACTCTGAGCCCTGACTCTGAACCCTGACCCTCAACCCTGACTCTGAACCCTGACTCTGAACCCTGACCCTCAACCCTGACTCTGAACCCTGACTCTGAGCCCTGACTCTGAACCCTGACTCTGAGCCCTGACTCTGAGCCCTGACTCTGAACCCTGACTCTGAGCCCTGACTCTGAACCCTGACTCTGAGCCCTGACTCTGAGCCCTGACTCTGAGCCCTGACTATGAGCCCTGACTCTGAACCCTGACTCTGAGCCCTGACTCTGAGCCCTGACTCTGAGCCCTGACTCTGAACCCTGACTCTGAGCCCTGACCCTCAACCCTGACCCTCAACCCTGACTCTGAACCCTGACTCTGAGCCCTGACCCTCAACCCTGACTCTGAACCCTGACTCCAGGGCTCGTATCTTATATTTGGGGGAATGTCTGGGCCAGACATTCCGGGCCCCTGAAGCTGAACTTTTATGTCCAGGGGGCAGACTTTAGGGCACAAAAAAGTCCAAAAGCCGGGGCACGCCATGCCGCGCCCGACTTTTTATGTCCACGGCCAGACATACGCGCCCCAGCCCAATGTCTGGAAAACGGCCAAAATGGCCGTTTAATGTCTACAGACATTAAGGTACGAGCCCTGCCTGACTCTGAGCCCTGACGCTCAACCCTGACCCTCAACCCTGACTCTGAACCCTGACTCTGAGCCCTGACCCTCAACCCTGACTCTGAACCCTGACCCTCATCCCTGACTCTGAGCCCTGACTCTGAGCCCTGACTCTGAACCCTGACTCTGAGCCCTGACTCTGAGCCCTGACCCTCATCCCTGACTCTGAACCCTGACTCTGAGCCCTGACTCTGAGCCCTGACCCTCAACCCTGACTCTGAGCCCTGACCCTGAGCCCTGACTCTGAGCCCTGACCCTCAACCCTGACTCTGAACCCTGACTCTGAGCCCTGACTCTGAGCCCTGACTCTGAGCCCTGACTCTGAGCGCAGAAGCAGGGTAAAGGCAGGGCCCCGAGGACCCCAGGGACATGACTCGGCGACGCTGCCTCTTATCTTACACATGATCGTGCCGCCATTGTGACAGTGCACGCAACATACCTACACCGTCAACACGCTGCTGGGGCCCCATGGGCATCACCTATTCTTCGCGAGTGTTGGGGCGCACGGCTCGCGTGACGCGTGCTGCTGTATCGAGATTGCTTCACTTCTTGGCGGCATCCTGTTGCTTACGCTGTGTACTCGATGCACGGTGTTGTCCCCCACAGGACACCGCTACCGGCAATCAGCACCATCGTGGTCTCCTCCAGCACCCTGACCAACTGCCAGCGAGCCTCCATCATGTACACCTACTACCTGCAGAAAAAGCTAGCGCTGGGCCCAGCCGACGTCAGCACCGCGGTGAAGACCATCTCCATTGCTCGCGGCAGCTACGCACTGAGCGATCCATGGGCCTCTCGGTACTTCTGGCCGTACCAGGATGACATCCAGTTCTATGGCGGCGTCATTCCCAACCAGCCACCGCCCAGCCCACCGCCGCCGCCACCTACGATACTGAAGCGGCCGCCGCCACCTGCAACCAGTTAGTGTATTTGGTTGCAGAGGGCGGGGAACCAGAATGACTGAATGAGAGGTAGAGAGCGGTCCAGGTCCTGCAACCAAACCAACCATCATTAGTCACCGGCATGCCTTTTATAGCGGCCTGACCGACCACTCGCGTTGTGCCCACACGCTCGTCCTTGCAGCGCCCACCCCCACGTCCACACTCAGCTATTTAGATTGCTACAAGGACAACTCCAACGCTCGTGCGATACCGTACCACCTGGGCGTCTCGGCGGCGATGACTAATGCAATGTGCAACGGTAGGGACAACAGACGGGTCCCTGGGTGCGATGGTCCGTGTGCCCCGTATGAGGTGCGAGCGAACTGGTAGGTATGCTGCGCCACTTGCCTACCTGGGTGGGCGGGCAGGGGTCTCTGTGCCCTCTGCCGCCCACCGCACAACCGTACGCGCGCCCCGCAGGAATGGCACAAAACAGCAGCCATCAATACATGGGCACCCAGGTGCGATGTGTGTGATGTGCCACGCGCCGTTTGTCGGCGTAGCCGGCGGCTGCTCACTTGTGATTGCGCCCACTCTGGGGAGCCACTTGGCATCGATCCCCCTGCCTCCCTGATCCCTGGAACTCGTCCCCACTCGCAACAAACTCGCGCAGGGGACCAACTGCTGGGCGGGCGGTGACCTCCACCTGTGCAACACGTACGGCACGGCTCCCTCCCAATGCACGACACGCTGCCCCGGCAACACCGCCACGGTGCGTGGGTCTTGATTGGGTCAGCGGCCTGCCGTGACGGCGGATCCTGCCGGCAGAACACCCAGTCAGTCACACGGTTGGTCCCTGCCCTAGGTCGTGGGCAGTCCAAAGCCAAGGCAGTCAAGCCAGCCGCACCGTTCGCCGCGCCCGAGATGCCCCCATGCCAACTATCGTCCCTTGACCTTGTCCTACCGCCCCCTGCTCCTGTGCATGGACTGCAAATCATTCTTGCAGTTCTGCGGTTCTACCTCCGTCTCGCCAATGTTGCTGTCGGTGTACCGAGTGGTATGAGCTGGCGGATCCAGCTGCCGCGGAATGATGCGAGTTTAGTTGAGTCGCATGTGTGGCGTGGCACTGCGTCAGCACGCGGCACTCAGCTGGGGCGTGACAGCGCTGCGGGCCCGTGGCAGTTTTGCGAACTGGGTAAAAGCAGAATGGCGCCGCCAATTGTGGAGGGAGAGGGAGCCATTACTGTACTGGACTACGGCCAGCAAGGAGCCAAGGACGCATATGGCAGCCGCGACTGTGAGCCAGGGGTTGCAAGACTGATGAGCGAAGGGTAGACAGCAGGCGTAGAGCAGTGCCACGGGCGGGGTTTTAACCGCAATCAGGTTTGGCCGTTTGGGGTTGACGGGCTGGGTGACGGGCGGGATAATTGGTCACATGTCGAACATTGGTGTGAGACGTCCACGGGTCTAGATTACAGCAGCCACGGGCAACGCTGTCATGCCCACGGGGGTGCGTCTAGACGTCCACAAGCAAATCCAGCCAACAAACCGTTGCACAGCGCGCCAACCACAACGGCACCTACACGCTGTCCTGTGCGTACTGCACCGCGAAATCACGGCGCACGGCACGGTCTGTTTGTGAGGAAAGGAGCGAGGGCCTCGTGTCGCTATGTATGAGACCAGCCCTCGCACATCACCGGCATTACTTGTACAGCGTCCGCGGCCTATTCAGGTTCTCCCGGGGGTCCTCGGGCCGCACCAGAATGGCACGAACCGTCGTGTCCCCCTTTCCCAGACGCCGCGCCCCGCCCGCACGGATTGCCATTCCCAATCGCCGCAAGCCTCTAACAACACTGTGCTCCGCCACCCCCAAATAAAAATGCGTTGTGCTTTATCAGTTCCGTTTTGTGGCGATACGTAGGGCTGCCCTCGCAGCACCAAATGCGGCCCCATGTGCAAACAAGCCGCGTGTGCTTGACAGTCTTCCGCATAGTTGACAACGGATGCATTCTTCACTGCAAGGTGCCCTGCCCTTTGCGTGCGTGACGGGGCGGCGCATGACACACCCAGGCTGCAAGCCCCAGACACCCGGGCTTCGCGAACATCAAACGAGTTTATTGTCCCCAGCCTGACAGCGCCTTAGCCTTGACTATGAGAAACCAATACAATGCTGACCGCGGCCTTTTAATGCGTCCGTTGTGTTGCCTTAAAGTGAAATGCACAGGCCTGTGCCTCAACCTCAACTTCGCCCGGCCGCAACCTGGCGTCTTGCGTCTGGCTAACATGTGCACCGCGCACCATTGCTCTGCCTGCAGCCCACAGCTCGGTTAAAACAAAAGATCTCCCCGCATAATGTTTTCCACCCATGTCTCCAACAGCCTCCCACACGTCTGTTGGCATACGAAATCACGCTGCACGTGCGGACAGCCCTCTGCAAGTTGATCGAGGGCCGCCGCCCGCGATCCCGGATAAGCGCGCCGCGGCCAGTAACTTCACAAACAAGGCCTCTTGCAAGTATACACCTTTACAAGGGCATGGCAGTCTCTGCATTTCCCAGCTCCCCCAAAAAACAAAAAGGGTCTCAACAGCGGGCACACGACACGGACTAAAACCACCCGGACTCGAGGCGTGGTCGTTGGAAGTACCGTACATTTCTCTAGCGTGGCGTTCCGCTTCGCGTTCCACTTCGCAATCAACCTCCCGGGGCTGCCTTCCCAGCATTGATTGGCCCTTGCACGTATCCACAGCCGGCAATTATTCCACACTCTCCGATGCACCCCCTGGATTCGGACGCAGCCGTAACGGCACTCTCTCCCATCCTCCCGTTACCTGCTATTACAGAACGATATAACGTATGCAGTGCATGCGGATGGCGCTGTTGCTCGGCTAATTACGATTTCTGGCGTCACGCATGGCTGGTAAGAACGTTGGTTCGTGCAGTGCATCCGTTTTTGCCATCCCGAACAGAGAAAACTCCCCGCGCATCCACAGCACAAGTAAGGTACTCACGTGCCACCTTATTCGATCGTCTAATGCCAGACGCTTGCTGCCCCTACCTGTGCTACATAAAGGTTCCTTGGATTTCGCCCAACTCGTCGGCAACAAGACACCCGCAGCAAACGCGCAACCTACCGTGCCTGCCCTGTCCTGGGTCGCTGGCTGTTAACTGGATCCAAGTACACCACCTCCAAAAGCCCTTTTACTCCTTCATATCACGCTTTTCAACCATTAGCCGCATCCCGGGATCACTGTTCGTGTCCTATCTGCCAACACGGCGCCCAAATGCACACCCACCATTTCTGGATTCGCAGGCAACGCTAGACATGCTTTATGTTCATAATACCCCCAAATGCATTGATTTCCGGCAGCGGCGCTCTATCGACGCCTAGCCACCGCCGGCAGACTCAAAGGCCGGTGGTCTCACACGCGCAACGCCACCAAACATAGCACGCGCTGCATAGTTGGGGCCCTAGCGCCCGTCTGCGCACAGCTGCGTCACATGGCCCCTGTTCAGCTCCATGCCGATCGACACACATGCGCTCGGGCTATGGGCACACCACCGCTGACATCCGAACAAAAATTTTCCCCACCATGCGCGCAGCGCCTCCACACAAAATAGCTTGCGATCTGTCGGCGCAGCTTGGAAATCCCCTTTCCCATCAGAAACCCGGTGGTATCATCCGATTCCGTCTCAGACAAGACATACCAAGCATATAGCACTTGCACCAGTACAAGCCCAAGCCCGCCTCCCAACTCATTCCACCGCCGCCCATTACCCATTCATCAGACGGTATAAATCCGAGCCCAGCGGCCGGCACGTTTAGTTAGTAAACTCACGACTACCCGCATGCGGCGCAGGTGCCTATTTGCTCGAACGTACTCTGCACCAGAGGTGTTGTTGCAGACTGAATTTACCACGACAACCGGAACCAAATCCCTGTTGCCTCATCCAAGCACAAGTCGCGGCGCGCTAAGCCTCCTCAGTAGTTAATGAAGTCTGGCGCCAGCACGTCTCCCTTGCTTAAACTGCTCACACGGTACCCGCCGCGCAATTTGTGGAAACGCACCCGCATTCATTTGATAGTTCTCAGGGCGTTGCATGTGAACAGTGATGACGGCGCGTCATACACAGCACATGCCGTCGCACACGGCACTTGCCGTCCTGGCGCCAAGGTGGAGAGCCGATGCCAGCAAGTCATCGAATACTAGTACCGTCGATACTTACGCTCACAGAATCTGCGGCCTTTTCAGGTTTTCGTAGCGGGGCCTTCGGGGACCCCGCAGTCCCGGCGCCGCGCCCGCGCCCCACCCGCACGGAGCAGCCACCCGCAGCAGGGTCATATTAAATCGAACGGCCATTAGCACTTGGTTTCGTATTGCCGTGCAGTGCAGTGCATGACATCCGCGCCGTTCTCGGCCTGCACAATGCAGCCAGCCCCCACACGAATGACGCAGCACCCAGTCATTCAGTACTTTGCGTAGGCACTCCATGCCATTGTGCCTCCCTCCCGTCTCTTTCCAATACATACCCCACACCGGCTTGATGCCCGCCGTTGCCATGGCCGCTGCAGCTGCGTCAGGCGGTGGCTCGCAGCTGCTGCATGAGCCTCAAGGCGGCGTGTGCGGCCAGCCAGGGCACTGCCTCACTCAGCGCGGCCCACATCTCAGGCAGGCTGCACACGCCCTGCGCCGCCACTGCCACTTGTGCCTCCGTCAGCGGGCGCGAAACCCAGCAGCTACAAGCAGTCGGGAAGCAAAAAAGGCAAAAACGCGTTCAGGCACGCGGCAATCCCCTGTCTGGCACAAAACGTGGCGACGGCTCGGAAACGTTGCCTTCTGGCAAGGAACACTGCAGTCCACGACGCAAGCAATCCCACCCGTCCGTTCGCCGCCTCCCACGCACCATGGCACCCACCTGTCGCGCCCCGCAGCCACCCAC
This sequence comes from Chlamydomonas incerta, assembly GCA_016834605.1. Classification (NCBI taxonomy): domain Eukaryota; kingdom Viridiplantae; phylum Chlorophyta; class Chlorophyceae; order Chlamydomonadales; family Chlamydomonadaceae; genus Chlamydomonas; species Chlamydomonas incerta. The sequence continues at coordinate 1,745,442 of JAEHOC010000010.1, forward strand.
AGCTCAGTGCGGTGCGCCGCCCAATGCAGTCCCGCCAGCGCCCCCACCAGCTCAGGCCGGTCCACCCACAACTCCACCAGCTGCAGCACCGACCGCAGCCCAGACACGTGCGCCGCCAGCTGCGCCACAGCCGCCACCTCGGCGGCCGCGAAGCCGCCGGCCGGCAGCGCGCCGCCTGCGGCCGCCGCCGCCGCCGCCGCCGCCGCCACAGCGGCGGATGAGGGCGGTGGCGGCAGGGGCGGCAGCATGGTGGCGACTGCGTCTAGCAGGATGCGTGTGTCCAGCAGTGGCGCCGTGGGCACGCCGACCGCCCGCTCCAGTGCCCGGACCTGAAGCGCCGGCGGCAGGGCGCGAGGGCGTGAGTAATTCAACGCATGCCAGACACGCAGCACGCACGCGCACGGGCATGAAGGAGCAGCAGATGCACGTGCAACGCAGTGGCCCTGGTACAGTGCGCGGTCGCGGCCCCGCCGCGCCCTCCAGCGCCCTCACCTGCTCGCAGCCGTGCACCACCTTGGCCACCGCCGGGTCCTCCAGCAGCCCCCGCAAGCTGCCCAGCAGAGAGCCCACCACCGCTTCGGGGCCCTCGCCGGCGGCGGTGGCCACACAGTCGAAGACGTACACAGCCGCTGGCCAGCCGCCCGCAGCGCCCCCGCCGCCGCCCGCCCCCGCCAGGGCTGCCGGCGCGTACAACGCCACAAGCGCCGGCCTGCCATCAAACACCTGTGCATGCGCAGCAACACACAAACCGGCGTCAGCGATAATATGATGCGCATAACCTTCTGGCTTGTGACCCACAAGATAACCTGCCTGATGGCCCGTACAAGCCGCGCAACCAGCAATGGGCGCGATCGCCGCCGCCGCCACATGTGCGACATACCTGGACGGAGACGCCGACCTGGGGACAGGCGTGGCAGTGCTGCAGCACGGACATAAAGTCCGCTGAGTAGGGGTCCGTGATGACGTGGATGCTGCACGACGGCAGCAGCGACACTGGCGGCGGCGGCGGCGGCGCGGCGGCGGGCCTTCCGCCAGCGCCGCCGTGTTGCTGCTGCTGCTGGTGCTGCTGCAGCTGCTGCTGGTGGTGCTGCTGCTGCAGGGCCTGCTCCGACAGCAGCGCAGCCGCGGCAAAGCTCTGCAGGTTGCCCGAGCCGGCGGCGCCCTGTGTGAAGCCTACTTGCTGGTGCTGCTGCTGATGCGACTGCAGCTGAGCAGTGCTGGGAGACATGTTGCTGGCGGCCGAGAGGCGGTTGAAGGCAAGGTTCGAACCAACATTTGATCCCCCGGAGTCGTACAACCGGGAGGATTGTTGCTGCCGTTGCTGCTGTTGGCGCTGCAGCTCCACCGAAGCATCCCAGCCGCGCTCACTGCCGCCGCCTACGGTGGAAACCGCCGACACAACCGGGGCCTGCAACATGCGCGGACCGGGCGGCTGCAGCCCAGCCATACGCGCCTGCTGTTGCTGAGCCGCGTCCATCCCGGCGTGCTGCTGCTGTTGTTGCTGCAGCTGTTGCAGCTGCTGCAGCTGCTGCAGCTGGCCCTGCAAGTGCTGCAGCATCGAGGGCGCGCCCAGCTGCTGCCCGGGCGCCTGCGGCTGCTGCCCGGCCGGCTGGCCCAGCCCCGAGCCCGCCGCGAATGGCTGCTGCACGGTCTGCTGCTGTTGCTGTGACGGAGACGCGGATTGCTGTAGCACCTGGGAGGAGGAGAAGGACGATTGCTCCAGGCCGGGCTGCAGGATTCCCTGCGCCTTGCGCTCCGCCTGCTCCCGCGCCAGCTGCAGTATGCGCGGGCACATCAGCCTAACCACGTGCACGGTCGGGCTCTGCGGGTAAAACCAGGGAATGAAGAGGCGACAAAGTCAGGCAGAGTGGAGCCCAGTGCGCTGCCGGTGGTTGTCTGAAAACAAGTCGCGAGCCACTTCCACGCTCATTCTTCAGACGTTTTGGATCACATTGTGCCAAAAGAACTATGCAAATTGTTTCGCGCGGATCGGCAGCATCCCTGGCTAGGCGATGATACATCCGGAAACACGCGATCGACGACGATCGAAACCACTGAAACCGCGTGTACGACAAGTCGAAGGAGACGAAACGCCACGACAGGGCGGCGGTTTACGACAAACTGGGTATACGCCGTTGCAACTACGTCGTCGATGCCAGGCCAGGTTCGTTGAAAGGGACGGGGATGCTGAAGGGAAGCGGGGTTTGCCGGCTGGCCGCACCTCCCACCACTCCGTAGCCGAGGCTGGCACCGGAATCCCAACCCCGCTGTACACGCCGGCGCGCGCGCTCTCACCTGGCTCTGCACCGCAAACACCTCGGGCTCCTCGAGGCACAGCAGCCGCAGGTTGCGGCCGATGCGGGCGCCGCCCAGCAGCTTGGGCACTTGCGCGCCCAGCTTGGCGAACGTGAGCTGGTGCGGCGGCGGCGCCCACGCCAGCAGCCGCGCGATGCAGCGCTTCGCGGCGGCAATGGTCGCCACCTCGCTCCCCATGTGCGCCCCCGCCGGCAGCGGGAAGCGCCGCGCCAGCTCCTGCTCCAGCGGCGGGCTGCTACCGATGTCAGCGGCGCTCAGGCCCAAGCCCAGGCCCATGCCGAGCCCGCCTCCTGCGGCCGCCGGGCCGCCGGCTGCAGCCGCGGCTGCGGCTGCGGCGCCGCCGCCGGCGCCGCCGCCACCTAGGCGGCCGAGACCCATCCCGCTGACACCAGAGCCGCTTACGACGGCCACGGTGGGACCGCCACCGCTACCGTCCGCGCCCACTAGCGGCCCAAAGCTGGGCATGCCGCCGGTGCCGCCGCTGCTGCCCAGGAAGTCAGCAGCGTCAAAGCCGAGCGCCCCGACGCTGCCACCGCCGCCTCCCAAGCCCGCCATGGCGCCGAGGAAGCCGCCGCCGCCGCCGCTGCCGCCGCCCCCGCCGGGGCCCAGGCCAGGCATGCCGCCGGCGAAGACGCCGGCACCACCGGCGCCTGGGTGCATGCCTGGCAGGCCGAGGCCGGGCAAGGAATAGGACCGCTCGTCACGAGGCCAGTCCTGCAGCAGGGACTCCAGGCGCAGCCGCATGTAGCCGTCCTGTCGCGGGGAGAATGAGGGCGGCGGAGCGGGCGGGCGTGTTGGTGCAAGGGCCAGGGGCTCATGGCCCGCCGGCCTTTCGCAATCGTGCACACGCACGCGCCCGGTGTCACTGGATGTGCGCCTAGCTGCCGAAATAGAACGCCTCGCAAATGCTCTCACGCCGCTCACCTGGTCTTTCTTGAAGCTAGTGATGTAGCCACCCTTGCCGCTGGTCGATCCGGAAGCAGCGACGGTGACCGATAGAACGGCGCCGGAGCCTCCCGACGCAGTCGTGTCCTGGTCCACTTCAGCGATTTCCTCGATGTCAGCATCCGCGTCTCTGGCCGGCGCGTCGGGGGACGGGCCCGGCGCTGCCGGCGCAGCCGTGACCTCGGGCGCCGCCGCAGGCAGCGGCGAGGTGCCGCCCGTCGCGCTGCCGGCGGCGCTTGGGGTCGCGGGGGCGGCGGCTGCGACCGCGGCGGTGTTGGCTGCCGCCGAGTCGTCCAGCAGGTCCGACAGCTTGCCCATGCCCGCCAGCGCGTCGAAGGCCTCCTTGTCGCGCTTGCGGATGGCGGTACCCAGGGCGCTGCCCAGCATGGTGTAGGGGCCTGCGGGGGGTCGTGAACACCATCCCAAGCTAAATCCAACCAAACCAAACCAATGCGCGTGCATGGGGGCATGCAGCGTTGCAGCGCACGGCAGCTGTGTTCGGCGCGCTTGGATCAGTACCGCACATAACGACGCAAGGCTTCCGGAAAGCGGGGAGCAGGAGCGGGCCTGTCGCGCACACCGCCGCGCACCGCACAGCGCCCTGCCCGGCCAGCCCGGTGCCGTGCGGTTGGCGCCTGGCCGCGCGCGCACGCACCTGCGGGGCCGCGCACGGCGAAGGCCAGCGTGAAGGCCGCGGCGCGGCGGATGCGCTCCAGCGGCGCGTGGCCCGGCCAGCAGGCGGCGATGGCGGTGGCCAGGCCGGCGGCGGCGGCGCGGCGCAGCGCGGCCGGGTCCAGCGCCACCAGGCCGCCGGCGCCGACCGGGCCCGGCCCCGGCAGCTGCACGTCCAGGAACACGCCGCGCGAGTCGGGGTGCATCACGAACGCCTTGAGCTTGGGCCACCTGTTGTGGTGATGATTCGTTGGATGGAGCGCAACACGAAGGTGAGTTTTCACTGGGTTGCTGAGAAAAGTCTGGACACGTGTCCAGGTCACGAGTCGATCGGCACAACAAAGTGTGTCGTACCGGCCCGTGACATGGCATGGCGGCGCCAGTGCAAAGAATGGACAGGAACCACCCCTGGCACAGCGCAAACCCGTGGCATGGCGGCGCACCGTATGCGCATCGCACCTGTTGGCGGGGTTGAGCCACAGCGCCGACTGCGCGGTGGCCACGAAGGTGCCCAGGTGTGTCCACTGCTGCGAGCGGCGCGGCAGCGCCGCCAGGTGCACCACAATGGCTCGGCGCAGCTGCGCCGCCGGCGTGCAGCCGGGGAAGGCGCGCAGCGCCAGCTCTGTGATGCCCTCGCCGCCCGCCGCATGCGAGCCCGCGGTGCCGCCGCCGCCAGACGCGTCGGCGCCCGCGGCGCCCTCGGACCGGGAGTCACCGAGCGTGCCGCCGCTAGCCGTGGTGCCCTGAAGCCCCGAGCTGCTGCCGCCGAAGGGGTCGGTCTGCGACAGCTGCGACGCCAGCAAGGAGGACGCGACGGAGGGCAGCGCGCGCACGTGGGCGGCGGTGCCCAGGCCGTACTGCTCGTACGGGAAGTCGGGGCCGTACGCCTGCATGAGGCTGCTGAAATCCAGGGTTACGACAATGTCGTACTTGCCCTTCACGACGCGCAGGAAGCCGGGCGACGGCGCCACCTGCGCCGCCGCCACTCCGGCGGCTGCGTCACCGACGACGCCGTCGGGGGCGCCTTCCACCGCCGCAGCGCCGTCCGTCGCAGCGGGAGCGGCTACGGGCGCGTCCGTCGCGGTGTCCGCCAACACGGCGGCGGCCGCCGCGGTGGCAGTGGCGGCGGCCCGCTCGCCGTCCGAGCCGCCGCTGCCCTCCCGCTCGACGGCGGCCTGCGCGCCCGGCGCCAACCGAGGGCCGGCCGCCTCTGCGACATCGGAGGCCGCTCCTGCCGCCTCCTGCCGCGGCACTGCCGCATCCGGGGGAGCGCCGCCACCCGCTGCTGCCGCCGTTGCCTCCGAACCACTACCGGACAGCCCCGAGCCAAAGCCTGCGCCTGAGCCCATGCCGCTTGCTGCACGAACGCCCGCGCCTGTGGACGCGGACGCCAGCAGGCCGCCGGCGGAGACGTCGCTGCCCGAGGAGGTGAAGGGCGGCAGATCGCCGGGCCCGCCTTCGTGCAGCAGCTGCTTGACGCGCAGGGTCTTGGTGACCGGGTGGCGCAGCTCCGCCACGGCGTCCGGCTCGTACCGGTGCAGGACGTCGCCCAGGGCACTCTGCGACACACCATGAGACACAGCTTAGCAACCCGTTATCTGTACGCATACAAGTTGCACTTACAAGCCGACGTGCCCTGATTGAGATGACCTGTAACCCCGTATCCCACGCCCCATGCGGCCTTGCCACACGCACCGCTAGCATGGAATGCGGCCCTTCCGGGCCTTCCTGCGCCACCGCCAGCGCGAGAGCTGCGCGCCGCTTCAAGCGCGCGAGGGCCGTGGTCCCAGGCCAAGCTGCCGCGACCGCAGACAACACGACCTGCGCCAGCACATTGCCCGCCGCCGCTGCTGCCGCCGCCGCCGAGGCCGCTGCTGCCGCCGCAGCGGCGGCCGCACTGCCGCTGCTGCCCACGCCGCCGTCCTCGCTGGCGCTGAGGAGCAGGCCACTGGACGCGCCTGACATGGTCGCGGCCGCAACGGCTCCCGCTCCCATCATTCCTAGGCCCGCGGTATGCGACCCCATAGCCACCGCTGCCGACAAATGCCCGCCAAGGCCCGGCCCGGCTAAGCCAGGCACCGCCGACGTCGTCATGCTGCCGGCATCGCTGCTTGCCGTTAGGCGCCGCTGAAGGTTGCCCGTGATGTTGCCAGCAGAGGCTCCTTCATGGAAGGGAAGGCCTGCGACCCCGCCGCCGCCGCCGACCCCACTACCGCCCTGGGCCATGCCTCCGAAAGCGGCCCCGCCAAATGGCGCCATCGTGCCCGCTTGCTGCTGCTGCTGCTGCTGCAGCTGCAGCCTGTACTGCTGTTGCTGCTGTAACTGGAAATACTGTAGTTGCTGCTGCTGCTGTGATTGCTGCTGGTGCGCAAGCGCTTGTTGCTGCCGCAGCAGCGCCGCCTGCTGCAGACCCAGGTTTACGTCCATGCCCACGCCAGGGAAGCCACCGCCGGCCCGGCCACCCAAAGACAGCGCCGACAATGTCGATGTGAGCATCTGCTGGTGGCTGCTGGCGGACATGTTGGCAGCTGCCGTCGCATCCCAGGGCGAGGGCGGGTGCCCACCCGACGATGACGTCATGCTGAGCGAGTGGTCACCGGCAAGCATAGTCTGCTGTAACGTGCCGCCGCCGGCCAGGCCAGATGAGCTCAGGCTCCCGACGCTGCTGCGGCTGAAGTTGGAAGAGTCGGGCATCATTCCGATCCCCATGCCCGCAGCGCCGCCGGGGCCCCCTGCACTGTAACCGGTGCCAGATGCGGCGGCGGCACTGCTGGCCGCCGCTGCGGAGGCGCTGACCGCGGCTGCAGCGCGCCGCAGCGCCAGCTCGTCAAGCCACACCAACTCGCGAGGCTCCCCAGACACCGCCGCGGTCGTGACGACGAACACTCCGCGGGCTTCGGGCGAGAGGAGGAGTTGCCTAACTCCCTCGACACCATGCGCGGACAGAAAGTGTGCCGCAGCAAGCAACGGCGCGTGGCACGGCCCAAGCGCTGGATAGGGAGTACTCGCCAGCCATAAGGCAACTGCTCGGCGCAGCCGCGCAGCCGGGTCATGGCCATCTGCGGGCCAGGCGACGGTCGCCAGCGCCCCATAGACGCCGGCATGTGCCCCAACCGCGGCCATCGACGCCGTATGAAGCCCAATATTACAGATTCATACTCAACAAGTGTGGCGGCCACGAACTGAAGCTGTTTCGTGCGCCCCCTCTTAGTAGCGCGTCTCAAAAGAGCAGATGGGCCGGAGCCTCGTCCTCGCCAACGTGGTAGAACTGCATTATTACGCAATCCCTTGACCTGTGCCGGATGTTTTTGTGAAGCGAGCGCCAGACAGACGCTTTCAGCTGGCCGAAACGAGAGCGCCGTGGCAACAGCTGTTTGAGTATCAGAGTATTGGAACGACAGAGTTACTGGCCCAGGCGTAAGGCCGCTAACCAAAAGCTGCGAACGCCCCTTCTAGCCAAACAAGCCGGGTGACCTAACGCATGAATAATGTAGGGTACATGTATATCACAGTAATTTTTGTGTCGCCACGCCAGCGTGCTAGCCCCAGCTTTGGCTCGCGGTGTCAGGCGGATCGCACCCCGGCGCCATGGCATGATCACCTCAGCTTAGCTCTTGCGTATTCCTGCATAATTGCTTGCATAGCAGTAGCATCCATGCACACCGTTCCGTTCAAGTATCGTGCAGGACTGCACTTCACTGTAAATTTTCACCCGGCCCGAGTCTTGCAAATTTGCAGTGTTCGGCAGCACGGGAACGCTATGCAGCATGAGGTGGTGCGGGCCACGTCTTCTGTACAGCTTGGCCCTGCGGAAATTCAACCCCTTGTTGACGACGCCGTCGTCTTCGCAAACCAGCACGGACTTGTAAGGTTCCTGTTTTTATATTGTTTTGGAGATTCAATTGAAGGGCCCAGTGGTGTGGCCGATTCGGCTTGGGTGTTGCGTGTTACGGGGTTCGCGGGCGCGGACCCCTCTCGCGTCCGTGAACCGTCCACGCGTCCACGACGGCCCTCAGCCCTGGGGAAGACGCGGCCCATGCCACACTGCTGTGCATTCGGTACCCCGGTTGAGTAAGTGTAGGAGTGCTTCGGGCAAAGCGGCTGACAAGGCCCCTGGCGGCACCACCCTCCCAACGCAGGTGGTGGCGCTGAAAGACCCAAAGTTCGTGAACCCGGACTATGCGGTCATCCATGCGCCCCTCTCACTCACGCCGGTGCCCTATCCAAGGGCTCGCTTCGAATTGGCACAGCAGGCAAGCAGGCTTGGGCTCCGGGGCACCAGTCTGCGATGGACAGGCTGAGCTGAAACAAGAGGATTGCGCAGAGCGCCCGCCTGCGCATCGATGGCGGTCGTGGGCGGAGTCACCATGGGCCATGGTCAATGCAGCAACGGCAGCGCACATTTGGTGGATACGCTGTACGCTAATGTAGGGAAGCGGAAGGCTTGTGGCCGCCAGCAAGCCCTGGCGCTACGCTCCCGTCAGCACGCGTGACTCCTCATCGGACTATCTCGTGTTCTCGTTTGGTATTTCTGCGTCTTTACCCGGCTGCCCACCACAGGTGATGCCGCTGTTCAACACGTTGGTTGACGCCGTGGCAGCGGACGAGTCGTACCTCGAGGTGCGTCATCCGTGGCCACGGGAGGGTCAGGCCGGGCAAGGAGACGAAGCGACAGCACTGCATTTAGCAAGAGGGGGGCGGCATGCCTTGGCCCAAAGCTCGGTTACAAGTATGGCTACCTGGCGTTCTTAGCGAAGCACGCCGGGGACCCAGAACTCCCGCCGCCGCCCTGACATCCCCATGCGCCATGCACCACGCCCCGCCGCCCTCCGCAGACCACACTGCGCCCCGCCGCGGCGCAAGACGCCTTCACGGGGCGGCTGCTGAGCTGCCTGCAGGCCACGCGGCCGGAGCGGCAGGCGATGCAGGCTGCGGGTCGGGAGGTGGTGCTGGGCATCCACCGCAGCGACTACATGCTGGACGCCCCCAGCGGCCGGTACCTGCAGGTAGGGGGCGGACAGGGCGGGCAGTTTTGACTGGTGTGGTGGGGTGGGGTGGGGATGGGTGCGGGCGGTGCCAGCAAGCAGGTGGAGAAGCGCAGCCGCGGGCGCGGGCATGCATGGCTTTGGGCGAGAGCTTGCACGCCGGGCGACGCGGTAGTGCGCGACGGAAACAGGGGGAGACAGGCGTCGGGCAGTGTCGCACGCCAAGCTTCGGGCAGTGTAGCATGCCGCCGGCCCTGACGATGAAAATGCCACCCATGCGTCTGTTGTCAACCTTTTTTGGTTGGCTTGATACAGTTCAATGCTGCGCACTGCATAACAACATTGATGTACCGTAATCCACCGCAGGTGGAGCTCAACACGATCGCCTCCTCGTTCGGATGCCTGTCAGCGCTGATGACGCGCTTGCACGGATACATGGCGAGCGGGCGAATCAGCGGCCTGGTGAGCGTGTGTGGGCGGGGTTGGGGCCAGGGGGGCTGCAGGGGCACGCAGGGGGCACAGCCGGTGCTTTGGGTGGTGGGCAGGCACTGGGACGGCATCGTGTGGGCTGCCCTGTGGTACGTGTGCGTGGCTGTGTTGGGGAAAGGAGGGGAAAGGGGCCGTGCATGACGCCGGGCACTGCAGCACCGCACACCGCGTGCTGGCGCCGGCCGACGCATAGGCAAAGGCCTGTCGGGCGCACTGCGGCCGTCGAAGGGGCCGTGCTCAGCTGCGTATTTTCGTGCAGTGGCATCCCTGGGGACTGGGGCGCTGGCTGCGCCGTTTTCCATTCCTGGGTGGGGTGGCCCTACCAGGAGTCTCTGGGACCGAAAGCTACGGCTAAGGGGTAAACGGGGCCATGGCTTTGAAGATGACGTGCTGCAGTTGCGACAACGCGGGCCACGGGGGACGCGGGGGACGCGGCACTGCAGCTGGGCGAGCAGGACTCCAGACAGCCAGCAGTACGCTGGCTGGTTACGCCAGCGTTCGCCGACTGTCACGGGATTTTTCGGCATTAGCAAGAATCTCGCCGGGAACTTGGTAGCGACGAAGACGAAACTAACTCCGATTTCTGATGCAGCATTTATTTTGCGTAGGTTCACATTTTTACTCTGACAAGTTCGACGTCGTCGCGCCGCAATATGCGGCGTTCCCGGGCAATGAAAACACCACACATAAGCAGGAGTTATCCTAAATGCAGCCATGAGCTTTGTCAGCAAATCGAGTCGCCGGGAAACCGGACGTCACGTTCCCGCACATGATTCCTGCACCCCGAACTCGATGTCAGCTTCTGCTACATGCATGCGTGCTACAAACGTCGCATCTCTATGCAGCAGCAGCCATGAACTTAAACGGTTTGCGGCGTGGGTTTTGCGTGGGTTTTGGCGTGGCGTTCGCGGCACTGCCGTTCGGTCTCCTGCCGCCTTGTGCCGCGATTGAAGCAGGCAGTTTCGCCGGGTGCGCCGGCCTGCCACCCCTGTCATTTCCTACGGCCACACTGGAACCACACACCGTGCAAGCTCCCTGTGTCAGCTCCTCCCGACGGCCGCACACTCCAGGCCCCCCCATTCGGCCCCCCAATGGTTGATTTTGGGAATTGGAACGAACTAACCGCCCCACCCACCCACCCCCATGTGATACTGGTAACGGGAACGGGAGCTTGTGGGCGCGCGGGCGTCTACCTGCTTGTTTTGCTTGCGCCTGGGCTGGGCGTAACCTGTTTCTCGGGACTTGGGGTTCAGCTACCTCCCCTTGTTTGCCCCGTACCACACCACCCACCCACCCACCCACCCCCACCCTACCCCACACACATCGACACACGATGCAGAGCTGGTAACCTGGCCTTCCCTCGTCAACATTCACCACAGGACGCTTCGCGCCTGCCGCCCAACCCCACGCTAGAGCACATCCCCGACGCTATCGCCGCGGCGGCTGCAGCCAGTGGCCACGTGGCGGCGGGCGGCGTTGTGGTGATGGTGGTGCAGCCAGGCGAGCGGAACGCGTATGACCAGCAGGTGGGATTGTGCGGGTGGATGGGTGTGCGTGCGGATGAGGGGTGCGCGCGAATGCGGGTGCGCAGGCAGAGGGATAAAGTGCAGGGGGGAACGCTGCGCGGTGCAGACGAGGCACTGGCGAGCGGAAAGGAGGTACCGATGCTGGCAAGCTGACGCAAGCTTGCCAGCCGGTCCACCCACACCTGTGCCTCACCCGTCGCTCTCACCACCAACCGCTCTTTTGCTGCTCGCAGCGCACACGCCTCCCAGCCTCCCAGACATGCCTGTTGCATGAGCATGCCGCCACGCCGACATTGTACCGCACCTCGTTCCAACAATGACCCCTCCCCCCAACCCGCGAACCCCCTACCCGCGAACCCCCTCCCTAACCCTTGCAGTGGATCCAGCTGCAGCTGTGGGAGCGGCACCGGCTGCGCACGCTGCGCCTCACGCTGGCGGACATCGCCGCGGGCGGCCGCCTGGACCCCGCCACGCGCACCCTCACGCTGCCGGGCGGGCAGCCTGCGGCCGTGTTCTACTTCAGGTGGGCTCGAGGGGTGGGGCGGCGGCGTGGCGCGGCGTGGCGTGGCGTGGCGTGGCGTGGCGTGGCGTGGCGTGGCGTGGCGTGACGTGGCGTGACGCGGCGTGACGCGGCGTGGCGTGGCATGCGTTTACTCGACTGGAGGTGAAAGGGGTGCTGGGAGTGTTAGGCCGGCGGGGTAGTTCGTGGGAGGCGGACGCGGGGTCGCGGACAACGTGTGCACGGATGGAGCTGTCCAGGGCTGGTGCTTTGGGGCCGCCGGGTTGCGGCTGCGCACGCCTCCATCTCGGCCACGCACAGACACCCCGAGACACCCCTCTCCATTGCAGCACCTCACACGCCACATCTGCTATCCCCGCCTCCACCTCGTGCGCTCCCCATCATCCTCAGGGCCGGCTACACGCCCGCCGACTACCCGAGTGAGGCGGAGTGGGCGGCACGGGAGCTGATTGAGCGGTCAAACGCCGCCAAGTGCCCCACCGTGGCTTACCAGCTGGCGGGTGCGTGCGTGTGCGTGCGTGCTCGGGCGGCGGGGGCATGTAGGGGTGCGGCTAGGTCGTACGCGGGTTGCCGGGGTGCAGTGGGTGCGGACTCGGCAAGTGGTTACTCTCCAGCTTCCACCTCCAAAGCGATCAATTCATCTGTCGGTGCACACGTGCATGCGCACCTCGCCTTCCATCTGTGCCTCTCTCACACGCACATTGTTCTGTTTTGCAAACACACACAGCCACCTGCCCCAGCCATGCGCGTATGGGGTCAGAAACGCACGGATATGGAGCCGCCTTCTCCTCGCTGGCTGGAATGATGCGGCCATTCAACCTTCCTCGCGCATGCGCACGTGCAGGCACCAAGAAGGTGCAGCAGGACCTGGCGACGCCGGGTGTGCTGGAGCGCTTCCTGCCTCCGGTAGGGCTGGTGTGCTGCCGGCTGCGCCTGCTGTTGAGACGTGCCGGCAGCCCTGTTGCCTTTGTTGCTGAGTTCGGTGCCTTATCGATCGTCATGCTCGTGAACCACCAGTACGCCCATCCTGTCTAGTTCGGCTGGTTCAGCTTGGGCTGGTGTTCCCACCCACCCACCCAAACACCCACCATGTACCGCTTTTCCAACCATCCGTGCAGCAACACCCCCCACACCTGCTGTCCCATCTGCAACAATTGCTAACCTTGAAGCCCCGCCCTTTGCGCTCCCCTCTCTGCTGTGCCGCCAGGCCACCGCCGCGGCGGACGCGGCGCTGCTGCGCGAGTTCTTCGCGGGGCTGTGGTCTTTGGACCCGCGCGACCTGGCGGCGGACGCCGGCGGCGCGGCGGCGGCGGTGCGCGATGCCGTCGCGCGGCCGGAGGCGTACGTGCTCAAGCCGCAGCGCGAGGGCGGCGGCAACAACCTGTACGGTGAGGCGGGCGTGTGGGGGTGGAGGAGGGGAGGAGAGGGGAAAGGGCCGAGAAAGGCAGGCAAGGAGGGGAGAGAAGGGAGGCGGGGAGCTGCCCATCGGATGCGGCCAGGACCTATTTTGCCCAGAGCAGGCGCGCAGTAGTGGGTGAACGAGCCCTGCAGTCGTGGCCACCTGCCGTGCACGGATTCAGCCATCAATGGCCGCTGGGGCCCTCTACCGCGCCAAGCGCCTCACGTCGGCGTTGTGCTTGTTCAGCAACGCAAGGCAAAGAAGCCGAGAAGTATCTGCTACGGTAGTAACGCAGTGGGGCTTGGCTACGTAAAAGGCACGTTGGGAAGCTCCCTTCGGCATGTGCGGGCATAGAGTGTGCAGATGACAGACAGCACAAGCCGCTCCTGATGACCCACGAGCTACCGGTAGTTGCACGAGCCGGGTATGCAGCAAACCCATGCGCCTGGAGCGCCGATTCATTGCCATCGCTCTCCGTGCGTGTGTGTTTGTGATCATCTTTCTGATCGAGCATCACCTGGGCTGCCCGGCCCCCCGCCCCTGAATGCTTCCGAATGGCCCTCAACGGCTGTCCCCAACGGCTGCCCCCAACTGTTGTCCCCGCAGGTGAGGAGCTGCGGGCGGCGCTGCAGAAGGGCGGCGAGGAGCTGAGCGCCTACATCCTGATGCAGCGCATCCTGCCGCCCGTCAACAGGTGGGGCCGCGGGGCCGGCGCCGGCAGGGGCAAGGCGGGAGGCCAGGGGCTGGACGGGGCAGGGGTGGGGCCCGGAGCGGCGCTGGGGGAAGGCGGGGTACAGGGCATGGAGATTGAAGACCCAGTGATTTACAGCGCTTAATTACAACGTCCATCGCCCCGTGATTTACAGCGCTCAACGTCCATCGCCCCGCCCCGCCCACACCTCGCCGCACCTCACCTCGCCGCATCCCTCCCGCTTGCCACATTCATCCTGCTGCCACCCCACGCCGCCCTCCAATCGCCCTTCAATCGCCCTCACGTGCCCCCTGGCCAGGTCGGTGCTGGTGCGCAACGGGCAGTGGCAGGAGGCCGAGACGCTGAGCGAGCTGGGCATCTACGGCACCTTTGTGCGTCACAACGCGGCTGTGCTGGTCAACCGGCAGAGCGGGCACCTGGTTCGGACCAAGACCGCCAACTCCAACGAGGGCGGCGTGGCGGCGGGCTTCGCGGTGCTGGACAGCCCGTACCTGGTGGACTGAGAGTCCGGCAGGAGTGAGAGGTTTGCAGGAGAGAGTGAGGCGGTGGCGTGGGGCTCCAGGGGCTCAGAGCTAGAGTGAGCGGGGGCTCGGCTGCGTACACTGGGCTCGGGTCAGTCGCGTGTCGCCTGCGTGGTAACGGGGTCGTCTGCCTGGTCGCGTGACGCGCGGGGTCGTGGCAAGCAGCGGCCAGGGTTGAGGAGTGGGGAGGAGCACATAGCTGCAAAGGCGAGGTGACGCAGATGTATCCGTCGGGGCGAGGCGCAGGGGCGGCAGGGGTCTGGAGCACGGCTGCTGAAGCAGTGCTCGTATCTTCCATCTACGCTGTAGAAATTTGCCCCAAATCCGCCGAAGGCGGAGAAAAATTTTTGGGTTGGGGTTTCGGCATCTACGGAGCGTAGACGGTTTGGGCGGGTTTGGCGGTCTTTTAGACAGGGAGCGTAGATGGTTTGGGGGATTTGGGGGCGTGCCCCTAGGAAAAAGTTTCGAGGTGTAGATGGCGCGTGAGGGGTCACCTACGCTGTGTAGACGCCGGGGGCCCAAAGCCATCTACATGATACGGGCACTGTGCTGAAGTGCTAAATCTGCAAGGGGCTGCCGCAAGAAGAGAAGCAGGCCCCTGAGCAGGAAGCCCGTAATCCCGTATGCATACGAACCAGGCCAGCCAGCGTGCCATCGAGCCTTGCAGTGCGCTCGGCACTACCGGCACGACTCGCTGGTGACAGTTGTGGGTAGTGACGTAGTGGGACATACCCAGTGGCATGAATGCGTGATTAAACTGGCGGTGACATCGCTGCAAGCGTGCGAGGACGCACAACGGTGTTGTAAGGGATCGGGACAGGCTGCCCACGCTGACTCGGGGTTGTGTAGGGTTTGCCTGCCCCATTCCTGCAGCCCTGCTTAATGCTGATTGCGCCGGTACGCCAGCGTAGCCAGCGCTGGCCTGAGCCGCTGAGCGCTTGCGCGCGCCTCCGCCACCAGGCGTTGCTCCAGACACAGCAGGGTGGACCAACAGCGGTTATTGATTACAGGGGTTCCAGCGCAGTGCGCTTGATGGCATATGAAGCCGGTACATCAAATAGGCAAAACAAGAAGAGGTGTCTTTCCAGCGCGGCTGGAAAAAGGGGCTGAGTCCCCGTCACATCTTCCGTCTGAGCCCGAAGGTGTTACGACACTACCTTATCTCCGGGACATAGCCGGGGTCGGTTGGTACAGGCACAACCAGCCATGAGCCCAGCCGCCTATTTACATGTGCAATAGGTGCCTCGGCACGAAAAACCGAGTTGGCACCACCACCCAGGCACGTGATGGCACTCCTGTGTCGGCACGGAAAACCGAACACGGCATGCGCCCCACCGCCACGAACATTCCACACCAAAAGAACGAAAGGCATATCGTCAGCGCATGAAGGGTGAAGTGGCATGCCCAAGACACGCATGGCATGAGAACATCTTGAGAACGTGAGTGCGGACTAGTCGCTCGACGCTAGGTGGACACCAATATCCCGACCTAAACATTTCCTCGTCTTACCACAGTCAACCAAAGTAGCAAGGGTCACATTAAACCTAGTCGTGTCACCTATCACTTAACACCCATAGGACATGTATACTGTCCGGATTCTGTGCAACTCCGGAGCCTGGTGACAAGCAGTCAGCAGTGGCCATTCGTTCATACCATGTCTACCTACGTGCTCCGTCAACCGGTAGCTGTAACCCACCTGCCCTTCCAGAGTCATCAGTCGAGACCCACCTGCACTTCAGGCGCGATGGCGCTGTGACACAGGCGCAATGGCGCCGACTACGCAAACCGTCAATGCAGTCTCGCGTCTCTGCTTAGTTTTAGAGCAACCCACGCATGCAATGCGGCAACCTTTTGATGCCTATGCCACACCGTATGTACAGATGTGCTGTCGCCATAACGAACGGGCTTTCACACACTCGTGCCAACTACTGCGCTCTGTATCGCTCAGGGTTAAATCGCATGTGGAGAAAACTACCAACACTGCTCCAACTACATCTCATCGCATACCATCTTCTGCCGAGGCTGGCAAACTCTGCACTGGCCAGTTAAGCAAACGCATTCATAACACACTGCAGGGAACCTGCTGCCGCGGATGCGCGTGCACGCAGATGACCACAGCGCACCTCCCGCTTATGCGTCAAGTGCTTGAGCGAAGGCGACGCTCACTGTACAAATTGATCCATACAATTTCTCATGGAGGATGCTCCGTGCCCTATGTACGGTAGTCCAGCATATGTTTGGGTTCAAACAAACCTTCACACCAGTCACGGTACGGGTCTCTCATACCGAGTCCATGACGGCGAAGACGCGACCGGTAGGCTTAGTGGCTAGGGGTGGGGCCGGGGGCGTAGAGGCGGTAGTTCGTGTAGATGGAGGGGTCAGCGGGGTACAGGGCGCGGCCGTCGAAGTGGATGTCCTCAATCCACGGACCGTAGTCAGCGTCCACACCCGCGGGGCGAATGACGGTGACGCGAATGCCACCTGCGTGGGCCAGCGGACAGAGCGCAACGCCGGCCGACGTCAGGAAAATGCTAGAAGGCAGAAGGGGCATCTCGGCAGTGAAGAGCCCGGCCAGATATACTTGCATAACCTTGGATTGAGCCGCACCCCCGCTACAAGCAGCAAGCTCTGGACGCCAAGCCCAGGACTCACCCACGGCAGTCTTGGCCACGCCAATGGGCTTGGGCTTCTCGGCACTGCCGCGCTTGGTAGGAGTGAGGTAGATGCCGCTGACATCGGAGGGCACGTCGATGGTCAGCCAGTCGCCGCACTGGGTGGAATCCGAGGTCTGGTTCAGCACGACAGCGCCACGCAGGCGAGGGGGAGTGGCACCCTCCTGAGGCGCCTTCCACTTGAGAAACTGCACGGTAGCAATGCCGGGGTTGAGGAGCTGCTTGATGTAGATCTTGCTAATCTGCAGGTCGGTGAAAGAAAGGATGTGCGAAAATCAGTGACAAGGCGCGTCGTGTGGCCAGGTTTCGCTATGATGACGCAGCACGTGAGCCGCAGCGCGTGCCGGAGCTCCACGACGGCTGCGGTAACATCTGCCGTCGTAATCTGACAACAACACGCATACGCAAATCCGCACGCACATAGCACCGTCAAACGGGTTAGAGATCCGCATGCACACAAACAGGCGCACACACCCGCCAGCACCCGCACCTGCACGGGGTCGCGGAAGAAGACGTTGACGGTGTCCTGCTTCTCGCTTGCCTTCCAGGCGCCCAGGCACTTCTGGCACTGTTTCTCGGTGCAGTTGGCGCGCTTGGGGCGAGCCACCAGCTGCAGCGGCTTGTAGCTGTGGAGGGCAGGGAACGGGGGAACGCGAATGCGTGAGGTGGTGAAGGAGTAAATAAGCCCGCTCATAGCGCGCCGGCGTTGCTCGACATGCGTGTGTGCACAGCCAGGACACAACACATGGCGCCTCGGCAGACGTGGCAAGAATATTACCGGACTGATGGGGGCACGAAAAGCAGCTGTGTAAAATGCGCGCACTGGCCCAAGAGCTCACCCCTTGAGCTGGCTGTAGAAGTCAGGATCGTCGAACCAAACAAGCTGCCTGCAGATGGACGCGATTGCGAAGTGCAGGCAAGCCATGCGTGACGCCGAGTTTGGTGGCAATTTGAGTGGGGCATGGCTGTGGCAGGCATGATAGGTGCAACTGCCGCATGCTTGACGTTGCATCCACCGAATGTTTAACATACGCGCCACAGCTGCGGCCTCACTTGATAGGCTTCTCAGTGCCCTTGGCGCCTTGAGCGGGCATGTCAACGAAGTCAATGTAAAGGGAATCTGTGGTGGAGAAGGATGATGCAAGGGGTGCAGTGGTGGTGAGCCAAGCGAAGGGGAACAAACGAGCGAGGCGATGACTGTGCGGCGACACGTATGCATATGGTGCGTGCCGCGGGCAGCCGTATGCATATGGTGCGCGCCGAGCCCCAGTAGCAGCAGCAAGCAGTAGCCCAATGTTAACATTTCTAGATCTGTGCCTTTAACAACAGACCCCTTGAACCTACCATCGAGGGGTGCGGGAGGCTGAGGGCTGGGAGGAGCTGGCGACGGCGGGTAAGCACCAACCGCCGTGTCGAGGAAGCGACGCACAATGTCGTTGGTAGCCTCGGCGGTATCAGAGACGGTCTCAAGGACGGAGTCAATGGAATCGGCGGCCGTCAGGTCTGCAGTCACGAGAAGATTTGTTAGCCGACGGGCAAGACGGCTGCATCTGCTCGGGCACAAACGACAGACCGCACCGCTGCGACCTTTGTTGCGCACTTTGGTGCTCAATATGCGACAATTGAGCCGAATCAGCAGTTTGTGACAAGCATGGAGGGGCTAGAACAAAGGGCCCGGTTTTCCCGCCGACCGCGCACTCGACATCAACGCGCGGTGAAAAGGACCTCCTCGCGCAAGGAATGCGCTCACCGTTGCTCGCCTCGCTGCTGTCGTCTAGAATGGTTGTAAGACGAGCGGCCTTGGAGAGCTCAGCGCTGAAGAAGAGCACGAGCAGAATGGCCAGTGGCCCAGCGAACGAGCGAGCCATGGTTGTCTTGTCGCTTCAAGGAAACAACCTTGTAAGTGAAGTCAGGAGTCTGAATTGGTCAGGGTATAGCCCAGTGTAGACGACGCGAGACCTATTTTAAACGAGGGCGTGTACGGGTATTCAGGATCCAGAGCGTCGCTAGCAGTGTCGGGCGAACAGCAATTCAAACATAATTCGCACACTACGACCTTGCTCAGTGCTTGGTTGTGCACGAGAGCGCTATTAGCACGATCGCTTCTTCGCGCGAGCGCATTTGCGAGGGTTTTGCCGCGCTTCCACGTGTCCGCCTTCGCGTCTAGTTAAGTCCCGTTTGCACTATCGATGTCGGTATATTCAACAGTAATTTTGGTGAAGCAACGGTCCTAGCGCGCAACGACGCGCGCGAAAATTACACCGGCGGTTGGGTTGCGAAAGTAACCGAGCGAGCAAGGATTATGCACTGGCTCGTTGCGCGTAAAAGCAACACATTGTAAGCTCCATATCATTATTGGAGTGCTGGGTACGCACAAGACAGCACTGGAGTTGCGCAGAAAGTCGCCGAGTCGAGTGCTAGCTCAGCTATGCCGCAAACAACGGCGTTGCCCCAAACGGCATACGGCACGCCAGCTACACGAATTCTTCACCTAACAGTTTCCGAGCGCACCGGCGGCACAGCGGTTGCTAGCGTTTGGCATGCCTCAAAACTCGAAGTCGCCAAAGTCGAACTCGAACCTATCAATGGCGTGATCATTGGACATTGGAAGTGATAAGAAAGCTTGCAACGTGCAATGCGCGTTGCAGATACGCACGCCGTTTGCGTTTCAAAAGTTGCGGGTTTGCGGTTGGCGCCGGGGCCGGCCTGGCCCGGCGCCGGGGCTCAGGCAGGGGTGGGCTCAGGCGCAACTCAGTGCTATCCAACCGCATGGTCATTGGACTAGACACGAGTGATGACAATGCATGCAACGTGGCAGACGTACGCGGCCGTTTGCGTTTCCAACGCTGGTTGGCGGACAAGGGCGTGGTGCGGACACGGGCACTATAACAACGGGAAACCGCGTCTGGGCGCGTCTGGGCCGCGTCTGACCTGTGAGACGCGGTGTCAGACGCGCCGAGACGCTGCGCGTTAAGGGGGAAACGCGGGGGAGACGCGATGGGGACGCAGCCAGAAACAGTGAAGCGGGGCACCATTGCAGATAGCGCGTTTCACTGCGTCTGCGAGACGCAATGGAACGCGAGTCGTGACGCGGTACAATTGCATGGAGAGCGCGTCTTAGCTAACGCGATGCGTCACACCAGACGCTAGCCTGATACCCTAGACGCGCCGCGTCTCACACACACGCGATGCACGAGACGCACTGCGTCTTGAGACGCGATTCAAAAACAGAAACACGGGGGTAGCGTACAATCCACGGAGAAACACATGAAACTCTTCATTCCAGAGCACGTTACATGCCTCTATCCCACATCTGCGGCGGACACATCTGCGGCTGCACACATGTTTCAGGATTACCTGAACCGACCATCTCACTCACTTTCCACGCAACTACTATCTGCAAGGGTTTCCATTTGAAGGCGCCTCCATTGCACCCATCACCGCAATGCAATTCAGTTGCAGTCTAAACAATCAACGTGCTTGTACAGCACCATCCCAGTCACACATATCGACCTCTCCACGAATCTCCTGACACTCTCCTTGTTCAGTCACAAATCGTCTTGCTAATAAGACACCTGCATGCTGTCGTCGTTCTGGCTTGTATACAAGTCGCTGCGCATGCCGCTCAAGGTGGCCGCCACGAAGATGCTACATGCCGTCCACCAGTTCACCTGAACAGGGGCGCCAGGGGAGAATGGAATACGTGAAGCTCATTGCAAGCGACATGCGCGGGGCATAGCCAAGCCCACACTATGCACAGGTTTGCGCCAAACTTGTCACGCCACTTTCTTACCGTGTTAAGTGGAAGCGGCTTGTCCCTGCCCCTGCGCTGCGCGGCCGGTTTGATCACGGGGGCTGTGTCACCCTTGGACTTCTGCATAAAGGGAGTTGCATGCACGTGATTAGGTATTGCCCTCCAGGATTGGCACACGGCAACACACGCAAAAGCAGCACGCAAACCCAAAAGCCATCCTACACCCCGACCAGCGCTTACGCCCTGGCCCTGCCTGCCCTGACCCAGTCCGTACCCACAATACCCACCCACCTTGACGTTCTTGCTTGCCTTCTCCAGCTTGCGCTTCTTCACCGCCGCCTCCTTCTCCTCCTCGCCCTGCATTATGCACACATGGGGCACGGGCGGTGGGGCATGGGCGTGTGGGCACGGGCGGTGGGGCACGGGCGGTGGGGCATGGGCGTGTGGGCACGGGCGGTGGGGCATGGAGGTGTGGGCACGGGCGGTGGGCGCAAGCGCGGGGGCACAGGCATGGGAGCGCGCGTGTAGGCAGCCCGAAAGCCATCCTACACCCCGACCAGCGCTTACGCCCTGGCCCCACCTGCCCTGACCCAGTCCGTACCCACCATACCCACCCACCATGCCCTTCTCCAGCTTGCGCTTCTTCGCCGCCTCCTTCTTCTTCTCCTCCTCGCCCTGTATTATGCACACATGGCATGCTTGCCTCACCAAAATGCATTGCATTACTCGATTTGAACACAACCACTCGCATTGTGGCCAGCGCTAGGTGCGGCCCCGCCCACGGGCACCCCGGCCGTGGCCCCCACCAGAGTCTGGGTCCTCAACTGGTCTCCCCCGAAGTCCAAGGCTTGCCTCCTTAGAGCGGTGCGACTCCTTGGCCTGATACTTAGCGGCCGCCTTCAGTGCCTCCTCCTGTGTGCAGTCATGGCAAGCGATCCGGGTCGTCATTATTGGAGGACAGGCATGTAGAGCACGCCTCGTCTCCCCGTCAAGTCTCACCGCGCCATTTCCACCCCGGGCAGTCGAATCCGTGCTTAGGTCAAACACTCGACTCACAAACCGGCACCCTATCAGTGTCATCGCAAATATAAAGCCTGAAAGCTTCCATCCTGAAAGCTTGCGCAAAGCCTGTTGATGTTGTAGGTGAGCATAAACTTGGGTTTAAAAGGATGTAGACTTCAAAACAGCAACAAAATGGCAGTCAACGCGCCCCCCGCCCGAACGCGGAACCCCCCGACCCCGCGAACGGCTGCGACATGCTGCCAATATCCCCATGCAAGTGAATTTTGAGGATGTCAGATACCTTATCTCCCCCCATTTGCTCACGAAGCGGACTCTGCAAACAGAAACGTCGTTTGACTCGGCACTTGAAGTGCAGAAACAAACTCATCGCATGACGAAATCATTGTATATGTACAAAAATTGTATTATGGTCGGTAGGAGCAGGAGAAGTAGGAGAAGGCAAAGCTCAATGCATGAGCGCGGGTCAATGGCTCATCCCTGCGCATGATCTGTAAGGAAATAGCTATTCATGTTATATATTAATAATATGTTTTGGGGAACACACGGGCTTGGCGGCGGGAAAGGGGCAGGCCCGGCAGTGCAAACGGCCAGGCAGGGGCGCGCCGTGCCGCGTGCGTGCATGTTTGGGGGAACACACGGGCTTGGCGGCGGGAAAGGGGCAGGCACAGCAGTGCAAACGGCCAGGCAGGGGCGCGCCGTGCCGCGTGCGTGCATGTTTGGGGGAACACACGGGCTTGGCGGCGGGAAAGGGGCAGGCCCGGCAGTGCAAACGGCCAGGCAGGGGCGCGCCGTGCCGCGTGCGTGCATGTTTGGGGGAACACACGGGCTTGGCGGCGGGAAAGGGGCAGGCCCGGCAGTGCAAACGGCCAGGCAGGGGCGCGCCGTGCCGCGTGCGTGCATGTTTGGGGGAACACACGGGCTTGGCGGCGGGAAAGGGGCAGGCACAGCAGTGCAAACGGCCAGGCAGGGGCGCGCCGTGCCGCGTGCGTGCATGTTTGGGGGAACACACGGGCTTGGCGGCGGGAAAGGGGCAGGCCCGGCAGTGCAAACGGCCAGGCAGGGGCGCGCCGTGCCGCGTGCGTGCATGTTTTGGGGAACACACGGGCTTGGCGGCGGGAAAGGGGCAGGCCCGGCAGTGCAAACGGCCAGGCAGGGGCGCGCCGTGCCGCGTGCGTGCATGTTTGGGGGAACACACGGGCTTGGCGGCGGGAAAGGGGCAGGCCCGGCAGTGCAAACGGCCAGGCAGGGGCGTGCCGTGCCGCGTGCGTGCATGTTTGGGGGAACACACGGGCTTGGCGGCGGGAAAGGGGCAGGCCCGGCAGTGCAAACGGCCAGGCAGGGGCGCGCCGTGCCGCGTGCGTGCATGTTTGGGGGAACACACGGGCTTGGCGGCGGGAAAGGGGCAGGCCCGGCAGTGCAAACGGCCAGGCAGGGGCGCGCCGTGCCGCGTGCGTGCATGTTTGGGGGAACACACGGGCTTGGCGGCGGGAAAGGGGCAGGCCCGGCAGTGCAAACGGCCAGGCAGGGGCGCGCCGTGCCGCGTGCGTGCATGTTTGGGGGAACACACGGGCTTGGCGGCGGGAAAGGGGCAGGCCCGGCAGTGCAAACGGCCAGGCAGGGGCGCGCCGTGCCGCGTGCGTGCATGTTTGGGGGAACACACGGGCTTGGCGGCGGGAAAGGGGCAGGCACAGCAGTGCAAACGGCCAGGCAGGGGCGCGCCGTGCCGCGTGCGTGCATGTTTGGGGGAACACACGGGCTTGGCGGCGGGAAAGGGGCAGGCCCGGCAGTGCAAACGGCCAGGCAGGGGCGCGCCGTGCCGCGTGCGTGCATGTTTGGGGGAACACACGGGCTTGGCGGCGGGAAAGGGGCAGGCCCGGCAGTGCAAACGGCCAGGCAGGGGCGTGCCGTGCCGCGTGCGTGCATGTTTGGGGGAACACACGGGCTTGGCGGCGGGAAAGGGGCAGGCCCGGCAGTGCAAACGGCCAGGCAGGGGCGCGCCGTGCCGCGTGCGTGCATGTTTGGGGGAACACACGGGCTTGGCGGCGGGAAAGGGGCAGGCCCGGCAGTGCAAACGGCCAGGCAGGGGCGCGCCGTGCCGCGTGCGTGCATGTTTGGGGGAACACACGGGCTTGGCGGCGGGAAAGGGGCAGGCCCGGCAGTGCAAACGGCCAGGCAGGGGCGCGCCGTGCCGCGTGCGTGCATGTTTGGGGGAACACACGGGCTTGGCGGCGGGAAAGGGGCAGGCCCGGCAGTGCAAACGGCCAGGCAGGGGCGCGCCGTGCCGCGTGCGTGCCGCGTGCGTGCATGTTTGGGAACCTAGTATCAAAGGCGTTGAGAAACGCCGGGCTCCATTCTCTGATGATTCATCTCGATTCGAGCGTGGTGTATGAACTGCCGCTGCAACCAAAGCTGGCAGTTCCGCGAGTTGCGCAGTGCTGCAGTTAAAGCCACATACACAACCACGGCCATGGACCGACACGCCTGCACAAACGACACAAACGTGCGCCCCCATGACCGCATGCCCACGCCGTGATGACCGAACGTACCTTGCCGCCAATGCCTTGCGCTGGGCAATGAGGCGCCTTCAGACGCCGCCGCCGCACATCCCACACACCCGGCAGCTGGCGCCACTACGTAGGGGCTGGAGGGAAGCGTGTGTGCACACGTGGCGGCGGCGGCGGCTTGCCCAGGGCCACGCGCTGGGCAATGAGGTGCCTTATGACGCCGCCGCCGCACATCCCACACACCCGGCAGCTGGCGCCACTACGTAGGGGCTGGAGGGAAGCGTGTGTGCACACGTGGCGACGTGTGCGCACCGTGCCTGCCCACAGCGCTTATCTGCTACGGTTGATTTAATTCTCCCTGTTTCTCCTTTCTCTTATGCTGGCTGCGTTGTAAGGAAAGACGGAGTCCACGCGGTCGTGTTCATCCAGGGAGTTCATCAGCTGTGTTCGTCGCCGCCGAAAGTAAAAGAGTGAAGTTCATTAATAGCTGAATGTATTTAAGCAAGTTGTTATGAAGTTGGCACTGTGAGAAGTTTGCACGCAATAACGTTCCGCTAAGCTTTATAATATTACACCTTAAGCGTCATTAATAGCCAGTGAGTCCTAATACACATGCTTGAAATAGTTGGCAACTGCGTGCGTCGCTTGCGTTCCATGCGCATGGCAAGCGCACGAACAGGTTCGCGCAACCTGGGGCGAGCGTCATGCGTTTGTTGCGCATGCACGGAACGCATGGCGTCAGGACGCAACGCATGGCAGCGCAGGAAACACATGGCTTAGCGCACGTCCCCGTCCTCATAGTGATAACACGGCGCCTCCGCCCCCACGCATGTCTGCCCACGACAGCCCTACTGCCGGGCGGCACGGCTAGTATGCCTCCGCCTGCGTCAATGCTAGTATTGGCTGGTGTGGGGTACAGCGAATACGATGGGGGGCATGCGGCGGGGCCCCTTCACGGTCGGCTCGCGTCGCAGTTCGCGTCCAAGCCATCGCGTCACGAAACGCGGCCTGACGCACCCTGACGCGCCCGAACGCGCCCGAACGCGCGGAGACGCGCCCAGACGCGAGTTTCCCGTCGTTACAGTGGGTGCGGCGGTTGTTTTTTGGCGCAGGGGCGCAGGCACACTCAGGTGCACTCACCGCTGTCCTACAGCAGTTCACCTGTCGTATAAGGTATGAGGGCGGTATCAGGAGGCAATTAAAATCTGCTTAAGCCCCAATATCCACCAAGCGCACTGGAAACCAGATAGGGGTAGCACCCAGCTGGAAACCCCTGCTGGAAACCTTCAGTAACCCGGGCGGGCGGTGCGCCGTGTGCGCTACGGTCTGCCGGGCCGCGTGGGGGCGTGGCCGAGGTTGCGCCCGACGGCCGGCTGAATTGGGGGCTTGCCGTCGAATACCGTCCGTACTCGCTGCCTGCCTCTCCGTTTGGTGCGCTGAAAGCCGGACCAGCAGTGCCGCAAAGCCGACCATGCGCCTCAGGTGCTGCTTTGCGACGGCTGTGACGGCGGCTGGCATTTGCGGTGCTTGGCCTGAAGGTGCCATCAGACAGCTGGCTGTGCCGACCGTGCGCTGGTGTACGCATCTTCCTGCTCCGGCCACCTGCCCGTTCGCGTGCGGCGCGGGGTGCCCTCAGCCATCAGCAGGTGGCGGACCAGAGGGTGGGAGAGTTGGCTGGCCGAGGCAACTCGGGGGGTGCGTCTGGTCGAGCATCTGGATTAGCTGCCCCGCCCACGCATCTTGGCTGGGGCGGCGCCCCCACCGTGGCATCTTGGCTGCCCCCCGCGCGCATCATAGTTGGGGAGGCCCGCGCCGCCCCAGGCCCCCCTAACCCCCACGTGCCTAAACCCCTTGGCTGCCCCGCCCTCGCCCCCGCCCTCACGGAATTACCAGCCGCCGTGCCCGCCGGCCGGACACGGACCGCACAACCGCGTGTTGCATTCGACGGCATGTTGCGTGAATACTGCAATAGCGACCGTCGTTGCGCCATCAACGCCTCAGGCTGCCTTCGGGCGGTCCACGGCTCCACGCACATGCGGTGGCAGCTCCACGCGCTGGCGTTGGCACGGCGACCTAGGTCTGGGCATGCACGCGGGGGCCCGGCGCATCACCATGGTCGCGGTGGCCGCGGGCGACCCGCTGCCCAGCGGCGCCGCCGTCACCGCCGCCATTACCGCCCGCTTCGTGTCGAAACGCAGCCGCCGCTCGGCTGCCGCGTCCATGCTGGCGCCGGTGCCATTGGCGGGGCGCCCGCCTTTGCCTCCCGTGCCAGCGACGTCAAAGCAAGGCTGAGAAAGGTCGGTGGGTGGCAATGGCTTTGGTGCTGCCGGCGCTGCTGCCGGCGCACCTGGACCCGCACGATGACCTGCTGGCGGCAGCGGAGCGCATACGGTACCCGGCGGTGTGACGTGCGGCGGGCCCACAGACTCGAGCAAGGCGTGCACGGTGCTGCTGCTATCGCTGCTGCCGGCTGCGCCACAGGTGCCTCCGTCACCGCCGCCCTTGCCTGCGCTCCCAACGCCACCGCCGGTTCCAACGCCGCCGCAGCTTCCGGCACCACCACCGCTGCCGAGGCCGCCGCCGCTTCCGGCGCCCCCCGGCACTGCAGGCGGGCCTCCCGTCATGCTGGTGGATCCGCGGTCGGCTTTGGTGCGGCGTAGCCCTCAGGAGCCGACGGCCTCGCTGGGGCCTCCGCCGCCAAGCGCGCGGACACCGGCGCCACCGAGCGGCCGAGGCTGCCGACCTCTGGCCTGCGGTCTGGTTTTCGCCTGCCGCCGGCTGGGCGGCCGAGGTTGTGGTTGATGGCTGGAGAGGCCTGCGGCGCTGCTGGTCGTGCGAGCAGCTTTCTGGATGCCGGAGGTCCACCTGTCGGTGATGGTGGCGGGCCCGGCGGCGGCGCTTTGGCGGCTGGGATGGGTTCGGCCCTAATGTGGGTGGTGGCGAGCGTGACTATGGTGCTGTCATTTCCGCAACGGAAGTCATGGCCTTGCTGGCTACCCGCGATAAGGCCCGCAGCCTTACCTTGGAGGCGGTTGTGCCATCCTTGTCATCCTTGCCTACGGATGTGAGGTATGGGGTCCCGACGTGCTAGTAGAGATGCTAGACGGAGGACCGCCACCCAGGAGGAATGACAGGAACAACCTAGCACAGGGCGCATTTGAGGCATGTTTGCGTGACGAGGCCGTAAAGCTGCAGGTCCAATACATGCGACAGACGGTGGGAGCAGCCAAACCGTCACACCGTCTCCTGTTTGCGGAGCTGGCCCAACTGCCGCTGCACTTTTTCATAGCCAAACAATGTCTGGGTTTTTACAATAGGATTTCCGCGCAAAACAGAAGTCTGGCCTTTGATGCACTAGTCGACGAGGCACGGGAGGCATGGGCGAATCCAATGGGAGATGGGTGGTGCGCGCGGCTGTTCCGTTTTGTGGCGGCACAGGGTGTCGACGCGTGGCATTGGCCAGGCACACACGAGTCCAGAGAGGAGTGGAGGGCAAGCACGGTCCTACCCGATGGACCTATCTTATCTACCTTCAGGGGCCATTTGACGAGGGCGTGGGAGCACGAGAGGCTGGTAGCGGACCCGCACGCATTCCCTTCAGACGGCAAGCAACCCGGCATACACATGTGCAAACACAAGCATTGGATGGGGCTAAGCGCACTAGGGTCCGCGCCGCCGACCCTGCACGAACACAGTAGAGCATTCATACCGGTTGCACAGCATAAGCTTTTGATGAGATTCCGTTTATGTTGCTGGCCAATCACCGCGAACCGTGCCTGGGAGAGGCCTAGGGAGGAGAGGACGTGCCCACTATGTACGGCCAATGAGGTGGAGGATGAGCACCACGTCCTGATGCAATGTGCTGCCTACACCGAGTTACGAGCGTGCAGTGGCCTAGACTTTAGCCTAAGCATGCGCGAAGTGATGCTGAAATCTGAGCCTGTCAAGTTAGCTGCATTACTCAGCTCCATCTGGGAGCATAGAAGTAGGGAAGTCCCCCTTGCAAGGGGAGAACAATAAATAGGACAATCATGCACTGGCGTTATAAGGGTCACCCCGGCCCGGGCCTCCGGTTTACACGCAGCAGGAAGGCACGCAAGAACGTGCGCACCACTCTGTAACCACACACACACAGGTTGTGCAGCATACGATTGGGCGTCGCCGGACTATATGCCTGGTGTCCCTGGTTTTGCGTCTGGTGCTGTAGGCGGCGCTTTGTGCGCAGACACGGTTTGCTACACTTTGTGGGGCTTTGGCGGGCTTACGCTTGGCTTCGACTTGCGAGGTTAGCAGCTGAGACATGGACCTAATGCACGTGTTGGTGGAAGGTCGGCAGCCAGCTGGGGGGAGGGTGGTTTCCCTTCGGGCCGGAGATGGTCCCTCCTGACCTGGGTGCGGGGCACCCTTGCTTGGTCGGACTGTCCCTTCTTTGTAATGTCGCATTCATACGCTGTGGACTGCGAGTGATCATTATGCGGTGTGCAGTCGTGGCACTTGGCTTGACGCGTTCTGACTTAAGGCCTTTCTAGTGCTGTCCTGTGTCGTTTGGGAACGTGTATGGGGGGCGGTGGCCGGGGTTCGGGGGAGCGGAAGTTACTGATTAGCAGAAGAGATTACATGTGGGACGACAGCCGTGGACAAGCCAGGGCTCCAAAAACGTGCGAAACACGCACGCTCACTCGAGGAGGGAACCCCGAATGACCCCCATGCTCCTCGCCTCCAGGGAGGGGAGGAACCCCGAGCCAGGCTCACTGCAAACGCACGCGCTGCTAACCGAAGCCGCGGGTCGGCTGATTAGCAGAAGAGATTACATGTGGGACGACAGCCGTGGACAAGCCAGGGCTCCAAAAACGTGCGAAACACGCACGCTCACTCGAGGAGGGAACCCCGAAAGACCCCCATGCTCCTCGCCTCCGGGGAGGGGAGGAACCCCGAGCCAGGCTCACTGCAAACGCACGCGCTGCTAACCTAAGCCGCGGGTCGGCGTCATAAAGACTACCTCTTGCGAGTCCCCAAGCAGACAAGCTAGGGAGAGGCCGGTGGCGAGTCCGCCGCTGGGCCCACAAAGATAACCCCTCCCACATCGTCTGACGCTAGGAATGGGTGCTGGTTTGGGACTAGGTCCCAGCGGCACGGAGGCCGGCAGAGACTCACGAACGCAGCAAGCCGCGACCAAAAGTCAGCCACCACCTCCACACCGATTTTTCGCACAGCAGCAACCCCTACGGTCCCACCCGAATCACTCCGGCTCGCGTAGAGGCGCTGTCGGCCGTACTCCATGGCAGCCACAGCAGCTAAGCAAACGATGTCCCACACCGCCTGCGCCAGCCCTGGAGGCGCCTGTACTAACCACAACTGGTGCCGCGCAACGTCCAAGCCCGCATGCTCTTGCAACACATCACGCAGAGCCCCCGCCACGTCACAGCTCCAGAAGTGGTGCGCCCTAGCCCCAGCAGTCAGCAGCACACCGCAGGGGCACTTATCAGCATTCCCCGCGGCTGCCCGGGCTTTATGCATCCCAAAGCCCGAGAAACCATTGACAGCCAGGCGCCAGAGGGGTTCCTTGTGTCGCGGCTCCCAGACCAGCGCCCACAGCCGGGCCAACGCCGCCCGCAGCGCATGAATTGCCTCTGCCGGCGGGTTGGCACCACTGTAGGCCTCTTGGACAAAAGCCATGTGGCGCGCGCGAAGCGCGTCGTACGTAGGCGCCAACTGCAGAAGGGTCGCCTGCTTAACGGTGAGGGTCAGCAGCGGCACCTCCGCCGCGCCGAGGCGCCACCCCAGGCTCTGCGCGAGAAGCAGCCACACCTGAGGGGCGGGAGGCGCAGTGCTGCCGCCGCCAGGCGCGCGCAGCGTCGCGGAGGCCGCCGCCTTCCACGTCGCCGGCACGCGTGCCAGCAAAGAATCCAGCTGGAGGGCGGCGGCAGCACCCGACTGCAGCGCCAGCGGAATATCAGCCAGGTCGGTGACGCCCAGGATAGGGCGCAGGACCGCGCGCTTATACAGGTTGGTGCAGCGCCGGGCAATGCGCGGGCTTAGCGCACCATGGGGCTGCGATGCCAGCACCTGACGCACGTCGGACAGCGCCTCCCAGCACCGCACCGCCACGCCAAGCGTCAGCATACCCGGCAGCGCCACCAGGTCCGGAAAGTCCAGCTCCAAGCCGCCAGCCGCCAGACCGGTCGTGCTTGGCAGGACCGGGTTGCCCCACAGCGGCATTGCGTAGCACCACGGCCCAGGAGTCAGCACGGCCGGCCGCAGGACCGAGATGGGCGGCAGGTAACTGAGCGCGCCAAGGAGGCGAGCGAAGGCGGGGCAGGTCGCGGGCGCGGGGTGGCCAAGGATAGCGCACCCCTCGCGGGCGGGACCCACGCCGTCGGCCGCACGCGCCACCGTCAGGATACACAACGGGTGGGCGGCGACGTGCAGCCGCTGCATCAGGGCAGTAGCTGCGGTCGTCCACGGAGGCACATAGGCACCGGCGGCAGGACTGTGCATATGCTGCAGCCAGCGCACGGCCAACACTGCATGCCGCGCACGCGTGTGCTCCGCCACCGGCAGTAGGCCAAAGCCACCATCGCGCGGCGGAAGGGCGATGCAGTCCGTGGGAAGACCAGGCAGGCGGGCACAGCCCGAGCCCGGCGGTGGCGCAGTGAGAATGCGGCGGTCCACGAACCGGGCCAAGGTGTCCCCGAAGTCCGACAGGGCCGTCTTGGACGGCAGGCCCGAGAACTCCATGTGGTAGAGCACCCGGCTAATTGCGTACGACGAGGCGCAGAAGCCACGGCCAAAGGCGGTGAGGGGGAGAGTGGCGAGCGTGCGGAGGGTGGCGAAGGCCGGAGCAAGGGAGGGAGCGGATGCCACCGTGGCTGCGCGAGTAGGAAGGTCGTAGAAGACAACGCCGAGCGTACGGGAGCGTGACACAACCCGCAGTCCGTGCGCTGTCCCGACCGTGTTAGGAGGGGCAGCGGCCGGCGCGGGCGCCGCGCCGCCAGCAGCAGTGGCGTCAGCACCGGCGCCGGCACCGCCCTCGCCGTCGCTGCCATCATTACTGCCACTGCCCGCGTCGCCACCGCCGCCCCCAGCGTCGCCCATCACCGGTGCAGCGGCAGCCCCAGCAGCGACCGCCGGGGCGGCAGCCACGGGACCCACGCCGCCGATCCCGCCGGCAGCCTGCACGTCCGCAGCCGCAGCGGCGGCTGGCGCGCCTGCAGCGGCGGCGGCGGTGGCAGGGCGCCGCCGAGTCCGGCGAGGCGGGGGCGCGCCAACTGGTAGCATCTCCACCTTATCCAGGTTGAGCCGTTGACCAGACGCAGCGCGGAACGTCTCCATGGCCGCCAGGAAGGCGGGCACGTTGGCGAGCCGGCGAAGGAAGGGCGCTGCGTCGTCCGCGTAGGCCGTGGCGACGAGGCGAATATCCGCCCAGGAGACACCGAAGCCAGTGCGGTCAAGATAGGCGAGCAGGGCTTGAGCCGGCGCCAGGTACAAGGGCGGCGCCAGCGGGCAGCCCTGCCGCACGCCCGCCATGATGAAGACAAAGGCGGACAGGTAGCCATTGGCGAGGGCGGCCGACCGCGTGCCCGTGAGCAGCAGCCGAACCCAGGCCAGGAAACCACCGCCAATGCCCATTACCTCCAGGCACCGGTACAGAAATGAGCGG
Organism: Chlamydomonas incerta; assembly: GCA_016834605.1. Taxonomy (NCBI): domain Eukaryota; kingdom Viridiplantae; phylum Chlorophyta; class Chlorophyceae; order Chlamydomonadales; family Chlamydomonadaceae; genus Chlamydomonas; species Chlamydomonas incerta. Next base: position 1,777,140 of record JAEHOC010000010.1, read on the forward strand.
TCCAGCGTGTCGTAAGCCTTAGCGATGTGAGTTACATATGCTGTTCCAAAGTGTGAACCCTGGCGTGTTTTTGGGGTCTGGCGTGCGCCCCGGCCTGAGGCCGCGCGTGCGACCAATTGTAACAGATTCCTTGCACCCTGACGCCCAACCTAGCCGCGCGCCATTGATATTTGAGAGCGTTTGCTGTGAGAAAACGCCGGTCAAAGGCAATGCACTTTTTGGGGTGGGTGAACAAAACGCGTTGACTCATATGTGAAACAATAGTCAAGGCGCCCAGCACCTTTACTTTTTTGCAAGCGCGGTGATCGGCCGCAGGGAGGCGAAGAACCGGGTTGGTTCGCCCCCTATTTGGCACCCTGCCCACTGCGCCTATGCATGCGACGTTGTGTTTATTAGATAGATCGCATTGATCTGTACTTTATTCTAGCTCAGGATTCCCCTGAAGCGCAACGAGCGAGCCAATTGCACCACCTGTGAGCATGCACACGAACGCGATTTGCTGCGCGTCCATTTGATCCATGGAAAAAATGAAAGCATTTCTATTTGTACTAGGCCACTGAGCCCGTGCTACGCACGGCAAAGACAGAAGAGAACTTGGACATTTCTGTTTATCAGAAGTAAATCAAACTTCCTTGCGACCCCGCTTGACTTAATGTCCCAAAACGACTCAGAGGAGGGCAATTACAATAATACGACGTGGAGGAGGAGGAGAAGGAGCCGAAGGAGATCGCGGTTGTGGTCTTCTTCATGCTCGCTGGAGGGCGCCTCGGTATCCCATCAGACATCAGGCGGGCCATTCAACGCATTGCCGGCAAGGAGGTGTTCGAAATGCCGGTGGTCATGGAAGGATCTCCCGCCTGGGGCATTGGCTACCGCTACGACGCGCTGTGGGGCTATGACCCTTACATGGAGGATTACGTGATGGGCATCGATGATTACGTGGCGTCGTTCGTCAAACCCTACGTGAAGGGCGACCGCTACTACTCCCAGCACTACCCAGGCGGCAGCTGGGGAGTGCACGGAGGCATCCCGGAGGCGGACCTGTTCAACCTGCTGGACCTGCGCACGTACCGTGAGTACCTAAGTGTACCACGCCCCCAAAGGAATCAATGGTCTACTGGCAATCCAAAACTGGTGTTTTTCAACACCACCAAAGCGCAGGCACAAATGAATGAATATATTGCCGTGGGTGTGGTGGTGTCGAGAGACACCGAAGCACATGTGACACGGATCGCAGTTGTAGCTGCTTTGCTTGTGCCGACGCATAGCGCTGTCCGGACGCTTATTGCATTGCGCGCCCGCCCGAGCGCGCTGTGGGCACCCAGATCCGCTGCGCGGGGCTACGCACGCGGTGCAGTACCGGTAGGCTAGGGCGCAACCAGAACGTGAGAGTGCGATGATTGTGGTGAGTTAAGGCATACAGTTGAGGCCGGCGTAACACGCAGAACCGACAAGCATGAAGGACACGCGGACCGTGAAGCACGATGCGCGACACGCGTCACGATGCGGGACGCATGGCAAGAACACGATTGCCAGTGGGACATTTGGGTGATGCACCTTGCAATACTCTGAGGGAAATGAAGGTGATTTGACCTGGTTTGGAGACGGTGCGACGAGGCGAGAAGGAGACGATTGCGACCGGCGGAACTAGACCCCCGACCCCGACAGAACTCGGCAGACGGGCAAGGTGACTGCGCAGTTGGGGCTTGGATAAAGTGGAGCACATAGCAGAGCGGTGGATTTAGGCAACGGCTGCGTCTTGCGGACGACAGCCCGAGCATTGATTGGCGATAGCGCGACTGCCCCGCACCCGGCTTATCCGGGCAACGGTAGCATTGCTTACTATTACTGATTGCATAGGGTGAAGCTGAGGCAGCGTTTCCCTGCGGGGCGCTTAACGACGCGGAGCCATTGTTGAGCGGCTTGACCCTCCGGCTACCCTTGCCGCGGCGACGGTCTTTAGGCCGAAGCCAACGCGGGAGAACTGGAAGGTTCACGCTCTTACCGTAGAAGCCTATTGATAGGCGAACCTAGCGTTTGTGTGCTTCCAAAGTGCGGTGAAAGGCAGGGCGACGCAGCCTGAAGGAATGGAGATTGCGCTCTTGAGCACAGACCGTTCCCAGGGCTGTTTGAGCCCCCTGGCAGCTCGAGGGCGCTGTTATGGTGTTGGTGCGCATTTGGAATAAGCGGTGTGAGCAGGGGGTAGTTCGGGCGCTGCATGGGGCTGCTTGATTGGCTTGATTGGGCAGCTCCGGCGCAGCCCCTGGACCATCCGGGCCTGGCGCCCATGCGCGCGCGCGCTGCCAGAAGGTGCCCGCCATATATAGTCGACTGCGAGCGCCAGACAAGTAACCCGGCACTCCTGTGTAAACGTACCACGAGTAATTGACAGACAGGATTCTGATCATACCGGAAGAACTGACTCTCAGCCCACGTGGGCTCTTCTCCCTGACAGCAAGCCTGTCCAAGTTTCCAGCGCTATCGCGCGACAGTGTCTGAAGGCCTAGGCTACGGCCATCGGCTGGTTTCCGAGCGGGCCGCACTCCGTGCCCCGTGCATCGCCGCGTCTGGTCGCATTCGACCCCGCGTGCGACTCTCCGTGACCCGTCGACCTCTGCGACGCGGCCTTGCGGTACCCACGTAGCTCGTCTACGTATTTCGGCGGCTACCAGCGCCTGGACGGCAACAACGAGCTCCGCGAGTCTTCGGTCAAGGACATCGACGCCGACCAAGGCCCCTGGACAGCTCCTCCTTCTCCCCTCAAGGCTCCTGCCTTTTCTCCCCGTAGGCAACGTTTTTCAAGTTCAAGACGTCTCCGAGTTTCCCGTTTCGACGACTGCATCGTGAAGACCGGCGACCCGACATCAGCTCGACGCCGACCGCACTGGGTCAACGCTTCGCGTCTACCAAGGCCTTCGTGAAGACCTCCGGTTCACGTCCAAGCTTCGACCAAGAACAATTGACTGAGTATCGCGATTCCGATTCATTCGCGGCTGTTGAGCCCGAGCAAAGGCTTACAGAAGCCTATCTGTGCATTTCTCTTTCGGGAAGGGAGCTGAGTGAGACAGCAAGCTGAGTGAGACAGCGCCCAAGCGCTCGTTGCTTGGACCTTGTGCCACACTTGACACATTTCGTGCCATTGTTCGTGCAGGTACCTCGCCCCGACGCATTCCCTCAGGTGCTGGCCTTCTGCCCCACCTTCTATACATATCCTGACCGCCAACGACGATTAAGTGGAACAACCCCGGCCTGGTTTACTCTGGCCAACCGTCCGGCATCAACGCCTGACATCATCATCACGCACGTCAAGACCGCCATCCATCTCCCCCAGCGCTCGCAAGCGACGAACAAACAGCAGCGGGCGTCGTCATACGACTGCTGCTGGGCGGCGAAGCTTCGCTGTGTCGGCCCACATCACTGAGCCGCTGCAAAAGGTGTCCTCCCAGCAGCCCGCGGGGGCGCGGCGATCCGTTGGTTTCGCTACCGGGACCGCGACTCATCGACTTCTCGTCTTCGTCGCTTAACCGAGCTACTACTTGTGGGTCTACGACTTCTTGCGTGAATCTGTGACAACAACGTCTGACTACATAGTATTTGGCTACTTCAAGACAGAATTGGACAACAACATCGTCAAGCTTCAGCAGTTTATTTGAGCAAACTGCTCGCTACACATCTTCGTGTGGCCATATCGTGATACCGTCTCTCTGGACCTATTCTCTCCTGCTCCTTCAGTCTCATCGACCATCGACCCTTGCGTGGACGCCTTCATCTTCGGTCATCGTCGTCTGGTATTTGAATTCGTCTTCACCTGAGCTACCTTAGCTCTTGGGCCTGCCTTCGGCCCTTTTCTCCTGACCCGATTGGACTTCTATCTTCACCTTCGTCTCTTTCATTCTTCTCCAACCAGTTTCTGATACACTGGTATACAGGCAACCAGCCTAGGCTACCCTGATAGCCACCCAGCGCGCTCTCAAGGAGCCCGCATCGCCAACGGCGACAACGGTCACTGCCTTCCGAGCCTGACCGTACTTCTTTGGTTACTGCTTGGTTTGACAACGACGTCTTTGACTTCAGTTCACCAAGCAGCACCTCTGGTAACACCTCTGGTGCCAACGGCGTCCGTGTGCTGGACATCACACACGCATCGCCCGACGGTGTGTCGCTAGGCAGCGACCACAACCCACCTGCCACCACGGCAACCCCGGGCCTACCACCGTCAAGTAGCCTACCCTTCTGCTCCCCAGACCCGCTGGTCGGTCCCCCAGACCCCAGCGGCACCCCGACCAAGTCGACGGCCAACCGGCCCCGGCAGGGGTCGGCTCCCTCCAACCCTCCTCCGCCTCCCTCCTCCTCCTTCGCCCCCACCGACATGGCCAACCTGCTGTCCGAGGCCATCGCCAGCTTGGGCCGGTGGCAGAAGGTCGAGAGCTACGACGGCGACTACAACGCCCACGAGTGGCTGGAAGAGCTCGAAGAAACCATGGTCAAGATGGGTTACCCGCTCAGCAGTTACGTCGAGCGCGCGGCTGAGAAGCTGCTGGGCGACGCCAAATCCTGGTACCGCTACTACCGCGACTACGGCCTGACCGGCACCCTGTCGTGGGAAGACTTCAAGTCCGCCTTCCTGCGCGAGTTTGGACTTTCTCCCGCTGACTGGGAGGAGCGGCTGGTGACCTGCTACCAAGGCGTCGACGAGACCACGCAGGCCTACTCCACCCGCTTCATCACCTACGCCAAGCGCTCCAACCGCCAGCACGACCCCACCCTGGTCACGCTGTACGTCCGAGGCCTCGACCAGTCGATGAGCAAGGCCCTGAGCCTGTTCCACCGACGCAACGCCAACTCAACGCTGCGAGAGGTGATGCGCGAGGCCGCCGAGCTGGGCCAGAACCTGCGTGGCATGCTGCTGGGCATCATGCCGCCCCAGGAGCCGGGCGGCCGGCGCGTGCGCTTCGAGGAGACCCGCGCCCCGGACCGCCCCCGTTCCCCCTACCCCCGCTCCGACTCCCGCCGTGAAGAAGAACGCCGCTACCCGCGCTCCAGCAGCAACGGCAGCAACAGCGGCCACGGCGGCGGCAGCGGCGGCGGCGGCGGCGGCTATGCCAACGGCCGCGGCGCCAGCGGCAACAGCGGCAACAACGGCAACGGCGCCAGCACCAGCGCCACCGCCAGCGGCAACAACCGAGACCGCAACGAGCGCAACCTGGCCACGCCTCACGACCTGGCGCGCCTGCACACGCAGATGTCGCGTCTGAGCCTCAACCTGCGTGACCGCAGTGACGGCAGGCGTGACCGCGGCCGCGACCGCTACGGCGGTGAGCTCAACATGGCCTGGCGCGACTACGAGAGCCCTGAGGAGAGCCTCTACCCCGGCTCCGACAGTGACTATGGTGACTGGTCGGAGGGCGAGCTGCTGGCCAGCGAGCAGAAGCGCTTCCGTGACTTCGACCTGGGTCAGCGGCTGCCCCGCAGCCGCGAGCCCTTCAGCCCCGACACGCGCATGGAGGTGGACCGGCGCCCGTCACGGCACTACACCGCCGGCGGCCGCGCGGACGAGAGCCCGGCGGCCAAGGTGCTGCGCCCCTACGACGGCGGCGGCAGCATGAGCCGCCCGCCGGTGCAACGGCCTGTGACGGCCGCTCCACCCCCACCGCGTCCGGCGGCGGCCGGCCTTTCACGGCCGCCGCCCCCGACGGCGGCGAGCCTGTCACGTGCGCCGCCCTTGGCAGCGGCAGGCCTGTCGCGTACGCCGTCTATGACGGCGGCGGCAGCCGCGACGGCCGCACGTGGCGTGCGGGAGGCGACGGCCCGGCCGCTGGCCGACCTGGACCGCCCCCGAGTCACCATCAACACGAGGGCACCCGGCGCCTCGCTGCTGTCGATGCGTGACGAGCCCCGTGGCGCGCCCCCGCGCACGGCAGCTACGGCGCAACCCCAGCGCGCCGCGCCACCGGAGCCCAAGCCCGCAGCGCCCAAGGTGCCCCCGCGCACCGACCCTGTGATGCGCTCTGAGGAGACCCAGATGGCGGAGGACGTCTTCGCCAAGATCGCCGCTCACGCCATCCCCCTGTCCAAGGCAGTGCACTGCGACAGCCGTGCTATCCTGACCAAGGTGGGCGGCAAGTGCCTGGGCCTGGCACGCAGCCTCGCCAGCGGCGCCGGCGGCAACACCGCCAAGGGCAGCCTCCTGGCCGCTGCGGCGCCGACGGCGCCGGTTGAGCGCGACAGCGACGGCGACAGCCCCCGCCGCGCGCCCCAGCCCAAGACCGAGTACCAGATCTGCCGCGTGCGCGCGTCGTGCCTGGGCAGCGACGGCCACGAGGTGGAGCAGCGCACCTGCGCTGACACCGGCGCCTCCAACTGCGTCATCGCCCGCCGCGCCGTGTCAGGTCTGGGCTTGCTCAACAGCATCCGTGACACCCGCACCAAGTTCTACCACGCCAACGGCTCCGAGGACCGGGCCAAGGGCAAGGTGTGCGTCACGGTGTGCCTCCCCGGCCTGATGCGGGCCGTGGAGATGTACGTGTCCGACGCGGACAACTACGACCTTCTCTTGGGCAACGACTTCTTGGGCCCAATCCGCGCCGACGCGCGCTACAGCAACATGACCCTGGAGTATGACGACAACTCCGGAGCCCGCAACGCTGTGCCCATCAAGATCACCCGCAGCGACGCGCGCCAGCGCAACGTGCCGCTGGCGCGGCTGGACACGCACGTGTACGTGGCGTCCGCCAGCCCGGACAGCACCAGCAGCGAGGAGGCGGACCCGGAGGAGGCACCCCCGGACGTCACGCCCCCGCCGCAACCGTCAGTAGCCACCACGCCGTCGGCCCCCGAGGCCTCCACGCGGCGCGCACCCCGGCGCCACCACCCCGGTGTGCGGCCGGCGCAGCTGTTCCTGGTGGACGGCGGCTCCCCCGCCTCCGCTATGGCCGTGGACGTGCCGACACCCGAGGCGCCGGCGCCGGAGAGGTCGTCGCTGGCTGGCAGTGACGCGTACGGCACGAGCGGCAGCCAGCCCGAGCAGCCGCCCGCCACCGCCGGCCCCGCCAGCGCGCCCACCCCCGACGGCTCCGGCCACGGCCCGAGCGTGTGGGACGGCCCCGACCAGTACGGCGAGCCGTTGGTGCTGGACTCTATGGAGATTACTTCTGAAGACTTGGCGGAGCTGGCGGCGATGCTGGAGGACTCGCCCCCGCCCGCGGAGGCCCCCGGGCCGACCGTGCCCCCGAACAGCCCCAAGGCCAAGGTGTCCCGCCAGCTGTTCGACACGCCGGCGGACCTCACCTCGCCAATGGAGAGTGACCCCGCCCCGCTAGCCAGCGCCACCGTCAACACGCCCGGCGAGCCGAGCCGCCTAACCCTGGCGGCGTGGCTGGACCCGGTACCCGCGGCGGCAACGGCGTCCACCGGTGCGACACCTCTGCGACCGGACCTGGACCTGCAAGACAAGCAGCTACGGGTGGAGCAGTGGCTGCGAGCTTCCAGCCCGCTGGCCGAGGACGTGCACACCGTGACCACGTCTGGCCCCGGCCTGCTAGAGGAGCCCGACAACCACGCCACGTGGCAGCCAGCCCCAACCCCTTCGAGCCTCCGCCGCAAGCTGCCGCCACGCACCTTTGACCTGATGGGCCTTGGTGCGGCCGGCACAACCCACAAGGAGGCGGCCGCGACTACGTGGCCCTGTGGCGAGCCACCACTGGCACGCTCGCTGTCCGCCAACGGCGGGCTACCCTTGAAGGAGATACTGGCGGCGACGGACGCCAGGTTCGGCTACCTGCTGAGCCCGCCCAAGGAGGACCTGACGCCCATCTCGCCGTTCACGGCGACCGACGGCTCAGGCGGCTACCTGACCCGGCTCAACTCGCCCGATTCGCCCACCCGCTACCTGCTAGACGTGCCGCTGCTGGACGGGAGCGAGGACTTCTGGTATGACGGCGCCACCGGCCTGCCCCTGCCTCGCGGCAAGCGCCGTCGCAAGGGCTGCGTGCTGCTGGCCGACTTCAACAGCCCCCTGACCGTGTGGAGCCTCTCGTCAGCAAGGGCACGGTCCCCTCTCCTACCCCTCACCGAGCCGCCCTACTCGGACGACGAGGAGGAACCCCCGCCGCTTGCGCCTCTGTCCGACGACGAGAGTGAAGACGGCGCGCCGGCCATGATGGAGTCCGGTGCCGAGTACATCTGGGACTGGGCTGGGCTGGGCTGGAGCCCGGCCAGCAGCCCAAGCCCGCCGCCCTTCAACCGCGGAGACAGCGGCGGCGGCCCCGACCCAAGTGGCGGCCAGGGCAGCGGCAGCCGCCCCGCCGCCACCACGCCCCCAGATGCCGGATCCCTCCCGCCGGCGCTGGTGGAGCTGTTCATCGCTGACAGCGACGGCACCCTACGCCGCCCGTCACGTGACGAGGTGCTCTCGCTGTCCCCAGCAGAGCACCTGCAGCTGGCGCAGGAGTACGGACGGCAGTGCCGCGAGTGGCGCGGCCCCCCGGACCCCAACGACGTTCGCGTGCAGACCATGCGCGAGCGCTGGGCCCAGGCAGTCCAGGACAACACGGAGCTGCCAGCGGACCTGCGACAGGTGCTGCTGGACAACTACGACCTCTTCGCCCTTGACGACTCTCAGCTGGGTCGCACCGACTGGGTGGAGGCGGTTATCGACACCGGGGACGCGCCGCCGGTGTGCCTCAACCCCTACCGCCACAGCCGAGTCGAAACTGAGGCGATGGAGGCGGAGGTGCGGCGCATGCTGGGCGCCGGTATCGTTCGCCACAGCACTTCCGCCTGGTCCTCTCCGGTGGTTATGGTGCGCAAGAGCGACGGCACACACCGCTTCTGCGTGGACCTGCGCGGCGTCAACAACGTCACGCTGCCGGTCCGGTTTCCCATGCCCCACGTGCGCGACCTGATCGACACGCTGGCGCCACCGCTGGGCGAGCAGCGCGTCTACTCGTGCATGGACCTCAAGAGCGGCTTCTGGCAAGTGGGCGTGCAGGAGCCCGACCGCTGCAAGCTGGCCTTCCAGGCGCCCAGCGGCCTGTACGAGTTCTGCGTGCTGCCCATGGGCGCACGCGCCTCGCCCGCCCTCTTCCAGCGTCTCATGACGCTGGTGCTGAGGCCCGTTCTGGCCTCGGGCGCGGGACTCGGCTACAACCCCACACCGGAGGAGGAGGCACCCCGCAAGTGCTGCGTGTTGTTCATCGACGACATCTGCATCTGGTCGCCATCACAGAAGGAGCACGCGGCCGACGTTCAGGCGGTGCTGGACCTGCTGCGCCTGGCCGGCCTGGTGCTGTCGCTCAAGAAGTGCAAGTTCGGCACGCCCGCGTGCCAGTTTCTGGGCCACGTGGTGGACGGCGCGACCGGCCACATCACCCCCTCGCCCGACAACGTGGAAGCCATCCGGTCATACCCCCGGCTGCGCACCGTGCGGCAGGTCAAGGCCTTCCTCGGCCTCACCTCCTACTACCGCGAGCAGGTGGACCACTTCGCCAACGTGGCGCTGCCGCTCTACCAGTGCCTGGGCCGGCTGGGCTTCCACTGGGGCGAGCGGCAGGTGGAGTCGTTCGAGACGCTCAAGGCCGCCATCACCAGCTTCCCCATCCTGCGCGCCCCCGACTTCGCACGCCCCTTCACGCTAGCCACCGACTTCGCCAAGACAGCGGTGGCGGCGTGCCTGTCGCAGCACGACGAGGGCGGACGCGAGTACGTGGTGAGCTTCGCGTCCAAGAAGCTCAACGACACGCAAGCCAACTGGAGCTCAACTGACGGCGAGGCCTTTGCGGCGATGTGGGCCATCACCAAGGTGTACCACGCCTACCTGTACGGCACGTACTTCACGCTGGTGACCGACAACTCCGCCCTCACCTATATCATGAAGACCAAGGACCTGACAGGCAAGCTGGCCCGCTACGCCCTCAAGCTGGCGCCCTACACCTTCACTATCGTGCACCGGGCTGGGCGCAAGAACGGCAACGCCGACGGGCTGAGCCGGCTGGGTCACCTGCGCGACGCCCCCTCGGACGAGGATGACGACAGCCCGCGCGTCAAGCCCAAGCGCCGCCCGGCGGCAGCGGGGGAGGCGCCAACCCTTGAGGAGCTGGCCTGCACCTTCGAGGCGGAGACGCTGCTGTTCATGGCCGGCGGCGCATCCTCGCCCCGCTACGCCGAGGTGTGTGTGCTGCAGCCGGAGCCAGAGCTGGAGCGCCTGCCTTCGCTGGCGGACGGTATCGGCGGCCCCCTGTTCGAGGACGAGCTGGGCCCTTGGCCGATATCCTGGCGGGAGCGCGTGCGGCTGGCGGGCTGGCAGCTGGACGACGAGCCGTTGTCCCAGCAGCTCCCCGCCACGCCGCCCGCCTCTCAGGCGGCGGACATGGACGGCGACGGTGCTCCCAACCCCGCACTGCCGCCGGACTCGTCCGGTGAGCAGAGCGCCGAGAGTCCGGACCCCGCTGCGCTGCTGTGGGCGGCGAACCTGGCCAGCGGCGCACCGCCGCTCCCCCTGTTCTGCGGCGGTGGCGGCGGTGGCCGCGCTGGCTGCGGCGGCGACGGCGGCGACACCGCCACGGTGACCGCCGAGCCGCCCGCCGCATCACTCACGGCCAGCAACCTCGCGGAGCTTTCGACCGACGACTGGTGGCGGCAGTGGTGGACCCAGCGCCACCTGCCCAAGGCCTCCGACCCAGGTGCCGGTAGCGCTGACGGCGCTGCCACCAGCTCCTCAAGTGGCGGGCTCATCCACCTGAACATGGTGGAGGCCGGCAGCACTGGCAGTGACGAGGAGAGGCCCGCCACCCGGCGGCGGCCACTCCAGAGCCTGGCAGGCCTGGCTACTCGCCTGGCCCCCATGGCTATGGGCCCGCCGACCGCTGCGACCGCAGCGGCGGCGGCACCCACAACAACAACAGCCCCGACGGCGACCGTCGGTGGTGGCGGCAGCGCTAGCGGCAGTGGCGCCGCTGCGCCCCCGCCGCCGCCACCCCCGCCGCCGGCCCGGGCACCTTCAACCTCTGCCGCGCCGGCAAGCCCGCGGGGTCCGCCCCCGCCCTACCCGGGCATCGGACATCCCCTGGCTCTGCCTGACCCCTGGCTACGGTCCCCCAGCGTCAGCACCGCTGCCGCTACGGGAGTGCCGGGCGCGACGCCCGGTGTGGCCGCGGCAGCAGCTGCGGCCGCACCTGCGTCGGCAACCGCCACAACCACCCCACGGCGCCGGCAGCTACAGGCTGCCTGCAAACCGCGGTGGCTTCACGACTTCCAAGGGGACGACAGTGTGGACACCCTGGCCCGGCTGGCCTGCGCCGGGTGCCACAGCCGCCACCCTGAGTGGAACATGCTGATGTGTGACCACGACGGCTGCTCCCTGGCTTACCACACCACCTGCTTGAGCCCACCACTGGACGGCGTGCCCGAGGGTGACTGGCTGTGCCCCAAGCACGCCGTGCTTGCGGCCGCCCAGGCCGCGGCCGAGGCGGCGACCCCTGCCCCGGCGACGGCAGCGGCAACGGCGACGGCGGCGGCGGCGGCGGCGAGCCCGCGCGCCTACGTCAACCCCACCACCGCCACGGCGTTCCGCCCGTCCCCCTTCATGCGGGCGGCGTCTGCCACGCCACCACGCCCCGAGCTCAAGCCCCCGCCGCTCAGTGGCCTGGCCAGCAGCGGCCATGGGACCAACAGCGGCGGCGCGGCGGGAGGCCCGAGCGTGCTGCCAAGCCTGTCGGCGCAGACGCCGCGCTCAAGCCTCGCAGCCCCCTCTGGCACGGCGGGTGCAGCTCCGAGCAACACGAGGGCAAGCAGCGACGGCGAGGGCAGTGACGGCGAGGACGGCGCCGACGCCGGTTCTGACGACGACGGCCTCGAGTCCGCCGGCAGTGTGCTCGAGATTGACGGCGTGCCGCAGTTCCACGGCGAGGAGTCCCGCGCGTGGAAGGACAGCCGCCTCCTGCAGTTCCTGCGGAACGAGGACGAGTTTATGCCGGCGGAAGGCGAGGTGTGGAGCCAGTTCTACAAGGAGATCCAGCGCGTGACCAAGAAGGCCAAGCGCTACTACTGGGAGGACAAGGACGGCGGCACGCTGTGGAAGCGAGCCACCGGCAAGCGGCCAGCCGTACGGGTGCTCAAGTGGCACGAGCGCCTACCCGCTATCGCGGAGGTGCACGGCCGCGGACACCAAGGCTGGCGCAGCTGCTACAACGTGCTGCGCAACCGCTTCTACTGGGACGGCATGGCGCACGACATCCGCGTCTACGTGGCCACGTGCGCGGCGTGCCAGCCCAGCAAGCACGTGCTCGTGCGTCAGGCAGCCGTGCGGCCGCTGGAGGTCGTGGGCCTCTGGCGGCGCGTGCACCTGGACCTATGCGGCCCCTACGAGCCCACCGAGCGCGGCGAGCGCTACGTGATCCTGGCGGTGGACTCCTGGTCCAAGTGGCCCGAGGTGGGGCTGCTGCCCAACAAGAGCTCCGAGACTACGGCGCGCTGGTTCTACGAGAACTTCATCACGCGCTTTGGCAGCCCCGAGCTGGTCTTCACTGACCGCGGCGGCGAGTGGGCGGGCGAGTTCGAGGCGCTGCTGCAGCGGGAGCACATTACGCACCGCCGCACGCAGGCCTACACCCCCTCCACCAACGGCCAGTGCGAGCGGCTGGTGGGTGTGCTACGGCATGCTCTCATCCGCCACCTCCAGGACACGGAGGAGCGCAACTGGGCCAAGTTCGTGTACAGCGTGGCCTACAGCTACCGCATTACGCCGCAGTCCAGCACGGGCGCCAGCCCGGCGCTGTGCCTGTACGGGCGCGAGCTGACCACGGCGGCAGAGCGGCCAGCCCCGCCGGCCGCCGCAGAAGATGACAACAGCGGCGGCGAGGCAGCCCTGGCGGTGGCGCGCGGCAGTGAGCCCGCCACCGACGAGGACGCCTTTGCCGCCGAACCCCAGCAGCTGGAGGCCCGGCGCGAGGCGCTGAACCAGCTAGCTGAGCGGGTGCAGGCGCGCCTCGTGAAGGCGCAGGAGAAGCAAGTGCGCGACCACGCGCGCCGCAACATCAAGAACGCCATGCCCAAGCCGCGGCCGGCGCCGCCGCCGGTGGCAAGGCCCCGCACAATGGCGCCCGGAACCGGCGCCTACGGCGCGGCGAGTGAGGAGGAGGACCTGACCCTGGCGCCCGGCGGTGGCAGCAGCAGCAGCGAGGAGCTGCCCCCGCTGCTTTCCCCCAAGGCGACACCTGCAGCCCGGCCCAGCCAAGTGGCGGCTCTGCCGCTCGGCAACCTGCCCAAGGCGACGGGCGGCGGCGCGCGCAGCCAGGCAGCGGCGACGGCAGACTTGTCGCCGCGCGACCAGGCGCCCCGCTGCCGGCCCGCCCAGGCCTCGGCGGCAGCCCCCGGCGCAGGACCCTCCACGGCGCCGGCGGAACAGGAGCAGGCCGTGACATCACCCATCAAAACCCGGCGGCAGCGGCAGCAGTCGCAGTCGCAGGCCGCCACCCTGTCGCCCCGCGCCAAGAAGCAGGCAGCACAGGCGGCCACCAGCGCCCTGACTGGGCTGACGCCCAGCGGGACGCCACGGCCCGCCAACCGGCGTGCCCCGGGTACAACCAGCGCCAACGCCAAGCTCAGCGACTACGACGCCCGGCTGGCGGCGCTGCCGGACCTCCAAACCGGCGACGACGTGTACCGGCGCCGCCGGCCCCGCAACAAGCTAACGTCCGACCGCGAGGGCCCCTATGCCTTTCAGGCCTTTCACCCCCTTCTCACGCACATCCTGGTGTGCGACCAGAACGGCCTCGAGTTCGCCATCCCCCTGCACGATGTCTTCGTGCCCAAGCACCGCTGCTAGCCAAGTGTGCTGCTTGGAGGCGGCCGAGGAGGCTTTGGGAGAGCAAGAGCAGCTACTTGAAGACGGCGGGCTACAAAACAAGACGGAGTTTACGACAAGACTGGAGCTACTGCTGGGCGCCGCCATCCCAGCCGCGCAGGCAACCCGCCTGTACCGGCTGTGGGCGGAGGCCCGGCTGGCGCCTGTCACTATTCCCACCAGTTCGGGGGAGGTGGCGGCGCTTGTGGACGCAGTGGACTGGCGTCGGCTGGGGCAACAACAGCCGTTCGCCCAGGTGGTGGACCCGTGCGCAGGGCGCGCAACCATCGCCCAACACCTACGGCAGCAACTGAGCGGCGTGGCCGAAGCGGCGGCCTTCTCCTTCTTCTCCAACGACTTGCAGCCTTACTCAGAGTGTCAGGGCAACTACGACGCAGTACCACCGCAGAGCTGGCGGCATATCCCACCGCCACACGTGGTCGTGGTGTCACCACCCTTCGAGCTGTGTGACGTGCTGCTACCGGACTTGGCGCGGCGCGCGCAAGTCCTAGCCGCCTTCCACGTGGCCGGTGACTACTGCAGCAACTGCGGCGAGCCCCGGCGGGCCTGGCTAGCAAAGCTACAGCAGGAGGGACGGTTGACGTTAGTTGTAGGGCTGCCGCTGGTAAAGGGCAGGCCCGTGCGAAGGTGTGTGTGGCTGATGGTGTGGGCAGATGCGACATGCAAGCACAGGATGTTTCGGGCAGACGGCTCGGTCCTGGTAGCCCGCGCACCAGCCTAAAAGATACATTGTAGTGAGGTATTTACGTTTGGACACTTTTCAGCGCTTGAGACGCTGAAACGCATGATCAATTTTGCTCAACGGTTAGTCCGCACCCGCAAGCAACAACGCCGGTTTGAGGCAAGGGGAATTCCATGGTGTGGCACAGTGGGCACGCAACTGACTCCAAAACTAGGGCAAGCGTAAGAAGGCATGGAGATGGACTCATGCGCCACCAAACGCCGAACGCGGCACGTTTCTGCACGTTTGTGGGGCGCACTTCCGCGGCACTGCGACTCTTAGATACTGACGTTGATTTATACACTCGCACACGCAAAGCACGCAAAGACGTGCGGAGTAAAACCTAGAGCCAGACTGATAGGCACCTCGCCTAAAGGCGCAAACGCGCGGTGGCGCACGAACGTGTGTGTGGTGAGTTATGGGTAGTTGCACGAAGCAGGGTGCAGTGAGGCGCGGTCAAAGGGCACGGTCAAAAGGGCGCGAACAGCCCTACGACGCACAACCCAGTCTGACGCCCCCGACGATCGTTTGACTAACTGAGAGGTGTTTTGTATGACGTGATTTCAGGGCATAGTGAGAACGGGAGACGCTCGGGTGTGGTGGATCATCTCCAGCATCCCCACCCCGCGTCGTGTGGTGAGTGCACACGGCAAAGGGATTCCCAACCCGCCTGGAAAGTGTTTGTTACTGGATTAAGGTGCACCTTAGGGGCGGCCGCGACGGATAGGCGCTGAACGCAGCCAAGCATGTTTCGAATGCATACAGCAGCTGTCGGGACATAATGCCCGCACAGGCCCGCATCCCACCCCAAGGGGCTGTGCGGTGTGAACTTCGTGCACTGAACTAGGATGATATCTTTGATTTGGTACGCAGACGGTTAGGTGTGATGGCTGAACAAGGCGATGCAGACATGGCCGAGAGATTTCGGCAGCCAAACTTCGAGGCGGCCGAGGCGACTGAGGTGGCCGACCTCACACGACGGCTGCAAGGGAGTGGCAGCGACGTGCAGCCGGCAGCGTGGAGCTCTCACCAGCTCCCCCCGTACCTACGACCGCTACAACCGCAACCTCAAGGGCCGACGGCACCAAGGCCCGACGGCACCACTGGCAACCACGAGATTCAACACCGACCCGACCACGTGAGTAACTCACCCATGGGAATGGGCAGCCGACGTCCACAACCTGGCGGCGGGGCCGGAGCGTCAGCGGCAGGAGCAGCAGCGGCGGCCCACGCCGCGGCTGCTGGCTCAGCCTCCGGCGGCAGCGGCGCCGCCGGTGGCGGCGGCAGCGACACTCAGCAGCTGGCGCGTGACCACAAGCGCCCTCGCGTCACGGCGTCGGCGGGGTCAAGCCCCGCCGAGCGCGCCGAGGACCCCCTCTTGGCGCGCAGCAAGCAGCTCACCATGGCCGCTGTCCTGAGAGCGGACGCCTTGGAGCAGCGGGTCAAGGAGCTAGACCAGCGCCTGCAGCAGGCAAAACGGGAGCAACGCTGCCTGCTGGAGAAGGCTCTGGCCGAGCAAGAAGAGACCGCCAACAGTGCGCGGGAGTTGACGCGCGCCGTTACGCGCCAACAGTTCTTGAACGGGCGCATCCGCGACCAGGCCAACGAGCAGGCGGCCGCGGTCAACCGCGGAGCATGGGCCACGGCAACGGCGCTACTAGTGGACGTGGACTGGGAGGACGCAGCAGCCGCCCAGGGCGACGTCACCGCCTGCGTGGCCGAGCAGGTGCACCACGCGGAGCGGGCCCGGATGGAGTGCCGCGCGGCCAAGTTCCAGGCCCGCAGCCACGAGGATGTCTTCCACGTGCAGTTCCGCAACGCCGAGCGTGCCAAGCAGGCTGCCGCTACGGCTGCCGCCGCCAGCCACCGGCACGTGGTCCAGATAGAGCAGCTGGACCAGCGACTGGCGGAGCTACGGTCCCTGCTCGGCACCAGC
This sequence comes from Chlamydomonas incerta, assembly GCA_016834605.1. NCBI lineage: Eukaryota > Viridiplantae > Chlorophyta > Chlorophyceae > Chlamydomonadales > Chlamydomonadaceae > Chlamydomonas > Chlamydomonas incerta. The sequence continues at coordinate 1,793,658 of JAEHOC010000010.1, forward strand.
CAGCGCGAGAAGCAGGAGGCAATCGACGGTGCCAACGTCGCAGGGCAGCAGGCGGCCGCGGCGGCAGCAGCCGCGGCAGCCGCAGCCGCAGCGGCGGAAGCGCGACACCAGCAGGAGCTGCGCACGGCCATCAACCAGCACCAGCGAGAGGCGGAGCAGCTACGGCGGGAGCTGGAGGGCCAGGAGGCGCGGCTGCGGCTCTTCAGTGAGCCTGGCCTCGCGGGACTCCGGCAGCTACTCCAGAGCCAGGAGTCACAGATCCGGGAGCAGGCGGCAGCACTGCTTGCGGAGCAGGGCGGCTACACCACGCTCAAGCGCGCTTTCGACAGCCAGACCTACACGCTCCGCAGCCAGGAGGAGGAAGTCCGCACGCTACGCCACCAGTTGTTTGAGGCCGAGAAGCGGGACGTGGACGTGGAGGCGGCCGCAGAAGCCGAGCAAACGGCACTGGAGCAGCTGGCTCACACCCAGAACCAGCTGGCCACCACCCAGCAGCACCTCCGCCAGTCCCAGAGGACTGTGCGGACAACAGCAAGCGCGGCGACCCACAGCCTGCTGCTGGGGCTGCTGGTGCAGCAGCAACAGCAGCTGCAGCAGGCAGGGGTGGCGCCTATGGCCGCGGTGCTCAGCAGCCTCACTGGCGTGGCCGCGAACGAGCAGGCCTTCACACGCGGCGAGACAAGCCCGAGCGTGGTGATCCAGCTCTCCGTCAGCGACGCCGTGTACAACTTCTACCCAGACGGCCCGGAGCAGTTCCGGCTGCTCAAGGACGCGGTCCTGAAAGCGGCCACCAGCGTGCTACGCTCGGACGCCGGCAGTGAGTGCTTCGTACGCACCCTCCTGGCCGACGGGCCCGTGCGCCTACGACTCCCCGCCGGTTGCGCGACGGCGGCGGAAGAGGAGCTGGCGACGGCCACGGCGGACCTGATGCTGCTCAAGCTGCAGCTCGAGAGCCCCGACTCACGGATGCTGCCCGACGGCGACGAGCACTACGACGAGGGCTCACCGGAGACCAAGGTCAAGGGGTTGACGACACGCATCACCGCGGCGCAGGAGCGCCACGACCACGCCACGCGCATCCCCTACGAGCGCGTGGAGCGGTTCCCCGCCTTCCTGTGAACAACGGCGGGGCTTACAAGGTGTGGCACCGTGGGCGCAGCTTTAGGTTATGGCAAGCGACGCGCCGCACTGGCAGGGCCAGGCGGGCATAGAGCAACGATGAAGGGACGTGATGGTGGTGTGTGAGGCAACGAGTGGCGCCCCAACCTAGTTTCGGCATTTAGGGTGGTTACTTCATTGCACCGCCCACGAATGGGGCTTTCAACAAAAAAAACGCACTGGTTTGAGGAGTCTGGCAAGTACGCTGACAGTAGGAGGGGGCGAACGGGCACTACGCCGTGTTTCCCCCAACGCTACTGGAGTGAGAGCCCCGCATTCGCGTTTACATATAGCGGGCGGTTCAGTGATTCTGTGAGTCCCGGTCAGCCTGTGAGTCCGGGTAGAGTGCCCCACTGATTTGGGGACACAACGTGTGTGGTGCGCAGAACGGGTCGACCCGTGCGCTCTGAGATATGGCATAAGTCGGTCACGGTGGTGCTGGCAGCACACAAACACGGGCGGTGAAGTGCGCCGCTGAGAGGAAAAAAAAAGACGTTACGACACTCCAAGCCTACCGCGCATATGGCAACTGGCGCAGCGTTAATGGAGCATAGAATTGTGCATACGGTTTGGTACATATTCCCTGTACAGAGGCAACGGAAGTTAGGAGCGGGCTGACTCGACTCAGCTGAGATGTGTGTGTGGAGGTGGATGTGAGACGGGAGCGCATGCGTAGCCGTCCTGCGCCGGCTTTGGCCACGCTGGGACTCGTGGCTTACACGAGGGCAAGCGATAGCTGTAGCTGCTTTGCTTGTGCCGACGCATAGCGCTGTCCGGACGCTTATTGCATTGCGCGCCCGCCCGAGCGCGCTGTGGGCACCCAGATCCGCTGCGCGGGGCTACGCACGCGGTGCAGTACCGGTAGGCTAGGGCGCAACCAGAACGTGAGAGTGCGATGATTGTGGTGAGTTAAGGCATACAGTTGAGGCCGGCGTAACACGCAGAACCGACAAGCATGAAGGACACGCGGACCGTGAAGCACGATGCGCGACACGCGTCACGATGCGGGACGCATGGCAAGAACACGATTGCCAGTGGGACATTTGGGTGATGCACCTTGCAATACTCTGAGGGAAATGAAGGTGATTTGACCTGGTTTGGAGACGGTGCGACGAGGCGAGAAGGAGACGATTGCGACCGGCGGAACTAGACCCCCGACCCCGACAGAACTCGGCAGACGGGCAAGGTGACTGCGCAGTTGGGGCTTGGATAAAGTGGAGCACATAGCAGAGCGGTGGATTTAGGCAACGGCTGCGTCTTGCGGACGACAGCCCGAGCATTGATTGGCGATAGCGCGACTGCCCCGCACCCGGCTTATCCGGGCAACGGTAGCATTGCTTACTATTACTGATTGCATAGGGTGAAGCTGAGGCAGCGTTTCCCTGCGGGGCGCTTAACGACGCGGAGCCATTGTTGAGCGGCTTGACCCTCCGGCTACCCTTGCCGCGGCGACGGTCTTTAGGCCGAAGCCAACGCGGGAGAACTGGAAGGTTCACGCTCTTACCGTAGAAGCCTATTGATAGGCGAACCTAGCGTTTGTGTGCTTCCAAAGTGCGGTGAAAGGCAGGGCGACGCAGCCTGAAGGAATGGAGATTGCGCTCTTGAGCACAGACCGTTCCCAGGGCTGTTTGAGCCCCCTGGCAGCTCGAGGGCGCTGTTATGGTGTTGGTGCGCATTTGGAATAAGCGGTGTGAGCAGGGGGTAGTTCGGGCGCTGCATGGGGCTGCTTGATTGGCTTGATTGGGCAGCTCCGGCGCAGCCCCTGGACCATCCGGGCCTGGCGCCCATGCGCGCGCGCGCTGCCAGAAGGTGCCCGCCATATATAGTCGACTGCGAGCGCCAGACAAGTAACCCGGCACTCCTGTGTAAACGTACCACGAGTAATTGACAGACAGGATTCTGATCATACCGGAAGAACTGACTCTCAGCCCACGTGGGCTCTTCTCCCTGACAGCAAGCCTGTCCAAGTTTCCAGCGCTATCGCGCGACAGTGTCTGAAGGCCTAGGCTACGGCCATCGGCTGGTTTCCGAGCGGGCCGCACTCCGTGCCCCGTGCATCGCCGCGTCTGGTCGCATTCGACCCCGCGTGCGACTCTCCGTGACCCGTCGACCTCTGCGACGCGGCCTTGCGGTACCCACGTAGCTCGTCTACGTATTTCGGCGGCTACCAGCGCCTGGACGGCAACAACGAGCTCCGCGAGTCTTCGGTCAAGGACATCGACGCCGACCAAGGCCCCTGGACAGCTCCTCCTTCTCCCCTCAAGGCTCCTGCCTTTTCTCCCCGTAGGCAACGTTTTTCAAGTTCAAGACGTCTCCGAGTTTCCCGTTTCGACGACTGCATCGTGAAGACCGGCGACCCGACATCAGCTCGACGCCGACCGCACTGGGTCAACGCTTCGCGTCTACCAAGGCCTTCGTGAAGACCTCCGGTTCACGTCCAAGCTTCGACCAAGAACAATTGACTGAGTATCGCGATTCCGATTCATTCGCGGCTGTTGAGCCCGAGCAAAGGCTTACAGAAGCCTATCTGTGCATTTCTCTTTCGGGAAGGGAGCTGAGTGAGACAGCAAGCTGAGTGAGACAGCGCCCAAGCGCTCGTTGCTTGGACCTTGTGCCACACTTGACACATTTCGTGCCATTGTTCGTGCAGGTACCTCGCCCCGACGCATTCCCTCAGGTGCTGGCCTTCTGCCCCACCTTCTATACATATCCTGACCGCCAACGACGATTAAGTGGAACAACCCCGGCCTGGTTTACTCTGGCCAACCGTCCGGCATCAACGCCTGACATCATCATCACGCACGTCAAGACCGCCATCCATCTCCCCCAGCGCTCGCAAGCGACGAACAAACAGCAGCGGGCGTCGTCATACGACTGCTGCTGGGCGGCGAAGCTTCGCTGTGTCGGCCCACATCACTGAGCCGCTGCAAAAGGTGTCCTCCCAGCAGCCCGCGGGGGCGCGGCGATCCGTAGCGATACAGTGTCAACAGTGCTCGTGGCGCATGGTAGATAAACAGGGCGACGGTAGATAAACACCTGCCGCCTCAAGCCTCAAGTGTCTGTCCTTGCGACTTATTGATCGTCATGGCAAACGCAGGCCGTACAGGAAACTGCCTCCTGATGAAGGTGAAGGGGAGGGTTTTGTCTGAAGGCTGGAGAGCGATGCGCGGGATAAGCACAGTTTTGCCGGCGTGCTGGCCAGTGGCGATGCGTGCCTGCAGTACTCGAGGCTGAAAGGCGGTGACAATGAAGCGAGTCCCGTTCGCAAGTCCCAAAGCCGAGTTGAGGTTTCGTAGGAGGATAATAGGTGCCCCGACCTTGAGCCGTAGGTGTGGCGGCATGCCCTGTGGAGTGAGAGTGTTGAGGAACTCAGTGGGATACGTGGCTGATTCCATATGCAGCCGGATGGAGAGCAGGTGGTTTCTGAATCACCAGACTTAGATGAGCCAAAATCAAATTGCGATACGTGGGTGTTGCGAATCGCAAATCCTGAGCCACAGCTGCAGAAATAACCCCATTAGCAACAGACGATTCGATAATAGCATAATGAATTGGTACTATATTGGGCGCATTGCGAAGATCCATCAATAGACAAAACATACCTATACGCTGCTGGTGTGTCAGGCCACCAAGAATGGTCATGAGCAGCATGTTCGGGTGCTCTGGCACTGGAAGCAAGGCAACTGTTGCTGCAAGCCGAGCGGCAACCATTGGATCTTGGTGAAGAGGAGGTGGCATAGGAAATTCGGCGGGTGGAGGGAGGGCGGCGGCGGGGGGAAGGGGAAAGGGCGGCGGGGGGGGAGGGGAAGGGGAGCGGCGGCGGGGGGAAGGGGAAGGGGGGTGGGGGCGGTGGTGGGGGCTGGAGAGGGGGAAAGGAATAGTGCCACGGTCGGGGAGAGCACAGGGTTGACAGGAGAGGGGCCTTGGGTGACTTGGGCAGGAGCAGCAGCAAGGCCGGCAGGAGATGGCTGGTACTGCGAGTACTCGTTGTGGGCGAACCGACGTGTGGCTCTCTGATTCGAGGCGGGGGCAGCGCCAGGTGTTGGCTGGTACTCGGCGAACTCGTTGTGGGCGACCCTACGTGCAGCTCGGCGACGGCGCTGTTGTTCGTTTATTGCGGCTCGCCTGGAAGCATCGCAAGCCCTGCGCGCAGCGACTTGAGCTTCTTGGTCATCATCGCTCGGCGAAGCGCGCCAAGCAGCAGATCTACTGCCGCTCTGGCTTGTATTATGTTGATGCGGGCTCATGTATTAAAACGTTCATGTTAAGGGAAAAAAGGCCGAAGAGGGACTCCTCGGTCCCGACTCGGCCATGCTACAACCCAGCACCACCGAAAAGACTCCAGTGCGAGCAAAACCCAACACAGCAATGGTTCCAGGACTTACCAGTGACAATGCTCGCAGACGCCGACAGGTAAAAAACAGACAGCGCGCGGGAGCGACGCTCGGATGAGTAGCACGAACGGGGCGGAGGCAAGGTTGCCGTCCGCCCGAAGAAGGTTAAAGTAAAGAATGGAAGTAGTGTGTGAAGGCGTTGCTCGCAACAGGAACGTTTGAACAGTGAACGGGGAGGCTTTTGTACTCGCGGTGGTCGCCCATGCAGGCTGTCGTCGCCAATCAGCGGCCGTCGCAGTGCGGGGTCGTGGTTCGTCTCCGCCAGCTGCAAGCTAAAGAGAGTCCGAATCTTAACAAATTGAGAGACTCAGACTGCGCAAATTCCCTGGATTTGTTTGACGTTCACGCGTACGACGCCGAGCCTCGCGTTGCAAATTTCTATACAGTATTATTTAGAAGACACGGATTATACGCTGCACAAATCAGGACGCTGAGCAGTGCTCGGTCGCTTGGTTGCCCATGCAGACCCGACTACTTTAATTATATAGAAAACTTAATTCGTGAGCGAAGTGCCCCCTTCTGACTGATCAAAATTTCAGACACCGACTCGCTGAATCTTTGCGGCTTGGCATTCATCATAACATATTATCACGTTCTATTTTGCTGGTGTGGGCCGCGGCCTTTTCATCTGGTCGCCGGTCGCTTGGGTCGCCTCTGCCTGCGACTTGCCCCCGCACCCTCACTGCCGTCACCTCCCCTGGGTCCGCCTCCTCCCTCCCCTGGCCCTCCACGCTTTTCTTCGAGTGTTTCTGCTGTGCGCGAGCCGAGCCTGGGTGGCATTTTGTCGACGGCGCGCCGACATCGCCCCCTCTACACTCTCCGCCCCAACACGCAAGAGTATACCGTTACCCTCTATTGCCGCAAACTGCACCTGCCTGTCCCTTGTCTAGTTTAGATTGGGTTTAGATTGGGCTGGTTTTTACAACCCCCCTCCCCTCGACTCGCCAGTGTTTGTGTGCTCATTTTCGGTCCGGGTAGGGCCTTCGTCAGCTGCAGGGAGACACTCTGCGAGTCAGCAAGGAGAGCCATGTGTGGGCTTAACACTAGATTGAACCGTTTACGCATTTTCGCACCAGATATTCGCATGAGGTGTTTCGACGTGCAAATCCGATCCATCCTTGCCTACGGATGTGAGGTATGGGGTCCCGACGTGCTAGTAGAGATGCTAGACGGAGGACCGCCACCCAGGAGGAATGACAGGAACAACCTAGCACAGGGCGCATTTGAGGCATGTTTGCGTGACGAGGCCGTAAAGCTGCAGGTCCAATACATGCAACAGACAGTGGGAGCAGCCAAACCGTCACACCGTCTCCTGTTTGCGGAGCTGGCCCAACTGCCGCTGCACTTTTTCATAGCCAAACAATGTCTGGGTTTTTACAATAGGATTTCCGCGCAAAACAGAAGTCTGGCCTTTGATGCACTAGTCGACGAGGCACGGGAGGCATGGGCGAATCCAATGGGAGATGGGTGGTGCGCGCGGCTGTTCCGTTTTGTGGCGGCACAGGGTGTCGACGCGTGGCATTGGCCAGGCACACACGAGTCCAGAGAGGAGTGGAGGGCAAGCACGGTCCTACCCGATGGACCTATCTTATCTACCTTCAGGGGCCATTTGACGAGGGCGTGGGAGCACGAGAGGCTGGTAGCGGACCCGCACGCATTCCCTTCAGACGGCAAGCAACCCGGCATACACATGTGCAAACACAAGCATTGGATGGGGCTAAGCGCACTAGGGTCCGCGCCGCCGACCCTGCACGAACACAGTAGAGCATTCATACCGGTTGCACAGCATAAGCTTTTGATGAGATTCCGTTTATGTTGCTGGCCAATCACCGCGAACCGTGCCTGGGAGAGGCCTAGGGAGGAGAGGACGTGCCCACTATGTACGGCCAATGAGGTGGAGGATGAGCACCACGTCCTGATGCAATGTGCTGCCTACACCGAGTTACGAGCGTGCAGTGGCCTAGACTTTAGCCTAAGCATGCGCGAAGTGATGCTGAAATCTGAGCCTGTCAAGTTAGCTGCATTACTCAGCTCCATCTGGGAGCATAGAAGTAGGGAAGTCCCCCTTGCAAGGGGAGAACAATAAATAGGACAATCATGCACTGGCGTTATAAGGGTCACCCCGGCCCGGGCCTCCGGTTTACACGCAGCAGGAAGGCACGCAAGAACGTGCGCACCACTCTGTAACCACACACATTTTCATGCGAAGCTTGCATCCGTATGGGGGGAGGGAGTGCCCTCCCCCCAACCCCCCCTCCCTATCGGTGTGAAACTGCCCAAACGACCCAAAGATGAGTGGCCAGGGGCTGAGTTTTACTGGAACTGGGTGCCGCCGAGTGCTGCGGAGCTGTACGGAGTGTGCATGATTGTGGCGGGGGGGCCATGGGTCCAGCGGAGGGGAGTCTGCGAACGTTCCGTTTGGGTGTGGGTGTTGTTTTCCGCGTTCCTGCGTTCTTATCGTTTTTGGGCTGAGCCCCCCCAGCGAAGCGTTCCATGGGCGGGGGGGCGAAGCCCCCCAGGAACACCCCTGTCCGTCGTGCGTGCGTGCGTGCGTGCGTGCGTTCGTGGCTGGCTGCGTCGGCAAAACATAGCATACTGGCGCAAACCGCGACTGCTACGTATTAGTGTTTGTTAATGCCTATTGCATGTAAATAGGTGGCAGGGAAAATTCGGGCGGAGCGAGAAGTGCCTTCGCGCGTCCATGGACAATTGACTTTCGCGAGGTCGCCCGAAAAGCATCCGGTGCCCGCTTATATGCAGTCTATAGGGCAAGCTATGTTGGCGGCAAGCAAAGCGGGGAAGTATATCGAACGCTTTGAGCGACTTGCCGAGCCATGCCTGCCGACGCGCCAGAATGTCGAGAAGCCCCGAGGTCGCCCCCGCCCCGCGCCTAGCCCTTTGAGCGTGGGGCGCCGGAGGGGTGTAGCTTATGCCAGGAGGCTAGAGAAAGGCTTGGGGTGTTTGGTAACGTGCCAAGGCACGCACATGGATGGCGCGGGAAATCCCGCCCGGGCCCGAACCCGGTGTCGCTAGCCATGCGCCTGTGCTTCGTAGGGGCATCGAGGCCCTGACGGGGCCGTTACATGCCTACTACCTCCCAAGCGTACGGGGGCTCAGCCCATTTTCCAGCTGTACAAAGCTGACACCCCTTGTCCGGCTGTGTTTCTCTCGATTCTGCGGATGTGGTGGTTTCTTCGCCAGTTCTTTATTTACCCCACACACGGATGTGCTTTGTCCGCAAACCCTAAACCCCTTGCAGGCGAACATAGAGGCAAGGGCAGCCACGAAAAACGGTGGCCGCTGGCTACGCACAGCGCACGTTGGTCGATCGCATACCCCATGCGCCCACCCAGCAGCCCCCAGCCCGCCCTGCCAATCCAAGCCAAAGTAAGGTGGTGTTGAGAAACACCGAGTTTGCTGTATGCGCTACAAGCAGTCGTCACGCCCGCGTGAGAAGCAGAGACGCCAGCGAGCAGCGCAGGGGCACGCTTAGGCGCAGCACGCTTAGGCGCGCTCGCCACGGATGCGGCGGGCCAGCTGGATGTCCTTGGGCATGATGGTCACACGCTTGGCGTGGATGGCACACAGGTTGGTGTCCTCGAACAGGCCCACCAGGTAGGCCTCAGCGGCCTCCTGCAGCGCCAGCACGGCCTGGCTCTGGAAGCGCAGGTCGGTCTTGAAGTCCTGGGCAATCTCACGGACCAGGCGCTGGAACGGCAGCTTGCGGATGAGCAGCTCAGTCGACTTCTGGTACTTGCGGATCTCGCGCAGCGCCACGGTACCGGGGCGGTAGCGATGGGGCTTCTTCACACCGCCGGTGGCCGGCGTCTTACGAGCGGCCTTGGTGGCCAGCTGCTTGCGGGGCGCCTTGCCGCCGGTGGACTTGCGGGCTGTCTGCTTGGTGCGGGCCATTTCTGTCTGGTTACTTTGAGTGTTCGGAAGCAATAGGAGTGACTTGGTTTGATGAGAACAGGAGAGCAGAGGCTTACTTTATAGGAAGCAGGCACGGGGCCGGCCGGTGGCCAGGCTGAGGTGAGCTTTGACCTTGCGTTGACCCGGTCAACGCCTCGCCCGGGCCAGCTTTGACCTGGATCCTGGACCGCCGCCCCTTGCCCTTCTTAAGCGGCCAGGGCCTTTGCTGCTGGACAACAACTCGCTCACCTCTTACGCTTTTCATCCCCCAAACCAAGCAAACATGTCCGGACGTGGCAAGGGCGGCAAGGGCCTGGGCAAGGGCGGCGCCAAGCGCCATCGCAAGGTGCTGCGCGACAACATCCAGGGCATCACCAAGCCCGCCATCCGTCGTCTGGCTCGTCGTGGCGGTGTGAAGCGTATCAGCGGCCTGATCTACGAGGAGACCCGCACGGTGCTCAAGACCTTCCTGGAGAACGTCATCCGCGACTCGGTCACCTACACCGAGCACGCGCGCCGCAAGACCGTGACCGCCATGGACGTGGTGTACGCCCTGAAGCGCCAGGGCCGCACCCTGTACGGCTTCGGTGGCTAAGCGGCTCCCAACCCCTGGCACGTTGCCTCTGTCCCGTCACTCCTCACCATGGGGACGGGGTTTGTGCGGCAGCGTGTGAGGCCCCAAAAACTCGGTGTTTCTCAACACCACCCTCAACCTCGGGCTGTTGACTCCTGCTCCCTTGCCTCTTGGTTAGAATGGGACGTACCTTGCAGTGCTGATCTAACCAGCTCACACGCCAGCGTTCTGCTCAGTGATGCGTTCGCTGACACCAGCTTGCGTCCTTCCCTGCGTGCCCCAGTCCCGATACAGTCCCGATCCAAGTTCATGCCTGCCTGTCGACGCCCTGCGTCATGCCAGTGTCCGGCGGGTGATGGGCACGCACTGGACTGCCCCGGTCTGTCCAGCCAGCCCCAGATTCGAGGCGGACGCAGGTGCACGCAATCCGGGCCCCACTGGACGAATGACCGGGCCCGCCCGCACACGCATCATCATCACCTGGCATATACCCAAACTTCCTGCCACAAACACAGGCCACGTTTAGCTCGGCCCCAGGGCCGACGCCCTCCCGCCCACGTCCTGAATGTGCTAGCGGCACAACAAACCCAGGCCGTCGTCGGACAGGCTTGCCGCGGACTTGAAAGGAGACTCTGACGACGCGCGGCATCAGGCACGCATCCCCATTGTTCCATGCACCCCACGTGCCAGCACGACCTGATTTCCCAAGCCATCCACACGACCGTTCCCCGCCCCCCTCAGCCCGTGCCCCTGGGGCTCAGTCCGTGCCAGCCCCCCCCTGCCAAGTGTGTGGTGGTGTTGAGAAACACCGAGTGCTGGTTTAGAGGATCTGCCGAAGCATCCTGACAGAGCGAGGCGTTTAGCCCGAGGTGAACTTGGTGACGGCCTTGGTGCCCTCCGACACCGCGTGCTTGGCCAGCTCGCCGGGCAGCACCAGGCGCACGGCGGTCTGGATCTCGCGGGAGGTCACGGTGGGCTTCTTGTTGTAGCGGCTCAGCTTGGAGGCCTCGGTGGCCACCTTCTCAAAGATGTCGTTGATGAAGCTGTTCATGATGGACATGGCCTTGCTGCTGATGCCGGTGTCGGGGTGCACCTGCTTGAGCACCTTGTAGATGTACAGCTTGTAGGTCTCCACGGCGCTCTTCTTCTTCTTCTTGTCCTTCTTCTCGCCATCGCCCTTGGGCTCCTTGGCGGCCTTCTTGGCGGGCTCCTTCTTGGCCTTCTTGGCGGCCTTCTCGGCCTTGGGCTTGGCCTCGGCCTTGGTAGGCGCCTCAGCGGCGGCCTCCTGAGTTGCGGTCTTCTCGTCCTTCTTGGGGGCCATTTTGGATGTTGAGTTGTGCGAGTGCAAGAGAGTGGTAGCAAAGGTTTGGGGTTGAAAGGAAGCAGGTGCGCGCAGGCGCATTAAGAGCGAGCCGGTCAGAGCAGGGATGGCCAGGGTGAGGCGGGCGGTTGTTTGACCAACCGACGATAGGCGTTGACCGCTTGACCAGGGCGAGGCGCCTCGCGCTCGGGCCCGCTGATATATAATTACAAGGACGCTCTGTTCATAAGTGCAACGCTCTCACTCGCTTCAACACTCGCTCTCTTCCCTCGCATCCCCGAAACAACTCAAGATGGCTGGTCGCGGCAAGGGCAAGACCTCGGGCAAGAAGGCCGTGAGCCGCAGCGCCAAGGCCGGCCTGCAGTTCCCGGTGGGCCGCATTGCGCGCTACCTGAAGAAGGGCAAGTACGCCGAGCGCATCGGTGCCGGCGCGCCCGTGTACCTGGCCGCCGTGCTGGAGTACCTGACCGCTGAGGTGCTGGAGCTGGCCGGCAACGCCGCCCGCGACAACAAGAAGAACCGCATCGTGCCCCGCCACATCCAGCTGGCCATCCGCAACGATGAGGAGCTGGGCAAGCTGCTGGGCGAGGTGACCATCGCCTCGGGCGGTGTGCTGCCCAACATCCATGCCGTGCTGCTGCCCAAGAAGACCAAGGGCGGCAAGGGTGAGGAGACCGCCTAGACGGCTCCCGCTGCAAGCATTCGTCAACAAACTCGGTGTTTCTCAACACCACCATCACTGGTTTCTAGGGCTACGGGCTTACCGGCATCACACGGGGCAGCGCACGAGGGCAGGGGCAAGCACAGCTCCAGAGCAGGCAAAGTGACACTGCCAGAGGCAATCATGCACCCAAATGACTTCTGTCGAAACTAACAAGTGTTGCGAGAGAACTAGCCCATCCGTCCGACGGTCAGACCATATCCATGCTACTGCGACTGAGGACAGCGGCGGACCGCCGGCGAGGCGTTCGACGACCATGCGATACCCAGCGAACAGCAGCGAACTCCTGCTCCCAATGCTCAGCTGGGGATGATACGGTATGAAGATCAAGCGATTGGCAGTTCTTGGCGTTAGGTTGGCGTGCCTCTGGCGTGAAACAGTCATGGCAGTACACCGGGGTTGCAGCTTTTGACGGAGCCTGTCTCTGGGCATGCTACGGCGTAGACTTTCCGAAAGGTGTGACTAGGATACAGGCTTGGGAAAGGGGAGGCTCAACAAGTGTGCCTCCCCAGGTCCGTGCCCCTGTCTGTGCTTGCCCAAACTGCCCTTGCCGGGTTGCCTCCCTGCCTGTACCGTCCCCATGCCCGTTGGGGCATGCCACCAGCATCCTCAATCCAGTATTCCAGTTGCCATAGTCACCCCCCATTACCGGTACTTCCCGCCCGTTTGTGTGGCGCTGTGGGTGGTGGGTCTTGCAGTTACTGCTTGTGTACGGCTGTACGCTTTCTGCGTGCCTTGCTTGTTCATTATCACAAGGTATTAACGTTGTTGCCTGTGTACGACGGCGCTCTGCGTTTTCGTCTGCTCGGTCAGGGGGTCAACGCAGACAAAAGTACCGTTGTTGACAGACTTGAGAGTAGGTGGCGAGTCGGGGCGAACTGTCGCAAGAGCCCCTGCGTGTAACTACGGTTTCCACGGTTGACTGATCGAGTCTCGTGATCGAGTACGGTACTCGGGACAACCAGCAAACAACGGGCGCTCCAGGCTCTCGTTGCTGCTACCACGCGCCTCTCCTGCCCAGAGCGCATCCTGCTCTGGAGTCCACCGGAGAGAACGCACCAATCCCGGGCCACACCAGTAACCTCAGCTGGGTTACTCCTGACCAGAACGCCGCAGGGCCCAGCGGGCTAACCACCTCTAGTCAAAGGCAAGGCACACCAGAGCACACCATCTAACACCCACCACCGCACGCACACGCACGCACACGCACGCACACGCACGCACACGCACGCACACGCACACACACGCACGCACACACACGCACACGCACGCACACACACGCTCAACAAGACACCCATAGGCTGCGGGGCGGAGTCCTGCGACCCTCGCAGTCTAACACGACCAAGACCTCAACCTAACCAGCACTCGACGCCAGGGCAGACTATGCCTACGGGCAGCCACAAACGCGTCTTGGCCACTAGGCCGGTCCAGGCCGAGACGCCCGAGGTGCTCCAGCACCCAACCCGCCAACACCCTCAGACCCTACAGCCCCTCTCACCCTCACCCCAGTAGGCCAGTACCCGTGCCTGCCTACTTTCCCGAACCCTGCCCGCTGGGCCTTCTCATACGCCAACTCATTGCGTGTGCTGGTGAGCGTGAGCGTGTTTTGCGAGCTGCTTCTCAAGCCGTTTGGCCGACCAAGGTATTCGCCCGTGAACATTACACGCCATGAGTTTCACTGCTTTCACATAACTCGACTGCCACTCTGCCAGGCTAATAGGCTGCGGCGGCCGTGCTTTGGGCCCGGGTCAGCGGCCGACCCACTTCAACATACCCCTTAGCGTCACAGGGGTGCACCTAATTAATCCGGCTAAGGCCCACTTCTCGCCTCTACCCGAAGATGCCAGCCCTGGACGGCACGAAACCCGTCTGCCGCTGTCCATTCCTACTATGCAGCGACGACGACACGGTCTTCGTAGCCACATGACTGCATGGCCACATCGCAGCGCTGTGTCGTACTAGCAATTGCATGGTAACGCCTCGTCCCGCGGCACTCTAACCCTTCAACGTCAGACAGCATCCTGCATGCAGCCGGTCAGCCCCAGCAATCTCGTACTTTGTAGCACCTATGGCGCCCCTCTGAGGCGCCGCAACTCAAGCACTGGCGCGTGCAGTGCTGCCCAGGGGAACGCCTCTGTAACCAGCGCGTCCCACGCCTCAGGCAGGTACCGAGCCGCGGTAGCAGCCGCAGCCATGGTTGCTGTCGGCGCCCCGGGCGCCGCAGCAACCAGACCCTGCTCAGTAGCCAACCACTGCCACGCTGCCTGTGCCTCCAGCGCCGCCCAGAGCCCAGGCCTGTCGCACCACAGGCCGGCGCCACCCAGAATGTCGCGCAGCCGTGACACCGGCGCCACGGGACCCACAACGCTCGAAGTCGCCTGCGGGCCAGGGGTGCTCGGCGCCTCCCAGGCGCCGCACATGCGAGCCACGGCGCCCAGCAGCGGCCGCGTGTCTCGTAGCCCCTCCACCCTGAGCTGCGTGCAGCTGCTGCCCGCAGCCGCAAAATTTGCCGCCGCGACCTCCAGCGCCCTGACCTGCTCGCAACCGTGCACCACCTTGGCTACCGCCGGGTCCTCCAGCAGCCCCCGCAGGCTGCCCAGCAGAGAGCCCACCACCGCATGCCGACGCCCTGCTTCGTCTGCCGCGCCTGCCCCACGCTCGGCAGCGGCGCCATGACATGCTGCGCAGGCGCGGAGGTCCACGACATACACAGCCGCCTCTGACGGGCCCGAGGTGGCGGCTGCAGCCGCCGCACTACCACTGGGTGCTGGCGCAGGCGCCGGCGCGTACACAGCGATGGCGCCCAAGAGCCCGCTGCTGCCGCCAGTGCCCGCCGCGCCAGCGCTACTGCCGCCTGCTGCGCTGTCATAGCTACTGCTGCAGCCGCCGTCGGCCAGGACAGCCAGGCCCAGCTGGCGGCTGCCGGCGCAGTGTCGCAGCATGCGGTGCAGGTCGGGGCCGTGCAGGTCCGTGATGGTGCACACGGCCGCTGGCGGGAGTCTGGTTGAGAGTGCCGCCTCGCTGCCGCAGGTGTCGCAAGCGACGGTGCCCGCCAACGCACCTTCCGTCACAGCTGCCGCGGCCCGGCACTGACGCGCTGCTGACTGCGCGGTCGTGCGGCCTGAGACGGAGGTTGTGGACGCTGACCTGGCCATACAGCTGACAGCGAGCGGAGCTGCGGCACGGGACGTGTTCCCGGCGGCATGGGCTGTTGGGCTTAGCGCAGGCTCAGGCTCAGGCTCGCCTGCTGCTGCTGTTGCTGCTGCTGCTGCTGCGGCGGCGGCGCCCTCCAACGGCTCGAAGCCAGCAACGAATGCGGGCTTCGGAATGTGCACCGGAATGGGTATTGGGATGGGCACAGGCAGGGCAGGCTTGTCTGGCTGCAGCTGGGCAAGAGCGTGCTGAGGCTGCAGCGCCCGCAGGCTGCTCCCAGCCGCGACGGCTTCGGAGCTGTCCGCTTGAGCCTGTTCCTGCCGTTCCGTTGCTGGTGGTGCCTGCGACATCACGCCCCCAGCAGCCGCCTGAGCTGCGCCTGCATCCGCCACCTTGAGCCCGCTGCTCTCGGCACTCGTCGTTGCCAACAGCGGCTGCGCCATGCTTGCTGCCCTGCCAACACCCGCAACCTCGCTCACGCCAAGCGCCGCGGCTGCAGCCAGCACCTCGGCGCGCCTCGCCGCAGCCAGCAGCCGCACCAGCGCTCTGTGGTCCAGCACAAGCAGCTCCTGGTCCTCCTCATGCTCCTGGCCCTCAACCCCGCTTGCGGCATCCGCACCAGCAGCCCCAGGACCGCCCACGCCAGCGCCCGCAGCCATGGTGGCACTGGCGCTGGCAGCGGCGCTGGCAGCGGCGCTGGCAGCGGCAGCGGCGCTGGAAGTGGAGCCCAGCTTGCGCAGGCGGAACAGCTGCACGCCCCCTGCCTCGCCTGTTAGGGGCACCGGCGCCGTCAGCACGTGCCGCAGTTCGCCAGCAGCCGCACCAGCACCCGCCAGCCGCAGGCACTCTGCCCGACACTCGCGACGCGGCGTGCCAGTGCTGCTCAGCAGCCAATGCAGCACACATCGCCGCGCTGTGCCGAGTGGCATTCGCGTATCCAAAGATGGCGCCAACGGAAACGCCTGGGCAGTAGCATCGCCGGTAGCGACGAGCGTTGCGGCAAACTGCAGCCGCAGCAGCTCGTGGGTGCGGCTGCTGCCGTGCGCTTCGGAGACAACCAGCGCAACGTCGCGGAGCCGCGCCGAAAGCAAGCTGGTGTCGGACAGGCGCGTGGCAATGTCAGCCGCACACGCTACAGCCGCCGCGTCGGCTGCGGCCTCCGCCGCTGCCCGCAAGGCGTCCACATTCAACCGCACCAGCTCCAACTCCGGCTGACGACTGCTGCCGCCGCAGCCGCCGGCATCAGCGGAGACGGCGGGGCGAGGCGCCGGGACCAGCTCAAAGACGCCTTGCCCTTCACCGGCGCCGCCACTACTGCCGCTGCTGCCGCCAGCGCCCCCGGTGCTACTGCTGCTGCTGCTGCTCCCCTGCCGTAACAGCACCAACCTGAGCGTCTCTGCATCCACCTGCTCGCTGCTTGCGTACTGCATGAAGCCCAGGAGCTCCGACAGGGTGCTGACGCCGCGACCGTACTCCGGGCTGTCAGAGGCCAGCAGGAACTTGGCAGTGAGGTGGCACAGGCGCGCCGCGGGGTCTGACTCATGATCGCCATCCGGGTCCCCGTAGGCCGCCCATGGCAGCGCCTGCAGCTGGCGCTCCTCAGCAGCGCGCACAGCCACCCCCAAACGTGCCAGCGCCGCCGCCGTCATCCGGGCCGCCGGCAAGGTCACCCACAGCCCGTCGTTGCTTGGCGACGCTTCCCCAGCCTGGCCCGCGGGCGCCACGACGCAATCCGCGCCGCCGCCCGTCCCTGTTGCCGTGTGCAGCTCGAAGACGCCGTCATAGCCGCCGCCGCGCTCGGCCGCAACGCCCCGCAGCAGCTTCGCAAATTCCTCCTCCGACAGCTCCACACCAGCCCCGCGCAGCGCGGGCAGGAGCGCGGCCAGTGGCGCGCGGCGCGCCCGACAGCTGCCGCCGTCAGTGCCTTCGCCGCCTGCAGCGCCGGCGCCTGGCCGCGTGCACACCTCCTGCCACGCCCCCGGCGGCGAGCCCCCCGCAATCATCGCCGCAACGCAAAAGCCGTCGGGCATGTTGGCGTCGTCTGACAGCAGCGGCAGGTGGTCGAAGGCGTGCCTGCACAGCAGATGCCAGGCCGCAGCCGCAGCCGCATCGCCCGCAGCGGGCGACGTGGCGGGCTTGGCTGCAATGTCAGCTGGCAACGCTGCGGGCAGCACTGGCTGAGCCGGCGCGGTCGCTGCGGCGCTGGTGTCGATGACTGGCTGTAGCATGCCCGCTGTGGCGCTGCGCACAGGCTTCGCCACAGCCACCGCCGCAGCGCCAGCCTGCTCCGCGACGCCAACCCCAGCGCCAGGGCGCACCGATGCGGTCTGAGCTGCTGTTGCGCCTGCGCTGCCAGTCGCCGGCGCCGGCGACGCTGCCGCAGCCCCCACGGCGGTGTCCGCCGCCGCCGCCGTCGCTGCCGCCGCCTGCTCCTGCATGGCCTCCAGCAGCTCCCATGCCGTGCCCACCGCTTCGCCCGGCGCCTCCGCCTCCGCCTCCGCTTCCGCCCGCAGCGACGGCTCCAGCTCCGGCATGCCGCCGCCCTCCACAAGCTGTTTCAGCCGCATCCGGAAGCGCAGCCGCCGGCGGTGCAGCACCACAAGCAGACGCGACGGCGGTAGCGCATCGGCACCCTCCGAGGCTGCTCCTTCCGCCGTGGCACTGCCGCCGCCAGCCCCCGCCGCGCCCCCAGCACACGCTGCGTTCCGCGGCTGCTCCTCTTCGCCTGCGTCGCCCTCGCCCTCGCACACGCCGCTGCCCACAGGCCGGATGCTGAACTCGTGGCCGGTCAGCGCCCGCCGCAGGCCACTGCTGTCCACGCGCGCAGCCAGGTCGGCCGCCGCCGCTGCTGCCTCGGCCGTCGGAGGCGGCGGCAGCCCCGGGATGCCGCCGCGCAGCGCTCGGCGCATCAGGTCCGCCATCACGTCAAGGCGCAGTCGCGGGTCGGCCCACCGCCTGCCGCGCATCGGCACGTGCGCCAGGAGCGCCACCGCGGTGCACCGCAGGACGTCGCCCTCCGAGCCGCCGCCGTACAGGCCTTGCGCGGACTCGGCCATCCGCACCCTCAGGGCACGTGCCTCTGCCGCCTCCATCGCAGCCACCCAGGCGTCGTCGTCGCCACCGGCCGACGGCCCGGGCTCGCGGGCGGGCGTGCCAGGGCCGGGTGGGGCAGCCGCAGGCGTTACGGCCCCGGCGGCGCTGCTGGCGGCCGCCACCGCGCCGGCCACCTCATCGGCCGTCAGTGCCGCCGCCGCCTCGTCCAGCTCACGCCGGCGCTCCGGGGAGCTCCACGTGGTGTCTTGGAACAAGGTGTAGGTGCACAGGTGTGCGCTGTCGGGGTGGCGCAGGCGCAGCGCGACGACCTTCAGGGCGCGCAGCACGGCGCGCAGCCGCCGCAGCTGCTCCTGGGCCGAGCTGCCGGGCGGCGCCAGGCACGGCGGCAGCGCCACGCCCGCCTCCCTGCAGGCCTGCTCGAGCAGGGCGAGCGCTTCCGTGAGGGGCAGGGGGCGCTCGCGGTCCACCCAGCGGCTCACCAGGGCGCGGACAACGCAGCGCACCACGGGTGTGTGGCGGGAGCTGCCGCTGTCGCTAGGCGCCGGCGCGATCAACTCCTCAAACGCGCTGGTCACGAAGTCGAGCAGGTGCTCCTCGCTGCTAGACGGCCAGGCCCGCCACTCTAAAGCTTGCATGGCCAGGCAGCGCACGCTCAGCCGCACGCCATCGTTGTTGCCCGAAACCTTGCCCCGAATCTTGCCGCCGCCGCCACCGCCGCCGCCGTTGCCGCCGCCACCGGCCCCGTCGCGGTCGGCAGCACTTGGCAGCGGCAGCGGCAGCGGCGTGAAGACGCGCCCGGGCATGGTCACCAGCGCATGCCGCAGGTCGGCCGCCTTGACGCCCAGCAGCAGTTGCGGCTCGGCGCGCTGCAGCTCCTCCAGCAGCCCGCGCAGCGGCGCCTGCGGCAGCGCGCCGTCCGCGAGGCGCGACGCGAGCCGCTGTGCGGCCGCCTTGCGCAGGCTGGACAGGCTGGTCTGGTCGGAATGGATGACAAGTGCCGGCTCACCGTCAGTCTGCCCCAGCGCCACCCGCAACACTGGGCACAATCCGGCGGCGGGCGTCGCGAACGCCGCGTCCACGAGCTCCGTCAGGGCGCCGAGCACCGCCCGCGACCCCGGTTGCGGCTTGGCGCCACCGCCGGCTGCCGCGCCCGTGCTACTGCCGTGGCCGCTGTGGTCGCGCGCAGCTGCGGCTTTGCCTGCAGGCGTGGGGGCGCCGCCGTTGGCGCCGCTGGCAGCGCTCTGCTGCGCCGCCTGCCGCTGCTTTGAGCTCGCCTTCGTTGCGGTGGTGGCGGCTGCTCCTGGAGGCAGCGGCGGGTGCGGCACTTGCACCGCTGCAGCCGGCGCTGCGCCAGGCGGCACCGTCTGGTGCTCCTGCTGCTGTGGCGGTGGGGGTGGAGACGGTGTTGCTGCCGGCTGCCGCAGCAGCTCTGCGGCTTTAGGTCCTGCAACCGCGTCCGTCGCTCTGCGCTCTAGCTGCGGACACAGGTCCGCCAGGACTTGTGATAGCATCGACGTCGGATCGTCATCGGAGTCAGACTCAGGATCAGACTCACGCTCGAGGGGCTGCGGGTCGGCGGGCCCCCGCCGCGCAGCCTTCTTCGCAGTAGGCCCGCGCCCAGCCGCGGCAGTGGCGGTGGAACCTGTGTCGGCGCCGCCAGCTGCTGCGGCTGCGGCTGCGGACTGCAAAGCAGCGGATGCTGGCTCTGCAGCAGCGGCAGCTGGTTTGCAGAGCGCATCCGGTGCGCCTGTTGTGTCTGGCGGTGCGGCAGGCAGCGCCGGGGCTGCATGCACCTCCCTCGGCTCGGCAGCCGACGTCGCCGGCTCGGCCTTCGCAGCAGCGGCGGCAGCAGCAGCCACTCGCTGCAGCGCCTCCACATTCAGCCGCACCACGTCCACCAACCGGCTGTCACCAAGTCCTGCGGCGGCCCCCGCGCCGGTACCCGCGCCGGCACTCGCGCCTCCAGCACCACCCTTGCCGCCCTCGCCGCCCGCCCCGGCCGCCTTGCCGCTGCGGGCGCGCTTCAGCGGGCTCACCACGAACACGCCGCGCCCGCCGCCGTCCGCGTCCTTGCGGCCCAGCCGCAGCTTGAGCGGCACCGGCATGCGCAGGCCCTTGGGCAGGGCCGGCCGCAGCGCCGCCAGCAGGTCAGGCAGCCGCGCCGCCGCCGGCCCCAGCTCGGGCTGCGGGCTGGTCGCCAGCCAGCCACCGACGGTGCGGAAGGCGGCGTGCGCCTCGTCATGCGGCCCGGGGGCCCCGGCGGGCGCCGCGCCTGCGGCCTGGCCGCCGAGGGTGCCGATGGGAAAGGCGGCCGCGAGAAGCGCCGAGAAATCCGCAGCAGGAGGATCCGGAGCAGCTGTGCAGGGGGTCGGTGCGGGGATCGGCGCGGCGCGCCGCAGCGCCGCCATGTCCAGCCGCACCAGGTCCAGCTGCTTCCGGGAGCCCCCGGCGGCCGCCGCTGGCGTCACCACAAACACGCCCTTGGCGCCGCCCGCCGCCGGGCCGCCCCGCTTCAACTGCTTCTTCAGGAGCAGCAGGGCGCGGCATGACGGCGGCAGCAGCTGCGCCACCGCCGCCGCCACCTCGGGCAGCAGCGCCGCCATGTGGCCGCTCGCCGGCCGCGGGTCGGTCGCCAACCAGGCCGCAACCGCGCGGTACACCGCATGAGCCTCGTCGTCGTCGGCGTGCTGGGGGTCGGGCGGGAAGGCGGCCGCCAACAGGGCATCGAGGTCCGCTGAGTCGGCGCCGATGTTGGCGGTGGCCGGGGCCGGCACGGCGGGGGCAGCTGCTGGCGTTGCAAACGCAGCGGGTGCAGCGGCAGCCCCCGCCGCCCCCGCCTCCGCCGCCACGGCCGCAACCTTCATCACTGCCGCTCCCGCCCTCGCCGCCGTTTCGGTAGCGGTTACCGGCAGCTGCTTTGCAGCCGCCGCTCCCTCACCACCCGCCGCTGCCGTCACGTTTGCTACTGCTTTAGGCGCCGCCGCCGCATTAGCGGCAGCAACCGCAGCTGCAGCAGCAGCCGGGGTCGCCTTGGCCGCCGCCCGCCGCAGCGCCGCCAGGTCCAGCCGCACACTGTCCAGCTCAACGGCCGCGCCGCCGCGCCGCACCTGGACGGGGCTCACCACGAACACGGCCTGGGCCAGGGGCCGCTGCAGGCGCTTCCGGACAATCGGCAGCTGCTGCCGCCAGGGCTCCGGCAGCACGTGCCGCACGCCCGCCTCCAGGTCCGGCAGCAGCGTGGCACCCGAGGGGTCGCCGCTGTGCTGGCAGTGCAACCAGGAGGCCACGCGGCGGTACGCCTGCAGGCATGCCCCCCTGTCCTCGTCGATGGGGTCGGGCGGGAACGCGGCGTCGATGAGGTCAAACACGCTGTCTGCCTGTGCTTGCGCGGCCACCGGCGGCGCGGCGGCGCCGGCAGCCGCCCGCTGCAGCGCCGCCAGGTCCAGCCGCACCCGCTCCTCGACCGGCGCTGGCCTGATGCAGCCTGCAAGCTGCCCCACGGCCCCGACCCCTGCTGCTTCTCCTGCTGCTGCAGGCGCGGCTGCCTCCTGTGTCACGTCCTCAAACACGAACACGCCCTTCGCGCCGCCGGCTGCCGGGCCGCACCGCTGCAGCCTCGACCTCAGCGCCTGCCGCGCCCGGGGCTGCTCCGCGGCGGGCAGCGCGTTTGAGACCATCAGCGCCAGGTGACTCAGTAGCGCCCCTCCCGGTGTGTCGGGAGCCAGGAATGAGCCGGCGGCCCTGAAGACCGTGTGCGCCTCATCCACGGCGGGGCGGCCCTGGTCGCGCGGAAAAGCCTTTTTGAGCAGCGCCTTAATCTCTGCGCGAGAGGGCACCTTGGGGCCCGCGACAGGGCCGGGGCTGCGCGAGGACTTGGCGGTGGGGGATGCGTCGGGCGCAACCGCCGCGGGCAGCGCGCCGGCAGGCACCGCCCGCCGCAATGCCTCCACATCGAGTCGGACCAGCAACGGGGCGGCCTCCGAGCTGCCCGCCCTAGACAGGGCCGAATTTCCAGCTGCTATGGTGCGCGCCGCTGCCGCCACCACGAAAACGCCCTTGGCGCCGCCCACGGCGCCGCCCTTGGCGCCACCCTTGGCGCCGCCCGAGGCGCCGCCCTGCTGCAGATACGCCCTGAGCGTGGCGGCCGCCTGCGCCCGCTCCAATGGCGGCGGCAGGTAGCCCAGCACCGCCGCCGCCACCTCCGACAACAGCGCCGCCCGGGCGCCGTGCGCTGCCGGCTGCGCCGTGCTGGCCAGGCAGGCGCCCACGGCACGATTCACACGGTGCGCCTCATGCACCGCAGGGTGGCCCTGGGCTGGCGGGAACGCGGCGGCGAGCAGCGCTTTGATTTCTGCGCTGGAAGGTGGCGATGGTGGCTTGGGTGCCGCTGTTGGCAGTGCTGCTGCCAGCGAGGGCGCGCGAGCTGCGGTACTAGACGGAGCCGGCGCGACAGCGCTGGCGGAGGCGGCGGTACCAGCAGCTGCAGGGGCGGCCGCACCAACAGGGACAGCTCCCGCAACGCCACTCTCCACGCCCGCCGCCCGCCGCAGCGCTGTCAGATCCGGCCGCACCCACAGCTCCGTCGGCTCCGTGCCCGTCGCCACAGCCTGCCCCGCTGCCGCTGCCGCTGCCGCGCGTGCCGCTGCCCCGCCCGCCGCCTCCACGGGTGACAGCGCAAGCACGCCTTTCGCGCCGCCGCCTGGCTCACAGGCGCTCAGCAGCCGCGACCTGAGCGCATCCCGCGCCTGTGCCCGCTCCTCGCTCGGCAGCGCCTCGCGCACGCCCGAGGCAGTGGCCCCCATCGGCGCCGCCATGGCGCCGTGCTCCGCCGACTTAGGGACACAGGACAGGAAGGCGCCGGCCGCGCGGTACACACGGTGCGCCGCGTCAACGGTGGGGCTGTCAGGGGCTGGCGCGAACGCCTTTCTCAGCAGCGACTTGACCTCGGCGCGCGACGGTGGCGCTGCCGGCGCGCGCGTGTGGGAGACCGATGCGGCTGCCGCCGCTGGACGACCTTTGCCGCCGGCTTGCCGGCCGCGTACCCCTGTGGCCGCATGCGTCTCTGTAGGTGCGTCTGCCTCGCCTGCGGGCTCCATCGCTGCAGCTGCTGTGTCAGCGCTGCGACTGGGTGCGTGGGCATCGGCTGGCGCAGCCTTTCGTGCTGCTGCCAGACCCTGGCACGCGGGCATGCCCACCGCGGCAGGCCCACTCAGGGCAGGATCCTGAATCATGACCTCTTCATTCACGCGACAAGGGTGCGTAGGGCTCGCAGCCTGCGCTGCTGAAATGCGTCATGGCGGGAACCACGGCCGACACACGCCAGTCTCGCCCGTCTGGCTTGATTCTGTCGCAGTGGTCTATAGAAAGCGAGTGGCACATTTTCAGGCGCGCCCATGTGCGGCCGCGCTGCGTCGATTCTGGCGCCGATGTTTGTCAACAAGAGGCGCGCTTGAGGAGCGATTGAATGAGAGTCTGTTGATTGGATTGGCCAACTGTTACGTTATCGGCGCGCTCGGCGAACGCGTCATCCTGCGCATGCTCGAGCCGTGCCGCACAAAACCCTGGCGGCAATTCGTGTTGCCAAAACTCATGTTCCTGTCGTCGGTGCGCCACATCTTAACAATCACGCCATGCCACTAGACCAATGCAATGTCGAAAATCCCCTTCAAACATGAATGCGCACGGAGGAGCTGACACGCGTTCTGGTGCAAACGCAGCCTATTCTGCCCCTGCCCCCCACCCCATACCCCACACACAGCCAGACACACGGCGTATTCCGGGCGGTGTGCCCTGTCAATCCTTCCCCTTACACAGTGCCCGTATCATGTAGATGGCTTTTGGCCCCCGGCGTCTACACAGCGTAGATGACCCCTCCCGCGGCATCTACGCTCGCAAAAATTTTCCTAGGGGCACGCCCCCCAAACCCCCAAACCATCTACGCTCCCTGTCTAAAGTACCGCCAAATCCGCCCAAAACGTCTACGCTACGTAGATGCGCGGCCCCAAACCCCAAAATTTTTTCTCCGCCTTCGGCGGATTTGGGGCAAATTTCTACAGCGTAGATGGAAGATACGGACACTGCCTTACAACAGCACGCTAACATAGTCACACGCAAGCACGCCCACGGCCCCACAACCAATCGCTTGGTCGCATGCAGCCTCCCCTGGCTCCCAGCTCCGATCCCAACTTATGTATGTACGCAAACGCTGCTGTCAACAGTGCAGACAAATCACACGTCACAAACGTTCATTCCTAGTCGCACCAGCCCTCATCCAGGGGCCAGCATTCCTTTCATAGTGTCGGCTAGTGTCTTGTCTACCCGCGCTTTTTGGGAGGCGGTGGTGGTGATGGTGTGGTCCGCGCAGGTGGCGGCGATTTCCGCTTTGGCGGAGGCGGGGGGGAGGGCGGCGGTGGCGGCGGCGGCCCCGGCGGCGGTGGCGAGGGAGGTGGGCGGGTGCGCACGGGTGGCGGCGGCGGCTTGCTCCTGGAGGGGGGAGGTGTAGGAGGCGGGGAGGGCGGCGGCGAGCGGATGCGCTCGGGCGGTGGCGAGGGTTTGTCGCCGAAGTCCCCTGACGCCCACTCGTCGGCGCAGTCGGGATCGTCCTCGTCCGCCAGGCCGTCGCAGTCGTTGTCCTGCGGGTGTTAAGAGATGGCGAGCCACAGCGACATGGAAGCAGCCTCAGCAATCCGCAGCTTGGCGTGCTAGGAGCGGTGGCTGTTGTCCCTGGTCTCCCTGCCAGCTTTGTTTTACATGTCGCCACAGGCCGACCAGCCGCCCCCTCACCTGGCCGTCGATGCATTTGCTGCCGGACTCGCGAGTGTCCACGAACCTGCGTACGGCAAATTGCACGCCCACGCGGACGGTTATTTCACGGATGTTAACATGGTAAAGCCCCCCTTGCTACCTTCACACATTCACACATCGCACGACACCACCTTTGCCAAAGCCCGCATGTGGTGCGGCCCGCCGCCCAACACCCCAGCCTGCAAGCGCGCAGCCTGTGGTCTGGTCCGGCCCAGACATAACCTGGCCCTTGCCGTCACCCGCCTGCAGACGGACACCGTCATCGTCGTGGCGTCCTTGGCCTTGATGGTGATGTTGAGGCTACCCAGCGGCCCTGTGACTTGCGCCTGCGCGGTGCACAGAGGAAGCAGCAGCAATCGTGTTGCTTCAAGTGATCGGGCCGCCGCCGGCAGCAGCTACAGTGCGGTATGACCTCAGCGCCTCTGCAAGTAGACCAAGCCTAGTGTGCCCCCCCTCAAATGACTATCGTTAATACGATTCGCCGCATCAGCAGGTTTAGCAGACACCCCTGGGCGCACGTTTGGGACCTGAGGTAGACCAGTACGGTACGTACGCACAGTGCCGCTCGCTCTCACCAGGTCGGGCCGCTCCGTGGCGTTGACGTACGACAGGGGATTGTAGATCCAAGTGCGCCGTACCGGCATGGGGCCGCCCTCCAGCCCGGGGATGGCGTTGTCGGGCGCCGTGTCCAGCAGCCCCAGCAGCCGCGTGGGCGTGAGCCATGGGTCCGTGCGGGGCACGGCCACACCCTCGAACTGCGCGGCGTGCGGAGGGGCCACCCAGGATTCTTTGTTTGCCGAGCGGGCACTACTGGCACGGTCGGCCGTGCCCAATCACATGTCCCACATGCATTTCCCGCCCAGCCCCCACCACCTCGAACCCCTTGCGCCAGGCCCCTCCCCGCCGCACCTGGTGCAGGTAGCCACGCTGGTTGTACTGCGCCGGCAGGCCGCTGTCGTACCCGGGCGCCGGCGTACGGGCGCGGTACGACACGAATACGGCACGCTGTCGGAGCGGCTGGCCGTCGTAGGCGCGGCCGTCGTTGTACAGCACGATTCGCAGCATGGCCTCCAGCCCGCCGCTCACGCCCAGCGCGGGCAGCGTCCACTCCGCGGCCTGGCCGGGGACCATGTCGGTCATGTTGCGCTCGATGGGCGTGGCCCAGCCGGCCTTCCAGGCCTGTTGCGATGGGGAGGGGGGAGAGGGGAGGGGCGAGGGGAGAGGGGGGCAGGAGGCGGTGCGGGCTTTTGGGTGGAATGCGGTTTGTTGTGGGGCTGGTACGCGCGAGGCGCGAGTGAGTCTGTGAGCTGGGAGGGACCGAGGCTGGCGGCAGGCGTGCTGCTGACGTGCCACGCATAGGGGGATGCATGCGGAACGGTGCGTCTGCCAGCACACACACGCACACGGTCGTCGGCTTTGTGCTTGCTCAACCCAGCCACGCACCTGTGCGGCGTTGCTGCAGATGAGGCCGTTGGGGATGGCCGGGTCGTTGATGGCCTCGCCCATGGGGTCGGTCAGCTCGCCGTACGGGATGGGCGTGAAGCCATCCACCAGCAGCCGCTCGCTGTGGTACAGACCTGCGGCGTAATACCGTACAGTCGAGTATGTACTGGTGTGTTAGCGCATGGCGGTATGTGACTGATGAGGCAGGTTCGGCACCAGTCGTGGTTACATTGGCGCCACTGGGCACCCGGCGTGCCGACACCCTCACCCGCCACCCCCGCCGAACCCCGACACAGCCGCCCCTGCCCTCGCCCAGCATGCAGCCGCCCACCTGTGTTGTGCATCATCTCTTGGAACATGACGGGGATGTTGATGTCGTCGGGAGCCTGCAGGCCAACAGCGTCGGAGCCGTCAGCGTCGTCAGCACCCGCGTAGTCGTTTTGGTGGTGGTGCACAGAGCCCCTGCGCCCTGCCCTTTTCCCAACCACGCACCTGCAGCCAGCTGTTGCACTGCGTGTTAGGCGCGCAGCCCGTGTTGCCCAGGCCCGCCCAGCCGCAGGGCGGCATGTTGGGCAGGATCATGATCACGCGCTTCAGGCTGCTCCAGTTCACGCGGTCCTTGTACTGCAGGGTCCCAGGAGGGGCGAACACCACACGCCAAGCCGTCAGGTGCATGCGCATGCACGTGGCCTGCGCCCGCCCGCCGTGCGCTGCTCCCATTGCGCCCGTCACGTGGTCTTGAGCAGGCGACGGCCTGGCGCATATCCCCCACCATAGCTCGCCGTGCATGTGTGTGAGTGTGTGCATGTGTGCGCGCAGCAGATAGCGCCGCATGCGCCGCCCCTGCTGCCCACCTTGGTGTTTGCCAGCAGCTTGGCAAAGTAGCGCAGCGTGTCCACCTCCGCGTTCGCGCACAGGCGCCCCAAGTCGTACTTGATCTGCAGCGTGGCCCGGTTGTCGTCCGGCCGCGTGCCTGCGCGGACCAGGCACCGACACAGGTTGCGCGGGCTGATGATTCAGGACGCCGCGGGCCCAAGTAAGGCTGGGGGTGGGTGCTTACTAGGTGGCCCTGCCAGCGTGAGCACTGCCAGCGCATGACAGGTAAATAAAGGCAACACCGCGGCGCGCGCTGCCGGACACGGCCCATGCGCAGCAGCCATCACCCACGCAGCCACGCACCGCTGCAGGGAATCTCTTCCGCCGGCAGCACCACGCTGAGCGGCTCGGGCGTGCGCAGCAGGCCCCAGGTGCAGGTGTTGAAGGTGCGCTCCACGGTGACGGTCCGGAGCGGGTCGGCGGCATACCGGTTGAAAAAACGCGACTTGACCACCTGTGCATGTGCATGGGTGTGGGTGTGGGGAGGGGGAGGGGTTGGGCGGGTGCCAGAGTTGCCAGTGTCGGACAGCAATGCGAGCACCAGCGCCTCCTGGGGCGAGCGCCTCCTGCCAGGGCCCCGGCAGCTTTGCGCGCGGAGTGCAAACGGGCCCCACGCCCCGAGGGAGCCAATGCCCGCGGCGCGGCGCTACCACCCGTTACTTGCTTACGTCGGGGGTCACAGCGGGCTTCCAGCCACAGAAGCTAAAGCTGAAGATGGCGGTTGTCAGGTTGACGGGCTTGCGGCCCACGATGAAGTCCTGCTCGGGCGTGCAGGTAGGGGACAGGTGCCATCGGTTCAACAAAGCTGCCCGCCAGGATGAGCCTTCGGCTCCATGCACGCCAATGCGCCTGTGCTCCGTGCAGCCCATTGTATGCCAAGGCCACTCATACGACGCCCTGGCTGCGCGCCCGGTCGTAGGTTGTACCCGGGTGAGCATGGCATCTGGGATGACACGACATGCGCCCGTACAAGGTACGACATGAGCACAAGCAGACCCACCTTGCCCCGTCCGGACCCGGTGATGCGAGTGGCCACCACGGGCAGGGTGGTGCCAGGCGGCAGCGTCAGCTCGCTCAGTCGGCGTAGTCGGCGGGTGCCCGCTGCGGTGTGAGCAAATTGATGGTGGGTGCGCTGCCGTCAGCCACAATTCCCGCCCCGTCCATTCCAACAAAACGGAAGCCCCCAGTGCAACCACTTGCTGCCCAGGCCCCCGTAGCCAGCCTTCCAAGGGCCCCATGCCCACCACGCACAACCACCCTCCCCTCTCCCTATCTCCACCCCCGCTCCAGCCCCCCGTCCCTATCTCCACCCCGCTCTGGTCCCCCTCCCTGTCTCCACCCCCGCGCCACCCTACCTCACTTATCTCCATCCCCGTGCCGTCCCCGTGCCGGTCACTCACCTGGCACGGCGCTGGCCGGCACCTCCACCTGCAGCTGCACGGCGTCTCCCGTCACCAGCGTGTTCTCGCCCTCGCCAAAGTCCAGCGGCAGCGGCATGGCGGGGCCCGCATCCTCCTGAAGCGTCCAGTTGCCTGTCTCTTGCTCCGCGCCCTCGCCGTACCGGTGCCCCATCAGCACCGAAATTGTGCCTGCAGGCCGTAATACATGATGTGGTCTTGAGTTGTTCGTGTGTGCGCAAGCGCGTTCGTTGTTGTGCATGTCAACGAGGCCGGGCAACAGGATGAGGTGATGTATGCCGTGATGCGTCCAGGTTCACTGCTGGCGGTCTGCTTGCATTCCTTGCCGCGCCTCCTACCAGTGATGGTGACGTTGACGGTGTCGCCGTCCGTGGGGCTGGGACTGGGGCTCGGGCTGGGGCTCGGGCTCGGGCTGGGGCTCCGGCGAGGCCTGGGGCTGCGGCCGGAGCTGGGGCTAGGAGTGGGGCTAGGGCTGGGGCTGGGGCTCGGAAGCCCATTCTCCTGCTCTGGAGCCGCCGGCGGCTCACCTGAAGGCACGCAAAATTGCAATTGGTGGCTCAAGTTCATTACTTGATAGCATCCCTGAGCTTTCCGCAAACAGCTAGCTAACCCAGCTCACCAGTGAGCTCCTGGCACACCATGTGCCCGTCTTCGGTGACGCCGATGCGGTGGGTGTCGGGGCTGCATTCGCGCAGCGACAGCGCCACGCCCGGGCCCCGGCCGCTACCGTCCGGGAGCAGGCACCCTCCCTTGCAATTCAAGCGGCAGCGGTTGGTGTCAAGCCGGCAACTTTTGCACGTCTGGAGGTTTGCGGCCACGCCGGGCCCCGAGGCGAACATGTTGGCGGCTTGGTTGACGTGCCTGAAGGGGCATGGTGCCTCCTCTGCGAGACGAGGTTACCAGCGGGCGGGGGCCCGGGGAGCAACAAGGTGAAGCCGCAGTCGAAAGGGCGGGGATGGTTCGACATCTGAGGGCTGCCCCGGCTGTTGGGGGCAAACTCAAGTCCAACGAGATTATTGTCAACTACTATAATGCACGTCGGCGCGCGCGAAACCCGTGTGGGTTGCCTTGGCCATCTTCTCGGCACATCCCTGGCCGCTCTCAGCTTGTTTATTTACACCCATGCAGTAGAGTATTGTGTCATAAACGTCCTTACCTTGCGACAGTACCACACCCGCAATCAACACCAGAGTCGCGACGAAAGTAGCGCGCCTGGTGTTACTACCAAACGGCGCGAGCGGGCGAACCCCGCTCGCCCGAAGAGGCATGCCTCCAACTACTATAATGGTTATACGAAGATGCTTGTTGGGGCTATTCACCGTGGAGAGAAGTTGGGCAGGCGGTGCGCGAAACGCTGCAGAGATTTGGCAGTGGAGTTGAATCAAACAGAATACATGTATCAACGAATACAATGATAATCACTCGCCGCTGTTCTGGCGCTCCGTGGTGGCAAAACGCGGGATTGCCGCAATGGCGGGCGGGGCAATTTGCCCAGCGGGCCATAGCCGCGCTGAACATGCTACCAGGAATGCAGCAATCGTTATTTTCTAAATGCTCAAACACAAGTGCGCTAAAGTGCCCGGGTATTGGACGGCGTCTGACATTGGACGGCGTCCCCTGGGTCCATGAGCAACTTTATCCCGCAGACTGGTGTCGCGCCAGGTCACGCAAAGCACTCGATCAACATATTGCGTCCTGCATTGCACCCAAGATGACTTTCAAGCTATTCAGCCGGGCGCACGAATGACTCCCCGTGACTCCCTGTAGACTCACGAATTGATGATGACCCGCTTGTGCGGACTCCCCAAACCGTTGAAGACTGTTCATTATAGTCATATGTTGTTATCAGCTTATCACCACACATGTCACCAATTCAACGCAACCCCACTCGCTCTTCGTGCTGTTACACATTCGTGCATTTCCCCGTAGCTTTCAAGCGCGCTTCAGGTTCGCTGCTCAGTCCACATAGCATATAACAAACGTTCAAAATGCAAAGAGTCAGGCTGGGTAGTCGCTAGCGCCGCGTGAGAAGTCGGAAGCTGCCATTGGTGGACCGACGCAAGAGAGCTAACCAGCCAGAGAGCTAGCCAATACCATGGAACAATCCGCAAGGTCAAATAACCCCATGTTTGGAAACGGCGGTGGCAAGACTCACGACACAGCGCCCATGGAACCCGCCATCCAGCAGCCCACTCCGCCCTCGAACGCGGCTAGCGTGCGGCGTCGAGCAGGGCCCCCTACCACCGACGATTCGTCGCCAGGAACTCCGGGCGGGCTGACCGTGGGTATCCTGAACCCGCTCTTCAAGGGGTCGGGGCGGGCGATTGACCTCCGCAGCCTGCCCGGCTTCGGCGATGAAAGCAGCGCCCCAGTCAACAGCCCAGTCCCGCAGCCCGCCGGCGCCTCGGGGCTCGGACCAAACAGCAGTCCCTTCAACAAGCTCCAGGCGCCAAGGCAATCTAACGGAGGAAGTCCGTGGGCGGGGCCGCCGCCGGGGCTCAGTCCCATCACCGCGGCCGCCCTGCTCAACGCCGGCAGCGGCAGCAGCACGGCGACCGGCAGCCCATACCTGGCAGCGCCGCCACCACGCACGTCGCCTTCAGGCCGCTGGAATGGCGGCGGCGCCATCATGGCCACCACGGCCTTGACGTCGCCGCTGGCGACGCCTATGGGCTCGATCCCCCTGGCCGACACGTACTCACCCGACAGCTCCCAACAGCTGTCCCGCTACGACTCGGCCGGCTCACACCTCTCCAGCGCCAGCGGCAGCGGGGGCGGCTGCGCGTACGGCCGCATGGGTACGGGCGGGAGCGCGGGACCCATCAGCCCAGAGCGGCACCCGCCGCGAGCTAGCGGCGGTGGCGCGCTTGTTTCGCCGGCGGGCGCTGCCTTAGAGCCGACCAGCTCCGTCACCACTATCGCTACCATCACCACCAAGCAGCGCAGCAGCCGCCTGAGCGCGGCCACTTCATCGCCTGCAACGGCACCCGCAGCTGCGGCGGCAGCGACTGCTGTAGCTTTGGCCGCGACAGGGCCGGTTGCTGCGGCGGGCGCGGGCAAGAATGTGGCGTTCAGGGACACGGAGCGGGCAGCGGCTGCCACGGCGGCCACTGCCTCGCCGTCCGCGCCTGAGCCTGCGCTCAAGTCCGTACCAGCGCCGCTGGTGATGCAGGGCACAGCGGAGGGACAGAAGCCGGCGGCAGCTGCCGCTGCTGACCCGGTCAAGGCAGAGAAGATGGCGGCAGCTGCGGCGCACGCGGCGGGGCTCAGCACCGGCAAGAAGCCGAAGAAGAAGTACCAGAAGGCGGCGGCAGCTGAGGCCGCCAAGCAGGCCGACCCTGAGGCGGCGAAGCGGGAGGCCGAATTTGCGGCCGCCAAGGCGGAGATGAAAGCGAAGCGGGTGAGTCGGCTGGGGCGAGGATGCCGAGCGACGTGTGTCGTGTGCCGTGTGTCAAGGCGGGCAGCATACCGTATCAGGTCCGGAACGATGCCGACGCCTGACAGCTTCGTGGTGGCAGTCCATGGTTTCGCGCTCACCCCCAAGCTCGCCCCTGTACAAACGCCCCACTGTATCCCTGCCCCTCATGCCCTCACTCCGGCGCCCTGCAGCGGAAGCGGTACACCAACTTGATGTGCTGCTGCTGCTGCATCCTGTTTGCGGGCATCATCGCGACCGCCATCGCGGTGCCAATCTGTGTCATCCAGGGCTGCCCGCCCAAGCAGGCGGACACCAACGTGGTGACGCAGGAGGAAGGGCTGTACTCGTTGCGGCTGCTTGCGCGAATGGAGGACATTGAGAAGAAGGTGTCGGACCTCATTCCGCCGCTGCTACGAGACTACGTCAACGTGACGCGGCTGCAGGTGCGTGCGCGGGCAGCTTGCAATTGCAGCTGCGTGCTGGCGCTGGCGGCCGAGAAAGTGGTGTGGGGTGCGGGTGCGGGCGCGGGCGCGGGCGCGGGCGCGGGCGCGGGCGCGGGCGCGGGTGCGGGTGCGGGTGCGGGTGCGGGTGCGGGTGCGGGCGCGGGCGCGGGTGCGGGTGCGGGTGCGGGTGCGGGTGCGGGTGCGGGTGCGGGTGCGGGTGCGGGTGCGGGTGCGGGCGCGGGCGCGGGCGCGGGCGCGGGCGCGGGCGCGGGCGCGGGCGCGGGCGCGGGAGCGGGCGCGGGCGCGGGCGCGGGCGCGG
Source organism: Chlamydomonas incerta (assembly GCA_016834605.1). Taxonomy (NCBI): domain Eukaryota; kingdom Viridiplantae; phylum Chlorophyta; class Chlorophyceae; order Chlamydomonadales; family Chlamydomonadaceae; genus Chlamydomonas; species Chlamydomonas incerta. The sequence goes on from JAEHOC010000010.1 coordinate 1,826,666, forward strand.
GCGCGGGCGCGGGCGCGGGCGCGGGCGCGGGCGCGGGCGCGGGCGCGGGCGCGGGCGCGGGCGCGGGTGCGGGTGCGGGTGCGGGTGCGGGCGCGGGCGCGGGCGCGGGCGCGGGCGCGGGCGCCGGTGCGGGCGCGGGCGCGGGCGCGGGTGCGGGTGCGGGTGCGGGTGCGGGTGCGGGTGCGGGTGCATGGGGTATGTGGGGTGAGTGTGCTGATATGGTCCGACAAGATCGTCTGGCTTGGGTTCATGGTTCTTAGTATGGTAACAAGTAAACAACGGCAGTAACCGCGCAACCCTTAACTGCCCGCAACAGGAGAGTGCGGTGGAGTTCCTGGACTTCGGCGACCTAGCTGTGCTGCGGGAGGTGCGAGACTCGCTCCTCGCCAAATACAAGGGTGCGTACCGCGCCGTTGCCGCTGATGGGAGGACGCGGATATCGGGTTGCCACGGGTGGAGCAGGAGAAGCTAAGAACACGTCCACCTCAGCTGGCTCACCTACCTTTGCCCGTACTCCTTTTCTCGGCGCTCCTGACGCGCCCCGCGCCAACCCTTCGCCAACCCACAGACCAACTCACCTTCCTCATCCCGGACTTCCCTATGCGATTCGAGCCTGACCTTGCGGCCGCCGCGAGGGCCGGTCTCTCACAGCTGGGCGCCGCCGTTACGTCCGCCGCCTCCACCTCGCTTGGCGGCATCAGCATTAGCTCGGCCACCGGCTCCGCCACGGCCAGCAACACCGCCAGCCTCCTTGCATCGGTGAGGCAGCCGTGCTTACGAACGAGGATGCGTGGCATGCGAAGCGGTTGAACGGTTGAGCGGTTGGCCCGCGCCGTTCCCGCGACCTACCATACGGCAAGGGTGGGCATGCAGTAACGATTGGCAGCTCCCAGCGATTGTTAACTAATCAACTAACATGTTGTTTCTCCTGGCCCCACGGCATCCTCCTCCCCTGCCTGCGGCGCCGCTGCAGTATGCCAACGGCAGCATGTCGCTGACCGCCCTGAGCTCGCTGCTGTCTGACTCAGCCAAGCAGGCGCTACAGGACGTGGCGGCGCAGGTGGGTGTACGAATGGGCGCCGCGCGCATACTTGGCGCGTGCCCGAACTCCTTCCAATCTTTCCTGGCCTGAGTTGGCACCTTGATGCCACGTTTGCACATTACAAACCATGTGCATCATTTGCGACCTTTCGCAGATCTCGGCCGCTGCGGACTCCGTGCCCGGTGCCGACGGCGCGGCCCTTGACGGCGCCTCCCTGCTGAACGCAGCCCTGAGCGGACCCGCTGGCTCGCTGCTTTCCACACTGCGCCAGACGCTCACCTCCGCGGCAAGCGGCGGCACAGGCACCAGCAGCACCGACCTCCTGGCGGTGAGTGTGTCAGCATGGCCCATCTGCACGCGCATGTGGCATGTTAGGAGCGCTCCGATGCTGACCGCTTGTTGCCAACGTGACGTGCCGTTGCGTGTCGTAGGAGCATGCCTCTCTGGTCAGCGCGGCGGCAGCGGGCGCCGCCAAGGACCTCACAGGGCTTCTGGGTGGCGGCGGCAGCAGCAACAGCGCCGGTGCCAGCACGGCCGCGGACAGCGACCCCAACGTGCAGTGGTACCTCAAGAAGTCCGAGGTGGCGGATGCCTGGTCGCTGACCGAGGGTAATTCACATTTCATTGGGGTGTTGGGTGGTGCATCCTGGTCGGGTATCTAGGCGTTTCTGCAAGTTGGACTTGTCATAAAAGCGAGCAGGCAGCGCCGAACAGGAAATATGGGGTACGACCGTTCGATAAATTCCAGGGGTTCCCTGATGAATTCACTTGCACGTTCATTCTGCAGGCGCGCCCGACGTGATTGTGGCTGTGGTGGACACGGGCTTTGACATCGATCACCCCGACCTTAAGCCCAACCTGTGGGTGAACCCCGGCGAGGTGCCAGGGGATGGCATCGACAATGACGGCAATGGTGCGTGGGCGTGGGCGCTGCGTGGGTGCGCGTGCGGGCTTGATCACAGGCTTGCCAACGGGCAAGGCATACCGTACGCAAGCGTCGGGCTGGCGCCTTCACGCCTGAGTAATGTGCAACCGGTTGTGACACCTCAAATTTCTTGCGTCGGCAAATGGTCCTGCACTGGCTGCTTCGCATGGCATCTGCGACTGACATTCATTGTGGCCATCCACCGCCATCGACGCCCCAACGCAGGCTACATCGATGACATCAACGGCTTTGACTTTGCCGGCTCCGGCGACGCGTGCCAGGGCGACTGGCGGGCGCGTGCATCGCCGCCTCCCCCACCTCCTTCGCCGCCTCCTCCCTCGCCCCCTCCTCCGTCGCGGCCCCCTCCTGCAAGGAAGACCGCCAGCGCCAGCAAGAGGGTCCAGGCGTCTGTGCTGACCGCGCCCACGGCCCGCGCAACCTACGCCACCCAGGTACGGTCAATGCCTTTCACGCGAGCTACCCAGCACCCACACCAGTGCCTGGGCCCGCTAAATGCTGCTTCGACGTAGCTCCAGCGCGTGCGCACACACATGCATAACGCCGTGCACACGCTGCCTTGCCCGCATCGCCTCATTCCCACCCGTGCTTCCCCTCCCCCTCCTGCCACGCGCTGCAGCTGCGGCCCATGTGCAAGCCGGACGCCGACGTGCGGCCCGAGTCCGGCGACACGGGCCACGGCACGCACGTGGCTGGCATCGTGGCGGCGGTGCGCAACAGTGCGGCGGCGGTGGCTGGCGCCGCGCCCCGCGTCAAGGTCATGGTGCTCAAGGTACGCGGTACAGCGTTTGCCAAGTCACGGGCACAGCGTATGCCTGGTTGCGGGAGCAGCATATGCCTGGTTGCGCATCCTCAGCCTGACTGCTTGCCCGGCATGTCAGTCGGGCGCTTGCGAGCACACACGCACTGCTGACACGCAAGCGCGCTTTCATTCTCACACTCGCGCGCGCAGGTGTTCGATGCCTCTGGGCGTGTGTACGCCTCGCACGTGGTGGCAGCCTACGCCTACGCGCAGCGCATGGGCGCGCACATCGTGTCGTGCAGCTTCGGACCCGACACCCCCAACCTGCAGCCCCAGCCGTACGAGGTGGCGGAGATGGCGGCGCAGGAGTCGCTGTACAGCAGCGCCGTGACCCCGCTAGAGAGCAAGGGCGTGCTGCTGGTGGCCGCGGCGGGTGAGCGGTGCGCGTGGGTGTTTCAAATGGTGGGGGCCGTGCTGGTCTCGAGATCGGTGTGAGCATGCTTGGCACGCGCGTCTCAAACGGACCCTCACGCCATCTTGCCCGACCGCGACGCAGGCAACGAGCTGACTGACCTGAATGGCCTGGCCTCGGTGAAGGCCAACTACCTGCCCTGCACGCTGCCCAACTCCAACGTCATGTGCATCACCGGCTCCAACCCCCTGGACCGCATAATCACCGGCATGGCCGGCAACATGCCCGTGAGTGCTACTCTCGTTTCTGACCGTCGCGGGTCCGTCGGCTTTGGAGGCTTTAGCCACCAAGGAACGAGCGAAAACCATTGGGAGCCACCCCTTGCCTGTTTAAAACTGGCTTGCGGTTGCGCCTGCACTCGCGCACAGGTGGGCGTGAACTACGGCACTGCAGTGGTGGACATGGCGGCACCAGGCCAGGACATTTTCAACACCTTCCCCATCAGCCTGGGCTCGTATGGCAACAAGACCGGCAGCAGCATGGCCACGCCCCTGGTGGCGGGCGTGGCGGCGCTGGTGGCGAGCGTGGTGGGCGCCGTGGGGCCGCTAGCTTCCTCGCCCGACTTCTATCAGGTCCGGTCGCCTGTCTGTTGGGCAGGGTCGTTGGTGCTGGATAAACGCGAGCGAGGGTGGGATGGGGGCCACTGGGGAGCGGGCGTGCGCTGGGCTGCCAACACGTGAACGCGCGGCTGCGGTGGGGCTGCGGTTCCAACTGCATGCTCACGCCTGACGCACACCTCTCGTTCTCGCTCACGCTCAGGCCTCGCGCGTCAAGTCGCTGCTGCTGGAGACGGCCGACAAGCTGCCCGGCCTGCCCGTCATCGGCGGCCGCCGCCTGAACGCGCAGCGGGCGGTCGAGGCGGCGTACGCCGCGACCGGCGGCTCCTACCGTGAGTGCAAGCGGCAGGCCGGACTGGACCTGGGAGCATTCACGCGGTGGCTGTGGTCGTCTGTACCGCAGTTGCCTACCCGGGCCTCGCAACCCCTGTGCCATTTCCCAGGCTTCTCCCACCGACTGATCCCCCCTCCGTCTCCTTGCCCCATCCCGCACCCGCCGTGGCCTCGCCCCCAGTGCTGACGCCCTCCTCGGACTTCTACACCGCCAACGGCGGCGCCGCCTCGGTGCTGTCCACCGGCCTGTCCGAGCAGTACTACATGGCGGCGGCGCCGCTGGGCAGCATGCCCACCAGCCTGGACACCATCGCCGTGCCGGCGGCGCCCTTCGACGTCAGCGTGCGGGTGAGCGCGCTGCGCTGCCCTGTCGCCTGAACACCGCTTTCCTTTTACGGTGCACAGTACGGCTGCGTGCTTAACGTGCAGCATGCCTCGTGCAGTGCCCAAAGTTGCGGCTTACCTGACGCTGGGCCCGCTGCGTGCAGGCGCCTGTAAACAACACGCCTGTCACGCGGCTGCTGCGGTACAAGTACACTCCGTCCACCGCCAACACCTCCGCGCCCGCGGGCGGCGCCAGCGGCGTGCTGCTGCTGCGGCTGGCGGGCCTGGTCCGCTTTACGGCGTCGGGCGTGTGGGGGCTGCAGCTGAGCGGCGTGATGCCGCCCGCAAGCGTCCGCATCTTGATTGGCCAGGTGCGCTGGTGTCTTTCCTCGGAGCACCATCGGACCCACCCCCCTTTGCAGAAGTGCAGGTGCAGGTCTTAGAGCGCAGCCCACTACTACAACCCACTGCGGTGGCTGTACCCCGTCTAACTTCCTTGCCCGCACCTCCACTTTGCAGCGGCTGCTCAACCTGACCAGCATCGGCGCAACCGCCTCGCTCATGGTGCCCACCGCCGGCCTGTATGATTTTGAGATGCTCATCCTCGCGCCGTCGGACCCGGTGGAGCTGCGCTGGGCCCCGCCCACGTCGCCGGGCTTGTACGGCCCGCCCTCCAGCGACCTGCTGGTGGTGCCGTCGTACAGCCCTGCCGTACACCCCAGGTGCGCCTTGGAGCCCCCCGACACATATGACACGCTCACCCGGTCGCGCAATGTGGTCTGGGTACGGAGGAGCGAACGACGCCATCCCAGCGGACGTGCGCCCACTTGCAAGCGCCCCAGTCCTTACCCATCACGCGCACGCGCTGTCGCAGGTTCGCGCCCAACGTAACCTTCTCCGGCACCTCAGCCGCGCCTGGCTGGCAGGTGCTGTGGGACTGCAACACACGTGACGACGGCACCGCGCCAGCCGCCCAGCTGCCGCCCGCCTTCCTGGCCTCCTTCTCAACCGGCCTGGCGCCGTTCAGCGGCGCGCCGTACGTGCCCCTGCGCAACAGCCTGCTGACCGGCGCAGACCTGTTCCGTGTTGCGGGCTCCTTCGGCGCCGCCGCGACGGCTGCCACACAGGTCACGCTGGGTGAGTGCTTGGGCACGGTACATGGCACGGTAGTATAAAGTGCACGGCTGTCATGGACGCGCCATGCCATTTGTGCTGATGTGTTCCAGCTTGTGGTGCCTGGTGTGTGATGTGTTCATGTCCTGACCTTGCTGTGGTGTGCTGCGGCTGGTTCCGTGCCTGCAGCCGGCGCCAGCCCGCCTCCGGGCCTGGCCGTGCCCGACTTCACCACCACGGCGGCGTACGGCGTGGCGGTGGCGCAGTTCACCCCGCCCTCCAGCGGCCAAGTGCAGTTCCAGATCGCCTGCAGCAGCTGCATGCTGTTCGTGCAGGTGTGGATGCAGCCGCGCGATGGCCTGAACGCCATGTGCCGTATGCTGGTGGGCGGGATGCGCCATTGTTGTGGCACGGTCCGCACGTACACCTCCCCTGCGATCACGTTGGTGACCCCGCCCTCCTCCTCCACAGGGCGTGCTGGTGGCAGACGCCTCACAGCAGCAGCCCATTGGCTCCGGCTCAACCGTGGGGGCGCCGGCCCCGCAGACCGTGCAGAGCGGATGCATGTCGCTCACCACAGCGCTCAAGAGTAAGTGGGCGCGGCGCCTCACGCACAGCGCTGGTTGGCAACGCGCACCGGCCTGGTACATCGCTTCTCCCAGAGCTGCACGACCGGTAGCTTGCCTGACAGGCATGTACGGTGCCCATCCCAATGTTCTTGCGCCCTAACCGCTGGCTCGCCCCTGGTTGCGCAGGCCTGGGCTCCAGCTCTGTGTACACACTGGAGCTGCGCTTCATGGTGGGCGACGCCAGCCGCGGCGTGCTGGGTGTGACCTGGTCGCCGTGCAGCCCCACCGGCAGCCCCACCGGCCAGTGGGGCGGGCTCGCGGGCATGCTGACCAGCGCGGTCATGTGGGCGCCACCCGCCGCCGGCACAGGTGCGCGCCGCATGCACGGCAAGCTCTCCTTGAATCCTTGTGCGGTCTGCCAACCAAGGCGCTTCAGCGTGCGAACACACAGACACGGCTGTCGGTCGTTGCAGCATCTGACGAGTACATACCTCCCTCCTGCCGTGGCCTTGTGTCGTGCGCAGGGTTCAATCGAAGCTCTCTGCGGTGCGACCTATGGCGCTCCCGCGGCGCCGCTGACGCCAGCACGGTGCCCTCGCCGCGCCTGGTGCCGCCGCTGGCCTCGTTCACGCTGCCGCGCGCGGGCTCCCGCAACCAAAACTGCACGCTGTGGAGCAGCAACCCCAATTGCACGGCCGTGGCGCTGGCAACCGCACTGGTGCGTGGCCAAAGGGCTCCGCTGTTCGTGCCCGCACCGCAAGCATGCGCAACCATTTAAACGTGCATGCGCGCAGCGCACCTCACCTTTGTGTACCGTATGTATGTCGCATGCCGGCATGTGTAATCCTCCACCGGCCGTTCCCCAACGCAGGACGTGATGCCCACGCTGGTGAGCGGCTCAGGCAACTATCACGTGCGCTGCTGGGCCTTCTGGAACGGCACCTTCAAGGCTGGCGCCTTCTCCGTGCGCTCTGCCACTATCACCTCATCGCCCGCGGCAGTGGCCAACGTGTTCCTGGGCAACCAGCAGGTGCGCATTGGGGTGGGGGCGGGGCCGGGGTGAGGGTTGGGGGGTTGGGGGCATAGCGCCCGCGACCGCGTTCGGTGTGAAGCTACTGTGGCCTGGGGACGCAGGACCAACAATGGAGGATGGTGGGTTGCTGAACCAATCGGCTTGACGCGGGGCGGGGATAGCCGCCCATTCGAACGGTGTTTTATGAAGGCGGAGGTCCAGAGGCACAGTCGGTACAGAGGTGTTTGCGCCGGGTGGAATGACATTCCATTCCAAGCCCACGGGGTGGTTGCAACGCGTACACCCATCGTTGTGCTGTGCCTGCTTGCAGGTGTTCCGGAGCGCTGCGCCCAGCGCGCCGCCGTTTGTCAACTTCAACCGGCAGTCGTTGGCGCCGCGCGTCAGCTCCTTCGCGCCCTACCTGCAGCTGCTGGCCTTCGAGTATAGCGACGTGTCGCCCACGGCAGTGATGGGGCTGCTGGACGGCACGGAGGTATTCGCCGTCAAAGAGACGCTACTGATAGACCGGCGCATGGTGGTGCCTGCAATCCAAACCTAACGCGGAGCACCGGAGCGCGGAGCTCCCCGCAGGCAGGAGCCCCTGATGAGCGAGGAATGCCGCTTTTGTGGGAAACCTGAAGCACCATAAGCTTCTTATTCATACCTGGTACCGTCGAGTGCTAATGACAATTCATTCAACAGGACGCTTATCCAACCCGCTGCACATGGTGACCGGCATTCACCGCCTCAGCCGCATGCCACGATGGCATGTAACATACACAGGGGGCATAATGTCCCATACATAGTTACTCCAAAACCACATGGCAGGGGCGAGGTCTGACGGAGGACCTTACTTGTGTGGTTCAGTGTACATGGCGTGGTGCGCGACAACAGCAGGAGGGCCTTGCTAATTGTTATCGTAGTAAGGGGCAGGCGTGTTTACAAGCGACGCCAGTTTTCAGGACAAGCCGACAAGGTCCTGAGCAGATGGCCAATTTGAAGGCGTTCGTGCAAGTTTTGTACGACTTTGGGGGCTGGGGTTATACATGCGTGTATGTGTCAAACAAAAACAATGTGTGTGTGAGGAAAGCACTGCCTTGGAATGGGCCCTGTAAGCCATTTAGTACTGGATTGTGGTAGTGGTCAAAGTGGGGAACTGGGATGCGCGTGCGCTTGGGCTCACGCTGATGCAATGCGTAAGGCTTTGTGCATGCAGCATGGACAAATAATGTTCGGGTGCTGGGGAGTACGGGCCAGGGGAACCCCTGGTACGGGCGCTAGAGGCTGTGAGCCCTAGATCTGGTATGTGACAAGCTCGCCATTCATTGTAACAACTATACATTACATTCCCATTTACATGGCTTTGCCTTCCAAACCCGGTCCATGTTGTTTCAAGGAGTGACGTTCACGGACAGTCGCGGAAGTCGGGCCTGCCTGCCGGCCCCTGGCCACCTGCACCGGCACCCAGCCACCGGCTGTAGCGTCTGCGCCTGGGCTCGATCACGTTACCCGGTTATCGCTACGCCCTTCACCAGTTGCGTGTGAGAGCTGCAACCGTGCGCGTGTGCTGCACGTGCTGCGCCCAACCAGAATAAGGAGCATGCCGACGCCGAGACGCGTACGTAAAGCCTTTCATTTACAGGGGTGTGTATTTAGTTAGTAGACGGCGCGGCGCCGTGGTCAATCAGTTGATGTCATGTTTGTTCGGGCCAGCCCTGGTTGACTGTGAAGCTCTCTCCCCAGGTTATGCACGCACTCCGGTCGCCCCTTCAGGAATCTACTCGCCCTGACCGTCACACCCAACGGCCCCACACCCAACGGACACATGCTACGTCACCCATCCGCCCAGCAAAAGACCTACGCCCACGGCAGCGCACGCACATCGCACTCGCTCTCAATACTCCTCTCAGTTCATGTCACGCCCGCCGGGCTCCGCCCCGGGAGTTCGCGCGGTCATTTAAGAATCCTTTTTCGTGGAGCCGTACAGCAGGGTGTCCTGCTTGAAGGGCATGTTGCACATGCACCACACGCCCGCCAGCAGGAAGTACAGCAGCAGAATGAAGGCGCCGTAGGCGGCCGCCTTGGAGGCGAACTGCTTGGACTGAGCCACCTCGTCGGGGCCGGGGTAGGTGGCTGCAATGACAGGGCCAGAGCGCAGTAGTACGAGGACCGGGTGTGTGAGTGTCAGGGACGCGGCAAACCGCGGTCGACCAACTTGGGGACCATCCCCAGTGGTTATCTCTTCCCATCCCTGCGCCCGCTGTGCGCTGCCTGGCAAGAATGTCGTATGCCGCCAGCATGTAAACTGCCCCGCCACACACACACACCCGGGCCGGTTCGCTCTTACCTGACAGCAGCTGGCGGCGAGTGGACTCCTTCCAGTTCACCAGCTCCTTCATAGTCTCAGTGCGGGCCGCGCCCTTGGACATGAACAGCATCTGCGGGAGCAGGCGTGGATTGGTCACGAGCATGCGTCGCGGCGGATGGGGACATAGCACATCGAGTAGCCTTAGACACTCCAGGCGGGGTCACGACTGCTAGGCACTCCGCTGCTTCTTCCGTGCACTTGCCTTGGCACTGCCATCCCATCACGGATGTTAGTGAATGCCAAAGCCAACCATGTGCTTGTGCATCTGCCATTGCGCGTCTTTTGTGTGCCTCGTCGGTGCGCACCCGCCTCCCCACTGACGCCCCGCGCCCCCTCCCGCACCATCCACCAGCACCACCTCGGAATGCTCTTCCCCAGCACATCCGCGCGCACCTGCATCACGACGTCACCCTCGTAGGCGGCATCCAGGCTGTCCACGGCCCACTTCACCAGGCGCAGCACGGCGTTGGTGGCCGAGGTCATGGCCTCCGACTCGCTGCCAACCTTTGCGGCCAACGCCTTCAGGCCCATGATCGACACCTCGTACAGCTCCACATCCGCCTGAGCAGCGCCAGACTCGGTGCGCTTCTGCACCGCCTCAAGCTGCGCCTTCAGCCCCGCGAACACGCTGGCCAGCTCCACGGCTAGCAGCTTCGCCTCCGACTTCGACAGGTCCAGGCCGCTGAGGTCCACGCCCGCCGCGGCAGAGGCAGCGGCCAGGTTCTGCTCCACGCAGTCCTCCTTGCAGTTCTGCAGATTAGAAAGGGCAATACCCGCTCAGATACCAGTGGGGTGGGGACAGCACGCGGCAAAATAACTGGAAGCCAGCGCACCTGCACGCCATCATGGTCGACGACCGACAGCTTGACGGACGGGTTCGCGGCCGAAATGCGGGTGAGACCGTTCACGACGGCCATGGCCGGGCAGCCATCGCCGGTCAGCTCCACGGTCCGGTGCGCCCGGTTGGAGAGCAGGTCTCCAAGCACGTCTGCGCCGCGCACGCGCACCAATCAGCCCCGTGTCAATTGACCGATTCCACCGTGTTTTAGAGCTAACAGAACTCACCAGGAGACAGACCGGCCACGTTCACCGAGGCAAAAGCGCGAGGGTGCTTGAGCGCCGAAGGCTTGGCAATGCCAGCAAGCTGCACGGAAATAATTATGATGCGTTGGTTAGTTAGAACGTGGACTTCACTGCTGGCAGCGACTTGGGTGCCTTGGGCGTGGCTGAGGATCGACGATTGATTCTGAGAGACCGCTGACTTCTGTTTCGCCCATTGTAGCGTTATCCATGCGCACCTGGCGAGACTCGTCAGCAGTAATGACCGAGCCCGGCACCAGCCCAGTAAGCGCAGCGCACAGCGACGCCACCTCCGATTTCGCGACCGCCGAAGCTGGCCCGGTTTGAAGATATGCGTGCTGGACGCTATCAACCAGTACTAGGGGAGAAGCGGAAGCCACGGCCACTAGGACCGCGCACAGCGGCAAAAGTAGGGAAAGCTTCATGTTGTTTGCCTTGTGCCTGGTGGCACCACTCTGAAGTGAAATTCGCTGAAGTGCTTCAAATAGTGGTCTGGACAAAGGTCACCTCCGTCATCAGTCAACGGTGCACCGGAATCGCCGGTGCGATGGCTTTGCATGCACGCACGCGTGCACGCAGGTTGCCGGCGTTGCCCCCGCCGGGGCCAGTATCCACGAAGCCATGGTTGACGCCTGCAAGCGCTTACAATGACTGCGCAGGCCATAGCTGCATACTCGAAGTACCGAATACAACCGTGCTATCCGCGTGCTATCCAGCCACCACGGCCATCCCCAATATGGCCGCCACGGCGCTCTCCCCCTGAGCATGAGCCCACCCAGCACCAACGCATGTGTGTCCTACGACTCCTACAGCGCCACTCGAAGATACCCCCTTCCTGGTGCTGCTTCCTTTTGGCACGTACGTGCTGTCCCTTCTGATGACGCTGACGATGGCCATGCCCTGAACGACGGATCCACGTCAACACGAACACCGTCTTCGTCTTCTCCGTGGCCCGGCGAGTAGCCTAGTTTGTCCTCTCCCACTTCCTACCATCCTTCCCTTCCGTTCCATTACACTATCCGCTCCAGCTCCTTAGCGTACACGAGCGCATTGTTGATGAGCTCCAGCGAGGGGATGGCCTTGGACGCGGTGGTGCCCTCGGTGGACTCCGTCTTGAACACTATGTACCCGTCCACGATCGCCCAGTTGTGCTGCGGCGCACCGAACCACAGGCATTGACCACACGGGCAGATGGATGACCCTTAGGATTATCCAGAGCAAACACCAAAGGACCACAGGCATAAGACAGGTTGGCCCCGCTGCGGCACCTGCCAACCGCAGCGCGTGCACACCAACCGCCCAGCTTCGCCAGCCCCCAAGCAAAGCGTAATGTGACCAGGCAAACTGGCCCATCCCATCCAAACCCGACCACACAGCCACACGCACCTGTTGTGCGTAGGCCTTGACCGCAGCCTCGCTGTCGAACAGCAGCAGCTTCTGCGCGTCCGCCAGCTTGAGCCGCTCGTACGCCTTCTCACTGCAGCTGGCAGCCTCGTCGCTGCGGGGTCGGAGTACGCGAGGGGTTCGGTGGTGGGGTAAGAGCTCCAGCTCGGGGTACCCCTCGGAGACCCCGGCAGTAGATTCCAAACCAAAAACTAGCGATTCCTAACGAGTGCTGGACGAGCACGCAGGACAGCGTGGGTTCGAAGGACAGCGTAACTGTGCATTGAACCTGCATCCCGGCATCAGGCAGGGCGCCACCACTCGCGCCATCCCGTGAAAGCTGCGGCCCTCCCTCCCATCTTCCGCGTGCAGCACTGTCCCATACCCGTGTTCCCCGGACCTTCGGCCCCTGCAGCCCCACCGCCCTCGCTGCCGCGCCGCCCAGCGACTCACCGCACGGTGGTGGCGAGCTGCGCCAGTAGCATGCCGTGCACCTCGCTGGCAGAATTCTTGGAGGCGGCCAGCACCTGGCCATTCAACACACAAGGAAGCAGGAAATACAGGCATACACAAATATTAACAGCGGCATCACACGCGCGTTTGCCGTAGCGTCGCAAATCACGAACCACCGCAACCAGGCGGATTCACGCCCGCTTGACGCGCAAGTGTGCGAGTTGCTGCCCTGCTGCGCGCCGTCGGGCCGGTGCTGTGCTGACCTTGTTGTAGGCGCCCTCCATCAGCCACTGCTCCAGCTGCACCGGCTGCTGGATGGCGGGGTCCTTCTGAGCCTGCGGCGGAGCAGTGGGCAGCGAGACCGTGAGGGGTGCGCGACCGGCCTGGTGGGGACAGTGGGCGAGCGGGCATGGAGACGCAACGGCCGACGGGCTGCAAGCTGTCGGTGAAGCACCCAGGCATGCTGCGCGCAGGTACCACGCGCTGCCATGCCGTGCCAAACACCCTCCTGCTCCCATGCCGGCAATGCTAAACAAGGGCACAAGTCCTCCCCTGCCGTGCCCCGCGACCACAACCCCCACGCACAATTACCACCCCTGCACACCGCGCTGCTGCACCCACCACGGGCGGAATGAGCTCCAGCTCGGTGTGGAACTCGGCGATGCGGTTCTGCACCAGCAGCCGCAGCAGGTTCAGGCCCTGCATCGCCACCTCGTTGGCGGACGGCGGCACCAGCGTGCTGCGGGTGTGAGTGTAGAGCGGCGGCAGATTGCGAGTGAGCATCGCGGGCACGCGGGCTGAACGCGAAGAACAGCTGAAGACTCCCAAAATCATCCTTACAGCATGCAGTAGCACTGAGCTGTCCCGCATGCCCATCCGCAAGCTTGGGTCGGCTTGCCAAGAACCCGCACTCGCGCCATCAACGTCGCCGCCGCGCAACATCTGGCACCTCTACCACGGCACAAAGCCGATGCATCCGGACACACGGCACAATAAGCGCTCTGCAGGCTTCCCTCGCCCCATCCTACCGCGTGTCGTTGTAGTAGGTCCGCAGCTGCGTGAAGCTGCGCTCCATGGCCGCCTCATCCTGCTTCTTGCAGCTCAGCAGCACAGCCTGCTCAAGCACCTCGCCTGCGTGGTGCAGTGGGGTTGAGCGGGCGTTCAGGCGCATCACCGCTAGCGCTGCACATGCCATGTGCCCTGGGTGAATGGGACATGCCAGTAGCTCTTGGTGCGATCACGCGACGCGAGTAATGACCGGTGCTGGGATCCAGTGCTGGTACCCAGCGCTGCCCCCCTCATCCTTCCCCTCCCGCTTACGTCCAAGCAGCAGCTCCTGCTGGGCTGTTGCCGACTTCTCGAAAGTCGGCGGCAAGGCTGGAAGTTGGATGAGCTTGACCTGTGAATCAAGAGTCTCGAAGGTCAGTATCAACACCGCACGATGCCTGGCAGCACTGAGCAGCACACGAGCCCTCCCACCCTGCCCCCTTCCCTCGAGCCCCCGAGCCTTCCCACCCTGCCCCCTTCCTCGCCCCCTTCTTCCCCTCACCTTCAATTGGCCTAGCAGGCTGTCCGCTGTGCTCAGATCCTTCTTCCCAACGGCATCCTGTTGGACAATACCAGCCGCACCAGCTCAAGCTTCAGGGAAGTCCGGCACAGTCTGCTGCTTTGCACACAAACCTTGAAGCGCCCGAACAGTGCCGTGGCCTCCTGGAGCGCCATTGCCTAGTGGAGTCTTTTGCTCAAGCTGTGATTACGCAACGCGACCGGGAACAAAGATCTTCAATTCGCGCGCAAGGCAAACGTCTTACGCTTGCAGCCGTGATATATTTAATGCACAAGTGAATGCGTTCCTATGGTTCCTGGCGTGTGCACTCACTGCTTTTGCTTGTTAGTGCCAAGTTTTGCAATGACGAGAGGCCCATCGTTCCAAATCAAGTGACACGAGGGCAGCCAAAAGAATGGAAATGTTTATCGCCATCGCGCCTTAAATAGTGACAATTAAAGCCACGCACGAAAGCACAGGGAAAAACTCAAGCATCCGGGATTTTCGCTTCTGTTGGGGACGACCACCAAAGCAATGCCGCCGACTAGCGGTATCCTTGCGTGGTTCACATCATGGCTCGATTGGTTGCGGTCGCTCTTCTTCAAGCGCGAAATGGAGTTGTCACTGGTGGGCTAATAGCTGACAGGCCTGCCGGATTGAGGCCCACGCACATGCATATCGCATGTTGATTGTATGGAGGGGGAAAGACGCAGAGCACCGGACACCGGTGGGCGGGGAATGTTGCTGGTTCTGACACCACGCACATCTACCGCACCGGCACGGCAGGTTGGCCTCAACAAGGGCGGCAAGTCCACGCTGGTGCAGGTCCTCACGACAGGGCAATACACTGAGGACATGATTCCCACGGTGGGGTGGGGGTTATCGGTGAATCGCATGGAGGGCCTGCAGCGCTAGGGTTTCGAGTTTGGCACGTGTTGGGGGCCGCGTGCGTGTGGGCACACTAACAGCAGAAGCCTGTCTTGCGCAGACTCTACTGCGCAGTACGCAGACTGTGCAAGCTTTGATGGATATACATATCAGTTCATACGCTCTCCTTGTTTGAACTTCCATGAGGATACAGGGTGCATTGGCTGATGCTGCCTATTACCCGCGTGTGTGCCCCTGCCTCATTCACAGGTTGGCTTTAACAGTGAGTCCCTCATCTACAGCCTTATCCTTGCGGCGATCAGCACTTTAGATACTCCATGCAGGGGTCGGAGATAGGCGCTGTTAGGAATGCTTGAAACGCAGTCACACGGCCGGCACGCATGCGCGGCATCCTGCATGCCGTCACGGCTACGCTGCCGGGGGCGGGGCTGCTCACATGTCGCAAGCAACGTCCCATATCATATACTGCCTAACAGTGCGCAAGATGTCGAAGGGAGGAGTCACAATCAAGATGTGGGATCTCGGCGGTGAGTAAGAGCCCAGGTTTGGAAAAGTCTGCGCGGCAGGAAAATTGCATGCGGTGCTGGCTCTCCGCGTGCTGTGTGGCTGCGCATTGTCTAAGCCAGTGACAATTGTTTACCACCGTTGTACTGATTATAAATGTACCGTAACTTGGCTGGTTTCTCAATGTGCAGGCCAACAGCGCTTTCGCAGCCTGTGGGAGCGGTACTGCCGCGGGGTGCAGGTGGGCGGTGGGAATTGAAGGGGCACGCCAACCAACCATTTGAGGGTGGAGTGCACGGCGCCGTCCGCAGGAACAGGAGTGCAGGGTGTTGGTATTGGGAATCAATGCCGGCGAGACGTGCGCAGCGGCGGTGCGAGGCCGAACCGCGCGCTTGCCTTGCATACCGTACCTCAGCTGCGGTGACGCGCAATGCAGTGCCCAATTCACCCTCCTACCTGGTAACCCTAGGACTGAAAGAGTTTGCACATGCAATATGACATGCACGGCAGGCCATTGTGTTCGTGGTGGACGCCGCGGACCTGGACAACGTGCCGGCGGCCCAGCGGGAGCTGCACTCGCTGCTGGAGAAGCCCAGCCTGAAGGTGGGACCATAAGGGGACTGGGGAGGGTGGAGCAAGGGCGGGGCATGGGGGATAGCCGTCCATCAACGGTTTTTGGTAATGGAAGTGAAGCAACCTCACGAGATGCGCTTAGTGCGGTTGCCAGTGGGCAATGGGCGGGTTAGCTTGAAGGCTTCAAGCCGGGGGCGGCTGGGTTTGGCGGCAGGAATTGCAGTTGGAGGGTGCAGCTTGCACACGCGGACCCGTTGCAAACAGTACCGTCAAGGGCTTTCTCCGCACACTTGTACCGCGTGTCCAACCTCCGACTTCAACCGGATTCAGGGTTACGCGCACACGCCTCGCATCCCCTCACTACCGGTGTATCGCCGGGCTCACACTGCGCTCCTCTGCCTTCCAGGGCATCCCGCTGCTGGTGCTGGGCAACAAGAACGACCTGCCCGGGGCCCTGGGCGTGCAGCAGCTCACAGATGCACTCAACCTCAAGGTGGGGCAGGCGGGGTGACGGGCCGGGCAGGAAGGAAGGATAACAAGGATTGGGTGGAAGGGCAATGGAGGAGGTGCCCGCGTGATGCACGACGCAACCCATAGGGCTCTGGGTTGGGCACCTGGGTACGGCCTACACACCTGTCGCCCTGCGCATTGCTGGCCTGCGCAGGCGCTGACCGAGCGCGAGGTGTGCATTTACAGCATCAGCTGCAAGCGCCAGAACAACATCGATGTGACGCTTGAGTGGCTCACCAAGCACGCCAAGTCCTAGACAGCTCAACGCCTGCCGATGTCGTACGCTGTAAATTGGGGCCAGCATCTGCCGTGGGGACAACAGTGGCACCAGCAGGGAAGAGGGAGGTCCAGTCACTTGCGGCATCACTGACGCAGCCACGCTGACTGCACGGCGACAGATGGTTGAGGGTTGCATAGTGGACCCTTCAGAGTACTGGTGTGTGTGGAGTTGCGTTAGGCAGAGTGGTGCTTCGAATTGGGCACTACTGGACAGGGTTGGGAAACTGTCCCTGTGATGGATTCATGCAACGTGTTAGGCGCAACGTCGCGTGCACTCGTTCTTCCGTTGAGCGGGACCCGGAGATGAGGTGTATTCGAGCAGGGGCGGATTGGAGGGTTGTGGTATATCTGGACCTTCAAAGCGGTAGCACAAATGTAATGGGGTCCGTTCGTGACGCACCACGAGCATGTCTCTCCGCCTGTGGGCTTCCGCGCCGCACAGTCCACGGACCATCCCGAAGGAACAACCGCCTCCCCGTGGCCTAGCGACGACACTACCCATTACCTAGCGACAGCACTCATTTCCGCGTATGGCCTGGTGTGCGAGGATGCAGGGGAAAAGTAGAGGCTCACGACCGAGGACGCAGGTGGTGTTGAGAAACACCGAGTTTGTTTGGTCTGGCACGGAGCACAACCGGGGACCCCAGAGTGGACAGCGTGGACAGGGGAGGGAGCCGCTTAGCCACCGAAGCCGTACAGGGTGCGGCCCTGGCGCTTGAGCGCGTAGACCACGTCCATGGCGGTCACGGTCTTGCGGCGGGCGTGCTCGGTGTAGGTGACCGAGTCGCGGATGACGTTCTCCAGGAAGGTCTTGAGCACCGTGCGGGTCTCCTCGTAGATCAGGCCGCTGATACGCTTCACACCGCCACGACGAGCCAGACGGCGGATAGCGGGCTTGGTGATGCCCTGGATGTTGTCGCGAAGCACCTTGCGATGGCGCTTGGCGCCGCCCTTGCCCAGGCCCTTGCCGCCCTTGCCACGTCCGGACATGTTTGCTTGGTTTGGGGGATGAAAAACGTAAGAGGTGAGCGAGTTGTTGACCAGCAGCAAAGGCCCGATGCGCTTAAGGCGTGGGCGGGTCCAGGATCCAGGTCAAAGCTGGCCTCGGCGAGGCGTTGACCGGGTCAACCCAAAGTCAAAGCCCGCCTCAGCCTGGCCACCGGCCGGCCCCGCGCCTGCTTCCATAAAACTCGCCTCTGCTCTCGTGACTTCTTAAACTAAGTCATTTCAATCGCTTCCGAACTCTATCAACCAGTAAAAAATGGCCCGCACCAAGCAGACCGCTCGCAAGTCCACCGGTGGCAAGGCGCCCCGCAAGCAGCTGGCCACCAAGGCCGCTCGCAAAACGCCTGCCACCGGCGGTGTGAAGAAGCCCCATCGTTACCGCCCCGGTACCGTGGCGCTGCGCGAGATCCGCAAGTACCAGAAGTCGACTGAGCTGCTCATCCGCAAGCTGCCGTTCCAGCGCCTGGTCCGTGAGATTGCCCAGGACTTCAAGACCGACCTGCGCTTCCAGAGCCAGGCCGTGCTGGCGCTGCAGGAGGCCGCTGAGGCCTACCTGGTGGGCCTGTTCGAGGACACCAACCTGTGCGCCATCCACGCCAAGCGTGTGACCATCATGCCCAAGGACATCCAGCTGGCCCGCCGCATCCGTGGCGAGCGCGCCTAAGCGTGCCGCGTGCCCCTGCGCTGCTCGCTGGCGTCTCTGCTTCTCACGCGGGCGTGGCTGCAGCCTAACAACAAACTCGGTGTTTCTCAACACCACCACAAGCAGCTTTGGTTTGAATGAGCTGTTGGGGTTGGGTGTGTGTGTGTGTGTGTGTGTGTGTGTGTGTGTCTTGATTCTGATCCCAAGACCAACCAGCTAAATCCGCTCCAGGAGGAGAGCGCGGAAAGGGATACGTACTCGTGTTTGCGGTACGCCCTGGTACGCCTTGTACATCTGGCCAGGCGCCTCGCACCGTGCGCTGTTCGGGGTGCTTGCAGGCACACCGGGCATCATCACCATGAAGGGTGCGCACCAGGATTGTGCAGGCGTTGTGCATGGCAGGGGAGCACCCGGAGCTGCAGCCCCTGGGGTGACACGAGCACTGGGATCTGGGGCTCAATCAGTCTGGGGATAAAAACCCGCACTGCTGACGCGGCCACAGCTGGCAGCAGCGGACTCTTCGGCGCCGCTTTTGTGCACGCGCCGGCAGGGGTGCGCGCCGGTAGCTGTGGCACCTGTGCGGCACGTGGCATACTGGGTGACTCTGGACTCGCTGTGGCTTGACCGGCCTGGGCTGTGGGCGGCCCTGGGGGCACTGTACGTTGCTGTGTTGAGTACTTGAGTTGCGTACCGGTATGCAGAGGGGGCCGCCGGCCATGGCTGTGGTCGGCAGTCTCGGCAACCTCCTGATGCCACGTTGTAGTTTGGGGGCAG
This sequence comes from Chlamydomonas incerta, assembly GCA_016834605.1. Classification (NCBI taxonomy): domain Eukaryota; kingdom Viridiplantae; phylum Chlorophyta; class Chlorophyceae; order Chlamydomonadales; family Chlamydomonadaceae; genus Chlamydomonas; species Chlamydomonas incerta. The sequence goes on from JAEHOC010000010.1 coordinate 1,845,779, forward strand.
GCAGGGTAATTTACTAGTACCGTATGGGTGGCCACGTAGCTCTGGCGCTGAGGCGCGATTTGAAATGTTCATCAGTGATTGTGACTTGGCGCCAGATACGCAAGACTGGCCGCTGCTGCCGGCCGGCCACCTGTGAGCCACCACCATTGCTGTCCATTGGGACGGCCTGGACCCGCCCACCCGCCGTGATGAATCGCGCCTGCTCAGTAATAACACCATGCGCAGGGGAAATTGCTTCCGAGTTGGTAAGTTCGCCTGTTGGCGTCGACCGTCGAATGGATTCACGCGCCAATCGCGGCCACATGAACATCCCCAAAGTGGGTCTCTTTTCAGTTTACGTTTCTCTTTCCCTTGCTGCAAATGCAACAGGTTCGCCTTACTGCACCTACTCAAACGCCACTACCTTGCTTTCGGCCGTCACTTGCCCTGAAATCCTTGAACAGCAGGATGGTCTCCGTCGCTGCGGTGCCCACCCCAGTGACCTCAGTGACCCCCGCTAAGAAGGTTAATGTGGAGGCCACCACCGCTCGTTCTTACCATGATGACATGAAGTGCATTCTTTGGACGGCTGGGGACATTTCAAGCCGCATCGCTGAGCTTGGCAGGTACGCCTTGCTCGTGGGATACCCCGCCCTGCAAATTGGACGTGGGGGCGGCAGCTGGCGCGCAGCGAGCGGCGGAGCGGCGCGGTGTCGGCTGGGTACAGAACGTTTTGCCGGCCACCTCACCCGCTGCCTAAATGTTACTGCAGGCAAATTGCTACGGATTACGAGGGCAAGGCGCCCCTGGTATTGGGGGTGAGTGCTAGTTTCGCTGTGTGTTCTTTCAAACGCGTGTTTGGAATGTCGCGTTTTGCAAGTGCAGCAGATGCCTGACGGACCGTATCGCAGCAACATTTACAGTGCATAACGCTTGTCACAGCTGGGATGCTCAGTGGTGGCCGCTCATAGCTTTTGTCACGGCTCGGATGCCAAACATGGCCACCGTGCCTGGCCACCCAGTGGTTGTTGCACAGCCGGCCCTATACCGTTCTAGGCGCATCTCTTAGAGCGTTAACACTTCGGGGGTAGGGGAGGGTCTGCCGCAAACCCAACCCACCTGCCTGCATACACGCGGCCTGAGTCCGGCGCTGCTGACGTGGGGACACGCACCCGCCCATAGGCCAATCACACGCGCACACACACACGCGCACGCGCGCACACGCGCATGGGCTGGGATACCTTTGCGCAGCACCGCATGGCGCGCTGCGGCGAAGACGGCTGCTCAGGCTGCCACTAGCGAGGTAGCCGTTTCTCACCCAGCCTTCGCCGCTTCTCACCCTGCCAACAAACTGCTCGCCCGCGGTATGACGTTCCTTTGCACCAGGTGCTGAAGGGCTCGTTCATGTTCTACTCTGATCTCGTGCGTGCCATCGAGCCGTGCCCTCGCGGCCTCACCATGGACTTCATCCGCGCCTCCAGCTACGGGTCAGGGACGGAGTCAACTGGCGACGTGAAGGTGCGTAGTTGAGCTACACGCTGCGTGCGTGACCCGCGTTGACGTCTCCTCGTCTCGAACGGTAGTCTGCCATCCAAGGGCAACTTGGTGACCAAGTGACGTGGAATGTGCCGGCGTGCTTATCTTTTGCAGCTCAAAACAGACCTCAAGAAGGAGAAGGTGGCAGGGCGGCACGTGCTGCTGGTGAGGCCTGGGTTTAACTCAGTGCTTCCACATATTGCCACGTCAAACTTGCCTTTTCGGGCCGTAGCACAAGCTCACATGCTCCCAAAGCGCTTCGGCGGCGAGGGAAGTTGTTGGCTGGAAGCTCAGTCACTTTTCGTCAGCCCGCGCCGTGTCCTCCTCCCAAGCATGCCGGTGCCCGATGCCCGGCCCCCAACCCCGATCCCGGCCCCCAACCAGGTGGAGGACATTGTGGACACGGCACTGACGATTACCACTGTCATTCGCTACCTTGAGGAGGAGTGCGACGTGGCGTCCGTGCGCACTGCCACCCTGCTGGACAAGCACGAGCGGCGGGTGCTGTCATACAAGCCCGAGTATGTAGGCTTCACGGTGCGTAGATGGATAAGTGGTAGGGGCGTGTGTCGGGGAGGCCAGTAACGCAATGGGTCGGGAGTGGCCATGATAGGTATCTGTGCCAGGGAATAGCACTTGATCGCGAGTGCGTGTGGGAACGGGTGGGCGCGGATGCGGGCCAGGGGCTGAAGTAGGGAAGGGATTGCAAGTGTGGAATCGGTCGGACAGGCGGAAGGCACAGCGAAGCGGGTTGGGATTGCGTGCACGGGGGAAAGGTGAGGAATTGGGGGAGCGGGCATTGCAGCAAGCAATTCCTAGGGACACGCAGTGGGGGCTAATGGCTGCTGTGATGTTCGCAAAGCATGTACGGCGCCCAACAGCAACAATCGTTATCTCTTTGTACACGCAGTGCCCCAATGAGTTCGTGGTGGGTTACGGACTGGACTTCGACGAGGAGTACCGCAGCATACCCTACATCGGTGAGTGACCGGCGGGTGACTCGACTGGAGCCAGCTGACTGTTGACATGTGTCGAGCGTGTGCGCGTCGGAGACGGTTTGCAGCGCTGCCGTCGGTACCCCACACGGGTATGACGCCGGTCTGGAAAAGGGGTCAAACGGCATGTGGTTTTTGACAGGGTTGGCGATGCGGATTAGACCCAAGCTTTCAGCAGCAGGTCACGGCTAACGTGGTCCTGTCCGATCCGCATCGCCAACTAGCTTAAAACCCGCTTGGCGTCCGGGGGGTGCGTTCGCCTGCTTGGCACGGTCGGACACGGTCGTGGGGCCGACCTCCGAATCAGCTACCATCGTTCTATAAGTATCATCTTAGTACTATAGAGACCTCAAATATTTTGTTTTCGGCCTATTAGGTGACGTCGCGGTGAACATGCTTCTCAAGTGTGAGCAAGGACCGCGCTTAGATGTCAATTATAGTTGCCGTCGTCTAACATACATACAAGGAGACTAACAAATTGCTCCCGGGCTTCAGAGTGCGACTCTGGCGAAAGCTGTGCCGACAGCCTCCCTCGCAAAATTCGACGGGAGCCAAACTTTAGCATCATTATATGTCATATAAGTTAATTCCTGAAATAGGGAGGCTAAATCTGCGTGAGCGCGGAGAAACACGTGTGGACACGTTTTTGCCCCTCTCCAGACCAGCGTGATACCCGTGTGTCGGTACCCTCCAGTGTACCAGAAACGAGGGCCCCTGGCTCCCATGTTCCGCGTGGCTCACGTCGCGAAGGGGTCATGCATGTAGCGCTACGCCCAACCAGTGAATGAATGTCACGTGTCCTGCCGTGGCGCAGGCGTGCTCAAGCCCGAGTGCTACGCACACCTGGGCATCAAGCCGGAGCCGGCAGAGTCGGGCGAGAGCGGCGACGAGTAGGCGCGGCGCCGCCGTGTCCGTATGCGTTGTTAGGCTCAGCTGCATCACTAGTGGCTGGATGCATGCTGGCAGTGCTGGCGAGGATGAGGCCTGGAGGTGGAACATGCGCTTAATGAGCATGCAATCGCTTTTGGCCGGCCGGCGGCGCGTGAGGCGCCGTTGGTGATGAGGCACTACGACAGTTGCACGGCCAGAGCCGGCCACAGCACCGGCAGCAGCGGTGGAACCTTTTCTGCCCATGCATCGGAGCTGTCGGGCCAGTTGCTGGGCGCTGCATAAACAGGCGATAGGAGGTATCCAGAGCCCTGTGTATGCCACTTGTCATAGAGGCGTGCTTGGAGTTGTCAAATCTCGGACGTCAGCGTTGTCACAGAAGCGTGCGTGTATGGTATCTGTAGCATTACGCGGTCGTGTTCCGCGCACATCTAGTTGCATTCACGTGAAACATGTTTTAGGGGCCCGCCAATCGGGTCGGGGGACACAGCGCTGCCGAAGGCAGGCAATGCGCAGTTCCATTGTGCAGCATCGCCCAGTGCCCACATCTGGCGGCCTTCCTCACATGGTGCCGAGCGCGTGTGTGACCTGTTTGAGTGGCTCTCTGAGAGTCGTGTGTACTACCATGAAGGAGATTTTTGACTTGAATTAGTGGTGTCGATCGAGCCCACGTGTTTCCAAGCCTGGACTATGGCCGGGTCGCGCCGGGTGGCGGTGAACTTTTGGACGAATGGGCGGGCGATAACGTCAGGGTCCGAGTTGTAGGGGCCCGAGAAGCCGTGTGCATGCAGGACGGCAAGCAGGGCGGATCGTGTAGTGGTTGGCGCATTGCCAGATCCGCGCCATGTGTATGTCAGGGTTGGCGGCCATACGCAACGGTGTCCCCGAGCCGGTAGCAGGGAGTAATCATCGATGCGGACGGATGGGATACCGTATCCGTGTGCTGACACTGTACGCCAAAATGGGCTGAGGCATTGCGGGGCCAAGAACCCCTGGCCAAGAACTAGAAATGAACGGCAACGCGGAACGTGGTCCTGACGCTCTGTAAACAGGAAGCAGGGGTGACAGGAAGGCACTGCCGTGCATAAGACGTATCAACCAGCGCGCAACCCGTGAGGCCTCAACGGCGCGCCACCTGGGGGTGCAGCCGTGCAGGTGGTGTGCGCTAAAGACATGCTCTGTAAACAGGATGGCATGAGACCGGCCGGGCAATCGCCAGGTTGGCAGGAGCCTTGCCTTGGTCCCAAAGAGTCTGAGCCGGTCCCCAGCAGGCGAGCACAACGGTGCAACCGTGCAAGTGGCCGAGGGGCCCCGGCCGCGGGGCCACAGGGGAGACGGATCGGCCGTAGTTGCACAATCTGTACGATGGCTTCTTTAAGCCAGGCGTGCAGGATACCTACATCAAGAGTAGCATGTGACGTACATATCATCCATTGCAGAGGGGTTGGCGCGTCATGGGTTCTGTAGAAAGATGGTGCTGGGGCCCTCGGCGCCGCGGCGCGTCCTCCGCAGCGCAACGGTGGTAGGAACAGCACCTCTGCCTTGGCTAGCCTTGCCCAGCTCCCGCCGGGAGTGTGCGCCTGGACAGTGCCATCATTCCGTAGCCGTACTGGAGCCCACCCGTCTCACGGCGGCTCCAATCGTGCCGCAACTGAATGCGGCAGAGGTCCCAGCCCTCGGGGCCATTGGGGACTGTCGACACGGTCGAGGGTCGAGACACGGCAGACAAGTTAACCCGTGACACTATGTTATTAGTTATCAAGAATTTCCGTGTTTGGCGGAATTTGGCGGAATTTGGCGGGATTTACGACGCACGCACCAAAACCATGCTTCACAGGGACGCCAGTCGCAGCTCCCGCGCTGAATTAAGCTGAACGAGCTCACTAGAAGACACGACACACGAAACAATACATAATCCACTGCATTTTGTTTGCAATTTTGCTGCGCGCAAACCTCGAAATACCGGTCCGCAACAAGCCCCCGCCTATTGCACCCATGGATTACGCGTAAATGAGGACTGCTTAAGGATGCAAGTGCAGTCGGTGAAGGAAGCCACCAGTTGAGGGAGGCGCCATCGGAAAGGTCTTCGCAGTCGTCAGGCGGAGGCATGCATGGCGAGGAGGGCGGTGGATGGTTGAGACGCTGGTTTGGCCGTGTTCTTGGCACGGATGCCGGAACTGCTGCCGGGTCGTTGACGGGCTCCCAAGCGCCTCATGGACCTGCGCAAGCAGCTGGCAGCGGAACGCGCGATGTTGGCGCAGCCAGTGATGCAGCAGCACCGAACGCTGCAGACTCCGGCATGTTCAGGGGCGGCTTGCGATACAATCCCATTGAGGTTGAATTGCAGGCAAGTTTTCTCGCAGCGCTGGGCGCTGGGCGCGTTGAAGCGTGTATCTTGCATATTGATGACGTGACCACCACCTCGTCACATGGCTGCCGTCAGACCGCCTCCGTGCGCCCCGCCCACGCTGTCTAAAGTTCCCGGACCCGGGTGTCGTTTCGCCGCCGCAGGACCCCTATCCCGTCGCCACCTGCAACGGCAACCCCAGCTCGCGCACCTACGTGGCCAAGTGGTGCAGCATCCCAGTTCACCTGCACGTCCTCACCTTCGTAAAGCGGCCCAACCCCATCGCGCCCCTGCCCGGGCCGAACTCGCCTCACCCAACCGTTGCGGCGGCGCTGGACGCGCCGCCGCCGGTGCAGGCAAACATGGTCACGCAGCCGGACATGATTGCAATTGCAACTGAGGTTGAGACAGCGCTGGTGCAGCTTATTGCGGAGCCTAGCCCGCAGGTGTGTCCGCGACATGTGGGCTTAATGCGGGCGGTACTGCGGTAACCTGGTTTTTGCGTTACCTATGCGGTGGGGGGTGAGCGGAGGATCGGCGCCTATCGAGCCATGAGGCGCCCGGAGCAGTTTATGCTTTTAATGGGGCCAAGCCTTCCTCACAAAAAAACCGCATGCAAACGCAGCTCTTGCTTATTCTGTTTTGCGCCCGTGCCCCTTCCCCCATGCCGCAGGTGCTGCCGGTGCTGGCCTGCGCGAAGGTCACGTGCCGCGCGCACATCAGCAGCCCCGGCGACGACCATGTGACCCAGCGCATCCTGGCTGAGGTGCACGTGGCGACGCCGCGCGTGCCGGGCCTGGTGCCGCTGTCGCAGTGGCTGCAGGAGCGCTGGCCCGCATGCCGCGTGGAGGATGAGGCGGCGGCGGCGCCAGGAACTGGCACGGGGCAAGCGCAGGGGCAAATACAAGGGCAGGCGCAGGGACAGCAGCAGCGGCAGCAGCAGCCGCAGCCAACTGCGGCTGCAGCTAGCATCAGCACGGCGCATGCAGCCGCGTCCCACGCCACCGGTGCCGGTGCCGCCACGCACGTGCACGTGCAAGCGCCCTCCGCGGCGGCGCCTCCGCCGCGGGCACCCCTGCCCGCCTCGCAGCGACATGTTGCTGCGGTACCTGCCCCGGCGCCGCCGGTGCCGCTGCCGCCCAAAGCCACAGCTGCCACCGCCGCAGTGCCAGTGCCTGCGGCGCCGCCGGTGCCGTTGCCGCCCAAGGCTACAGCTGCCATGGCCTTGCACGGACTGGAGCCGGCGGTCGGACTCACCGGGCCGCCGCCGCCGCCCCCAGCTCTGCTGGCCCAGCGCGGCGCGTCTTCCTCGACCTCCTATTCGGCCCGGACGCAGCCGCCGCCTCTGCCTGCTGCCGCGGCCCCGGCTGGGACAGTTGCGCCATCATCGCGACCAGCCATTGGCGGTGACGGCAGCAGCTTGAAGCATGAGTCTGCAGCGCTTACCTCCTCGCAGCTGCCCACGGTGGCCGGCGGCATTGCGGGCGCGGCGCCGGTGGTCCTTGATGTTGTGGCGGCGCCGCGCGCCGGCCCCAGGCCGCTGAGCAGCAGCACTGCTGAGGTTTCGGACCAGGCTCTGGCGGCCGGCGCCTTGTCAGGCGCCGCCGGCGGCACTCCGGACACCTGCGCGCAGCCGGTGGCTGAGGGCACTCAGCCGCAGACTCAGGCCTTGGGTTGCAGCAGCCCACGGGGGTTTGGCGTGCCTACCGTGGCGGGGGCCGGCGGTTCCATGCCGGGCTCGGGCTCCGGCGCTGGTTCGTCGGGACCGCGGCTGGGTTCCCACCAGAGCGGCGCGGCGGCGTTCGGCTGCTTCGGCTGCTTCGCCGGCGGGCAAGGCTCCGGCCACGACTCGGAGGGCTCCGGGCCTTTAGCGGCTGTGCCCACCGGCACGGGCGCTAAGGGTGCCGCGCCAGGCGCCCGCGCGGTGGGGCCTGCGGGGCCGGCGCAGCCGGTCCTGGCCGGCGTGGCAGCTGGGCCGCTAGCACCATCCGGTCGCGCCGTACTGCCGCCGGCCGTCTCCCGTCGGCTTCTCGCACCCGCGGCCGGCAGCAGCACCGGCAGCGGGGTTGCTACTGCTGGTGGTGGCGCCGCCGGTGGCGGGTCCGGTGGCCGGCCGTATGGTCGCGCCGCGCTGCCGCTGCCGCCGCCTCCGCCGCTGCAGCCGCTGCTTCCGGTGACGGAAGCGCTGGATGTCTTGATCTGCCTGGCTGAGGTGCTGGGGGCGCTGCACCGTCGCGGCCTGACGCACGGCGCCGTCAGCCCCAAGACGGTGCAGCTGCAGGTGACGGCGCCGCCGCCTGAAATGCAGGCGCTGCTGAAGCGCGCCTACCGCCCGCATGGCCGCGGCAACCGCCACGGCCGCGAGCAGGCACAGGCGCAGCAGCAATTGACACCTCCGTCGCAGGCTGCTGCAGCAGGGCAGGCAAAGGCGACGGTCGGGGACGCGAAGCATCAGCAGCCGCAGCAGCAGCATGTTGGCACCACGGCAGATGCATTGCCGCGGCCAGCTCAGGCAGCCGAGCACGCAGCTAGGCGGATGGCGGCGGCGGAGCCGGCAGCATCAACGCTGTCTGGTGCTGGCCCTGCAGAAGCTCCGGCCGGTGCTGTCACTGCTGATGGCAGTGGCGCCCTCTCAGTACCACGGCAGCCTAGCGCCGCTGGGAGCGTGGCCACGCCGACAGCCCATGCCGCCGCCAGCAAGCCGGCCTCAGGTGCAGCGGCTGCCCTTGCTGGCGGCGGCGGCGGGCCCCGACCGCCGGCGCTGCAGCTGACGCAGCTTGAGCAGGGTGGCGGCCCCACCAGCAGTGGCGGCCGTGGCTCGAATGGCAGCAACGGCGCCGCAAAGCAGACGGCCAGCCCGTTCCGGCCGACAATGGTGGAGTCGCTGGCAGATCCTGCGATGGCCGCGTTCCTGGATTCAGGTTCCACCGACCCCAAGTCCCGCCAGACGCTCGCACAGGTGGTGGCAGCGCTGGGCGGCCTGCCGCGGACCAACCTCCGCGGCGGCGGCGGTGGCGGGGGAGCAGGTGGAGCCGTGGGCTCTAGCGCCGCCGCAGGCGGCAGTGGCAGGGGCGGCAGCGTCGGCGGCAGCGGGCTGACGGCGGGGTCTGCCAGCGGCCCCAGCGGCACCGGTTCCATGTTGACAAACCTGCTGCTGGGCTCGGCAGCAGTCAAGTCCAACGCCAGCGCCAGTGAAGCGGTCATGGTCACAGCGGCGTTGCCGTCTAGCATCCTCGACTCTGCGGCCGCCGCCGCGGCGGCGTCGGCGTCGTCGGCGCGCACGCACACCGGCACCGGCGTGCTGAGCTCCTCCGAGGCCCCCGGGCCGAAGCAGGGACTGGCGTCGCCCACGCCGCCATCCGGTCGTGGCGGCGGCGGCGGAGTCAGAGGCGGCGCCCGCCGCCGCTCTGCGGCGGCGGCGCCTGACAGCGGCGGCGGCGGCGGCTCCGCCACAGAGTGCGGCAGCGGCAGCATCGAGGGCCACGGCAAGGCGGAGGCCGGTGGTGCCGGTGGCGGCGGCGACTGCGATGCAGATGGTGACGACAAGTCCTCGACACAGTCGCTGCAGCTGCGGCCCATCGTGCCGCGGCCGCCGCCCGGCCAAACCGCATCATCGGTGACGACGGCGTCGCTGGCGCGGCCGCCGCCGCAGCCGTCGCTGCTGCCGTCACGCGGCGACACGCAGCAGTCGGGGCTGCCGTCCATCCCGCAGTCCGCCTCCACGCCGTTGGGCTCCACGCCGCACGCGTCGTCGGGCGTCCCGCACTCGGGCCCGGACACCTTCTCGCAGCCCGGCACGTCCGCGCCGTCGCAGGCGCTGTCGCTGCCGCTGTCCCACGCCACCACCGGCCGCAGCCGCAACACCGCCACCACGCAGCACGAGAACCACACGGAGGGAGACGACACCATCGGCAGCGCAGGCGCCGAGCCAACCGCCGCAGCCGTCGAGAGCACCGCCAGGGCGGGCGCCGGCGCCGCCCCCAGCCGCCAGCGCTCCTCAAAGCCGCGGCGCCTGATGGCGATGCTGACGCTGCCGGCGCTGGGGCCAGCCGTGCTGCAGATGCTGACGTGGGGCCGCGCGCGGCCGGTGGGCTTGCCCCGCGACCAGCTGATGTGGTGCGCGCCCGAGCTGCTCAACACCGGCGGGCTGGGCTGGCCCATCCTGCCGCTCATGCCGCGGCGCAGCGGCAGCGGCGCCGTGGGCGCCGGCGGCGCCACCGGCCTCGACCCGCTCGGCCCGCTGGACCGCAGCCTGGGCACGGTGCGCAGCCACCGCATGGGCGGCACCACGCACCGCGGCCGGGATCGGGACCGGGACCGGGAGCGCGACAAGGGCGGCAACGTGCAGTTCAGCGGCTTCATGTCGGGCCCGGGCGCGGGCGACGGCAGCTACACGTACGGCGCGGGGCTGAACAGCAGCGTGGGCGGCAACCGCCGCTTCCGGCTGGCGGCGGCGCTGCTGATGGGGCACGACCCCAGCGGCGCCGCGTCCAGCGTGTACGGCGTGACGCCCTCCTGCGATGGTGAGTGGTGGGGAGCCGGCGGAGGCCGCGTGCGAGGGGTGTAGCGCGGTGCCCTTGCAAACCCCCCTGTCAGCGACTTCTCGTCTTGATCAATCATGCATGGAACCCCCGCCCTCCGCATACCAAACCTGCCACCGCCTCGCGCGCCTCCTCGCAGTCTACTCCGTGGGGCTGCTGATGTGGCACCTGGTGACGGGGCAGTACCCCTTCGACCACCTGTCCACACAGGAGGTAAGGCGGTCCTGCCGCTGCGCCTACGCGCTCACTCGCCGTGGCCGTGCCGCGTTGACCGCCCAGCCAGCGCTGGCGGATACCATGCAAGCGTCCATGGCGCCGGCCTCCATCCGCCAGCTTCCGCCAGCTAGGTTGCCTAAACTAACATGTCTGTCCGGCAGCGGCACGGACTGTCGGTCATACCCAACCGAACAACAACCCCCTGAACACACGCAGGTGGTACGCGCCAAGGAGCTGGGCTCGCTGGACGAGCAGCTGCCCTTCAGCCCCGAGCTGCCGCTCGCCTACATCGCCCTGGCCCGCAGGTGCTGGAGCGCCGCGCCCATGCAGCGCCCCGCCATGCGGGTGAGGCGGGGTGGTGGCGGGCAGTGCTACTCGCGGGACAGGGCGCGGCTGTTGGCCGTAGCCGTCCATGCATGCCTTCACGACTGTCACACGGCCGTGGTTTGCCTGCGCTAGCTGCTTTGGTTGCTTGTTGCTCACGGTCGGCGCCCCGTGCCCACCCGTGCAGTCGGTCCTGGCCGAGCTGCGCAGCCTGCGCTGCCAGCTGCTGGGGCTGCCGCAGCCCTACGAGTCGCCCGGCAGCGGCTTCGGGTTCGGCTTTGGGCTGGGGCTGGGGCGCAGCAGCAGCATGGGCGACTTCACAGGTGCGCGCACACAGCTGTGCGGGGGGGGGGCGAGAGGGGTAATTGGTTCCATTTCCAGCAGGGGAGGCGGAAGGCAGCGCTTGCTTTGGATGCCATGCGTCCTCGTTCACCGTTCCTGCAGCATACCGTTGACACCACTGCCCGCATGTCGGTAGGCGACCGCACCTGCACCTGCAACTGATACGCACTATGCCCTTTACTCCCGTTCGCAGGCGACAGCCGGCTCAGCTTCACGCTGTCGCTGGCGCTCAGCAGCCGAGACTTCTCCTGCGACGATTACGCCTTGGCCCGGCCGCCCCTGGAGCTGGCGTTTGGAGCCGGCGGAGGCAACCGCACCGAGCACGGCGGCAGCGCCGCCAACCCCAGCCATGGTGGCAGCGGCGGCCCACCGCCGCCACCGTCGCTGCAGACAGCACTTCCGCCGGGACTGCTCACCGCGCTGACGGCGCCGCGCACCACAGGCGGCGGAGGTGGAGGCGGTAGCGGCCGCCGCGGCGGCGGCAGCGGTGCGTTTATCGACGACGAGAGCGACCGCTTCACTGACACGGACCGTTTCACGGACCAGGCGGAGACGGAGCACAGCACGGTGCTGTCGTCGCCCCCGACGGCGGGTACGCCGTCCGGAGGCGGCACCGCCGGCATGCGCTCCGGCAGTGGTGCTGGTGGCGGCTCGCGCCGCAACATGCCGTCTGCGGCGTCGCTGACACGCAGCTTTCGCATGATGCGCCGCGGCGGCGCCGGCAGCCATGCCGGCGGCCGTTGCACGACTGGCGGCGGCGGTGGCGGCGGCGCAGCCGCCGGCGACACGCAGTCGAGCCCGCTGGCGCATGGCGCGACGGCGACCGGTGGGCACCACGGAGGCCCCGGTGGCGGCGGTGGCGGCGTCTACGCGCCCGCCAGTGTCACCGCCAAATTCCATAGTGGCGGCGTTGCCGGCGGCCGGACCAGCAGCGGCGTTTCAATTGGACTCATGGCAGGGTTTAGTCCGGGCGGCAGCGTGCGCGCCTCAGACTCGAACTCCACCGCCGCCACGCCGCCGGGTGGAGGCGGCGGTGGCAGTGATCGGAGCATCAACAGCACTGCTGCCGTCGCGGCCGCCGCGGGCGGCAGCGCCCCGCATGCGGTGGGAATGTCGTCGTCCGTGACCTCGTCGAATGCCGGCTGCGCCGGTGCCGGCATGATGTTCGGCACGCTGGGTGCCGTGACGAGGCGCAGCGGGACGGCGGCGGCTGGCGGCGGGGTAGGAGGGGGGTCTGACGCTAGCGGCGAGTCGTCTTCGGCGGCACCGGCGGGTAGCAACGTAATGGCTGTTGCACATTGAGTTAGAGAGTCCAGAGCGATTTGGGATTGGGATCACCAGATACGCCAGCACATAATCTGTGCGCGTGCATGTCGTTCTTTCGCTGCACGCTATCTGCCCCGTCTAGCTACTTGCTGTGCTGCATTTTATCTCACGAAACTTGTATCCAGGGAACCGCGAATCGCCGTATCCAGTGTCGTTTCATCGCCCTGAATTGCTACGTTCTGTTGTTGAGCACCCATACTGGGGTTGGGGGTGTAGACTACGTGGAGCCTCACAGGCGACATGCCCCACACAATGGTTCGCCACGAGCTTGCGTGCTCTCTTTTCCGAATGCTTGTTAAGAGGGGTGCGGCAAAGCAAGCTCGCAGCGTCTTAGGGGTTCAGTTGCAGTAAGTTGCGCAGGTTTAGCGCCTGCACTTGTTTGACTTAGTCTGTCACTGGGTTGTGGCACACACCCCGGAGGCTCTGGGCTCCGTTCGTGCCCACAATGCTGTGTGGGCATTCCTTCATGGCGGATTCGGTTGCATGGTTGAACGCCAGATTTTTTATGATCCTGTGAGCGCGATCCAGGGTTGCGGTTGCCATGCACGGCCTAAGAAACACCGGGAGCCAGGTCGTGGGGGCTAATTGGGTCGGTTTCTCTCTAGGCCTGGATATGCGGTTGGCAACACGCGGTACCCAAGGGCGGAGCAGGATTGGGGAGACTGCCACGGAGAGTCGCAACCAAGCGTGACACCGGGGCAGTATGATAAAGCCCGGCAACACCTGGAGGCGCCAAAACTGCGGTATGGAGTCAGTGAGTAGCAAAGTGCCGTGCTGAGGAGTGGGTTATGTAGGCAGGGGAAGGGGAAGGTGGTGAAGAGGAAGCGGTGAAGAGGAAGCGGTGAAGTTGCCTGCAGCGTTCGCATGCAAGCACCTCGGTCGAAAGGAGCAAGTGCGCAGTCTGCACACCGCACTGCAAGCACTCTTGTGTCCGTCAAGTCCTGTCTCGTGTCAGAAGCGGAATAGCAAGGCTGCGCATGCGCAAGCAGTTGCTGGCACATGTGCTGCACGTGTTTCGTGTCAGAAAGATGGGGCCGCATCGTTTGGGTCGAGTGCGTATGGTCTGAAGTGCATACTCGGTGTGGATCTGGGAAGGCGTGTGCACCGCTACATGCAAGCTTGCGGCATGGCCGAATGTGTCCGCAGCATACTCACCGGTGTCGAGATGCTACACTTTGAACCCTCAACCCCCAAATCATTAGCACTTGCATTTGATTTCAGTCGCTTCGCCTGGGACTCAGGCCGAGAAGTGGAGGCATGCATTCATCCCGGTCGAAGGCGGGACGTACTTGGCTAACTTCCACGTGATGAGCATAGGCTGCATGCTAGTGCTAGTGCCGCCATGCCGCGCTCCGCAGACAGGCAGCGCGGAGGCCAATGGATGTTAGTGGTGATGGCACATATGCACGGCGTGCGGCGCGACCAGATGCGACTGGTGATACAGAAGCCGTCTGAATGGCTTATGTTTGAGGCACGGGCTCAAGGCGCAGTCCTGCTGCGAAGGTCGAGGGCTTAGTTTGCTGACCATTGCACACAGATAAGTGTGCGCGAAGCGCGGAGACGTGGCGAGGCGGCGCTTAGGTGAGACTGCAGCGTTATCAGCCTGACCAGGGGTGCCAGGACACGTGCCAGGACCCCTGAGCCTGACTGTGTAATGCAAAATCAAAGGGGGCAAGCCCCATGCGCCAGTGAAGGCGATTGTACAGGGCAAGGGGCAGGTTGTGGGGACAGGGCAAGGGATGACTGGATGCGCGTTGGTGTGCCCTGGTGGTGACGGATGAAATCCCGTACCCAGCAAGCCTGGTGCGACGCGCGACAACAGAGGCAGGATGCATGGCTGTGCGACGCAGTTACTGCACCACATATGCGCGCTGGCTGGCTGCCACAGTCTGCTACTCTGCTGATACGAATGCGACATTACAAAGAAGGGACAGTCCGACCGGCTGATATGCAGTCCTCACGCTCCGGGCCGGCTGGCCCGGCTGTAGCACCCCTTGCACACCCCCACTCGCATGTGTCTGTCTGGTGCTATAGCCTGGCCGGGCGCCCGGAGTGTGTTCGGTGTTACACGGCAAACAGGGGGCAGTAGCTGAACTTCGAAGTCCCGAGAAAACAGGTTACGCCCACCCAGTGCGCAATCACAAGCAGGTATACGCCCGTGCGCCCACAAGCTCCCGTTCACGTTACCAGTACCACGTTACCATAGATCCAGAGCGGCTGCGGCTGTGGAACGCTGATCGAGCCCGGAGTGTGAGGACCGCGTATCAGCAAACTGTGCAGCCAGCCAGCGCGCATCATCGGTACAGTAACCGCGTCGCACAACCACAACTTGCCTCTACTATTGCGCACGGGCTTGCTGGGTATGGGATATGAACTGCCACAGCTGGGTATGTCACTTCTTATCCCCTTATCCTGGTCCTACCACCCCTTGCACACCCCCACTGTCGTGATCTCCCGTGTTACTGAACCTAGCGTGTGACAAGGCGCGGGTAAAGCGCACAAGGGTTTTTGCGTGGCCGTGTCGAAGGGTTTTCGTGTCTGGGAATGTGACCAAGTTGAGTCATGGCCTGACGACAAGACGTCGTGTGCAAGCGTTAGCTTGGTTAGCGTGTGCTTTCCTGTCGCCTTGCCAACAATGTGGGAGTTATGCATGCGCGTGGCTCATGGCCTGAAGGCCTTGGGCGCTTACCAGTGGTGCTGATGCGCCCCTGCAGTATTTTGTGACGGGATTATATCCTTGGCTTTGCCTTGTTCCCGTGAATGTCAATGCCGTTTCGGGCTAGTTAGTGAGACCAGGCCTCTGGGCTCTGAGGCCATGTTGCGGCAGTACGGCGCACTGAGGCGTCTTTAGCGTGTGCAGCAAGAAGCCAAGCCTTGTCTTGCTTCTTGCTCTCTCATACAGCCTGTGAGTTAGCCGTCCCTATTGCAAGACCACGCTACCTGTATCAATTTGCTCATTGTCTCCCGTCAAGACAGCGCGGAGCGCTACCGGCAAACCCTGCAAGGGTCAGTCTGTAAACCGCAACCTGTCATAACCTGCGTTCCGCTTCCCCTGCACCGCGACTCCATCCGAGGACTGTTGTCGCGCGTCTCACTTGTGGGTAGGCACACCAGGGTAGCATCAGCACACGGCAGCTCGTGACACCACTCCCTTTGTTTCTGAGAGCGCGGTAGGCCGGTAGCACCAGACAGACACAATGTGGCGGTAACCACCGCGCACTGCCGACGGCTGCTGCTAACCAATTGACACATTGGAAACTGCTGGGCTGGTGCGGAGCGGAGCGGGGCACACGGCATGCGTGACCAACCTGGAAACACCAGCGCCACTGGCGCCCAGCAAACGTGCGGGGGAGGGAGGGACGCAAAGGGCAAGAAAGTAGGTGCGACAAAGGGAGAGCTGGGGCTGGGCCTGAAGCTGTGGCTGAGGGCGGGAGTAGGGCAAGGGCTGGGCGAGGCGCCGGCGGTGGAAGGAACGGCGCCCCCCATCGGCCCATCCCCTCACGTCCCCTGCTGCCCACCAAACTCGTGGCCGGGTTTTCACGGTCCCTGCAGGGTCCCCCCTGCAGGTGAGGGCCTGGCCCCGGCAACCGCAGGTTTGCTGAACACCACAGCAACTCCGGACCTCCGAGAGACTGACCTGTGAAAATCAGCCCCAAACACGGCAGGGCAAGCGCACGAGCGTAGAGTCTCCTCCTCCCCAACACCTTAGGGCACGGCCGCACGTCCTACCTTGGCGGTCGCCGGCAAGCCGCCAACGCATATAGCACAAGCTACCGGCGCAAACACACGAGTACTGCCAGCGCGCACAGGCTGTTTCGGAACAAAGGGCAGCCCACCATTGGTCTGACTGAGCGTTTTCGAGCGTTTACTTGCCCGCTAGGAGCCCAAGTTACTAGTACGCACGAACTCGTTTATCCAATCACCTGTCACGGGGAGCGCCGGGGCCGAACAAACACCCGAACAAAAGTATGGCTTCGTGAGCTTCTGATGCCTTGCTGGTGGCCTGGAATGATATAGTATATCGTTCTGTATATGAGCGCAGAAATTTGGACTAGTGCACGGCGTCCGATTCGGACGTGCTTTGACTGCCCCCGCCTTGCCGTCTTGCGCATACTCGCTGCATTTCCATGGAGCACGATAGCAAGACGCAATGGATTCTGAACCTTCCGTGACTACAAAACAACGAGGCAACCTTCATCCTGTTCACCGAGCACCGAGCACTTAACCGGCTGAGACTTAGAGGCTACTGTCAGCGTGGCGATAATACCTAGCATACTCGCTTGGGCCCTGGGCGGCCACGCCTGAAGGCCCGGGCGGGGCCGCATTCTAGGCACCTGTGTCCTTGAGCTTGGCGCGCCAGCAGGATGAGCGACCATCTCAGCCGCAGCAGCAGCTTCTCTAGCGTTGGCTCAGGAGCCAACTCGGTCGCCAGCGATGCGCGAAGCATGTAAGCGCGGCCCGGGACTGTCCTGGTCATTGGAGCTAGCACCGGAAGGCTCGGAGGGGGGCGTCGTCATGAGGCCACCCGGCTGGCAACGGAACGGAAGACTAATGCCAATTGTTTGGGCGACTCGGCTTTAGGTCGGGCCGGCTGATAGTGATTCGCCTGCTCATTCCCGCTCCGAATGTGCAGGGCTGGCGGGGGTGGCGGAGGCGATGTGGGATCCAACGACCTATTAGAGCAGAACCAAACAGTGCAGGCAGCGGTGTTCGGCGTGCTCTACACGCTCGCAAAAGAGAAGCTCGACACGTCAAAGCGCTTCGCTTTTGCCAAGCTGATTCTTGATTTCTTACAGTGTTTCATGCTGATTGGTAAGTGAAGGGCTGGTGAGGGCTTGTCGTCCCGGCACGCGGGCATTGTGTGCTTCACTAAACCACTATGAATCTTGGTTTCATTGCATGTGAACTGGTCCTCCTCGCGCACAGTCAACCCTACGTACGGTGAGTCCGGTTAGCGTGCAAGTGCAGAGTGGCCTGGCTGGCGCAAGGCCAGCGAGTCGGCGCAAGGGGTTGGCGGGGTTTCCGGCGCAAGAGCAGCCTGGCCGGGTCGGGGTTCGTGCTCTCAGCGCTGGCGCTCACGCTGTTCCCCGATGCGTGCGCAAGTACCCGATGCGTGCGCAAGTACTCACTAGTTAAAACTGTCTACTGTATGTGCTGCATCCTTACTTCAGGATGGGCGATTGACACCAACGCGTGGTATTGGAAGGCCATCAAGTGGGTTCACTTCAGCAACCCCATCATTGCAAAGGTAAGGCAGCACAAAGGGTGAGGGGCGGAGTTGCTTTCTAGTTACGCGATACGGCGCTGGGCCCAGGGGATGAATATAGCTACGGCACGTCCTACTGATGAGAGACTAATCATCATTTGGTATCGGAACCGCGCAGGGTTACACGTTCTTCGTGGCAATACTCTACGTGCTTGCGGCCGCGCTGGCGGTCAGCATCATGCTCTGCGTCTGGGTTGGCTGGTGCTTTAAGAACGACCGCTTCCCTTACGTCTGGTGAGTGTGCACCCCTTCGATTTTGGGGCTGGGCATGAATGCGACAATACGACAGAAGGGACAGGGCATGCACCGGTGCATCACACTTATTGAGTGTCGGCGCCGGCTGCAGGCCCATCAAGATGCTGCGCATCGTGGTGGCAACGTTCTTCGTGGTCTTCTACATCGGTTCGCTGGCCATCTTTATGGTGGCGCTGAGCTGCCGGTGGTTTGACCCAAATCCAGCCATCAAGTTCCACTTACGAGCGTTCCCTGACGTCGGTGAGAACCTGTCGGCGGGCAGCTGTTGCGGGCGGTGTTGGGTACTGCGATATAGTATGACTCCACCTACCAACTGTGTACAGCGTGCCCGAAGTTCATGTTGCCGGGCTTCGCTCGTTTCGGCGTGATGCGTTTGCCGGTGCGCCTCGAGAGGGCTGACTTCTGCGGCTCTGTGCCTCATGCACTGGATTAACAGGCTGTCTGGAGATGCCGCACCTGGTACATATGGCAGTGGCTTTGTGCTGCTCTCTCGTGTTCTGCTTTATTGCGTTCGCAATGACGGTGGCGGACTTCGAGATGAACCCCGTCAGCCGGCGCTGGCTAGCTTCACCGCACGCGCGGGTGGAGGTGCGTGGTCTGATGGTGAAGACCATCATGACCATCACTGCGTCCGTTGTCGCGGGCCTCACGAAAGTTCAGGCGGTCATCCTGATGGGCACCGCGGTCTTCCTCTTCTGGTCGTACGTGCGCTGGGTGAGTCGGCCCTGGGCTGAAGGCGGGGCGTAGATTGCCTGTTTGTGACCTAAGCGGCACACACGCTGACCCAATCCTGCTGCCATGCGGTTTCTTACACAACAGGAGCCCCACTTCATCGAGTGGATCAACCACACCAGGGCGGGCCTGTACGGCATGGTCAGCTGGGCGGGCATCCTCCTGGTGGTACTCACGTTCAGCCCTGACCGCAAGTACCCGGACTTCAGGTGAGCATGCAGGCGTACAGCAGTTGAGCATGGGGAAGCGGGGGCTTGTGGCAACTAGAATCGTTGATAATATTTGCGGGCATGAAAACGCGTGGGAAAGAGTGTTGGGGTTGGGGCTGACTTGGTGGTTGCGCCGGCACGCCCGCAGGTCGAAAGTCACCACCATCATGGTTGCTGGCCTGCTTCCATGCATGCTTGTCGGCTTCCTCGCGTCCTTCATCCGCCTCCGTTGGCGGGTTAAGAATGCAATCAAGGCGTTTAGGTGAGCGTGGGCTCGACATGTAACACGTTGTTGTCGGTCTGGTGCACGCAACGGCTGCCTGCTGCCTGTGGCCGGCTTGGCATTGTCTTGCAAAATCTCCCGGCGGTTGTCCCTGCTCATGCTTCTTTCCCCCGGCGGTTGTCCCTGCTCATGCTTCTTTCCCCCGGCAATTCTTCCTGCTCATGCTTCTTTCCCGCAGCCACATCGACCCCAGCAAATCTCGCCTCAAGGACATCTACCGCTTTCCCGACCCCATGGAGGTGGAGATTGTGTCACGCGTGTGCCGCAAGTGGACTGAGGACGACGTGCTGGATGCCGACGCCGTCAAACTGGCGGAGACTGTGCTCAAGGTGCGACAGCGCTGCATAGCGCTTTGCATCCTGAACTGAACATGGGCCTAAGCGACAGTCGGGTGCTACGCGGCTGGCATGACCTGCATTGCCGAGAGCGCGTAATTGTACATCGACTCCTCTGCAGCTCATCCTGCAGCTCATCCGCCGCCCCCTTCTCATCCACCGCCCCCTTGTGCGTACGCCGAGCGCAGGTTGGCATGGCGCACTTCCATGACGACGTGTTCCTGACCATCACCTACTCCAACTTCCTGATTGAGGTCCAGAACAACTACCAGTCGGGCGTGACGCAGCTGCAGCAGGCCAAGAAGCTGGAGCCGTCCATGAGCGACCGCTTCGCCATCTTCGTGCGCGAGCAGGAGCACAAGCAAAAGGCCCAGAGCCAGAGCAGCGGCGAGAGCGCTGTTGACCTGGTGTCGTACGTGGAGTTCCAGCGCAACTATCGGCTGCTGCTGCGTGCCCACAAGGGATCGCTGTACGCCACCCGCCACTTCTGGAAGCAGCTGCTGCACCACGACGTGTCATTCAGCGCCCTAGCGCGCGCTTTCCGCTCCATTGAGGTCAACAAGACCAAAGCTGATCGCACCTACAAGATGGTGCTGGACAGGTGTGTGCGGCGCTGCCGCTCGTGCGCATGGCCTGGCCCACGTCCCCTGCCGGCACCTGGTGATGCAACAATGTCCCATCCCTGTCGTGTTCGTTGCTGCGCAGGTACCCGAGCAGCGTCAAGCTGCTGCGCAGCTATGGCCGGTTCCTCGAGGAGGTCAAGAACGACCCCTGGACCGCCGCCAAGTATTATGGTGAGGCGGACAAGGTTGAGGAGCAGCAGGAGAACGCTGCCAACGACGCCATGCTCAGCGACGCGGTGGGCGACGGCGACCCCTCGTCAATGCTGGCCCAAGTGGACGAGAAGAACAACGCCGTGGCGGTGATCAACGCCGTCGGCATCATTCAGATGGCTAACAAGCCGCTGATGAAGCTGTTCGGCTACCGCAAGGGCGAGCTGGAAGGCAAGAACATCTCCATCTTGATGCCGCAGCCGTTCAGCCAGCGCCACAACGGCTACCTGCGCAACTACATCACCACCGGCAAGGCCAAGATCCTGGACTCCGTGCGCGAGGTGGTGGCCATCCACAAGGACCGCTACGTGTTCCCCTTGAAGATTGCTGTGACCAAGGTCTCCGGCACCGGCGCGGACAGGTGCGGGCTGCAGAGGGCGGACCGTTGCGCATTGCCACACTTCGACGCTAAATAGCGACGGTGGATGCTCGGCATGCCCAGGCGTTCGTGTGCTTCATTCTTGCACTGACCTTACCCGGCCGCCTGCACCAACCGCCTTTCCGCCCGCAGCCTGTTCATGGGCGTGCTGAAGCCGGCGGAGGAGGATCCCAACAGCGTGCGCGCCTGGATGATGACCCAGGGCACCATCCTTTGCGTGGACCAACGCTTCAGTGACTGGTTCGGCCGCGGGCCGCAGGAGCTGGTGGGCCGCCCCTTCAACACCGTCGCCACGGAGCAGGATGTGCTCATCAAGCTGCTGGACTTGGCCAACGCCTCCACCGAGGCCGAGTTCCAGGAGGGTCGCGTCACCAGCGAGCAGGTCCACATGCTGCACAAGTACACGGAGCCCGTGCCATGCAGGCTTAAGGTGCGCGGGCTATTGTGGGCGTCAGCAGCTTAGGGTTTACATCGCCTACGTCCGCATGGCTCTGTTGCCGCGTCACACTTCACCGCACAACGCGCATGCTATTCATCCCTGCTTCCCGTGCCGCCGCAGATCACGCTGGGCGGCACTGACAGCCAGCGCATCTTCGTGGTGCACGTCAAGCGCGTGCGCAACGACCAGAACAACATGATGGTGACCGACCACAAGGGCCGCATCATGTACATGAACACCGACCTGGCCTCGGCGCTGGGCTACACGCCCAAGCAGGTGCGCACTTGCAGAGCTACGGATAGGAGATCCTGCTTGCGAGGCCTGGGCGGCCTGTTATCCTACTGGTGGTCTGTGCCGGCGACGACAGACGAACTGACAGAACGTTTCTGACCTCTTTTCTGCAGGCCGTCAAGATGGACATCAGCCAGCTGATGAGCCACCCCTACTCCATGCTGCACTACAAGTACATGAAGGAGCCGCCGGCCAAGGTGCCGCTGCAGTCTTGCCGTAACGCCGCCACGGTGGTGATGCTGGACAGCAAGAAGCAGCCGCACCCTGTGAAGCCGCACCTGTCGCTGCGCGAGGAGAACGACATCATCACGCACGTGGTCAACATCGAGTTCTCGTCCTGGGAGCGCGGCTTAGATGAGCGCCGCCTGTCCATGATTATCGACGAGGCGGGCATGGTGAGTGCCGTGTGACAGCTGGCTTGATTCCACCCTCCAGTTGGCTTACGCAATCCTAGATGGGGCCCCAGAATTTTGAGCACTGCTTATTGGCTTGCGTTGTTTTCTCCGCAGATCCAAACGGTGTCAGACACGCCCATGGGTGTCTTCGGCATCAAGCCGGCATCCATGGTCGGGCACAGCATTGCGGAGTACATCGACGCGCTTTCACCACTGCGCGGCGAGTTACCGGAGGTCATCAAGAAGATGATGACGCTGGTGAGCGGTTTGGCTAATGAAATGTTACCCCAGCGTCCTTTTGATGCAATTCGTTCCACACGGGTGCATTTTTGCTGGCGCTTGACCTGCACACGCTGCTGCTTTCTTTGCTGCAGCAAACGGAGAAGCCCGGCTACTCGTGGCGTGTGGGTGTGCATCCGCCTGTGGACGAGGCGGCGCTCGCTAACGCGAGCGCGGTGGCACAGGCCATCCTCGCCAAGAACACCCGTCCTGCGCTGATGGGCATGGAGATCAAGCCGCCCGCCAACGAGGGCGAGCTGCCGGTCGTGTCGGTCACTCTGTTCAAGGCGGACATGGTCACAGGCGTGATGCTTGTGGACCACAACAACATCGTGGTCAAACCCAACTGCTGCGTGCTGCATCCCACCGGTGAGCTCATGGTTAGCCGCTGCTGTTGCGCGCCGTGCGGTGCCGCCATTGTAATGGCGTCCCTCCGCCTACACCTTCACCTGCTTGACGCTAGGCCTCGTCTCATGTCACTCCGCCTTCACCTGCTCGACCCTCCGCCTTATCGTACGTCACTCCGCAGGTCTGCTCTTCGGCGTGGCGAACCAGGTGCTCATGAAGCGCAAGGCCTCGCAGTTCCTGGACATGCCGCACAACGTGCACTCAGAGTGGCTGCTGTCGGACCACAAGGTCAAGGGCGCCATGAAGACGGGCACCACTGGCCGCAAGATCGGCCCCACGCGCAACATCACCGCCTTCCACGAGGACGGCCAGCCGCTGACCATCCGCATGACGGCCGTGGCGCAAGAAAACAAGCGTGTCAACGTCAAGTTCAACTTCGCCAATTATTGGACGGGCAACACCGAGGTGTTCCTGCGCACGTTGCACGGCAACGTGGAGCGCGCACAGACGCGCGGCCAGGAGGCGCCCGCTGCTGCGCCGCCGGTTGCGGACCCCAAGAACAACCGGAGTGGTCGCCGCGCGCTGGTCACGACATCCTTGAACGCCAAGGGCGGCGTGAAGTGGGCGGGCATTGGTGGCGGCGGCGCAGACCCCGACGGCGACGAGAAGAGCGTCAAGGGCACGGGGCGCAAGGAGGCCACCCTACCGCACTCACCAACCGCGGACAAGTTGGGCGGCGATGGTGGCGCAGCCCCGCGCATCAGCGACGCCGGGGGCCGCAAGTCAGAGGATGGCTCGCTGTCCGACAGCGGCAGTGGCAGTGGCGATGAGAAGGTGGAGGAGGACAAGGCCGCGGAGGGACAGGACGGACTGGGCGCCTGGGGCGGCGGCGGCAACAACTGGGGCGCTGCGGTGGACGACGACCAGGCCTCGGGCGTGTCGGGTAGCCAGGTGGACGGCGCGTCCGTCGTCTCGGGCAGCGAAGCCGGCGGCTACCAGACCGACTTCAAGCGTGGACGGCGCTTCAAGAAGCTGATGAAGCTGCTGTCGTCGGCCAAGGCCAAGACCGACCTGACGCGCTACAACCGACACACGTACATCGTTATCGCGCTGCTGCTGCTGGTGCACACGATCTGCTTCGCGCTGTTCCTCATCTTCCTGGAGAACCAGAAGAAGTACGTGACGGAGGTGGACTCCACGCAAGACACGTCAACGTACGGCCTGGACGTGGCCATCCTGGCTCAAGCGATGCAGAACGTGTACAACAACAACACCAACCCCGATTGGTACACATGGGACGACCTGCCAGTGCTGCTCAAGGACACGACCAATGCAATTGATATGATGGAGTTCAACCACCAGGTGCGATTTGGTACTTGCCAAGCGGGTGATGTGCCCTAGATGTTAGCGCGTCTAGTTTTAGCCTACGCTGACGTGTACTTGGCATTGGCTGGCCTCCACCTGTGCAGGGCCTGTACCTGGGCTTCGGCAAGCTGCGCCACCTGGGCGACGTGTACGAGCTTGGCGACATTTGGGAAGGCCGCACGCTCAACGAGACCCTGTACATTGATACCCGCAACCCGTACTACGTGGTAAGTGCGCTTTTCCTGTCTGCCCAGACTTCTGGTGGTGGTCGGCGTGCATGCAGCCTGTTGTCATTTGCCGCCGCTGCGCCCTTCCTTGAAAGATGCGAACAAAGCACTTACCCTTGCCCTGTCCCTGCTGTTGCGCAGTCGGACCTAAACAGCCTTTGGCTGATGGGCAACGCGCTCATTGCCAGTGGCCGTGAACTGGTGTCCAACCACATCCGCATCGCCAACAGCACCGGCAACAACTTCACGCTGAACCGCGACTGGCAGTACGTCATTCGCAACGGCCCTGCCTCCATTACCGCCGGCTACCGCTACAGCCTGAACGGCATGGTGCTGCGCACCTGGGACAGCGTGGGCCGCGTCAACATGCTGGGCATCGGCCTGCTGATTGCTGAGGGCGCCATCGTGTGCGGCATTGCGTCGCTGTATATGTGGGTGCTGCTCAAGCAGGTGGCGCGCCAACGCTACAGCCTCTACTCGGTGTTTCTGGTCATCCCCACCGGCTTCCTGCGCGCGTTGGCAAGCAAGCACGTGCAGGTGGACGGTGAAGACGACAACGACAGCGACAGCGACGCGGGAGACGATGCGAACGCCAACAAGGAGCGTAACAAGGACACGGCGGCCGTGCCAGGCGCCACCTCCACCAAGGACGGCAAGACTGAAGACGGCAAGGGCGACGATAAGGTAGGATGGCAACACAGCGCTGGATTTATCATGTCCGCGGGCAAGTTCGTGGTTGCATCCTGACGACTTCGGCCTTCCGCTAAATTACCCGTTGCTAATCTACCCATCTGCCCGTTGTCGCACTCGATGCTGCCACAGCCCATCATCCTACCTGGCGTCAAGACCAAGGCCGTGGTCGTGGACATGGGCGAGGCTGCGGACACGCCGCAGCCCATGTGGCGCCGCCTGGTGCGCGCACTGTCGCCGTCCAACTGGCTGGGCAGCGGCCACCTAGGCAACGTGGACACCGGCAAGCGCAAGCTGATCAAGGACAACCGCGACACCATGAGGCTCACCGTGCCGTTCCTCATCTGGGGCGCCGTGGTGATTGCCATCTACACCTACTCGTACCTGACGTTGAAGAAGGTCTCTGAGCCGCTGGTGAACCTGGATGTGGCCAACCGTGTGAAGACCAAGATCAACCGCGTGGTGTTCACGGCCCAGGAGGTGATCAGCCAGCTCACGCCGGAGCTGCGCGCCAAAGCGCAACATGAGCTGCTGATACGCCAGGCGGACCTGGAGATGTTTTACGACGCCCTGCTGTACGGCAGCGACAACCTGCCTGGTGAGTTTTGGTTAGCGATCAAAGCGCGCCTGTAAAATGCAGGTATCCCGTGCTTGCATCGGTTGCCAGTGCTGTCTTGGGCAGGCTGTTGTGTTTGTTGTGTGTGCGCCCCTTCTGACCCTGTGCCGACCATCGCCCGTGCAGAGATGGCCTTCTCGCATACCGCGGGCACGCTGTTCAGTGGTGCTGCGCCGGCACAGATGTTCTTCCGCTCGAAGGACGAGTGCTTTGTCAAGGACTACCCCGGCCGCTGGTGCTACCCCGAGGGCCACATGTACCACGAGGTGTCCATGAACGCGCTTGACCCCATGGTGCGCCGTCTGATCGAAGAGGCGCTGCTGCTGGGTAACGACGCCGACGCAGACCTCAACTTCAACAGCACTCGCTTCGACTTTGTGTGGCGCGTGGCCTACCATCAGCTGATGATGGGCGTGTGGGACGCTAACGGCATCTACACAAGTAGGTTGTTGACCCGGTAGTGAGCGGGCGCGGGATGGCCTGGAGCTGGGCATGGGCTTGTAGCGCTTGCAAACGATGTGACATCATGGACTCGCGCGCAACCTGATCATCTCGTTTCTGCCTCTTGCTCCACTTGCAGCTGCCGCCAACGAGAAATTCGGTCAGGTCCGCATGGCCCACATCATCCTGTTCGTGCTTTCCATCTGCCTGGCTATTCTGTTCCTGGCGACCATGTTCCGGCCCTTCATCCGCCGCACTGCCATCGAGGCGCGGCAGGTGGCGGAGCTGCTGAGCCAGCTGCCGCCTGAGATGGACGTGGAGGGCCTGGTGGCATCAGCCATGGCCAGCAAGCGTCGCGACGGCGAGGAGGGCGAGGAGGGCGTCGACAGATCCCGCAGGTCCATTGACGGCCGGGGCAAGAACAGCGGGCGGAAGTCTGTGGATGGCGTCCGTGCCTCCATGGACGGTCCCGGCAAGGGCAGCGGCAAGGGTGGAAAGGCCGCTGCGGAACAAGACGACGACGCGTCCAGTGTAGCTTCCAGCATGAACTAGATTACGCAAGGTCTGCCAGCGTGCTTGGTACTGCTGACAGTACCGCGCGCTAAGCCTTGATAGCGAGCGAAGTGTCATGGGCGTTGCGTAACAGCTTGAAGTATGGGGGCTGCACGGAAGGAGGAACCCGGAACTGAACTGAAGAAGGGCGTTGTACTTCTTGGCTTTGAGGTCGCCTGCGTCCGCTATGGCGCTGATTGGTGGTCGTAGGAGCGCATGCAGGGTGAATGGGACAATGAGGGCTGCGCCGAGCTTTCGCCGACGCAACACATTTATGGGGAGGTGTGAGACGACACTCGAGTCAGCGTGGAAACTACGCTGGTGTGCAAGCGCGGCGTAATGAGCGCGTTGCTGCTCTTGAAGCCTCAGAGCGTGCGAGGCAGAAGAACGAAGTGAGGTGCGCGGTGTCTTCACGGCTGGTTGTCCGGGGCCGTGCCGTGCGTTATTGATTAGTAGTATCGTACCGTTTCGTCTCGCCCCGCATCTGATGATGCTGCGATGGCCCAAGCACCTGTGTGCGTCCGCCTTAAGGCCCCTGCATAAGGGTGCGTGCGGACGCCAATGGCACGCCACAGATGTCGAGTAACCACAGTCGAAGCACCTGGTTCGACACAGGCTGTGGTTCGATCGAGTTGGCACGTCTACTATTACGAGTTGCACGTTTGCCGTGCGTGCGTGCGTGCGTGTTGGACGGATGAACCACGGCAAGCATTAGCAATCGTCATGCGTTTTGATGTGGTGCCGGATAATGGCGAATGGTGATCCGAACACAGCTTGCTGCGCATTGCCTGTGACGTCATGCCTGGCGTCTGTTCGAGTGGTTTGCAGACGTTTGTTGGTGTGAGCTCATTACCACGTCCTCACCAGACACGCTGAAGACAGGCTCTCTCCCGCGTAGAGCCCTGCGACTATTTCACGCATCTCGGACATGTTTTGTCTGTTAACAATAAAAGCGCCTCTGTAAGGCGCTGTCTCGTCTGTGAGATGGCGTATGATACTTGACCAATTGACGTACGCGGCAATAAACTGTGACTGACTGGTGACGCGTGGAGGACGATGCTTACGGTGCGAGTAACCTGCTGCCTGCTTTTGGGTGGGGTTCACATGCAGTGTTTGCGTCAGTGAAGGCTGTGTGCTCCATGGCATGGAGCAGTCAAGTACAATGAGCACTTCGTATGCATGCATAGCAAGTGGGAGTAAAAACATGACTGTGACGAGTCGAGCTAGCCAGCTCGACACGACTGACACGCGGCGGTGGATACTGATGCATTGTAATGCTCGGAAAGCCAGCCATTGGGGGAGCCTCGAGGTGGCCATTGGCCCAGGAAACAGCAGGGCAGGAAACAGGTTCGTAAAAGGACTTCATGTTTGAGGCCTGGTGAGGGTGATACACACACGTTGGGGGGTCATCCGCCCACACGTGGTGATGGTAGCAGCTCCACTTTGTCCCCATTCGGGCGCCCGGAGCGCGAGGACCGCGCAGCAGCAAACTGAGACAGCCTTCCAGCGCGCTTCGTTCGGTGCAGGAAACGCGTCGCCGGACCTGTAACTGCCCCCAGCTCGCCGCGTGCGGGGTCACCTGGGTCGGGGGTCAATTGTCACTCGTGGGCATTGACCGCTCTGGATATATGGTAACGTGGTATTGGTAACGTGAACGGGAGCTTGTGGGCGCACGGGCGTATACCTGCTTTTGATTGCGCGCACTGGGTGGGCGTAACATGTTTTCTCGGGACTTCGAAGTTCATCTACTGCCCCCTGTTTGCCGTGTAACACAGAAGTCACTCGTGGGCATTGACGTTTTCGCCCCTTGCCCGGGTAGCTCCACTTTGGCCCCATTGGGCCAAGGTAGAGCTGCTACCGGTGGGCCACACCGCCGCCATGTCTCCAGCGACCGCCACCGCCGCCGTCCCTGCAGCCGCCCCTGCCCCCGCCGCCGCGCCCATCGCCCCCACCGCCACCGCACCCGCGCAATTGCCTGTCGCAATTTGCTTCTGGGCTGCTGGGTCTGGGAGGGTGCTGCACACTATGGGACTTCGCCACATGCCCCGCTTGCACTGTTCCATCGAACCGCCACCGCACCCGCGCCAGTCCCCGCCGTCGCTCCAGTCTCCACCGCCAACCGCCACCAACACCACCGTCGCCGCCGCCGTGAACCCCATAGTTGCTGTTCCCGCTCTTAACCCCGCTGAATCGCTGATGCCCCCATCCCCGCCACCGCCACCGCCACCGCCCCACACACACAGCCCCTCCTGCCGCCCCCTCTCATGGCGCCCCGGTGCCGCCGCCCACGCCGCCGCCCACGTCGCACGCGTGCCCGCCCACACGGCCGCCCACGCGCCCGTCCCTGCCGTCACTCCAATCGATGTCACCGCCGCCGCCAATCCCACAGTCGCGGTCCCCTCTCCCAACCCCGCCGCCGCCCCCCATCCCTGCCCGCGCCCACGCCCTTGCCCCCGCCGCCGTCTCCATCCCTGCCCTCACGCCCCCCCTCCAGCCGATGCGGCTCGGCCCTTGGACTGTACCCCGCCCTTTCGAACCTCGTCTTTCCCCTTTTGCACATGTCGCTCCTCTGGCCCGGCGCGTACTGCCTGGGGCCGGGGTCGCCTTCCTGGTCACCAGGCCAGTCGTGGCTGCATTGTGTGTCTGCGTGTCTATTGCTGCTGTGCGCAAGCCGAGCCTGGGGTGGCATTCCTGATCGACGACGAGCCGGCCTCGCCCTAACTACGCCCTCCACCCCGAGGCTTGAGAGTATTATGTTGGTCTGTATTGCTGCAATTTCGCTTGCCTGTCCCCTGTATAGTTAGGTGGTTTAGCTTGGGCTGGTATCCACCCCCAAATGGCCGATTTGGGAATTCGAGAAAACTAACCCCCCTCCCCAGGTCTGCGCCCCTGCGCCCGCCACCAACCTCGCCGGCCGCTCACCCGACGCCGCTCCCAGCCCCGACCCCACCGTTCCCCACCATCCTTGCGCGCGCGCCCGCCCTTGCCTTCGTACCCGGCCCCCGCCCCTGCATACCCCGCCGCCGCGCCCACGCTCATCCCGACCCCCGCCCTCGCCGTCGTCCCCCCCGCCTGCGCGCCTGCGACCTTCCCAGCCACCATACCCGCCGCCGGCACCCCCCGACCCCGCCCTGGCGCCGTCGTTCTCATCCCCGCCCCCGTCCCCGCCCCCGTCCCCGCCCCCGTCCCCGCCCCCGACGACCCCGACCCCGTTGCCGCCACCGTCTACACAGCCTCCACCACCACCACCACCACCACCACCACCACCACCACCACCACCACCACCACCACCACCACCACCACCACCACCACCACCACCACCACCACCACCACCACCACCACCACCACCACCACCACCACCACCACCACCACCACCACCACCACCACCACCACCACCACCACCACCACCACCACCACCACCACCACCACCACCACCACCACCACCACCACCACCACCACCGTCCCCGTCGCCGCCGCCGTCTGTGGCACTGTCCCCGTCCGCACACCCACCCCCGCCCCCGCCCTGGGTGTCCCCTTCACGCACCCGCCCGTGCTGCGCGACTTGGACTGGAAGCAGCGGACTGACGAGGCCGTTCGTCGCCTGGACAAGATCAGCCACATGCAGCTGTCCATGTTTGGGCGTGGCTCAACCGCTGCAGCATACTAGACCCATACGGCGACATATCATAGCATCCGACTTGCCGCCGCCTGACACGCTTGCCGCCTGGGAAGCGGCGGTGGCAAGGCTGATCGTCTGCAGTCAGGGCCCTCTCAGCACGACTGAAGGCTTATTGGCGTCCCTGCCCGCCGCCTGCCCGGTCATCTGATTCCATGGATTTGGGCATTTGGCAGACTTCCCTAACAACAGCGCATCCATGCCCGCTGGGCGAAGCGCGCAGCTCATTATGCTGGCCCGGATGGAACTGGCGTGGCCCCCGCAGCGCAATCCCCGTGGCAGCATGTGTTTGGGCACCTGCTTCGGTCCTGCCATCCCTGCTTTCGCCCCATGGCCCGGTTGATGGCTCTTGCTGACGGGCCCTGACGGCCTGACTTGGCACTCCCTCCACTCCAAACGTCCGCTGCATCGTCACAGCCCTCTCCGACCTGCCTCCAGCAATGGACATTGGCATGCACCTCACGCCCGGCGCCTGGAGAGTTCTCGGCGTTACATGCACGCACGGAAGCCGTTCACTGCGGGTGTTCTGGCCCGCACCAGGGACACTGGTGCTGCTACGGGTCCATGACACATAGCGGACCCTGGCGCCAAGATCCCGAGTTGTGTTCCCTCCCTCCCAATCCTAGCAGTAACGCGTGGCCATGACAACCGTATGTTTCTTTCACAGATACACCACCCCACCATAGTAACAAACGGCAAGTGTTGATAATTCAGGTCTGACACCCAGCAACAACATGCCGCATCACATCCCCGATCCATTCAACGAGTCCCACACTTGCTCAAAACACTGACACAGGCAAACCTTGTACGCAGCCACAGTCCAAAGCTACAGCTACATACCGCCAAACAAACACACACGCACACAATCTACGGGTCTCTGTGGTGTATGCACTTGACTCTCACCAACAATTGCAGGCGTTCATCAAGTGCACGCACCAGCACGCACCACATCGCAGGGTCAGCCCCAATCCCGGTGCAACCCACGGGTGTGCTTGCATCTGCCTTCGTGTCCATGCGTGTCGCCGCGGTCTGGCCACTGGCCACTGGATGCGGGTAGCTGCGTCTGTACACATGTCTGCAGGCATCACTGCTTCTTCTGCTCCGCCTGCTCGGCTGCCGCCGCCTGCTTCAGCAGCTCCTCCGCCTTGGCCGTGTCCAACCCGTCCTTGTCCGCGTACTCCGGGTCCTCCTTGTAGCGCACCTGCAGCGCGTATGCAGCGGCAGAAAGTTTGATCAGTTGCGCGTTCAGCTGTGCAGGCGTATGCACGTGAGAGCACAATGACGGATAGCATGTGCATGTACTGGCTGAGATGCCGGGCCTGGCAGCAGCACTCCCTGCCACAGCCGCTCGGCGCATGCTGAAACGCACGGCCACGCACTTCCTTGTCTAATGGATCCTGTCAATAACCTTACAAGCAACGTGCCTGCTACGCACCGCTCGTCCAATCCCGACTGCGCATCAGCCCCAGCGCATTGCAGCATTCAGCCACCCACCTCCTCGAAGATCTTTTTGTTGTTGGCTTGCAATACGTGCCACACGCCGCACTTGCTGCACTGCCCGAAAACCACGCCCTTCTCCCACGCCACCGGATTCACCAGCCGCGCAGAGCGGCCGCCTGCGTGGGGGCTTGGTTGGCTTCGGCATGTGCGCAGAACCATAATGCTTACCCGGGCTAACGGCCTTCAGCCGATCTTCAGGGCTATGCCTCATCCCTAGCCTGTTGCCCACTGACCATACAGCATGCCCGTCTTAAGGACGACAGAAACACGCGGAGCTTAGTTGCTCGCGTTAGACTTCAGACTCACGCACCGCATTTGTTGCAGGTGAAGAGCACCAGTTTTGAGCGCCGCGTGCCGTCACCCAGTGCGGACAACGGGATCCGCACCACCTTCTTCTCCTCGTCATACTCCACCTCCTTGGTGCCATCCTCCTCCTTCATCTCAATCTGCAGCTCTACACGATTGGAGGTTGCTTTGGTAAGGGGGCTGGCACGCAAAGTGAAGGCGGACAGCGGCACCTCGATCGGCGGCCGGTGGTCGGCCGTACTAGCGACCGTATTCGGGCTGGTGGGCCTTCGCATGCGCTGTAGGCTTGACAACGCGATTCCACCACCGCCCATTGCTGCTGCTTGCGGGATCTACAAACCACAACGCTTTCTCACCCGGTGGGATAGGCTCCACTGTCGCCCGGCACGCCCACCGCGGAAGTTGGCTCACGCGCGCAAGCCCCGAGCCTGTGCCCGCACGCCCATTACTGCCGAAGCCTGCATGCTTAGCTGAGGCCTTCGTCCTCGCCAGCAAGGGGCTCGCCCTCAGCGCAGGGCAGCGCCATGCACCATGCGCCTCTCTGACACCGGCACCGCGTGCCCCGCAAGGCAGAGACATAATCTGTAGTGACATAATGATTGTGTGGAAATGGAATGAATGAAGCGTATCACATGAGGGAGAAAATGCGTTGGTTCGGGCCTGCAATGAAGCAAGTGCAATGAAGCGAAGCGCCCTCATTCGGCTTGGCACGGCATGCCAGTAGTTTGCAAACACATTACAGGTGTCAAATTGAACATAATATTACAGGCCACAACGCCACGAGCGGGGACTCGGCTCTGGAAGGTTTTAGCGCGGGGATTTGCGCAAGTCACCGCTGGACAAGGCCATTTAGTCTGGATCTGAGCAATAGGGCAATGAGGTCGGGGGCCTACCTACTCGTGGCGCTTCTTGCTTGCGCCAGCCTGCGGAGCCTGGTCGCCCAGGCGCCGGGAGAGGCTTACGATGTCACGAAGGAGCTGGAGAAACTGAAGGGGTACGTGTCATCTCAGCGCGCATCTATTGTTGTGGGTGCGAGGAAGGTCGGCCCGATCATCAAGCCGAACGCGGTTCTGACGACTGTTGCAGGTGGAAGACGTACCTGCAGAGCGAGCTGGACAAGGCAAATGCAGCCCTCAAAACTGAGCAGGTAAAGGGCGATTCGCAGCCGCTGTTGGCAGGACACCGCATCGACATGTGGTCGCCTTTGCAACGGGCCTTGCAAGACGGCCAGAGTGGTTCGGTACATCAGGAGCAGCGTCTGGTATAGGGCACCAGGGCCAGGGTTCGGGATACTTGATATCACGCCGCGCGTGCGGGCGAGCGAGAGCAACAGTGTCCCTATGGCCACACTTTCTCGACCCGCCTCGATTCCCCCCACCTGGACCCCGCCCCCACCCTCACCTCGCCCTGACGCAGGACAAGACCGCACAGCTCACGCAGCAGCTCACGGATGCAAATGCCAAGGTGGCCGCTGCCGCTGGTGCCGCGGACGCCACTGCGAAGGTTAATGAGCTCACCGCTAAGGTTGCCGAGCTGACCCAGCAGCTCACCGCCGCCACCACCCGCGCCACTGCGGCCGAGGCCCAGGCCGCGGTAGCGGCAACCGCCCAGACCGCCGCGGCGACCGCCCAGAAGCAGGCTGCAGATGCGCAGGCCACCGTTGTGCAACTGCAAAAGGACGTCGCGGACGCCAAGGCCAAGGTTGCTGAGCTGGACGCCAAGCTGGCGGCGCAGGTGAAAGCAGCTGACGCAGCCAACGGAGAGGCCAACGTGCTGCGGTCCAAGCTGGCGGAGCAGGTGGCCAAGGCCGAGGCGGCCCTGGCGGAGCGCCGGACGCTGGAGGCGCGCGTCGCGGAGCTGGCCAACGCGACCGCCAAGGTGAGAGGTTGTTCACAGCCAGAGGAACATGATGCCACGGTTTGCAAAGATTAGCAGGTAGCGCGGGGGGAGGCGGTTGCTCGCTGGGCCGGAGATGGTTTTACCCTTGCTGGTCGGGTTGTCCCTTCTTGTTTCATGATGCCACGAGGCATGCCACGGAGGGGTTGCCGTGGAAGGCGCGCGGCCCCGTGCTTGACTGACTTCCTTGCTGCTTGCCACACATTGCAGGCCGGCGGCCTGCGCGGCCATGCCCTGGCCATCTACGACATCCTGGTGGACGAGGCGGCCAAGCACCGCGATGTCGCCATCAACTACGCCAACGACAAGCTGCCCGGCCTCAAGGTGGGATGCGGCGAGGACAGGGCTGCGGTAAAAGGCCAGCGGGCGCTTGGGGGCGCCCCGTGGGTGTCGCGTGAGGTTGCGGGTGCGGGTGAAACAGCAGAGTCTGCAAGACTTGAAACTTGCTGCCCGCTACTCAGCACTAGCGCTGCCACCCAATTCCGCATCGCAGGCCAAGATCACGGAGGTGCACGCCCAGGTGTCGGCGCAGCTGCCCAAGGTGAACGTGACGGAGCACGTGGGCGCGTTCGTGGGTCACGTGGACGGCGAGATCCGGCCGTGGCTGGCGCAGACGCTGTCGGCGGTGCCGCAGCTGAAGAAGTACGGCGACGACCCGGTGGCGCTGCAGGCCATCGTGTACTGCATCATCGGCGCGCCGGTGGTGCTGCTGTTCTCGCTGCTGCTGTCGTGCTGCTGCCGGTGCGTCCGGAGGGCCGGTGGGGGGTGGGGCGCATGCAGGAGGGATTGCCCAACACTGGGAGTTGGGGCGTTCGTGAAGAGCGAGCGGGCATCGCGCGCTGAGCACTCTTAAATGCTCGGTCAGACAACGTTGCGTGCCACCAAACTAATGGCAGCCCTGTTACTTCCTTCTGCAGCTCGGGCCGCCGTGCGGAGCGGAACGCGCCGGCCGCTGGCGGCAAGCGGAAGGCCGGCAAGGGCAAGGCGAAGCAGGGCTGATGGGGCGGCCCACGGGATGCTTATGCACACAATAAAGACGACGACTCGTGGACACCAAACGACGCGTACGGTTACTACAGCCCGGCGGGCGGGGGCGGCAGCGGCGGGCCAGCGGGCGGGGCACCAACATTCGCGCTTAGCGCAGTGCCAGCTCACCTTCAGTTCCAGCATTTGCCGGGGACAAACTCTCTGCCTTCAGGATTTTCAGTAGGAGATAGACTAGACGCGCTAGGGGCAGCGAACGGCGGCAGCGGCTCGGCCGGCACCGGCAGCGGTGCCGCCGTGTTTGCCGCGACGTATGGCAGCAGCTACCGCCCTTCCTCGGAGCGGCAGTTCCGCACGTTGCCAGGGTCGGGTGCGCAGCAGGAGGCGACGGCGACGGTGGTCAGCGCCCGTCGGACTTCAGACCTGCTGTGGCGGCGAGCTGCGGGGCCGTTGGGAGCCCTGGACCTGCAACGGGCGAGGGCATCAGACATGTTTGAAGCCGTGGACTCGCCGGTGTAGGAAGGGGGGTGCCGCGTGCGTGCCTGTCGGCTGCTGGCTGCAATGGCTTAGCCTAGCATAGTGATGCCTGTAGTCTACACGATGTGGGGCGGTAGGCAAGGGTGGGGCAACGGCAGTGAGAGGCAGGTGCTGGGTGCTGTAGAGTGTCGAGGGTGATAGAGAACCGCTGAGCCTGCGCCCTAGGTGTAGGTTTCAACAACGCGCCCGTCGCGGCGAAGTGCTTGTGAGTTTGGCTTCGGCCTGCTGCTGGACTCCGTAACGGCCTTGACGAACATGGCATGCTGAAGTCGTGCCAAATATGGGGATCCAGACGGTTTGGGTCGAGAGACGGTTGTCGGAGTCGTGTGCATGGGCGCTCGTGGGCGCTGGCTGGCTCCGTCGCTGCGGCGAACGAGTCTGAAGGGGTTGAACTGTTGAGGTGGTGAGCAACGGGGAGATTTCTTCCGAAGGATGGAAATGCAAAAGGGATGAAACGCAAAGCCCCGAGGAACACAAACGTCCATTCCCAGGCCAGTGTAATAGTGTGGTGACACGTTGCAATGACAGTGAACACTGTCTGGGCCGATGTCCAACTAACCTTGCTCAGCGCTGCCAAGTTCATGGGTTGAGTTGCTGCCCCCCCAGGCGTGCCTGCTGCGTTGTCTCTAGAAGCTGAGTGGCAACAGCAGCATCGATATGCGTTCGCAACTCCTATGCAGCTCCAAAAGCCCTAGCCCATACATGCCTGACATCGTGGCATGGTACCAACGCACACACATTGCACGCCCATCGCACGTCCCATGACTTGGGCCAATGCGCACCCAACCTGTGCACCTATTCGAATCGATACATGTCCTCTTTGACGCCGCGCCCATACTCGAGTTGAACCATGCAAGTGAGAATTGGGTTGCCTTGCTTGCTGCAGTCCTTTACTTGCTTTAGACAGGCTGCCACTCTTGCCTTGCCTAATCACGCGCGCTGCCAAGGTCACACGCTAGCTAATGCCCCACTGAGCACATGCAAACACACGGGCCGCCATGCACCATATGGGCCGCCGTGCAGCCCACGCACACTGCGGTAGGCCCGTTCTGTCACATAGATTGACAGCTTGACACATGCAGACAAGCGCTCCCATCTCCAACTCCTTCCGTTGCTCACCCCAGTCTAGGACGCCCAACCAACCAACCAACCAAGCCATCCCGAGCAACACGCGCTGATTTAAAAAGCCCGAAGCTGAGACAGCCGCGAACGAAAGTCGATCGTTTCTGACCTCTACTTAAACAAACACCACGGCGCAGACGGATGACGTTAACTTCCCTGCCGCCCCCGCGCCACCCGCCCGTCCAGTCGCGCCGCGCTCTTGACACAGCCACCCTTGCCGCTGCGGTTGTGATGCGCCTGCCGTCTTCGCTGCCACTAGCACAGACCTCCTCTCCTGAGCTCATGGCGCGTACGTTGCAGTTATTGCGTTTCTCTCTGCTCACTGTCTACTCTGCATGAACCACATATGCTTTTAAGGGTTCCCGGTATCACACACGTCCGATCCGCCTCTGTCCAAACATCTGCGCTCCTGTGCGGCTTGGGGCTGGATCCTGTCCGTGCGTCCGACAAAGTGCAAGACTGTGCCTTCGCGCGCAAGGCCACCGTCCTTCCGGCAACAGTACACCAATTGAGTACACTTCAGCAACCTCCACCAGTTACCGCCAACACATACCCCGCGCCGCCTCGTGTGGTCCCGGCCGTGGCTGCGCGAGTTTGCCGCCACGATCACAGCTGCAGCTCAGCCGCAGCGCCGCTCAGTGCTGCATGGGGTCATAACCGCCGGCGCCCGGGCCCATGCCCTGCATGCCCGCGCCCACCGACGACGGCGGCTTGAACCGCACCGGCTGCTGCGGGGCGCCGGGCATCAGCGGCGGCTGCGGCCCGGGCATCATCATCGGCCCACCTTGCGGCCCGGGGCCCATGGGCCCGCCCGGCGGGCCGCCGCCGCCGCCCATGGGACCGCCCGGGCCCGGCGGCGGGTTGAAGCGCGGCGGGCCCATGTTGCCCGGCCCGCCCGGCCCCATGCCGTCGCCTGGGTAGCCGCCGTAAGCGGGGTTGCCCACAAAGCCGCCTGGGCCCATCATCTGCTGTTGCTGCTGCTGGGGCGGTCCCTGCTGCTGTTGCGGCGGTCCCTGCTGCATGGCGCCCGGCGGGCGGAACTGCGGCGCGCCCGACTGCGGCTGCGGGCCGCCGGGGCTCTGCTGCTGCTGCGCGCCTGACTGCGGTGGCCCACCATACATCATACCAGGACCCGGGCCCTGCATGGGGCCGGGCCCCATCGGCCCCGGCGGCCCGCCGCCACCCCCACCACCGTACATCATGCCTGGGCCCGGGCCGTTGGGTCCGTTGGAGGCCGGCGGGCCGCCGTATCCGCCCATACCGCCGCCCTGCTGCATGGGCATGCCGCCGCCAGGCATGCCGCCTGGCGGGCCCTGCATCTGCTGCATGCCCGGCCCCGCGCCGTTAGCGCCCGGCGGACCGCCGTATCCTCCCATGCCCCCACCCTGCTGCATTCCCTGCTGCATTCCCTGCTGCATTCCCTGCTGCATTCCCTGCTGCATTCCCTGCTGCATACCTTGCTGCATTCCCGGCTGCATGCCTTGCTGCATGCCCTGCTGCATTCCCGACTGCATGCCTTGCTGCATGCCGCCGCCGGACGGCGCGCCGTAGCCGCCCATGGCCCCCGGCGGGCCCAGCGGGTTGAGGTATGAGGACGACGCAGGCACGTACGCGGGCGCACCGCCCCCGCCGCCGCCGCCGCCCCCGCCGCCACCACCACCCATGCTCTGCGGTCCGTTGTAGTTGCCGCCCATGCCGTAAGACTGCGGGCCCTGCTGGTAGTTGGTGGGGTACATCCCGCCAACCCCCACAGTGCCGTACCCCGAGTTGGGGCCCATGCCGTAGCCCGACTGCGGCCCGTAACCCGCGCCTGATTGGGACATTGGTCCGTAACCGGAGGCGGGGCCGTAGCCGCCTCCTGACTGCGGCCCATAGCCCGAGTTGGGTCCGAAGCCTGAGTTGGGTCCGTAACCCGAGTTGGGTCCACCGTAGCCACCTTCGGGTGCGTTCGGGTCCCATTGCGCGTCTGCAGCAGAAAGGCGAGGATGTAAGGTTGGAATAGCGGTTGGGCAGTGCCAAGTTCGTAATCCAGCGATTGCGTGCGTGCGGCATGTGCGTAACAGGACAGCAGGAGGAAGGCAGCCGGAGCGCCCGTGCAGTAGCTAGCAGCTTACTGGCGAGCTTGGGGCGACCGCTGTTGCCGCGCTGGCTGTTGCGGCGGCTCTCGGCCTTGAGGATGGCCTTGACCGAGTTGCGGTTGAAGGTGGGGTAATGCTCCTGTGGCGCGGTTACACACGCGCACAGCGCACAAGGGATTGAGGGTGCGCCGCAATCTCCCATCCGAGCAGCCAGCTGCCGCCCCCGAGGCCTCTCACACAAAACCAGGAGGAGACACGGATCTAAGCAAGAACACCGCGTCAACCGCGGCGTGAACACCGTAATGTGCTCGCGCACACCGCGCGCGCTACGCGCCCCGCGCCAAGCCCCCCGCCCGCCCGCGCACACGCTGCCCACCTGCACCGAGCGGAGGTTGATGCGCATGTAGAGTTGGAAGGAGCTCTCGGGCGTGAGCGGCGCAATGGCCTGCTTCTTGAACTCCTCGCTGCAGGCCATGCGGATGAGGTTGGCGATGGCGGCATCGCGCTCCTTGCTCTTGTTGGCGCCGCTCATCATGCGCCGCTCCAGCTCGGCCTGGCACCAGCAGGGACAGGCAAGGGGGGCAGGCAGGTGTGCGCGGGTTGGGTGCTGCCTGACGCTTTGGCCGATGCCTTGCCGGCAGCCCGGCATGCGCTGCAACACCAGTTCAGCCGCTCGCTCCCCGGTACTGCTCCCCTCGCCCAGCCAACCAGCCAACCAGCCAGCCAGCCAGCCAGCCAGCCAGCCAGCCAGCCAGTCAGCCGGAGCGTACGCACGCACCCACACCCACGCACACGCACGCACGCACGCACCCACCCACATCCTCACCCAAACCCACACACGCACCTGCTCCCGGAACAGCGCGTCCAGCGGCTGCTGGTAGAAGGCTGGCAGCTGCCGCTGGAACCAGGGGTGCTGCATCAGGTCGCGCACCGAGATGCTGCGCGGGGCGAGCGGACACACGGCGGACACGCGAGTGCGGACACGTGAGCGCTGCCTTGCTGCGGTAGTCAGCCGGGCAAAGCAAAGCCTCCCCCCGTTCCTCCAGCTCCTGCCACCCCTACGCGCCTGGCCCCGCAGGCGGCCCCGAGGCGGCCCCACAGGCGGCCCCGCAGGCGGCCCCGCACAACCTGCCTGCCCTTTCTACCCTGCCCCCACCCGCCGCCGGCTCACCGCTTGGCCTCGTCCTTCTCGAAGCAGCGGTCCAGGATGTCCACCGCCTCGGGCGACAGCAGCGGCACGTGGTCGCGCAGCGCGGGGTTGTCGCGCCAGCGCGCGTGCGTGTGCTGCTGGATGTACACTGTGCGCATGGGGTCGTTGCCCGCGTTCACGGCGTCGTCGAAGGGGAACTTGCCCAGCAGCATGACCGCCAGCAGCACGCCCATGCTCCACACGTCAGCCTGCCCGGTTGGAATGTGTGTGTGTGTGTTATAGGAAAGCGGGTGAGGATCGGTGTGCATGCACGTGTGGCGCGGCCAGGACCGTATGCGCTTGTGCGTAGCAGGGGTGCATGGTCTGTAGGGCAGAGGCAACACGACAATCCAGCCGCGCCGGCAGCGCCAACATGTAGTGGCGCTAAGGTGCCCTGCCCCTGGACCCCGCCGCACCTTGGTACCGTCGTACTGCGTTTCTGTCCGGTGCACTTTCGCGGCCGTCAGTTGAGGTGGCATGTAGTCGGGCGTGCCTGTCGTGGCGAGACGCGGCAGAGGCGCGCAGGGTACAGACACTGCAGCGTGAGCCTTGCACCTTGACCTTTGCCCCGTAGCCTGCGCCACCAGCAGCTCCGTACAACTTGCCACATTCCACCCTCCCCGCAACCGCCCCGCCGCCGCTCCACCGCCACGCCCCTCGCGCCCCACCAATGATGGTGTTGAAGTGCGCGTCGTCGCCGCCCCAGCCGCGCGCGAAGCCAAAGTCGCAGATCTTCACGAACGGCGGGTTGTGCGCCGACAGCAGCGTGTTGTCCAGCTTCAGGTCGCGGTGCACCACGCGGTGCCGGTGGCAGTAGTCCACTGCGTGCACGATCTGCTTGAAGAAGAACGCGGCCTCGTCCTCCTGCATCAGCAGCCCGACGCCGCTGCGAAAACCCGAGGCGGGACCAGGGTAGGGGGCGGGCGAGGTGCATCAGCGCGGCGGCCAGGTGTGACACCAGGACGCCGGCAGCCTGCTGCGCTCTGCGTGTGCTACGCCCGCGCCCTGTCCCCGTCCCTGCCCTAGCTAACCAAAGAGCCTCCTTCCATGCCCACGCGCGCACATTTCCATCGCCCGAGTGCGCTACGCGCCACCACGCTCGCTGGCACCGCCACCACAAGGCGCGACCGCCGCCCGCCGCCCCGCACTCACCCGGTCTCCTTCCACTTGCGCGTCACGTACTGCGTCAGCGAGCCGCCGGGCGCGTACTCCATGACCAGGCCCAGGTAGTGGCTGGTGAGCACCACCTCCTGCGGCGTGATGATGTTGATGTGGCCCTCGCCCAGCTCGGACTGGATCCGGATCTCGCGGAAGATGGCCTGTGGCGGTGCAGGGCCGTGCGGGTGCGGTGGCGGCGCCGGTTGGCAGCGCGGGTGGCGGCGGCTGGGCTGGGATACCGTAAGTGGAGGGGGTGGGCGAGTTGGGCCCACGCAGCCCGCCCGCCCGAGTGCACGGCGCCCGGCAGGCGTGGCACACGCCATTCGAACGCATGCAGGTCATGCACACACTGTGCACACGCACGGTCGCGCCCACGGTCGCGCATGTGTACGCATGCGGACACACGGACACGGAGCCATGAGGGCAGACGCCACAGACATGCAGTGTACACGCTGACAGGCACGCGCACACGCACCCGAGCCCGCATGCGCACCCGCACCCACGCCCGCACCCGCGCCCGCCCCGCACGCGCATACGCACGCGCACCCGCACCCGCACCCGCACGCACATCCGCACGCGCGCCCGCACCCGCACCCGCACCCGCACCCGCACCCGCACCCGCACCCGCACGCGCACGCGCACGCGCACGCGCACGCGCACGCACCTGCACCATCTTGGTGTGCAGCGGCAGCTTCACCATCTTCACGGCCCACAGCGCGCCCGTGGACAGGTCCTGAGTCAGCCACGTCTTGCCCTCGCAGCCTGTGTGTCGTGTGGCCGTGCATGGGCGGCATGGCACGGCGCAGTCGCCTTTGAGACCGCCGCTGCGGAGGCGGTGCTGGGTGCAGAAGTCGGCGCGTTTCTCCCGTGCGCCTGCATTCCCCTGACCCATCTTGTCGGCAGTTAACCTTCGCAGCCTATACCCGCCCATGATCGTGCTGAATGTGCCGTAGCAGCACCCAGACCACAGCCACGCGCGAGACTCCGCCGCTGAGTTCCACAGCATTTTGACCCAAAGCCGCGACCGCCCCCCCCCCCGATTCGGTATAGCCACCAGGCAGGCGCGCACCTGAACCCAGGACGGTCTTTACTTGGTAGATCGAGGCTAGGCCCTCAATTACCGATCGGTTGGATGTCCGGAAACTGCGCTTGGCCAGCGACATATGCTGCGCGTGCGCCGAGGGCTCGTTGTGCTGCTGGTAAGTGGCAGCAGCGGCGGCGGCGTTACCGCCGGCCGCAGGCGCCCCGGGCGACTGACTGGGCCCCGCCGCTGGCGGAGCCGTGTAGGCCATCCCGTCGGGGGGCTTGGACACGCATTGGCCCATTCCCGCTGCGTGTCGGCTGGGTCGTCCCAGTGGCGACTGACCCGGTACCACGGCGGGGGCGCAGCCCGCCCACGCTGTTGAAGAGCGACTCGCTCAGGGACACGTCGCCGTCGCCCAGTTGAGGTATTTATGAGCACCGAGTCCACTTACAGGAATTCTGAGCGCTGGAGCTCCTAACGCGACTTGGCGCCTGCCTAAGATGTGTGCTGGTGGCCTCTTAGCGCTGCTCTCGACAGCCCGGCTGGCCGCAACATAGCTGTTTTGGTGAACATGTCATGTCAGATGCCAATTTGCGGCTTGTTTTAGTTCACACCCGGCAGAGTTGCGCCCTGCCTGCCAGGCCAGGCTCCAGCCAGTCCCTGAGTTTCAAGCGGGTGAAAGAAGACAATACAATTGCGTATTTGGTGTCCGGAGTCGAGCAAACTTGGCAAAGGAATCGACAAGGGCCCGCAAAGTCGGGAATCCGGAGCGACCGTGATATTGTGCTAATAAAATACAGAAGCACAGACCACTGGAAACACGGCGCGACGATTACGGACGGACAAAGTTGCGGACCTGCATCGGCAATACACAATCATCCCAGTTTTACTCGTTCTCGTCTTCACTTGGTCCAGCCATTTGCAAGTCCAGTTATGCACAGACGTGAACATGAAGCGTACAGACGCGGCGCGCATGCAGACACGTCCCTCGATAACACACGCTGCGCGACTTGAATGTCTGCGACATGCGCAGACCCGTGGCCCCCGTCGCGCCAGGTAAACTTCAGTGCACGCGCCCATTGGATCGCAGGTAGGTTTGCCCATCAATCTCCTAGGGTTCCTGGGCGTTTTGGCGGTTAAAGTTTGCCTTGGCTCAGGCCCGGTGCGTGGGCGTGACGGTGCCGCACCGCTGCGCGCGTGCGTGGCTTTTCCCACGGACTAGTAACTAGTACGCCGTTCTTGAATGAGAGTACGTAGTGTAATACACTATGTCAGGAACAGGTCGGGACTCGGGAGTCTCGGGACATCCACGGGCATCCCAAGAGATGCTGAGCCGGGATGTTGGACATCAGCACCTGTTTCCATGCAGGTGCTATAGCTGCCTGTGGCGCTTGATGGCTCGTCATAAACAGAACATGTTA
Organism: Chlamydomonas incerta; assembly: GCA_016834605.1. Lineage (NCBI taxonomy): Eukaryota > Viridiplantae > Chlorophyta > Chlorophyceae > Chlamydomonadales > Chlamydomonadaceae > Chlamydomonas > Chlamydomonas incerta. Next base: position 1,889,099 of record JAEHOC010000010.1, read on the forward strand.
CCTGAGTACCAGCACGCGCCAGGACTGCCCAAAGGTGACTCGACATCGCGCGTGCGCATCCCATCACCTGCGCATCTGTGGGTTGGCACAGCGTACTACAGCAGCGTCAGACAGCCCTTGCGCCCCGTATTCACAGCGTATGCAAACCTGATGGAAGGTGCAGTTCAGTTTTCAGACGGTTGATAGTCTTACTACTGAATTGATATTAGGCACGCTGAACTGCCTCTTCACAGCCCCGGCTACCTGTCCTCCAAAGTCACCAGCCACCAGCGTCCTGCAATTCACGCATATTCATCGGCGCAAAACACACGCAGGCCAGGGGCACAGGGGCCAAACACCAGCAATAAACTTGAGCACTGCACCGTCAGTCTTGCATGGTGCCTTCATGGCCCCCCACCTTCGGTTTTGCCCTGGGTTGTGCCTGGCTTCAGGTGGCTTCGACACCAGCGGGAAAGCTATGCCCCATAAACCACAACAATGCAGTGAACGCGCCAAAATGCATTTATTCAAGACCTCCGAACTCAAGTTGAGAGGCCCGCGCGCTATGCCGCGGTCTAGCCTTGCCACGCGCGTCTAACTGTCCAAGGCCGTGCGGCCTTCTTAACCCCTTGACCACGAAGGCAAATTGCGCGTATGGCATTGCGCTCGGTCGCCCCAGCAGCTTGCCTGGCCTCTGAAGCTCACACGGCAATGTAACTATTGGGGTAATATTGCAGCCAGTGTCCAGTCAACGCGCCGAATCAGTCAGACTTACGGCACCACACCTGGATGAAGTATCGTATGAGAGAATCACTGCTCCAATGTACAGTACACGGCGCGCTGCCTTACGCTTCGTAAAGGCCTTTCATACTAAATGGCGGCCCAGTAGCAACGCTTAGCCCAACCTGTCATCGGCAGGGGGCCTTGCGTGCGTCAATAGTCATGGTCGGAAGCAGGGGTGCATGTATTCTAAAGTTGCAAGTTCAGCACTCCATATCGAAAGCCCCCCGTCACAAAATTCATCGCCGTGTGCGTCACCCTGAAGCTGCATGAAGTCCCAGCACGTGCACATGTGGTAGCTCCCATACCTTAACATCAGCCAATCAGCATCAACCAATCTCCAGCACAACGGCTTGATTGGCACTAGCGCACCGAAGCGCCACGAACAAGTACAAAACATTGCCGCCATACACCGAGCCCCAGACTTCTGCTGATTCGATGTGCTCACATGTTCTTGCGCATCATGGCCTCGGCCTGTTTGTACGGCCGCAGCGAGGGGATGAGCGCCGGCACGGAGCGGCGGTAGTGGGCGTAGGCGGGGCCCATGGCCGCCTCAAGATCGCCCTCCTCCAGCGGCAGGCTCCACAGCACGAAGCCCAGGTTGAGCAGGGCGAACAGCAGCCGGCCGGCGCTCTGCGAAGAGCCGGGGAGAGGGGGGTAGACGGTGTGAGGATGGTTGGTGGGATACACCCAAGGGTGCGGCGGGAATGTGGGGGTGGGGCGCGCAGCGGGCAGGGGGGCGGGGGAGCTTGCGGGTGAAGTACGGCGCACGTAGATGGCCAACCGCAGCGCACAAGGCACGTGGGTACGGTAGCGCAGCTGTCCCGCACCGCGCCCGCCAGTGCCACATCCCCATACATTGCAGTCCTCACCATGGTGGGGGCGCAGAAGAGGAACATGAGCAAGCCGAGGTACAGCGGGTGGCGCACGAAGCTGTAGTACACGTTGAGCACCAGGCCGGGGCGGCGGTAGGTGTGCTCGTCGGCGCCAGAGAAGGCCTGGCAGAATTAGGGTTGTGCAGGTGTTACATCCAACCATTCCCAACCATTCATTCAATTGCCAAGCGTGGAATCAGGAGCGGCGGGCGAACTTGCTGGGTGAAAGGTGCACCGCGCATTTCTAAGCTGCTTGGCAAGATCATGTCCGCTCATCCTTGCAGGAACTCTCTGGCATTCCTGCTAACCGATGAATCGGCTCACGCACCTGGCGGAGTCCGAACATATCAAAGTGGTCGACGGCGAAAGTGGAGCTGAAGAAGAGGCCGAAGGCCAGCACGGCCACACACACCACCAGCAGGTCGTAGGGCGGCGGCACTGCCAGGGGATGGGCCGCACGGTGTTGGGGTGGGTTTGCCCTTGGCGGCGCAGTGTTTGGTGTTCGGGGCAGCTGTGATGCCCCGTGTCTTGCGGCATCAAATCGGCTCACGTATGGTCAAGTGACCGGGGCACGGGTGTGGGAGGGTCGGGGGCTTGTGAGTACCAGCCCAAGCCGCAGGACGCACACACCTTGCCACACGGTCTGCGGCATGGGCTGCCACAGGTGCATCAGGGTCAACACCGCTGTCGCCGCGCATGTGACGAACAAGGTGCGCTCCCACGCAAACGGCACCACCTTCCTCATGTGCGCCTTGACCTGCCGGGCAAGTACACACATGACACATCAAAGCACCGTGTTGCGTGATTCCGCATGTGTTATGAGCATGCGCGTAATTACCTCCAAGTTAGACAGCCACTCCGGGGCTGCTGGGTGTGCTGTGAGTGACCTGCTGCCCAACCCGGGTTGTCACCCTCTGCGGTGGCTGCATGCATGACCGGCGGTGGCGGCGGTGGACTAACATGCGGTACATACCGTGCCCCAACCCGCCGCGCGTACTGATGTCGCACACACAGCTCGCACCTTTGTCCGAGCCATTATGTTGTGCTGAACGGCGAGCGGCAGAATCAGCAAACAATTAAAGCACGCCGTGGCGGCGCCGGGCAGGGCCAGGTCAACGAAGGGTTTGCCGTCAATACTGAGTGGCAGGTATGCGGCCAACTGTGGCACCAGCACACTCGGATTCCAGACCCAGGCACTCATGTAACTGATAGCCCCCTGGGGCAAGGGCAAGGGGGATCGGAGAGTCAGCCTCGAGTGGGGGCAAGCGGGTCGCCAGCAGCGGTTGATGATTACGGCAATCGAATTGCTCGCAGGGCTGATTCTGGACGCAACACGCTTGCAAGTCGCTGGAAATCAGGTCGGAGTCGAGTACGCTCAAACTCCACCGGGAATGCGTGCACGGTGCACGGACTCGGCATGCAGTCCGCACGCGCACTTAGGGTTGCCAGACCTCGATGCAGCCAACCTAGCGCTGCGATGACGCATCTCAGCTGTAAAGGTCTGTTGTTGCAATCGACAGGTGGCTGATAGCTCGTCGTGAAGCCGGTTTCGGTCGCGCGGACGTGACGGGGATCGACTCGAAAGGGCATGTTGCCCCAGTAACGTCGGAAGCTGCCCCAGCACCATCGGAACGACGCAAACATCACTTACAAATGCGTAAGCGTACGCCACTAAAGCGCAGGCCTGGCGAAGCATTCTTCTGCGCCGAGCTGTGGCGAATTACGGGGAGCGAACTAAGTGCCAGGCTTGGTCACGGTATCGAATGCGTCAGGGCTGAGCTCGCACGGGTAGTGCTGGTTTGAGCTGGGGCTCTGCTCGGTTAAAGTGCCCAACCGTCTCCGATGCGCGCGACCGCGCCCGACGAGCAGCCCGCGAGCCGACAGCTTCCCCGATTGACGGAATAGCTTACATTCGACGAGTGCTTCACGTTTTCACCGCCGATAGGCCTTGCATGCCCGAGAAGCTCACGAGGGGGTCCGCCTAAAGTTCCCCCAGCACCACATCGACCATCCATGCGGCAGCCCCAGAGTACAGGTGCGCCCGGCGCGTAGCGGCGCCAAGCAAACACAACTCGCCGGCTGGCGAGCAAAAAGCTCTGGATCCCCCGCTGCCCCTGACCAAGGGCCACGTGCGCTCCTGTTCGAGTCGCCACGTGTGGAAAACAACTCCTACAGAGGCGGGCCGACTTACACGGCGCGCCGGTGGCTACCCAGCCCGCCGAAGCTGCCGCTGATCGCAGACTGGACCACCAGGTTGATGTTGAGGGCGGAAATGAAAAGGAACAGGAGCCATGCGATGATGGAGGCATACCTGTGTGCATTGAGGTTGGAGTGTCAGATCGTGAACAGCTAGGAGAACGGGGGGAGTGCTGATTATTGCTAGCCTGGAGCAGTCGATGGCGTCTTGCATTCGCATACACTAGCAAACACTTCGCTAACAGTGCGGCGGCGGCATGGCTGCGTGTCGATGCGCGCATGGCGCTGCACGGAGCGCTGGCAGTTGGAGTGCTCGAATTGCTCGGCGCTACCAGGTGCCACGTGCCGTGTCGAACTCACCAGCGGTTGGCGAACTTGCCCAGGTAGCGGCGGCTGCTGGTGAAGTGCACCAGCGGGAACACCGCGAACGGCAGCGTCAGCGACAGGATAACCTGCAGGGCAGCGCGGGTCGTGAGGCAGGCCGGGGCATGGGCTTGCGGGGTCAGTCGGTCGATTACAACAGGAAAGGCGGGTGACGTTGGCGATTCCCGCGGACAAGGTAGACCCGCTGGCGGCGCAGATCGCAGAGATGGAGGCGGCGGAGCCGGGCGCGGTGACGTACCGGCACGTGCTGGGTGCCTCCATCCATACCCCCTTTGTGCTGCCCCGCACAGCCGCCTACAGTCACCCAGCTGACTCGCCCTTCTGCATAGCCACCCGCAAGAGCTCCACCCACCTGCGACAGCACCAGCAGCTGTGACACGCCCTCGCGGCCCATCACCGCGGCCACGGTGGCTGCGGGCACGATGGCTGCGCCGCGGGTGATGACGCGGCGCAGCCAGGGCCGCATCTTGAAGCTGAGGAAGCCCTCCATCACAATCTGCCAAGAGACAATCAGGTGGAGGGCGGGCATAGCATGTTGCAGCCACAAGCCAGGCGCCGGCACACGAACCCGGCGATCAAACAATTGCCCCACTGAGTGAAAGACCTGCTCAGGTGGTGCCAGTCTTGCCCCAGATGTGCGGGCGCACCGCCACTTGTCTTTGGCCTCGGCCACACACGACGCCCGCCCACAACAGCCCGTACCTGGCCCGACAGCGTGCCAGTGATGGTGGAGTTCTGTCCCGCCGCCAGCAGCGCCACGCCGAACAGGATGGAGGCAGCCTTGGAGCCCAGGCTCGTGGCAAGCAGCTCGTAGGCGTCGGCTGCGGAACAAGCGGGGAGGCAATGCAAAGACGCGCATCAGACCAAAGGCCAGGGAGAGAGAACGCGAGAGAGAACGCTGCCACACAGAGCTGCTAATACAGGCAGCGCAGTGCAGTGCACCCTCTGAGGGCCCCGGCCATATGAGCTGTTCAAAAGCAGGTGAATGGTGCCGCAACGCAAGCGCGCAATCAGTGTTTGGCCCCGGCGTCAAATGTCTGCTCGGCTCACTGATATCAGCAACGTCCTCCAGCGGCGGAGTGGCGTAGTGGAAGGCGGCGGCGGCGACGATGAGGATGGCCGAGTTGATGACGAAGGCGACCAGCAGCGACAGGGTCGAGTCCACCAGCCCCAGCTTGATGGCCAGGGTGCGGCCGGCAGTGGTCCTGCAGTCAGGGGCAATCGGAGTGGTGGTTAGCGGCTACTCCGGTGCTGTGCACGCCCCAGTATCGGTAAAGGCATCGGCATTTCAAGCATGCGCCCACAGGTTGGGCGGCCCTAATAGAGTAGAGGCTGCCAGACTCGGGCAGACTTCAACTGACGGACGCACCTGGGGTAGGCGCGGGTCTGGATGACGGACGAGTGCAGGTACAAGTTGTGCGGCATGACGGTGGCACCCAGGATACCTGCGGGCGCGCAGAGGGCGCTGCACGCGTCAGCCTACAGTCGTGCAGCCGACAGGCAACTCCACCATCCTTTCCTTCATCCAACTGGGCTTGGGGTTGGCGTGTCCAAACTCCTGAGCATACCACTCGCAAAGCGCTTCCTACGTCCTCTTAAATGTGCGTGCGCCAGGCGCCCGCGGTCCGCACCTGTGGCCAGGTACAGCATGTCCTTGTTGGTGATGATCTCCTTGGACGGCAGGTAGCCGCGCATCACATCGGCCATGTTGGGCTGCGCCTTCACCAGCTCAAAGATGAAGCAGGCCTGGGCGGGGCGGGGCGGGGCGGGAGGGCGGCGGGTGGCGGGCGGTGGCACACGGGCGAGGCGGATGAGAGGCAAGGCAGCCGAGTGCTGGCCGTCGAGGCAAGTGCTGTCGTCAGGCGCTGTTAGGCGCACACAAGCCACACGCGCAGGCGCTGCTGGCGCACGGTGCGGTGCACCCAGAAGGACCGGTGGGCGGGCGATGTTGCGACCAGCGGGGCGACCCGGCTGGCAGGCAAGGTTCGCAAGCATGTGGCACGCACCGCGATGAGGGCGGTCAGCGCCCCAATCAGGATCTCCAGGAACCGGAAGCTGCGCGCCTCCGCCACCAGCAGAAGGATCACGTCCGCGGCCGTGATGAGCACGCCTGCAGGGAGGCGCGGCCGACCGAGCGCGTGTTGGGGGAGTTCAGGGTGAGGGGCCGCCCCCACGGGCCGCCCCCGTTCAGGATAAAAGAAGGCAGCGGCAGCGTGCCCCAGCGTCGTGCGCAGCAGGCCTGAAAGCAAGCGGGCCCCGATGCAGCAGAGCAACTGCAGTTGGGTTGCTGCGACAGGCGGCAGCCGTGCCGGCAGCCTCATCCCCCTGTGCGCGGGCGCCCTGGCCATTCCAATCCTTCCTCACCCGCCCACAGCGGGATGCCCAAAAGCAGGTTGAATGCGATGGCGCAGCCCACCACCTGTTAATTCAACCAAGTTGCGAGTTGTTTGCGCGGATTCATGATTCAGACTCGCATCTCAGACGCACAGCTCGCTCGTTACGGTACATCACGCACCCACCTCCGCCAGGTCGGTGGCAGCAATGGCTGCCTCCGCCACTACCCACAGCAGCTTGTTCACGTGCGGGTGGTAAGCGTCGCGGCATGCCTGCGCGGCCGGCGTTCAGATGGGCGTGCGTGCTGAGCGGCAAGAATGTGATGCTGGCGCGTTGCATTGGCACCGCTATGGTGCCGCGAGACTCGTCATTGCAATTGGAGGCTGCAGTCGCGCCGAACGGTGCGTGTGGTGAAAGCGCTCTCTCCGTACACGCCGGCATTAGGCGCACAGCTAAAGGAAGTGCAGGGCAGCTGAGTGCTGTGGAGTGCCATGTTTAACGCTGTGCGCCGTCGCAATATGCCGCCACCGCTCACCTGAGCCAGGTCACGGTCTGAAGCGATACCGAGCTTGAGGGACAGGTACTGTAATAGGTGAGCGAAAGCAGCCGAGGGTCAATGGGGAAGCATGTAAGTTCCACCCTGTTACGCACGAGTGAGCCACTGCCGCCAGCGCCCACTGCGTCGCTGAACTCCTGCAAGGTTCGGTCTATATCTCAGCCTGCGTATCCATAGTGTTGGACCAGGTTCCAGCCAGACGAGCCCTGTGTTCAGCCGCCCCGCCCGGCCTACTGCCCGGCCTACTAGCCGCCCCGCCCGGCCTACTGTATGTGCTCAGCCGCCCCGCCCGGCCTACCTGCAGGAACATGGCGCACAGAGAGGAGCACAGGACCACGAACAGCAGCGTGTATCCAAAAGACGAGCCAGCGGCCAGGTCAGTGGCCCAGTTACCGGGGTCCTGCGAACAGCCGGGAAAAGATTGGGAAGTGAGGGGTTGCTTCAAGAAGCGTGTCTCGACGCCCCGGGTCGCCGGTCACCCCGCTCCAAATTATATGTGCAGTCGCCTACCATGTAGCCGACGCTGATAAGGAAGCCCAGGCCCATGAATGCGAACATTTTCCGCCAAATGGGGGCATTCTCATCGGGAAATGAGAGCGACGCGTTACTCTCCGGCAACGACGGGAGGTCACCACGGTCCTTGAAGCCTTCAAGAAGCGGCTCGTTTAGAGTGCTTTCGCCGCGAGCAGTAGCGCTGCCAGGCGAGCCACTCGCCTCGCGGCTCACAGCGACAGTCACTTCGGCGCTGTCTGCAATATTGGAACCAGTGCCTTCATTGTTGTAATCGGCAAGGGCCGGCGCGGCACTCTCCGAGCGCGCGAAGAAGCGCCCCAGCACCATTTCCGTTGGCTCGTCGCGCAGAGGCGCAAGCCTAGCTGGTGACGGGGCCCTATAATATACCTAGAAAGCAGTATGGCAATCAATTATTGTCAAGAGATTCGCCGCGCGCAGCGGAGATCAATCCTCGCGCCACAGCCACGCCAGCGCAACCCTGTGCCACCCCAGGACCAGCCCAGGGGCTTTCCCGCGGGGACGCTTGGCAGGATTCGCTGCTGGCCCGCATTCGCGACGACGAATCCGCGCCTGTCGCACAAGGGCTTTTCTCAACACCTGCCCTACCTCACTTGGTAGCAGCATCGCGCCGCGCTCCGCACACGGACCTTGACACGACCAGGCCGACCGTGCCTCCCCTGTGACGGACCGTGCCCCTAGACCGTGCCGATGCTGCTGACTTTTTTCCGGCCACTTTCATCCTTGGTTTCATCCCATGGAGATTATCCGTGGGCATTATCGCTTTGATGATGGGTTTGGGACATTGGGACATTGGGACACTCAGCGAGGATCGAGCCACATGGCCAGCACACCGCACACGTGCCTTCCCCCTTCTGTGTCCCCTCTCCCACGCCCTTTCCACGCGCTTTCCACGCGCTTTCCACGCGTGCACCCACGCCACCAGCCCTGCAACTACTTTTTGCATCTGGGCTGAATATCATGTACGGTAGGTAGTCCTGGGCTGCACGCGTGAGCGGACCAAAGCTAGGCCGGTGTTGGGTTGATCCGCGCACGTCCGTGCTGCGGTGGATGCCGCAGGAGCGGCTGGCTGTATGGCAGGCGAAGAAGCAAACGATGATGACGGGTAAGAGAGCGTCAGCATTCAGCGCAGATTGTGTGCCCCGGATTTGGCACCGAGCCGCTGAGTCGACTGCCCTAGCTTGGTGCGTAGACGCATATTGCACATCGTATTTTCCACTGCGACTACTTGTAGGGCCCGGCACCACCGCCGCGCGAATCCGTTGCCATCTGCCTCTGCGAACCGGGCTCTTGAAATCTTTGCACCCGAACATACTGTAGAAAGCCTCTGTTTGGAGTGCGACCCGCGATATTGGCGGGCGACGGCTTGCGCTGGTGCGCATTAGTCTTCGCTGGCTTCTGTCGCGCCCCTGGCCCGCTAATCCGCGCACGACCTTCATCTTCGCCTGGGTCACGCTAAACTACTGTATTGAGTTCCCGATTTGGGCCCACCGAAGAGACCTCGACATGCGATGAGCAATATTTGACTAGCGCATAAGGGTGAGCCTGGGCTGCTGCGCGATAGACACACTGGTTGAAATGGTGCAGCGCCTGTCTAGCTCCAGGCTAGCGCAGCTCGAGGGGGCCGTCCAGCCTCTTCCCGAGTTTCGCTCTCTCAGAACTTCGCTCAGCATGATGACCACTGCGCTCGTGTAGTTTCTTTGACTATTAACTACTCAGTCAGTAACGCCCACGGTCTGAGTTGGTTGGGGAGCGTTGGGTCAGACAGAACAGAAGACGCGCTGGACCGACGCCTGGACTGGGGCCCCCTGCGAACTTCCCCTTGGTGCACCGCAGGCCCCTCAGCGACTGTAGCTCTCTCCTGGGAGACAATAACCCACGCACGAGCACAGCGTTATCACACGCTGAGCCATGGGCGGCTGCCTGAGCCGCACGTCAGAAGTCACGGAGCAGGAGGTCATGGCGGTCACGCCCCGGCGCCGATCGAGCCGTACCGGAGGCCGCAGTGGCAACCGCTCGAATCGGGGCCAATCATATGTGGTAAGCTAACGGTTGAGAGGGGATTCGGAGGTACAGCCTGTCAGCAGGGCACGCGTCTGGCGCGCCTGTTACGCAGAAGGCGTTGCGCAGGAGGACCCGCTCCATCCGCCATGCCCACTCCACACCCACAGGTGCGGACCTACACGCCGCCGCCGCCGCCGCCCATCTTCGGCTGCGAGGGCGAGTACAAGGTGATGGAGCTGCTGGGCACGGGAGGCACAGGCCAGACGTGGCTGTGCCAGCACCACGAGACGGCGCGGCGCGTGGCCATCAAGTTTGTGCCTCGGCCGCTGCCGCCTGTGCTGGTGCCGCTCATCAGCATGGAGCTGCAGGTGCGAGTTCGGGCGGAACATAGCTGCGGGCGCGCGCATCGTGACGCCGGAGGCGCTGTATTGGGGCCTGCGGAATAGCGTGCGGTTGGTTGGACGGTGGGCTCGGGCGTTTCGGCGTACGAGAGATACCTATGCCCGTGTGGGACGGCTTGGTGAGCGTGACGGGCGGCGGCCTCGGCCTGTCACTGATGCTGTGTGTGCCCATCCACCTGTTGCTGTTGCAGCTGCAAGCCAGCCTGAGCGAGGGGCACCTGGGCCTGGTGCGGCTGGAGTCGGCCATGCTCAGCCGCACACATCTGGGCTTGGTGAGAGCATGGGGGGGGCGGGGCGGTTGCAACGATGGTACATAAGCGGGGGGGGGGGGTGAATACCGGCCCAAGCTAAACGGGGGGGGGGCTAGGTGGTCAAAGGGGCAGGCGCGTGTCCGTACGCAGCATATGTCCGTACCGTACGGGAAACCCAGCTTTCTTTGGGAAACCTAAGGGGCTCGTCATCAGGGGCCCTGGACGGACCCTCTGGTGCTGGGGCGACTGACGGTTCTCGCACCACCCGCGCCTTGTCGGCGCCCAGGTGATGGAGTACGTGGACGGCGGTACGCTGACGCAATACGTCAGCAAGCGCACGGAGACGCGGGATGAGCGCGCCGGGCTGAACCTCACGGAGGACGAGGCGCGGTACATGTTCCGGGTGAGCTGGGGGCGCGGAGGGCGGAGTGGAGCTAGATGGCGCGGGGAGAGGGGTGGGTGCGGTGGGGTCAGGGAGTGCATCGGCAATGGGGGCGCTGGAAGGGGGGTTGCAGTCGCAGAGGCCGGGTTGGCGGTTGGCGCGTGCAGCCTTCCCGGGGCAGCGGCCCCAGCAGAAGTGCCAGGCACGTGCTGCGGCGCGGCCCAGCGGTCGCCCATGCCTCCGTACGCCTCTCACCTGGGCTTGGCGTCACCACACACACCCCTCTCTGTTCGTGTGCATGCAGCAACTGGTGTTCGCGGTGAACCACCTGCACAACTCGCACGTGGCGCACCGCGACCTCAAGATGTGCAACGTGGTGCTCAGCTCCACCTACCCGCCCGCGCTCAAGCTGTGCGAGTGAGCAATGCGCAACTCGAACGGAATGCATTAGGCGGACCCGCGTCTCGCTCGCATGCACTGCACTTAGCCCTGGCCCGCAGGCCTTGACCTTGGTGTCCGTGCCACATGCTGCTGAGCCCTGGAGTGCACCGCTCAACCACGTAGCGGGTGCACCGAGGCGCTGACGGGTGTCAACCTGATTCCGCCTGCGCAGCTTCGGGTTCGCCAAGAACTTCAACAACGAGGACAGCAAGATGCATACCTGCATCGGCACGCCCGTCTACATGTCGCCAAACCAGGTGCGCGGTGTCGGCGGTCCTGCCTCGGAGTCTGAGTCGCAAACATGCGTGTTGCATGGCTACCACTGCACACTTCTCCACAGCGAGCACATAGTTCCTGACACACGTACTTGCACTGCATGCTCTCGCCCACAGCTGGCCGCCGCCGCAGCAACCAAGAAGGCGCCCCCGCCGCCCACGCCCTTCCCCGGCAAAACCATGGAGCTGCCGCCGCCGGAGCCGGCACCGGCGACGCAGCCGCAGCCGCAGCCGCAGGCTGACGCCAGCGCCGCACCTGGGGACCTGTCGGACGCGACGCCGGTGCTTTCCTACAGTGCACGGGCGGCGGACGTGTGGGCGTGCGGCGTCATGCTGTTCGCCATGCTGCTGGGCCGCTTCCCCTTCGACCACGAGAACCATCCCGACCCGAACTCCAGCGATGCGCAGGTTGAGGTGAGACGCTAGCAATTTCATACAGTCCTCAGGCCCCGACGGCCGGGCGCCTGCATGCGCGTGCCTGTCCATCGCATGCCCACCAGCGGCCCTTGAAACCCCGCTGTCACTGCCGCTGTCTGCAGGTGTGGAAGGAGCAGGTGCGGGCCAGCGGCGAGGACTGGCAGAAGATGCCGCGCGTGGCGCCGTACGTGCGCCTGTTGAGCGACTCGTGCCGCGACCTGCTGGGCAAGGCGAGTTACTGCAGCATGTCTGCCCCGGCTGCTTTTTTTGGGTGGAGGGGATGCCCAGCCGCCAGCTGTTGGCGAGTTGGGTGCAATGCTTGCCCCGCATCCCCGGTTTTATGCACCGGTAAAAAAGACTCTGACTGCCACTGACGCCTGCGGCTGTGCGGGCATGCCCACAGATGCTGCAGTTTGAGGAGGCGGACCGCATCAACGTCTCCGGTATCCTGCAGCACCCCTGGTTCAACCAGCCGCTGCCCGAGCACCTGGCCAAGACGCTGACGGTGCGTGCGGCGGCATCCGAGTGCGCTCTCGCGCGGGGGCCCGTCCCGGCCCTCTTTCGCTGCCTGGCTTCTTCCCATACGCACGCCTGTCATGCTGTGTACGGAAGATGCCTGCCCGTACCAGTCTGCTGCGCTTCTCACAATCTCTCGTCCGGCTGCATCATGGCCCACAGGAGCTGGAGGGGCGGCAGGAGCGGCAGCATCAGCGCCTGGCGAAGGTGGCGCCGGAGCAGGTGGCCGCCCGCGACGCGGCCATCAAGGAGCTGGTGCTCCGCGCCTCCCGTGTGCCGGGCCAGCGGGCCAACGGCGGCGCGGGCGGGACACGCCGCCCGCCGCCGCTCAGCATCCTCAACCCCGGGCTGTTCGCGGCGATCCAGGAGGCCGACCGCGAGAGCGACAGCCCCCGCACGCCGGGCAGGGGCACGCCCGCCGGCGACGGCTCGCAGACGCCGCGGCGCGTGACGTTCGCGCAGTCGTCTGCGCCGGACTCGGAGCGGCCCACGGGCCCGCCTTGCAGCGAGGCGCCGGTGTCGTCCATGCAGGTGCAGGTGGGCGTGGAGGGCGGCAGCAACGCCGCCTCACACGAGGGCAGCGACAAGGGCGACGCAAAGGCTGACGCGGGCGAGGGCGACGCTCAGCCCGACCCGCTGGCCGACGACGGCAAGCTGTTCTTGCTCGACCTGTCTTCCGCGGCGTGGGCGGCAAAGCAGATAGAATCGCCGGAGCCTGCGCCCGCTCCGCCGGCGGACGCCGTGCAGGATGGGGCTGGTGAAGGCGCTGGCCCGAGCTCAGCATCCATGGCGGGCACGCCGGAGGCAGCAGCAGCCGTGACATCTGTGGCGGGCGCGGTGGCTGAGGCGGCCATCGCACAGGCCGGGGCATCCCACGCGCCCTCCTCAACGGCCTGCGGCTCACCGCCTGCGGCATCACTAGCTGTCAGCACCGCCACCAGCCTCCTCACCAATCACAGCAGTGCCACGCTGTGTGCACCGGCAGTCAGCTGCAGCGCTAACGCGGTCCACGACGCAACGGTTTCAGAGCTGGCCGCGGCTGTGGACGCAGCGGTCGCTGCTGTGGCGGCCGCGGCGGAGAAGGAGGCTGTGCACAACGCGTGCGGCCGTAAGGTGGAGGAGCTGTCGATAGAGCCTGCGAAGGCGGCCCTGTCGAACGGGGACGGGCGTGCCTCTGGCGGCTCCGCCCAGGCGCCTTGCACGCCTGACAACACGCTGGGTGCAGCCGTGACGGTGTCGGCATGAGAGTGTTGTTGCGGAGCACATGGCATATGCGCCCGTTCCCAGATTGATTGATACCCCGGTGCCGACTGCATTCCTAACTAATCATTCGTGACGCTGGGCCCGGCGAGCATGCGACAGATGACACGCGACGTCCCAGATCCTATGACAGCAGGGAACTTTAACTGGGAATACAGCATTGGGCACTAAACAAGAGATTTCGGCCGTATTTTGTTCCAGGGTTGTGCTTTTTGTTTTTGCATGTGTGTGTGGGCAGGAAGATCCTACTCTTTCTTGGTGCAGATGTGTCTTGGCTTCGGGCCGCGTTAAGAGAGGGATTGCGGATCCGCGTACGGCCGCACGATTGTGTGTGACTGCCGGGAGGGCAAGGCATGGCTGGGCCTTGACTGCAGGTCAGCTGCCTCTTATGCGGCATTGCTTGACTGAAGGAGCGCGCAAAGGATAAAGACCTCTACATGGGATGATCAATCGTGACCCGACCATCGTGTCCAATGGCGTACGGCCGCTGATAATACGGACTGATCGGTACTGATATGCGGGATTATCGTGATCTTGCCCTTCCTAAAAGCATCGAGGTTCCGCCGCCGGGTGCATGCTGCGTCCCCCTTCTTTCTTTTATCTAGTCATACGCACTGCATTGTTAATGACTGTGTGGCGACGGGGCTGTGCTGACAGTGCGGAGTAGCGGAAGCGCTACGCGCCTGGGTGTTGTTTGGTGAGAGGGCATGGATGCACGGCCTACAGGATGCGGCTCTGCCTGATAGGAACTGCCTTCATGTCAAAGGCGTTTTGAACCCGAAGCAATTCATCTGACGTGAGACGTTGTGCGAACTGCGGGGTAAGAATGCGCGCTGATACAAGCGGGGACAGTCCGAAGCATGCAAGGACGCCAGGGGTAAGGGCGGCATTGGGACGCTTGAAGATTTGCACCTATAATATGCGCGCGTGAGCGTGAGATAAAGGGCATGGCAGGATTGTGTTTGCTAACATGGGACGACCGACTGGGCTTGACTTTGCTGCTTTGACCGCGTTATCGAGATGGCAGGGGCAGCGGTAGGCATTGTGTTGATTTGGCGGCTATCCTAGCGGAACCGAGAAGCCCCATGACGTCGCACTAAATTCACGGAAGTGACTGTCTTGGGGAACTCGAGGGGGGTGTGCTTGCGACTGGCGGCGGGTCAAACTTCTGCCTGAGGTACCGTATTGATGCGATTTTTTAGGCAGCCAGTCGCCCAGGCCAGACGCTTCGTGCTGGAAAGAGGGCATGCTTGGACCGCTGATGGATGCTCACCGCTAAGCATTTTTCAACACAGAAACCGCCCACCGCGTGTAAGTTGGTTTGTTCAGGAGTTGCGCAGCCTTGACCAGTGGCGCACCCCTGGCCCTGATTGGTGCGGCGGGTTACAAACGTACACGTGTACGGGTTACGCCTGTGAATGCAAATGCAAGACGCCTGTGGTTCTTGCAATGCCCAGGCAGCATCATGACAGCCAGCGGGACCAGTAGTGCCCCTGATCACAATAGTCCCCCACTCCCACGCTCCAGTGCTCCACATTACCTTCAGGGACCGCCACGGGAAGGACCGCCACTACGGTACACAGGGGAAATCCAGGTTAGCGGCCTTCCCACGCGGCGGGCAACCGCCATGATCTGCCTTTGCGCAACGATGCAGTGGAGTTCTCAGCTTGAGCGCTTGAGTTCACAGTTCCCTTCTACTTCTAGTCCTACGCTACCTGCACTTTGCCCTTACAGTACAGCACATCTGCACCTCCATGAGGATGGAACATTACTGCTCCCGGTGGCTCCCTTGTAGCAAACAGCAAAGCGAACAATCAAACGTCGCCACCCATACCCAGAGTCTCAACGCATGCAAGGCCCAGCACACGATCAATAAGAAGAACACTCATCAAGTTTTGTCACGTCAAAGGACACGTCCCGCTGCTCGCCATCTACTACTCATACATTCAACTGTCAAGCACGGCCATAGCCGCAACGGCGGTGGCCACCGACGCCTCCGCCACTGCAGCCTCGGCAACCACGTCCGCGCATGTGGCTTCATGCACACGGCCGAGACACTCGGACGGCAGCCCGGGGTCGCGCACCAACTCCAATGCCAGGTCCACGGGGAGAGCCGCTGCATGAGGGGGAGGAGGGTATGCACGCACAGGCAATAAACAAAGCTGTCAGCACGTTTGACATTGAAGCGTTCAGATCACGGGGTGCCTAAACGGCCGGGGACATCCTTTGAACGAATGGATGGACAGCTGATGGCGTGTGATGCGTGTGACGCGCTCCCAGACTTTCCCGATGGACCCCGACGCTGGATGGCCGCTGCAGCACGCTGGCATGCATGCAAGCCCAAGTACATCCCAACGCCGCCTGGTACCCATTCCTTGCATGCCACAATGGGGCCACGTGCCTGCCACCCACCGCCCTCCTACCTGGGCATTTTGCCACCGTTCGGAGGCGCCCGCCTGTCGCGCCGCCCGCTGCCCTCACTGCACTGCCGGACGGCTGTTCTTGGGCTTGCTGGGCACCCAGCAACATAGACGCATAATACTGCTCGGCGACATCTTGCAGGTGTAGCTGCAGTGCCGTTGCGGCGGCCAGGCCCTCGTTCAACTGACCGCACACAGCCACCAAGACGCGGGACGCTCCTGCTTTGGCCGCGGCTGTCGAGGCGGTCTGAGAAGTCATTGTCATCGTTGTGGTCGTGGTCGTGGTGGTTGTGAGTGTGGCCGTACCGCTCTGAGACGTGCGCGTGGTGAAGGCGGCCGCCAGCAGGGCCGTCCAGGAGCGACCGCTGGCCGCTTTGCTGGCTCCACCGCCACTAACCTCGTCGGAGGTGCAGGCCCCGGGCGTAAAGGGCGAGACGACGGAGATGCCAAGTGACTTGGTAACCTGTTATGGAGGGCGGGTGCGAGCGGGCGGTGGGGCACTCGAGTAAATTTTGTGCATGCGTGCGTCTTGTGAGCAGAGCACGGCACGCGCGCACGCGGGTAGGGATAGACATCCATGCGAACGCTCTAGTAAATTGTGACGTGCCCAGTGCTGAAGGGGGCGGGCCGGAGGGCCAGTGCGCTGCCTGAGTCTTGCAGCGGTTGCACTTGCACGGACACGATGCGCGCCGAGGGCAAAATCGAGTAGAGGCGCAGACAGCGACACTATGACCGAACCCAGAAGCACAGCGCGTGGCCTACCTCGTCCAGTTCTGCAACCATCCGGGCTTGTACTCTGTGGCAGAAGGCCGGGGAGAAGGCTGCCAGAGCCTCTGGAAGTGCAGCCGGTCCGCTAAGGGTTGTGTAGGGGCCCGCGGTCATACTGACGCGGACGCAGCAGACGACGTGCCGCCTGCCGGACGCCGCCTGTTTCCACCCCGCTATCTTGACCATGGGTTCACTGCGGCACGAATACGAGATTGAGGCAACAGCGTGTAAGTCTCCACACATGCACGGCCGGCGGGGCGGTGGGGGGAGGGCTGGTGACTCTGGGCACGGGCACGCACGGTTTCCAAGGCGCCGCGCAAAACTGGTGGTGCCAGCTCATTATAATGCTACCCCCAAGCTCAGTCTAAAGACAACAACACGTAGGCGTCAGGCGAACCGCGCCAGCGTGCGCGGGTTTCGGCCCAGGCCATGCGAACATTGGCCTGCGCGAACCTGCGCAAAGTACGCACCTTAGTGGTTCATCAGCGTCCAAACGAACCGGTCGCGCATGAACTCCTGCATTCGCGCACGGTGTGGGTTAACGCGTTGCAAAATGAGGGTGGAAAGCACTTCGCAGCCGGAGTCTGACAGGTTGGCGAGTGTGCCTGTCTGACAGGTTACGCGCCCCTAACCCTGTGACGTGAGCTCTTAATCAACATAGCAGACAAGCGGCCAGCTCTCCCGCCTCGAAGGCAGCACGAAGCACGAAACCTCTCACGCCGCGCTCGCAAACGCGCGTTCTCACCTGCGCAGCTCGCCCACGCTAAAATAGCACAGCTAAAGCAAAGGCTTGTGAGCGTGTACATTCTCGTTTTTATCCACAGGCGCACGTAAGTGCAAGGTGAGTGCGAGCTTTGCTTGCGCGTGGCTGAGCGTTTCGAAGGACCTTTCAAGTCGTGTAATGCAAGTCACTGATATTCACAAGTGTAGGAAGGCTCCTCCTCTGTCGCGAGCTACACTGAGCCCTGGCCCCGACGCGATGGCATGTGTCATACGAGGGTTCCATTTCCCCTTCCTCTGAGTGCTCTTTTGCGCGCGTTTCGATGATAGGAGACTGCCGAGGTGTGATGAGCCAGGAGCTTGTACCTAAGCTGGGCTGCTCAGGCCTTGTCACGCGGATGGACCCCCTCTGACTAAGCGCTTTTGAAACTGGCACGCCGCCCCGATCGACAGCGCCCCTGCCACGCCGAAAGCCCCCCCTCGCGCAAGCCAACGTGTTCGTGTATCGCAGTATGTATGCCAGGGACCTAGCGGTATGTAGGTGCTATGCACGTGGCGCCTCACAGTGTCGGATGTACACGTTTTGTACACCGCCTCACCGCCAGCGCGACATGACAACAAACACGTGGATTGCTGATGCGCGTGATAGGCGCGGTATGAGGGGACATCAGCAGCGCCGGGGAGCCGGAAAGCGGGTTTCCATTGACACGCGTCCACGCGTGTCCAGCATCAGTACAGTCGCCCAAGAAGCGACGGTAGTAAGCCCGAGACCGGCCAGCCTCCCGATGCGGCACCCCTGGTGCAGCATCAGGAGGGATGGCCAAGGCGCGAGATGGCCAGCAGGGGCGCACGACGGGGCCGGCGTGCGCGGGGTGAATGGTGGAGCATCGGGGTGCAGACAAGCGAGCTGTGCACAATAGCTCATGAATTACATCGTGCTAAAAATCAAGCGGTCGCGAGCACGAGGCTTGGTGGCAAGTTATGTATTCTGGATTTCGCAGGGCAATGGCCCAGCCCAGTATTGTAGATATCTGTACATAGGCATTGACATTGGGAGCTATGGATTGCGTAGCGATAAACCAGAGGAAGTCGGGAGCTGTCGGTGGCGCGACAACTCCCTGGCCGTGACAAAAACAGGGCCCAATTTGTGATAGTAAATTAGGAAACAATACAATATGACATATACATAAAGATGGACCGC
Organism: Chlamydomonas incerta; assembly: GCA_016834605.1. Classification (NCBI taxonomy): domain Eukaryota; kingdom Viridiplantae; phylum Chlorophyta; class Chlorophyceae; order Chlamydomonadales; family Chlamydomonadaceae; genus Chlamydomonas; species Chlamydomonas incerta. Next base: position 1,907,790 of record JAEHOC010000010.1, read on the forward strand.
TCTGAAAGATGCTGGACCAAGACGAGATATGAAGTGAAAGGTCGCGGCACCGCGAAGGCGGGCCGCTGCTGAAGGGCCGGCGGGGCAAGTTGGAGCCGATTCAAATGACGGATTGACGGCAAGCAGAGCAAGTGCTGCGCAAGGCGCAATATGGATTGAAGCTGCGGAACTCAGGCCCAAAACAGCGACAGCTGGACGCGGCCTGAGCGGACAGACGTCTCGAAAGGGCGGGCGCAAGCTTTGGGTGTCAACGTGATAGTGTTCGTGTGTTTGGCGTAGGAGCGCGCCTGGGCGCGGTGCTAGTAGGTTCCGGACGGCCTCCCAGGCCTGAAGGGGCGAACTGACTGTAGGAGCCCTCACGGCGCTAGGCCCGAGGGGGTGTGAGTAATCGAGTACTGTAGGTAGTGATGTGGGCGCGTGGGAACGTGGCGGAGGCGTGCACCGCGCAGATGGCCTGCAAGGCTCGGCAGGCCGCTCGGGCCAGCCAAGCCAGCCAGGACATGCGACAGGCCAGCCAAGCCGGGCAGGCCGCAGGACAATGTCCTCGGCCTGAACGGCAGGGCGCATGGGGCCGTACGCTGACCTCCCGAGGGTATTTAAGCCTCGGCCGGCGCGGTGTTCGTCACCCAGTCTTAGAGTGAGTCGCACACAACACCATAGGATTGACATCGACAACGACTACTCTTCAATAATACACAATAAGGGCCTGGCGAGCCCGCGACTGTGGTCAATAGTGTAGCGCCATAAACGTATTCAAGTGACTTGTGACTTAGAACCCCTTTTCCATACGGAGAGCTTAGCCACCCCGGCAAGCCCAGTGTGTAACGCGTGTGAATCAACCTGGTCTACGGTCCCTCGCCTCGACTACGCCCAGCCATACAGCCGGCTTCGTCCAGTGCAGCCTTGACCAAGACCTTTGGAAGCGCCAGCTATTCCCCCACGCTCTCCGCCTCCCCCAACGTGAGGTAACGTGTGTGGTTTCCTGTCAGCAACCTTCCCAGAGCCGTGCACCCTCCCCCGTCTGGGTGCCGCCTCGTGTATTGAGGGGTCATACCGCGGGAGCTCTCGCTCTCGTGCCTGCCTGCCTGTTGTTTGTGTTCTCGCCCCGGCCGTAGGTGGCCGTTGGGTTCCCCTTCCTGTTTCTGTTGAGCCGCAGGTACTACACGTTTGGGTCCCATACCCCGTGTCAACTGCTACACCGCGTGGTTCCGTGTCAGTGGTCCCTGACACACATCACCCAAGGCCTCACGACTGGTCATCTCGGTCCCCTCAGTCTAGGATATATAGGAGGAGTGATATAGGTCTGCAAAGCCCACCCGCATACTAGGGCGAAGAGTCCCCGAAGCCCCCGGCTAGTCGAGCAGGAGTCTCGCAGCCTCTGGTTTGTCCCCCGAGCGTAGGTCCGGGCAAGAAGCCCCGCAGCCAGTGGGATAGTGTGTCGAGGGTAAAAGGGGGTTGAGTTTCCCCCCTGGGATCAGCAGGGATTGAGCGTGGGATAAGGTCGGGATATCAGCGTGCGTGAAGGTAGCCCCAAGAGCCGGGCGTCTTGCAGTGGTGCCATCCGGTACCGTATTCCGGGCAGCAGTTGTGAACGTGCATCCAGGTCAACAGCTATCCGCACTCGCAGGGCGCAGCCCTGTCCCCGTGCTGTACACCGCAGGCGCAGCCTGCACTTCTGGTTTCCCCGTGCAGGCATTCCTTCCCCCTGGTGCAGGTTCGATCTACACCTGCCATCTAAAACAGGCTTAGCTACAGGCCCCCTTTCACAGTGACGGCCGTGCCCGTCACTGTTCCTGCACTTCCGGCGTCAAGAACTCCGAACCAGATCGATCACGCCTTAGTTACTAGCAGCCCGGCATCCGCCGCGGCTGTGTCTGCGCCCCTTGCGCGCACCCCGAAACGCGCGTGGGCTCTTCATCTCCCAGCAAGGCAGTTAACCCAGTAAACCAACCCTAGCTGACCGGTTGGGCAGCTAGGCAAAACAGTAAGGTCTCCCGTGTTAAGTATTGTGTAAGGGGAAGGAGGGGTACTCGCAGGGTAAGCGGTATTCCCCGACGCACACCTGGGGTGTGCGTGGGCGTGTGCGTGTCAAAACCCTAGGAGCAGGGCTTTCCCCCGGGGTGCCCGGGCAGCCTCCCCTTCCTGGTTGTGGGCCCTCGTGGCCCGTTCCCGTCCTTTCTTATACGTGCCTGTGCAGGTACAACAAAGCCAGAACAAACCCTAAACAGCCTCCAGTCCGGAGCGTGGAGCGGCAGCGCCACGCCCAAGCAATAGCAAGGTCTGCGGGTCGTTCCTTTCCCCAGCCTTCCCCTCTCTCCCCCAAACCACCTCCTACCCCTCAAGACCCACCTTCCCTGGTCCGGCGTCCCAGCCCCGGCCAGTCTACATCCGCGAGAGGGCATATCCTCTCCCCCTCTCTAGCTCCCACAGCGTGGAGTGCGCAGGAAAGGCCAGCGTTGAGTGAGACAGCGTCTGCCCTCTGGTGCCCGGTCCCTGCTAGCCGAGCCCGCCTGTGCGGCGCCGGTGCGTGTCAGCACCCGGCGCCCCCATTTCTGTATCCTAATATCCGCCTAGACAACTAGAACAAGACCTGATTACAGCGACAGACAACAACTCCAGAGGAGCGCGCGCGTGTGCAACACCGTCTGACAACACCGACTGCGTCTGCCCAAGACCCGTCACCGTCAGTACCCGCACCCACCTTCGCCTCCCCATCCATCTTCCCAGTTAAAACAGCACCGGGCGTCCTCATACGACTGGTGCTGGGTGTCTAGACGTCTGGAAGAGACTCGCCTACGACCGGCATCCCGCCTGCAAAAGCTGTCTGGATAAGCGGAAAAATCTGACCTGACGGTTATAGGGGGCGCCTGCGTCGTTTGGACCGACAGGTATCTGCGATAATTCGTGAAGTGGCTAAAACATGTGCCGTACAGTGCTGCCCGCCCCGAAGCCCGCCCTCCAGGCCTCACGCCCTTGCTGCCCGGAGTATTCCGCCACCGACTGGCTGGCTGCGAAAGCAGGTTGGTTTCGGATGCCGCGCGCCCCAATGCTCCGCTCCGTGCCAGCCCGCCAGCCGTCCACCAGCCCAGCCATCACAACCTGGTTGTATCAGTGATGGGTCAGCGGCGCTGCTCCGACGAGGTAACATGCCTGCTGAGTCTGCGTCTTGCTAACCGGCCTTCTATGCGTGCTAGCGACGACAACGACACATGGTCACGCATATTCGCGTTCGCGTTTCGAAAGCACTTCGCTAACCGACGGGCCACGCACGCGCCTGCGCCGTGCACTGTGGACACGTTCAAGCTGCACAGAAGTTATGTACTTCCTGTGCTTGTAACAACACTACAAAAGCAGCAGTGAGACTGTTAGAAACTCCATAAGCTGTTTGCCATGCAAACGGCAGCCACCTCCTTTGGAAGCTCATTTGCAATCGTCACGCTCCATCACGTCTTCCCACACCAGCCTGTCCACACGCCTGCTACAAACATATGGTACCCCATACAAGTGCACTTGCCAAAGCGAGTCCAGAGTCCAGAATTCAATTATCCAGCGTTTCGTTTCTGCGAGCCCCACCGGCGGCCTCACGTATGATATGTCTAACCCACCTAGGCACCTCAGCATCGATTCCCCTACCGCCTACCATCCAACGCACCGAGTGCGCCTACCCAGACAGCCGTATCCCAGGGCATCCCTACCGCGGTCCACGTAGCGCTTCACAAATCACAAGTGATGCGCAGAGCCGTTGCCAACAGGGCTTCTCCGCGGAGCCAATGTTGTTCTAAATACTTGGTTCGCCTCCAGTTTCCAGACAGTTGATCCGGTGAACCAGCTTGAGTCCACAGCGCTCAATGCAGGACTGGCAAGCGTGCAATTTACGCCCATGCGTTGATTTCTGTCGTTCTGCCGTGCTCGTTGTGGCGCAGCACGTCGCTCGTCTAGCCTTAACTGAGGCAACCAGCATGTACCATCCACACGTGAATGATGCAACCGTGCGGCACTTTGACCGTAAAACAGCACACCACGCTTCTGACTCGGGCATCCAGGGACAAGTCGGCCGCCTGAGTTTTTTGTGCTGTGGGTACCGTATCACTCATCACCGGTGTCCGTCGACTCCGCTACCCAAGCCACCGTCCCATCGTACCAACACTACTTGTACTTGTTCAGCAATAAGGAAACCAGGAACGAAACAGTGCCCCGGATCATAGAAAGCTTTGCGTGTAGACTAGGCTTGCATTATTTATGACACACGTGACCTGCTGCTGGTTGGGATGACAAGTGAAGTACGGTATCAACCTTGCGCACACATAATAACGTGCGAGTGTAACAACTTTTATGCGCTGGAGTTAAGCGCCGCACGTTCGTCCGGCTCATCGCATTCTCACTGTGCCGACACCTGCCATTTCATTAACCAATCAACCTCCATCACCTGCCGGCGTCAGTCAAACGCCGCGTGCGCGGTACCCCGAAATGCGTCATCTCGTAAATCCATTGCCAGACATGCACCAGCAGTCGGCGCCACAACACGCGGCAAATGTCTACAAGCTCTGCTAATCGGCCTTCATCATCATGTCATCCGGCGTGCGCACCTGCAGCACCAACGTGCCGTCAGCCAGGCGGCGCCACCCTGTACGGATGAGGCCCTTGACGCGCTTCACGGGCAGGCCAGGCAGGAAGACGTTGTTGTTGCCCGGATAGGGCTTGAGGTGCACCGCGTGCCTGCACACACGCACGCACGCACATGCACGCACGCGGTTGTCAGGGGCGCGCGTGTGAGAAGCAATACTAGCGGTCGGCAGCAGGTGCGTGGTCGTTGATTGCGACGTGTGTGCACAAAGAAAACCAATGCTGGGTCGCGTGGGTCGTGTGTGCGATGTTCCGGGCACGCATGCAAGCGTGCATGCATGGACATGCATGTGCCGGCGACCCGAGCCACACGCTGCTTTACTTGCGGCCCACCCAGCGCTGCCGGCACCCCCGCAGTCAGTCCCACCGCCGGGCTCACCTCTCGGGCTCCAAGTAGCCGTCCACCTCAATGCCCAGCGTCACGGGGTAGGGGTCGGGGTTGGGCGAGTCCCACAGCCCCGGGAACCAGCGGCGCGCGATGTGCAGGCTGATCCACGGCAGCGTCCGGATCAACAGCTCGCCCGTGGACTCCTGCAGGTCCACGCCGCTCGGGGCCGGCTCCGCCGAGCCCGAGCGGCCCACGCTACCTACGCCGGCGGCGGCACTGGCCACCATGGCGCTGCCCGCACTGTTCATGCTGCCCAGGCGAGACGGGGGCAGCGCGCCGGCGGCAGCGAGGGATGTGGACGACGGCTGCCTCGACGCCACCTTGTGCACGGCCGCGTGCGGAGCGCGGGAGGCGGCTGCGGCTGCGGCGCTGCCGGCTTGGTAGTAGGCGCGCGGCGACGCGTCTTGCAGCAGCCGTTGGTGTGGTTCCTGCTGCTGAGCCTGCTGTGTCTGCTGATGCTGATGCAGGTTAAGGAGCGCGCGGTACACGTTCTGTGTAGCGCGAGTCTGGTCCCCGCTGCTGCTGCGGTCAAGCCCATGGGCGCCGCTGCCGCTGCCGACACCCCTGCTGCCCGCCTGCAGCTGCTCGGCCTCCAGCGAGTCACGCGAGGCCGCCGCTGTCGCTGCTGCCGCCAGCAGCTGCTGCAGGCCTGACTCAGCGCGGCTGCGCAGCGTGCCGCTGTGCGGGTCGGGCTGCAGCTGCTGCTGCTGGCGCTGCTGCTGCTGCTGCTGGCGCTGTGGCTGATGCGGTTGCGGCTGCTGCGGTTGTGGCTGCTGCTGTGAGTGGAGCGAGCCGGCGTTGAACGGCCGCATCACCGGCTGCTGCTGAGGCTGCGGCGGCGGCCTGCTGCCAAAGCTGCCGCTGTGCCGCGGTGATGAGTTCGCGAAGCCGCCGCTTCCGCCGCTGCCCGCCCGCTGCAGGTGCTGCTGCGGGTGGGTCTCCGCCGACGGTAGCGGCTGAGACGAGTCCAGCCGCTGTGTCTGCTGGGCACCGCCCTCGCCCTGGCGCTGCTGCCGCTCCCGCTGCTCCCGCTGCTCCTGCTGCTGCTTCCGGAGCCGGTCAAGCACCATCCTCAGGCTCTTGAAGGTGCCCGCGGTGTCCGTCTCGAGCAGCGCCGCGAGCTGCTCGACCTGCTCGTCCAAGGTTGGGACATAATCGCCTTCATCGTACTCGTAACCGTCGCGGCTGCTGCGGCCGCCCGCCGTACCTCCGCCGCCGCCGTACGGATCTGCCCGCGCCCCCATGGCATCGTAGCTGTAGCTGCCCGCCAGGTGGTGAGGCGGCGGCGGCGGCGCAGTCCGACGCACCGGCACGAGCGGAGGGCAGGGCTCCTCCCCGCGCTGCCGCCATTGCGGGGCTGGCGAGGCGTTCAGCGAGGGCTGCCGAGCCAGCCGCCCTTGCGCCGCCTCTGCTGCTGTCCAGGCTCCGCCGCCCACCAGCTGCTGCTGGGTGCGACGGGGGTCTTGTGCCGGCTCCCCCATGGCCTCATCTGCGTAGCCGCGCGTGTGGCGCGCGGACTGCTGGAACGGGTCACCGCGACCCTGCAGCTGGGTAGCGCCTGCGTACGACTGCGGAGCCAGGTCGGGTGGAGTGCCTCGGGCACGCTTTGCAGACGGCGGCGCATCGGCTGAGTGCTGCCGGCCCGCGTCGGCGGCGGCGTTTTCGGCAGGGTGCCGTGCACCGCCGAGGCTCGCAAAGGTGCCAGGCGACCGCTGCTGCTGCCGTGCGGCTGTAGGCTGCGGCGCGCCCGCGGCGGGCAGCGACGGCGAGCGCTGCGTTTGCGATGGCAGCGGCACGAAGCGCAGGCCTGACAGCAGCGGCGGCGGTGGCTGCTGCTGCTGCTGCTGCTGCTGCTGCCGCCGCTGCTGCCGGCGGCGCTCCTCGATCTCCCTCGAGATGCTGGCGAGCTCGAGTGCGGTGGCCGCCGCGCGAGAGAGCTCCCGCTCTACGTGGCCGCTGCCGCCGCGGCTGCTGTCCAGCGCCGCCACCTCGGCCGACAGCCGAGCAAAATTCTCACAGGGCGGCAAGGAGTCCGACCGGTCGGCGGCCGCCGCGACGGCGGCGTTGACGGCGGCGGCATAGCTGCCCGGGCCGGACCCCGAGCGCTCGATGGCCGCGGCCCGCACCGCGACCTCTTCACCTTCGCTGGCGTCGGCTCCGGCGGGCCGCTTGACTCCGGACAGCCGTATGGGCGGACCCAGCCACCGCACCTGGGGCTGCTCCTGGGATTGCGACGGGTGCGCCTGCTGATGGGGCGGTGCGGGACCCATGTGCAGCTGCGCATCTGCGCTGCGGCCGATGAGCGGCTGCGGCCCATCGCGAGCAGCCGCAGCCGCTGCTGGTGCCGCGCCGGGCGTGGCGCTTTGAGAGGGCGTGCCCAGCAGAGCGCGCGGCTGCTGCTCCTGCTGGCGCTGCGAGCCCGTCTGTTGCAGCAGGTGGACGTGAAGCACCTGCAGGAGGTCAGCGGCGGCGCGTAGCTTTGCGCCGCTAGCGCCGCTGCTGCCGCCGTCAGCACCGTCTCTTGAAGCGCCGCCGCCTGCCACCACCATAGCTGGCCACAGCGCAGATGCGGGCGCGGCCGAGGCAGCAGCAGCCATCGACGGCGTGCTCTTGGGCGAGGTGGCACGCGCGCCGGCTGGATTGCCGGCTGCAGCGCCGCCAGACAGCGCCTTGACAAGTATCCGCGATAGCATGCCTGCTGCGTCATCCACTGCAGGACTGCAGCTCGGGCCGGCGGGGCTGCTATCGTCAGCAGCCCGGCCGGCCGGCGCGGCCAGCAGGCTGCCTAGCGGCATGACTCGCGGCGGCATGCTGCCACCTGCCCGCGCCGCCGCGTCAGCGGCCGCGGTTGCATTAGGCTGCTGCTGCTGCTGACGCTGCAGCAAACCGGCAGCTCCCAGCAATCCAAGCCCAGCGGCGTCGCCCAAAAACGGCGCCAGCATGCCAGTAGGGTGGCCACTTTGCGGCAGCACCTGCTGATACGGCTCCTGCTGCTGCGTGATGCGCAGCCTGCCGGCGACCGTGTCCTCGCCCACGGCGTCGCGGCCTCCAAGGGGCAGCAGCCTGCGGTTGTGGCTGCCGTCCCCGCCGCCGCCTGCGGCCGCCGCTGTGGACAGGGCCTGCAGCGCCGCCGCGGCGCCGGAAGACGACAGCAGCCCACTCGCACCAGCGGTGGCGCTGCCGCTGCCGCCGCTTCCAGCAGAGCGATCCAGCGCAGCGGCCATCTGCTCCGCCTGCTGCTGCCGCTGCCACAGCCAGCGGCGCTGCGGCTTCGCCACCCCGCCGCCGCTGACGCCCAAGCCAGCGGCTGCTGCTGCTGCGCCACCGCCCGCCCTGCTTGCACCACCGCCGCGGCTGCGGACGGGCCAGCCGGGCGGCGGCTCGTCCCACGCCACCGCCACCAGTCGGTTGTTCATTTCGTCCAGCCAGCGAATATCCTGTGGGGTCAGGTTCATCAGTACCGCGGACAAGGATTAATCAAGCGACTCTGGACTCAAGAAGTAGTTCGTGGGGCCGCATGGACACCGACGCCATGTAAATGCTCATGCTCAGGCTCAAGGATGCATGTGAGCACGTGCCCCTGACGTGTGCGCGCAGCAAAAGCAGCTACCTGCTGCGCGGCACAAGCAGGACGACGAGCAGGACAAGCAGCACAAGCAGGACTGCTGCTAGCTAGCTGCTGCTAGCTGCGCGCACGACCTCCGTGCCGCCGCCGCACCTGCAGGAACCTGCCGCGCAGCTGCCCCAGCGGTGCGCCCTTGGGGTAGAAGGAGCCCTTGTGTCGGCCCTCCTGCGCAGATATATGCAGACAGCGTGGAATCGGAGTAACAGGTGTCAGTAAAGGCATGATCATTGCAAGGATTTTTAAGCTCAAAATAAACAACTAAAACATGGCATGACCGAGTGAGTGCGTGTACATTACGCAGCAGCTGCGCACGCACGCGCGCACCTTCCACTGCACCGAGTACACGTCGGGCTGCAGGATGCCGTTGAGGATGAGCGCCATCTCGGAGCGCGTGTCCGCCACAAAATCCGGGCCGTACAGCGCCTGCGTGTACCGTATGTGTGGCAGATGCGTGTGTGTGTTTTGAGGGCGGTAGGACTGGATGGGGTATGTACACGCAAGATGTGCATGCAGTGCAAACAGTGTGTGCGTGTACCGCAGTATCAGCCTTACATTACGCAATCTTCAAGAGCAGGATCAGGAGATAGGTAAAACAGATTCAATGAGGCTGGCAAGAGTCACTAACCGCGCTCGCTCACCGTCAGCTGGCGGCGGCCGATGTACAGGTTGGTGGCGACCACACGTGCGCTAAAGGTGGAGCCGCCATTGGGCAGCCGCACCGCGCCAGCGCCACTGCCTTCACTCGTAACGCCGCCACCGGCGCTGGCGCCGCCAACACGGCTGGGACCGGCACTGTTGCCCACAGCACCGACGCCGCCGCTGCCGGCGCCAGCGGCTGCTCTCAGCAGCAGGTTCAGCGGCAGGCCCCCGCCGCTCATGCCCTCACCCAGTCCAGCAGGGGCAGCAGTTGCTGCTGCAGTGGCCGGGTTTGGAGCGGCGCCCGAGCCGCGTCCGGCGGCGGCGGCAGCGGCCGCGGCGGCACTGGCCGCGGCGAGCCAGTTCCTCACGTCCGGCGCGTTGGGGGTGCCACCGCCGCGACCGCCGCCGCTGCCACCTCCGCCGAAGTCATCACTGGCACCGCCGCTTCCGCCGCTGCCATCGTCACTGCCCCCGCTGCCACTGCTGTTGCTCATTGGCCGATCCGCGGCGGCTCCAGCAGTAGCAACGGCAGCGGCTGCTGGGCTACCTTTGCGGCCCAAGCCAGCCGTCAGCACGCGGATGAGCTCTTGAGGCGTCGGGGCTGCTGCTGCACCAGCAAGCGCAGGAGCAGCGCCTGCGGCCGCGGCGGCGACGACGGCTGCTGGCACGAGGACGCCCACAGGCCTGACGATGACCCCTGGCGCCGGCTGTGCAGTTAGGGCAGTCGGCGGCGGCGGTGACTGTGCTGCCTGAGCAGCCGCCGCCAGGGGCTCGTGGCTTGACTGCTGCGGCTGCGGCGGCTGCGACGACGCTGGGCTGCAGCTGCGAGCGACGACGGCCGTGTCACCGACTTCCGCTGCCTCCACGGCGCCATCCGCAGAGCAGAGGGCGGGTGCAGCAGCAGCCGCAGTGGGCGCAGCAGCAGCGCCTCCGTCGTCAGCGGCAGCGGCGGCTGTAGCCGGGTCGCCAGGGTCGCCTGGGGCTGATGATGTTCGCCCTGGCGGCACGACTTGCTGTGGCGGCTGATCCAGCCCCCCGCCGTGGGCGGCTAGGGCGGCGCCTACCTCGCCCCCTGACGCGCTCCCCTCCTGCTTGATGGGCTTGAAGGCCACCGCCACCCGCTCCTCCTCTTGCGGCTCGACCTTCACAGCGACCTGCTGCGGCGCGCTGCTGCTTCTGGGCGGCGGCGGAGGCGGAGGCGGCGGTGGCGGTGCAGCGGCGACGGCAGGTGTGGCTGCAGCGGGAGCTGCAGCAGGATTGGTGGGACCCGCAGTAGTGACGGCGGCGGGTGCTGCTGCCGGCTGCGGGGTGTCCGCAGGCGCCGCCGTGGCTGCACCTGCTGACGACCCCGGGAGGCGAGCCTGCGCGGCCTCCTGCTGCTCGACGCCGCCGCCCTCGGCACTGGCATCCAACGGTGGCGGCGGCAGCATCGAGTGGCCGTCTGCGGACGCCGACGTGCGGCGGCGCTTGCTGGCGGGGCAGCCGTCCGCCCCCTCCTCCTCCGCTTCCAACACCGCATTTGCTGCTGGCGCCCGCGGCGCCTCCGCCTCCGCCACAGCGGCAGGCGCCCGCTCGCAGCTGGCGCCGGTGCCGCTGTCCGCATAGTCCGCACTACTGGGCTCATGCTTCAGGGACGGCAGCAGCGGCACTTCCGCCGGCGGTGGTGATTCCGTAGCAGCCGCCACCGCCAGCACCAGGACGTTGTCCGCCATGCGCCGCCACTGGATGCGGCAGCCCGCCGGCAGCCGGCTCCAAGGGAGCGAGCCGCCGCGCAGCGCGAAGGAGGGGGCGGCCGATACCGACACCGGCGCCTCCGCTGCCGCTACCGCGGCGTCCTTGCAGTCGTCCTTGGGCGCGGGAGCGATTGATGTAATGAACACCTGTCATACAAGGCATACATATCAGGAAGGGGTTATAAGTTACAGGGTACAACAAGCAAGGGGTGCAGCAATAAATACATTTGTGGCTTGCACGTTGCGTTGCGTGCGTGGCGCAACGTATGCATTTGATTGCACAAAGCAAGCAGCAGGCGAGCAGTCAACCCCACTCCGCTCACCTCCGGCAGGCGGACACCGCCCACCTCAAAGACGACCTACAAGGAAGCAGGCGACAGGTGCAAACGATGACGCAAGGCAATATGTTGACCCACGTCGGCCATACATCCCAATCATACCGGTAGCTCCATTCATTTCCTTACTTGTGTACCGTATATGTCTCAGCAGCGGCAGCAACAGGCAAGTCTGACCGCACTCTTTGCACGCACGGGCACTAATCATGCTCATTGGGCCTGATTAAGCTCACCCGGACATCCGATAGAGCCATCGCGCCGCTGCTGGCGACGGGTGCTGCGGCGGCGGCGCGACACAGCTCGCCGCACACCTCCGCCCCGACCAGCACCTCCAGCTCAGCCGCACTCAGCTGCTGGCTCAGTGGCCGCGGCTCGCAGCGCGCCACAACCTCGCGGCTTACCGCACTGCTGTCCAGGCCGCCGCCGCCCACAGAAGCAGCAGCAGCAGCAACGCTCTCAGCTGCCGCTGACGTTGCCACCGCCGGCGCATAATCAAGGCCGCCACACGCCGCCTTGCCGCCGCCGCCACCTGCTGCTGCTGCTGCTGTTGCGTCTCCGCCGCTCAGAAGGTCCAGCGCTAGCAGCAGGGCTTCCGTCCGCCGGCGGCCTGCCGTCGCCGCGCCGCCGTCGCCCGCCGCGCTGGCACTGCCGACCGCCGCCGCCGCAGCAGCGGCCTCAGCACCGCGCTCATCATGCGCATCCTCCTCCTCATCCATGCTGATGCCATCGCCACAGCCGCCCAGGTCTTCCGGGTCCTCCACCTCCATAACGCCATCGCCAGGCGCCGCCGTGCCGCGATGCAGGCCCGGCGGCGTGAACAGGGGCAGTGGCGGCAGGCGCGCCGCGGCCTCCGGCGTCAGCGCCATCTCTTGAAGCGCCTCCTCTGCCGCGCCGGCAGCAGCAGTAGTAGCGGCAGCAGCCTGACTCGTGCGCGCCAGGAGCTGTAGCAGGCCCGAGGCGCAGCGCTGGTACTGCAGGGTGCAGCCGGATTTCTCCAGGCGGCTCCAGGGTATGGGCGGCGAGGCGTCGCCTTGCGCGGCGGGCACGCTGGTCAGGAACCTCGGCGAGTTGGCGTTGTACCTGTTCGTTCAGAGCCGCACGCACACACGCAAAGCAATCCTGATCATTATACGGCACATACAGCATGCAACGCACACGCAAGGGCATTTGGCCACGGCTTGACACTATGGAGCTTGTGTGGGGTTACGTCAGTGATCAAAATGAGGCATTGAACGGACGCGTCGGCTCCTCTAGGAGGCCGCAGGCTGACAGAGAAGGCTAGTTCTTGTGACGATTAGTCGTACGGCTTGGCACGAAGTGCCTTAAGCCGCGGCGTCTGCCGTTACCGGCATCCGCTGTTGTAGTCTTTTATTCTACTCGTTCTTACAACTGCATATACCAGAACCGCCCACCCGCCCAGGTCTAGGCACGCCGCGCGAGCGAGAGCGTAGAGCTGCCGGCCACTAGAGCCGGGCTGACGAGAGAGTAGAGCTGCCGGCCACTAGAGCCGGGGCTGACGAGAGAGTAGAGCTACCGGCCACTCGAGCCGGGGCTGACGAGAGAGTAGAGCTACCGGCCACTAGAGCCGGGGCTGACGAGAGAGTAGAGCTACCGGCCACTAGAGCCGGGGCTGACGAGAGAGTAGAGCTACCGGCCACTAGAGCAGCATCAAAAACCTTGACGTTCATTTTGCAGGAGTCCAGTTGGCAGCAGCAGCATTGAGCATGGTTTCGGCACGGTCTTGGCACGGCTTACGGGAATGGACGGCTGAAGTTATGGTTTGGGCAATCCGGTTACATGGTATGAGTTATGATTGATGTAACGACTAGAGGAACAAGAAGTATAATAATCATGAGCTAAATCCTTACTTCCCCACCTCCTGCCAACTAATTCTCCGCACGCATGCACGCACCTGCAGATCTGCGCGTCCTGCATGCCGCCCAGCGGCCGCCCGTCCAGCAGCACCTGCAGCCGCAGCGCCAGCCCCACTGGCGGCGCCGTCAGCGCCGCCGCCTGCTCGGCGGCAAACAGCAGGCGCACCTCCGCCGCGGCGAGGTAGCGCCTGCAGGGCCGCGGCGCCGTGCGCGCAACGACGACGTCGAGCGGCCCACTCTCCTCCACGTCCGTTTCCTCTCCGTCGTCCGCCGTGGCAGCACCGGCGGCCGCGGCGGCCGCGCCCTGCTGCGTGCGGGGTACACAGGCGCGTGCGTGTATATTATGCATCCGCATCAGCGGAAGCGGCAGCGGGATTGAATGCTACAACTTGATAGCAAGGTTGAGAATAAATCACAAGCTCCGTCCAGATAATGAGTGCGTGGTTGTACCTGGGCCGTGCATGCGCGCAATGAGCGCGCTTACCTGCTGTGGCGTCTGCGGCTGTGACTTCGGCGTTGGCAGCTGCTCTGATGTCGGTAGGAGCTCGAAAGCCTCGGACCTGGACCTGCCGGATGAGTTGGCTGCAGCCGCTGCTGCTGCGGCCACAAGCCCCTCGCCACCGCCGCCGACGCCACCGACGCCAGCATCAGCTGCTTTCCCCTCCGTAGTACCTCCTCCGCTTCCTGTTCCTCCGCCGCCGCCGCCTTGCAGCAGCTCGCGCTGCAGCTGCTGTAACAGCCTCACGACGGCGGCTGGGTTCGAGGCTGCCGCTGCTGACAGCATGTTGCCCAGGGAATCCAAGTTTTCCTGCGGCGGCGGCGCCTTGTGCGTTTCGGGCGCGCCAGCAGCAGCTGCAGCAGCAGGGGCCTTGCCGCTATCCGACGGGGCCACCGGCAGCGGCGCTTCGGACACCGACGGCTGCGGCGGGAGTGGTTGCTGCTGCCTTGAAGCTGCAGCATGGTCCGCAGATGCAGCGCAGATGGACGGCGGCGGTGTCGCTGCTGGAAGTTCACTGTACTCCTGCAGCTGCTTTGTCGCCGGTCCCCTGCTACCGCTGCTGTTGCTCCCTTGCTGCTGGTGGCCTGCTGCTGTTGCTGCAGCAAGAGAGGCAGCGGCGGCGGGTGCCTGCTGCCGCTGCTGCAGCTGCTGCGGTTGCGCATGTGATGGTTGCAGCTGCTGCTGGCGAGCTTGACCCAGCAGCTGCTGTTGCTGCTGCGCCAGCGGCGCCTTCGCTAGCAGGGCTGGTGACGGCGGCGCGCCATGATGTTGCTGCTGCTGCTGTTGCGGCTGGTGCTGCGCATTCTTGCGGACGCGCCACACCGCTAAGAGCTCAGCGGCCGCCTCTGGCGGACAGCCAGCCGCCGGCTGCTGCTGCTGCGGCGGCGGCAGCCACATGAGCCGCCAGCCAATGGTGGTGTGGCCCTGGTACCGCACCACCGCGTCCTCAATCGGCGCGTTGAGCACGATGCCGCACCCGTCCTCCCGCACGACCAGCGTGCCGGTGTACTGCTGCTTGCCGCCGCCGCCGCCATTATTGGAGCCGCCCTCGCCCCCGCCGCCGCCGCCGCGCCCGCCCGACCCGGTGGAGGACCCCGAGTCGGCGGCGGGGCTCCTGCGGCTGCCGTCGCCGCTGCGGTCCTCCTCGATGGTGAGCAGCACGGACACGCCGCGCTGGTCGATGGACCGGCCCTTGAAAGCTTCGCTGATGTAGTGCGCGGGGATCAGCAGCGCAACGGCGTACCTTGCAGGCACGGCGGCGGATGCGGTGGTCGAGCCGGCTGCCGCCGCCGCCGCGTCTTCGCGGTGCAGTAGGCCCCTGCTGCCGCCTGCTGCGGAGACTATAGCTGCTGTAGCAGCGGCGGCAGGGTCGGGAGCAGCGGCTGCCGCTGGCGCCCGGCAGATCCCTCCCCCGGTTCCCACCACGGCGGTCCGTAGCGACGTGGTCATCATGGATGCGCTGCGTGATGAGGCGGCGCCCGGTGGCGGCGGCGGCGGCGGCACGGAGCGGCTTCGACAGGCGTCCGCCGCTTCCGACTGCGGTGCCGGCTTGCGGTCTTCATAAGATAGCGGTGGCGGCGGCGATGCCTGGTGTTGGTGCAGCAGCGCACTACTGCTACTTAGATGTGAGGGGCGGTGCTGCTGTGGATGCTGCTGTTGCGGCGTGCTTGACCGCGCGGTGGTGTAGGCGCGCGGTTCCGCCGCTAGCGGCTGCCGTGCTTGCGCTTGGTGGAAGTGCTGCCGCTGCTGCTGCGAGTGGTGTTGGCCGCCGCCGCCGCCGCCGCTGCTGCTTCCGCCAGCAGCAGCACTGCTATAGTAGTGCGCTGCTGGCTGCGCGCCCGTCGGCAGTGGCCTCGGCGACTCGTACTTGATATCATGTTGCAACCGCTCGTGGACTTCCGCAAACTGCACAGCAGGCCGCCCCCCGTACATGCCGGCAGCAGAGCCCGCCGTCGTCAGCCCAGCAGCTGCTGGGCCGCCGGCACTACTACCGCCGCCTGCCATGGCCTGCGGCCTTGGAGCCGGTGGCTGTTGGTAGCCGCCGCCACCGCCGCCGCCGCCACCGCCGCCCGCAGAAGCAGGGTGTGCCTGCTGCAGGTAGGGCTGATGGCGCGGCAGCGGCGGCTGGTGGTGCGGCTGCTGCTGAGAAGCAGCATCGCCGACGTTTGGACTGACGCTGTGCGCGCTCCGCCGGCTCCCCACCACATGCGGCCCGCCGCCGCCGCCGCCGCCGCTGCTGCTGGGAGGTGCTGCTGACACCCGGATCATTGGCGGATCGGCGTCACAATTGTATGCATAGGCGTACGTAGCAGGCTGCTGCTGCTGCTGCTGCTGTTGCTGCTGCTGCTGCTGCTGCTGCTGCTGCTGCTGCTGCTGCTGCGCAGGTCCAACATTGTACACACACACACACACATGCGGGCGGGTTTGGTTTCCGTGTGTTGTCCAACACACACATGCAGGTGGTATCAGATCGTTACTTCAGGCTGTTGGTCAATCACTCTCACCAAACAAAATAAATGGGGCCTTGCTAGCTTACATACTTGGGCTGCACTACTACTAGCTGTTGTGCTGAGTTGTCTTTTGCATATAGGCTAGCCAGGAGATGCGAGAATCCTATTCCGCTACAAAGCGTTATCTACACTACTAGCTGTTCTGCACGCACGCACGCACGCACGCACGCACGCACAGCACGCACCTGCTGCTGCTGTTGACGAGGCGGCAGGCTGCTGGCAGCCGGCCGTGGCTGCAGCGACTGCGCGCCCCTGGAGACCTCCCCAGCACCGCGCCCATGCGGCTCTGGCGCGGGCGGCTCGCGCAAGCGAAGCACCACGGCTGTGGCCTCGGGCTGGGCCTCCCAGCTCGCCACTTCGTACCCACGGAACTGGGTGAGCAATGCGCTCAGCCCCTCCACCCGCCCAGTTGCCTGCGCGTGGGGGCACGGGGTTTATATCCACTGCTATGCATGAAGTGCGCACACAGGTGATGCGGGGCACAACGAAAGCTGAGGGACAGCAGGAGCGTCCGCGTCGGGCCGGTTGTCGGTCAGTCACGCGGTTTCGACGCGCGGGTACGTTCGGTAAGCCTATCTGGGATCTTAAGCCCCAGCCTGGTTGTTCAGTCGGTTCTTCACTCAAGTCTGACGCCATCAACCTTACCATGTTGACTTCCACGCTGCTGAGCCGGAGCACGCGATCGGAGGTGTCCGAGGACACGATGACCTTCACGCACGCTGTGCCTTGCAGCTTTGCACCTGGGCCTCCATGGCCCAGAGCAGCCAAGAACGTTGGCACGGGCACCGTAGCGTTCGCGCCGATTATTTGGGGCTCCTGTCGGGCAGAAACATGCACTCGCGCGCTCAGTGCTAAGAATGCTCCGTTACGAGTGCCCCATAATACACGATAAGAAAGCTTGCAATAAATCCAATAGGTGTACCGGGGAGAGTATAAGCAGTTTGGCGCAAGTTTTCGTGGACGCAGCGTCCTGCAGGCCGGCCTCGATCCCAAAGTATAGACGTCCATTACCGAACTGTAGGCAGGCCTGAAGTACGCGAAACGACGAAAAATGCCCAGCGCCACAAACCTCCGGCCACACCCGCCGAGTCCTGAAGTGACCTACCGGTGCATTAAGCCTCATCTTAATGTGGACTATAAAGCCAGCTTAGACAGCCAACCTTAAGGGCGTGACGAGGGTCCCAGCGCGTGCGCGGGCCCGGCAAAGCCCGCCCGCTGCTGCCGCGCCCAACGCGTGTTCATGATTGCAAACTTAAACTGAGGAAGGACCAGATATAGGGCGGGCGCCGGGCATTAACGCCCCGAACAAAATGTCGGTCAGGGGAGTCGAGCGCGGAGTATCTCTGTCGGTCCCAACTTCACAGTGAATTTCGTTGCCAGATAAGTTGGCCGCGTGGCTGTATATTGGTAGAGCGAATTCGTGCGGGTAAAGCCGGCGGATACCATAGTTCGCCGCCAGCTCCGACGCTCCGTTCGCAGATGAGCGCGCGCGCTCAGTTGTAGTTTCCCTGAGTGTGGTCCCGTCAGCCATAGGGCTGCCGCACTTCGTGCTCGGTTCCTCACGCTTCACTCGCTTTAAGCAGGGCCCCGGTCGTTTGTAACCCTCAACGCCGGGCCAAACGGCAACCGGGCCGACTCCCGAGGCACGCCAGGGCGCCTCCCAGCCGGGGCGCCCCCGCGGCAGGCCGAGGGTGGTAGGAACAGAGTGTGCGACGATTGCCCACCCCCTGCTCTCCTGACAGCCCTGAGGAGTGCCCCGTCGACGGATGTGGCTGGCAGCAAGGGCATCACGCCATCGGCATCCCATCTTGTAACCGACTGTAACAAGTGACAGTGGGGTTTCGGCGCTCCGCAGCAGGGGAGGGGAAGGGGTGGACCGTGGACAGCCCGACTTGCGTAAGGATTGGGCCCAATGCGTGCTGTGTCAGACTGTCAGTCGATAGCCGGGTGGGCAGGCAGCAGGCTGATGACATGATAGTGCGGCTGGGAGATCGAGGTGTGGGTGTGGGGTGTGGTGGGCGGGGGTGAACAGCAGCAAAGTGGGAAAGCTTATCCCAGCCTGAGGGGCGTCCACGGTCGTGCAACGGTGCAAGAGCCAAGAGGTCCGACACACTGCGCCCATTGGTGACAGCGCACTGCGCGTGACTTCACGTGTAACGGCACAAGGGATTTGCCTTCCGGTTTCCAGGCGGCATCTGCGCGCCACTGACGGCCGGCGCTAGATCGGACCATCACTGCTCCGGCAGCACACAAGCCGGTCGCTGACACCCATCGCCGCGTGCGGCACGCGCGGTCCGTGCGTGTTCATCCCCCCTGTAAGGCCAGCAAGACCCCCTGCGCACCCGTGCCATCGGACCCTACCTCGCCCCGACTCCAACTCTAGGCCGGGCCCAGCACCGAACAGCCCGCCTGCCACCCAGCCCACTGCTCAAGCACGTACCCAAGCGCGCCGTACACACCAAGACGACACCCGCTCCACAATACCGTATGTAACAAAGCTGGCACAAGGGTGGTTAACCCATCCACACAGCCCCACCCTCCGGCCACGCCCCCACAGTTACCTATTGGGGCGCACACCCGGCTTCACGCCAGCCACCCGCGCCGCCGCCCCTGACTTGATTTTCTTGCCGTCGGCTGCGGCCGCCGCCGCCGCTTTCCCTTTCCCCGAAGGTGCGCCCGCGCCCGCTTTCCCCGCCGGCGGCGGCGCAGCGCCCTTCGCCTTCTGCTGCTGCTCCTGCTGCTGCTTCTGCAACGCCTGCTGCATCTCCCGGAGCTTCTGCTGCTGCAGCCGCTGCTGCTTGCGCAGGCGCCGCTGCGCGCCCCAGCGGCGCAGGGCGTCGCTGGCGGTGTCCAGCAGCAGCTTGCCCAGCGGCACCGTCATCGCCACCAGGCCCATCCACCAGCCCGACACGGTCTTGGCCCTGCGCGAAGGAAGCACCAGCACCAGCAGCAGCCACGTCCGCGATGCGCATGAAGCATGAGTGAGCAGGAGCTTTCGGCCGTGTTGCGGCGTGTGGGGTGGGTGTCGTGGACTGGGGCTGGCCTGTGCGCGTCGCGCTGGCCCAATATCAGGGACGCCATGTGCGCGGCGTCACGCTGAGCGAGGCGCTCCGCGCCATGGCCACAGCACGTCCGTACCCCCTTGCCTTCGTACCCCACCGCACCCATCCCGACACCGGCACCGACACGGACACGCCTCGACCCGTCCGCGCCGACAGCGCAACTCGCACACACACGCACACATCTGACTGCTCCACGCGCAGCCGGTCCAGTCGCGCGGCGCACCTGAGGCTGACGCCGGCGCGGCCGCGGTTGCCGAAGGTGGTGCGCAGGCCCAGCATCTCGCGGGCGCCCAGCCGGTACTGCACGCTGGCGCCCAGGCCCGCAGTCACCTCCTGCGTGGGGCCGGGATTTAATCAAGAAGCCGCAGACGCGTGGTGGTCAATAGCCGGAGCGGGTGGCCAGGTGGCTGGTAGTACAGTAGTACAGGCTACGAATGCAAATGCGAGGCTGCGCTGAAGCTGGGGGCGACACACGCCCGACACAGTGGCGTGCCCATGCCCGCGGATTGCACACACACCCCTGGTCTCCGTTTCGTTAAGCTTGGTTTAGCTTGGGCTGGTGTTCACAACCCAGCCTCAATTCCAACCTCAATCCCAACCCCAAACCCGCTCATTCGGTTGCGATTCCGTCTGCTGGCTTCCAGTGCCTGCTGCACCGCTTTTCCGACCATTCCTGCAACCCCCATTCGTGGCTGATTTGGGAAAAATAACCGCTCCAGGTCCCGGCTCACCCCCTCGGGGCTGCGTGTGAGGCCCAGCGCGAAGTCGCCGGGCAGGCTGCGCGCCAGCGGCACGTCAATGTTGGTGAAGTCGATCAGGTCCTTGATCTGTGCGCGCGGCGTGGGTGGCGGGGCGGGAGGGAACGGGGGAGAAAAGGGTGCGGGCAGGTTGGACAGGATGGTGAGCAGCCGTGCTGCCATTAAGCGGGCACGTCGGGAACCCGGGATGCAAGTCAGGGGCAGGCTGGGGGAATGGCCGGCGGCGGAGTGGGAGCGGAAGGCCCCCACCCGTGCATGGCGTGGCGGGAGCACGGCCCTTGGCCGTACAGGCGGGACCGCCCCCGGCTCCAAGTCTCCATCAGTTTCCTGCCCCACCATCCCGCCACCCCACCGCCCCGCCACCCACCTTGACCTCGGCGTTGAGGCCCAGGCACGCGTCGCCGCCGCGCCCCAGACCCAGCCGCCCCGCCGCCAGCTCCGACGCGCTCTGCATGGCCGCCGCCGCCACCGCCAGCCGCACGGGCGTGGGCGTCAGCCCCAGCCGAACCTTCTTAGATGCCTGCGGCGGTTACGGTACGTTGTGTTGAAGCGGAGGAGGGCGAAGGGCGAAGGGGTGAAGGGGTGTTGCGGCGAAGGGCGAAGGGGTAAAGGCACGCGGGCGCCAAGGCGGGGGACTGGTCCAGGGTGAGCCCGCTGCGCGGCCCGCTGCAGCCCAGCAGCACACCGGAGCACACCGGAGTTGCATAGCCGGCCCCGCCAGCTGAACGCCCCCGAGCCCGTTTCAAGGAGTCGGGGGTCCGGGGTCAGGGGTCCGGAGTGAGCGGGCCAGCGGCCCAGGGGCGCACCTGCAGCCGCATGCCGATCGCGGTGGGCCCATCCAGCGACAGCAGCCGCCCGTCCTCGCCCACACGCGCCGCCACCGCGCCCACTGTCAGCTTGGGCAGCGCACTGCCGCGGCCCGAGTTGTTGTGCAGCCTGAGTCGGGGAAGGGAGGGAGGGAGGCGTCGAAATTGTGGTGACGCGGCCGGTCCGACACGCATCGGCCTGTACAACACCCAACGGGTTGTACGACACGCATCGGCCGGCGCTCCACTCGCCCCCGCTCACGCCCCAGTACACGCCCCCGCTCACGCCCCAGCACACGCCCCAGCACACGCCCCAGCACACGCCCCAGCACACGCCCCAGCACACACCCATCCCCGCGCACCCGACACCCCGGCACGCACCGTGTGTCCGCCCGCAGCACCATCAGCACATCCGGCCCGCCGCCGCCGCCGCCCGCCGCCGCGCTGCTGCTGGTCTGCAGGTCGGCGGACAGCGAGGTGGTGGCGCGGCCCAGCGGGTCGTGGTACAGCGTGGCCTCGCTGCGCGCCGCCAGCAGCTTCTGGCCCTTGGTGCACTGCCGGGAGCGGGCGTGGCGCATGGGCGAGGGGTGCATGGGGGATTGGGGGGAGTTGTGAACACCGGTACCAGCCGAAGCGGAACCAAAGTGACCAGACGGAGGCCGAGAGCAGTTGCGAAGATGGCAAGAGGCGTGAAGCGTGAGGCGGTTGTGAGTTGGGGGCGCGGCCTCAGAGGTGTCTTTCCGTGCAACCACCCCCGCCCAGCCAACAGGCCCGCCAGCACC
This sequence comes from Chlamydomonas incerta, assembly GCA_016834605.1. Lineage (NCBI taxonomy): Eukaryota > Viridiplantae > Chlorophyta > Chlorophyceae > Chlamydomonadales > Chlamydomonadaceae > Chlamydomonas > Chlamydomonas incerta. The sequence continues at coordinate 1,929,424 of JAEHOC010000010.1, forward strand.
CACCTGCGCGGACAGGTAGTGGTGGTACGGCACGCCGCGGCCGCCCAGCCCGTCGTCCTCGCCCGGCCGCCCCAGGGCCGCCACCGCCACCTTGTTCAGGATGAAGCCCTGTGCACCCGCAGCAGGAGGCGCGAGCGCGTGTGTGTTATGTAAGAAAAGGAACAAAGCCCGCCCGGCCTGTGTGTCCTAAAGAGCACAGCAGGAAAACAAACCGTGTGCGTACGCGGCAAAGGCATGAACGAGCCCGGCCTGGCGCCAGGACTACTCGGCGCCGCCCCATATGCGCCGCCCGCCCACCTCCACGCCGTCGCTGACGTCGGCGCAGTGGGTCTCCACGTGCGGCCGCACCACCCAGCCGCCCTGGGCCTCGGGGTTGCGGTAGCGGTGGCCCTGGCAGGGGGGAACAGGAGAGGGCAAGAGAGGAGGTTGCAAGGGGCTCCCGATACCGGCCAACTCCGGTTAGAAATTTGCGTGGCATGAGGGCCCAAGCTTGAGCTCCCTCGCGCGCAACTGTGAGCTGGCGGTGGCGCCCGGCCAGCACATGATCGCCCAAACTTCAAGTCCCTTGTGAGCAACGTGTCCAACCAACCAACCAAGCAACCAACCAACTAGCGCCAGTGCCAGTGCCAGTGCCAGTGCCAGTGCCAGTGCCAGTGCCAGTGCCAGTGCCAGTGCCAGTGCCAGTGCCAGTGCCAGTGCCAGTGCCAGTGCCAGTGCCAGTGCCAGTGCCAGTGCCAGTGCCAGTGCCAGTGCCAGTGCCAGTGCCAGTGCCAGTGCCAGTGCCAGTGCCAGTGCCAGTGCCAGTGCCAGTGCCAGTGCCAGTGCCAAGCCCTCACCTCTGCGGGCAGCGCTGAGGGCCGCGCGCGGGTGGCCACGCGCGGCGGCTCGGGCGTGACCTTGCAGCCGGCCTGGGTGCCGGTGCGGTAGGCGTCCGCCAGGGAGCGCTGCTTGCGCGCGGCCTGGCGAAGCGCCAGCACCCGCAGCGCCACCTGGCGGGGGCGAGGGGAGGGCAGGGCGAGGTGCGCGGGAAGAGGTGGGCAGTGGCAGATGGGCGGGGGGTCAGCCGTCCATGGGAACGGGCTTGGGTAGATTTGAATGTGCCAATGCCCAGATAGTGGGTCGCGCACGCGTGGTGAACTGGGTAGTTGGTGCGGCAGTCAGAGCGCAAACGAGGCCGCGCCCCACCCCGCACCCGCGCTCACCTGCCGCCCCGCCTCGCGCTTCTGCCGCTCCTGCCGCAGCCGGCGCGTGTCGTAGCGCGCGCGCCGCACGTCCATCACATTGCCGTGGTCGGGGAACTTGAGCGGCCGGCTCATCTGGGTGACCTAAGAACGTTGTATGGAGGCGGGGTGCCGTTCACGATTAGTTGTGAGGAAATTATGTTGAAGTGGCGCCACATTGCATGCAGCGGCGGCAGCTGCGCCCAGGCCCCCATCGACCGCCCCCACCCCACCCAGCGTTGTGGTTCGGTCGTTCCGCCTCCCCTCTCCAACTACCACAACTGAAACCCAACAGCTCCCCGCCGCGCTCAATTGGACAGGGCTCGAAATGGTTTCGCATTCTTGGGCTTGGAATGAACTCCCCCCCTCCCTTTTCCGACCATCCTTGCAACCCCTCCCCCCTGGTTGATTTGGGAATTAAAAAAAACTACCTCCCCCTTTCCCCCCCCCCCCAGTTTAGCTTGGTTTAGATTGGGCTGGTGTTCCCACCCCCCCCCCCTGCCTGCCACACACGCCCACCTGCTGCATGAGGTAGGGCATGGGCACCTGACGGCCCGCGCCCATCATCTGGCGCAGCGCCGCCGCACTGCCCGCGCCGCCCGCGGCAGCGGCGGCGCCCGCGCCCGCGCCGCCGCCCGCGCCGCCGCCTTGCATCTGCACCGGCCGAGACATGCGCGGGTTGAGTTGTGTGGCCCCGGCGAGGCGGGTGAGGGCCAACGCCCTCCCGCACGGCGCCTGCGGTACTCGCCCTCAACCCACCGGCGTGCCCCTACTCCGCACACGAATGTCCCCCCCCATGTGATTCGAGAATCGGAAATGTCTACCTCCCCAGTCCCCACATACACGCGTCTGCGTGTTCCCTATCTCGTGTTTCCCAACACACACACAAACACAGCCACACACGCAGCCACACACACACAGCCACACGCAAACCAGCCACACGCAAACCAGCAGCCACGCACCTGCAGCAGCGCCTCTGTGTCCGCCAGCAGCTTGGCGCTGGTGACCATGAGCATGAGGTGCTGGCGCCAGGGCATGCCGTTGTAGATGACGGGCTGGCCCGCGCCGTTCAGCGGGCAGCGCGGGTGCGACTCGGCGAAGGCCACCGGGTTCATCAGCCGCTCGTCGCCGGAGGCCTGACGTGTGTGTTAAAAACAACAGACGGATAAAAAGCCCGCCAAACACGCGTGTGTGGGGGGGGGGCGCGTGGTTGTGTGGGTGTGTGGGGTGCAGAGATGATGGGAGAAGGGGCGTAAGATGGTGTGGGGTTGCGTAGGCGAGCGCAATCAGATGTAACATTCATGAATCACGACAACTCCTGCTGCGCCCGCCCCACCCCCGCCTCGCCCCGGCCCCCTTCCTGCCGCCAGCCGCCCACCCCGCCCCTGGCACGCACCTGGCGTATGACCTGCTGCAGGCCGTGGCTGCGCACCTCCAGCCAGTTCTCAAACGTCAGCGGCGGCGCGCCGGCAGGCCGCCCGCGCCCGCCGCTGGAGGGCGGCGCCGCGCCTGTGGACAAGGGGCGTGTGTGTACATGTGTGTGCAACCGTGAGGGACGTGCGCGCAGGCGCGTGAGATGTGCGGCTGGGTGTAGCCCCACGGTGTAACTCACGTCGCCCTCCCCGCACCACCCTCCACCCTCACCCTCACCTCCGCCACACGCCAGGGTCCACGCCGCTGCACCCCAACCCCTGCCCCCGCCCCCACGTCGCGCCCCACGCACCCGCGTGCGTGAAGGCCAAGATGGTGTTGAGCCACAGCCCCGGCCCCAGCGCCGCCGTCAGGCTCTGCAGCACGGCAAGCTCCGCGCCCGCACCGCCGCCCGCGCTGCCGCCGCCGCCGCCGCCCGCCGCCGCGTCCAGTCGGTCCACGTACACCAGCAGGTCGGGCTTGTGGCGGTGGTAGGCCCTGGGGTGTCAAAAAGCACAAGACGACGCGCGCGTGTGGGGCGTGCGGGGGTAGCGTGCGTGTTTGCTACCTCGCTCTCGCAGCGTTGCGATCGTTAGGGTCGCTGAATGTGCAGATGCGTCCGACCCGGCCACACGTTGACGCTCGCCACGAGGTGTCCAGCCCCCCGCCCCCAGGCCCCACCCCACGCTCCCGCCCCCCCGCCCCATGCCCCATGCCCCATGCCCCCAGCACCCCATCCTCCCCATTCCCCTTCACACCTTCAGGCCCCCTTCCTTTCACCGCCCTCCTGCTCCCCCCCCCCCCCACACACACACACACGCCGCGCACCTGCGAATCTGCTGCAGCACCTGCGAGTTGCGCGCCGCGCCGCCCGGCGCCAGGCTCAGCCCCGGCGTGTCCACGAACACGAGCCCGATGCCGTGCGCGCTGCCCTTCAGGACAGTGACGCCCTGGGTGGCGCCCTCAAAGGGGTGCACCGCCGGAAACGGCAGCTGCTGCTGCTGCTGCTGCTGCTGCTGCTGCTGCTGCTGCTGCTGCTGCTGCTGCTGCTGCTGCTGCTGCTGCTGCTGCTGCTGCTGCTCGCCGTTCTTTTGTTGCTGCTGCTGCGGCTGCTGCGGCGGCGGCTGTGAGGGGGCGGAGGTGGAGGTGGCGGGGGACGCGGTGGCGGCGCCGTCGCCCGCGCCCAGCAGCGCGTGCGCCAGCTGCGTCTTGCCGGAGCCTGCGGGGCGAGGCAGCAGTGGCGTGTAAGGATGGATGGGCCCGCCGTGGGATCAGGCTGCCGTGGACTAGGTGTACAGGCGCACCCACAATCACACACGCAACCACCACGCACAGGCCCCACTGTCGGGGTGGCCTGGTGCCCCGACAACCGCCCGACACCCTCCGGTGGTTGGGCAGGCTGCCAGTGCGGGCGGAGGGGCAGCCCCAACCGCCTGCGGGCGACTCACCCTGCACGCCAATGAGCATGATCGTCACCGTGAAGCCCAGGCCAGCCGGGCCCGGCCCCGGACCCGGCGACGCGGCCTTCGGGCCCCCAGCCGCCGCCGCCGCAGCCGCCGCAGCCGCCGGGGCGTCGTGCTGCTGCTGCAGCCGCGCCGCCTCGCGCGCCGCCGCTGTCACCGGGTCCGACCGCTTGCCGGGCCGCCGCCACGGCGCCTTCAGCCGCTCCGCCAGCGCCAGGCGGTAGAGCACCTGCGGCAGCAGCAGCAGCAGCAGCCGCAGCGGCGGTAATTGTCAGGCGCACGGAAACGCGACACCCTGGCGCGACCACACGCCCCACGGCATGACGCCGAACCGCCCCCATCTAGCAGCCCAAAACGGCGCTCGAACCACCCGCCCGACCCCCCTCACCTCCGCTTTTCTTAACATCCTTGCAACACCCTCACCCCCGCCGAATCCCCGCCCGAATCCGCCCGCCCACCCGACCCCCGACCCCATCCGCCCCCCGCCCGCGCCCCACCTGCTTCACCAGCGCGTTCTCGTGGTCGTAGCCCAGCCGCAGGGCCGCCGAGATCATCTGCACCCGCACCTCGTGGATCGAGCGCCGCACCTGCGCACACGCCGCAGGGACACACACGCGCGCGAATGACACACGTGCACATACAGCAGGGACATGCCGGCTGCAGTGGTCTAGGCGCAAGGTGCCACGGGTCCAACGGGGAATGGCGGAGCGGGTTGCGCACCGGTCAACGGTCAACGGGTGGTAGGGGCATGGTAACACTTGGCAGTTGGCGAGCCACGGCAGGCACACGGCGCCGTGGGGTTGGGGCCAGGCCGCGTGCCGTTAACCGACCCCAGACACACCGCCCGAGCCCAGCGCCGCTCGACACGCGCCCAGCCCCTACCACCCTGGCTCGCCCCACCTCGGCAATGGACTCAGGCTCATCTGGGTCCAGCACGGGCCCCTGGGCCGGCAGCGGCAGAAGGCCGCCGCGAGGCGGCAGCGCCCCCAGCCCGCCTCGCCGCCCGCCGGCGGCCGCGGCTATGCTGCCGCTGCCGCCAGCAGCGGAGCTCGAGCCGTTAGCGCCGGCGCTTGCCGCCGGGGCGCTCGCTGACGCTGCTGCGGACGCAGATGCGTTTGCACTAGTGCTGGTGCTGGTGCTGGGTCCGGCGGCAGCGGAGCGAGCTCCGCCGCGTGGTGGCAGGGACGGCCCTGCGGACGGCCGGGCGGGTAGCTTCGGCCCCGCGTTACCATTGCTGCTGCTGACAGGCTCACTCGCGCCGCCGTTGGTGCCGCCGGGGGCGGCCGCAGCGGCGGATGGCCCGGAGGTGGGCGCTGACGACGCGGCTGCGTCAACAGCAGCCCCCGACGACGGCGGGGCCGCTTTTGCAGCTGCTGGCCTGGCCGGCAGTTTCGGCATCGCACTGCCGTCGCTCTGAGGCGCGCTAGGTCCCGTTTCTTCCATGGTACGTGCGTGCGAGGCTGTGTTCAGGTCGAGGTGACCGCCATCCCACGGAAGATCTGCCAGGCAGGAAGCACCTGTCGCATTCAACACGCATTAAGCTTAATGCAAGTATGGTAATTACCAATCAAAGTCACGACAGCGTACAGCGTCAGTGAGCGCGTCACAAGGTGCTGATACTGAGGCGGCCGCGCTGTTTCGAACAGTGCGTGTGCAAAAAACAATAACATTGACATGCGAAAGCATTCTCACTTGGGACAACTCCTGCTGGCAAGGCGTCGCCGACGGGTGCTCCGCTCGCACAAGTTGAGCTCCGACGGTGCGTATTCTACAGAATCCAATAACCTATGTAATAACAAAAGAATCAGTACCAGGCGGCCATTCATCCAAGCATTCTGCAAGCGCGCGAGTCGGCGGAAGGTCGCAGCCCCCATGGGTCAGCCGCGCGGCAGGAGGCCGAGAGCGGCGCAACCGGCAAAGCCACCGAAGGCTGTGCGCAGCAGCACTAACGAGAATGCTTATGACCGAGGGCTAGCAGGGGAAGAGTACGGCGGGCTCGGAGAAGGTCAGGCACGGAGGCATCGGGAGCCGATGTTGGGCAGGTTGGGGGATGGAGGCCCTGCGATGCGAGGCATGCAAGAGATCCACTCAGGTTCCCAGTATTTCAAGCCGGTCGTGCCAATGGAATCAAGTCACGTTGCGTCATAGCTACGTTCAAGACGGGCGAACACGCTCAATGCGCTGGCCCCTGGCAAGGCGCAAGCGGTCACCGTGTGCGTGCCACGCCGCTGACTGCCCGTCACCCGTCTATGCGCAGGAGTTGGCTAAGTTGTACTGAGGTCGTTCCAGCTGCGGGGGGGGTGTCAGATACTTGCACGTTGTGTCTTCGTGCCACCAGCACATGCTTTACCCTGCGTCAGTGCCGGCCAATGGCGCAGGCACAGGGCACGGTGCATTCGTCCAATCCCTTCACCCTTGGGGCAGCTTTTTTTAAGCTACCAAATCCTACCGTATACGTTGTGACACTTCTGATTGATGGGAACCACTCCTGGCATCAAAGCCCTGTGCCCGCAGTACCTAGCACTCCAATGCCCCGGAGTGGCGTTACCGGATGACAGGGGTGACGTCACGGTGTTGGGCTGTTGAGCATCATAGCTTTACTTGGCCTCCACAGCACGCCACTGGCGTCAGTTAAGCCCCATGCCTAGGAACACTCAGACCCATCAGGCAGGAGGAGAGCAATTCGTGCACCGATACGAGTGGAAACGCTTATCAGTGCGAATGCGCACGGCATCAGACACTCGGACGGAAGACCGGGCTGGCACCAGCAGGCAGGAAGGGTGTGGATGGGGTCCTGGAAACCTGCAGGCCTCGTGCGGTGCGGCGCTGCCAGGACTGTAGGTGTTGTGTTGGTGCGCGGGCTGTGAGCACTCACATGCCTGACAGAATGCCGGGCCAAGAGAGCTGAGGTGTGCCTGCCTTTCTCTGACGGGCTGGGTGCGCCGTGCTGATGAAGGGCACCTCCTGCCATGACGGGAGCAGCAGACCAGCCTGCCACGAAGGAAGCAGCTCGGCAAGGACGGCTGTCGCCGTGGTGGCAGAGCAAAACGCCACATGCCCCGTTGCGCGATGCCCCAGCGGCGCAGCACGAGAGTGAGGCACGCAGGCACCTAGGAGAGCGCCGCACAGTTATCAATTACACCCGCCGCCCGCTTTCCATGCCGTCCTCCACAGCCAGCCCCACGCCTCCTCAAAGCCTGGCCATACTCCGGCACAACACGGACCTAGCAGCAACACGTGGGTACTGATAGTGCGCTATAATATGAATGTGCTATCTTGCGGATGGAGTTAACAACTCGCTAGCCCGCTAGACTGCCAGCGGAGTAAGTCAATGGCCCGCGGGCTGCACCCCGGCTGCCGACTGCCGAGCGCATGGCGGCAAGCAAGGCCACGTGACCGCGGCCCCCCAAGCGACCCCGCGGCTGCTATGCAACAAGGAACAGGCCAGCAGCAGTGCGCTGGCGAACAACTGAGACATCGACGGTTCCGCCTGGCTTATGCAGGACCAAAAGAGCTCCGGCAGGACCCAACTCTTGACCACAGGCCCCGCGCGCACATGGCTTGTGCGGGAAGACTCTCGAACGGTGAACCTCCACCTGGCGAAGGCCAACGCAGCAACACTCAACGATTCGACTTCGCGGCAACGGAGGCCGCGCTGGGCGAGACCAAAACGCCCAGGAGACAACGAGCTGGCGACAAAGAGCACCTTCACCAGATATGACACTCAAAAAGGGCCAAGGGGCCTGAGACAGCGTCCAGCCGTCCACCCATCCAGGGGCGCCAGCCGACAGCCAGGCGCCCACGCCAAGGCGAAGGGCACAAGCCCAAATGTCGCAGGCGAAAGGAAGAGAGAAAATGAGGGCGGTGCCGAGGCACCAGGGCGCTCTGGCCAACATACCCACGCGCCCTGGCTCTGGGCAGGAGCAGCGGCAAAGCGGCCGCTAGCTCCCACTGAAGCCGCATCAGCGCGTGGGGTAGGCATAGCCAGGATACCCAGCGTATGAGTTGGCCGCCGCAGCGGGCGCGCCCGCCGCAGCCGTCGCCGCCGGCTGTTGCGCCGTCGCTGCAGCCGCATACGCCGCGTGCTGCTGCTGCTGCTGCTGCGCGTACTGCTGGGCGTAGTACTGCTGGTAGGGGTCCGGCGCCGCAGCCTGCGGCGCCGCCGCCACGGGCGCCGCCGCAGGCTGCGGCGGCGCGGTGCCGTAGTGCTGCGCGTACTGCTGCGCGTACTGCTGGTAGTACGCCGCATGCTGCTGCTGCTGCTGCTGCTGCTGCTGCTGGTGCGGGTCCACTGGCGCTGCGGCAGCGTAGGGCTGCTGCGCGGTGGGGTACGCGGCGTAGCCGGCCGCGCCGCCATACGGGGCGGCAGCGGGCGCCGCGGCAGCCGGCTGCTGCTGCGGCTGCTGCGCTGGCGCTGCTTGCCCGTACATGGCGGCGTAGGGGTGGGCCTGCGCGGCCGCGGCCGCCGGCTGCTGCTGCTGCTGCTGCTGCTGCTGTGGCTGCTGCGCCATTGCCGCCTGTGCGGCAGCGGGCGTCGCGGCCGCATACCCCGCCGCGTACGTTGCTGCGTACGGGTTCGGCGCGGCCTGCTGCTGCGGCGCCGGCTGGGCCTGCGCGGCCTGCGCCTGCGCCTGCTGCTGCTGCTGCGGCTGCTGCGGCCGGGCGTATTGCTGGTAGGCCGCGGCCTGTTGCGTCGGCTGCTGGGCCGCCGCCGCTGCGGCAGGCTGCGACGGGTACCCGGACTGGGCGTAAGCCTGCTGCTGCTGCTGCTGGTGGTAGCCCGGCTTAGCGACCTGCGGCTGCGGCTGTTGCTGCTGCTGCTGGTAAGGCTGCTGTGCCTGCTGCGGCTGCTGGTAAGGCGCCTGCGCCTGTGCCTGCTGCGCGGACGCGTAGGCGGCGCCCGTCTGCGCGTAGCCGGCCGGCTGCGCCTGGCCCACCGGCCGCTGCTGTGCCTGCTGCTGCTGTGCCTGCTGGGGCTGTTGGGGCTGTTGGGGCTGTTGGGGCTGTTGGGGCTGCTGCCCCTGCTGCTGCCCCTGCGCAGCCGGCTGCTGGGCCGGCGCCGCAGACTGAGGCTGCGACGGCTGCGACGGCTGCTGCTGCTGTTGCGGTCCTGCCAGCGCCTGCGCGGATGGCTGCTGCACACTCGGCCGCGCCAGCGCCAGCGACTGCGTCTGCGGCTGCGTCTGCTGCGGCTGGGTCTGCGTTTGCTGCTGCTGCGCCTGCGCCTGCGCCTGCTGCTGTTGCGGCTGCTGTGTCTGCGCCTGCGCCTGCTGCTGCGGCTGCGCCTGCTGCTGCGTCTGTGCGTAAGGTTGCTGTTGCCCGTACTGCTGCTGCCGCGGCTGCTGCACCTGCGACTGTCCCTGCTGCAGCTGCTGCGCCTGCGGCTGCTGCTGCGCCTGCTGGGCTTGTTGCTGTTGTTGCTGGGGCTGTTGCACCTGCGCCTGCTGCTGCTGCAATTGCTGCGGTTGCTGCTGCTGCGCAGTGCCCTGCTGCTGCTGTTGCTGTGGCGGCGAGGTGTAGGGCACATGCGGCGGCGACAAGGCGAGTGGCGACCGTTGCGGCGATAGCACCTGCTGCTGCTGCTGTTGCTGGGGCTGTTGCTGTTGCTGCTGTTGTGCCGCTTGAGGCTGCGTCACTTGCTGCCCGCCATACGCCTGCTGCGGCTGCTGCTGCGGCTGCTGTTGCTGCAGCTGTAGCGCTTGAGCTTGCAGCGGCTGTTGCTGCTGCTGTGGCTGCTGTTGTAGCTGCTGCTGCTGCTGCTGCTGCTGCTGCTGCTGCTGCTGCTGCTGCTGCTGCTGCGGCACAATGACGACGCCCGCACCGCCGGGCTGCACAGCCACCTGGTGCGCGCCGCCGCCACTGACCGCCGCCAGCGCCGCGGCCGCTGCCGCAGCGGCCGCCGCCGCCTCCTGCGCCACCGAAGACTGCGCAGCCACCGCTGCCTGCTGCGGCGCCTGCCCCATCACGCCCGGGACGGGCGGCACGCCTGCTGCCGCGACGGCCGGAGCGGCCACTGCGCCGCCGCCGCCGACCGCCGCCAGCGCGCCGACGGCTGCCGCCGCCGCGGGCGGCAGCGCCTGCTGCGGCGCCAGCTGCGGCTTCTGCTGCAGGATGGCGCCGATGGTCATGATGTTGGTCAGCAGCGTGTGCGCCTGCATCACCTGCGTGGTCGAGGGCGTGTGAGGGCGTGTGAGGGCGTGCAAGGGCGTGCGAGGGCGTGCGAGGGCGTGAGAGGGCGTGAGAGGGAACGGACGGGGGTGTGAGAGGGAACGGGCGGGGGCGTGTGAGGGGGCATGCTAGGGAGTGCGTGTGTGAGGGAAGGCGTGTGTGAGGGAGGGGGGGCTGTGCGGGGGCGTGTCCGCGCGGTAGGTCCGGACCATACCAAGGCACCGCCTCAGCCGGGCGCCCAGTTCAAGGGCTGCAAGGGGCAGGCTTCACGGCAGGTCCGGCAGGCCGCCTTGCAGGGCAGGCCGCCATCGGGCAGGCGGACGTGACGGCCTGCAGGTTCCAACAAGGAAACGAAAGGCCCCAACACCCGCACCCGCACCCGCATTCGCACCGCACACACACACGCATTCGCACACGCACACGCACGCCCTTCACCCATCCCCGGCTCCCGGCTCCCGCCTCCCGCCCCAACGCACCTGCGCCAGCTGGCCGGTGATGTCCAGCTCGAAGTCGCCGCCGGGCGGGAAGGGGCCGCGCAGCACCACGCCGGTGGAGGTCACCTGGACGCAAGCAAGGGAGAAGCAGGCGATGAAGTGCGGGGCGCGCGGCGCGCGGCAGGAGATGCCCCCAGCCCCCAGCCCCAAGCCCCCACCCCTTGCCCCCAGCCCGCAGCGCGCAGCGCGCAGCCCGCAGCCTGCAGCCCGCAGCCCGCAGCCCGCAGCCCGCAGCCCGCAGCCCGCACCCCACCAGCCCCCAGCCCGCAGCCCCCAGCCTGCAGCGCTCACCTGCTGCACCTGCTGCACGTTGGTGCCGTTGATGCCCTCCGCCGCGTTCACCAGCGCCGCCGCCACCACCAGGCTCAGCCGCACCTGGTCCCGAGCCAGAGGCGGCAGGCCCATGCCGCCTCCACCGCCGCCTCCACCGCCTCCTGCGGCCCCAAGGCCCGGGCCCGGCCCGCCGCCCTGCTGCTGCTGTTGCTGCTGCTGCATCTGCATTTGCATCTGATGCTGTTGCTGCAGCATCTCCGCAGGCATGTTGCCGTTCGCGCCGCCGCCGCCGCCGCCGCCGCCGCCTGCAGCCATCATGCCGCCCATCGGCGGCCCCTGCTGCTCCCCGCCGCCTCCGCCATCCATCGCGTACTCTCCCAGCTGCGGTTGCATCAGCTGCTGCTGCTGCTGCTGCGCCTGCTGCGCCGACAGCGGCGGCCGGCCGCCGCCGATGGACGCGAGGTAGTTGCGGTGCACGTGCTCGAAGTCGGGTGTGCCCAGCGTCTCCCGCATGCTCAGCCCCCGGTGCCGCATCTCGCTGCCGCGCACCAGCGACGCGACCATCTGGATGGCCTGTGGGCGGCGGTGCGGCGGTGAGAAGTTGGGAGGTTGCAAAGATGATACATAGAAGGGGGTCGGTGCGGCGGTGGGTCGGTGCGGCGGTGAGAAGTTGGGAGGTGGGAGATGGGAGGTCAGTGGGCCCTGGACGTAAGCTGCGGGTGCAGGCGGCGCGGCGCAGAGGCAGCGGTGCATGCGGCTCCCGGCTCCACGCGTTCCAATGGCGACTGACGGATTACACTACTATCCTGCTACATGCCCAACCCCAACCCCAACCCCACGCCAAACACCCTCGCGCCCTCCGCTATTGCATTTGCCCGTTTTCCGATAAGATTAGGTTGGGCTTTGCAACTGCCCCTACTCCCCCTACTCCAGGCGCCCCGCCCTCCCGCCACCACCGCCTCCGCCGCGCACCTCCAGCACGTCCCGCGGCTCGCCCTCCGCCTCCAGCTCCTGCTCGTCCTTGAGCCCGTACGGCGGCGTCTCACTCTTCTTGTGTACGACACAGCTGGTGTGCGTGACGGAGCTCACCTGCGGCGCAGTGGCGTGGCGTGGCATTTGCAGGGAGGGGTACGGGCGCGCGCAGGCACTTCAGCCGTGTGTCGTAGGGACCCCATGACGGCAATGCCAGGCTAGGCGCCGCCGGTCCCCAGCCACACCACACACCTACAAACAAGTCACACGCCTAAACGCGACCGCCCTCAAGAGCCCAAGCGCCTGCACACAACCGCCAAGGCTACACTACACACGCCATCCCGCTCGGGCCACTCACGTGCCGGATGATGTTGCCGCGCGGCCCCACCACCGCGCCCGCCACCGACTGGTGCAGCAGCAGCCGCACCATGAAGCGACCGCCGCGCTTGCTGCCGCCGCCGCCGCTGCCTTCGGACTTGCCGGCGGCCGCGTCGGCAACGTGCATCTGGCCCAGCCTGGCGGGGTGGGCAGGTGGGGTGCAGGGGCAGGGTTGTGGCAGCGCAGGCAGGTGGAATGGGGGAGATACGGCGGGGGTTGCATGCCCCTCCAGCCAAGTTGACGAAGACGAGCAGTAGTGGCGCGAGGGGCGAAAGGGTCGCTCATGGCATGGGTGCGGGGCACCCTGGTGCTGGTGGGACTGTCCCTGCTTGCAACCCTGGTCGAACCGTTTGTGCCTGCAGCCTGGCCGCTGCCGCTGCCCCCTCCAACCAACGCCGCCAGTCCCGCCCCGGCGCCTCACCGGTCCACGTAGTAAAGTAGCGCCTCCGTGGCGCCGCACCGCACCGCGCCTGCCGCGTCGGTGCTGCTGACCTCCAGCACGCGCACGTTGGTGCCTTTGACCGCCGGGTGCACCATCAGCTTGACCAGACCGCCGCCGGCAGGCGTGGCCGCCAGCGCCTTACGCACGTCGCGCAGCGCCTGTTGCGGCAAACAAACGGAGCGAAGGAAAGGGGGGAAACAGGGGCCGTAGCGGGTTAGCTGGCGCTGCTTTGTTGGGGGCAAGGGCGCCGCGCTTGGCTTGCCGACTCGAGCGGGTCGCCATCCCAGCAGCCGCCATCACACCGGGTCAGGACACGCAGCGACCCGGCCTTGCCAAGACCGCAGCCACCGCCCCCCGACTCCGCCCGCCCGGCGTGCGCCGGCCCCTCACCTCGCCGCCCTTGCCGATGAAGCGGCCGGCCTTGGCCTCCGGCACCACCAGGCGGAACGTCACCGTCACGGGCAGGTTGGCGTCGCCGGGGCCCCGGATGTTCGGCAGCAGCCCCGCAGAGCCCACCCCCAGGTCCGTGGGCCCGTCCCACGCCGGCACCCCAGCCCCGGGGCCGGCGGCTCCGCCGCCGCCCATGCCGCCGCCGCCCCCGCCGCCGCCGCCCATGGGCATGCCGGCGGCGGCGGCAGCCGCCGCGGCCGCCATCTCCATCTCCATCGCGACCATGCCCATCGCGCCGATCGCGCCCATCGCCACCGCCGCCGCTGAGGGGTCCACCATGGGCCCGCCGCCCATCGGCCCCATGGGCCCCGGGCCGCCGCCGCCACCCATCATCATGCCTCCGCCGCCGCCGCCGTCCATGGGGCCCATGGGTCCGCCGCCGCCGCCCATCATCATGCCGCCAGGCCCGCCCACGCCCACGCCCACGCCCACGCCCATCATGCCCGCCGGCCCGCCCACCATGGGCCCCGCCATGCCGCCCATGGCGCCCATCGGGCCGCCCATCGCCATGCCGCCGCCGCCGCCGCCGCCGCCGCCTCCGGCGGCGCTCACCGGCCGCCCCCGCACCATGTCCATCTGCATCTGCAGCACCGCCAGCGGCAGCGGCTCGCCGCGGCCGGCGCAGAAGGCGCGGCGCACCTCGCCCGCCAGGCCGCCCAGCGCGGCGTGCACCGCGGGCCAGGCGCCGCGGATCTGCAGCGGCAGCAGGCGGCGGGCAGCGGGCGGCGGGCGGCGCGGGTGCCCAGAAAGGCGGGTCAGCAAGCAGGAAACGCGGAATGTGGACTGGGATGGGATGATACCGTATGCGCATTGGGATGGGGCCGTTGTGTCGGCGTTTGCATGGCATTACCAGGAGCCTCCACGTCGACTCCGCCGGCACCCCACCCACCCCACCCACACCCTCCTGAATCTGTTTTAGCTGGTTTTCTTCAACACAACACCGCCAGCACGCTCCCAATGCCCCCGCCCCACCCTATTGGTTTCAGGTTTGGCCATGCTCGATTTTGGCATAGGAGTGAACTCCCCCGCCCCCGCCCCCACTCCCAACCCCCACCCCTGCCCAGCCGCTCTGCCGCCCACCTCCACCCAGCCACCCAACCCCCCACCCCCACCCCCACCCCACCTCCATTCCCACCCACCCCCACCCACCCCCGGCCCCAGCCTCACTCCAGCCGCGCACCAGGAAGGCCTCCTCCTCCGGGTCCGCCTGCCGCGGCCGCTCGCCCTCGCCCGCCAGCAGCCCCAGGCCGGCGCCGCTGGCCGCCGCCAGGTCCGCCAGCCCCATCACGCCGGGCTGGCCGCGCAGCTGCCCCAGCAGCCCCGCGCACAGCTCCGAGGGCACCAGCAGCCGCAGCTCAATCTGGCGCCGGGCGAGGGCAGGGTTGGGAGACAGGGCGGCGCGGGCTTTGCTATCGAGGTCGCCCAGGGTTTGGCGCTGGTGAGGGGGCTCGTACGCAACATGACACAGCCGGTGCGGCGGCACGTCGCGCCGCGAACCAGCCGGCACGCCCCAGGCATTTCCGTGCGCACTCGGCCGCGAAACGTGCCGGACCCTCACACTTCGGCGCTTCGCGCCCGGCCGGTGCCCCTCACCGGCTTGTCGAGCGAGGGCGTGTGCTGCCCCGCGTCCCCCTCCACCGCCAAGGTGGCGGCGGCCAGGAGCGCCTCGCTGCCCGGGAAGGTGGGCGCGTTGCGGTTGCTGCAGCAACAGCAGGGACAGGTTGGTGGCTGCATGTAAGTGTGTGTGGGGGGTGGCTGGGGGGCGGTTGTAGTTCACTTCACACCCAACACGAACCCCTGTTGCAACCCCCCAAACAAGTGGGCGGAGAGACATACGGTGTGAGAAGCGGTGGCCCGGAAGCGACACCCACGCGCGTTGTTCACATCCAAGAAGGGCACGTGTGTGGCAAATGCGGTACGGGCCCCCCACTCACCCGGGACCCGACTCAATCAAGCACACACGATAGCGGTGCCCTTGGCCGGGCGGCACCTCAACCGCCGCACCCGTGTTCTTGCGCAGAGCCCGGATCGTGTCGCCACCCTGTTAGCAACAGTAACAGAGGAGCGCCAACTCACACGGCCTCGGGGGTTGCCAGCGCCTGAGGGAGCTCAGTACGTGCGTGGCGCCACGTTCGGCAGGAACGAGAGTCCGCAAGGGTGCCGGAACAGTGCGGTGTCAGGAACTCTTGCCCCCGACCGCGCTACGCGAACGTTACACACCTTTCCGATGATTGCTCCAGCCTGGGGCTCCTGGCAGAGCATTTTCAAGCGAATGAAGGGTAGCGGCCGGCCCCCATCTCCCGAGCGTCGGGTCTTTTTGTTGTTCTTTTGGGCCTACAGTGTGCGGTGGTGTTCATGTCACGGTTTCATAAGTGCAATCATCGCCAATCGGGAGCGTTGCTGGCAAACTCACCTCCTGCTGCGGCTTGGTGTCCGCCTTACGCTTGCTGCTATTATTGCCATTGTTATTGCTGCTGCCGCCTCCAGATTTATCCCTGGGCGGATCGCTCTTCTTGGTATCCGCGCCCATTTTGTTTCCAGATTCGTCGAGCAACGCGCGGAAATGTCAGGGCGAGACAACTATAACGTGGTCATTCAAGTGGTCTAGTCTACATCCGCATTTGTTGCTGGTGGCCATTGAAGAGTTCCCCGGCGGAACACGGCCCGCATGTCATGCAGAGCCCTCCGCCCGTCCTCGCTCCCGCCCCGCCGCCGCCGCCCGGCCCCGGCGTTCCGGGGCGTTCGGCGCGTGCTCTCGGTCCTGCCCCGCTATCCTGAACGTTAGTTTGAGCTTGAATGCCCCCAAGGGCGGACGCGTCGGCACGACTCCTCGGTTGCCGAAGCCAGAGGCCAACATCAACCAGGTGGAGCGCCCACTTGCCTCTCCTGCGCGGACACACTCCCAAAAGCGCCAGCATGGCGACTTTGTTAACCACCCCGCCGCGCTGACGATCGCTTGACGCGTCGGCTTGCTCCCGGCGCGCGCGCGCCTCAGTTGCCGAAGCCAGGGGTGCGCTTGAGAAGGTCAGGAGCTTCCGTCACATCGTCTCCTGTTTGCGGAGCTGGCCCAACTGCCGCTGCACTTCTTCATAGCCAAACAATGTCTGGTTTTTTACAATAGGATTTCCGCGCAAAACAGAAGTCTGGCTTTTGACGCGCTAGTTGACGAGGCACGGGAGGCATGGGCGAACCCAATGGGAGACGGGTGGTGCGCGCGGTTGTTCCGTTTTGTGGCGGCACAGGGTGTCGACGCGTGGCATTGGCCGGGCACACACGAGTCGAGGGAGGAGTGGAGGGCAAGCACGGTCTTACCCGATGAACCTATCTTATCTACCTTCAGGAGCCATTTGAGGAGGGCGTGGGAGCACGAGAGGCTGGTAGCGGACCCGCACGCATTCCCTTCAGACGGCAAGCAACCCGGCATACACATGTGCAAACACAAGCATTGGATGGGGCTAAGCGCACTAGGGTCCGCACCGCTGACCATGCACGACCATAGTAGAGCATTCATACCGGTTGCTCAGCATAAGCTTTTGATGAGATTCCGTTTATGTTGCTGGCCAATCACTGCGAACCGTGCCTGGGAGAGGCCTAGGGAGGAGAGGACGTGCCCACTATGTACGGCCAATGAGGTGGAGGATGAGCATCACGTCCTGATGCAATGTGCTGCTTACACCGAGCTACGGGCGTGCAGTGGCCTAGACTTTAGCCTAAGCATGCGCGAAGTGATGCTGAAATCTAAGCCTGTCAAGTTAGCTGCATTACTCAGCTCCATCTGGGAGCATAGAAGTAGGGAAGTACCCCTTGCAAGGGGAAAACAATAAATAGGACAATCATGCACTGGCGTTATAAGGGTCACCCCGGCCCGGGCCTCCGGTTTACACGCAGCAGGAAGGCACGCAAGAACGTGCGCACCACTCTGTAACCACACACACACACACACACACACACACACACATTTAGGAGCTTGGTCAGGAGCGAGGTCTCCATGCTCGCGCGCCGCGCCAGCTACGGCACCTCTGAGCGCGGAAAGTCCATGCTTCCCCGAGTCAGGCTCTGCGTCTGCTGGATCCCCTCGGGCTAGCCGCCCATGCCCGCCCAGGTGGTGTTGGCTGAAGTGGGCGACGACGCGGTGGTGAAAGCGCTCGTGGGCGGGGACGGTGTCGGCCCCCATCGTGGTCACGCGCATTCACCGGCACCCATCAGCGCAGCTCCAGCAGGTGACGGGATGTTACGGTTGCACGAAGCTTGACTGTCTGGGTTTTGCCCCCAGCCCGTGCTGCCAGATTACCGTGGGGGGGGGGGCGGGAGCCGGTCAGGTTGGCACTTGCATGGCTGTAGACCCCCGGTTAGTTGCGGGAATGCGCAGGAGCAATGCCACGCTCGGTTTCGACGCAGTCACGTGTAGTCCTACTGCGCTGCTGAGTCGCTGGGTTAGGCGGAGTGTTTGCGCTTGGAGTTCATGCCGAATCGGATGGACCTTGAGTGAGCTTGAGTGCCGCGGACCCCACGCGCGGACCCCCTGCTCGGACCCATCGTTGCATCACGACACCCAGCAGGGTTGCCGTGACACACGGTGATCCCTAGTGATCCCTGTCCATGCGGCCTCTTTTGTCCATTGTCTGGGGGAAGTGCTCAGTAGTCGCTAGGGGTCAGGTGCACCCCTGCTGATCGTACACAAGGCAAATCGCACGTAGCCTTTCCCCAGGCCCCGTTCGTGCCTGCCTGGCTGCCTCTTCGACCCTGCACTTCTAGGCGCTTCCCCTCATGTGCAGCCCATGATCCGCCACCAGTACTCTTGATGTTACAACTTTGAGGTCTTGTCGGGCCAAATCCCGTCTTGCAATGGGGACGCCGCCGTACTACTTGGCGTGGCCCTTGCAAGCTGCGCCCTTCCGCTCCAACCAGCTCCAACCCGACGCAGCCTTGCCTCCTTGTGCCTGCCAATCATGTGCACTCACTCCATCCGATGCTCCTCATCAATCAAAACGAACATGAACCAATCTCGTAAGCTCCCACATCCCGGGGTCAGCGGTATTGTACAGTCTGGCGCCACCGCGGGCGCCGCACTCGCGTGCTCACAAAAGGATCAACCTTTCACCAGCAAACTTTCCACTTTGTCGAAACGCAAATGCAAATGTGTGTATGCACTCACAACCAAATGTCAAACGGGGGGACAGAGGCCCCTGCACCTGCAAACCAGCGCGGAGGAGCCCCCTCCCCTCTCTACAAAAATGCCTGCCAAATTGGCTGAATGGTGTACATGAGCTATCAAGTATTCGCCATTGTGTTGCCGTGTGCATTCCTGTCACAATGCTTCCGGCGGCGGCAGGCCTTCCGACGCGCGTGGGCGTGTCATTGCCACACGCGTGGGCGTGTAAACGCACATGGCGCTAAAAGGCCGCCCTGACTCCGCCCAGAAGATTGCGCAGAACGTGAGCAACTCACACGAACATATGCTATGTACCAGTTCTCGTGGAAATCATCATTTGCAGCGGTCCACTGCCCGAAGCCTAAGCCGGCGTCCGGTTCGATTTGCGAGCCCTCGCGCACGAAACTTCAGATCTTGTGCTTCAATTTATTTCAACATCAACCAGGTGGAGCGCCCACTTGCCTCTCCTGCGCGGACACACTCCCAAAAGCGCCAGCATGGCGACTTTGTTAACCACCCCGCCGCGCTGACGATCGCTTGACGCGTCGGCTCGCTCCCGGCGCGCGCGCGCCTCAGTTGCCGAAGCCAGAGGTGCGCTTGAAGCTGCGTGAGAAGGTCAGGAGCGAGGTCTCCATGCTCGAGCGCCGCGCCAGCTGCGGCACCTCTGAGCGCGGAAAGTCCATGCTTCCCCGAGTCAGGCTCTGCGTCTGCTGGATCCCCTCGGGCGAGCCGCCCATGCCCGCCCAGGTGGTATTGGCTGAAGTGGGCGACGACGCGGTGGTGAAAGCGCTCGTGGGCGGGGACGAGCCGAACAGGAAGCCGGTTTTGCTGGGCGCCGAGCTCCCGAAGAGGCTGGTGCGCGCGATGCCAGGGGCGCGCTCCCGGCTGGCCGTGTGAGTGAGGTCCACAATGTCCATGGCTGATGACGAAGAGAGAGAGAGAGAGAGAGCAAAGTTTCGCAAGATGTCGCGCTGGGAGTTTGCGAAACAGGCACAGCTAGCAACCTGACGGCTGGTAGGCTGTCGGTGAGTAGTGAGCTACGCTTATGTGAATCAGTATGAAGCGGCAGGTCATTTAAGGCGCTCGCGGTCGCATGACTCTGCACGCGCATGCAGTCGCGTCCGACGCGGCGCAGCGCTTGGCCTGCCCCTTCAGAGCATTCGATTCCAGGCTGAAAAGCCAATTAATGATGAGCTGAATTTCGAAGGTTCATGCGCGATCGGCAGCCTGCTTTACCCCCGTGCCGCGGCCTAGCCATCTCCAGCGCCACTCTCTCTCGGACCCCATACTCCCCCGTCTGGCGTTTCGCATCCACAAGACTGACGCACGCTTCCCCTCCGCGCTTCCACTCCAACTGCCAGACTCTGCGTCCACCTTCGCGTGCCTTACGGCAACATGCACCAGGTTGTGGACCCACCCTTACTTATGTGCCCCCGTGTACCACCAATAATTCATGCGGCCAAGAGGCCCCAGCGTCAAAGAGCCTCATGTGAACCATACCACAGCCTGACCACCACAAAAGAGCGTGTAGCTCCAGTGCTTCAGGCGAATATCCTCACCAGTTGCCGTCGCAAAGCGCCTACCGCACCAAGTGCTGCAACGCCTGCAAGGGGCCCTCAAGAAGCGACACGCCCACCGGCGACCCATCCACGTGGCAATGACAGCACGCGCCCAGTTCCGTCAAGAGTTCAGTTCTGAATTTCCGCATACCATACCGCACACTGCATCATGCAGGCATGCAGCATACGTGCCTGCACCTGATTGCACCACCCCAGTTCCTAACCGGTAGCTCACACTTTGTTTGCCGACGCACATCCTCGAGGCGCATCCCAGCGCCGCTCACGCTACACCTGTACCTTTCGCGACGAGATTTTACACAATACGCGCTTGCAGGGTCTCCGGAGCGCCCTGCTGCCAATCAGAAGGCACGCCAGGCCGAACTCATGACTCGTTGCCCAGCGTGGGCGCAGGGCCCCAGAGCCGCCGCCGTTGCAGCTGCCGCGCGCTTACAGCGCCTTGGCGTGCACGGTGACGCCACCGTTTCGCCCCGCAGCGGCGTCCCCTGCCTTGCCGCTGCCCCCTGGCCGCTGCACCTGCGCGCCCTTCTGCAGCTTCTCGTCCGCCATGCGCCCCGTGACGTACTTGAAGAACTCCAGCTTGTCCGCGAAGGTGTCCTCGCAGGAGGGGATCTTTGTGTACTTGACCATCATCTGCCGGGGACGAGGGAGGCGGCGCGATGGTGCATGTGCAGGCGCTGGCTCACTGGAAGGAAAACCTGCCGTCACAACAAAGCCATGCGCTTGCGCGCCTCTGGCTGACCCACAGTCTGCCACGTTCTTTATTCCTCCCGAACCTGCCTCCCCGTGTGCGCCCGCCCACCTGCCGCACATTCTCCGCGTACAGCGCGGGGTCGGCCTTCTCCTCCTGGCTGGGCACGTACAGCGGCAGCACGTGCACGCTGACGCCGAAGCTGGGCTCCGTCAAGATGAGGAAGATGTGGTGGTGGCCCGGCATGGCGTCCCAGGTGGGCGAGAAGCGGGAGCTGCCCCTGTGGGTGAGTGGGTCGGGGCAACAACACGGAAGCGGAATGGGTGACGTTGAGATGGCTCCATACTCCTTCTCAGCCTGAGCGAAGAGCATGGACTCAAAATGGGTGGGCAAAGCGCTGCCCTACGTCTTGGCCCCTGCCCCCAAGCAGACTTCACTTAGTTGCACGCCCTCCCGCGCCGCCTCATGGCCACAGGCTCTTCGAACCACCCTTCCGCCCCCGAGCCCGCGGGCGCCCGCCACCCGCACCTGTACTTCAGCACCAGCGGCTGCACGGGCACGCCCGCCACGAAGGCGCCGCGCTTGAAGGGCATGATGTACTTGTTGTTAGTGGTGGTGCCCTCCGGGAACAGCATCATGGGCAGCTCCGCGCTGCCCAGCTCGTACTTGCGCTCCATGCGCTCCTTCACCAGCTGCGCGGTGTGTTACGGCGTGGCGTGTGGCGTGGAGGAGGACGGCGTGAGGTTGTGGGTTGGGTATTGGGGTAGCGCTGGTTGTGCTGACGTGCACCGTCTGGACTGGCAGTGAGGCACCAGCCGGTCCCGCTGGAGGGCACCAGGCGGTACCGCTGGTCAGGCGTGCGCTTGACCCGGCCGACCCAGATGCCCCGAGCACACGTGAACGCGTCTGCCCAATCCCCAGTTGCTCACGCGGCCCTGAGTTCAGTCCTCGCCTGAGGCATGGGCCGCTGGTCGGCACCTATCCCCCCAAACTCCCACATCCCCGCAAACCCAGACCTCCCCTGCCTGTAACTCGTTCCCCAACGGCCCACCTGCGCCATGCCCTGGCCCCCGCTCGCCGCCGCCGCGTCCGCCGCCGCCTTGCCGCCCTCCGCCGCCGCCGCCGCCAGCCGCGCCTCCCGGTCCACGAACAGGCACTGCATGGCCTTGCTGATGGCCCCGATGAGCGGCAGCTTGGACACCTCCTTCTTCGCCACGAAGGAGGGAAACAGCCGCGACATGTACAGCACAATGTCCACCCAGCTGTGCGGAGGGGAGGAGCAGGGGGTGGTGCTTTGGAAGGTGAGGAGGGATGGCGCCGTGATGTGGGTCGGGCGGTGGGGTTGGCGGTGCGTGGGGGTAACGCTGGATGGGTTAGACTGCCGCAATGCAGCGTGCGACAGTTCAACACTGAAGCAAGGCGGACGTATGCGGTTGTTGGCTTGCGGCTGAGGAGGAACGGATGCCTTGAGCCGGTGGAGGCCGCCAGGCCGTGTCCTTGCTGTGTCACCACCTTTGACCAAAGCGTTGCGCCCCTACTCCAGGCTGCCCCAGCCCGCAGGCTCTGCCTCCCGTCCCTCCCGTCTCGCTCGCGCACCCGCCCACCTGCAGTGGTTGGAGACATAGCCGCCGAAGCGGCGCTCCTTGAAGCCGGCGGGGGGTTTGGACGACATCGCTCCGTCGGGGCTGACATACACCCACTTGATGGACCAGAACCCCAACGCGTACAGCACCATGCGCGTCCAGAACCGGCCCCAGAACGCCATGTATTCTGTCTTGTAGGGCTCTTTGAGGACCGCATTGCCGACCGAAATGAACGAGTAGTATGAGACTACGCAAAACACGCTGGCGACAAGCTTAAGCGGCACCAGCGTTGCGCACACGAGTGCGAGCCGAAGCTTCAGCGCCAACGAGAGCGTGTTGTTGGCATAGGTCCCGTAGGCGTCCGTGCGCAAGAACGCCTTGGCTTTTATGTTAGGCGGTAGCGTGCCCAGCCATCCGTTATCGAACGACATCTCGCCCACAAAGCGACTGCTCCTGAATTTAGTATGGACTTCGGACTTCGGAGTGTGGGCGGGGCAGAATTGCGAATGGCAAGTTTAGGGGCTCTTGTTATTGCTGTGTAGTCTTAGCAGCCGGTGTTGCCCGAATATCATATAGTATGCATGCCGAGTCGACATAATGCTCAAGCGCTGCGGGATGAACCAATGCGGGCCCGCCGCTGCTGTGCCCCCCTCGTGGCGCGCCCCCGTCGCCCCTGCTGTCGACTCTTCCCCACTGTCACGGGGGACCGTCCCCTAACTGTCACATGCATTCTGTCCTTTCTACCTCGTCAGCCTGTCGCTTCTGCGTTTCTGCTACTCTCAGGGGTGACTCTGCAATGGGTCGTTGGTGCCACGATTGGCGGTTGGCCATCTAGCAGACGTTCACTAGCAGTACCGAGATTGCCGTCAAAAGTTACCTGACACTTATGGGTTTTCAAGATGGGAACAAGTCCATGTGTTGCCTAGCTTGTTGGGCGCGCCAGGCGTGGCGTGTCAAACCACAGGCAGGCACCCCCACGCGCCAGGGGTGCGCCTGCCTCGCGCCCACCACAGCCAGCACCTCGCTGCCCCTCTACGCAACATCCCCCGCAGTCATCCTGTTGACATCAACACCAGCTTTACCATGTGCGAAAGCTGTGCGCACGGCGGTCCCCCCCCCCAAAAAGCGGGCCAAAAGTGCATTCGATGCCGTCCGATTCCGGTCGAGCCTAAAAGTCGCGACGCCACTGCAGCGTCTTGAAATTTGTGTACATGGCAACTCAAATTACGCACAGATCATGCGAGTTTAGATGATATCGCGAAAATGGTCTTCGCCGGGTGCAATTCTAACGTGTTCTTCACCTTCTTAACCAGGATTACAGATGGCATTGCGACCGGCATCTGGTACAGTACATCATGTCACGTAGAGTCGGAGAGGCGTGCAGGGGCAGGTTGGGGCACAACGACATCTGAGCGTGCTCCGGAACTACTGGCGCACTGTGCAGGGCTTCGAGCGTGCTGTCGACCTACATCAACGTATTAGAAGGAGGCACGGATGAGGCTAATGAGGTGCGCGCGTGCATATGACAACTGCCTCGAGCTGCTCCAAGCCCCAGCCCGTGCCTCACAACCAAGCTCACACCACACAACCTGACCTCGCCTCACAAAGCCCACGGTGTCTCCCTGCTCCACAGCGTGTGGGCTACGCCCAGGCCATCCAGGGCACCTTCCTGGCGGTGGCGGCGATCCCAGGTGAGGGAGCTCAGTCAGAGGAGGTGAAACAGACGACCAGCGTGCGAGCTAAGCCATGGAGCGTTGTGCCAACTGAAGTTGAAGGGGCAGTGGGAGCTGATCAGCAGTGCCCCCAGTCCCCCGGCACCCCGCATCGCCCCGCCGCCGCCTGCCCTCGTGCTCTGACCTGCTCGCCTGCCCGGAACCCGCCCCTCTCCTCCCCGCCCCGCTCCACCTCTCCGCGCCGCCGCAGCCGGCTGGCTGGCGATGCAGTACCGGCGCGACGCCATCCTGCGCGTGATGGGGCTGGTGGCGTTCGCCGCCATCGCCACCACCAGCGCCGCGCTGGTGCTCACCAACGAGGCGGCGGGCGGCTACAAGTACTGGCTGCTGTGCGGCGGGCTGGCGCTGTGGGGCGTGGCGCAGGTGAGGGTGCGCGTGGGGCGTGGGGCGTGTGTGTGTGTGTGGTTGGGGAGGGGGGGCGGGGAGGGCTGCGACTTGGAGCCTTTCTTGGGGGGTAGGGCTGGACCGGGTTGGAGCCGGATGGGGGCCAGAGTCGGGGGTCCGATGGACCCAACCCAATATGCGCACCTCAACCGCCTCCCTGCCACACGCGCGCTGGTGGGCGCAGGCCAACGCCCCGGTGCTGGATGCGCTGTTCGCCGACTCCACCACCACCGGCGACCGCTCCCGCCTGTACACCTGGCTGCACATGTGAGCCGCAGACCCAGGGGCTGGGGGTGACGACAGTGACCGGCCCGTGTGTCATGTGCCCGGGGCGTCCGCTCCATTTGCGGCAGCCGCCACCGTGTCCGTCTCCTATTTGGACTCCTGGCGTGCCTCCCCACTCCCGTGCGCCCTTTCTCTCAGCCCCCTCACGCCCCTCACCGGCCCCCACCCCAGGAGCTACATCGTGTCCCAGGGCGTGGGCCCGGGCGTGGGCGCGCTCATGTTCTACCTCAGCGGCAACGTGTGGAAGCTGGAGGTGCTGCAGGTGGGTGGCGCGGGGCCGCCTGCGGACAGGCAGCGCGCTGTGGCGGGGCGGGTGTCGACGGGGGCCGGGGTCTAAGGGGCGCAGCCGCTGTACCGCTTTTCCAAACCATCCTTGCAACCCCTACCTGCACCCAAACCTCGCCCCGCCTCTCGCCGCTCCTCTACTTGCGCCGCGCCCTCCCCTCATTTCGGTAACGACTTCGTCTTCAGTCATCAGTGCAGCCCTCGCAATCCACCCGCCCTTCCCCCCACGCAGAACGTGATGCTGGTGGGCATGGCGCTGGCCTGCGTGCCCGCGGCGCTGCTGCTGCTGGGCTTCAACGACGACGCGGCGCTGGGTGCCGAGAGCGAGGGCCTGCTGGCGCCGCTGCTCCTGCCATCTGGGTCGGGCCGCGAGCGGGACGCCTCCTGGCTCAGCCGGGCCAGCAGCGGCCGGCCGGGCGGCGGCGGCGGCGGCGTGGCGGGCGTGGGCGTGGGCGTGGGGCTGTCGGGCGGCAGCTTCACTGCGGACGGGTCGGAGGGCTCGGGCCCCACCGCCGCCGCGGCGCTGCGGCTGGCGCTGGGGGCGGCGGGGGCGGGGCGGCACCGGTACAGCGGCTGTGGCCACTCACAGGTGGGTGGGGTAGGGCGGGGCGGCTGGGCGTGTGGAGGGGCGGGCTGTGTGGGCATGCAGTGCAGGGTGCGTTGTGTGTGTGGGGAGGCTCCTTTGTGTGGCTGGCGTGTGTCGATGACTGGTGATCGGCGCGGCGCGAGCTGTGGGCTGCTTCGCTTGGCTTCCCAGGACCCAGGACTCGTTGAGCTGTCGCATGGAGGGCGCAACGTCACCCCCTGCATCGCGCAGGATGTGAGTGAGGACGAGGACGAGGAGGCGGGCGCCGCGGGCGGCAGCGGCGGCGGCGGTGAGGACTACCGCCGGCGGCTGCTGGACGGCTGGGACAGCGACAACGAGCCGAACGCATACAAGGCCGCGTGCGGGCCGGTGAGCGGGCTGGGTGGGTGGTCATGCGTATTGTCATGCGAGGCGTGGCGCGGGAGCGGGGAAGCCCCGGGCGGCTGCGCGCCCAGGTGTGCCGCTGAGGGTGAGGGACTGCAGAATGGTGTGAGGGGCGCTGAGTGCTGGCTGGGGTGTTGTGCTTGCGCACCGACACAGCATGGATGGTGCTTTGCTCTGATGCACACGAGGTCAAGCGCTAATTGATCAAAACCGCATAAACCACCAATTGCGCTGTCGCCTCTGCAGGCAAACGCACGCCCCAGCCCGGCTCGGCCAGTGGTGCCGGCAGGCTCTGCTGCCACCGCCAGCAGCTACACTGCGCCTCAGGTGGTGGTGGTCACGCCGCCGGCGGCCGCGGCAGAGGCGGCCGCAGCGGCAGGCGGCTTGAGCCCTGCACCGCCGGTGAGCGAGCAACGGCAGGGAAATGGGGCAGCCCCTGGTGGCGGGTGCGCCCGGATGCCTGCGGGCCCTCTTTGTGCTGTTGGCTGCTGGGTGGGCATGTCTCTCGTGTGCAACCGGAGCTTCTGTACGTACGGCACGCATCAATTATGTACGAATGATTATCTTGTCCACTTCAATACTACCTACTGCAACGTCACCCCGATCCTGATTCGAGCCCCAACCCGTTGCGCCTCTCCACCCATCGCCAACCCCCAACCCCCCACAGAACGTGTCCAGCCACGCGCTGCTGCTGTCTCCGGACGCCTCCACGCCCGCAACCAACCGCTCGGTCGCCACCACCCCCGGTGGCGCGTCGCCCGCGCCCGCCGCCAGCGGCCGCCCCAGCCTGCAGGACGGCTACGTGGCGGCCGCGGCGGGGGCTGTAGCACCAGGAGCAGGGCCCGGTGCGGTGGATGCTACAGCCAACATGCCGGGCGTGCTGGGCACGGCCGCGGCCGCCGCTGAGGTGTGGCGGCAGCAGCAGAAGGGTGCGGCGCCGCCGACGGCGGCTGGCGGCGCTAGCAGTGGCGACACCGCGGCGGGCAGGTTCCACGCCATGCGCCAGGCAGTGGACAGCGCCGCCGGGCCAGCGGCGGCGGCGGCGGCACCGCCGCCGCCACCCATGGCGGACTGCCGCGCCGTCAGCATCTTTGGCGGTGCTGTTCCGAGCCTTGACGCGGCGGCTGAGGCGGCCATTGCGGCCGCCGCCGCTGCCGCCGACGGCGAGGCAGAGGGCGGCGCCGCCGGCGCGGGCTCCGAGCTGTCGTTCAGCACCATGCTGCGGCCGGGCTCCAAGAAGGGGTGAGTCCTGGGGCACATTGGGGTCGGGCTGTGTGGTTCCCTAGCGGGGCGAGGGGCACGGGCGCAGCTGACGGATTGGCGCGCTTACCAAGATTGCTCTTCGTTTTCCCCGTGTCCCCCCATGCTCGCTTAAACGCCCTTGTGCTTTTCACGCGCAGGGGCGCCAAGGCGCGCAACCGCTACGCCAACGCCGCGGCGGCCAGTGCGGACTCCACCCGCGCCAGCGGCGGCGGCGGCGGCCTGGCCGCGTTTCCCGAGGAAGGCATTGACGAGGACGCGGAGGAGGTGGAGATAGACGTGGGGGTGGCCGAGGCAGAGTCGGAGGTTCGCGTCGCGGTCGGCGGCAGCGCTGCTGCCGCGCCTGCGGCGGCTGCGGCACCAGCGGCGAGCAGCGGCAAGTCCGAGGAGGCGAAAGCGGCGCCGGGCGGGAGGACTGGAGCTGGCAAGCCCGGTCCGGCGCTGTTGCTTCCGGACGCCTCCGGCGACACGAGCGAGGCCTCGGCGCCTCCCAGCGACGGCCCCGCGACACCCACGTTCTACGCGGCCGCTGCAGCGGCCAAGAAGCCGCTGTCGGTGGCGGCCCCGTCGCCGGCTGCGGACCTCTCGGGAGCCCTCTCAGCAGTGGCGGCAGCAGGCGGCTTGGCGGCGGCGGCCGCTGCGGCGCTGCCGCGCTCGCCGCCGCCCATCAAGACGGCCGCGCCGGCTAAAACTGAGGACAAGGACAAGAAGAAGGACAAGGACGGAAAGGACAAGAAGGACAAGAAGTATAAAAAGGAGAAGGACAGGCCGGCGCCCACAGGGCCGCAGGAGATGATTGCCTCTCCCATGGCCGCCGCCGCCGCGGCAGCCGCCGCCGCCATCTCCGCCGCGGCGGCGGCGGAGCGCGAGCGCATGCGCACCGCGCGCCGCACCAGCGGCGAGGTAGGCGGCGGCGGCGGCAGCGCGGCGGCGTCGCCTTCGGGCTCGCCGCGTGCAGGCGCCGCCAGCACCGCGGCTGGCGCGTTCGGCACCCCGCAGCTGCCCTTCCTCAGCGCCGCTGCCGCGGCGGCCGCCAACCTCGGCGGCTCCGTGGCTGGCTCCCCGCGGGCGGTGCCGGCTGCTGCGGCGGGCGCGCCGCCGCCGCCCCACGCGCCAGCAAACCCGCCGCTGTCGCCACCGCGGCACCTGCGCGGCGCCATTCCGCGGCGCCCCAGCCGCCTGTCTAACAGCAGCGGCGGGGCCGACGACCTCCACCTGCCCCCCGCCAGTGCCTCCACCGGTACCGACGCCGCCGCCACGCGCCACGACGCGGGCCCGCACCACGTGCCCGCCCAGCCGCAGCTGACGCCGCCGCCGGCGGAGCGGCAGAGGCTGGCCAAGATCACTTCTGGTAACGGCGGCAGCAGTGCGTTTGCCGCGGGAGCGCGGCGGGTCAGCGGAGGCGGTGGCGGGAGGGAGGAGCCGCCGCCGCGGCTAGGACCGCGCAGCGCGATGCAGGCGGAGATCAACAAGCGACGGTGAGACGGTGGTGGTGGTGGCGGTGCGTGGTGCTGGGATGATGTGGGCCTCTCTCCGCACGCACTGTGTTCAGCTGTGTACCGGGGCCGTCGGCTCTGTGTGCTGGCCGGTGCATGCACGCCGCACGTGCTGCCTTAGTCCCCTCGCTCTATTCCTGACTGCTCTTATACACCAGTCCGCCTGCTCTGGACCGCTTGAAATCGCTCGCAGCTTCCTGTGCCTCACCATGGCCTGGATCCCGGGCGTGCTGGCGCTCACCGACTGCATAATGGGCCTGGCGTCGGGCATGGTGGGAAGGAGGGGGCGGGGGGTTGGGCAGTGGGGTGGGAGAGGGAGCGCGAGTCTGTGAGCCCGAGGAGGGACCTTGGGGTGAAGTAAGGGCCAAGGATGTGTGCCGCAGGTGCCAGTCAGGTGGCGGCCCCCGCGACATCGCGGTCTCGGGTCCGGCCTGTGCCGGTGCCGGTGCCCTGCCCCTGCCGGTTGAAGCTGCTCTTGACGGCCGCACGCAACAAACCACTGTCAACGCCCGCCCGCCCGGCCCCTCCACTGCCCGCACCCCCCCCCCCCCCTCATGCTGCAGACCATCAAGTTCTTCCCCATCTTCTTCAAGGACGCGGTGAGCCCCCTGCCGCCTGCTGCCACCAGCACACACACACAGCCTGTCTCCGCAGCCGCCCCCTAACCCGGCGCCAGCCACCACCACCGCGTCCCTCACCACCACCCGCCCACCCGCCCCCTGCCCCTCGATCCGCCCGCCCTCCCACCCTCTCGCCCGCCCGCCCGCCCCCACGCGCGCGCAGGTGCTGCTGCCGCCCATGTACGTCAACCTCATGTACTGCGCCATCCCGCTGTGCCTGTCCTCCGCCGCCTTCTTCGCCCAGAAGCAGAGCCGGCTGATGGGGCGCGTGCAGGCCATGGTGCTGAACCGGGGGGTGGGCATCACGCTGCTGGCCTGGATAGCCAGCCACCCCAACGTGAGTAATAAGAGCAGGAGCGGTGACGAGGGTTTGGGTTATCAGAGGGGGAGGGTAAGGGATTGGTGGAGGGGGGGTGGAGGGGGGCGAGGGTCAAACCCAACACGCCCCTGCGAAGCCATGACCCAGCATGGGGGCAGTGCCGGGGGCAGCTGGGTACGGACGGAGCGGGGAGCGGGTCGGGGCGGGGGATGACGGCGTGCAGGCGCTGGCAGTGTGTTGCGCCGGGCACCGCCGCATCGCCAACGCGACGGCAGCCTGTCCACGCGGCCGCAACCCTGCCGCACCCGTCTCCATGCACTCTCTCGCCCAGACCCCGCCCGCCCGCCCCGCCCTCTCGCACCCGCCTGCACGCACCCGCTCATCAAAGCCCTGCCCGCCCGCCACGCCCTCCCGCACCCGCCTGCACTCAGCCGCTTACCAAAGCCCTGCCCGCCGCCCTGCCCCGCCCTGCCGCCCGCAGCACTGGCGCGAGCCGCGGCTGATGGTGCCCATCTACATCGCGCGCACCTCCATCATGAACTCCATCTACCCGCTGCAGAAGTCCATCCTCATGGTCAGCGGCGGCGCGTGTGTGCGCGTGTGTGTGCACGTGCTCGTGAGGGTGTGCGCGCTGGCCGTGTTCATCGTGTGGGCGCGTGTGCGTGTAAGGGTGTGCGAGATGTGGGCCGGCTGGGGCCCACCTTCACGCCACGCCGCACCTCAACACAGCGCCACGCCACGCCGCAACCACGTTGAGCCCCTCCGGCTGCCCTCCCCTCCTCACTCACCCCCCAGGACTTTGTGCCCAAGGAGAGCCGCGCCGCCTGGAACAGCCTGGAGTCCATCACCGCCTTCGGCTGGAGCGGCAGCGCGGCGCTGGGCGGCTGGCTCATCCACAAGTACGGCTTCCAGGTGCGGCGGCGCGGCGGTGTGTGCTTTCGTGAGGGTCTAATTATCTCCGACCCGAAGGCCGAGCCCAGAACGGTTGGGTTAGTTACCGTAGTCCCAACCTAAAACCTCCGCTGGCGAGGGCAGCGTGAGTGGGCTGCACAAATAAGGCGTCGCGACGTCGGCATTGCCACGCCCAAACCCCCCGCCCCGTGTCCCAAACGCACGCGTGGCCTTTTGCGATTCCACACCCGCTGGGCGCTAGCTCCATCCGCTGACCTCTCCCGCCTGCTTCGCCCCTCTCCCCTCACCTCCTTTTCCCTTTCCTCCCACGCTGTTCTCCCGACCCGCAGGTCACGTTCATCATCACGGCGCTGATGCAGAGCATGGGCTGGGCCATGAGCATGCTGCTGCTGCCCATCGTGCCGCGCAAGGAGGGCGGGCTGCGGGACGCGGCGGTGGCGGCGGCGCGGCGCGGGTCTGGGTCAGGCGCAGCGGCAGGGGGTGCGGGAGGCGCAGGCGGAGGAGGTGGCGGGCGGGGCGAGCGGCGAGCAGCGTCGCCCGGGCGGCGGTGAAAGGGCGCGTTGCGCGGCGCTTGGGATGACATCGGCGCAGAAGCGTTGAGATGTTGGCATTGCTGCGTTTTGTCCTGGGACCTGGGGTTCGTGTATGAAGCCTGCGTGGCGCCTTGTGTTCGTCTGGTCAGCGTGGGGCGTTCTGCGCTCTGCACGCCGTACATCACTGTGTGCCGATGGCGGCGTGCATACGGCAGACGCAGGGCTCGGTGTTACACGGCAAACAAGGGGCAGTAGCTGAACCTCAAGTCTCGAGAAACAGGTTACGCCCAACCCAGTGCGCAATCAAAAGCAGGTATACGCCCGTGCGCCCACAACCTCCCGTTCACGTTACCAACATCACGTTACCATAGATCCAGAGCGGCTGTGGAACGCTGATCGAGCGCCAGAGGCTGGGAAGTGGGAACTGAGCTGGTCGCTGGTGGCGAGCTGACAAGCTGTATGCGCGCTCCTCGCTCTCTAGTTAGTAGGCTCTGACTGTGAGTTGTGGACTCGGCTCGCCTCGGTGACGGCAGGGACTTGCGGCAAAGGCCCGAGTGCGGACTCCGGAGCAGGTGCTGGGCTGGAAGATCGAAGGCGTCGTGCATGGCGGATGTGAGCTGGGACCCTAGAGGGACCTTGGAGACACGACTGCCCCGGACCGAGCCCCCAGAAGGCTGGGAGCGTGGGACCACTTGGGCAGTAGGGAGTGAAGGACGTGGTGGACGTATGGAATCAGGGGTGGACAACTTGTCACAGAAATGCGTAAATGCGAATGCGAACTTGTGTGGAACAGACCTCCCCTGAGACTCATGTACGTCACGGCACTTCCGGGCACTTTGAAGCAGGCACGCACATACACGCACGCAGCTGCGGCGTGGGGCCGCGGGGACGCCCCTCGCGCCTCCGTTGCCGGACCCGGGTGGACAGGAGTCACAGGACTGAACCTGACATTCAGGGGCAGGGTGGACAGGACAAGGGGCCCTGCACAAGGTCCGGTCTGATTCGAACCTCGCCGGCTCGCCCCCTCCGTCAATCCCTCCGTGCCGCCTTCACATAACATTGCGATATACCCGCTGAATGTCCCGCGCTGATTATAGGACCCTGGCTCGCGACCTTGGTCGTTCTGCCGTGCAGGCGCCGTGCGTCCTGGCCTTGATCGCTCATGGTTTCGCCCCCACGGTTTCGCCACTCCGTGTCAGAGCCAACCGTGGCGTATTAATTGCCCAATACACAGGAGTTCTTTATATTGAACTTTATCCGGCTGAGCGGCCTCTGGAGCACAGGACAGTCTTTCAGACTTGAAGTATTTCGCGGAGTCGAAGCTGACCTAAAGCACCTGACCTGAAGAGCGACTCTACAAGATTACATGACAACTTTAGCACAGATAGCTTGACTGCGTAGCTCGTGTCGTCGTCGACATGCGCAGCAAGTAGTTCGCCGTCTGTGCTGGGCAAGAGCAGGGCCCCTGGAGGAAATGCCGCTCGCCCGTTGCCGCGTTTGCCTGCTACTTATCCTACTAGCGGTTGCCCAGGTGAGTTTTAGGCGGTCGGGCATTCATGCAGGCACCACGTGTGCGGGCGTCGGTGCTTAGGGCCCGGCATGCATCCTAGAGTATAGTTGTCCACTAGTAGCAACTGCCGGGGGTCGAAGGGTCACAGAAAACGGGTCCGCGGACCCGAACCCCCAGCGCGTCGGACGGGTCACCCGCAAGGGTTTCACCGTAGCTCAGAGGTCAGCCTCGACATCCTGGCTGCCTAAAGCGCGCACCACGGCTACTCGGTTCATCCTGCATCCTGTTCAGCACTCCGGCCGCCTCGTCCACGCACTCTTCCCGCCCCCTGCCCGCCCCCTGCCCCACAGCCGCGCTTCTCCCGCGCCGGCTACACCATCATCCCCACCACGATCAATGGGGGCAGCGACGCCGGGATCACCCTGACTGACGGCACGGTCTATGACTGCTCGACGCTGGGGGGCGTCGCCGATGGCCCGCTGTTCACCATATCCATGACATCGTGCGTCATGGGGATCGTGGCACTGGGGCAGTGGAATGCCGAGGGACTTTGAAAACGATGGCTGGAACAGCGGTACAGCAGGCACAAAAGACCAGCAGACGAAGCCGCTGCCGAATGAGGGATGGGGGGGGGGGGGGCTGATCGCCTGGTTGGCAGGGCGGGCGGCGAGATCGGTGGCTGGTGGCCGCTATAGGTGGGTGCCAGATCACGGCGCTCGCTCGGGCTCGGCTGCCAGCGTCGGTCGGCACCCCCCACGCGCGCACGCAGACCCACGCCCTTATACCTACACCTCACCTGTTGCGCCCGCCGTCGCCGCCACCGCTGCATTTTCCTGCTGCTGCAGGTCCGGCGGCCTCGCCATCACGGGAGTGACGGTGCAGAACTGCCCGCAGGTGGGCGGGGCGGGGCTGCATACGGTAGTAGGCCGCGCGCTGCGGGCCTTGATTGTGTGGATGGGGCGATGCGTCGATGGGCCGGTGACTTGATGGAGCGCTGTGTGTGTCTGTCTGTGTGTGCGTGTGTTATGGCGTGAGCGTGTTTGGGGCTTGACAGCGTGTGGGGTGATGCGCGCGTGGCGTGGCCGCACATAGGCCTTGGATTGATGACCGATCGCACGGGGCAGCGGGCGGGGGCACGCGCATGTTCATTCTTGCATGGCTTCCCGCCCTTTCCTCACCTGCGGCCCAACACATTAAACACAACCTACTGCGGCCCCTCGCACACGGCGCGTGCGTGCATGTGCAGGGTGCATTCAAGGTGCTTGCGGGCTACTCGTTCACGATCCAGTGGATTGACTGCGTGTTCATCGGCAACACCATAGGCCGGCCGTATGACACGTCCAACCCGGCCAACATAGGAAACGGCAAGTTGCGCGAGCGAGCGAGCGTCCATGCGGCCTTGGAAAGCTGTCGAGGGCGTGGGGTCGCAGGGCGGGGTGGGCTGGCATTCAGCTGCACGCACGGCACAACGCCACCAGCAGGGTGGGGAATGCACGTCACGGGTGGCTGGGTTCGGATGCTCGGGTACTAGGTCGGCGGCGGCGCATTAGCCTCGCCCGCTGTTGGCCCCGCTCTGCATTCACTTGGACATTGGACTGCCCGCGCCCTTGCTTTGGGCGCACTGCTGCTGCCGCGCCTCTGCAGGGGGGCCCGCCGTGTCAGCTTATTGGCCTTCAGACCGCGACGCCGGCGGCGCTGAGAACTTCTCCTTCAGGAACTGCACGTTTACGGTGAGTATTTGGGTAGCCCGCCCAGCTGCCTCTGCCTGGGATTCATGCCAAGGCACAGACTGTTGTGATAGCCGCAGCGTGCACTTCGTTTGAATGAGCAGGCGGGGCAAAGGGGTTGTGAACACTAGCCCAACCTACCTAGGCAGGGGACCGGCAAATGCAATAGCAGCAACACACACGATGTATATGCCGCTTGAACACTGGAGGTCCCACCATGCTGCTGTACCGCACGCGTGCAGGGCAACCACTACACGTGGGGATCCGCTATCTTCATGACGATGCTGATCAGGTGTGTCGTGCGGGTGACGTGTGCGTGTGTGTGTGCGTGTGTTTGGAGGCGATGGGGCTTCCAGGGGGGCTGGAGCGAGGTTGCGGCGGGAAAACGGACCGCGGAACGACATGGGCAGGGGCAGGGCAGGTTGGGCCGGTAGGGACAGGCAATGGTAGCGTAGCAAGTAACCGATGGGACCAGCACCATAGTGCAGGCGCCCGGGCATGTGTGTGTTAAAAACAAATCAAGCAGACGGACAAACAAGCCCGCCAAACACGCGCGCGCAATTGTATACAGATACCTACGCCGGTTACCGAGCTCCGCGTTCGTCGATGTTGCCCTCGTTGTCTACCTTTGCATACTTACCCGCATAGGATGCCTGGAACCCCCTACCCGGGCGTTTGGCATTCAGCCTCGTCTCCGAGGTGCACCTGTATGCGTCCATGCGCCGCGCCATTGACGCGCTAGAAACGTTTGCCCGGCACGCCTAATGCCCTGATTCCCGCCCGCTGTCCGTAGCCAAGCTCACCTATAGGCGAGCGCAAATTGAAAGCACAAGGCGGCAGCACAGCAGTGTCACGGGCGGGCATGTGTGTGTGTGGGTGTATTCGAGAGCACAAGGATGAAACCATGCAGCAGAGCAGCGCGTGCAATGCAGCACGTGCGCGGTGTGGTGCGTGGTTGTGATGATTGGGCGGGGGGAGGGGGGGTTAGTTCATTCCAGAACCCAAAGCAACCGAGGGGGTGGTACAAAGAGGGTCCGTAGAGGTAGACAACAGGGGGGGGGGCACCTCGTGGCGTTGCGGCGGCGCGACATGTGCGTGGCAAGTACCGCCGGCTCGTCGGCTGCTGCTGGTCTTGCACTCGCCCATCGTGCCGCGTTCTGTCTTCCGTGTGCTCTCGAACACGCGCCCTTACTTTATTCCCATCCATACCCTTCCACACGTGTGTGGGGTATCTTCGCCATTCACGTGTGCGTGTGTCTGCACCTTGTCCGTACAGCACTGGCGAGCTGCTGATCCAGGACAGCACCTTCGACGGCAATTATGGGTGCGTGAAAGAGTCGGGTCTTGGGCTCTGCTGACACGTGGCTGAGGTGCTGGCCGGATCCACAGGCGATCGACGTCTTGATACCGCCACCACTACTTATGCGCCGCTGTCGCTCACCGAGTGTGGGGCTGCTGCGTTGCCTGCGTTGTCTGTGCCGCGGGCATCGGCTGTTGTATGCATGCCGTGCGCCATTGTGGCCGATCCCGTCCGGCCCGACCGCGAGCGCTGCAGCAGGGGCCGCACACACGCTGCGTGCGCCCCTAAACAGTGCGTGACCACGCCCCAACTGCTGCTGGCTGGGTGCCCCCTGCAGCGAGGCATTCTGCGACCCGCCCGGCACAACCTGCGCCACCGGCGTCGTGTACCTGCGACAAGTGAACGGAATGCGGGTCACCATCAACCGGTCAACGTTTAGAAACACGTGAGCCCGCAGGCACTCATCTAGCGCCGCCTGGGATGGGGGCGGGCCGATGCGCCACGCAAGCAGCAGTATGGCGACGGTAGTGAGGGGGCGCCTGGCAGCATGTGAATGTGGTGCGGGCAACGTCAGCAGGTCACATATGCCTCACTCCTAGCCACTGTTGCTTGCTGCTGGTTGTATACTGACTTGATCACGCCCGCCTCTGTGTGCCATAACACGCCGCCACCTCGACGCGCCGGCGACCAGGCTGCGGCAGGGCGCGGTGCACCTGTCATCGTGTTCCAACATGGGAGACATCACGTGCGTGCCTGTGACGTGTGCTGGCCGCCGTATGCCTCTTGCGTGTGTTTGAGGGTGGGGTGGTGGTGGTGCGTGCGCATGAATTGTGCTGGACACTGTTCGTGTGCACGCGGGGAAAGGCTAGTCAGGCTGTGCGAGGGACGCGGGTGGCCTGCAACGCCTCCGTCCTGTTACGTAACCCACCCTTCAAATGGGCTCCCTCCTGTGGCTCCCTCCCCTTTGACTGCTGCTGATATCGTACATCATGCTTGGTAAACGGTGCGCCGCACATCCGGCACACAGTGTTGTCGAGAGCACCTTTGAGGACAACACGCGCCCCGCGCGGGACAGCATCGACAGGACCGCGAATCAGGGAGGCGGTAAGTGCGGCTGTCGCACTCGGCAGCAGTGGGGCAGGAACAGCTGATCCCATGCGTGCAGCTGCGGTCGGGGCGACGTCACTGGGGCGACGTGGGCATGCTTTCAGCGACGGCAGGGTTTGGCTTTGCGTTGATAGCGGTGGTGATGGGCGGTTGGCATGGGCTAGTAACCGACGGGCGTGCAGGGCGCACTTGGTTGTGACCGGTTTGACCTCGTGGCTGGGTGGCTGGCTACTCACGTCCCTGCGCCCCGCCACTGCCTCGCGCGTCCTCGTGCTGGCCCCTGCCTCGACACATGCAGCGCTGTACTTCGACGCATCAGCCATCGGCTCCGTGTCAATCGTCAGGAGCAATTTCCGAAGAAACTTTGTACGTCATTCGCAGATACGAGCGCATCTAAGTGTGCCGTAGTGCATGTGATGCATGCGGGCATTGCGCCCAGTAAAAGCACTCGAATTTGCAAAGCAAGCCAAGCACGACACCACTGCGGGCCATTGCTACGTGCGGTTGACAATGCTGTTTCCTGTTTCCCAGCATGCGGCGTCCCTGACTCCTCCGTGTGCTTCGCGCCCGTGCTCGGCGGCGGGTTGCACTGGTTGCAGGGCGGCGTGCACGGCGGTGCGCTCTCCATGGATGGAACCAGCGCGACGCAGGTGGTGATCGCGGAGAGCGTCTTCGAAGACAACATCGCATTGTACAGAGGTACGTGTGTGCGTGTGTGTGTTGTGTCTTTGTCGGGCAACCGCGTGCGGTCACCGTGTCCGTTTCTAGCCGATCTAGCCCATCCTGCTGCTTGCTGCTGTGCCGCCTCGCTCCCACAGGCGGCGCGCTGCACCTGCCCAGTACTCGTGTGGTCGCGATCTCAGACTCGCAGTTTCGGCGCAACACTGCACGCACAGTGAGTGTGGGCGACAGCAGGGGGGGGGGGCGCGGTGGCCACCACAGCATTAGCACTCTCCCTTTCTCTCTGGCAGAATTTGAAACCTCATGTGCACGCTAAATGCTCGCATCGATGGCTGCATCGCCTGTGCTTCCAAACGTGCAGGGCGGTGCCTTGTACGTCTCAGGCGCCTTCTTTACGAACCTGATGTCAAACACATTTGAATCCAACAGCTGCCGCCAGCCCTCACCAAACCCTGTGGATCCAATGTCGTTACCAGGTGCGAATGGCTAGGAGGAAGGGGGGCCGTTGTACGTAGAGGCGTCGCTAGGCGATTCCATTTGTCGTTGTCGGTTGGGGAACCCAGCCTGGTCCGCACGGCACGCCTGCAGGCAGGGCAGGGAATCGCTCGCTCGGTTTGGGGGTGGCTCCACGTGGGTCATTGCTTGCTTGTCTGTCCAGCAGTGGCGCCAAGCACAGGCCGATGCCCTGCCAGCAGGTCTTGCAACGTTCAGCAGTTAGCCCAATAATGCCCGTGCGTCACGGTGCACGGACCCTGCTGTATCTCCCGAGCAGCGTCGTCTCAACAACCGACTTGTATTATTGTGCCGCTTGCTGGTTCCCGCCTGCACTCGCCTGCGCCGTGGTGATTCTCTGCTGTATCGATCGACGCTGTGCACAGAGACACCCTCCGGCGGCGCCATCACCGCGGCTTCGGGGATGACAGTGCAGATCACATGCGGCGGCAATAGCGGCGGCGGCACTACTTTCACCAGCAATTCGGCAGCTTATGCAGGTTGGTGCTTGGGTCAGTGGGCCCACAAGCTAGGCGTCACATGATGCTGTTCGGTGTGCAGCGTGTGCATGCATGTGCGTGATGCGTGCGCTGCTGGGGCAATGTGCTGACCTGCTGGCAGAAGGTCTCAGGATCGCCAGATGGTCACGGATGGATAATGTCTGCTAAATTTGACACGCCTAATCGATGTTGCCCTTACTGGCTTGCTGCTGCTGCTGCTGCTGCTGCTGCTGCTGCTGCTGCTGCTGCATGCAGGCGCCATCGAGTGCGACAGCTGCGCCAAGGTCGACGTGTTCAGCTTCGACGGACAGCCGCCAATTATCTTTTCGGGCAACAGCGCTCAGCAGTCCGCCGGCGCCGTCGGCTTCTACCGGCCCACCGACTCCTCTTTCTTTGACCGCGTGATCTTCCAGGACAACAGCGCGGCGACCAACGTGGGCCCTATCACGGATCAGGTAGAGTGCCATAACGTGTGTGCAACTTGCATGTTATGCCCGCCATATCTCCAGCATGCTGACCATAAACAGTCTAGCTACATATCCACCTTACACGCGCCCACCCAATCGAGCAGGAATGCAAGCGCGGCGTGCGCGGCCTGGGCGGCGCCATGTGCGTGGCGCCGGTCAGCAACGCCTTGGTGAAGGTGGTGCAGCTCGGGCAGGTGACCATGAGCCGCAACACCGCCACCACCGGAGGTGGGTGTGTGAGAGTAGCGAGCAAGCAAGATGCAGCCCTGCAAGGTGCCCGGCATCGTTCCGTTGATTCGGGTAGACGCGCACGTGTTCTTGGGCTTGCAAGCCCATTGGCATGTCCTGGCATGGCGGTCCATGGCATGTCCTGGCATGGCGGTCGGCTGAGGGCGCATGGATGTGCGCGTGCGCGTGCATGTGCACGACTGAGGATTGACAACTGGTTGCACCGCCCCCGCTCGCCATCCACCCACCACCCAACGTGCACACACAGGTGGCCTGTACGTCAGCGGGACTACCGCAGACTCTGTTTATGCGGTGGGAATGACCACGAGCGTGAGCTTCTATAACAACATCGTAAGTCCATCATCCGGGTATTGTCTGCGGGTACGGGCACGAGAATGTGGGTTCGTGTGTCAACTACATGTTAATGCCCACTTCAAACGCACGTGGTTCCCACTTCATGAAGGCCACCGAGCGAGGGATGCATGCCTTGGGTGCAAGGGCGCAGCCCCGCCCGGGACCACTGACCCTATTCCTGTAACTGTTGCATCGGCCCAACCTGCACGCACACATGCAGGCAGCCGGCGGTGCTGGTGGCGCCATGTACGGTGAGCGCGCGGCAGCTGGTCCTGCTTTTTATTTTCTTTGCGCCCGCCGTCAGCTTTAGACACCAGCTAATGCCCCCACCTCACCTGCGGCCAGACTACGGTTGCCCTCGACTGTGTTTCGCGGTTTACCATTAGATACCGTATGTATCTGCGAGGCTGCGGATTGGGGCGAGTAGCTGTGCTTGCTGGTGAGCCATAAACGTGCTGGCTGCGCATTTCACCCTAGCTACCGACGGCACTTACCTGGACTCCTTCCCATGCCCTGCCGCCCCGCCCGACCCATACCCACCCCCATCCATCCACCGGTTGCCACGCCCTGCCGCGCGCTGCATCGCAGCCGACAGCAAGCTCAACGCCCAATTCGGGTGCGGCTCGCTGCCCTGCGACCCTCTGAACGCGGGCCTTGACCGCAGCAGCAGCAGCAACGAGGCCCAGGGCACAGGCTCGTACGGCCCCGGCCTCGCCACGGGCCTGGACAGCCTCGCGGGGCCCCCTAACAGCGTCGTGAGCTGCACCCGAAACCAGCCGATGGGACTGAGCATCGGCATGAGGGACGCGCTGATGCAGGACATACTCGTCGGCTCGCCCGACTCAAGCGCTGTGGTCATCACGGTAGGGCGCATGCAGGAGCAGCCGTGGGTATGTATAGCTGAGTGTGCTGAACGCTCGGGGCTCCATACGCCCGGGGTCCACCGCACGTTAACGTTGGGAATCGAACAACCCATCCGTGCATGACGACGCCGTGCCTTGGCATGCGGTACAAAAGCGTGGCCTGCTTGCTTGTCAGCCGTTCCTCGTATCCCAGATGGCTACACCGGTTTTGCACGCACTGCTGCTGCCCGCTGCAGGCGGCGCTGGATTCCGTGCCGTTTGGATCCAGCGCCACGCTGGGCGGCACCACCTTCACCACCACCGTCAACGGTCGCGCCGACTTCAGCGGCCTCAAGGTCATGACCACCGAGGCCATGCAGGTGGTTCTGCGCTTCACCGCCACTCGGACAGGTGCGCACGCGAGGATGCCGCGTTACATTATAACGTTGCCGTGTGGGCACCGTGTGTGGCATGTGGTGTGCCCGATCGACCTGCCTACCTGCGGCTCGTTGTGCCAACCCGCCGATATCACGACGCACTGATACATCCACACAGGCAAACCCAGCGTCACGCAGCTCGTCATGGTGAATGTGTTGGACCCCGGGCCCGCACCCACCTCGGTACTTCCCACCGACAACACCGAGTACGACTGCGCGGTGCTGGGCGTCACGAACCGACCGCTGTTCACCATCGAATTTGACGAGTGAGTAGAGTGACTTTTGGTATGATACGTGCATGCCGGGTGGGTGGGATTGCTTTGCTCATAGTTTGGGCCACGCATGCATGTGCGACAGCCTCCAAGCCAGCGGTGCGGCAGTGCGGCGGCAGTAGGCCTGTAGGTACGTGAGCACAACGTGGACCCAATCAAACATGCGGCGCGGTCGGGCTGGACGGATGAGCGCGCGGAGGTGGCCGGTGGCCGTGACCTTACCCCCGTCATCCCTCTGTCCACTGTCCTCGCTGCCTTGCCTCGATCGCCCTGGTGACCCTGGCCGCCGCCGCCGCCGCCTCGTGTACGCAGCCAAGCGGGCACGTACCGAATGACGGGTGTGACCATCCGCAACTGCCCCAAGGGCGCGTTGATGGTGATCGGCCACTGGGGCTTCAAGCTGTACCTGTCCAACTGCAAGTTCTACAACAATGGAGTGTTCGAGCTGAACGCGTTGGACGGCTTTGGCGCCATCTTGCTGGACAGAGCCGGCGACTGGGTCGGAGTCGCGACAAGTATGTGCCGTATTGTGGTGCCGCCGTAGTGACGGGCGTCTTCAAGTAGCTTAGGGGCAGAACTGGTAGCAGGCTGGCTGGCTGCCGCTGTTGATTGCCCCAGGCAGTATGCTTCCCATAGGTGCGTGGATGGTTGGATTGGCGGCGGACGATTCGTGCCTTGCTCACCACGCTCCCGGCCGCCCTGGCTGTTCATTGACTGACACACAGGCGCGTCGGTTGTGCTCCTGGACCTCACCAGCTGCCTGTTCGAGGGCAACCGGCACACGAACGGCACCCTGAATGTCGTCTCGGCCCTCAACCTCGACATCCGCCTCCGCTACGTGACCTTCCAGGACAACGAGGGGTGAGCGGCCTGCAGCAGGGGGTCTGCGAACACGAGCCCATGCCAGCCACTTCGCGCGCTCGCTGCGGGCTAGCTACCCACACCACCTGAGGACACTGGTAGTGGTAGTGACTGTGTACGTGTGGCTCCGTCCCCGCCCGCCGGCGCGTTGGCCTACCGCATGCCACCTACCGCGCACACGCAGGGAGGCCGGACTTACCGTGCACGGCTCCACGTACACCCTGGTGGTGACCGAATCGACCTTCCAGCGCCAGATAGGAGGTGGCGGCGTGCTGCTGTCAGGCGGCAAGGTGCGGTGCGGCGGCGCGTACGGCGGCCGCTTTTGGCCTCCAACTACCGCTATGCAGCGGTACCAGACACTGTGATCGCGGCGGTGGCGGCGTGCAGTGCCAGTCGTCGTTACGAGCCCCCACAGCATGGTCACGTGCTGAGCCTGCTGCGCGCCAACCAGCAGCCACCTGCCATAAAGCGCTCACCGCTGCTTTCGTGTACGCTCGTCGCTGGTCCGACTGCCAATAATGTGCAACCCACGCGCCTCCCTGTCATATGCAGGTGATGTCGACAATGTCACTCACGTTTTCTCGTTGCAACTTCCTTGACAACACACGCCCCACCGATGTGGCCGCGATGACCAACGCCGCCCGGCGGGGCGGGGGAATCTACCTGGAAGGCACATCAGTAAGCGTCGCCATGACCATCTACAACTGCGTCTTCCGAGGCAACAAGGTGCGTGAGCCTCGACGGATGGGTGGGAGCGCATGTGGAAGCCACCAGCTGGCCCCATGTATCCAATCACGCGCGCGGCCACCAGGAAACGCCCCGCGGTTGGCGGCAGCGGCGGCGGTGGCCCGTACTTCGACTGCTGTCTGGCTGGGGGTCTGTCAATCTGCCTGCCTTGGTTGCCTGCATGCCTCGAATACTGCAGGCGAAGGAGGGCGGCGCCTTGGCAATCGACTCGTCCGGCTTTGGCCCACTTGGCTTCATCCTTACCCTCAATGAGTTCACCAACAATGAGGTGGGTGCGCGTGTGCGTGCGTGCGCGTTCGCGTGCGCGTGCGTGCGCGTTCGCGTGCGCGGGACCCGGCTTCGTGATTTGGCTGCGTGACCTGCTGCATGTCGAAGGATGCATGCTGCTGCACTATCTATGTCGTACGTACATACGTGCTTACGTGGCGGTGCTCGCACGCTCCATCCATCTGCTGGAGTTGCCGTGGTACAGAGAGCGTGGCGCCCCCGCCCTGCCTGCCATCACCCTTCATCGAATTGCGCAGGCGACGTCGGTGGGCGGGGCGCTTTACTTGTCCAACGTGGAGGCAAATATGGATCAATGCAGCTTCACGTACAACGTAGCCAAACAGGTAATAATGAGCGCGCTGTGGGGTCATTGTAGGGGCAGACAGAGGTAGGGCGACATTGGGCGGCGCAATGAGGCGGCGGAGGCTGCAGTTTCGCTCCCTTCTGTACACCGGTACCCTGCACCGCTGCAGCTCCCTTCTACCTTCCGTTCTGTGCTGTCCTTGGAGGAGTGGCGTGGTGCAATGCTAGTCGTAGTTAAGGGCAAGTTGAGTGGCAGGTCAATGCATGTGTGGGCGTGCGGCAATGACTCTGTCGCTGTTGTGGGCGGACCGGGCCGTCAATCCTTTTTCGCGCCACCTGACCATACACGCGCGCGTCTCGCCCGCCGCCTATCTACCCGCCGCGCGCAGGGTGGGGCCGTCTACGTGCGGGGCGAGTACGCCCTGACGACGCGGAGCTCCACCTTCACAACCAACACCGCCACCACCCACATGAACGTGTCTGGAGGCGGCGCCATCACCGCCTCCACGCTGTCGGGCCTGTGGCTGCAGTCGGGCACGCTCTTCAACGGTAACAGCGCGGCATTT
Source organism: Chlamydomonas incerta (assembly GCA_016834605.1). NCBI lineage: Eukaryota > Viridiplantae > Chlorophyta > Chlorophyceae > Chlamydomonadales > Chlamydomonadaceae > Chlamydomonas > Chlamydomonas incerta. The sequence goes on from JAEHOC010000010.1 coordinate 1,973,155, forward strand.
GGCGGCGCGGTGGAGTGCGACGACTGCCGTTTCATTCGCGCAGCGACCGGGTGAGCGCATGTGGAGCGGTGGCGGCGTACGTGTGCACCGCAGGGCCGCGCGGGTGTGCGTGCGACGGCTTCAGGCTTGCTTTACGCCCGGCGCTCCTGCTGCTGCGTCTGACAATCAGCTGTGTGTGGGCTTTCCCTCTCTGTCTAATAGATGTCACCGCCACTGCGCGCATCGATTTGCATTCTCCGTGACTTGCTTTCCACTCCGCCCTGCGTGCTTCCTGCCGCAGCGTGAGTTTCATGTACAACACCGCGCTCTCTGCGGGCGCCGTGGCGCTGTCTGGCGCGTCTGAACCATCGGGCTTCACGGGCGTCAGCTTTTACGCGAACACGGCGACCATGAGTTCCGGGACAGCCGCCGACGTGCAGGTCGGTCCATGCACGCCCGTGGTGCTTGCAACAGGGTCCATACCGCGGTCGACATAATCGTAATTCCAGACACCGTGCCATACCGTAATAGGTTCCGGTCGCTCCCACTCCGATGTGCTACTACTGGTTTCACACACAACGCACTCGCACGCCCAGTCTTTGTTGTCGCTTTCCCTTGTGCTCTCTAACACACTCGCAGAGCTGCTCCAAGGGCACTGTGGGCATGGGCGGCGCAGTGTGTATCGTGCTGCAGGCCAGCGTGACGCTTATCAACTGCATGTTTATAGAGAACAAAGCAACCACTGGCGGTGAGCAGTAGTTCTGGTTGCGTCAATGGCACACTTTGGGCGTTTCGTCTCCTATCGCAAACCGCAAGCACTTGGCAACAGGGTTTTGCGCAATTGTGTGTTGCCCATGATTCTGCACGCCATCCACCCGCACACCCATCGACCCATCCACCCCCGTGCCACATCTATCCGCGTGCTGCGCAGGCGCTATGTTCGTTGGGCCTGCGCCCGCCCGTGTCGAGAGCGTGGTCGAGGAGGCTACATCAAGCCTCGCCGTGGACGTGTCCGACACCACAGCCTTCACTGGGAACATGGCTATTGGTGGCTCGGGTGCGTACGTATGTGGGGGTGGGTGCGTGGCTGGAAAGCTAGCTAGTGGCATATGCGGCACTAGATAGGACGCCCGGGCGCACATGCACACGGACGCGGACGCGCGGTACATGTGCATTCATGCTGGGCAAGGCACCACCACAGCCTTCATGTGCTGCATGCCGATAGATTAGTTGTGACTGTATCTAGGCTCGTGTTGAAATGGGCAGCTAGCTGACCGCACTAGATAGCGCACGTAGTTTCCGTGAAATGTCTGTCATCACGGACCTGCCGCCCCTCGCCCTGCCGGCGCTATGTTTCCCGCCAGGCGGCGCGCTCTACACACATTCCGTAACAGACATGAACCTTCGCTGCGGCCCGCCCCTGCCATGTTTGTCCTGGGGCGTGAACGGGCCCAACATCGCAAGCCCCGACCTTGGCGCTGAAACTCCGGCGACCTATGCCGTGTTTGGGGCCGACATGGCTACCGGCTTTGCCACGCTGACGGGCGCGCCGTCTACCATAAATGCTTACACGGGTGTGCCGTTAAGCAGCCTGACGCTGCAGCTCGTGGACGGCGTGGGTCAGTACATCACCGGCGGCGTGTTCGACTCCAATGGCCTGCTCGTGACGGTGCGTTGCGTTGGACAGGGCCGGCTTGGCACCGCCGGTGCCAGCTGGGCAGTTGACGGCACCAAGGGGCGTGCGTGTGGTAATCCTGGGACTCTTGCTTCGGCTTCGTTGCCCGTCTGACCACACGCCCTCTTGATTACTTGGATGTGCAGGCCAGCCTGGCTTCGACGACGGGGACACGCGGCAATACCGCCGCGCTGTCGGGCACCACGTTCGCCAATTCGGTGCAGGGCGTGGTCACGTTTTCGGACCTGACGCTGACCGGAGGCGCCGACACGTACAAGCTGCTTTTCACGGCGCTGCCCGCGGGTGCGTGCGCGCTGCGTGTGCGTGATGGTGCACGTGATTATGTCGGGAGGCGCAGAGGGTTCACGTGTTGCGCCTGCTGGGGGCCATACAGCTGGACGCTCGCTTGCGTACTACGGTTGAGGGGCGCGGGAAGATACTACTGTACATAATGCAGCAGGACCTCATGCACGCTGGCCGCTGCAGCGCACACACTAGCTCTCCTTGCCGAGCTGCCTTGAGCATCTGTTGAGACCGCCGTACGTCTCGTACATCCCGCCGCAGGCCGGAGCTCGTATCAGCTGATGGTGACGGTGGAACTCCGGGTACGTGCGTGTGTGCAGTGCATGCATGCAGAGCCTACTAATGCTGCCAGTTCCGGCTTTGGGTGGGCACCATGCCATGGCCTGCAGCCAGGGCTTAGCTAATACATTTTCCTGTCGCTGCGCTCATCACACACCCGGCACCCTCAGCGCTCAGGTCTCTGCATGGGCTTGTAAAGAAAACCAATCGGCTGACCGATGGCACACCACACTTCCCTCATATCCCTCCTCGCCATCAGACGCCCGGCGTGGCGCCCGGTGTGGTGCTGCCCACCGACAACACCGAGTACGACTGCGCAGTGCTGGGCGTCACGGACCGACCGCTGTTCACGATTGCCTTTGATCAGTGAGTGATGCGCGCGTATGTGTCGGCGGACTTGACTAGCTTGACTGGATGGGGGCTTCGGTGTGCGCGGCCTTAGCTATAGGGCATCCATCCTGCTGGGATCCTGCGACTGCAGCCATAGGTCTGCTGTCGGTGCTGCATGCTTGCTTTATTTGTCGTGTACTGATGTTGCTTGTTGATGAACCACGTTAGCCGAGCTCTGTCATTCTATTCTCTGCGCACCCAACAGGGCTGCCGGCTCCGCAACTCTGCGCGACGTCACCATCCGGAACTGCCCCAAGGGCGCGCTGCTGGTCCAGGGTGAATACGGCTTCACGCTAACACTCGAGCGCTGCATCTTCATTGGCAATGGCGGCCCCGACAACATGATGTCCACCATCTATATCGACCGTGCGGCGTTGCGACAGGGCCGGGCCGTTGTAAACCTAGTGTCATGCAAGTTTGAGGACAACAGGTGGGTGCGACGGCGCAACGCGGCGCAGGCGCGCCAGGTCGGTGGCGATCGGGGTAGCTGGTGGATAGCCGGCGGCGATGATAGTGTGGACGGTGTGCGTGCAGCGGCTGGGTGCGAGTATTGCGCGCTCGTGCGCGAGTACTCCTGCTGTCGTGCGCACATTCCCAGCAGCCATTACAGCCACTGCGGTACCGCCCCATCGTTGGGGCACGCTGCTACTGCTGCTGCTGCTGCTGCTGCTGCTGCTGCTGCTGCTGCTGCTGCTGCTGCTGCTGCTGCTGCTGCTGCTGCTGCTGCTGCTTGCCGTACATGTTGTTCAATCATAATGCAACGGTTGCATCAATCAGATGCCCACATCGCTCGCACGCAATTGCAGGCACGCGATGGGCATCGTCCGCGCCTTAAACGCCGAGAACCTGGGGCTGACCATCACCAGCAGCAACTTCACAAACAACAACGGGTACGCATATGGCGTGTGCGTGTGCGTGTGCGTGTGCGTGTGCGTGTGCGTGTGCGTGTGCGTGTGCGTGTGCGTGTGCGTGTGCGTGTGCGTGTGCGTGTGCGTGTGCGTGTGCGTGTGCGTGTGCGTGTGCGTGTGCGTGTGCGTGTGCATGTGCGTGCTGTGTGTGCCAACAGCTACAACCATCGAGAGGGGCAGGGGATGCATCAACATGCATAACCAGCCGCCAAATAAAACGAGTGGTCTCACCACCCAACAGCATCCGCAATAGAGAGGGGGCGCGAGGTGGGGCTTCCGTGTATGTTGAGGCATGGCCTTCAACCTTTCCTGACCTAAACCCCCAAAGTATTTCGTGCTCGTTTGTGCGTACACGACATTATGCATGGCGCTGGCGATGTTCACAGGAACGCCGCGGTGACGGTGCAATCCAGCACGCTGTCCATTGCGGTCACCGACACGGTGTTCGTGGGGCAAATTAATGGCGGCGGCATTTGGCTAGCGGTCTCCAAGACTCCACCAGGTACTTGGGCGTGCGGGTGATGCATTGGATAAAGTAGTAGTAAATTATTCGGGGAAGACACTTCTAGCAGGGCACCAGTTTGTGCGCGTCCTCTGGGACGTGCATGGACAACAACCTCTGGTTAGGTCTCTTGTTCTGCCACCACTACTGTTGTTGCTTGACCCAAGCCTCGGAATATCTTGATCTGGCTGTGTCCAGGATCGAGCGTGGAGTTCACACGCTGCACGTTCGCCAACAACACCCGGCCCGAGACGGCCACGCCCGGCGCTGGGTCCTCGGGCCGCGGCGCTGCCATATACCTCACGGGGATGTCCGTGGGTGGCGCGTTCAACCTTATCGACTGCAACTTCTATGGAAACAGGGTACGTCAGTGAGTGTGCAGCAAGCGTGCGCAGGTGTGGGTAGGTAGGTGCGAAGCTCCCTAAAGCGCCCAGCTGCAGTGGCCACCATGTACAATTGGGTTGAGCGTATAGCAGGTCACAGGGATAAGCGGGAGTGCGGGGACGGGGACAGGAAGGGTTTGGGGAGTATTGTCATTGTGTGGGTGTCAACATGCATGTTTTGCACCAGCCTGGAACCAATGATTCTCTTGCCTATCGTCACACGGACCTACATGATCCAGCCACTGCAACTCTGGCCCCTGCGTCCAGGCACGCGAGGGCGGTGCAGTGGCCGTAGACAGCTCGGGCTTCGGCCCGGCGCTCGGCTGCGTGATCACCAGGTCAACGTTCGACTCCAACAGGTATGGATGCACCGGGGGTCGGCACTAGGGCTGCTGAGTGCCAGCAGACATGGCCACAGCAGCGAATCCCATCCAATGGTAGTGGTGTTAGCAATGCCGCCGTGCATCTGCCTGCTGCCCGCAGCGCCGCTGACGTGGGGGGCGCCCTGTACGTGTCCAATGTTGACACCTACATTTTTCGGAGCACCCTCATGAGGAATACTGCGCGCCAGGTGCGCGTGTGCGTGCAAGGGGGGTTGCAAGGATGTTTGGAAAAGCGGAATAGGGGCATCACGGGCGTGGGCGCGGTCGCGTGGGCGCGTGGGCATTTGGGCGCGGGGTCGCAGGCTCATGGGTGCGTAGGTTGGTGCGTAGGCGCGGCGGTGCGGGGGCGCGGTGGCGTGGGGGCGCGGGGGCGCGGGGGCGGGGGCGCGCGGGGCCGCGGCGACGCGGGGGAAGGGGGTGCGGCGGCGCCGTGGCGCGGAGGCGCGTGGGCGCGGGGTTGCGCGTGGGCGTATGGGGGCGCGTGGGTGCGCGGTGGTGCGCGTGGGCGTGGGGGCGCGAGGGCGGCTCGGCACGTTGGACCGTGGGCGCGTGAATACGCGTGGATGCGCGTGTGAGTGTGTGCGCGTGTGCGCTCGGGCGCGTGGGTGTGGGGGGGGGGGGGAGCGCGGGCGCGGGCGTGGGCGCATGGGCGCGTAGCGGCGCGGGCGCGGGCGCGCAGGGGCGCGGCGCATGCTTGCCAACACGCATAAGGCTGATGCACATTCTTGACTGGAATTCCTGGATGCGCTCTATTTGCAGGGCGGGGCCGTCTACGTGCGCGGCGAGTACCTGCTGACCAGCATCACCAGCAGCTTCATGGATAACCGGGCTCTGGGGAACGTGTCTGGCGGCGGCGCCATCACCGCCTCCACGCTGTCGGCGCTGTCGCTGACGGCCACCGAGTTTCTGTCGAACAGCGCGGCGTATGGCGGCGCGGTGGAGTGTGACGACTGTCGCAGGGTCAGCGCCTCACCCGGGTACGTGTGTGTGACCATGATTAGCTGCGGAGCCCACACTGCTGCTGCTCCTGCTGCAATTTACTTAATGCACCGACTGTGTCCTCTCGCTCCCCGCAGCACGAGCTTCACGAGGAATACTGCCCTGTCTGCCGGCGCTGTGGCGCTCTCGGGCGCCACTGAGCAGTCGGAGCTCTCCGACGTTTCGTTTTTCAGCAACTCGGTGACCGTGAAAGCAGCCGGGGCCGCCGGTGTGCAGGTACGGTAGCGTGCACGTGCGGGGGTGGGCTCACGCAGGTGGCTCGCTGGTTGCATGCTCTTAATGCACTGGCAATCGCTGCTGCTACAGCCTTGTTCGGAGCGCGCAGCTGGCGGCGGCACAGCAGCAGCCGCACGCATCATCATATTACGCACGCGCACTTTATTCATCACTTTGCGCTGCCGAGCTTCCTCCCACCGCTGCTTCTGCTGCCGCCCGCTGCTTTTGCTGCTGCCGGCCGTCCTCGCAGAGCTGCACCAAGGGCTCTGTGGGCCTGGGCGGAGCCGTGTGTGTCGTGCTGCAGACTGGCGTAGCCATCAACCGTTGCCAATTTCGGGAAAACCAGGCGACGACGGGAGGTACGTGCACGTATTGTACATGGCTTATCGCGCAACGCACGTCAGCCAGCGTCTTGGGCGTCTTGGATTCGTGTCTTGCGCCTGCTGCTTGCTGCCCGTATAGTCGCAACGCTACACCTCTGTGCAATCATGCTGACAGCAAGCAACGCCACGCACCTGCCTTGCTTCCCACCCATCCACCGCCGCCTTGCATCTGCGTGCTGCGCAGGCGCACTCTTCGTGGGGCCTGCTCCTGCGCGTGTGGACAGCGTGGTCGAAGCCACCACGATACAGGTGTCCATTACGGATGACACTGACTTCTCAGGCAACGCAGCTGTTGGAGGCTCAGGTACGGCTACTGCCTGCCGGCTGTCTCATGCGGGGCGCGTGGAGTACATGGAGCAAGGCGCACAACAAATCTGCGGGGATGGCATGGACCCAGGTTGAATAAGCTGTTTTAGAGGGACTTGCTGACGGTGGAAGCCATGCGTTTGTGGTGGCGCCCTGTTGCTGATAAAGGACTGCCGACATCGACCAAGAGCCTCCTGCCAGCTGTTGTTGCAACCGTGCGTTGGGCCAATCTAGATGCTCAGTAACCATGCCGCATGCATGCCTCGTCCTGCCCCTTGCCAACCCGCTCTTCAGGTGGTGCAATCTACTCAGAGGCGATGACAGACGTCAACCTGCAATGCGGAGTGGTGCCATGCCCCGCCTGGGCCGTCAACGGGCCCAACACCGCAAGCGCCGACCTTGGTGCCAACACCCCAACGACGTACGCCGTGTTTGGCGCCGACATGGCTACCGGCTTTGCCACGCTGACGGGCGCGCCGGCCTCGCTCGCTGCTTACAGCGGGGCGGCACTTCGGCGGCTGACGCTGCAGCTCGTGGACGGCGTGGGTCAGTACATCACCGGTGGCGTGTTTGACTCCAATGGCCTGCTCGTGACGGTGCGTTGCGGTGGACAGGGCCGGCTTGGCACCGCCGGTGCCAGCTGGGCAGTTGACGGCACCAAGGGGCGTGCGTGTGGTAATCCTGGGACTCTTGCTTCGGCTTCGTTGCCCGTCTGACCACACGCCCTCTTGATTACTTGGATGTGCAGGCCAGCCTGGCTTCGACGACGGGGACACGCGGCAATACCGCCGCGCTGTCGGGCACCACGTTCGCCAATTCGGTGCAGGGCGTGGTCACGTTTTCGGACCTGACGCTGACCGGAGGCGCCGACACGTACACTCTGCAGTTCACAGCGCTGCCCGCGGGTGCGTGCGCGCTGCGTGTTCTGATGCCGTGCTAGAGGGAGAGCTTAGCTCGCCCGTTGCATATACTGCGGAGGAACGAGCGAAGCTGGTGACGAGACTCGGCATGTGTGCTGCAATGAGGGGCGATTGGATGGCGGATAGAGCATGGCAGGGCCCCTTGGGCCAGCGCACCATCCCCCAAGCTGGCCTGGGCGCCCCTATATGCACCAACCCCTGCAGGTCGGAGCGCGTTCGTGCGGTCGGTGACGGTGGACCTCCGGGTACGCGTGACTCGCTGCAGCATGTTGGGTATGGGTTGGGATGGATGTGGCTCCTGACCGCCTGTTGCTGGGTGCTGCTTTTTGTGATCAGGCCTCCCGCACGCAGCGACGCCTCCTTAGCCTGATACGCACTCGCCGTCCGGTCCTGCGCCCCGGTCTTGCCTACTGCCATGTTCGCCCAATTGACCGCGTGCGCGCCCTGCCCCGCCGCAACACCTCCACCTGCCCCCCTCGCCACCAGACGCCCGGAGTGGCTCCCGGTGTGGTGCTGCCCACCGATAACACGACCTACGACTGCGCAGTGCTGGGCGTCACGGACCGACCACTATTCACGATTGCCTTTGATGAGTGAGTTGACGCGGGGGCTACGGCGTCATTGTTGCGAGGCGCTTGAATGTCCACGGGGCCTCCTTGTGACTCCGTGCATGGACCATCTCTCTTTCCTGCTGGTTGGGAAAGTAGCAAGAACATGACTCCCCCCTGCCCTGCTCTGGTTGCTCCGCCGTACAGGGGCGCCGGCTCCGCCTTGCTCGTGGGTGTCGTGATCCGCAACTGCCCCGCGGGAGCCATCATGGTGCGAGGCGACTACGGGTTCAGCCTCACACTCGACCGCTGCTCCTTCTATGGCAACGGCCCTGTCAACATCACCAACGGCAACGCCACAACCTTTGCTGCGGTCTACGCGGAGCGTGTGGGGCTGGAGCGGGGCACTGGCAGCATCCTCATCAAGAACTGCAACTTCGATGGCAATCGGTGCGTGACCAGGCACACACCGAGCGCGCGGGATGTGTGCTTGTACAGGGGCCTGTGAACGCCAGCCCAAGCAAAACCAAACATTGGAGCGAATGCGCTAGCGATAATGCAATGCTCGCGGGATTGGGGCTGTGGGGCCGATGGCGTGACGGGGCAAGCGCGCGGTGTCACGGGGGGGGGGGGGGGTAGTTTATTCCAGAAACCGAAGCGAAAGGGGGGGATGGCGCCAGTAGTAAGACGGCCGCAATATTCCGCGCCGAGGGCTGGATCGGGGTTGTTGTGTGCGGGGCGTAGCAGTTGCTTGCGTACTTTGAGGCCTTGCCTTGAGGCTGCAATATTATGCTGCCACGCACGGTATCGCATTCGCAGGTACCTGAACGGCACGATCTTCGCGCTTCTTGCCACGAGCATGTCGCTGCGCATCCTTGACAGCAGCTTCACAAACAACCAGGGGTGAGTGAGCAACGGCAGGCTCGGCAGATGCACGACGGATTCATCAGGAGGCGTACGCACGTCTAGATAGGCGCCATGCAGCGAGCCGCACGTCCCGCATCTGTCAACGCCATGTTCGGTCATGCTTACACACGCTGGGCTCGGCGTACGTGCTATGCTTGTGGGCTCTGCAAACCTGCCATCTAACAACGTGCATACCTGGCGCCTGCCTCGACCCTGACGCACGACGCCGTGGATGTGTACCTGCGTGCGTGCCGCAGTGACGCTGCCGTGGTGGTGCACAGCAGCACATTCACACTGGCGATCAACGACACGTCCTTTGCGGGGCAGCGCGGCGGCGGCGGGCTGCTGCTGGCTAACTCCAAGACGCCACCTGGTGGGTCTGTGGGCGGGCGGGAGGGCCAACACGGGGTGATAGAGGGCGTCAGGGGCGCGGTGCGGTGGCGGGCGGGAGGTAAAGTGGATCACATTGATTCCATGTGATGCGCATGCTGAGTGGGATCAGCGCCCGTGCATGCATGTGCTGCACTGCTTGATAACCGGGCATCGTACTCCCCATTCCGCTTCAAGCGCCCTGCACACACGCCCGCCGCTGCCAGGTTCGGACGTATGGCTCACGCGCTGTCGTTTCATTAGCAACGCCCGGCCCGACACGGCCGCCGCGGCGTCCGCTAGCGGCACGGGGGGCCGCGGCGGCGGTGTGTACCTCACGGGGATGTCCGTGGGGGGCGCGTTCAACATCTACGACAGCACCTTCTCAAGCAACAGGGTGCGTAGTTTCTTGCGAGGCGGGTTTGCGTGTGTCAGCGTGCGGATCGGCGAGTTCGACAGGCGGGCATTCCGATATCAGTAAGATCCAATTTCGCCGTGGTCCCTGCTAATGCTCTTGGCACTACCACGCGCGTCCAGGCACGCGAGGGCGGCGCGGTGGCTGTGGACAGCTCGGGCTTCGGCTCGGGCGGCTTCTTGGCGTTCAACTGCACCATGGATGCGAACAGGTCGGCGGATAGGCCTGAAGAATGTGGGGCCAGTGGGGCGTCACACTGTGCGCGTCACACGGTACTGAGGGCTGTGCCGTGGGGCTGCAATCGAGGCTGCACGGGCGCGCGTGGTGGCACATCATTAGGTGCATCCAATCTAGGCAGCAATCACGCACACTCAGCGGCCGAGCGCATAATCACACCCCGACGTCGCCCCGCCCCCTCCCCACAGTGCCGCCGACGTGGCTGGTGCAATATACGTGTCCAACGTTGACACCTACATTGTCCGGAGCTCCCTCACCCGCAACACGGCTCGCCAGGTGCGAAACGAGTGGTGCGCGTGGGTGCACGAGCGAGAAGCTTGCGCGAAACGGAACAATGTTCGCGCAGGCGCGCTTGCATTTTCAGTGAGCGCTGGGTAGGGGGCGAGGACGGGCAGCAGCATTGGAACCCACGGCATCAAATGTTTGAATGCGCTTGATTGCAGGGTGGTGCCGTGTACGTGCGCGGCGAGTACCGCCTGACCACCGTCACCAGCAGCTTCATCGGCAACACCGCCCCTGGCAACGTTTCTGGTGGTGGCGCTATCACTGCCTCCACGCTTTCGCAGCTGTGGCTCAAGGACGCCACGGTCTTTCAGCAGAATCGTGCAGCGTTCGGGGGCGCTGTGGAGTGCGATGACTGCCGCAGCATCACCATGAACAACGAGTGAGTAGCGAGGGCGGTGGCTGGTAGGGATCGATTATGTGTGGCATTTTGCGGGGAAGGCAGAGCGGGACACTTCAGACGCAAAATGGAAGGGAGGGGCATGTGGTGGGATGGTTTGCATGGCTTGCAATCAGGATAGGCCACGCATGGCATTCAGGATGCCAAGAACCGCCAAGCACACCGCCATACATACGGGTATGTGGTTGGCGATAGGAATGGCGCTGCCCCCTTCGTTCCCCCCCTGCGCGCGGTGCCCACGTGTGTGCGTGCGTGCCTGCAGCGTGACGTTCTCCCAGAATTCCGCGCTCTCGGCGGGCGCCGTGGCGCTGTCTGGGGCCACAGAAGCCTGCAGCTTCTCCGGTGTGCGCTTCACCGGCAACACTGTCTCAACCAACGCGGCAGCGTCTGTACCGCAGGTGCGTGCGGCCATGCATGCACTCCCGGGCCCAGTCCCTGATGACTTGGTGGACCTACGATATACGCTGACGTGCTTTTTAACTGCCTGGTCGTGAGCTCCAGACGTCGCTTCACTCCCTGCTGGCGCATTGCCCTTGCAGAGCTGCACCAAGGGTGCGGTGGGCATTGGCGGAGCCGTGTGCGTGGCGCTGCAGATTGGCGTCACATTTGCCGGGTGCTCATTCAACGACAACAACGCTACCAGTGGCGGTGAGTGATGCGCGGGAGAGGCCAGAATGTGCCCCGCCCAACCTCCCATAGAGCTGTTCCAGGCAGCATGCATCGTGCGCGGAGTTGCACGCCTGGCCTCCAGAGCCCCCGATGAATCCACATCGCACTGAAATGCATCATCTAACACCGCACCGCACCGCCATCCCACACCGCCTCACACCGCCACCGCCACAGGCGGCATCTTCGTGAGCCCCGCCGCCCAGAGAGTGGACAGTCTGAATGACGGCAGCAGCACGGCGGCAGCCGTGGCTGCAGCCGCCGCCTCAGATGTGGCAGGCAGCAGCTCGGCGCTCACCATCCTGGAGATTGTGAACACCACAACATTTGCCCGCAACATGGCTGTTGGCGGCTCGGGTAAGCGAGGCAAATGCGTGGGGATGGCGCCCTAGTTGGGCCCGCGTGCGCATGGACGCTGGGCGTGACAAAATGGCTGCTGCTGGGAAGACTGCTGACATGCCTTGGACACGTGCACGTTGAGTCGGCTTGGAGAGGCTGGTGTCGTACTAATCCATGATGCCGCATACGAAAACCTGGCGCCTCACAGGCGGCGCCATCTACGCCGAATCGCTGTCGCAGCTGAAGCTTCGCTGCGCGCTGCCCTGCGCCTCCTCATGGACCGGCAACGCCTTGGTTGCCGTGGCGCCCGCACCCGCCGTCGTTAGCGCCAGCAGCAACAACAGCAGCGCTACCAATAGCAGCAGCGCTTCCAATAGCAGCAGCAGCGCGGTTGCTGCTGCCGCCGGATTCGGCGCGGTGGTAGCGACCGGCTTTGCCACGCTTTCGGGTCCCACGCTGCGTGCGGAGTACTACAGCGGCACGCCGCTCGCCACCACCCTGCAGCTTGTGGATGGCGTGGGTCAAAACATCTCCGGCGGCGTGTTCGACTCCAACGGCCTGCTGGTCACGGTGCGTTTTGGTCGCACGGATGATGTGTCAACATGTGTGATCGACGTCTGGGTTGCATGGCGAATGGAGCGTGCGAGTGGAGCCAAACCGGCGGAGGGATAAATTACAACCGACCCCGCGCGTCCCTACGCCTGCTGTCTGCCTTGTTACACTTCTTTGTACCGTCCTTGCAACCCCGCCCGCTAGAATTGCGCCGGCCCTATGCGACGTCCGCCCCCGCTCACATGCAGGCGGCGTTGGCATCTGGCGGCCGCGGCAGCGTCAACGGCCGCACGGCTGCGCTGTCTGGAACCACGTTTGAGTCGTCGGTGAACGGGCGGGTCACGTTTTCGGACCTGACACTGGTTGGCGACCCCGACACCTACACCGTCGTGTTCACGGCGCACCCATCAGGTGGGTCGACCTGACCTGAGCTGATGAAGCGTGGGGCCGCTGGTTGATGGCGCCCGAAGCACACCAATTCTGGCGCTGCTGCAGCTGTGTAACGGTTGCTGCTGCTGCTGCTGTGTGTGTGTGTGTGTGTGTGTGTGTGTGTGTGTGTGTGTGTGTGTGTGTGTGTGTGTGTGTGTGTGTGTGTGTGTGTGTGTGTGTGTGTGTGTGTGTGTGTGTGTGTGTGTGTGTGTGTGTGTGTGTGTGTGTGTGTGTGTGTGTGTGTGTGTGTGTGTGTGTGTGTGTGTGTGTGTGTGTGTGTGTGTGTGTGTGTGTGTGTGTGTGTGTGTGTGTGTGTGTGTGTGTGTGTGTGTGTGTGTGTGTGTGTGTGTGTGTGTGTGTGGTGTGTGTGTGTGTGTGTGTGTGTGTGTGTGTGTGTGTGTGTGTGTGTGTGTGTGTGTGTGTGTGTGTGTGTGTGTGTGTGTGTGTGTGTGTGTGTGTGTGTGTGTGTGTGTGTGTGTGTGTGTGTGTGTGTGTGTGTAGGCCGCGCCGACTGGTCCACCAGCCTGGAGGTCCGAGTCAAGGTGCGGTGACGGGCGGGGCGAGGCGCCTGAACTCTTGGTCTCGGCGCCAGGCTGCTGCGGTTGCAGCCTCAGTGCTAGGTAGCGGCGGTGGGCTGCAGGTCCTGACCTTCGACAATGGCGGCAGCAACAGCTGCATGAGCCTATGCTGACGCCGTGTCGCGTCTGACATGCTCATTCTCATTCTCTACTCTGCTGCCCTCGCAGCTGGCAAGCGCGGCGCCGGGCGTGCCTCTGCCGCACGATGACACGGTGTACGACTGCTCTCTCAACCCACCGCCCGACCCCACCGCGCCGCGCTTCACCCTACGCTTCGACGAGTAAGTGGGCCGTTCAGACCCCACCCGCCTTACCTCTAACATTCCAAAACCCTTGCCCCTCTTAATCGGGTTCTTTGGTCGCTGGGGCACGTCTTGAATTGACCGTGGACTTGAGAGCTTGCTACGTGTTGTTCACTTCCCGGTACCCACACGAACAGGAATGCGGGAACGGTCGTGCTTCGGAATGTCACGTTCGCTAACTGTCCCGCCGGCGCGCTGGCGGTCACGGGGGCCTACGGTTTCAAGGTCAGCCTCCTGAACTGCACCTTCATCAACAACACGTGCGCGGCGGCATCGGCGGCGGCCGCCGCGGCCGCTGGCGGTGCCGCACTGGCGCAGCAGCAGAACGCGACCACAGCTGGAAACATAACAACTGCCTCTGCCACTGACAACACGACCACCACAGCCGCCAGCGGCAACAGCACCGTCGCCTCTACGAGCAACTCGACTACTGCTGGAGCAGGGTCCAACAGCACGAGCAGCACCAACAGCACCACAACGGCGGCGACAGCCGTCTCAGCGGTGGTGACACCCGTCTCAGCCGTCAGCGGCACCGTGGGGTACGGCGCGGCGGTGCAGGTGTACGCGGCGGGCCCGGGGTCGATCGTTATGCAGGTGAGTAGGGATCGATCGATATGGGGCATCTCGCTTCCTGGCATCTGGGGGCATCTTGGACGGATGGGGCATCTGGACTGAAGGTTGTTTGGCTGCAGAGCGTGCTTGTACGCGCTTTTAATTATGCATCTCTTGCAGAATGCGCACACACGTCACACGGTCACGTGCACGCGTCCTTCCTCGTTCGCACGGAGACGGACACGGCGGCACACTGCGTGGATTGGTTGATTGCAGGGCTGCGTCTTCCTGGGCAACACCGGCGGCGCTGGCGGCGCGGCGGTGGATGTGGTGGAGGCAAACGCGCAGGCGCTGTCGCTCAGCGACTGCGTGTTTGACGGTAATAGCGGGTGAGCAGGTCGCAACCTGGATAGCGTGCGTGCGTGCGTCAGCGGGGTGGCGAGGGCGAAGGTACGGTGGCGTTTCGGGTCTGCTGCTGTGGGGCCACGCACGCTGCCGAGCCATCGACCTGTCAGTATCGATTGGGACACGGTGACAGGACTGGGCTCGCACGATAACGACCCCGGAAAGGCCAGAATATAAGCGATGACCTCCATCCAGCTCAACCCGAGCTACCTGCTCCCAAAACCTGCTCCCCCCCTCATCTGTGTGTCCCGCGTCGCAGCGCCGCATCGATGCACATTCGCAGCAGCACGGTGTCGCTGGCGGTGGCGCGCACAGCCTTCCGCCGCCACACCGGGGGCACGGCGCTGCTGCTGGAGGACTGCCGCGTGCCGTCGGGGCAGCAGATCCGGATTGAGGATAGCGCCTTTGAGGGTAACGTCAACCTGCCGCTGCCGGCGTCGTCGGCCGCCAACAGCAGTACCGCGCTGGCACCGGTTACCGTGATTTCCAGCGGGGCCACGGCTGCCGACGCCGCTTCTGGGGATGGCAGTAGCAGCAACGGCACCAGCAGCAGCACCAGCAACAGCGATGGGTACAGCGGCGGCGCGCTGCGGCTGTCAGGCGTCAACGTGGCGGGCGGGGTGGTGATCAGCGGCTGCAGCTTCACCAAAAACTGGGTGAGCGCCCAACCAATCAAGCAAACGGTGCTTTCTTACTAATGTTCGGCGGCTGGCTAGAAGGATATGGCTGGCCAGAAGGACAAGGCGGCGGGTCATGCATTATCGTATTGTGTACTTTATGAATTGAACCATCACTCTTTTACATGTTTCAACCGCAGGCCGCCCAGGGCGGTGCGGTGGCTGTGAACGGCTCCGCCGCTTCCGCCGGCTTCAACATCACCCGCTGCGCCTTCAGCCGCTGCGGTGCGACGGACACGGGCGGCGCGCTGCACGCCGCCAACCTGCAC
The DNA here is from genome assembly GCA_016834605.1 of Chlamydomonas incerta. Lineage (NCBI taxonomy): Eukaryota > Viridiplantae > Chlorophyta > Chlorophyceae > Chlamydomonadales > Chlamydomonadaceae > Chlamydomonas > Chlamydomonas incerta. Next base: position 1,988,707 of record JAEHOC010000010.1, read on the forward strand.
CTGCGCCTGGAGGACTGCGCCTTCGAGGCCAACACAGCCGGGGTGCAGGTGGGCCGGGCGGGGCCCCGGGGACCATCAACGTGTTCTGTGCGTGTCCCCAATCATGACGCGATGGTCCGGCGTGCAGCTAGCGTGCCTACTGTTAAGTTGGATTATGGTCATTTGCGATGACCTCGCTCCACTGACCACGATCGAGGACATGTTGTGAATAAGACCCGGAAGAGAGGTTATCCGCCCTTGTGCACCGTTCATCCACTTGTCATCCCTCCAGGCCGGCTCCGTCTTCTTCCGTGGAGAGTTCGTGCTCACCGCCGCGCGGCTGTCCTTCGTGAACAACTCGGCCGATGCGGTGGCGGCAGCCGCGGCGGCGGCGGCGGCCGCAGCGGCGGGCTCGTTTTCCAACACCACCACAACCTCGACGGCGGCCGTGGCCACGGGCGGTGGCGCCTTCACGGCATCCACCCTCTCCACAGTCACGATCCAGGTGCAGCACTAGATAGATGCTGGATGCTACCTACCAGGGAGTTGTTCGCTTGCGGCGGTGGCGCCTCCAGGCAGTCGAGTTAGCTCCCTTGCTGGTTCTCGTTTGAGGTTTTCTCCTCCGTTGACCACTCGCTCGCTAGTTCACGTTCTATGTATCATTGCACTCATATGCACGTGCGGGCAACCCGCTTGCACAGGACGCCGTCTTTGAGTCCAACACCGCCGATTACGCGGGCGCCCTCGAGTGTGACGGCTGCAAGACGCTGGCGGTGTACGAGTGAGTGTATACCGTGATCCGCCGTTGTTGTGTAGTGTGCATGTAGGGGCGTGCGCCGGCCCCCATCCAGCAGACACTGACCCAGCCACCAATCCGTTGTGCACACACGCTGACACACGCTTGCCCCCGCCCCGCCAGCTCATCGTTTGTGCGCAACCGCGCGCTGTCCGGCGGTGCGGTGGGCCTGCAAAGCGCCTTTGCGCGCTGCCTGATTCGGAACGCCACCCTCGCGAATAACAGCGCGCTTACAGGCCAGGAGGTCACGACAGGGGTGAGCACTCGGTGCATGGGTGTGCGCTAGGGAACGTGGGCTCATGCCAAAGGGTGTGTAGAGCTTACGTGACCCTGTAAGTGTTTCGATCGCGAGCTATCTGTCTGCCCTCCGCGCATGGTGCTTACCACTGTCGTGTCCTCGACCCCATCCGAACGTGCCGCGCCCCCGCCCCGCCCCCGCCATCGCTGCCATCACACATTCAGACCTGCTCCAAGGGCAGCCGCGGTCTGGGCGGCGCACTGTGCATTACGGTGCCGTCGGGTCTCACCATCGACCGCTCCACGTTCACGCTCAACAACGCCACGTCCGGAGGTAATAATTGTGTGCGTGCGCAATTGATACGGTAGTTAAGGCGGTCGCACGACTGCCGGACACGGACGCACACGTGCACACATCAGTGTGAAGGAATACGGTCAGTCACCTCGCCACGTTTAGGTTGCACCTCCATCACCGCACTCCCTGGCAGCAATCACCAATTTATAACTGCCCCAACCCCCATCACGCACGCAGGCGCGCTGTTCGTGTCCGCGGGTGACGTGTTCGGTCTGTACGACTCCAAACGGCTGGTGGTGCTGCGCAACGGCACCAGCTTTTGGAACAACGTGAGGCTTGGTATTGTTTCTGTGTGTGTAGGGGGTGAGGGGGGGCAGAGCAATACACGTGGGCGGGAGGCAAGGCATGGCGGGGTGCTGTGCCTGCTGCAAAAATGTGACTGCTGTGAGGCTGGTGAGGCGGACAAGATCCGACGCTACCCTTTCTCTGATTGCGGCGGCCCTACTAACTACGTATTACCAACCATCCCATGTCTGTGATGTCGATGTGCAGTCGGCGGAGGGCGGTGCGGGCGGCGCGGTGTTTGCCTCAGAGGCAGCGCTGCTGTCAGTGGCGGGATGCAACCTCAACGCCACCGCACTGCGCACGCCTATCGTCCGACCCAGCAACGCCACCGCCGCGGTCACAAACAACAACACCAGCAGCATCAATAACAGCACCGGTATTAGCAGCAACAGCACCTCAAATTCTACGGTCCTTGCCGACAGCATGCCGCAAACCTCGCCCAATCCCAGCTCCAGCCCCGCCCCGCAGTCTTCGCCCTTGGCAGCCGGCAGCAACGCCACCAGCAACGCCACCGGCGCAGCAGTGTCTATGCCGCTAGGGTGCTTCGGGTGGCAGGGCAACACGGTCTCGGCTGGCGGGTACGGGCCAACCGTGGCGACCGGCTTCCGGAGCCTGAAGGGCATTGCGGCACTGGACAACTACGCCAGCAACACGCTCCTGCCGGTGCTGGAGCTGCAGGTACGGTATGGGCGCGGGCTGCAGATTGTCTGGCAAAAAAATCCATTGCATAGCTGCATCTCTGTGTCACACAAGCAGATGGTCCCGCCCACACATTTGCGCTGGCGGTTGGTCTTCTGGGTGCCATGCCTTTCCTCCTCTCAGCCGCTCACGCCCCACCGCTGCTGCTGGCACCTGCTGCTGCTGCTCATTACTGCTGCAGATGCTGGATGACTTCGACCAACCCATGTGGCGGGGTGCTGCTGACTCCACTGGACTGCGCGTCACGGTATGTTCGCCGGACTAGATCGTGTGCGATGTGCGATGTCATACGCACGCGCTGCTGCAGGGCTGCCGGGCGTCGGGCTCATGTGCACCCCAGTCCACGCTTACTCACACACGGTGCCGCCACTTTTCACAATCTTTTCACAGCCATTCCGCACCTTCCACACACCGTCCACACAGGTTGCCGTCCTGGGCTCCTCCTCGACCTCTTCCTCGTCGGACGCCGCCAACGCCACCTCCAACTCCACCACCTCGGGTGCTGGCACACTGTCGGGCTCAGCCTTCAACACCTCGCTGGAGGGCGGCGTCACGTTCGCATCGCTGCGGCTGCGCGGCAGCCCCGGCACCTACGGCATGCTGTTCACATGCAACCCAGGTAACAAAGCGGTAGACGTATGACAAAAGACGCGGGATTCACAGGGACACGCCCGCAAGTCACTTGCACGCGCGCGTCTAGCGCACGCGAGGCGGCAGGACTAAGGGCTCGGGCAAGCTAGGTTTGCTAGACGGCCGAGCGCCGCAACCCAAGGGCCTACCACCCAGCCACCCGCAACTAACATACCAAGCTATCTATGCCACCTCCCGCACCCCGCAGGCAGCAAGCCGGCCGCAACACACGTCACCTACGTCCAGGTGCGTGCGCGCCGCATGGCTGCTGGCGGGCTTGCTCCTGCTTCTTCAAGTAGGGGACAGACCGAGCTGGGGCCGTCACATGCAGAGCCTCTAGGCTTGGCGAGGGCTGGGCTCTTGCCGGATAGAACACACGGTAGCAACGCAGCGAGCCATTGGCTGAATTAGTGCTGCATGGCGAAGTCGCGCAACCTGCTCCGCGTGTGCCCTTCCTTCCGCCCCCGCCTTTGCGGCTGCTCCGAGCACCCAATACCGTAACCCCAGGCCGGCGCTTGCCACTCTCATGGTCCTGTCACTCTAGGACCACACTGATCGCCGTGCCCCTCGCCCTCACCCCACACATCTCGCACACACAGATTCGCGCTGGCTGCGCTGCGGGCGAGATTGTGGATGGTGACGTGTGCCGTACCTGCGGCACGAACCCGCCAACCTTCACCTTCAACCCGCACAACGCCTCCTGCGACCCGTGTCCCGTGGGCGCGGTGTGCGGCGCCCAGCTTCCGGGCAACATCACGGGCGCACAGGTGCGGTGCGCTCCGCGCTAGGTCACGGTTTGCTACGAATGGGCCTTTCTGAAGGACAGCGCGGATAGGTAGCACGAGTGTGTTCGGGAGTGTGGCATGGAGTCCCACGGGGACTCGACATGTACAGGGCAATGTTAACGGATCTAACATTCCCAGCGATGGGTAACATTCTTCGTCCACAATGCATTACCACACGCCCGAATGCACGCCCATCGCCATTTGCAGGTGGTGCCCCAGGACGGCTACTGGCACTCCAGTCCTTTCAGCGCGCAGGTAGATACGGGGAGTGGGCGGTGCCAGCCGCTGCGGCGGGTGGAAGCTAAGTGTGGGAGGCTCGCGGCAGGCAGAGAGCGAGCTGTGGGACGAAGAAAGCAAAAGAGAATGTATGGCCTCGACTCTGTGCCGTGCTCTGCTTCACGTTCAGTTCGCACCTCAATCTCTAACCTTCCTTTTGCCTTGACCTGCTCGCGCACCCAGCTCCATTCGTGCCCCGGCAAGGGCTCGTGCGCCAGCCCCGGCCGCATCGAGGCCCTGGCAAGGCTGCAGGCGTCACTGGTGCGTGCCCATTGCTTCAATGTGTTGCGTGAGCGTGTGCGTATGTGTGTAAAGGCCGACGTATCGTATGGGCACAGGCACCAGGCGGGGCGTGCCACCTACCCTAGCATGTAAAAGTACTTGGTTCACTCGACATGGAGCACTTTAATAATAATCCATTGTTGCGTGCACATGCGTGTGTGCAGGTGGGTGGCGGCACCGCCGTGTTCAACCTGCCCGAGGTGGTGACCGGCGCTGGCGGCGGCAGCAGCAACGGCACCAGCAACGGCACCAGCAACTCCACACTTGTTGTGCGCCGCCGGCTGCTGGCCGCCGGCACAGAGGCCGTCGGATCCGTGGCCTTTGCCGGCCTCAACCTCACTGTCGAGGAGTACTGGTCAGCGCAGGTGCGTGTGGTGTGTGCGCGTGTGTGGCATTCGACCTGTGCGCGTGTTTGGCATTCGACCTGTGCGCGTGTGTGGCATTCGACCACCAGTGTTCCCATGTTGTGCACCGCTCGCGGCTGCAGCCCTTGCATCCCCGGACCATGACTCGCTTATGCGTACCCGTTCCCGCCCAATGAGTGTGCGCCTCCTCATACCTCCTTGCACCTCGTTCTCCTGCTGCCGCTCCCGCAGTGCTCCGTTGGCTACACGGGCGTGCTGTGCAGCCAGTGCGCGCCCGGGTTCGGATCCAACAAGGACGGCTGCAACGCCTGCCCCAACGCCTATCTCAACTTCTTCTACTACGCCGCGTCCTACCTGCTCACCATCGCGCTGCTGGTGGTGACCATCAAGTCGCAGGTCACAGAAGCGAAAATCGAGGCAAAGCTCGGTGCCGCAGATGGTCCGCCTGCGGAGTCAAAGGACGGGCCGACAGCAGCATTGAGAGGCGGTTCGGAGTCATCCGCGAGGCCGGCCGAGGATGTGAAGGAGCAGCAGGGGGCGGAAGGGAAGGTGGCAGCGGCACCGACCGCGATTATGGCGGCGGCCTTTGTTCGCGAGCCGTCGCATTTGGGTGGCAGTGGCAGCGGTAGCGATGACATCGGCAGCGGCAGCGGGCAGGGCGGAAAGAGCATTCGGTGGCGGGACAACCTCGTGGCCCATGATGCAAAGGGCCACGATGAGCGGGAGGCAGTGGCAGGGGATGGGTCGGACGCCGAGCACGAGGAAGCCAAGGGCAAGGGTAAGGGCGCCGCGATTGGGAAGCTAGCGAATGACAAGGATGAGACGAAGGAAGAGGCCGAGGAGAAGCTGGAGCACGTGGCAGTGATCAAGACCATGATCAAGGTGGGACTCGCGCGGATTCAGGAGTACATAGCTCGCGCGTCGTGGGCCTCCTGCTGCAGACTCCTGCCGCCGCAACCACTGCTCATGCCTCCTGCCGCCGCAACCGCTGCTCAAGCGCGCCTGCACCCGTCGCAATTCCATACATCTCCGCTGTGCACGCACGTGACCCCATGCCGCGGCCGCCATGCCGCCCTTCACCAGCTCCCGATGCAACACTGGCTCTGCACTCTGCCGCCCCTTCACACCGCCTTCCTCCAACCGCTCCCCTTCAGCCAGCTAACCGCCCCATCCCGCCACCACCCGCAGATCCTGGTCAACAACCTGCAGGTGACCACCGTGCTGCGCTCCGTGGACCTGGTGTACCCCCCCAGCGTCGTCAACTTCTTCAATGTCGGCAACCAGGTGCGCGGACATTTGCGGGCGGGGGCGGGCGGGCGGGTTGACAGCAGGCGAGAAGGGCGGTCGGGTAGGCGAGAAGGGCAAGGAGTGCCCGGCGGGCAGGTAGGCGGGGCAGGGGGTTGAGGAGCAGCAGGTGGCGGAGACGGGTCGCGCGGCAGAGGCACGCACGAGGGGTGGTGGGAAAAGGCTGGCAGCGCGTGCGCAAATGACACCCAGCAGGTGTACGACGTGCTGCATTCCCCGCCCTGCACCGCGCCGCCCCGACCGTGTAGATGTCGAGCGCCGTGGGGCGGCTGGTGTCGCTGGACTGCTCGCTGCCCGACAACACCGTGTCCAAAGCCATCATGAAGTCCTACATCAACATCCTGCTGCCCGTGCTGTGCGCCGCGGTGGCGGTGCCGGTGTGGGTGGTCGTGCGCTCGATGGCCGCGGCGAAGCGCCGGCGCCTCGCAGCGCGCCAGGCCGCGGCCGCAAAGGTGGAGGCGGAAGCCGATGGCAAGCCGCCGCCACCGCCGCCGCAGCCGCCGGCGACCGTTCCGCTTCGTCCGTACATGGCGCAGCGCATGATCATTACGGTGCGTGTCGTTTGTGCCGCAGGATGACACGACGGACGGTCAAGCATGGCTTTACTTACGGGCCGCGGTCTTTGTGCTCGCTACTAGCCTGCTGGATGCGGGTGCAGGTACCCGCCGGGTGTGTCTGCGTGTTACAGCTCGGCCTGCGCGTGCTGCGCTGCGCTGAATGCGCACAAAAAGCCCTTACTCGTGCCATGTGCGTAGTGTGGACCGTGCGTGCGTGCCCCTGCCTTGTCCCTTACTACCCCTGTCCCCTGTCGTTATCCTCACCCACACCGTTTGCCCGCGCCCCTTTGCGCGCGCAGGCCATCGCCATCGTGTTCTACTTCTACCCCGGCGTCACGGATGAGCTGCTGTCCATCCTGGACTGCGCCCAGCTGGACGCCGCGGAGGCCCCGTACGGCGCCTTCGCCTTCGCCGTGGTGCGTACGTGGCGGCGGCCTGCACGGGCGCGCTTGCCATATCTTGCACCTTGCCATATCACTGGTGCCGCTACAAACGCTGCAAATGTTCGGGGCTGTTTCAAGCACACACCACGCACACGCACACCCACAGGGCAGTTGGTGGTCGCACGACTATGGTGTCAAGTGCTACACCGGCCCGCACCTGCTGCTGGTGCTGCTGCTGGCGGTGCCGGGCCTGGCGCTGTTCTCGTTCGGCGTGCCCATCGCCTCCGCGGTGAGCAGCGAGCAGCGCCGTGCTAGCCGCACGGCTGTGGCGTGCTGTGGTTTGCAGCGCGAGTTGGGTGTGGGGCACTGGGTCGGGCGCGGAGTGCGTGGGCTGTGGGGCGTTGGGGGTGGGGATGGAACGCTTGATCAAAAGGGGTAGTTGGCATACAAGGACGCACGGGCGGGATGGTGGCAGCGCGCGTCAGGGGACATGTGCTTAGGGACGTTTCAGGAGCCACCGGGGCTTGGGTGGAAAGTGGTGGGTCTGATCCTGGGTCACGATCCCGCCCGCCTGCGGCGCACCCTGCACCCCTCTCTCAATCTTTCTCTCTCCACGCATCGATGCAAACTCCCGCTGCTCCCTTATCCACACACGCGATCTCCCACATAACCTCCCGATTCGATTGACCCCCCTCATTCGCACACACCCCACCCCGCCGACACGCACTCGCAGCTGCTGCTGCGGCGCGCTTACGCCCGCAACGAGCTGGACGTGGAGGCCTTCTCCAGCCGCTACAGCTTCATGTACTCGGACTACAGGCGCCGGCACTTCTACTTTGAGAGCGTCATCATGTGCAGGTGGGGGGCTGGCGTGTGCGGAGGCGGCGGGGGTACTTCATTGCAGGCACCATGCCGCCTTTGTCGCTGCTTGCCCAGGCTTGATCGATGTATCTCGGCAGGCGTGTGCGCACACGCCTGCCGCGATGTGGCCCGCCCCAGCCCTGACCCTACGTGTCTGCATGCCGGCAAATGGCAAATGGTGCTTCGTCGCCCGCACCCGCATGACCACAGGAAGTTGTTGATGGTGGGGGTGGGCGTGGTGGCTGGCAACCGGCCCGTCATTGTGCAGGTGCGCACGTACGTGGATGTGTGGGGTGTGGGGTGGGGGTGCGTGGCCAAGTGCGTGCATGTTCATGTGTGGGCGGGCGCGCGTGCCGGGCCTGGGCGCCGACTCCCTCGCCGCATCGGCTGTCTGCCAACTACCGGAACTGCTGCATGCCCCGCGTCTCCCCTCCTCCTTACCACCGCCTGCACCTCCCCCCCACACCCCCGCCGCTTGTGGATCCAAATCCAGATCCACTGTATGCTGCTGATCATCACACTGGCCGGCCTGGTCCAGGCCTTCCTGCAGCCGTACAAACACACCCGCTACAACCAACTGGGTGCGTGCATGGGCCGCTCCCTGCAGTGCGGTGGGACATGGCTCACCATCACCAGGGGGGCGGGGGCCGGCTCCATGGTTGGGTTCTCTCTCGTCGGTGTTATTCTCTTGCAGGAAGCCAATGGAGGTCGATCTGCTGCCCGCGCCACATCCGACGAGGCCCCGCACATGTCCTGACCACCCGCTTGATCAAACCCCGCTGAAGAATTGATTGCAAACCCCTACGTACGCAGAGTCGGTGTCTTTGGGTGGAACCGCGTTGTCGCTGTGGCTGTGCTACTTCTTCATGGTGAGTGGTTGCTTGGCGGAGTTGGTGTTGGTGGGTGGCGGGCGGGTGGGGCGGCAGACCTGCCGGGGTGGGATGCGGGCATGCGGGCAGGGGCAATCGGCGTCGGCGTGTGTGCTCATCACCGCATACCGCCGTGCTCGATTGTCCCGCTGTCCTGCCCTGCACGCGCTGACCGACACACATGAGCTCCCGCCGCTGTGCTGTGCTGTGCTGTGCTGTGCTGTGCTGTGCTGTGCTGTGCTGTGCTGTGCTGTGCTGTGCTGTGCTTCTTCTGCAGCTGAGCGACATCGGCCAGGACGAGCGCATCGTGCTGAGTGCGGCGCTCATCGGCGTCAATGTGGCGGTCATCGCCTACTTCGCCGCCTGCATCGTGTCGGAGGCCTGGGCCATGGTGCTGGACAAAATCGACAAAGACGGAGACCGCAAGGTGAGCAGGATGATTCGCCCTTTCAGATGTTGTGCCAGCCCTTGCGGTGGTACCCTGCCCGGTGTGTGTGAGTGCGTGCACACCTTGATACGTACATAATCTAGTTTTCAAGTTGCGGGCATACGCACTGCCAGCGCCCGGTGCCGTGCTCCTCTGTCTGCTGCTGCTGCTCGGCTCTTCAAGGCCACCACACGCCCCGTCTCCCGCCTCCATCCCCTGTCCAGCTCACGGCGCGCGAGGTCAGCGCCTACCTAGGCAACCTGGCGGCGGAGGGCCGGTCCCGCGTCAGTGCCATCTTCAAAGGCCGCCGAGAGCAAAGCGGATCCCGGAGCAACGTGGTGCGTTCAGCGGCGGCGCCGCCAGCGCTGGTGGCGGCTGACCTGGACCCGATGGACGTGAGGGCAGACCCCACAGCCGCGGAGGGAGCGGAGGGCGCGACGAAGGCGCAGCCGCCCACCGCGTCGTCACCTTCACTCGTCACGCCGCTGCACAACAAGGCTGCGGGTTCGCCGGATGCTGTGGGGTTTGGTGCGGCGGCGGTGGCCGCGGCGGATGGTGGTGGTGGTGGTGGGGCTGGTGGGGAGCTGTGGGCGGTCAGTCGCCCCCTCAGTGCCATGTCAGCGACCGCTAAAGGCAGCCAACAGCGCCTCAGCCTGGAGCTTGCGGAGAGCAGTGCGCAGTCGCTCTCGCTGCTGCCGGCATCACCCTCGCCCCGTGACCGGCAGCCGGCTCCGGTGTCGGGCGCGGCGGCAGAGGCGCTCGCAAAAGCGCCCTCAAGCACAGCGCTGGTGGCCGCGACGGGGGCAGCGGGCGGCTCCGGGTCGTCGACTGCAGCAGGCGCGTTCACTAGGGGCTCTCTGGACCTCCAGGCGGCAGGGCCATCGCGACCTATGAGTCCGTTATCGGGAGGCGGCGGCGCAGCCGCCACCAGCGGGCGCCGCACCACGGCCTCGTTCATTGGGGGTGTCAGCGTCGCCGGCGCCCGCGCCTCCCCACTGGCCCGCGCCATAGCGGCCAGCAGTGTGAGCGGCGCGCCACCGGCCGCCGTCACGGCTTCGGCGGCAGCCAACAGGCCATCCGCTTCCGGCGCGGCAGGGGATCCAGCAGGTTCCTCGGAGCTGGGCGGCGGCCGCATTGGCGGTGCCGGCACCGGCGAAGACGGTGGGGGCATCCCTGGTGCTCCGCTGCTGCCGGCGGCAGGCGACGCGTCTCCCAGGCGTGGCAAGACCACGCCACTGCACAAGCTGATGCGCGGGCAAGCGTCAACAGCTGACGGCAGCTTCGGTACCCGCAGTGTTGCCAGCACGACCAACGTGCTTCCCATCTTTGACAAGGAAGAGCTCGACATTACAGGTCCAGGCGGCGCCGGCAGCTTCAGCCGGCGGTCCAGCGGCGTCTTTGCAAACCTAGCGGCGGTGGCACCATTAGCGCCGCCCGCCGCCGCTGCGGTCGATGGAATTAACTCGCCGTCCCGCTCGCGCCGGGGTGCCGCCGGCACGACCGGCTTTTCCATGCCGTCAGAGAATGTGACGGCCGGTGGCGGGGCAGCCGCCCCTTTTGATACTTCACCTCCGGGATCGGTCTCGGGGATGCCCCGGGGTGGGTCGGGGGGCCGTGACGCCGTGAGGTCCAGCCGCAGTGGCAGCGGCAGCGGTGCGCTAGCGAGTGGCAGCAGCGGCGATAGCGACGGTGCTGGCCCCAGTGAAAATGGTGCTGGCGGCGGCAAGAGGCGGCTGCGGACGGGCGCAGGTCTGGCGGCCACACCGGACTACCCTGATGGCGACACCGCAGCAGTGGATGGATGGCATTGATGAGCTCTCGAAACCACCTAATGCATTGCAGGCCCAGCCTGAGACATGGCGCAGTCGTAGCCGACGTGACGGACTGTTGCGGCAACCAATCTAAGCGATCCGCACGCAGTCTTACTTTATGTGACTTGACATAACGGATGGCGCATTCGGGGGGCTTCATTTGGAAGAGGTCGGCAAGTTGAACCAGAAGTCGCAGTATAAGGTGGCGTGACCATGTGCCAGATTGATCATGGGCTAACTGAATGCATGCTTATTTCGCAAAAGGACCTATTGTGCAGCGCTGTAGGTCTTGCGGGTTAACGCATGGTGTGTAGCAGCATCTAGTGCGTGAGCCGCTACCCCGCCTGGTATAACAACGCATGTGCACCATGTACTGTCGTGTTCTTGGTGTGACCTGGCGCTGCTGTGCAGTGTGTGGTATGTAGGTTGGCACATGAGCATGCTGCATTGTCTTCATTTGTGCATACCGTATGGGCGTTCGGTATCCTTGTCCATTCGCTTTCTGCCTTCCTGGTGCCTGCTCCAACACTGCATGACTGCACAGAGCATTCGCAACGCGCATACTCGATCATGGCGCTACTGTGCAAGCAACCGGTGTATTTGCACGTCTGCTTACGTGAACAATATTTAGGGTCAACACCCCGCTGTGCAAGCATCCGGTGTATTCGCACGTCTGCTTGGTGAACGTGAACACATTGATGCCTTTCTCATTTATACGTTGGGCCCGTCGCCTCACAATGCATTACATTACTGAGACACCGAGGATTTTCCACGCCACTGTATCCGTAGCGCATAGCGCCGCGACTCTTGCGTGCTGCTGTGCGCGTGGCTGATAAGCGCCGGCTCATCAGCATTGTTAGCCCCCGAGTCTTGCTGTACCTCTTGCCTGCACAGCAGCAGCGTGCTGGCGCGTGCGAACAATGCCATGAACTCAAGTTCGGAAGTCCAATGGATGGAACAAGGACGAGGAGGGAAGCTGGCTGAAAAGCGGTAAAGGCATCTGGCCCCGCTTAATGATGGGTCGCATGAACCGCACGGGTAGATACGGACGCCGTATTAGTTGCTGATGTGTGCCCATGCTGTAGGTTGCCGCCGTGGCAGCTGGCTGGTCTGAGGACAGGTGCATGACTATTAGCCTCTGTGATGCGAAGAAACGCGGCCAGAACCAAGGGTTGGATGTATGGCTATCGTAGCTGCATTCAAGGCTGCACTTGCCCCAAACCTGCCCCAGACCTGTCAACCTGCCCCTGCCTCTGCATCATGCCTGCCCCAATCCTGCCCCCGAGAAGATGAAAAGGCCCCGTGTCGTACGGTATTACGGCACCGTAATGGCGGTTCGATTGGCTGCTGCTCTACGCAGCAGGCCCTGGTGTCCCTGCCCAAAACAGAGCGTGACAAAGACAACTGACTATCATTGGCACGGATGGAGCAGCCACCATCCAGTGGCCGACTATGCGAGTTTGTGACACTCGGCCTTCAAGTCACCAAACGTCATTGGTAACACTTATCTCTCACACACAACTCATACGCCCCGTATGTACGCACACACGGCACTGTCACGGCGTAACAGCAGTAGAAAACGGCGCGCCCTCCAACGGTATTCAAACGTACACACAAGTGATACAATCTTCCTTCCCCTACTTGGTTCGCATGAAGTTCCAGCTTTCCAGTATTATCACCTCCCTGGTGTTCCACTGGTTCGGCATCACACATCTGTGCCGCGTCCTGCAGTAGCAAACGGTACACTATGCGTTCCTGCTGCACAAATCCCGCACTGCTACTCGGCGGCGTGCCCTGCTGCTTCTATCCCACGCCCATGCAGACTTCTGTCCTCCACACTTTTGCCCTTGATTTGAAGTCCCGTTGCCCATATAGACATACGAGACAGCGCAGCCCCACAGCGCTCCAACCATAAATAAGCTTCAAGACGGCGCCCCTGCTCTCCCGTATGTACCCGCAAAAGCTCAGCCATCCACAGACAAGGGGGAAAAAGTGGTTGTTCACGCAAGCATGACCCCATCGCAATCATGGTGCTCCTTATTTACCGTGGCCATCGCGGTGCGTATCTACATCCTCGGCCGCTTTATTCGGGGGCCGTCCATCTGTGCGCACGGGCCGGACGTGCCCGCCCGCGATCTGTGCACGCATGCCGACGAGCTCGCTGGCACATTCGGGTACAACCTATATACCGTGTTGCCGGGTTGATCACATGGTGCCGCGCCAATCACATGTTGCCGGGTCGATCACCCAGCATCATCTTGTGGTCTCCCACCTGCGGCCATGACGCGCGCATGGAGGGCGGGAGGATGTGGATGGGCGCGGGGGGGGGGGGGGGCGAAAATGGGCGCAAGTCGGCGCAATCTATTGTGATCGGAGGAAGGTGTGCACGCCAGGCGTGAGCATTAGTTGCCTGTGCAAGCTGTCAGGCAAAGCTCCACTAGCCCGCCATGCGCACGTATGGAAACAAAATGCAGGCAGGCGCGCCAGACTTGCCGCACGCATGGTTGCGTAGCGGCCGCCCATGCCGGCCGCGCAACACACCGCACCGACACGCCGGCCCACCCCCCGGCCCCCGCTCGCGAGCGCGCCCACCTGCGTCTGCACCCACAGCAGCACGCTGATGGTCACGATGTACAGGCACACGCCGATGGCGCAGGAGTATTTGTCGATGCGCGAAGCCACGAACCTGTAGCAGTGGAACCAGAGCGTCGCGGGGGCACGAGCGGTTTCGAGCGGCGCTATTAATAGCGGTCGGCCCCCGGGATGACTAATCATGATTCATTCATGAATTGATCATGCTGATAGGAGCCGTGACCATCTCCTCCGTGCCGAGTGGAACTGTAGGAGCCTATGCCAGTACGAAACGGCACCCCTCCCCCTCAATCGCATGGATGGCTCCCCGCTCCCCTGCACACGCCCCATGCACACTCTCCACACGCCCCAAAGCCACCGCACCAGGCAAATTCCGCGTCCTCCTTGCAGTTCTGATAGAACCGATCCGGAGCCGCCGCCGCACGCCCGCACGCCGCCGACACCGACGCCCACGCCGCCGCCAGCCAGGCCCACAGCCGGCCGAGGCAGCCGCCTCGCCGCCGCAGCCGCCAGGGGGCCCCCGCAATGGAGTTGGGGCCCGCCGACTTCGAAGACGACCTCTTGAAGCAGCAACCGCCGCCGTTACCGTTGCCGCCGTCGACAGACTCGGGGTAGCCCGCGGGCATCGGCGCAACCGCGGTGGGCGCGAATGGGCTGACCAGCGGCGGGGCAGGGGCAGGCGCCGCGGCGCCGTAGACCATGGGGTCAAGCAGGCTGCCGCCGCTGCCGCTGCTGCTGCCGCCGGGGCCGCCGACGGAGCCGAAGGCTGCAGGGTTGGCGTTGGGGTCGGCTTTGGGGCTGGCGGCGAGCGGGTGCAGCGCCGCGGCGGCCACGGCGCGGGTGGGCGTCGGCATAGGCGGCATCGGCCCGGGCGCCGTGATGAAGGCCTGGCGCGAGCCCATGGAGATCGCCACGGATGGGTACGTGCCCGCCGCCTCCGTGACCACCAGCGGCGGCGGCGGAAGCAGCGGCGAGGCCGGGGCGCGGCCGCGCCGGCCGGCGCCGCTGTTGCCGGCGGCCGCGGGGTCGGCAGCCGCGGCGGCGTCGGTGGCAGCGCCGCCGCCACTGGTGGCGCCGGCGCCGAGGCGGCTCAAAGTGCCGCTGCGGCTGGGCGCACTGCTGCCAACCCCCTTGGGCGTGGGCGCCGCAGAGGTGTGCGTGCCCGTGTTCGAGCCGGCCCCGTTGTTGCCCGCCGCCGCCGCCGCCGCAAAGGCGGCTGCCGCCGCCGCGCGCCGGGCGGCGCTGCGCTGCCGCGACATGGTCCGCCGGACGGCCATGCCACCGCCAGGCGCCACGACGACACCACCGCCGCTGACGGCGCGGCGCGCGGTGGCGGAGGCGCCGCCAAGGTTGGCGGCCACGGCGACGGCGCCTGGCGAGTACGGTCCGATGGGTTCCGGGCCATCACGCTGGAGCTCCTTGCTGTCTCGGAACTTGAAGTTGGTAAAGGCGGAGGTGAGCGCGCGCGACACCCGGCGCGTGAGCGTGCCGCTGCCGCCGGGCGCGCTGGTGGTGGTCTGGCGCCTGCGCGTGTGCGGTGCAGGTTACGGTCCCGCGTCAGAACATCGTCACGTGGTCACGTGGCTACATGGTCACTGGGCTGCAGCGTTAAAAACGACCGGCTGGGCAAAGACTCCTTTGCTGCCTGGCGGCCCGCCAAGCCCGACCTTGCCGCTGTATGTAGTTTCCCCTGCACTCCCACCCCCACCCCCAGCACCCCCAACACCGCGCCAGCCGGCGCTCCGCCGGCGCCCACCTGAGCAGCGTGCTGTACTTCTGGAAGCAGGTGCGCTTGTTGGTGAGCACCACCGGCAGCGTGGCGATGCGGTTGACGATGAGGCTCTCGAAGCACGCCACCAGCATCATCACGTACGCCACCAACACCACCTGGGTGACACAGCCGAATGCGGTTCGGGCGGGGTCGCGCGATAAAAGCGGTGAGGTACAGTAGGGGTTGCGCATGGTGTGTGTGTGCGGGCCTGCAGGGATGCGGTATGCGCCGGCGCAGCGGCAGCAGCAATGGCTCTGTCCTCATCGTCTTCGTCCGCTGGGATGCCGGCGATGCCGCGCGTGCGGGCCCCGCAGCTGCAACTGCAGATCCGGCAGATTCAACCACACGTACGCCCGGGTTCTTGCATCCAGCAGGTTCTTCCACATGGCCCGGGCTCTAGCTGCCGGCTACCGCTGCTGCTGTTAGAGAGCTTAGCCGGCAACGCACCGCATGCACCCCACCTGCTGCAGCGCGTTCAGATAGTTGGCGGGCGGGAAGTCGAACACAAACTGCATGGCCGTCAGGCTGAGGAAGAGCGTCATGATCACAACTGCGGCGGCAGGGAGCGGGCAGGGAGGCGGCAGTGGCGGCACGGCGGCGGCAGGATCGGGGCAGCACCATTAGGATGTTGAGGGGGGGCTTTGAGCGGGAGCTCCGTGTCAAGGACAACACTCTTGTGATTACTCATCCAGCCAGCGCATGCGGCGTGCCCCTCCAGTCGCCGTCAGCACCCGGCCGTTGGCATCTTCCGCCGCGGCCCACTCATGCCCTTTGCGGTCTGACCCCTACCATCGCCCCCACCCAACCGACCCAACCCCCACCCACCCACCCCGCGGCCCCCGCCGCGGCCCCCTGCCGCGCTCACCCATTCTGT
This sequence comes from Chlamydomonas incerta, assembly GCA_016834605.1. NCBI lineage: Eukaryota > Viridiplantae > Chlorophyta > Chlorophyceae > Chlamydomonadales > Chlamydomonadaceae > Chlamydomonas > Chlamydomonas incerta. Next base: position 2,004,846 of record JAEHOC010000010.1, read on the forward strand.
CGCCCAGCGCGTTGCAGGGCATGAAGTACACCACGAACACCACCAGGCTGATGATGAGCACCGGGATGAGGTTGGCCTGCGCGGCGGGGTGTGCAGGGTGTGTGCGTAGGTGTGTGGATGCGGTGCAGGGCGTGCGTAGGTGTGCAGGTGTGCAGGGTGTGCGGGTGCGTAGATGTGCGGGTGAGTAGGTGTGTTCCGGTGTTTGCGCGGGTGTGGGTGTGGGCGCAAGTGCAGGTGTAGGGGTAGGGGTGCATGTCGGCATTCAGGGGTGAGAAGGACATGGGCAGGAGTGAATCCGAGGGCGCAGCAGCAGGTGCGCAGCAGGCTGCCCAGGCCACCTAATGCGCGGCGGCAAATGCCCTCCATGCCCTACTGCTCTCACCATCACATAGTAAGACGAGACTCGCTTAACCTGCGGGGCAAGACACAGGGAGGGTGGCGATATGTTGCAGCGCACCTGGGCACGCACAACGCGCGGTGCAGTCGCCCTCAAGTGCGGCAAGCTACTTGCCATGCCATCGCAAAAAACCCTACTCCTGGATCTGCGCCCCGATGCCCCCTCCATTTCGAATTGACATTGAGCTTGGGCTGGTATTCGCAAAACCCCCTACCCTCGGCAGACGCCTCAACCCATCCACCCGCCCACGCGCCGCAATCCACGCACCCCCCCTCCTCTCCTCCCCTCCCCCCCCCCCCCGCCCCCACCATGATGTCCGCCACCAACACGATGGGGCCGTACAGCGCCCGCGCCTCGTCGTACACCGACGCGTAGGTGCCGCACCCCTCCGGCACGGTGGTGCCGCGGCCCGAGTTGTCGGCGTAGTGGCGGTCGGTGACGCGCAGCGACTGCACCAGCGCCGCCGCCAGCTCGCCGCTGGAGGCGTTGGAGGAGTCGTAGTACCTGGACGGAGGTAGGGGCGCGGCACGGCACGCGGGGAGGCGGGGTGTCGGGTTTGGTGAGCGGGTGGGTGCGTGGGTCGGCAGGCTCATGCCGGGTAGGAGGGTGGGTGCGACCGGAATCGGGCTCGTGGGCTGGCGGGTTTGCTGTGCCGAGGCGCAGAATGTGTGTGCGCCCGCTCCCCAAGCCCGCCCACACACCCATCCCTCACGCCGCTCGCCCCTCTCGCGTTGCCCCCCAAGCCACCCGCGCGACCAGCAGCTGCCCACCTGGGCGCGGCGACTCCGTGCGCGGCCTGGCACGTGCGGCTGTCGTACACTTTGCCCTTGCCCCACTTCACACGCCAGCCCGACAGATCCGCGCCTGCAGAGCGCGTGCGGGAGTGTAACAGGTGTGAGGCAAGCATTTGTGGCCGGACTTTGTGTTACCGCCTAAAGCCTGTGCTGATCGGTGATCCCACCTCCTGCGCCCCTGCCCGCGTCCCTTCCCCCGGACCCCGCCTCCGCCCTCACGCACCCACCCTTGGTGTGCGCGGTGTTGTTGAGCTTTGCCACGTGCTCCCACTTGAGCCCCACCGCGTGGCTCTGGCTGTCGGCGATAGATAGCTCCATCAGCAGGTGCTGCGGGTGCGTGTGTGAGGGCGGGGGTACGTATGGCCGTATAGGTGCGGGTGTGGGCGCGTGTGGGTGCGTGGGGGGCGGTGCATGAATTGGAAGCACAGAACAGGGCCGAGGCCGGGTTCGCTGCAGCACACACACGCACCTGGTGATCAAAGGGGTAGGCGCGGAAGTCCAGGGGCGAGTACCTGGGGCGCGCGACAATCGAGCGGGCGGCGGCGGCCGGAGGGGGAGCGGTCGTCCACGGTGATGCAGTCGACAGTTGCAGTTGCAAACGCAGTCCAAATGTAGACAGCTGCGAGGAAGGCGCCGGGAGCTTCCGCGCCCAGTACCCCCGGCTGCCTCGCCGCATTCGTATGTGCCCCTGTCAATGTGCAGCAGCGCCTCAGCAACTCGCGCGCGGTGGCGCCTGCCACTCACCACCTCCCAATGATCCGTGTGGACCAGGTGACCACGCCGCTGGTGGCGTTGGCGTTGATTCGGTAGCGCGGCAGCTGGTCCTGCGGGTCCGAGGGGTGCGTGTGACGCGGGATGTAAACGCTGTGGTTCCAGACGCGCACGCAATTACCCCGGGGGAAGGGCCTAGGGTCGAACTTTCCAGGGCCGTCCACGGGCGTTTCCTACGAACATCTGCCATCCCGTTCCGGTCCGGCGCCCTCCCCGGTCCCCCCTACACCGCATCTCTCCCCCCGCCTCGTACCTCGTCATAGCCCAGCATGTTGGGCATTTCGATGTGGGGCAGCCATATGCCGTCGCAGCAGCCGGCCGAGGGCAGCCCGTTGCTGTCGCAGGCGCGGCCGCAGCTGAGGCTGTCGTTGTTCATCACCTGGGCCGAACGCGCCCGCACCGCTTCACCGGCCCCCACATCCTTCCATGTCAGGATGACCCACCAGGCTGCGGTTGAGCAGGCATACGCGGGGGGGGGGAGCAGCGCTTTAAACGCCGAGGCCACGGGGACGCCGGGGTTGCGTGCCGCTAACTGCCGGCGCCCCTTGTTAACCGCGAGAGCGGTTGCCCGCGCGCTCGCTGTCCGGGTGAATAGCAGCGGTCGGACGTGATAGCGACTTGCGGTTTTGCGGTTTCCAAGCGGCCGCGCAAGAGGAGCACACACATTTTCTACTTTGTGCGCACCTGCGTGATAAGTGTTCTCGGTAGTGCTGAACGTTGTCACGCGCTCCAGCAACGCTGCCACCGCTACGTCGGTGTAGCTGGGCGGACCACCCGGCAACTGGGGCGCGAATGGTGGGTTTCCCCCTTCCGAGCCAAGCAGCGGGTTCGTCAGTTGTGCATTGCTGCTGCAGCTAAACACCACAGCGAGCAGGAACGCTGTGAGTAGAACCAGGCTCCGCGGACAGCTCCGCGGGGCTGCGGTCATGTTTACTGAGGAAAATGCTCGGTCGAGGCACCAGGCCCTTCAGCACTACAGTTCCATCATTGCTGCTAAGGTTGCACTAGCTCAGAAGGAACGCTGGGCCGGAAAATGGGGGTGACCGCAATGCCTCGAGTTTGGACGCTGTCAACGCTTGTTTGCCTTGTAACAGTGAGTAAGATGCACGCGGGGGGCATATGTGCCCGTGCATGTGTCTTTGAAGCAGGGCCCAACCGCTGCATCCCGTATCCCCATCAACTCGCCCTCGCTCGCTCCTCACCCCGCGGGCGCAGAATACCCGCCACGTCTCATCAACCGTTGCGCTGCGCGCACATACACCTGCATGGTGTGTCCTACAACTGATTCCCCAATCCCAACAGGCTGGTGCATCTGTGAGTTTCTGGACCCCTTCGCGCGCAGCCTCAGGCCCGCACCAGCCCTCGCTCTCTCATCGTGCTAACCGGTCTGACATCTGGCACAACAGAACACACAGAACTCCAACAGCGCGCACCGACAGCTCGTGGACTGTGACATGGCGCATCACGATTCACATGCTCACAAACCGCTTCAGCCAGGCCGGCAGCACCTCCGTCTCAGCCTCTGTTTGCCGCTGATGCCCACGCCCGCTTGCGCTGCCCCCATCGCCGCCAGCTGCAACACCAGCAGCCTGCAACCCCGCACTATTGCCATTTGGTTCCCCACGGCCCTCTTGCCTCGCCGACCCAGCCTCAAGCTGCATTAGCTCAAACGGGCTTACTGGCCGCCCGACCGGCAGGACGCGGCGACACGGACCCGGCGGACCAAACCCGCCGGCGACGGCCATCCCCCGCGCCGCTTCAGTTTCCCTGCCACCACCTGCGCCCGCGCCTGGAGCCTCCACGTGCGATCGCCCCACTTGCACATCCCTGGCACTCAGCATGCCCCCAGGTCCATACGCGCCAGGCACTGGCACGGCCGCTGATGACATCCCAATGCTCCCACCGCTGCCGCCCAACACCGCCGCCTGCGGCCTCTGCTCCTGTTCCGCCTGCGCGCCCACTCGCACCGCAGAAGTGGATCCGCCGGCACTAGACAGCACGGCCACCCCAGCAACGCCGGCCACCCCAGAAGCGCCTGCCACCCCAGCAGCGCCGGCCATCCCGCCACCACCCTTGGGCGCCCCAGCAGCTGCGGTGAGTGCAGCGAGGGCAGCGGCAGCCTGCTGGCGCTGAGACGCCGACGGCTGTAGCAGCAGTGGTCGCGGGTGGCTCTGCTGTTGCTGCTGTTGTAGCTGCTGCGCACAGGGCAGCATCAGCCCCGGCGGCAACGGAACCTCCAGAAGCAGCGTTCGCCGGAAGCCGCGTAGGGGCCGCCCCTTCTGGTAGCCGTACTGGTTGGTCACGACCCTGGTGCGCCCCACCATCACATCATAGTTGTGGTGCGTGTGGCCGGACACCCACATCCCCAGCAGCGGCCGCGGCGGCGGCGGCGGCGGCGGCGCCTGTGGTGTGTCCTCCTGTCCCTGATCGTTCTGCTCCAGGCCCTGCTCACTCTGCTGCTGCCGCCGCTGCTCGTCCAGGTGCTGCTGCTCTTGCTCGTCCAGCTGCTGCTGCTGCAGGATGAAGCCCTGCAGGTCGGAGGCGTAGGCGGGAGTGCGGGGGCCGCCCCGGAACTCGGGCGGCTGACTGATGTCCAGCAGTGGCGCATGGTGCGTCACCACCACCACCGCCTCCAGGCCCTCCGCCTCTGCCTCCGCCTCCACCTCCATCACCTGCAGGCTGTACCGGCAGTGGCTGGTGCCACTACTGCCGGCGGCTGTAGCAGCTGCTGTAGCAGCTGCTGTAGCAGCTGCAGCGGCGGCGGTGGGGGCGGCAGGCGCCGCGGCAGCTACAGACACCGGCGAGGCTGTCCCCGCAGTGACGGCATCGACCGCACATGTGCGCGAATCGGGGGTGGCGTGGGTGTTGTTGGCAGCGCGGGTGACGAGGGCGGTGCGGGCGGCGCAGGCCGCGGCGCGGCGCGCGCGGGCTCGATCCAGGGCGGCGGACAGGAAGGCCGTGTTTGCGGCGAACAGGCCGTTGGCGGCGTCCGGCGTGAGGCGCTGGCCGGGCGCCGTGTACACCTCACTGAGAGCACACGTGAGCGCGGGGCGGCGGGCAATAACTTGCTTCGACAAGGACAGTCATCCGAACAGTCCTCTGTGTGTGGCTGGCGCACTCCACGCGCCGCCAAGTGAACAGCGACACCGCCAACTGGACAGCGACGCGCACCCGGAGAACCGGCCCACCAAGGTTAATTCATAAAAACTCACGCCCGCCATGGCACGCGCCTTGGCCCGCCATCCAGCATCACCGCACTCACCAGAAGCAGAGCAGGTCCATCACCACTTCCGCTTGCTCAGGCGGTATGTAGCTCCACAGCGTGCTGCCAATGAACGTGACGCCGCCCACCATCAGCTCGCGATTGTGCAAATAGTGCACATTGCCGAGAGCCGAGCACAGGGAGTCAATCTGCGCATCCACCTCGGCCATGGTCGCACCGCCGGCGTACTGCGTGCAGGAGAGGTCCGGGCAGCGCGATGGGTAGGTTGTACGCGCGTGCCTACAAAACGCCGGCCAGGTAAGGGGTAAGACGGCTGAGTAACCATAGTGACCTCGCGAGACCCGTGTCGTGCATGCGTGTCTTACTCCCGGTTGCAGAGAAACTCACGTACTCCCGGTTGCCAGCAAGAACCAGAGTGTGTTTGACTTTTTGGGAGCATTCCGCCAGTAGCATAGCATATTGGGGCATGAAGGGTTCTCCTATGTCTCCCGCGAGAATGAGGACATCACAAGCATCCTGCGCCGAGCTTGAGAGAGCGTCGCTGAGCTGGAAGTCGCCATCCGAAAACTCGGTGTGCAAGTCGGATAATAATGCTATCTTCATCCGGGCAAGAAGCACAGGCAGAAAGGACCGAACAAGAGAAAAAACCCACTGGTGCCCACTCTAACTAATACTTAGTGGGGCCACTTGCATTCAAACGACTACACTTGGGCCTGCAGGTCGACATTATGGATTGCCCCACTAGGTCCCGCTGCGGATCCGTGGCGCGGCACGGGGCCCGCCGTTCGGGGCCCGCCGTTTTGGGCCCCCCGGTCGGGGCCCAGACTCCCTGCCATCAACCTGGTAATGTCCCGTCACTTTTTCTGATAACTGAAGCTGCATGTCCCACTTCCACATTCTTGCATGATCATCATGCGTTCCTTTCTGGTCCAACAGGGGCAATCATGGACGGAATCAACTGCTTTTTTTCCCTGAGTGACTTGGACGGCACATTCGGCTGGCCCCGAGCCGTAGACGCAGCAGCGTCTCTGCGAGCCACCAATGCCTCCATTGTGTGGTACCGCTCAGCCTGCAGCCTGCAGCCCGCAGCGGCTACCTCCCGCCGACTGCGGGGTCGGTCCTGGCGCCGCCGCCACCATCGACAGGGAACTGCTGCTGGTGCGGGGCAGCACCGCTCCGGGCCAATCCACTACTGCCGGTGGGTGATCCCGCGCGGCGCCCGGCGAGCAGCAGGGGGCTGGAAGCCCACCACACACGCCTGCTGGCTGCATGTCCCAATAATCAATACGCACCGGGGCAGGCCTGGTGTGAGTGCAGGTGGAGGCAGCGCTGTGGCGGGCACAGCGGCCAGCAGGTGGGTTGGGGTGCGTGAGCGGCGCGGCTGCGCAGGAGGACTGGGGTGCGGCAGCACCTGGCCCCCGTAACGCAGCTGTAGCCAAGGATGAAGACCTAGGCAGCCTGGAGGCAGACGTGCCTACAAGCTGGTTGCTGGGTGGCGGCGCGGGCGAAACTGAGCTAAACTGAGCTAGCGGCCCGGCGCCACCCCCGGGGGCCCGGCGCCACCCTCAGCGTCAGCGGTGGCCCGACCGGCCATGACCTGCCTGGGCTGAATTGCGCCGGCTATGCAGCAGCCGTTAGAACAAGGAAGGAGGACGGACCTACTCGTGTGCATAGCATCTCGACTGTCATGGAGCTTGCTGAGACCAGGGCGCGCGGCCCCGAGCCAGCAGCTGCACAGGGCCTGTGCAGCCGGAGCGCGCGTCACCGCAACACCGGCGGCGGCGCCCAGCACGCGCTGTTTCCGCATCCCACGCTCGGCTCCGGCTCCCGCAGCGGCATCACCGTTTAAGCATCCGCCGACGGCTCTGGCGGATGCGCTCGAGGGAATCATCATGCACAACGAGACCGCTTGGTGGGTATCAGTGGTCGGGGTTGGCAACTCGCACCACAAGCCGGCGCAATGTGCGGGGTGGGTGGGAGTGCGCCAAGCCCCAGCCCCAGCCGGCCGCGCGAGCTGGCGCGGGCCCATTGCGGAGGGAGGTGATTGTGCAGCAGCTAACTGCAAAACTGGCGGCCTCGACTGCTATGGCACGTGCGGAGCGGTGGGGGCAGGCAAGGCAAAGTGGAGGAGAACAGCGCGGCGTACGTAGCCCCAAGCAAAAGCGGCGCCGGCGCGCAGGTTAAGACCAGCCGGTGTCTGGTTAGCGGTCTTTGCTGGCGAGTTTTCGTTTGTTACGTATTAGGATTTGTTCATGCCAATTGCACCGGGCCCGCTGGTGACGGCGGTGGCCCTGGGCCCGCTGGCGGCGGCGGTGCTGGGCCCGGCGGCGGCGGCAGTGGCCCTTGGCCCAGCAGTGGCGGCGACCCCGGGCCCGGCAGCGGCGGCACCGGGCCCGCTGGTGACGGCGGTGGCCCTGGGCCCGCTGGCGGCGGCGGTGCTGGGTCCGGCGGCGACGGCGGCGACCCCGGGCCCGGCAGCGGCGGCGGCGGCGGCGAGCATGTGCGGTGCAGAGTGGGCGGGAAAGGCCACGTGGAGGAGGAAAGCGCGGCGCCGCCCAAGAAGCGGCGCAGGCGCGCAGGTTGAGACTGGCCGGTGTCTGGTTAGCCGTCTTGGCTGGCGAGCATAACACGGTATGCGGCAGTAGGCATACGCATATTCGCGTTCGCGTTTCGAAAGCACTTCGCTAGCAGCGGAGTGTTGCGGCTACAGGACGTCGTGTTGCTGTGCTTACTTGTGCTTGAATAGCTGAACGCGGCGGCCGGGCACATGGCTGGCGGTGCCTGTACCAATAACCGACCCCGGCTATGTCCGGGAGATGAGGTAGTTTCGACATACCTTCGGCCTCAGACGGGAGCCGTGACGGGGACTCAGCCCCCTTTTCCAGCCGCGCTGGAAAGACACCTCTTCTTGTTGTTTGTTTTGCTCTTGTGTGTGATGGCGTGCGTGGCCTTGCTTTGGGTTATTTGGGTAGGCGGTCCTAGCGCAGGCCGCACCCTGCCTTGCCCTGGCGGTGCTGTGTGTTTCGGTGTAAACTGTGTGTTCAGCGAATGTCCGTTGTGTGCTGTTTCAAAAACCCTGGTTGTCTGCTGGCTGCGTGTGAGGTTTAGCGCCTCGCTTGGGTGGGTACGCGTGCGTTGCGTGGCGTACTGGTGAGCCCAGGTGAGCCCTCCCGCTAGGGATGCCAGCGCGCGCAGAGCGCGCGTGCCTGCTGGCACCAGTGCCTGCCACACCGCTAGCCAGTGCATGGCTTCATACTGACACTTGTAACTAATGTCAGATTGCATTGGTCACGCGGTTTGTTTGGTCAGCAGATCCCTCCTGTCACCAATCTGACACTTGCTGGTAACCATGTGGAGATCGCCCGGCGGTCCTTCCGCACCAGTGCACCACTAGCTACGCGTCGTCGTCCTCCCGCCAGTACCATTCCCGTTCCCTCCACACGCACAGCTGCAGGTCTATTTCACCCAGCCTGCATGCAGCATTACCGATCCTAACCGCCCGCAACAAATCGGTCCCACTGGCACCGCGCCTGGTAAAAGCTCGTCTGCAAGGCAAGCCCACATTACCGTATTGTTGCAAGAGTGCAATAACGTGAGTCGACGGAAAATCTCACCCATTTGTGTGTGGTTGCAAGGTGGCGCGCACGATCCTTGCTTGCATGCCTTCACTCCTGCCTCATGGGAACCGGAGGCCCTGGCCGTGGTTGTGCAGCCCACTCGCGTCACCCGCGCGGAACGCGTCCAAACCCCATAAATTTTTGCGTTTCCAGCGTCAGATGAGCGGCCCAAGGATCGTATGAGAGCTTGCTGCACACGTTTGTATGGGGACAGAGCGTGCGCTGTACTTCAGAAAGTCTGGCTCGATACCGTAGATGGGAATGCGTTGGATACTGAAAGGGTGCGGAAGCTGTGTCAACTAACTAAATCGAGATGCGTCTTACAGCGGAAGTCTTGCGTGAACGGGCTGAACTGCGTGGCAAGAGAAGGCCACGCCAGAGGAAAGGGGGACAGGGAGAAGGGTGGTGCCGAATCGGGGCACACGCACACAGCCAGCGGGGGCACTTGGCTCGCTCACTGCTGTCTTCGCTCGCCGTGCTGGGAGCGGGCACTAGACGCTCCGGGCGGGCGCGGACTGCTCTTGGTCCGGTGGGCTGGTTCCTGCAGGGTCTTAGGCTCAGAGCTGCCCTGTTGCAGACGGCTGGCCAGCTGCCGTGGGGGCGCACACAGCGCAGGAAAGGGGCCCCAACTAGTTGGGGCAGGGGAGTGCGGGCAGGTTCATCAACACACAGATTACAAGGGCCGGAGGCCCGTTAGGGCAAGTTCGAGCAGCCAAGTGCGAGCTTGGGTGCACAATAGTACGTGTTGGAAAGTATTGAAAGCGTTCACCAGTCAACCAAGTGTACGCCGCTAACGCAGGAACGCTAGCAACGCTTGCACGCGGCAAGCGCACCCACAAGCGCGCCCAATTTTCACAAGCATAAACAATACATCTGTAGCACATTATAATTTATTGAATTCTTTGCGGCCTCGCGCGGGCCAACCGCCGTGATCGCTGAGGCACGCGCGCCGCTCGCCGACACCCACCATCCACTCGCCACGGGCACACCCCGCGCCCTCATACCCCCAGTTTGGTCGGCTCGCGAGCACGGCCTGATCTTTTGCGGTCTTTTAGGAATGCCTTATTACTGTTGTGCGGTGGGAACAATTTGCATCCAAACACGTTTCGGGCGGTGACCTGATCCTCCTGGACATGGTGACCTACTGACCTCTGACGCCCGCGCTTTTACCCGACTGTTTGCCCCTACTATGCTTACCCCCAGTACCCCCACGAGAGGGCGAGAGAACCGGTGGTGGGCTTTACCCTGACTGGCTGGGAGCCCGTGCAGACCGCCTGTACATGCGATGCAGCGCCCCGCACACGTTCCAGTGAACGCAGTGAACACATGCACGCCCACGCACGACACACAGCACGACCAAAACACTCAGTCCAGACATGGCCGACACGGCAGACCAGGGGTGCGGCAGACCAAGAGGTTGCAGCAGGAAACCACACACACAGCGCGTGTCACACGACACTCCTGCCTGCCCCATACATTGGCTACGGCGGTATGCGGGCCGCCTGCTTGCAGGTGCGCTGCGTCGATGCGTCTAACGCGGTGTGGAGTCTCATTTGTCTGTCTTGTGAAATCGACTGGCCGCGCGCTCGGAGCGAGCGTGAGGACTGCGTAGACTGCGTGTCAGCAAGCTGAGGCAGCCAGCCAGAGCGCGCATCGGTACAGTCACTATACCGCGTCGCACAGCCACAACTCCTGTATTTGTTGTCGCGCAAGGGCAGGGTAGGTGTTGCTGGGTCAGGGATTTCATCTGTGACCACTACGTACTGGGGTATGCCAACTCTCGTCCCTTGCCCTGGTCCTACCGCCACGATACCCCTGCCCCATGGGCTACGGTGCGGGTCATTTGCTGGCTCACCTCAGACGCCAGCCAGCACAGCGCGCCCAGCGCGCGCCGGCACTAGCTACCTGCCGGCGGTGGCGCCGCGCGCCCGCCACTAACCAGATGCATGATCACGCACACCTAGCCCACAGCCCACAACGCCTGCTGCTGCAGGACTGCCTTTAAGTAACTAGCCCCAATACGGCTTGCAACGCGCTGTTCATACCTTGCCGGCACAGCGCCGTACGTGCGTGTGCACTGGCCGGGAATTAACACTAATCCAAGCTGCACTGCACCCTGCCGTCACAGCCGCATTCGCCATCACTCACATACATACACCAGCGTGCCGACCTATTGTCTAAACGTCGAAACCAGCAGCGCGCAGTCACCAAAGCGGCATGAACGGGCGTGGCAGAACTTGCGCCCCGTCCAGGGGCATGGGGGCACGTGTCTGTCGTTTTCTGTCACCCTTCTGTTCTGTCCACCCTGCCTGCCTGACAGCTGAGGGATAGTGCGGCAGCCCATGTATGGCGCGAGTGTATGTACGGTATGCCAGGCCAAGGGTGGTAGGACCAGATAGAGTGCGCGACGATGCCCACCCCCTGCTCTCCTGAGGAGTGCCCCATCAAGTGCGAGTGTGGATGGCAGCAAGTAGCAGCAAGGGCATCACGCATAACTGACTGCTTCGGCCCTGGCCACGGATGGCGCCGGGCGCCCCGGTCACCAGGCGCCCCGGTTGGTAAGTGTCATGTCACCGAGGATTCCGGTACCGAGGAGGTTTCGACAGAAGGGGTGCGGGCCGGTGTGCGTGCACCCAACCTGACCCAACCCGGTGTTCGTGACATCAATCAAGGAGCTGCGGTTGCTTACAGAGGAGCTGCAGTCACCAACACAACACTTACTTGCTTTCAGGAAAGAGACGTACGCGTGACGCTCATCACGCGTTGAATGCCAGGGAGGATGACTCCATTTGGGCTGGGTGGGCGGGTTAGGGCGGGTCCAGGGCCCGCGGACCGGGCCGACAAACATTGGCGCCGCACCGGTTAGCCCTGCTGGTAGCGGATTAGTCTTGGTACTCTTGCTGCTAAGATTTAATACGGTGTGTGCGTCTCAGGTGGGCACTACTCGCAGGATACAACCGCCGGATAGTCTCAACGGCGTCTCACGGCAGTAGTCTTCTGCACCAGCTCATGATCAGATCCCGCTTAATAACAGCAAGTGCTGTCACTCACCACTCAAAAGCGTTGCCAATGCCAGTTGAAGGCAAGCTCTTCAATAACGCCTAACTCCATCATGTACGAATCCTAACCGGCCGTCCTGACACTGTCATTAATTGGTGACGCACTCACCACCGACACCATTCAGCTTAAATTTACATATAGCTGCTGTAAGCACGAATTGCTTGAGCGTTCGGCGTCCATCTGCACAGCGAGGTCTCCGGCCCCATGCATGAAACCGCGCTGTTTACGCAAACTTCGCAGCACACCGGTGCGTGTTTTCCGTGGCACATACTAGAGGTTCACCACAACTCACTTACGGACGGGCTTGACACCCCTTAAAGCTTTCGCAAGACGAGTACAAGGAAGCCTTGTATGTGATTCCGGACTTTGCGCCCCCGAAAGCACCGACACAGCTGGATAATTTGCATGTAGTCGCTGAGCTGGCGTCTTAACTGGATCTGGTGCCCAGCAGCGCGTGAGCGCTTGCTTGACGCACGTTGCGGAGTATGAGTGACATCGACGCCCCGCCCGAGGGCTGGGTGTCCAGCCGAAAAATGTTGCAGACTATGATGGAGCAAAACCAGCAACAGCTGCAGCTCTCGCGCGGTCTGGAAGCGCATTTGGGGACGATGCTCGACGCGGTGAGTCTCTTTGCGTTATACACCCTGTTCTGCTCCGACGCGGGCCCGAATTCGGCTGACGCCGCCGCGTTTTGCGCGTTACATGCCCCGCGTGCAGTCCACGCAGCTCAGCCAGCAGTTAGAGACAGCACTGCAGGAGTATCGCGAATCGCGGAGCTCCAAAAAGCGATGCGCGTCTGCGTCCCCGGGCAGCGTGCAGCCTCCGCCGGTGAAGCTGGCCAAGGTGCCTGAGCTTGAACTCGGGATCATCACCACCTCAGCAGCAAGCGCCAAAGGTGCTGAGCGGGAATTCGGTGGTGCTAGCACCGTGAGCTTGATGTTGCAGCGGACCGCTGCGCGGCGCGCCGCCAGCACCCCAGCCCCGATGGTCAGCGGCGCATGCCACCGCCACAGCGACGCCGGCGCCCGTGACCGAAACGACGCCAACCACGTGGTCAGTGCAACCGCGGGTGGTCGCAGCGGCGGCAGCTGTGTCGATGAGCCACGCGGCGGCAGCCATGTAGGGGCGGGCAGCGGCGGCACCAGTGGCGGCACCGCGCTTGTGCTCATGCGCTCGCAGCCGCCGCCGCCGCCGCTAGCGCTGCCGCACCAGCAGCTGCCCCAGCCGTTGCCCGCAGCAACGGATGGCATCTTGGACCACAGCTTCAACATTGACCGCAGCATCGGCGTCACAGAGACAGACAGATTTAATGCCGGGGCAGCTGCTGCATCTGCCGGTGCGGCCTGCGCCGTGCGGACGGCGGTGCCGCTGCAGCAGTGTGCACACCAGCACATTGCTGGCGGCTGTGCGCAGCCAATGCTGCAAACCCGGAATCGCTGCCGCAACAACAACGCGCTGACCATCGGTGGCAGCCGCTTGGAGTACACATCGCAGCAGGCCGCCTCGGCTGCTGATGATGCATGCGGCAGAGGGCTTATGCCGCCGATGGTGGTGGCACCAGCAGCGCCGCCGCCATTATTGACGAAGGCGCGCAACAGCAGCAATAGCGGCAGTGGTGATGGCAGCAGGAGCAGCAACAGCAGCTTCGCCGCACTTGCGCAGCTGTGCTCTCGCGATAGCTCGTCGCCGCATTTCCCCTCGTCGCCGACGACGGCGGCCCCTGCCTCGCCACCCGCGCTTCGCTCAGCAGACAGCAGCAGTCAAGAGCTCCTCTCATCGCATCATCCGCAGCATCCGCAGTCGCTGCGGCTGGCGGCGGTGGCGGCGATGGCTACTGCTGATGGTTTGCCAGCGGTGGTGGCTGCAGCATCGCCACTGATGCTGCAGCCGGAGTGGCCTTTGCAGGCACCTGAGAACGGCACCAGAGCGACCTGCTGCAATGCCAGCAGCGGCTTGGGCGGCGAGCTGGCTTCATCGTCATCTGTGCTGTTTGCAGCCGCTGCGGCCTCGGCGGCTGCGCAGCAGGGCTCCATTGGTGACGCGCCGGCAGCAGGCGCGTCGTTCACGCACTGGCTGCGACTCGCCCGAGCTCGACCAGCTGCTGCCTCTGCCTCTGCCGCTGCCGCTGCTGTTGACGGTGACGGCGGTGGCTGCCACCCGCCTAACCCACCGCATCTACCGCATCAGCAGACGCAGCCACTCGCATACGCAGCGAACGTAGGCGCCGCCGCCGCCACTCGGCCTGCCAAAGCCGCTGCTTCAGATGCAGACACGGCCGCAGCTCTTACTGCAGGTGCGGTACCGGTGCCAGTAGCCGCGCCAGTAGCTGCCGCCACCGCCGCTGTCAGACACTTTGCTCGCAACAGCATTGAGCAGTTTGACAGCATCAGCTTTGATTCCGTGTTGTGGCAGCTGGACGAGACTGACCTAGACGCGGTGCTATTTGCGTAAAGCTATGACAACAGCATTTCTAACAGCGCGCCTCCGTACTTGATTGTGTACGTGTGCAAATGTCGTTTGGTGGAGGTACTTCGCCGCGCGCTACTGGGAATACTGGGAATGAACTAAGATCCCGATGAATGAATGAAGCGCACTTGACACAACTTCGTCCAGCTGGCTGCACAGAGATGCGGTGACAGCAGCGCCAGCGCAGCTAGCTGCACACTGATCAAAACGCGCATGAACACAACGGGTGTATGCGTGCTTGAAAATGTGTGACGGCATATGGAAATAGATAGCTGCCGGGGGCGCAGAAGTCACATGCCCCCGCGTAGTCAACGCATGTGCGGTAATGGGGTAGGGACAGGATCGATTACATCAATTGTGCGCGTGTCTAATCACACGCACGTCGGGCGCAGCACCCTCAGGGTGTGCTTCCTTACCGTATCTGCATTGGAACCTCTTTCACCAAATTGGTTCAGCATGCATTGCTAGGTGGGGCATGGCGGCGCCGCCAGCAGATGCGGCGGCGTACATCTATCGGAATCAAATGCATTTGGATCAGTGTGAGCGCTAACGTGGATGGACGGCTGCTTAGCACAAGGTATGCATTCTGGCCGCACGCGGGCTTGCCGCGCGCGTTCGTGTGGTAACAGGTTTGCTTGTCGAGGTGCATGCTGCCTCGATGCATGGAGCTTGATCGATTGTTTGTACATATGTGTCAATTGACGAACGCATGATGAGAGGTCGGGTCGTTAGCTTGCTTGTTGGCAGAGGCTGCTGCTGCTGCTGGGGCGTACGTTCGTATTGTGCGCGCGTGCAGCCGGCAGCGCCATGTACAGAAGGAACTCGAGACAAGGACGCGCCCAGCTGCGCGCTGTGTGTGCTTGCGTACTTTTGACATCAGAGCCCTGCTGGGCCATGATGGAGTGACGGCGACGGTTGTGCGCGTTTCTACAGTCAGGAGCGCTCCTGGTGCCTCCCGTACGTCCTGAATAATAACGTCGTTACGTACTTCCTTGGTGTTTTTCTTTGTGTCGCCGCCGCGTTGTAAGAATATACAAAGAACGAAAGGAGACGTGCTGTACGTATAGGCGAAGAGGCTTGACTGGCTGGCGAATGGCTCCGTGCCTGACTCTCCCCTAGCAGGCTTGCTTGCCCACATACAGCTGGGGCATTCATCTGGCCCCAGCACTTCCGCTAGCATGCATGCGTCGCTCGCCGTTGAGAAGGACGTGACCGTGGCCGTGGGTGCAGGCCATGATGAGTAACATAACGTGGGCCGTTGGGTGGCGGACTTGTTTGTCGTGCGCATGCGAGATTAGCGAGATCGATGTATGTTTGGCTGAATGGGACAACTTGCTGTGTGGCATGTTCCATCCGGTGCGAGAGGCTGCTGTGAGATTACCGTACGTACCACATATCGTACTACTCTTGGTGATTCAAACTGCCGTACAAGTGGGGTTTTAAAGGGGTTTACGGGGAAGCAACGACATGTGTGGGGTGATAGCAGCAGGCAGCAGGCCACCTTTCTGGCTACAGCCAGCAATGCTATGCCACATAACCTATCGAATGTCTGCTGCACGGGTGCATGGATTGGGTGTGTCGGGATCGAATTCAGCAAGTAAGTGGCCGTTGGCCGGCATGGGCCAAACAAGCGTGGTGTTTGCGTGGGGCGTGCGTGCATATGAACGTGCGTGCGCGCAGTGCGGCAAGGTGTGCGCGCGTGTGGGTGCTGAGATTGATGAGATGAATGATCGGCGTGCGGGATGTGGGTGTTTCAAGCAATGCAGCGAGCCACCTACCGTACCTGCCTGTGCAGGTGTTAGGGAACGCAGACACGTGGATGATGCATGCATGGAGGTCTAGATCGGCACCTTGATTTGGTGGATGCTGACTGGATATGGAGGCTTGCTGGGCACGCACGCACATCGCGGATCAAGCTAATAATGTGGTAATCGTACCGGCACCTGCTGCGGCGGTTGCACGGACGAAATGGCTATCGTAGGGGTTTGGCTGGGAATATGCACCCCCCGGACGGCATGCGCCATACGACCTTTTCGAAGGGGCTAATAGCAAGCTAGCCATATGAATCTACGGAAAGTTTCAATACTGGATTTTTTGTGTGGGATTGATTTGACAAGGCTCACGGACTTGTGAAACGTGCGTGGCGGGGGTCGCAAGCTCCACACGAGGTTGCGGCTCCACGTCAACGGCCGTGACAGAAATCCTTGTCAGAATAAAAGCGTTTTTCGGGCGCATGCATCTTGCTTCGTCGGAGCCCGTGCAACAGTCGTCCCGGTCGATGTAAATGCCGACCCAACCTCCGTTGCCCATGTGGCCCGTGCAACATGCACGAGCGAGCAGAGACCACCCCGCCCACCAGCCCGCAACACGCGTATGTATAATACGGTACGGTACTTGTGTGATGCGCAGCCTGCAATCAGCTGCAGAACTCACATGCGTAGTGGACGCTACTCCGGTGCATGGCTGTGTACCCCAGCTAGATGAAGACGGCTGGTAACAGAATGCGGCCCACGCCAGCTGCGGTCAGGTGTTCCCCTTATATGTACACCGCCGATGAAGCGGAGGTGTGGGGCAGGGGCAGGAGCAGGGTCCCCTCACGATGCTGATATTCCGCCCTGGGCCAGTGCCCGTATCATGTAGATGGCTTTTGGCCCCCGGCGTCTACACAGCGTAGATGACCCCTTCCGCGCCATCTACGCCCGGAAAAAATTTCCTAGGGGCACGCCCCCCAAACCCCCCATTCCATCTACGCTCCCTGTCTAAATTACCGCCAAATCCGCCCAAACCGTCTACGCTCCGTAGATGCGCGGCCCCAAACCTCAAAAATTTTTCTTCGCCTTCGGCGGATTTGGGGCAAATTTATACAGCGTAGATGGAAGATACAGGCACTGGCCCTGGCTGGGCAGTTTGGGGCGGGGTGGTTATTGGCTGCAGGGACTGCCGCGGCTGGCGGTGCTCACGCGCCCCGAACCCGGCGGGTGCGGGCGGCAGCGAAGCTGGAGGCTGGCAGAGGAGGAGAGGACGCCGGCGCGCGCCCGGCGCAGGCCGCGCCGTGCGGGTGGGGCGCTAAGATCAAGGGAAGATACTCTGTGGATAAGAGAGTAGCCACTTGACAACGCGTGCATGCATGTCTACACCGAGCAAGGCCTTCGTGATGCCGTATCCCAGATGCACACCGGTAGCTCCGCAACTGCATGCGCGGACGCACAGCTAGACACTTGAGAAGCCTCCATTCCGGCGAACCCACTAGGGCGCCTAACGAACTATTCGCACGCACGCAAGTGTACCCCACCTTGCATCAGGGCGGCGCTGTCGGCGGCGGCCTGAAGTAATGATCCCCATGCATAATTTATGTGCAGCATACCGCAACCAACGCCGCAGCAGCCTACAGTCGGCCAACGAAGGGTCATCCACAAGGAAGGCGCCGCCCTCGACGACCCGCCCGTCAATGCAGCCACGTGTACGGTACACTAGACCTGTGACCAGCTCCGTTACTACAGCCGGCAGCAAACCCAGTCCGATCCACAGCTCACCGCTGCGCGCGAAGGCGCGGTGCCCCAGCAGCCTACACCTCACCGACCCTCCGCCGTGCACCCTGAACCAGCTAGATAGCTAGCGTCTGAAGGCATCACCATCACATGAATCATAACAAGCTCAAGCTCAAGCAAGCCAAATGCAAGCACGCAGTAGCAATCAGGCGTGGTCCACGTTCAGCATGGTGCGCATCTGCAGGTAGGGGTTGTCCAGCAGCCGCTCGTCGTTGAGCTGCTGCGCCGTGCCGATGATGTGCCGCAGCGAGCGCCAGTAGCGGTCGTGCTGGTTCAGCATCCAGTGCATAAGCAGGTACACGCCTGCGCGGGGGAAGGGGGAAGGGTTGCGCGCGAAATTTGCGCGGGGAGTTGCCGCGAGTACGGTACCAGAAACGCAAACCCAATGCAAAAGGAGCGAAAGGTTGCACGGGGAGGTGGACGACCGGGCGCGGCGATGGCACGGGCTGGCAACGGCACGGTTAGCACGGTGCCGTGTGCAGGCGCCAAGCCAGGCACGCACCCGCGTAGTATCTGCAGCGCAGGTCCTCACAGCCCAGCTGCGCCTTGATCACGTGGGACAGCGAGTACTTGGCGAACGCCTGCACCAGCGAGCGAGCAGGGCGTGTTGGGTTGCAGGAATGAGCACCGCACTCAACGGATTGCTCGGGAGCAGCAGCGGCCAAGGCGGATGCGAAGGCGGTGAGCGCGGCGGCACATCGGCTGGCATCCGCATCGCCGTGGCCGGCCCGGCCAGCCCTCACCCCGCTGCTTGGCTGTCTCTTCTAATGCTCTCGGTGGGTTGCCTACGGTTCCTTGATCTGCCGTACGCTCCCCCCCACACACCGCCCTACCCCCCGCCCCACCTCGGGGTCCAGCGAGCACCGCGCCATGAGCAGCAGCAGCAGCGCCAGCCGCCGGTCCTGAGAGTCGTCCTGCCAGGGCCCCACCGCCGCGCCTGACAGCGCGCCCCCACCCGCGGCGCCGCCCGCACCCGGGCCGGGGCCGTCAAGCGTGGCGGAGCTAACCGGGAAGCCTGCACCGCTGGCGCGCGCCGGGCCGCGGTTGCCGCCGGCAGATGCCGCTGCGGCGGCAGCCGCAGCTTGTAGGGGCAGGACGGCGGCGGCGGCACCGGCGGAGACGGCGCAGGGCCGGCCCACGAACCCTCGCCGCATGTTGACGAAGCCGCTGCTGCCCATGCCCTGACCCGCGTCGTCGTCGCCGCCCGCGCCTAAGCCGTTGTCGCCGCCGTTTGCCAGGGTGCTGCTGCCGCCGCCGGCAGCGCCTCCAGCGGCCGCGTCGTGCACGGTCTGGGAGCACTGCTGCAGCAGCGTCACCAGCAGCTCAGGCGGCGTGCAGGCCAGCGCGTCCGCGTCAAAGGCAAGGAGCCCCGACAGCAGCTGCTGCGAGACCAGCATGCCGCCGCCCGGCTCCGACTGCAGCTGCGCCGCTGCAGCCGCGGCCGCAGCGGCGGCGGCGGCAGCCGCGCCGCCAGGCCCGGCCGCAGCCGCAGCCGCCGCGATGGCCGCCGCCTGCGGCAGCTGCGAGAGGATTGACGAGCTGCCGCGCTCAGTTGCTGGCTTCGACCCGCCGCCGCTAACGCAGGAACGCTAGCAACGCTTGCACGCGGCAAGCGCACCCACAAGCGCGCCCAATTTTCACAAGCATAAACAATACATCTGTAGCACATTATAATTTATTGAATTCTTTGCGGCCTCGCGCGGGCCAACCGCCGTGATCGCTGAGGCACGCGCGCCGCTCGCCGACACCCACCATCCACTCGCCACGGGCACACCCCGCGCCCTCATACCCCCAGTTTGGTCGGCTCGCGAGCACGGCCTGATCTTTTGCGGTCTTTTAGGAATGCCTTATTACTGTTGTGCGGTGGGAACAATTTGCATCCAAACACGTTTCGGGCGGTGACCTGATCCTCCTGGACAGCTGTGCAGCCTCGGGGTGTGTGAATCGCCTGGTCCCCTCAGGCGCCCTCAGCGCCCGAAACGGTGAACCAAAGGAGCTACATTCAGGATCTGGTCGTGCAGTTGCGCAGCTCCTGTTGAATTGTCAGCGGTCGTGGGTCTCCAGTAGTACGGCGTGCGTGGCCAGGGTGGGAGCAGCTTGGTGGTGGCGTAGAGTAGCTTGGGGACGGAGTGCTGGATGCCGCTACTTCGTATGATGAGCTGTGCAGCCCACTCGCGTCACCCCGCCACTATGGCATGAGGGATAAAAGCGCATAAAGACTCCCCAGGTTGGTAAGCGGAAGTGCAGGCGATTAAGTGCGCGATTCCGCGTGTGGCACGCCCGGGGGTGTCAGCTGTCGGCGGAGTCGTGGCAGTCGTGGTCCGCGGGTCCGGATCTGTCTTTCCGAAGTCCCTTGCGCACAGAGTCCTTTGCGCACACAAATGTGACATGTTTTATCGTAATGCCTGGATAAAGAGTCGTGTACGAGTCAGCAAGCAGATTGAAATATGGATTTGCTTTCAGGGCTCAGACCGGTAACCCCGCGTTCAAATATATAAATGACTCCATTTATCACGGTGTGCCATCCTGGTGTCAAGCAGACAAGACGTCTCTGCGTTTCTCGGCATAATAGCAGTTGTTGGCGTAGCGATGCGCGTCGGTATCGTCATTCATCTAATTGGATGTTTGTAACACAGCCTAAATTTGTAGTGTTATTGGCATCATCGCTGGCGTTCCGCTGGGGCCTCTGCTGGAATTGCGACAGCGGCCTTTCCTTGCGTGGCTTGCTGGTACCAGCCCTTTGACATCTTGACCTCTTGCGTAAGTTGAGTGGGCGTGCAATAACTCGCTTGAGTTGGGTGGTCTGCATCGGGACAAGTAACGCCTCGCGGGCTTGTGACTGGGTTTGCTGACATAAGCCCCGTATAAATATCAATAGGAGGGCCGCAAGGGCCTCAGGGTGTGTGAGACCGAAAACCGGGCGAACATGTTGCTTCGAAACACTTCCATGACAGAAATTTGGGTGCCGGGTCACGCTGTCCCTGCAGATGAATATCCTGGAGAGGCTGAGGTCGACTGCTGGTGATAATCCGTGTCGCTATCGGCACTCTCGGGGGTTACGCGGTGCCGATGGCCCTTCCAGTTCCCGTTGCTCAGGTAGATAGCTTCATCGATCGCGTCCCGGAGGCATAATGGGTGGGACTTGTAGACCTTACGGGCCAGACGTGGGCGCAAGCCTCCCAGGAAGTGAATCAGGTGCTGGGTGCCAGAGTTGCCGTCGATGCCCAGCAGCGCCAGCAGGTGCCGGTACCGGTCTGCATACGACTGCACTGTTTCCCCCTTCTCCTGCACACAGGCCGCAAGGCTCGCGTGCAGCTCCTGGATGCTTGCCGCAAAGCGCTTGAGGAATGCTTGCTTGAACGAATCCCACGTCTCAAAGCCACCCTCTCCTGACTCCCATTTCTGTGCCTCCTCAGCCCCCAGGCGGCATCGTGCAACACTTAACTTGTTTGATTCGGTCCAGTGCTGGGCTTCGCCGTATCTTTCGATGTTGGAGAGCCATGTACGGGCGTTGTGCTTCTCCGGGTAGAACAGGGGAACCACGTGCAAGCTGGCGGCCGTAAGACCAGCCGTGTGGGAGGGGTCCATTTTCGACTAGATGGCTTGAAGACTAGGAGGAGACGGGCTCTCAAACCCGTCTCGATACCACACTCGCGTCACCCGCGCGGAACGCGTCCAAACCCCATAAATTTTTGCGTTTCCAGCGTCAGATGAGCGGCCCAAGGATCGTATGAGAGCTTGCTGCACACGTTTGTATGGGGACAGAGCGTGCGCTGTACTTCAGAAAGTCTGGCTCGATACCGTAGATGGGAATGCGTTGGATACTGAAAGGGTGCGGAAGCTGTGTCAACTAACTAAATCGAGATGCGTCTTACAGCGGAAGTCTTGCGTGAACGGGCTGAACTGCGTGGCAAGAGAAGGCCACGCCAGAGGAAAGGGGGACAGGGAGAAGGGTGGTGCCGAATCGGGGCACACGCACACAGCCAGCGGGGGCACTTGGCTCGCTCACTGCTGTCTTCGCTCGCCGTGCTGGGAGCGGGCACTAGATGGCAGCTGACGTGGTTGCAGCTGCAGGGGCGCGGACTGCTCTTGGTCCGGTGGGCTGGTTCCTGCAGGGTCTTAGGCTCAGAGCTGCCCTGTTGCAGACGGCTGGCCAGCTGCCGTGGGGGCGCACACAGCGCAGGAAAGGGGCCCCAACTAGTTGGGGCAGGGGAGTGCGGGCAGGTTCATCAACACACAGATTACAAGGGCCGGAGGCCCGTTAGGGCAAGTTCGAGCAGCCAAGTGCGAGCTTGGGTGCACAATAGTACGTGTTGGAAAGTATTGAAAGCGTTCACCAGTCAACCAAGTGTTCGCCGTCGTGTAGGCGCGGCGTGGCTCTGGGTCTGCTAACCGCCGGAAAGGGTCGGCCTTTTATACTGACGGTAGGCCCGCCCCGTACACTGCTTCGAAGTTCCCAGGTAACCCCGCCCGACGGGGGCTGCGGCTACGAACCAAACTTCGACTCAGTTGCTGGCTTCGACCCGCCGCCGCTAACGCAGGAACGCTAGCAACGCTTGCACGCGGCAAGCGCACCCACAAGCGCGCCCAATTTTCACAAGCATAAACAATACATCTGTAGCACATTATAATTTATTGAATTCTTTGCGGCCTCGCGCGGGCCAACCGCCGTGATCGCTGAGGCACGC
Source organism: Chlamydomonas incerta (assembly GCA_016834605.1). Lineage (NCBI taxonomy): Eukaryota > Viridiplantae > Chlorophyta > Chlorophyceae > Chlamydomonadales > Chlamydomonadaceae > Chlamydomonas > Chlamydomonas incerta. The sequence continues at coordinate 2,027,410 of JAEHOC010000010.1, forward strand.
GCGCCGCTCGCCGACACCCACCATCCACTCGCCACGGGCACACCCCGCGCCCTCATACCCCCAGTTTGGTCGGCTCGCGAGCACGGCCTGATCTTTTGCGGTCTTTTAGGAATGCCTTATTACTGTTGTGCGGTGGGAACAATTTGCATCCAAACACGTTTCGGGCGGTGACCTGATCCTCCTGGACATGGTGACCTACTGACCTCTGACGCCCGCGCTTTTACCCGACTGTTTGCCCCTACCATGCTTACCCCCAGTACCCCCACGAGAGGGCGAGAGAACCGGTGGTGGGCTTTACCCTGACTGGCTGGGAGCCCGTGCAGACCGCCTGTACATGCGATGCAGCGCCCCGCACACGTTCCAGTGAACGCAATGAACACATGCACGCCCACGCACGACACACAGCACGACCAAAACACTCAGTCCAGACATGGCCGACACGGCAGACCAGGGGTGCGGCAGACCAAGAGGTTGCAGCAGGAAACCACACACACAGCGCGTGTCACACGACACTCCTGCCTGCCCCATACATTGGCTACGGCGGTATGCGGGCCGCCTGCTTGCAGGTGCGCTGCGTCGATGCGTCTAACGCGGTGTGGAGTCTCATTTGTCTGTCTTGTGAAATCGACTGGCCGCGCGCTCGGAGCGAGCGTGAGGACTGCGTAGACTGCGTGTCAGCAAGCTGAGGCAGCCAGCCAGAGCGCGCATCGGTACAGTCACTATACCGCGTCGCACAGCCACAACTCCTGTATTTGTTGTCGCGCAAGGGCAGGGTAGGTGTTGCTGGGTCAGGGATTTCATCTGTGACCACTACGTACTGGGGTATGCCAACTCTCGTCCCTTGCCCTGGTCCTACCGCCACGATACCCCTGCCCCATGGGCTACGGTGCGGGTCATTTGCTGGCTCACCTCAGACGCCAGCCAGCACAGCGCGCCCAGCGCGCGCCGGCACTAGCTACCTGCCGGCGGTGGCGCCGCGCGCCCGCCACTAACCAGATGCATGATCACGCACACCTAGCCCACAGCCCACAACGCCTGCTGCTGCAGGACTGCCTTTAAGTAACTAGCCCCAATACGGCTTGCAACGCGCTGTTCATACCTTGCCGGCACAGCGCCGTACGTGCGTGTGCACTGGCCGGGAATTAACACTAATCCAAGCTGCACTGCACCCTGCCGTCACAGCCGCATTCGCCATCACTCACATACATACACCAGCGTGCCGACCTATTGTCTAAACGTCGAAACCAGCAGCGCGCAGTCACCAAAGCGGCATGAACGGGCGTGGCAGAACTTGCGCCCCGTCCAGGGGCATGGGGGCACGTGTCTGTCGTTTTCTGTCACCCTTCTGTTCTGTCCACCCTGCCTGCCTGACAGCTGAGGGATAGTGCGGCAGCCCATGTATGGCGCGAGTGTATGTACGGTATGCCAGGCCAAGGGTGGTAGGACCAGATAGAGTGCGCGACGATGCCCACCCCCTGCTCTCCTGAGGAGTGCCCCATCAAGTGCGAGTGTGGATATCCACACTCGCACTTGCTGCCATATGGCAGCAAGTAGCAGCAAGGGCATCACGCATAACTGACTGCTTCGGCCCTGGCCACGGATGGCGCCGGGCGCCCCGGTCACCAGGCGCCCCGGTTGGTAAGTGTCATGTCACCGAGGATTCCGGTACCGAGGAGGTTTCGACAGAAGGGGTGCGGGCCGGTGTGCGTGCACCCAACCTGACCCAACCCGGTGTTCGTGACATCAATCAAGGAGCTGCGGTTGCTTACAGAGGAGCTGCAGTCACCAACACAACACTTACTTGCTTTCAGGAAAGAGACGTACGCGTGACGCTCATCACGCGTTGAATGCCAGGGAGGATGACTCCATTTGGGCTGGGTGGGCGGGTTAGGGCGGGTCCAGGGCCCGCGGACCGGGCCGACAAACATTGGCACCGCACCGGTTAGCCCTGCTGGTAGCGGATTAGTCTTGGTACTCTTGCTGCTAAGATTTAATACGGTGTGTGCGTCTCAGGTGGGCACTACTCGCAGGATACAACCGCCGGATAGTCTCAACGGCGTCTCACGGCAGTAGTCTTCTGCACCAGCTCATGATCAGATCCCGCTTAATAACAGCAAGTGCTGTCACTCACCACTCAAAAGCGTTGCCAATGCCAGTTGAAGGCAAGCTCTTCAATAACGCCTAACTCCATCATGTACGAATCCTAACCGGCCGTCCTGACACTGTCATTAATTGGTGACGCACTCACCACCGACACCATTCAGCTTAAATTTACATATAGCTGCTGTAAGCACGAATTGCTTGAGCGTTCGGCGTCCATCTGCACAGCGAGGTCTCCGGCCCCATGCATGAAACCGCGCTGTTTACGCAAACTTCGCAGCACACCGGTGCGTGTTTTCCGTGGCACATACTAGAGGTTCACCACAACTCACTTACGGACGGGCTTGACACCCCTTAAAGCTTTCGCAAGACGAGTACAAGGAAGCCTTGTATGTGATTCCGGACTTTGCGCCCCCGAAAGCACCGACACAGCTGGATAATTTGCATGTAGTCGCTGAGCTGGCGTCTTAACTGGATCTGGTGCCCAGCAGCGCGTGAGCGCTTGCTTGACGCACGTTGCGGAGTATGAGTGACATCGACGCCCCGCCCGAGGGCTGGGTGTCCAGCCGAAAAATGTTGCAGACTATGATGGAGCAAAACCAGCAACAGCTGCAGCTCTCGCGCGGTCTGGAAGCGCATTTGGGGACGATGCTCGACGCGGTGAGTCTCTTTGCGTTATACACCCTGTTCTGCTCCGACGCGGGCCCGAATTCGGCTGACGCCGCCGCGTTTTGCGCGTTACATGCCCCGCGTGCAGTCCACGCAGCTCAGCCAGCAGTTAGAGACAGCACTGCAGGAGTATCGCGAATCGCGGAGCTCCAAAAAGCGATGCGCGTCTGCGTCCCCGGGCAGCGTGCAGCCTCCGCCGGTGAAGCTGGCCAAGGTGCCTGAGCTTGAACTCGGGATCATCACCACCTCAGCAGCAAGCGCCAAAGGTGCTGAGCGGGAATTCGGTGGTGCTAGCACCGTGAGCTTGATGTTGCAGCGGACCGCTGCGCGGCGCGCCGCCAGCACCCCAGCCCCGATGGTCAGCGGCGCATGCCACCGCCACAGCGACGCCGGCGCCCGTGACCGAAACGACGCCAACCACGTGGTCAGTGCAACCGCGGGTGGTCGCAGCGGAGGCAGCTGTGTCGATGAGCCACGCGGCGGCAGCCATGTAGGGGCGGGCAGCGGCGGCACCAGTGGCGGCACCGCGCTTGTGCTCATGCGCTCGCAGCCGCCGCCGCCGCCGCTAGCGCTGCCGCACCAGCAGCTGCCCCAGCCGTTGCCCGCAGCAGCGGATGGCATCTTGGACCACAGCTTCAACATTGACCGCAGCATCGGCGTCACAGAGACAGACAGATTTAATGCCGGGGCAGCTGCTGCATCTGCCGGTGCGGCCTGCGCCGTGCGGACGGCGGTGCCGCTGCAGCAGTGTGCACACCAGCACATTGCTGGCGGCTGTGCGCAGCCAATGCTGCAAACCCGGAATCGCTGCCGCAACAACAACGCGCTGACCATCGGTGGCAGCCGCTTGGAGTACACATCGCAGCAGGCCGCCTCGGCTGCTGATGATGCATGCGGCAGAGGGCTTATGCCGCCGATGGTGGTGGCACCAGCAGCGCCGCCGCCATTATTGACGAAGGCGCGCAACAGCAGCAATAGCGGCAGTGGTGATGGCAGCAGGAGCAGCAACAGCAGCTTCGCCGCACTTGCGCAGCTGTGCTCTCGCGATAGCTCGTCGCCGCATTTCCCCTCGTCGCCGACGACGGCGGCCCCTGCCTCGCCACCCGCGCTTCGCTCAGCAGACAGCAGCAGTCAAGAGCTCCTCTCATCGCATCATCCGCAGCATCCGCAGTCGCTGCGGCTGGCGGCGGTGGCGGCGATGGCTACTGCTGATGGTTTGCCAGCGGTGGTGGCTGCAGCATCGCCACTGATGCTGCAGCCGGAGTGGCCTTTGCAGGCACCTGAGAACGGCACCAGAGCGACCTGCTGCAATGCCAGCAGCGGCTTGGGCGGCGAGCTGGCTTCATCGTCATCTGTGCTGTTTGCAGCCGCTGCGGCCTCGGCGGCTGCGCAGCAGGGCTCCATTGGTGACGCGCCGGCAGCAGGCGCGTCGTTCACGCACTGGCTGCGACTCGCCCGAGCTCGACCAGCTGCTGCCTCTGCCTCTGCCGCTGCCGCTGCTGTTGACGGTGACGGCGGTGGCTGCCACCCGCCTAACCCACCGCATCTACCGCATCAGCAGACGCAGCCACTCGCATACGCAGCGAACGTAGGCGCCGCCGCCGCCACTCGGCCTGCCAAAGCCGCTGCTTCAGATGCAGACACGGCCGCAGCTCTTACTGCAGGTGCGGTACCGGTGCCAGTAGCCGCGCCAGTAGCTGCCGCCACCGCCGCTGTCAGACACTTTGCTCGCAACAGCATTGAGCAGTTTGACAGCATCAGCTTTGATTCCGTGTTGTGGCAGCTGGACGAGACTGACCTAGACGCGGTGCTATTTGCGTAAAGCTATGACAACAGCATTTCTAACAGCGCGCCTCCGTACTTGATTGTGTACGTGTGCAAATGTCGTTTGGTGGAGGTACTTCGCCGCGCGCTACTGGGAATACTGGGAATGAACTAAGATCCCGATGAATGAATGAAGCGCACTTGACACAACTTCGTCCAGCTGGCTGCACAGAGATGCGGTGACAGCAGCGCCAGCGCAGCTAGCTGCACACTGATCAAAACGCGCATGAACACAACGGGTGTATGCGTGCTTGAAAATGTGTGACGGCATATGGAAATAGATAGCTGCCGGGGGCGCAGAAGTCACATGCCCCCGCGTAGTCAACGCATGTGCGGTAATGGGGTAGGGACAGGATCGATTACATCAATTGTGCGCGTGTCTAATCACACGCACGTCGGGCGCAGCACCCTCAGGGTGTGCTTCCTTACCGTATCTGCATTGGAACCTCTTTCACCAAATTGGTTCAGCATGCATTGCTAGGTGGGGCATGGCGGCGCCGCCAGCAGATGCGGCGGCGTACATCTATCGGAATCAAATGCATTTGGATCAGTGTGAGCGCTAACGTGGATGGACGGCTGCTTAGCACAAGGTATGCATTCTGGCCGCACGCGGGCTTGCCGCGCGCGTTCGTGTGGTAACAGGTTTGCTTGTCGAGGTGCATGCTGCCTCGATGCATGGAGCTTGATCGATTGTTTGTACATATGTGTCAATTGACGAACGCATGATGAGAGGTCGGGTCGTTAGCTTGCTTGTTGGCAGAGGCTGCTGCTGCTGCTGGGGCGTACGTTCGTATTGTGCGCGCGTGCAGCCGGCAGCGCCATGTACAGAAGGAACTCGAGACAAGGACGCGCCCAGCTGCGCGCTGTGTGTGCTTGCGTACTTTTGACATCAGAGCCCTGCTGGGCCATGATGGAGTGACGGCGACGGTTGTGCGCGTTTCTACAGTCAGGAGCGCTCCTGGTGCCTCCCGTACGTCCTGAATAATAACGTCGTTACGTACTTCCTTGGTGTTTTTCTTTGTGTCGCCGCCGCGTTGTAAGAATATACAAAGAACGAAAGGAGACGTGCTGTACGTATAGGCGAAGAGGCTTGACTGGCTGGCGAATGGCTCCATGCCTGACTCTCCCCTAGCAGGCTTGCTTGCCCACATACAGCTGGGGCATTCATCTGGCCCCAGCACTTCCGCTAGCATGCATGCGTCGCTCGCCGTTGAGAAGGACGTGACCGTGGCCGTGGGTGCAGGCCATGATGAGTAACATAACGTGGGCCGTTGGGTGGCGGACTTGTTTGTCGTGCGCATGCGAGATTAGCGAGATCGATGTATGTTTGGCTGAATGGGACAACTTGCTGTGTGGCATGTTCCATCCGGTGCGAGAGGCTGCTGTGAGATTACCGTACGTACCACATATCGTACTACTCTTGGTGATTCAAACTGCCGTACAAGTGGGGTTTTAAAGGGGTTTACGGGGAAGCAACGACATGTGTGGGGTGATAGCAGCAGGCAGCAGGCCACCTTTCTGGCTACAGCCAGCAATGCTATGCCACATAACCTATCGAATGTCTGCTGCACGGGTGCATGGATTGGGTGTGTCGGGATCGAATTCAGCAAGTAAGTGGCCGTTGGCCGGCATGGGCCAAACAAGCGTGGTGTTTGCGTGGGGCGTGCGTGCATATGAACGTGCGTGCGCGCAGTGCGGCAAGGTGTGCGCGCGTGTGGGTGCTGAGATTGATGAGATGAATGATCGGCGCGCGGGATGTGGGTGTTTCAAGCAATGCAGCGAGCCACCTACCGTACCTGCCTGTGCAGGTGTTAGGGAACGCAGACACGTGGATGATGCATGCATGGAGGTCTAGATCGGCACCTTGATTTGGTGGATGCTGACTGGATATGGAGGCTTGCTGGGCACGCACGCACATCGCGGATCAAGCTAATAATGTGGTAATCGTACCGGCACCTGCTGCGGCGGTTGCACGGACGAAATGGCTATCGTAGGGGTTTGGCTGGGAATATGCACCCCCCGGACGGCATGCGCCATACGACCTTTTCGAAGGGGCTAATAGCAAGCTAGCCATATGAATCTACGGAAAGTTTCAATACTGGATTTTTTGTGTGGGATTGATTTGACAAGGCTCACGGACTTGTGAAACGTGCGTGGCGGGGGTCGCAAGCTCCACACGAGGTTGCGGCTCCACGTCAACGGCCGTGACAGAAATCCTTGTCAGAATAAAAGCGTTTTTCGGGCGCATGCATCTTGCTTCGTCGGAGCCCGTGCAACAGTCGTCCCGGTCGATGTAAATGCCGACCCAACCTCCGTTGCCCATGTGGCCCGTGCAACATGCACGAGCGAGCAGAGACCACCCCGCCCACCAGCCCGCAACACGCGTATGTATAATACGGTACGGTACTTGTGTGATGCGCAGCCTGCAATCAGCTGCAGAACTCACATGCGTAGTGGACGCTACTCCGGTGCATGGCTGTGTACCCCAGCTAGATGAAGACGGCTGGTAACAGAATGCGGCCCACGCCAGCTGCGGTCAGGTGTTCCCCTTATATGTACACCGCCGATGAAGCGGAGGTGTGGGGCAGGGGCAGGAGCAGGGTCCCCTCACGATGCTGATATTCCGCCCTGGGCCCAGTGCCCGTATCATGTAGATGGCTTTTGGCCCCCGGCGTCTACACAGCGTAGATGACCCCTTCCGCGCCATCTACGCCCGGAAAAAATTTCCTAGGGGCACGCCCCCCAAACCCCCCATTCCATCTACGCTCCCTGTCTAAATTACCGCCAAATCCGCCCAAACCGTCTACGCTCCGTAGATGCGCGGCCCCAAACCTCAAAAATTTTTCTCCGCCTTCGGCGGATTTGGGGCAAATTTATACAGCGTAGATGGAAGATACAGGCACTGGCCCTGGCTGGGCAGTTTGGGGCGGGGTGGTTATTAGCTGCAGGGACTGCCGCGGCTGGCGGTGCTCACGCGCCCCGAACCCGGCGGGTGCGGGCGGCAGCGAAGCTGGAGGCTGGCAGAGGAGGAGAGGACGCCGGCGCGCGCCCGGCGCAGGCCGCGCCGTGCGGGTGGGGCGCTAAGATCAAGGGAAGATACTCTGTGGATAAGAGAGTAGCCACTTGACAACGCGTGCGTGCATGTCTACACCGAGCAAGGCCTTCGTGATGCCGTCTCCCAGATGCACACCGGTAGCTCCGCAACTGCATGCGCGGACGCACAGCTAGACACTTGAGAAGCCTCCATTCCGGCGAACCCACTAGGGCGCCTAACGAACTATTCGCACGCACGCAAGTGTACCCCACCTTGCATCAGGGCGGCGCTGTCGGCGGCGGCCTGAAGTAATGATCCCCATGCATAATTTATGTGCAGCATACCGCAACCAACGCCGCAGCAGCCTACAGTCGGCCAACGAAGGGTCATCCACAAGGAAGGCGCCGCCCTCGACGACCCGCCCGTCAATGCAGCCACGTGTACGGTACACTAGACCTGTGACCAGCTCCGTTACTACAGCCGGCAGCAAACCCAGTCCGATCCACAGCTCACCGCTGCGCGCGAAGGCGCGGTGCCCCAGCAGCCTACACCTCACCGACCCTCCGCCGTGCACCCTGAACCAGCTAGATAGCTAGCGTCTGAAGGCATCACCATCACATGAATCATAACAAGCTCAAGCTCAAGCAAGCCAAATGCAAGCACGCAGTAGCAATCAGGCGTGGTCCACGTTCAGCATGGTGCGCATCTGCAGGTAGGGGTTGTCCAGCAGCCGCTCGTCGTTGAGCTGCTGCGCCGTGCCGATGATGTGCCGCAGCGAGCGCCAGTAGCGGTCGTGCTGGTTCAGCATCCAGTGCTTAAGCAGGTACACGCCTGCGCGGGGGAAGGGGGAAGGGTTGCGCGCGAAATTTGCGCGGGGAGTTGCCGCGAGTACGGTACCAGAAACGCAAACCCAATGCAAAAGGAGCGAAAGGTTGCACGGGGAGGTGGACGACCGGGCGCGGCGATGGCACGGGCTGGCAACGGCACGGTTAGCACGGTGCCGTGTGCAGGCGCCAAGCCAGGCACGCACCCGCGTAGTATCTGCAGCGCAGGTCCTCACAGCCCAGCTGCGCCTTGATCACGTGGGACAGCGAGTACTTGGCGAACGCCTGCACCAGCGAGCGAGCAGGGCGTGTTGGGTTGCAGGAATGAGCACCGCACTCAACGGATTGCTCGGGAGCAGCAGCGGCCAAGGCGGATGCGAAGGCGGTGAGCGCGGCGGCACATCGGCTGGCATCCGCATCGCCGTGGCCGGCCCGGCCAGCCCTCACCCCGCTGCTTGGCTGTCTCTTCTAATGCTCTCGGTGGGTTGCCTACGGTTCCTTGATCTGCCGTACGCTCCCCCCCACACACCGCCCTACCCCCCGCCCCACCTCGGGGTCCAGCGAGCACCGCGCCATGAGCAGCAGCAGCAGCGCCAGCCGCCGGTCCTGAGAGTCGTCCTGCCAGGGCCCCACCGCCGCGCCTGACAGCGCGCCCCCACCCGCGGCGCCGCCCGCACCCGGGCCGGGGCCGTCAAGCGTGGCGGAGCTAACCGGGAAGCCTGCACCGCTGGCGCGCGCCGGGCCGCGGTTGCCGCCGGCAGATGCCGCTGCGGCGGCAGCCGCAGCTTGTAGGGGCAGGACGGCGGCGGCGGCACCGGCGGAGACGGCGCAGGGCCGGCCCACGAACCCTCGCCGCATGTTGACGAAGCCGCTGCTGCCCATGCCCTGACCCGCGTCGTCGTCGCCGCCCGCGCCTAAGCCGTTGTCGCCGCCGTTTGCCAGGGTGCTGCTGCCGCCGCCGGCAGCGCCTCCAGCGGCCGCGTCGTGCACGGTCTGGGAGCACTGCTGCAGCAGCGTCACCAGCAGCTCAGGCGGCGTGCAGGCCAGCGCGTCCGCGTCAAAGGCAAGGAGCCCCGACAGCAGCTGCTGCGAGACCAGCATGCCGCCGCCCGGCTCCGACTGCAGCTGCGCCGCTGCAGCCGCGGCCGCAGCGGCGGCGGCGGCAGCCGCGCCGCCAGGCCCGGCCGCAGCCGCAGCCGCCGCGATGGCCGCCGCCTGCGGCAGCTGCGAGAGGATTGACGAGCTGCCGCGCGGCGGCGCGGACCGTGCGCCGCCGGCGGAGCCGGGCAGGGGCGGCTTGTCCGATCCCGCCGCCGCGGCGGAGCCGCCGGCGGCTGCGCCGGAGGCACCGCCGCCGCCGCCGCCTGCGGCGGCGGCCGCCGCGGCGGCGGCTGCCGACGCGGCCGCCGCCACTGCCGCTGCTGCTGCGGGGTCGGGCTGCAGCAGCGCGGTCAGCACCGTGTCCGCCAGCTCCACCACGGCGGGGGTGCGCGCCTCCGCGCTGCCGCACTGCAGCATCCACTGCAGCGCCACGTAGTACAGCCGCATCACGCGCCGGCACGCCGCAATCGCCGCCTCGTCGCCCGCCGCCGCCGCGGCGGCGGCCGCCGCCGCCGCGGCCCCGGCTCCGCCGCCAAAGGTGCCGTTGAGCGTGCCGACGGGCGCGCCGGCGATGCTGTCGGCGGCGGTGGCGGCGGCGGCGGCTGCCGCCGCCTTCTGGTCTGCCGCCACGCGGCTGATGGCGGCCATGAGGAGCTCACAGCCCAGCGGCGCCTCGCGGACCTGGTGGGAGCAAAACACACACAAGGCAGGCAGCAAGAAAGTGGAGATCACTTCACACCTTGGTGTAGGGCGGGACCTGTCGGGCACGTGGGAACTGAAAGCCTTGCCGGCTGTGCGCCAGTGTCCCATCACGAGGTAAGCCAGCCGGCACCCACCACGTGCAGCAGCGCGTCCGCCAACGCGATGTTCCACTGCGGCAGCGCCACCAGCGGCGCGCCCGAGCTGGCGCCAGACGCCGCCGCCGCGGCCGCCGCCGCCGACACGGCCGCCGTCGCCGCCACCTTGTTCGCCTCGGGCGAGGTCTTGAGCGACAGCGGCGACAGCAGCAGCAGCTGGCCGTACACGGCGCGGCAGGCGGCGGACAGCAGCTGCGGACACAACAATAGGAGGAACAAGGGAGGAGGCGGACAGGCATAACGCATTACCAAGCATGACGCTTGAGAAAAGGCAAATGAAGGCATAGCGCTATCGCGCTATGTCACAATCGCGTTATGTCACAACATAGTTGATTCGGCACGCCCAGCACACCAGCCAGCTCACACGCCCAACAAGCCGCCCACCTTGTGCAGCCAGTGAATGGCCACCTGCCGCGCCTCGGCGCTCTCCTCGCAGCACACCGCCTTGAACGCGCGCCAGGCCGCGCCCACGCCCGCCGCAGACAGCGCGAGCGGCGGCAGCGGCAGGCCCATGGAGGCATTCAGACCGCCTGCGCTGCCGCCGCCGCCACCACCACCGGAGATGTGCGCCAAGCTCACATCCATGTGCGTGCGCAGCGAGCCCTGCGCAGGCCGGAGGCGGTCGGACAGATAGCGAAAGATTGCTAACCAATTGGCGAAAGTCGCAGAGCCAAACTCGGCAGCAGTGACAACAGGGCAGCAGGGCCAGGCGTGGAGGAAGCCAGTCGGTGCCACGAGGAGGCCGGTTACCCTCCTGCCGTGGCGATTGGCCGCTTGCAGCGCACCGGCGCGCAATGCAGCCCCAGGGCCCCGCGGCAATCACTCCCCAGCCCCCGACCAGCTCCCAACAGCCTCGCGCGCGCGCACCTGTGGCGAGGTCATGCTGTCGGCGCAGCACACCTCCAGCGACTCGAGCAGCGGCCTCAGCAGCGCCCGCGCCGCGATGGGCGACGCCACCCCCGCAGGCAGCGTGGAGGCGTACGCGTCGGGCCCCAGGCCGCCCGACGGCGAGGGCGGCATGGCGCCGCCGGCTGCGGAGGAGGCGGTGGCGTAGGGGTTGAGCGTGCCGCCGGGGTTGCCGCCGGCGGCGGCGAAAGCGGCCTCGGCCACGGCGCTTGCGAGCACGTCCGCCAAGCGCGACGACATGCCCTGCGGAGGTGCGGGTGTGGGCGTGGACGTGGGCGTGAATGAAGGTCACGGGCAGGATAGCCGAGAGGGGTGGCAAGCACATCTTGTGATCATGTGCATCCCATGCCATGGTTCAGTTTTGAGCAGCAAGAACTGGGGCCCCAGCCTAAGCGGCGACCACGGCGCGTGAAGCCGCCCTGAACATATGTGTGATCCCGCAGGCCACCCGCCCGCCTCACCGGCCACGGCCGCTGCAGCGCCGCCCGCAGCGCCTGGCACACCGAGTCCAGGTGCAGCCCCTGCAGCAGACCCAGCACCGCCGCCGCGCCGTCCGGCCCGCCGCGCCCGCCGCCCGGGCTGCTCCCGCTGCCGGCCGCCCCCGGCCCTTGCGCTGCCCCCGGCAGCTGCAGCTGCGGCGGCCGGTCGGTCCCTGCATCGCCAGCGGCCGCGGCGGCGGCGCCGCCGCCACCATAGCAGCAGTATGCCAGCGCGGCCAGCAGCGCAGCCCGCGAGTCGGGCGTGGGGGCGCGCATGAAGTGGAACAGCAGCTCCTCGAGCCCACCAAACGCCACCAGCCGCGCCGCCACCGCGCCGCCGTCGGCGCCGCCGCCGCCGCCAGCCGCCGCCGCCGCCAGCAGCACCGACGGCGCGCCCTCCGCCGCCACCGCGGCCGAGCCCAGCGCCGCCGGCGCCGCGAACGCACTACGCCCCGTCGCCGAAGGCCCGCTGCCGCCGCCAGGCGTGCTGGCGGCGGAGCCGCCACCGCCGCCAGCGGCGCCGCCAGGCGCCGCCGCCGCCGGAGGCGGCGGCGGCGGCACCAGCACGTGCGGCACCAGCCTCAGCAGGTGGCCGTACAGCTCCTGGCTCCAGGCCAGGTTGCAGGCGGCGCGCAGCAGCCCGGCCAGCGCGGCGGGCGGCAGGTGCGCCACGCGCGCCGCCACCCAGTGGCCGCCGTGGGTGCACAGCTGCGCGGTGGCACCCATGGCGGCGCGCCACACCTCCTCCGCGTACTCGGCGCGCTGCGGACGTGTGTGCGGCACACCACGTACGGTAGGTCCGGTTGGAGGTTCGCGCAGTGCGGGTAAGCAAGTGGTGAGGTCAGCAAGAGGCGATGGCGACGACAGGGTCCGCGGCCGCCCCTGCCCCACCACCTCTGCTGAACTGCCTTCATCATCCCGTTCGCACTCTCTCGCACTTTTCCTCACCCCCACAAACCATAAACCCGAAAGCCAACCGCTCACCTCGCACAGGTCGCACAGCAGCTGAAACAGCAGCGCCCGCAGCCACCGGTCGTACACCGCCCGGTCCTCCCCCGAACCGCCTGCCGACCCCGCCGACCCCGCACCCGCCCCCGCGCCCTGGCCCGGCGCCAGGCTGCCCGCGGCCGCGCCGCCGCCGCCGCCGCCCAGGCTGGGCGCCGGAATGACAGGCGGCGGCGTCGACGGCGGCGGCGCGTCGGCGGCACTGCTGCCCGCGAACATGCCGCCGGCGCCGCCGCCGGCGCCCACGGTGCTGCGGCCGGTGGAGGCGACCTTGCGCATGGCGCCGGTGAGCGAGCCGGCGGCCGGCGGCTGTAGCGTGTGGTGGTGCTGGTGGTGGGCAGCGGACATGCTCTGCGCCGAGTCCAGCAGCGCACTGTTGGATAGGCCCAGGCTGTGCGAGGCCACGTGGCGGGGCCGCGACGGCGGCTCGGGCGTGACGAGCGGCGTGGCGGGGCCGGCGGCGCCGCCGCCGCGCGGCGCGGGCGGCGGCGTCAGGCCGCCGCCGGGCCCGCCGCCGCCGCCGCCGCCACCGGAGATGAAGGGGGACACGGGCGTGGACGCGCACACCTGCACACACACAGAAGTGCAGATGTGTATTGCTGTCATTAACACAGAAGTGCAGATGCAGCCTTTCAGCCATCAGCCGTGAATTTCATGGTTACCCTGACTTATCGAGTGATTGTTGTACCTTGGCGTGCCCGTTCAAAGCGCAGCGCTCCAACTGCACCACCGACTGCATCCCAGACCCCAAACCCCAGGGGTGATCCCGTCCCGCTTCTCCGCCCATCCCTGCCACCTCCTCCCCCAAAAGCGCACCTGCCAGGGCAGCGGCACGCCCACGCCGCCGTTGGCCGCCGCCTCCGCCGCCGCCTCGGCCGCCGCCGCCGCCAGCGCCGCCTCCTCGCTGTCGCCGCGCAGCATGGCGCCGTGCACGGACAGGTTGTACAGCACGTCGAAGGCGCGGGCGCGCGTGCTGGGCTGGCCGGAGCGCAGCGCGGCGCGCAGCATGCGCAGCACGAGCGTGTAGGAGCCCACGGGGCCGCAGCGCTGCCACATGTCGATGATCAGCTTGAGCAGGATGCTGCCGCACATCTGTGTGGCGGCCGGGCGGCGCGTTGGGGGGAGGGCGGTCGTGAGGCGCGGAACACGCTCGCCGCCGCGCCTCAGGTGGGCGCAGTGAATGTGGGCTTGCGCCATCTCCATTGTTGGATCCCCGCGCGTACGACGTGCCCATGAAGCAACGTTGGGGCGTGTTTGATCTCACGACACATGAGTTCCACACACCACACCCCTGTTTGGTTCCTTAGCTTTGGTTGGCATCAACAGCTCCCCACCCCCGCACCTGCGCAAAGTCTGCATCCTCGTCAAACGACGCCTGCCACATCCCCTCGGGCGCACCCGCCGCCGCGGCCGCCGCCGCCGCCTCTTCCTCGGCGGCCGCGGCCGCCGCCGCCGCCGCGGACCCGGGCGGCCCCGTCACCGCCGCCAGCGCACTGGCCGCACGCACGCCGCACACCGCCTCCACCACCACCGCCACATCCGCCTCCGTCATAGGCAGCTGCTCAGCCCGGTTGTAGGGCGGGTGGTGGAACAGCAGCCGCGCGGGCCGGCCGCGGCGCGCACCCAGCCCGCCGGCGCCTCCGGCCCCGCCGGGGCCGCCCGCTCCCCCGGCGCGGCCGCCCCCGCGCGCCGCCTGCCGCGGCTGCTGCGCGGCCGGTGCCGACGCCTGGGCCTGTGCGTTTGCAGGCGGTAGACGTCAGCGCGCTTCCACCCTTTCGACCGTTCCCTCGCACAGTGAGCCACACAACTTGCGGCGGCTGAATCCACGCTTCGCGCCTTCGGTCCTTTTCCACCGCACCGACACGGCCCGCTATCCCTCCCATGCGCCTCCCCCACCTGCTCACCCCGAGCCCCCCTGCCCTCACACCCGCAGTAGTCCGCCCCCTGCCCCTGCCCCTGCTCACCTCGGCCCGCGCCTCCCCCAGCACCTCCCCCAGGTGACGCCCAATGTCGGCCTCCTCAAGATCCAACACAGCCCGGTGGATCGTACTCAGGCTGATGAGCGACGACGATGAGGCACTGCTACTGCCGCCACCGCCACCGGCGGCGCCGGCGCTACTGCCATTGCCCAGCACGCTGCTGCCGCTGCTGCCGCCGTTGGGCAGGGTGGCACCTGGCGCCGCGCCGCCGCCGACCGCGGCGGCGGCTGCGCCGCTGGGCAGCGCCAGGCGCGGCGCGAGGTCCGGGAGGTGCTGCAGCCACACCCGGGCGCGGGCGGCGGTGGCGCCGGGCGGCGGCGGCGGCAGCTGCAGCGGCCGGGCGGGCACGGCCCAGGCCGGCTCCACTCCCAGAGCCGCCTGCTGCGGCGGCGGCAGGCGCAGGTCCTCATAACCCCGCCCGCCCACGCCGCGCCCGTCAGACTGCCGCAGCCAAGCCGGCACCGTCGCGCCCGCACCCCCCGCGCCGCCCACCCCGTCGCCGCTGGGGCTGGACAGAGCCTCCGCCGCGGCGTAGCGGTCGTTGGGCGGGCGGCCCGAGCCGGCGCCGCTGAGATTGCTGGCACTGACCGACAGCTTCACGGTGCCGGCGCCGCCCAGCCCGCCGCGGCCCTCGCCTGCAAGGAGATGCAGAGACACCGCACAGTCGGCTCAGCCCTCGAGCATCCACCCTCCACCGCGTCATTTCGTACCGCATACCGCATCACCGCGTGCCCGTGCCTCGTGTGCCACGTGTGCCTCGACCCAGGCATTCGTCGTGGGCAAACATCGGCATGCTCGCATGCACCTCCGCCAGTGCGCATGCCAACAACACTCCCCTCACTTTCTCGGCGCCTCACCTCCCGAGCCCGACCCCGCCAGCCGCGACAGATTGGATAGGTCGTCGCGCGAGCGGCCCAGGCTGCCGCGCAGGCTGCCTCTGAAGCTGGGGCCGCCGGCGCCCGCACCGCCCCCGGCACCAGAGCCGCCGCCGCCGCCACCGCCGCTGCCCACAGCCACCAGGGAACCCTGGCTGGCCCTGCGAGTGAGCATGCGCCAATGATGGGTCAAGGGCAATACCAGGCATGCGTGAGGCAGCGCAGTTAACACTGAAACAGCGCCGGTGACGATGGCACGAGACAACCGACATTTTCCACGCGTGCCTTCTCCCACGCAACCACACACGCCGACACACTGCCACGAACCCAGCCCCCGCACGCTCACCTGCCGGCGCCCAGCAGCCCCGGCCCCAGCCCCAGCCGGTCGCCGCCCTTGATCTGCCTCAGGCAGGAGCGCACGTACTGCACCGCCTTGCGGCCTGCGAGGACCACAGCCGAGAAGGTACGGCGTGCGTGTTGGATTTCAGCGGAATCACGCCACGGCCGGCCCAGCCCCTGCCACTCACGCACCCGCACCCGCTGCTCCCTCACCTTCGAGTCCTGCACCTCCACCTCCACCTCCACCTCCCCACCGCAGCAGCATCAATATCACCCGCAGCACCCTACCACACACACCCCACACACAAACACACCCGCCCCGCCCCGGCCGCGCGCCCCGGCCCCTCACCCTGGCCGCTGAGCCCCGCCTCCGCCGGCAGCTCCACCACGCGGGCGCAGAACTCGTCCAGCAGCGCCGCCAGCTCGGGGCCGGGCGGGCTGGTCAGCACGTACGCCTTCAGCAGCCCCACCACCTTCTCCACCAGCGGCAGGCTGCAGCGGCAGGAGCGGCAGGCCCACAGGCAGGGAGGAGGGACAGGGAAGCGCCGGCTGGTGGGCGACGGGCGGGTAGGGGCACGTGCGCGACCGGGCGAGCAGATATGGTACGGCGTGTCGAGAGGGAGGGAGCAGGCACGCGCCAGGCTCGCACCTGAGCGGCTCGGCGCAGGCCCGGCTGACGAGCCCATCATACACCGCGTCTGTGCTGCGCGAGTCGGACAGGTACACCTGGAGGCAATGAGGCGGCGGGCGTGGCGACAACAGCGGAATGACGTCAGCAGAAGCGGGTGGCGGGGAGCGTTGCTGGGGTGAAGTTGCGTAGGGAAAGGGTCGGTACAGGGCTGGCCGCTCGGGGACAGGTGTTGCGCCGGTGCACACAGACTCGGTGTCGGAGCGCCTGCTTGACGCCGCTAGCCCCCATCCGCACTGAACAGTGTTTTGACAGTCATTGTAGCCTGGGGCAGCAAAAGGCTGGCATTTGCGGAGCGCGTTTTCGCTCGAGGCTCCCAGCTGTGCGCTAGGGTGATGGGCCCCGGCTTCCTGCGGCTGCCCCGCTTCTTGCACGCGGCTGGCACATGATGTCCTGATAGCAAGACAACTCCATCGGGCCCACCTCGAGGTTTCTTAGCACGTCCGCGGAGGGGTACGCTCCAAACGGGCTCACGGCGTCCGAAATTGCCCGGTGCAGACCCGGGGGCAGCATAGCTGCTAGCTAGGAGGTGTTAGTGAGCCAATGGTATCCTATGGCTCACGCTGGACAAGGCATGATCTATTGCAGTGCCACCCTCTCAAACCGGAATCGGTGAAAGACTCTGCCGAAAAGCATTGTGCGTGCACATTTGCATAGTGACTCATGAAGTAATAGCTACGCACACTGGCACCGTCTGGAACTACAGCTTCTTTCAGGGCCCTCTCCCAATTTGGATCGCGCCAAGTCCGACGACGCGGCCCTCAAGTCGCCGTGACCCCGCCAAAAGCATTCTTAGAGACCTTGAATTACACCTGTCACAATCCGGGAGGCCACGGTCGCCAATTCGCTCGGTCGCGAAAGTCGCAGGTTTCTAGACTCGCGCTCAGGCGCTAGTTGCCTGGCATCAGTTATCATGAGCACGGGATGGTGGATCGCGAACCCGGCCGGCGGGCAGCCGCTGGGGCCGTATGCAGAGCCGGCGCTCAAAGGTGAGCGCGGGCGCCCTGGGCCCTGCGCAGGTGCTTGTCACCCAGGAACTGGCGGCGTGCGGCCTGTGCCCGGCCTGCACGACGTGCGGCTGGTGGAGGGGATGGGGACACGGCCACAGAGCTATTGTTGTGGGGGCGGGGCGGGAACTGGCACGCATGGCGTGTGCACGGCTAGGAAACAGGCGCGGGGCCCGGAACTGCCCTCTGCCTCCACCACACACCCATACACACACGCCCCAGGCCTGCTGGATGACGGGCACGTCAGTGGCGACAGCCACGTGTGGGCTGAGGGCCGCGGCGAGTGGAAGAAGCTGAGCGACACGGAGGACCTGGCCTACCTGGTGCGGGAGCCCGACCAGGGCGAGGGCGGCAGCCGGCCCAAGCGCGTCAAGTGAGTAGGCAGTGTGTGGGGAGGCGGCGGCGGCGGCGGGGGAGCGGACCTGTGAGGGCTGGCGTGGGGCGGCGTTGTTTGTTGTTGTTGTGAGCACCGGCCCCAGATGTTTCAGTGGTCGGCAACGCAAAGTAGGGGGTGGGGTGTTGCAAGCGTGGCAACACGACGTGCTGGGGGCGGGAGGGAGGGGAGACGTCCATGCGGACGGTGACGGCGGTTGAATGGGGCAGGGGTTGGGGAGAAGGGGGCGGGCAGGGTGCTGGTAGGGTGAGGGTGGGGTGGGGCTGGGTGCGACCACCGTGTATAGGCGCGGCAAGGCGCAGGGCCAGCTCGTGCGGCAGGCAGCACGCGCCACCCGCACCGCGCCTGCGCCCTGTGAGCTGATGCCGCGCGGCTCCTGCCGCCCAAGCGCAGGCGCGACGAGTTTGAGATCCTGGAAGCGGAGCAGGCGGCCATGGAGGCGGAGCGGGCGGCCAAGGTGGGCGAAGGGGCGGCTGGGAATGGGGATGGGAGTGGATGTGGGTGCGCCGGGTTTTGGGGCGGGAGAGCAGTGGCCGCGGGCCTAGTTCGTGCGGCGTGTGGGGGCAGTTGGGACTGATGAAACTGCTGGCGACGATGGAGGTTGCGCCCCGCGCCGCGGTGCAGGCGGCGGCTGCGGCGGAGGCAGCCAAGGCAGCGGCGGGCGCGGCGGCGGAGGAGCCGGGTGCGGGCGAGGGGCCTGAGACGCCCGAGGAGCTGGAGTTCGAGGACGACGACGGCACCACATACGTGTGGGACAAGAAGTGGGTGCGGGCCCGGGCGCGGGCGCGCTTGGCAGCGTCTGAAAGGGGGCCAAGGGGCGTATCCGTTGCATGCACCTCCACCGGGACATCCTGCTTGTCGGACATGCACGCAAACACACAATCACACAATCACACAATCACACAATCACACAATCACACAATCACACAAACACAAACACGTCCCTTATCTGCACACCGTGTTGCGTGCTTCCGCACCACGCACGCGCGCAGGCTGCGCAAGTACATGCCCAAGGGCGGCGCCGCGCCCGCGCCCGAGGAGCTGGGGTACGACCTGGAGGCCATGACGTACGCGGTGCGTTGCCTTTTGCCGTACAAACTCACACGTACGGACAGACGGACACACATGAGATCGCATGCCACATACCGACACGTGCATGTGCCCCAGGGGGACTGTGTGGCGTGCATGTGTCTGGTGCGTGGCTTCCCCGCGGCCTCCTACTCACCCACTCCCCCACCCGACTCGCCCGCCCACCCGCAGCCGGAGGACGAGGTCATCCCCACGCTGGCCCAGGTCCGCGCGGCGGAGGCCGAGGCGGAGGCGGAGGCGGAGGAGGCGCAGAAGCGCGACCGGAAAGTGAGTGGGCGGCCAAGGACCTAGTCGGGGGGAGTTGCATGCCGGGCTGTGTGAAACTTGTACTTGCAGTTCTGCGCCACCTGCACGTGAACACCTGCGTGCGATCTTGCCTCAACGGAATGAGCCGATGGTCTGCGGTGTCGACTGACCTGGCCCTGCCTCGTATTGCTCCCCGACGCACGCACGTGCCGGCACCCACAGAAAGCGGGGAAGGACGCGAGTAGCAGCGCCGCCGAGGGCGCCGACGGCGCTAAAGGCGGCAAGAAGGGCGCAGCACATAAGGGGCAAAAAGGCCACGGGGAGGCGGGTGGCGAGGCGGGGGTAGCCGCCGGTGCCAAGGGCGCGAATGGCGCTGCGGGGGAAGCCGCGGCGAAGCCGGCTGAGGGCGGGGAAGGCGAGGCTGCTGCTGCCGGCGAGGCGGCGGGCGGCGAGGGGGAGGGCGGGGAGGCGCCGACGGAGGTGATTGCCGGCCGGCGGCGGAAGGGCAAGGGCAAGGAGGAGAAGCCGGCCAACTGGTTCGACCTCAAGGTGGGCGGGGGCGCGCAGGGTCAGGGCACAGGGGGTGGTGGGGCGGAGCCGGGTGCTGCGTCATGCAGGCGTGTGTGAGCGAGGTGGAGCTCCTCGGGGCGGCAGGTCGCCTGCCCGCAACCGGCTGCCACGGCTGTGTTAATCATGTGCCGTTCCGTGCGCGCACGCACGTGTACACACACGGTGTGGGCTCTCCAACACACGTTCCGGCGCTTGCTGGGGGGGGCCTCCGCGTACCACACGCCACGCGTTCCTGGTGTACCTCCGCTCCCCGGAGAAACTATGGACTATCCCCCTTGCCCACGCCCCGCATGTACGGCACCAGATCAACACGAACGTGTACGTCACGGGCCTGCCGCTGGACGTGACGCTGGTGGAGGTGGCGGAGGCGTTCGGCAAGTGCGGCGTGATCAAGGTGGACGAGAAGGGCCACCCGCGCATCAAGCTGTACAGGTGGGGCGACTGTGTGGGTCCGTGGGGCGGCGACTGGGGTGGCGAGCCGGCGGGCATGGGTCGGTCTGGCGGGTTCACGCCGCAAACGCCTGGTTTGACATAGAAAACGCCACACGCCCTGTGAAGTGCGGTATGCATTCCTGCATCGCGGGCGTGTCCTCTTCTCACTACCAACACCAGGACGCAAACGCGCGCACCGGCATGCGCGTTCCCCCGCCTTGTGCTACCTGACACTCGCACTTGACACACGCTCACAGGGACAAGGACACGGGCGATCTCAAGGGCGACGCACTCGTGTCTTACCTCAAGGTGCGCATGCACGCGCGTGCGTGTCTGGGTGTTTGTGTGAGGAAGAGGTTGGAACCAACCGTGGGAAAGCACAGGATCCGGCGGCCCAGGTCCAACCATGATGGCATCCAACAGTTGCACCTCTGCCTTTTGTGTCCCCGGCTGCCTCGCCCGCAGGAGCCGTCCGTGGACCTGGCCTGCCAGTTCCTTAACGGCTCCTACTTCCGGTGCGTGCGTGCCAGCAATGCCACTGCGTGCGTGCGTGTGTGCAGCGCACTTCAATGCCACTGCATGCGCACTGCAATGCCACTGCAGCGCACAGCGCGGTTTCCGGGTGCTCGGTGTCATGGCGCGCACCCGTGCTCACTGCCACAGCGCACGCCGGTCACTGCGCAGCAGGCCTACAGACGCGCGCGCCTCAGCGCCTGCACCCAAACCCCACGCACAAATCCCCTGCTGACCTGTCAACGCCTCCTCGCCGACAGGGCGGGCATGGGCCACACCATGACGGTGGAGAAGGCGCAGTTCCAGATGAAGGGCGAGAAGTACGTGGGCAAGGTGAGTGGGAGGGGGGAAGGGGGGTAGTTTTTTCCAGTTCCCAAATCAAACCATTGCCAACCCAAAACCCAAGGGGGGGGGGCAAGGTGAGGGAGAGAGCGGGGCCAGGCTGAATGAGAGGGGCGGGGTTATGGCACCTGAGCAAGGTACCGATGGTGCCAATGCCGAAGCAGGTCCAACACACGAAGCGATGGGGAGGTGCCACCCATCCATCCATCCACCCCGCCCTCACCATTCGCACACCCTCTCTCTCTCTCCCGCCCCTCCCCGGGCAGTCCACCAACAAGAAGGACAAGCGCAAGCAGCTGGCGGCGCTGGAGCAGCGCGCGCTGGGCTGGGGCGGCTTCGACGACCGCGCGCCGCCGGAGCGCACCACCACCGTGCTCATGCACATGTTCGCGCCCGACGACTTCCTGGACAACATGCTGCTGGCGGGTGAGGCCCGGGGCGGAGGGAAGAGGGTAGGGGGGTTGTGAATACCATCCCAAGCTGAATCCAACCAAACCAAAGGGGGAAGGAGGCAGCGAGCGAGAGGAGCGAGAGGAGGAGGAGGAGTGGAGCCCACCGCACCACACTGACACCAGCGTGTGTCGTCCGCAGTCCTCACACTCCACAACGCTCCTGCTCGTGCGCCTGGTGCCCTCCCGCTGACTAGACCGTTCTTGTGGCCCGGAACACCGCCCGGCCGCCTCCACCGCACCGATCGCATCACACTGATACCACCCCTTCACAAATTGCACAAACCCGTTCGCATTGCACCCGCCGTGGTGCCGTCCCCAGCATTCAAACAACTCCCCAACCTTGCGACCCACTGTTACGTCGCAGAGGAGCTGGAGCAGGACGTGCGCGCCGAGTGCACCAAGCTGGGCCACATCGACAAGGTCCGCATCTTCAAACACAACCCACAGGTTGGTGCAGCATGTTCAGCAAGCGCTGGAAAACGCTTAGGCCACATACCCGGGAGAGGGCACATGTTGTGGGGTGTTGAGAGCCTGGCAACGCAGTTGTGCAAGCGCTCACGAGACGTGCGCGTTCCTTTCCCTCGCTCGCTCGCTGAATGCGCACCTGCTCACCGTCTCTGTTCGCAGGGCGTGGTGACGATTCGTTTCCGCACGCCGGACGCGGCGCAGGCGTGCGTCGGTCTGATGAACGGGAGGTGGGCGGCGGGCGTGTGTGTGATGCGGCAGCGGGCGTGCAGCTGCCTGAAAGCGCGCCGGGGGCCGGGCCCACCGGTGGGCCCAGTCAGCAGCGCACCAACCCCAGACGATGCGGGCGCGCCCTGCACCTGCACAACGCCCTCACTGCGTCCCTCCCGCCCTCGTCCCCCCCCCCGAGCCGTAGGTACTTTGGCGGCCGCAAGCTTGAGGCGTTCATGTGGGACGGCTTCACGAACTACAACGTCAAGGTGCAGTGTGTCGCGCATGCCCATGCGTGTGTGCATGTTCCGATGTTCTTGGCAGCGTTGCGCTACCTGCCCTGTGCACGCTGTACGCTGCACGCGCAAACGTGCCCTAGTTGTCCTTCCCGTTACGATAACGCGTTTATCGCACAATCTTTCCGGGACCCGCTGCAGCCTAAGGAGAGCGCGGAGGAGGAGCAGGCGCGCCTGGAGGCGTTCGCCGCTGAGCTGGAAGCCAAGGGCGACGCGGAGGGCGCCGCCAAGGCCACCGCCGCCGCCGCCGAGCACAAGGCGGGCATGGCGGCCGCGACGGCTGAGGCGGCGAAGGCTGCCGCGGAAACGGAGGCGGCGGCGGCAGCCGCTGGTGCGGGCGCGGCGGATGGCCAGGCAGGCGGCACGGGCGCCGGCGTTGCAGGGGCGGAGGCGGCGGAAGCGGAAGCGGGAGCCGCGCCGATGGAGTCGTAAACGTGGACGAGCTTGTTGTTGTGGGCAGCGGGCAGCAGCTTCAGCGGCAGGGTGACAGGCAGTTGCCAGCAGGGATGGCAGCTGGCTGGCGGTGGTACGTGACTCACAGTCTCGCACTCTTGTCAACTTGTGGAGGGCGGTTACCAGTATGGTACCGGTAGTGGAGGTCGCGAAGTTGGACCGCCACCTTGAGTGGATTTGCAGCCGGATTGATTGCTAGCCCTGGCGGGGAGGCCTTGCTTGTGTAGGAGTCTGAAGGTTATGTCGACGATGTATCGCTGGCGACATCCCCATGCGCCTAGCACTGTGGCGTGGGTGAATGGGTGGCACAGTGGGCACAGGTTGAGTGCAGGTATGGACACGCAGGGACACGCGCGTGTGAGTCACCTGGCACCTGCCCATTACATCCTACGCGTGTGCGCTACGGGGGCTGCTGTGCAGCTGTGCTGTCAAGGTCGCAGCAATTTTTGGAACGCAAGAGGTGAAGGGGGCTGGAAGGATCGGGGTCATTGTGGTGGCCCGCGGAAACGGCATGGAAAACCCGGGTGTTGACTTCCCGCGATGTCATACACATCATACGCAGAGATAGACGCCACCATCTACTCTGCTGTTCGCGAGCGGGGCCCTGTACGTTGCGCAAGAAGTCCAGTTCACGTTCTTCCCATTTATTTGTAAGCCGTCTGCAGCTCAAACATATCAATTTGTTGGCAGCTTTCCAAATATAAGCTAAATGTCAGGCTAGGGGAGCCTTCCCGCGTTGTTTTGTTGAGCCGGGCGTCCACATGCCGGGAGTCGCAGTGCAGCGCGCACTTCAAAAGCCGCCCGCGATGCAGAGGTAGTCCGAATCTATCTATAAAGGTAAGGCGACGCGTCGAGTGTCAGGTGAAGTTGAGTGCACGGGCGTGACCTAAACGGCAGACACGCCTTCTGGCCGTCGGCAACTTGCAGTGGACGGTAACCAAGTATGCTTCCAACACATAGTTTGAGAGGGCACCGCGTTCTCGTTTGACCGGTTGGCATGTGAGACGAATGGCTCACTCTCGGAATTCCTGCCGTTCGCTCTTCCTACGGGCCCAGCAGCATGCTTCCAAGCGTGGGCGAAGGCGGCAGGCGGCCGTCTTCGCCGGGCGGCACCGGGCCGCCCTCTGCGGGAGTCCTCGGCAGCGTATGGGATGCCGCCGCAGCCGGCAAGCCTCGCGGGGGCCCGGCCGGCGCCTCCGTCCTGGGCTCGCTGCAGCTACAGCTGCCACAGGTCAGCGCCAGTCCCGACCGCCAGCGCTCAACCCAGATCAGCCCCGCCCGACGCCGCACCGACGCAACCACCCTGCAGCAGGTCTACGGCATCGCCGCACCAGCCGCAGCATCCCCCAGCCCCGCCGCTAGCGCCCAGCCGCTGACGCTGCGACGCGTGAGCAGCGGCGGCTTCGGCAGCCCTGCCCTGGGTGCAGTTCAGGCGCCCGTAATGGGCTTCGGCCGCTCCAGCCTGACAGGCATGCCCAGTGGCGGCGGCGCGGTCGGCGATAGCAGCACAGATACCCCTTTCTTGACAGGGGCCGGTGTCTCGGTCGATCCCGGCGCCGCGCCCAGTGGCAGTGGCATGGGCCACGCGGCGACGATGCCGCAGCCGACCAGCCGCGGCCCAGCGCCGCCATCCGGTGGCGGCGCTGCCCCTAACGCCGGCGGAGTGCAGTCACCCGTACCCGGCTCCAACCCTTCCGCGCTGCGGCGGCAGCTGCCCAACCTCAGCGCCAGCTTCAGCCCTGGCGGGCGCAGCAGCAGCAACCCCGGGCCGGCAGCTGTAGCAGCCTCGGCCGCGGCTGCTGCTGTCGGTTCTGGCCGGTCCGACAGCAGCTCCCGGCTTCTGACGGGCGGCAGCGGCGCCGGCGGCAGCACCCGGGCGCATGCATCGCCGCCGCCGCGGAGGCAGAGCGTTGCCGGCGGCGGCATCGGCTTCGGCGACAACAGCCCTGCCTCCCCCAGCCTGATGATGACGCCGCCGGGAGGGGCTGCAGCGGGAGGCGGAGGCGCGAGCAGCAGGCCTCGGCCTCGGCCGCCGCCGCTGCATGTACGAGGGCGAGGGCAGGGAAGGGAGCGCCGCCTGTGCTTTGTCTGGGCTGTGCTGAGTTCCTAGGGCGGGCTGAGCGGCGTGCGGGCGAGAGAAGCCAGTGTCTGCGGCGCATGTGAATACAACCCGCCCTTGTTGGGTTGCATCCTAGCCCTGACTCATGAATAACCTGTTTGGCTGCTGCCTGCCTGCCGCCACAGGCGTTCGAGGAGTCGCCGCCCAGCAGCGCCCTGCCGCCCAACACAGTGGCCGCCGCCACCTCGTCCCCCCGCGCCGTGCGCGGCCAGCAGCACATGACGAACCCCAGCCGCATGTCCTGCAACGGCCTGCCCTCCTACATGGGCGCGCCGGCCGGGGCGGGGGCCGGCGCGGCGGGCACGATGCCGGTGCCGGTGCCCGGAGCGGGCCATGTGGTGGCGATCACGCACGCCTCCAGCTCGCCGGACCCGCTGGAGGCGCGGCTAAGCCGACTGGAGGAGCGGACGGAGGCGTGGGAGCGCGAGCGGCGCCGCGTCAGCCAGACCGGCGCCGGCAGCAGTGGAGCGGGAGCAGCTGCAGCAGCAGGGGCCCCTGCCGGGGCGGGCGCTCCGTACCTCGCCTCCGCAGCACGGGGCACGCGGCGGGCGGAGCGGCTGTCGGGCACCGGGGAGGGGCCGGGCGCTGGCGGCCCCTCGCCGGCCAAGGGCGCCGCCGGTGCTTTCAGCGGTGACGGCGGCGGCGGCGAGGGAGCGGCGTTGCAGCTGTCACAGTTGTCAGCGGTGGTGGCAGAGCTGCAGAAGCGAGTGGCGGAGCTGACGGCGGCGGCGGCGGCCACGGCAGCAGCGGCGTGCGCCTCGAGCGTCACGTCCTCGGCCTCCGACGCTGCCTCGGCAGCTGGCAGCAGCAGCCGCAGCGGCGACAGCAGTAGCAGCATCAGCAGCTTGGCGGCTGGCAAGCGCGACAGCAGCGGGACTGGCACCGCGGGGCTCGACCTGGCGGAGCGGCGCCTGGCTATGCTGGAGAACCAGGTGCGGCAGCTGATCATGGCGGGCGCCGCCGGCAGCGGTGGCAGCGGCGGCGGCGGCGGCACGATGGAGGTTTCACCGTCGCCGGCGCCGCCGAGCCGCGGCGGGAGGTCGGGGCCGGCAGGTAGGCCGGAGCCGGCAGCTGCCGCCGTCAAGGGGGCAGTACTGGCGGGCGGTGACGGCGATGGCGGCGCTGCCGCCGCTATCGCGCTGGCCCTGGGCTGTGTGGCCGCCACCGTGATGCTGGGGCAGCGGCGCCGCCGCCGGGTGCGCGGCCGCCAGTCCGATGGCGGCCGCCGCCAGTCGGAGGGCGGCAGCCGCCGCCAGTCCGAGGGCGGGAGCAAACGCGTGTCCGAGGGCGGCAGCAAGCGCGTGTCTGGCACGGGCGGCCCAGCCGCCGCAACGCCCACGCTGCCGCGGCCCCCACACCGCCCAGCCGGCCGCTCCAGCGCGCTCAACATCGTGCCGCCCACGCCACCAGCAGTCGACGCTGGATCGGGTGGCGCCATGACGACGGACGCCACGTCGCCTGGTCCTGGCGGTGGCGGCGCCGGCGGCGCGCGCGCAGCCAGGCTGGAGGCGCAGGTGGCGGAGACGCAGCAGCGCCTGGAGAAGCTGGGGAAGGAGTCGGCGGCGCTGGCGGCGCGGCTGCGGGAGCTGGACCGGCGGGTGCCGGACGCCGCCGCCACCGCGGCGGCGGCGGCGGCCCAGGCAGCGGCGCAGACCGCCGCCACCGCAGCTGTGTCGGCTGCGGTGTCGCCGCTGGATGTTAAGCTCCGGAGTCTGACGGCTCGCATCGCCGCCGCCGAGAGCGCAGTCGCCGCACCTACCACGGGCGCTGGTGCGGGTGCGGCGGCTGTGGGCTCTGGCAGCCCCAATGGCGGCGGCGCTGCCGGCGCCGGCACGACGCGCCGCGTCGGTCGGCGCAGTGAGGCTGGAGGCGGCACCAGCAACAGCATGGGCGGTGCCAACCTCAAGCCGGCCGCTAGCAGTCCGCACCTGCAGCTAGAGGGCCGCGTGGCCGCGTTAGACAACGCCCTTGCGGAGCTGTCGGCGCGCGCAGCAGCGGCCGAGGCGGCCGCGGCGGGCGGCGCTGAGGAGGTGGCTGGGCTGAGGGCGGCGCTGGTTGCGCTCCAGCAACAGCAGGAGCAGGATCGAGCTACGGCAGCCGCAGCTGCAGCGGGGTCGACAGCTGCGGGGGCGGAGGCAGCGGGCGCGGCTGCGGGTGTGCAGGAGGCGGCGCTGCAGGGGATGCAGCAGGCGTTGGCCGCAATGGAGGAGCGCGTGCAGGTGGGTGATGGGACGGGAGGCGGACGGGCTCGGAAGTCGGGGCATGCGCCCGCCGAACCCCGCTTGTTGCTTGGTCTAGCTCGGGCCGCGTGCAAGCATTCAAGCAAGCTCTCTTTCCTTGCGGTTCTTGCGAGTTCCGTGCGGCTAAACGTGTCAAGTGTCAACCCGGTTCCCAACCGCCATGCAGGACATGGTGCTCAAGGTGGTGAGCGCGCAGGCGCAGTCCTCCTCCACCACCGAGGAGGTGCAGCACCTGCTCAACAGCATCCGCGCCGTCACCACCACCGCCAACGCCGCCAGCAACACCGCCAAGCAGGCGCTGGCGGCGGCCGAGGAGGCCGGCGCGGCGGCGGCCGCCGCCGCAGAGGCCGCCAGCTCCGCCGGCGCCGCCGCAGCCGCGGCGGCGGCGGCCGTCGCAGCCGGCCATATCGTCACTGGGCCCCCAGGCGCCTCTAGCAGCCTGACGCGAGCCCGGTTCAGCAATGCAGGCAACGGCAACGGCGACGGCCCCGGCAGCGTTATGAGCATGGACAGCAACCCGCCGTCCTCGCCCTTTGCGCCGCTGGCCTTGGCTGTGGCGGCGGGCGATGCCGACGGCGACGGCGACGCGGGCGGCCCGCAGGCGCCGGCTCCGACGCCCTCCGGCCAGGTCGGAATGCCGCTGCCGCCGCCGCCGGCCCTGTCGTCACCCGTAGCGCCTGGCGATGGCGGTGGCGGCACCGCCGCGCTAAGCTATGGCGGTGGTGGTGGTGGTGGTGGTGGCGGCGGGGGCGGTGGGATGCTACGGGCGCGCTCTGCGCGTGTGCCTGGCGGCGCTCCGCGCGGCGTCAGCTTCCGCCTGGCTCCGGGGGTGCAGCTGCGCTTCAGCGTCGACGGCACCACCGCCGGCGGCGGCGTTGAGGACGACGACGATGACAACGAAGACGGCATCGGCGACGGCGCCGCCGGCGACACGACCGCGGGCGGCGGCGGCGGTGTGGGCTCCGTCCGCAGTGTCGCCTCTGTCGCGCCCAGCACCCGCGGCTACCTCGGCTCCGTCGGCGCCACGTCGCTGGGCGTCGCCGCCACCGAGGGCGGTGCCACGTGCGCCGCCACCTCCACCGGCGCCGCCGCCGGCAGCAGCGGCGGGCAGCTGATGATGAGCCCCTCGCGCAGCTACTGCGGCCTGGGCGGCGCCTCCATGAGCACGGTGGCGGGCGGGCTGGGGCAGCAGCAGCTGGACCAGCTGGCGGACCGGCTGGGCGACCTGGAGGGCATCGTGGACGACCTGCGGAAAAAGGTGAGCGGCAGGGCGAGGAGGAGGAGGCGGAGGGAGGGGGCCAGAGGGTGAGGAAGAGGAGGATGTGGGGCGGAGTTGGATGTGGGGCCGTAGGATTGGAGCAGCGGCAACGACAGTCGAAGGGAGCTGTGTTGAGGCCCGATTTGCGGGCTAGCGTGAGCGCGGTTGTGGTTTCGCACGGCATGTGACACGCGGCACGGCATGTGACACGCCTGCCCCCCCCCCAAACCAGATCAACAAGGGCCTGTCGCTGCGCGTCACGCGCGACGAGCTGCGCGAGTCCATGGCGCACATCGACACCCGCATCGACACCGCCGTGTCGCGCGCCACCTCCCGCGCCACCTCGCTCAAGGTGCGGGCCGGAGGCGGCAGCGGAGGCGAGGAGGTGTCGTCGCGCGCGCTGCGCGCGCGGCTGGAGTCGCAGCACCGGCGCAGCACCGGCGGCAACAGCGACAAAGGCGGCGGCGGCGGCAAGCTGGATGATCTGGACGGGGAGGAGGAGGAGATGGAGGAGATGGGCGGCGCGGAGCGGTGTGATGGAGACTCGGAGGGCGGCGAGGGAGGCGGAGGCGAGGGAGGTGAGCGAGGTGGAGGCGGGGGCGGGCACGGGCAGCGCGCCGCCCTGGGCGAGCCCAGCTTCAGCACGGGGGTGGCTCTGTCCGCCGCCACCAGCGCCGCCAACAGTATGAGCGGCGTCGCGGTGCTGGGCGGAGCAGGCGCCGATGACGATGACGAGGAGGAGGACGGACATGGAGATGGAGGCGCAGGGGAGGGCGGCGGCAGGGCCGGCCGCCAGGCCGCCGCCTCCGGCGGCGTAAGCCGCAGCGCCGACTCCAGCCCGCGCCGGCAGCGGCGGCACAACGGCGGCGGCGGCGGCGGCGGCGCCGACCTGGGCGGCGGCCTGACGTACACGGGCGGCCTGCGCACCGCCGAGTCCAGCCGGAGCGCCAGTCCGGAGCGGCTGCGGGGCGGCGGCGGCGGCGGCGGGCCGGGCGGCGTGCGGGCGGTGCTGGCGGACCTGCAGCGCAGTGTGGACCTGCTGGAGCACCGCATGGAGGTGAGGGGGACGGGGGTTAGAGGGGTTGCAAAGATGGTACATAGGGGTGGGTTGGAGAGTGAGGGGGAGGGGGAGGGGGAGGGGGAGGGGGAGGGGGAGGGGGAGGGGGAGGGGGAGGGGGAGGGGGAGGGGGAGGGGGAGGGGGAGGGGGAGGGGGAGGGGGAGATTGAGAGTTGGAGGGTGTGGCCGCTGGGGCGTGTGGCTGGCCGTCCTCTTCGACGTGGCGCTCGCCCACCTGCCACCCACCTTACCCACATCCTCCTCCCGCCCAAC
This sequence comes from Chlamydomonas incerta, assembly GCA_016834605.1. Taxonomy (NCBI): domain Eukaryota; kingdom Viridiplantae; phylum Chlorophyta; class Chlorophyceae; order Chlamydomonadales; family Chlamydomonadaceae; genus Chlamydomonas; species Chlamydomonas incerta. The sequence goes on from JAEHOC010000010.1 coordinate 2,057,506, forward strand.
CTCCCGCACCAACACTCCACACACGCACTCACACAGCCTGCGTGTTCTCCATCTCGTGTTTTCTAACACACACGCACACACGTTCATCCTCCGCCACAGGCCGTGGAGGTGTCGGCGCTGCGCCAGGCCGCCGGCGAGGCGCACGTGTCCGCGCTGGCCGCCACCGTGCAGCAGCTGCAGGCCGACCAGATGGCGGCGCTGCGGGCGGCGCGCGCCTCGAACTCGGGCGTGGGCAACGCCGGCGGCGGAAGCGCCGGCGCCGGAGGCGGAGGAGGCGGCGGAGGAGGCGGCGGCGGAGGGGGCGGGGGTGGTGTGGGCAATGCCTCCATGTACCGGCGTGGCGTGTCGGCTATGATCCAGGACAACCCCGTGCTGCGCGGCTTCGACGAGCAGCTGGTGCTGCTCACCACGCGGGTGCGTGCCGCGTATGCCGGTAGCGGCAGGGGGTGGAGTGGTAGTGGCGGGGCAGTGGTAATGTAGTAGTGGCGGCGGGAGTGGGCGCCGGACGGGGGAGCGAGGCAGCCTGCCGGGACTGGGCGTGGCGCATGGGAGGGGCGCGAAGGCGCCGTGTGCATGCGTCGTGGGGAGTAGCAGGCCGCCCGCGGGCGTGCGCCGGGGAAAGCCGGGACGGGAGCATGGGGTTGTCGTGTCATTGCACGCCAATCTCCCATGTCGGCTGTATCTCGCTGCTGGCGCCGCAACACGACCGCGCCTGCACGATTGCTCCTGCAAATGCCAATACCGTTGCCACATGCCACTGCGGCCGCAGGTGGACGTGAACGAGGAGCTGCACACGGAGCTGGACAAGGAGGTGCGGCAGCTGGCGGCGCAGCTGGCGCGGGCGGTGTCCACCGGCGGCGGCGGTGGCGGCGGTGGCGGTGGCGGCGGCGGGTGGCGGCAGCGGCGGCGGCGGCGTTGGGAGCCGGACGGCATCGTCGAGCGCCGGCCATAAGCCCCGGGGCGGCTCCGTGTCCGCGGGCAGGCAGCACGGCAGCACCAGCCCGCACGGCGGCAACAGCAGCCACGGCGGCCACAGCGGCCACGGCGGGCAGAACAGCTCCAGTGGCGGCGCCACCGCCCCCGGCAGCGCAAGCGGCCACAGGGGCAGTGGTGGGGGGAACGCCGGCGGCGGCGGCAGCGCCAGTGGACAGCGGCAGGGCGCTGGCAAGAGCGTGCGCGTCGCGGGGTGAGGCGTTGGTGGGCTGGCGCGGGCCTGGCAGCTTGGCTTGCTGAGTTACAGAGTGAGGCTGTGTGTGCTGCGGGCAGTGCGACGGTGTAATGCATGCGGGCAGTGCAACGGTGTAATACTCTTGCTGCATTGGGAAGGTGGTGTGGAAAGGCGGTGATACGTCTATGCAGGGCATTGAGCGGCGCTGGGAAGGCGTGACGGCGTGTGGGCAGTATGGGAATCAGCCTGTGATTTCCTGTGACTGTGCGTGTGCGGTTACTGTGTGCATTGAAGGCTCCTCGACTAGTGAGACTCGAGGTACTTCTGAACGTCTAATTCAACCCCCCATTCGTCGTGTCATCATTCAGGTGTGAAGTCCCGTCTTGAATTTGTGTGTGTTGTCATGTTCGTGCCGTATACGTGCCTGCAAAGGCATTACATGCAGGTTGTCGGCCTTTCTTCCCTTGACATGTGTGGGGGCTTCTTGGCTGCCTGAGGAAGGCGCCCACCACACGCGGGTCGAAGTGACCCCGATGCCCTTTTGTGCTTTACGCCAGCCGCTGCGATGCGGCGTCTGTCAACTGAGAATCACGTGCGGGCCGCGAGCGATGTGAGTGGATGGAAGGGCGAATGATTGTGGTGGTAACATAGAACCTGGAAGGATTGTGGCGCGGGGGCCGTACTGGACTCTTCTGGCATGTCCGAGTGCCCAACTACCACAACATGAAAGCAGATGAAAGCCGCGCGGTGCAGGCTAAGGGGAGTGCGGGACAGCGTGTGTGGAATGCCGTGGGCCCCTATGGCGCCTGCACAGCGTGAACCAGGATGGACAAACCACGTACTGGTCCTGGTTTGGCAGCCCCGCGACAAGGGATGTTGCAGCTCCCGCCAAAGGTTCCTTTTCCGTCCCGCCTTGCACAGGATATCCTCCTGGCACGTTCTAAATGTTTTAAGCAAGCACCTCACTTGTCTCGACAACGGGGCCCAAGACTACGGTCTCCGGGCGCGACTTCCTTACCTCCGCGGTGCCGTCGAGCAGATTCGTGTCAATCCAGGCTTGCAGCTCCTCCATTGAGCTCGCATCCCACACCGAGCAAGAGTGGTGCCCGCTGCTGGGGATTACCTGCGGGGAATGTTGTGCGGGCTACTGTACCCCGCTGCACCCTTCACCCTTCCGCGCTTGTCAGGTGTCGCAGCCCGATGTGCATCTGGGCACGAAGCACGCCAGGACCATCTGATGCTGCCAGGAGATCAACTTGACGCTACCCACTCGGTGGTGTGCGCGTGGCGAAAGCTATCAACATTCAAGGAAGTGTGCGGGACGACATGTTGCATCAGCTGGATCAAGAACTCAACTGACCATCATGTGTAGGCTTGGTCACATGCGGGCCGCGAGCGATGTGAGTGGATGGGATGGCAGAGGATTGAGGTGTGCCACCGGAGCCAATAGTGGATGCGTCTGACGTGTTCCAACTACAAAGGTGTGGGGGGGGGGCGTCAGTATGCCGGCTTTGCATTCTGGCGGCAGACTGGGCTAAAAGCCCAGCCATCCGGGGGGTGTCACACTTTAATTGTGCTTTGCCACTTGTGCCATGAGGCTGTGCCATGGGGTGTGCCATGGGGTGTGCCATGGGTGCCATGCGCTCCCAGCTACAACACTACCTACCCATGCGACACAGAACAGACATGCTGCTGTAACGAACTCTGATGGACATGTGACTGGATTCCCGGAAGCATGGGCGTGACAGGTGGTGAAGGCTAACGGGGGGAGGGCTGCGGGTGTGGAATGCCGTGGTCAAGCGTGGGCCCCTACGGCGCCGGCACAACGTGAACCAGGATGGACAAACCATGTACTGTGCTGGCTGATTCTGGGACCGTTCGGGTGGCGGCCGGCGGCCGCGGACAATTTCTTGTCCTCCGTGTCACTACTGAACGCGCCGTGTACCCTGCCGTGTACCCCTGAACTTGCCCCTGAACGCGCTTGCCGCCGCCGCCGCCGCCGGCCGGCCGCCCCCTCGCGTGGCCAAAGCTATCAACATTCAAGAAGGTGGGCGGGACGACACGACGCGAGGCGCCGGCACGCTAGCGGTGGAAGGAAAGACGTCCCCCATCGGCCCATCCCCAGCGCAGCGCACCTGCGAGCGGGGCAAGGGGCGGAGCCCCGTATTGTGCCAGCGACGCCCATGACATGGCAGATGCCTGGCACAAAACCTGGCCGGTCCTCTTGGACAGCCCCTGCTGCTGTCCGCCGAGCCGCGTTGACTGCGGCCGACGACTAGTCCCGCCCTGTCATGCGGTCCAGCGCAGCGCGGCCCCACATGTGACACCCCTGCGGCCTAGTCTTTCGGCAGCGGGCTGTGTATGTCGTTCGTCCGTAGCTCCTTAGTCCTTACAGTCCCATAGCCCCCCCGATTGTGAAGCCGACCGAGCCATTGAGGCACCCTTGGTCGAAGCACACAGCGGCGCACCAACATAATCGCCTTGTATTCGGCCTCCCCGAGTCCCCCTTGGAGTCCCCGAACTCCCGCCTTAGTCAGTGTCCAGTACAAATACCGTATCATCAAGCACACACCACTTCACCTGCAGCGACGTTCCTGCCCGCAACGCCATCGGAGTGTTATGTACACACACGCTCGTGCCAGGCGTGGCGTTGGAAGACCTACGCAGCCCTGCGCCGCACCGCACAGCTGTGTAACGGGCCCAAAACACGCAGCCCTACTCTTGAAATTTCAATACCTGGGTCTTCTCCTCCTGCAAGCTCTCAAACTTTGGGACTCTGAATAAGCTCACTGTGCGGCTGGCACCGTCCAGTCCGCAGCCCGGCAAAAGCCCCGGGTCTGGCCAGGCACGCACACCGGAGCACCAGTGGCCCCACACGTCCCGCTCCAACGCACATCGCGCAGCGCACACCCACACAGCTCCATGCACCGTTCTCTCGAGCCACCTCCCTGCACGCCATCACCACAAACGCCACACGCGCCCTGAAACATGCCACGCGCGCCTCCTCACGTCGCAGCCGCACCCACTGGCGCCACCATGGGCGCCGCGTCCAGGCCGCCTCCCTCGCCGGCGCCCGCCGCGCCGCCCTCGTCATCATCATCTGCCGCGTTGGCGTCCGCAGCCTCCTTGGTGGGCGAGAGCATGGGGCTCGCCACGGTCTCGTCCAGACTGCGGGCGAGCGCCATGCGCGAGGAGTGCGCGTGTCAGCCTCATGCATGGGGTTAGTGTGAACCCATCCCGTAAGGAAACATCAGCGCTGCAAGGAGAAATTGCAGCCTCGTGGGGGTGGACGCAGCTAGTGGCATCGGCAGCGGAGGATGCGCGCGACGGGCTTGCCACATCTGCCACAACCGCCCTCCCGCCCGCGGTGCCAACTCCGAGCACAATGTCCACCTTGCCCTCCCTTTGGCCCACCCGCAGAACGCCCCTCCTGTGGCCCACCCTCACGCTGCCCTCCCGTGCCCTCCCGCCCTGCACCACCTCCAGATCCACCTCCCAACTCCAAACCCCTGCCACTGCCCGCCACTCACGTGAACTGCGGCGCCGGCCCCGCGTCCTCGGTCACCGGGCCCGGCCCCGCCGCGTGGTGCTGGTGCGCGTCGGCCGACGACCGCGCCGCATGCGTGCTAACGGGCATGAAGCCGGTGCCGCCCGCGCCGCCGCCCAGGCCCGCGGCGGCGGCGGGCGCGGAGGCGTAGGCGTTGGCCTCGTAGCTGCGTGCGGCGGCGGGCGCAACGTGGGGAGGGGGGGGCGACCCGGGAATGCAGAAAGCGCGGGTCAGACAAGAAGGAGCACGGAGCTGGGAAAGCAGGTGCGCAGCTGCGATGCGGAGGCACCGCGACGTGTCTTGCAGGACCACCTCTAACACAAAGGTTTCCGGTTGCTGGATGGGTTCGTTCCGTTTAATACGGTATCCGACACAACTGACACAGAGCGCCCCGCCCGGGCCCGGCCGCCCCCGGCCCTCACCTGGGCGGGTCGGAGCTGAAGCCGCTGTAGGACTGCGCGCCGCTGCCGCCCGCGAAGCCGGCGCCCGCCTCCGCGCCGAACGACTCCTTCACCTTGCTGCCCACCCAGGTGAACGCGCGGTTCATGCTCGTGCTGCGGCGGGCGGCGGTGGCGTGGTGATGTGATGTGGTGTGGTGTGTGGGTGGCCGGTTGTGGGGCGTCAGCGCGCGCGAGAGAGAGCAGGAGTGCGGCGTGGCACAGGAGCCTGCGGCTGGAACCACGGGCACTGCCCTGCCCCCAACCCCACCCTGCCATTCCCCCCACCTTCGGTTAAGTTGGCTTAGCTTGGGCTGGTATTCACAACCCCCACCGCCAGCCCCACCCCTGCTGCACTTGTCCCCCCAGGCCCCCAGCTTCCAGCACCAACTTGCGCCTCCCACCCTGCCCTGCTACTGCCACTCCACCTCCCGCCCTGCCCCCTGCCCCCGGCGCGCCCGCTCACCCCGCGCTCTGCAGCGAGCTGCTGATGCTCTGCAGCCCGCGCTGCACGCGCTCGTTCTCCATGGCGCTGTTGGTGGCCTGCTTCACCTTGGCGGCGGCCGCCGAGGCCGTCTCGCGCGTGGCGGTGATCAGGTTGGTGCGCTGGTCCAGCTGCTCCAACTGCGAGCGTGTGCGAGTGGGTGGGTGGGTGGGCGGGTGCGTGTTAGAGAGCACAAGGAATATAACAACCAGAGGCTGTGCATGCGACGGCATCGCGCGTGTGTGTATGGGTCAGGGGTTGCAAAGGTGGTGGTGGTACAAAGGACGTGAGGGGTGACAGGAACGGGATTTGAGTGAGGGGACAGGGCGTGGTTGCGCCCAGCTCAGGGGTGTGATGCGGGCGTTCTAGGTGAGGTGAGGGTCCCGGGCATGCATCCTGTGGCTATGTGACCGCACTGTGCTGTGCTGTAAAGTCCAGTGAAGAGCTGTGTGTGCGTACCAGGAGAGCGGAGGAGGTCAGGTGGGAGACCAGTGCCGCGGTGCGTGCGGTGCAGATGAAAGATGGGTGCAGGCAGGGGGGAGTGAATGGGCGGCGCAGTGCAGAAGGAGAGCGGCGCTGGTGATGCACGCCGCGGGCGCTGTGTGCGCGATTGTACGGCAGGCTGCTCCTGCCATGGCTTTCCCCGTCAATCCCCCAACCCGTAAGCCCCGTGTCCCGCAGCCCGGCTCCACACCCCGGACCCCATGCGTGGCCCTGGCGCCTGCAGTGCAATGCGCCGGAGCCGTCCTCCGCGCGGCTTACACCGCGGGGTGAAGTGCCGGACTGCTGCCGGGCTGCTGCCGGACTGCTGCCGGACTGCTGCCGGGCTGCAGCGAGATGCTCTGCCCTAACAGCGGGCGTGCTCTACGAGGGGGTGAGCCACCACTCACTCCACCCCACCCCAACCCCGTCTCCTCTCTCCAGTCTTACACACACACACACACACACACACACCCCAGTCCCTCGCCCGCACCTTCTCGGACATGCTCTCCATCACGCGCGCGCCCGTGGTGTTGATGCGCTCCAGTGTGGACTTGCTGGTGGTGGCCACCTGGCGGGCGGGGGGGGGGCAGAGGCGGGAGGGGGGAGGGGGAGGCGGGAGGGTGGTGAGGACATACGGTTGGTGGGAGGGCGTGGAGGGGCTCACCAGGTCCGGCAGAGACGAACACCCACCCATCCACCCCACGCAGTGAGCTGGGGGGGCTTCGGTATGTTCAGCACACTGGGAGGGATGGATGACGTGCGCGTGCGAGGACCCCGGGGGCCGCGTTGCGGCGGCAGGTGCTGCTGGTTGGGGGTTGCTGGCGCCGGCGTGTAAGCTGCGGCTGACCCCGGCCCAGCGGTGACGGCTCCGTATGCAGATAGCCCTTCCCCCAGCCCGTCCTTTGGTTGGGTATATCCCCTCAACTGAGAAGCTCTCCCCGCCCCCAGGTGCAGAACCCCGAGCTGCAGACCCCTGCAGACCCCCGAGGCTCCAGTACAGGCGCTGGGACCCTGGCAGAAGCCGCATCGGTCACCTGCCACGCACCTTGTCGGCGGCACGCGCCGTGGTCAGCTCCAGCGAAAGGCCATAGGTGAACTCCTCTGGGATCTGGAGAAAGAGGGGGAAAGGAGGCAGGAAGTGGGGAACGGCAGCTAGGTGGCAGGTGCGGCAACAAGCGCCGTGCTAAGGGAGGGCGTGGAGACGCTCTTCGGTGACTCGTTTTGCATCTGGTACCCGAGCTCATCGTCACCGCCCTTTTGCGGCCCAGTGTAGGCGCTGCCGTAGGCGCTGCTGTTTGGCAGCCGCACTCAAGCGGGAAGGGATGTTGCAGCTCCCGCCAAAGCTTTATTTTCCGTCCCGCCTTGCACAGGATATGCTCCTGGCACGTTCTTAGTGTTTTTAGCAAGCACCTCGCTTGTCTCGACAACGGGGCCCACGACTACGGTCTCCGGGCGCGACTTCCTCACCTCCGCGATGCTCACGGTGCCGTCGAGCAGATTCGTGTCAATCCAGGCTTGCAGCTCCTCCATTGAGCTCGCATCCCACACCGAGCAAGAGTGGTGCCCGCTGCTGGGGATTACCTGCGGGGAATTGCGCGCGCAAGCATGCGCATATCGATCACCTGCAATGCCAAACCTTCCACATTGATGGAAAACATCCGTTGCGCCCGTCCTTTGCGCGAGCAGCGCTGAGCAGGACCGCGAGGGCTTCCTTGTCGGGAGCTACCCAGAACTAACCAGCCGGCACTTCAGATTTGGCGGCAGCTGTTTGCGCTTGATGGCATCGACCAGGATGATAGTGGACAGGGGAACCCTCGAGGACGGAACCTCAATCGAGTGCGTGGCAAGCAGTAGAACCATTTTGACGTTGTCAGCTTATCATCAATTGTATTTGTTGTGCTGCAGAGTGAAGGTTTCTGAGCAGCTGCAGGCGGGTGACGGGGTGGGCCTTGGATCCTGCGTGCCGGCACGCCGGACAGCTGGTGCACCGTACCCCGCCGATCCCCCGCTCGCTGCGTGCGCAAACTTGAGGAGTTGAGGTGCTGTCGTGTGTTGGCGTTGGGTTCAGGCCTCAGCTTTCTGTGCCTTGTTGTGAGCAGGTTGCAAGAAGTCCCCTCCCCTGGTCCCCTCTTGCGTACCGCCGGCAAACTTACCCCTGGTGATTCACCCCGAGTCAGCCACTTTGGTAAAGGCATGTGGAGTGATGCGACTACGGCGCGTCGGCGCCCAAAATATAAAATGACCGAGCTGCAAGGACCCAAACGGTCAGGGGCCGGCCCAGGCCAGTCACCTCCTAGCGCATGCGAGCTTTCCCCTCACAATGGACGTACCGATAGGCTACCGGTTGCATTCTTCCCAACATCGGTACGTTTCCAGGTACCACAACTTGACCATCATGTCAGACAGGCAGAGCATTCTTGCAGCTCTGCATCCAGTCACCCCACATTCAGGGGTCATGTGAACTCACCAGCGCCTGCGCGCAACGCGTCCTCCATGCGCCCCGGGTGCGCCCTGCTGCCTCCTCCCAAGACTACAGCTGTATGCACGGCCACACACCCATCATACGGCACGATACACGTTGAAACACAGATTATTATACCACACCCAGCACCCGCAAGGCACAAGTATGCTCATCATGAATTTGCACCACTCATGTCGTCCGGCCAGCACGCTTTCAAGTGCCTGCACTGGAGAGCCCAGTCGTCCCACACGCAATCTGACATGCACCCTTGCGCCGTGCAACAGCGCCGTCTGCCCGCCTCTCACCATAAATAAGCTGTGCTGTGCCATCCGTGTGTCATCGCACACACATGCATGATTGCAGACGGACGCCCGCAGACTCATTTGCACGTCAGCCAGCGCCGACCGCACGTGCCCACTGCAACGCTCGATGCTGATGTGTCACCCATGATTAGCATAACATCGCCCAGGTGGTCATACAAGTAGAGTGCTTTGCTTTGACCCGGGCGCCGTGCCCCGACACCCGCAGAACACGTGTACCAATTCAATACAAGACCCCACGCCTGCCTCCTAATGTCAACCCGCCTGCCGCGCGGCGCCGCTGCAGCTTTACATGCCGCCGGTGAAGTCGACGTCAAAGATGTTTTTGTTGGCGCCGCCTGGGTCCGCGCCCATGCCGCCCATGGGCGGGCCCGCGTTGAAGATGTTGGGGTTGGCCTCCACCCGCCCCAGCCGCGTGTGGATCTTGCCCATCTTGCCCTGCGCACGCGCACGTGTTGAGAGGGGGCGCACAAGGGAACATACAAACGTCTTGCGCTGTGCGTGCCATGGAGCATGTCAGGTGTGTCATCGTTTTTAGGTTGGCCACAGCGGCGTGGCAAGGGGCCAGAGACCAGCCAGAGACCCGCATGGTGTGAACATGGCCCTTGTCCACCAAATCACTCTCCGTCCCTATCCCCGTCATCCCGTTCTCCCCATCGCATGACCCCGACCCGGACGTCGCGTCCTCCCTACCTCTCTGCCGCTGCCTGGGGCCCCGCCCTTCCCTGATGGATGCCGGGCTTTGCACCGGCCAATGCACCCCCCAACCCCACCCCAGCTCCCCCCACCCTCCACCCCTCACCTGCAGCGCCTCAATCTTCCCCGTCAGGCGGCCGATGGTGGCCTGCACCTGCTCCACCAGCTGCAGCGTGCTTGCCGACAAGTCCACCCCGCCGCCCGCGCCGCCGTCCGCCCCTCCTGCCCCGTCTCCGGCGGCTCCGCCGCCGCCCGCGCCGTCGCCGCCAGGCGCCGGCAGCGCCAGCAGCTCCCCCCCGCCGCCGCCGCCGCCGTCCTGCCGGCCGCCGGGGCCTGGCGAGGGCAGTCCCGCCCGGCCCGACGGCGCCATGGGCAGGTAGCCGCCGCCCGTGCCGCCGCCGCTGGCGCCGCCGTGGCCCGCCGCGGCGGCCGCCAGGTCGGCCTCCGCCTCGGCGGCCGCGGGGTTGAGCTTCTTGAGGTGGCGCGGCGCGGGATAGGAGTGCGCCTCGCGCGCCACCTTGCCCGCCGTCTGCATGTCGTTCAGGCGCTTCACGGCGTGCGCGCGCACCTGCACGTCGGACCAGCAGGGACCGGGGCGTCGTGAGGTTGGGCGTGCGTGCGTGCGCACTGGTGGTCGGTCGACATGAGCGACTTCCCCATCCCATGCGAACGGCCAACTCTACGCGCGCGCCACACAACCCGCGCATCCACAGCCCCGTTCGGACACATCCCGCCCCGTTCCCTCTCCCTTTCCCTTCCCCCGTTTGGTTCGGACTTCGGATAAGCTTCAGCTGGTAACTGCAACCCCGCCCCTGCCCCAACCCCCCGCCCTGCTGCCCCCCTCCCCTCCCCCGCACCTTCTCGGCGCTGTCGGGGAAGTCCTTCATGGCCGCCACCAGGTCGTGCGCCATGAGCAGCGTGAGGTCGCAGTGGCACAGCGCCACGCACTGCGCGGTGCGGCGGGCGGTGGCCAGCAGCGCCAGCTCGCCGAAGAAGCCGCCCTGGCGGGTGGGCGGGTTGCAAAGAAGTTTGGAAAGGATGTTTGGTGGGTGGGTGCATGCACGAACGGCCCACACACGCGGCACAAGCGCTGTCCCATGGAAAGCGCTGGTCGCAATGTCAAACACACGCGCTGCCCGCGGTGCCCCCTGCTGCCAGAGGTGCCCCGCCCCGCCCCGCCCCGCGCCGCCCCCGCCGTGTCGCCCACCTTGTGCAGGATGGCCAGCATCTCGCCGTTGTCGTTGTGCACCGCCACGTGGCCCTGTGGGGGAGGGGGAAGGGAGGTGCAGGACGGTGCAGGGAGGTGGAATCGGTTGTCAGGTCACCTCCGTGATCCGCTATGCCTCTGCTCCGCAGCTGCCTGCCTCCTCCTTCCATCCCCGACTTCCATCCCACACACAAACACACCAAACAGTACGCACTGACACGCACACGCCCACACCCACCCACCCACCTTGGTGATGAAGTACATCTCGTGGCCCACGTCGCCGATGCGGAAGATGACCTCGGACGGCAGGAACACCGCCAGCCGCAGCCGGATGACCAGCTGCGCGATGAAGGCCGGCTCGCACTCCTTGAACAGCGGCACCTGCGGGGTTGGGGGTGGGGGTTGAGGGGTGGGGTTACACTCATCATTAGTTAGGACATGGGGTGGGTTGGGGTGGGGTTGTGAACGCCGTCCCAAGCTGAACCATTAACGTAACTTGACGAGCTGAACCATTAACGTAACTTGACGATGGCCGGCCACCAGCCGCCGCCCCGCCGCCCACCGCCCGCCCCCACCATCCGCCCCCACCACCCACCACCCGCCACCCACCTGCCACCCACTACCCGCCACCACCTACCCGCCACCACCCACCCGCCATGCCTGCACCCACCACGCGCCCACCACCCACCCGCCCCACCCACCCACCGCCCCACCCCCACCTTGGTGACCAGGTCCTTGTACATCCAGATGGCGATGTCCTGGAACATGCTGCTGGGCAGCTGGCTGATGAGGGCCATGCCGTCGGGCCCTGGGTGGCTGTAGGTGGTCAGGTAGTCAAAGTACTGGTCGATGCGGCCCGCGATGTCGCGCGGCGCGCCCAGGTAGCTGCGGGGGGGGGGGGGGAGGAGGGAGGAAGGAGGAGCGGCGGGGGCGTGGCGGAGTGAGGGCGGGGGGCGGGGGGGGGGGTTACACGGTTGAGAAGCTGTAGGATGCGGGGATGGGGTGTTGAGCGTACCAAGAGAGGATGTGGGGAGGGGGCCGTCCATGCGAACGGCGTGGGTTGCTTTGTGGCTTCCTCCGTCCCACCCCCGCACGACATTTGCCACCCTGCTGCCGCCCCTCGCCCCGACTGCGGCCTGCGCTCACCGCACTGTGTTGTTGATGATGTCCTTCTTGAACTTGTGCCGCGAGGCGGTGGGGTTCATGTTATTGACCAGCAGCGACATGTGGCCCACCACGATGGCGTAGAAGCAGGCGCCGATGACCAGGATGCCGGTGCAGTACAGCCGCTCGATGTTGTTCTGTGCGGGGTGTGGGGTGGTGGGGTGGTGGGGTGTTGCAAAGATGGTACATAGAAGTGGGGGTGGGGTGGTGGGGTGGGGTGGGGTGGGGTGGTGGGGTGGGGTGGTGGGGTGGGGTTTGAGGCGGCGCACGGGGGGTGGCGAGCAGGGGATGGGGTCAGGCTGCACCTCCCGCTGAGCACGTGGTTGCCCTTGCACCCCGCCTCACCCCCACATGCTTGCCCGGCGCGAGTGCGACCGACGCACAGTATTGCATGCACACTCTGCGTGTTTCCTCTCTGGTGTTATCTAACACGGGCCCCACGTGGCCACCCTTGCGCACCCAGCCCCGTCCCGTGCCTGCCCGCCCGCAATGCAGCGGCCCGGCCCATCCGGCCACCCTATCTTTATCACACCTGCGGGTTGATGTCGTTGCCGATCATGAGCAGGAAGGACTGCAGGTAGGCCTCCACGTAGTAGGTCATGGTCTTGGCGTTGGTCAGCATGTCGTAGCTCCACATCAGGTTGCCGTGCGTGATGCGGTACAGCATGAACCACAGGCAGCTCACCCAGTGCGCCACCAGCGCCATGAAGAACAGCAGCTTGCCCTGCGCGGGTGCGGGTGCGGGTGGCGTTGCGTGCGGGTGGCGTTGCGTGCGGGTGCGGGTGCGTTGGGGTGCGTGTTCTGGAGGACAAGGGGCACCGGGCATGGATGCATGTATCCGTGCGCGCGTGCGCGCGTATATGCATGCGTGTGCGCGCGTGCGTTGTGAGGGTACGGAAACCAGCGGCACGGTAACGAGCGGCTGTTCGGTTCAAGAGCAGCAGCCCCAGCCCCAACCCCTGAATCGTCACCCTATGCTCCCTTCCCCAATCTGAAATCGATTGCGCCACTCGCCCCTCCTGTCCACAGCGCCCCTCCTGTCCTCAGCGCCCGAAGCCCCCCACGGGTTGATTCAGCTTGGGCTGGTGCTTTCACCCCGCCTCACACACGCCACGACCCAACGCACCATGCGCACGATGTTGGCGCCCTTCATGCGGTCGAAGTAGCGCAGCAGCCGGCCCAGGCGCAGCAGGCGCGGCGTGCGCAGCAGGCCCAGCGCGATGAGTCCCTCATTGCTGATGTCCTTCACGAACCACAGCACGATGACGTCAAAGGGGATGGAGGCGATCAGGTCCACGAAGAACCAGGTGCTGCGGGGCGGGGGGGGGGGGAGAGCGGGGGGAGCGGGGGGGAGCAGGTGGGGTTTGGCGTTGGTGACGTTGGGGAGCAGGAGCGTCGCTGGCTGGAACAGCTGGCCGGCGGAGGACTAAAACTGGCTGGGCATGGTACTAGCTAGCTAGTACGTTAGAAGGTGGGATGAGATGAATAGGAGGGGCTGTATGGCGATATCTGGTTCCTGGTGCCGTGTCCTGCATACACAACCCTCCCAACCCCATCCCCGTCTGTTCCCCGCCCCTCTCCCCTCCCCCCCCCCCCGCGTAGCTCACCGAATGTAGTGCCCCGCAATCTTCGCGCCGTCACGGACCATGTTTGCCGAGTGGTCAATGTACGCGGTGCGGAAGTTGAGGCACACGTCCACCCAGAAGCACGCGTCGATGAGGCGTTCTATTTGGTAGTCGCCCGGAAAGTTGATGGAGCCGAACCCGACCTCGAAAGGCACAACAAGCGCCGTCCACACCACCAGTGTCAACACGAAGAAGTCCCAGTACCGGCGCTGCCGCGTCTCTGGCATGAGGATGGGCAGCCGTTTGTTGAGGACGTGAATCCAGTACCGCGGGTTCAACTTCATCACGAAACGCCTCCATCGCCGCCTTCCGCGGTTGCGGGATTTGCTGTCTGCGAGCAGCGGAACGCGGACACGTTGAGGCATGTGGCCTTTTGCTCACCCAGCCTGCACGCTGCACGTACTTAGCCATGTTGAGGTGTCCGTGCGAGTACTCCGCACAGACTTGTTGCTGTGCTGCACAGAGAGGTTTGTCTCTTGCCGTTTGACGGGCTCCTCTGCGTCGACGTCCGCGAACTTCACGCGGCTCTTGGCGCGCGTGCCCGCGTCCAAGTCCTTTGTTTCGGCGTCAGCCATCCTCTAGACCAGTCCGCTGCCAGGAAACGCGCTCAATTTGTCGGCATTCTGTGTCAATATTCAGCGCAGGCGCGCGAGTTCTAATACAATACAGCAGTCAGAGTTATACGGTTAAGGAGTAATGGCGAGCGATTTCGCACACGTTACTCAGCGACCGGGCCACAGCACGCCCCATTGCGCTACCCCGCGAAGGCACGCCCCTGCCCACAGCGACGTCCACAGCCCGAACTCCGCGTGTCGGGGGCCACCGAACTCTTGCACAGTCGTGTCAAGTAGGGTCCGGACCAGTCCACAGGGCTAGGCCTTGCTGTTGGCGCTGGCACATACAGAGCCACCGCATGCCCTCGGGCATGCACTCGCCGCGCTTACTACCCATCCCTCCAGTGAGCCCTGACCCATCTCGACGACGCCGTCCTCTCGCTGGCTCTCGCCTGCTGTTGCCCCCGAGCGCCAGCCAACCTGAATTGGACAACGCAACTCGAGAATTCGCTCCGAATTTCTGTACAGACCGCGCTGGCCCATGGCCGCGCCGGACTGGTTGGTGCCACCGAACGCACCGCCGCCATCGCTCCTGTATGACCTTTCCCGCTTCTAAGCAGTACCTTTCCTCTTTGTAAACATGCGCACCAAAGCGTCTGCCGTTAACTGGGAATCCGCCTCTAGCCACCCGTTGCGAGTCTATCGCGAGAATCCATGTACGCTGCAAGCCCATCCCCACCCCCATCATATACACCACGTTGCGCTTGCACACGGTACGTCCAACCCGCTGCCCTCTCATCCATCATCCGAACCTGCTAGACCGCCCTTCAGAAACCCTAGGGCAGCTGCCTCACGCACCTGCTGCTCCTTCTGCAGCTGCTTCCAATGCTATGGCCCACGCTCAAGCACACGCCTACGCTCGCTCGCTCACGAGCTAGCGGTGGCGGTGGAAGTGGTGGGGATGACCACAGTGCTGGCGGGCGCGACGCCGCTGGGGGCTGCACCCGCCTCCACGTCCTCGCCCTCGCCGCTGGGCTTCTTCATGCCTAGCCTCTCCTCCAGAGCCTTAGCGCCACGCTCCCTGCGTTGGCGCGGGAACAACAGGGGGCGCGGTGGCATGCAGGAACTCAACACAGCGCGTTTACGTTGGCGCACGTCGAACCTGTGCACGCGCCCCTGCACCTCCATGTTTCCCCGTACCGTCGGCAGCGATGCCTGCTGTACAAATCCCCTGCCGCCGCTCCCCACACCCCACTCCCCCAACGCCAACTAATGGCCCATGCAGCCTTGCCCCCGTCCCCCTGCTCCCCGCTGCCATCACGCGACGACGCACCGGCGGCGGTTGGCGTCCGCGCTGTCGACCGGCAGCGTGTACTGCGCCGCCTTGGCGAACGGCGCCTTGGTCTCGGCGGGCGGGTGCCGCAGGCGGAACACCGTGGCGCACAGGAAGCCCAGCGGGTCCAGCACGGTGGCCAGCAACGGCGGGAAGAAGCCGCTGAACTTGAAGTCGTCGGAGGAGTCGCCCCAGTGGTTGGAGTCGGGCTGCTGCTGGAAGAAGCGCAGGTAGAGCCAGGCGTTGTAGGTGCCCAGCAGCAGGAAGGGCACGTAGCTGTACTGCTGCAGGCCCGCCGCCACGCCGCAGGTGATGGTGATGAACAGCAGCGGCAGGTACTGCGGGCGGGGGGTGCGGATGGTTCCATGCATGATTAATGGGTGGGGGGAGAGCGCAGCGGGCGCATGGGGAGGGGGGAGGGCGGGTGGTGATGTGAATTTTGGAAGACGGTAATCGCGGGACCGCGAGGGGGCGGCGGTGGAAGAGCGAGCGTAGTGGCGGACGTGCCGCCCACCGCCACACCGAGTGTCTAGGCGCGTCGCTGTGTCATGCGACCACTGCGCTAACGGCCCTGCGCTACATCCCACCTTGAACGTCAGCTTGACGAAGCCGAACAGCTTCGCCTCGTGCTCGGGCATGACCTGCTTCACCGCCACGACCAGACCGGCCAGGATGCCATGGAAGCCCGCAAACTTGTTGTACCTGCAGAAGCCGGGGGTGCTGAGTGAGTGACCGGTGTGTGTGGATAATGATGTTCTGGCGTATGTTGATAGCATCTCCACTTGCGTTTGTGGCGGGAGCCCGCATGCAACACCCGTCAAGCGAGGTCCGCGTCGCAGGGACGCGTGCCGGGTATACCCCAGCGGAGCCCACCGAGACGGCCCTCCCCCCGCCGCTGCAACACCACGGCCACGGCGTCTGCTCTCGCGCTCCCTTCCCCCCGCTGTGCTCACAGGATGTCTCCCGTGTCCTTGCCGACGGCGAAAATGACGTAGACGCCGATGAGCACGCACAGGTTGATGCTGACATCCACCACGAACAGAAACTTCAGAAACTCCTTCGATCCATAGACCGGCTCCACCAGGCGCGTCAGCAGCAGGACGGCCACGACCTCCAAGCCGAGCTGCAAGAAGGGCGCGATCATTCAGACAACAGCCCAGGCAGAGCCCCTCGCTAAGCCTGCAGGTCGACACACCTTGAAGGGGTTGAGCGTCAGGAAACCCGCAGTCGCCAGGTTCCAGACGTAGGGCAGCGTCCTGCGCAGGTGAAGCGCCCGTGAGCCCGCGCAATGTTGCGCCAGTGGTCGGCACTCTTTTCGCGCGTTCCAGGCCCTTTGCAACCGAGTTTCTTGCAGGCCGGTCTCACTTTCCGGGGATGAGCGCAACATAGTCCACCGACTCTGGAAGGAAGAATGCCACAAAGTAGAGCGCTACCAGCAGCACCGCGATGACTTTAGACAAGCGCGTAATTTTCAAGTCCATCCTTGCAAAATCGAGCTAGCTATTGCCCCGTCAAGGGCTTGACTAGTACTCTGAATCAAATTGCTTGCAGGGTGACTTGTGTCCAGCTGTCGCTAATTGCCTATACTGCAACAATGTTAAGCCGCCGGACTTATTGTGTGTCCGGGGTTGCTGGAGAATTGACTCAACGAGTCGCATGGATGAGCCGGGGCCAGGCAGCGCCCAGGGGCTCTTCCCCCTCCGCCTGGCATGGTCAGCGCGGCCCTCTGCATTGGGCGGTAAGCACATCGGCTACCAATTGCCATGCAGGTATGCGTGTGCCGAAGGTCAGGAGGAGCCCCGCTGTCATCCTAAAGTCACACGGACGCCCTGCCACGTGCCACCCCCGGCAAGCATCTTGGCGGTTACAGGCCTTGCCAGACATCACCAAGTGACACCGCCCCCGTTCGAGGCTGTGAAAGCTCCGCTTGTGCCCGTGCTTGTGCCGCACTTGGAAGTCGTCGGAACCCATCACTCAACCCATCTCACAGCACCAAAACATCGCAAGGCACTGCATCTCCGGATTGTTTATCACGCGCCTTGCCGCCGCAACGGAGTACTCCAATCCTACGGCGTCGCTAATACCCCATGCGGCAGGCTAAGGCTCCTGCCACCGCCGCCCTCCTCCCATGCTCTCCAACCTAACTTTCCACCGGGTTTCCCACTTCTGGCTTCACTGGCCCCGCTGCGCTAGCTCTCCACCACTGGACTCCTCCCACGCCTCCCATCACTCGCTTGAGGCTTGAGGCGCCTTTTCCTGCCAAGCCTGTCCTCACTTGCCGGCCGCCACCTTGGTCAGGAACTCATCAGCGGTCATGGGGTTGGAGAACATGGGGAACGTGAACTTGACCGCCGCGTCCTGCTGCTCCTGGCTGCGGGGCAGCAAGGGAAAGTGGGGGGGGGGGTGAATACCATCCCAAGCTAAACCAAGCTGACCTAGAGAGACGGGGGGCCAGCGGGGCGATTAGAATGCAGCGTTGATGTCACGCACCGAAGCGCCAGGCTCGGCTGCTTGCCTGGTCTTATGGGTACGCCCCCACGGCCCCAGCTCCGGCCCCCCTGAACGCGCCTGCCACGCGCCCGCGCGCACCTGGTCGCGGCGCAGCAGTCGGTGAGGGTGAACACGTTGTAGCCGCGCTCATAGGCGGAGCGCATGGTGGACTCCACGCAGCTGCACGGCGCCGCGGGTCGACAGGCAGGGTCCAAGGGGTGGGTGATTTGCTAAATGTTGATAAGAGGGGCGCGGGGGTGGCGGGCAGCTGGCACTAAGTGCGGGTCTGGCAACAGGGCGGAGAGTGTGAAGGCGCCCCGTGTGGTGCCCCACTCCACCGCGGCGGTGCCCCGCCCCACCAGTTGGTCAGGAAGCCGGACAGCGCCACGTTGCGGATGCCGCGCTGGCGCAGGATGAAGTCCTGAGTATTGCGATTGAGAGAGCACACGAAAGACGGGATGTGTTAAGAGAGCACAAGGGAAAACGGGATGTGTGTCGCCGTGTGGCCGAGCAGAGTTTCAGCACACTCGCTCCAACAAGCACACGCGGAGTAGAAACCAGAACCTCGCCCCTTCCTGCACACACAAAGTAGACGTAGTATTGCAGTTGCTGCGGTACAGTGCCGTACGCGGCCAAGTACGCGGCGGCTGCCCGGTGCCCACGCATGGCGCCCCGCCCGCGCCCCCCATCCTGCCCTGGCCACACGCCCGCAGCCTTCTGGCCCCCTCGCTCACCAGGTTGGTGGACGCGAAGCCGCACAGCCCCCGCTTGCCCTCCACCACCACGTCCCCCTCCGCCGGCTTCATCGCGTCGCAGATGGCGCCGCCCCAGCCGCTGGCCTTGAAGCAGCCGCCCGCCTTGACGCTGGGTGGGGCAGGAGCAGGCGCGTGGGGAGCGCGAGGGGACATGCAACATGACGAGGAGCGGGAGCCTCGAGGAGCTTGTCGGGGGGCCCACCGCCGGCGCCAGGCGTGCCAGTTATCCGGTGTGCCGCCAAAGGCCAGCAGAATCATGTGTGCCTGCACAGGCTAAAGCTTTGTGCGGGATTCATTGGGTAGTCCACTCACTTGCCCAGGATTCCGTACGGGGCCGAGGAAAGCTCCCGGTAGTCGTCAGAGACTAGGGGGCCACATGGGAGGGGGAAGGGCGCCGCACAGTGCTCGGATGGGGCCATGGATGGCAGGCAGGTGAAGTGTCTCCCTGCCGGTCGCAGCGCTCTGTTTGCACACGCCTTCAAGACCTTTTAATGAAAGCTGGGCTTTGCGTCACGTTAACAAGTCTTTCTTGTGCCACTGCGCAGGTGACGGCGGGGCCGCCGGGCCGGCCCCGGCTTGCACCCTGGCGACAGCCACAGCAACACCCATACAACACGACCTCCCCCCCCCACGGCCCCCCCCCCGAACTCACAGACGATGGGCGCGTGAATGATGGAGATGCCCTGCTTGCGAGCCTCCTCAATCAGCTTCACGGTCTTGTCCAGCATGCCGGTGCTGTGGGTCCGTGTCAGTGGGTGGGGCAGGCAGAGTGGTTTTGGCCCCAGGGCTGTGCCTGGTGGCACCTGGTTGAGCCTAGACAGCGATAATGGACTATTACCCTCAGACCATGACCCGCAAGTCCCATCTAGCGCGGAATCATTCTTTGCACAACGCCAAAACCTGAATTGGCATGGTTACGCCTTACGCCTTACTTCGGTAATCACCCTGCTTCAAGATCCCACCTCTCCATCACGCTCTTGACTGCATCATGCAACTTGCCACCTGGCGTCGCGAACCTGCGAGCGACACGCCAAGCCGATTCAGCGACGCGCGAGTCGCGTGCTGCACGCTCGGTGCCAGCAATCAACCTACTCATTTTGGAACTCAATGCAGACGATCGCAGTGGTAGCGGGGTCCAGGCCGGTCATTTTAGTGGCGAGTCGCTGAGCAGTGAGCTCAACGCCGGGACTTCAATCACTAGCTGTTTATTTGCTACTCGTCGCACACTTAGGGACTGCAACGTGTCATTGGGGGGGGAAGAAATCGATGCGCGCCGTGAACGAATGAGGGCGGGCGCGTGCATGGAGCCTGCCAACCGCCCGCGTGCCGCCGTGCGTGCCGCAGGGTTGTCCCAACCCGCAGAGCACACGTACCAGTTCGGTCATCCGCCCCAGCCCCTGACCCGCCCTAGCCCGCAACCCGCCGCCTTCCGCACGAGTCCACCTGGCGGCCACTCCGTTCCCTGCCTCAGAATCGGTAGGTCCCCAGGAGCCACGGTTGGCCCGCGGCAGCCGAAGCCACTGAAGCTGCCGGCACTGCACCCCGCAGTCCAGCACTGAGCATCGGGCCGTCGGGTTGAGTCAGGGCAGGGTCGGTTCTGCTTGCCATCTCAGCCTCCTCCCGCAGACCCGCACTGATACGCAACCTCTTCATGATTGAAGCCCGCCTGCACTAGGTTTGTACTGCCGCGTAGCGTCACAGCGTGCAGCCCGATCCGCTGGCTTGAGCGTTGACCCTGCGTCCAGCATGCAGACGGAAGTCCACGCAGCTGCCGTGCTTGTGCTGATGGTGTGCATATCGTACACCTCCTGGACTTGTGTTTGAGGCCGGCGCAGAACGGCAATGGAGATGCGGATGGGCACTGGTAGCACACACCGCTTGCGCCGACCCGCCGTCCCCACTCCGCACCTCGTTGCCGGCGGTCACACGCCACTGCTCACAGCAGGCGCAGCACGCGCATGCATGTGCACAGGGGAGTCGGGGCGCGGAGCTGCGTTGCTGCAAACGTGCTGCTGAGGCGGCACACGGACCCGAAGAATAACCGGCAGCAGCAGCCTTGCAGTGCGCGAGCGCGTGATAAACACTGTTCGCGCGTCACAAACAACGACCGCCGGGATGCAACCAACTTGAACCAACCGCCAGGCGCACTGACAGACGGATCATTGCCGCCAAAGCGCGCCCCGTACATTCGTCTGCTACTACGGACCGTCTGTCCACCAATCAGCATCATGTGTATAACATCTGAGAGTCCAGCGCAACCATAGGATCTCTGTGGATGTGCCCCACGACTCGAGTGCAGTGAGGCGAGCATCCAAACGCCTCAATCATTCAAGGCGATTCATTAGGGAACGCATCGACCAAGGCATGCACGTTGGCAGTCGGATGCGCGTGCACGGTGTGCAAGGATGGTGAAAGAGCCCGCATGCGCTCGGTGTGCGGTTGCCAATCCATCTGACCAAGGCATCTTCATCCTCACTATGCGCAGCACTCTTGGACTGTGAATATGCGTTGACTCCTCCAACTGGCTGCGGGGCCCACAGGAAGCCCATGCCCACGTGTCCCTCAAGTTCTGTAATATCGTACGGCTTCAGTGCGTGTTGCTGCCAGGTGTGCGGCTGCCATTCGCCATTTCTAAACATATCAGCCTCGTTTATGTGCAGCACATCCGCCTCACAATATACAAATGTGCGGAATAAGGGATCATACCGTACTCAGAATGTTTGGAAATTTTGATTGCCGGAAGCAAGCGTACGTCACAAGTCAGACGCTCCACAAGTAAATCACACATTCACAGGGCACGACCGCCCGGAACTCTACACTCGTTTCATGGCACGTGTAACCTTTCTTACTTTACCCAGTGAAACCCCACCAAGTATCCTTCCCGGGGCGTCGCGCAGTGGTCCTGTGTACAGTGCAAAGGTTCCATGTCTGCATTGGGGTTCTTTAGACAATCTCTGTGTTCGTGTGTAAACCGTGTTTTGGATGCGGCAGAGGGCGGAGGCCAGGCATTTGGTGCCAGCCGTTTAGGTGAGAAAAAGAGAGCTGTGCATCACTTTCACACGCAGTACGGTATTGAGCCTCCAGAAGTCAAGGACAATAAATCACTGCACGCTCACTCAAGCGTTCCCAACCATGTGCCAGAACGGTCCAAAAGGGTCTAGCCGGTGTGCCAGACTGGTCACAAGGGTCGATCCCGTCAACGCAGCGAGCCACACGCACAGAAGCACACACGCCTGCCGGAGCTGCAGCCTGATCGACGCGCGCTCACTGATCGCTGAGCCGGCCACCGCCCGAGGCGCGCGCACGGCTGCCGGGCATGGCCGACTGCACGGCTCGCATGCGCGCGGCGCCCGCCGCCGCACCCGCGCCGCCGCCCGACCCATCGCGTGCGCCCTCCTGCTGCAGGCCCCGCTCCAGGCTGGTAGAGCTGTCGTACGGTGGCCCTCCGACCGCCGCCGCCGCCGGACTAGCCGCGCCCGCCCGCTCGGCGGTGCCCGCGGCGGCCGCCCAGCTGTCCCCGCCGGCGACGGCGACGGCCGCCGACTCCAGGCCCGGCGGGGCGCCGCCGCTGCCGGAGTTGGTGGCCCGCCGCCGCGGCGCCGCCTCCTCCGGGCGCGGGCCGCCGGGTGCCGGCGTGCCGTCGCCGTAGTCAGTTCCCCAGGCGGAGTGCATGGGCCGCTGCTGCTGCTGCTGCTCATGCGGCTCGCCGGGTTCGTTGGTGGGCACAACCGTCGCGCCGCCGCCGGTGGCCGCCGCGATCAGGGAGCTGAGGAAGCTGCCGCCGGGCCGCTGCGCCTGCTTGGAGCCCTGGCGGCTGGGGGAGGAGCGAGCCGCGGCGGTGCCGGCGGGCTCGCTGTCTCCGCCCGCGGCGGCGCCGCCGTCACCAGAGGGACCGCGGCTGCGGCCGCCAGAGTTGACCCGGGTGGAGCTGGCCGCAGCGACGCCAGCGGCCGCCGCGGCGGCCGCGAGCGGGCTGCCCAGCCTGTTGGACCCAGCGCGCGGCAGCACCGCCGCCGCTGAGCCGCCAGCCTCAGCTCCGCCGCCCGCCGGGTCCAGCGCAGCAGCATCGGGCGCCAGCGGCGCCGACATGGCCGTGAAGCGGCGGCTGGTGGTGCCGGTGCCGGTGGGTGCGCCACCGCCGCCAGCAGGCGCGGCGCCACTCAATGACGGCCCGCGGCTACCGCCGCGGCTCGGCGGCAGCGGCGGCCGAGCGGCAGCGGCGGCTGATGTGGCGGCTATGGCGGCGGCTGCGGCGGCGGCGGCGGTTGCGTCCGCGGCTACGTCGGCAGGGCTGGGCTCGGCGCCGCCGGGCAGGATGGGCTGCGGCCGGGAGGTCAGAGGCGGCAGGCGGGAGGTGGGTGATATGGCGCCGCGTGTGGGCGACAGCAGGTCACCGCTGATGATGGTGGCCAGAGGGGCGGCGGCGGCGGCGGCGGGCTGCGGGGCGAGGCCGAGGCGGGAGGCGTCCTGCGCGCAGTACGGCACACGGGGCGCACGGCACACGCACCCAGTCAGCACCACCGTACAAATGGTTTGCGACGCACGGCGTTGTGGCTGTCGCCATCCCGCGCCCCGAGCAACGAAAGCCCGCCCGCCCGCACGTCCGCACGCGCGCATACTGGCGTGCACGCACCTTGCCAGAGGCGTTGCTGGACGCCGGCCGCAGCGAGCGGCCGCCGGCGCTGCCATCGCCGCCACCCGCTCCAGCGCCAGACCCCGACGCCGGCCGCAGCGGTGGCGCCGCCATGTAGGCGGAGTCCTCCCCCCCGCGCCGCTTCGACGCCGCCAGGCCCGGCACCGTCGCCGCCGCCGCCGCCGCCTCCACCAGTCCCGAGGGAGACTTCTCCAGCGCAGCGGCGGCGGCCGTCGCCTCGTCCGCCACCGCCGTGGGCGGCACCTCGAGCGCCGGCGCCGCGCCGGCAGCGCCGGACCCGCTCTTGCGGCCCGAGCCCATAAGCTGCTGCCGCGGCGGCGACAGCGGCTCGGGATGCATCGCAGTGATCATCGTCACACTGCCGCCGGCACGCACGACACCGGCGGCGCCGGCACTGGTGCGGGAGGCCTTGCGGCCGGTGGCGCTGCCCATGCGGCGGCTGCCGCCGCCGGCCTCCTTGGCTGCGAGCGCCGCCGCCCGGTCATCGTCATCGTCGTGGTCGCCATCGCCCTTGCCCTTGTTGCGGAGGCGGCGGATGCGCTGCGCCGCCGCCCGCGCGGTGCGGCCGGGGAAGCGGACCACCACCATGCAGCAGCTGACGTGGCAGGAGACATAGCGCGCACAGGGGCATGGGCATAGAAGGATCAGGAGCAGACGCACCGTTGCGTTGCAAGGCCGCCAGGCGAAGTTCCTACTGCAGCGCGGCGCCGTTCTCCTACCTTAGAATGCCCACACAAGGGCAACCTGTGCTTTCTAGCACACGCAAGAGCCACGCGCAGTGACATCAGCCACTCACTTGCTGCAGCTCTGCGCGCAGGACAGGCAGCTGAACAGGTGCCGGCTGTAGGGCTTGCCGCCGTGCACCTTGTGCGCGTAGGTCCAGATGTCCTCCCACGTCAGCTTGCCGTCGCCGTTGGACTCGTCGTCGATGGTCCAGATCTGCACGCGGGCGCGCGTCACGGGTGCAGGCAAACGGGTTGGCTGGCCCCGTCCCTTCTTACTTTATCCGAGCACAAGGCAAAGCGCGATTCAGCTGCTGCAGTCTCCCCGCAAGAACGGCGCACCAGCCGGCACGGCCCCCCTCCGCAACCCGGTACGCCGCCTCGCGCCCCCCCCTCCCCACCGCCCTGCTGCTGCCCGCCTGTCGCCTCCCTGCCGCCTCGCACCAGCATGAGCAGGAACTCCTGCGCCACGTAGGCGGCGAAGTAGGCCACCACCCCCGCGTTGAACACCAGCAGCACCGCGCCGATGGCGCTCTGTTGAGGGTGCGGGGGGCGGATGGGGAGGAGATGGAGGAGGGAGGATGGAGGAGGAGGGAGGGAAGGGGAGTGGAGGAGGAGCGGCGGTGTGAAATGGGTGGAGCGCCGGGACAGTTGGAGGGGAGGTGGGAGAGGAGAGATGGGGCCAAGGTGGAAGGCAGCTGCGAAGATAAGTTGTGCCTGGCAGGTGGCGGGTGGCGCAGTGGCGTGTGCCACATGCCGTGCACGCGCATGCTCACCTTGGCGACTTTCGGCACCGCGTCGCTCAGGAAGTACAGCGCGCAGTACAGCATGGCCAGTGTGGCGTACAGCGACAGCCTGTACGATTTGCAGTGCACGGCGCGGCAGGCGGTTGTAGTGGCACCCACACCAATCAGTGTCCGGCTGTGCCCATGGACGGCTTTCCCCCGTCCCTTCTTTCCCCGCACACAGCCGCCTCAGCCGGCGCCTCAGCCGGCAAGCAGCCGCGGTGTTCCTCAGGCTATGCAGACTGAGCCGGCTGGGCAGGCAGTGTAGGCAGTGCAGGCTGGGCAGGCTCAGCAGGCTAAGCGGGCGGGCGGCGCGGGACGCACCTCTCCAGTCTGTTCATGCGGTGGTTCTTGTAGGGGTTGAACGAGATCTGCGCAAGGCGGCGAGAGACGGATTTGACGACACGATTGACAACAAACGCTCACGGTCGTGCTTGGTTCTGGCTTGCTCAGGCGTGTTGCCAGGCTCCGCGCCTTGCTCCTGCAGCCTCCGCCCCCTTGGCGGTCGTGAATGGACTAACCCCACCCGCCCCCCCCCCCCCCCACGCCCCAACCCAACCCCCCGAGCCACACACGCCCTCCCCCCCCCACTCGCCTGCGCCACCAGTGACACGATGATTATGCCCAGGGTGGTCAGGATCTGCAGCACGGGGCTGTAGGGCGCCAGGAACACGATGGCCATCACCACGAACAGCTTGCGCGCCATGATGATGGAGTCCCTGCGGTGTTGTGTGGCGTGTGAGAGGTGGTGTGGTGTTTAGAGAGCATGAAATTGAAGCACGCAGAACAATTGATTGAGTGTAGTGTAGTGGCGTGCGGTGGTGTGGCGTGGCACCTGCCCAAGCCCATCAAACCACACCAGGGGGCCCGCCACGCACCAGTAGTAGCAGTTGCGGTTGTAGTCCTCGTACATGAAGCCGTACGACACACCGAAGCTGGGTGACGTGTACAGCTTGTGCTGGTGGCGCCTGTGCGGGCCGTGAAGAGGCAAGCAGGCATGAGGAGGAGCAGTGCAGTGCGATGGGTGCGTGGGTGCGTGGGCGAGGACCGCGGGTTCGATCATGGGCCTGCCCACCCTCCTCAAGTTCTTGTTGTCTCACTTATCTGCACCTGTGCTTCCCAATCCTTGCGGGCTGTTTCACCCGCACACGACGTGAACCATACACCCCGCCCTACCTCAGCCAGACCCAGCTGAACACGGGCGCGCCGATGCTGATGAGCACCAGCCCCGGCAGCCCCACGCCCAGCGACAGCCACAGGTGCGGGTTCTGGTAGCAGGCCAGGTTCAGGTCGGACGTCCAGTACAGGCCACTGCAGCGCCGTACGCGTGTGCGTGTGGATGCGGGTGCGGGGGGGAAAAGGGGGAGGGGGCGTTGCAAGGATGGTAAGAGAAGTGTATGCGGGGAGGGTAGTCGAGCTGAGCGGTGACTGGGGGGCGGAGAGCGAGTGCCGCCGACACCAGCGACTCGGCAACACCCTTCCAGGAAACCGCCCTCAAATGCTCACAGCACAACACACACCAACCAGCCCTGCGCCCTCCCTTCCACGCTTCCCAGCCCCCTCCCCCAACCCTTGATGTTTCGCCCTTGGCCCTTGGCCACGCCCATGTGTGCCTCACCGCTGCTCCATGAGCGCCCCGTACGCCACGTCCGCGCCCTCGGGGTCCACTGTGGTGCAGCTGAACAGCTCCATGAAGGCGCCGGTGATGTCTGCATGTAGGTGTGTGCCGGTGTGTGCGGGTGTGTGCAGGTGCAGGTGTGGGTGTGTGCAGATGTGGGTGTGCGGGTGGGGGCATGGTGCGCAGCAGCAGCAGCAGCGCGTCAGCACAGGCCGGTGGTGGGTGGGGTCGGCAGGCGGCAGCGCGCATCGCGTGGCCCCACACGCGTTCCGCACATACGCACGCACGCGCTCACTGCGGCTTGCTGCAGATGGCATCGGCGCGCAAGCCTACGCGGTGTGATGCACCCTTCCCTGCCCACCTGGGTAGACGTAGAACACGATGGCGATGATGGTGATGATGATGCGCGGCTGCAGGTAGCCGGCGAAGGTCACTGCGCTCGCCCGGGTGCTGTTGGGGCGGTGGCGCAGCAGCCCGCTGAAGCGGCCGCCGCCCTTGCGCAGCCGCAGCGACAGGAACAGCAGGCACCACATCACCAGGCCCAGCAGCAGCACCACCCAGGGCGTGGCAATGGTGATGAGCGTTTTCTGGGGGTGGGGTGGGCGGGCACAGTGGGCGGGTGAAAGTTTCATCGTTGCAAAATCGCAGGTCGGCGATCCTAATTGCGGCAAACCTCGTTTGGGTTGAAGTGAATTTAAAAATTCTGGACCTTTGCGAAGCCATCGAGACGTTCGCGCCGAGTGCGGATTACTTGAGTCGGGATGGATCCATTTTTTTGAGTGAGTGAGTATTACAGGTGGTCCATTTCGCGCCTCGAAGAACTTTCGGCTTATCCGTTTATATGATCTGTTAAACCCCAACCTGGCACTCACGCGCATCATCATTGCTAGTTCGTAGGTTTTGACTTTGGACCTGGAGGTCCTGTGTTCAAATCTTGAGACCGTTAGAATGACATCGGTGCCGCTGTGATCTTGGCTGGTGCTGGGTGCGGTCTTCAAAACCGTAGAGGCCGGGAGGCCTAGTGGTTCAATTCCACCTCGGCGGCGATATCTTTTGCAGGTGCCTTTTGGCTGGTGCCCCATTGGGTTGCATGCTGTGCACCCCGCTGCCACGCTGGTGCACATTGGGACGGGCCAGCCTCACAACACTGGCGTCCGCGTCGCCCGCCCGCACACCTGCCCGCCCGTCGACCCCCTAACCCCGCCACTCACGCACATTGGTCACAGACGCATTCAACACACCTGAATGCTGATGGGCAGCAGGCTGGTGTCCAGCGAGCAGTCGATGGAGACCACGGTCGTCACAGTCTGCAGGGACCAACCGGGCCGCGGCCACACGCTCAGTGGCGCACACAGGCCGGCCGGCCGCCGCTCCCAAATGACCGAATTGCGCAAAAACCGGGCGCAGGAAACAGGAGCACAGGACGCGCAAAGCCATGCACAAACTACATACGGTAGGCCGTAGCCGCGCCCGCACCTGCGACGCGCTCTTGGCGGCTGTGAGCAGACCCATCACGAAGTTGGGCCAGGCCAGCGCGACCTGCCGCACCAGGCTGGTCACCTGCAGGTAGGACATCAGGATCTGCGGCGGGCAGGCAGGCAGGCAGGCAGGCAGGGGAGGTGGGTTGTGAATGGGGGAGGTGGCGGGGGCGGGTTGCCAGGTTAGGACCGTTATTGAATAGGGGCAGGGGCAGGGGCAGGGGCAGGGGGCCTGATGAGGGGGCCAGTGTGGTGGTTGGCATGCTTTCGGCAGGAGCAGCAAGAGTAGTAGGAGTCGGGATGGCGGCCGCCGGCACACATCCGCACCTTCAGGACGATGCCGTGGTTGCCTCCCTTGTAGGGGCCCTCCATGTCTTCATCCACGTCCACCACGCTGCCCTCCGACTCGTCACTGCTGCAGCTGCAGCTGCCACCGGCGCTGCCACGACGGCCACCAACGATCGCCGCGCCGCTGCCGCCGCCGACGGCCACTGCGCCGCCGCGCTGGCCGCTCGTGCTGCTCTTGCCGCTGCTGCTACTGCTGCTGTTGCTGCTGCTGCTGCCGCTGCCGCGCCGCTTCTTCTCCGGCTCCTGCTCGATGGGCTGGATGGGCTGCACCAGCGGACCCGGCGGCGGCTGCACTGGAGGTGGTGGCGACGGCGGCGGCAGCACCGCTTCTCCCATCGCCTCAGCAGGTTCCACACTGATCAGCGGCAGCATCTGCGCCTCGCCGCGGACCGAGTTGTTCCGCGACGGTGGCGCCCGAGCGACGCCGCTGCTGCTGGCCACAGCGGCCGACGCCGCGGCCGCGCCCGCCGGAGAGGCCATGGCCCCATTGCCCGACACGCGGCCGAAAGGCAGGCGTGCCGCGGCGTCGGCGGCGCTGGCGCCAGCTGCAGGCGTGAGTTCGGCAGCGGTCCACGCACCGGACGCACGGCGGCTGCCGGCGGCGCTGTCCGCGCGGCCGGAGCCGGAGCGGCCCGAGCCCGCGCGCAGGGGCTGCGGCTGCGGCGCCTCCGGGGGCGGCGGAGCCGCGGGAGGTGGCAGCGGCGGCGCCGGGGGCGGCGGAAGGAACTTGCTGGAGGGTTGGTAGCCGCCAGGTGGGCCGACGGGTGCGGCCTGGTCTGGGGTGGGCTGGGGGAAGCCCTGCTCCTGTTGTTGCTGCTCCTGCTGCTGCTCCTGTTGCTGCAAGTACTGCTCAACCTGCTGCTGCTCTAGCTGCTCCGCCTGCGCCGCCTCCTGCGCGTGCTGCTCCAGCAGCTGCCGCTCCGCGCGCTTTCGGGAGCCGGTGGAGTTGGGCAGCTGCGTCCACACCGTCAGCCTGCGGGAGAGCGGGGGTACGTAGCGGGTGAGGCGGGGGAGGGGCGGCGCCATGCAGGTGTTGCAGGTGCCAAGAATACGGTAGCAGGGTAGAAAGCAAGCATGGGGGTGGGAGCGGGATCAACTCGCTGCGTGGTCACGGCTCGTGGCGCACCAGATGAAGAAGATGTTGATCCAGGTCTGCGGGTTCACGCATGCGCAGGCAAGGGCAAGAGCACACCGTAAGATATCAGGTACTCGTTACTCATTTACTCTTGTTGTGGCAAGTACCCATTAAGTTGTTAATACTTCAAGTCTCACTGCAAGCAGTTCAAGTACCGATACTCAACGCATCACGGCAAACGCACCGAGAATATGTAGTAGGCGATGTTGAGATACCGGTCGGCGCACTTTAGGCACTGGCCGTTGCCCTTGGAGCCGTAGCCGTCGATGCAGCGGCCGCACATGGTGCCCGTGTAGCCGTACGTGCACTGCATCTGTGCGGGACAGACAGCCAGACCGACAGACATGTCGCGAGGGTGTACGGCACGTGGTGAGCGTCGGTGGTGGGTTGGCGTGACCACAAACATACATACGGATCCCCCACAGCGGTTTGGCGCATGGGCGGTCGCAACGACCCGGCAGGCCCGGTTCTTGCGGATCAGTGCCCCCTAATTCAGTTGGTTTACTTCGGCTAGGCTATTCACCCCCGCCCACACCACCCGCCGCCACGGCCGCGCACGCACCTGCAGGAACTCGGTGCGGTTGTAGGGCGGTATGGTAGAGCCGTCCACAAGCTGCACGCCGGTGCTGATGTTGACCAGGTAGCGCGCCATCGCCTCCTGCAGCAGGGTCGGCAGCAGCAACAGGGCGGGCGGGCGTGGGTGCAAGGAAGAGCGGGGTGGGAGGGAGAGTGGATGCTCGAAGCAGGCGGTAGGCGCACACAGGCAAACGCGTCAGTTTGGGCAGCTGGCGGCTAGTGGTAGGTTCTGGGACTCGTGTCGTCGTTAGGAGATGGCCAATCGAAGCTGTTTGGAGTACTGCTCTTGCATCTCCCTCACGCTGACGCTGACGCTGACGCTGACGCTGACGCTGACGCTGACGCTGACGCTGATGCTGACGCTGACGCTGACGCTGACGCTGACGCTGACGCTGACGCTGACGCTGACGCTGACGCTGACGCTGACGCTAACGCTAACGCTAACGCTAACGCTAACGCTAACGCTAACGCTGACGCTGACGCTGACGCTGACGCTGACGCTCGCGCTGACGCTCACGCTCAACCTCACCCATCCCCGTCAGCCTCGCGCTCACCCATCCCCGTCAGTCTCACCGTGCGGTCAAAGGTGGAGTTGCCCTTGCACGCGCCCTCGAAGGGACACTGCAGGGACATGCGACACACGTTTGTGTCAGGTGGCAGACACCTCACAGGCAACCTCAGGAGCGTAGGCAAGACACATGCACATACACGTAACACACACAAGCATGGTGGCTTTGCTCCGTTTGCTCCGTTTGCTTTGACGTGCGGCCCCGCTGCACCACCTGCAGGATGTTGGGGCTGTAGGCGCCGCTGCGCCAGTAGCCGTCGTGCGGCAGCGTCATCCAGGGGTACCCCTCCACGGTGCTGCACGCGAGGCAGGAAATGGACGGGGGAGGCCAGTGCCTGGTTTCTGGTGTGCGCCACAGCCGCAGACGAGCTCCCCCAGCATGTCGCAGCCGCGGTGCAAGCGGACCACCAGTGCTCCCAGCCGCCCTCGACCGTGACCAAACCTCCGCAGCCATCCATGCTGGGCAGCAGCAGCAGCAGCCCGCCCATCGCCCACCGCCATGGGCCCGCCTGGTATCCGCCCCCCGCACCAGTTCGTGTTGTCGGGGCACTTGTCGCACACCAGGTTGGTGGGGTCCAGGCTGAACAGGCCGCTGTCGCAGGCGAAGCTGCGGCGCAGGCAGGAGGCGGAGGAGGGGGGGGCCAAGGGTCAGCGGCGCCACGCGCAGCCTCCAGGCACACATGCGCACATGCACACACGCACGCACGACCACACGCACGACCTCCCGATTACGCATTGCATACACACTCTGCGCCTTCTCTCCCTCGTGTTTCCTAACACACGTGCCCGCTCGCTCACCACTCGTCGCCCGACTTGCCCACCACCTCGCCGCGGATGCAGGGCCGCACCGACACGTTGTACAGCACCCCCGGCAGCTCCAGGATGGAGCGCGGCGCCACGATAACCATGGTGTAGTTGCCCGGCACCGCCTGGGTGGGCGGGGTGGCGTGGCGTGGCGTACGGCACACGACACATGGCACATGGCGTGTAAGATATGGACCCATGCTGCTTGACGGTGTTGGGTAGGCTGAACAAGATGCAGGATGGAAAGCAGTCACAGTGAATGCGTATGGACCCAGCGCGTGGGGTAGGCGGGGTGGGCAAAGGCGGTCGCGCGCAGCCGCGGCATCGACCCACGCACCCGCATCTTGAGGCTCTGTGTGAAGTTGCCAATGCCCGCGGTGGTGGTGATGGCGTTGCCGATCAGCGCCACGGTCGCGTTGGCGCTGTTGGCGTTGCTGCGGATGAGGGCCAGGGCGGTGCCGTTGGCGGCTGCAGCGGCTAACGCCGCCGCCGCCGCTGCTACAGCCGCTGCCGAGTTGTTCACGTACAGGCCGGTGAACCGGGTCTCCAGGCTGGTGGTGGCCTCGCGGGAGGCGTCTGCGCGCAGCGCCGTGAGAGCGTGTATTAGAGAGCACAAGGGGAAACGACAACAAGAGAGCGTGTGCGTTGACAGACAGAGCATGTTGGCCAAGACCGGCCGTGTGGGCGCGTGGTGCAGGATTCAGCGGAGTCGCGCAGATTTGGCTGCTCGGCAGGGACCAGGGGAGGCTAACAAGTCCTCCTCAAATGCGACCAGCTGCACCGTAGGAGGTGGGCCCACCTGTGATCGTCTGGCCGTGGAAGTCCACCACCCGCGCCAGGACCGGCGCGGGGTCGTTGGAGCGGTAGGAGGGGATGACCGAGCTGACGGCGGCGGCGCTGCTGCTGGTGTTGCCCGACGCGGCGACGGCACCGGTGCCGTTGCCGCCGCTGCTGCTACCGTTGCCGTACTGCGGCGGCGGCTCCTGCAGTACGATGCTGTACGCCCACGTGGCCGTGATGTTGCCGTACTTGGCGGTGTTGTTGCGCCACTCGCTGTCAGCGGCGGCGTAAGCGGTGTAAGCGGGCAATGGGGTAGGTACTTGGGCCTGCCAACCCCAGCCCATGCGAAACCAAGCTCGACTACATTGTGGGGGCACGGGCATGTCAGCTGCACACAGCACCGCCACGCGCCCCCACACGGGCCCCGCCTCCCACGCACCTGCAGCCCGCCGTCAGGTTGGCCCAGGGCAGCATGGTGGCGGCCCCGGCGCACGTCACGTTGACCAGGCCCGCCAGCGACCTGGGTGCACACACGCACACACGTGCCGGAGACGCGGCAGGTTGGGGTTTCAACACGCACGCCGGGTTTCATGGTCCATGCCCATGGACCCGCACTGGGCATGGACTGGCGCCCGGGAGATTGGACGGTCCATTTGTGATAGTGCAAAAATGTAATTGCGTTAATGTAAAAAAAGGGGTTGACGCACCTGAACACCGCCCCGCCTCCGCCCAGCGGCGCGGCGTTGCTGTCCATCACCACGCCGCCGCCCAGCACCATGGGGCCGCAGTCGTCGTCGCCGGCCATGCAGTACTGGTGAATGTACATCGCGCCGCCGCTGCGTGGGGCCCAGGCACGTGCACGTTAGCGGGGGGGGGGGGGGCGGAAGGACAAGCACCTCAGCAGCGGCGGCAGACGGAGAGCTAGGAGTTTCACGGCCGCAAAGGCCAGGACTGGCCGTCGCTGTGTCTACCAGCGGGGAGCGGGTGGGTTGCTGCCCCTGCTGCGTCGCCCACGACGGTGTCTCCACTAACGTCCGCACGTTCCTGCGCTCCTCCCCAGCCGCACCACACTCACGTCACGGCGGTGTTGCCCACATACGCCCCGCCGTTGACCGCCACGCCCCGCCGCAGGTACACGCACAGGCCGCCGCCGCCGCCCGAGTCCCCTCGCGCGCAGCCCGCGTCGCTCAGCGCCGCCTTCAGGCTGCTGCCACCGCCGCCGCCGGGCAGGCCGGGCCGCGGCAGGCCGCTGTTGGCGAGGAAGTGGGTGTCGTTGAGGGCGCCGCCCAGCTCCACCAGCGTGAGCGCCAGGCCGCCGCCGGAGATGGCGGCGTTGGAGGCGAAGGTGGAGCTGCGTGCGTCGTGGCGTGAGGGGTGCGGCGGGAGGAGGTTTGTGAGTGTGGGTGTAGAGGGAGGTTTGGACTCCCCCCTTGCTCGCTCGCCATCCCTGCACGCACCCCGCCACCATCGTACGGCCCCAGCCCAAAGCCCCTCCCCTCCGGCTGGCCCGTGCCTCCGCCGCCTCCCCCGCGCCCTTGCGCTGCCCGGCCTCACCGCACGGACACGAAGCGGTAGCACATGAAGCACTCGGCGCCGCCCGCGTGCTGCGCCGTGTTGTTGTACACCAGCGAGTCCGTCAGCAGCACGTCCAGGTCCTGTGAGGGTGGTGAGGGTGAGGTGGTGGGGTTGGTGGGGGCGAGCGGGCGTGGGAAAGGCGGCACAGCAGGCATGGGCTGCGGGGCGTTTGGACCCACACCCGCCACAGCCGCCACATCACACACACGCAGCCGCCCCGTCCCTCCCCCCCCCTCCGACGACTTCGAGAGTCTGGAGTGCGCAGCGTGTACCGCTTTCCCATCTTCTTTGCAACCCCGCCCCCGCCCCACCTGCTGTGCGCCGATGCCGCCCCCGAACATGGCGCTGTTGTGCGCCACGGTGCAGTTGGCCAGCTGCAGCAGGCCCTGCCGCGAGTGCGCCAGGCCGCCGCCCTGCGGTTGGTGCGCATAAGTGGAGCGGGCCGGAGCTCAGTCGGGATCCAGGCGCTAGCATGGTCCGTAGCAGCATGCTGAGCACGAATAGCATGACAAGATTTCGATCCCCCGTCGACGTCACGCAGCCCAACCCACATCACGACCGTGACCGCCCGCCCCGGCACCTCTCCCCGAGCACCACACCCATCCACCCACCCGCCCACCCGCCCCATCTCCCCACCGTGGAGCCCGCCGTGTTGTTGGTGAGCGTGAGCTGGCTGGCGTTGAGCCACAGCGTGCCGTCCAGGCTGGCGCCGCCGCCCTTGCTGCCCGCCACGTTGGCGGTGATGAGGGTGGAGGAGACGTTGACGGCGCCCAGCACGTTGGTCAGGTACAGCCCGCCGCCCATCTTGGCGGTCTGGAGGGAGGAGTGGAGAGGGGGGGTTGCAAGCATGGTAATGGAGGGTGGCATGATGGGCTCTTGCCACTCCCCGAACCCGGACCTACAGCTGCCACCGCCGCCCATCTGGTAAGTTCGTAACAGTAACTCACGTTGAAGGCAAAGGTGCAGTTGCGCATGCGGATGGCCCTCGCGTCGGTGCGGCCCACGTACACCGCACCGCCGCGGCCCTGGCTGCCGGCGCTGTTGCTGAGGAAGCCCACGCGGTCAAAGGAGATGTCGCAACCATCGGCGCCGTCCATTGCGATGGCGCCGCCAAGCATAAAGGTGGTTGAAGCGGTTGCGATCGTGGAGGAGTTGGCGGCGGTGGCGTTGGTGGTGGTAGTGGCGTTGGCTGCAGAGCCGGGTGGCAGGGGTGATGGCGGCGCGGGCGAGGGCGGCTGCGGCGTGCCTGGGGGCGGGCTGCTGCCGGCCGTGCCGGGGGAGGCGGTGCCGGCGGGGGCTCCCAGGGGCCCGTTCATGGTGAACACGGAGTTTGACACGGTGTCCAGGCACGCGCCCGGCCCCGCCAGATACACGGCGGCGCCCGCGTTGGAGCCGGGGCTGCGAGGGCGGCAGCGGGGGAAGCGGCCAGGACGGCGGAGGCGGTTAGCGACGAGCGCGAGGGTGAGCATTCGGAGACTCCGAACCAACCAGCAGGCCGCATGCGATGCTGATCCATCGGGCTGGCCCCTCTTATCCAGCGATCATACCTGGCTGCAGCGGCACCCGCACGCCTGTGTGTACGACCCCTCGCGGCGTCCTCCAACCCCGCCCCCGCCCCCGAACAACCACTTTGGACTCACCCCCAGCCGTTCTGCTTGAACGCGGTGTCGCTGATCTCCAGGATGGCACCACGCGGCTGCACGTAGATGGCGGAGCCATTGCCGCCGTACTGCACCACCTGCGTCGTGACGTTGACCGTGCGCGCGGCGGCGGCGGCGGCGGGAGCCGTACCGTTGGTGGTGCCGTTGGTGGTTATGTTGGCGGTGGTTGTGACGGTTGTGGGGCTGTTGGTGTTGTTGTAGAAGATGCAGGCCTTGATGGACAAGAAGGCACCGGACTGCACCACGATGGCGGGCCGGCCGACGGTGTTTCGGAACACGCAGTTGACGAAAACCGCCGAGGCGGTTGTGCCGGTTGGCGTGATGAGGAAGTTGCAGTTGATGAACTCGATGTTGACCACGTTGGGCGTTGACCTGCGCGGCGGGCGGGCGGCAGCGACACGGCACCAGTCGTCAGAACGCAGAGCGTGGACCTGCACACTGTGGCAGCGCGCGTATGCCGTAATGCGCAATCTACAGCCCCAGCCCCAGCCAACCATGCATTCTATCTTGCATTCTATCTTGCTACTGCGACCAACATCGCTTGAAGCACAATTGGATCTTGCCACACACCGCACACCAGCGCCATCCTGCAACCACACACGCATGCCACCACACACGCATGCCACCACACACGCATGCCACCACACACACACACACGCAATGCAGTGCACCCACTTGATAATCCAAGATGTGCCGATGCTGCACGTGACGCGCGCGCGCGGCAGCGTCAGCAGCGCGCTGATATCAAAGTCAGGCGGCGGCTGGGTACTGCCCCACTCTAGGCCCCGGCCGCTGCCGGCGCTGCCCGGGGTCGGGCCTCGGGTGGTGTTGGCGGTTGTGGTGGTGTTGGCGGTTGTGGTGGCGTTGGCGCTTGTGGTGCCGTTGGCGCTTGTGGTGGCGTTGGCGGCGGTGGCATTGGTGACGGTCTGCAGGCGGGCGAAGGGGGCGGTGGGCGCGGTCAAACGGTGGCTGCGGCCCTGCGGCCCATCCAAGCATCAAGCCTATTCCTGCAGTTCCTCGGTTCAACCAGAGCTCAGACAACGCGGCAAGCATGCTCGCGTCCACGCCCACCCTCTTACGCCCACTTCCATTTCCATTGCCACTTCCACGCCCATACGCCCCCCCCCCCCACACACCTGCATCATGCGCCGGGCCACCTCCATGTGAACCTCCGCCTCCGCCAGCACCGCCCGCAGCGACCGCTCCACGTCAGCATCGGGCTCCGCACCCGCCGCTGCCGCTGCACCGCTGTCGCCAGCGCCGCTGCCGACGTCGCCGCTGTCTAGCAGGCGGCGGCCCAGCCTCCGCGCCTCCGCCGCCCACTCGTGCAGACCCTCCTGATTCAGAACCAGCTGCCGGCGGCTGCCTAGCGGCCGTTCCTGTTCCCCACCCTCTACAGGCTCCTCCTCCGAACCATCATCGGCGGACAGCAGCCCGCGGCGGCGAGTGGTGGTGGCCGCAGGCAGCGGCGGCGCGGGCGAGGGTGGGGCCTGGGGCATGGGGGGACCGGGCGAGGGGGGCGGCGGCGAGGGCGAGGGCGGCGGCGGTGGGCTGTACTGCGCCATGATTTTGCCGTACAGCACGACCGAGGCGGTCAGTGTGATGTTGCCGGTCACGTTGACGTCGCGGTCCTGTCGTCGGCCGGCGGGGCATGGGGGGCATGCGGGGCGCGGAGCGCGGGCGGGGGAGAGGCAGGTGAGGGGAACCCGGCGACACACATCGCATGAGGCACGCAGCGCACGGGCAGCGTACGCAGCACACAAAGCGTGTCCGCAAGCGCCGCTAGAGGGACAGGGCATTACGCCCACACAGGGTGAGGCGCAGGCGCAGGCGCGCACACGTCACCGCCCCCCGCAAAACACGTCGTGGCGTGTGCGGGAGTACTGAGCTGTCGTACCTCCGGCAGCAGCAGCAGGTCACCGTCGTACATGCCGGACGCGACCTTCTCGATGAGCTCTCCCGCCAGCGCCACGGGCGGCGCGGGCGGCGGCCGCGGCGGCGAGGGCGGCCGCGGCGGCGAGGCGGAGGCGTTGACTGGCGCGCGCGGCGGCCGCGGTGGCGAGGGCGGCGGCGGCGGCACGGCTGATAGGTTGTAAACGGAGGAGAGGGCGGTGGCGGTGGGCAGCGGCACGAACACGAGACCCTGCGTGCGGTGCAGTGCGGTCCGTAACAAGTGAGGGGGCGGCGGCAGGTGGAGAGGGCCAGGGGCGCAGGGGCGCAGACGGGCGCTTTCTGCAAACTCATTCCCCTTCAACACAAGTTTGCAGCGCTGCCGGCGCGCGAGCCAGGCCTTGGTGCGGTCTTTCGCATCCGGACTCGTCACTTCCCTTTCACGCCCTGACCTGCCCGTAACCCCTAGCCCGCCCGA
Organism: Chlamydomonas incerta; assembly: GCA_016834605.1. NCBI lineage: Eukaryota > Viridiplantae > Chlorophyta > Chlorophyceae > Chlamydomonadales > Chlamydomonadaceae > Chlamydomonas > Chlamydomonas incerta. The sequence goes on from JAEHOC010000010.1 coordinate 2,095,302, forward strand.
ACACCGATTGCATGGATGGCCCCGCCCCACAGTCACCGGTACTTCGTCTGCTGACCTTCGCGCCCTGCTGCACCAACTCGCCGTCCACCCCCGCCCCGCCCCGCCTTCGCCCCCATTCCCACCCCTCATTCCCCCACTCCCCACTCCCACCCCCCTATCCCTTATCTAGTTTAGCTTGGTTTATATTGGGCTGGTGTTTACAACCCCCCATGCCCCCCCTCCCCCACCCCCTCCCCCACCTTGTTGTTTGGCGCAACCAGGTGGTTGCGGCGGTGGCTGACGCCCACGCCCTCGGTGAGGGGCGTGGGGTTGGCGTTGCGGGCCAGGGTGGTGGCGCCGCCCTCAATGCGCGTCCACGTGGAGCCGAAGCCCAGCACCAGATCCATGTAGTACACGTCTGTGGCATGTGCAGGCGCACGTGCGCGTGTGTCGATGTGTACATTGCATGTTTAATATCAATCAGAGCAGCAACTGGGGCAGTGCGCATGTGTGTACATGTGCGTGCGGCGGGCATATCGAGGTTCCCTCCTCCCGCCTCCCTCCTCCCGCCTCCCTCCCCCGCCTGCCCCCTCACCGTCCGTGTTCACCCACTGCGCCTTGTCGGGGTCATACACATAGCCGCCCGTGAGATACACCTGCGGGCGGATGACAGGGGGCGGATGACTGCGAGTCGGGCAGCAGGATGATCGCTGGCCAAACGCACACGCACGTACAGGCAGGCAGCGGCCGCGGAGCGGGGCGCCGCCGTCCCGAGCAAGCCTCAATGCCTCAACTTTGCCCTGCCCCCATCACCATCACCACCACCACCACCACCACCACCACCACCACCACCACCACCACCACCACCACCACCACCACCACCACCACCACCACCACCACCACCACCACCACCACCACCACCACCACCACCACCACCACCACCACCACCACCACCACCACCACCACCACCACCACCACCACCACCACCACCACCACCACCACCACCACCACCACCACCACCACCACCACCACCACCACCCCACCACCACCACCACCACCACCACCACCACCACCACCACCACCACCACCACCACCACCACCACCACCACCACCACCACCACCACCACCACCACCACCACCACCACCACCACCACCACCACCACCACCACCACCACCACCCACCACCACCGCCACCACCACCACCACCACCACCACCACCACCACCACCACCACCACGCACCCCGCCCCACCCCAGCCAGGCCAGGCGCTTGCGCGCGCTCACCAGGGTGCCGTCCGACGCCATGCTGTGACGCATGCGGGCGCCGGGCGAGTCGCCGCCGCTGGTCAGCCGCGTCCTGCGGGGGAAGGGGGAGCCCAACGCGGGGGGGGGGATTTGCGTGTTTGCATGATGAATGCATGGGTGTGTTGGCGATGTGGGGCGCCACCCCACGCTGCACCGTACCTGTCCGCCTGAGTCACCTCCCTCCCCGCGCACACCCTCTCGCGCAATCCCTACGTGTCAGCGCCCCCCTCTAGTTAGGTGTGGTTCAGCTTGGGTTGGTATCCAAAGTCCACCAAACACCAGCCCACCACCACCCGCCTCCCCACCCACAACCCCACCCTCATCCACCCCCACCAGGTGCGCAGCTCCAGGTCCAGCGCCCACATGTCGTCCAGCAGCGAGTCGGGGTCGGCGCTGAGCGGGTCGGCCGTGCCGCCGTACACCTGGCCGGGGGGGGGGCGGTTGGGGGACGGAGGGAGAGATGCACGCGGGGGTTCCATTCATGACTGATTATGTGGAGATGATGAACCGTGCAGCGCAAACTCTCGCATAGCATGACAACAACAAAACAGCCCCCAGTAAGGGAGGTGTGGGCGTGTGGCTGGCTGGTGAGCTGACAGACCGGCGGCCCGGCTCACCACCAGCAGGCCCAGGCTGCCGTAGCCCAGCGCGGTGCGGCTGCGGTTGGACAGCGAGGAGGTGGGCACGAACACGGAGGCGTGCCTGCGCGTGGAGGTGTGGGGTGGGGGCCGGCAGGCGTGGGAGGGTGGTCAGGACCGCCGGAGCAACGGCCTGTGGGAATCTGCCATAATGTGGCGCGTCCAGGAATGCGGACGGCGGGAGCAGCACCGCGCAGCCCAGCAAACCACGCAGCCCAGCAAACCGCGCAGCCCACAAGCCGCCCACCTGTGGCGCGGCTTGGGCACCAGCGACGGCGGCGCCGCCGCCGCCACCATGATCTCGTGGCTTCGCAGCCGGTTGAGCGCGCCGGGCACGTGGAAGGGGAAGTCGGCGTACTGCTGCGCCGCGGGGTCGGCGTCGGGCGGCGGCGGCGCGGGCGCGGGCTCGGCGGGGGGCGTGGGCGGGTCGAAGATCTCGGTGCAGAGGGCCAGGCGCGCGTAGCGCTCGGTGATACCCGTGGCGTTGGCGGACTCGTCTGTGGGCGGCGGGGGCGGTGGCGCGTCGGCGCGTTGGGATGGGGCGGAGGTGAAGAGTTGCAGGATGGATAGAGAATATTGTGAAGTGCCGATGCCCAGTGGGGGATATGGCCGGGGACCCCTTGTCGGCAGGGACGGCTACCGCCCGCCCCCCACTTTACTCTGCGCCGGCTCACCCCAGGTGGCCCAGGTGCCGTTGAACCCAAAGCCCGCCACCAGGCGCCCGCTGTCCACGTTGTAAAGGTCGATGCGCGGGCAGTGCAGCGGGCGGCTGCGCGGGTCGCACAGGTACTGCGGGCGGGTGGGCGGGGGGCGGGGAGGGGCGCGGGGCAGGGGTGGGAGTGGGCGGGAGTGGGCGGAAGAGAGGAACGCGGGGCCCACGCACACACACACACACACACACACACACACACACACACACACACACACACACACACACACACACACACACACACACACACACACACACACATTCCCATCCATCCATTAGTCACACGACACTCACCGGCCGCGCCTTGTCCTCCGGCGCCGTCCAGCCGCGGCCGCTGCTGAGCAGCCGCACCTCGAGCACGTCGTCGGGCAGCCGGAACACGTCGCTGGGGGTCATGATGGTGCTGCTGTCGCTGGGCCAGGCCCAGGCGGTGGCGTTGGTGCCGGGGCAGCAGGGGCCGCGCGCCACCTCGCCGCCGATGTCCTCAAGCGACACCAGCGCGCCGCTGCCCAGGCCTGAGACAGGGTGCGCGCGAGGGGTGCGACAGGTGCAAAGAGGTGCGCTGGGTGGGTGAGGTGCGTTGTGCGTGAGGTGCAGAGCGGGCTGCGCCCGAGCAGGCTGGGGATAGCGCACTCCAAGCCTACATCATCACAAACCGTTGCGGGCCCAAACATGCCGAAAGCGGGACCTCCATGGGAGCATGCGTGGAGTTGCTTGGAAGGGTGAGCCGGCTGACACGGTGGCAGGGGCACGGGGCATCGGCTCTGTCTCGCCTGGAGCCCTGGCCTCACGCACGGTCCTCTACTGCTATGCCGAATCGTATGCTCAGCATCGCGCAAGGGGCCTCCGCCTGCCACCTCCCACACGCACACCCTGGTTCGTCGGGTTGTTTTGTTATTACGCACGCCCTAGCCCTTACCATAGAAGCTTATGCCCATGCTGCGCGCGTAGTCGCGGTTCACGCTGCGCCACACACGCAGCTGGAAGCGCGCCGACCGGTAGCCGGTCGCCGTCACCGGCAGCGCCGCCACCGCCGCCGGGCAGTCCCGGAACAGGGACACCCCGGTGCCGGCGCCGCTGGTGAGCAGGTCGGGCGCGCCGGGCGCGGCGTAGGGCGGCGGCGGCGCGGCGCGGTCGGTGCCGTTCGCCGCAAAGGGGCTGAGCGAGCGGCAGGCGAAGGGCGCGCCAGAGGCGGTGGTGGCGTTGGGGCAGGAGGGGAAGCGCGGCGGCGGCAGCGTGTCCACAACGGCGTAGGGCGACTTGGCCGGGATGTACTGCGGGTGGGGACAGAGGAGGGGCAAAGCCGGGAACTGGTAGGTACGGTATCATGGGTGACGGCGACGGAAGCACTTCCTACCATAAGCCCCGTACAGTCGGATGCATAGTTGCCCCGCCCTTGTCACTAGCGGACCTGTCGGCCGCGGTCGCGCCTACTGCCCACCCACCCACCACACCCAGCCCACCGGAGCGCGCACCTGCAGGTAGTGGACGTCGTTGGTGAGCTGCGGCGCGCCGGTGGGGTTGGCGGCGCTCCTGTTGACGGCGGTCAGGCCGCCGAAGAGCAGCCCGTCGGCGTTGGTGGCGTCGCTGCGGTCGGCGCGCGGCGGCAGCCGGGCCAAGGAGGCGGCGGCGCGGGGGCCTGCAGGCGAGGCGAGCGGGGCAGAGAGGAGGCAGAGGGGAGGCGGAGGGGAGGCAGAGGGAAGCAGAGGTGGGGTCAAGGCCAGGAGCGCGCGTTGGGAGGAGGTGCGCGAACGGGCGGGGGGAGGAGGGGTTAACTCTGAACCAACCCCGTAAGCAAACAACGCTGCAACGCTGTAAGCACGACCCTTTGCCTACTCGGTGCGCGACCGACACACGCACACGCACCCGGCGAGTGCTTCATGGAGCCGTTGACGTTAATGAGCAGGTCGTACAGCAGCGCCGGCACCGGGCTGGCGGACATGGCGGAGCCGCCTGGTGGTGGTGGGGGGGGGGGAGGGTGCGGGGGGGGCAGTGGTTAGGCGGGTTACGGTGCCGTGCAGCGGCTGCATCCCTCTTTAACTAACCTACCTCCCACACCTGCCCCGCATGGCCCTACAGACCCCCCACCGCACCACCACCACCACCGCAGCAGCACGGGACCGGACCACCAACCAGACCAGGACAGACCAGACCAGAACTGACCAGGCCCACGTGCGTACCTTTCAGCCGGTACAGCACGCCCTCGTCCACCAGGCGCCTGGTCTCGTAGTCGCGGCCGTGCGCCAGTGCCGCATACGCCGTGCCGAACACCGTGGGCATGGGGGCGCCTGCCGCGTCGGCAGACACCCGAGAGGCGCGGCCAGTGCCGGACTTGCGCGCCGCGCCGCCGCCGCCGCCGCCGACCCCGCCGCCGCCGGCTGCGTCGGCCTGTGCGCGCGCGGTGGCCGCGCGGTTGCCCCAGGCGTTGACGTCGTAGGTAGGGTTGGCGCCAGCCGAGCCAGCGAGGTCAGCGCCGGACTGGTCGTCGAGGCGGCGGCGGCCGGTGGTGGTGGAGGGCGCTCCTGGTGGCGGCGCGGCCGGCGCGCCGGGCGGGGACGGGGGCGAGGCTGGGGTTGTAGTGCCGCTGCTGCCGGACACCGACGGCGCCGACGGCGCGTCGGGCGGCGAGGGGGGTTGCAGGCCCGCCGGGGTGGTGGGCGAGCCAGCGCTCTCCGCAGCCCTGGCGGTGGAGGAAAGCACAAGGGCGCGCATGTTTAAGATGGTTAGTGCATCCCGATGAGGCAACATTCAAACCACAACTACCGTCACCTGCAAAACGCGCTGCTGGTCGTTGACAAAGCAAGCAATTTGTACGGATGCAGACTCACACAGTGTCGGAATCGTACTGCGAGGCGTCGTACACATCCGGGTAGTCGTACAGGTTGTAGGCTGTAGCCGAAGCCCCGTAGTCCGCGTACGTGCCGCCATCGCTACTGCTGCTACTGCTGGAGGGGCAGGTGCTGCTGCCGCTGCCGCCGGCGGCACCGCCGCAGATGCCGTCGGGCGGCCGCTCCACAAACTTGGCGAGGGAGCACTGCGGCGGTGCGGCGCCGGGTGCGCAAGGTCAGCGGCAGAGTGGGGGTCTGGTGGGCATGCTGTTGTTCAGACCCCCGCCTTGCAGGTGCACGGTTGAGCACCGCGACAAAAGGCAGTGCTGCGCCCGGGGCCTGGCCACGTGGGGCTGGCCGTGTGGGGCGCATGCTACCAATGGACAGATCAAAGCCACGTCCCCGCTCCCCTCCCCTCCCCTCCCCTCCCCTCCCCTCCCCTCCCCTCCCCTCCCCTCCCCTCCCCTCCCCTCCCCTCCCCTCCCCTCCCCTCCCCTCCCCTCCCCTCCCCTCCCCTCCCCTCCTCCCCACGCCGCCGCCGCCGCACCTGCGCCATGGCGTCCAGCTGCGGGTTGCTGAGCGAGCCCGCGTTGTCGCAGTCCGCCAGCACCTGGCGCACCGCCGCCTCGCCCGGAGTCAGGAAGGCGCCGGCGTCGTCTGTCGCGGGCAGGTGCGGGGCGCGAAGGGTATGTGGGGGTGTGCGTGGGTGTGTGGGTGCATGGGATGTGTGGGATGTGTGGGATGTGTGGATGAGTGGGGTGTGCAGCAGGAGGCGCGGCACGGGTTAATGGGCGGGCAAGGACTCTGGCACGCCCCGACACGCCCCGGCACGCCCCATGCCTCACTCACCGTACTCCTGCGTGCTGTTGGAGGTGTCGCCCACGTAGCTGCTGCCGCCGTACATGAGCATCACAAGGGCGCCCACGTCCTGCCGCGCCGTGGCGTTGCGCCACTGCAGCGCGCGGGCGTTGAGTGGGGTGTGGGAGGTGTGGGTGCGGTGCGGGGTGAGTGCGGCGTGGATAAGAGGGCGTGAGGAGGTGTCGGGAGGTGTGCAGGGGGTGCGGGTTGCTCCGGCGGATTCTTACAGGAGCCTGTACACAGATGCTTTTGGGAATGCGCGCTTGCGCTGGCGATTTCAAGTTTTTGCCAGCACCACTGGTCCAGCTTCAGCCGGTCAACACACTCCTGGCTGCGGCGCCGCCCCCATCCCTGAAGCCTGCTGCCCTCTCACCCTACCTTAAATATCTGGTACAGGGGCGCCCAGGCCGCGCCGTCGCGGGGCGCGGGCAGGTCCGTGATCGCCGTGGGGCCGCGCGCCAGCGGCAGCACGCGGCACACGCTGCCGGCGGCCTGACGGAAGGACGGAGGGGGGCGTGTGTCAGAGAGTACCGGGAAAATACACAAACAGACTGGAGGGGACCGCGTGTGTGTTTGTGTTCGAGTTTGGCGGGGGGTGCCGTTTGTCGGAGAGGGCCACTGCGTGCAACGGTCAACCCCGCATCCTTCCAACCCCGCAAAGCAAGCCCCCACATCCACTCAAACCCGCCACTCAGCCCTGCAAACCCACATAACCCTTCCGCCATTGCTGATTGGGTTTGGAAACGAAGCCTCTCATTACAGAGCCGCACGCACGGGCCGCCTCACGCGACCCCGACTGAACACACACACACGCACACAGTTTTCCCTCGTGCTCTCTAACACAATCGCACACACACGGCGGCTGGCGGCTTCGCAGCCAGGTATACAGGTAATACATTCCATCGCGATTTGCTGCACCGCACGCACAGTCTTGGTCGTCGTTTTCCCTTGTGCTCTCCAACACACGTACACGCACCTTGTTGTTGGCGGCGCTGCACACCATGCCAGTGGCCTGCCGGCTGGCGTCCAGCACGCGCCACTCGCTGGTGAGCGGCTCGGTGTCGTCATTCACGTTGTCCAAGCCCGTGAGCATGATCAGGTCCTGCGCGCGTGTTGGCGAGGGGGTCGCCGTTCATGTGACGATTTAATGTATACTGCCGAATGAAGTGCAAGTTCATGTGACACGGTGCTAATTATGGTGATTGCCGATTGCCGGTCCGTGGAAGCACAGGGAAACATGCCGTGCGTGCCGCCCGAGGGGAAGAGTTCGGATGGTGACGAGGACGTGAGAATACCAGCCCATGAGGGTCGAACCCCAAACGGCTGTGTGAACCCATGAACCAGCAACGAGGGGATGGGGCAACCCCAGACCCCTACCTCACACCCGTCAGACCTGTGACCATTAGCACCGCATTGCACGGCGGCAAAGCCTCCCCTACAGAGCCTCCCCCGGGCCTCCGAGCCTCACCGAGACCGCCAGGTCGTTGCCGGCCTGCCAGGCCGCCAGGGGGTTTGGCACGGCCACGTGCAGCGCGGTGCGGTACACCAGGCTGCTGGTGGGCGTCTGGACGTAGTCGGGCCGGAGGTTGGAGTCGGCGTCTGTGGGGGCGGCCCGCGGCACAGGCAGCAGGTGTGGGTGCATGGGTGCAGGTGTGGGGAAGAGGGAGAGAGGGAGCGAGCGAGCGAAAGCGAGAGGACGTGTAGCGCAGAAATGACAGGTAGCGGGGCGTGATGCCTCACACCGTCACTCCTCCTGCTTGTGACCCCGTGCGCACCAGAATGCCTGTCCACCACGTCCATGACCGTCCACCACGCCACGCCCAACCCCAACGCAGCCGCCCCCTGCCCGGGCATTTGCCTGTCCCCTGTCTAGTCCGGTTGGTTTAGCTTGGCCTGGTATTCGCATCCCCCCCATCATCACCAACAGACCGTCACCTGGACGGCTACGCCCCCCCCCCGATGGCCTCACCGAACAGGGTGCCGGCCACCAGGTCCAGCGCCACGAACTTGGTGGAGGCCTGGGCGCATGACGCGACCATGGAGGCACACGTCAGAGTCAGGCAGGCGCAAGCAGATGCGGGTGGTGCATGGCGAATTTTGGTGTGGTGGCTCCTTGTTCTCTAAAACCCCAATGGCCCCGGGAGCGGAACGAGCATGTGGCGTTTGTTTATTGGATTTTGCTCGCGTGGATGCTTGGCGGTCGCCTCGGCCCCCACCGCACAGCCCCCACCGCACAGCCCCCCACCACACAGCGGACGCCTGGCCTATCCCGCCCCGCCCCACTCCGCGCTCCGCCCTGCCCACCTTGCCCGGGTCCTGGCCGCCGGTCACTATCAGATAGCGGCCCTCGGGCGACAGCGCCACGGCCGCGTCCTGTGAAACGGGCGGGCAGGGCGGGACGGGCAACTGGATAGCCGAATGGGCAGGCAGGCAGGCAGACAGGCAGGCAGGCAGGCAGGACAGAAGGAAGCAAGGATAGGAAAATCGAACAAATATCCGCTAATGTGCGGTCACCGAACCCACCTTGACCCAGAGCAGCTGATCAGGCCAGGTGAAGCGGCGCGGCGCGCCGGGCGGCAGCGGTATCCAGGTGGTGTTGTCCAGCAGCGAGACGCGCGCGTTCTGTGAGGGGGGGGGGCAGAGGAGGAGGAGGAGGTTGTTTGGCGAGGCCCGCGGACGGGCGGGAAAGCGCGGGCCTTGCGGACGGGAGGGAAAGTGCGCCGCGCCGTTCCCTTCCTCAGCCGAGCCGACCCGACCCGACCCAAGCCGGGCCGAGTCACTGCGGCACTCACGGCGGCGGTGTTGATGAAGGTGGCGGTGCGCGTGAAGGGCAGCGGCGCGGTGCTGCTGCCCGCCACCAGCTGCGGCAGCCAGGCGGCCTCCACGGTGCCGCCGGTGTCGGTGGTGAGCACCTGCGCGAACTGGCGCCAGGCGGTGGGGCGCGCGCCGGGCGTGCTGCGGGCGGGGCAGGTCGGGGCAGGTCGGGGCAGGGTGTGCGTCAGGGAGCAGCCGCGCCATTCGCAGCTGCCGCCCCCGTTGCTTGCGGCACAGCGCATGCATACGCACACAGGCACACACAAAGTATGCCCCCCTGTCAACGCGACAGCGCGACAGCCGGCCGTAAGCAACTCCGGCACGCCCCGGGCGGGCTGCGTAAAGTTTTCCTTTTACAACACGCGCACACGCACTCACGGCGGTGCTAAAGTTCCGTTTGTTTTTGTTTAACACATGCACAAGCACACGGCACTCACGGTTTGTACACGCCCAGCATGGCAACCTGCAGCTCCCGCCACACGCTGCCGTCGGGCTGCGCCAGGTGCGCCCACGACACCGCCACGTCGCTGGCCGGCAGAATGCCGTCGCTGAGTGCGGAGAGGGCGGCCTGCCCGTCCACCGTCATGTTCAGCGGGCCCAGCCAGCGGGCCTGGGGGGTTGCAAAGATTGTACATAGAAGTGTAGCAGCGTAGACAGGAGGGGCACAGGCTCAGTGTTAGCCATTCACACTGGGCGCTTGGCGGGGTGGTGCCATGCCCACGGCCAGGAGCAGGTGGTGCTCGGGGCCACGAGCAGGGTTTGATGGGGTTGAACAGGTTGTTGGGGTTGTAGGTAGATGGCTGGGCAGGTTTGCGGAGGGGGCTGGTGACTTATCAGAAAAGCCGATTCGCCGCATCAATGCATGATGTGTTAGCATTTGCTTGCCGCGTGTTTCATACATTCAAACGTCGCTGTGATCTGGCACACGTGAACAACCACATGCCGCGTCAGGCCGCCGCATCAACCGCTGCCGCTGCCTACCTGGCGGGGTTTGCTGGGGTTCGGCAGGGTGTCCAGCAGCCACAGCCCGCCGTCCTGGGGCGTGTCGGCTGCGGGCGCGGCGGCGGCACAACAAAGCACAGGGCGTGTCGCGGCGGTGAAGCAAAGCGTGTGCCGCTGCATCAAGCACCAGACGCGGCAGGCCCACAGCGCCCCCTTCGCAAGCACTCCCCGCGCCATGGCCAGGCACCGGCGCTCCCCCCCCCTCCGCACCCTGGTTGCGGCCGCCCCACAGCAGCAGGTAGCGGCCCTCGGCGCTCGCGACCATCTTGGCGCTGTGCAGCCCCGCCACCCCGGCGGCGTCGCGCGGGATGGTGGAGCCGGATATCTGCATGGCGGGCGAGAGCGTGTGTGCGAGTTCGTATTAGCTAGGAAGCCCCACCCCCCGTTTCACCGTTACCCTGGCCGCCTGGCCGCCGTCCTCCTGCCCCCCCGGTCGTCCCCCAGCGCCCCCCTTCCTCCTCTCGGCTGCCGCCTCCGCCTCCGCGCTCACGTTGGTGTCCAGGCGGGTCCAGGTGCGAGTGGTCAGGTTGAACATGTGCGTGTCGTCCAGGATGTGGCTGCGGGGGCGGGGGCGGGGCCGGGCAGGTGGGCAGGTGGGGTGGTTCGATCCAAACCCACAACACATCGTTCGGAAGCCATTGCCGTTGCCATTGTCGTTGCTGTTGTTGGTGGCGGTGGTGTTCTGAGGTCTAAGTCAAATTGTTCTGAGGTCTGCGTCAAAATCCCAAACCAATCAGGCCGCCTGCCTGCCTGCCTGCCCTCATCTGCCGGCAGCCCCGGCGGCATCTGCGGCGCTCCCCCAACAACCCCCGAGCGGGCCGCCGCAGCCGTGCGCCCTCGTGGTGACCACTCACGTGAAGTTATCCAGGCCTCCAAACTGCAAGCGGTTGCCGTGTGAAGCGGTGAGTGGGGGCGGAACCACACCGGAGCCGGGTGGTGAGACAGTTAGCGCGCGAGCAAGAGCCGCAGTTGGTGCTCCCCGGTATAGGTACACACACATGCAGTCTGCGTGTTCCCTCTCGCGTTACACAATCACATACGCACCCCACATGCCCCTTTGTCCCACCAATCAGGAACTCACCACCCACATACTGTCGCGGATGATTGCGGCCGCCGCCCTCTGCCGAGGCACCGGCACGTCGCCGCCGCCCGCGCTGCCGTTGGTGAGCACCGTCCACGACTGCAGCACGTCCGCGGCGCCCGGGGGCGCCGAAGACCCACTGCTGCTACTGCCGCTGCTGGAACCGCTGCTGCTGCTGCTACTGCTACTGCCGCCGCCGGCCTCCGGGCCCCACTTCAGCAGTAGCACGTCGTTGGTTGCGACGGGCACGCGTGCTACAGCTCTGTTGTACGTCACGCCGCCGAACAGTACCATGCCGTTGCTGCCGTACGCCAGAGCCACATGGCCGGAGCGGGGGCGCAGCGTGACGTTGGAGGCCGCGGCGAAGGGGACCGGGTACCTGCGTGCAACGGTGCGTTGGGCCTGGTGGTGAGTGATGCGGCGGCGGCCTGGCGTCGTTGTGGTGGTGGTGGTGCCACCGCTGCGACCTGCGCTGCTGGTGCCAACTGCCCTTCTCCCATGCGGCCGCCCATGCCCGCCGCACGACCCAGCGTCAACCCAACTTCATCCAACCCCATCACAGCCTTGCAACTCTAGGAAGGCAACGCATCGCAGCACGGCCCGCGGCCGGCTGCTCACGTGACGTAGGTCATGTCCGCCGTGTCCACCACATCCACCGCCGTCAGCGAGATGATGCCACTGGCCGCGGAGGAGCGCTGCCCGCCCATCAGCACAGCCTGGCGCGGCACGAGGTGGAAAGGTGGGAGATGGGGGGTTTGAAGTGGGCGTGAGGTGTATAGGCGGGAGGTAAGGGGAGGGGAGCGGAGCGGAGAGTTGGGGCTACCGTCTGGGCACGGCGTTGTTGGGCGCGGCCGATCGCGGTACCGGTAACCGCACACAGCGCCAAACCCAAGGGCGTGCTATCCCGTGCTCCCAGCGCAGGCCAAGCCCTGCCCCCGGTCCCTTGGTGGCCTTCATACACCCGCCAGTTGCGGTGCGCCCAGCAAAACTTCTCCATTCCACATTCACGAAACACGAAACCGCGCGCCACACTCACGAACGTCCCCGCCCCAATGGACGTTCTGTTGGGCGGCACAAACGTGAACGTGTGTGCAAAGCGGTCCGTGGGCTGCGCTGTGCCGCGGCACAGTGCTGCATGGTACAAGCGCGAAGCAAGTGGGCGGACGGTTTTTTAGTGTGCGAAGACTCGGGACGGCGGGGGCAGTGAGCTCGGCCCAGCGAGAACACGGGGTCCGGCGCGAGCAGGGCCATACGTACCCGTCCCGTCCAGACACCATGGCCTTGGCTTAGCGGCATGGCTTATCTGCAACAGAAGCAGGGAATTACACGCGGCTCTTAGGCACAAAACTGCGCCCCAGCTCCTCGGGCCGCGGCATCGCACGCTGTGTCTGCCTTAAAAGCCTAACCGATGGTCGCCTGAAATTTCCAGTAGCTATAACTCACCTGCAACACCAGAGCTGTGCTAGCAAGGGCCCATAGCGCCTTTGCAAACCGCGACATTTGTTTCAAACGCGCTTGCTCCTGAGAGGCCGGTCGTTATTTCTGTCTAATCATCGTAGTGTTATGCAACCCGAAGAAGCGTGTATGTGCGTTAAAAGCAGCTTTGGTCAAAATGCGTCACTGACCGCGCCCGCTCTCGCGCAGGCACAATTTGGGTTGAATTACGTATGCAGAACGAAAGACAGCATCAAGTTACTCGCCCATCCATCCGGTAACTTCAGAGGCAGACGCCACCCATCGCTGCCAACCGGCATGCCCGAGTCGCACCCCTCAGCGCCCTCAGGCGCCACGGCGCCACGCCCACGCCACGCAAGAAGCCTGAGCGCATCAGCGACAGATGTCACTCTGCAAATCATATCACGCGCACTCCCCGCGCACTGGAGTCGAGCCGCACACTTCCTGAGCAGCACACTTTATGTGTCCACGTTCCTAGTCACACTCGCACACACATCCCACACGAGCGCCCCGGTCCGGCAGCGCCGATGTCGCGAGCGCGCTATTCGCAATCCTAACACATTCTTCCATCATCTTCTCGTCCACATCGCCTTCTCTCAAGCGACGTTGGCCTTGATGTGTGCCGATGTTCACTCTCACTCCGTTCAAGCCACGCCCCCAAGCCGTCACACACACACACCCGACTAGTGAGCGCTCCCCCACTCAGCTCCCCACTCAGCTCCCCACTCAGCTCCCCACTGCCGCACTCATGACCAGACCGGGCCCCCTTGTCAGACCCACCATTCACCCCGGCACCGGGCTCGACTCCACCGCCCCGACCGCCGCCGCCGCCTGCTCCTCCGCCGCGCTGCCGCCCGCGCCGCTGAGACAAGGGAACCAGTACAGCCGCACGCCATCGGCAGCGCCGTCGTCCACCCATGCCAGCCCCTCCCGTGTGAGGGCCTGCGGTTAGTGGACAGCCGTGGTGATTGCGATTCCGGTGAAACACATGTCATTGTGACACAGATGCACACATACGAACACGCACAGCGCACACACATACACACCTGCAACGTCTCGTCCGACCGGCCCGCCGTCCAGCCCGCCGCCGCGCTGAGCTCCGCCACCCAAGTGTAGCCGCGGGCCTGCGTGCAGCAGCGCGGGAGCGCCGTGGTGCGGGCAGAAGCTGTTTACTGTGCCGGGAAGCGCGGCGCCAAGCCGCACACGTACCCGTACGGTATACACAACATTTTCCGCTTCCATCTACCCTGGCCTTGCCCCCATCTTCCCCCCTCTTCCAGGACCTCGCGCGTCGGCTGCCCCGCCCCTTCCACCCCAGCGACCTATCCACCCATTCGCAGCGATTAATTTCAGAAGCTAGGTTTAGGTACCCGCCCACCCACCCACCCACCGCTGCCCACCCGCACACCGGCCGCCCACCTGCGCCGCCTCCAGCGCCCTGTTCTTGTCCAGGTTGAGCTCCCCCGGCACCGACCGCACGTAGCTGCGGCCGCCGATGGCCAGCAGGTCGAAGCCGCCGCCCAGCACCCGCAGCTTCTTGATGGCGCGGACCTGGGCGGGGGCGCAGGGGGGGGGGGGGTGCAAGGATGTTAGGGAAAGCGGGAGGGGAGGTGCAAGGATGTTAGGGAAAGCGGGAGGGGGGGCGCGCACGGCGGGACGGTTGGTTGACAGCGGCCCGGTGCGCCCCGCTTTACCGTAGGCCTGTCGCAGCCCAACCCGGAGACAACGGCCCCTGCCCGCCTCCGTGCACTACCGACGCGCCCTCCCCTATCGCCCTCCACCCCAACCACCCACCCCACCCATCCCCTGCGCCCCTCTATAACCCGCCGCTCCCCCTCTTCCTCCTCCCCTCCCCCTCCACCCCGACTCGCCACGTCGTCCTCGCTGACCGGCTCCGCCGCGCCGCCGCGCCGCCTGTTGACGGCCCGCAGCAGCGCCGGCAGCTCCATCATGCCGCCGTTGAGAGAGCGGCTGGCCAGGCACGCCTCCACCACCTGGAGGGCAGGCGGGCGTGGGGCGCAGGCGGAGGTGGGGGCACTTGTGGTTTCCAGCCCAATACCAGGTTACCAACCAAAGCCAAACGTTCGTGCGTGCGTTCCAAACGTGCGTGCCAAACGTAAATAGGGCGGGCGGGCGCAGGGGTGTTGGGAGGTTGGGGACGGCCTCTCACTACTGTAGGGGTGTGCGTGTGTGTGTGTGCAGGTGTATGCATGTTTCGCCCTCGCCAGCACCCGCATTGCCAGCCCCGCAAGCCCACAACCCTCTTCACCCCGCAAGCCCACCACCATCTTCACCCCCACCATCATCACTGCGCACCTGCACGCCCAGCTCGTAGTAGTAGTCGCCAAAGCCCAGCGCCGCGGCCCACAAGCTCTGGGAGGGCGGGCGGGGTGAGGAGGGGCGTCATTGCGTGCGTTGGCTACGGTGGCGGAGGGCACTCGGCAACGGCGCACCCACTTTCCCGTCCCCATCTGCCCTACGGTAATTACCACGACCTCGGCCCTTCCGCAACCTGCAGGCTTGGAATGCATCAGCCCGGCTCCCACCAGTGTACACCGCACGTGCGCTTTCCCTGCCCCTGTGCTCCCTAGTACACACCCACTCACCCCTACGTGCGCTCTCCCTTCTGGCGTGCTCCCTACCACGTACACACACGTGACACATCATCCACGTGCGTTGCATCCCCTCCCTACCACGTACACACACGTGACACACCATCATTCACAACCCCCACCCACCCATCCACCGCGCGCCCACCTTGTTGCTGGCCAGCGGGTCCACTCCGATGTTGGCGCACATGGTGTGGAACTGCGCGCGGAACACGGGGTCACGCCGCACGTCCGCCCGGTACTTGCGCGCGAACTCCTCCAGGTTGGAGCGGAAGGCGGACAGCTGCTCGTGCATGGCCTGTGCGGGGCGGGCGCGTGGGGTTGGGGTTGGCGTGTGGCGTGTGTGGGGGGTTGGGGGGAGGGGGGCTTATGGTGGGGTGGAAGACCGCGTGTGCATATGTCCGAACGGCGCGAGACAAACATGCAGTGCGATGCCCAGAGGTGACACGGAAACATAGGGCGCGAAGGGAAGGTTGCGTGTTGTTGATAGATGGATGGGAACCGGAGGGACGTCGGGGACTGTGTAGACCCCGTGGTGCCACTTTCCCATGCCCCCGTGTGGGTTGGCGCGGCGGCGCACCTGCAGCGTGTTCTTCTTGACCTCCTCGCCCGCCACCTTGTATTGCTCCTGCAGAGTCACATTCCATCAGGTGCGGGTGCTTCACGATACACGAGGCATGCAGGCGAGCGAGGACGGGGGCAAGACGCTCGGCAGACCGCGCTGGTTTGAGCGTGTCAGCACACCTTGGTTCGGACCGCATGTTGCAGCCCAGCAATGCCCGGACCTCGCCGCATTTGCTATGTGTAGTATCGCCACTCGACGGCGCGCGCTGAAGCCACGAAGGGACGCAACCGCTATGAACGCAAAAAAGATGTCAAGCTATTCCCTTTCACTCAGTGTGGTCTCTAAGCCAGAATTTTACTTCATTCATTTGCAATGATTTTAATTAGGAAGGGAGCCGGGAGAGCGAGTCGCAGGCTTCAAGGGGTGCCAATTACAAGTGCAGGGCTCAGTTGATGCTTTCTTGTGGCGTGCGTCGATGACTTGGCGTGCTATTTATTTGCAGTACGTTTAGGGGGGAGCGAGGAACACATATTGGGAGGAGGGGCTTCGGGGATTAGGAGAGGGGAAGTGGGGAACTCCCTCATCGTGGCCCCCGCATCTGCCCCCGCATTGTGGCCCCTTGATCGCGGCCCCCCCATCGATAACACGCGAGTCGCGATCCCCAACTGTTGGCATCAACCGCAGCTTGAAACAAGCAATGCGACTATCAGCATCTTCAGTGCAGCAAAGCCACCACTTGGTGTCCGCTTGTGTGGGCGGCGGCAGGGGTGCCCCGCGCGGGGTAGCACGGCGCTGGGCGGCTGGGCAGCTGGACCTGCTCTCTGACCCAGGAGGCCCCTACTCTGAGCCTTGTCGGCATGCGGCCTATTCAGCGCGCCGAGCCAGCGACGCCATTACTGCGGTGTTGAAGACCGGCAATGTGGATACCACTCGGTCGGATGGGCTTTGCTGTCATATGGGTTCCCTGTGAGCAGCTTGAGCGTCTGCTTGTGTGTCCGTGTCTACGTAAGCTGTCAGCATGTATATGGGGCGGGCTTTCCCATGTGGCCTAAACAGTAAGAGAGGTAGACGCCCCCGGGCCCCGTGACCGCCAAATCTGGTCAACCAACACATGACTCAGCTGCCGACGGCTCGCTCGGCCTGGTTACGGCGCTCTCGCCAGTCCCGAGAGGTTCGAAGGCTGCAGTGGCCGTGTTTCGGTTTCGGGTCAGAGGTCGCCCCACTGCTGTAACACACGAACAGTGTGGCGCCTGTAGTGCCTCTGCTTCAATGTGCCGGACCCCATCATGGTCATGCGCATTTCACCGGCAACCACCGGCGCAGCTGCAGCGGGTTACAGGATGTTACGGTTGCTTGAAGGGTTACGGTCGGGGGTTCGCCCCTGACCCATGCTGTGCGCGTGCCTGATTGAGTGTGTCGTGCTATGTCCAGACCATGTGCGGACGTCCTGTCGCAAGCAACTCTAGCTAGTGGGAAGCGGTCACTCGTTGCCAGGTTGGCGCGTGCATTGCTGTAGGCCCGCGGTTGGTTGCGGGAGTGATGCGCGAGCGATGCCACGTGCGGATTCGACGCATTTACATGTGGTTCCGCTGGATGCGCAGAACAGGGGTGGGGCCCGTCAAATGCACTGGTGCGGCGCCGGGTGAGCTAAATGCTGGCGGCGTGCAGCCAAGGGTGCAGCGACGGCGTCTTCAATCAGGGGAGAAAGTGCCAAGTGCCGGGGGGCCATAATGGTAGGCAGGGCAGGTGGAGGGGCGGTGCGCTGCGAGGCTGATCGAAAGCGTTCCGAGGAAAGGGCACGGGGCGCGCCAGAGGAAGGCTGAGGTGGCACAGCCTGGCAGCCCATCCCGCATCGTGCATTCGGTCAAGAGCCTCCAGCGCACCCTTCTCATTCTGTAACACGCGAAACCAAACGAAGAGCTTACAAACATATCATATCAGCTACCGCGACGTCCAGTCCTTGAAAGCGAGCATCCCGCAACCGCATTCTCCGACAGCCCGGGCTCCACCGAGGCTCCCAAGTTGATCCTCTGACCGCATAGCCGGCTTCAGCCACCACCATGGCCGAAGCCGCTGGGGAGCAGGAGGTCGAGTACCAGAACGAGAGCAAGGTGCTAATTCTGGACGCTGACAATGCGGGCAGCGCCGTAAGATCGGTGAGTGAGTGCACTGCTGGGTATGGGCGCGCTAAAGCCGGGGCCTGGCAAGGGCGCCCGCGGTTGTCGCGCGGTGGTCTCGGCGCATTCCCGTCCTGGAGGTCTCCGAGCCGGTATCACTCAACAGCGACCTTCGCAATGCAGCGGGGGACTATTTGAAGTGCTTGAACACGGTGATTACAGCACCCCAAGCGGGTTGGGTGTTTGTGTGGAGTTCCGACACCACATGGCGCGGGCATAATTGCGATCGCGCGCGTGCGACAGATACCCTGCTGTTCGGGCGCCGTGACCCCACATGTGATCATAATTCCCCTGTTATGCCCGCTGTCTGCGCAGGCCGTCTTCTCGCGCCAGGGCGAGGACGTGCACGCCACGGCCGCAGCTCTGCTGAACCTCCCCGCGGGCGAACGCATCAGGTGTTTCCACCTGCCGATGTTCGAGAAGGCCATGGGGTGGAGCGTCCACATGTACATCGATCTCGACGCCATCGCGGTAGGCACGGGGACGGAATTAAGGGCAGCTCGAGCGCGTGCAGGCCTGCAGGGATTTGTGCGGGAGCTTCATCCTTGCTTCATCACCAGGCCGCGTGATCTTCATCGATTTTCACTTCCCCGTTCTTCGCCACCGCAGCACAAGCTTGACCACAACACTAATGCCACGCAACTGTGGCTAATCGCCAACCTTCCCAGTGAGTGTGCACCGGTGGCTAGCTTCGGGCTGGCTTCTGCTTGCATCGTGTGCGCTGCCAGCTGCTGGGGTGTCTTCAGCATGCTGCTCCCTGATAGCCATGCGTAAGCCATGGCGCTGCACCATGGCGCCACCAAAAGCAGCAACGTCCTTCTTTCTTTGGGGCCCCATACACCCATGCCGCCAACTTGACCATCAAGGACTCCCCACTGCTCACTCAATTAACTGCAGACGAGCCTCCGGAGGTGCAGCCCGACTCGATCCACGGCCCGGTGCTGCTGACAGCGGAGAACTTCAAGGATGAGGAGTACGTGCAGGTGAGGATTTGGTGTGCAAGGGGGAGGGGCGGGGGCGGTTCATGGAGAGGTAGCTGTAGAGCCACCAGCACGGTGTTGGGACGGTTTTATTGGGGCACAGAGGCACACGGTAGTGCCGGGGGGGGGGGTACTCCCTACCGACCTAGACTAAGCCATAAAACCCGAGCCATAGGGCACGGGTGTAAGGCGAGTGTGGCCAGACATGCGGAACTTAAGCCGGGCCGGGCGGCAACATGTTTCAGTATTGCGGACGGGCGCGTGCTTGTGGCCGTTTGACGGAGCTACCGGGGCGACCTGCCTGCGGCAGTGGCGGCAGCTGATCCAAGTTCCGCGGGCATCGTCTTTCAACACCGTAGTCAATGCCGGTTCTACAGCACCCTGTGCTTGCCCCCTGGAACCCGTCCCTTGCAGCTGGGCGAAGAGGAGTGGGCCCAGATCGTGGCCAAGTGCAAGGAGGTGCAGCCCAACGCGCAGTTCCTGCCCATGGAGGCTGTGGCCACGCCGCCCGGCCTGTAGCGGCATGCTAGAGGAGGATGCCGGCGGGCTGCAGCAGGCTAGCACGCCAGCGCGCTAGGTATGCGCCCGACACGTGCCGGCCAGGCGCCAGGCTAGCTGTTGGCAACCTGGTGAATGTTTGCGCTGTTGTTGGAAGCAGGCAGCAGTGGTAATGCTTCATAAGGGTCGCCGCAAGCGCCCCCGGCAGCATGTGTGTAAACGTGTGTTGTTGTTATCTCGGTTGGAAGATGCCCCTGTCATATCCGCTGGTTGCATGCTTGCGCGCGCGGAAGGCATTGCATGGGGTCTGTGTGCATGCCCGACTGCGGACCGGACCAAACCGTGTGCGGGACGCGACCCACACGGCGACAGCCACTGTACAGCAGGACTGGAGACGGGAAATGCTTGCAACAGGGAACGACGTGTGTATGCGGACCTCCCTGGTTGTGCACCTGGGGGCTACGCAGGTCATAAAAAGTTTCGGTTGTGCGAGTCGTGTGAGGGCCCAAGGCGATGGATGCTACGAATGCTTGCTGGTGTGCGGTACATGGCCGCATCTTAGTGGTGATGACGCGTCGCTGCAGCAATCAGGTGGACAAAGCCTGAATGGGAAGTGCAGTAGCGCGTTGTGTCGTGGCAGTGGCAGTGGCAGCTGGGGATTACACCAGCTGGCGTGAGAGTCGCGGCATGCGGTACGGCACCTGTGTGTGTGGTTGTGTGGAGGGAGAGACTTGGCTCGAATGTAAAAGATAAGAATGCGAGCTTAATGAGAAAGCCCTCCGAGAAGGCACCGCTCGCGCTTCGGGCGAGTGCGATGACGGCCTCGCCTAGGGGTGTTCGGGGGGCGAGGGGGGGGGGGGCGCAGCTGGGGTTCGCACGCGCAGCTGACGCGGGCGTGTCCGTGCCTTGCCCGTGCCGGGTCAAAACGCTGCCAGCTACTCGGCTATGCCAAGCGCCTCAGGCCAAGCACATTTTATCTAGGCTGTCTGTTATGTCTGGGGGATTCACCCATTTGTGTTGGCGGGCGCTGCATCGGCGCGATGGAGTCACCAGTGAAGATCACCGCGCGCTCAGCCCATAACATCAAATAACGTAGTAAATGCTTCTGTAATATTGCGCGCCTCGGCCGTCGCGGTTGCGGTCTGCTCACCGGCGCACACTTTCCCGTCTTGGCTGCACAAGCTCGCGGTCGCTGATAATTGAGCACTCAACAAAAAGATGACAGAACCGGCCAGAACCCAGTCAAGACAGCCGTCAGAGGCCCAGCCTCTGCCTGCTGACCCCATTTTTGACACCATACAAATTCTAGAGCCTGAAAAGCCAAAAGGCTTCCGACATCAGGTCAGCAGCAAAGTGAGGACCTCACACTGGTCCAGTCTCTTCTCGTGCATTGCACCCCCGGCGCCCAGCTCCTCAGCGGACGACGCAAAGGACGCCGAGGAGCAGGAGGATGAGCAGGATCAGGCGTCTTCAAGCGCGAAATGGACATGGGGGACGAAAAAGGTCCGGGCCGAAGGTAAGGTGGCCGCCCGTGCGGACGGCTGTTGGTTGTGCCGCCGGCCGCGCCGCGGCGAGGTGCGCCCCAGCCGCTCCTGTGCGGTTTTCCGCCCGCGCGCTACGAGTGCTGGTTGTGCTGGTCGCATCTGCCTGACACCATGATGTGCGCTAACCGCACGACCTGCATTCAATGCATCTCCATTCAGCCTGGCCCCCGCGCCTTTCGACAAACCCCATATGCGCCGAAGCTCCACAGCCCGCCCAGGAAACCCACACGTGCCCCCAGGGACCGCAGCGACACCAGCCCTGCCCACGAATGCACGACCCAAGTCCCCCCAACCAGCCCTGCCCTGCCCTGCCCTGCCTCGCCCTCGCCCTGCCTGGGCCCCAACAACACAGACCTGCCGTGCGTCATGTTCGTGGGGCTGGACGGCAGCGGCAAAACCACCATCATCCACACCCTGCTCGAGGAGGCCCGCCGGCTCAAGGTGGAGGAGCAGAAGGCAAAGGAGGAGGCGCGCCGTGCCGCACGAAACCAGCGGCACGCGCAGCGCCAACAAAACGGCGCGGACGGCGCCGCCGGCGCCGGCGCCGCCAGCAGCCGGGACACGAGCGTGCGGGATAGCCAGCCCGCGCTCAGCAAGGCCGTCACCGGCGTCACGGCCGTCACAGACGACCGCGGGACCACGAGGACGGGGTACCAGACCGACGGCGTGACGGAGGACGGCGAGGGCGAGGGCGGGGAGGGCGGCGGCATGAGTGAGAAGGCGCGGCGCGCGCGTGACGCCATTCAGCCGCCGCCGCCGGCGCCCAGCGACCGCGGCATGCTGTACGCGGTGCCGGAGGGCGTGCTGCGGCACGAGTGTGTGCTCATGGACACACCCGGTGGGTGTGGCGGGGGTGGGGTGGGGTTTGCGTATGGGGTATGCGTTGGGTTGGATTGAGTGTGGGTTGGTTGGGTGGGGCTGGTTTGGGTCGTGAGCGCGTTTGCGTGTCGTTGTCGTCAGCCAGGCGAGGGGCTGTGGGGCGCCGGGTTGCCACACGGTTGATGCCGACCCACCCCTGATGGGGGCTGGGGCTGAACTTCCACCCCCGTCAGGTTCACGTGCGAGGCCTGCGCCACCTACACCCTCGATGCCCTGCGCCCCTCGGCACGCTGTCTGGCCTAACCCCCGTCCCGCTGTCCCCTCCCCGGCCCCCAGGCGGCTTCTTCCAGCGGCGGCGCTACCTGTGCGGCCTGCAGCTGGCCACCGCGGTGGTGCTGTGTGTGGACGCCGCGGATGAGGGCCGCTTCCCCGTGGTGCGCGACTTCTTCGCGCAGCACGTGCTGCCCGAGGTGAGGGCCCCGCAGCGGGGCCAGGAGGGGCCAGGAGAAAGAAGCACAGACATAGGGCGGGCGGTTACACAGGCACTGATCCTTACGTGCATAGGCAAGCAAAGCCGTGTGCGTGTGTGAAGCAAGGACGGAAGGGGGAGGCAGGGTGGGGGGCACAGGCCGGTGGAAGAAGCGGACAACAGAGGGGGCGAAAGCCGAGAAGGGCACAAGGGAAACGGCGCCCACCACACAAAGGTCTGATGAACTCAGAGCCTGGCATGACCAGTGCCCGCCCCCCCCTCCTGTACCGCTTTTCAACCATCCTTGCACCCCTCCCGCCCCTGCACCCTACCCGGCAGGTCTGCCGGCGGCACCTGCCGCTGCTGCTGCTGGCCACCAAGCGCGACGTGTGCGACTGGGGCGCGGCCGAGGACGTGGCGCTGGATCTGGATCTGGCCATCCTCATGGCGCACGTGGCGGCGCCCTGGACCGCGGCGCACGTGGTGGGCGGGCAGCTGGGCCCGCTGCGCGAGCCGCTGACGTGGCTGCTGCAGCAGTCGACCATCGTGGACCACCTGTGGCACTCCTGGCCCAGCAGCGCGCCCGTGCTGCTGCACTACCAGCAGGTGCGGGCCGGAGGGCGGAGGGCGGGCGGGCGGGGGGGTCAGGTGGTCAGGGCGGGAGGTGGGCGGGGAGGCGAGGAGCGGGGGTCAGGAGTCGAGGGTTGGGGGCCGAGGGGGCGAGGGTCCGAGGGCAGTGGCGAGAAGTCGAGGGGTGGGGGCCGGGGTCAGGGGCAGGGGCCGAGGGCAGGGGCCGAGGGGTGGTAGGGCGGTCACGGGACGCGGCAAAAAGCACGTGCGATGACGCATGCACGGGGCGCGGGGCGGGACGTGCTGACCGATGGAGGCGTTGACAGCAGGAAGTGGGGCTGGGCTGGGCGCGGCGGGGGGTACCGGTAATTTCAGGGCCATTGTCTGCCCGGCGCCCTGCCGGCGCCCGCGAATCACGCCCTGCGCCCGTTACCCCTTCCCGCCTCGCTTCGCCCGCTCCCCCCGCCCCCCAGGCCAACGCGCGCTACGCGGTGGGCATGGCCAGCAAGAAGGCTGTGGAGCTGTTCCATGGCGACGACGAGGACGGCTCGGCGGAGGGCGGCGCCGGGGCGGGAGCGGCGGGCGGCGAGGGCGGGGCCGGCGGCTACGGCCGGATGCGCGTGGCGGCGGGGCCGCTGCCGGCGCTGGCGCCGTCCGGCAGTGTGCACATCAGCGCCGTGCCGTCGCTGGCGCCGCTGGGGTCCACGCCGCAGCCGTCGGTCGGCATGCCGGCGCCGGCGTAGGGCAGCAAGTAGGGCGTAGCACGCAGGGCGTAGGATGTAGGGCGTGGGGCGGCGGCATGGGTGTTGTTGATGGCTGGGGGTGGTCAAGGAGCAGCAGATGTGCTGAAATAGTCCGGCAGTCAGTAGCAGCGCGATCGAGGCAGCGACGACAGGCGCAGTGGCGCGGCAATGCGAACACAGCCAGGCGGCGATAGGCCAGCCAGCCGCACGCCGACAGGATGACCACGCGTCTCGGTTTGTTCGGTGTTCGCAGCAGGAGGTTTAGGTGATGGCAGCAGCTTGCAGGAGCAGTTGCAGATAGGCAGCGCAGGAGCAGGACGGGGTCAGGAGCAGGAGCAAGAGCAGGAGGGGGTCAGGAGCAGATGCAAGAGCAAGAACAGGGACGTTCGTTACCGAAGCGCTTGCTATCCGGTACACGCCCAGCAGGAGCAGGAGTGGTGCGCATCGGATGGAACTGTATCGATGATTCGATCGACGTGTGTGCCCCGAAAACGGGCTGATTTGATGCAGGGTGCAACCTACAGCGATGTAGGTGGGGGCAGGGGTGTGGTGTTCATGAGGCAGCGCTGGCGTGAGAAGGTAAGCTAGGTGGGTACTGGGTAGGCATGTCGTCTGGTGCGGGTGGTAATGGTGGGCGCCGTAGTTCATGCGGTAGGGACGTGGTTGCAGGTGGTTGTGGTGGTGCTAATAAATGACACAGCCTTGGGCACTGCGTGCGTCGGTGTTGCTGGGTGGCACTGTGATATATGGAGGGTGGCCTTCCATCATTCCATGCAAGCAGTTTGTGGGAATTGCGCCATGTCGAAGGGGGGAGAGCAACAGGTATCCGACATGATGGCAAGGTGATGGGCACGCCCCCGGCCTCTGACCTCTGCAGGCAGCCTGTCCCAGGGGTGCAACAGCTTAGCCATCTGGCCTCAGGCCCCTCATTCTGGGTTCCGACTCTGGGGCGCAAGCGGGCGCAAGGGCGGGGCTCAGTCCACAAATGCGTAACCCGCCTGGCATCACCGGCCGGAACAAGACGCCCACCAGACCAGAGTTGCTGCTGGCCTGACCAGAGCGCGACAGCCATATATATATTAAGAAACAGCTAATGTTTAAGAACACGCAGCGCAAGCTCCGGCTTATAACTTGAAAGCCCAATTTTACGACGATTCACCTAGACGCGTTCAGGCGCAGTTGAGGCCAGTCACAAATAATCACCCTCCAGTGCCTCGAGATCGTAAAACATGGTCAAGAATGCGAACGTGGACTGGGACGGGGGCTGGCAAGATGGGCCCAAAGCACATGACGGTGCGCACGTCGTCCGCGTTCGCTGCAAGGGCCTCTACTTCGGCGACCCCGTTTGGTTCAGCGTACGCCTGGAGCACTGCTTCTGCGAGGTGGAGCTTGAAGGGGGTTACTTCTTGACGCTGGACATCCGGCGCACGGATGGGCCACGGCTGCCCAGTGGAGCTTGGCAAACTTGCGAGTAAGTGAATGATTCAAGCATAATGGGCTCCACTTGCGGGGTGAACCTTTGTGGGCTGGGCCGCCGCGCGAATCAGAGCGGACGCGTTCTGCTGACTGCTGATGCCGTTGACACCATCGTCACACGCACCAATTGGTCATGACCTGCTGTGATCACTGCAGGCCGCGCATTCGCTGGGGCAAGTTCACACGCAACTTCTACGTCCGCAACGACAAGAACTGGGCCTACACGCGCTACAACTTCGACGGCTATGTCGCGTACCGCCTGACCGTGGTGCACGTTTTCCAGGCGTTCCGCATGAGCGACGACGAGTGGGCGTGCCAGACGCGCTGGCGCTCTCGCCTGTACGACCTTACCTGGTTCAACTGCCACACCTACGCGGAGAACATGTGCTGCCTGCTGTACGCGATGACCAGGGACGGAGAGGTACTGAGCGGCGCTACCCCCCGCTGGCTGTACAACCATCCACTGAGCCCGCGGGGCTGCTGGCGTGCTTTCTGCCCGGGACTGCTGGCGAAGCGGCGCGGCTGACAGGATTTGGCTAAGCAAGGTTGGCGTTGCCCGTCATTATTAGGACTGTGTCGCGTGCAGTGAGGTTTGGGGCCGAACCAGTGACACGCTGGGTATGCACGTTACTGTATCAAAAGGCACGCGCTGACGTGTCACTCCGCGTGTGCGTCGGGCCGCTGCTACTCCCTGCCGCCTGGGGCAGGCACGCTGCGTGTGCGGATGTGCTGAGTTGCGGTTGACTCTTGACTGTTTGCTGTGTCTCTGCGTCTCTTGCTGCCGTGTGTATGTGTGGAGTCAGACACGGTGTTGCCGTCTGCCGTTTGCATTGCATGATGCGGTGGCAGAGCTGGAGGACTATCACCGGGTACTGTTTTGCGACCGCCTACCGGCATGAATACTGATTAGTTCGCGCCCTCGCGGACGCTTTGTCTGTGCGTGTCATATGACACACAATAGTATCAGTTCGCGCGAACCGGGAACCCTCCTGTAAACAACGGAAGTGCGTGTGTGACAGCTCATTGCACATCGCGGTGTGGGAGACGCTGGGGACGGGGGACTGTTGAGAAGGGGACTTGGCAGCCAAAGTAGCAGAGCCCATACTTCCCCCTCCCCCCCCCAACCCTGCCCGCTGGGCCGTCTAGGCGCTCCAGTTCGCCAAGCCAACGGCGGCTCAAACAAGCGCTCCTGCGCTTCTAGTGAGGGGTTGCTCCCTCTTTGGTCTAGATCTCCTCCAGCTTTACAGCTCGCGGCAGCGCACACAGCAGCTAGCCATTCACCACCGCAAGGATGGGCGGGGTGGGTGATGTCCACATCAGCCCAGCCCTTGCGGAGCTGCCGGGCACGCCCAGCTGTGCGAACTGCAACAGCCCTTCAGCTGCGACAGGCCTGGCAGACACCCTGAATCTCTGCTTACGTGTCAGGCCCCGATTGGGTTCCGTTCTAGTGACGACATCGGGGTCCAGACTCCAGAGTCCGGGACGTCCACCTCAGCGGTCGTGTCAGCAAGAGCTGCCAGACACTAGCCTCTTGCCACGGCACGTACGCCGTGTGAGCGCCGTCCCCTGATATCCGGCTACCTGACAGCCGCGTGGAGACGGCTGCCGGGGGCTAGCACCAGCTGACGTTGAAGACTGGGTGACCGTGATGGAGATTCAACTGGCACCCCAGTGGGCAGGGTGCGTGGTGCCGCCAGTGCGCCCGGATGTGGACAGGGTTTCCCCTGGTGCAGGAATGCAGGATGCAGCGGGCCCTGAAGGAGGCCTCCCAAGTCCCGAATCCCGAACCCCGTGCTGCATTAAACCGCTCGCGCCGTGGCCTCCGCCGTGGCCACTCTTATAAAGCCCTGCTATCAGGCATCGTCCTTACTACCTGAACTGCAAGGTTCCCCGTATGGCCACCTGAGTCAATCAGGGGAAGGAGTGTCACGGAAGTCTGAAGTGCCGGGGCGCCATGAAGGTTGGGACAGGCAGGGCAGGGCAGGTTGAGGGGTTGACCGAAAGCTTTCCCGCGCCGGTCTACTGATGGTGGTACATGGCTGGCAGGTGCTATCGTAGATGGCTTTGCAGCTTGAGTCGCGCTAGGATGCACGAGTCGGACATCTAGGACGTAAGGACGCGGACATGCCCGTGACATGCATCATCTCGACAGCCCGCGCTCCACTGAGGCTCCCAAGTTGATCCTCTGACCGCGTAGCGTAGCCGGCTGCTGGCTTCAGCCACCACCATGGCCGAAGCCTCTGGGGAGCAGGAGGTCGAGTACCAGAACGAGAGCAGGGTCTTAATCCTCGACGCTGACAACGCGGGCAGCGCCGTAAGATCGGTGAGTGAGTGGACTGCTGGGTATGGGCGCGCTCAAGCCGAGGCCTGGTAAGGGAGCTCGCGGTTGTCGCGCGGTGGTCTCGGCGCGTTCCCGTCCCTGGAGGTCCCGTGCCGGTATCACGATACAGGACACATGCCAGGACTACACATAGGATCCGGCAGCCCAGCGCAATGATCGCACGCTCAACCTTGGTAGGCGCAAATACGCACGAGGGGTGAGAGGGAGGGGAGAGGCTGCCAGACCATTTTCTTGGGGAAGGGCAAAAGCCCCACAAAAACAGAGATATGCCACTGCGTGAGCAAAACTCGCGGATCTCTTTAGTAAAAGGCGAAAGAGATATTCGCTACGCGTCTAGCTCGTGGCTGATACACCAATAGTCGACGCTCAGACCCCCGGGGGGTCCAGCGTGCGGAAAGCGATTGATACAGCGCGCGATGGTGGGTGTTGCGAATGACATGGAGGATGTCTCGGGCGATGTACTCATTTCCAGCCCATACATGCTTGCCTTATAAAACATGTGGTATCAGCATTAATAACATGAGAAGATTGCTGCGTCAAAAGTCGTCGGTTGCGGCGATGACCGCGAACAGCGCGGGGAACACAACGGGACCTTGTCGGCGCGAGCTATAATATCGATGGCTGAGGATCTGCTGCTCGCAAGGCTCGTACTGGCTCGGCTGCGGGAGCTCAGCACGGAAGGGGTGAGCGTGGCACTTGCGGCCGACTGAAACACGGCTGCCATCCCCGGCCCCCGTTGGTGTACCCTGACGCGTGCCGTACTGTCCTGTGCAGGGCGCTGAACCACAGCGCTCACGCGGGGAGCTGATCTCCGTAGCCCGCCACCTGCGCCGCTACCTGGACTGGTGCCGGGGCCCGGCCGAGGAGCCGGACCTCCGGCCGCACGCTGGAGCAAGTGCCGCTGCGGACAGGGAGGACGCGCCCGCAAAGCAGCACGCACAGCGGCTGAGCCCGCAGCACCTGCAGCTACTGAGCGTGCTGTGCGGGGAGCTGGCTGAAGCTCAGTACCTGCACGTGAGCACGCCGTTCTGTCCTGATCCTGGTGGGCTATGGGGCCGTGTCGGGCCGGGGGTGGGTGGGGGTGGGGGTATTACAGGGAATCAGCTTACGTCCGCCAAGGACCTTATTGCCCAAGCCCGCTGACTGCGAATCCACACGGCTGTTGAAACGCATGCGGCCGCATTCAGGCGGTGGCGGCCTGCGCGGTTGGCAGCACCACAGAGGCCGAGCCCTGGGCGGCGGGTCTGGGCTTCCGCTGGCGGTTGTCTGATGCGGTCTGGTCAGCGTGTGGCGGCAGCGGCGGCAGCGACAGCGGCGGCCGTGACGGTGGCGGCGGCAGCAGCGCTGGTGCCAGCAATCAGCAGCGGCCGCCAGCTCCACACGAGCGGCAAGCAGTCTCGACGCCGCCGCCACCAGCTCACAGGCCGTCGCCGTCGCCGCCGCCACCGCACCCCACCCAGACACCATCTCTGCAACTCCAGACCCCACAGCCGCATCCCTCCCAGCCACCGTTGGTGTTCGATGGCGTGCTCCCAGCACCGCTGCTGCAGCAGCTAGCGGCGGCCTTCGGTGGCGGCGGCGGCGGCGGCGGCGGCAGGGCCAACAGCAGGGCTCCGGCTGGCGCCGTGGGCGCGGCCGCCTCTGCGGCCGCCTCTGCGGCCGCGCCCTCGCCGTTCTGGGTGCAACACCGCTACGGCCGCAGGGCCACTCCCTTCTTCAGCTACCTGTACCAACTGGTGGGTGAGGTGCAAGATTACACAAGGAGAAGAAAAGCGCAAAGGCCATGCTTGTGATGCGGTGGTTCGGTGTTGGCGATGGCGAATGGTGTACAAGATGGGTGATGTGTGTTAAACAAGAGAGCACAAGGGAAAGCGACATCAAGACCTTGCGTGCGGTGTAGCAAATCGCGACGGAACGCATACGGATATTACCGACGGCTGTGTGTGTGTGCGTGCACGTTTCTGTGGGCCATGCGGGTGTGCGGGTGGGTGGGTGCCTCGCAGTAAGACGGATGCGGCGCGACGTCGAGCACTTGCTTTGAGGCCGGCGGGCCTGTGCTTCCGAGGCTGCCAGTGCCGCACACCACATACCGCTAACCCCGCCCACCCGATGACCACAGGGCCAGCCACCCTCGTCCGTTGTGGAGGCGGCGGCGCAGCACCTGCACGCCTCGCTGCTGCAGGCCCTCCTGCCGGAAGCAGCAGGCGAGGAGCGCGGCGCAGGAGCCCGCCCGGGGCTGCGGCCCACAGCAGAGGCACCGGAGCCGGCCGCCAGTGCTGCTGCGGCCAGGGACACGGGCGCAGAGGCAGAGGCGGGGGCGGGGGCAAGCGTGAAGGCGGCGGCTGCAGCAGAGGCGGCGGCGGCGGCGCAGGGCGTGGTGGCGGCGCTGCGGCGCGCCACTGTGGTGGAGTGGTGGGCGCACACCCGGGAGCTGGGGGCGGCGCACCAGCTGCACTTCGACGTGAACGAGGACGTGCTGCGGCGGGTGGGTTGAGCGCGTGTGTGCGTGTGTGTGGCTGTGGGTCTGTGTTAGAGAGCATACGGGAAAGCGACAACAAAGACTGTGCGTGCGGTGCTTGTGGCTGTGTGGTGTGTGTGCAATTGACTACGGTTGACTGGTCGAGTCTTTATAACCTCAAAGTTCTCGGGACTTGCGGCACCTTCTCGCGCAGGCTCGCTCGGTTAGGCGGTGCAGCGACGCGCTGGAGTGGCCCACCCCTCCCGTAGCACCATCGAGGTTCTGCATGTGTTTGGCCGCCCTCACCCCAGCTCATCCCTGCTCATCCCTGCTCATCCCTGCCCACCCCTAACCCACCCCTAACCCACCCCTGCCCCACCCCTGCCCACCCCTGACCCTCAGGGCCTGGGCGACTACCGGCTGCAGCACCCGCTGGCAAGCAGCGTGCTGTTCCTGCCGCCCGCCCCAGGCGGCCAGCTGGGTGGCGCCCCAGGCGGCCAGCTGGGTGACGCCCCAGGCGGCGCCCCAGGCAGCGGCGCCCCAGGCGGTGAGCTGGGTGACGCAGCAGCAGGCAGAGCAGCAGGCGCCGAGGGTGTCGGTCCGGACAGCTGCGGGCGTGGCGGCGGCGGGCACGGCGCGGCCGCAGCGGGCGCCTCCCGACGTGGCGGCGGGCCCACCCTCGTGCTGGACCAGACGCCGGCTGGCGCGCGGCAGCCACCTCTTGCCATGCAGGCGGTGGCAGCGGGATGTGGTGCACCACAGCAGCCGCAGCAGCAGCAACTGCAGCAACAGCAGCAGCAGCAGCAGCAGCAGCAGCAGCAGCAACTGCAGCAACAGCAGCAACAGCAGCCGCTCGCGCCGCGTGCCTGGCCGGTGGCTCCCCGCCCCAACCGGCTGCTGGTGTTCCCCGGAGACCTCCTGCACGGCGTGCTGCCGCAGGCGGCGGCGCCAGGGCCTGGCAGTAGCAGGTCTGTTGCGGTTGCTACTGCCGCCGCGGGGCGGGCGACGGGTGAGCGCGGTGGCGAGGTTGGCGGTGTCACTGCCGCGGAGCCGGCGGGGGCCCGATCAGGGCACGCGTGTCAGCACACCACGCCGCCGCGCCGCACGACTCTCATCCTGGCCTGGTGGGGGCCGGAGCGCCTGCAGACGGCCACGCCCGCGCCGGCGCTGGTCCTGAGGGCGGCTCGGCGGCGGCGGGGGCGTGGTGGGGATGCTGCAAGGGGACCAGGAGCCGCAGCTGACACGGATGATGGCGGCGGCGACAGTGGCAGTAGCAGCAGTGGCAGCGGCAGCAGCAGCAGCAGCAACACTAGCAGCCACAGCAGCAGTAGCAGTGCGACAGAGTCGTGTGGGGAAAGCCAACAGGACACTGGCAGCGAGCGCGCAGGCTCCAGCAGCGAGGCCGAGGGCGGTGCTGGCGGCAGTAGCGGGGCCAACACCGTGTGGGAGTGGCGACACGCCGGCGAGCTGCGGCCTGGGATGCTGCTACAGCCGCAGCCGCAGCCGCAGCCGCAGCCTCAACCACAGCCGCAGGAGGAAGACGCGGATGCCCTCGAGCCGGCGGGCAAGCGGCAGCGGCTGACGTTTGCTGCCGGCCGGTGTGAGCTCGGCGCTGGGGGGCCCCAGGCCCCGAGGGGCGCAGCAGCCGGGCCGCAGCACGAGACAGGCACGGACCCAGCTGCCACGCTGACGGTGACGGGCACGCCCCGGCCGGTGCGGCTGCCGCTGCCGCTGCCGCCCACGTGGATCGAGGCGTTTGCGGTGCGCCCGGAGGACACCGCGGCTGTTGCTGCGGGCGAGGTCGGCGGCCGGGACACACCCCGCCGTGGCGGTGGTGCGGGTGGGGGCCCGCACGGTACGACTTGGCACGTGCCAGCCTGTGTCGCCCCCGCTTGGGTGCGCATTGAGCGGCGGCGTAAGCTTCAGCAGCAGGGACAGGGCCAGGCCGAAGAGGAGGAGGAGGAGGAGGCTTGGAGTCTGGGGCGGCAGGCGGCACGCGGCATGGCGGTGGTGTTGGGTGAGGCGTGGGATGGAGGCTGGCTTCTGCCGACAGCGCCGCCGGCGCCAGCGGCAGGGGCGGCAGGGGCAGCCCCACCAGCGGCCGAGCATGAGGCACCGGTGCCGACAGCGCTGGGCCGCGTGTTGCGGGCGCTGCAGCCGCCGGAGCTCCGGCTGTTCCTGCGCACACCGCATGACCTGTCCGATTTGTACCTGCCGCCGCCGCCTCCACGGGCATAGGCATAAAAAGGACGAGGGGCCGGCCGGGGCGTCGGGGGGTGCAAGGCTGCGAGCAGGGTGGCTGGTGCGGAGGCCAAGGGGCGGCAGTAGCGGTTGGGGAGGGCCAGGGGCCGGTCCTGGCGTGGGGCGTGCGTAGTGGGTCAGCAACAGGGTTGGTGGCTGCCGGTTGGCGCAGCACGGTATTGGATGGGTGGCGGCCTGGCGGACCCGGCCCCTTCCTCTGACCTATTGTAACCTGCCCGCCATGCATCCAGTGGCCGGTCACTGCTTATGTCGCCGCACTACCATATTGGCCTCGGGCGGGCAGTAGCACGGCGTTGCAAAACTCCTTCTGGGAATGGCTACGAAGTCGGCGCTGGACAGTTCGTGGCCGACTGTCGCGCAATGGGGACATGGATCCAATCGAGGCAGACCGCCCTCGTCCTGGTCGCTCTAACTCGCGCTTTCGTCAATCTTTATGCGCTATAATACATATCTCGATGCATTTATAGTTGCCTTGCACACTACACAGTACACACGCGTAGTAGGAGCAGGTTTTCGCCACGTTCGGGCTTCCTAACTCCGCGGTCGCGCGAGGCAATATCTATGGACGTCTGCGCGCCTGATAATGTAGCATGAACTTATGAATCGAGCCGGCGTGCCTTAACCCAACGTTAGCACGGTTTTGAGACGCCTACGAAAATGAAACCCATTTTAGCAATCGTTGCCCTCGCGCAGCTGTTCCTTTGCGTTCCCGCGGCTTTCGCCCAAATGACGAATCCACTGAACGGCAATCCAGGCGCAGCCATTCCCGCTGCGCGAATCGACGTCAATGTCTCCGCACTGTTGCAGCGGGCGATAAGCCTGGATACCACCAACTCAAAGTACGATGCGATGTGGTGGGTTGTGCTCACCTGGGAAGACCCAACCGCTGGAGGCGAGGTGCTCGTGCGGACGGGCAGCGTCGCCTCCACGCCATGCGCTCGCGGCTGCGACAGCAACGGCCTGCTGAGCAGCGGGTGCTGCGACAGCATCTGGCTTCCTTCGATCGAGCTTCCCAACCTGGTGGCATATGACCAGGTGCGGCGAGGAAGCGGGTGCGCGAGAAGTCCGGACCTGCATGCATTTGCGGTTCAACCGCCGGTCGAGCAGGCGGCAAGTCGCCGCGGAGGCGACTTGCCGGACAGCTGCGGCGCCGGCATGCCCCGAGAGCGCACCTGTGCCGCTACGCGTGCTGTGATGACTGTTCGCAACCCAGATTGCCAATCTCTGTCGACGGTGGGGTAAAGCCTGCTGCTGCCCCTGCGTGTGTGACACCGCAGGACCAGCTGCCGCGCTACCGCATCAACGCCAACGCCAGCAGCGGCGTGGTCACCTGGTCCACACGCCTGGTCGGGACGTGGTGCGCGGGGGTGGAGGCAGGGGGAATGGTGCTGGGCCGGGTGGACCAGGCTCTTTTACAAAGTGCAGACTGGCACGCGTGCCTGTTCAGGGCGCCCTTGTAACGTCGTACGCGCCAAACGTAACGGACCTCGTACTCGCCCTGCACGCCAGGTATGCGCCCCTGGACTTCCGCGCTTACCCCTTCGACCACCAGGTGCGCGTGCGTGTGCGTGCGCGTGTTGGTTTTCTGGGTTTTGGGGCTGGGGGCAGATGTGCTCAACAGCCAATGCCTGAAGCGCGCGGTCAGTGGTCAGCAGTTGTCGCCGGCACGACCCACATCCGTAAGGCCCCGGTACCCAATGGCGCTCCTTGTAGGGCACTCGTGACAGCTACCCAAACCTCATTCCCGCCTCCCTCCTCCCAAGCCGCGCCACCGCCTCTTCCCCACGCATTCGCACCCACACCTACACCCACCCGCCCACCCCACCCACGCGCAGCACCTGCTGATGGAGATGACCATTGCGGACAGCCAGAGCCACGCGGTGGGGCTCAAGTGGGAGCACGTGGCCAAGCTCAACAACACCGCGCACACCAAGGGTGGGTGGGTGAGGGCGGAGGCGGGTGCAGAGACGGGGAGAGGGCTGCACAGGAGGCGGTCAAACGCCCCAGCAGCAGCCAGAACCATGCGCTTTTCCGCACGGCACACACCGGCACCACTTGACGCTGACACGCCCCCGACCCCATACGCAGGCGCTGACCTGGCCGGCTGGCGGGTCAAGTGGGCCAAGGGGAAGATATACGACAGCCGGGGCTGCCAGCTGGCGTTTGGGGTCACGGCGCCGCGGTGCGTGGGAGCCTGGCGGTCGGGTGCCTGGGTGCGGGGTGCGGGCTGTCTGGCAGGAGTGAGGCCACGGGTGGGAGAGTTCTGGGTGTTTGGAGTAGTTTGGTCGATGACACGCCTTATCACTGCCATTGCGTGCTGGTCGTAGGTATGACGGCGTCACAGCAGCCGGACTGGACGCACTTGGCAGCGGCAATGCCAGCAGCAGCACCAGCAGCAGCACCACTAACGGCACAGCCGTGGTTGCAGCCGACAGCGTGGTGGCGGCGGGCGGTGACAACAGCAGCAGCGGCAGTAGTAGCAGCAGCGGCGGCAGTAGCAGCGGCGGCGGGGTGCAGTACGTGTCCATTGGCATCCCCGACCGCTTCTTCGCCGACAACGCCGGCATCGGCACCACCGTGCCGGAGGACTGCGGCGTGCACCCGACCCTGTACGACGAGGCGCGGGCGCTGTACGGCCCCATCGTGCTGGTGGCGGACATCATGGTGGGGGCGGGGATGGGGGGGGAGGGGAGGATGGGGACGGTGGGTGGGGGGTGGGGTGGATTGATGAATGGGTGCGTGGGTTGGTCGGTGGGTTGAGGCAGCCTCGGGTTGTGGATGGGGTCCAGCGCGGTGGCAACAGGGGATGAATTGTGACCTCACTCCAACCCCGAGCCCAGAACGCTTCTCCCAGACCCAGAGCGTGCCTTGGACCCACCCACCCGCCACTTACGTGCACGCACGCCCCTGCCCGCACACGGCCCTCCCCTGCCCCCTCCTCCTCCCGCTGTACCACTGGGCATCGGCAGTTCACATACCGTACTTACAAAAATCCGTCACACGAACGGCTACGCCCCCTCCCCCCCCCGCCCCGTCGCAGGTGAAGCGCGTGTCCTCCTACTTCCTGCTCACCAACCTGGTGCCGGTGCTGGTGGTGTCGCTGGCCTCGCTGGTGTCCTACTGCATGCCCTGCGCCGCGCTGGGGGAGCGCATCGGTGAGCGTCCGGGGGAAGGGGGGGCCGTGGCAAGAACGTGGCACGGGGCGTGTCAGCACGGGCGTGTCAGCACGGGGTGTGTCAGCGTGCGCGTGCCATGGGCTTGGGTGCCGCGCTTAGCCACTGGTTTGGGGTGTGTGATGACCATTAATTTATTCCGTCCCCCGGTCCCCCTCGCGCCTTCGCCCCGCCGCCCCCCCCCCCCAGGCGTGATCACCACCATGATCCTGTCGCTGACGGCGCTGCAGTTCGTGTTCGACACGCCGCCCGCCAACTACATCAACGCGCTGCAGGTGCGCGCGGCTGCCGCGGCGCGCGCGGCCGGGCGCCGTCCCGCCCTTCCTCGCTGGCGATTCTGTCCGTCACATGCACATACACGCTTTTCCTCGTGCTCTCAAACACGCGCACTATCACCCTTTCCCTGAAACTCCCTGGTGCCCTCCAGCGCCTACACGCGCACACGCGTGGTGTTACAACCCACACACGCATTTGTCTCTGGTGGTTCTGTCCTTGTGCACTCTTAACATTCTTTGCTCACCCGCGCGCCCTCCACATGGGTTTCGGGTTGGCAATGGTCGATTTGGGAATTGGAGAAAACTACCTCCCCCACACACACGCCCGCAGAGTGTGGTGCTGGCCTCCTACCTGCTGATGGCCATAGCGGTGGCGGAGGCGCTGGTGGTGAACCGGCTGGTGGGCCTCAGCTCCAGCCTCACCAACAAGCGCTCCTGCGTGCGCAAGTACAGCACGCTGCTTAGCTCCAGGTGCGTGGCAGGGGCTGTGGGCAGTTGTGGGGCTGTGGGCGGGTGTGGGCAGTTGTGGGCAGTTGTGGGACCGTGGTTGTGTGGGTTTGTGGAGGTGTGTGGAGGTATGGGTCTGTGGAGGAATGGGCAGGCAGGATGTGCGTGCGTGCGTGCGGAGCTCGGGGAGCGGCTTGCAGCGCAGCGCGGACTGGGCCGTGCTTCCTCAACGCTGCGCACGTCCTCTGCCCATCCTCTCATCCCGAGATCTCGCCTGGAACCCTTTGACGACGTTCCGCCTGCTCCCTGTTTGTTCTCAACCACCACCACCTCCACCACCACGACCGCCATGTACCGCAGGCAGCGCAGCCGGCCTTCCGCCTCCCTGCCCAGCGGCCCCTACGGCGGCGGCGCCAAGCGCTCCGCCACCTCCTCCCTGGACCGGCGGCTGGCGGCGGCGCTCGCGGCGGCGGCGGCGGCGGGGCAGCTGGATGACCCGGAGGCGGCGGCGGCCGCTGTGAAGCTGGCGGTGGCAGGCAGCCAGGCGGCGGACGCAGGCCCCAACCCCTTTGCAAAGCAGCGGCAGCGCTCGCTCGGCGGTTCCAGCAGCGGCAGCGTCAGTGCCAGCGAGGGTAAGCGGCGGCTGCAGCAGCGGAAGAATGCGGCAGCCGAGGTGGCGGCGGTGATGGGGCCGCCGGGGGATGAGGAGGCCGGGTTGGGCGCACACGGCGCAACGGTGATGGCGGCACAGCGGGGGCAGCGTGGGCTGGGCGGCGGCGGCGGTCGGGGTGGCGGCGTTGCTGCGGTGGAGCTGGTGGCGGCGGCGGCGCCTTCTCCCGGCGCACCCGCCGGCTTGGCCGCGCCCGCTGCACTGACCCGGAGCACATCGGCCGCCGCCGCCGCCACAGCCACCGGCACGCCAGGGATGTCAGCAGCAGAAGCCGCCGCCGCGGCGCTCGCGACGGCCAGCGCCGCCGCAAATCCGCTGTACGACAGGTCGGTGTCGTACAGCGGGGTGGGCGCTACAGCCGGCGCGTACTACACGGACGCCGGCGCCGCTACTGCCACTGCTGCTACTGCCGCCGCCGCCGCTGCGCCCGCCAACGCGATCAGCGTCAGCGGCAGTCTGCCGACGCAGGCGCGGCTGCTACAGCCGCCGCCGCCGCAACTGCCCGTCTCCATCTCCGCCGCACCGGCCGCGGCGGCGCTGCCCGCTGCCGGACTGAACCCGACGGCCTACAGTGCAAGCCTGGCGCTCGCGGCAAACTCGGGGCACCCCACCCTGCCGCTGCCGCCCTCGACCTCTCCCGACGACTACCTGCCGCAGCAGCAGCCCCCGCAATGGCACACGCCGGCGGCTCCGCCCCAGAGCTTGCAGCAGGGCGGCGCCCGGCCCGTGGCGGAGGCGGCCGAGGAGTACCAACCCATGGCGCAGCAGCCACAGCAGCAGCCGGCATCTGGCCAGCACCGCGACAACCGCCAGCAGTTGACGGGCGACAGCGCGACGGACCTCAGCCGCCGCAAGCCGCCGCGGCCCTTCGACGCCGCCCGGCAGCTGCTACTGCCGCTCAGCGGCGCCGGCACCGGGGCTGCTACTGCCGCGGCCGGGGGCTCAGTGGCCACGTCTGGGCAGCCCCTCCTGGCGGCGGGGAGGAACCCCGGCGCCGCCGCCGCCAGCGGTGGTGCTACTGCCGCTGCCGTGCCGCGGGGGCCCAACTTCCACCGGCCCTCCGGTGCCAGCAGCACCACCGCCGCTACAGCCCCGGCTGCGGCGGCCGGCACCGCCGCCACCGCCGCCGGCCTCAACCTGCTTCACCAGCGCTCCCTGGAGCTCGACGCCGCCGCGGCCTCCACCTCGGCGCCGCCGCCGCAGCCGACCTGGCGGCGCAGCAACCGCGTCGCGGGCGGGGCCGGCGAGGGAGCGAACGGCGCGGCAGGAGGCGGCGGCGGCGGCGGCGGGGCCGGCGGGCGCGTGAGGGCGGCGGCTGGCTGGCTGGCGGCGTGCTGGGGCGGCGCGCGCGGCTGCTGCTGGTCCACCTGCGAGCGGCCGATGGAGTGGTACTC
This sequence comes from Chlamydomonas incerta, assembly GCA_016834605.1. Taxonomy (NCBI): domain Eukaryota; kingdom Viridiplantae; phylum Chlorophyta; class Chlorophyceae; order Chlamydomonadales; family Chlamydomonadaceae; genus Chlamydomonas; species Chlamydomonas incerta. The sequence goes on from JAEHOC010000010.1 coordinate 2,133,439, forward strand.
CAACATCAAGGAGGACCCCGAGCTGGCCATGTGAGTTGGGTGGCGCTTTGTGTGTGAGGAGCTGGGGGTTCGCGTTTCGCAAGGCGTTCGCGTCCATGCGTCCCTGCCACTTGCATCACCGAGGTTTGGTCCCGTGGTCATGCCCGCGCGATAAACCGCGACCGCTGCTGCCGCCGTTGCCGCTGGCGGCGCCTTGATGGTGCGGGGCCGCCCTCGGTATGCCGCACAACCGTGCCACACATGTGCACACACACACACACTACCCGCCCTGCCCGCAACCTACCCCCCGCACACCTGCTGCACCTCCGCCCGTTGCACCCGCAGGTACGTGGCGGTGCGCATCGACAAGTGGACCTGCGGCGTGAGCTTCGTCCTGTACGTGGTATGCGTCACGGTGCTGCTCTGGTTCATGACGCAGGTGGGTGGGGCAGCGGGGTGGCGGGTGGGGCGGGCGGTGGGCGGGGCGGTGGGGCGGTTGGTGAGGCGGGGTGAGTGACTTGGGGCATCAGGTGCTGGCTGCGTTGGGTGGGGTGGGTGGGAGAGGGACGGGTCGCGATGCACCTGGGGCCGATGGGCAGGAGCTCGCCGGGCACGGCAGCAGTAGGCTGTGGCTTTACCCATTGCATAGGTCCAGCCACCGCCGCGGCACCCGCGCCGGCCTTTAGCCATACACACACATACACGCCCGACGTACATGTGTACGGCCCCCACCCCACCCCACATTCCCAACCATCCTTGCAACCCCAACCCCATACGCATGCCGCCTGTGTGTGTGCCGCGCTGCAGGTGGGCGATCACAAACTCATGCTGGGCGACCGGCCCGGCAACATGTGAGCCGATAAATGCGCATGCTGCATGATTAAGATTAAGAAAGCAGGTGGGAGCGCCGCCTTAAATAAAGGCGTATGGCGGTATGGAATGCCGGCTGGCTGTGATGTGCGGTGGCGGGCCATCGAGCAGGTCGCCACACGTGTGTAAAAAGCCTGTACAGATCCGAAACCTCTGCTGTGAATCCGGTTGGCAGGGACTTCCTTGCTAGGTACCGTAGCCCCACTGGATGAGGCTGCCTCTTTTCTTTGGGGAGCGGCGGCGGCTGGGTGGTGTATTCATGCTGCTCTTCCTTTTCCGAAGCACGTAACGCAAAGTTATAATGCCACAAATGTGAATGCCGGGGAATCGTGGCTGGCCCTGAGGCCTGTCCAGTCCAACCGGCGGGCTGGGTATTTATTGGTGCCTGAGCGTTCGTAGCCAAATGTGGCGCTGCATAGAATGTCGTGATCTCATTGGGTGCCATGTCAACAGTGGGCCGGGATTTTTCATTTGCCCTCTAGATGAAAGTGCATCAGTCGTGGTGTTACGGTAGCTGCTGGCCAGTGGGGTGGTGAGCGCGTGCCTGAAACCTGTCTCGGCTCGCGGCCCCCGCGTGATGGGGGTGGTATGGGTGCTAGCAGGTTGCAACACAGTGACACGTTGGGCAAGCATCCTGAACGTGTGTGTGTGTGGGGGGGGCCTGGCTCAGGTTTCGGCGGGTGGATTACATCGTTCAGGCTTTGAGCAAGCGCTACGCCGGCATGCTGTGATGTAGGGTCTGACGGCGACGCGTTGGGCGTGCAGTTCATTGGAAGGCTTAACCGGTGAAGACCGTATTTCGTGTCGACACATGCGTGGAATTGCGGTGGTGAGGGGAAGGGCACGCACAGAGTGCGTTATGCTGGCTGCTCCATCCGGGAGGAGGGAGGAGGGAGCTCCGGGCGGGCGCCTATGCGTTCCCCCGGCTTTCGCCCAAATGACGAATCCACTGAACGGCAATCCAGGCGCAGCCATTCCCGCTGCGCGAATCGACGTCAATGTCTCCGCACTGTTGCAGCGGGCGATGAGCCTGGACACCACCAACTCAAAGTACGACGCGATGTGGTGGGTTGTGCTCACCTGGGAAGACCCAACCGCTGGAGGCGAGGTGCTCGTGCGGACGGGCAGCGTCGCCTCCACGCCATGCGCTCGCGGCTGCGACAGCAACGGCCTGCCGAGCAGCGGGTGCTGCGACAGCATCTGGCTTCCTTCGATCGAGCTTCCCAACCTGGTGGCGTATGACCAGGTGCGGCGAGGAGTCGGGTGCGCGAGGTCCGGACCTGCGTGCACTTGCGGTTCAACCGCCGGTCCAGGCCGGTCGAGCAGGCGGCACGGCAAGCGGACTCGGAATTGGCGGAGCGCTTTGGTACTCGTGTAGAGTGGATGCCGCCCCGGTGCTATCGGGTGCCGGGCTGCCGGCCCTGCAGGAAATGGCGTCAGAAACACAGCCTGCGACCATGCGTAAGTTCCACGCCTTACATGTAGGTGAACCTGTCGACACCTTCCTTCGCGCCTGTTGCGCATCATTGGTTCTGTCGACGGGATAGTTGGCAGTCATGGCCGCGAGTGTGTGGGTGCCGGGCTGGGACACCCCGGGAGACTGGGGGTTGGGGAACCCGACTCGGGGAAAGCTGACACTCTGCCCCGATGTCACACTGCGCTGGCGCTCGAGGCGGACCCTGCAGTGTGTTACTGAGGATCGCGGTATTTCATACCACCCTGTAACTTACACTTGCGCTGGTTGCGCTCAGAGACCACCTCGTCTGTCGTTTTGTGCACGTCCTCTCTTTGATTCTAGGCCTGCTGCTGGTTCTGTCAGTTGAAATTAGAGACTCCACACACTGAACGACAGAAGAAACAACAACGCGGCTCTGTTGCGCGCTCGATCAGTAGAATGTCCTCTATGAAGCCAGCTCCGCCCTCAGGAGCCATTTCCTCAGGGCCTGGGAATGTAGCGGAGGTCGCAGCTAGCTCCACGCCCAGCGAAGTCATTTCGGCAATTGTCACCTCCGCATCGTCGCCACCGCAGCGCGCGAGCAACCCCAACCGCTGGCTCCTCTTTGGGGTGAGACTGTCAGACGCGACCAGCATGCGCGCTATTCCTGTGGCCACGAGGCGGTGTTGCGTGGGTTTCCCGCTCAGCGCCGGGCTCGAGTCACCAACACGGGTCCGGTGCTTGCCCACCTTTGCCACCACGGACCGAACAAAGCACCCACGCGCCCCGCACTCGCGTGCCCCGCGCTGCTCTGATACCTGAAGCACGGCTCTGTGTATGGAAATGCGTGGCATGCCCATGCCACGAGCTGTGTGCGCTTGCCTTCTCCGTATATGTTGACTGACCGGTGCCCTGCGGTCGGCGCTGCCCCCCGCAGTTCTTCTTTCTGGTCGTCTTTGCCAGCATTGTCTACTTCCGTGAGGAAATCTACACTTTCACAACAGGTGGGTGCGGCTGCCATGACATGCCGCATGCAGTGTCCTGGCTATCTGGTCAGTGTGGTCATGGCTGCAGCGCGTGGGCCCAAAGTGGTGCGCTCACAGCGGGGGCGGCCTTCAAGCGGCTTGCTGAGCTCCGGCCCCCAGGGCGGGTTTGACCGGCCTGGCGCCGTTCCCCGGCAGCCCCATCATGCTGCCCATGCTGTTGACGCAAAGGGTGCGACCTCCGCCCCCGAACCCCGTGTGTTTCCGGCTGCAAACAGATATCCACAAGTACCCCATCCTGTCCGTGGTGGAGGCTTCTCAGGTGGGTGCGCGTGTGTGCATGCGCTTGCATGTGCATGTGCATGTGCAAGTGTCATGGGCGGGTGCTAGGGGTAGCGCCGCATGTGGTTTCTTCCGCGGGCACATGCACGTGCCTTGTGCCTTGCCGGCATTCAAGCAATGAGGCGGATGCAAGTTCGGAGGGAAGCCATGGCTGCAGCATGGCTGCCGTAGATATGGGGGCCGACCACCCACCCACGCACCCTGCCCTGCCCGTGCATGCACGCGAAGGTCCGCAAGTACCTGGGCTCCGGTTGGACGTTCGGCACGGGTCAGGACCAGGTGCACACGATAGACCCCGCTTCGGCCGGCAGCGCTGGTGCAGCCACCTCCACGGGCTCTGCAGCGGGCGCGGCGGCCCAGGGCGCGGCCAAGGTTGCGGCTGCGGCGGCTGCGCCGGCCGCAGCAGCGGCCAAGGCGGTGGCGAAGGCGGCTGGCGGGGCGGTCAAGAACGCGACGGCGGCTGCGGCGGGGCGGCTGCTGCGCGCGCGGTTCGCGTGATGGGGCAGAGGATGCCAGCGGGTGCGTGTCACGCCGCCCTGTGATTGCAGGGCTGCAGATGGCGGTGTGGTCCCCAACTGGGACTGCAAGCGTGGCGTTCCTGGGGTGGCGGAGCTCGCTTAATGCGTGCGCAGGATTGTGTGATGTGGAGTAACGTGAGCCAGTGTCTTTTCGACCCACATAATGGTTTGGATTGGGGGCAAGGTGGCGTTTTGCTATCGGGGTGTACATGGCGTGTGCATGGTGGCAGATGCGCACACACAGGGGCAAGGGGTACAGGGGTGGACTGGGCAGCATTGCGCGTCCAGTACCTGATGGGGGAATTCGCGCCGAAGCCTGGCCTTGAAGGATTGTTCGGAGAGGGTCAGACGGCGCGTTCTGGCGGTACAACGAATCGCCGCGGTTAGGTAGCCCCGTGTACAGGTGAAGTGCAGCCGTGCGTAGCATGGAAATGCACCTGGATTCAAGCACGGAATGTCGGCGCACATGAGCTGAGTAGGGAGTTCAGGGGGGAGCCCGCCTGCGAGTTCCGGACGCAGTCGGAAATAGGCAACGGCACTTTTTGGCCGCGTTCGCAGGCTACGTTGGCTATGAGTATGTTACTGAATGGACACAACAGTCCCGGACCGGCTTGGAATGCGAGAGCGGGGTCGACCGGAATTGTTGAGACGGAATCCAGGTGGCCTGCTCGAGGCCGCCCAAAACAGCCGCGTACTCTTTGGTAGGAGAATTTTCTCTTTAGCAACAGTATGGTCGTAAACTGGCTCCGTAAACTGCGTACACACGCAAGAAGCACAACCCAAGTTCACACAGAGCTTCAGCCTTTGCAGAGCTCCTGCGCGCGCGTGTACCGCGTGATATAAAAGCGTTGAGGTGTATGGCCGCTTGTTGACGATGGGAACCTTTGGCTCTGGAAGGGCGTCGAGTAAGACCATATAGAAAGAGATGCGTCCGTGTCTGGCTCTGCAAGCCCTTGCCCAGCTCGCATTGGCGTTGTACCTGGCGCTGTGTGTGCAAGCAGGTTGGTGCGCAACGAGTCGAATGCCTCTGTGCCAAAAATGTGGGCGCCGGTTGTCCGGCGCCTGTTGCGAAATGGTGCAGTGACACAAGTCATTGACCTGCTTACCTTGGCTGCCTGTCGGATTTCCTGCGCGTGCTTGTTCGGTACTCCGCCCGTCGATTCCTTGACTGGCGCCAGCCGGCCCGCGCCGTTTCGCAGGGCTATTCGTGCGTGATGCCCCTGGCGGCCAGCCCTACCAGTATGAGCTCCACACGTGGTCGGGCGCGGGCTATGCGGGCGCGGGCTACGTCGGAGCTGCGGCCTTCTGTCAGAGCCGCGGTGGCGTGCTAACGCCCCTAGCCTCAACGGCCGAGCTCTCGACGGTCGCCAGCCTGGTCGGCGACGGGTGCCTGCTAGACTCAAAATGGGCCGACCAGTGAGTATGCGGCTCAGCTTACCCCCAAGCCCACGCGGGGTGGGGTTAGGCGGGGTACGGCCATGGGGCTTAGGCAGCCGTTGGTGCCTGCGTGCTGGCGACCATGATAGGTGTGGGATGAGCGCGGGACCGCACCGCGCTGGGATCCTCGCACAATTGTTTTCTGGTCCTGGGGCTTGTGAGCATGAGGCGTATGGGGTTTCTCCTTCGTCCATAACTGCGGGCTGACGCTTGCGTGCTGCCGCCCCACCACCTCCCCTATTCACCACCAAACCTCGCACACGACCTCCCCCGTGCGCCCCACTCGACAGATTGTTCTGGGTTGGGCTCACATCTCTGGCACGCCAGAGTGCCGCTCAGCCCCAGGCCCTGGGGTTTCTAGACCGGCCCCGGCCCGGCAGTAGCACATCCCTACTCCGGAACACCTCGAGGATCGCGAGTGTGCTCGGGAAAGCGGTTGCCACCGCCAATGCCACGCTTTGGCCGGACGTCGCTACAGCCATCACGCCCGCAGCGGCGGCTGTGGCAGCCGCCATAACCAACGCGAGCGGCGGCGGCTGGGTGCTGAGTGACGTGCCCGTGCAGCCGCTGTGCGCCGCCGTGCGGCTGCTACTGCCGATTGCGGCGGCGGCGCCCGCGGCGGCGTCCAACACCACTGCATCGGCCAATGCTACTGCCGGGGCAGCAAATGCAACGGCGAACGCTCCAACCGCTGCGACCACGCTGGCGGCGGCTTGCAGCGATGCCTACCGGCAATACTATGCCGCCAAGAATAGCAGTAGCAGCGGCGGTAGTAGCAGTGGCAGTAGCAGCACTGTGGACGTCAGCGGCTATCGCGTGGAGCTGCACTTCCAGGATTGTGGTGGCCTGTCCGGGGCTGCCGCAGCCGCGTCACACGGATTCGTGTGCCGCGTGCCCTCCGGCACAAACCCCTCGCCGCCCCCGCCGTCGCCGACACCCTCCCCGCCGCCTTCGCCGTCGCCGCCCCCGTCACCCACGCCGCCGCCCGCGCCGCCGCCGCTGCCGCCGGCGCCCAGCTCGCCGCCTTCAGTCGCTAGGCGGCAACTGATGGCGTCATTGCTGTCCGCTAGTGGCCGCGATGAAGAGGCGCCATCAATAACTAGAGTCGGCGACAGTAGTAGCAGCGGGCATCGTGGGGGCAGTAGCAGCAGTGGCGCCCAGTGGCTGTTGCGCGGCAGCAGCATACAGCAGCAGCAGCCGGACACGCGGGCGGCTGTCGCGGCGACAGCTGTTGGCCTGAGTGGCGTGCCCGGCGCTCGCCGGCGGCAGCTGCTGCAGGCCGGCGGCGGCAGCAGCAACAGCAGTAACACCACAACAAGCGCAAGCAACACAACGAGTGCGACTAATGCGACGAGCACAGCCAACTCAACGGCGGGCGCCTCGTCGCCGCCGCCTGCCGCGTCGCTGCCTCCCTCGCCGCCGCCTGCGCCGTCCCCGCCGCCGCCCTTGCCCTCGCCGCCCCAGCTGCCGGCGCCTTCGCCTGCCTCTGCCAGCTCCAAATGTAAGTACATGTGGGTGGCAGCCGCGTGCGTGTTTGTGGTCATGCTGCTGACATCGTGCCTCGCCGCCGCGGCGCCGCCGCTGAATGTGTGCCCGCAGGCATCCCGCTCGTCATCGGCGCCACCAACGCCACTACCGCCGCCGCAACAAGTGTCAACAGCACCAGCACCTCCAGCAACAGCAGCATCACTGGTGGCGGTACCGGCGCGGTCCGGTACCTGGCGTGTGCTGCGGGCGGCACGTCTTCCGGCGGCGGCGGCCTGGCGGTCAGCTGGGCAGAGGCGGCGGAGCTGTGTGAGGGGCTGGTGCCGGGTGGCACCCTGGCGGCGCTGGAGTCGCAGGTGGGTGTAATGCGTGCGTGCGTGCGGGCTTGCGGGCGGGCGGCCGTACGTGCCTGCGTGGCCGGGGCGACCGCTGCTGCCAACCAGCAGCAGCTAGCAAACGATGGTGAAGCCCCATGCCTACCCGGTCCCTTGCATTGCTTTTGTGTTAACCCCGGTGTTAACGCCCACCACGCACGCCGACGCCCGCGCACTGCGCCCGCCCACCGCACCCGCAGGCCCTCGTCGAGGCCCTGACCTACCTGGTCCGTAGCCGCGACCCAACCGCCGCCTACGACCTGTGGTTTGGTCTGGTGTCGGGCGGGACAAAACCGCCGCCGGGCCCAACCGCCACCACGTCGCCGCCGCCGCCGTTTGAGTACATCCTAACCGACTCACGCATCGTACCGTCGTACATGCGGCAGTTGTGGGACAACGGGACGCTGGGGGTGCACACCAACTGCCAGGCGCCGCCGCCGCCGTCGCCGCCGCCGCCGGCCCCTCCGCCGTCGCCCTCGCCGCCTATGCCGCCACCGCCGTCACCCCCGCTGCCGCCGCAGCCCGCCGCCAACGCCACTGGTATTGCCAGCAACGCAACCAGCAACGCAACCAGCAACACAACCAGCACCAGCGCCGCCGCCAACACAACCACCAACACCAACACCAACGGCAACACCACAGCAGCAGGGCACCATCACCGGCGGGTGCTGCTGGCAACCAACACAACCGCCGCCAACGTAACCGCCGCCAACTCCACGGCACCCGCTTCCAACGGCACAGCCGCCACGAACACCACATCGGCTGGCAGCACGAACTCCACAACCACCACCCCCGGTAACTCAACCGCCACAACCGCCACCGCGCCAACCAACTCCAGCAGCAGCTCGCCCTCGCCCTCACCCTCCCCAGCTGCGCCCCCGCAGCTACAGCCGCACCCCAGCGGCTGTTGCGCCAGCCTCTACATCGGACCCGCCCCTGCCACTGGCAGTAGCAGCGGCGGCAGTAGCAGCACGCCGCCGCCACGGCTGCTACTGCGTGCCTGCTCCGACCGCATCAGCTTCATCTGCCAGGCGCCCTACATTACCCCCGCGCCGTCGGCGCCGCCGCCACCCTCGCTGCTACCGACGCCGTCTGCGGCGCCGCCGCCGTCATCGACGCCGCCGCCGGCGGGCGGCGACGGCAGCAGCGGCGGCGGTGCCGGCGGCGCGGTGCCGCTGACTCGGGAGGCCAGCCTTTTTCTCAACGCGATGGCCAGCAACTACAAGTGAGCGGGGCGCTAAATTGGTTATGTGTTTGGGTGTGTGGTGGGGTGTGTGCTGCCTGGCTGTGCCGTTGAGCATGGGAGGCAGGAAGGCGGCAGTGCGGCAGCCCTGCATCGGTAACCCGCCACGACTGCACTGCTGCAACGCACGCACGCACGCCCTGTCAACGTCATCTCGTCTTGACTAATCATGCGTGGAACTCGCCCAAGATGCCATCTTCTTAACCGTGCAACCCACCCGCCCGCCCGCCCACCACTCGCAGCGGCGCCTACCGCACCTTCATCGCCGCCGTGTCGCTGTCGCTGGGCGGCGTGTCGTACGAGGCGGTCACCGCGCTCAACACCACCCAGGACCAGTTCACAAACGAGTGAGGGCCGTAGCGTGTGGTGTGGAATCTGGGCCCACAGCGTGATCCCACAAACATGGTGTGTGACGTGTGACGTACGACACGCCTCGAGGCTGCAGCAGTACAGTACAGTACGGCAGCGCGAGAGCAGCAGCATGGAGACACGGCGGCCTGTCACGCCAGCCAGCACCAGCTCCACCCGCGCCAACTGTTGTGCCCCGCGGCCCCTCCCCTCCCCCATCCTGCTGCCGCCCATCCAACGTCCTGCCTCTCCCCCTCCTGCCCCACCCGCCCCACCCACCCCGCCCGCCCCACGCCCCCCTGCAGGACGCTGCAGCAGCTGTCCCGCGCCAGCCGCCTGCCGCTTCCGGCCTTCGCGGCCACCTCGCTGACCCCCGGGTCCGTGGTGCTCGACCTCAACGTCACCAGCCGCGCGCTGCCGCGCGCCACCGCCGCCGACTGGCAGGTACGTGATCGGGCAGACACGTGGGGCGTGGCGGGTCCGATAGGGCTTAGGCGGACTGGCGGTAGGGTGGGGTGGGATGGGAGGCGGTGGGGTGGGGTGGGGTGGGGTGTCCAACAACGGCTCAGCCCGCCTTGCGCCACCACCACCACCACCACCACCACCTGCCGCTCATGCTCTCCCGCAGTCGTTCCTGGCGGGCGGCCTGGGCGGCCTGGCGCCGGACCAGCTGCTGGCCGGCGACTACATGGCGGCGTGGGGCGTCACGGTGCGCGCGGGCCGGGGGGCGGCTGGGCGGGCTGGGCGGCGGGGCAGGGGTGGGGGCAGTGGCACGAGCTGGGGCAGGGGCACTGGCAGGGGAGAGATGACGCATGCACACGCACCCAGCGGTCGCCGCAATCGCAGCATACCCGTGTTTGACGCAGTCAAAATGCATCCTGGAGGAGGTGTCCGCAGCAAACTGCAACAAACACATCCTGTGGACCCTGATCCCCCCGCCATCACAGGACGTGCGGCTGGTGGTGCTGTCGGCCTCGGAGGTGCTGCCCGAGGTCCCGCCGCCGCCCGCCGACACCTCCTCCTCCGGCAGCTGGTGGGACGAGCCGGGCCACAAGGCCGCCGTGCTCGTCCCGTCCATCGTCGGCGGCATATTACTCATCGGCGGCATCGTGACGGGCGTGCTCGTACTGCACCGCCGCCGCCACGCCGGCGGGCGCAGTGTGGCCGCCGTACAGCCCACCGGCGGCGTCATGCCGGATGCGGTGGCTGCGGCGGCGGCGGCGCCGCCGCCGGGGTCAGTGGCGGCGGTCGGAGCGGTCGGGGCCGCGGCTGGGTACGGTAGTTACGGGTACGGCGCGTACGGCGGATACGGCGGCGCGCCGTCGCCTGGGGGGTACGGCGCGGCAGGGTACAGCGGAATGGCCGCGCCGGGCATGGAGGTGGATCCCAAGGCGGTGGCTGCGACCGCCTACGCGGAGGCGGCGGCGGCGGCCGCCGCCGCGAACGGCGGCGCGCTGCCGCCCGGCTATATGGTGCCGCCGGCGCCCGCAGCGGCAGCGTACCCGGGCGCAGTGCCGCCGCCGGCTTCCGCGGAGACCACCGCCGCCGCGGCGGCGGCCGCCGCCGCCGCCGGCGCGGTGCTGTCGCCCACCGGCGCGCGCGGCGGGCCGCACCCCTTCCCGCCGCCCTCACCTGGCGGCGCCGCTGCGGCGTCCCCGCCCGGCGCCCCCGGCACGCCGCACCCCAATGCGCCGCAGTACTCCCTCAGCGGCGGCCTGGTCGGCGGCAGCGCCAGCGGCGGCGCCGGCGGCCTCCCCGCCAACGGCGCGTGGTGGGAGCAGGCGGACGCGGGCGCGGCCGCGGCGCGCGGCAACGGCAGCGGCTTGGGAGCCAGCCCCTTGAGCCCAAGCGGCCGCGCCGGCTCGGGCCACCTGACGCCGCTGTCGCCCAGCGGCAGCAAAAGCCGGCTGCTGGCGCCGCTGCCGCCGCTGCTGCGCGGGCGGAGCGGGGCGGTGCAGCCGATGAGCCCGGCGGCGATGGCGGCGGAGGCGACGGTGGCGGCGCTGGCGGCGTCGGGTGGCAGCGGCGTGCTGACGCCGCCGGTGGGTCTGGCGGCGCTGGCGGGCGGGCCCATGTGCATACACGCACGCTCGCCACTGCCGCCCATCCACCGCAACCCCACGCCCGGAAGCCCCGGCGGCGGTACCTCCGCCATTACCTCGCCGCGCGCGCCCGCGCTCTCGCCGCTGTCGCCCACGCGGGCTGGCTCGGGTGCACCCGTGCCGGCGGCGTCGCCGGCAAGCCCCGGTGGTGCTGGTGCTGGTGGTGGCAGTGGTGGCGCCAGCAGGCCAACATCGCCGCCTGCTGATGCCGCCGCAGCATCGCCGGCGCCAGCCTCCTAGCGATAGCTCGGGCCGTTTTCCGTTCAAGCTCGGTACACTCTCACATACCGTGCGATGTGTGTTCCTATTCCCTTGGCCTCCGCCGATTCATGTTTACGGCGAATCGGGTGTGACTGCGCTGTCGGGCCATCGTGCGCTGCGCCGTTGCCCCTGGCAGTAGCGGCTGTCTGTGTTTCTGGAAGCTCTTGGAAAACCCAATCTTGGCGGCATGGCCCGCTGCATTATCGTCGCTCACTTGTTATACGTGTACCGTTAGTTCCGCGGCTGCGCTGTCATGCGGCTGTGGGAGCGGGCAACTTAGGGGTGCGGTAGCTGCAGTGCGCTGCACTTGCTGCCACGAGCAGTAAATTACCGTAGTATGATTGCGGTTGTGGGGGAAGGCCATTTGCGGGTGCGGTAGGTACAGCGTGCGGCACTTCCTGTCACGAGAGAGCAGTGTCCTGTCACGAGAGATGAGATCCGTGTGAGAGCATGAATGTTGCTTTTGGTTGGCGCCTAGGCGCTGTGTGTCTGGGGGTGGGGGGGCTGGGATCCTGGATGCATGCTGGTGGCGGTGGTTGTGGTAATCGCAAATGGATCGAGGTGGTATGTCAAGGAGGGGGCGCATGGAAGGGTGGGTGGGCAGGTGGGCGTGCGAGTCCCGCACGCAGGCAGCCCGCTGCTGCTGGTGGTTGCGGCGATGCTGCGTGGCTGGCTGGCGGTTTTGTTCTAGTTACCAACAATGAAGAGGGGAGCCGTAAGACCTGCACCCGACGCCTGTTAGTAATGGCAGCTAAGCGGCGTGTGTGTCGGGACAATGGGGGTATGGTGTGCCGGTGCGCGCGTGTGTGTGTGGCGTGCAATGAGAACGGGAGGGCATGGCGGCGATGCCACCCAAGGTCACGAGCGGCGGTGCGTCCGTCCTAGCACTGCCGCTGGAGTGTTCTTAATTTATGACACATCCCACGAGGATGCCCTGCTCAGTGCGGCAAATAATGGAATCATGCATATACATAGCTCAACAAGTGCGCGCATGGGCCAGCAGGCACGAGAAGGTACATCCTTTTCCACTTCATCCCTCAAGTTTTCCTGGTGTTTTTGAAGTATTATTCATTTTTGGCGATTGGGCAAGGGCTGGCGCTGGTGACGCACCTTGCGGTGGGTTCATAAACATGCATCGGACACGGGTGCCCGTGCCAGGCTGAGATGAGAGTGAGAGAACGACATGAGTTTGTGCAGTAGCGCCTGTAGACGTGGTGGCCTGGATACGATGCCAGTCAACCCACCCCGACCGGCAGCGATGGGCCTGTAGTGCAGGGCGGTGCCGGTCGCGTTTGAAGATGTGCTGAGAGAGGAGCAGGACGGCAACGTCATGGGTGCGGGCTGTTCAAGGTCTGTAACTCCGTACCGTTGTATTGCAAGGTGGCGGTCACCATACAGGTCACCGGACGACCGGGCCGCCTTTCAACGTGTGTTGGATCAGTCATCATGGACATGCGTCACCCCTAGGCCCTAGCCCCGCCGCCATCCCGCCCCGGCTGACGAGGCTTCCCCCGACCAGTACATGGGCAATGGGAGTCTGGCCCCCCAGCCGTGCGCTTCGGTGCGCGTGCCCGGCGAGAAGCAAGGCAGGCCACCTCTCCAGCCATCGCCCCTCCATCCTCCCTTGGTCTCCCCGCCATTCCATATTGTTCCGCCCGCTCGTCCAATGCGTCTACCGGCGCCGCGCGCTGTCCTGGAGGTGCCACCGGCCAATCACCGCTCAAGCGCCGCTTCGATGCCCAGCGGGCGGGCGCCAGGAGTTAACTGTTAGGCGAGCGGTTGGTTTTTGCTCCTCCTGGACAAACGCTGAGCGTGATACTCTGCATGATTTAGGTACCGCCGGCTTTTATCTCTGCGTGAAAGTGGGTTAACTGGGAGCGGATGGACGTCGCAACCCGACTCGATCGGGAAAGAAGAGCGCAGAATTATTTCAAACAGTTCGCCTTCTTTTCAGCTGCCCATGGAGCCGTCGGTCTCATTCAAGTGATAGCTGATAGCTCGGCACCCACTACGGTATTCCAAACTCGTCAGACACTCGCTTCGCCCGCTAACTGCAGCAAGCCCCAACTCTCTCACTCATCTTGTCGGCCGTCGGCCCGGAGACCAGGTCTACATGGCACCCGCAATCATGAACAGTGGCGCGCTTTTCGTGGTTCTGGCGTCCTGCATGTTTGCTGGCATGACCGTCTCCCAACACGACTTCACTTCAGTCCTGGGCCTCAGCTATAGGCAAGGACATGAGGGAGCCGAGAAGCCTGACGACCTGCTGTCTATTGCGCGGCCGTCGATCGGGTGGTGTTACCATCGGAAACCCTCTCAAGCGTCGACCTGCAGATGTCTCGACGCCCCGGCGCCCCGACGCCCCGCCTGCCTCCTCGCCTCCCTGCGCCACCTGCCTCCTCCACCTCCTCCCTGCTCCCTCCCGCAGGTTCTATGAGGCACAGATGTCGGGCGACGTGCCCACCTGGTCGCGAGCCTCTCAGGCCTGGCCGGGCGGCTGGCGCAACCGCAGCCACTGGCAGGACGGCGTGTACCAGGGCACCACCTGGATGGACCTGACGGGAGGCTGGTGAGCGGGCGATCCCCTTCGCGGGCTGGGGCTGGATCTCAGGCACGGGCACGTACAGGGGCACGGGCACTGGCCCAGACCTCACTGGATCACATGTGTTGAGGCCGGGGATGCGCAGGGGTTCGGGCTGCTCAGTCACGTTTTGGGTCACGCACGCCTCACCGCACGGCACCCGCCACCCACCCGCCACCCACCCGCCCGCCACCTCCACCACTCCCTTCCCCTGCGTGCCCAGGTACGACGCCGGCGACCACCTGAAGCTGCACCTGCCGCTGGGCACCTCGGCCAGCATGCTGGCGTACGGCATGATCACGTGGGAGGCAGCCTACCGTGCGGCGGGCCAGTGGGACATCGGCGCCCAGAGCCTGCGCTGGGTGGGCGACTACCTGGTCAAGTGCCACCTCACAGCGAGCGACATGCCGTCCGCTAACGTGTTTGTCGGCCAGGTGCGCACCGAGCAGCAGTGCGGGGGGGGGGGGGGGAGGCGAGCCAGGGCTGCGTGCTGTTGGGGGCGCCGCGGAGCGTGCAGGGGCTGCTGAGGCGAATGATGCTGGCCACTGCGCACCGGCACACAATTGCCCAGCAGTCCCCGCAGCAGCTAACTTCCTATGGTAGTCGTACAGCTCCCAGCGGTTGATGCCAGATCGCAACGGCCACAACGGTTTATCCCATTGCACATGTGCAGGTGGGCGACGTGGACACCGACCACAACTCCTGGGGCCGGCCCGAGCAGCAGCCGCAGGGCGGCGCGCAGGGCACCGCCGGCTGGCGGCCCGTCTACACCATCACCGCCGCGGGCGGCACGGGCGCAGACCTGGTGGCGGAGGCGGCCGCTGCGCTCGCGGGCGCGTCCCTGGTGCTCAAGCGCTCGGGCGCGGCGCAGGACACCACCCGCGCAGCCGCCTACCTGGCGCGCGCGCGACAGCTGTTCGAGTTCTCAAAGCTGCTCACCGCCGGAGGGTGCGTCGATCGGTTAATGGCGCGCATGCGACTCATGATTGGCTGCCGAATAAGTTTAGTGTACGGCTGCTGGGCACCTCATCTCCATGGGTCGCAGCTAGCGTCCCTCATCATCGCGGCCGTACACCGTACGCACCGCTATGGTCCATCACTGCCGTACCCCTGCCGTGCCCCACGCACGCGCGCGCAGGCCGTCCATGCATGCACGCCTATGACCTGCTATCTTGACATACTTGATTGTAACCGCATCTGTGCCCTGACCCATTGAATACACGCAGGTTCGTGCCCGTCGGCAGCAACGCCTACCCCAGCTCCAGCTTCAAGGACGACCAGGCCTGGGCCGCGGCCTGGCTGTGCCGGGCCGACATCGACGGCGGCGCCACCACCGCCGCCGCCAGCGCCGCTTGCATCACGGCCGTGACCTACTGGAACGCGCTGGCTACCTGGGAGTCGCAGGACGCCAACTGGGACCGCATGGCGGCCTTCGCGGCGGTGCTGCTACGCGACGCGGGCGCCGGCGGCGCCACCACCGCCACCAGCCTGGACGCCGCCATCAACGGCCTGGCCAACAGGTGCGTACGGTGCCGTACTGTATGGTACTCGTGTACGGGGTGTACGTACGGGATGCCGTACCTTTTATCCGCTGTCGCAAACGGGCGTACGAACCGCCCGCCCGCCTGCGGGGGAGCCTGCCGGCCTCACGCACCCTCACGCACCCTCGGGGCTTTGTCGCACATCACTGGCATCCCAGTCCGGCAGCAGCTAGCATGGACCAAAGCCAGCGGCGCATGATACGCATGCATATGACGTACGGCACGCGCGCGCAGGTGGATGGGCGCCGCGGCCTGCTCCACCGGCGTCACGCCCTGCACCACAGCCGGCGGCCTGGCGTGGGGCAGCCCCTGGGGCAGCTGCCGCCACTCAGCCAACGCCGCGCTCGTGGTGCTGGCGGCGGCGCGCGCTAGCGGCGGCGCGGGCGCGGCGCTGACGGAGGCTGCGCGGCGCTCGCGGCAGTGCTGGGCCAAGGGCCAGCTGTCGTACATGCTCGGCACGAACCCGCAGCTGCAATCCTTCGTAGTCAATTACACGTGAGCCAACAGCTAGCGCGGGGTGCGCGGGGGAGAGTGAGCGCGCCCATCTGTCTACGGACGGCCAATAAAGCCTAGTGTCTGTGTCTATGTGCTTGGTTTTGGAGCCCCGTGTGTGCGCATCACCTGTACCTGCGGGCCTGCTCTTGCGACACTGCATACGAAACACCCCCCCCCCCCGTGCTACTTCCGCCTTGTCCTCTCGCTCATACCTCACCGCCCTGCCTCCCCTCGCTCACTCCCCGCTTCTCGCAGCCCCACCGCCAACCACAAGGCTCCCCAGAGGCCGCACCACCGCTCCTCCTCCTGCCCGCTCAGCTACGCCACCACTTGCGATTGGAACGCGCTGGGCGCCGCCGGAGCCAACCCCGGCGTGCTCACAGTGAGTGCCGGCTGCCGGCTGTAGTTTATCTGGGTTTCCGCCGTGCATGGCGAACGGCGACAAGGAAGGCCGCCACCTCTGGCGGATTACCGTTTTCCAGTGTACTGTCCCTTCCTCCACCGGCACCACCTCAGCTGTTATTGGTGCTGCCTTGCTGGTCCGTCAGTATTGTCAGTATCGGCCACTGACTTGACCGCCGCCCTCCCTTCCTTGGTTCCCTCCCGCCGCCCCTCTCGGCCGGCCGCCGCATCCCCACCGCAGGGCGCGCTGGTGGGCGGCCCCGCGCGCGACGACACGTACGCCGACGACCGCCGCAACTACACGCAGAACGAGGTGGCGGTGGACTTCAACGCGGGCTTCACCGGCGCGCTGGCGGTGAGGACGTACAGCCGTACTTCGAGGGGTTCGGAATTGGAGGGCGGTGGATAGATAGAGATCGAGGCAGGGAGGCAGCTGGTCGAGGCAGGGCAGGAGGTTGCAGGTCAAGTTGGTTCAGACGCCGACGTCTTGCTGCTCCCAAACATGTCTGCAACAACCACAGGGGCTGGCCGCGCTGCAGCAGTCGCTGGGCGGCTGCACCTGGGACGCCTACTGCGCCAACACCTGCAACCCCGGCGCATCCACCGCCTCCAGCCCGCCCCCGCCGCCGCCCTCACCCAGCCCGCCCTCGCCCAGCCCACCCTCGCCGCCGCCCTCGCCCAGCCCGCCCACGGTCACGCTCTCACCCCGCCCACCCTCGCCCCAGCCGCCATCACCCAGCCCCCCCTCGCCCCCACCGCCCTCACCCCGCCCGCCCTCGCCGCCCCCCTCGCCGCTGCCTCCCTCTCCCGCGCCCAAGCCGCCCTCGCCGCCGCCGTCCACCTCGGCCACCTGCAGCGCCTCCGACTGGGCCTGCGCAGCCTGCTCCAACGCCGGCGTCCGCGCGCCCGACGCCTGCCGCAGCTGCGTGTCGACGCTGCGCGCCCGGGGCCTGGACGCCGGCAAGTGCACCTCCTCCTGCCCCAACACCATCGCCACCGCGGACCTGCAAGCCATCTGCATGTCCAGCTGCGTGCCGCCCACCGCTGCGGCCGGTGAGCGCGGCGTGCATGCAGGGCGAGGCCTGCTGCATGCAGGATGGGCGGGGTTGCCAGTGCTGTGGAGAATGGAGTCTGTGGGGGGCACCTGGGTGGGGGGAGGCTGCGGAGGGGTGGGGATGCGAAACGCACGCACGCACGTTGGGCTGTGCCGGCGTAGTCGGCGGTGTGTGAAGGACGTGAATTGTAGGTTTGGGCGTCGCCGCGTTCGTGTTCTGTCGCCCCTGGCCTGACTCCCGACGCTTCATCACGCGCTGCCACCTGCCGCGGACGCCCCCCGCCCGCCCGCAGCCAAGGACTGGTCCTGCAATCAGTACTGCGCCGCGCCCGCGCTCGTGGGCGCCGACTCCACACGCTCGCTGGAGTGCGTGCGCTGCGTGGCCAACGCCACCAACCCGTACGACTGCTCCAACTGCATTTCCTCCACGCTTTCCCTTGCCGACGCGGGCGCCGCGCGCATGACCTGCATGAACTGCGTGCTGGGCGTGCCCGCGGGAGTGACTCCGTACCAGTGCACTGAGGTGAGAGAGCAAGGCTCGGGTGGCGGCGGCTTGGAGCGACGGGACCGGCGATGGGCCACCACCCGGCGGGGTGCGGTATGCATGTGTGTGCCGCAATATTGCCCTTACTTCATGAAGGCAAGCAACCGTGCCTTGCACCCTCGCTCCACGCGTTGTCAACTCACGCTCCCGCGCCCTTCCCTCGCCCGCGCACTCCCACCGCCAACATACACAGTGCTCCAAGCTGTCCTCGGCCGCCGCCCGTGACGCGTGCATCGCCTGTGTGGCACGTGGCACGGGGCTGTCCGTTTGCCTGACGGCGCCCGTGGCCGCCGCAGGCGCGCGCCAGCCGCCAATGCCGTCCAAGCAGGAAATGAGGCGGGTGCGGCGCGAAGAGCGCAACAAGAACAAGAAGACGCACAAGCCGCCGCCGCCCGCCAAGCCCTAAGCAATCTTCATATCAGCTGGGGACTGTTGGTGCGCGTGTGTGCTTCTCGGGCGGCGGCACGCCACACGGAGTACACGGAGCAGGGGTCGTGGGAGGAGTGCCTGCTGAGTACGGTCTTGATGGGAAATGCCTGCTGTTGGATTCGGTTGATTGGGCGATTTATAAATACGCTTATTTAAACAAGGGCGATGATCGGGCTCAAAGTGCCTATCCATGGCCACGTACGGGTCCAGTAAATACGGCAGTAGGCCCCGGGGGCTTCCGCATGTCGCAGCCACTGACAGATCGACGCGGTGTGTGCCCTATTTATCTTTTGACAACAGCCTTGCTTCACGCACGTAGCGCACGTGCAACCCATGCGTGCTCAGGTCCACTCTGGCCCTAGGCTGTTATCCCACACACCCTGGATCTCCTCTGGTCCTTGGCAAGCATACTGTCAATAGCTGGCATGGCGTGGTTATTATTGTTGCAATCGTTTTGGGTCTATCCTGCATTCAGTCGTTTGGGTTCTATGCACCCTGCATTCCTGCATCCGCCCTACATACCTCACCTCCCCCTCCACACACACGGCTGTGTCCCTTATCTCCAGGCCGCGTCAAGCATCGGGTTAGCCTGTCGTGAAGTGTGTGGGCCTGAGGTGCAGAGCGAGGGAGCGGGCTGCAGTTTATTTTAGATTTTCGTGCCTTTTTGCATGCCATGCAGTATATGACCGCATGCCTTTCTTGTGCGTGTCTGGTAGGGGGCTTCCGAAATATTTCTGCCATTTATGGTGCCGGGGCTCGCTCCGGCTTGGTGCTGTACGTGCGGCAGGCGGCGGGTTTTTAAATGCACCTTGGCGACCAGCGGAGGGGAACGCGCGACAGTTGTTATGCCGATCGAGAGATGTGCATGCGGCGCGTGGGCGAGGGTGCGTGGCGGCGCGTTGGCGAGCGTGGCGGCGCGTGGGCAAGCGCGCAGGAGGCGTGTGGAGGCACATAAAAATGCGTGAAAATGGTGTAGCTGCAGCCTATGTCCTGCTGGCCAGCAGCCGCACGCCTTCATTCCCTATCTAGCTTTCGCACGACGCAGAGCGAGGGCGCGCGTGTGCGTGGCGCGAGCAGAGCCGGCCCAGCCCAGTAGCCCTTTTCCAGAACATGACGCACGTGCACCGTAAACTCGCGCGCGTGACACGTCTGCGTGCACGAATGAATGGATCCCAGAGCGAATGTGCTTGTTACAGTGCACTTCGTGGGTGCGACATGGCCCCCCCCCGCCCCGGTAGTTGGGCCATCCTTGGCCCTCGCCAACACGGCGTCCCCAGTCCCACACACGAAACCCCCGGGGCGCTGGGACATTTGTCGCAAGCAAGGGGATTTCGGTGCGGTTTATTTGTGACTGTTGCCCGCCCCCGCCCCCACCTATCTACCGACCGAGTTGGCCACACACCCTACCGTTCCATGTAGGAACCAGCCGGTCGCCACCGGTCAGGGCCCTGTTACGGCTTAGGGCTGGTCAGGGCTGGCCAGGGCTGGTCAGGGCTGGTCAAGCGGCTATATGGCGCCGGCCATGGTAACTTCCCAGTAACTTGCTATCTTCGTGTAAAATCCTGGTTGCATGCCAGGCCGCCCCGGGGCCGCTCCAGCGCAGTTCTCCGTGGCCCACCACAGGTCACCCGAACTCCGTGCTCAAACCCCCGCCTGCCCGCCCTGACCCGGCCCTGCCCGCCTCAAGCCTGCCTGGCCCGCCCCAGGCGACCGCCCTGATCCGCCCCATGCCCGTCCTCACCCGCCCCGACCCGCCCACCTGCCACCCGCCCAGGCTGTCCTTAACTGACCCTGCCGCCTGCCTCTGCCCACCCCTGCCCGCTTCTGCCCGCCCCAGGCCGCCCCCTCAACCTGCCAGACCCTGAGACCCACCTGAGGCCGCCCCAGCCCGCTCCAGGCGGCCCTGACCCATTCCAGGCCGCCCCGACCCGCGTCTGCCTGCCCCTGCTCGCCTTAAGCCGGCCTGACCCGCCCGCAGATTGCATTGGTTACAGGAGGGACCTGCTGACGCAGCTCACGAGGCCAGCGAGCACGCACTAGTACGGACGCCCTGCTCTAGACCTCAGGGGCGCTCCACCTACATGCAGCGCCGACAGCCTACTCTGCGCCTTGGGCTAGTAGGAGGCGAATGGAGGCTGGGCGCTGAGCTGTGGTGGCGACCCGACCGTGACCAGCCGGCTAAGCCATACAGCGGCTACGCGGGCGACTCGGACATGGAGGTAGACACGGGGGCGGCACAGGCCGCGGGAAGTCCGGGAGGAGCAACTAGTGGGGGCGCTGGTCAGGGCCGCCAGGCCCAGGCAGCACCGCCGCCGCCCCCTCCGCCGCCACGGCCCCCGCAGTCGGCCTACGGACACACACAGGCGGCTTACGGGCACCAGCAGTCGGCCTACGGGCCCCCCGCGCCCCCGCAGTCGGCTTACGGGCCCCCGCAGTCAGCCTACGGGCACCAGCAGTCGGTCTACGGGCCCCCCGGGGCCCCGCAGTCGGCCTACGGGCACCAGCAGTCGGTCTACGGACCACAGCAGACGGCCTACGGGCCGCCCTATGCACCGCCGCCGCCCCAGCAGCAGCCGCCGCCGCCGCAGCAGCAGCAGCAGCAGCAGCAGGGGATGACAGTGCAGACACCGCCGCCACCACCGCCGCCGCAGCAGCACATGGGTCACGGGCTCATGCCGCAGTTCCACGGGGGCTTCCCCGGGCACATGCCCATGTACGCACATGTGCAGCCCCAGCAGCCGTACATGCAACAGCCCGCCCCGCACGCGCAAGGATTCCCATTCGGACAGCCTACGGCGCAGACGCAGGTGACCTGGGCACACGTCGCCGCGGCATCGCCGCAGCAACAGTCCCAGGGATTCCCGCAGCCGAAGTTTACACCGGCGGCGGCACAGCCTGTAGGGGAAAAGCGGGCGGTTCGCTTCACGCCGCAAAGCGCAGAGCTGTCGCGGCGGGGCAAGCCCAGCAAGGCGAGCGAAGCCACCACAGCACCGGAGGTCCTCGCGGCTAGCTGGCCAGCGCTACCCACACACGGGGAGCCGCTGCGCGCACGAGACCCCAGGCAGCGCCAGGTAATGGCCAGCGGTAAGGTGGTGGAGGCGGGCGGTGCCACGGCCCCAAGCCGCAGCGCCGCGCCCGCGGGCAGCAGCGCCGCGCCAGCGGGCAGCAGCGTCGCGCCCGCGGGCAGCAGCGTCGCGCCCGCGGGCAGCAGCGTCGCGCCCGCGGGCAGCAGCGTCATGCCCGCGGGCAGCAGCGCCGCGCCCGCGGGCAGCAGCGTCGCGCCCGTGGGCAGCAGCGCCGCGCCAGCGGGCAGCAGCGCCGCGCCAGCAGGCAGCAACCCCCACGCTGCTACGGAGGACGTGGTGATGGAGTCGCCGGCTCGCACAGCCGCCGATGCGCGCGGCCACACTACTGTTCTCTGTGACCAGTACGGCAACCGCGTCGATGAGGAGGGCTTCACGCCGTGTAAGGCCAAAGGCGGACGCGGGCGCGAGGGAGCAGGAGGGCATCAGGCCGGCGGAAACGGAGGACGAGGTGGGGGGCGCAGTGGCCGCGGGGGTGGGAGTGCTGGCGGCAGAAGCCACTTGCCAAGCCGCGGAGGTCACAGCGGCGGCGGCCACAACCAGCAGCACAATGCGTACGACGCCTTGGGGACCACAGGCGAGACTGATTCATAGGGAGGCGGGGGCCGGGGTGGCATCAGCATTTTCGCATGGAATGCCCATGGGCTGGTCACCGCTGGGGCATGCAAGCTGCACGACCGCGGGATAGGCACTGTTGCACGTTCACACGACATTATCATTATTTCGGAAGCGCACCTCACGAACTGGGTAACGGACCAATCAATCGAGCTAGACGGTTACACAGTTGTCCGTGCACATAGGTCCCAGGAGGCCACGCGGTCAGATTTTGGAGGCGTTGCTGTGTATGTACGGGAGTGCCTAGCGGGCGGCGTTTCGCATGTCAAGACGGACGTCCATCTCACGGGGTGCGAAATTGTGTGGATGCGTATCAAATCAAATGAAGGTTGCAGTGTGTTGTTAGCTTGTTGTTACCTAGCGCCAGAAACCTCGCGGGTTTACAGGGAGGGCGGAAAGACGCGGACAGCACGGGAAGCCACGGCCGAGTCTGTATATATTCAGCAGACTACAACAGTCGATCCTCGAGCTACGGCAAAGCGGAGAAGAAGTGCTAATTATTGGTGATCTGAACGCACGCATCTCAACAAGCATCATTGACGTACCGGATCTAGCACAGCTCGAGGCGCTGGAGGACGTAGCACTAGGGGGTGGTTCCACGTCAGATATGCCCTGTACTGCAGACTACGCGGGGCTCCCAGTGAGAGCATCCGAGGATGCCCAAATAAACTGTTTCGGGGAGTACCTAGGGCGCATGTGCCGTTCGCAAGGACTAGTACTTTTGAACGGAAGGGCGCCGGGAGATGCAGCAGGTCACATTACTTTCCCAAAGGGCGACGCAGGTGGCAGCATGATTGATCTCTGTGTGGCGTCACCGACCCTATTCCCGAAGGTGGTGGCTTTGAAAGTGGGCGAGATTCTAAAGTGGAGGCACGGCGGATTGAAGGAAGCGAGTGATCATCGGCCGGTCACGTTGACACTGGGCTTGGAGGTCGAAGGGCAGGAAGCCACAGCGAGCCGCACACGCCCCGCAAAGAAGCGCACAGAGTTTGACGTACAGAAGAAGCACTTGTTCAGTGGCTTGTTCAAGGCGGACGGTTCGCCAGTTGTAGGGAAAATCGAACAGATTAAGGTGGCACTTTGCGCGGAGCAGGGTGGCATCAGCACCACCGAAGCGGTCGAAGCCTTAGGCACATGTTTGTACGATGCATTAGAAAAGGCTTTCGGTCCCACACGACCGGCCAACCTACGGGAGCAGGAGACTCCATGGTGGAACGAAGAGTGTGCTGCGGCGCGTACGGTGTTTGTGCAAGCAAAGCTAGCGCTGGGTTGCCCAGTGGTACGAGAAGGAGAGGTGTGGCAAAACTTCCGCGCAGCCAGGGCATCCTATGACCGGGTGAAGCGAAGGGCCAGGGCCGCGCACGACACCCAGGAGATGAGGGAGAAGGTGGCACGCTGCCGCGCAGACGCCCGACTGCTGTGGAGGATGATTGAGGGACGGACTAAGGAGCAGTGCCCAGTCACGGCCGATGGGTTTCGGGATCCTTTTGCGACCCTACTAAACGACGGCGCAGGCGGGGGATGCCCAGCAGCCGCCCACTGCATTTTGGGTTCGGGTGGGAGGATGTCCGAAGATCTTCTTGCGGCTGACCGTACGTGTCTGCACGAGATGTTGAATAGCGAGATTACCCTTGATGAGGTAACACGCGCACTAGCAAGGCTGCCCAACGGCAAGGCAGCTGGCTTAGAGAAGGTACCTGAGTGCTACAAGTACGCGGTAAAACCGGGCGACCCCACCACTGAACCGCCGACACCGGCACTCAATAGAGTTGCACCGCTGGTGCACGTGTTGTTTAATAAAATCTGGAGCGAAGGGGCTTATCCTGAGCAATTTACTACAACTGTTTTGACACCAATTTACAAGCGGAAAGGTGACGTGCAGGCGCCTGGTAATTACCGGGGCATTGCAGTAGGGGGCGCCCTCGCAAAGTGCTATGCATCGATCCTTCTAGAGAGGCTGGCGAATGCCGGGGAGGAGTTTGAGTGGAGGCACACGGCTCAGGCCGGATTCAGGAGGAAGTACGGCACAACGCACCATCTTTTTGTCCTAAGGCATCTCATCAACAAGCACACGCGTGCTGGCGCCACCACCCCCCTCATTGTCGTACAAATTGATTTTGAAAAGGCTTTCGACAAGGTTCCACGACCATTAATTTGGATGAGACTGGAGGAACGCGGGGTAACGGGTGAGATGTTGGCGGCTTTGAAAAAAGCGTACGAGAGAGTGATGATGGTAGTGAAGGCCGGGGGTAAGCACAGTGCCCCCTTCGCAACCACGCAAGGGGTCAAGCAGGGCTGCCCGCTTAGCACAGAGCTTTTCGGCCTCTTTATAGAAACCTTAGCAGAGTACATTGATTCGGAAGATACGGACGAAGCCACAGGTGCACCTGAGATGAATGGCAAAAAGGTGTCACTGCTGATGTACGCGGATGATGTTTCCCTGCTGGCCACCACCCCTGAGCGGATGCGCCACTTGCTATCATTAGTAGACACGTTCTGCCTAGCTTTTGGCATGAAGGCAAACGTTACCAAGTGTGAGAGGCTGGTTTTTGCAGCCAACGAAGTAACGGCCAGCACTGTGTGCAGCGGATGCCAGGGTTTAAAGCTAGCAGGGCAGCCCATCCCTGCGGTGGACAAGGCGCGCTATCTTGGACTAGTGTACGGTCCGGGTAGGGCCTTCGTAAGCTGCAGGGAGACACTCTGCGAGTCAGCAAGGAGAGCCATGTGTGGGCTTAACACTAGATTGAACCGTTTACGCATTTTCGCACCAGATATTCGCATGAGGTGTTTCGACGTGCAAATCCGATCCATCCTTGCCTACGGATGTGAGGTATGGGGTCCCGACGTGCTAGTAGAGATGCTAGACGGAGGACCGCCACCCAGGAGGAATGACAGGAACAACCTAGCACAGGGCGCATTTGAGGCATGTTTGCGTGACGAGGCCGTAAAGCTGCAGGTCCAATACATGCGACAGACAGTGGGAGCAGCCAAATCGTCACACCGTCTCCTGTTTGCGGAGCTGGCCCAACTGCCGCTGCACTTTTTCATAGCCAAACAATGTTTGGGTTTTTACAATAGGATTTCCGCGCAAAACAGAAGTCTGGCTTTTGATGCACTAGTCGACGAGGCACGGGAGGCATGGGCGAATCCAATGGGAGACGGGTGGTGCGCGCGGCTGTTCCGTTTTGTGGCGGCACAGGGTGTCGACGCGTGGCATTGGCCAGGCACACACGAGTCCAGAGAGGAGTGGAGGGCAAGCACGGTCCTACCCGATGGACCTATCTTATCTACCTTCAGGGGCCATTTGACGAGGGCGTGGGAGCACGAGAGGCTGGTAGCGGACCCGCACGCATTCCCTTCAGACGGCAAGCAACCCGGCATACACATGTGCAAACACAAGCATTGGATGGGGCTAAGCGCACTAGGGTCCGCGCCGCCGACCCTGCACGAACACAGTAGAGCATTCATACCGGTTGCACAGCATAAGCTTTTGATGAGATTCCGTTTATGTTGCTGGCCAATCACCGCGAACCGTGCCTGGGAGAGGCCTAGGGAGGAGAGGACGTGCCCACTGTGTACGGCCAATGAGGTGGAGGATGTATGAGCATCACGTCCTGATGCAATGTGCTGCTTACACCGAGCTACGGGCGTGCAGTGGCCTAGACTTTAGCCTAAGCATGCGCGAAGTGATGCTGAAATCTAAGCCTGTCAAGTTAGCTGCATTACTCAGCTCCGTCTGGGAGCATAGAAGTAGGGAAGTACCCCTTGCAAGGGGAGAACAATAAATAGGACAATCATGCACTGGCGTTATAAGGGTCACCCCGGCCCGGGCCTCCGGTTTACACGCAGCAGGAAGGCACGCAAGAACGTGCGCACCACTCTGTAACCACACACACACAGTAGGCCTTGCTCCCATGGGAGATTGCATTGGTTACAGGAGGGACCTGCTGACGCAGCTCACGAGCCAGCGAGCACGTACTCGTACGGACGCCCTGCTCTAGACCTCAGGGGCGCGCCACCTGCAGCGCCGACAGCCTACTCTGCGCCTTGGGCTAGTAGGCCTTGCTCCCATGGGAGCGCCACCATCTTCTAAACTCAATCTCCTTCCTCTTCAACTGTAATGAAAGTCGGCTTATTGACCCACATACTTCCGTCCGCATACTTCCGTCTTCCCTTCAATCCAAGGGTGGCCTGGTGGGATTTCGTCCCAGGCAGGCCTACCTGCTCTACCCACCCGTGGATGCCCCCAAGCCGCCCAGAGCAGTCGCTACGTACCTGCCCGCCCCAATCAAATGCCGCGCCCACGCGCCCCGACCCTTGCCAGGCCACCTTGACATGCTTTTTCGATGCCGCCGCCCTAGATAGGCCACCACAGTCCGCCCCTCCCCCTTCCTACCCATCCCAATTCTCACCATGCCACCCCGACCTGCTCTAGGCAGCCCTGAGTAGCCCCCAGCAGTACAGCTGTACACTTCCGGCCAGCTGGCGGATGTCCCGATTACGACAAGCAGCACTGGAAGTAAGCGGCGGTCGAGAGCTTCCCGCCGACCGCTGTCCATAAATGGGGGGACGGTGGCGGCGCGTGCGTGGATGTTGTTACAGACACTGTGCCCTTTCCATCTTCTCAGGCCTCAACATCCGAGCTGGAGGATGGCTGGAGGGTCACAGTACCTCGCCTTCTACTTATTAATCACTCATGTATACGGGGATACGTGCAGCAACCAAAAACACACCGGTGACACGTATGGATAATGTGGCCAGTGATGGAAGCAACCTGCTGTATGTAGCAGATCCGTGCGGCGCATGGAACATTTGTGCACACAACAACTTGACCAACAATTCGATTATAACGACAAGGAATATACGGTATGTACATGCTTCGGGGAAAGCAAGCAGTTAGTCGAGCACACATGCGCGCGTGAAGCACGTGAAGGAGCGCACTAAGCGCATGCATAGGAGTGCCCCACTTCCACACTCGCCACCTTTAGTGCCTTGTGGAGGATGAACATGGCCGCGTGAGCGCAGTGTCCTCACTGCTGTATGATAAGTGCCCTAAATACACTTCTCCCTTTAGGTATGCAAACCTCATGCGAGTCTGCACACTCACTTCATTCGGGTGCATGCACAGGAAGGCTCCTCATAGCTGGCCTGCCCATTACTTCCTTCATGTGCACCAAGGCTGCTGTTTACTTGACACGGATGCGGAAGGAGCGGATCTGCGCATCCGTGACCCCGCAGCTGCCGGCCAGCAGGATGTCGAAGCGGTAGCACTTGCCGCTCTCCACGTGGCCCTTGCCCTGGAACGTCATCACCGCTTGGGTAGGTGTCAGCTTCAGGTTGGCCAGGGCGTCGGCCAGGAACTCGCCCACATCGGACTTCTTGGGCGCGGGGTCGGTGCCGCACGTGATGGGCACAAGCTTGGGGTAGCCGGGCGCGATTTGGCCTGCGAGGGTTGTGGAAGGTGCGCAGGGGTCGAGGCGCGTGCGTGAAGGCGCAGCATGCAGGGCAATGAATATGTGCGTGGGCGCAGTGGGCAGTAATAACGGTACTGGTGGTCCGCAGCTAACCAAGTTGCGCCCAGCCACGCAAGCACATGGCAGGCAACACCCAGTCTATCTAATGCACATATATACAGCCTGCCAGCACGCACAGCAGGCCCTCAGGCAAGTGCCCCGCTGGAGTCACCCACCCCAGGCCGGGTTGCTCAGAGACCACTTGACGGGGATGGTGCTGGAGACGGTGGCGAGCGGGTTGTAGTCCTTTGGTACGACAGGAGGCAGGAAGCCATCGAAGGGCGAGCACAGCGGCGCTGCGCAAAGGAGGGAGTAGAAAGGTGGCAGGGAGCGATGCGACACGCACCAGCAACCAGAAGCAGGGTCGGTTAGCAAGCAGCGTGCCATGCATGGCGAAGGTGCATGGTTGCGGTCCACTGTAACACAAGAGCCGCAGCCGCAACACGCACGTTGCACACTATCCACTTTCCATCATCCAAGCTAGCAGTATGCTGCCCGACTGCTGCTGCACTCTCACATACACACATCGTTCTTGCGATAGTGCTCACCGGTGACCGTGACAGTGAACGTCTTGGTGGCGACATTGGTGCCATCAGAGGCCGTGCACGTGACAGTGGTGGTGCCGACGCTGAACGCGTACCCAGAGGCGTAGTCACAGGAGGGAGTCACAGCTCCCACCACGATGTCAGTAGCAGTGACGGGGTCCCAGGTTACGGCTGCAGTGCCGCTAGCGGAGGCGGACGCGGTCGCCGGCGAGGGAACAGTGATGGCGGGCGGGGTCTTGTCCGTGACAACAATCGTGACGGTCTTGCTTGCGCTGTTGCCGGCCGCGTCAGTGGCCGTGCAGGTGGCGACGGTGGTGCCGACCGGGTAGACGTACGACGAGGAGCCGGTGGAGCCCGTGGGCGCGTAGGTGATGGTCACGGTGGGGTTGGCGTCCACGTTGTCAGTTGCTGTGCAGGAGAAGGTGATGCCGTTGGCACCGCCCAGCGTGTTGCCCTCCACGGTGATGGTCCCGGTGCTGGCCGTGACAGTAGGCGGCGTGTTGTCTGTTATAGGGAGGGCACGTGAAAACGGTACAATTCACTTATGACACATGGCTGTATGCGTGTGTGCGTTATGGAGTGCGTGCCAGCTGGACCAAAGAAACGTTCATGAAGCGCACCGTGCTGCACTAGAATTGCGACACGCATGCACGTGCAGCCTTCCTGCATGCGTAGGCTTCTCCGTCCTAGCTCACCGTGCTATCGATCTAGCTATTTCCACGGCTAACATACTATTCCTGCATGCTCCCTGCCAAACAACTCGAGTCGATGTGTCCATGTGCGCTACAGTAGTACGCACTGCTTACCCTGGACCGTGACAGTGAACGTCTTGGTGGCGACATTGGTGCCATCAGAGGCCGTGCACGTGACAGTGGTGGTGCCGACGCTGAACGCGTACCCAGAGGCGTAGTCACAGGAGGGAGTCACAGCTCCCACCACGATGTCAGTGGCAGTGACGGGGTCCCAGGTTACGGCTGCAGTGCCGCTAGCGGAGGCGGACGCGGTCGCCGGCGAGGGAACAGTGATGGCGGGCGGGGTCTTGTCCGTGACAACAATCGTGACGGTCTTGCTTGCGCTGTTGCCGGCCGCGTCAGTGGCCGTGCAGGTGGCGACGGTGGTGCCGACCGGGTAGACGTACGACGAGGAGCCGGTGGAGCCCGTGGGCGCGTAGGTGATGGTCACGGTGGGGTTGGCGTCCACGTTGTCAGTTGCTGTGCAGGAGAAGGTGATGCCGTTGGCACCGCCCAGCGTGTTGCCCTCCACGGTGATGGTCCCGGTGCTGGCCGTGACAGTAGGCGGCGTGTTGTCTGTTATAGGGAGGGCACGTGAAAACGGTACAATTCACTTATGACACATGGCTGTATGCGTGTGTGCGTTATGGAGTGCGTGCCAGCTGGACCAAAGAAACGTTCATGAAGCGCACCGTGCTGCACTAGAATTGCGACACGCATGCACGTGCAGCCTTCCTGCATGCGTAGGCTTCTCCGTCCTAGCTCACCGTGCTATCGATCTAGCTATTTCCACGGCTAACATACTATTCCTGCATGCTCCCTGCCAAACAACTCGAGTCGATGTGTCCATGTGCGCTACAGTAGTACGCATTGCTTACCCTGGACCGTGACAGTGAACGTCTTGGTGGCGACATTGGTGCCATCAGAGGCCGTGCACGTGACAGTGGTGGTGCCGACGCTGAACGCGTACCCAGAGGCGTAGTCACAGGAGGGAGTCACAGCTCCCACCACGATGTCAGTGGCAGTGACGGGGTCCCAGGTTACGGCTGCAGTGCCGCTAGCGGAGGCGGACGCGGTCGCCGGCGAGGGAACAGTGATGGCGGGCGGGGTCTTGTCCGTGACAACAATCGTGACGGTCTTGCTTGCGCTGTTGCCGGCCGCGTCAGTGGCCGTGCAGGTGGCGACGGTGGTGCCGACCGGGTAGACGTACGACGAGGAGCCGGTGGAGCCCGTGGGCGCGTAGGTGATGGTCACGGTGGGGTTGGCGTCCACGTTGTCAGTTGCTGTGCAGGAGAAGGTGATGCCGTTGGCACCGCCCAGCGTGTTGCCCTCCACGGTGATGGTCCCGGTGCTGGCCGTGACAGTAGGCGGCGTGTTGTCTGTTATAGGGAGGGCACGTGAAAACGGTACAATTCACTTATGACACATGGCTGTATGCGTGTGTGCGTTATGGAGTGCGTGCCAGCTGGACCAAAGAAACGTTCATGAAGCGCACCGTGCTGCACTAGAATTGCGACACGCATGCACGTGCAGCCTTCCTGCATGCGTAGGCTTCTCCGTCCTAGCTCACCGTGCTATCGATCTAGCTATTTCCACGGCTAACATACTATTCCTGCATGCTCCCTGCCAAACAACTCGAGTCGATGTGTCCATGTGCGCTACAGTAGTACGCACTGCTTACCCTGGACCGTGACAGTGAACGTCTTGGTGGCGACATTGGTGCCATCAGAGGCCGTGCACGTGACAGTGGTGGTGCCGACGCTGAACGCGTACCCAGAGGCGTAGTCACAGGAGGGAGTCACAGCTCCCACCACGATGTCAGTGGCAGTGACGGGGTCCCAGGTTACGGCTGCAGTGCCGCTAGCGGAGGCGGACGCGGTCGCCGGCGAGGGAACAGTGATGGCGGGCGGGGTCTTGTCCGTGACAACAATCGTGACGGTCTTGCTTGCGCTGTTGCCGGCCGCGTCAGTGGCCGTGCAGGTGGCGACGGTGGTGCCGACCGGGTAGACGTACGACGAGGAGCCGGTGGAGCCCGTGGGCGCGTAGGTGATGGTCACGGTGGGGTTGGCGTCCACGTTGTCAGTTGCTGTGCAGGAGAAGGTGATGCCGTTGGCACCGCCCAGCGTGTTGCCCTCCACGGTGATGGTCCCGGTGCTGGCCGTGACAGTAGGCGGCGTGTTGTCTGTTATAGGGAGGGCACGTGAAAACGGTACAATTCACTTATGACACATGGCTGTATGCGTGTGTGCGTTATGGAGTGCGTGCCAGCTGGACCAAAGAAACGTTCATGAAGCGCACCGTGCTGCACTAGAATTGCGACACGCATGCACGTGCAGCCTTCCTGCATGCGTAGGCTTCTCCGTCCTAGCTCACCGTGCTATCGATCTAGCTATTTCCACGGCTAACATACTATTCCTGCATGCTCCCTGCCAAACAACTCGAGTCGATGTGTCCATGTGCGCTACAGTAGTACGCACTGCTTACCCTGGACCGTGACAGTGAACGTCTTGGTGGCGACATTGGTGCCATCAGAGGCCGTGCACGTGACAGTGGTGGTGCCGACGCTGAACGCGTACCCAGAGGCGTAGTCACAGGAGGGAGTCACAGCTCCCACCACGATGTCAGTGGCAGTGACGGGGTCCCAGGTTACGGCTGCAGTGCCGCTAGCGGAGGCGGACGCGGTCGCCGGCGAGGGAACAGTGATGGCGGGCGGGGTCTTGTCCGTGACAACAATCGTGACGGTCTTGCTTGCGCTGTTGCCGGCCGCGTCAGTGGCCGTGCAGGTGGCGACGGTGGTGCCGACCGGGTAGACGTACGACGAGGAGCCGGTGGAGCCCGTGGGCGCGTAGGTGATGGTCACGGTGGGGTTGGCGTCCACGTTGTCAGTTGCTGTGCAGGAGAAGGTGATGCCGTTGGCACCGCCCAGCGTGTTGCCCTCCACGGTGATGGTCCCGGTGCTGGCCGTGACAGTAGGCGGCGTGTTGTCTGTTATAGGGAGGGCACGTGAAAACGGTACAATTCACTTATGACACATGGCTGTATGCGTGTGTGCGTTATGGAGTGCGTGCCAGCTGGACCAAAGAAACGTTCATGAAGCGCACCGTGCTGCACTAGAATTGCGACACGCATGCACGTGCAGCCTTCCTGCATGCGTAGGCTTCTCCGTCCTAGCTCACCGTGCTATCGATCTAGCTATTTCCACGGCTAACATACTATTCCTGCATGCTCCCTGCCAAACAACTCGAGTCGATGTGTCCATGTGCGCTACAGTAGTACGCACTGCTTACCCTGGACCGTGACAGTGAACGTCTTGGTGGCGACATTGGTGCCATCAGAGGCCGTGCACGTGACAGTGGTGGTGCCGACGCTGAACGCGTACCCAGAGGCGTAGTCACAGGAGGGAGTCACAGCTCCCACCACGATGTCAGTGGCAGTGACGGGGTCCCAGGTTACGGCTGCAGTGCCGCTAGCGGAGGCGGACGCGGTCGCCGGCGAGGGAACAGTGATGGCGGGCGGGGTCTTGTCCGTGACAACAATCGTGACGGTCTTGCTTGCGCTGTTGCCGGCCGCGTCAGTGGCCGTGCAGGTGGCGACGGTGGTGCCGACCGGGTAGACGTACGACGAGGAGCCGGTGGAGCCCGTGGGCGCGTAGGTGATGGTCACGGTGGGGTTGGCGTCCACGTTGTCAGTTGCTGTGCAGGAGAAGGTGATGCCGTTGGCACCGCCCAGCGTGTTGCCCTCCACGGTGATGGTCTCGGAGGCAGTGGTGAAAGTCGGTGCAGTGACGTCTGCGTGCATTGCGTGGCGTGGCAATGCTACACTCAGCCCAGGTCGCAATCACTACAATAACATTATTTGCAATCAAGTGTTGCGTACAACTGCGCTTAGCTGCTCTGACCTGCTTGCTGCTCTTATGGCGCATCATCTTCTCGTCTCGCGACCGCTGTTCGTTAGTTGTCCACATCCTAAGTAAAACGAACTCACCCTTGCACACGCCGGCATCACATTGCCCAGCAACATTGTTGCTGCCGGAGATCACGCAGGCACTGCCGTCATCCTTGTTGGTGATGGCGCTGCAGACCTGCACATGGAAAAGGAAGTGGGCAAGTGCACGGGCACGGGTGTGTTGGCCGAGTTGGTGTGTGGGCCCCCAGCATGCAGGGTGAAGCTAGCACCGCAGTCATTGGCTGGTTGACACGCTTGCAGCCCCGCGCTCTCCGCACTCATCACCTGCTCAATCAAGTCATTGTATTCGCACACGCTGTCGATCTTGCAGCTGGTGGCTGGGACGGTGCCGGTGGCGCAGGACTTGCCGCACGTGTTGAAGAGGGCTGTGCGAGCGAGAGTTCATTCCCGTCAGGTGAAACCGGTGGTTGGTCACGCATGCCCGATGCGATGCGCACGCCGCGCGGCTAGGACGGATCATCGAAGTTTGAATGCACGGGGGCGGCTGCGTGTGCGTTTGCGAATAGACATGTATGCCCGTTGAACAGTGGCGCGTGCTAGTAGGTTTGTCTAGGGACGTCCAGTAGCAGTGTGCGGCCACGGGTGGGATGCCTTGCACGCGTGGAAAATAGGACTCACACACGCTGTTGGCCTTGACGAAGACTGCCGAGTCGAAAATACCATCTGAGGCATCTGCATGCGGACAGACAGTAACGCAGTCAGGGAATCGTCAGGTGCTAGCTATCTACACGGTTGATGGGGCAGGTAGCCAGGCAGGGACATGCGGGCATGCAGGGTCAGGTTTATTTGGGGCAGCGGGGGGGGGGGGTCGATTTGGAGCTGCTGGCAGCATATGTGCCACTCCTACGATACGTACCACTTCCTAGGTAGGGACGCATACACCAGCAATCAAGTAATAAGCATTCACTCACCGGCGACCACCAGCTTGAATGAGAACTCCTGATCCTTTGCCAGGATGATGGGCTTAGTGGGCAGCAGTGTGGTAAGGCCGTCGTACTCCGTGGCGGGCGGCTGCCTGTGTCGGGCGTCGTCATCAGTAGCAGGCGCGAGTGATTTTGGCCAAACAGCAGGTCATTACGCGCGTATCAAGCTGTGCGCTACAGCTGCTGTGATTCGACCTCTGACCTGGGCCGGGCACACCAGACAGAAGGCCGCTGCAGCGAACCAGCCTCGCTCGCTCTCGTTCTGGCGACAGCGCCGATACCTTGCTGTGTGACTTGGGACTAGTATTCGAGGGGCTGGTGCGCTGGTGCACCCACCCTGCCACATACGCTTATGTGTACGATCACTAGTATGTGATTAGCCTGACCTACCTGAAATAGGCGGCGTTTTTGGCGTTGTTGACATTATTGATGGTTACGGCCTGGTGGGACACGCACGCATGTATATACGGGCGTAAGCAAGCATGAAATACCAAGGCCACGCAAGGAGCAACGAAGCTTATAGAGATTCACGATATAGAGCCTTGGAAGTGGGGGGCGATGATTCAGGTAATTCAGGCGTGTTCCCCAGTGGTGTGGCAATGTACCTGGGCTGGGCTGGTGCCAGGAACGACGGCGACATTCGTCTTGGGTGTGGCTGCAGCAGGGTAGGTGCGTGCATGCATGTGCAATTCATTGATGGTGGGGTAGCAAGCATTAGGCGATGGCTGCTGGTGCACATGCATTACAGGTCGATTGGGGTAGACGAGACACTACATCCAGCAGGTGAACACAACTAACACAGCGCACAGAGCAGCACGCAGCAGCGGTTGCAAGCAAGGCTACGGCTCCTGCCATCCAGACAATAAAGACAAGCGCTCACTTGCGTCCGAGTAGAGCAGCAGGAAGCCGTCATTGTAGCCCGAGTTCACAAACTCCAGGTACTCCTACATTGCGCATAATGCAGCAGGCGGCGGCAGGGGTGTTGACATGGGAGTACGCAGAACACCGAAATGCAGAGCGGTGTGTGCGTCCGCAGCAGGTAGGAGCATGCAGGCCAATCCAGCAGCAGTCGGGCATACGCACCTCAGCAGAGGCGACCACACACGCCCTCTATCTCACGCACCTCAACTGAGGCGAAGATGCAAACCGGCCCCTGGCCCCGAAGACTGCCCTGGCCCCGAACCTGCCGACCCGCCCTGCTGGCCCCCTCGCTCTCACGCACCTCAGAGCCGAACACGTACTGGAAAGTAATCTTGCCCTTGGTCTTGGCCTTGGCATTGACTGTGTGTCGCGCGAGAGAGAGGGAGATAGAAGGCGGGGCGGGCGGGAAGGGCGGTAAGGTCTGCGTGTTCTGCTGTCCTGAAGCGGGCCCTACCTACCTACCTCCACGCACCGACTCGCACCGCCTAACTAGTCCACCACCTGACCCCCGACCCCTGACTCCTGACCCCTGATTCCCCCATACTACCCAGGCTGGTTCCCATGCAACTTTCCGCGCAACTCTCCTGGCCGCCACCTGATTCCTGATTCCTGACTACTCCTGCCCCTGACCCCTGATGACCCCTGACCCCTGACTCCTGACTCCTGGTCCCTGACTCTGTCCTGACCCATGAATCGAGCCTCCCCCATACTACCGGCAGGCGGTAGCAGTGGTGGTGGTGCTGCAATCCTTGCACTCACTTGTCAAAGCGCATGCATCCTTGGTCGTCGCCTGGCCCACGGCAGCGGCCACGTCGGCGTCACCAGCGGCACCAAAGTCGGTTTGAGTGTTGGCAGCGGTGTTAGTCAGGCGGTCCGCAACGGTTGCCTGGCCCGTGGCAAGTACCACCGCGCCTGCACGCAGAATGAACGCACAGCACAAGTTATTAGGCGTGTGGAAGGCAAGGGGGGAACTGGTGCGCTTCGCCAATGCAATGAAGGTAGGCCAGAGGAAGGAGGGAGACCACGCGCAGGAATGGCGCGTCGATTTCCAAATCACATCGGTGAACCGGCGGGGCAAGGTGGTGCCTAATAGGACGCAAGCGCTGACGACCCGCCCCGCTCCAATTGCGCGCGCGCAGCTGTTATTGTTGTTCGCGTGCCGAACAATGCAATGCCCGTCCCTCAGCACACTCCCTCCCACTCCCAGCTCGGCGACCTTAGGGCACAATGCATACAATCGCAGATGTTAGCACGCGATACCGCGATATCGCGACACAGGACCGCGACTGCTGCTGCTGCTTCGGAATCGGCAGCCACAACGTAACATTGCATGCTGCTCATGCTGCTGGCTCTGACAACACACACAATCCCGAAATGCTGATCGCGGTTTAACGCTGTTGTTCCACACCGCCGCGGCATAATATCGGATTCGAAAAGGCGAAAATTGACTGGAACACGCATGCAATGTCTTCCTAGTCATTTTTAGAGTTTTGTAGTGAATCCTACACACAATACTGGTCAGCACAGCCAGGGCAGAATGTTCGTCTGCCCTGGACACAGCAGAACGTTCGCGATCCCACAGCAGTCGTTCAAACCAAGTGAGGGTGGCCGCGATCGGCACAACCTTATTTCCAACAAATTGCACTCACCGGTCGGAAAGTCCGCGGCCAGGGCGTGGCCGGCAGGAGGCGTCCAGAAGCCGGACGCGGCGCCTGCGTTTCCAGTTTTGTGCGCATACGAGCAGGTGTGAGCGTAGTAGGCAGGATGCCAGGAGATAAAAGACGCGCGTAAGTTATCTAGGTGTCAACGGGGCATAATAGCGCGCGGGTGGGGGAGCGCAGCAGCGACTGACTGGCATTATTTTTGCAGCGGTTGGGCGACTTACTGGGGCACACGAGGTTCGCGCTGAGCACGGTGAACGACAAGGGATCAACGAGGCGAGTTGCCAGCTGCAAAGCAGTCTGAGACGTCACGGTCAGCGACCGGCGCCGAAGCGGCATTGCTTCCAGGCGCCGAGCCCTGTCGTCAAGCGTAGCGGCGGCCGCCGCGTCTCCACGCATGATGCGAAGTCCGAATGCAGGTGTCGTCGACATGACTGCTGCCGTTAACGCGGCCACGAGGACCAGCGTGGCGCTGGAGCGCCTGACACGCGCAGGCATAATTTGCAGGAGTAGTGCTGCTGCTGCAACCTCACCGCTGGTTGCTTGGGTCGGTTGTTTCACAGGTATACGGATGTCATGCAATAATCCAATGCATATCTTGCGGACCGAGTGGCCTGGCGCTTTTATGCGGTTGGTCAGCGCAGCGGTTGGCCAGCGCAGAGCGGTTGGGTGCACGTCGCTCGTCCACCAGTTAAACCCAAAGCCGCCGCTACTCCTGCTAACTATTTGCATCCTGAGAACTAGCACGTTACATGACATGATTCACCGCTGCTCTCAACGAATGTGAGTAACCGATTGAGAATCGAGTGGTGTTTTTTCGGGCTGGTGTGACGTCAGGGCAGCAGGGCTGACAGGCGCGCGCTAAGCTAAAGCCATACTGCAATCTTCGCTGCGGTATGACTACATTTCCAGGTGTGAGAGGCCGTTGACAGCTGACGGTCCTCGCAAATGTGCGCATCAATCGGGCATCAACCCTCCAACTTCCGGCTGCGCTAGTCTGGAAGCCAATTCACCAATTTATCTCCTTCAG
The DNA here is from genome assembly GCA_016834605.1 of Chlamydomonas incerta. NCBI lineage: Eukaryota > Viridiplantae > Chlorophyta > Chlorophyceae > Chlamydomonadales > Chlamydomonadaceae > Chlamydomonas > Chlamydomonas incerta. Next base: position 2,170,850 of record JAEHOC010000010.1, read on the forward strand.
CTCGTCTGGCGCGGGTTGCCGTTCGCCATCACTCGATTGCAGGGATGCTGTGCTGGGACAGGCTGGGATGCCCCACTGCGTGGCTTGTGCTGTCTGCGTGCCTCTCCCACCTACCTACCACAACGTTGAGCTGTACCAATTTCCCGTGCCCCGGATGCCCCCCCCCCGGCGCAATCCTGCGGCCACCCGCCGGCGCGATCGTGCGGCCGCGGGTGCCCCACCGGCATGTTGGCTCCCCCGGGGGGATGCCGGTATTTTACACCATGCCCCAAGACTTGGTTCAGATTTGGTTAAGACTTGGTTCAGATTTGGTTTAGACTTGGTTCAGGCTTGGTTCAGACTCCATTCCGCTTCGAAAATGTCGGCAGGGCCGCGAGCCCCACAGCGCGGCCCCACAGTGCCCAGCGCACGATTAGATGTTTCTGATGCCGTACAGGGCTGGTGGGACAAGTCGCCCACTCGGGTCGTCGCATTCCGTGCGATTATCCCCAAGGGTGCCGGCGATGCTCAGTTCCTGGCCAAAAAATAAAGTTCACATTACCAACAACCTCGCTAGAGCTCTGATGCCCCCGCTCCGGACCGCCGCCACGGCGGCCGGGGTCGGGACCCCCGGCCAGGTGGCGGGGGTCCCGCTCCGGCTGGACCCGGCGGGGACTCTCGTTCAGTTCGACTTTGGCATGCACCCAGCCCTGGAGGCCGCTATGCTGAACCTGCTGGACGCCGACGGCAGCGTCGAGGTGCCGGCGTCGCATGGGGTGCCGACGCTGCGCTGGACGGCTTGGGATCCGGCGGCTCGCGCCGCCGTGCGGGGCGGCGCCCGCTGGCTGCGGGTGTCTAACCTGCTCCCTTGCCTCGCCCGCGAGCCCGGGCTGCTGGCGGATGAGCTACGACGCATGCTGCCCGGAGTGGGCGTCGAGGCAGTGGAGGCGGTGCTTGACACACGCTACAGCATGGAGATGGAGAAGCTCGACTGCGCACTACTGAAGGTGCCCGCGGAGGCGAAGCTGCCTAGCGCGGACGGATATTTCAGTGTGCAGTGGGGCATGCGACGGCTGTTCTTCCAGCCGGAGGACTATGACGCGTACCGTGCGCACCTGGCGCGTGGGCCGGCCAAGGGCCGCATGCCGGTGCAGCCGTGCAGCCCGGACGCGCCGCCGGCCGCGGGTGGCGGCGCGGATGGCGCGGGCGGCGGCGCGGGCGGCGGCGCGGGCGGTGGCGGCGGCAGCGGCGCCGGCAACGGCGCGGGCGGTGGCGGCAGCAGCGGCGCCAGCAACGGCGCGGGTGGCGGGCCCCAGGGCGGGTCTTTTGCTGCTGGCGGCGCCGCTGGTGGGCCTCAGCAGCGCGGTGACAGTGGTGCCGGGGGCCGCGGTGGCAGCGCCCACGGGGCGTGGGCGAAGGTGGCTGGCGGCCGCGCAGTGCCGCTGTCGCCTGCGGAGGAGGCGGCCGAGGCGCGGGCGGCGGCGGCCGCGGCGGCCGCGCTGCTGGGCGACGGGGCCGGTGGCGGCGCGGGCGGTGCCGGCAGCACGGGGGGTGGGGACGGGGGAGACTCCAGCGCAGGCGGGGGCGGGGTGTTGGGTGAGGGTGGCCCCGGTGCGGACTCGGGTGGCGCCGCCGGCCATAACCCGTATGCCGTGCTGGTTGAGTTGGGCCAGGAGGATGGCGTCGGAGGTGAGGGCCACGGCGCCACGGCGGACGAGGAGATGGACACGGCGGCTGAGGAGGCTGCGGCCGCCGCCGACCTGGCCCGGCGTGCCGCGGCTAAGGCCGCCCGGCGCGCCGTGCGGGACGAGGAAGCGGCCGCGGAGCGTGAGGAGGAGGAGCCTATGCAGTCGGCCATCCGGGAGACCCGGGCGGCCGCTGAGGCGGCCGCTGCGGCCAAAGCTGCGGCCGATGCTGCGGCTGCGGCGGCAGCGGCTGCTGCCGCGGCTGCGGCCGCGGTCATCCCCCCCAGCTCAGCCCGCGGCGGCGGCTGCGGCGCTGGCGGCGACCACAGCGGCGCCACTGGCACCGGCAGCCGCGCCGGGTGGCGCGGTGCCCGGTGCCAAGCTGCCCGGGGCAGAACTGCCGGGGGCGGCGCTGCCGGGGTCAGGGCTGCCGCTGGGGGTGGCCGCCCTGGGGGGTGCGACTGTGTTGGGTGGGGGGGCCCTGGCCGTGGGTGCACCGGCGGTGCCAGTGCTGCCTGGCGCCGACCCCGACCCTGCGGGCGGTCCTGACAGCACGATGACTTCTGCCTGTGGTGTGGGCGCCCCGCCCGGGGCTCAGCCGTAATGCGGCGGCCGAAGCAGTCGGCTGCCGCCTCTCGGCCCCTTCGTGTGGGGACACACAACGTGCGAGGTCTGCGGGGTCAGGCCCAGGACCTGGGCTCCCCGCGCCTGCATGCCCTGCTCCGGTGCTGGGAACGGCAGCAACTGGACGTGGTCTGCCTTCAGGAGACCCACGTTCTCGAGGATGCAATTGATCTCGCTTCAACCGACTTGCGTGCGGCCGCCCAGCGGCTGCGTATTCGGGAGTGGACAGCATACTGGTCGCCTGCGCAGAAACCAGCGGGCCGCCGGGTCACTGGTGGCACTGCCATTTTGGTGCGGTCCAGCTTAATCCAGCACGGCGCAGTGTCGTTCCCTGGCGGCACCGCCGCCCCGACCTTGGCCAGTGGCGCCTGGGCAGGCCGCGGCGTCAGTCTGCCACTGCGCTGGGGTGGCCATGATTTCGTTCTCACGTCAGCGTACTTCCCGCTTACCTCCTCCACCCAACAAGCCTTCATCCGGGACTGGGTGGCGCCGCAAGTGTCCCGTGGCGGGCAAGCTCACATCCTCGCCGCTGACTTTAACTTTGTGGCGGACGTGGCAATGGACACAGTGCGGGGTGTGGACCGCGATGACTGGACCGCGGCGGCCGCGCTGGCGGCCGCCTGCCCGGACCTTGTCGATGGTCTTCCTTCCGCCGTCGCCACCCCGAGCGGCGTGTTTGTACCTATCTGCATAACACCGGCGGCACGCGCCTTGACCGCATCTTGTGCAGCAGCGTCCTGGCAGTACAGGTGGTGGAGTGTGGTGTCGCGCCAGGCGCACCGGCGGACCATAAGCTTGTTACTCTCTCCTTGGGCGCCTGCCCTGGCGCCCTTCCCGCGGCACGTGGTCTACCCAAAGCCCGCACAGGCTTTTGGGACTTTAAGGACTTGGATGCGGCGTATTGCCAGTGGCTGCGTGCGGCTCTGGCTGCGCGCCCCAGCACAGCTGCTGACCTGCTGGTGTGGTGGCCCGCGCTGAAGCGGGCGGCCGCTGCGTCTGCCAACCGCTTTAGTCGTGAAGCCGTGCGGCGGCGCGTGGTGGCTAGCCAGCATGAAGCCGCCGCGCTCGCAGCCGAGGCCGCCGCGGTGGCGTTGGTGGAGGCGGGCGGGGCTGTCCAGGCGGCGGCGCCGGCGGCGGTGCGTGCGCGCTGTGCCGCCGCTGCCGCCGCCGTGGCCGCTGCTGCGGGGGCTGCACGTCAGACACGGCATGCGTGGCTGCGGGTTGGCGAACAGCCCTGCCCGCTCCTCACGCGCATGCTGCGGCCAGCGGGCGGCCCCTGCACCATCGCGCGCTTGAAGCGCCCCGATGGCCGCGTGACCACGGACGCGACCGCCATGGGTACCGTTATGGCACAATACTGGCGAGACGTGAGTGCGGTGCCGCCGCCGGCCCCTGCCGCGCGCGCGCAGGTGTTAGGCGCCATGCAGCAGCACGGGCGGCGGTGCACCGACGCAGAAGCAGAGCAGCTTGGTCAGCTGGCAGTCACGGCGGCGGAGGTGCGCGCGGCGTTAGCTGCCGCGCCGCCGGGGCGCTCCCCCGGCCCGGATGGTATACCCGTTGAACTGTACCAACATTACGAATCTGAGTTTGCGCCTGTGTTAGCCGATGTGTTTACTGCGGTCAGGCAAGGTGTGGGCGTGCCCGGTGGCTTTCTTGATGGTGTGTGGACGTTCTTCTATAAAGGCGGGGATGCGTCTGAGCCCTCCAACTACCGCCCGATCACTTTGACTGACACGGATTACCGCACTCTTGCACGTGTCCTGTGCCGGCGCTTACAACCGGTGTTTGGACGCATCATCGACCCGGAACAAACTGCCTTTTTGTCAGAGCGCCGCATTGCCGATAACGTCATGCTGCTGCAGCTGACTCCTGGTTTGCTGAAAGCGGCAGGGCAGTCCCCGGGTGTGGCCGCCTTCTTGGATTTCTATAAAGCGTATGACACGGTGGACCGGTCTTTCCTTCTCGCCTGTTTAGAGCAGCTTGGCGTGGGGCCCGGCTTTGTGGCGTGGGTGTCCCGGCTGCTGTCTGATACGCGGGGTGCGGCCTTGGTTAACGGCCACGTCTCGGGGTGGGTGCCCCTAGCGGCGGGCGTGCGGCAGGGGTGCCCGCTCGCGCCCTTGCTGTACCTCGCCGTGGCACAGGCTCTGTTGGCGTGGCTGCGCAGCCGGGGCCATGGTGTGCTGGCGGGTATTGCGTCCGTACTGGCATCGCAGTATGCGGACGACTGTACGCCCCTGTTAGCGGGGGTGCAGGCGGTGCCAGCGTTTCTAGCGGACATGGATGTTTTTCGGTATGCGTCTGGCCAACGTTTGAACATGAGTAAAGTAGAATTGCTGGTGATGGGTACGTCCGCTGGGACCGGGGTTGTGGCGGCCGCGGTCAGTGGGCCGCCGCTGCCGCCTGGGTGGCGCGTGGTGAAACAAGCCAAATCCTTGGGTGTCCATTTTGGCGACTGGCGTGCTGACACCCCCCCCGGTTGATTTTGCGGGCGTGGTGACGGTCCTGGGCGAAATTGCACGCATGCCTGTGTCCATGTTTGGCCGGGCGTCCGCGGCCTCCGCGTACGCATTGGGCAAATGTCTGTACCACTTGGAGTTTGCGGGCTTCCCCACCCCTGTGCGTTTGGTCCATGAGTTACTCGCGAAGGTAGCAGCGGTGGTGGACCGGCGCCTGTCGCCTGCGCCTGTGACTCTTTGGATGCCCTTGCCCGGTCGGAGTTGTGGTTGGTCCAGCCGCCGGTTGGGCTGTGTCAGCCGGTGTGGGATGTTGTGTGTCTTGCTGCGTTGTCGGCCATGGACTTGGGGCGGCAACGGGTGGTTATGGCTGGCCACGGTTTGCCTGTGTCCGCAACCCTCCCGTCAGCGCGTGTGTTAGCTATTGGTGTTGCTGTCATTACGGATTTCTGGGGGCGCCTGCAGGCCTTCTCTAGTTTGGGTGTCAGGCCTGGTGGGTGGGATGCGGTCCCCTCTGGCCACCCCTTCCTGGCGCGCGGGTCGGGTGGTGGCGTGGCGTTGGTTCCGCCGTGGGATGCTGCGTCTCCGCCGCCGTCTCCGTGAGGTTGGTGTTGTGCGTCTGTGGGAGTGTTTGGGCGTGCCCACCTGTTTCGCCGCCCTAGCTTGCGTCTGCTGGCGCTATATTCCGCGTTTTCGTGTGGTCTGTCTGCTTGGCTGTTGCTCAGATTTGCGGTGCCTTATGAGCCGCGTGCTTTGTGATGCTGCTGTTTGGTGTGGCTTTGGCGGGCTGCGGCTTAGCTTCGACGCACCTACGCAGCTGTGAGTTGGGTTGGCAGCCAAGCGGGGGTTGCGGTTTGCTGCGTTCCTCGGAATGGTGGCTTCCCTCGTAGCCGTGATGGTGTTTACACTGTCCCCTTCTTGTAACCTCGCAATCATGCCCCAATATTATCGAGCTCAACGAAGTTATCATGCACGTGCTCTTACATTTTCCAGGGGGTGCCTGGTGAGGAAGTTCTGGGCCGCCAAAGTTGGGGGGTCGGTCGTCGCTCGGTCCTCGGGGTCGTCCGGGTTTCAGGCGCCACAGGCAGTTCCAGCGCCCAAACGCAGCGCCATGCAGCTCATGAACGACTAAATTGCTATAAACAATGGCGTTGCAGTGAGGGGAGGGTCACCTACGTGTCAAGGCAGGGACATATGTCCCCACATGTCCCCGGGATGCCTCGGCACGTTGACACTTGATGGCAGAACGGACAGGCGGACAGTCGTATCAGACGAGGGTAGGCACTCAGCAATGTTGACTGATCAGTAAACTACCTATAATAGTGCGTAGGAGCCTGAAATGCGTCGGGGCGCGTACGTCGTGGGGCGCGTCCGGGGATTCCATTGGGTGGAATCCCGTGCATGTCAAAGTGACGGTGCACGCTCAGGAATGGTATCATATGCAAAGCCTTCGGGCTAGGCCCAGACCGTGCCCCAGGCACACAGACCTGCAGTTTGGGGCGCTGCCCTGTGTTGCGCCTTCGGGCTTGGTGGAAGACTTTGCAGTGCCTTATGAGCCGCGTGCTTTGTGATGCTGCCGTTTGGTGTGGCTTTGGCGGGCTGTGGCTTAGCTTCGACGCGCCTACGCAGCTGTGAGTTGGGTTGGCAGCCAAGCGGGGGTTGCGGTTTGCTGCGTTCCTCGGAATGGTGGCTTCCCTCGTAGCCGTGATGGTGTTTACACTGTCCCCTTCTTGTAACCTCGCAATCATATGCAAAGGTAGAGCTCAGCGAGGGAAGTTGATTGGCACTACTTTGACATTAAATGGAGGAGTATAACCCCCGATACGGGACGGTGTGGTCCATCGGGGGGACGAAGGGGGGCCCCGAGGGATTTCGGAGCATGATGTCTGCCTCCCTCTGGCATTTCTTGCCTATACCCCCCTGGTTCCCGGGCCCCTGATTGTGTGCTCGCTGCACCCAGGCGAGCAGTATGTTTTAGCGTTGATCAACATCCCGTGCCCGGCTGCCCGGTGCCAAAGACCAGTTCTGCATCCCTCGGTGGCGAGCGACTGGACGAGCACTGGGGGGCCAGGTGTGACAGGGAGGACAGGTGCCCGCGTGCCAAGTTGATTCATAACATGCCGTTGCCGCTCTTTGATTGCAACGTTTACACTTTCGATGTGACAGCATAATGGCGGTTGCTTGCGGTTGGTCCTTATTGACGACTGCTCGTCCGCCAAACCGAAACTGTGCACATTTCTGATGCGCATTAACCTGCCCCCCACTTCACTCGCGCCCTTCTACAACCCATGGATTTCTGGGAGCTACTGGACACATGTCGATCTATCTTCGGGCGCAGGTCGCCGTTCAAACGATTGCTCGCAGGGCGGGATGGTCTGGGATGCTCCAGATGCGTCGCAGCGACGCAGTGGCATCTGCGAGGCAAACTTACCCAGCAAGCCGAAAGCATGAACACGGCTGTGCGACGCGGTTACAGTAATGATTATGCGCGCGGGCTGGCTGCTGCCTCAGATTTTCTGACACGCAGTCCTCACGCCCGGGCGCTCCGGGCGCCCGGCCAGGCTATATATGGAACCCAACTGACACATTCGACGCAACACGCGAACCGCGTGAGATGCATCAACGCAGCGCACCTGCGACACTGCGTGCGTGGATTGCTGCAACCTCCTGGACCCCGGGGGTACCAGCGGGGCGGGATGCACCTGGCGTGCCGTGTGCGTGTGGACTAGCTAGGTGGTGCGGCCGCGCTGTGTGCGTGCCTCGTGGGCGTCCATGTGTTACTTGCGTTCAATAGTTCGTGTGCGGCTTTGTGGCCCTACATGGGCAGTCTGCTGCATGGGCTAAAGCCCACGGCGAAAGCCACCGGCTCGCCGTCGGGCTCGCCGGTTGAGCTGCTCCTAGCGCAAGCTAACAGACAGGCTACCAGACAATGTCAACTCGCACGCACCTACCCAGGCGGCAGCCACTGGAGTTCATTTAGAACGCGCGGGGCTTCAAGCGTTGTGCTGCTCGCTCGTGAACCGCGTGCCGACCCATGCATCTACCGCATGTCCACAATGACCGCACCCTGCTGCTGAACCGGCTGCGGGGGATGATACCTCGGGCTGTCCGTCGCCATCATTGTGTACGGCACGCCGCCGCCTCCTGCCATGGGCGAGCCGCCGCCATCTTCGCCCCCGCCCAGCCCCGACATTTCGGCACTGCTGCTGCTCGCCGTCACCCCGCCGCGCCAGCCGCCATTGGGCATGGCCAGCTGCTTCAGGTGCTTGCCCAGAAGCTGCATGTCGCTGCGCACCCGGGCCAGCTGCGAAGACGGCGCCGAGCCCTCCACTCCGTCGTCATCCCCCTGCTGCTGCTGCTTTTGCTCCTGCGACTTCCTGCCACCGCCGCCGCCGCCGCTGTTGCTGCCCCGCCGGCGGCGGCCCCACCGCCACGGCTGCTGCCGGCAGCGCCGGCGCAGCCTGGCTGCTGCCAGGGCGCCCAAGCACAGGACGACCGCCGCGCCCTGCAGGATGAAGAGGCCTCCCACGTCCACGAGGCTGATGCTGACCAGATCAGGTGAGGAGCCGGCGCTGGCGGCGGCGGCGGCGGCGGCCTCTTCACGGGCGCGGCACAGCGCCTCCGCGTCCATCGGGAAGTGGAGCGTCGCGGTGTCCGTATGACGGGCCCCAACCCTGTTTTGCTCATCCAGCGGCACCGGGGTGGGAAGTCCGACAATAGGGCCCGCGGAACGTCATCCTCGCGCGAGTGACGCCCGGCTGCGCACGCTGGCGAATGCGCGGCCGGTGGGAGCTCGCCACTCCGCTCCAGCTACCTCACATCTCTGCAGCGCCGCGCAAGAGCTGTGTTGTTGAGGTTAGCGCATTCCCGGGCTGGGAGGAATACGCTAAGGGCTCAGCTGATACGTCGTTACGGCTGACGGCTGCGTCTTCACGTCTGTCTTACGTCGGAAATACGTCTACGTCTTTACGTCTCTCGGCTTAGGATACAGATATACGTCAGCCGGCACCATAACGTATACTGGGTTGGTATGGTTAACAACAACAACGGGTCTCTGCACACTCGAGGCCTATACCTAGCACTGCCTGTACGGCGTGTCACTGCATGGGGTTTGCCACGGGTTTGCCTAGTTGGCTGACCGGACTCTCCGAACATCAACAGTGTGCTGGCTAGCTCGGCTGACCAGGCCAAACTAGGGTGCATGACGACTGGAGTGCAGCTACTGGACCGTCGGGGAAAGAGAGACAGGCTCGCGTTGCTGTTCCGATGTGTGTTACATGGACCCCGGCTGCGGCCCTTCCACTCGCCCTAGGCCTAGAAAGAGAGCATGATGGTGGTCGATCTCACTAGTCTAAGTGAATGTATGAAGGTACGTTCCGCGGGCCGACGCCTCAGGCGTCGCCCGCGCTTAAGTATGCATCACCGCGCAACAGCCAGACAGCAATGCAAGTGTGAGCACCATCGGCCCGAGTGAGAAGTAACGCAACGGCACGCCCGCTAACCACACTCTCACACGTCCACAGCACACGTCACGGTGCGCGCTGCAGGCACCGCATCAATGCCTGCCCGTGAAATGCACAAGCCCACAATAGGGTCCGACACGTAGCCTGCACGCATGCAGAAGCAATAAGTAAGAGATGATGATGACGCAGGTAGGGCGGCGGGTTTGGGTGGCAGCATATAATGGTGCAGGGGAATAGCCAGCCGGGTATCAAGCCCATGCCGTGGACGCTGTGTGCGCGTTGTGGACCGGCGGTGTGAAACACATCACAAGCTCCTCTTTCGTCACCTCCCCGCACCCTAGAGCGTTCCTCTGTCAAGCCTCTTTCCAGTGCCCCTACCTAACTACCCTATGCCCCAATTTCCACCGTTAGTTCATCCAGCACCGCTATCCATCTCCAAATGTGAATGTGGCCTCACACGAGCATCCCCCCCCACGCACACTTTGGGTTGGCAATGGTTGATTTGGGAATTGGAAAACCCACCCCCCACCCACACTTCATGCGCGCCCCTACGTCCCAGCGAGCCGTCTGTCCGCTCCATCGATCCGTCCATTGCCACTTCACAACGGTCCGCTCCCCGCCGATGCAAACCAGCCGCAGCAGCCGCAGCAGCAGGTCCGGGCCCACCCCCGCCCGTCCGGCAAGTTGCTGTGTGCCCATTGTGCCTATTGATACATCGCTTACGCACGCACGCACGCACCTCGCCAGAGTCGATAAAGTCCGCCATGAGCACGTTCATTGCTGCCACCACGGGGTTGGCTGAGCTGCCGCCACTGCTGGAGCCGTTGAATGCCCTGCGGAAGGGAATGGCTGCAGGCACCAAGCCACGGGCATCACGCGAAAGCACCCGTATGTAAGCGGTATGTAACAGGGGAACCACATTGGTGTGTAAGGGGCAGGCCACAGGTGGTTAGGTGCACGTCGCAAGCAAGCACGCATGTCCTTACGGCCCGCCGGCGCCCGCGCACCCAGCAGGCTCGCGTGCGTACTGCGGGATGGCGGCCATAGCCTATCTAGATAGATAGCCATCCAGTTGCGAGGCGCGATATTCCATATGCCATGTGCCGTAGCACAGTGCGTGTGCGTGGTGCGCGTACGTGCACACACATGTACGCACCATAGTATCCGAGGCTCAGGGTCTGGCCCACGATGGAGCACAAGACAGCGCACCTGATGCGGCGTTAGTTTGCCCCACCGTAGTTTGGGTTCTGCACGGCTTAGCGCCTCTGCAAGGGCTGCTTGTGTCAGGATTATGCCTGCTGCCGCCAGGTCTTGCAGCAAGTTAGGAACACCCTCCTTTTTGCGCTTTAGATTGCACTTCTCAAAGCAGGACCGCAACACGCCCTGGTCGATGTCCTTGACATCGGTGCCCTTCGTTTTGCGCCCATCTACATTAAATATCAATGGACACGTGTCACGCATCAAGCTGTGCTGCAACCATACGCAGTGCAGAATGTTATATCGCCAGGCGCGGTATACAAGTCAGAATCAGATAGTTGACAGATCACGCGACAGAGTGATTGATGTGTAGCGGTTCAGTAGAAGCTCGCTATACAACAAGTGCCCCCCACTTAGATGGGCAGCGTCCTCGCGCCCAGACCAATCGCCGCAGTTCTATGGGTGATCAAGCCATAGACAGACCGCCAGAACGACCAGTCAGGTGCAAGTCAGCCGAGGCCTTCCACGCATTGGCTCGTAGTGCCGGCCGTAGGGTGCCCAAGCCTACCAGAACCGTCACCGATACCGTCTCACGTGCACGCGCTATCTGAGTGTGGGTGCTGCCACCTCCCACCAGCCCTCAGACCGCCGGCTGCGACCGTGAGTTGCGAGGATCGAACCAGGGTGTTCGCAGGATCGCAACGAAACTCGATACCAACATGTTATATTGCCAGGCGCGGTATACAAGTCAGAATCAGATAGTTGACAGATCACGCGACAGAGTGATTGATGTGTAGCGGTTCAGTAGAAGCTCGCTATACAACACAGAACACTTGCCTGCTGCCCGGCGGCGGCCGCGTCCAGCACCTGCTGCTGCTGGTGCGGCTCCCACGGCTGCGTGCTCCTCCTGCTGCTCATCATCCAGCGCATCCTCATCTTCTGCATCCAGTCCAAGCAGCTCAGCGTCTGGCTCTTGGGCAGCCGCGTTTCGCCTTGCCATCGCCGCCTTCGCCCAGCCACACAACACACGCAGGTATACGTCATTTGGTGTGTAGGGCGGAACGAGGCTGGTGCGGCTACAATGCATACTCACCTCGTACTCCCTGGCCTTGGCCTCCCACGCCGCCAGTTCCCTGCAGCAGTGATCACACGTTTGTGATGAATCGACAGGATAAAGCAGTGTAAACCTTACGCTTTGGCGTACGTGTTGTACTGCGGGCACTGTGCGCGTGCCCAAGCCACTAGCGCCTCTCCGTCTCTCAGGTTCAGGCCCATTTCATACACGTCCACCAATGGAATTGACGGGTAACCAAGTAGGCGACGCGCCGAGGTGCAGCTGGGCTCGACGCCCTCACCACAGCATGTGCACAGCCCCTCCGCTGGCGGCACCCACGTGGCACGAATGGCCGCGTCCCGCTTTTCACCATGACAGCACAGGCAAGATTTCACCGTGCTGCCTTCAGGTAGCTCCAGCTGCAGCTTGGGAACAACCACCATCTGCACACAAGGACACACCAATTAGAAGTGGGACCCCGACTGACGTGCGTGCACACACTTGCCTTCCAGGCTTTCTCCACCAGCAACTTAAAGAGCTTGGATTTGGCTTTCGCCTTTTCAGGCTGTGCCTGATCTGTCGCAGCTGCCTGGGGCGGGCGTCGCCGCTTTGGCAGCAATTTTGACTCAGCTAAGCCGACAGTACGGTACAAGAATTCTACGAAGGTTACGGTTTCCGTCTCCATGTCCTGCAGCGCCCCGCCGTGCGCCCTTTGCACTCGCACTGGCCACCATGTGCGATCAAAGCAGCCATATCGCTTTAGCTGAATATCACCGGTAATCGGAGACCGGTAAATGACCAGAATGCCCGGCGTGTACCTGCGGGTGAGGCGACGGGTGCGGGCAGGGTGAGCACAGGGGTGAGCACGGGCCGGGCCGGGTGAACAAGTGCCGGGCCGGGTGAGCATTAACAGGGCCGGGGTCCCGGGATATTACTGCACTGCAGCGCTCACTTTGACTTCCCATTCTTTATCGCGTCGGAGGTAAACAACCCCTCGAACTTGGCGACAATCTTTGTGAGAAGCCGTGCCAGCCAGGCCGTGAAGCGAGATGATAGTGACTTCTACAAAACGATGCAAGGGAGTAAGGTCAAGAGCGCAGAGAGAGCTTGTAGAAGATTTGCGCGGCACCTTGCGCGGCATTTTCAAGTTATTTCCATACTGTGGTTGAGATATGCGCCAGAAACAGAGTCAGATATGCGCCAGAAAACCAAAAGCTACATAATATTGGGCCTGTGCCAAAGTAAGCTGTGCTGGTCAGTGTGTTACTCGCACGGTTATTGTAGTACTTAGATTGTTTGCGTCTTGTGCACGCTGTATGCTGAGAATTGAATTGGTGTAGTTGGTCGGGCGGGAGGTGGGGCGGGCGGTAATCGCGCCGGAGTTGTCGCTTGCGCGTCGCTCTGTGCGCGCGATGGCTATACGAGTTCCCCTTACAATAATAAGTAGTTTGGCGCATCATCGGGCGCGCGGTGCCAGAACAACTGCGGCGCGCGTGTGCCCGGGCAGGTGCACAGGCTACCCGGGGCACGCCCGCCGAGCACTTGTGGCCCTACCCGGGCCGCTGTGAAAGGGACCCCGGGTATGGCCCCATACCTCCCTGCAAGGCATGTATTCGTGCATACGCCCACGGCTGGCCGTACGGATGGAAACGCATACGGATGCGTACAGTACGTAGCGTACTATACTATATGTATTATCCGTGTAAAATTTTTGCGGGGATGGGTATTGCGTAGGCATATTTATACGGGGGAAGCGCGCGCGGCGCGGGGGCAACCCGGGGCGTGCCCATACACGTGGCACCGTCCAAAGTTCAAACCATCCCAAATGCTTATACATGGCATATGCATGCTATGAATAGCTGTTATGGGCCCTAGGGTGACGTGCACGCTCGCCGAGCTCGCGAAATGCAGCGACATGTCCCGAAATTGCCGGTCCGCAGAGCCTCGCATTTTGCCCTAGGATACTCTCCTGAGTGAAATCATGGCTGAGGTCCATTCTGTATAAAGTCTAGGGCTAGATTGGGTGCGGGTTTAGGGTGGAGATGGCGCGTGCAAGGGTGGGCGGTGGTGCACCACCTCACCCGCCGCCGGGTGCCCGCCGGGCACAAAACGGTCCCCAACGCCTTACACGTGCGTCTCCTGGCCGTGCCCTCTTGTCAGAAGATAGAAGCCAGCATGGATAACGCAATGCAGCTTTCAGAAACGAAATCGGATGCGTGGGCAAAAAGTTATTAGGTACCATGTGTTTCGTGCCCGTGTCCCCATCCCCCATCCTTAGCTGGCCGGTAGTAAGCAGCTGAGGGCCAGTAGAACGTCATTGTTTACTCCAGGGTCTGTGCCTGCAGCTTTTGGGGCTGAGCCCCCCCAGGGGTGCCCTTGGGTTCGATAGCTGGTGTTCTGCTTGCTAGCGTTGCAGGTTGCGTGCCGGTGTCGGTGTTGCTGTGCTCTTCCCCTTCCTCTCTCTGCACTGCGGTGTGTGCATCTGGTGCTATCGCCTGGCCGGGCGCCCGGAGCGTGAGGAATGCGCATCAGCAAACTACACACACTATGGGACTTCGCCACCTGCCCCGCTTGCATTGTTCCATCGAATCCTTTCCTTGCACTCTCTCTCTGGAAATAGTGCCGGCGCAACCGACGCACGCTGCGGCCGCACACACACAAGGAAAAGCCAAAACGTATAAACCTAGACCGGCGGCGCTGCTTCCGGCAGGTGCGCAGCCGCATGGTCCCTGAATTATTAACAGCAAGCTTGCACCGGCGGTAGGTGTAGAGTAGACACCGATGCCGCAGCCATGGTACCAGCAAAGCACCCCCAAATGTACCAGACCAACTGCGAGGTGTGTGCCAGGTTACGGGAACGCCAGGAGTTTCATCACGCGCGTGGGACTGAGCGATAGAGCGCTACACGTGGAATGATAGCCATGCAACTGCCAGGGGCCGCAAAATACACGCGGCATGCACCTCACGTGGTAATCAGCACGACTACGCCGATGCATGAAATGTGCCGAACACAGCGCGACAAGTCCAAGGGGAATGCCGAATGCGCACATGCACAGACCTCCGGAACGACCATGCCATCTTGCCAGGGGTCTACATGACCGAAGTGAGCCCAGCTACCATCACGCCCCTCTGCCTCCGCTGCCTGACGGGACCCGCCATGGTCACCACAGCCCTACGCTGGGGCAGGCGGGTTTCTGCACTACATATTCCCGACGCCCGTCCACTCGCCACCCAGCCGGCATGTGCACATACACTGCCCCCACACGTGCTTACATTCATTCCATCGACTGCTGCTACTACTCTTACGCCTATGCTCTGCCACACCCGGCAACGCACATGCAAACACAAATCGTCAGCCGATCGTCCCATCTTTCCAAGTCCGAAAACGGCCCATGAGATCACGCACGCTCCCGTATAGAAACAGCAGAAAGAATCCCGACACTTATTGCGGCAGACCGCTCACCACACCAGCCGCCGGCCTGGGGCAGCAGGCCGTGTCCAGCTGATAGCGCCATGCTGCCGCCAGCTGATGCCGGCAATCCGGTGCCGCGCAAAAACCACCGCGATGCCCGGCGGCGCTGCTGAGCGCCCACTGCTGGATGTGGTGTTCAGCGACCGCACTGCGCCACGGCCTCGGGTCCGGCGCCCTCTGCCCGCGGTGGTGCCGGTGCTGGCGGCGGAGGCTGCAGCGGCGCCTCGGGCTGCTAGCGTTGCGGCCAGCAGCTTGATGTCGTGCTCCCGCTGCAGCTGTTTGCGGTAGCCCACGCCCTCCGGCCAGGGGATGTCCGGGTTCAGGCACGCGGGGTAGGTGGCCTCGCCCTCCGGCCCCGCCCACTCGAAGTCCACGAACCGCACCTCCCACGACGCCTCGTCACGCTGCATCAGGCAGTTTGGAGGCCTTACATCCCCGTGCACCATGCCCGTTGCGGTGTGCGCGCGTTCCAGCGCCTGCTGCACTGCGCACTGCGCCTCGTCCAGCTCCTCCTTCGACAGCTTTGACAGCGGCCGCCACTGAGGCGCGGAAAGCCACTCCATCTCCACCAGCAGCCATCCACCGGGCAGCGGCATTGAGCGCAGGATCTGCATGGGCACGAGCGAGCGTTTGGGCGCCGCGGTCTAAATATCCAGGTATGCCGCAAGAAACGGCAGCACAAGCCGGTAAATGCACGGAACTACTGGTTGCCTGGTCACACGCTCAGCATGAGCCTTCACCACTCATGCCTTCAGCTGACGATGGCACGAACACGCACCATGCCAGGCCACAAAGGGCGCACAAGAGGGGAAACACGAAATGGACGAAATGCATACACACCTTTGGTGCCAGGCCCAGGTCCGCCCACCGCTGATGAGCCGCCAGGCTGTAGCTCCGGCACAACTTGACAGCCACGACTCCTTCACGCCCGCTGTCGTCGCCAGCAAGGCCCACGCGGTACGTGTGGTTGGGCGCGGCCAGCGAATGCGCCGTCGCGATGCGGTAGCGGGCGTCCATGGCGATGGGCCACGGGAGCTTCTCCTCGGACACGGGCTTGGCCTCCAGCAAGTCCGCCAGCTCCTCTGCTGTCTCCGCGTCCTCTGTCTCCGCCGCCGCCTCCTCCGCCTCCGCCTCCTCCGCCTTCGCGTCCTCCGCTTTGGCTGGGCCTGCTTGCGCCACCTCATGTTCTGCCGCCGTGCGCACAGCCGCAGTGGCGTGGTCCTGTGCCAGCTTGCGCAGCCCCGCACGCAGAGCAGCCAGCATGCGCGCCACCTGGAATAATATGGGACAGGCCGAGGGGATGGGCGGGAAAGGTGGAAAGGAAACAGTGAGCACACATGCTACACCGCATCAACTTAACAGAGGCCCACATCCAGATCTTGCAAGCTTGCTGTTTGTTGTCTGGCAACCTGCAGTTTGCACTGGCGCACCGGCATGAGAAGGCGGTCGGTGACGGGGTGTGCCGGCAGCAGGTTGAGCAGCGGCGTCAGCGGGAAGATCGTGACGCGGTTCAGCCATGCTACCGCCGACAGCCGCGCGTGCGGGCCAATCACCTGCACACGGGCAGCAGGTGCAAGCTGCGTCAATTGAGCGCATGTGGACATACCTGCTGCAATTGCACAGCTACAGCCCACGCACACGTTTGAAGTGCACCCACACATGCCATGCTGCTCAAATCTTTACGACTCCGCTGCCCTTCGTTTGACAAAGGGATAACACCAGACGGCACGCCCCATGCCGTTCACACAGGACCAACCTCTAGGAGGAAGGTTGGACGTCAGGGGCGGCACGCCTGTTCCTGCTGCCGCCCCTGCCACCCCGGCCGCCGCCGCTGCAGCAGCAGCCGCCACCGCCGCCGCTGCAGCTGCTGTTGCCGCCGCCGCCGCCACCGCTGCTGCGGCGCCTGCCCCTGCCGCCCCTGGCGGCGGCGGCGGTGGTGGTGGCGGCGGCGGCCGCTGAGCTATCAGCAGCGGCACGGTGACGTGTGTGGTGGTCGCGGTGGCCGCAGCCGCCAGCTGTGCCGCTGCGCCCGCGCCCCGCCGACCCGCCGCCAGCGATGCTCCTGCTGCCGTCTCTGCCACCCCGGCCGCCGCCGCTGCAGCTGCTGTTGCCACCGCCGCCGCTGCTGCGCCACCTGCCCCTGCCGCCCCTGCCGCCCCTGGCGGCGGCGGCGGTGGTGGTGGTGGCGGCGGCGGCTGCTGAGCTATCAGCAGCGGCACGGTGACGTGTGTGGTGGTCGCGGTGGCTGCAGCCGCCAGCTGTGCCGCTGCGCCCGCGCCCCGCCGACCCGCCGCCAGCGATGCTCCTGCTGCCGTCTCTGACACCCCGGCCGCCGCCGCTGCAGCTGCTGTTGCCACCGCCGCCGCTGCTGCCGCCGCTGCTGCGGCGCCTGCCCCTGCCACCCCTGGCGGCGGCGGCCGCGGTGGTGGCGGCGGCGGCCGCTGAGCTGTCAGCAGCGGCACGGTGGCGTATGTGGTGGTCGCGGTGGCGGCAGCCGCCAGCTGCGCCGCTGTGCCCACGTCCCGCCCAAAGTCACTGCCGCCAGCGCCCTCCTCTACCGCCGCTTGCCCGTCTGTCCCAGCTGCCTGCGTCACAGGGCTACCCGCCGCCAGCGCTGCTCCTGCTGCCGCCCCTGCCACCCCGGCCGCCGCTGCAGCTGCTGTTGCCGCCGCCGCCGCTGCTGCTGCGCGCGCCCCTGCGGCCCCTGGCCGCGGCGGCGGCGGCGGCGGCAGTTGCGGCGGTGATATGTCGTCAGCCAGTTCAGCACTGCTGTCTCCACAGCAGGGGCACGCGTTGAGTGCACCACGGGGCCAGCTAGGTACTTCACCCTCAGGGTAATCGTCCACCAGCCCCTCACAGTCCATGTAAAGCAGCATGGCCTGCCGGAAATGTTGACGAAGTGTTGTCTCCACCACTGAGTTTGGGCGAGGCACGCCATTCAGCTCCCACACCCGAAGCAGTGAAGAGCAAAATGCATCTGCACTGAGGTGCCGGCTGCTGTAACACAGCTGGTCAAACATTTGTAGCAGGGGTTTGTGCCACCACAAAATCTGCCCACCGGAGCGGCGAAGCTGCAGCGTCCACCCGGTTTTGGAGTCCGGAAGGCAGTCGATAGCTGTTGGCTGCACGTGATACGGCTGCTTGCAGCGCTCACAGTGGGAGAGCGGAATCTCCGTTACAATGGGCTGCTCCCAGGCGACAACTGTAACGGGGATGGTCCGGCCGCTCGGCAGCCCCTCCAACCCACAGCAGGGGCAGCACTGTTGGTGGGCTTGGGCTGCAGCCGTGATTTTGCCCTCCATCACCTGGAGTAGCAAAGAGCGCTGCTCGACAGCACACGCATAGGTGCTCAGGTAAGCTGCAGCTACTGCATTCTTGAAGGAGGACTCCGGCTCCGGTGCATGGTCTCCCATCGTGTCCCAGCCGTCCTCGTCCAAGCCGTCCGAAACGTCCGCTGGCAGCGCAGCCCCGCCATCGTCCTCTGCGTCGGACAGGTCTGACGCGTTTTCGCCTTGCTGGACGTCGGGGCCGGTCGCAGGGCTTGCGTCGGGGCCCTCATGGCGCTGCTCATGGCCCAAAGGTTCAATGTCCTCAACCGCATCATAGAAAATGTCATAAGTCTCCTCAGCTACTGTGTCATTGTTTGTATTGCTTGCTGATAACGTGCGGGAGGCAGTGACGCGAGTAGTGGTTTCCCTAGACTTCTTCCTGCTTGCATTACGATTTGCTTTTTTAAGAGCTTCCTTGACAGGGTCTTTTATTTTCATTATTCATTGGGTGGTGAGGGCAGGGCAGAACTAGGGCAGAACAAATAGTAACTTGTTCGCTTCGGTCTGTTTCATATTTAAGCTAACAAGCATGTGTATTTCTTAATTCTTAAAGCTGCGCTTCAGTCGAGGGTCGGGCGTCCGGGAGGTGGGCGGGCGGGTAATCGCGCCGGAGTGTCGCTTGCGCGTCGCTCTGTGCGCGCGATGGCTATACGAGTTCCCCTTACAATAATAAGTAGTTTGGCGCATCATTGGGCGCGCGGTGCCAGAACAACTGCGGCGCACGTGTGCTTGGGCAGGTGCACAGGCTACCCGGGGCACGCCCGCCGTGCACTTGTGGCCCTACCCGGGCCGCTGTGAAAGGGGTGCCCGGGTAACGCCCCATAGCTGCCACGATCTGCAGATCGCAGTACGTGTCGTTCCTGCCCAGAATGAAGCGTGTGTGCACGTCCGTGTTGACGGCGCCCACGCAGCGGCCTGCCCGTGCGTACCGGATGTTACGTGTGTTGAGCACGTCGGCGCAGTTGTGTGTGCGAAGGGATGTGCCGCAGCAGGATGGAATGAAAGCAAGCGGTAATAGATAGGGCGCATGTGTGGGACATCTACTGCGGCGTGCCTTGCTTTCGATCTGCGGCCCATCTACCGCACGCACGCATCAACACCATCCACCCGCACCCATCATATTCGACCGGATTCGGACCGGATTCGGACGGAAACCCCCAGATTCGGACGGAAACCCCCAGATTCGGACACCTCCCGTTTCCCCGAGTGCATACATGAACCCGCGCACGCACCGTTGAGCACGGCGTCGAACAGGCTGGCCTGGTTGTTGTCCACAATCACCGTGCGGATGGATGGGTACCGCTTGGCCATGAAGTCGATGGCCTGCGAGCTGTTGCGGATGCAGGCGGCCTTGTTGAGCTTGTAAAAGTCGTTGATGCCGTGATGGCCTGCACCGGCGCGCCCTGGCGCGTGAAGAAGGCGGCCAGGTTGGCGGTGTATGCGGACACCAGCAGCAGCGACACGAACGCGAACACCATCACGTACAGCCGGCCCGCCACCGTCTGCAGGTATGTAGGTAGATAGGGTTGCGGGTGGGGTTGCGGGTGGGGTGGGGAGCGAGGTGGGGCGCGCGAAGCTTCAGGTAATAAGCGGGTGTCCTACTTGATACTTTCCCTCTTTCCCTCTTTTCCTGCATTCCCTGCCGCTTCCCTGTTCTCAAGTCATGAAGGGGAGGGTTGCCGCCCTGCCGCCCTGCCGCCCTGCCTCCCTGCCTCCCTGCCTCCCTGCCTCCCTGCCTCCCTGCCTCCCTGCCTCCCTGCCTCCCTGCCTCCCTGCCTCCCTGCCTCCCTGCCTCCCTGCCTCCCTGCCGCCCTGCCGCCCTGCCGCCCTGCCGCCCTGCCGCCCTGCCGCCCTGCCGCCCTGCCGCCCTGCCGCCCTGCCGCCCTGCCGCCCTGCCGCCCTGCCGCCCTGCCGCCCTGCCGCCCTGCCGCCCTGCCGCCCTGCCGCCCTGCCGCCCTGCCGCCCTGCCGCCCTGCCGCCCTGCCGCCCTGCCGCCCTGCCGCCCTGCCGCCCTGCCGCCCTGCCGCCCTGCCGCCCTGCCGCCCTGCCGCCCTGCCGCCCTGCCGCCCTGCCGCCCTGCCGCCCTGCCGCCCTGCCGCCCTGCCGCCCTGCCGCGCCCTCGCCATCCCTCTTGCCCTCTCGCCCTGTGGTCCCGCACTCACCGTGGCCTCCACACTATCGTATTGGAAGAAGGAGTTGAAGCTCCTGTATGTGGAAACCAGGCCAAGCAAGCCGTACTATCTTCAACGCAGCACTACAGTGTTTGTATCAAATTCAACAACGACCCGCCCGGACCCCGCATCTACTGCATACAACAGCGCTTACCGGGAAACGGACACGAGGATGCGCCTGTTAGTTATCAATCCATGAGGTGCGCAGGATGAAAGCAGAGTGTTACACACAACACATTTTATAATCGCGCACGATAGATGTGATGCTGAACGCATGCTACTGCACTGACCACGCACGCGCCCACTACGAAGACTGGGCGCGTACGTCCTGCCGATCCAACACCTTCCCCTTGGGCCTACATACGTATCTAACAACCGCCCTGACTGCTTGGCCCCTCTGCTGACAAAACCTCTCACCTAGTCGCGCGCTTCCAATTGGGAGCCGCAATGGCAGCGCCGCCGCCGCCACCGCCGCCGCCACAAAACCCGGCGTGAGGTGCGGCAGAACCGCGCTCCCTCGCGTCCTGCTCATCGCACCCGCCCGTACCGCTGTCCTCCCTGCTGCTCTCGAGCAGGTGCAGCATCACTCCTGGGACACGGGTGCGCATGCAGGCACGCGTAAGGCGACCACAGCTCACGGAAGGAACACGCGCGATGATAAAACACGAGCGCACGCACGCACATGCGCACATACACACGCCCACCCTACCAGCCAACCACCGCCTATTGAGAATGCACGCGTACGCACCTGTGACTACGATGCAGGCGCCGATGCAGCCCCACACCGCCGGCTCGAAGGGCATGAGAAGTGTGGTCATGCGGTCGCTGAAGGGCACCTCCGCAGGCTTGGGCGCGGTGGTGGTCACGATGTACCCTGGATGGGGGATTGGGGGATTGGGGTCGGGGGGTGGGGCACGGGTTGGGGGGTGGGAGGCCGTCCATGTGACGGTTTTGTGCAAATGTTGTGAGGGGGCCGGCTAGGCTGGCAGCGATTTGTAATGGCGCCGAAACTCAGGAGGCAGTACCGGCACGATTCATGGTTCCGCATGTCCGTCTGAGACGCAGCAACGCACCAGCCATCACTAATACCAGCAGTGTACGCGCCCAGCAGCCCAAAACACACGGCACGCGGGCGCAGCACCCCTGCTGGTGGCGCGTGGGTGGTGCCCACCTGCCCTCCTAGCCTGCGCGCGCGCACAGCTGGATGAGCTGCTGGATGGCACCCGCCCAATAATCGGCACAGCCAGCGCGCCTAGCCCGCCCCTGGTCAGCCCGCCCGCCAGCCCGCCAGCCACGCACCAAAGGGGATGGAGGGGACTGTGAAGTCCATCACAAGGCTGCGCGCCGGCGTGAGCTGCGTGCTGGAGATAATGCAGTCGTAGCCGGCGGTGTTGAGAGACCACGTGCGCGCGTCCTTGACGCTGGCGGGCGGCCGCAGCACCCCCAGCGTGAGGTTGAAGGACACGCCGCGATAGGCCGCGTGCCGCTGGAGGTCCTGGATGGATGTATGGGGGTGATGGGTGCATGGATGAATGATGAGGCTGGAGACTCAGCGAGGCATGCAAGGCACATATTCAACCGTAAACGTCGGGGAAAAGAAAGGGGCGACGCGGGTGTGTGTGTACGATGGACCGGCGACGCCGCCGCACGTTCGCGTGTCGTCTACATACTGCCATAACTGCCAGACTGATGCAAGCAGCCTGGAGTAACCAACCAACTGACAATTACGGCAACGGCAACCGCTCACCCACAGCAGGTCGACGTTGTATCCGATCAGGTGCTGCGACACATCCAGGAACCCGCCCTCCGGCAGGGCCAGCCAGCTGGCCTGCAGGCGGCGCGCACGGAGTCGGGCGCCTTGGGAGACAGCCGCACAAAGCCGTCACCTGCGCAGGCATGCGTGCATGCACCCGATGTAACAGTGTGTGGCGTACGGGAGAACCAGAAGGGCAGCGCTTGTTTGCTCGGGAGGGGCCGGGGGCGGGCGGCGGGGCAGCGGGCAACGCTGAACCCTGCCCATGCTCGTTCACTTCCATATGGAACAAGAGCATGTGAACTTTGCCAGGGGGCCCCGCGTCCCCAAACCCCTCGCCGACGACAGCTTCTGCGAACAGAGTTCAGTCCCGGGTTTCGGCTCCGGTTGTTGGCGCGGTGCGTGCAGCCTGGCATCAGGCCTGCCACAGCCGCAATTCGCACGGTGCCGGAAAACCTCCTGAAAACCCTGCTTCGGCATGCCCGCTCAACTGAGTCGGAACCGATCTTACTGGCACAATGAATCAAATGCTTGGAGTTATCGATTGGCATTTTCGGCACTCGATTGCGTGCGCGCGGCGGCAATCCAGAATCCATGCAAGTGTGTCCACATGTCCCTCGCAGCGCTGGCGGACACACCAGCTGTGCCGCTCGCCCAACGCACCGTCTGGCGAAGACCAGTCCGGGTACACGCAGCGCAGGGTGCGTCCCTCCAGGACTGACACCTGGGCTTGTGCATCGGTCGCTCTTAGCCCGGCACATAGAATTATCCCAAGCAAGACTGCAAATGAATACAAACGGCTCCGATTGTTCATTCTAGCCTCAGCCATGTTCGGAGGTCGACGCGCTTGGCGAGGTAAGTCGACCAAGTCTGTCAGTGCAGTCACGTGTTTTGGTGGTGTTCAGGATGTAAGCATATGTGTATATGTGTTAAGTGTAACTATGGCGCATTCTGGGCCAATCGATGAGAAAGGAGTCACCGTGAGTCATGCGTTTCTCCCCAGCGCCCGTTCTGGGAAAGGAGTCATGCCTCGATTGAGCTGGGAGCGATGTACAATTCATTTGTTGCTGGCATAGCAAATCATTGTCGCTTGGTGGCTCATATACGCACGGCGGGCGCACCTCAGGGCGGCTCGATGACACGTGCCGTTTCACACAGTCGATTAATCTGCACGCTTCCCGCCCGACCAGAACCTCGGCACCGGCACCTCTGCAAAGTTCTGCCTATCCCGGTATCTGGCAGCATCGGATTGTCCTGGCGTCTCTGAGTACGCTTTGGACTGTCCCCGTTCATAAGCCCGTCGCCCTCATGCCAGCGGCCCCGCGACCTCGTACACCTACCGCCGTTCCTGTGCCGTGCGCCCGGGTCCCACGTTTCAGCGTTTCTGAGGAACCTTTCCCGCCGCTTCAACCACTGACATGTCAAGTGGCACAAAAACTACGTTCAGTAGGCAGCACCATCCATCCGTGCCCGTACTGATGCACCGTCCAACGCCGCTGCTCGACGGCAAAGCAGCATGCCCTGAAGCGCTGCCCTAATGGTATGCCACACACGTACCCGTGCCATCCTGCTGCTCCGCATGTCCTCAACGCGACAACGCTATGCTCTGTGGCATTCCGCAACTGCCAGTTTCCGCCAGTAGCTAGCCCACCCGACCCCTGACCTACGACATGGCGGACGCGCCAAGATCGGGGACGGAGGCAAGTACGGCACGCCCACACACGCTGTCGGAACTGCCATTCCGTCGCTGTTTGGGGCTACCTCTCCCCTACTACGCTCACCGCGTGTTTTCAGACGCGCCCCGAGGTCGCCGCCGCAACCAGCCCGGCGGAGATCGGCCCTTCCTGCGCAGTGCCGCACTCCTCGCGGTGACCGCATCGGGTAGCTCGACCCCGGGGTCGCCGGAGCGCGGCGGGACGGCGTGCACTGCTGATGGGTCGGGCGCCCGCCCGCGCAGGCGACCGGAGCCCCCAGCAGCACCGCCACCGCTTCCACCGCCATCGCTGCCGCTTCCACCGCTGCCGCCATCGCCACCACTGCCGCCGCTTCCGCCAATCCCTGCCGCAGCAGCCTCTACGGCCCCAGCGCCGGCGCGGCCGCGGGCGCCGCCGCCGCCGCCGCCGCCGCGCCCTCCATGCCGCCCGCCGCCTCCAGCGCCGCCAGCGCCGCCTCGCTGAGCAGGGACTTGCCCACGGCGCCGCGGTCGTAGGGCTGGGCCATGGAGCGCAGGAACTCGCGCGCCACGTGCACCTGAGCATGGGGGTTGGGGGGGCCGGGGGTGGGGGTGAGAGGGGGGCAGGGAGCAGGCGGGGGTGCATGGTTAGGGCGCGGTTGGGGTGGGTTTGCAAGGATAGTAAGCTAATAGGAGCAGGTTGGGGGCCGGCAGGTGCGTCTGCACGTGGGTTGCTGTAGCCGGGAGGAGAAAGCAGGTGGGCTGCCCCCCGAAGTTGCAGGCCTGTACCATGTACCATCGTTGCAACCCCGCCCCCCGCCGCCCGCCGCCCCCTCCCCCCCCGGCCTCACCATCATGTCTGTGGACAGGTTCATGTGCGCCTCCCGCAGGTGGCGCGTGATCCACTGCGGCAGCTTGTCGCGCTTGTCGTGCCGCTGGTAGCGCTTGTCCGCGAAGATCATCATGCCTTGCATGGGCGCGTGACAGCGGGCATGGGCAGCGGGGCGCGGGGCGAGGTTGGGGTTGGTTTTGAAGGGGTGGAGCCAGGAGGGGCCGACCAGCGCGGCTGCCCGCATACGCCGTAGCCAACTGCCCCACGCCGCCGCCAACCGCCGCCGCCAACTGCCGCCGCCGCCGCTCACCGTAGTCGGCCTTGCTGCGAATGACTCGCCCCACGCACTGGGCCGCCTGGCGCACCTGCGCGCGGGAGGAACGCGGGGTTTGCAAGGATGGTTGGGAAAGCTGTGGGCTGAGAGGCTTAGGAGGGGGCTAAGGCGGCGGGCCTGGGCCGGCGTGCGCGCGTTCACAATATTTACCCCAACACCGTCACCACTCACTCTCCAAAATCCCCCTTCCCCGGACCTCCTAATACCCACTGACCCAGGCACCCCACACCCTGACCCACCCACCACCCACCACCCACCACCCACCACCCACCACCCACCACCCACCACCCACCACCCACCACCCACCACCCACCACCCACCACCCACCACCCACCACCCACCACCCACCACCCACCACCCACCACCCACCACCCACCACCCACCACCCACCCACCGCGTCGAAGGCCAGGTAGTCCGCCTCCTTGATCTGGAACGTCTCGCGCAGGTACTCCAGCCGCGCGCGCAGGATGCGGCTGAGCGTGTACTGGTACGGCACGCCGAACATGACCACCGCGCGGCCGTAGTGCCGGTCGAAGTCGATGCCCTCCGCCACCTGCGTGGTGTGTGGCATTGGTGTGTGGCATTGGTGTGGCATTGGTGTGGTGTGGTGTGGTGTGGTGTGGTGTGGTGTGGTGTGGTGTGGTGTGGTGTGGTGTGGTGTGTGGTGTGTGGTGTGTGGTGTGTGTTGTGTTGTGTTGTGTTGTGTTGTGTTGTGAGGTGTGTTGTGGTGTGGTGCGGGGTGTGCTAGCCCACACTCGGCCAGACGGCCAGACGGCTTGACCATAGTCTTCCCAGTCTCCCCAAACCCCCCGGACCTCACGCCCAGACCTCCTGCCGCAAGCCCTCAGCCCCCACGCCCGCCGCACCCCGCTGCCCGCCCCTGCCCCCACCTTGCCGCGCGCCACGGACAGGAAAACCGCCCCGCGGCCGCTGTCGCAGGCGCGCCGGAAGTTGTCCAGGGCCAGGGTGGTCTCCACCACGTCCTGTGTGTGTGGGGGGGGGGGGGCGGCGGCGGCGTAGCCCGGGTGCGTGTGCGTGTGCGCGTGTGTGTTAGAGAGCACAAGGGAAAACGACGCGTGTGTGCGTGTGTGTTGAGGGCCGGGGCGAGAGGGGCGACAGAAGTCCAAGTTGGCGAGAGAGGGGCAGAGAGAGGTGACAGGGGTGAGAAAAGGGACAGGGGCGAAAACGGGCAAGAGGGATGCTGTGTGAAAGGACGAGTCAGGCCCTGGCCACCGCACACAACATATTGACAGGGCGGGCGGCCCCCGGGCTGCCTGCCGCGCCGCGCCGCACCTGCGTCTCGATGAAGATGAGCTTGTGCTGCATGATCTCCTGCAGGATGCCCATGTCGTGCCACTTGGAGATGATCTGGTCCATATACCTGCACGTGCCGCAACGTGTACGTCAGCATGTGGATGTCAGCATTTGCACGTGCAGATACACGAGGAGGGGTGCACGTGCGTTTGAGGAGGTGCACAAGTGCACGACACACGACGCACGGTGCAGTGTGCAATCCAGGTAATCCGCGAGCGTCTCCGTCACCGCACCACACGCACAGTCTCTCGCTTGCTATAGTTTTCCCTTGTGCTCTCTAACACACACATCGGTGCTTCGTTCCGTTTGTTTCTCCAGCACTCGAATACACACACGCACACGCACACGCGCGTCGCGTTTTGCTGCATCGCACGCGCAGTCTGTGTTGCCGTTTTCCCTTGGCTCTCTGACACAATCGCACCCACACACACGCAGCCCCGCAGCCCCCCGCACCGGTAGGACACGAAGAAGGCCACGATGCCGTCGGGCACTGTGGCACTGAGGTCCACCAGCAGGCGGCCGTAGTTGCGCATGACCCCCGGGTCGGAGCGCATCTCGAACTTGGTGGACAGAGGCATCTGGAGGGTGGGTGCGTGGGGTGGGTGGGTGGAGGGGGGCGAACGTTGTGTGTGGGTGTGGGTGGGGGCGTGGGTTGGTGACAGCATGGTGGTTGTGCTGGCACTGCACTGTGGGGATTGGGAATGACTTCATGTTGATGTTGGGCGTTGGCGTGGGGGGGCCTCGTCAACTTGAGGTGTCCATGCATATCCGCCGTGTGTGTGTGTTTGCATCCGGTCCCGCCCTTCAACCCCGGCTGCCCTCCGCCAGGCCCCAACCTCCACCCCACACACACGCACCTGGTCCGCGCCGCGGGTCACCACCACCGGACACAAGCACTCGCGCGTGAGAGTCATCTGCGTGCGGCGTCAAGCCCGTGCGAAACCGGACGTAAGCGGTGAATCCGGCGCTTGCAGGGCGGGCTTCGTTCCGTACTTCCATTTGTTCTCTCTCCCTCTCCCTCTCTTTCTCTCTCTCTCTCTCTCTCTCTCTCTCTCTCTCTCTCTCTCTCTCTCACACACACACACACACACACACACACACACACACACACACACACACACACACACACACACACACACACACACACTGTGCGAACCCTACTGTGCTGGAGCCTGGCTCTAGCGCTGGTTAGTTGTTCAGGACAATCGATCACGAGGTTCTATCAAGCAACTGTAAACCGTAGTTACACACACACACACACACACACACACACACACACACACACACACACACACACACACACACACACACACACACACACACACACATGAGTTGGCGTGTGAGAAGGCCCAGCGGGCAGGGTGGTAAAGTAGGCAGGCACGGGTACTGGGGCCAGAGTGAGAGGGGCTGTGGGGTCTGAGGGTGTTAGCGGGTTGGGTGCTGGAGCACCTCGGGCCTCTCGGCCTGGACCGGCCTAGTGGCCAAGACGCGTTTGTGGCTGCCCGTAGGCATAGTCTGCCCTGGCGTCGAGTGCTGGTTAGGTTGAGGTCTTGGCCGTGTTAGGCTGCGAGGGTCGCAGGACTCGGCCCCGCAGCCTATGGGTGTCTTGTTGAGCGTGCGTGTGCGTGCGTGTGCGTGTGTGTGCGTGTGCGTGCGGTGGTGGCTGTTAGATGGTGTGCTCTGGTGTGCCTTGCCGTTGCCTAGAGGTGGTTAGCCCGCTGGGCCCTGCGGCGTTTTGGTCAGGAGTAACCCAGCTGAGGTTACTGGTGTGGCCCGGGGTTGGTGCGTTCTCTCCGGTGGACTCCAGAGCAGGATGCGCTCTGGGCAGGAGAGGCGCGTGGTAGCAGCAACGAGAGCCTGGAGTGCCCGTTGTTTGCTGGTTGTCCCGAGTACTCGATCACGAGACTCGATCAGTCAACCGTGGAAACCGTAGTTACACACACACACACACACACACACACACACACACACACACACACACACACACACACACACACACACACACACACACACACACACACACACACACACACACACACACACACACACACACGCACACACCTGGAAGGACTGGATGGCGACGGGGTTGAAGTTGAGGATGCGCGGGTAGAGGTCGATGGGCGACAGCGTGCCGCTGGTGATGACCACCGTCTGGAACTTGGAGAACACCGGCCGCATGGCCAGGCTGGCGTCCAGGCAGGACAGCTGCAGCACCGGGTCCGGCACCTGGGGTGGGGGGTTGGGGGTGGGGGTTACATGCATGATAAATCAAGATAAGATCGGGGGGGGGGGCGGGAAGGAGGAGGGTTGGAAGGTAAGGGGTAAGCATAGGTGGGCAGGGAAGGGCTGGAGGAAGCTGTGGCAGTCGGGATGGCAAGCTGGCAGGAAGATTCAAGTGCGGCGGGTTGGGCGGGGGGCAGGCGGCGTGTCAGCCGAGGAGCGCTGGGATCCCACGTGACGCGCTCAGCACACATGGGCTGGTGCCCACCTGCGGCAGTCGCTCGTCGTACGGCTCCATGATGATGGCGAAACCCTGCGTGGCGTGGCGTGGCGTGGATGTTTAATGTAGAAGTGTGAACGGGGTCGAAGGCTGAGAAACAAGCTGAGCCGCAACGTAAGCGCGGTGTGGACGCAACTGTAATCCTACGCCTCTTGGCGGGTGTTCCCCCGAATTCCAGCCCTACCCGGTCAACTCAACTCAACTCGCTTCCACCCGACCGCTAGGCCCCCGGCCCCCACCCTCGGCCCCGCTCCCCCCCCCACCTTGGCGTAGGTGCCCACCAGCGTGGCGAAGTCCGCCACCAGCTGCACGTGCGTGAGAGTGTGAGTGAGTGTTGGGTGTGTTGGGAGTGTTTTGTGTGTGGGGGGGGGGGGCGGGCGGGTGAGGGCCGGGGCAGCGAGCACAAGCGAACGGGATAACGCAGAGGACTCGAGGTAGATGTGCGTGTAGTCGTGGCCAGGCTCGCTGCTGCCAGCTAGCTTGCTTGTTTGCGTTCTATAGCCCGCAAGCGATTAAACCTGCTAGCTAGGAAGCGAGCGAGCGAGCAAACAATTTCGCCCGCACCTGGATGGGCGTGAACTCGTCGGTGTTTGTGATCTCCAGCGTCTTGAGCAGACTGGACAGCCGGTCGTAGCAGAACCTGGTGCGCGCGTGGGCGTGTGTTGGAGAGAGAGAGAGAGAGAGAGAGAGAGAGAGAGAGAGAGAGAGAGAGAGAGAGAGAGAGAGAGAGAGAGAGAGAGAGAGAGAGAGAGAGAGAGAGAGAGAGAGAGAGAGAGAGTACAAGCGAATACGCAAAACGACTGCGTTAGAGAGCACCAGCAAAAGACTGGTGCGTGCGTGTGTTGCATGTGCGTGTACCATATGTGTGCCATGAGGGGGATGTGACGTCCGGCCCTCCTGCAGCCCGGTGCGCCCCGCCCCCCACGCCGACCCCCTGCACCACCCAACTCCCCCCCTCACTTGAGCGTCTTGGCGTCCACCTGCACCCGCTCCTGCAGCTCCGTCAGAAACACCTGCGTGTGCGTGGGTGCGTACACATGTGCGTGTACGCAAACGTTTTGGTGCGCAGTGGGTTGGCAGGCGTTTGAAAGGAGGTGTGGGAGCGCGCACGTCTGCGCATGTGGCAAGGGCGACGGCGCGCGCATCGACCGGCGGCTGTCGGGAGTCCTTCTGACCGCAGCTCTTCGCCCCGACCCAGCCTAAATGCGCCGCACCTGCGGCCACGCCCCCAAACCCAAACCCAAACCTCAAACCCAAACCTCGAACCCCGGCAGCCTCACCTCCGGCGTCTGGCTGGTGACCACGGGTACCGACATCTTGTCGCGCAGGAAGGCGAGGAAGCGCGCCAGGAAGCCCACAAAGTGCTCCGCGCGCCGGATGTTGCCTGTGGCGCGACGGGTGGGTGGGTGGGCGGGTCCGATGCATTACTAGGCACCGTATGGGTGGTGGACAAGGATAGCAGCGTGTTGCGGCACAGAAGTCATGGCGTTACGGTACACAGGGGTCACAACGCGCCACGCCGCTGCCGTAGGGCCTCACCCGGCACCGTCTCCGCCACCACGTCCTCGGGCAGCGCGGGGTTGGCCAGCCAGTCCTCGCCACCGCGCAGCGCGCCCTGCGGCAGGGGTTCATCGGAGGGGGGGCGTGGCGGCGCGGTTGTCACAGCTGGCCACGCACTCATGTGCATACGTGCGTGTTTGGCGGGAGGGGTTCACGGCGACCGGACCTGCCGCCACTTCTCCCAACCCGCTAACCCGCAATGGCATTGGTTGAATTGGTAAACGGAAATGGATACCCTTCCCCCGTCACGTCTCAAATCGTCATGAGTGTGAACCCCCCCTCCACACACACGCCCACGCCGCCGCCCACCTGCGCCACCAGCCCCTGCACCAGGCGGTTGTATTCGGACTGCAGCCGCTGGGCGTCCGCCTCGCGCGCGCGCCGGATGGACTGCAGCGCGGGCGGGACGGAGAGGGGTGACGTGGTGGGCGGGAGACGGGCGGGTTGAGGGCGTGGATGGGTGGGTTGCAGGGATGGCAACAGAGGCGTAGCAGGGTAGGCAGGACGCGTGGAGGCGAAGATGCCATATTCATCACCCTCCACCATCAGCTCTTCCTCCCCCCTCGCCTCCACGCCTGCTGTCTACGCCACTACACTCCTATGTACCATCTTAGCAACCCCACCCCCACCCCGATGCCCCAATTCCCCCATGCCCCCATGCCCCACACCGCCCCTCCGTCTCCGCACCGCGTTCAGCTTGCCCAGGTTGCGCCCCGCCGCCTCCAGCGTCTGCTTGCGCAGGTTGACGGACAGCGCCTCGATGCACACGTTGTCGATGTTGTGCGCCTCGTCGAACACCACCACGCACTCCTTCTCCAGCTCGCGCGACACCATCTGTTTGGCGCGGCGTGGCAGGCGCGTGCGTGTGCTTTGTTTTGGCGGGGATTTTGTTTTTCCAGAGTCCAAAGCAACCGATCGGGAATGTTGGTAGCAGAAAACAGCGGAAAAGGTTGGGCAAGTGGGCGGTGGCCGCGCTTCCGCCATCCCACCACACACCTTGCCCCAAACCGTCAACATGGACGGCTACGCCCCCCTGCCGCGTGCCTGCCGGCCCATCTCTGCCCCCCCCTGTCTGCTTCCCTGCCCCCCTGCCCCCTGCCCCCTGCACCCGCCCACCCACCTGCGACACCTTGGGGTCGATCATGTATTGGTAGCTGTACACCACCACGTTGGCGAAGGCCATCATGTGCCGCGCCAGGAAGTAGGGGCACCAGCGCTGCTTGCGGCCGAAGGCGCGCAGGTCCGCCAGCGTGTACACGCCTGGCCGGTGGGTGGGTGCGGGAGAGTGTCGGCTCCGTGTGCGTGTGCACATGCACGCACCCCTCGTCCACCCGCCTATGCACCTCGCCCACCCGTCCGGCCCAAACTATGCCACACATGTCCACCGCACCCCCACACCCAACCCCAGCAACCGCAACCCCCGCTCCCGCACCTGGCGGCAGCAGCGCCTCCACACCCGCCCGCTCGTGCCCCTCATAGAACTCGCACAGCTCTATGTCCGCCACGTCGCCGCCACCGCCGCCTCTCGCCGCGCCGTCTCCACCTCCTGCTGCGCCGCCTGCCGCGGACCCGGAGGGCCCGGCGGCGGCCGCGTCCTCCATCTCCACGTCACCGCCACCGGCGCCGCCGGGCCGGCTGCCGCGGCGCTCCGCGGCCCGCTCGCGCACCCAAGTGGCGGTGAGGCGGCGGCAGCCCGCGTCCACAGACTCGCGCGAACCCTCCTCTGTAAGCAAAACACACACACACACACAGTGCTAGTCGAACAAACAATGCATAGCGACAGTGCCGGCTCACAGAAGTCGATGAGGGTATGCCAACAGGGCAGAAATGGCGGGTTACTCCGCAACTTCACGCATATGCTTGGGAGACACGCACTACCAGACAATGCGAACACTACTGTGCTGGAGCCTGGCTCTAGCGCTGGTTAGTTGTTCAGGACACTCGATCACGAGGTTCTATCAAGCAACTGTAAACCGTAGTTACACACACACACACACACACACACACACTCGCGGTCGCGGACTTCTGGTCGCGGCTGATGCAGTTCGCACAGCTGGGCGTGCCCCGCAAGGGCTGGGATGACGTGGACGCCACCCACCCCATGCTGGCGGTGGTGGGTGGTGAACTGCTGTGCGCGCTGCCGCAAGCTGTGGAGCTGGAGTTTGAGATGGAGGCTTGAGAGGGAACAGCCCTAACTAGAAGCGCAAGAGCGCTTGGTAGAGCCGCCAATGAGTTGGCGTGTGAGAAGGCCCAGCGGGCAGGGTTCGGGAAAGTAGGCAGGCACGGGTACTGGGGCCAGAGTGAGAGGGGCTGTGGGGTCTGAGGGTGTTAGCGGGTTGGGTGCTGGAGCACCTCGGGCCTCTCGGCCTGGACCGGCCTAGTGGCCAAGACGCGTTTGTGGCTGCCCGTAGGCATAGTCTGCCCTGGCGTCGAGTGCTGGTTAGGTTGAGGTCTTGGTCGTGTTAGGCTGCGAGGGTCGCAGGACTCGGCCCCGCAGCCTATGGGTGTCTTGTTGAGCGTGCGTGTGCGTGCGTGTGCGTGTGTGTGCGTGTGCGTGCGGTGGTGGCTGTTAGATGGTGTGCTCTGGTGTGCCTTGCCGTTGCCTAGAGGTGGTTAGCCCGCTGGGCCCTGCGGCGTTTTAGTCAGGAGTAACCCAGCTGAGGTTACTGGTGTGGCCCGGGGTTGGTGCGTTCTCTCCGGTGGACTCCAGAGCAGGTTGCGCTCTGGGCAGGAGAGGCGCGTGGTAGCAGCAACGAGAGCCTGGAGTGCCCGTTGTTTGCTGGTTGTCCCGAGTACTCGATCACGAGACTCGATCAGTCAACCGTGGAAACCGTAGTTACACACACACACACACACACACACACACACACACACACACACACACACACACACACACACACACACACACACACACACACACACACACACACACACACAGCGCCCGCCGCAGCGCCCGCCGCAGCGCCCGCCGCAGCGCCCGCCGCAGCGCCCGCCGCAGCGCCCGCTGCGGCGCCCGCCACAGCGCCCGCTGCGGCGCCCGCCACAGCGCCCGTCACAGCACCCGCCGCAGCGCCCACTGCAGCGCCCGCAGCAGCGCCCGCCGCCACTGCCCCGGCTGGTCACCCAGGGCCTGGGCC
This sequence comes from Chlamydomonas incerta, assembly GCA_016834605.1. Lineage (NCBI taxonomy): Eukaryota > Viridiplantae > Chlorophyta > Chlorophyceae > Chlamydomonadales > Chlamydomonadaceae > Chlamydomonas > Chlamydomonas incerta. Next base: position 2,204,379 of record JAEHOC010000010.1, read on the forward strand.
CGGCGAGCCTGAGCAGACGGACTGCGCGTAGTTGCTGCAGCCACAGCCCTCAGCGTGCGTTTCAGCAACGACCCGATGCGGCTACGGCTGGACTGGCAAGCCCGCCTGCAGGAAGCCGTGCGCCGCCTGCGGCGCGTTGCCCACCTAGGGCTGTCAGCCTTCGGGCGCGCTAACGCCGCCTCTGCCTACTGCACATCCATGGTGACGTGGCACGTGGAGCACAGCGGCCTACCTGAGGATATCGCGCAGGAACTGGAACGGCTGGTGGCGCGAGTAGTGGACCGCAAATTGGCGCCGGAATCGACCGAGCAGCGATTGACGGGTATCCCGACTGAGCTGCTGTACGGCCACCCCACGGCTGGTGGTTTTGGAGCACTGCCCATCAGGCAACACGTGCGCGCCCGGCAGGCGACGTGGGCCGCCCGACTCGCTGCCCACGACGCCACCCCAACCACGCCCAAACCCCAACCGTGATGTGTCGCCTACGACGCCTTCCTCCGCCAACACCACCCATCGCTGCGCCCCAGCAGCACACTGACGGCAGTGCCGGCGCTTTGCGGCGCTGGCGATGTCGTCCCTGAGCACCCCCTACCGGAGGACGCCGAGCGGACGGTCACAGCACTTGGGTGGCTGCCGCCCGTGCAAGCCCTGGACCCGGCGCCGACGCCTGGAACGTGGTGCGTGGCAGCACCACTCTAGGGCAATCCGCTCCTTACGCCCAGCCCATCCACAGCTGGCGAGGGCTCGGACGGGGAGGATGCAGACAGCGACGGGGAGCCAGCGGGGGAGCCGGCGCTGGCCGAGGTAGCCCAGTGTACCCGCGGCCGCGGCATTGACTACCGCCACAGACAGCTACGCGCCTGCGCCCGCCTTGTCACCATCCGTGATTTGGTGCGCGCCTGGGACCTGCGGCCTGCCGACGGCGATGCAGTTAACTGGCCAGAATGGGTACGCATTAACCTGGCTCCGACGGACCGCCGCCAGCGGCGCCGAGGGCCCACGCTGAGGGTGCTGGCGAGCCTGCTGCAAGACGTCCCGCAGGCCTGGCTGGATGCAGCGAGAGCCCACGCTACACAGCCAGCCCCGTCTACTCGCGAGGTGGTCCGCACCATCATCATGCCGCGCATGGGATGGCGCTTGCCCGGCATGGAGTCGATCACTGTGCCCCTTGAAAAGCTGTCAGTCCGCATGGCCACGGCTATGCAGCTGGACAGCATCTCAACACGACGCGCCGGCCTCCACGAGGACTATGAGCGCGCAGCGCAGGGCCTGCCGCTCCGCACCGAGGTGCGGCGCGAGGACCTGCCAGAGGCGGCCGTGAATTCGCTCGGCAACATCAGGGGCACCTTGGAGCGCGTGTGGCAGAAGGTGCGCTGGGAGCGGCGCCACTTCGAGACTCTGTGGCGGCTGGCCATCGACGCCGTGCCACTGCCAGGCAACTCACATATGCCTACGGCCCGGCGCGAGCGCTGCGGGTGTGGACAGTGTGGCCTCGGCGGCGCCGCCGCGGCTGGTCCCGCCGTGGCCCCCCAGCCACCGCCACGACAGCATCATTTCTGGGACTGTGCGGTGGCGAAGGCCGTGGTGGCGCAGATCAATGCCAACAGCCCGGAGGCAGCGCCAGTCAGCCAGGCCCAGCTCTGGCTGGTGCAGGCACCGCCGGGCTGCCAACAATGCGTGTGGGACGTGGTCGCCCTGGCTGCGCTGTCGGCCATCGAGCACGGCCGGGTGCGGCTGCGTGGGATGACACGCGCTGCAGCGGCCGAAGGAGGCGCGGCGGCGGCAACAGCAGCAGTGAACGTGGAGGCGGTGGCGGCGGCGGCGGAAGCTGTGGGGGTGGATCCCGACCCTGATGAGGTCCCACCCACACAGCTGACGCCACCGCCGCCGGGAGTCACCCCTGTCCAGCTTGTGTGTGCTCGCGCGGTCGCGGACTTCTGGTCGCGGCTGATGCAGTTCGCACAGCTGGGCGTGCCCCGCAAGGGCTGGGATGACGTGGACGCCACCCACCCCATGCTGGCGGTGGTGGGTGGTGAACTGCTGTGCGCGCTGCCGCAAGCTGTGGAGCTGGAGTTTGAGATGGAGGCTTGAGAGGGAACAGCCCTAACTAGAAGCGCAAGAGCGCTTGGTAGAGCCGCCAATGAGTTGGCGTGTGAGAAGGCCCAGCGGGCAGGGTTCGGGAAAGTAGGCAGGCACGGGTACTGGGGCCAGAGTGAGAGGGGCTGTGGGGTCTGAGGGTGTTAGCGGGTTGGGTGCTGGAGCACCTCGGGCCTCTCGGCCTGGACCGGCCTAGTGGCCAAGACGCGTTTGTGGCTGCCCGTAGGCATAGTCTGCCCTGGCGTCGAGTGCTGGTTAGGTTGAGGTCTTGGTCGTGTTAGGCTGCGAGGGTCGCAGGACTCGGCCCCGCAGCCTATGGGTGTCTTGTTGAGCGTGCGTGTGCGTGCGTGTGCGTGTGTGTGCGTGTGCGTGCGGTGGTGGCTGTTAGATGGTGTGCTCTGGTGTGCCTTGCCGTTGCCTAGAGGTGGTTAGCCCGCTGGGCCCTGCGGCGTTTTAGTCAGGAGTAACCCAGCTGAGGTTACTGGTGTGGCCCGGGGTTGGTGCGTTCTCTCCGGTGGACTCCAGAGCAGGTTGCGCTCTGGGCAGGAGAGGCGCGTGGTAGCAGCAACGAGAGCCTGGAGTGCCCGTTGTTTGCTGGTTGTCCCGAGTACTCGATCACGAGACTCGATCAGTCAACCGTGGAAACCGTAGTTACACACACACACACACACACACACACACACACACACACACACACACACACACACACACACACACACACACACACACACACACACACACACACACACACACACACACACACACACACACTCCTGCCCTCCCCCCGTATTGCCGCAAACTGCATTGCCTGTCCCTTATCTAATTCAGCTTGGTTTAGCTTGGGATGGTATTCACAACCTCCCTCGTCGATCCCCTGCCTCCTCCTGCCGCCGCCTCACCCGCCACGCCAGGGTGGATGCACAGGTTCTTGCGGCTGCTGAGGCCCAGCGCCAGAATCTCATTGGCGCTGCCCGCCCCGCGGCCCAGGTACTTGGACCGGTACTCGACCAGCTCAGCCAACTCCGCCAGCACCTGCGACATCGCCGACGGCGCGCGTGTTGTGTTGGTGATTTTGGGTGTGGCGCCGTTTCGGCGCTGCGTTGCCCCGTTGGTGGAGTGAGTTTGCGAGTGAGTTAGGTTAGGCGGGTCGCTGTGATGACGGCGGGCCGCCCTGCAGCAGCCGGGTGACAACTCCTCACGCGTGGACAGCCCCAGCGTTCGCTTTTGCCCCAGGCCCCATCGTTGGGCGTCGTGCTAGATCCACCACACCACCTGGCCCCAGCTCCCGCTCCCTCACCCTATCGCCCGCCCTCGCCCGGCCCTTCAACCCGTCGCCCGGCCCTTCAATCCCCGCCCGCTCACCCCGCCCCATCCTCTCTCAGCTTCTCCATCTCCTGCCCCGCCCCCCCTTTCCTCACCTTCTCCATCTCCGGCACGGTGCGTGTGCAGTAGATGAGCTTGCCCACCTCCTTGTGCGCCAGCTGGTAGGAGGTCACCAGCGCCAGCAGCGTGATGGTCTTGCCCGTGCCCGTGGGCATCTGGGGGCCGGGGCCCGACAGTGGCGGGCAGGGCAGTGGCGGGCAGGGGGGATCAGGGGGGAGCATGGTGAATTGTGGCGGGGTGCGGGGCAGGTTGAAGCGCGCCCGTTTGGGGTCCAGGGAGGGTGACGTGGGCTGGCAACCGACCGCGCGGTAGGATGGAGTCCCACGGCCCGGGTTCGGCCACCTCCAACCTGACACGCCCAATGCGCATCCTCGTTGCATCACCCCTACTGCGAAGGCATTTCTGTGAAGTCTGCTCGGCGACCACCCAACTGGGCCTCGGTGGGCCCCTTGGCAACAGTGCACCCGCCTTGCCAAGTCCGCCCCCTTTCCCGACGTATACACACACCGACTGCAGCGCACCTCAAGAAGGCAGTGCCCTCGTGCATCCAGGGCCCGTTTCAGCTCCAGCATGTACCGGTACTGCTCCGGGTAGATGTATTCATAGGGAAAGTAGACCGTGAGGCCCTCCAGGTTGAAGCGCATTCTTGCGGGTGGCCGTTTGGGCGCGGCAGCAGCAGTCCGCTGCCACACGCGCCCTTACGAGCTACTTATAGGATTCTGCACCTCTTAAGGCGCCCGCAGCAGGGCAAACCGTCCGGCAACGAGATGCTGTCTCAGACGCGTCAATCGTGCACGTAGGAAGGCTGAGGAATCGCTTACAGCTTGTTTAGAAAGGTAATGTTGTCACTAACCACGATCTCGCGCCTGAACAGTTTCAGGTTTTCGGCGATGCAATTGTTGCTGGGCAGTGGCGCATCGGTCCCGTAAACAAGTATGTTTGACAAGATTATCGGAGCTGAATCAGTAATAATGGTCTGCATCATCCTTCGTTGTGGCGACTGACTTGGCCTCCATTGCACAGCACACGCCACGCCCTGCCCACCCCAATTGAGTCAGCGCCTTCGTCGCAGCCTAAGACACAGCCTAGACCGGAGCATCAATATGAATCCATGTCCAGCATCCGGCATGCGCGCAAGCTCCTGAACACCCCTTCCCCCGGCCAATTGTGCCTGCAGCCCCAGCCTGCACCTAAGCATCTCGCTCCTCGAGAGTCGAGAGCACACAGCACGGAGTTTGCCTCCCAACTCAATCACACATTGCAGCAATCAGCGTGCCAAAGCTCCATTCTTTCCTGGTTACCCACCCATCGAGCTCTCACCCACGTGCTCAGACACGCCACCCACCGCCGTTCTCATGAGGCCCCAATCCAACTGTGCAGCGTGTACCGGTAATCACCTCTGTACTTGTTCCAGTGCTTCCAAGAACTCAAAATTCAGAGCGCCATACAGTTATCCCTCCCCCCTCCACCACCACCACACACAAATTCATACCTTCTTATATATCATTAACAATCAAGATTCATGCAGCCATCCGATGACGGCACCCGGCACTTCCCATCTGTCCCTGCCCCGGTGCATGCCGTCCTCCTCAGCATCCCACGCCGCGGCCGGTTCGCGCCATGATTCAGCTAGGCAGCTCACTGGCACGCGGGGTCAACTTCATCTGCATACCCATTGCAGTCCCCATCCAGCCCGTCCGCACAGGTCGTCTCCACCCGCTCGAACGCGCGGCACAGCTGCACCTCGACCTCCGTATCACTGGCACGAACCACACGCACCTGGATGGCACCCCCCAGGTCCCCCTGCATCGGCTGGAAGCCCGAGACCCACGTGTACGGCAGCAGGGCCTGGCGCCGACTGCTGTCGTACACTGGCGCCCAGGCAATCAGGTTGATGTCAAAACCGTGGATCCGTCGGTTAACGTCCACGGGGCCGGTGTGAATCAATAGCTGTAAGGGCATGAGGAGTTGGTAGGCACATCAGCGGTGGTGCACAGGCTGTGGGGTAGGGCAATCAAGCGCCGCATGCGACATGTGCGCACGTGTAGGTGCACACGCACCAGGTCAGCGCACGTAACTGCCCCCAGAAGGCCCCCCGCCATTCCCCACCCGTACACGCCACGGCCGCACCCTTCCCAAGTACCCCACAGCCCCTGCAGCCGGATGCCCTAAACTCGCATCGCCCCAACCCCAACTGCATCCCAGCATTGCTGACGCACCGCCGGGCACCGACACATGTCCCATCAGCCCGCACGCGGCAGGCCCGCGAGTCCCCCGAAGCCCGCCCCCACCCAATGCCACGGCTCCCACCGCCCCCGAACGCACCGCATGGCTGTACTGCTCTGGCAGGCCGGAGTCAAAGCCTCCGCGTGTTCCATTGCGCACACGGTAGCTTATAAAGTATGTGGGCGCAGGGATGCGCGCCGAGTTTGGCAGCGGACTCATCGTCCCAAGGTTCACGACCAGCATGTTGTCGTCTCGGGTGCCCGCCGCCGGGATGACCAGGCCGCGGATCTCATTCGAAGGCGTCCCGGAGAAGTTGCCAGCTGTCAGGTTGCCCCAGCTGCCGTAGTCGCCGGGCGTGAAGCGCGGCGTGCCGGGCGTGTTGAGCGGCGTGGCCCAGCCCAGGCGGTAGGCGTTGGGCGCGGCGGGGCACAGCAGCCCTGCTGAGCTACTGCCGCTATTGCCGCTGCTGCTGCTGCCGCTGACCAGGCACGCGCCCATGACGTCCGTCTCGTCGCCTGCCAGCACTACCCTGTTGCGTGTCGCACCACACCACACCACATCACGCGGTTGCACCCGACGTCATGTGTGGCTGCTCACTTGCTTCAGGACGGAGGCTTGGGGCAAGGCAATGGCAAGCGGCAGCAGCAGCAACATCAGTTCAACTGCCCCAAACCCTGACGCCAGGTCCCACATGGACAGAAACGCACCCGCGGTTTGCATGCAGCGCGCCTGCGGTGTGCAGGTGCTCGTGCAGCAGCAGTCGCACGCCATTGCTGCTGCCGGCGCCCGCCGCCGCAGCCATCTCGCCGCCGTTCACGAAACTGCACATGCACCATGCAGGGACGTGCGCGTGGCAGGTGGTTAATGTGGTGTCGCCATCGTGAACCCCCGCCCCTCGCTGTCAGAGTCCTTAACTCCACCGGTTCCCGGTCCCGCAGCCCCACCCATACTTCACGCTGCTGACGACACGCCAGGCCCCCAAGTCAACATGCACCCCCCCTCGGCAGCGCACGTACACATCCCCGCGCACGCACGCACATGGAGCAGGTGACGCCATTGCAGGACGTCTGCGCCAGCCCTGCCCAGGCCTGGGCGCAGGCACTGCCGGGCGGAAGCACAAACACACTGCGACGGGGCCCGGACCACGTCAGAATCTGCCGCAGCCGGCCAAGCTCCGCGCCGTCCGTCCTGTTGGCATTGGTGCTGCCACCGGCATCTTCAAGACTGCCGGCGTTTGGGTCCGTAGCGCCCACCAACTGCGATCGGGGTGGGAAGCGCACCAGGAGGCACACGCACGGTCAGCTCAAGAGAAACCAGATCAGGCACAGGTGAAAGGTCCTGTCTCCCCCCCTCCCTGTTCACATGGACGGCTTCCCACGCCCAAGGCCACACACGCACACACACATGCACGCACCCGTTGCGTGCTTCCTACCCCACCTGCTGCGCAAACTCCTCGGCAAAGCGCTTGATCGCAAACATCTCCGCGGCGCTGCACCACTGGGCCAGGTCCCACCAGCCGGCGTGCGTCGTGTTCTGTCGCAGCGCCTGGGACGCGGCGGCACTGAGGCCGCCCCACGTCGCGTTCGCCGCCGCCGTTACGTGCGGCGGCCAGTGGTCACGTGCGGCGCTGGAGAGCGCGCCTGTGCATGGCATGCGCACCGGTCCCACCACTGCGGTGTCGTCTGGCCGCCACTGCCGCTTGCCGTAGGAGCAGGTGTCAATGTAGTCCTGATGGGGAGGGGGTGGGGGTGCGGGTGCAGCGGCGCGTGGGTGCGGAGGTGGCAGCTAGTCCATTGAGGCGGCAGGCGAAGAAGCTAGTCCGGTGTGTTGGGCTAGTTGGGCATCTCCCAAGCTTCACGGCGGCCCCCATCCCCTCGCCCTGCTGTAGGAACATTCCATAGGTCAGGCCGCAGCAGGGCTATCCAACAGCAGCAGTTGGCCACACTGGACAGGAGTTGTGCGCTGTGTGGGTCAACGCAACAATGCTGGATGCAATGCTCATCCGCAGGCAGGGCACTGTGCGGCACACGCCAGCCACCCGCGTATGTTGGCGGCCCAGTGCTTCCGTAAACCTGCTCACCTCCATGTTGGTGGCGGCGCTGTCGCCGGGGCTCCGCCACATCAGCCGCTTGGCCTCCTGGAGAGGTGGCGGCCGCAGGGGAGACGGCCGCCATTTCATTCAGTTATTACGGGGTTGGGGATGGCGGGATGCTGCAAACCTGGGGCTATCGCAGGCGAAAAAACACACCGGTCCCAATTTCCAGAGCGTCAACGCCACGCCTTCCGGCCAGCACGGCCACACATCATTCCAGAGTTGCAAGTTGGCATGCCGCGCCAGGTCGCCACACCCCGCCGCTGCAGCCGCCGAGGGGAGGCAAGCCCACCTGCTATAGCTCCCACGTTAACCCGCCCTGGTTCCTGACTACCCGCATCAGTTCATGACTACCCGCCCTAGCCGCAGCTCGCTGACTCACCTCAACACTCATGGCCGCTTGCATATCCGCATTGGCCCCACACGTGGATAAGTCCAGGAGATACAGAAGAGCCCTGCGTGTAGCAAGGCGTGCACAAGAGGACGCGTTTGGCGTTCACCACCCGGCGTGCCTGTGCGAGCGTGTACATCCAGCACGGCTGCGGGTAGGTCTGACACTCACACGCGCGTGTATCTGCTTCATCTGCTGCGCGGCTGCCACGCGAGCTCAAGGAAAGGTGCGCGCACACACCCAGTCCACATCACCACCACCACCAGGGGGACCCCTCTAACCACCAAGCCCACGTGCGCACTGGTCACGTGGTGGGTCTAATGGGCCAGGCCGTACTTTACCATCGACCAAGCCCACGTGCGCACTGGTCACGTGGTGGGTCTAATGGGCCAGGCCGTACTTTACCATCGCACTGCTGATCGCGGCATCCCGTTGCCCACCACACACGACGCATCACCTGTCCCGGACGGGCAGCTTGGTCTGCAGCAGCAGCAGGTGCGAGCGCGGCAAGCATGAATGGTCAGCGCCAGGAGGATGCCACGAGTGTGACAAGCGTATGTAGCAGTCAAGCGGACCACGAGACATTATTGTAGCCTCCGCCCGCCCCCCTCCATCCAGCAGTGGTGCACATCCAGAGGGCGCTGTAATGTCGCGGGCTCCCCAATGATACGCGGGTCTGACAGCCCCACAACCCGCCACTTCAGAAGAGCCTCCGCTGCATGCAAAGTATCGACCCCCCTGCAGGCACCCGGCGGCGCGGCACTTTCATTTTTAACTCACGTAGAGCTCGCACTCCTTCCCGCAGCTGTACTGGATTGGCTTCAGTTGCAACAGGCTCACAGCCCCGTCTGGCGCCACCTCCACCGTGGCTTCCACCCGCTCCCCCGACAGCAGCGCCTCAGAGTTCTGCACGTGTGAGCGGCGGGAACAGGTAAGACGGCGCGGGGTGGGAGCGTGTGACACGCATCAGACACACGTCAGGTACGGTAGCATAGAAGCGGACACCCGCGGCGGCAGGGCGCATCCGCGATTCTGTACATGCATGATATGGGGTCTCGAGTGTTTATGCCTAGTAATCAACGTACCCAGATCTCCTCTGCGAGCCCATAGCCTTGCGCCACCGTCAGGGCCAGCGGGAGCCCCAAGCAATCGCTGACAGACGTCTGCAGGAACCCCGTCGAAGAATCGATGCGTTGCGGACAGACCAGCTGCAGCTGTGGAGGCGTACGAAGGGGCCGCCGCCCAGTGTTTAGATGTGATGGAGGGGGCTTCTCCCGGCCTCCGGCGCCCGCGGGCGGGCGCGTGGTGCCGCGGCGAGGGGGTGGCCGACCGCGACCGCGCGTGACGCTGGCGCCCCCAGCTGTCGACCGACGAGGGTTCCGAGCCACGGGCGCGCCCTCCATATAGCGCACCGTGTAGGTTCCTGCTCATCAGAAGATGGTATGAAGCATGTTTGATAACTTGTACGCTGTCATTGGCGTTGTCGCGCTTGTCGGCCTCGGAAGACTGCAGCAACGATGCCCGTCTGCAGCCCACGAACGCGTGTCGAGCCGAGTCTTACCTGTAAACATGATGCTGCCCCCAGCATTTTCAGCTGCCAATGCCGTTGCAAGGACAAGGGCAAGCGCCAGGGCCGCGACCGCGGACATGGTCGCCTCGGACCGAGCCGGCACAGACGACGTTGCTGCTGTTGTGGTCTACATATTACATGCAATTGCATAAGTGAAACTTACAGAGTCTCAACACTCGCCATGGAAAGTAGTGTGGCGTTGAGTTGAAAGGTTGCGCAACACGAAAAGAAGGTAAACATGGTTCAAAGGCCTCCTCAGCAACACGAAGTCGCAATGTCTCCCCGTGTAGTTAGTCGTGTACAGTTCAGCAACATCTTGTCAAAATTCCACTCAAGTCTGAAGGAATTAACCCATTTGCCACCTCACCAGCTGGGCGCGGCGACCGCCGGCCACTGGATCCGACCCCATTTCCACACACGTTCCCCTGTCACGGCCGCTCCCTAGCCCTCAATCACGCGGCTCCGCCCACGTCAGCACCTTGTAATCCATACGGCTGGACCGGGACCGCGCCTCTTCCTCCAGGATCCGCAGCCCCGTGTGCGGGTCCCGCCCGCCCAGCCACCCCATCGCCACGAACCCCAGCGAGAACAGCCCCCACGCCCCGCCCAGCCCCGCCGCGAGCGCCCAGTCCAGCTTCTCCCGCACCGCCTCGTCCGCAACCGTCGCAACCGCCGCCGTCTCGACGGTCAGCGCCACCAGCAGCCCAAAGGCCACGAGCACGTACCAGTCGAGGCGGGTGAGGTACGACACCAGCGGCAGCGCCGACGACACCACGATCTTGTAGGCCGCGGCTGTGAGCAGCAGCGTGACCAGCAGCGACAGGCGGTCGCCGGTGGAAGCCGCCACGTCCAGCGAGAAGGCGCAGAAGCCCAGCCTGTCATACAACATACATAGGCGGCGGCGGCGGCGGCGACGAGCAGGTGGGCAGTGGGCAGGTGGGCAGTGTTGGAGCAGGCGGGCAGTGTTGGAGCAGGTGGGCAGAAAAGCAGTGTTACCGTATGTTGTGTTAGGTCAGGTGATATACCGGGATACAGGCGGGCCCAGCAGGTAGGGCTGAGCTGCGAGACCGAGGGGACGCGTGCATAGCCCCGACGACAGCACCATGCCACACCCGCCGCGCGCCCGCGCGCACACCCCATGCCCCGGCTGGCCCCCGGCCGGCTGCCCATCCGCACCCCTCCGCCGCATGCCCGGCCCCACCCCAACCCCATCCCCACCCCCACCCCCGCCCCGCCGCACCCGGTGAGCAGCCACAGCGGCAGCAGTATGTTGTAGGTGTAGTAGGTGGCCACCCGGCTGAAGTGCAGGCTGAACTGCAGGTTGCTGAGGCGGGCCGGGGCATGCGCGGGAGCAGGGGTGTGGGAAGGGGTACCAGCCCCGGCATGCGAGCGTGGAGTGTTGCCGGCCGCGACCGCGCGCGCAATTGCACCAGCCCCTACCTGCTCCGTCCGCCTGCTACAACAAAACACGCCCACGCACACGCCCACGCACACGCACACGCCCACGCACACGCACACGCACACGCACACGCACACGCACACACAAACACACCTGTACCGCTTGCCCTGGCCGCTGAGGCTGGGGTGGCTGAGCCAGTGCTGTACGCTGTGTCCCCGGTAGCTCCAGATTGAGCGGAGCAAAAACCCGTCACGGAAGAATATTATCGCCTCGGTCGGGTTGCCACTGCCGGCGCCAGCGGCACTGCTAACGCAGCTGCTACTGTCGGCGAGGTTAACAGCGTCGACCGGCTGCAGGTGAACCTGCACGTGCCTCCTGCCATCGGGCGGAAGACCGGCCCGGATCTGAGCCTCCACGTTCGGCCCTGTGTTGGTGTGTTGGAAGGGGTGCGGCACCAATGCACCTACATACCTCAGCTTATGCCTGCTGGTGCTGATGCCGACAGAAAGCGGAAGGGCCGGAGCAGCTACCCTCGCACCCGCTCCCAAGTCCCGCCATGTGCACTAGGCACCACCAAGTGCCGCAGGGTCTGCCACGCTCGCCTTCCACTTTTCCACAACACCCAATCCCAGGATGCACGTCATTACTACCCCCCCCCCCATGCATACATGAGTCCGCAGCAGCCCAGCCGTCAACCCGGCCACACGCGACCCCATGCAACGGCATGACCAGCCCCCGGCCCAGCCACTCACACTCTGCGGGGTACATGCACGACAGCGTCATGCTGAGCGACTGCCAGTCGAAAGGAAAGCGCTGCAGCTCGAACTGCTCCGCGAACCTGTCCGGCCGTCCAAGGCCGCGGATGTCCATTACACGTCTCCACACCTAAAGCAGCGTTATGGGTGCGGGTGCTAGAGGACTTGATCCGCCCGATTGCGCCCTGTTCCGCATCAAGACGCCCGCTTGCTGCCTCACTTGATGCGCGCTCGGAAGTGCCATTCCAAGTCGTCGCCACGCACCAGCCGCTCCCAGCCACGCGTTGTCACCTCCAGCAACTGCGCACACCGATTGGCGACGGTTGGGGAGGTCGCACTCACAATCACGCACATGCTCCTCAGCTCCAAAGCACTTCAAAGCACTTCAAGTAAAGATCATGTCGACGCGCTGCCCAGCAGCCTGTCTGCTGCAATTCCCAGCTAGCGGACGGCCGGCCCCGACCCACCTCCGCCTCCATCCATTCCAGCTTGGGCTCAAAGGTCTCGTCCAGGCCCTCAGCCACCAGGACTGGCCGCAGACCTCGGCCATAAACACGCGTGTAGAGCTGCGTAGTTCAGGGGTGAAAGACCGGTGATGCGCTGACAAGGTTCGCAGGGCCGGGCACGTGGGGAGGGGGGTCGTCGTCAAGTGTCTGGATCCAGCGCACAAACGTGCGTCCCCAATCCTGCAACAGCCCACCACGAACCGTCACGGTGAAGCTTTGTCCCGGCGTGTCGATGGATGACACGGCGAAGATGCTGGTGCGCACGAGGAGCGTGATGCTGAGGGGCCCCGGGTCCTCCTTGTCGGCTTGCGGCAGCTGCGCGGGGTCCTTTAGAGACTGCCCGCCGCTTGGCTGGCCGCCCACCTCCTCTACCGGCGTAACTTTCATGGCTAAAGTTTCAGTAGTGCCGCACCACACCGGCGAACTGCTCCCACCGTTTGTGTCCGTGCATTCTCGCTTCACGGTTTCACAAGTGGTCACTTCCTGAAAGTACTATCCGTGTGTGGTAACGCTTTATGATTTGCACGCCGATTGGGCTTTGCTTGAGCTCTTCCCTCAAGTCGTTGCAACTTGCAATGCACTGAGGCGCCAACGGCGTTTTACGTCTATCTTGGGTAATCAATGCGTTGCTTATTGAGTTTGGATGATAACAGTGTTGATTTACAAGGCCATTCAATAAGCTCGGAAAAAATGGATCCAAATTTCACTTCGAGCCATGCATGTCGTGTCTATCGAGTCTGGAAAGGCTTGAAAGCGATTGGACGTGTCTGTCAGCTGATGTGCAGACCGTAGGTGCCCGGGCAGCTAAAACTGCCCCGGCCACTTCGTGGGGTGGGCACGAATCGCCCGTTCCGCCGGATACCACTCTCCTTCCCTCGGTAGCAGTTCTACCGTGCTAGAATGGCTGCGCCGCGGCCGCCTGCCGCCGCATATGCGGCTCGTTTGACAGGTAGACCACTTGGTAGACCAATCCCGGAAATGCGCTTAACATGGCCAAGTTTACGTGGTCGCGGTCCGAAGCGCTGGTTAGCGCTTCCAGTCCCAGGCCAGGGTATGCAAGTATATGCGTGTAAATGGTGAGGGGAGGCAACGGGGCTCACCGACTCGGTCGACAAGCGCCAACCTGTGTGGAGTTACCCGCATGCGTGGCGCGTGGCCATGCACAGTGGGTGGCCGACAAACCAAGGGAAATCTGGAGGTGAGCAACCCACTGGCAGCGCGGCTCTGGCTGCCGCTCAGCATTGCGCGCATGGGGGTCTGGCGCACCAGTGCGCGCATGGGGGTCCCGGCCCACCTGACACACCTGCCATCACAAGCGCGACTCCCGGTCCGCGACCCGGATCTCCATGCGGCACAACCAACCATCATGCCTCTGTGCCGCGCGCCAAAACTCCATCATTTCCTAGCGTGAATTTGCGAAATTATTTGCTGTAGTGGCGATGCAGGCTCAACAAAACGGCGCCGACTATTCTCTGAGCCTTCCCCGCAGCGTCATGCATATACGTACACTTAACAAATGACAGATCAAGCGGCGGAAAGGATCGCGAGCAGGGTCGAGGGCGTGGACGCAGGCCTCCTCCGCACGTGGCTCGCGAAGGGCTTGACGGAGCCGCAGGTTGAACACCTCGCTCAGGAAGGCCTGCTGTGCACATGGGCAGGAGTGGAGGAGCGTAAGTCACGGGTGGCAAGGGGCAACGGGGGGTGCGGGAGCGCTGCCCGCTTGAGTAGCTGAGCCAAGGCTTGAGCTGGAGGTTGGCGTGAAGGAATGCGCTGTGTGTAAAGCCGTGAAAGCGTGTACCTCCGGCCAGTGCCTCCGGCCACCCTGGCAAACCTGCCCTTCACGGCTACGCCCTCCATTGGGGGACCCATCCACAACACGAACCCTGCCTTTACGCAGAGGTCCGCAAGGGCCCTCGAGCCTTCTGCAAGACCGTGGTTGCTGCCATCGGCTGCGCGGACGAGGGCGTCGAGGCTGCAGCATACCACATCTTTGACCTCTGCGTCCGGACAGGTAAAGGCTCTGGACTTGGACTTGGACAAAAACCAAGGATTGCGCCGTCAGAGCTACGAGGGTGGGGGTAGTCATTTCAAAGTCTCAGATTAAGGGGGGTTTTCTGATACGGTAGGCACAGTAGGCACAGGCGAGGGCGGTTTGTCCACCTTGCATGTTGCACACACAGCTGCCGTGGATGTGCGTGCCCACACAGGCATACGGCCGCACGCATTTCTGTCAGCTCCGCTTCCGGAAGTTGCGCTGCCGCCGCCCAGCGGCACCAGCAGCCCTCGGCGGCCTATCCGGCACCCGGAGCCCACAGCGTGCGAGCCCTGGATGACGGCGGCGCCGGCGGAGGCAGCGGCCATCACCGCTTTGCTCCGCCGCGTGGCTGCTGCTGGCAGTGGCAGCGGCAGTAGCAGCGGCAGCAGTGGCAGCGCGCTTACCGCCGGCGGAGGTGAGGGCGGCGGCGGCAGTAGCACCAGCACAGCAGCCGGCGCCGACAGCAGTTGCAGCCTGCCGACATTCTCAGAGGCGGTGCTTGGGCTCGTTGACAATGCGGACGTCATCTTCAGCGGCGCTGATGGCATGCCGTTCCGGTAACAACTGCGCACGTGTCTCATCGCAGCCTCACAGCTGCCCGCACCGTGCCCACCGTAACCCACCAATCTGTAAAGCGGCGGCCATGGCCAAGCCCACGCCCTGCATGCATGAGAAAGGGGTTAGGGCCTGCCAGGGCAGGGGCTGCACGGCGCCTCGATCAATACGAAGGAAGCTAAGCAACCCTAACTTGTCGTGCCTTTGCCGGGCATGTGTTGGCACATACCGTATGTGGCTCATCAAGCAACCCATGCCATGTGTGCTGATTGGGGCATGCTACAGTACACACACAGGGTTTTCCCTTCTGCTCTCTAACACAGGGTGTGGCCGCTGCGACCCCTCTACGCGGTGCTCTACAACGAGGCGGTCACGCGGCTGCAGGTGCACCGCCTGCTGGAGGCGCTGGAGCAGCTGGTCAACAGCTTGTTACTGCGGGCGAACGCCGAGCGCGGCGCCACTATGGCAGCTGGGGCCAGGGCCGGGGCCGGGGCTGCTTCTGGGGTCGGGCTGGGCGCCGTTTCCAGTGCCGCTAGTGCCGCTGCTGGGGCCGCTGCTAGCAGTAGCGACAGCGCTGCTGGGGCCAGTAGTGGTAAGGGCGGCGGCCCTGGCATCGGGTGCAGCGAGGGCTTGAGCAGCAGTAGTGTCGAGTGGCTGTTCCGGAGGCCCTTGACGCGGTCACTGCCGGCCGCGGTGCAGACGGGAGGCGGCGGCGGTGACACGCTGTGGCCAGCAGACATCGTGCTTGTTGCGAGCGTTGCGGGAGACAACAGCAGTGCCGCTGCAGCAGTGGCCAACGCGGGTGTAGCGGGTGGCAGCAACAGCAGCAGCAGCGGCGTGAGCAGTGGCGATGCGGCTGGTGCGGTGGCGGGGCAGCAGCAGTGGCAGCCGCCGCCGCAGCGGCCGTGCATCTGCCTTATGGAGTTGACGTCGCCCTGGGCGCTGCTGAGGGACGGGTTGCCCCTCCCGCTGGTGGAGATGTGGAATGACGGTGACAAGGCAGTGCGCGCCGTGCTGTCGCAGGTGGGTCCGAAGGGACACTGCTGGTGCGGCGCGAATCTACGGTATCTACTGTGGGTGGTGTGCCGGCTTTGCGACAGCCGGCTCACCACGCATCAGCGTGCAGCATTGTTTAGTCACAACTCCTAATCTTGCTTGCACCTCCCCGCAGGCGTATTCGCACATGTCCGCTGGCGGCGTCTCGTATGGCATCATCACCTGCCACCACGTGACATGGGTCCTGCGTTGCGCCTGCTGCTACTGCTGCTGCGGCTGCGCGCAACGATCCCCTTCGCACCCGCAGCACCCACAGCAGCAACCGCACATCATTGCGCCACCGGCATTACCCATTTGCCGTGGTAGCGGTGGCCTAGGTGGCCCCACCACCCGCGCCGCCGCCGCTGCTTCTCGCGCGCGTATGGCGGCGGCTAAAGGCGACGCAAGCGATAGCAGTGACGGCGGCGGCGGTAGCGGTGGTGGTGGCGGCGGCGGTGGTGGTGGCGGCGGCGGTGGTGGCGGCGACGGCGGCGACGGCTGCAGATGCGACAGCTGCGGCGGCGGCGGCGACACGCTGTACCTCGCCGGGCCCTTCCTGGCGACCACGGCGCACACCGCGCAGCAGCCGGCTGTCACGGCCGCCGCCGCCGTCCTGTACACCATGCTGCTCGGCAGCCTGCGGGTCCGCAGCGGCAACTGCAGCTGTAGCAGCCCGCCGCCCGCCGCCGCCGGCGGCGCGCCTGCTGCTGGTACTGCTGCCGCTGCGCAGTCGGAGACGGCGGCGCTATCGCTGTCGCGGCCGTGGAGGCGGCCGGGGTCGGGACCGGCGGACGTCGGTCGCCGCGGGCGCGATGGCGGCGACATTGGGCCAGCGGGCAACAATGTGACAGGCGGCGTAGGAGCAGGTGGGAGGGAGCACCCGCCGCCGCCACCGCTCCGTGTGGTCGCCGGCCCGGTGCTGTGTGAGGGCTACGCCGGGATCGTGACCAGCGGCCGCGTGGGCGAGCAGGACGCGATCCTCAAGTTCATGGGCCCGGACGATGCGGACGGCATCGAGGCGTACCACACCGAGTGCGCCGCCTATGCCGCACTGGCGGCGCTGCAGGGGCAGGTGCTGCCGCGGCTGCTGGCCGCAGGCCTCGTGCGGGAGCTTGTCCCCGTGCGGGCCGACCCGCACTGGGACCCGCCGCCGCCGCCGCCGACGGACGATGTCTACTTCATCGCCACCAGCCCGGCCTCACGCTGCGCGAGGTGCTGACGCGGCGGGGGCGCATCGAGCCGGCCGTGGCGCGGGCGGCTGTGCACGCGCTGCAGCGGCTGCACACGGCTGAGACCGTTCCGCCGGTGGGCGATGCTGCGGGTAGCGCCGCCTGTGCAGGTGGCGGGGACGGCGGCGGCGGCGGCAGTAGCAGTAGCGGGGGCAGTAGCGGCGGGCGCTTCCTGCACGGTGACGTGCGGCTCAGCAACTTCATGCTGCTGCTGCCGCCCGCCGTGCGGCCGCCGCCAGCAGCACCTGACAATGCGAGCGCTATTGTGGCTGGCGGAGTGGAGCACGGCGCGGCTGCTGGCACGGCTGCTGGCGCGTGGCACGACTCGCATGATGGTGGCGGCGGCGGCGGCGGCGGCGGTGGCGATGCGGATGGCGGTGGTGAGGTGCTGCTGCAGCAACCTGCTGACGGCATGGCGGCAGAAGAGCCGGCGGCTCTCAACAGCCGGCAGCATGGGTTGGCGAGGGTGGCGCCGGTGGCGCTAGGCGATTAGGTGGATGAGGTGCGCTGCGTGGTGATTGACTTGGGGTTGTCGCGGCTGGACGGCAGCGTGGAGGAGCAGCGGGCGGAGCTGCGGGAGCTAGAGGACCTGCTCAGCAGGTCGGCGGCTGCACCCGGTGCACAGCGGCGGGAGAGGAGCGCAGGAGGCGTGATGAGTGCAAGCGGCGGAGCATGAGCCGAGCGACACGCTGTAGATTGGAGTGCATGGAAGTGCAGGGACCACTCACAGGTTGCAGTTGCATTCGTTGGACAGGTCCTGGCACTGCCTGGCATTCCTGCTGGCGCGTGTGCGGCAACATGTTGGGCGACTTGCCATTTCGTTAGGAGGGCGTGGGCCATCAGCATACAGTGTCCAGTGTCCAGCGTCTAAGGATTCCACAACTGAACACTAAACCCAGAGACGGAAGGCGGCGGCGGTGACATGCCGCGGTCCGAAGCCCTGGTCAGCGCTTCCAGTCTTAGTTGTGTGTAAATTCATGCACGAACATGGTGAGGGGATGTGGCGTGGTGGTCGGACCAGCCAGGGCAGATACGAGAGTTGGCATTGCAGAGTTGCCGCAGTGACCCGCATGGCGTGTGCATGACGTGCAGCAGTGAGTGACCGACAACCCAAAGGGTAAGCAGCGGCGGGAGGGGAGCTCAGGAGGCGCTAGAGGCGCGTGAGTGCGAGCGGAGCATGTCCCAACACGTGTAAGGGGAACGCTCCAGGAGCAGCGTTTTTTGTTTCGACTTGTCAGGGCCAGCATCTTTGACATTGTCAGACTTGCGCCACACCTTCAGCGCCCGGTCATACGGAAACGTGCCCACGGTGTAGCACTTGTCAGCAAACACGCGCACATACATGCTCAGGTGGCCAGCCTCTAGCTTGTTGCGGTACTTGTTCTTCACGAACGACATGGCAGAGAACTCGCGCTCATCCTCAACCGAACCGCCCACCATCACGAACGGTGGGGCGGGGGCGGGGGCGTGGCAGGGAGCGGGTAGGCTCAGGGAGAGGCTTAGCACCCGGCCGGCCCGGTTGAATGCGCCTGATGTACGGGCTGGGCGGGGGAGGACTGGAGCTCAGAGGGCCGTAGGCGAGGGGACCGGCTAGGGCGAGTGGCTTTGAGGATGAGCAGCATAGCGGCACAGCGGCAATGCCTGGGGAATTTTACCCAAGCGTGCAGTCAAGAGGCACGGCCGGGGGATAGTTTTCACCATGCCCAGTACTGGGGGCGCCCTGCAGGCGGGACTTGTAACTAGAAAGACCAATGCGGCGCGATCCACTGCCCGCGCACCCCGCCCATCGGGAGGCAAAGTGGCAACCCGGTGCGGCCGCGCCGTGCGTGTGCCGCCGCGTGCACCGGGGATGCTGGGCACGCTGCTGCGCTGGCAGCACCTGCGGTAGCTGTTGCAGAGTATGATTGCGGGGTTACAAGCGGGGCAGTCCGAGTTCGTATGAAACAGAGACCACCAGGGACAGATGCCCCACCCCCGCGCTGCACAAGTCTAGCGGCTCCACAAGCCGTGAGTCCCAGCCAAGGGTCAACCCGCTAGAGCCCCCAACTACAAGCATCACCTCCGAGTGCCACAAGTCCGCGCACAAAGCGCCACCACGCACAGAGCCGGCCGCCAGCCAGACACGCACGAACCAGGGCGCAAAGCGTCCTAGAAATGGCACGCGCACAGAGCAAGAGACACTGCTTCACTCAGCCATCACACCGCACCACACAGGTCACAGGCGCAAAACAGACACAGTACGCTGACACATCCGCCGGGGACAAGAGCACAACGCCACACCGGCACCCCGCGCAAGGGATGCACGGAAGGCACCGCATCCCGCCCTATCGGCCGCACCCCCAAACTAACCAAGGACTGTAACCGACCCCAAAGAGTATGCGGACAGTGCTCCCTCAGGCTGCTTGCGCCGCGGCCCCGGGGCTATCAAGGCATCATGGGCACGCGGCGGGCAACACAGAACTGATGCACAATGGTGGAGAGAACTGCGGTGCGAACTACGTCGTTTGCAGCAAGTGGGCATAGCTGGCGCTGGCTGTAGCTGGCAGTAGCGCGTGCATGAAATCGGCGCTTGTGTAAAAGTGCTGCAAACGCAAACGAGAGAAAATCAGACTGCGACTGCAAGCTCACAAGCCCGCCGCGCGCGGGGCCGGCTGGTGCAAGGTTAAAATGAAGGTGCGCAGGTTCAAGTGTGCCCTCGAGCAGCAGCGTGCCAAGTTACATGCAGGCGGCACACGCGCTACCTGGGACCGCCCCGTCACTCCGCCCGCCATGATCTACTTACCACTCCTCTCACAACAATTCATGCACACAAGCGCTATCAGGGAACCCCAGTCCTTACTTGCCATTGTCTGTCACCAGCCGTTTATGTCTACACGCTTGCCGCATCGTCTGTAACTCTGCACCCGTCACGCCCATCCCCGCTCTGTGGGAAGACGTAGGCATCGTTGCCCACGGCCGGCCTCGCTGCCAGCCGAGCGTCTTTAATTACATAACAAAATCAAGCTTTTCCCCTCCAGGACTGCACGGCAGCTTCGGAAAAAAGCTGCAGCCTTGCAGAGCTCGCTCTAATCCTGCCTCACTTTCCATGCCCACGCTACACGCATCCATGCCCAAGCGCATCCCCCCCTATCTTCCAACTAACTAAACTAACAAGCCGCTAACCTGTTAGACATCCCCAGCCACTACTTCACCCGACACAGTACGGACACAGCGTGCAGGCACCACAGCCTGCAGGCACAGGAAAGCTGCCTTGTGAGCACACAGTACTCTCAGTTCCCGCATACGTACGTACGGACGTGCCCCCGTGCTCCAGTCCCATGACCCCGACATGCAGCATGTCGCCCCCCTTCCCCCCAGCAGCTGACCGGCATCCCCAAGAACGCCACCACCACCGCCACGCAAGTGGAAAACGACCCCCCCTCTATCTCCTCCCGCTTCTTCCAGCAGGCGGCAGCAGCCGGCGCAAGCTGCGCTCCGACTCAGTCTCGGCTGCCCGAGCCCAACCCGGATGCCGACACGCCCATCACCCTGCCGGACACTACACGCCGCAAGCGGCACCACGTTGAGCTCGCTACTGCAAAGCGCTGCGAGCTGCAGGGGGTGCCGCCTCCGCGTGTGTGGTGCCTGGTGCGCGCGCGTGTGTGTGTGTACCTGCGGTAGGTGTAAGGGCAAGGGGTTCGTACGTTTGGGAAGCAGGGCAAGCACAAAGGGCGGGGAATGCCGATCACCAACGAACTGACGCGAGTGCAAATGTGCATGCCTAGAGCAAGCGAGCAGCGGCGGCAGCGCATATGCTGCTCGCTCGCCACAGCCTAACCAGCCGGAGTCGACACCCAAAATTGTGTGTACGTTCGCACTACAGCTATTATAAATTAGCACAAGCTAAACTCGAAGCAATGTCACACCCCACGCACCTGCCGTGCGCGCGTGCCACCACGTCATCAAGTGGCGCTAGATGGCGGCTCGGCGTGGTACCGGACGCCCAGGTGGTTGGCCAGCCGCTGGATCTTGGCGTCCCGGCTGCCGGCGGCTGGCTGCTGGCCGTACGCCTGCAGCAGGGCCTCCGCCTCGGGGCCGGTCAGGTCCAGCAGCGCGTTGCCGGTGGCCGGGTAGTTGGGCGGCACCGTGCCGACAAGGAGAGCGGCGCCCGCGGTGATGGGCACCTGCCCCAGGGGCGCGTTAAGTGGCAGCGTGGCGTTCAGAGCCCGCGCAGCCATGGCACGCGCCTCTGCAATGCCCTGCTGCTGCCCCTGCATCTGCCCCTGAATCTGCTGCAGCTGCTGCTGGATGAGCTGCAGCTGCTGCTGCCCCTGCATCTGCATCTGCCGCAGCTGCTGCTGGATGCGCCGCTGCCCAACCAGCAGCCGCTGCTGCCAAAACCGCATCCGCCGCAGTTCCCGGTCGATGATCTTGCCCCCCCGCATCGTGACGGTGTGCTTCACCTGCAAAGCCATGCGGCATGGTGTGGAGAGAGTGTGATGAGCGAAGTTGCGGGCCAGCTGTGGCGACAGTGCGTGCATTCGGAATGGCCGAATGAGAATGGCAATGGCGCGATGGCTGCTGTGGTTCACCCCACGATTGTTCCGCATGGTCCACGACCATGCAACCATCATCCCTTGCGTGCCAGTTGGAGTTGAATAGGAAGCTACGGGCTTCCGCACGCACCGGTCTGTGCTCTTAGCTAGACTCGATGGACTTGGACGCGTGCGTGGAGTGTCGTGCCTGCGTGTTCAGGAAGACGGGACGACTTCAGAGTCCTTAGCATAAACCTCGGCATTACAGCAATACGCAATTTGCACTCAGCCAATTCAATCAGCAGTCCAATGAGCGGCAAAGCCCTCGATGGGGCCCTCTGCAACCTCCCATCGCTGCCCTTTCCATCTCCACGCCAGCCTCGCAACAAAGAGCCTGGCGTACCTTTAGTAGCCTCAAAATTGCAACCTGCAAAGCAGAAGAGCAAAGTCGCGGTTGTCCGCGAGGATGCTGTTGCCCCGAGCGCAAGAACGGCTTTATTGTGAGATAAATATGATGGATACTATCTCTATCATATATAGGTGCCAAGGAAAGGTCGGAAAGTAGGCCGAGGCAGGCGCTGTGGTGAAGGTCAAACGGTGCACAGGTGCTCGCTTTGTGCTCGAGTGCTCAAATATACGACTTCTGAATTGCAGGATCAACTGTGCTGTGGACTGGGACTTTGGCTTGACGTGGCTGTCCGGCTGTCGACTCCCGGGTCCGCGACCCGGATCTCCATGCGGCATGAAGATGGCCCGTTTGCACGGAATCGGAATTGAGCAATTCCGCCTGAAATTCCCGGCCACCCAAAAATTCTGCCACTAATTCATTCAGCAGCCCCGCCCAAAGACCCGCCAACCAGCAATTTGGCGTTCGGGCGTGTGGCTGGCTGCAGGTGTGCTGCCCGGATTGAGCATTCAGGCGCCAATAGGCTGGTACATGTAATGGTGGTGCGCGAGGGAGCGGGATGACGGCGCCGGTGCGGCCTGGTGCAGGCTTCGTGCGTGGGGGCTGGATCGCGTGTGCCTGCTGCGGTGGGCTGCGGGCCGCCCTAATGCTATGGCGCTTGTGCGCCGCGCCTGCCCGCACCGCTGCGCCAAGCCTCACTAGCTGGCAGCCTATGCCGGCACTCGGGCCGACGAAACTCGCCGGGCTGGGGCCACGCGGTGGCCACGCGGCTGGGCACCCCACGCGCCGTCGGGCACACAGGCGGGCCCAGCGCCCGCGCGGCGGCCGCACAAATGCTTAGGTGTGCGTTTTTCAGACGTGTGACCACAGAGGCGCGATGAGAGGTCCATGGCTGGATGCGGGACCAAGTCCTGGTGCGTGCGCGGGCATGGCGACATGTTGGGCGAGTCCGCATTTCGTTAGGATTCGGACTACCCCCACTTCAAGGTCGCTTGTTTGCGGTCATTTGCGCCAGCCTATATGCTCATAGGGAAATGGAGGACCCGACGCCAGGAAAGTGTCGACTTTTGGCCGCACCCTGACTTGCTCGCACCAGGGTCAGTCGCGCGAGAATTTCGCAAACAACTCGCGACGATCACCCGGACGCTGCTTGCTTCCAATGAATCAATGCCTGATAGTATATGTGTATTTAGGATATCTCGTAGCGCTCACCAGCCCCACAGCGAGCGGGCTCCAGGTCGCGCCGTGGCACGCTGCCCTCGGCATGCTGAGCCAGCGCGGTCCGGGCCGTCCGCGCCCCTCCGCCGCATCCCCCTTCGCCCCCCGAGCTTCCAGGCACCTCTGCCAGCATAGCATACACTCGCCAGGAGCACACAACAGCAAAGCAGCTGGCGTACAGATGCCCCTAGGCCGGCGCCCAGCCCAGGGCTACGCGCACAGCCTGGGCACTGGCCTGGCAGCTGGCAGGAGTAGCCAGGGCAGGATGCACGTGCCGCGATGATGGGGGTCGCTGCTACAGCTCCTGTGCAGCGCACAGGCATGGTGACCACGACAGCTGACCGCCCGCCCGCACTCGTCCCCGCCCTTACCCACACCTAACCGCGCCCAGCACGTGCACAGTCCAGCATGCTTCACGGTTCGGGCGTGTGGCTGGCTGCAGGTGTGCTGCCCGGATTGAGCATTCAGGCGCAACAGCGCATGCCAAAACAGCACACCGCGCCCAGAAACTACAACCAAATGAACACGCCGCTGAAGCAGCCCTCCACGGTTACGCTGCAATACTCAACCAGCAGCCGCCATAAACGCGAGTTACGCCTTTGCGCCACGCACGCGCCTGCTGCTCTCCAGCCCCGCCTCCCCAGCGCATCACACCCGGTACGCTACGGCTGGTCGCCAACAGCCACTGCTGACGTCATCTTCGGCCACTACACGTGTAGCAGCGTGGCGACCAGGGGCGTGGGCAGGCCCAGCAGCCCCTTGGCGGGCAGGGGGGCCAGCGGGAAGTTGTGCGTGATGTCCCGGTGCGCCACGACCCTGTGGACATGTGTGGTGGGGTGTGTGGGGTGTGATGGGTTTGAGGTGTGGTGGGTGGCGGGTGGGAAGTGTGGTGGGTGTGATGGTTGATGAGCGCTTACGCACGCACAAGATGAATGGTGGGCATCAGGATGAACGGCATGCAGCCGAACCGCTGCGCGCCAGCACTGGGAGATGCCAGTAGATAGCAGGCCCGCAGGCCCGGTCAGCACTCCTCAGCCCTCATGCAACCAGCCACTTACTTGTCGTGGGCGTTGATGGAGAGCGTGATGGTGTGCTCCGTCGTGAACAGCGGCAGCAGCCCGAAGCCGCCGCCGCCGCCGCCGCTGGGCCGCAGCGCGCTGCTACTGCCGGTAGCGCTGCGGGTGCTACTGCCGGCCAGTCCGCCCGTACAGCCCGCCAGCAGGGTGTGCAGCGGCGCCAGCGGGCGCCAGCTGAACGCCACGTCTAGCTGCATCTGCGGGGTTTGTCATGTGCGTGCGTTGCGCACCGCAATCGACATTAGCTGAGTGAAGGCGGTAGCGGAGAAGGCAGGTCATTATCAGCATTTGCGGCACACATGGCGGCACACAAGCGCGTGTGTCATCGATGGTACGCGACTGCTGACTAGGCCCAAGTCGCACCCACGTCACACCTGCAGCTGCGCCTCACTGGGAGCATGCGGCTGCGGCCCCGTGTGCTCGCCCTCCCCCTCGCGCTCCTCGCGCCGCCTCTGCCGCAGCGCCTGCGTGGCTCCCTTGATGGCCGTGGTAGCGGCAGTAGCAGCGCTGGGCGGGTGCTCGGCGGTAGCAGCCGCCTCCGGTGCGGCGGCCGGTGGCGGGTAGGACTCGGCCGCGGAGGCGGCGGCCTCGGCGGATGTGGCGGGCATCAGCACCCGCCGCAGCACCACACGGTGGCACCTGCGAATAATGAAGCGAGTGAGCAAGACAGCGTCAGGTTATGGACGCTGCGGGTGCCGGTGTGAGTCAACGAACGTCAGCGGGAGCACGCGCGCGCGCGGAGCCGCAAACTAACGAGGCGGGCAGTGAAGACGGAGCGCAACCCGAATTTCTATCCCACCCAGCATGCCGTACACGGCGCTTCCCCAACCACGTCATTGGTGCATCCCCCAACCACCTTGATAATGCACTGAACTCCACCAATCCGATGCAGCCCAAGTTCCCCTAATGTTATCAACTCGACTGCCCGCCACACCAGCTGCCCCTTTCGAGTTCCCACTTCCCATCACCCGCACGCACATGCATGCGCACGCACACCTGCCAAGCCCTGCAACCCCGCCCGGAACCACAGCCGCACCGGATGCCCTCCACGTACGGCATGAGCAGCACGTGCGCCGCGCCCAGCCACGCCGCCAGCGCGGTGCTGTGCGGGCACCACAGCAGGTTGGTCTCGTACACCGCGTAGCTGCGGCAGGCAGTAGCAGGCAAGGCAGTAGCAGGTAGGCGGTAGCAGGCGGGCAGCAGCAGCAGGCGGGAGAAGTGATGGGGGTGAAGGGCCAGCACTGAACGAACAAGGGATAAGCGGCTGTAGATAATGGACCAGCAGGCAGCTTTGGGAGCGAGGGGCCTGCCTTGGCTCTCACACATGGCATGCAAGCTGCTGGTTGCAACCCGCGGGGCCCGTGGGTCGGTCACCACAGCCCGCTCCCGCCCGACCGCGCAACCCCTAACAGCAGCAACCCGCCCCGCCGGGCGCACCGCGCGTAGTGCTCCTGCAGCAGGCGCCGCATGTCGCGCAGCGGCAGAGTGCCAGCGCTGATCGCCAGCGTGCGCTTGAGCGCCTCACGCAGCGGGCCCGGGGGCAGCTCCTCCGGCGTCAGCGCGACCTCCAAGAAGTCCGGCTGCTGCTGCGGGAGGTTATGTTGGGGATGAAGAGCCCTGGCAGCAGGGCGAGCGCCAGCGGGGCTGCTGGCGTTGTTGGGAGGCGAGGCGGCCGGTGAGCGCGCCTCGAGCAGCGACTGCGCCGCGGCCCACAGGCCCTGCTGCTGCGCCGGTTGCGGCGGGAGGCGTGCCATGTGGATGATGTTTAATCTGGTGGCGCGGGTGTTGCTTAGTGGAATGCCGGCGTTGCAACAAAGTGCCGGCGAGCGGGGGCCTGGCTCTCGCGCAGCTGTTGGTGGCGTTGCCGTGCTAGATAAGCTAGGGTAGAGGGGAAAATGATGATGTGCTCGAGGCGCCCCAACGAGGGCCGGAATGACGGGCCGGTCGCATGCAGGCGCCGGTGGCGTGCAGGCACGCCGTAGGCACGCCGAGCAGCCAACCACCGGCACGAACAACCCCGCCCGCCCCCCTCGCCGCCCGCCGGGCCACGCAACCCGAGGCCACGCAGCGCAAGCTGTCCAGCGCCCGCGCCCTCATCAAGCCAAATCAACTCTTCTCTTCTGTTCTGCTTGCGGGTGCTTGCAAAGGAGAGACGTACGCGCCGTTCGCATAGTGCGTGAGGGGAATGAAGCGGTGACTGCACTCGAGGCTGGACAAGTTACACGATGCGCGAGCGTGCGCGTGGGAGTGCCGCGCACAGTTCCCGCGCACGTATGAATGTCTTGCGTGAGTTTCCCGATCCCCCACAACCAATGGAACATGTAGACCATGCATGGACGTTCATCGCAAGTGCTACTGTGCTGCTCGTATACCTCAGGACTAGGCACGGACACATGCCACGTACGCCAAGCGCCAGCTCCCGCGCATACGTCACCGCACCGACAAACGGAGATCACGTCCGTGCACATGGCAACACCGCTCAGCTAGCTAAGCCACCGCAAAACGATGGCATGGACATGGCGCTCCTAAATAAGAAGCCGGCTATTGTGTTATGCTAGGACCAATCAATCTATGGTGCAACTATCGTGCTAATCATGGCTATAGTATATGTAAGGACGGTCTATCCACTAGGGGTGCAGCCGCCATCAGCACGCCTGCAATGTCCCCTACCTCCAGCTATGTTCGATGGCTAATGCCGTCCGCGCTCCACGCCAGTTAGTTGCTATGCCCCACGCACGCCAGGTCAGGCGACCAGCCGTGCCCTACATGCCAGAGTCAAATGAATGGCACGCGACAACCCGTGCAGTGACGCCACAGCGCAGGTCCACTCCCTATCTCGGGCTTCACTATTGACGAGCCTCGACACCCGCCATTGTCGGGCTCTCACCACGCCAAACCAGTAGAGGGGGGAAGCAGCCATGCACGCATCCGCCGACGCCCCGCCCCAGTGCTGTCCGGCGTCCACGCACAGTCCCGCACGCCGGTGGCACCGCACCTCACCAGCAGCACCACTACAACTGCAATCAACATCTAGCTATGTGTAAGCCCTAGCATGAATACACGCACGTCTTCAATGCATGCGTTTCCTTCTCCTGCGCACGGTGGGTTTGGGTTTGCTAGGGTAAAAATTGGGTTCATCTCCGCGCGCTTTCAACCTGCCAGTTATCAACTGCAAAGTATGTGGCCATCATCCGTTCATTCGTACTTGACTCACATCCCGCCTTCTGGTTCTCAGAACCAACCCGTAAACACGGGCACCAGCCGTCCATAGTGCCTTGCGCTGCTGCTGCGTCACGGCAGCTGCTGCCCTTCCGGTCGCGCAATCACACACCATGACTAGCGCCCGTAGACCCAGTTGTCCTTCCGGTACGCCCTGCGTCCGGTGCCCGCACCAAGCCACGAGTCAGCGGTCGTGTTGGCGTCGGCGGAGCCCGTGGCGTCGGCAGTATTCCCGCCTTCGCCCTCCTGCACCCACTCCGCCTCCGCGTCCACCCACTCCAGCTCGGCGTCCTCCTCCATCTCCGCCTCCTGCTGCTGCTCCCGCCGCTGCTGCGGCTGGTGGGCATGCTCCGGTCCGGCATCGATGCCGCTGCTACTGCCGCCATCGCCACTGCCCATGCTGCTACTGCCGGCGCCCTGGATGCCGCCCTCAGGAGCAGTGCCATCACCAGCCGATTCGCCGCCGGGCAGCTCCAACATAAAGTGCTGCCGTACGGCTTTGGAGTCGCTCGCCTCGTTATTGGCATTCGGCGGGTACGGCGGCCCGGGGGGCAGCGGCGGCATGTTGGGGAAGGGCGGCGAGGGCGGCGTGCCGCGGGCGGGTGGCATGCTCCAATACACCCACACCCGCGTGATGCCGTAACTGTGAAAGTGAAAGCGGGGGGAATGAGGGGGACATGGTGACTTGAGCCAGTGTGTCAGTCTGAGTTGGGCAGGTGAGTGGACACGACACCTGAGCTTGCACCTGAGCACCAAGCGACGACGTGAAAGCAAGCAACCTTCGTGTCCGAGCTGTTGGCAAGTGCACAAGATTGAGCTAGCGCTGCAGAGCACGCGCCCAGCTTACCGGCCCATAAATTCAGAGTCAAAGACAAAATGGCTGTAGGTTGACAGCATTGCGCTCATGTAGTACAGCAGCAGCTCGCCTGGAGAAGGGAAGCGGCGGGAAAATACAGAGCGGCGGAATGCTGAATTGTCCAGGCGTACGTTTGCACTTCGCAGACGGTGACTCGCAAGCAAGCACGCATGTGTCCGGCGCCACCCGGGAAGGATGCAATGAAACATGGCCCCGCGACCTGGGATCCCACCCCCTCTGCGCACACGCACGCACGCACGCCCACGCCTCGCATGACGTCCGCTGAGCCCTACACCCCTAAACGGCCCCATGCCGTCTTCGACCTGGACGCACTCCAATCAGGTTTGGTTCAAAACCCCAATTCGGCACGCACCTCTGTAGAGGCTGGTAAGCGTTACGTAAGACACCTGGTAGCGGTTGAAATAGATGTCGCACATGGACTCCTCTGCGTGCAGTTAGGGTCACGGCGGCGGGCACGGTGCCATTCAAGACCAGCTCGTGAAAGGCGGTAAATGTTGCTTGGAGGATGCACCAAAAGCAGGATGCACGGGGAGTCTCAAGTAATTGGGTTCATGCACACGAGCATGGGCTCCCTCTGCCACATCATACCTGGTGCGAAGGCCAGGAGTTGCTCGCAGACGTCGGTGTTCCATGCATCTAACGAGCTCGGGTCTGCGAGCTCGGAGTTGAAGCTTGCGTTCTCCCAGTAGATTGGGAAGCTAGTCTGATAGAAATCTAAAGGCGGCGCGGGCGGGCGCGGCGGGCGGGGCGGTGGCGGTGAAGGCGACGGCGGGCGGCTAGGCGGCGGCGGCAGGCCCGGCGGTGGCGGCTGGAAAGGAAACATGGGTGGGCGCGGCGGGCGGGGGGGCCGAGGCGGTGGCGGCGGTGGCGGCGGGCTGGCTGGCGCAAGAGGCGCATACGGAGGGTTCGGGGATGGCGGCGCCGGAGGTTTGGGGCTGGGCGGCACAGGGCTGGGCGGTGCCGGGCTGGGCGGTGCCGGGCTGGGCGGTGCCGGGCTGGGGGGCACCGGGCTCGGCGGCACAGGGCTCGGTGGCGCCGGGCTGGGCGGCGCCGGGCTGGGCGGCGCCGGGCTCGGCGGCGCCGGGCTGGGTGGCACAGGGCTCGGCGGCGCCGGGCTGGGTGGCACAGGGCTCGGCGGCGCCGGGCTAGGTGGCGCCGGGCTTGGCGGCGCCGGACTGGATGGCACCGGGCTGGGAGGCTTGGGCGATGGCGGCTTGGGCGGTCGGGGTGACGGCGGCGACGCATGCGGATCCCGCGCCAGATCTAGCGATGCAACCGGTCGGTCCGGCGGCAGGAGCTTGCGCCCCCCGGCCATCGGGGGATCCGGCTGCTGCGGTGGCGGCGGCTCGCGCTGTTGCTCCTCCGAGTGCTGCCGCTGCTGGACCTGGTCCTGGCCGTAGGGCGACGGCGGGCGCGGCGGGAACGGCGGCGGCGCCGCCGGCGGCAGCTCCGGCGGCCGCGCCGCCGCGTCCTTGGACACCGCTGACGCCGCCGCCAGCTGCATCCGCTGCACCTGCTGCTTCAGCCCGTCCACCTCCTTCTGCAGCGACGTCACCTGCGCCGCGGCCGCCGCTGTGGCCTGCCGTACGACCTGCTGCTGCGCGGCCTGCAGCTGCAGCACCTCCAGCTGCAGCTCGGCCAGCCGCTTCTCGGCGTCCAGCCGCCCGATGCGCTCCTGCAGCAGCACCATGGTGGAGTCGCGGTCCATGGAGGCCACCTGCTGCCCATCAAGCCCCAGCGGGACCACGGCAAGCGACTGCTGCTGCGGCGGCTGCTGCTGCTGCCACTGCGTGGCGCCTGTCCCCGCTGGCGCGGCTCCGCTGCCGCTGCCATCGCCGCCGCCAGCGGAACCGCCACCGAGTTCAGTGAGGCGCCGCGGAACCGCGTCGCCCCCGCCCGGCATGCCGACGATGGGCACCAGCGGCCGTGCGCCCGTCACGAGCGCGGGCAACGCCAGCAGTAACAGCAGTATGAGGACCCGAGTCGCCCAGGCGAGCAGCGACGCCGAGCATGCTGGCCTGCCAGGACGCCCCCTCAGAGCGCCTCCTCGCCTGTCGCCGCCTCCAGCTGCATTGAAGTCACAAGCTTCCGCCGCTTCATTTCCGTTGTCGCCCGCCCGCCCGCGCCACCGGTGTGGCCTCCTTCGCATCTACGGCCGGCCCGGCGATTTCGCCGGACCGCCGCACTTTCCAGCCTGGTCCATTTGACCAACCTATGATTTGTTGGCTACTTCTAGCATCGCAAAGGCACACGGCCGGCGAACGCGGCAGGAGACGAACCGAACGTCAAGCCAGTAGCGATTTATGTCTCCCTCGTGGTTCCCGCCGATTCGTTATTGTAAATGTGCAGTGAGTGAAGTAATCAATTGCAATGTTCTTTTATGTCGCGGCAAGTTATGGAGCAAGGAGTCGATGTGTTTGGCACTACTGGGCTGCCAGGTTCGGTGTCGCAGCCTCATGCCAGCGTCTCTCACGCAGTCACGCATTCCTGTGTTCGTAGACCGACTTCATCTATATAAAGACGTCATGCAGCAATGTGCATTGAATTGTCAAAGAGATCAGTGAGGCTGCCAACGGCCGCGTGCCCTTCGCCCGACACCCCTGCCCGCACTGCCGTGCCCGACACTCTGGCTCGACGCGTCCTACCTGGCCTCCACCGCCTGCCGATGGCGTCCGACTCTCACTACTGCCGCCCGCTAACCCCCACCCCCCAAACCCTGGCAGCCTCCCACGCCGTCCATGATGGCAGGGCGCGATGGCCGGCGGATGCAGACCAGATGCCTGAACTCTGTGTGTGTTTTTTGCATTTTCATTGTGTAAATAATAGTTATTCAGTGACGTAGCGAAATGGCGTACGCCTGCGAATACAACAGCGACGGCGAGCCGATTGCGCAGTCGGCGCCGACCACGCTCGTTTTCAACGTCGAGTATATTACAAGTAACGCAATCAAACTTCTAGAAGAGCTCATAGCCCTAGAAAAGGCCACATTTAGGAAGGGCGACTCGTGGGCCGACGGCGACTTGGTACGTGCGGCGTGCACATTGCCCATAACCCGGCAGTGCCCCTGCGCCCGGCGCAACTTCCTCCAGACCGCCCATGGGCCACCCTGCCCCGTTACCCATGCAGGCGGACCACTTGAAGAAGCGGAGCATTGTGCTCGCGGTTGCGCGGCTGGAAGCGGACAACAAGGTGGGGCCAGGCCGGGGGCAGCCCGCTTGGAATCAGATGGCTTGAGCGGTGCCGCATCAGTTTGACCACTGCGCCTAGTATGTCGCCCCACCACCAGTTGTGTGCTGCGTGTCTCTCACCAACCGCGCCGCCCTCCCCCTCCTCCCCGAATAATAGCTGTGCGGCTACGTGCTGTGCACCAGCACCGGCCTCAACATCCACGTCGCGAAAGTGGCGGTGCGGGAGGACTGTCGGCGCCAGGGGATCGCACGCAAGATGATGGAGGTGGGACGTGGCGGACCACTAAGGCTGCGGCCATAACGCATCATCCGTCCAGTTCTTGCTACGACAACATGCGTTAAATGGATGCCGCGCGTGCGAACTGCCTCGTGTGTGGTCACTGTGGCACCTCGAACCGCTTCCCACAGCGGCGCCCCGAACCGCCCCCCGCCCTGCCCCCCGCGCATGCGGTGCAATCCATGCGGACAGGCGGTGCTGCAGGCCGCGGCCACGGTGCGGCGCGCGGCGTCCTCCACGTTGTATGTGGCGGTGGAGAATACGCCCGCGGTGGAGCTGTACAAGTGGGTGCTGGCAGTGCCTCGTTGGGCTGGGACACTGGGTGGTGGGCGGCCAGGGTAAGGGAAAGGAGGCAGCGCCGCAGCGGCATTCCGGATATGGACAGAATGACAGATGAAATCCCAGACCCAGAAAGCTGCGCAAATGGGTGCTGTCAGTGGGTGAGTGGGCTGGGGGGGGAGTGGGCGAGGGAAGGGAGTAAGGCATCTTCCGGCACTCTACCGTATGGCGGACGCCTGACGGCCTCGGGCTGCCCACTCCCACCCGTCCATTTATATTGCTGTTCTGTGCTTTTGAGCAGGTCTCTGGGGTTTACGGAAGACAGCTACCTGGTGAGTCGGTCGGTCGGGTTGCGACATGGAGGCTGGCGGGCTGGGAATGCTTGTTGGGAACGTGGCAGGCGAGGCTCAAGCAAATACTTTACAGTCCCATTTCAGGCAGCTGCTCATCCTGCTACAAGCGAGCTTCCAGTCGCTTGATTGCTTCCCCCTGCTCGTCTGCTACATGTCGCAAGGCACCAGATAGGGCGCCAAAACCTGCTGCATTGCGCCTTCCGCGCCTCCATCCACCGACACCCACTGTCCAAAGCGATGCTCTACCCACATCCGCTCACCATCACCTCCTCACATCCCCATGCACACCACGACGCAGGCCGACTACTACGCACCCGGCCGGCACGCGCGCCGGATGATCTGCGACCTGGAGCCGTTCAAGGCCGCAGCGGCCGCAGCAGCCACTCCCACAGCCGGCGGCAAGAAGCGGTGACGGGTGAATAGCAGCAGCAGCCCGAATGCCGTCGTGACCGCCCGCATTCACTCCGCCAAGGATGGGGGCGGCGGCGGCGGCACCACACACACACAGCCGCACAGCTGGCGCCTGCGCGCCCCTAGCTGCCACCTGCAGCCCTTGCTGGCGGCCTTGAGGAACGGGGCGCGGGCTGTCGCCCGCCCCAGCCCCCATCCCAGATCACAGCTTCATGCCGCTCGCCACGCACCCCTGGCGCATGCCGTACCCGCCGTACGGCACCCGCAGCGCGTCCAAGTACCCGTCTTCCGCCGTTGCATGCTGCATGCTCCTCTACCCGCACGACAGCCTGCTCGCGAGCGCCCCTGCTCCGCCCGCCCCCGGCCCCAGCCCCACCGCCAGGCCCCCATCCCCACCCAAGGCAGCAGCCAGACACCATGCAGCGGGCCCCGCGGTACGCCGCTGCCGCGAGGGCGCCAGCGGGCGCCTCCTTCCGCCCATGCAGCCCGAACAGCCCATGCGCGCCCCTACGCCTGCACGCCCAGCAGCCGCCGGCTCCGCTGCTCGAAGCGCTCTCACTTCTTGGTTGGCGTGGGCGGGTAGACCTGGAGGGCGCGCGCGTGTGTTGGTTGGTTGGGTTCAGTTGGGCAGAGGGATGGGTGTCATGTGCCGACATTGGTGCGGATGTGTGGCGCTGGTGTGTCGAGACGCGATGGCGCATGTCGAGTGCGCACGTCGCAAGTGTGGTGCGTGTGGCAGTGATGTTCATGATGAGGCACGCACGCGGTGCGGGCAGGACTGGTCGAGGAAGGCCCAGACGGCCCAGGCCGACGCGCGCACGCAGGGTGATGTCACGCCCGCGCTCACGCACCCCGAGTTTCTGTCAACCCTAGTGTAAGCTGCTCCGCTTTGGCTGCCGCCCAACGCCCACTGCTCGGCATGAAGCTGGGGCGCCCACCGTACACCAGCCGACAGCTACGGCTACAGCCCAACCCTGGCCAAGCCCCTTGATACCAAGGGCTGCAGCCAAGTGCGAGCAATGCGCAGAGAACAGCCCCGTGAGAAAGCACGGATGCTCCCGCACCATGACGCTTTGAGGCCACGCCTGCAAAACGGCCGAGCGCGCCGCCAGCAACACGCCACCCACCATGCGGCCAACACCGCGTGCGGTATCCCGT
The DNA here is from genome assembly GCA_016834605.1 of Chlamydomonas incerta. Lineage (NCBI taxonomy): Eukaryota > Viridiplantae > Chlorophyta > Chlorophyceae > Chlamydomonadales > Chlamydomonadaceae > Chlamydomonas > Chlamydomonas incerta. The sequence goes on from JAEHOC010000010.1 coordinate 2,238,628, forward strand.
GCCGGCATGCCGGGTGTCACACAACCCCCCGTCCCCAGTCCCCCGCCCCCCGGCGCGGCCCGGAGCTCACCCGCTCGTACGCCACAGTGTAGGCGCGCTCAATCAGCTCCGACATGTCCTCGCCGATGCCCACCTGCAGCATATCATACAAACACGCGCGAGCTAGTAAGGAACAGTTTCAATGCTTGCGAAACATGCAGGAACATCTTGGCGGACGTACGGGAGTACGACGTTGCCCCCCCCCACGGCATGCGCCTACGCAAGCTGTCGCCGTTTAAACGCAGCCTGGTTTGGTCTCACCATCTTGTTAACGACCAGGCGAGTGTTCTCGTTCTTGAAGGAGTTGGGGTGGAGGCTGCGGAGATGCAAAGGTGCGGCCAGGGAAATGGAAACGTGTGATTGCATCCAGCCAGGACACTGCTGCGCCGGGAGGCATCACGCCAACGTGCAGGCCCCCTCCAGCCTCGTAGTGGAAAGCTTACACGCTCAGCAGTCAACAAGCACTTGGATTGCTCAGGGGCAGCGAAGCCCAGCCGCTCCTCCGCCCGTGGCCTGTGGACCCTTCCCCCGCAACTCACACAATAACCCCATGGCGCTTGAGCGTGCCCAGCACCAAGCTCGTCGTGACCACCTGGCCCGCAAACCAGCCCATCCAGCCCATGGTGTAGCTTGTCAAGAATCACGCAAGCGCCGGCTGTGGAAGCGCGCCCAAAGCAACGCGCGCCCTAGCCCTTTTTGCTAGAGACGGGCGCACGGTCCCCGTAGACTGCAGATGTGCGATATTTAAGACAAAACAGAGATTGCGCAAGCGGCACCGCCGAAAGCGTGCGAGTTGCGAGTTGATTGATGTCGAGGCGAGGTTGCAAAAAAAGCGGGGCTATGGCGAGCTCTTGTCTGCCAATCAATCAGGGCTATCCTATTCGTAGATTTGAGGAACACAGCGGCTTTTAGCGACAAGTGCAACTCCGAACAGCGATGGCAGCGCGATTGCAGGTTTTGGCGATTTCTTCTCTCCTCGCCAACTTGTTGACTATCGAATCCCCTCACCACCACAGTGCCTTCCATTAAGGATCCACTACGCACACCTCTTGAACCGCGCTTGCTTTTTGTAATTTTTCTTGCTTGCCAAGATGATGGAGCATCATAAAGGCGACGCGAAAGAATGCAAGAAGAAGGGCGTTGTAAAGGAGGTGCTGGGCTCTGGAGACATTTTTGTGAGTGCGCGACGTGACGGCGACCGATCGAATTGCAGTCTGAAGCACGGCATCGGGTGCTCGAGCATTGCCGCCAATGAACTGGGTTCTAGGATTGCATCATACTGCTCCGGAGTGGCACAGAGCGATGCCGCTCTTGCACGAGAATGCAACGTCTCTGCTACTGCCCATGGGCACCACCGCCCGCGAGTTGGGCACAGTTGGCAGCAAACGATTAGCCGGGTTTGGACCTTCACGCCTCTGGGGAGGCCGGGGGCGTTCAGCGGAGCGACACGGCCAAGTCCGTGCCACAGGACATGTTGTCGAACCCGCCACCCCGGGTGAACAAATCACTGTCGCGCCAGCCGGGTGCCGCGCGCTGGTTACCTTTCGCACGCAGCTGCGTAACCTTTGGCGTGATGGCACCATGCAGGTGATTAAAGTGGGCACGTCGTCGCTGGTTCGCCCGGAGCAGCAGACGCTAAACCTGACCAACCTGGCACGCATCTGCGAAACCATCAAGGCCCTCAAAATGATGGGTGCGTTGACGCGATGTTGGAAACGGGGAGCGGGGAAAGCTGGCCTCCATTGCTTTGGGCAGCAGGGGCGGGGCAGGAGGGTTCGGGACGGCCAGCGGTGGCGGCTTGGGCTGTTGGAGAGTCCGGTAGACAATGCGTCCGGAGCAGCCTCCGCACACCGCCGCGCCCACCCCCCGCGCCTCACCCTCCCCGGCACACCTGCCCGCCACCCGCCCCTGCGTGCAGGACACCACGTGGTCATCGTGACCAGTGGCGCGGTGGGCGTGGGCTGCCAGCGCCTGGGGCTGGCCACCAAGCCCTCGCAGCTGGCTAAGAAGCAGGCGCTGGCGGCGGTGGGGCAGGTGGGCGGCCGGCTGCGTGGCGGCGGGTGGGGACGCGGCGGAGGGGATGCGCCTGGACTGGCTGTGGCGCGCTGGGTGGGGGTGGGGCGGGGCGAGGGGTGGCGGTTGGGGGCCGGGGGAGGGGGCGCGTGCGCGTATCCGCAGGGTTGGGCCGGGGAGATGGGGGCGCGAGGAGGCGAGTGACGGATGGGGCGGGTGGACGGTTCATCTGAAACAGCGGCGGTGCGCGCAGGGCTGGGCTGTACCACCGCGCATTTTCGTGCGCTCCCCCGCACCCCCCTGCTCACCCCTGCTCACTTTTTTGTCCCGCACTCCCCGCTCACGCCTGCACCCCCGCATCACTCCCCGCACTCCTCGTCGGCATCACAGGTGCACCTCATGAAGTTCTATGAGGACTTCCTTGCGGCGCTGGGGCTGGTGGGTGGCGGGCTGGAGGCCGGCGGGCACGGGCAGGGCACGGCAGCTGGCGGCTCGTCGCGCTGGGAACGAGGGCGCACGTGGGCAGTGCTGGCGTGGGAGAGGGGCGGGGGCGACGGTTGGGGAGGGGCACCGTGTGGGTTGTGGTTGGGACTAGACGATTACTCAGCGCTGCAAGCGGCCTTGCGAATGGAGCAGTATTGGCGGGTAGCTGGGCATGGGGCGCCGCGGTTGTTGGGCAAGGCCCGCCTGAAAAGCCCTCCGGTGCAGCCCTGTCGCTGGATTCCGGGAAGGGCCCACCGGTGGAGCCGAGCACCGGCTTCTGGACCGTCCTGCCATCGATGCCATCACCCTACCTCCCTGTGTCTGATCCAACGCCTCTCTAACATTTACCATTTTGCCGCCTGTACCTCGACACGCGGCCGCAGACATGCGCCCAGGTGCTGCTGACGCTGGACAACCTGGCCAACCGCTCCCAGTACCTCAACGCGCGCAACACATTCACGGAGCTGCTCGCGTACGGCGTGATCCCCGTGGTCAACGAGAACGTGAGGGCGGCGCGAGGCGGGGCGCTGGGCCGGTCTGGGCTGGGCGGGGAAGCTGGGGTTTCGGAGCGTGGCTTGGAGGCTGTGGCAGGGGTTGTGGGATTGCAAGGTTGAGAATTCGATGTCTGTGGGCGGCGGGTACAGCGGGGGGAGGAGCCAATGTGCGTACCGGTGACCGATGGAGAAGCTCTTTTGGCGTGGGCGTGCCATGCCCGGCAGCCCGCTTTCGTCTTTTAGGGATAGTTCACTGCAAACCCAAGCATCACCCATCAACAATTGCGGGATTAGGTAGATTAATACGGATCTGGACTATGTGATATGCAGCGATGCGGTCTGCGCGGAGGGGCACACAAGCCATTGTCCGGGATCACTGACGAGCACGCCGTGGCGGGCACACACACGCACCAGCCGATGCCGTACCCTGGATCAATGACGGACACACATCGTGACGGGCTACACCATTGGTCATTGCCGATACGCGTGTGACACTTGCCCAGGCGTGCCGTTGAAGCCAAATGCTGTCCACGTATGCTGCCGCGCCGCAGGACACGGTGGCTGTGCAGGAGCTGCGCTTCGGCGACAACGACACGCTGTCGGCCCAGGTGGCGGCGCTGGTGCAGGCGGATTGGCTGTTCCTGCTCACGGACGTGGACTGCCTGTACACGGGTGAGGGTGCGGGCGCGGGGTTTGGGGCCTGACAGTGTGCGGCATGGAGGGGGGGGTGGAAAGGGCTGCGATACCACTAGGAAGTCAGAAGGAAAGAGAATCGAGGGCTCAGATGTGGCGGGTGTCCAAGTTACGGGCAGGAGCGCTGACCCGGAGCCGCTGCTGTTGTCTCTTCCTGCAGCGAACCCCAAGGACGACCCCAACGCCACGCCAATCTACGAGGTGGAGGACATCTCGCGCCTCACCGCCGACACCAGCACGCGCGGCACGCAGTGGGGCACGGGCGGCATGGCCACCAAGCTCACCGCCGGCCGCATCGCCACCGCGGCGGGCTGCACCATGGTCATCTGCAACAGCACTGCGCCCGAGAACATCGTGCGGATAGTCAAGGTGCGGACGCGCTTGGGTGTTGAGGTTGCGCCGCATGTGCATTTGCGCCGACTCGCGACACCGCAGTTGAACTGCAGACCATGCTGACTATCCGCGGCCCATTTCTTTCGCTCACGCCCCGCTACCGCGCCCCACCCCACCCCAACCCCAACCCCAGGGCGAGCCCAAGCTGGGCACCAAGTTCTTCCCGCTGCCGCACAGCCTCAAGGGCCGCAAGCGCTGGATCCTGTCCGTGCCGGTGCGCGGGCAGCTGTGGCTGGACGCGGGCGCGGTGCGCGCGGTGCGCGACAAGCACAAGTCGCTGTTCGCGGCGGGCATCACCAAGGTCACCGGCGACTTCCACGCGCAAGTGAGCTTCGCGCTTGCTGGGCGGGCGGGCACACCGCGGGGCGAGCGCGCCATCAACGGCCGAGGGGCGCCTAGCTGGGGAGCACGGTAGCTGCCATGGCATGACCTGACGCACATGGCCCCCACCTCAGCGGCAGCCCGTGTTCCTGGGCTTCCACGACCAACGCCCCACCGCCCCTGCCGCGCCGTGTTCTCGTCGGCGCAGGACTGCGTGTCGCTGTGCGACACTGCCGGCGTGGAGCTGGGCCGCGGCCTGGTGAACTTCAGCACCGAGGAGGTGGCGGCGGTGCGCGGCCACGGGGGGCACCACGGCGCGCACCGAGAGGACGGCGACCACCAGCACCACCACCACCACCACCACGCCACGCACCCGGTGGCGGAGCAGCTGGGCTTCCCCACCATGGAGGAGGTGGTGCACCGGTGAGCAGGCCGGCGGGGGAGGGTTACGGTGGCGGCTGCGGCTGTGGGTGTGGGTGTTGGATGGTTGAGGCGGTGGGCAGGGCCACATGGCAGGATTAGAGGATGCGGCGCGAGCCAGGCTGGATGTGGACAGGTGGGCGGGCGGCGGCTTGTGGCGCACGCTGCTGCACACGACGAAACCTGCATTTGTGTGACCTGACCTCATTGAGCCCCTCTGCGTGACTCCAGGGAAAACCTGGTGCTGCTGTCGAGCGAGATGGACAGCGACGAGGACCACACCGGCGCCTCCGCCTCCGCCACCCCCAGCGGCGCCAACTCGGCCGCCAACGGCAGCAGCGCGGCGCTGGACGTGCAGGCCGCCAACGCGGCGGCCGCGGAGGCAGCTGGGCAGAAGCTGTCCAGCCTGTCGGTGGCGTCGTCCTAGGGAGTACAGGGAGGTGTGATGAAGGGCTGTGGCTTCTTGGATTGGGGCGCTGCGGTGGTGGGGAGGAGCTGGCTGGCGCGGGGAATGGGGATGTGATGGGGTCTGTGGGGTGCATGCAGTTTTGGTGAGGAGCGGCGGGGCTCCGGGACTGCAGGCGGGTTGCTTGGCGGCGCTGAGGGTTGTTACCAGAGCTTTTGGGTGGGGAAACGGACGGCTTGTGTCTTGACTCTATAACTGTGACCGGTGTGGTTGGTGTGCAATGGCGCACTTGGCTAGAAGTGGCAATGTGGTGACGCGGTGCCCCCTGTGCGTGGGCGTGGGCGTGGGCGTGTGCAAGGGCTAGGAATACTAGGAGCGGCGCGCGTTCAGATCCAGTTGACGGCACCGGATGAGTAGTGGCATGCTGCTCAGCTGCTTAGGTTAGGACTGTTGCATTGCAAGCGGGTGCCGCAAGCGGGTGCATGTGAAGTACAAGCGGGTGCATGGGATGCAGACGAGGGGAAAGTTACAGCCCCGATGCACCAGGCGGTTTGTGCTGGCGACCCACTTAAGGCCGACTTCTTGCAACGGTTTGACCTGTAGCCTTACTTTCCGTATCCCGGACCCACGCAATCGACTGTTCCGCTTCGGCGGCCGCTCCTTGGCTTGGCTAGAGCAGAAGGCAGTGCAATACGCTCACCGAGGCATTTCGCTGTCATTTTCACAGGTGGTGGTTTATGAATGCGAGGTTACAAGAAGGGGACAGTGTAAACACCATCACGGCTACGAGGGAAGCCACCATTCCGAGGAACGCAGCAAACCGCAACCCCCGCTTGGCTGCCAACCCAACTCACAGCTGCGTAGGCGCGTCGAAGCTAAGCCGCAGCCCGCCAAAGCCACACCAAACAGCAGCATCACAAAGCACGCGGCTCATAAGGCACCGCAAAGTCTTCCACCAAGCCCGAAGGCGCAACACAGGGCAGCGCCCCAAAAAGCAAGCAAACTGGTGTGCCTGTGGCACGATCTGGCCCCAGCCCGAAGGCTCAACACGGGGCAGCGCCCCAAACTGCAGGTCTGTGTGCCTGGGGCACGGTCTGGGCCTAGCCCGAAGGCTCAACACGGGGCAGCGCCCCAAACCGCTGTCTGATAACGCAGCACAGGGAAGCGCCCCGAACAAGCAGGCAACATCGGCAACCAGTCCAACCGGGGCCAGGAGCCCCGCCCGCAGCACCCAACACCGGGCCAAGCGTTAACAGCCAGGGCGCAAGCGTCCAGGCACGAGCGCGCCGAACCAAATGAAAGGCACCGCAACATTGGAAACCAGCCACGAAGGCCCGTCAACGGGGCAGCGCCCCAACTGCAAGTGCCAATGGCACAGTCTGGTCCGGGCCCGAAGGCCCAACACGGGGCAGCGCCCCACATCACACTGAGGCAGCCACCCACCCACCAGCACACCACCACGCCACTCGACGGGCACCCCGCCCTCCACCCGCCCCCCCAACGACCCAAGCCGACCTCACACGTGGTTTATGGTGTAGCTGCTGTCTGTGAGCGCTGAGGCAGCGGGGACGAGCGAGTCACTGTGGGGCGAGTTCTGGCGGGAAACCGTAGTCCTGCTCCTCCGCCGCAAAATGCCCCTCATACTGACTTGCCGCGCTTTGCACAGGATACAACCCGCCACGTTTCGCAGCTCGGCGCGCGTCTCCGGAGCTGCCGCTCGCGAGGGACCATCGGCTTCAGCGTAGCCATGCGACGGGCGACGACAACCGCCCGCGAAGAGAAGCAGCAGGTGCGAGCAAAGGATGTGAGGCGGAGTGTGGACTTGCGAACAGCCTGACGCGCAGTAGGGGCGAGCGCCGGCGACGTGCCGTCGGCATAGGTTTCACCCGGGAGCTCCGTGAGGGATTGTCGCGTGTGCGTGGAGCCCGTGGACGTCGGAGCGTTGGGCTGAGAACAGAACGAAGCTGCAGAGGGGGCCGCCTGCCTTGTTGGCGCGCAGTAGCTGCTGTGCTGTGCGGTGCCCGTACGTACGAGGAAAGCCCCTGAACCACTAAACCACCTGGCTTGCCGCTTCGTCCCCGCTGTAGGCGAGTCAGGCGGCGGCCTCGGTAGACGCTGCACCCCTGCAGCTGCGTGTGAGCTGCCTGGAGGGCCAGGTGGCGGAGCTGCAGGGCCAGCTGGCGGAGCTGCAAACATGGCGGCAGTCGCAGGTGGGCGGGGGAAGGGGCGGGCAAGCCGTCGGTGGGGGGGGGGGGCGGATGTGAATACCAGCCCAAGCTAATGTGGGCGGGCACGTGGCACACTCTCACTAGGTCTGCACACGGACATGATTGCTGGAGACCCCGCGCTGCCGTGTGCGCGGAGGCTCCATGCTCGTGTTGACCGATATGTTGACTGGGTGAAGCACACGCGTTGTCTGGATTAAGCACGCGGTGTTTGCCTACCCCAAGCGCATCCGCCAAGCACTGCCCGTTGGCTTGATCAACATGTTTGCATGCCGTCTAGGATCCTAAATCTCGTCGGCCTGCCATTTGTGACAAGCTGTTGCGCCTCCGTGCCGCCTGCCTCTCACACACGCCATTAGGCCACCACCCAGGGGGCTGGCGCAAGCGGCCCCCAGGCGCCGACGTCGTCCCATTCGGATCAGCAACAGCAGCAGCCGCAGCCGCAGCAACAGCCGCAGCCGGAGCCGGAGCTGACCGGCCCCTACCCCGGCGTCCGGCTGCCCCGCCACACGCCCGTCCCCGGCGAGGTAGTCACGGCCGACAACGTGTATGAGGGTCTGGTGGTGCGGCGCGGGCCGGACTGGGACAGCCTCTACCCCAACTGGATTGCTGCCGGCCAGGACGGCGGCCCGGGCAGCAACGGCGTGGTGACGGGGATCGGCACCTGCGGTGAGATCGTGTTAGTCCACTGGGCCGTGACGGGTGAGGAGACTGTGTGCCAGATTGGCTACGATCGCGGCGCGCGGGAGCTGGTGGTGGCGCCGGCGGAGGCGCAGCAAAAGAAGCCGCTGCCGCAGAATCAGGAGGTGGCGGCGGAGGCGGGAGCGCAGCAGGGGGCGGCGCCGGGCGCGCAGCAGGGCCCGCAGCATGGGCCACGGCAGGGCGCGAAGAAGGGGGCGAAGAAGGGCCCGCAGCCGGGCCCGCAGCAGGGTGCACAGCAGGGAGCGCAGCAGGGAGCGCAGCCGCAGCGGCGGCGGCTGTGGTGGCTGTGGTAGCACGTGCTGTGATGGCTGTCACACTGCACCTGAGGTGGAGAGCTGCCACAAATTCGCAACATGTTTGCCAGGAAAGCAAGACGCGGGGCAGCAGTAGTACGGCTGCACCGGGTTGCGGTGTGTGCATGTGTATCGCAGCGAGACATACCGGTATGTATGCGTATCAATGGTTCGGCATGTTGCTTGCTGTTGCTGTGCAGCGGCAGGCCTGCAGGTGGACTTGGGAGTCACTGCACGCATTCTTAGGAGGACAAAGCTGCGCGGCTAGGTAGGTCCACAGACACAAGAGGGAACGACAGAGCCAGGCGCGTCGGCACAGTAAACTGTGCGTGTGTGCGTGTGCACATCAACGGCGGTGGATGAGGCATGCACGGGTGTGACCGGCGGTTGGCAACCCCTAGCAGACGCTGCTGCGGAAGGCAGGCAGGCAGGGGCTGGTTGAGGCCGAGGCAGGCAAGTTGAGGCACGGCCGCACGGGCGGCATTGCGCATCGGTCGCTTCGTGCAGTTGTCTAAGCCACCAACGCCAACGCCACTCAGCCTTTCCTTTGCGGTCCTTTTCCTTGCTAATTTACGTACTTGATTCCATCGCACGTCTGAGCTACAGCCGCACCGCGCGCTTGTGCTGGTTCGTTTTCGGAACCCGCTTTACGCGCCAGCCACCGCGGCGGCGGCCCCGCTGAGGAGGAGGCAGGTGCGTTGGCGAAACGGCGGTGGGAAGCGGCGGCCAGCTCCGTGGAGAGAGTTGGCTGGCGCGGGATTGCTTGGGGATGTGATGGGGTCTGTGGGGTGCATGCAGTTTTGGTGAGGAGCGGCGGGGCTCCGGGACTGCAGGCGGGTTGCTTGGCGGCGCTGAGGGTTGTTGCCAGAGTGTTTGGGTGGGTGGGGAAACGGACGGCTTGTGTCTTGACTCTATAACTGTGACCGGTGTGGCTTGGTGTGCATTTACGCTCTTGATGGGCTAGAAGTGGCAACGTGGTGACGCGGTGTACTGGCGGTGCTGCGGTGGAGTCCACCCTGTGCGTGGGCGTGTGCAAGGGCTAGGAATACTAGGAGCGGCGCGCGTTCAGATCCAGTTGACGGCGCCGGATGAGTAGTGGCATGCTGCTCAGCTGCTTAGGCTAGGACTGTTGCATTGCAAGCGGGTGCTGCAAGCGGGTGCATGGGATGCAGATCAGGGAAGGTTACAGCCCCGATGCACCAGGCGGTTTGTGCTGGCGACCCACTTAAGGCCGACTCCTTGCAAAAGGTATGAGCTTTCTGCTTACCGCGTCCCCGGACCCACGCAATCGACTGTTCCGCTTCGGCGGCCGCTCCTTGGCTTGGCTAGAGCAGAAGGCAGTGCAATACGCTCACCGAGGCATTTCGCTGTCATTCTCTCACAGGTGATGGTTTATGGTGTAGCTGCTGTCTGTGAGCGCTGAGGCAGGGGGGGGGCGAGCGAGTCACTGTGGGGCGAGTTCTGGCTGGAAACCTAGTCCTGCTCCTCCGCCGCCGTCCTCCTGCCTGCTGACTTGCCGCGCTTTGCACAGGATACGGTTCAGCTGCCTGCGAAGGAGCATGGGTCCCACGGGTCCCGCCGGCAGCCGCTGCGCCAGCGAAGAGGAGCAGCAGGTGCGCGCAAATGAGTCGGAGATGTGGACCTGGGAACAGCCTGACGCGCAGGCGCAGGCCCAGGGGCCTGGCGACGACTGTGGGTTCAAAGCCCTAAAAGCCCTTGCCGCTTTGTCCCTGTACGTCTCAGGCAAGTCAGGCCGCCGCGGCCTCGGTGGACACTGCGCCCCTGCAGCTGCGTGTGAGCTGCCTGGAGGGCCAGCAGCTGGCGGAGCTGCAAACATGGCGGCAGTCGCAGGTGGGGCGGGGAAGGGGGCGGGCACGCGGTCAGGGGGGGCGGGTTGTGAATACCAGCCCGAGCTAAAGTTGAGGGGGAGGCACGGGGCACACTCTCATCAGGCCTGCACGCAGACATGATCGCTGGAGACCAGCCTAGATAGGCGCTGCCGTGTGCGGAGAGGCTCCAAGCTCGTGTTGACCGATAATCTGGCTAGTTAGGGAAGCACACGGAGTTGCGTGTGTCTACCCTGAAGCGCATCCCCCACGCATTGCCTGTCAGCGTGCTCGACTGTCACATGCCTCCTACTACTCCTGTGCTCCGAGTCCCCGCCGGCCTGCTATCTGTGACAAGCTGTTGCGCCCCCTTGCTGCATGCCGCGCACGCACGTCAGGCCACCATGGCCCAGGGGGCTGGCGCAAGTGGCACCCAGGCGCCGACGTCCTCCCAGCCCAATCAGCAGCAGCAGCAGCAGCAGCAGCAGCAGGAGCCTGCAGCGAAGGAAACGGCGGCGGTGGTGGGCCTGGTTACCACGCCGGGACCCTACCCGGGCATCTACCTGCCCCGCACCAGGCCCGTCCCCGGCGAGGTGGTGACGGCTGACAACGTGCACGTGGGTCTGGTGGTGCGGCGCGGGCCGGACTGGGACAGAATCCATACCAACTGGATTGATGCCGGCCGGGACGGCGGCCCGGGCAGCAACGGCGTAGTGAAGCGGGTCAGTTCCAACGGCAGGTTCGCGGATGTCCGCTGGCCCGCCACGGGTGAGGAGACGGCAAGCTTCATCCATGACGCGCCGGGATCCCGGGAGCTGGTGGTGGCGCCGGCGGAGGCGCAGCCGAAGAAGCACGTGGTGCAGCAGAAACAGGAGGCGGTGGCGGCGGTGGAGGCGCGGCAGGGCGAGCAGCAGGGCGCGAAGCAGGGCGCGAAGGAGGGCCCGCAGCCGGGAGCGCAGCCGCAGCGGCGGTGGCGGTGCTGGCCGTGGTAGCACGTGCTGTGATGCTGTATGGCTGTCACACTGCACCTGCTGAGGTGGAGACCCGCCGCCCACTAGCAACGTGCATGCCGGGGACGCTGAAGTTGGGGCAGTTGTACGCACGGTTGCACGCACCGTGTGGCGGTTTGTGTATCGATATATCCGATGATTCGGCATGTTGCTTGCTGTTGAGTGCCGTGCAGTGGCAGGCCTGCAGGTGGATTTGGGAGTCAGCACGTATGCTTAGGAGGACAAAGCTGCGCGGCTAGGTAGGTACACAGACACAAGAGGGAACGACAGAGCCGGCCGCGTCGGCACAGTACGTGTGTGTATGTGCACATCAACGGCGGTGGATGGGGCATGCACGGGTGTGACCGGCGGTTGGCGGCCCCTAGCAGACGTACGCTGCTGGGGAAGGCAGGCAGGTAGGGGCTGGTTGAGGCCGAGGCAGGCAGGCAGGTTGAGGCACGGCCGCACGGGCGGCATTGCGCATCGGTCGCTTCGTGCAGTTGTCTAAGCCACCAACGCCAACGCCACTCAGTTTTCCTTTTCGGTCCCTTTCCTTGCTAATTTACGTACTTGATTCCATCGCACGTCTGAGCTACAGCTGCTGCACCGCGCGCTTGTGCTGGTTCGTTTTGGAAACCCGCTTTGCGCACCAGCCACCGCCGCGGGCGCCCCGCTGAGGAGGAGGCAGGTGCGTTGGCGATGCGGCGGTCCGCAGCGTGGGCTGCGTGCGTGAGCTGCAGCATGCAGCCGGAAGGCATAGGACGGCCCGAGCCATGAGCTTTACTCGGGCGGCGCGACGGTGTGCCGCCCTGCGCTTTCGTTGTTCTCTGACGAAACGTCCCTGCCCGCTGCCTGCTTGCCTGCAGCAGCGCACGCCAGCCATGCTTGGCGCCACATTTAGAGCTTCAGCGCGGCCGGCTCTGCGGCTGGGGCTGCAGCAGCGGCCGCGCGGGAGGCCGGTCGCGAGGACCGCTGCTCGCGCCCCTGCGCCTGCGATGGCGCCTGCTGCCGCAGGCGGCCTCCGCGGCCGCTGCAGTCCTGTGGCAACTCTCAACAGCAGCAGCAACGCGAGGAGCGCCGCCGGCACCTGCCGGCCGACCGCTCCTGCCCGGGCGATGGCGAGCGCCGGGGAGCCCGCCGCACCTTCCTCTTCCCCCGATGTTGGCCGCGTCGGCGAGCAGCAGCAGGTGCGTATGTGCGCGGGGGTTGCGTCGCGTCGGGACAGCAGAAGGCTCAGCAGTTGACAAGGGCTGCGTGGGGACACGGCGTTTGGCTTTGCACCCCACCTACCTGCTGCGGCTGCAACACCCGCCCTTTCCCTTTCTGCTGCCCTCCGCCGCTTAGGCGCCGGACCCGGCACCCACGTCCGCTCCTCCTGCACCTCCCGCCGCCGACCCACATTCCAAACGTGCTGCCCCGATGGCGGACGGCACAGCGGTGCCAGCTGCGGCCGGCGCGGTGACGGCCGCGCTGTCGGGTGTGGTGGGTCGTGTGGTGGATGCGCGGCTGGCAGGTGTGCGGGCCCGGTTTGTGGAGGAGGTGGTGGCGGCGCTGGTGGCAGATCCGGAGCTGCTGCTGGGCGAGCTGCTGCTGGCGATGGGCAAGGTGTGTGGGTGGGTTGCGCAGATGGGATACGGGTGGGCGGCGGACGTCAATAATGCTGCTTGGTGGGAATACTGGCACGGGGAGATGAGCTAGGCGCGCACACGATCCAGAAATGACACCGGCATGGCGGGTGCAGGGGGTGGGTGGGTGGAAGTCCCGCAATCTGGGTGCACACCGGCGCTGTGTGAGCATTAACCACGCGTGTGCTGTGTTGTGCCCTCATTACTGCCGCAGGTGCCGTCCTCACCCGATGACGCGGCTGAGCTGCGGCGGCGTGTGAGCGGCCTGGAGGGCCGCGTCGAGGAGCTGGTGGCTGCGCTGGGCGAGCGCGCCGGTGATGTGGGTCGGCATAGGTTTCACGCGGGAGCTGCTAGAGCCCGGGGTTGGGGCTTTGGGCTGAGAACAGAACGAAGCTGCAGAGGGGGCCGCCTGCCTTGTTGGGGCACAGTAGCTGCTGTGCTGTGCGGTGCCCGTACGTATGAGACCCCTAAACCACTAAACCACCTGGCTTGCCGCTTCGTACCCGCCTCAGGCAAGTCAGGCGGCGGCCTCGGTGGAGGCTGCGGCCCTGCAGCTGCGTGTGAGCTGCTTCGAGGGCCAGGTGGCGGAGCTTCAAACGCGGCGGCAGTCGCAGGTGGGCAGGGGAAGGGGCGGGCAAGCCGTCAGCGCGGGGGGGGGGGACGGTTGTGAATACCAGCCCAAGCTACAGTGTGGAGGCACGTGGCACACCGAAGCATATGGAGTTGCGTTTGCCTACCCCTAAGCGCATCCCCCGCGCATTGCCAGTCAGCTTGATCAACCGTTGGGCATGCCTCCCAAGGCGCCAAAATCTCGTCGACCTGCCATCTGTGACAAGCTGTTGCGCCCCCTTGCCGCATGCCTCTCACGCACGTCATCACGCAAACACCTAGGGGGCTGGCGCAAGCGGCACTCAGACGCTGCAGTCGTCCCAGCCCAATCAGCAGCAGCCGCAGCAGCAGGAGGCCATAGCGAAGGAAACGGAGGTGGAGGCGAAAGCAGAGGTGGGCCTGGTTGCCACGCCGGGACCCTACCCGGACATCTACCTGCCCCGCACCAGGCCCGTCCCCGGCGAGGTGGTCACGGCGGACAACGTGCACGTGGGTCTGGTGGTGCGGCGCGGGCCGGACTGGGACCGCATCTACGACAACTGGATTGCTGCCGGCCGGGACGGCGGCCCCGGCAGCAACGGCGTGGTGAAGCGGGTCTACACGAGCGGCCGCACCGTGTCGGTCCGCTGGCCCGCCACGGGTGAGGAGACGGGATGCTACATCCAAGACGCGCCCGGCTGGCGGGAGCTCGTGGTGGCGCCGGTGGAGGCGGAGCAGGGGGCGCAGTCGCAGCGGCGGTGGCTGTGGTGGCCGTGGTAGCGCGTGCTGCAATGGCCGCTAAACCACACCTGCTGAGACGGAGACCTGCCGCCCGCTAGCAACGTGCGTGCCGGGGAAGCTGAAGTCGGGGCAGTAGTACGGTTGCACCGTGTGGCGATGTGTGTGAAGGCGAGTGTGTAAATGTGTATGCGTATCGATGGTTCGGACTGCAGGTGGATTGGGGAGTGAGCGTGCATGCTGAGATGGACAAAGCAGCAGCGGCGTCTGTGGTGGTGCATGGCCTACATGGCCGTGGCATGTACCTTACTTGCGTGTGCGTGCAGCTAGCCACGACTGCACATGCGGCCACGTACCCGGAGATGGCTAGCGGTGTTACGGCAAGCGGCGATGTGGGCGATGGGGCTGCCGCGTGCAAGCCAGCATGGCGCGCTGTGCTATGCTGCCAATAGCAGCAGGTGGTGCCGTGCGCCTAGTTGCAGGAGGCGAAGGGAGCGCGCGGGCGCATAGTACGGTACTAAACTAGTTTCGGGGTGTTGGCAATTGGAGCTGGCGAACGAGGGCTGGTGGGCGGCGGTGTGCCCTAAGTGTGCAGTGTGCGTGAACGTGCGTCAAAAGTCTGGACGCCCAAGGAAGGAATGCGTAGCTAGCCAGCTGGGCGAGTGTCGGCGGCTTCAAGATCGAGTGAAAACCCAGAGGATGTCGCCGCATGTAATAAGTGAAGGTGGGTGGCTGCGTGCGTGCCCGTCATGACCGGCCCCGTCAAATGAAGGCTTCATGGGCGCATGGATGCCGGCTTGGTGCGTGTGTGGTGGCAGAAGGCACGAAAGACTCACCGCATAACGATAGACGCACCGCGCAGCCATTCGCGCACACACACTATTACGACTACCACCTCGCTCTTTGCCAACTACCGAGAATGCTGCGCGCCGCCCTGCAGCTGCGACTCGGCGCCGGCGGGCCGTCCGCGCGCACCGCGACCATGTCTCTTCCCTTCAGCGGCCTGCTGCTGAGGAGTACCGCGTCTGCTGGCAGCAGCAGCATTGCGCAAAGCCCGGCGGGCAGCAGGGCGCTCCGCACGGACGCCGCTCACGGCCCCGGGGGCTCCGCGCGCAGCAACGCCCGCGGCGGGCAGCAGCAGCAGCAGGTGCGAGTATGTTGGTGTATCCAACCAAATGGCGACTCCGCGCATGCGGCTTGCGGCGAACCTGCCGACAGAACCCTTGCCTTGCGTTTCCCGCGCTTTCGCAGGCTGGTGCCCCCGGGTCTCCCTTCATCAAGGCCGCAGCCATTGCGTTCGCCGCCGCTGCTACTGCAGCTGTGGTCGGTGCTGCAGCTGCGCAGGGGCCGGCTGTGCGTGACCTGCAGCAGCTGCCGCCTGCTGCCGGGGCGCACACCCAGGGCGAGGAGGTGGGCCTGGTTGCCACGCCGGGCCCCTACACTGGCATCCAGCTGTCCCGCCGCACGCCCGCCCCCGGCGAGGTGGTCACGGCCGACAATGTGCACGTGGGTCTGGTGGTGCGGCGCGGGCCGGACTGGGACCGCATCTACACCAACTGGATTGCTGCCGGCCAGGACGGCGGCCCCGGCAGCAACGGCGTGGTGACGCGGATCGGCACCAGCGGTACAGGCGTGACTGTCCAATGGCCCGCTACGGGTCGGGAGATGGCGTGCTTAATTCGCAACGCGCCCGGCTGGCGGGAGCTCGTGGTGGCGCCGGCGGAGGTGCAGCAAGAATGGCCGCAGCAGTGGCGCAAGCAGTAGTGCAGAATACGTTTCATCCTGCCTAGCCTTGCGTTGCACCATGGCAGAGGCACGATCGTGCTTACCGTCCGCCGTACGGTGGTACTATGACTTGGGCGTGATTGCGCACGCAAGCTTGCGCGCATGGATGTTGATTGATGCCGTGATATCTGATGCGCCCGACTTTGCATCTTCTGTTGATTCGGGCGGGCCACGGGCGGGTGCGGGGTCGCATTCCTGCGCGAGCAAGGACGGGTCGAGACTGGACGCGCATGCCTGTGCCACGGCGGCGTCTATTCATCAGGCGGGGCCTGCGCAGTGCATTCGAAGGACTGCACATCGTTGTACGACATACCTGGATGTAATTCACATGTGGTTGTATGATCAAACCCATCTTTCCGATTCGGGCCAGTGCGCGGGCGCGGCCATGGCAAGGGCCAGGGGAAGCAGACGCTCGTAGGCCGCAGGCGGCGCGTCAGCGGTTAGCGGGAAATGAATTGGTACCGTAATTGAATTGCCGATTCTCGGGGGGGGAGGGGAGTTGGTGGGGAAGAGAGGTGTGAGGCCCACCCAGCGTGCAGATGTTGAGGGGAAGCGCGCAGGCGAGCGGCAGGCACCTGGAGACAGGGACAGGCACCTGGAGACAGGGACAGGGGCAATGCAGCTTGCCGCAAATTCGTGAAGGGGTCGAATCAGCATTCAATGAATCATCCCGTATTCAAATCATTGATGTCGCGCAGCTCAAGCGGAAAGAGTCGGACACCGCGCAAGTTCCTGGAATCGAGCCGAACCGTTCTTCTTCAATTGCTTTTCACGTATCACGTATCCTTGCCTGTTATATCGCCAGGCGCGGTATAAAAGTCAGAATCAGATAGTTGACAGATCACGCGACAGAGTGATTGATGTGTAGCGATTCAGTAGAACCTCGCTATACAACAAGTGCCCCCCACTTAGATGGGCAGCGTCCTCGCGCCCAGACCAATCGCCGCAGTTCTATGGGTGATCAAGCCATAGACAGACCGCCAGAACGACCAGTCAGGTGCAAGTCAGCCGAGGCCTTCCACGCAGTGGCTCAGAGTGCCGGCCGTAGGGTGCCCAAGCCTACCAGAACCGTCACCGATACCGTCTCACGTGCACGCGCTATCTGAGTGTGGGTGCTGCCACCTCCCACCAGCCCTCAGACCGCCGGCTGCGACCGTGAGTTGCGAGGATCGAACCAGGGTGTTCGCAGGATCGCAACGAAGCTCGATACCAACATGTTATATCGCCAGGCGCGGTATAAAAGTCAGAAGCAGATAGTTGACAGATCACGCGACAGAGTGATTGATGTGTAGCGATTCAGTAGAACCTCGCTATACAACATTGCCAAACATATATGCATCAGGGGCACAGCAATGCCTGCGAAATGGTCTAGTCGTTCTTTATCGA
Source organism: Chlamydomonas incerta (assembly GCA_016834605.1). Classification (NCBI taxonomy): domain Eukaryota; kingdom Viridiplantae; phylum Chlorophyta; class Chlorophyceae; order Chlamydomonadales; family Chlamydomonadaceae; genus Chlamydomonas; species Chlamydomonas incerta. The sequence goes on from JAEHOC010000010.1 coordinate 2,256,047, forward strand.
CAGTTTGCAACCGACTTGCCTGGCGAGGAGCGAAAACTTCCGTTCGGAAGCTCCGCTCCTCTAGACAATTGTGCAAATCGCTATAAAATTGGGATATGGCCGCGCCATCATTGTCCCCAAGGTCCACAGCAGACGGGATGATCGCAGGGCCTCGGCCGCGCGGCTACGTGAAAGAGACGCTGGGCACCGACGCATCAATCTTCGTAAGCTTCTGGCTTCTGAATGCAATAGTAGCGCCAGTGACGCGCCCCGGGAACACAATTTGGGCCCACGCATCCTTCCGCGCTCTGCCGCGACTTGAAACCCGGCTTCCGTGGCCTTCAATCGCACCCAACTCGAATACCCGAAGGTCGTGAAGGTGGGGACGACATCCCTCATGCGGCCCGAGCATCAAACCGTGAACCTTTCGTCCCTGGCCAAGCTGTGCGAGGCCGTGAGGGACCTGAGGAGCCAAGGTGATTCGCGTTCGTTCCCAGGGCTGCCCGACGCTGCGTGCGCGTAACGATCTACTGTGTATGCAAGCGTTGTGTAGACACCTCCGTGTCTTACTCGCCGAGACGGGGAACTTCGAGCGTCCGACCGGCTCTTCGTCGCCTCCAGCGTGCCCCTTCACTTCCGTACCTGGCATCATCTGCTTGTTCCTCCCAGCTCGCCCCTCCGCCTCCATCCTACCCAATCCTCCCGCGCCCCACCCTCCCGCCACACCTACCCGCCACCCACCCCTGGATGCAGGACACCACGTGGTCATCGTGACCAGCGGCGCGGTGGGCGTGGGCGCGCAGCACCTATCGCTGCCCGGCCCGGAGCCACTCAGGAAGCGCGCGCTTGCGGCGGTGGGCCAGGTGCAGCTGATCAAGTACTACGAAGACTTCCTCGGCGCATTGGGCCTGGTGAGTGGCTGGTTGGAGGGCGGGTGGATTGCACACCAACGGCGGTGGATGGGGCACGCATGGATGTGACCGGCGGGTGGCGGCCCCTAGCAGCAGCTGCTGGGGAAGGCAGGCAGGTAGGGGCTGGTTGAGGCCGAGGCAGGCAGGTTGAGGCACGGCCGCATGGGCGGCATTGCGCATCGGTCGCTTCGTGCTGTTGTCTAAGCCACCAACGCCACTCAGCCTTTCCTTTTCGGTCCTTTTCTTGGCTAATTTACGTACTTGATTCCATCGCACGTCTGAGCTACAGCTGCACCGCGCGCGCTGTGCTGGTTCGTTTCGAAACCCGCTTTGCGCACCAGCCAACGCGGCGGCGGCCCCGCCTGGGGAGGAGGCAGGTGCATTGGCGATGCGGCGGTCCGCAGCGAGGCCTGCGTGCGTGAGCTGCAGCAGCCGGAAGGCATAGGACGGCCCGAGCCACGAGCTTTACTCGGGCGGGAACCCCGGGACGCCCTGCGCTTTCGTTGTTCTCTGACGAAACGCCCCTACCCGCTGCCTGCCTGCAGCGCAAGCCAGCCATGCTTGGCGCCACGTTTAACGCTTCAGCGCGGCCGCCTCTGCAGCTTGGGCTGCAGCAGCGGCCGCGCGGGAGGCCGGTCGCGAGGACCGGTGCTCGCGCCCCTGCGCCTGCGATGGCGCCTGCTGCCGCGGGCGGCCTCCGCGGCCGCTGCAGCCCTGTGGCAACTCTCAACAGCAGCAGCAACGCGAGGAGCGCCGCCGGCAGCACCTGCCGGCCGACTGCTACTGCCCGGGCGATGGCGAGCGCCAGGGAGCCCGGCGCAGCTCCCCCTTCCCCCGATGTTGGCCGCGGCGGGGAGCAGCAGCAGGTGCGTATGTGCGCGGGGGTTGCGTCGCGTCGGGATGGCAGAAGGCTCAGCAGTTGACAAGGGCTGCGCGGAGACACGGCGTTTGGCTGTGCACCCCACCTGCTGCGGCTGCAACACCCGCCCTTTCCCTTTCTGCTGCCCTCCACCGCTTAGGCGCCGGACAAGCCACCCACGTCCGCTACTCCCGCACCTCCCGCCGCCGACCCACATGCCGAAAGCGCTGCCCCTTTGGCGGACGGCACAGCGGCGCCAGCTGCGGCCGGCGCGGTGACGGCCGCGCTGTCGGGTGTGGTGGGTCGTGTGGTGGATGCCCGGCTGGCAGGTGTGCGGGGCCCGTTGGTGGAGGAGGTGGTGGCGGCGCTGGTGGCAGATCCGGAGCTTCTGCTGGGCGAGCTGCTGCTGGCGATGGGCAAGGTGGGTGGGTGGGTTGCGCAGATGGGATACGGGTGGGCGGCGGACGTCAATAATGCTGCTTGGAGGGAATACTGGCACGGGGAGATGAGCTGGGCGCGCGCACGATAACACAGTTGGTACCGGTGCGTGGGGGGCGTGGGGTGGAAGTCCGGCAGCTGGGTGCACGCCGGCGCGGGTATGAGCATTAACCACGCGTGTGCTGTGGTGTGCCCTCATTACTTCCACAGGTGCCGTCCTCACCCGATGACGCGGCTGAGCTGCGGCGGCGTGTGAGCGGCCTGGAGGGCCGAGTCGAGGAGCTGGTGGCTGCGCTGGGCGAGCGCGCCGGCGATGTGGGTCGGCATGGGTTTCAGCCCGGAGCTGCTAGAGCCCGGGGTTGGGGCGTTAGGGCGTTGGGCTAAGATCAGAACGAAGCTGCAGGGGGCGCCGCCAGCGGTGTCGTATCGCAGTAGCTTACGCAGTTGCAAGGCATGTTGTGCGGTGCCCGTACGTATATGAGACCCCTAAACCACTAAACCATCTGGCTTGCCGCTTCGTACCCGCCTCAGGCGAGTCAGGCGGCGGCCTCGGTGGACGCTGCACCCCTACAGCTGCGTGTGAGCTGCTTCGAGGGCCAGGTGGCGGAGCTGCAGGGCCAGCTGGCGGAGCTGCAAACATGGCGGCAGTCGCAGGTGGGCAGGGTCAGGGGCGGGCAAGCCGTCCGGGTGTGTGGGGGCGGTTGTGAATACCAGTCCAAGCTACAGTGGGGGGGGCACGTGGCACACGGAAGCATATGGAGTTGCGTGTGCCTATCCTGAAGCGCATCCCCCGCGCATTGCCTGTCAGCTTGATTGATCAACCGTTGGGCATGCCTCCCAAGGCGCATAAATCTCGTCGGCCTGCCATCTATCTGTGACAAGCTGTTGCCCCTCCGTGCCGCCTGCCTCTCACACACGCCATTAGGCCACCACCCAGCAGGCGACTTGCGCAAGCGGCCCCCAGGCGCCGACGTCGTCCCATTCGGATCAGCAACAGCAGCAGCAGCAGGAGCCCACAGCGACGGAACCGGCAGCAGAGGCTGAGTCGGAGGCCGAGCGGGTGGAGCCGGAGGCGGAGGTGGAGCCGGAGCTGACCGGCCCCTACCCGGCCGTCTACATGCCCCGCCGCACGCCCGTCCCTGGCGAGGTGGTGACGGCCGATAACGTGCACGTGGGTCTCGTGGTGCGGCGCGGGCCGGACTGGGACAGCAACTACCCCAACTGGATTGCTGCCGGCCTGGACGGCGGCCCCGGCAACAACGGAGTGGTGACGCGGATCGGCACCAGCGGTACAGTAGCGCTTGTCCGCTGGCCCGCCACGGGTCGGGAGACGGGGTTCTTCATTCGCAACGAGCGCGGATGGCGGGACTTGGTGGTGGCGCCGACGGAGGTGCTGCTTAAGAAGCACGTGGTGCAGCAGAAACAGGAGCTGGTGGTGGCGGTGGAGGCACAGCAGGGCGAGCAGCAGGGCGAGCAGCAGGGCGAGCAGCAGGGCGAGCAGCAGGGCGAGCAGCAGGGCGCGAAGGAGGGCGCGAAGGAGGGCGCGAAGCGAGGCGCGAAGCAGGGCACGAAGAAGGGGGCGAGGAAGCGCGCAAAGAAGGGCGCGCAGTAGGGGGCAAAGCTGCAGCAGCGATGGCTGTGGTGGTCGAGGTATATAGCACGTGCTGTGATGGCTGTCAAACTGCACCTGATGTGGAGACCAGCTAGCCGCCAACTAGCAATGCCTGGGAAGCAGAAGCTTCTTAAGCCCGGGTTGGGGCGGTAGTGCGGCTGCACCGGGTTGCGGTGGTGTGCATGTGTATCTGCAGACATACCGGTACGTATGCGTATGGATGGTTCTGCATGTTGCTTGCTGCTGAGGCTGTGCAGCAATAGGACTGCAGGTGGATTTGTGAGTCATTGCACGCATACTTAGGAGGACAAAGCTGCGCGGCTAGGTAGGTCCACGGACGCAAGAGGGAACGACAGAGCCAGCCGCGTCGGCACAGTATGTGTGCGTGTGTGCGTGTGCACATCAACGGCGGTGGATGGGGCACGTATGGGTGTGACCGACGGTTGGCGACCCCTTGCAGACGCTGCTGGCGAAGGCAGGCAGGTAGGGGCGGGTTGAGGCACGGCCGCACGAGCGGCATCGCGCATTGGTCGGTGATCTGTGAAGCAGTTCCTTAAGCCATCCCAGGCTTTCCTTTCTGGTCCCTTCCCTTCCAATAAACAGTACTTTATTCCTTCGCACGTCGTCTGAGCTACAGCTGCACCGCGCGCCTGCGCTGGTTCGTTTTCGGAACCCGCTTTACGCACCAGCCACCTCGGCGGCGCCCACGCCTGGGGAGGAGGCAGGTGCGTTGGCGATACGGCGGTCCGCAGCGTGGGCAGCAGCAGCCGGAAGGCATAGGACGGCCCGAGCCACGAGCTCTACTCGGGCGGGAATACGCCCTGCGCTTTCATTGTTCTCTGACGAAACGTCCCTACCCGCTGCCTGCCCGCCTGCAGCGCACGCCAGCCATGCTTGGCGCCACCTTAAGAGCTTCAGCGCGGCCGGCTCCGCGGCTGGGGCCGCAGCAGCGGCCGCGCGGGAGGCCGGTCGCGAGGACCGGTGCTCGCGCCCCTGCGCCTGCGATGGCGCCTGCTGCCGCGGGCGGCCTCCGCGGCCGCTGCAGCCCTGTGGCATTTCTCAACAGCAGCAGCAACACGAGGAGCGCCGCCGGCAGCACCTGCCGGCCGACTGCTACTGCCCGGGCGATGACGAGCGCCGGGGAGCCCGGCGCAGCTCCCCCTTCCCCCGATGTTGGCCGCGGTGGCGATCAGCAGCAGGTGCGTATGTGCGCGGGGGTTGAGTCGCGTCGGGAAGGCAGAAGGCTCAGCAGATGACAAGGGCTGCGCGGAGACACGGCGTTTGGCTGTGCACCCCACCTGCTGCGGCTGCAACACCCGCCCTTTCCCTTTCTGCTGCCCTCCGCCGCTTAGGCGCCGGACCCGGCACCCACGTCCGCTCCTCCTGCACCTCCCGCCGCCGACCCACATGCCAAAAGTGCTGCCCCGATGGCGGACGGCACAGCGGCGCCAGCTGCCGCTGGCGCGGTGACGGCCGCGCTGTCGGGTGTGGTGGGTCGTGTGGTGGATGCCCGGCTGGCAGGTGTGCGGGGCCGGTTTGTGGAGGAGGTCGTGGCGGCGCTGGTGGCGGAGCCGCAGCTTCTGCTGGGCGAGCTGCTGCTGGCGATGGGCAAGGTGGGTGGATGGGTTGCGCAAGTAGGATACGGGTGGGCAGCGGACGTCAATAATGCTGCTTGGTGGGAATGTCGGCACGGGGAGATGAGCTGGGCGCGCGCACGATAACAGAGTTGACACCGGTGCGTGGGGGACGTGGGGTGGAAGTCCGGCAGCTGGGTGCACACCGGCGCGGGTATGAGCATTAACCACGCGTGTGCTGTGGTGTGCCCTCATTACTGCCGCAGGTGCCGTCCTCACCCGATGACGCGGCTGAGCTGCGGCGGCGTGTGAGCGGCCTGGAGGGCCGAGTCGAGGAGCTGGTGGCTGCGCTGGGCGAGCGCGCCGGCGATGTGGGTCGGCATGGGTTTCAGCCCGGAGCTGCTAGAGCCCGGGGTTGGGGCGTTAGGGCGTTGGGCTAAGATCAGAACGAAGCTGCAGAGGGGCCGCCAGCGGTGTCGTATCGCAGTAGCTTACGCAGTTGCAAGGCATGTTGTGCGGTGCCCGTACGTATGAGACCCCTAAACCACTAAATCACCTGGCTTGCCGCTTCGTACCCGCCTCAGGCGAATCAGGCGGCGGCCTCGGTGGAGGCTGCGGCCCTGCAGCTGCGTGTGAGCTGCTTCGAGGGCCAGGTGGCAGAGCTGCAGGGCCAGCTGGCGGAGCTGCAAACATGGCGGCAGTCGCAGGTGGGCGGGGGAAGGGGCGGGCAAGCCGTCGGCGGGGGCGGGGGGTTCTAAACACCAGCCCAATCTAAACCCAAGCGAAACTAGACAAGGGACAGGCAGGTGCAGTTTGTGGCAATACAAGGTAACGGTATACTCTTGCGTTTCGGGGCGGAGAGTGTAGGCGGGGCGAGGTCGGCGCGCCGTCGACGAAATGCCACCCAGGCTCGGCTCGCGCACAGCAGAAACAGACACGCAGACACGCAGACGGGGGGGGCTGTGAATACCAGCCCAACCAAAAGTGGCGGGGGATCACGTGGCATTCTCTCATCGGGCCTGCACGCGGACTTTATAGCTGAGACCCAACTCGATAAGCTTTGACGTGTGCGCGGATGCTACAAGCTGGTGTTGACAGACACGTTGCTTGGCTAAGGTAAGCACACGGAGTTGCGCGTGTCGACCCCCAAGCGCATCCCCCAAGCACTGCCCTTCTTTTGCCATCTTTGCACGCACCGCGGGTCAGCTTGTTCGATAGCTGTGCATGCCTCCTACGATCAGAATCCCCGCAGGCCTGCCATCTGTGACAAGCTGTTGCGCCCCCTTGCTGCATGCCTCTCACGCACGTCATCAGGCCACCACCCAGCAGGCGGCTGGCGCAAGCGGCACCCAGGCGCCGGCGTCCTCCCAGCCCAATCAGCAGCAGCCGCAGCAGCAGGAGCCTGCAGCGAAGGAAACGGCGGCGGAGGTGGGCCTGGTTGCCACGCCGGGACCCTACACTGGCATCCAGATGCCCCGCCGCACGCCCGTCCCCGGCGAGGTGGTCACGGCCGACAACGTGCACGTGGGTCTGGTGGTGCGGCGCGGGCCGGACTGGGACAGCAACTACCCCAACTGGATTGCTGCCGGCCAGGACGGCGGCCCCGGCAGCAACGGAGTGGTGACGCGGATCGGCACCAGCGGTACAGGCGTGACTGTCCAATGGCCCGCTACGGGTCGGGAGATGGCGTGCTTAATTCGCAACGCGCCCGGCCGGCGGGAGCTCGTGGTGGCGCCGGCGGAGGTGCAGCAAGAATGGCCGCAGCAGTGGCGCAAGCAGTAGTGCAGAATACGTTTCATCCTGCCTAGCCTTGCGTTGCACCATGGCAGAGGCACGATCGTGCTTACCGTCCGCCGTACGGTGGTACTATGCCTTGGGCGTGATTGCGCACGCAAGCTTGCGCGCATGGATGTTGATTGATGCCGTGATATCTGATGCGCCCGACTTTGCATCTTCTGTTGATTCGGGCGGGCCACGGGCGGGTGCGGGGTCGCATTCCTGCGCGAGCAAGGACGGGTCGAGACTGGACGCGCATGCCTGTGCCACGGCGGCATCTGCTCATCGGGTGGGGCCTGCGCAGTGCATTCGAAGAGCTGCACATCGTTGTACGACATACCTGGATGTAATTCACATGAGTTTGTATGGTCAAACCCATCTTTCCGATTCGGGCCAGTGCGCGGGCGCGGCCATGGCAAGGGCCAGGGGAAGCAGACGCTCGTAGGCCGCAGGCGGCGCGTCAGCGGTTAGCGGGAAATGAATTGGTACCGTAATTGAATTGCCGATTCTCGGGGGGGGAGGGGAGTTGGTGGGAAGAGAAGTGTGAGGCCCACCCACCGTGCAGATCTTGAGGGGAAGCGCGCGGGCGAGCGGCAGGCACCTGGAGGACAGGGACAGGGGCAATGCAGCTTGCCGCAAATTCGTGAAGGGGTCGAATCAGCATTCAATGAATCATCCCGTATTCAAATCATTGATGTCGCGCAGCTCAAGCGGAAAGAGTCGGACACCGCGCAAGTTCCCTGGAATCGAGCCGAACCGTTCTTCTTCAATTGCTTTTCACGTATCACGTATCCTTGCCAAACATATATGCATCAGGGGCACAGCAATGCCTGCGAAATGGTCTAGTCGTTCTTTATCGACAGTTTGCAACCGACTTGACTCGCGAGGAGCGAAAACTTCCGTTCGGAAGCTCCGCTCCTCTAGACAATTGTGCAAATCGCTATAAAATTGGGATATGGCCGCGCCATCATTGTCCCCAAGGTCCACAGCAGACGGGATGATCGCAGGGCCTCGGCCGCGCGGCTACGTGAAAGAGACGCTGGGCACCGACGCATCAATCTTCGTAAGCTTCTGGCTTCTGAATGCAATAGTAGCGCCAGTGACGCGCCCCGGGAACACAATTTGGGCCCACGCATCCTTCCGCGCTCTGCCGCGACTTGAAACCCGGCTTCCGTGGCCTTCAATCGCACCCAACTCGAATACCCGAAGGTCGTGAAGGTGGGGACGACATCCCTCATGCGGCCCGAGCATCAAACCGTGAACCTTTCGTCCCTGGCCAAGCTGTGCGAGGCCGTGAGGGACCTTCGGAGCCAAGGTGATTCGCGTGCGTTCCCCGGGTTGCCCGGCGCTGCGCGCGCGTAACGACTACGTATGCGAGCGTTTGTAGGCACTTCCGTGTCTTAGAGACGGAGTACTTCGAGCGCCCGACCGGCCGTCGCCTCCAGTGCGCCCCTTCAACTCCGTGCCGGGCATCATTCCCCTCGTGCTCCGCTGCTGCTCGTTCCTCCCAGCTCGCCCCTCCGCCTCCATCCTACTCAATCCTCCCGCGCCCCACCCAAACCGCGCCCCACCCTCTCGCCACACCTACCCGCCACCCGCCCCTGCGTGCAGGACACCACGTGGTCATCGTGACCAGCGGCGCGGTGGGCGTGGGCGCGCAGCACCTGTCGCTGCCCGGCCCGGAGCCGCTCAGGAAGCGCGCGCTTGCGGCGGTGGGGCAGGTGCAGCTGATCAAGTACTACGAAGACTTCCTCGGCGCATTGGGCCTGGTGAGTGGCTGGTTGGAGGGCGGATGGATTGCGCATTGGGGTTAGTTGGGGGTTGGTGATGATGCGGATGGTGCCCAGACGACGGGGCCCGGGGCGGGCTAGGGTTGCGGGCAAGTGGGGGTAATGAAGAAGGTGGAAGGGCCTGCGAGACACGGTGGAAGGGCCTGCGAGACACGCAAGGAGTGTACGGTATGCGTGAGACAGTTGGAGCGGCCTCGTGTTGAGCTCAGCCTGGAGCTTGGTCTTAGCGCAGACCTAGGTCGCAATGCGTGCCTGCCGGCCTGCAGGCGTACGCGTTGCAAGGTTCCCCTGTGGACACCCCCCCCCGCACACACACTTTGCCGCGGCTGCAGAAATGCGCCCAGCTGCTGCTCACGCTGGACAACCTGGCCAACCGCTCCCAGTACCTCAACGCGCGCACCACCTTCATAGAGCTGCTGGCGTACGGCGTGGTGCCCATCGTGAACGAGAACGTGAGGGCTGGGCTGGGCTGGGCGCCGGGCTGGGCCGGGCCGGGCTGGGCTGGGCTGAGCTGGGCTAAGCGGGACTGGGCTGTGGGGTGACGCGCGCGCATGCACCCACGAGCACACCGTGCGCATGGGAGTCACCTGCTAGCTACCGTAACTGCTTGCTCAGCAGTGCCCCGCACCTGCCGCTGTGTGCAAACGTAGCTGCTGCGCGCAACCGCAGTGCTGCTGTGTGCGCGCCGCAGGACACGGTGGCTGTGCAGGAGCTGCGCTTTGGCGACAACGACACGCTGTCGGCCCAGGTGGCGGCGCTGGTGCAGGCGGACTGGCTGTTCCTGCTCACGGACGTGGACTGCCTGTACACGGGTGAGGATGCGGGCGCGGGGTTTGGGGCCTGACAGTGTGCGGCACGGGGGAGAAGAGGTCGAAGGGGCTGCCATGGAGAAGCGAGGGCGCAAGTGTGGCGGGTGTCCAAGTTACGGGCAGGAGCGCTGACCCGGAGCCGCTGCTGTTGTCTCTTCCTGCAGCCAACCCCAAGGACGACCCCAACGCCACGCCAATCTATGAGGTGGAGGACATCTCGCGCCTCACCGCCGACACCAGCACGCGCGGCACGCAGTGGGGCACGGGCGGCATGGCCACCAAGCTCACCGCCGGCCGCATCGCCACCGCGGCGGGCTGCACCATGGTCATCTGCAACAGCACCGCGCCCGAGAACATCGTGCGGATCGCGCAGGTGAGAATGGCTGCAGCATAAAGAGAGCCTCTCTGGCTGTTGTAATGCAGCTGCCACGCCTGGCTGTCGTCCCCTTCAAGCAGAGCACCCGCCGATCCTCGGCTCCAACCCCTCGCCCCCCCCCCAAATGGCCATTGATTTTGGGAATTAGAAAAATCTACCCCGCGCCCCACTAGCCCCACCCCACCCCAACCCCAACCCCAGGGCGAGCCCAAGCTGGGCACCAAGTTCTTCCCGCTGCCGCACAGCCTCAAGGGCCGCAAGCGCTGGGTCCTGTCCGTGCCGGTGCGCGGGCAGCTGTGGCTGGACGCGGGCGCGGTGCGCGCGGTGCGCGACAAGCACCGTCCCCTGGTGGCCGCCGGCATCATGCGGGTGGAGGGCGATTTTGGGCTGCAGGTGCGTGTAGTGCGCGTGTGTGTGTGCTTGTGTGCGTGTGTGATTGGTGGAGAGGGGGTCTGAGTGGGTGTGCGTACCGGGATGCATGTTAAACATAGCTAGGACATGAACGGCGTGACGGCGTTTGCATCGGGGCTGCTGGCTGGCGCAGTGGTATGGTTCGGTCTGGCCGCGTGGGGGCGGGAGTGGATGGGGTGGGTAGTGACACGGCGAGACCATCCTGCTGTGGCCGTGTGTGCGTGCGGGTGCGCTTCGGGCGGGAGGTGGCGTTGGTAGCTTCGCATTGCATCGCGTCGCATCGCGTTGCGGCCTAACCACATACCACATACCACTTACGCCTTGCGCACACGCACGCACACGCTCGAGCGCCGCCGCTGCTTGCTTCGCGCGTATGCACGTAACGCACGCAGGAGTGTGTGTCGCTGATGGACCCCTCCGGCTGCGAGTTCGCGCGCGGCCTGTGCGGCGTGGGCAGCCAGGAGCTGTGCGCGCTGCTGGCGGGCACCGGCGCCGGCGGCGGCGGCAGCGACGACGGCGGTGGCGCAGCCGCAGGCGGCGGGTGCGGCGGCAGCAGCGGCGGGTACTTCACCAGCAGCGGCGGCACTGGCGGCAGCGGCTTGTTGCTTCTGCGTGGCTCAAGCGGCGGCGGGGACGGGGCGCGCACATCACTGCTGCCGCCGCTGCCGCCCGCGGGCACCGCCCTCGGCGGCAGCACCGGCGGGCTCGTGGTTGCCGGGCCCGAGACCTGTGGCACGGCGTGCGGCGACGCCTCAGCAGCCTCGACCTTCGCGCCTGCCGCTGCTGCTTCCGCAGCTGCCACCGCCGCCTGCTCTGCCTTCTCCAGGCGCGCCTCCAGCAACGGCGGCGGCAGTGGCGTCGGCCCCCGCCTGCAGGTGTCGGTTGCGGCTGCGGCCACGGCGCTGCTGCCGGCGCGGTACGACAGCGCGGCGTCCTTCGCCGCCGCCGCCGGAGGCGGTGTTGGCGGCGGCGGTGGCGGAGGCTGCGGCGGCGGCGGTACGGAGGAGGATGTGAGCCTGTGCTGCGACCTGTCGCTGGAGGTGGTCATCCACAGGTGCGTACGTACGTACGTGCAGCGGTGCACTGAATCAGAGGGGGTTCAAGCTTTGTTAGATATCAAAACGGTCCCTTGCCTCACCCACCCTTCACCCTCAAACGTGCGCCGCACACAGGGGCAACCTGGTCCTGCTTTCGGCGAGTGAGGAGCTGCCGCCGCCGCCACCGCTGCAGCAGCAGGCAACTGCAGACATTGATGACCTGCTCGCGGTGGCCTGCAATGCCGGCACTGCGGCCTGCGATGACGAAGACAGCATCCTGCTGCCCGCGCTTCCCGTGTCGCCGCTGGCTGCGTCCGCCGCCTCTGCCGCGGCGGCGGTAGTAGCTGCCGCGACAGCTGCGGCGATGGCGCAGCGTCACACGGCTACCACGGCTGTCGCGGCTAGTGGTGGTGGTGGCGCAGGCGTCCAGACGGCTACTGCTGCGCTGCTGCCTCCACCTCCGCCGCCGCCACTGCCGGCGGATCCAGCGGTGGTGGGCCCACATGATGACGTTGGGAAACTGGCGCCCTGCTATGTGGTGCTGCCGCTGCTGCCCGACGTCGAGGAGGGCGGCGGCGGGCTGCTGGAGCGGGCCGCCACCTCCGACGCGGCGTCGCCGCCGGAGTTCGCCAAGCTGGGCGAGGCGGTCACAACGGCGGCGGTGGAGGGAGCCGGCGGCGGCGGTGCGGCGACTGAGGGCCTGCTGACGTTGCAGGCCTACCTGCCGACGCCGCTGCCGCCCGTGCCGCTGCCCAAACTGCCGGCATAGCTGTAGAGTAACACGTCGGGCTGCACCGTAGGCGGCCCGCCGCGGCCATTCACGCGGGGCGTAGACGTGGCCCCGCCTGCCCGCTGTGAGTGCGCACATGCGGCGCAGGCATGTGCTGATGTGCGCGTATGTGTCCGGGGGGCGTCGGCGTCGGCGGCGGTGATGACGGCGCGCCCTTATTCGTGTCGCATTCGTTGCTTGGATGCGCCGCCAGCATTGAATCTGCCCGGCGAGGGCCATTGGGAATAATCCGCCGAATTCGGGGCATGATGCAGCCGCACGTACAGCAGTACGTGCCTGGGAATTGCGTGCATGGGAGTTTTGAGGGAAATCAGGAACGTATCATCTGCGGGCCAGAGGGAATACCCTAGACTGCTGAAGCCTTTGATCCGCTTTAGGCCTTCAGCCTGCCGGCGTCAACACGGCAATTCATCATACGGTAAGCGTGGCGGATACGCGGGATAATTGTTGCTGGCGGCGAAAGGCAGCGTATGTGGCTGCCCGTATGTACATACGCCTCACACATAGTTGAAAGCATCATAGGCTTTTACACACCGAAGCGGATGCGCTCTGGTCTCCATGATTGGCAAGGGCGTATCATGGCAATCCGTCAGGGCCTCGATGGGCGCAGCCGCAACACGAGCACTATTGTGAGGGCAGGTTGGGGTCGGCGCACGGGAAGATGAATGCAGGACACAGCGCCGCTGGTCGTACTGATGCTTCAAGTGGTGTTTTTCGAATTCAACGGCCTTAAACATTGGGCGGCCTCAGATGTGTAACCGTCATGCTCATCATTTAACAATACTCCTGTGGACACGCATTCACTCACACAACTCCCCCAAATAGCACGTACAACAAAACGGGCCACGCCTGGCGAACACGGTAGCCTACCGTCCTTTCGTCACCTCCTCGTCCACCACCACCACCCGACTCCTTGCAGTCCTATGTTTCACCGTCACTAAATCACCATCCGCCAGCACGCCGAGCCCTGACACACAGCGGCGCGGCTCAGTAGTCGACTGCACCGACTGCACCGACTGCACCGACTGCACCTTCACGGCTCAGCTCAGTAGTCGTCGCTGTTGCTGCCGCTGGAGTTGCTGTCGTCGGTGGACAGGCTGGTGGCGCTGGACATCATGAGCGGGTCCGTCACGCCGATCTGCGGCGACAGGCGGTTGCGGTAGCGGTTATGGTTACAGTGTCAGTGCAACAAGTCAAAGGAGGCATCCGTGCGAGCCGGGGACTCGTAGCTCCGTAGGAGTACGCGATGCGGGGACGGGTGCGGGCAAGCAAGGGTTTGGGTAGCGGCAGGCCGTGTCGGCCGAGCGCGTGTGCTTTGTGTTTGCAGGAAAGCGGGATGTTCCCCTAGCTGCTCCCAGAGCCGGGCCCCGCAGGGCCCAACCGCATCCCGCCCCCACCGCCCACCTGCTGCATGAGCTTCCGCCGGCGCGCGCCGAACTGCCGCAACCGGAACACCGCGCCCTCACGCCCCCGGCCAGCGCCCAGCCCCGCAGCCGCAGACAGGCCGCGGCCGCCACCCAGGGGCCGGGGCAGCGCGGCGCCAGCCGGCAGCTGCCCCGGCAAAGGCTGTCGTGCCTCGCCAGGCGATGACGCCTCTGAGCCAGTCCCTGACTCCCTTCCTTCGCCGCTGCCTCCGCCTCCGCCGCCATCGCCGCTCGCGTCCGCCTCGCCGATGGCCTCCAGCGCGCCCGGGCCTGCCCGCTGCCTCTGCGGCCCCTCGCCGCCCCCGCTCAGCTCCTGCTGCCGCCGCGCCAGCATCGCGCGCGCCGCAGCCAGCGGGTTCCTCGGCGGCGTGACGCCCGATACGCCCGACAGGCTGTCCGTGCTGGCGGAGGGGTCGCCGCCTGACGTCGACACTGAGGACGACACCTCCAGCGACCCCAGCTCGCTGGGGAAGGGCGGCAGCTGCCCGCCCGCCACCGCCGCCTGCGCCCGCGCCACCGCTGCCGCCAGGCTGCCGGCGCCGCCGGCGCGGACGGCCGCCGCCCGCCGCTCGCCTTCTGCCAGCGCGCGGGTGACGGCGTCCGGCGAGGGGCCGCTCGCCTCGGACGACGCCATCAGGGTCTCGGAGCTGCTGGACAGCAGCGGGTCGGGCGCGCCGGGCCCCGCGGAGGGCGGGCGCCACAGGCGGCTGACAGGGCCGTGGTAGTCCGACAGCGCGGGGGGCTTGCCTGCGGCGTGGCGCGTGCACACACAGCCGGGCCAGCGCACGCAGGAGGGCGGGGCGGTAAGAGGCGGGGTTCCATATCATGGTTTATAAATGTCGCGTTTCGCAGGAAAAAGCGTCGCTGCAACGCCAGCACAGCGCGGCGCTGCCAATGCCGTCAAGCTCTTCCAACGCACCTGGGGATCCGGGCGCGGTGGCGGACGTGGCAGCAACGGGCTGCAGTGGCGCCAGCGCCGGCCGCTGCAGCGACGCCGCCGAGCCCGCCGACCGCCCGCCGCCCACCTCGCCCGCCGTCAGCAGCGCCGGCGCCGCGCCAGGCGCCGCCCCCGCCACCGCCCCCGCCACCACCGCCGCCACCACCACCGCCGGCACCGCCAGCGCCACGCTGCTTGTGAAGCTGCCGGCGCCGACGCTGCCGGCGCCCATGGACGCCAGGCGCGACGGCGGCGCCAGCGGCGCCAGGCCCGCTCGGGCCATCCTCTCCATGGAGGATCGCACGCTAGCGGCGTCGCCCGCCGCCTCCTCGGCGCCACCAGCGCCAGCGCCACTGCCAGCCATGCTCGCGGCGGAGGCGGCAGAGGCGGCGGAGCGAGCGCCGCTGGGCGGTGCGGGGCCCAGGCCGGCGCCGCGCCCGGCGGCGGCGGCCGAGGAGGCGAAGGACGGCTGGCGGGACTGCGCCGCCGAAGCCGCCTCGGAGCCCGGGCGGCTGCCGGCGGCGGGGCTGCCCAAGGCGGGGCGCGGCAAGGCGGCGGCGGAGGGCTGCCGCGACTGCACCACTGAGCCTGGCTCCACCTGCTCCGGCTCCCGCAGCGCGCTCTGTGCAGGTCAGGGGAGTAGGCGATAAGCGCATCAGAATCCCTTCGCCGCTCCAAACCGTTTCAGTTCACATGGACGGCTACCCGCCCCTCGCCCCCCGGAGCATCTGCTCGCTCACCTGTATCTCGTCGCCCGGCTCGTCCTCCGCCTGCTGCCGCTGGTCGCGCGTGGAGCTCACTGTCAGCACCTCATCGCCGCCCTCCGCCTCTGCCTCCCCCTCCCCCTCCACCTCCTCCCCCATCTCCACCTCCAGCCCGGCCTCCGCCTCCGGCTGCTCGCCCAGCACGCTGCCGCCGTCGTCGTCGCCCAGCGCCTCCAGCTCGCGCTGGTCCTCCTCGGCCAGCACCCGCCCCACCTCCTCGTCGTCCAGCAGCTCCAGCTCCTCCTCCTGGGCGGCGGCAATAGCGCCGGCGGCGGCAGTAGCAGGAGCGGCGCCGCTGGCGCTGGCGCTGACGCTGCCACGCGTGGACGAGGGGGCTCGAGAGACCCGCGCGCTACCGGCGCCGCCTTCGGCGCCGCCGCTGAGGCTGGCTGCGGCGCTGCCGCGCGCTGAGCCCCTGCCGGCGTCCGCCGCTCCCGCGTCCGCCGCTCCCGCGCCCTCGTCGCCGCCGCTCTCGCTGTGCAGCACCTCCAGCTCCTCCACCGCGTCCTCCGCCGGAGCGCCACCAGCACCCGCCTCGGCCACCATCGCCGGCTCAGCCTCCTCCGACCGCTGCTTTGGCGCTGCTTGCGGCGGTGGCGGTGGGGCGCCGTCGGTGTCCGAGTCCGCATCCGCGCCCTCCAGATCCAAATCCGCCCCAAAGTCGTCATCATCAGATCCAAAATCAACGTTCTGGATCTGATCCAGGTCTTCATCCTCCTCGAAGTCGTCCTCCACGTACTCGTCGTCGCCAACCGTCGGCAGCGTTGCGGCCGCTGGCGGTGCTTGGGCTGCTGGCGGCGGCGGCGGCGCATTCGGGGTTGTTCGGCTGCTGGAACCGGCGGCACTGCCGGCGCCGCTGCCCGCGCGACTGGCCTCCGCCACCACCACCACCTCTGCCTCATCCTCCCCATCCACCTCCTCCACCTCCTCCTGCACCGTTGCGGTGCCCGCCCCGCCGGCCGATGGCGCCGCCCCAGCCCCAGCCACGGAGGCTGCAGACACATTGCTGCCGGCACGGGCCAGCACCGGCGGCGGGCGCTCGCTCCTCGCCGTGCTGCCAGCGCGAGACACCATCGCGCTGCCTGCCGGGCTGCGCTCCTCCTCTCCTGCCCACGAGCCCGCCCTTGATCCAGCCAGCGCTGGCGGCCGCTGGCTGGTGCTGGAGGGCCCTGCTGCCGCCGCCGGCACCGACTCGCCTCCGGCCCTTGAGCGCCCCGCATGCGACGTGTGCGACGACGCCTGAGACAGCTCTGAGCGCACCGAGCGGCCGGATGCAGCCATGTCGGCGCGGTACGGCACACGCTGCCCCGCCACAGAGCCCGCGGCGCTGCCACCCACCCCGCCGCCACCCAAGCCTGCCGCTTCCTCTTCCACCGCCTCCGCCGCCAGGACCGCGGCCGCGGCCGCGGCCGCGCCCGCGGCCGCCACGCCGAGGCTATCCAACCGCGACGGCCCCGCACCCGTGCCCGGCACCGACCCCAGGCCCAGCCCTGACACCGTGCGGCTGCCCAGCCCGGAGCCCGGCAGCCCACCCGTGCCGGCGTCCTCGCTGCCGCCCGGGCCCCAGCTGCCCACGCGCTGCGGGTACAGAGGGTGCGGCCCGCCGTAGCCAATGCCCAGGTCGCTCGGCCAGCGGCCGCCGCGCGCAGCGCCCCCTGCTCCCCAGCCGCCGCCGCCGCCGTTCTCTGAATTCAGCAGCGGCGGCGCGCCGGACATGGACAGGCCCACTGGGTCGCCGCGCGTGACGTGAGACTCGCCCGAGTCGGTGTTTGCGTCGGTGGGGGTGTAAAGCCCGTGCTGCTGCTGCTGCTGCTGCTGCTGCTGCTGCTGCAGCGCGGCGCGGTGCAGGTCCAGGCGCACCGGCCGCGCGGTGAGCGACGCCAGCTCCAGCTGCGCGTAGCTGCGCTGCAGCGCTCCGCCGTCGCTGCTGCTGTCGTCCAGCTCGCCGCGGCCGCGCGCGCCGGGGCCCTGTGGGGGCAGCGTGCAGTTTGTGATTGTGATCGTGGTTCACAGGCAGTGCACAAAGTGGCCGTGACTCCGTGAGTGGCAGCCTTCACGCAATCTAGAGGCCAGTGTCAAGGCCCACCAAGTACTTATTGCAGCCCCGAATCAAATGGAGAAGCGCGTGTCCCCTGCCCACCACCTGCCCACCACCCGCTCACCCGCAGGTGGCGCTGCATGCTGTCGCTGCTCGACTCCACGTCCGACGAGTCGCGCAGCTTCTTCAGCCCCGGCAGCCGCAGCTCCGGCCGCCGCCCGCCGCCGCCGCCGCCGCCGCCGCCGCCCGCCATGGCGTTGAAGAGCGGCAGGTGGCCGTACAGTCCGGCGGCGTAGGTGGGCGGCAGCTGGATCTGGGTGCCGTCGGCGGGCACCAGGTAGTAGGGGCGCGGCATGCCGTGGGGCGGCTCGCTGTCGGGGCCCATGTAGGGCGAGGGCGCGGGCGGCGCGAAGCCCAGGCCGGGCGGCGCGGGCGGCCCGGTGCCGTAGGACAGGCCTGCAGGGTCACACGGGGTCAGGCGAGGGGCAGCAGTTTAAGAACCTTGGAATCGGGGGGCAGCAGTTTAAGAACCTTGGTACAGGCAGTGCGAACGAGCGCATGCATCGCATGCAATTCAGGAGGGGTAAACCCGTGTGTGCCGGCTCCATGCCGGCAGAAACATCCATGACGCCCGCGCTCAGACGCTGGCGCGCGCACCTGCGGCCAGCGCCGCCTGCAGCAGGTAGTGCGGCGGCGGCGGGTCCGCCTGAGAGCCGCTGTCCCGCACGCCCGCAGCCTGCGTGCCCACTTCCTGCACGCCGTGCGCCTGGGTGGCCCGGTCGTCGACAGCGTGGGCCTGCGTGCCGCGGCCCTGCACGCCATGCGCCTGCAAGCCCGCCGGCACCAGGGCGAGCGCGCCGGCAGCACGGCCGCCGCCGGCGCCGGCGCCGGGGTCCGCCTCCCACGGCTGTGCGGTGCCCACCACCACTGGCGCAGGGCCGGGGGCTGCGGGCGCGGCTGCTGCGGCAGCAGAGGCGGCGGTGGCATGGCCGGGCAGCGCGTGGGGCGCCGGCGGCGCGTGCGCGTACGCGTGCGGGTGCGGGGGAAGCGAGGCCGCGGAGGGCTGCGCCGACGGCGGGGGATGCGGTGGCGGCTGGCCCGCGCGCGACACGGAGCTCTGGCTGGGGCCGGAGTGCAGGGGGTGGTGCTGGCCGCCCTGCACCGAGAGCGCAGCAGCCGAGGGACCCGACTGCAGGCTGGCGTGGGAGGCCTGCGAGCCCAGCGGCTCCTGCTGCTGCTGCGGAGGGGGATGGGTTGGAGGTGCTGTCGAGCCGGCGAGGGAAGCGGCGTCCTCCTCGCCGCCTGCGCCAAGGCTGCCACGCGAGGCCACCGCGGCCAGCGCGGCCGCCGCGTCGCCCCCAGGGACCTCCTCCTCTCCTCCAGCAGCCGGCTGGAAGGGCCCCACCGCCTCCTCGCCGCCCTGGCTTTCAGGCATCTGCGCCGGCGCGTGCTCCATCCCTGCTTGCTCCACACCCACGCTCGCTGCCACCTGCGTGCCCGGTGCTGCTTCCGCCTCTTGTTGGCCCATGCCCTGCTCCGTGCCCGGAGCCGGCACGGCTGCCGGCGGCGGGCCACGCGGCGGCGGCACCAGCGGCATGGCTGCCAGCTGCGCCACCACCTCCTCCAGGGTGAGAGGCTCTGCGGCGCGCTGCTGCGCGCGCGCCGCCTCCTGCTGCCACTGCGGCGCGCTGAGGATGCTGCGCAGGTTGTCTCGCAGCACGTCGCACACCAGCTGCCGCGTCAGCTCCGCGTCCACCAACGGCGGCACCATGCCTGTCGCAGCAGCAGCAGCAGCAGCAGCAGCAGCGCAACACGCGCCGGTTGAGTACCGTCCGGTGCAGGGCACGCCCCACGTGTCATCGCAGGTCCAACCAAGCCACTGCGGTGCGTACCGCGCACCACCCACCTGCACCACCGTCCGCCGGCGGCTGGGCGCCGCCGCCGCCGTCCAGCGGTGCAGCCGCCAGCTGCGCCACCGCCAGGCGGCTCACCACCTCATCCTCAACAGCCTGCGGACCAGGTAGGGCCGGGTGCGTTGGGTCGGCGATCCCTGCACTCAAGCGCGGTCCACCGCACACACAAAGGCGCAGCAGCGGGCGAGCGCAGCGCGCAAAGCAACAAACACGCACGCCGTGTCACTGTCGTACGAAACACGCACACTCACCTGCATCAGCGCCTCTTCCAGCTCTTTGGCGGGGTCCGCCGGCGCCCTCTTCTTTCTGGGCGTATGGCCCTTACCACGCGCGGCCGACACGCCGGCGGCCGCCGCGACCGCCGCCGCAGCCGCCTGCGGCGGCAGGATGTGCGTGAAGGTGGCCGCGTCCGAGGGCGCGGGGAAAGCGAGCAGCTGGCCCTGCGGCTGTAGCTGCGAGTGCGCGGGCGGCTGTAGCGGGTTCTGCGCGGCGTACGCCGCGGCCGCCTGCTGCGGGCGCAGGTAGCCGAACTGGTGGTGCGCGTAGGCGTAAGGCAGCTTGGTGGCTGCCAGGGGCTGCGCCTCACCGCCGCCTGGTGCAGCAGCACCGGCGCCAGGACCAGGAACGGCGGCCCCGGCCACGCCGGCGGCACCCAGCGGCAGGCCCGGCAGGAAGGGCGTGCCGGGCCCTGCCGCCGCCACCGCGCTCCGCCCTAGCGCGCGCGAGCGTGTGGGCGTGGCAAAGCCCAGCCCCGCCGGCGCCTCGCCGGCCGCGGCGACGTAGGCGGACGCCGCGTCCGTCGCCCTGGCGGCGGAGGCCGCCCAGGCTGGCAGGCGGGTGACGGGCGCATGGCCAGTGTCGACCACGTAGGTGAAACGGGGCCGGGCGGTGGCGGTGGTGAGGGGCCAGGCCTGCGTGCCGGGCTGCAGCCAGGGGGGCGCGCCCCCGGCGGTGGTTGCAGCAGTGACGGCGTCTGTCGCGGTGACGGCAGTGGTCGTGTGCCCGCCCAGCCCTGCTGTCAGCGTTGCCTCCGCGGCGGCCTCGTCGAGGCGCTGTACGCCCTTCATGCCCGCCACGTCGTCAGCAGCCCCCTCCTCCGAGGCCCCGTCCATGGGCGCAGCCGCGGGCCGCTCGGCTGCCTCAGCCGCGCTAGCACCACCACCAGCGTGACTACTCCCTGCCTGCCTGGCACCCGGAGGCGCGCCCTCATGTTCCGGCTCGGAGTCGTCGTCGCCGCCGCCGTCTGAGAGCAGCACGGAGGCCAGCGCCGACAGCATCTGCTCCATCGCAGCGTCGGCGGCGGCGCTGGATGGACTGCCGCCCGCGCCGCCGCCGCCTGCCTTTGCCCCGGCTTTGGCGCCTGCAGCGGGCTTCTTGACGCGCCGCTTCGCTTGGCTTGGACTGGTGCTGCGGGCCCTGCCGTGCAGAGCATGAACAGCATGCAATCAGATAGGGATCTATCAAAGGAGCACGGCGGCGTGGAATGGTGGTGGTGGTGGATGAATGACAGGCGTAGCGGCCATGTCACGGTGCTTACCTCGCGGTCTCGACCTTTGCCGGCTCTTCCACGCGCCGCCCGAAGGCAACGCGCACGGGGCCAGTGGGGCGCGTCTCACGGCGGGGCGGCGGCGATTGGGAGGACTCACGCGCACGGCTGGCGGACAGGGCCGGTGCCCTCGGCGCCGTGGGCGGGCTGGCGGAGCGCTTTTGCGGGCCCGGCACTGCAGGAATAGGAGTACAGGGCGCAAAGTAAACCAGCGTCGCTGACACATTGGTGCATGCACATGTGAGGAACGGAAAACCATTCGGAAATGCCAATGCTCACCCGCTTGCACCGCCTCCCCTGCACCAGCTGCGCTGGGTCCTGTAGTGCCGGCGGCCGCTCGCCGCTCCTGCATCTGCGCCTTCAGCGCCTGCAGCGCACCCAGGCCGCCGCCAGCGCCAGCAGCCGCATCAACGGCCCGCCCGGCCCGGCCGCCCAGGAGTGGCCCGGCCAGGGACTTGGGGCCCGGCGACTCGCGCCGGGATGCGGCGCCGGGCGCTGCCGCTGCGCGGTACGACACTTCGGCCTGCACCGCCTGCGTTGCGGGTACGGGCCGAGCCGTTGCGTCGGCGTGCAAGAGTGGGCATTGTGCGGGCACAGCGAGGACATCCTGGATTCGGATGTGGTTTGGTAATAAGCACAAGCACAGAGCTGTCCAGGCATCGGCGCGTACCTTGGTGAACTCATCCAGGTCGAACCATGCCTCGTCCACGTCCCACACCGAGTGTGGCGGCGGCAGCACGCCCGCAAAGTCGCCGCGCCGAGCCGCGGGCGCCGCTGGTGCCACCGGCGCTGCCACCTCCACACCCGGCGCGGCCCCTGCTGCGCTCCTGCCCCGCTCCACACGCCCTGCACCCCGCCCTGCTCCGCCCGCCGACAGGGCACCACCGCGCGTTCCAGGTCCAGGTCCAGGTCCAGGTCCACCTGCCGCAGCCGCTGGCGGCGCGGGGGCGGCTGCGGGCTGCTGCATGAGCCGCGAGGAGCGCTTGGCCTGCTCCAAAGCCTTCCTGGCGGCCGCGTAGTCGAATGCGCCGCCCAGCAGCTCATCTGCCTCCCTGCGCGGCACCACAGGCGCGGCAGGGCGCCAAGCCGTGAAGCTCTACATAACAGCGCTACCGCAGGCAAGTGTGCACCGTACTCGAGAATGACCACATCGCCCACACACGGCGAGATGAGAAGCTGTAACCTCCGGCAGCGCCGGTTGCCAACGACTTCGTGCCACCACCCTTGGCCCACCCCTGTGCCCCCGCTTACCTCTGCGCCTCCTGCCGCTCCTCCACGTCCGCCATGGCCGCCCACACCGGTGGCGGCTGCTGTTGCGCCGCGCGCGCCCCATCTGGGTCGGCTATGAAGGCCAGCGTGCTGCGGAACACGTCCTTCACGTCATCCGGCAGCTCACTGCGGCGGGGCCTCGGCTGTTGCTGCGCAGCGGCTTGCGCCTGGGCTCCAAGACCCAAGCCGCCAAAGCCCGCGAAGCCACCGACACCGCCACCGCCGCTGCCACCGCCAGCCGCTGCTGCAGGTGCGCCCGCTTGTGCGAACAGGGACGGGCCGCTGGGCACGAACACGCCCTCGGCCGGCACCTGGCCCGGCGCCCAGCGCTGCGCGCCGCCAAGCATCTGCTGCTGCTGCTGCTGCTGCTGCTGCTGCTGGAGGGCGCTCTGAACGGCAAACAGCTGCGCGGTGGGCGCGCCGCCATCGCTCTGAGCCGCCGGGCGCAGCGTGAACGTGGCCTCAGGCAGCAGCTCGTGCGCCTGCTGGTTGCCGGCAGCCTGGGAGTACCCGTCGCCCATGCCGCCGACGCCGTCCAGGCCAGGGAACGGCACAGGCGCGACCCCGCGCGCACCGGCCCCAAGTGCCGGAGCGCCTGGCTGCGGCGGCTGGCCCGGAGCAGCAGCCCTCGCGGGCTGCCCCTCGTCCTGCTGCTGCTGCCAGGCTGGCGGGCCTGCAGCGCCCGGTGGCGGCGTCCTGGCAGTCACACGCGGAGCCCCCAGATGCACCACCCGCATGGCGCTGCCAACGGGGGCCCGCGCGCCGGCCCCTGCTGCCGCCCCCTGATTGAACGGCGTCGCCAGCTTGTCAATCCAGGGCTGCTGGTGCGGGTTGCGCGGCCGCGCACGGCCCTCGCCAGCAGCAGCTGCGTCGCGCTCTGCTTCGGCCTGCTGCAGCTGCTCCGCCACGCCCTCGTCGTCGTCCGCCTCCTCTTCCTGATCTGCCCCATGCCGGGTGCCAGCAGCTGCTCCCTTCAGCCCGCCGCGCATGATGACGGGCGTGGTGCGGCGGTGCGGCGCGACGAGGCTGCCCTGCCGCTGCTGCGGCTGGGGGTCCGGGCTGTCCCCTTCATCCTCCTCCGCACCGCGAGGAGCCCTCGTCCCGACCAGCAGCCCTGGCTGCATGCGTGCGTAGGCCCCGGGCGGCAGCGGCGGCGTTGTCTGCATGGAGTGCTTCACGGCCGCCGCGGCGGCCGTGGTGGCCGCCGTGGTGGCCACGGATATGATGGCTGCGAGCTGGTCTGCGTTCTGCAGCAGGTCGAGCTGCTCCTTGATACGGCCGTAGTGGGGCTGCGACTGGGGCCGGGGCCGGGGCCGCTCCTCTGGCTCGTCATCACCAGGCGCCGCTGTCCCGCCTGGCTGGGAAGGGGGCGTGGTGCTGGAGGATTGCGGCCACGGCTGAGGCGGCCAGCTGAAGCCCCCGCCGGACCCGGCCGGTGCTGGCTGTTTGGCAGCAGGCTGTGCAGGGGCGGCTGCGCCCAGCCAGGGAGCGCTGGCTCCGCTTGGGCCGCCGCCGGGTGCCGCTGCTGCTGGCTTGCCGCGGGCAGAAGGGTCCGTGCTGGGTGCGGCGTTGATGCCAACGCCGCTGCTGACGCCGCTGTCGCCATACAGGTCCCCAAGAACCTGCGCAAGCGTTCATAGAGAGTCATTCTCAAGCAGTGGATAGCGAGCCTGTGCATTACCCCAGCACCCGCCGGGCCCGGCCGATCCATTCCGGGGCTCACCTGCTTGATGTAGTCCTTGGCTACGTCCAGCCCTGCCACGGCGGTGTCCTTCGGCAAGGCCCCCTCCAACACCCGCTCCAACTCGGCATCCGTCAGGCCAGCGGCTGACCCGCCCTGCGACGCACAGCACAGCACAGCTCAGCAAGACGGCTCCATTCTTCGTCTGTGCCCCCATTCCCTCGGCATCCACAAGCCTCCCTAAGCCTGCACCCAGTACTGACCTCCTGCAGCAGCTTACATAGCTCAGTCGCCATGTGCTGCGCCTGGGGTGGGCTCTTCTGAGCGCGGTGGTGCCTCCGCCTGCGTGCCGAGGCGCTGCACGATGTCAGCAAGCAGCTTGGGGCTTCGCCAGACCGGCAGTCGACAGCCCTTCAGTCCTAATGGCAGCTTGTGTGACTCCCACAACGGACCAGCGGCTGCTCGCAACCCCGATGACGTCGCGAGCGCGCGGCTACGCGAAAGTGGTCGCACCTGGCATGCTCATCGTCGTCGCTCCACACCGTGTCGTCCTCCTCGCTGGCTTCAACCTTCAACGCAGCGCTATAGTGCAGGCCCTGAGTCTCGACCGTGAACCTAAACTTTTCTTCGCGCAGCGCAGAGAGACCTGTCGCTGACTTGCTCATGGCGCCCGCTTGTGCGCCCCAACATGCTTAAGTTTATATAGTATACATGATATTTGCCGTAGCCGTGCGCTGCGGGGCACAAGGAAGCGACTAGCGGAAACTGTCATTGAAACCCGCAGCTGGCAATGAAAAGGCGCCCGGCGCCAACCGGCCATCCATTGCATTCCTAGAGCCACATTTGAAACATATGGTATTATTGAATTCGCGGCACACAGGCTTGTGTCCGTGAATATGGTGCCACCGCAATCCTCGGCGGGAAAGGACACTAGCAAGACGCCATATGCTGTCAAACTGGCTCGAATAGACCTCGCAAGTCACCGCGAGGAGTACCTCTTTCGTTTGCCATCAATCGTTGCCCGTCCGCTCGCCACGCTCCTACAAGACCCGCGCGATGAGCCTGTCCTTTATCTACTATGCAACCTGATGATATGCGTATGGCCAGCGGCAGCACTGATGTTTGCCTTCTGCCGGAGCCACTGGGTGGGCGTGGCGTACCTTGCGCTCAACTACGCGCTCTTCCTGCAGCGCTACATGCTCACGCTGCACGTCACGGAGCACCGCAGCCTCTTCAAGAAGGGTAGGCATCGTGTGCGTGTGTACAGGCGGGGGCAGTGTGCGTCAACTCCTGAAGGCTGGGGCGCCTGGAAGCGCTCGCCTTTCCTGGGCCCCTCACGCATCCGTGCCCGCGGGCCCTTCCTTCGGCCTGCCCCTCCACAGAGTACGGGCTACTTAACTACATCATCCCGTACGTCATGTGCAACTTCTACGGCGTGCCCTCCGGCTTCTATCGCCTGCACCACGTGGTGATGCACCACGTGGAGGACAACGCCTCCCCCGGCGACCTGACCTCCACCGAGGCGGTGCCGCGCAACAGCCTGCCGCACTTTGTCCGGTGAGCCGGCGCGGGGCCCTGGCGACAGCAGTGGCAGCAGCTACAGCAGCATTTTCAGCGCAGCCACGGGCGTGTAGCGGGACCGCACCAGGTTGCATCCGCGCCTAGGCGGATAAATCGGCACAGCACGACCGTGTGACCTTGTGGCACCACACCACACTACCATCAACCGCAGCACACCCCGCATACCGTACCCCATGTCCCGCCCGCCAGGTACTGGACCCGCTTCTGGCTGTGCACCTGGGTGGAGCTGCCCATGTACGCGGCGCGCAAGGGCCGCGGGGGCCAGGCTGCGGGCTGCGCCGCCTGCGCGCTGGGCTACTGGGTGGCGATGGCGGCGCTGTGGCGCCACGTCAACCCGGTGGCCACGCTGTGGGTGCTGCTGGTGCCCTTCTTCGTGTCCACCTTCGCGCTCATGTTCGGCAACTGGAGCCAGCACGTGTTCGTGGACCCCGACCAGCCCCGCAACTCGTACCGCAGGTGCGCGCGCGGGCGTTGCAAGGATGGGCACAAGAAGGGGTCGCAGTTGGGAGCTGGGGTCGTGGCACTCGGCAGTCACCCTTCTCGCACCTGCCTGCGTCTGTACAGCCCAGTAACGCGCCCTTTCATCTCCCCCAAACCGACACTGCGCGCCGCCGCAGCACCTACAACTGCGTTGCCTGCCCCGACAACCGCCGCACCTACAACGACGGCTACCACATCCTGCACCACCTCAACAGCCGCCTGCACTGGTCCGAGCTGCCGCAGCGCTTCATTGACACGCTTGCCGCACACGACGAGAACGACGGTAAGACGCTGTGGGCGCCAGAGCTGCCATTGCCCGCTGCCCTGGTCCGTATTCGCCGCTTGCCACGAGCCGCCCTTCGTGCACCCCTACCTCATCGTTGCGGCAACCTGTTTTGCTCTCAATCATCGTCCTTGTCGAGCGCCTATCGTTGCCGTTCTCAATCCAATCCACTTTCAATTTGCTCGCTTGCAGCGCTGGTGTTCCAAGGCATCGGCTTTTTCGATGTGGGGGTCATGGTGTTCACGGGGCAGCTGGACAAGCTGGCGGGACACATTGTGCCGTGCGGCCCGCGGCAGCAGGCCCGCAGCCGAGAGGAGTGGGTGGCGCTGCTGCGACACCGGCTGCGGCCAGCCAAGGCACGGCCGGAGCCGCCGGCAGCAGCCAGCGCCGCGGCGCCGTCTTAGATTCGTGCTAACCGAGAGCAGAGAGCTGGGAGTCGTGAGCGTGCGAGAGAGAGGACCGTGAGCGTGAGAGCGAGAATGAGCCCATGTGCGTGCGTGCGCAGGATGGCGGATGTGATGAAGCCTAGCTGAAGTGCCAGGCTGTAATGCGGGTGTTGAGCGCGGTTTGACCAAGAGCGTGGCCTCCCTTGGTGTGTGATCAATGGAACAATGCAAGCGGGGCAGGTGGCGAAGTCCCATAGTGTGCAGAACCTCCCAGAACCAACAAACAAATTGCGACAGCAGACAGGAGCGCGCGGCTGGTTGAACGCCGGGGTTACTGTACCGATGCGGTGGTGATTAGCTGCCAGGCTGGTAGTTTGCTGATGCGCATTCCTCACGCTCCGGGCGCCCGGCCAGGCGATAGCACCAGACCTCCCTTGGTGTGTGATGAAGAGCTTGCTGGGCTGGGCCGTGTGCAATCTTCTAGTCTGCAATCTGTTGTGTGTGTGTGACGCAGAAGTGCCAGGGAACAATGGGACGTCATTGAGCAGGATTGCATACCGATTACAGCCCGCACGCATATCAAGCCGCGGTCCCAAAGCTCCTCCAAAATGGTCATTGGTAAACGCTCATTTGTTGATCTCTCGTTCGTTTGAACATCGCTCGCTCGCGCATCGCGCTCATGTCCAACACCGGTGTCCGCACCACATCACTGGCTTCAGCGCCTCGCCCAACAGTCCGAACACACAAGCGCCAGCAGCGCTGAGGTTCAAGCCACTAGCACGCGCCGCAACGAACAGCGCAAGACACCTACGCCAACGGCGTCAGCGCGGGCGGCGGAACGGTGCTGTCGCCCAGCACCGGCAGCACCACGCGCCGGTCGCGGCCGCGCATGCGCTGCTTGCTCGCCAGCAGCGCCATCAGGTCCTCGCCGTTCGCAACCGCCGCAGCGGCCGCGGCCGCCGCAGCCGCGACCGCCGCCACCGTGGTGGCCGTAGCGGTGCTAGGCCCACCGCCGCCCTCGGTCGCGTAGGCGTTCGCGAACTCGTCAAACGCCAGGCGCAGGTGCAGCAGCTGGTAGAGCAGGGCCGTGTTGGGCGCGTCGGCCGGCACCTGGGCCAGCGCCGTGGAGTTGGCCTGTGCGCGGACGTTGAGGGTGGAAAAGCGTTAGGCGACGCGCCCACACGTGTATATTAAGTTGAAGCTTCCAAATGGCCTCGACGCTGATGCGCCCAGTGTCACGTGGTTGCAAGCCCGATACTGGTACCATCATGCCCTGCGCACCCGCCCAGCCCAGGCCCACCTCCGACTCCAGCCAGGACACCAGGTTGACGTTATTGATGGCCCGCGGCTGCCCGCGCCGCTCGCGCGGCAGCTCCCGCACGCCCTTCACCAGCAGCAGCGGCGGCCGCAGCGGGTACTCCAGGAACAGCCGCACCAGCAGCTCGCACTCCAGCGACCGCTCCTTGTGCCGCAGCACGATGCGGTACAGCCGCGACACGGGCTTGGGCGCCGCGGGCTTGGGCGGCCCGCCGGCACCGCCCGGCCCGCCCGCCGCCGCCTCCGCCGCCAGCAGGTCGGTGAGCAGGTAGCGCGACACCAGCTGGTCGGCGGCGTTGCCGTCCTCGCCCTCCTCGCCCTCCTCGCCGCCCTTCCCGTCACCCTCGCCCTCCTCGCCATTGGCCCCGCGGCGCTTGCGGCCGCCCTCCTCGCCCTCCGCTGCCGCCTCGCCGTCCTCCATCGCAACGTCACCGGAACCGTTGCCCGCGCCCGGCCCGTACTTGCCGCCGGCAGTGGTCGCCGCAGCCGACGCCGACAGGCCCAGCTCCGATGCAGACCGGCCGCCGGCGCCCAGGCCGTTGGCGGCACCGCCCGGCCCCGACACATCCATGGGCGCCGGCGATGCCGTGCCGTCCACCGCCGGGGTGGCGTTCCGGCTGCCGCGCCGCCCCACCTCCCCGTCCTCGGCCATGTCGCCGCGCATGTGCAGCGGCAGCGCCGACGCCGGCGCCGCGTCGGCCTTGCTGCCGCCCTGACCGCTGCCGCCGCCCGGGCGCGCGCCAAGCGCCGCCGCCACGCGCGCGACGCTGTCCTTACTCTTGCCGGCGCCACCCGCTGCGCCACCACCGCCGGCTGCCGGCGATGCGCTCTTGATCTCCTCTACGCTAAAAACTACTGTCACTGGGAGCTTTGGGTACCGCGCCATGTTGGGCGGGTTCGGCTGCTTCTCGAGCGCCGCAATTATCTTCCTGCAGGCGGTCCAACGCACACAGGCGCGCAACGCTGAGTCTCGCGCAGAGCATGTTGCGCGGTCATCAGAGCTTCAAAGCATTCCCTACAGGCCCATGCCTCCTTGAAGTAGGCCCAACTCCCTCAGCCCCCGCCCCTGAGAAGATGGCAACCCGCCCCTGCCTGCCCCCAACCAACCCGCACATGGGGAGTTTTGCTTCAACTCCAGCCGCGCGCGCGCCGCGACTCACTCACTTGGCGGCCTCGTCCCCCGTCTTGACCGCCCGCAGCCGCTCAATGACGTGGATGACGCGCTGCTGCCGCCGGTACGCCTCCAGGCCCTCCATCACCGCCCCCGCGCTGTCCGCCTGCCCGCCGACGCCGGCGCCGGCGCCGCCCGCCACCGCCGGCAGCTGCGTGGCCAGCGGCAGCGGCGGCGCGAAGTCCAGTCCAGCCAGGTGCTGGCACCACCTGCGTCGTGCAGCCATTGTGCGAGGGCAACGTGCTCGCTTGAGATGTAGCTGGGGAAAGACACCCAAACGTGATGTGCCAATCCCCCGCACTCTTCTACCGCCTGTAAACTGTTGCTGACGCTGAGTGCACCACACGACACACACACGACAGACGGTGGGCAACCGCGCACCTGTACGGCTTGGCGGGCCGCGAGGTGTCGTACTTGAAGGTGCCGCCCTGCAGCTGCGCCAGGCTCTCGTATGCCGTGGCGGAGCCGTCGTCCCCGGGGAACAGCGCCGCCAGCAGCACGTTGTCGTCACGCACCTGCGCTCGCACGTGGACGAGGGCACGTGTCGGCGCGATGCCATGGAAGGGATATGCGGACCGGAGCGATATGGAGGGCGTGTGCGGATTGTTGGTCAACCTGGACACGCGGCCCCAAGCGCGCGCCGCCCTTACCTCGCTGTGCGCGGTGACCAGCTTCAGGTTGACCAGGAACTGGAACTTGACGCTGATGATCGTCTGTGGGCACCACACAGCACAGGTAAAGAACACGCTCGGCGCTGCCCAGAGCTGAAGTACAGTACTGCCCAAGCACTTCGAGAGACCGCGCGCCCCGACCTGCTCCGGCAACCCTACTACCCGGGGCCGCCCTGCCGCCCTCCCCGCCCTCACCTGCAGCCGGCCGTTGTTCTCCCGCTGCACCTCCAGCAGCACGCTCAGCGGGTGCACCTTGTACAGGTCCTCGCCCGACGCGGCCGAGGCGGCGCCAGCAGCGGCGCCAGCCTGCCCCGGCGCCGGCGACAGCCGCGCCTGCTTGGAGGCCGGCTCCGGCGCGCTCGGCCCCGTCCCCCCAGCTCCATCAGCGGCGTCCGCAGGGTCCGCCGTCTGCGCCTTTGCAAAGCTCTCCGCCTCCACGGAGGAGCCCAGGATGGCTACGCGGATGGGCAGGCCCAGCGCTTCGCGCACCGCCGCCAGCTGCGAGTACACGATGTACAGCGGCAGCGGCAGCAGGTCCGCGCTGCGTGCGAACCCCCGCAGCGACAGGTGCGGCGCCAGGATGCTCTGCAGCGGCTTTGCGGTCTCCTCCAGGCCCTGCAGCTGCTGCTGAAGGTCGTCCAGCGTCCGCTTCCGCTTGTCCACCTCCTGCCGCGTGGCCGCCTTGGCCTTCTTGAGCTCCTCCAGCTTGGCCACCATAGCCTTCCGCTGCGACAGCTCGTCCCGCAACCGCTCGAGCATGAGCTTGTGCGGGTCGTCGCCTATCCGCGCCAGCACCTCCGGCCCAGCAGACGCCAGGAACTGCTCCACCGGCACGAGCCCGATGGCGGAGTCGGGATGCTTGAACCGAAAGTTCTGGCATTCGTGGATTTCTTTCTCGTAGTACTCCTTCTCATATATGAGGTTCTGAAGCTGCAGGTGTGCGTGCTCCAGGCGTGTCTTGAACTTGCTGGTCTCCTCTCGCTGATCCTCAGCTGCAAAGGCCAGCTTGCGACTTTCCTCCTTCAGCCCCAGCAGTGTTAGTAGGCCTTGCGAAGTTCCTTTCTGCGCGTCGAGCTTGGAACTGACGCATTGCTCCGCAAGCCGCCGCAGGGCCTCGACGCAGTCCTCCATGGCCCTTGCGGCAGCGGGCACAAAGGCCCTACTCGGCTAGGAGGAGCCTGGCGCGCAAACGGGGCGTCACGAGCTGAAATGGCGCATGGAGGGAAAGGGCGAGGTGTTCCTGGCTACACGCTTGAATTTAAGTGTGGTGCTCTTGAGAAGTATAATGATCTACTAAGGTCTGAGCTGAATGCAGAAGGCGCATGCAGTGGCTCGACCGGGTACGTGCCAATCGGATGGACGCGGTCAGACTCATGCACGCCCGCAGGCCGGCAGGCGCGCTTGCACCCCATATCGCTGCACAGCTTCACATGGGCCTCCTCGCAAGCTGGCCGCATCGGCTACTGCACCCTTCCTCTACAGTCGACCCGTCGCCGCCAGCTGACCAGCTCTTCCCTTCGCTGACTGTGCTCAGCTGGAAGGCACATGGCCCAGACCCCAGGTAGGTTGGTGCCCTCCAGCGCCCGAGGAGAGAAGACAATGACGCATGACTGTACTCGTTTTACAAGGCAAACACCATGGTGGTTGCACCCTGGATATGGCCGTATCGCCAGTTCCGCAAGCTACAAGCTTTCATCATCGCAGCGCGATTGTCTAGAATCAATAGTCAGGGTCAATTAGCCGTGGGTGCACGCCCCTTCGCCTCCACGCACCAAGCCTAAG
Source organism: Chlamydomonas incerta (assembly GCA_016834605.1). NCBI lineage: Eukaryota > Viridiplantae > Chlorophyta > Chlorophyceae > Chlamydomonadales > Chlamydomonadaceae > Chlamydomonas > Chlamydomonas incerta. The sequence continues at coordinate 2,287,652 of JAEHOC010000010.1, forward strand.
GCCGTCGCCCGACGCTAATGTTTGGCTCGCCAATCAGAGGGCGGCCTTGCTATTGAGTTATGCGCACGGGGAGTTAAAGATTGGCGCTTATCACGAGTTGACCGTCATCCATGAACTAGTAGAGGTCACTAATCATCATCAGTCTAGGGAGGGCCAGCCAGCCCGTGGCTACCCTCGCAGTACCATCTGCATGTGGCAAGCTAGCCCCGTGTGTCTATCGCACCCAGCTATCATCGTCATGCTAAGGCGCCCGCTGGCGTTGACCAGCAAGCCCCGACGCCCCCTGTGTACCGCGCGCCTACCCAGCTATCCCCGCCTCAGTGCGTAAGTGGCCCCGCATGAAGCTCCACACCACCGCTCTCAACCGCTGCACACGCGTTAAGCACCACGACACGATCACAACACAGCACGCATTCACATCACATCACACAACGCAACCATCAAGCCGCTACACCGGCGCACTATACGCCCGTCACGTCGGTCGGGCAGCAGCCGTAGGGCTGGTTCACGTTGTAGCCACCCTCCAGGCGGTACTTGCAGCCGTCCTTGGCCGACAGGCTGCCGCACACGTTGGCCAGCGTCTTCTGGCCGCTGACCTTGACAGCCACGTCGTAGCCGTTGGCCGAGCCGAACAGGGCGGTCAGCTTGATGCCGGTCGACAGCTTCTCCACGGTCACGCCGCCGGGCACGGCCGGGGTGACGGCCGCGGACACGAAGGCGGTGGTGTCCATCTCGATGAACACGCTCTTCAGGTCGCTGGCGCAGCAGGCCGAGTTGGGCTCGCAGTCCAGCTGGTCGTAGGTGAGCGTGAAGTTGAGCGTGGTGGCGTCGGCGGGGCGCGCGTACGCGGCGCTGGCGTAGTCCAGGCGGTAGGGCGTGGCCAGGATGTTGGCGTCGCAACCGCACTGGTCGGGCTCCTCGCTCACCAGGGTGGGCTCGGACAGGCCGTGCGCGCAGCACTGGTACTCCAGGTCCTTCAGCGAGAACTTGCCGAAGAAGTTGTACTCGCACTCGCCGGTGCCCAGGCCGTTGGGCGCGCAGATGCTGGGCGGCGCGGCGCCGGCCACGGTGATGGCCAGCGTCCACGAGGTGCCGATGGCGGGCTTGGCCTTGGCCAGCTCCTTGATCTCAATCCAGTACTGGTGGGTGTCGTTGCCAAAGGTGATGTTCTTCACGGGGATGGTCTTGTTGTTGAAGATCACCGAGGTGATGGCGGCGGCGTTGGCGATCTCGGGGAGCACGTACAGGCGCACGGCGTCCAGGTCCATGTTGTTGCAGTCCACCTCGGCGTTGGTCTCCGGCGGCACGGGGTTGGTGGTGTCGATGCGGAACGAGTAGGTGGTGGCGCCCTTGACGGTGACGGGCTGGGGCTCCATGACCAGGCGGTAGGGCGACTCCAGCTTGTTGTCGGTGCAGCCGCAGAAGGGGGTGGGGTTCTCGATCAGGTACACGCCCTCGGGGCAGCAGCTGGGCACGAAGTCGCCGTAGGGGCTGATCACAGGCTGGCCGTCGTGGATCTGGTTGCCGTACATGAGGTAGTCGCAGATGCCGCCCTCGTCAACCAGGTTCGACTGGCCGCAGGGGAAGGCCTCGGTGTTGTTCCAGAGTGTGGCGTTCAGCGCAAGGGTCAGCACCAGCTCGGTGCCGGGGGGCACGGACGAGGTGTTGAAGTTGAAGCCCTTGAAAATCAGGCCCAGGTCCGACTTGTGCTGCGTGCTGATGGCGCCCGACTGGAAGACGGAGCCGTCCGTGTTGAAGAACCAGTACCGCGGCGCCAGCTTCCACCAGCTGTCCTGGAACTCCGGAGCAATGGCCACCTCAACCTCCTCCAGCGTCTGGTCGCAGCAGTAGCCGGGGCGGTAGTTGACCTCCAGGCAGTAGTCCGAGGGCACGGTGAAGATGTTGAAGGAGAAGAAGTTGTAGTCGCCCTTCAGCTCCGAATCGCGGTAGCGGAGGCGCCAGCGGGTGTTGGGCTCAAACACGCTGATGCAGTCGCAGACGGACTCGTTCTTGGGCTGCACGGGCGACGGAGGGGGAGGAGGCGAGGGAGGAGGGGGAGGAGGGGGAGGCGGCGGAGGCGGGGGAGGAGGAGGCGGGGGAGCGGGAGGCGGCGGCGGCGGGGGAGGGGGAGGCGGCGGGGGAGGAGGGGGAGGAGGAGGCGAGGGAGGGGGAGGAGGGGGAGGAGGCGGAGGCGGGGGAGGCGGGGGAGGAGGAGGCATAGGAGGCGGGGGAGGCGGGGGAGGAGGAGGCGGCGGGGGAGGAGGAGGGGGAGGAGGCGACGGAGGAGGAGGAGGGGGCGGGGGCGGGGGAGGAGGGGGAGGAGGCGGCGGGGGCAGCGGGGGAGGAGGGGGCGGGGGAGGAGGAGGAGGGGGAGGAGGAGGCGGGGGCGACGGAGGAGGCGACGGAGGAGGGCGCTTGATGGCCGGGGTCACCGGGGGAGGCGAAGAGGGCTGCCACACGCACACGGGGCAGCAGTCGTGGCCCCCGTTGAAGATGGCGTACTGATACATGCCCGGCTGGCCCAGCTTGTCCGAGTCGAAGAACACGTCGAACGAGTTGCAAGGGGGCTTGATGGTGATGCACAGCTGCGCGTCCTGCATCGTCGCCCGGTTCGCGTTCAGGCCGGTGATGCGGACCTTGCCGACCGCGAACTCCGTGTCAAAATGGGTGGAGCCGATCTCGTTGACGCCCGCGAACGTCACCGCCGCGATGGTCTTAGAGCAAGTCTTCTCTGTGGGGAGCAATTGCAGCAGCGGGTATGGTTAGTCTCCCGCTCCCAGCTTCCATGGCCGCTTGCCTGCGCTGCGCTGCGGCACCTTGCCACACCACTTGCGGGATGGCACGCTGTACCCAACCGCCATGGCCCAAGCCCCCTCCCCTCCCCCCGCCGCCGCGCTTTTGCCCCAGCTTTCAGTCGCTTACCGGCTTGGATCTCAATCTTGTCCATGAGTTTGAGGATGCTGTTGCAGCACGCATTCCCGCTCTGGCAGCCGATGTCCTGGAAGTCGAAGCAGACCTGGTAGTTCCCGTTGGCCAGCGTCTGCTCGCTGTACCGCATCATTTTGTAAGGCGTCGTCCCGCACCGGTAGTCGGTGCATCGGCAGAAGGGAAAGCCAAACAGATACGCCGCGTTCGGGTCGTTCGGGTCGAACGGCGGAGACGGAGTGTCGCCATAGACTGGCTGTGCCGATCCTAGTTGTAGCGACGCGGCGAGCGCGAGCGCTGCCAACGTCAACGCCAGCAAGCACGGCTTGCTGGTCCCCATTCGTCCCGCCGCCAGGCTAAGCTGCGGGCTGTTCTGACTTATTGCGTCGGGATGTCGCCTGGTTGCTTGCTGATCCGCAAGTTGTCGTTGCAAGTGGCCTGCGTAATAGAAACGTATAACGTCAGTATGTTGCGCAAGACCGTTGCGTGCGAGGCCGTCGCCCGAGAGAAGGCCCCGACCCTGTAGCATTTTGGACAGCTGCGCGAGCGTCCTCCAAACGGCCCCTTGCCCCTTGCTGTTATCACATGCTGTAGGTGGTAGAGAAAATAGCCCACGCCCGAGCCCAAGACCGGTGCTGTGCCAGCGCCCTCCCGCTTGAAAACATTCGGGGTCAAACGCTGCTGCAGCTGAGCGCTCGCTGCTCACCAGAGCCGCTTGATATAAGTCGCACGTACTAGGAGCTCCAGCAAGATACTATGCTGGTGGGACTCAAGTACTTGATAGCGCGTCAATTGAAATGTTCCGGGTGCAAGGTGCCCGGTGGTGTGCTTCAAGTATGTTACTATTAATGAACTAGACACCTGTACCGAGGCAAGTTGTGAGTAGGCTGGACGGGGGGCCTCGGTCTTGAGTCGGGGCCAGAACACGGCGCCTGTTGCCTCCCCCATGCGGGGTACGTAGCGCGGCAACCAGTAGCGCTGCGGGCTCGGTCGCCGCGTTGCGCAAGCGCGCCTTACCTGCAGGGCATTTACCATTAGGTAAAAACTTTGTTTGCTGCATCTGCCGGAGCTCGGCGCGCGCGCGGGTCCGGCCCGCCGTCGTGCAAAAGCATCTCTCGCGAGCCGACGAGCCGTCTCCGGCGCGACAATCGGCGCCGATGTGATGCGCGTTGCATACATCGTATCGAGTGGATTGCATTGGTCCAAAAGGCGTAAGCTCGGCAGCGTGCGCCAGGAAAAACGTTTCCCGTCGCCGGCCGCTTTCCCTTGTGGCGGCGACGGCTTCCTGGCCTCCCCAAACCGCCGCTCGCTGGATTTTAAGCAAACCCCACCATTCGGAAGTCACGCTGCGCTGCGCGAAGCATGCACTTGCGGTCTGCTGCACAGGTTGTGCCAACGGCGCGTGTCACATGAGCGGGCTCTGCAAGGCGCCCCCATCCCCACCGTGTTGACTGGCGACGATAGCGCAGACAGTGATCCGCCAAAGACGCATTCCATCGGACTTAAGATTGCGCCGAAATGCACACGGCCCCGCCAGATCCCCAATCTGCTGCAGCACCCATGATGGCTCGGTTCTCCCCAAAATGCCATGCACCGCGGCGCACCCCGACCGGCACGCTCGAGGCTGCCTGTCGCCCGGCTGCGTAGCCGTATCCTTGTAGTGCTACCTTGTCGTTCTGGCCCCCGACCGCTATAATATACAGTTGCTGCATCTCGATCCGCTTGCCGCCAATCGACTCAGCTGGCAGGTGGCTACTTCCTGCGGACTTGCACTCCGTGCACGTTCACCACCACACATCCTGCCACCACTGCCTCACGCCACCACACCTGCGCACGCGCCCGCCGCCTCGTGTACCTCCTCCTCGTTGTCCGCCGCCGCCGCCCGCTGCTGCAACTTGGGCGCCTGGTCGCGCACGTACTCCTCCAGCACGGCGTACATGGCCAGGTTGGGAAACACCTCGTCCGGCGCCACGGCGTGGCCCGTCAGCGGGTCCTTCCTGCGGGCGGATGGGTGCGGGCAGTTCAGTGGCAGGGTTGTGGGCATTCGCATGTAGCAAGCATTTCAGGTGGGCCCGGGCGTGGAAAATGAGCACAGGTGAGGCGGCGTGCCCGTCTTCAGCCACAAGATCCCCCCGCGGGCCGGGCTTTTGAACCCAAGTGCAGCCGCGCAGCGGTGTCTGCGCCCGCGCGTGTGTATCCAACTACCGTACGCACCCGGCTTGCTGCAGCCATCCGATGATGGCGGAGCGCTCGTACGTGGCTCCCGTGACGGTGACTGCGGGCTCTGTGAGGATGAGGTGTGTGATGGGGCACAGCAGGTGTCGGGGCGCGTGCTCGGCCTCCTCCTGCAGCGCCGCCGGTACCTCCACAGGCGGCGGCCAGTGCTGCCGGCGGCGCACCGCCACGCAAGCCGTCACGCCCATGCCCGGGACATGGGGGGCCGCGCCGCCGTCGTTGGCGCCGTCGGCGCCCTCGGCAGCAAAGTCCCCGGCGCCTCGGTGGTGGTGCCTTTGGTGGTGCCGGCCGCCGACCTGCAGGACCATGATGCAGGAAGACATCACACGTGGGGGCGCGAATGTGGGTCGAACTTGAACGAATCATACGCGCATGAGAACGCACGGCCTGGAAGAGCCCAAAAGTCACGACCCACATCGCGCTGGCCTGATCCTGTACCCTGGAGACCGGACCTCCACATGCGCCCCACGCACGCCCCCACCCCAACGCCCCCCGCCCCTCCTCCCCACTCACGTCCAGCAGGCCGCCCTGGTTGGGCCGCAGCGCCATGAGCATGAGGGCCGCAGCCGCCAGCGGCGCCCACAGCCCGTACATGTACACCGCCAGGGCCAGCAGCACGCGGCCCGGAAGCAGCGCCGCCGCCAGCCACAGGCCGCCCAGCACGTGGCAGCCCAGCACGACGGGCACGCCGTGGCTGCACGCCATGCACTGCAGCGCCGCCTGCGGCTGCCGCCGCCACACCAGCGCTATCAGGTGCGCCGCCACACGCATCTCGCAGGCGCCGCGGGTGAAGCCTGGAAGGGAGGACTGGTAGTTTAATGGGGCTCGCGGTGACAGGCTTGCGCGTAAACTTGCAACCCATGACGGGGTACGGGCTTTTGCGCGAATCCCCGCAGTGCTGGGCCGTAGTTTGAGTGTTCGACCGCAAGGCAGCAGGACGGGGAAGAGGCCGAGACTGATCATGACACGCGACGTGGACAACAACGCGGACAACCACGCGGACAGCGACGCGGACTCACTTGCGAGCACGGCCCAGGCGGCGGTCAGGGGCGCCGTGGCCGCCAGGCCCATGGCGAGGTAACAGGTGAGGGCGCTGGGGCACAGCAGCGCTAGGGCCCAGAAGCACAGCCCGCCCAAGCCGCTCGGTGGCGCCTGCGGCTCGGTGGACGTTGCATCACACGGCGTGTGCAGGCCCAGTGCGCGCAGCCCGCCAAATGTGAGCTTGTCCGCGGCGCTCTGCATGCGGGTCACAAGGGAAGAGGGTTTGGTTGGCATCATTGTGAGCGGCATTCCGTCCCGACCACCGCGTACCCGCGTATGATGTCATGTTCACACTTTGCTTGTTCACACAATGATGCTGGAGCCACAGAGATTGCATTGGTTACAGCATCAGCGCCCCGCATCGGATTATCCCCCACCGCGCTGACGGCCGCGCAACGGGACGCTGCTCACCAGGAGGTCAACTCGCGTGTTGCGCATCGCCATGAGCGCGCTAGCGCCCCCCGCTGGGTCGGTGTGCCGCAGCCACGCCATCAGCAGTGCGGCGCGAGGCGTCGTGAGGAGCCCCGCGGCGTACAGGGCAGCGGAGGCGGGCTGGGTGGCCAGGTAACCCGCCACGTCCACGGCATCGGTGCCGCTCTCCCGGGGAGCATCTTGTTGCTTATCCGCGCTCGTGGCCGCGCCAGAAGCGACGCTGGGTTGGCTGCTGCTGCTGGGAGCGCCCCACGGCGCGTTGCTCCTGGCAGCGGCGCCGTCCACGGTGCGCAGGACCACCTCCAGCTGGTAGTTCGAGAACAGCATGGGAATGCGGCTGGCAGTCTCTCCTATGAGCGAGGGCCATGATTGGGGAACAGGCATGCCCGCACGTTATACTGGATGCTGTGTGAGTTGACACGGTCGGGCGTGGGCCTCTTCAGGCGCAGTCAGGCGGCGCGCACGGCAAGGCAAGGCGCCGGCGGGGTCAACAGGCGGGCGACGACCCCCGCGTACCTGGGATTCCAAAGACGGTCTGTGCAGACATCCTGTAGATGAGGTTGAAGGGGTGGAAGCTCACGTAGTTGAGCTGCAGCACGCGCTGCGCATCCGATGCTGCGATTCCCGGCGCCGCGCTTGAACTTGCGCCCGACGCCGACCAAGCCCAGGACGTGGTGAGCGCGAGGAAGACGCTGATAACCACTGCACCAGAAACTAGGCCGCGCTTGGGCTTAGGCAGGCGGAGCCGCAGCCCGAAGACTTCAAACTCCTCATCGCCAACGGCGCGGCCGTCCGCCTCCTCTCGCTCGGCCGCTGCCCGGAGCAGCCGCTGCTGCGGGTCATCGCCGTCCATGATAAGCAGTAGTCTAGCACCACGGCGGTCCCAAATCTGCAAGCTTTCGAGCGTCCGCGGTTTGAGCCGGGAGTCGCGCGGGCCTCAAATAGATAAGTAAAGATTTTGCTACAAAAAGAGGATCACGAATATGCAGACGCGGTTCTCGAGCTCAGATTTCTCAGAAGCAAGCATAGTTTTGAGACTCAAATTCCGATCGCATGGTACGTCCGGCGGTTGCTGAGGTGGAAGGACGGGCTCCTGCGTCCTGCTCCAGAGCGGGGCAGTATTATATGATTTCAGAAGCGTGTTAATGCAGTGCCCCGGCCGCGGGGACGCGGCGAGCGACGAGTCGGGATGCGGCCGCCCCCAACCGATAGGGCGTCTCTCTGGTCTAATGCCACCTCTTGCTGCCTCCGCACCCTGCTTTGCGCTTCCCAGTCCTGCCCAGTCCGAGCAACGTCACCATCGCCCGTGCAATCCGTGACAAGCGCATCCGAAAGGGCAAATTACACATAATGTACACACGGCGCTGCCGCCATCCGGCACCATTCATGCCCGCGCAGCGCCCCCCTCTCGCGCACACTGCGTGCGGTACACCTGGGCGGCACCTGCTGTTCCGCGTCATGCTGATCTGCAACAACCACGCCAACAGCACGCGGTCACGTTGTGTTGCCTGCGCAGGCGCCCCCGCACACCGGCACACGGAAACCGCCCGAATTGATCCATACACGTGGTCCTACTCCCAACCGACATTCCTTAACAGTGCCGCGGCTGCAGTCCGCCTTCCCTGCAACCTATTACCAGGCGCGCTTAGCGCCGCCACGACCCACGCCTTCCACGCGGGCCACCACACACCTCCACGCCCCACAATCCAATCCGTCAGTCACCGCGCCTTTCCCCCAGCGTCACCGCAGCTCCTCCTCAGCCGCTCATGCTCCAACTCAGCCAGGCTCCGCCCCTTAGTCGCGCTCGCTGATGATTGTGAGGTAGTGGTCCACCTCCTCAGACGTCAGCACGCGGAACGAGCCGTCGCCGCCCTCCGACGCCGCCCGCGCCACGCCCACTTCCAGGTCCGACGACTTGAACTCCTCGCTCAGCACGCCCTGGCGGATGGAAGGAGTGGCAGTGGGGCATTCCATTCATGATTAATTATGCCAAGATGGGGGGAGGGGTTGCAGGGTCGAGTACCGTAGTGTTGGCAAGCAAGACAGCGTGTACTGCGGGATGCGATGAGATAACGCGTCAGGCAGCAGGTTCTAGTGCTGGCTAGGCTGGGGCAAACAAAGGTTCAGTGGCTGGCTAGACGTTACGAGTATGCATGCAAGCCAGGACCGCTGGCGCTGCGGCACACCTCGGCACCACAGCGCCCGCATCAGCGTCAACACAGGTCCCCCCCCCCGCCTGGGCTCTCACGCGGCCGCCCATGACGCTGGCGCCGCCCATGCCTAGTTTCTCACGCCGCTGCGGTCCATGTCGCTGATCCCCTTGCGCTGCTGGCTTGTACCCGCCCGCCAGCCGGGAGCCTGCACCCCGCACTCGCAGCGGCCGCACCTGCAGCGCCGCGATGGCGGTGGTGACGGCCTCATCGTAGGTGAACTGCGGGTTGCTCTTGAACTTCTTCTCCAGGAAGTTGTTCGCCTCCGTCTCCTTCACGCCCACCGATGTGGCCTGCAAAGTGAAGGAGGCGGTGCGGGGGCGCGGGCGGCGGAGTGGGCAAGACGGTAGCGGGATTACCGTAGCTGTTGACCTGAAGCCTGCGCAATTTCTGCGACAGGGCCTTAAGCACGCCATGCGATCGCGACACTCAAGCTGCTTGGAGCCAATTCTGACAGACTGCACCAGCTTGCTGTTGGTCAGAGCAACATCTATCCACCCCGGCGCAGCAGATTAGGGCTTGGTCGATGCCCGCACCCACCGCCCCTTGCGTGCCTCCACCCGCCCCCGCCTCCCCGTTCTGCCCCCCTCCACCCTCACCTTGTAGCCGACGTAGTAGCCGGCGGGGTCCACCTTGAACAGCTGCGGCCCGCGCTCCTCGTCAATGCCGATCAGCATCGACACCACGCCCAGCGGCCGCATGTAGGCGTGCTGCGCACAGGCCCGACCAGACGGCGAGGAAGGGCTTCCGTGAGGCGAGGAGCCTACAGTAAGCGCGCCCAGCCCCTTCCCCTCTCCACCCTCTGGCCTCCTACCCCTTAGCCCCTTAGCCCTGCCCCCCCCCTTTTGACTGGCCGCGTACCTGCGTGTACACCTGCGCCTTGTCCGCCAGCACCTTGGCCAGGTAGTCCACCGGCACCTCGTACCCGAACTTGTGGCGGAACTCAGCCGCCTGCTGCCGGGCCTGCTGCACGATGGCCCGCGTGTCCGCTGCAGCGGCAGCCACGGCAGGTGGAGCGCGCGTAAAGCACAAAAGTCGCACCGTCAGTCAGTGAAGATTGCACTTGCTAGGCTGGGGCACGCCGCCCTGTGCCGCTTCCCCACCCCCAACTGCTGCGCAAGCGGACAGCCGTGCCCCCGCCTCCCGCCCAGCCCCGCGCCCGCCTCGCCCACCTTCCAACTTTCCCACCTCACCTGAAAGGCCAGTCACCAGCATGCCGATGAACTTCGTGATCTTGAAAAGGCGGGTCACGCTGGTGGGATCTATGAGCTTGTCCTGTGGCAGCAGCACGGCTGTCAGTGGCGTGCATTCGCATCGCTGAAGCGAGCTAAACCATGCCGAGCCCGCGCACCTGCACTTTCTTTTGCGTCACGAAAACGACGCTGTCCTTTCCGCGGACGCCAATGCTGGTCACGCCAGCCGTGCGAGCGGCCTTGAAGGCATACTCTGCAATACGATGCAAGTCCAACGCTGGTATTAGAACGAGCTCTGCTGGGAACATGTGCGCGCTCTCGTAAGCGCGGGATCGCTCCGAGCTCACCAACTTGGAAGAGCCGTCCCTCCGGGCTGAAGATGGTAATATGTCTATCATACCCACTGCCTCCTCGGCTCATGGTGATTGGTTAAGGAGCGGGGCTGGTTAAAACAATCTCAACCTAAAATTGCAGACGTTTGCCGCAGGCTGAGTGAGGGGAAAGTCGCAACTTGCAGGGGTTTGGTTACTCGTTGTAAGCCTAATGTGTCTACGCAGGGAACAGGTGTCGCGTGGGGCATTGGGCCAGCGCGGGCATGGGCGGTCTGCGGGGGTTTGCAATCGTGCCGGTGCAGGGCCTGCACAGCCTGTCAACGTCGTCGACTGGTCCTTCTACCAAAGCATCTTGTCTACCTTTAAATTATTATTAGACTTCCCCCATACTAGGGGCCGCAACTCAACAACTCGTGCTAAACTTTTCCGCTAGGAACTGAGCCGAAAGCGCGGCCACCGGCTGCGCATTGACGGTCGTGACTTAGGAATGCAAATCTATTTAGGTCGGCCTTGAAAGGCTTTGTGCGGGCGGAAACAGTGAAATTATGGGGGCCTGCTGTTCGTCTGCGTCCGCTTACCCGGAGGAGGAAGAGGAAGACCACTCGGACCATGGAGAGCAGCCTATTGATATGTGAGGAATGGGACGGGTCGACAGCGGCGGTCGCGTGCTGCTGATGCTTGCTGCGTTCTTGCACTGCAGTCGCTTTTCGAATACATCCCAGGATGGCAACGAGCGGCCGACTCGCTCCACCATCCGCTCAACGCGCGGGCATCGCGACCGGGGCAGCGCAGACTTCGGCCCGCCCGTGGGGACCCGCTTCGGTGCGCTGGGGGCAGCACTGGCCGCACGGTTAAGACAGGCACTGTGCATTTGCACACCACTTGACAACGCTCTGTTAACAATTGCAGGGTCGTCGCGAGGCGTTCCCTCCCCATCCTGCTCCTCTGTCTCACTCGTGCCGGTCGCTCGAACCGGCAGCTACGATGTGCGCGTCGCTTCGCGCACGCGTCAGAACGGGGGTGATGGCGTCATTGAGACGACCCGCCTCATCGTGGACCACCTCAAGGTGTGCATGCCGGGAGAACCGCAGCTGCTTTTGCTCGCGACGCCGCGTTCTCAACGCAACGGCTCACATGCTCGCAGGGCAACGTGTTCATCAATCAGTACCTGATCATCAAGGACCTGGGGAAGGGAGCTCACGGCACGGTGAAGCTGGTTTACAACACGCAGGACGACATGTTGTACGCCATGAAGGTGCGTGCGCCGCTGGCCTGCCCTGCGTTGCCCCTGCGTCCCCGCGGACCGCCTGACGAGCCCGCTTCCTGCAGGTCATCCACAAGCGCCGCATGCGGCGGCAATCCTACCTGGCGGAGCCGCGGGCGGTGGCGAACATGATGCGGAACGTGGGGATGTCGCCGCTGTCGCCCGGCAGCCAGACGGAGATGCAGCGGGGGATGAGCCCGCTGGCGAGCCCGCGCACGCCCAACGGGATGACGGTGAGGCAGGCAAACCGCTGGCATAGTGTGCCCGTGGCCAGGGCATTTAGTTTCAGTCAACACACGCACGGCGGTGGCTCGAGCGAAAGGGGGGGGTAGCAATCCTAGCAAGCACCCACGCGCCAGCGCCAGCTCCGACGACACTTTAACGTCGCAGCCCGTCGCCTGAACCACCACGCCCACTTTAGCTTGCCGGCGCCGCTCACGCTGTGTGCTGCGCGCTGTCTTCCTTTGTACAAACCATGTACGTAGGACGAGTACAGCAACGAGATTGCGGTGATGAAGGAGCTGGACCACCCCAACGTGGTCAAGCTGTACGAGGTGATCCACGACCCCTCCAACAACAAGCTGCTCATGACCATGGAGTACGTGGAGGGCGGCTGCGTGCTGGCGGGCAGCAGCCCCACGCAGAAGGTACGTGCTGTGCTGTGCGTGTGCGTGCTTGCGTGGCATGCATGCGTGCGGGCGTGCGGGCGTGCGGGCGCGCGGGCGTGGCGGCGCCGGGCGGCGCAGGGTTGCGCTGGGTGAGGGGTGGCAAGAGTGGCTGGGAAAGCGGGATGGGCCATGTGCCACACAACACACATACACGCGCGGGCGCTTGCGTGGCAAGCGGAGAGCGAAGTGTATGAATGCCTCTGGAGCGACACGGAGCTCTGGCGCCGGCGCTGGAGCTATGGAAATGCGCAGCAGCCGGAGCTCCGGAGCTCTGGGCCGGGCCAGCGCTGACTGGACATGGATCAGACTGTGCCGGCCAGCGGCAGGTCCATTGCGGCCAGCAGCGGGCTGTGACAGAGCAAGGAGGGCTAGGAGGAAGGGATGCAGGGCACGTGGTGCGCGCCAGCAGCAGCTGGTGCCGGTGCGCAGCAGCTGGGTGCAGCAAAGCGCCACTGCCACGGGCAGCGCTGAGGACACAGCAGGGGCCCAGCAACGGCAGCAGCGGCAGCAGCTGATGGGGGATGGGACCAAGCGGTGGCAGGGGGAGGGGGAGGGGGTTGAGCAGCCACACGCGGCTGGCTGGCTGGCTGGCTGCTGGCTGGCTGGCTGGCTGGCTGGCTGGCTGGTTGCCTGGCTGGGCGGGAGGGGGGCCACTAGCACGAATGGGTGCGTGATGACTGCCGCTGACGCCGGCCGTTCTGTCGCTGGATTGCGGCCGCAGATTCCGATCCCGGAGGCCACGGCCGTCAAGTACTTCCGTGATGTGGTAAAGGGGCTGGAGTACCTGCACTTCAACAGGTGGGCGGGCGGCCGGGCCAAGCAGGGGCGGAGCTCTGTTTGGCGCGGGCGCCATGGGCGCGCCGGGCAGGGCTCGGCAAAAGGCATGCGGGCGGGTTGGCGGGCGGGGTGGCTGGCGGGGTGGCAGGAGAAGTGTCAACAGTGGCTGCGGTTGGCAGCCTCGTCGCTGCGAGACCCACACGACGATGCTGCGCGTGAGGACACACGTGCCGTACGGTGCGCTGTGCAGGATTGTGCACGGCGACCTGAAGCCGGACAACCTGCTGATGAGCAGCTCGGGCAAGGTGAAGATCAGCGACTTTGGCAGCGCGCGCTTCTGCGAGAAGAGCGACATGATCTTCGCCACCGCCGGCACGCCGACCTTCATGGCGCCGGAGATGTGCCAGGGTGCGTGGCGCAACAAGGGACGGATGGGGGGATAGGAGGCGCGGGCGGGAGTAGGCGGCTGGGGTGGGGGACTGGGGCGTGGCTCGGGTGAGCAGGACACAGTGGGGCGGGCGGCGGAGCTGAGGCACGGAGCGCGCGGCATCGGGGCGGTGCTCCGTATGACCATGCGGTGGGGCCAGCGCAGCAGCGCGGCGCCGCAGGGCCGGCCGGGGCTTGGGAAGGGGGGATACCGTGCTCCGCCGTTCCTTGTTGCCCGGCCCCCGCCCAACACCCCGCCCCCAACATGCCACCCCCGGACGACCCGCCTGGCGGCGCTGGCGCCTCCCCCCCACCCACCCGCAGGCAAGCAGTTCAACGGCTTCCCGGGCGACATCTGGGCGCTGGGCATCTGCCTGTTCATGTTCGTGTTCGGCAAGCCGCCGTTCGTGGGCGCCACCACCTACCAGATCTACGAGGCCATCCAGCGCGCGGAGCTGGCCTTCCCACACGAGACGCCCGTGTCGGGGGAGCTCAAGGTGGGGGGTAGCCGTCCATGACACGGTGTTTTGTGGGGGGCTGGGGGCGAGGAAGCTGGGGGGTTGGTGGAAGCTGGGGGCTGGAGGCTGGGGTCCGGGTCGGGGCTGCGTGGTTTGTTGGGGCACGATGCCGGGGCGGCTTGCGACTGGCCGGCGCCTGCGCACCACTGCGCCGCCCGCTGGCGCACAGGCCCGCATTCCTCATCCTCCACCTTCCTCCTCCTTCCCGCCCGCCTCCCCCTCCTCCGCAGGACCTGCTGGGGCGGCTGCTGCAGAAGGACCCGGCGGAGCGCATCAGCCTGGAGGAGATCCCGGCGCACCCCTGGGTGACGCGCGGCGGCGCGCTGCCGGTGCTGCAGACCTCCAACGAGCGCGCGGTGCAGCGCGTGTTCGAGGCCATGCGCAAGCGCAACGGTGCGCCGCGGCGGGCGTGGGAGGGGCCAGCGGGCGGGGAGGGGGAGGGGACGGGAGGGGGTAGCCGTCCATGTGAAGTGGAGTGGGGGGGGGGGGGGCGGATGCAAGCGGCAAGAGCCGGAGGGGACAACATGGGAAGGATGGGAGTGTGAGGTTGGGGGTGGGGTGGGTCGGGTGCTGGAGACAGGCTGGCGCACCAGTGGCGGTACGGGTGAGCTACGCTGCGTCAGTTGCAGCGCTCTGAGCGCGCATGGGGCTCCCAGGCCTTTGCACGGCATCGCTTGAAGGATGGGCTGCCGTTGCCACCGCGTGCCGCGCGCTGCAGAGTCGGGCGGGCGGCGCACGGAGCCGTCCACGGTGCCGCTGGCGGCGCCGCCGGAGCCGGTGGACATGACCAAGCTGGTGCCGGACGCGGAGGTGCGCCACTACAAGGACGGCGACGTCATCATTGCGTGAGTCGGCGCGGGGGGTCAGGCGGACGGGCGGGCGGGATGGCGGGATGGGGCTGGGGGAGAACGGCTGAAGGCTGGGGGGTGGGCTGGGAAGCGGGCTGGGAGGCGGGCTGGGGGCGGGCTCGTGGTGGGCTCGGGGTGGAGGACGGCTCGTCGCTGCGGGCTGCGGCAGCCGTCGCTGGGGCCGAGCCGGGCTCAGCAAACGGCTCGGTGGCACGGACCGGGCGGACAGCTAGCACTGACCGGTGGCCCGGGCCCGCCAAGCCCGCACCGCTCGCAACTGCCACCAGATGCCCTCCCTTGCACCCTGGCACCCTGGCACCAACCTGAGCCGGCTGCCCCTCCTCCTCCTGCCCATCCACCCTCGCGCTCGCGCTCCTGTGTGTGCAGGCAAGGGCACGTCCCCGAGGGTCTGTACTACGTGCAGGAGGGCTACGTGGACATGATGCTGATGCCGTCCGAGAAGAAGCTGGTGGCGGACGAGGACTTTGCGGACGCCATCGACGACGAGGAGGACGAGGACGACGAGGCGGTGGTCACCGCCACCGCCAACGTGCTGGACAACCGCAGGTGCGGAGGCCGGAGGTAGGGGGTTACTGTGAACAACCCCGTAAGGACACATCAGCGCCGGGGGTAGGGGGGAAAGGGGGGAGGGCAGGGGGCGCTGGAGGCGCGGGCGGGAGGTGGTGAGCAAATCACTGAAACGAGAGCCTCAAGGGTGTGGTGGCAGCGTGGCGGCATGCTCCCCGGACATCACCAACTGTCGCCCCGGCGCTGGGGCTGTGGGCAGAGAGAGGGCATGGCGGCAGCAGCAACGGAAAGGGCGGCTGTAAACTAGGAGGCAGCTAACAGCCCGAATGTCTGCGGTCGCGTGCGCGCAGGAGCGGCGGCGGCGTGGACGGCGACGACGGCAGCGGCAGCGACCAGCGCAGCGGCAAGGGGGAGGGGGAGGACGACGAGGACGACGAGGAGGAGGACCGGCGCAAGGAGCGCAAGGGCGTGGACGACTTCATGGCGCTGTTCGGGGCGCGGCTGTCGGACAGGTGGGGGAGGAGGGGGCAGGTGGCGGGAGAGCAGTGCAAAAGGGGGGTTGCAAGGGTGCTTGGGAATACTGGGAGCGGGGCCGCAGGGATATGTGGGGGGCAGGTGGCTTGAGGGGCAGAAGCTGGAGGGTGGAGGATTTCGGGCTGGCTTGATGGGGAAGCATGGGGAAGCGTGTTGTGGTTCCGGAGCCGCGCTAGACGATGGGAGGGCAGAGGGGCCCGGGCATATGGATGGGGTGCCGAACCTTGTGAGCAGCGGGCCCGTGTGCTGCCCAACACCCCTGACCCTCGTGCGCCGCCGCAAACACAACCGCAATCCCAACCACAACCACAACCGCAACTGCAACCGCAATTGCAGCCACAACCGCAACCACGACCGCAACAGGGTGTCGCCTCTGGGCTCCAGCCCCACCGTCACGCCGCGCAACCACTCGGTCGCCGTCACGCCGCGGCACGGCAGCCAGACGTTGGCGCAGCGCAACAACTCCACCACCCTGGCGCCGCGCTACGCCAGCCAGTCGCTCATGGCGGGCCGCCGACCTCACCACCTCTCGGACCACCACCACCTCCTGCGCGCCTCGCACGCCTCCGCCTCCATGCCCCTGCCCATCCCGCTGCAGCCGCAGCACTCCTCGCCCGCGCCCGGCGGCGGCTTCGCCGCGCCGCACCACCACCACCTCCCCGCCCACCTCGCCAACCTCGCCCCCGCCAGCCCCAGCCGCTCCCACTCCCGCTCCTCCACCGCCGCCGGCGGCGCCAGCGGCGGCCTGATCCACTCGCCGCGCCAGAACAGCGTCTCCAGCCGCCTGGGGCCGCCGGGCGGCGCCGGCGCGCCCACGCGCATGTCGCACAGCGGCGGCGGCCTAGGCACGCTGCAGATGCGGCTTCCCAGCTACAGCGCCGCCGGCGCGCCGCCGGGCGGCGCCGCCGGCGCGGGCCCCATCAGCCCCTCGCCGCTCGGCCTGTCCTGCAGCAACGCCGCCGACCTCCTGGGCGACGAGGTGACGCGGCACCCGCCGCGCGACGAGCGCGCCCAGAACCGTGACGACCACGACCACGACCGGACCTCGCGCGAGCGCGAGCGCGCCTCGCTGACCGACAACACCACCGACGGCGAGTCGGACGCACGCGTGACCAACGCCTCGGCGCCGCCGCTGGACCTGCTGCGCGCGTCGGCGTCGGCGCGCGACCCCGCGCAGTCGCCGTTCCTGGTGCCCTCGCCGCCCTCCACCTCGCCGCAGAACAGCCGGCGGCAGCTGGTGCAGGAGCCCAGCTTCAACCCGCGGCTGCAACGGTGCGTGCGGGGGAGGGGGAGCTGGAGCGGGGAGCGGGGACGGGGAGCAGGGAGCGGGGACGGGGAGCAGGGACGGACACGGGGACTGAGAGGGGGAAGGCAAACGGGAAGGGAAAGGGCAGCGTGGCAGGCTGGGTTTGGGGTGCACTCGTGGTCGCGCCTGGTCCAGAGCAATGCACTCTGCAGTGATTGGCGTGGCGGTGTCGTATACAGTGCGGGTGCCCGAAGCTATTTGCTCGTGCGCGACCGACCCGGCCACACAGGGAGAACAGCGGGCGGCGCGGCCTCAGCCGGCTGTCGGGTGCGGACTCCTACCCCGCCAGCAGCGCGGCGGCGGCGCTGCCGCTGGCGGCGGCCACGTCGGGGCCGGGGCGGCTGGCGCTGCTGGGGAGAGCGGCCTCCAACAGGTGCGCCGGGTCCGGGCGCCGGGGCCACGTGTGACTTGACTTGGGTGGCTTGGTATGTGACGTGGCGTGTCAGCGCGCGACCCTGCCTGTGAGCATGTTGGCCTCGGGGCATGGGGCTACCGAATTAGCGCACCGCGTGATGCTCCGAGGCGCCGGCGCTCCCACCCAGCCCAGCCCGGTCAAGCCCCGCCGACGAGCTCCTCGCGCCCGCGCCCGGCCCTGTGGGCTTGCACACCCACACTCGCTCGTGCCGTCGTGCCGTCGTGCCGTCGCAGGGCCCGGCACTCAATGGACTCGGAGGACGGGCAGGCCCACGACGCGGCTGCCCGCAGCGAGGCCGCCGGCGCCGGCAGCACCAGCCGCCGCGGCGGCTCGCTGCTCGGGCCGCACGCCTCGGCGCCGCACCCCAGCACGCCGCCGTCCTCCTCCGGCGGCGCAGTGTCGTTCCCGTCCGCCATGGGCTCGGGGCCGCTGGGGCACCCGCCGCTGCCGCCGCACCACCCGGGCTCGTCCTTCAAGGACCGGAAGAAGGACGCGCACAAGGACTCGGGGCGGGAAAACGGCGACGCCGGGGGCCACAAGGACAAGGACGACGATGTGCTGCTGCTGTCGCCGACCGAGTCGCGGCGGCTCAGCGTCACCGCCGGCGGCAAGGGCAGCTTCCGGAAGCTGGGCGGCGCGATGGGCGGCGCGGGCGTGGTGGTGGCGTCGGGGCCGCCGGGGTCTGTGTCGCCCGCCAGCAGCCTCAGCCGCGTGCACAGCGCGGAGCACGGCGGCAAGCCCGCGCCGGGGCTGCTGCCGGCGTTCGACGCGATCGCGGGCGGCAACGACTCGGTGGCGAGCGAGGGCGCCGCCAGCAAGGCCAACAGCGCCGACAGCATCATCAGCAACGCCGACATCAGCATGCAGGCCTCCTCCACGCGCGGCGGCTGGCGCCGCGAGCGGCCGGCGCCGGTGCAGGTCAGCGGCGGCGGCCTGGCGGGCGGCATCGTGCCGCACCCGCAGCCGCTGGGGCCGCGTGCGCCCAGCGGCGGCGGCAACGCGCAGGGCCCGCCCGTTGCGCGCGCGGCCTCCAACTCCAGCAGCGCCGGCGGCGCGTCACAGCCGCTGCCTACGGCGTCGGTGGTGTCGGGCGGCGGCGGCGGCATCGGCGGCACCGCGGCGATGAGCCGCTTCCGCGGCTCGGTGCGGCGCTCCCAGACGCACGACCTGGAGCCCACGCAGCCGCCGCTGGACCCGGACGTGGCGGAGCCGGACCGCACCAGCACCAAGATCTCGCCGCGCTACGGCCCCGGCGGCGCCGTCATCACCGCCGCCGGCGGCGGCCGCGACTGCGGGCACGACTCCATGCGCGGCATGGAGGACGACGAGGCGACGGCGGCGGCGGCGGCCGCCGCCGGCGGCCGCCCCTCCCGCTCGCGCGTCTCCGGCGACCGCTCCACCGCGGAGCGCACGACGCCGGAGCGTCTGACACCGGAGCGCATCACGCCGGAGCGCATGACGCCGGAGCGCATCACGCCGGAGGGAGAGGACTCCTACGACCCCGGCATCATGACGGCGCCGACGCTGGCGGCGCGGCGCACGCCGGATGAGGAGCTGCGGCAGCTGCCGCGCCATGCCTACACGGACGTGGACCGCACCACCAGCGGGCTGCCGGGGCCGCCGCCGCCAGAGTACTTTGACGGCGGCGCGGGGCCGTACAGCTCGGCGCAGCCGCTGCACGCCTTCCGGAGACCCGGCGCCGACGTGAGTACGGCTGCGGGCGTTGTGGGGCGTGTGCCGGTGTGGGGTGGGGTAGTTCATTCCAGAACCCAAAGCAACCGACCGAGTGGGGGCGTGGTCGTGGGTTGTAATGTCCTGCCCAAGCTGAGACCTAATCCAATGCCGGAAAGCAGGGTCTACGTAATGCGGGCGGGCGCGGCAGGGGGGCCGGGGGGCTTCTGGTGCTGTCGGGTCTGGGGCCGTGTGGGTTGCGCACTGAATGTGCTCCTATCCAAGCCAATGCATGCTCTCGTCTCTCCAACCTCAGACGCAGGCGGCGCGCAAGGGCCGCATGCGGCGGCACTCGACCTCCTCCTACAACGCCACCAACATCCTCACGCGCGTGCTGGGCGTGTCCACGGGCGGCGCGCCGCTGGACCGCTCCTCCATCCAGGTGCGGGCGCGCGGGTGGGGGCCGAATGTCAACGCCTTTGCCATTGCCGCACGCTCACGCGACCCACACCACACAGGCGGCCGTTTGACTTGCCCTTCAAATTTTTCCTGCATGCCTGCCACCGCTTTTCCTACCATCAACCCCAACTTCTTACAACCTCACAACCTCACAATCCCCGCCCAACACCCGCCCCCGCACCCGCACTCGTCTTAACTAATCATGCATGGAACCCCCACGCCCACCACCTGGCCCCCGCAGGAGTGGTCCACCACCAGCAAGCTCGCGCAGAAGGCCATCCAGCGCTCCGACTCCATGCACAGCCGCATGGCGCAGATGGTGCTGCGCGCCAAGCAGCACGCGGTGCGGCGCAAGCGGCGCGGCTCCATGCAGTTGGTCACCACG
The DNA here is from genome assembly GCA_016834605.1 of Chlamydomonas incerta. NCBI lineage: Eukaryota > Viridiplantae > Chlorophyta > Chlorophyceae > Chlamydomonadales > Chlamydomonadaceae > Chlamydomonas > Chlamydomonas incerta. Next base: position 2,307,819 of record JAEHOC010000010.1, read on the forward strand.
CGCGGCCCGGGCAGCGTGGTGGGCGAGCTGTGCATCGACGGCAAGCCCGCGCCCAGCCCCAGCACGGTGGTGGCCAAGGGGCCGGTCACGCTGCTGGTCATTAAGAACGAGAAGGTGTGTGGCGCGCGGCACGGACGCCGACGGCGTCCTTGGGAAAGGGGCAGGCGGTGGTGCGGGGCTGGAGCCGCGGTGGGCGGAGGGGCTGGGCTCCACGGACAGGTGGTGTTGGGGATGGGCCAGGAGCTGCCAGCCCGCCGTTGCTCATAACGTGGCTTGTCATCCCTGCCGCAGCCCCTACATTGACCACTCCTTACCCCATGCAAACCTTATAGCTTCGTATTCTTCGCTTCCTATTCTTCAACTCCTGAATCCTGCCAACCCCGCCCCACACCTCCGCCCCCGCGCCCAGGTGACCAAGTACCGCAACCAGCCCAGCGTGATGGCGGCGCTGCACCGCAGCCAGAACGCCAGCCTGGTGCAGGAGGCCATGGAGCGCTTCGTGGAGTGCGAGCAGGAGGTGGTGGCGGTGGAGGTCATCCGCAGGTGCGGGCGGCGGGTGGCGGGGCGAGGGAGGGCGAGGGGGGGCGAGGGCGCGGGTGTGCGGGCGCGCGTGAGGGCGGCTGGTTGCAGGAGGCTGGTTGGTTGGCAGGGAGGCGAGAGGGGAGGGCAGCAGCAGCAGCAATGTCTGCGGCCGCAATGTTAGATCCCGCAATCCGTGCGAATGGGGTGCCCTGCTGCGGAGGTGCCCTCCCCCCTTTCTGTTACCATTTTTGCAACGTCCCTCCCTCCCACACGGCAGGACCATCACCACCGAGCCGACCATGCACGGCCAGGGCGGCGGCGGCGGCATGGACGGCATGGGCGAGGAGGGCGACGGCTACACGGACGAGCACGACGGCTACGTGGAGGAGGTGGACGGCGAGGGCGAGGGCCACGACGACGACGGCGAGCGCGTGTCCAGCGAGCGATTCATGGCGGACATCTACAACGCGTAGTGTTGGGCTGCTCCGGGGAGCAGGGAACTGGGAGCAGCAGCTCCAGGGGCTGCTCCCGCTACAGGGAACAGGAGGGCTGTACAGAGCTTAAGGGGCACAGCAGCGGCTCCGACTAGGGCGGTAGCGTAGGCAGGTGCGGCAGGCAGGCAGGCAGGTAGACAGCCGTGCGTGGTATTGCGCGTTTGTGTTGTTATGGCGGGTGTAGGCACATAGGAGTATGGGTACGGTACGGTACGGTCCGGGGCGTACGCAGGAGAGTGTGCAGAGATGCTGCGCGCACGGTGTGTGTTGCCCCAGCTGCGGGTCTCGTCCTGAGAGGTTGGGCCCCAGCGCGTGGCGAGCACACCTGTAGATTTATCGGGCGCCGCGCGAACTCCAAAAGCAAGCTGAGTGTCACTGCTTTCATCCCTGTTCTGTCTGTGATTGCGTGTCGCTCTTTTGCGTCCTCGTATATTGTTGCGATGCCCCTCGGCGGCGGCTGTGTCCGTCCAAGACTCAATGGCAGTTCGACTCGGGTGCCCTGCCGGCGCCAGCGGTGTGGCGGTGTGGTTCCTGCAGCGGTGCAGGCTTGTGGCTAGCTGGTACGCAGTGATGAGAGCGCGAGAACGCTGCGGCATGGTGTGGCTCCACCCCTGGTGTGTGCCTGCGCATGTTCTTGTTCGCAATCTTGCTCAACTTCACACTGAATGCGCAGGAATCCGATGTCCCGGCTGGAGTTGTGGTTGTCAGAGTGCCTCGCGGCGCGTAAGTGTGGACAGTGTGATCGACTGCTAATATGAACTTGAACGTATGAGGTAGGGCGGGTGGCAAGGTGATGCATCCTATGACTCCCAGTGATCTGATGAAGCAAAGCATATTGATGGGGGTTGCGCATTATGTGGGCCGGTGCGTGGTGACGCTGCACAAATGAAATGCTTGCCTGTGCATGAGGTGTTGTTGTCGCAGCAGCTCTGTGCGCGGGTGAAAGTTTGTGTGGGGCGGCATGCGGTGCATGGTGACTGGTGACTGGCAGATTGTGACTGGCAGATTGCTGGCATGGAAACACGGAGGGCGCCATCAACAGAACTCGAGGTGATGAGCTCCGCTACATGCTCGCTGGGCCGTTTGTCACTTGGTCCGGCTGTGTCGGGCACATGGTACAGGGCTACAGGCATCGCTGCCCGAGTCCAGACCGGCTTTGACAGGCGGGTGAGGGCGCCAGCCAACAGCTGGAGGCGCAAGCGTGTCAAGGTAGCTACCGGGGCTGCGCGTGGTGGGCTAGGTGGGGCGAGGGTTCGATTGTCCGAACCGGAAGTGCAGTGCACCGGCGAAGCAAGCCGCCCGAGGCCACCTGGTGTTCCGGTTGTTCAGGGCTGTGGGCTGTGTTTGGGGCAGGCATGCAGAGGCGTCCCTTAAGCCCCGCTCCTGAGCCCAGCAGGTGGTGCACATGACAGTGACATCCTCCAGGTGTTGTCGCCCGTGGCTTCTATATGCGAGTGCGGGTATGAGAGCGTGGGCGGCTGCGCGTGCCAACTGCGAAGCAAGCGTGCCCCGAACCACATGAGTGCGCCGTGCTTGCGCCTTACGATACTGCACCGGGGCTCCCCGCCGACCACCATCAGCCTGCAAACGCAACGCAACGCTTCGTTGACATATTGTCCGCCGAACGCTAGTCCGGGGGCTGTGGGCTGGGGACCGCTCTGATTGCTCCCACCCATCCCAGGCGGTCTGCTGCTAAAGCGCCGTTTCCCTATGAAACTTGATACACATGAACATGTGACATGCGATTGCTCTGTGAAGTTTGTGGTTTGTGTGTTTGTGGTCCATCACAATGCGCGCATGTTAGACGGCTCGCCCAAATGTACCCGTTGGCATGCACTGTTGCTGCACCAAAGCATTAACTTTTTATCGGTTGTTTGTTCAGCCGCCGACAATGTTAGGTTCGTAGATTAATTCGCAAGTGACGGAGGGCGCTACTGGCGACCCAATCGCGCCCTACCTCCGCTTCCCATAAAAGCCGGCCTCCAAACACATAGACATTATCTCAAGCTCCGCTTAAGGAGCTCTAGCAGTTTAGCGCCACAACTGTAGACCACCGTCATTTTCACCACCACAACGGCTTGACAGTTGCGACTGGTCGCCGTCCACCGCTACGTTTTCTCCTCTACACACATAGCTCGCATTAATCTAGTCCGCCCTACACGGACTTGTTTGCTCCCGCCAAGGTGCGTCGGCTTGCTCCGCTACTTCTGTTTTTGCCGCTTCAGTTTTTTGGCAGCGCGCAGCACGTCGCGCAACATTGCCACTTCGGCTGCACTATTGAGCTGACACTCCATGTAGAAAACATTCGGATGCGCTCGGTTCACAACTTACCCCTCGCATCCGCTCGTTCTCCTCTGCGGCATCGCTTGCAGTCTTCGTAAACATCACAAGGGGTCTTTCACAGTCGTGAGAGCACAAAAATGGCACGCTCAGCTGCGTTCGCCGCCCTGGCCCTGGCGCTCATGGCCATGGCAGCCGAGGCGTCCTACTTGACAGGAACGAAGTTCCCGGTAAGACTGCTGCGGTGGGACCACTTTACGCGTCGGTGCAGCCGCAGCCACTAGGGGGAAGCGGGAAGTAGCTGGCGTTGCTAGGGAAGGGGGCTTCCAGGAAGGTCCATCGTGGGCGCAAGCGTGCTGGCTAACGCCGTCTGCTCCACGCCACTGGCCCCCTCGCGTTCCACCTCGAGCGCTTCCCCCACACCCTTGTTAGCCCTCTGATGGCCAGCAAAGCTCTCACTCCGACCCCGAGAGTGCATTACTTGCTGCCACCAGCTGCCACGTGCTGAGCCGCCCGTGAACCATGTGTCTCAAAACCCCTCCCCCCACCCCACCCCACCTTTGCGCCCCCCCCCCCCGCAGTTCGAGAACTGCGTCCAGAACACACAGTTCTCGCCTTACTACGCCACGCTGGTTTCCTACTCTGAGAACGCCGTGAAGCAGACCAGCCAGATTTGCCTGCAGCTGCACGTCGCGCCCACATGCACCGTCGGCAACCGCGACGGCAGGCCCACTCGCTGCTGCAACACGGCAATCAACAAGCTGAAGCTGTTCCCCGCCTTCGACTGCCGCGGCTCGATTGCCAGCGCCACCATTGCCAACAAGACCGTGACCAGCATTTACTGGGAGGAGCACGAGGGCTTCGACATTGTTAAGGTGGGGGGGGGCGCTGCGGCATTTAAGGATCCTGAGGGCGTGTAGTGGGCAGGGCTGCGGCCGGTCCTGCTGCCTGGGATAGATTGATTGATGGACGACTGTTCTCCGCGGCTTAAACGTCACCAGTAACCATGTTCCTAGGCTCTAACGGAACTTCTGCTTCTGCCACATTCTTTCCGGCCTAACAGGTGACGCCGCTGATGGAGTGGCTGTCGAGCCCCGCGGCCGTGGACAACCAGGTCATCTGCCTCAACCTGCGCAACCCCTGCTGGACTATGGCCATGCTGTCGGTAGGTTCCGGCTGGCTCCCAGGGGCGGACTGGGCTGCCGACCAGCGCGACCTCCGCTCCAAAGCTCAACTCCCACCACTGCAGAGCTGGGTTGAAACTGGGTTTGCAATGGCGGGTTGCATGAGGGTGCGCGCCCTCTTTGAGACGCCTCGACGCCCCTGACGAATCTCTTTTCCTCCGCCGCCCGCACAATGCAGTTTGACAAGGAGGTCCTGGAGTACGCGCTGTACGACAAGAAGGTGGACAACTACGAGTGCTGCCCCGTGGGCCTGATGGATGTTACCTACGAGCCCTTCAAGGGCACCCTGACCTCGGGCACCTCGGGCAGCGTGGAGATTGCCCCCAGCGTGTCTGGCAGCCCCAAGCCCTCCCCCGCGCCCAAGCCTGCTCCTTCCCCCAAGGCCACTCCCTCGCCCAAGGCCACTCCCTCGCCTGCCCCCAACAAGAAGAAGGGCAAGTCGCCCAAGCCCGCGCCCTCGCCCAAGAACCGGTCTCCCAAGCCCACCCGGGGTTAAGACACGGCCCTTGTTGAGCAGGGCTCACGCAGTGGCGTGATCCCGATGAGGGATATTCGTTAGCACCTAGAGGAGCCTCGTGCGCAGACATGCGGGCCAAAGGGCATGCCATGCCGGCACGGAGGCGGCGTATTAGGCTAGTACGAGAGGGGTAGATGAAATTAAACACGGACCTAATGGCAATGGCTACTGCGAATGGCATAGACTGGCATAGACTGCGTTGATAGCACCACGTCCGATTTACGTTGGGCACACGCATAGCGGTTTTAGTTCCACTGAATGACAATAGGGGTCAGCTGATTGGCTACCCACCGCTGACCCGGGGAGGAGCGCTGGAGGAACGACACGCACGGGATGTCAACCGATGCAAGCTGGACGCGTGTGTGGGATAGATGCGGCGGGCAATTAGTTAGAGCAATGCTCACACAATTGAACTGGACCTACCATGTGAATGTCAATGCGAGCGGGCATGGAATGCCAATGCGTCCGCATCGCACAGCTGCTATATTGCGTAGCAGCGTAGCGCTGCCTGAACCCAAACTAATCCTCTGTAAGTAACGCTAACGTTTATTGCTGCATGTGCACCATGGCCCTTCCGTGTTTCATAGCGTGACAGGCACGGGACAGCCCGCGTGATTGACCCGGGCATGCCCCCGCTCTGATGCGTCGCCCGTACGTAATGTCTCCAGGTTTGGGGCAGGCAGGGTTCTCGCATCACTAGATCCATCGATCGGGTGTCGTGCGAGTCTGCGTGGTAGGAGGCACAGCGTGCCAATTACACTGTCAGGCCACCGTTTCAGGCGCCGTATCCAGAGATTCCAGACACACGTCCGTGTGTTGCCTCGGTGAAATATGGACCAGCGGGGTGCATGGCACATGAGTGCAACTCGGTGTGCCTGGCAGAACGCACTACGGCAGCCCCAGATACGCAGCACCCGCACCCGAACTAAGCATCACACCCAACCTGCGCACCACCCACAGCGGTGACCCCAGTCAAATCAACTGCGGTGCTGGAGTCTTGCCAGCCAGCAATAAGCTTCGTATGGCTTTCATTCTGCAGAGGCGTGCCGCAGTAATGGTTTGGTTCAATTCAGTATCACCAATATGAAGCAGCGAGACAGAAAACCTTCCCTCCGGGACCGGGGCCGTACGCTCCCCGGTCGGAAAACCCTAGCATCGGCTGCGCGCGCCGGAAAATCTGTAAACTGTCCCCCGCTGGCAGCGGTGGCCTGGCTCGCGTTACATATTCCACTCCCCTCCCCAACGTCCGCATTCCACCCTCCTCCACCCAGAATCTGCGCCCTTGCTCCGATCCCAGGCCGCTGTCTCCTGCCCAGGCTCCTGCACTCCGTGGCAGTCCTGTGCCCTCCGTGAACTTTGTAAACTTTGTAAACTCCGTGCCACCGTGCAAACCGTGCACTCCGTAACTCCTGTAAAATCTGTACACCTAATCTCGAGCCAGCCCCCCCCTCGACGTTCCCTCCACGGCCATACCGGTACACCTGAACTCCCCACGGCATCCATGCCTTTGTCCACCTTCCGCCCACACCAGCCTGCGGCACAGCAGATGCACAACAGCTTAGCAGCATTTCTACACACGCTCCATCTCTGCGACTTGTATGTTGCTGCTAGCCGTCATGTCTTCGTGGATGCACGAACATTATGCAAGGAAGGTTCATGTGTCAGCAGGGCCGCTAGCCGGTAGCGACCCTGTGAGAGGTCAGCGAAGCATGCATGCGTGCACACTAGCTAGTCTGTGGCGAGAGATGCAAAAATCTCGACAAAGAGCACCCTCGCGCATTCTTACCCACCACCACACCATGGGCTGCCTCCGTCAAACCGCCTCCAATCCATGCCTGCCATCAACCCGCCAACCAGCAGCCAGCAACACTACGCGGGCTAGATCTTGAAGGGTACACCACATATCGTAAAAGCAGCAGGCGTTCTATACCACACGCACACATAACAGCCTGAATATAAGAGTGTTTCGACGGGCGTATGCACGAGCAAAGCAAAATGCAGCGAGTTCCTTGAGCGCCCATGGTTTGGCAAAACAGAAAGGACGCGCAATGCATGTCAGCAAGTCCCTGCGTGTCATCACAGCAAAACAGTTATCCACCGTCAACGTTTCCCGACTGGAACAAAGTCTTCCAAACCGCGCACAGCCCCTGGCTGCGTACACGTTCAAACGGAACATTCGCAAGGGCATGACCACCCATGTTGGGGACCCGTTCTGACGGCCCTACACTCACTGTGTTCACACTTTGGGGCACGCGCTTCAGTATACTCGCGTGGGAGCTCAACCCAAAGCCAAGGACACAGGTAGCTCTTCAGCTCATGGCGAACTATGCGTCTATGTACACAAACAGAATATAATCAGAAGCGCACTCCCGACACAGGCACCATGGCGAGCCTGTGCCACTCATGTGTGCACGCGCGCGCAAATAGTTCCCACCCGCAGTGTCCTCGCCAGAAGGAATGTGGTATCCGACGCATCCCAGACGTTCACACGCATGCGCATGCATCCGCCGATTTGTGCATTCGCCGTCACAGGCCTCAACTGGGCCCTCGGCGTTATTGTCATCCCGCCACCTGCGTGACTGCTGCGCTGTGCAACCGCGTGCACACGAGGCGCAATACAGAGACACACGGCGGGGCCACGATGCAGCGCAACCCGCCGCCCATACCTCCGAGCGACTTAGCCACAAACTCACACGGCCGGCCAGTACCGGCGTCACGCGCGCCCCATCCCCCCACACATCATAATGAATAACGCGGGCAAGGCGCGCGCACCACGACTGCCCTCAAAGCTTTCACGCCCTTCCCGTCCTGCCAACTAGTGCCCCGCACTAGTTGCCGGAGCGCAGCGCGCGCCGGTGGCCGCCGCCGCCGCTGATGTCGATGACCAGCGACACCTGGTACAGGCTGAGCAGCTGCCGGCTGGCGCTCACGAAGCCGCACATCTGGCCGCGGTCGCCCGCGCACGCCGTGTTGCACTGCGCCGTGTCGACCTTGCCGTACTGCGTCGCCTGCGCGCGCACACCGTACCCATGGGCGGCATCGCACGCCCCCGGCGCGTGAGTAACGATTGTGAACGGAGTGCGTGCACGGCGTTGTGACGGCGCAACACCAGGCAGGGTGGGTGGCCTAGTGGACGCGGCTGGCCGGCGTGGACCTCCAAGATGCATGCGTGCCCCGGCCCCCCAGCGGCACTTCACATTCTTTGCAAGACACCGTTGCATGGACGGCTAGCCCCCGCCCCCGCCCCCGCCCCCGTCCCCGCCCAGCCCGCCGCCGCCGCCGGGCGCACCTGTGTGCCGTTGTTGCCGCCGAAGCACACCGAGCCCTGCATGCCGAAGAAGCCCAGATTGCTCTTGAGCGCCAGGCCGCCGCACTGTCGGGAGGAGGAGAGGGGCGAGGAGCGAAGCGGAACCGGTGATGCGCCAGTCACTCAGTCAGCCGATGGGGGCGGTGCCTTTGGCGGGTCGTGGGTATTAGGGGCCCACGACGGTGCGGGGGGCAGCACGCGATTGCCTGCGTCGGTGCGTCGGAGCAGCATAGGAAGGACTTACCCGCTCAATGCTAATCAACCTGTCGGACACTGACAGGCGCCACGGCAAGGCCCGCGCGTTGGCGTTGTCAATGTAGCAGCCCATGAAGCCCCAGGGTCCGGTGTTGGTCCCCACGCCGCCGCCGCCGCCGCCGCCGACCGAGCTGGGGATGCCGGACGGCAGCGGCGGCGAGCGGGGTGGCGACGGCGACGGCGGCGGCGAGGAGCGCTGCATGGGCGGGGGCGGCGGCGAGGGCTTGATCTCCGGCAGGCTGCCGCCGAGGGCGAACAGCGCATCCACGAGCGTGTAGAAGCCGTCGGAGCCGGGCGTGCCGCGCGGGATGCTGGCGCGGGCCTTGGCAATGGTGAGCGACACTGCCGAGGGGGGGAGCAGGCGGGGGCGGGTCAGTGATGCCAGTTAAGTGTTGTCAGTGATGCAGTTGGCAGGCTTTGCCGGCGCATGGGACACCGGATGCGCCAGGCGCGCGCGCGCGCCGGCCTGCAGGGCAACACTCCAGCCAAGCACCTGCCTCTCCGACTCCCTGTCCCTTTCCTCGCCTTCTGCCGCTCCTCATTCTCTCTCGCGCGCGCCTCTCACCAACGGACAGGTCGAACTCTTTGGGCTTCTGGCCCTGCAGGAACTGCACGTACGCGCCCGCCGCCAGCTCCGCGTTGTTGATGTCGCTGCGCGGTTCCGTCACCACGCTGATGGTTCCCGGCTGCACGGGCGGCGTGGCGGGCGGCGCGAAGAAGATGCCGAAGGGGCCGGACACCTGCGGCGAGGGGAAGGAAGGACCGAAGCAGGGTGGGGGTACGCGTGTGGGGGTCCGGATCTGGAGAGGCAGCAGGTGCCATACCCGGGCGAGGGGCACAAGCGCGTTGTAGGAGGTGAAGGTCGCAAACAGACGCGCGAGCCCGGACCTACCGCGTTGATTGGGTACGCGCTGGTGAGGCTGCTGTTGACGGCGGCGTCACCCGCCAGCAGCAGCCGCCGCCGTGGGCGCCCAGACATGCCCAGTCCACGCCACAGCGAGGCGAACCCGCTGCTTGCCCCTTCCGCGTCCACGCCACCATCCTCCTGGTCCGCGACGTCCGTGTCATCCTCCTCCCCTCGCCACCAGCTGGGCCCGACCGGCACGATGTGGCCGGCCTCAGCCGCCCGCCGGCGCGAGCTGGGTGGCGGCGGCTTCCTCCGCCCCTTGGTGGTGGTGGTGCCGGTGGTGGTGCCGGCCGGCGGCGGCGGCGACTGGTTCTTCCGCCGCCCCTTGACAGGCGGCGGCGGCGACGGGTCGTCCAGGGTGATCACCTCAAAGTCCGGGCTGCTGCTGCCGCTGGTGCCGCCGCTGGTGCTGCCGCCGCTGCCCCCAGTGCCCCCAGTGCCCCCAGTGCCGCCAGTGCCGCCAGTGTCGCCGCTGCTGCCCCCCGTGTCGCTGCGCGCGGCGGTGGGGTTGGGCCCCAGGAACATGACGCCGCCGGCCGCGTTGAGGTAGTCCCACATGGCGAGCTGCATGGCGGTCAGGCAGCCAAGTCGATCAGTCAGTCAGCCAGGCAGTCAGTCGTTCAGTCAGTCGTTCAGTCAGTCGTTCAGGCAGTCGGAGCGGGGGGAGCGGGGGATCGCATGTCCGTCAGCACAGCACACTCAGCGCCAGACCCGCTGGAGGGGCCACTTGCGGCCCGCGTGCCCCGGCGTGCTACCCGTGCGGTATATGGTTTATTTGGGAATTGCAGAAAACTAACCACCATCCACACCCCCACCCTCACCCACACCCACACCCACCGCCATGGCCGGGTCTGTGTATGTGGGGTCGTCCGGCCCCACGATGTACAGGTGCTCGGGCGGCCGCTTGCCCTGCGCCACCGTGCCCTTGATGCCGCGGATGAACAGGTCGGGCGAGGTGACGTAGCCGGACATGTCCTGCTCCGCCGGCGTCAGGAACAGCCCGGGCCGCTGCACGGACAGCCAGCGCGCCAGCGGCACGTAGCGCTCGTGGCTCACACGCACCTGGAGGAGCGAGGGGTGGTGGTGGAGGGTGGGGGTTGGGTGGGGTGTTGTAAGTAGAGGTTACAACACGGAGGGGTGGGCAATATGGGATATACTGGGGCGGGGCGGCGGGAGGGGAGGGTGAGGGCCGCCCGAACCGAGACCCGCCCCCCGAGGGCCGGTCCCCGAGGGCCGAGGGGACGGCCCGAGGGGGGCGGGTCGAGGTGAGGGCGGCCCGAACCCGACCCGACCGCACGCCCCGCCTGAGCATGCCAAAATGCCCACCCCTCAAGGGTTGTAAGCAGCTTATGCCCCGGGTTGGGACCCGAGGGCAGTTTAAATAGTAGCTTCATTGCTAAACGTTCCTCCAGAACGCAAAATGCGTTGCAACATCCCTGCCGATGAGTCTTTCTGTGTCGCGGGCGTCTACGCGCTGCGGGCGGCTGAAGCAGAAAAAATGAAATTGCACGCAGCCGCGTTCCACGCCAAGTCGAATCGAACAGGCCTCGTCAGCGCCCAGTCCGCGTGACGACTGGATCCAAATGGCCTGCGCTATCTGTCGCGTCAGCCCTATTCAGCCCTATTCTTTACATTACATTACATTACATTACACACGCATAATTGCATATAGTATTTCAGCTATTGCGCGACTCAGCTACCCGAAAATCTTTGGCATGATTTCGCTGGCTTCGCGCCGCGCGTTGCCCGACGTCGCACGTGGATCTCTTCTGGCGCCCTGCAAGGCGTCGCGCATGATGGAGCTACGACAGCCGCCGCGTAAGTAGCTGGCAGCAACGAGGGTCAGGGTAATTGTGGTGGGGCTGCTGCGGTGGGGCTGCGCTCTGTTCTGCGTCGTAATCTGCCAGTGCCTTATGTCAGGAGGTGTCTTAATTAAAATGACAACTCGCATTTGCGTTCTTTGCTGCAACCCTCTCGCATGTGGTGACGGGGATTTGCTGACCGCCTTCCGTGCCGCGCTTACAGGCTTTCGCCATCCTGATTGAAGCCTTTGCTGGAGAATGGCATTCCCAGTCCTGTTCGCAAGACCGGAACCCTCAGCTCGAGATTTCCTCAACCCGAATGTAAGCCTGGGCTTTCTCAATCGTTGCAGCATCTTTCCATATGCCATGTTTTGTCTTGTTCGAGCACTTGGTGCTGCTAAGGCGCGCCGTGGGTTAGGCGGTCGGCAACATCCCAGCTTCCATCGGGTCCTAGACCTTCGCATTTACTGCCCCGCGTGCGTTCATTATCACTGCAGGCACAAGACGTAATCAAGCATGCACCCCGTCCGTCCATCCCCTGCGCAGGATGCAAGGGCACGTTTACTTGGACATGTCGTTCATCGTAATCGTGCCCGCACGCTTCGTAGACATTTCGGTTGCGCTTGGTCGAAGCTCCGGCCGCGAGCTAAGGTTGCGTGTGTATGGTTGTGAGGTTTTGTGGTTTTGCTGTTTCACAGTGCCTGGCTGCGTGGCTGCGGCATGAGTGGCAGGCAGCGCAATTCGTGGAAGGTTGAGCGGCAACTCGGGCAGCTCGTTCGGGCAGTTCGGGCCGCAGGAGGCAAGATCAGGTAGCGTTGCGGGCAGTATGGAGAGGGTGCGGGCAATATGGGGGAGGGGGAGGGCAATATGGGGCCGGTAGGGCAATATGGCGGTTGGTCAAACCGTTGACCAACCGCCATATTGCCCTACCGCCATATTGTGCGAGTCGGGGACTAGTGGACCGGAGAGCCACTAGTGGTTCGAAGAGCACGTACAACCGTGTAACTACACAATACGGGTTATATTTTTGGCCAATAACCAGTGCCCGAGGGGCCTCCCGGGTTATAAGGATTGGATGTGGTAGGGGGAGCAGGACGGAGATGCGGGTGCAGGGCGGATGGTGGCGGTGCGGCTGTGGCTGCGGTATGGCGTGGTGCTGCCTCCCACTCCCCGCTAACCTCCCCGATGCCCACGACCCAAGCCCACGCCCCCCACGCTCCAAGCCCCACAACGCCTCCCACGCCCCCACACGCCTCACCCGCACGGCCCCGGTCTTGACCCAGTACCAGGCCGCCCACAGCGCGCCCTGCAGCACCAGCAGGTCCAGCCCCTTGGCGGTGGCGTTCAGCTGCTTGGCGCTGGCGCTCAGCGCCCCGCCGCAGCAGTGCTGCAGCATGTTCTCAGACGCCAGCGCTACGGCCGCGCCCCGGTTGACGCTGCGTGGAGCGCAACAGCACGGCGGATGAGGGTGCAGGGTTAACAAGTTGTAACAGGATACCGGTACGTGACGCCGTGAAGCCGGGCCAGGTCAGCTTCATCGTGTGCGCACACTAGGAGGGGGCTGCCGGCCGGCCGTACACCGCACGTGAGCCGGACGAGCCGTGCCAAACAGCGGGAGTGCGACAAGCGCGCGCGCGCGCCGGCCTCACCGCGTGGCGGCGATGACGGTCTGGTCGATGTCGCTGTTTGCGATGGGGAACGAGCGCTTGGTCATGATGATGGACACGGTCGGCTCCATGAGCTGGAATGAGATGACGCCCGTGGCAATGGCCAGCCAGTCGGGCGACGCGCCCTTGGGCAGGAAGGGCGGGTTCACGGACGGCAGCGCGGCCGGCCCATCCGGCGGCGAGGGCGGCGGCAGCGCCACCGGCGTGGGCGTGTCTGCGGCGAGGTGCGGGCGGACGGCAGTTGGCAACCAGGGCCACCCCGCGCTGTTGCCTCCTCCGCGCACGCTTGCGCTCGTCCCGGGTGAGTCGCCCGCGTGACTCCGACATGCACGCCTCCGGCCCCCAAAGATGACGCCCTCCGCGCCATTTTGTCTCTCTGCACCCAGCCTCAAGCGCACGATTGCCATGTCCCCCTGCCCCCACGCCTCCGGCCCCACGCCTTCCGCCCCTCTTCGCCCCTCTTCGCCCCTCTTCGCCCCTCTTCGCCCCTCTTCGCCATCGCCCCCCCCATCCGCACCTGAGGCCCATATGAACTGGATGCTGGCCACCACGTACTCATTGCTGCCGATGGGCTGCTGCACCGTCAGCCGCACGCCCGCCCACAGCGGGAAGGCGGCCGGCCGCTTGATCTCCACCGGATAACCGGTGCACACGGGCAGCCCGATCTTGGTGTCACCTGTGCAGCGGGCAGGAGATGTGTGCGGTCGTGGTCAGCACTCGGCACCACCCACCACGCAACAGCACAGAGCGAGCACTGAACGGCCCTGCCCGTCGCCCGTAACTCTCTCTCGCCCCTCCTGGCTTGCCCCCTGGGGCCAAATACCCAGCCCCTCACCCAGCCCTTCACCCAGCCCCTCACCCAGCCCCTCACCCAGCCCCTCACCCAGCCCGTCACCCAGCCCCTCACCCAGCCCCTCACCCACCAAACCCGCCACCCACCCAGCCCCATCCACCCACCAATCATCTGCCGCACAGCGCGCACCGACTCGAACATGTTGTCGTCCGAGCAGCACACCGTGGCGCTCTGCAGCGAGCCCGACCCCTTGTCGGCGAACTTCCCCAGCTGCGACATATCCAGCGCCGCGGCCGTGACGGGCAACGTGGTGAGCGCGTTGCGCCGGCCCGCCACGCGAGGCAACAGCGGGATGCGGGCCCCGGGCGGCGATGGGTAGTCGTTGTAGTACAGCGCGAGCTCGTACACGCCACGTGGGTAGTACGTCTGCGTCGCCTTGTCGACGTAGGCGTCAGTGAAGGCTGCGTTTGCGACGGGTGTGTGTTCGGAGGCACAGGCACAGGCATGAGGGCGGCTGGCACGCAGGACTGTGTATGCGGTGCTTGCGTGCGCGTGCGTGGGCGTAGGCGGCATGGGACGGCGGGGGTGCAGAGAGGTGAGGTGCGGCGTGGCGTGGCCGTGGCTCAGTCGGCGTGGTCGGGCCCCATGTGCTGTGAGCCGACGGCAAAACCGACAGCGCACCCCAACCCCCAGCGGCTGCGGCCTGCCCGGCCTGAAGCGAACTCACATAGATCAATGCCCTTCACTGCACCCAGCGCCGTGAAGTCACGGATGCCGCCAAAAATGACATCCTGCGGCGGCGTCAGGGGTATGGGGCACCGTGAGAACAGGTGGTCAGCGCCTACGGTTCGCAGCTGCGACCAGACGACAAGCGGACGGACGTGACGGCCCGCGCCGCCTCACGGCCCGCTTGCACTGTCCCTTAGTCGGCCCGGGCGGGGTAAAGCTCTCCCTGATTGTGAAATGCACCGATCCTCGTGGGTGCGCGCCTCAGCACAGGCAGGGAAATAAAACCACCCCGCGAGTGACCGCCATCACCCGCGCAAGGGCTCCCGTCACACCTCTATTGTAGGAGCGGTAAACGGATTAGCCAGCTGTTGAGGATACCCTCCACATATTTCATCTGTGTACGCCAGGACGAATTCGGTCCCCCCTGCGCCAGGTAGATGGGCAGGTAGGCAGCTGAGTTGATGCGACCGTCGCTTTAGTCGGACGTTAGTCGGCGGGAGCTGGCCCCTCCGCCCGACATGAAGTTTCACGACCAAGACACATACTGTGCAGTCGTTCAAGAGCGACGCCGCGCGGTCACCGAAGAGTTCGGCACAACGAGCACGGCCCCGTGCGGCAGCTGGTCAACATTAATGGTCGATAGCAATCAATATGACTCGTGGAACAGCACAATTTACGTACCCAGCTTTCGCCGCTCCGTCGCCTGCACGCCAAGAGCTGACTCTAAACGTATCGGCTCCAGCGCCAGTCCACATGGTAGCAGCAAGCATGCCAGATACACCAATAGCGGTAATCTGGCGCGCCGGAGAGCGCTGGGGCCCCTAGAGCCCATCGACCAGTTAACGCCTTCGTCGCTCGCACCTAGTTGAGCCCTACATCCGAGCCTATCTCATATCGCTCTACTAATGGCCGGCGCACTGTAGGTGCGACGGCACTGCGGCAAGAGTCGGGTTGGTGGGCTGAAATACTTCTTGCCTGCTTGGCGTGGACTCGTATGCGACCTAGGCGAAGCTCCTAAGTGCGTAACACCCGCAGAGAATGCGCTGAGGCCAAATGGAGTCAGGAGTTATAGGAGTCGCTAACAGTTTGCGACAATGAGCAAGCTCAGCAGCGGAGGCCGGATTCAGCATGCAGTAGGAAATAGTACCTTGCGCATACAATGCCGACAATGTCGGATGAGTGAGGCGGCGAATGGCGCGAATGAGGGATCGTCCATCCGGGCTGGGTCGCGACGGCTCACCTCTAGGGGCAAGTTGAGTGGCGGTGAGTGGCCGGTGTCATGCCCGCCCGCCCCTGCTCGCCAGGCTACGCACGCCCCCATGCCTTCCCCCACATCCCTGCACCATCGGCCCTGTCTTCTACTCCCTCCCTTCCCTACTGATCTGACCACCACGCTCCGCCTTGTCTAACTGGGCAAGGCCCGCCACCTTCCTCGTGCCTTATCTCATGCCAGTGCACCTGTGCGCGCTTTGACGCTGTGCTGCCGCCACTGGCGGTCTCGCTGTGCCTCATCCACTCATGCAGCTTCAGCTGCGAGATGAGGACTTGCGTCTGACTACCAGCGTCCTGCGGCAGTGCGGCTTCAAGCCGCTTCAAGCCGTGTCCACGAACTACGAAGTGCTGGCCCGTGCTGCCCGCCCAGGCGCCCACGTCTGCCGCCGCTGGGAGGCGGGGTGGCCCACTCGCCCTCCAGCAGTTGATAGGGGTGCGGTTCAAGTAGCCTGCTTGTTCAACGGGGGCTCGGGTGCTGCAGGATGCGGCAGCCATTCAAGCAGGTAAATGCAGCCAGTGCGGAGTGGGGACCACAGGGCGGCAAGGTGCCGCCTTGTTGTTTTGTTTGTTGTTTGTTGTGCCTTGGCTGGCACGCAGGTGTGCGTCCGATAGCACAGAAGCCGTGCATCCAGCTTGAGATTGTCCGCGCGGGGAAAGCGACACAACAGGCTTGGTCATTTAGGGCGGCAATAACTGGCGGCAGCCACCGCCGAAGGCAGTGACCCCCTCCCTCGCATGTGCGCTTGGGCGACGGTGGCGCTGGCGCTTCCAGGTTGGTTTCGGATGCCGCGCGCCCCAATGCTCCGCTCGCCGCCAGCCCCAGCCGTCCGACAGCCCAGCCATCACAACCTGGTTATATCAGTGATGGGTCAGCGGCGCTCCTCCATCGCCCGTGGAGTTTACCGTCTGGACGAGGTAACATGCCGGCTGTGTGGTGGTAGGACCAGGGCATGGGATGAGCGCGGCATGCCCCAGGGGTGACAGATGAATCCCCGAACCCAACATGCCTGCTGTGTCTGAGTCTTGCTCACCGGCCTTCTATGCGTGCTAGCGACTACAACGACACATGATTACGCATATTCGCGTTCGCGTTTCGAAAGCACTTCGCTAATAGTGACAGGCAGTGATGGCAGTGGAAGGGGCGGGAGCGTATCACTGCCCGGCGTGCGCCAAGGAGAGTGCCAGCACGCGGGCCTGAAGCCAGCATTGTGCAGTTGCATGCCGCTGTGACAGCTGTGTGCGCCAGGGGAGGTGTGCGCAGTTGGTTCCCTTGGTGTGCGCAGTTGCGCGTACCGGCGTATTGCTTTGAGCATCCTAGCCTAGCATGTGTTACCTATGACAGCTCCCCAGCATTGCACGAGAGCGAGAGCCAGTCAAATCTGGAAGCCTCGCGGCATGGAGAAGTTTTTGCAGGGTTTGGGGTGCCCCGAAGACCGGCCATTTTGCTAGCCATATTGCTTTATTGCCAAACCATCCATGCTTAAGCAAGCGCGCGAGGCGCCGTCACCACTTCTTGTCTACTGTATCATACCTTCACAGCCCGTTCATACCTTCACAGCCGGTTTCACAGCCTGCCATCTTCGTAGAGCAACCCAATTCCCATTGCCCAGCTAAGCAACGGGGGGCTGGCACCATACAGCGCATCTACATCTAGTTATCTTGCTGAATCCCAGTAGCGGGCATCATAAATAGAGACAACAGCACAGGATCTTAGATCTAGGCAGCACGCAGTGCCAGTCGTGGCCATGCAAAATCGCGCCTCATCAGTTAACAGACACGCACGTCCACTCGGTTAGCCAACATTATGCCCACATGTGATACTCCTCCTCCTACTTCTGTACAGCAGCATCAATGAGCTGTGAGCCTGTGGCTAAGCTCGTACACGCACGAATTGCACCACATTAAAGACCGACCAA
Source organism: Chlamydomonas incerta (assembly GCA_016834605.1). Taxonomy (NCBI): domain Eukaryota; kingdom Viridiplantae; phylum Chlorophyta; class Chlorophyceae; order Chlamydomonadales; family Chlamydomonadaceae; genus Chlamydomonas; species Chlamydomonas incerta. The sequence goes on from JAEHOC010000010.1 coordinate 2,325,464, forward strand.
ATACCGTATCCGCACGCACGAACCATCGCAAAGCAGAAAACAGCACGCCCACATCTGTTTCTTTAGTTCTTCCTCTTGCTCGCTGTTTCTGTGCACAGACAGCCAACAGCATCCCGCCAGTACGGTTGCGTACCTTCTAGTGGCTGCTCCATCACTCTCACACGTCCATCTTGCCTACCGTATGTCACACCAAGGTCCTTTCTTCTCGCTCTCAGTCGGTCAGTGCGAAGCCGAGTACCGGTATCAGTCCACACCCTGAGAAGACGTCTCTGCATGTCAGAACTTTTGGGCACGAGAGCTGAGTGGGCGTGCTCGCAGTGCCCCTGCACAGCAGCTCCTAAACTCTAGGGATCAGGGTTCAGCCCAGTGCAGATGCTCATGCTGATGCAAGGATGCTTGCTTGCTCCTGACCTGCACCGCCATTGCCTGCTCCCTTCAAACGTCACATGCACTCAAAATCAAACCCACCAACACCCACAATACGGCACGTCACATGTCACCAAAATGCAAAGACTAAAAACATCACGACAAATCAACGCGCAGCCTGCACGACACTGCAAACCACCTGCTTATGCATTCCGCACGTACCTACTAACGGCCATTCACCGCCAAACTCCATCCACCGCGAGCACACGATCTACCATTGTCCCACAGCCTCACACAAATGGAGGAGAACCCGCGGCCTTGGTGCCTGCAACTTCTATTGAACGCTGTCCCACGCGCTTTCATCGCCGTCCGCCTCTTCTGCGGCCCTGCCCCCCAAAGTGGCCTCCGCTCCCACCTCGGCCTGCTGCAGGCTGCGGCGCTGCTGGCCCTTAGGCGGCGACGGAACGCCAGACGTCGCCACTGGCGATGGTGGACTGGATGCACCGCTGGTATTGGCAGTGGCGTTGGTGGGGCTGGGCCGGGGTGGGGAGTACGCCGACGGGGAGGGTGGTGACGGCGCCGGCGAGGGCGGCGACGGGGTCGGCGAGGGTGTGGCGATAGCCGGGCTGGACGCCGTCGTCTGACTGGGCGATGGGGCCGGCAGCGGCGGCGAGCTGATGATGGGGCTGGAAACTGCCGCAGCTTGGGACGGCGACGGCACCGGTGACGGACCCGCCACGGGCGAAGGCGTCGGTGGCACTGGTGGCACCGGCGTGGGTGGGGCCGGCCTCGGCGGCAGAGAGGGAGGTGACGGCGGCGGAGGCTCCGGCGAGGGAGGCGTGAACACCAAGGGAGGAGCAGACAGCTTCGCAACAGCCGTCCTGTTGGAGGGGGGCGGGCGAGGTGACGGTGGCGTGCGCGGCTCCGGCGAGGGCGGCGAGCCGGCGGCTGCATTGAGCTGCTGTGCGGGCTCGGGGCTCGGCGGCGACGGCGAGGGCGGCGCTGGGCTGGGTGGCTCCGGGCTGGGCGGCGAGGGCGAGGGCTCCGGGCTAGGTGGCGCCGGCACCGGCGCCTCAGGGGTGTGTAGCTCGGGACTGGCCGGCACCGCGGACGGGTCGGGCGAAGGAGCCGGCGACGAGGATGGGGAGGGAGAAGCCGAAGGAGACAGCAACGGCGCCGACAAAACGGGAGAAAGAATGCCGCCGTAAACAGGGCTGGGCGGCGCTGGGCTGGGAGGTGACGGGCTCGGCGGCTTGGCAGCCGGTGGCTTGGGGCTGGGTGGCCGCCGTGGCGGTTTGGGGTTGGGTGGCCTGGGACTGGGCGGCGGCGGCGGAGAGGGCGGGGAGGGTGGAGAGGGCGGACCGGGCGAGGGCGGCATGAGGGTGCCGGGGGACGCGGGGGCCAGAGGCGCAGGAGAGGGCGGCACCGGGGGCGACGGCGGCGGCGGTGGGGGGCTCGGCGGTGACGGCGGCGGCCGCGGGGGCACCGGCGGCGGGGGCGGCGGCGGGATGCACATGGGCACACCTGCGGGGGCGGAGAATGCGCAGGGCGTCTCAGTCCAGTAACCTCATCAGTCGATGAGTCGCGCAGAGCTGAGGAATCGAAGCCGGCTTCAATGGCATTTGTTGCAGCAGCTGGCACGCCAGTGCAGCGCAGTAAAAGACAGTACTCACCGATCGCCGCGAAGGCTGCGGGGCCGCCCGGGTCGGATGTGGCCCACACCACGGCGCCGGCCTTGTTCTGGACATAAGCCCGGCCGTCGTCGCGCACACTGAGCGCGAACGGGCCGTTGACGGCGCCCGCCGCGCCGCCGCCGTACACGCCGCCAAGCAGCCCGCCGCCGGGCGCCGTACTGCGCACCGCCGCCACGCGCCAGCCGGTGGCGCTGTTGGCATCGCGCCGGTACCAGACCAGACCAATGGTACCGTTGAGCCACAGCTTCAGGACCACGGGTCCGGCCGCCGCGGCCACGCCGGTCGTGTTGCTGGACCACTGGACCGCCGGCTGCGGCGATTGCGGCGGCGGTTGGAGGTTGTACAACACCAGGTTGCCGTCATCCTGTACGACGAGGCGGTACTTGCCGGAAGGCGACGTCAGCGCGTTGCAGGAGGGCAGCGAGCCGGGCTGTAGCGTGCTGTTCAAGAGCGAGGCGTTGAGCGCGGTGATGTAGCAGGAGCTGCTACTGCCGTTGGCGCCAGCGGCGGCGGGGCAGGACAGCAGCGGCGGCTGTGACGCGGTGTTGGTGCTGCAGCCATCGCTGTAGGCGGCTGTGAGGCACAGGCCGAGCCAGGCGTACGGCGGCGGCGGGGGCGGCGGCGGCGGCAGGGCGGGGCTCGAGGGGCTGGCCGGGCGCGCGGGCGGCGATGGCGGCGGCGGCGGCCTGCTAGGCGCCAGCTCATAAACTGATGGCGCTAGCGGAATCACCGGCAGCACCGGCTCGGCCGGCGCCGGCGGCGCCGGCGGCGGCCGCGGCGGCCGCGGCGGCGCCGGAGTCATTGGTGGCCACTGGGGCGCAAGCGGCGGCGTGAGGGGCGGCGCGCCCGGGGCATCCGGCGGCGGCGCACCGGGTGGCGGCGCGTTAGGCGGCGCCATGGGCAGGTCGGGTGGCTGCAGCGGGTCGGAGGGCGGCGCGGGCCAGTCCGGCGGCGAGGGCGAGTCGGGAGCCCGGGGCGGCCGCCGCTTGGGCGGCGGCGACGGCGGCTTGGGTGGCGGCGACGGCGGCCGCGGCGAAGGCGACGGCGGCGGGGGAGGCGGCGGCGGCGGCGGGGGCGGCGGCGGGTCGGGGGAAGGAGGGGACTCGGGCGTTGGCGGGGGCGGCTCAGCCACCGGCAGCGGCACCTCTGAAGGCTGCACCACTACTCCGCCGCTGCCGCCACCTGCACCGCCGTCGCCGCCGCCGCTGCAGTCGGGGTCATCCATGTCGATCAGGCCATCGCAGTCGTCGTCCAGGCCGTCGCCGCACAGCACCTCCGCATCGCCGCTGTAGCGGCACACCGCCACCAACGCGCCGCCGCCAGCCGCCGCGGCGGCGGCGGCGCCGGCGCCCGCCGGCGCCGTCCGCGTCACCGACAGGCCCAGCGTGTCGTTGCGCCACACCTCGCCCTCGGCCAGCGCCGCCAGGCGCACCGTGACGGTCGCGTCGTTGGCGTCGGATCCAGGGTACCAGAAGATCAGCACGCGGTCCGTCAGCTCGTCCGGGAGCTCGTCGTACACAGCGCCGCCGGCACGGTAGCTGACCCACAACGACGTCCCCACGCCGCCCTCGTCCACGCCCGCCCAGCCCGCGTCCACGCGCAGCACGGCGCCGCTGCGGCCGCGCGCGGGCGGCGCGGCGCGCCCCAGGCCGCTCACGAGCGTGTAGCGGTTGGTCACGCCGGGCGCCAGGTCCCAGTCGCCCAGCAGCGCGGTGGGGTCGTCCCAGCCCACCTGCACACAGATGCATTCGCAAGGAAAGAGCAGTCCCAGGCATGTGCTCAGCTCGATACGACGGAAACAGATCAGGGCTGATCAGCATCCATGACCCGCTGCTGCCTGTGGGCACGCGCGTCATAAGACAGCAGAACACAACCAAACACCGGCGCACCTGCCAGTTGTGCGGCGCGTTGAAGCAGCGCGGCGTGCAGCAGTAGCCCATGGTGCAGGAGTCGTCACAGTAGGCGGTGCCGCAGCCCAGCGAGGTGGCATGGTGCAGGTAGTAGTTGTGGCCCAGCTCGTGCAGCCAGCCCTGGGGCCGGTCCCAGTGGTCACCGCTCACCCAGGCGTAGCTGAACACGCCCTGCGTGCGGGAGGAATTGGGAGCGACACCAGCAGGGAGCGGGAAGCGGGTCAAGCGACCGGTGGGGATCACGTCACGAAACGAGCGCAGCGACAACAAGTGCCGCTGCGGCAAATCACACAAACGCGCCCGAAGGAGCTCTGTCAGTACCCCAACAAACAACAAACAAGCCCCGCCCCGCCCCCACACGCACCTGCGAGTACACGGCAGTGCCGTCCAGGTTCTGCTCGCCCGCGGCGTTGTAGGCGGGGCCCAGCACGCCCATACCGCTGAACAGGCAGTCGGGGTCGCCGGCGGTCATCCAGTCGGCCTTGCCGGGCGAGGTGATGACCACGCGGTGGCGGTAGCGCGAGATGTCGATGTCCTGGCCGTAGGCCCACTCCTCCGCCGCCCACTGCCAGCCGACGTAGTCGTTCTCGAAGCAGGAAGAGGTGGACCAGCCCAGATCCCACGTGGTGCCCCTGCGGAAGCGCGCGATTTTTGTGTGTCCGGGTAAGTTGCGGAACCTTCGCTTTGCGGTTGGGCGTGTTGATGATGCGTGCGGGGGCAGTGCCGCTGAAGCGCGGTGAGCCGGAATTTCGAGCCAAGCGTGGCTGCGCCCCGGACAGACCGGTCGCCGCCGCGCCAGCACAAACACGCGAGCCCCGCCCAAGCCCCCGCCTGCCCCGAGCCCCCGCAACTCACTCGCAGTCCAGCTCCACGGGCCCCACAATCAACACGTTGTCGCGGCTGAACGTGGCCTGCGTGTTGGAGCAGGACGCCATGTAGCGCTGCACGCTCATGTCGGCCTCGGAGCTGGGCTCGGCGGTGCCAAACAGTCGCGCCTCCAGCTCCTGGACACACCAATAACTACCAAAAATTAGGTGGTGCACGGCCGCAGCAAACGTTGTCAAAGAATTGCGGATGGCTCCAAATCCGCAAGCATCTCATGGCATCGTTTGGGTGTGGGGCCGCAGCCACCAGAGCCCAGCGAGCTCGTCCGGCCCAGCAGCCGCGCTACCCACCCGGCCTGCCTGCCCAGCGCCCACTCACCTCGACCGTCACGGCGGGCCCGTGGCCGCACATGTCGGTGATGAAGATCACCGTGGACACGTCGTCCATGCGCAGGCGGTTGGTGTTGTACACAGTCTGGTACGCGCCGCTCGTGTCACTGGAGCGACTCGCAGTGCTGCTGTAGTACTTTGGCTTGGGCTTGGTGGGTAGCAACCGCCACGACAGCACCGTCAGGCGGTCAGCGACGTCGCCATCCCCGCCGGCACCATCATCTGTGCCAGTGCTACCGCCGCTGCCGTCGCTAGTGCTACTGCCGCCGTCCGCAGTCGCCCCGGGGTCGACCTCCTGCTGCTGCCGGCGCCGACGCTGCTGCCGGAGCCGGCGCAGCAATGCTAGACCCGACGTTGACAATGCAGCGTCGGGCTCCTGCTCCGCCGCGCCGCTGCTGCTGGCGGAAGTCCCCCCTCCTGCCGCAGCATGCCCCCGGCTTGCGCCTTGCTGCAGCGTGGTGTTTTGCCCGAGCGCTGCAAGCACCGCCTGCGGCTTGGCTCTATGGCGCGACCCCGCCGGCCCCATCCGCCGGTCATGCAGCTGCGCCAGCGCCTCCTGCACGCCCACCGCCTGCACCCCCTGCGACAGCTGCTCCTGGCGTTTCCGGTGCAAGGCATCGGAGCCCTCGCCCGCTGAGCCGGCGCCCTTGCCAGCTGCCCCGGGGTCGGGGTGTGCTATGTGCTGAGGCGCCCCGCTGGCACCCGCCCCGCTGCTACCGCCGTTTCCGCCGTCCGCGGCCGCCGCAGCTGCATGCAGCGCACGCCGCCGCCGTGCCGAGCTGTCCAATACCTGCGCTCCGTTGTCAGTCCCAGTGCCAACCAACACTTGGACCTCCATGGGCGCCCCCGAGCCCAGCCGGTCAGGCGGCTGTGTGCCCTCTGGAAACCGCAGCGGCCAGACCTCCCTGACGCCCGTCCGCAAGATATAGTGCGTGTTGTCGGCGGCAGGCTGGCCGCTGCCGCGCCCGCCCGCGGGTATGTCGATATCAACCACAATGAGGTGACCTGCATGATGGCCGAGCACGATGAAAAAACGTGTGTTGGGCAGGCAAGCCGGTTTCGGGGAGTGACTGCAGCAGGGGGCCTAGGTTGGCCCGTTGGGACCCCTCCCGAGAGGTTACACACACATGCCCGCGCGCGTCAAACAATGCCGTTAGCTGCATCATCACGGTCAACATCCAAAGCCAACGAGTCCGGTGGTCGGCAGTCTCCACAGTGGTGCGAAGCGACTAATGAAGTGGCCCGCCTACCTCGCAGCGTGATGGCCTCCTGTGCCAGACACCTCAAGCATCCATGCTCAGCTAAAAGCTGAAGCACCACCAGCAACAAAAGGCCGGTGGCGCCCGTTCTCCGGGCCCTCATCGCGGGCCCGACGTCGCCCACACCCTGCGTTATGGCAATGCCAAACCATGTCCATGTTATTGCCTAGCAGCGCAATAGCCGACAGCGGTCACTACTACGAGAGCCCGGAGCCGCAACAAAGGAAACACTCCCAAGTCTCCGCGCGCGTCAAGGCGTCCCCGTTAAACGAGAATCACTTGGCAGCAGCTTGATTCAAGCAGGTGCCTTGGAGCTGGACTTCTTTGAAAACTTCAGTGCGCTCGCTAATAAACGGCATCCGCTTGTGCGTTCAGGCGGCCTCTCGAACTCACCGCATCTCTGCAGGGACAAATAATGCCAGCTACCTATCTATGGCGACCAGCAACCAGTGCGTGGCGAGCTTGCGGCCAAAGTGGCACGTCTCGCTGCTCTGCAGCAGGCGCCTATCACTATCACGAGTGGTAATCAGTACAATCAGTATATAGTCGTGTTCCGCGCTTGCGCAAGCTGCAGGTTAACAGGTCGAGACGACCGGCCGCTCAGGACCGTACGCTCCAAAGCAAACTATGCGCTTACGTTGCTTAAAAGGTAATGCCTTAAAGAAGAACACTTGTTACATCCTCTGACCACGCCAACCAGTGCTTTGGTTTCGTAGAACTAGGTGATGCAATCACGCCGGTTGGCGTGCGCTGGCCCGAAAAAACGCGGTCTCGGCCGCACAGTCGGAGTCACCGCGAAATGCATTGCGTGCAGAAAGTGTCCATAAATTTACAGCTTTTAGGTTTACAGGGGCGTCGGGCAAAAAATTCGCCAGCCTTGCGACCGGTCGTGTGACCGGACGGTCACGCAGCGGCCTATTCGCCGACGAGTCTGCTACCGTCGCTGCCTCTGCCCCACCCCGCGCGAGCGCTGGCGCTTGAGGGCTCAGTAAATATAGATAACGTCAATGTGCTGGGATGCGCGCACCCCAAATTTGACACGCGTGTTTGAATGCTACCACAACCGCCCGCCACCGGTGGGGTGGCCCACCACGCCCGCGCCGCCGCGCTTCGCGCCCGCTCTGCCTCCAATCGGGGGTTCGCAATCCCTGCCCGGTGCGCCAACTCCCTACGAAAAGGCACATCCTGCTGGTCATGCACAAGTTTATACATTTGCACAACTCGCAAAAAATACTGGAGGCTCCTACCTGGTCCTACCCTTGTCCTACCTGGCGCCGCACGCACGTCCCCCGACTCGCACCTCACTGCAAGCCGTGCTCGCAATATACATGTCCGCCCAGTGCCTCTGCCGCTCGGACCCCCTCCCGCAACCATAACATCAATAAGCACACGAGGCCACACAATCGTCCTCCCTCACCAGCCCTGCTGCCTCTCCAGTCGCTCCAGGGCCTCCACACACAGCATGTCGAAGTCGGGGTCTGCGTCGACATCACCGCTGCCACAACCCTCGCACCTGACATTGCCCGGGGGTGTCCCCCACCGCGCCGCCTGCTCACCCTCACCACTGTCCATCACGCTGCTGATATTCCCGCCGCCAGGGCCGTCGGCAGCAGCCGTCACGCCCCAGCGCACCGCTGCGGCCCTCGGCGCCGTCACGCGCTCAAGCTGTAGCGGCTGCACCCGCGCCAGCGGCGACGGCCGCGGCTGCTGCTGCCATGCGGCAGGCTGCGGCGCCGCCGGCGCCGCCAGCCCCGGCCCCGGCGGTCGCGCAGCCGCGTGCACCGGCTGCGGCTGCGGCGGCGGCGGGTCCTTGGGCCGGCAGGCCTCCCACACCTCGGCCGGCAGCGGCATGGCTGCGGAGCGGAAGTCGCGGCAGTCGGGGTCGTGGCAGCGCTGGCACCAGGTGCCGCCGCGCAGGTCCACTGTCGGGGGGGGGGGCGCCCGGCGGCGCGGCACAGGGCGGCGGATGGTGGGGAAGGGTCGCAGAGGCGGCAGGTGCAGCAAACGGGGGTGCGGTGGGTGGGGGAGGGGAAAAGCAGGTGCGGCGCAGGCTTCCCCCTTGGCATCCGCCTGCTGTCCGGTGGCCCCACAAGTCCCACGCCAGTGCAATAAACACTGCAGCGTAACCCGTCCAAAACGCTCGCACACACCGCCAGCATCCCAGCATCCCTGCTGCCCAACATCCCAACATCCCACGCCGCCCAGCCGCCCAGCCCAGGTCGCGGCGGCGCACGCACCCAGATAGTACACGCCGTTGGAGCGGTGCGGGCGGCCCACGTTGGCGCACCAGCGGTTGTCGCGCACGCCCAGCAGCAGCGTGGCGCCGCCGCCGCCGCCGCCGGGGTCGGCGTGGTGCTGCCAGCTGCGCACGCGGCCCTGCACGCCGCCCTGTTCGCGTGGCGGGTGCCGGTGGGGCAGTGGGTGAGTGTGTGCGGAGGCGTGCGGACGCTTTGCGTTGCGGCAGCTTGGTGCTGCGCGAGGGGTTCCCATGCATGTTGATGATGAAGGGGCAGGCTGGGGGCTGGACGCCGGCGCGCCCAGGCGAGGGACTGCGAGGTGTCTGCCTGCACAGCGACACGTGCGGCTACGGGCGCAGTTCTTCTGGAGACCACGCATGACGCACTAGACGCACCTCCTTGCACACCGACTCGATGAATCGCTCCACATCCGGGAACGGCGAGGCGCCGTAGTGGAACGCCTCACCCGGCCCACGCCGCCACTCCCCGCCGCCGCCGCCGCCGCCACCACCCCGGCCGTGGCCTGGCAGCGGCAGCCGCGGTATGCCACACACAGCATCTCCCGCGCCCTGCCCCGCCGCGCCGCCCGCCGCAGCAGCAGCCGCGTTGGCGTTGGCGTGGAATGTGCTGAGCCCCGCGCCATGGGCCGCACTCGTGTCGTCGTACATGGTGAGGATGCGGTCCGTGCGGCCGACCGTGGTGACCAGCGTGGCGAAAAACACCTCCTCCGCGATCTCCCGCTCCACGTGCAGTGGCAGTAGCACGGAGCTGGGGCCGCTGCTGCTGCTGGTGGTGGTGGTGGTGGTGGTGGTGGTGGTGGTGGTGGTGGTGGTGGTGGTGGTGGTGGTGGTGGTGGTGGCGGTGCTGGCGCTGCTGCCGCGGCTGCCGGCAGCAGCCGCCGGGCCGGCTGGCTCGGGCGCGAGGCCGCGGCGCCGCAGCAGCGCCGCCACGGCGTGCCGCGGCGTGGCGCGCAGCACGGCGGTCTTGCCGGCCTTGCAGCTGAGGTACAGGCGGAAGGCCCTGTGCCGGTACAGCCGGGGAGGGGGATGACGGATGCGGGGGTGGGGGGCTGGTGGGCGTGGATGCGGGGGCTGAGGCAGGACCCCGGGGAGCCGGCGCCGGGGCATGGGGGCACAAGGACACACACACACACACACACACACACACACACACGCTTATTTGTCCGTCTGCTTGATTGTTTTTAACACACACACACACACACACACACACACACACACACGCTGTTTGTAGGTGAGTTCTGGCTACGATCAGCGGGCGGGCGACCGGGATTAGGAGTGCCTGGGACCGTTGTAGGCCACTCGCACAGGGTTGCACCCTTGGGAGCGTGTGGTCACTAAACCCCCCCCCCCCCCAAGGATAGGTAGATGGGCGTCACAGGTTCGCGGGTAAGCGCGATATCGGCTCGGCAGGTCGGTCGCCATTGGTGAAGTATGCGCTCCAGGTAATCCGCGAACGTCGCACCGCACGCACAGTCTCTTGCTTGCTTGTCGTTTTCCCTTGTGCTCTCTAACACACACACACACACACACGGCCACACCTGTTGCGCGTGTAGACGGCGGGGTCGATGAACAGCGTGGGCGGGGCGGCCGGGTCGGCGCAGCGCCGCACGAAGAACGGCGCGAAGCGCTGCGGGTCGGCGCCGATGCGGTCGAACAGGCGGCGCACGAAGGCGTTGACATGGAAGTTGTCCTGTGTCGTTGACGGTTTCGATCGTTCGGGGGGGGGTGTCGGAGTCCGGGTTGCGGCGGTTACGACAGGGCGGTTGGGTGCCGGTTACGACGGACCGAGAATTCAAATGCTCGTAATAGTTCGCCAAGCAGCATTTAAAATTTGACGAGCTTGAACGCGGCGAATTCTCCCGTTGCACAGCTTTTTGGGTGCCCAGGGAAGAATCGACAAGTTGGTCATAGTCGTGACATTTCAAATTTGCCTTACGACGCCCCTGCTCCGCCGCAACTTCCATTGACCCCCCTTCCGCGGCCTCGACCCAAACCGTTCCCCCTCCCCGCACCTTGAAGGCGCAGTGCGGTATCCGCACGATGAGGTGCCGCGACCACTTGGCCTCGGTTGTGCTGCACAGCTCCCAGGCCCACGGGCACTCCACCCGCCCCGCCCCAACCGCCGCCGCAGCGGAGCTGCCCCGATCCGCACCGCGGCTCCGCCCCACCGCCGCGACTGGCTGCGCGACGGCTGCCGCTGCTGAGTCCGAAGGCGGAGCTGCGGCGCCTGATGCCGCTGCCGACGTCACCGGGTCAGCAGGCGGGGCTGTAGCCTGCCCCGCCGCTGAACCCGCCGCTGGCACCGCGGCTGCGGTCGCCGAGGCCGGCTGCAACATCCCGGAGGGCGGCATGGCTGCCCCACCTCCCGCAGGATCTGGGTGCGTACGTGCCCCCTCGGCCGTGTCAACCCCCATGTCGGAAACTCGCTCCCCCTCTGCTGCCGCGGCGCAGGCTCCCAATGCCGCGCCGCCTGGCGCCGCGCTTCCGCAGGCCTCCGGTGCGGAGCGCCCCGCTACCTCTGCTGCCATATCACCCGCAGCTGCTGCGCCACCGCCGCCGCCCATTGCCGTGTCAGCTTGCTCCTGATCTCTGCCGGCTGCGGCCGCAGCTGCCGCTGCGTCGGCGCCCGGCTGCGCGGTCGGAGCCGACTCTGGGCTGGATGGGAGCGCCGCCTCACTGCTGTCGCTGTCAACTTCCACCCCTCGCCCACCGCCGCTGGCGCCTGCTGCCGCCTCGGCCGCGCCCGCACCAACCCCAGGTATTCCTCCGCCTGCGGCCCAAGCCGCCAGGCCCCTGCCACCGCCACTGCCGCCGGCGTCGCCACTGCTTGAGCCACCTGCGCCATCGGCGCCCAGCAGCGGCAGGCGCACGCGGCAGCTGCCCGCCAGCTCCTCCGCCACCAGCGCCAGCAGCAGGTCCACCAGCCGGTCGCCGCACACGCCCGGGTTGAGCGCGGGCACGTACTCCAGGTCTGGGGGCGGCGGTGCGCGGTGCGCGGTGCGCGGTGCGCGGTGCGGTGCGGGTCGGGTCGGGTCCCGTGGTGTGGCGTGGTGTGGCGTGGTGCGCGGACGTCGAAGGCGGCTAGCGGCACTTCACAGCGAAGGGCCACACGATTCGGCCCGGGCCCGGTGGAAGGTACCGTGTCGTGCCCCCCACCCCGCCCCACCCCAAGTCCCCAACCCACCAAAGTACAGGTGGCAGGGGGCGCCCTCGCGGATGATTTCGTACAGGTGCAGCCCACAGGCTCCCGCCGCCCCCGGCTGCTGCGCCGGCGCCAGCGGCGCGGCCGGCTCCACCTCCTCCGCCCACAGCCGCGCCGGCGAGGTGACAAGGAAGCGGCGCTTGCCGTCGCCACTCAGCTCCCGGCCAAACACCCTGGAGGGGCCGTACAGGACGACGAAAGTAAGGCGTACGCGGAAGATTGAACAGGTTCCGGGCGCAGGTGCGCATAAGCAGTCAGGGGCCACTTTGCAGGCTGCGCTGGCCGCCTGCGGCGGCCCCGGCCCACCCAGGGACCGCGACCCACACTTGCCGGAGCTGTGGGGCGACGTCCGCGCCCTGCGCATCCACAAACTCGAAGGCCTGTTGCTGGAGGCGGAAGTCTCCACGCGGGGCGCCGCCGCGGACTGCCAGCGGCGCCAAGCGGGGACAGCCCGCAGCACCGTGGTCGGCGCCCAGCAGCGCGGGTTGTGGCGCAGCGCTGTGTCCAGAGCCCGGCGTAGTAGCTCCAGCCGGTCGGGCGGCGGTTAGCGTGGTGCTAGCATGCCCGTCGGCAGCTGCAGGATGGGCTGCGCCCGGCGCTGACGCGCTGGCTACTGGGGTGCCGGCAGGCGGTGCTGGGGGCGATGACGCCGCAGCGGACGTCGTCGCGCTCGAGTCCCCGCTTTTGACGGTGCCGTTGCGGGCTTCCGTGACTGCATGTGCCCCATAGAAGCTGCCATGCTGCTTCGGCTGGGGCCTTAACTTTGGCCTTGGCAATTTGACATCGACAGATGCATCGACAGCTGCCTCGCCGGGTGGGCGTTTTACCCCACTAATTACGGTCAAATTACAAGCGGGATTTTGTTTGTCAGCGCCAGCCTGCCCAGCGGTACAGTGTTGTTCTGTGGGAAATTCCTTGTGGTGCCGAGGCGGTGTTGGGAAGAGGGGCTTGTAGGTCCGCTGCATTGCGGGTATAATATTATTGGCATTCTCGCTGGCCAAATAGACATTGGGCGTGCGCGGATGGGCCACAGTGCGTGCGGTGCCCGCCGCGGTCAGGCCGAGTTGGCAACCCCACGCGCGCCGCTGACCCTGCTGATGCTAGACTCCCTTTGCATTCTTCGTGGGAGCTCGGCGAGAGCAAGGGAGATCAACATGACCGCTCCAGACCTTACATGTGGCCACCGCCTGCAGTTCCACACGCAAATCAAGCCTGCCTGTCCAACAGCCCTCAGGCTACCCTTCCTAATCAGACTCTATGCTATTGTACCCCCACCCTCCTCTGTCTGTACGTGGATTCGCCATTGTGGTGGCATAAGGTTCCATACCCGGCTCGTCTGTCTCGACACGCTTCACTTCGCCTGAAATGCCTGGTCGCCTTCCTTCTGCAGGAGCCCAAGGCTACAACACCTGCTTAGCCTCTACGCTCTTCTTCTACTGTCCGTCCTCCTGCGTCCCTCACAAAATTTTCCGCGTGTGGCTCTCACCGCGGCAACTCCGTGCGCGTGCTGCCTTGCTCAGCGACCCAGTGACCACGCAGCGGGTTTAAAGCGCGCGGTCAAAGGTGCCACCGTGCCGGCTGTGCCCTGCACCCAAAACGTTGGGTAGCAATGCATTCCGGCTCAACTCTGAACGCTGACGCTCACACCAGTACGAGATCTGCAACTGTCGACCTACAACTCAAGCAAACGTGCATGCAGTATGCGCGGTCCGCAGTCAACCGATTACGACGCCCGGAACGACAGGCGCATACTCTCCGCCCGAACTGGCAGCGCCTGCCGGCGCAACACCATTACGGGCATATCGCAGGCACCAGCCATCATCCCGCGGGTGGATGCCGTTGGCTTGTGGTCATCCTACCAATGCGTGCGACACGTGCCACACGCAGCGGCGCTCCACCCCAGCCTGTCGCAGTAGCGCACACAAGGCGATCCTCGGGGATGACGAGCCGGCGCCCGCGTGACGCACAGCCGCCCAACCTTACTCCGGCCGGAAACGGTCCAGGGCAGCCTTAGAGATCTCCTTGCCAATGCCCTACACATTAAGGAAGGTGAGGAAGAGGGTGAAGACGGCAGTTAGTAGACATGCACGCGCGGCCATGCAGCACCTGGGCCAAAACGGCACGCCATGACCTATGCGAGCGGCCCCCAGCCCAAACAGCAGCTTGACACGCCTCACGCAACTGCCCCCAGTGACCGCGGGCGAGTCCCCTGCCACGTGCCGCCCAGCGTCCCGGGCCCCGTGGCCACAGCCCTAACCTTTGAGACAGACAGCACCAACCTTGTTGATCCTCTCCAGAGAGCTGCTGCTGGCCACCTGCTCGGAGGGATGACAGACAATGGGCCAGGTTGCGTGAAATCTTCACGGATCCTGGACCATTCCGGGTTTGCGGGTGCAGCCCACGACCGTGACACGACCCGCGACGCGAGCCCCATTACAGCGCATTGCAGGGACGGTTTCGCCCCATCCCACCTGCTTCATGAACGACCCCAGCTGCTTGTTGATGTCATCCATGGTGGCCTGAGCATCGCGGCGGGGGCGGAGTGGAGCCACGGGGTTAGGGGGCGGCGGAGCGGGTCACGCGTGCACGCGGTTACAATGAAATGTTGTCACCGGCCGGTGTGGTGTGCCGTTTGCGTGCGCAGCTTTTTGGAGCCGGGCTGGGCCGCAGACAGATTCCATGTGACGTGCGCTGGCGCAGAGCCTCGTTTTGGGTTGGTACTGATAAGGGATGCACATCCGGCACGTGAAGAAGGCCAGAAAGCTTGCGGTGTCGGCCGCCTGGTGCGCGCAGTACCACAGCAACTGAGCGGCGACGAAAGCTTGCCTTGACATTTAGCACGGCGTGCGGACCGCCGCCGTTGCCGTTGGAGCTGGCCTGTGTGGGCATCGTCAGCCGAGGGCGGGGGTTGTGCTGGGGAGTAGCGTGGAAGAGTCAACGGGACGCTGGTAACTGCGACCCTACCACACCTGCACCCGCGTCGTCTTTGCGCGCAGCGTCCTCACTAAACGGCTCTTTGGCAGCAGCTGGCATGGTTGGGGCGCGTAACGGCAGCAATGCATGGCCATGAAGTCTGAAACACGGGTCCGAATTGTCCCATGCGTGACCCGCATGGCGAGCTCCCCCGCACACCTTGGGGCCCGAAGGCATGGGAGCTGCGACAGCCAAAACAGCCGCAGTGCGCCGGGCAGGCGCCGCAGCCCGAATAGGCGACGAAACGGAGAGCATTCTAGCAAGAGGAGTTTAGCGGTCGGTCAAGGTCGGTGCGAAACGAGCAATGCAGCCCGGTGCAGCTAAGTGTAGGTCTAGGTCTCAATCGATCCCGTGGAGCAGGCTCGAGTTTATCAGGTGCGGACTGCGCAAAATGGAAGCAAGCACTTGCAAGCAGCACTTCGACAGAAAGTATTGCTACGTAGTGAATGCTGTGAGTTCCGAGCGAAACTATTATGGCGAGCTCGATATGCGTTGGGCACACCCGGGCCCGGAAACGGCCGGCGCGATGGGGCGTGCTCGCCAGAACTGGCAGTCTTCTCGGCCCGCCAGCTGGTAAAGAACCTGGAGACATGGGTCAAGAGAGCAATCGAGTGGCGACTGGCCTGGGATTTGGGCGCATGCGAGCGTTGCGCGGGGGCGGTCGTTGGCGGGAACGGGCCGGCAACTGACGTAGGGCTTTGGCCAGGCGAACGCGCAGCAAACGCTGGTGCCAAGCAAAATCATGCATCGGGTGCAGTACCTACGAGTTCCTGGCGGCGCAGGTGGGCTGCCAGTGGGCCTATGATGCGGTGCGGCAAGGCCCCGACGGCGTCCCCTAACATCCGCCCTCCCCCGCCGGCACGCCGAAGCGTTCATCCGATGCCAGACTGCCTTAAACATGCTAGTGGCAGGATCATCCCAGTTTCTGCCTTTTTAATGTCGCGTGCTGTCGTGTGAACGTGTTGGCGGACGGCGCTGCTTGCGCGCGGCCGTGTTGGGCCTTCCCGGGCCTTCGCGCCAGGGAGCAACTGAATGCAGCATTACAGTCCCCTCCGCGGGTGCGTCATGCCCCCGCGGTACATTAGGGCCATCCGTGGCTCTCGCCAACGCTGCGTCCCCACATTACTGTAGTATACAGTTGCGTCAAAAGAGGCCGATTCGGTGACGCGCAAGGCTTAAGAATTGGCAAGGCGCCTGCATGAGCCCGCCCGCATGAGCCCGCCCGGAATGCAGCATTACAACGTGTGAAGATGCCAGATGACTTCAATTGTCGTGCTGCAACTGCTGGACGTTTCGTCCTTCGAACCAAGCCCCGTACTAAGCGCCTACATGCCTTCTGCCAGTAGACCTCGAGCCCTCAACACCCGACTCAACCGGGTCGGCGCGTCCTGCTCCCCGAGACTGGCCACCCGCGGCTCTGCACTCTGCAGCCCCCATGTTCAACTAGTGAACTAACGGCTTCATTGTAAGCCATGCAGCGACACATGCGCGCATTGGGCGCGATGCGAAACCATGCACGCATGCACGTCAGTCCCTGTGTGTATATCGGGTAGCCCGCGCCTCAACTCTCAAGTCCATCTGCTCACACCGCCACGCTACGTTAACACGCTTGTGCCTCCCGGCACATTTCCTGCGTCACTTTTAAGACAGGTAGCACTACCGTACAGTACGACATTTTGCAGGCTCGTGATATTATTGCAACCGTAACCCCCCGATGGTCTTATCTCGCTGCGCTAATCTGTAGCGTCTGCCGAAGCGCGGCACACCGCGCTGTGTTGGTACCGACCATACCGACCACACTACAGGCCACCACCCCAACTCCAACTCGTGGCAGCCGCTCAGCGCGCGCACAGTGTAAAGCCCTTCCTGCCTGCCAATGCCAAGTGGGCCCGGGCCCGCCTCCGCCTCCGCTTCCGCCTCTGCTCCCGATCCCCCATCCCCATCCTCCTCTCTTGTCCTCTCCACCTGCCCTCCTCCACTCCACGCTGCTGGCAGCCTGCTGGCACCCAGCGCGACAAGGTGCACATGCGCTCGCTGCTGCACCCAACCACCAGGCGCGCCTACATGTTGCCGGGGTGGTCGCCCAGCATGAGCCTGTGGTCGCCCACCTGCGGCGCGGCACGCCGGCACACACACACAGGCGGGCGTTTGTTCTTGTTTAACACAGGCGGGCGCCGCCCGCTAAGAGCGCAGGACGTTGAGGAGTCAGGAGTGCAGTGCGTGTCGGCAGGCGCACGTGCCTGGCTGCCTCAGCGACACACGTCGAGCGGTAGTTGGCTTTGGGGCGCGCCCCGAGCTGCACTGCAAGTGATGCGCCCGCCTTGGTGCCCCCAACCCCAACCCATGCCGCCCTCCCATCGGTACCCAACCCACCCCCGCACACCCCATCCCACACCCCATCCCTAGTCATGCACGGATCCCCCACCCTCCACACAACCCCACCCACCACACCCTCACCTGCACCTCGAACCACAGCATGACGCTGATGACCACCACGTAGGCCACCGCGCACACGATGCAGGCCCACTTGTCGATGCGGGCGGCGATGAACTCGGCGAAGGCGCGGTCCTCCTTGCACTGCGAGGCGGCGGGGGCGGCGGGGGTGGCGGGGACGGGGCGCAGGGGTGGCGAGGCAGGGGGGGCGGGGAATGTTGCTTGTGGTTGGGTGAGCATTGATACTCTACGAGGTGCTGGCACTGGGTGACAGCCGGGCGTATGCATTGCCGAATGGCCCCATGCGCCCCGCGCGTGTTGTGTGGAAGCAGGGGGGAGGGAGTGCACGTATAGAGCACCAATATGTCCACACCACACCACACCACACCACACCACACCACACCACACCACACCACACCACACCACACCACACCACACCACACCACACCACACCACACCACACCACACCACACCACGGACCTGCTGGTAGAACTGGCGAGGCGCGCGCCAGAAAGCCGCCAACCAGGCCGCCAGCGCGGCGCCCAGCGCCCGGACCGCCGCCAGCAGGCTGCCGCGCGGGCCGCAGCAGGCCGCGCCGCAGCGCCGCCGCCAGGACACCAGCCGGCCCCTGCCTGCGGGGGGGGGGGGCGGGGGCGGCCGCGGGCGATGCGTGCACAGCAAGCGAGTTGGTGGTTGGCGCGCGCATCCGCATCCGCATGCGGGGGCGTGTGCGATTGCTCACATGTGCAAGTGGCCGGACCGACGGTGCCCACCCAACCCCCAACGCCCTCGCCCCCACGTCCCCATCCCCGCCCCGCCCCCGCCCCCGCACCCACCCGTGGTGGTGCTGCTCATTGTGGTGCTGCCGGTGTCACTGCGCCGGTCGTCCTGCGCGCCGCCGCCGCCGCCCTGGCCGCCGGCGTCACTGCCCGCGGCGAAGGACGGCGCGTTGCGCGCCGAGGCGAAGGGCGACGCGGCGAAGGACGCGCCGCCGGCGAAGGCGGCGCCAGCCGCCACCGCGGCGGCGGCGGTCGGCTCGGCCACCTGGGGCACGGGGGCGGCGGCGATGGCTGGGGGGTCCTCTGGGAACACGTCCTCACGCTCGGAGGCGCTGCCGGCGGCGCTGCTGTTGGCGTGGTGGATGCCGTTGCTGGTGCTGCGGAGCGGCGAGCCGACGGCGGCGGCGGCCAGGCGGCTGCGCGGCGGCGTGGCGGCGGGGGCGGCGGCGGCGGCGCCGCGGCCGGGGCGCGGCAGCGAGCGGCTGGTCATGTTGGCGTACGGAGAAAAGGTGAGGTGCTGTGCCGCCTGTGTGTTAGAGAGCACAAGTGAAGACGGCAACAAAGACGCCTGTGCGATGCGTCAGAAGTTAACAAGTGTGCGTATGTGTGTAGGTGTGCGCGGCGAAAGCGCGGGCAAAAAGGAATTTGGGGGGCGGTGGGCACAAGCCAAACCCAGCAAGGGTTTGGGGACGTCAGTTGGGGAGCTAGGGAGGTAAGGTTGTGCGAAGCCAACCGCCCGCATTCCCAATCCCCTGACCCCCAGCCTGACCCCCAGCCTGACCACCAGCCTGACCCCCAGCCAGGCAACCCACAACCCTAATCCTCCACCACTCCCGCACCTGCTGCTGCACCTCCAGCGCTGAGTCCGCCCGGCCGCACTCCACATCGCCGGGGGCGCCGCCGGCCGGGCCGTCAGCGGGGCTGCGTACGGACGGCGCGCGCCGCATGCCGCCCAACAGGCCGCCGCCGCCGCCACCCGCCGGGTGCCTGGCGGAGGCGCGGCCGCCGCCGGCACCGCCGCCGCCGGCGATGGAGTTGTGCGACTTGCCGCCGCCGCCGCCGCCGCCCGCGAACTTGGCATCGCGGGCGATGCCGCCCCTGTGGACGCGTACAGGATGATGTGCGCAGCCGACGCGTGAGGGTGCGGGTAAAGGTGTGCCTCTCCGGCTTCTCCGCCTCCCACCGCACCTACCGTAACAGCGCCCCGCCCCATCCTCCTTTATGCATACGGTATGCACGCCGCATACGCGGCTCTCCCTCCCTCCCCCTCCCCTCCCTCCCTCCCTCTCCCCTCCCTTTCTCCCTCCCCCTTCCTCCCTCCCCCTCGGCCGGCTGCCGGGGGGGGGGGCGCTGCGTGTCACTCACTTCCATTTGCATTCACACACTAGCAACCAGCTCTCTGGACTCACTTGGCCAGCATCTGGCCGTACTTGCGCATGCAGGTGCGCTTGTTGGACACGGCGCGGTTGACGGTGGCGATGCGGTTGACCACCAGGCTTTCGATGCAGGCGATGGAGATCATGATGTACGACACCAGCACCACCTGGAGTTGTGTGTGGGGGGGAGGGGGGGGGAAGGGGGGAAATGGGGGGAAATGGGGGGAAATGGGGGGAGGGGGGAGGGAGGGGAACGTGGAGGAGAGGGGAGGGGAGGGGAGGGCGTGTGTGCGTGCGTATTTAGGTGAGGCGGAGCAGCAACAAGACCGGCTCAGCAGGCTCGGCGGCTCGGCCGCCATCCATCTATTCATATCGCTGCACGAGCTCACGATCTGCAGCGCGTTGATGTAGTTGGCGGGCGGGAAGTCGAACACAAATTGCATGGCCGTCAGGCTGAGGAACATGGTGAGCACCACACCTGTGGTGTGTGTGTGTGTGTGTGTGTGTTGGGGGGGGGGGGATGTAAACACCAGCCCAATGGGGGGGCGCGCAGTGGGGGAGTGTGTGTGTGGATGCCAGCCCAACCTTAACCAAACCCAGATGGGGTGGGAGGCGCCCGGATGCATGCAACCGGCGTCCGGACGCGAGCGGCACGGCAAGTGTCACGCGACGCCTGCTGCGTGCGAGACTGCGAGTGCGAGTGCACCTGCAATCCGCAAACGTTGCAGCGCCTCCGCGAGGCGACCCCCTGCCCTCGTAATGGTGCTAAACCCCCGCCCCCTGCCCGAACAATGCCCCCCGATCCCCGGCCCCTGCCGCCCCGCCCACACACACACAGGCATACAAAGCATGCGTCCGCCCCCACTCACTCATGCGGTCTCCCAGCGCGTCCTGCGGCATGAAGAACACCACGAAGGCCACCAGCGTGATGAGCAGCACCGGGGTGAGGTTGGTCTGTGCAGGGCGGGTGTGAAGGGTGCGGGCAGGTGTGCAGGGGCGGGCAGGCGGGAGGGAGAGTGAGGCAGTGGGTGGGGGCCCGGCAGGGAGACCAGGTGCGGGTGGGCTGCCGTGTGGCGGGTGAGGATGCAGGCACGGCGGTCAAATGTGCACCCGCCCTTACCAAGACCTAGATTCTTAGCGCATGCCGTCTCGTGTCGTGCCGTACCGTACCCGCGCACAGGCACTCACACGGGCACGCCCGCACTCACCAGCACGTAGTAGGATGACACGCGCTTGATCTGGGGTCGGTTCGGGTGGGGAGGGTGTGGGGGGGGGGGGTCAGGCGGGGGCGGAGGGCGGCACGCCGTCAAATGCTGCTGCTGCCACAAGCAACGCTCCGAGTACGTTGCCTCGCCCCGTGCACGAATCTAGACCCCGTCTCCGTCATCCTTCACCCAAGTCCACAGCCCCCAGCCCCTTTTACCCAGGCCCCAAATCCCTCCTCTCCACCCCTCCCCACCCCCCGCCCCCACCATGATGTCCGCCACCAGCACGATGGGGCCGTACAGCGCCCGCGCCTCGTCGTACAGGTGCGGCGCGTAGGTGCCGCACCAGCCGCCGGGCGGCGTGGTGGTGCCGCGGCCGGGGTTGGGCGGCACGTAGCGGTCGCCCACGGTCACGGACTGGTACACCGCGGAGCGTGGCGGCGCGCCCGGCGCAGCGGAGGCGGGTGCCAGCGCGTAGCTGCGCAGTTTGGGGGGGAGGGGAGCGTGTTGTGGGCGGGCGTGTGTGTGTGTAGGGTGTGGGAAGGGGGGCCGCCGGGGGCGTGGGCGGGTGTGGGAGGTGGAGAGGGGCGCGGTTAAAGCCGCTCCCTGTCTGTGCCGTGTGCTGCCTTGCGGTGCCCCACCCGTCGGCTTCAGCTGTAATCGGCTCTACCATGCAGCCATGCCCCCACCGCCCCCACACCTGCCCAGTCCGCCACCCCCACACCACGGCGCACCCCACCGCGGCGCCCCCACCCACCCACCCCCACCCACCTGGGCTCCGCCACGCCGGCTTCCTTCATGCAGGTGCGGCTGTCGTAGATCTTGCCCTTGCCCCAGTTCACGAACCAGCCCGCCAGGTCCGCGCCTGGCGGGCGATGGCGAGGAGAAGGGTGGTGAGGAGAAGAGGGGCGAAGCAGGCAGACGGCCCCCACGCCAGGGCCCCACGGTCCCCACGCCAGGGCCCCTTCGCCCCACGCACCCTACCCTTGGTGTGCGCGGTGTTGTTGAGCTTGGCCACGTGCTGCCACACCAGCCCCGCGTCCTGCGCCTGGTAGGAGGCAATGGACATCTCCAGCAGCAGGTGCTGGTGCTCGAAGGCTGCGGCGCACAATGGGGGGGGGGTGATGGGGGGAGGAGAATGTGGATGCCAGCCCAGCAGGCGGCGGGGCCGGCGATGCACGGCAAAATGTCCAGCCCAATCCAAGCCCGCCTCACTGAACGTGACAAGCACAGCCACAGCAAGAAGTACAGTTGTGGCTCATTATGCAAGATAGCGGGCGCCTTCAAAGTGCGCGGCCGCAGTCCCATCCTGCCGCCCTCAGGCCCCGCTCCCACACCCCCACTCACGGTAGGCGCGGAAGTCGAAGGGCGCGTACCTGCGGGGGCCGACACGTGGGGGGTTGTGAACACCATCCCAACTGAATCCGACCAAACCAAACCAATGCGTGTGCGTCAGTGGGGGGACGAGGGCGGGGCCGTGGGTGACTGCGCAATCCCGTGAATCCCGTGTACCGTGTGCCGCAGCGCGCGGAGCCCGCCCGACCCACGACCCCCGCCTCCAGCCCCGCGCACCACGTCCCGACCAGGCGTGTGGACCAGGTGACCACGCCGCTGCTGGCGTTGGCGTTGATGCGGTAGCGCGGCAGCTGGCTCTGTGGGGTGCGAGGGGCGGGGGCGGCGACGGGCGCCGGGGGCAACGCGTGTGTCTCAACCCACATGGGCCAAGTCTCCCGTGTTGTCGCCGACACACCAAATCTTGGGAACGGGAACAACCTCCGACCCCCCCCACGTTTGCGATGAATCCCTACAGTCCCTACAGCCACTGCGCCACGCACGTCGTCGTACGTGACGATGTTGAGCAGCTCAATGTGCGGCAGCCAGATGGTGTCGCAGCAGCCGGCGGTGGCCAGGCCGCTGTAGTCGCAGGACTTGTTGCAGGCGTCGGAGCCGGACAGCACCTGCGCCGTGCGCTGCGTGACGGCGTCGCCGGCGGCGGGGTCGCTCCAGGTGAGGATGAGCCACCTGTACAGCCGCGGCAGCGGTGGGAGCGGGTGGGTGGGTCGGTGGTGGGTCCATGCGACAGCGGGGCTCGATAACCAATCTGACACGGGGGAGGGAGAGCGGCGAACACCGAAGCACTTGGGTCGTGTCACGCCTAGAAGTGGAAGGTGCCGTGATGCCCCTCGCCCGCCCACATCGCCATTTCCCGCGCTCCAGCTGCTGATGTGGTTCGTGCGCGGCGGCCAGGGGGAAAGGGGCTGCCGAGTTAAGCGGCGCTGTCGCCTCAGGGGCAACAGGCGACGCGCACGCCTCCGACTCACCACATCGCCTGCGCGGACGGGGCAGCAAGACACGCCGTCACAGGGTCACGGCCGGCGCCCCCACGACACAGCAATGCAGGTGCTGCCTTGCTTGTTTGCGGCTCGGGGGTTGCTGCCCTTGCACCCTGACCGCTTGCCCCATACGCCCGCTGCCGCCCCTCCCCCCGCTGCCCCTCCCGCCCTCAACAGGTGCACGTCCGCCTGCAGCCGCGGCCACAGCGGCTCACCGAGTAGGTGCTGGTGTCCGCGCCCATGGCGTACACACGCTCCAGCAGCGCCGTCACGTTCACGTACACCTTGCCGCTGCCGCCGGCGCCCCCCGCCAGGCCGCTGCCGGCCGGCGCCGGCAGCGCCGAGCCCTGCAGCGGGTAGGGCAGCTGCGCCGCGGCGGGCCGCAGCAGCAGAGCCAGGCCAAACAGGAGGAGCAGCAGGCACGGCGCCGGAAAGCAGGCGCCGCGGCCGGCGCGCCGCGCCGCGCGGGTCTCGTGCCGGGCTGGCATTCTCTCTCTCATGCTCCTATCCATGCAGCGTTTCAGTTCTGGGGTAAGGATTGGGTTTCGGAGAGTTGGACGCAGAAGGGCGGCAGAGGCCGAGCTGCGCGGGCCGGAAAAGGGGTGGTGCCGAGCCAATCGCCGACCTTGCCTCCGCGAGTCGAGCGCGAGCCGTGCGCTCCACCGAGAGCGCAGCCACAGACAGAGCCAGTGGTCCTCTTTACATTTGAGCAGGGCGCACACCGCTATAGATGCACCCAACGCTCCAACCGCCGGCCCGCACCGGCTGCACCCCGTGGGCCCCACCATTGGGGGCGTTGCGCTTCAGCAGCCCACGCCATTGCCCCCGCACAGGCCGTCGCGCTGTGTGAACGTGCAGCACCTTGTCAGCCCGTGCGCATGGAGCTTTGGGATGGGGATGGGGGGAGGCCTGCGGTGTTGTGAACCCGAGAACCACGAGGCCGTGCCAAAGAGTCTTGGGATGGGGATGGGGGTGGCCTGCTGTGGTCAGAACCCAGGAGCCGCACAACGGCCTTGGCGGTTTGCGGTCACTCCTTCCACCCTCACTTGTCCCCACCGGTCGCCCTTGCTATCGCGTCGCCCCTATCCCGGCCCCTGCTGTCGCCCGTCCAGTCGGTCTGGCACGCACCTCACCTCTCCCCGGACCAGGGGTGCCCTGCCCCTGGGGACGCCCGGGGGTGAGGCCCCGTGGGGAGGCCCCTCCCCTGCTCAAGTCCCTGCTGGGCCCCTTGCTGAGCCCCCCCGTTCCCCCCATACACTTCCTTGCAGTTCCCGCGGTGGCAGAGCCGGACCGAGATACGCCGCTTGCAACCGAGTCTGGCCGCCGGAGTTGACAATTTTCCGGTCACGGGCGTGCGGCGCGCGGCGACACTTAGTGTGACAACAAGACTCTGAGAAGGTCACTCAAAGTCTCCGATTTAAATGTTGCATGCGTGCGTAGCAACTGTCATTTGATAAATGCAGCACTCCAGTACCTAAGGCTTGGCAGACCGGAGACATGCACAGTGAAGGTTTGGCGGGCCCCTCTCCCCCTGCATCATTACGGCCACGACCAATGCATGTGCAGTAGTGCATGCGGTGAAAAGAAGCTGCGTCGATTGAAAGCCCTGTCGAGGTACGATTGTCTTCCCGCCCCCTCATTCGCCGAAAGCCGGGCAACCGCGTCCGCGGAGAGTGCTGGGCTGCATATTGCGTTAGATTGGTGTTTCGAGGCCTAGGAGACTGTGCATGCGAGGCCTGGATTAAGAGCTTTTGTTAGACGACGATCGTCGACCCGAACAGGGCCCTCAGGATAGAGAGACCAACACCTCGTGTGCTGTTCAGATACATTTGCCAGCGATGGCGAAGGTTGGAACGCTGGAGGTGACCCGTAAGTCGCGCAGCTGCAATACCCCGCGTTGGGAGTCTCGCTAACGGAGTCGCCGGACCCCGCGCAGTCACCTCCGCCTCGTTCGTGAAGGACGTGGAGTTTGTGGGTGTGCTGGGCGTTGGCGTCGGCAAGCAGGTGGGTCCGCCGCGTTGCTCCCGGCGCATTTGCCTGCACTAACTTGAGGAGCCGCTAACTGCGCGCCATGTGGCTCTCCTGCAGGACCCTTACGCAGTGCTGATGCTGGCGGACCAAAACCACCGCTCTAAGACCATTACGGGTGGGTGTGAGCGGGCGGGGTCCCGACAACAGTGCACAACATGGAGGCCCCCGGGCTGACCGCCGGCTGACCTGCACGCAGATGGAGGCAAGGATCCGACCTGGAATGAGGTTTTCACCTTCCGCAACGTGTCTGCCGACCAGACGCTGAAGCTGGAGGTGCGTCGAATCCGGGGTCGCTGGGGATGCGGCAGCAAGGCCAGTCAAAGGCGACTTTCCTGATATCAATATGCTGCGTTTGGTCATGCCTTGACAGTTCTACGATGAGAACGTGGTCTTCCGCGATGTTGCGCTCGGCAGCGGCAAGGTGCTGCTGGGCAGCGTGCTAGGCGGGCCGCAGCCCGTGTCGCTGGACATACCCCTGATCAGCCGCAAGGGCAAGGCCCGGGGCACAGTGAAGATGGCCTTCCGCTTTACGGAGGGCAAGACGGCCACTGCCCAGACCGCAAACCCGGTGGGTAGCCGTGTCGTGGGCGAGACGGGGTTGGAACTCCAGGGTTTGTCGGGTGCAGCGCAACGGAGCGGCTGCAAGCACGCCGTATCAATTGCACTTGCCCGCGTGCCTCCATCCAACGCTTACAGTACGCGCCGCTTTCCAAGAGCGTCAAGCCCGGCAACTGGATTCTGCCCACGTACGCGGACACGGACTGCTGGAAGGACTACGAGCCTGGCAGCATCCTGGGTAAGGGTACCTTCGGCACCACCTACTCCGCCACCAACAAGAAGACGGTCGAGAAGGTGGCCGTTAAGGTTATCAGCAAGAAGAAGCTGGTCAGCGCGGAGGAGATTGGCGACGTGCAGCGCGAGGTGCAGATCATGCACCACCTGGCGGGTCACCCCAACGTTGTGTGCCTGAAGGTGCGAGCGGGAGCCGCAGGGGTGGGATTCGGCAGCTGTTGCACGGGGTCGGACCGCATCACGATGTGAGCGTCGGCAGCTGGGGGCTAAGCCTCCCGCAGCGCGACACCAGGTGCTAAAGGACGGACTTAATCGGGCGATCATCACAGACACCGACACCGGAATGGGCTCCACTGGCGGCGAAGTTTCATGCCTGTCCTGCTCACACGACCTACCTGTCCTGGCGCCGCGTAGGGCGTGTACGAGGACAAGAGCAATGTGTGCCTGGCCATGGAGGTGTGCAGCGGCGGCGAGCTGTTCGATGCGATTGTGAAGAAGGGCCACTACACGGAGAAGGACGCGGCCTCGCTCATCCGTACCATCGTGGGCGTGGTGGCGCACTGCCACAACATGGGCGTCATCCACCGCGACCTGAAGCCTGAGAACTTCCTGCTGTCGGACCGCTCCGCGGCGGCGGCGCTGAAGGCGACGGACTTCGGTCTGTCGTCCTTCTTCCAGGTGCGCGCGCGGCTGCTGGCGCGTTGGGATGTGGCACATTGGGGGGGGGGCTGGGGGGGGGGTCGTGAATACCATCCCAAGCTAAATCCAACCAAACCAAATCAATGCGTGTGCATATGGATAGGAGCGAGGAGGAGAGCGGGGCCGAATATGCGACGTGGTTGAGAACCCCGATAAGTCCCGATAGGTCCCGGCCCCAAGCCCATTGCCACCCAGTTCCCGGGGCTTACGGGGGGCATGGGCGGTGATGTCCATGCACGCGTGCAGCGGGGAAGACAGGAATGGACTCCTCGGCAAAGGGGGCATCCAGCTGCGGTAGAAGTGTTGCTGGACCGGACGTGGCGCGTGGAGCAGCGGACTTCTGGCGCTGCCAGGACGGCGGAAACTACCCGGCGTCGGGCGAGGCGTTAAGCAACAGTGTTTCAGCTGGAAGCGGTCAGCATGGTGGCGGCGCGCATCCACCCCAGGCAGCGAGCAGGTGCTTGGCGCAGCAAAGCAGATGCGTTCATATGCGTCTAGTAATGTATCCGTCTTGTCTCAGCGACGAGTCCCATGCGCCCGTGCTGTCAGGGCCGCTTCCGAAGTTGGCGAGCAGTAAGACACCGCCACAGCCACATGCACAATCGCTTGGCCGGCGGGGCCAGCCAGCTACCCCTGGGCTGCTGGTCATGCGCAGTACCATGCCCGCACTGGGCCAGCAAGGCCGACACGCGGTCACCACAGACTATGCGCCTAGGCACCAGCTCCAGACTTGCACGCACAACTTTGCAAGGCTGCGCGCAGCCCCACACCTGCGGTACCTGGCCCCGTTCTGACCCCACCCTGCTGCGCTGCCCGCACGCGCACCCCGCGCTCCACACACCCGGCCGGCCCGCAGGAGGGCCAGGTGTTCACGGACATTGTGGGCAGCGCCTACTACGTGGCGCCCGAGGTGCTGAAGCGCGCCTACAGCAAGGAGGCGGACATCTGGTCCTGCGGCGTCATCCTGTACATCCTGCTGTGCGGCTACCCGCCCTTCCACGGCGAGAACGAGAAGAAGATCTTCGAGGCGGTGGTCACCAAGCCCGTGGACTTCACCAGCGACCCCTGGCCCGCCATCTCGGGTGGGTGCGGGGAGCGGGGCGTGGGTGCAGGGTCGGACGGGCAGCGGCAGCACGCAGCGGTGTTGTGTCGCAACCGTGTCGCATGCATGCGCTTGCCTTGGAGGTTTTTGTGCGTTTGCTAACTTGCGCGGCCGGTGTGCGCCCCCTGTGTTCCACAGAGGCGGCCAAGGATTGCGTGCGTCGCATGCTTGTCCGCGACCCCAAGCGCCGCGCCACGGCCACCCAGATCCTGCAGCACGAGTGGATGCGCGAGAACGGCTGCGCCGCCGACCAGCCCATCCAGCTGGAGGTGCTCAGCCGCATGAAGCAGTTCAGCGCCATGAACCGGCTCAAGAAGGAGGCGCTCAAGGTGTGTGTGTGTGTGTGTGTGTGTGTGTGTTTGCGAGTGGGGAGGGGTTGGTGCAGGGCGGGGGCGCAACAAAGCCGGGTCGGGCATGAGAGGTTGGGCGCTCCCTGGGCGCGGCAGGTGACATCAGGGTGGGGGTGGGCATGCACAGCAGGCGCCTACAGCTGAAGGGGTTACAGTGGAAGCGTGCGGTGCGCATGGGGTTCAAAGCAGGGGATGATGAGCATGGGCATTGAGGAGATGGAATCAGGGGATGCGGCGCACGGGTATTCAAGTAGGCAGGGCTTGGGCCGCCGCCAGGCCGCTGACCTCGCTTGCTTGCCTGTTGGTGACACCACAGCTCATTGCCAAGAGCCTGCCCCTGGACGAGATCAACGGCATGCGCGAGCTGTTCCTCGAAATCGACAAGGACAAGAGCGGCACCATCTCCGTGGAGGAGTTCAGCGAAGCGCTCAAAAAGAAGGGCATGCAGGGCCTGACGGACTCGGACGTCAGCCGCATGATTGCGGTGGGTGCCTGCGCCGCTGGGCTGCCGGGGTCGAGGAGGAGGGGCGTAAACGAGTGCGGTCACAGCATGGGGGGCACTGTATGTGGTGTCCTCTGCAATGGTGGGCATTGCATGTTGTGCGGATTACTATGACTGTGTTCATTCACACGAGACCTTGGCCATGGCCGCGGGGGTCAGGGAGGACGAAGAGGGTGTAAACGAGTGCGGTCACAACATGAGGAATGGTAGGCTCCGCGTAACCTGTCGAGATGGTAATGGCTTGGTTCAACGACTGAAGTTATCCGCGTGGCTTTGCAGGAGGCGGACGTGAACGGTGACGGCACCATCGACTATGAGGAGTTCCTGGCCGCCACCATCAACCGGTCAAAGCTGGAGCGCGAGGAGCTGCTCAAGGGGGTGAGTGCATCCGTGTGTGTGGCAGAGGGAGCGAAGAGGGAGCGGGGCAGGAGAAGGGAGGGTGACTGTGGGCGGAGGAGGGGAGGACCGCCTGGTGAAACGCGCGCCGGGCTGAGCGCTGGGGTGCGCAGGGCGTAAGGGGGCCAGCATGCCGATGCAGCAGGCTTGCAGGCGCCGCTCGCTTCCACGCTCACCACCCCCATCCCCACCCCGAACTCACGCACCCCCAACGTAGGCGTTCGCCAAGTTCGACGAGAACGGCGACGGCGTGATCACCCGGCAAGAGCTGTTCAACGCGCTGTCGGACCCGGCGCTGGGTGTGGACCCCAAGGAGATCGACGAGATCATTGACCAGGTGGACCAGGACGGCAACGGCACGATAGAGTACGGCGAGTTTGTGGCCATGATGCGCGGGTTGTAATCGCTACCCCAAAATCAATTTCCTGGCGGCGGCTGCGGCGTGAGGCATGGTGGGCTGGCGACGAGCCGCAATGAGGAGTTGGCGGTTGCGGAGGAGCACTGGCGCGGCCGTGCAATGGCGGACGAGTTATCGATGGCAGCTGCGGGCGCGAGGTGGCGTCATACGTAAGGATCAGGCGCATAGCTCTGGTGCCAGAAGAGCAACACGAGGCGAAGCCTTTGCCAGGGTATTGATCATGTTGTGTTCAATGAGCGGTACCCTTCGCAGCATCACCTGGGACCTGCTCACTGGCACATGGGGCGTGTGAAGTGCATGCGCAGCAGTACGTGGCTAGCATGGAAGGTGGGGGTAGTCAGCGCTGGGTTACTGCTGGCAGCTGCCCGAAATGACGGTTTAGTAGAGGATGCAGCGGGACTGTATCGTGTTTGTGGGTGGGGGGTGGCCAGCTGTGTATGACTGCGTTGTGGTGGCGATGGTGACCTCCTGACTTCGAAGCAAGTGTCCTACTTTCGAGCGCATCGTGGTTGTGTCCTGGTTCATGCGGGTTACGGTGCATTGACGAGTCACGGTGCCTTATGGGCTTGGAAACCCGTTTGGAGGCAGAGGATGATCGAATGATCAAGGTCCTTGACGTCAAACAGGACGCGTGCTTGGTCCACACAGGCCCGCACCCATAAGTGGCGTGCACGACTGTCCAGTTTACGTATGTAACATCAGTAGCGCTATGGCGCAGCCACCACCAGCTGCTGACACCCTCAATCCATTTTGAGCCGCTGACCCGTATCCGGCGGCAGCCGGCACTCCTCCCAACAACGCACAAGGCTCTGCAAACATTGTATTGGCCTTCCCGTTGCATTAGTGATGACTTGCATGGTTGGCTCGACCGCCAACCACCATGTAGCTGCCACACCTCAGTACGGCGCCTGCAGGTGCTGCTGCGCCTGTTGTGCCGCCGCCAGCAGGCCCCGAACCGCCGGCATCACCTCCTCCAGGCTCGTGCAGCGCAGCGCCTCAAACAGCTGCGAGGTCAGGCGCTGGTAGCGCGGCAGCACCTCATCCAGCCGCCGCAGCCGCCCCACCGCACGCTCCGCAGCGTCCGCTGCCGCGCCCGCAGTCCGCACCGTGAACATCGCCATCAGCCGCTCCAGCGCCGCAGACACCTCCACGCCCACAGTAGTTGCGCCAGCGCCCCCAGTGGGCTGCCCGCTCGCCGCCGCCGGGCTGGTGCCGGCTGCCGCATGGTCGCCCTTGATGTAGTCCGGTAGCAGCCGATCGCCGCCGGCTGCCCCGTTGCCGCTGCCGCGCTGCTGCTGCCCTGCGCCGCCGCCCTCCCCGCTGCGCCCGGCTGCCACGTCCACCAGCTCGCGTACTAACGCTATGCAGGCGGACGCGCCTGCGTGCAGCCAAGGCAAAGCGCCGGTCAGGCCTAGCTCATGCCACACCGCAGCGTCCATCGCAAGCCGCAGGACCCGGGCGCAGGGCGTGAAGCCAGCCGACACGCACGTATACCCAACTCAACCCATCACATCAAGACCCCCTCCCCAACCCACACACGCACACGCACCTGCGTCCGCCGGCAGGCCCAGCGCCGCAGCCAGCGAGCGCGCAAAGTTGCGCAGCTCGTTGAGGCTGACGTACAGGCGGTTGACGCAGGGCACCACGCCCTCCAGGCTGGGGCAGTCGAACAGGCGCATAAAGTGGTGCACCAGCCGCGACAGCAGCGCCTCGGGCTGCTGCGCCATGTGCTGCGAGGCGGCCGCCAGCGACTCGCGCGCGGTGAGCGCCACCGCCTCCGCCTCCACCAGCTGCCGGATGCTCATCAGCACGTCGGCCGGGCCGTGGATGGGGCTGCGGGGGAGGGGCAGCAGTGTTCCGCATGGGGCGCGATGCGGGGAGTGGAAGGAGGCCGGAGGGAATGCATGTCAGCGCCGGGTTACGTGGAGGACACGGTTTGGCCAGCAGTTGATCACGGGGATTGTAAGACACGTGCTGGGCAGGTGCTGGACAACTCACATGGCCATGCCCTCGGCCCGCGACGACAGCGCCTCGCTGACTGAGCGCATCACGCCGCGCAGCTGCGCCCCCTCCTGCATCAGGCCCAGCCACACCGACAGCACCTCCAGCACCTGGGCGCATGATGCAGTGGCGGGACAGGGTGCGTGCAGCATAATTCATATCATCCTGGAGCGGCATCACAGTTGAAAGCGGTGCCGAACGGCACGGGGTGCGCTCTTGCATACGGTGCTACCCACGAGCCCATGACCCGTGCCCGACATGCTCACCCGGTTGGGGTCGGTGGTGCCGTCAATGTGCGGCGGCACGAATGCGGCGCCGCGCCTGTACACCGCCTCGCACACGGCGCCGATGAAGGCCTCCATGCGCGGCGCCGCGTCCACCACGCGCAGCGTCTTGCGCACGGCGGCGGGCAGCGTGGTGGCGTCCGACAGGTCCAGCTCGATGCACACGTCCTGACGCGGCGCCGGGGAAGTAAGGGAAGTAAGGGAAGTGAGGGAAGTGAGGGAACACAGGCGGCAGGGCCGACGAGGGTGACGAGCATTGGTTGCTGCTTCCCACTTCCCACACACACACACCGCTGCCATGCGGTGGTGGCGCACAGGCGTCACCCCGGATCATCCACGTCACACCCGCGGCGTGCGCCAGTGTGGTCCCAGCCCTCTCCCCCTCCACCCTCCTTCCAACGCGCTCCGCCCCGCCCCCCACCTGCACCAGGTCCACCAGCACGTCCTTGGGCCAGTCCTCCAGGCCGCGCAGCCCCAGCCGGTGCAGCGACTTGTCGCGGGCCATGCGCTGGGCGGTGGTCATCAGCGGCCCGCCGCCTGCGCGCGACAACCATTGCGGGGGTCAGCAGTCCGGCGGGTACTGTACGTCGCTGTACGTCGCTGGCCAGGGATAACTTGAGTGGGCACGCGGGCCATGCGGGCCCCGAGGAGCCCAGCACTGTGTACGTACGACGGCGGCGCAGAAAACTCACCGCGGCCCTTGCCGGCGACCGCCAGGCCCAGCGCCGTCTCGCCGCCCTCCGCCACCGCGCCCGCGCCGCTGGCGGCCGCGCTGCCCTTCATCTGCAGCACCCGCTTCTCCAGGATCTCCAGCTCGCGCTTCAGCGCCCTGCAGCAGGACACCGATTCACAAGAGGTACCGTATCAGCTCAGGTACCATACCACCACCGCAAGAGCGCCCCACCCGTGTCGCATACCTCCCTCCTTGCCCCTCCAACGCCCCTTCCCCTCCAACCGCCCTCGCCCCTCGCCAACCTGTTCTCCTGCAGCGTGGGCCGGCCGTCCAGCTCGTGCACCAGCGCCTCGTTGTCCTCCTTCATCGCCGCCGCGCGCCGCTCCGCCTCCGCAAGCCTGCGCTCCGCCGCGCGGCCCGCCTCCGCCGCCTCCGCGCGGCCGCGCTCCACCTCGCGCTGCAGGTCGGCGCAGCGCCGCTCCAACATGATGACCCGGGCCTGTGTGCAGGGCGCACGTGCGCACGTGTGTCAATGTGCATCCGGCATGGTGGGGACTGGGAATGCAGGACAAGACAGGAAGCAGCGCCAAGGGCAGCACCCCGCCGCCGGACGAGGCAACGCGTCCGGTGCTGGTTCGGTAACCTTCAACGTTATTCGCGGCCTGCTGTCTGTCTGTAACAGGGCGCACCTGCATGTCTGTCAGCTCCTGCGGTGTGCGCCAGGCGCCCGAGCGTTCCTTCATGGTGATCAGGTTCTGGGCGTCGCGCAGCTGCTCGGACAGGCTGCGGACCTGTGTGACCGTGCATGCGAGGGAAGTCAAGCGGGAGGGATGACGGGCAGGGAGGCTAGGTCGCATTTGTGAGCCAGTGTCTGGGGCACCGCAGGCTGGAATCAAGGCATGCTAGTGGCGAAGCATGTCACTGGCTGCGACCTGGCTGCGGTCTGATCACAACAAATCGTGCGGTGCATAAAAAAGCCGCACCTCCGCACGCCACACGGACAGCTCCTCCTCCAGCGCCTCCCGGCGGCTCTCGTACAGCCCCACGATCTCCACCGGCCGGAGCTCCCGTGCCGCCGCTGCCATGGCGCCCGCCGCCTTGCCGCTGGGCGTGCCGCCGGCGCCGCCAGCGCTGCTGCTGGGCGCCATGGTCTGGAGGTAGGCGGCGCGGATGCGCGTGTAGGCGGCCTTGTCCCGGGCAAGCCGCCGCTCCTCACGGGCCACCTGCGCGCGGCGAAAGGGTGTGTGCGGCGTCGTCAATTGGGCTTGGGGCTGAGCTTGCGGCTGCGGCTGGGGGTCGGGCGCCCAGTCGGGTAGCAGCAGGGAGCGGTCTCACCTTGTCGGCGAGGGAGACCTTGAGCTTCTCGATGACGGTCTCACGGGAGCGGTACATGTGCTCAAGCTGCGGCGTGCCGAAACGTGTACAGCGGTACAGTCAACGGGAGCACCTTGTAAAATCAACTTGCAACAAAGGCTTGTGCAACAAATAGGCTGCCGCGTTGCCCTCCAGTCCAGAGCCATCCGCTCCTCTCGCCCATACCTGTGAGTATTTCTGCCGCACACCCGCCAGCTCCACGTCCAGCCGCTTTGCCGCCTCCTCCGCCCTCCCCGCCCGCTCCGCCGCCAGCGCCGCCGCCTCCGCATCCCCGGCGTGGCTGTAGCCTGCCAGCCGCTGCAGCCCGTCCAGCTGCCGCTCTTTGGACACCAGCTCCGACTGCGAGTTGGGGTGGAGCCAATGGGCGTAAGCAGAGGGAGAGCGGGTCGCATGTTTTCTCGCACACGTGTGCTGCAATGTGGCTGCTTGCGAATTACGAGCAAATGACAACTAGGCGTATCCATCCACACTGTGCGCGCGTGTCAAGCCACGGTGTCCGCAAGCACCTCACGCTCGCAATGACAGCCGCCCACACACCTGCAGCTCCGTGATGCGGGCTCGCGCGGTGGCCAGCGCCGCCTCCGCCTTGGCAGCCGCCTCCCTCAGCCCCACCACCTCCTTGCCCGCCACCACGGCGGCGCTGCTGCTCTGGTCGCGGCCCGCCTCCAGCTGCCGGGTCAGGCGCTCCACCTCCCGGTCACGAGCCTGGTGGCGTGCGGGAAAGCACCAGGGCCCAGTCAGGAGTTGCAACAGGGCGTCGTGCGTGTTGGCGGCGCTGCATCGGCGCTGTGACGGAACCAGTGTGTGTCTGAGACATTGACTGGCCTTACCTTGACTTGCCCATCCAGCTGCGCGGCGCGCTGCCGCTCCGCTGACAGGTCGGAGTCCAGCTTGCGCAGCTGTTCCTCACACTGCAGGAGGCAGGGGGCAGAGCAACGCAGGCAGGGCGCATCGTGCTCAAGAGCTTTGGAGCAGCAGCAGCACAGAGCGCAGGCCAAGTCCGAGCCCTTGTACATCCCGCTTACTGACCTTGCGCAGCTGCGCCGCGGTCTTCTCCTGGTCACCCTGCAGCACCTCCAGCCCATTGCGCAGGGTGGTGATCTGCTTGTCACGGCCGCGCAGCTGCCCCGCCGCCTGCGCCGCCTGCTGCCGCTCCGACACCAGCTCCGCGTCCAGCTTGCGGATGACGTCCTCACACTGCAGGGCATCATCAACACACTTGGCTCGTGCGCAGACAGATCTGCAATGGAAGATACTTCTCGTGGCTCCACATAGCAAGCCCGGCGTTTATAAGCATAACCGCAAGACGTGCAGAGGCTGTTGCTGACCTGGCGCAGCCGGTCGTGGACCTTCTCCTGCTCCGCCTGCGCCGCCTCGCTGCCGCCGCGCAGGGTGGTCAGCTGGCGGTCGCGGCCCTTGAGCAGGCCCGCCAGCTGTAGCGCGCGCTGCCGCATGGCCGCCAGGTCGGACTCCACCCGGCGGGTGAACTCCTCAGCGCGGGCCTCCTGCAGGAGCCAGAAAAAGATTTTAAGGACGGGCGACAGCGTTGCAACCAGTCCAGTGCTGTCTGTTGGGAAGGCAAGCTCTGAGGCGGGTGTGTAAGGGGTGGCGCGTGCCGCACCTGCGCCGCTGCCGCAGCCTCCGCAGTCACCAGCAGCTTCTGCAGGCGCACGGACTCGACGTCGCGCGCGGACAGGCTGGCCTCGAGCTTGCTGAGCCGCCCGCGCGCGGAGGCCAGCTCCGCCGCCACCTGCTTGGCTGCTGTCTCGGAGCGCTGCGCACGCGCAGTGGCCTCGATCTGGGGGTGCAATAGGCGAGCTCGGCGGGCGTGAAGTCGTTCTCAAGTGGCTCCCGGGGTCACGAGATCATCAGTCAGTATTGTAGCTGTCAAGTATGACATGCAGTAAGCCATTGTTGGCACCTCACCTCTGTGATCTTGCTTTGGTCCACCACGCGCGTGAGCCGCTCCACCTCCTTGGTGTGCCCCCGCGCCGCCGCCTCCAGCTGCCCGATGCGGCTGCGCAGGGAGGCCAGCTCACCGTCCAGGGCCGACACGGACGCCTCGGCGGCGCGGCGGCGCGTGTCTGCGTCGGTCTCGGCGCACTTGGCCTGTGCCGGGATGCGAATCAGGTCGGCACGAGCACCCAGCGTGTGCGGGGCGGGGTACAGAGTGCTATGTGTGTGGGCGGTGTCTACTTGATTTCCTCCCAACGCCCGTACGCACCTGCTCCACAAGCTTCTCTGCACGGTCCACGTCGCGGTCCCTCGACCGCATCGCATTCTCCGCCTGCGCCAGTCGCTGCCGCAGCCCGGCCGCCTCCGCCTCCAGGCGGCGGCTCGCCGCCTCGGCCTCACTCTGCTTGAAAGCTGCGTCCGCCACCGCCACCTGCGCCGCCTCCAGCGCGCGAGCCGCCCGCTCCGCCTCGCGCTCCCGCACACGCAGCAGGCCCTCCGCCTGCGTGAGCCGCTGGCGCAGCTGCGGAGAAAGCGCAGCAGGGCAGCAGCAAGCGAGCGTGTCAGTCTCCTTTCACCCTTTGCATTTTACCCACAGCGCCCTCCAGTCTCGAACACGTCATGGCCGCGATGCAAAGCCATGCAGCCCACCTTGTCCGCTTCGCCATCCAGCCGCTTGGCCACCTCCTCGGTCTTGCCGGCGGCCAAGTTGGCGCTGTGCTCCGCCAAGCGCTGCGCCTCCAGGCTGCGGGTCAGCGCCGCCAGCTCCCGCTCCCGCGCGCGGAGCTCCTCGCCTAGCTGCGCGGCGCGGGTGCGGCCCGCCGCCACCTCCGCCTCCAGCTTGGACGCCGCGGCGGTGGTGTCCGCCAGGCGCCGCTCCAAGTCGGCCTCGGTGGCGCGCGCAGCCTCCACTTGCCTGCGGTAGGCAGCAGGGACCGGGAACTCAGCACCAGCTAGTTGTACAGCCTGGCCATTACGGGTATCAGCTCAATGTAGTTTGGGCACAGGATTTAACGATGGTGCAGCATGGCTCACAGACCGACCTGTTGCTGCGCTCCACCTCGCGCTCCTTGGTCCGCAGCAGCCCCTCCAGCTGCACCACCCGCTGCCGCAGCGCCGCCGACTCGGCCTCCTGCTGCCTCGCCGCCTCCTCCATCTTGGACACCTGGGGAGCGATGGCCACCACAATTCCCAGCCGCTCAGCGACAACAGTACATCCCCAAGTGCACCCATCGCCGCTGTCTTGCCTGCCTCGTTGGTCCTGTATCCCGGCCCACCTCCCGCGCCCCACCTGCGCCGTGCGCTCGAAGTCGGAGGTCTTGGCGCCCTCCAGCTGGCGGTTGAGTCGCTCCACCGCCGCGTCGCGCGCCCGCACCACCCCCTCCAGGCCCGACACGCGGCCGCGCGCAGCCACCAGCGCGGTCTCCAGCCGCCGCGCCGCCTCCTCCAGCGCGCTCTGGCGGCTGGCCACCTCGGCCTCGCCGGCTTTGAGCCCCTCTACCAGCCGCACCAGCCGCTCCTGCTCGCGCTCCTTGACCCTGTGTCGTGTGTCGCGGGGTCGAGCGACGGAGGCATGTTACGGCAGTGCACGGTGCTGCGAGGGGAAGGCTTGGCCGCAAGGAGCCTGGCTTCTGATCCGGTAGTTGCTCCGCCGGCCCAGCCCGCGCCGGGGCCGGGGTCGTCCGTAACGTACCTGACGTGGCCCTCCAGCGTGAGCGCCTTGCCGCGCGCCACGGACAGCTCGCCCTCGGCCTTGCGCGCCGCCTCATCCGACTTGACCAGCTTGGACGCCAGCTGCGCACCACACAGCACCGCCGGGAAGGGAGTAAATACCGGTAAGGCGCCCAGCTCGCCAGCACAGCCGGCCGCCCTGCCCCTTTCGCAACCGGCCGCCCAGCCAGCCCTCCGCCCCGCCCGCCCGCGCACCTCGTGCGCCTCCGCCTTGACCGCCTCCAGGCTGCGGCCCAGCTTGTCCACCTCTTTGTCGCGGCCCTTGAGCGCGGCCTCCAGCTGCAGCACCCGCAGCCGCAGCGACATGAAGTCCGACTCCAGCTTCTTGGAGCCTACAGGAGGGGCAGCGGGGGGCAGCGGGCAGGTGGGGTGGGGGTGGTGGTTACCAGCCCAATCGAAACCAGGCCCAAATTGGATTCAGGGAGGAAGAGCGGCTGCCACATGGCACGGTGAGGTGTGCAGCAGGAGTGTGGGTGCCCCCGCAACAGACAAGCGCGCGGCCCAAGCCGCTCGGGCGCTCACCCTCCTCCGACTTGGCCTGCTTGAGCCACGCCTCCACCTCAGCGCCCTGCGTCTGCCGCAGCAGCTCCGCCAGCCGCGCCGCCTCGCGCTCGCTGGTGCGCAGGCCGCCCTCCGCCTGCGCCAGCCGCACCTTGACGGCCTGCAGCTCCGCCTCCAGCTTGATGGACACATCCTCCGCCACCTGCAGCCCCGCCACAGCCCCAACACAGAGCCGTCAGAACCACGCCGCACAGAGACATCACCACTGCAACCCCCTTCATGCGCATCCTCCGCTCGTGCACCAGCACCATGCAAGTACTGTACCCCAGCGCAACCATGCAAGCCATGCAGGCCCCGGCACCCAACAACTCACGCGTGCGCGTTCCCGCTCCGCCGCCTTGGCCGCCTCCTTCTCGTCCTTGGCCCGCGCCACGTCGCGGTCCTTGGACCGCACCACCAGCTCCAGCTGCGCCGCCCGGCTGCGCGCCGTCGCCAGGTCCGCGCCCAGCACCCGCACCTCGTCCTCCAGCCGGTACACCTCCTGGTACGCCGCGGAGCGCAGCGCCTGTTCGTGTTGGCGTGTTGGAGGAAACAAATGGAACAGGTCTTTCGTATTGTCCGTGTGTGGGTGTGGGTTTGGTGGCGTTGCAAGGATGGCTGAAAAGCGGCACAGCAAGCAGCTTTCCATGTGCGGGTTTGAGGTGGTGGCGCCGGTTATTGGGTCCTAGCCCTATCCAGCACTGCTCCCTCACGTCCCCAGCTTCCACTGCGCTGGCGCCACCCCACCTCGGAGTCGGCGCGCCGCTTGTCCAGTTCCTGCCGCGCCGCCCGCAGCTGCGCCTCGAGCTCCTTGGCCTTACCCCGCAGCGCCGCCGCCTCCGCCTCCGACCGCCGCGCCACCTCCTCCGCCGCGGCGGCGCGCGCGGCCGCTGCGCGGCTGGCCGCGGCTTCGCAGGTCTTGATGGCTGCCAGGTCGTCACGCATGGTGGCCACATCGCGGTCGCGCTTGGCGTTGGCCTGTGCGTAAGCGGGGCCGCAACAGCGGCAGTGCACATGTGGGAAGCTGGCCGCAAGCCCGCGCCGCATGGGCGCCGGGAATGATGGGATACGGACATGAGGTCGTGGGCACGCCGTTATCACCGCGCGCTGCGCAGAGTATCATGTTCATGAATGGTGCACGGCCCACGCGCACCTGCTCCAGCTGCCCCACGCGGGTGCGTGCTGAAACCAGCTCCCCCTCCAGCCGCCGGGCGGTCGCCTCCGCCTCATACGCCCGGTCCAGCGCGTTGGCCTGGCCGTCCTCCGCCTGGCCCACCGTCGCTTCCTGCGCCCCCGGACAAGCAGGCACAGCGAATGATGCTTAGCATAGCGGAGCGCCGTTGAGCGTGCCGCATAGGACAGACGGACTGCGGCAAAGCCAGACATATGTAGTACTATGGTACGGCAACGCCCCCACGCGCCCGCCAGCCAGCCGCGCACCTTGATGTTCCTCAGCTTGTCCAGATCCTTGTCGCGGGCGCGCACCAGCGCCTCCAGCTGCACCAGCCGCTGCCGCAGCCCCACCACCTCCACGTCGGCGCTGTGGCCGGCGGCAGCCTGCAGCCCGGTGATTGTGGCCCGCAGCGAGCGGATCTGCAGCAAAGGGCATGGCAGCAAGTAGGCGCAGATCCAATCCAGGCAGGAAATCATGGTTTCTGGTTGACACATCTGTTAATTATCCAGCGCCTGTGTCGCCCACCTCATCGCTCTTGGTCGCGGCCTCCACCTCCGCCTCCCGCAGGCTCTCCTTCATCTTGGCGGCCTCCGAGCGCAGTTTGGCCAGCTGCGCCGAGTAGCGCGCCTCCGTCTGTGCACGCGGCGCAAACAGGCGTGAGTAAGATAAGGAGTCAAACCGCATGAGCAGACACCGTGATGCAGTGGCCAGACCAGGGCGCAGTGCAGCCAAGTCGGCACCACAGCCGCGCCGCAAGGTGAATAACTGCAGGACCGGTGCCGCTGCTGCAACACACACCTTTGGCAGCTGCTGCGAAGACAGCTCCGCCAGCTCCCGCCGCGCCTTGTCCGCCGCCGCCTTGGCCATGTTCAGCTCCCGCTGCATGTCGCGAAGCGCCGCCTCCTGCTGCGCCGCCACCCGGCCCGACTGCTCCGTCGCCGCCAGCAGCTCCGCCACCAGCTTGTTGCGCCGCACGTACTGCTCGAGCACGCTGCCCAGGCAGCGGTGCAGCGAGCCCGGCTCTGGGGCCATGAGCACGCCGCCGCCGGGCGCGCTGGCGGCCTCTGCGGCGGCGTTGGCAATGGCGGCCGCTGTGGCGGCAGCGGAGACCATGACCAGCCCACCGAAGCCGGCCTCTCGCAGCCCCCGGTTGAGTAGCTCCCAGTCCAACGAGCCAGCGGGGCCATCCACGGCTTCGGTGGCCGGCTGCGTAGGCTGTGGCGTTGCCAGCGCGATGGCGCGGGCGACGCGCATGGGGCTTGCGGCAGCGGAAGCGCCGGGGCGCAGGGGCGACCGGCCGCCGGCGCCCTCGGCCCCTATGGTGAACGCCACACCGCCACGATTTGCGGTGTAGCTGGGAACGGCGCTGCCGCCGATAGCAGCGCTAGCGTTAGCGCTACCGCCAGGCAAGCCGGGCTCGGAGGCCTGGAGGGCAGCCAGCACCGCAGGAGCTGCTGCATTACCCATGTCAGAGGTAGGCGAGCCGCACAGCACTTCATCGTTGTGGTTGGGCGGCAGCGCCGAGGAGGCGGCAGAACCGAACGGCCCGGCGGCCACCGCCGTGTGCGGTGTAGGAGGCACAAGCTGCAGCGAGCGCGGGGCGCGGCCCGCCGTGGCGCTCACGCCAGCGTCCTGCCAGGTGTGTCTGTGCTGCGGTCGCGGGTCAACTGGCCGCCCGCCTGCGCTCGCACCGCCGCTGCTCCCGTATGCACTGGAGTCGCCGCCGTTCGAGACGTCACCATCCGCCGCCCACTCCGCGCTGTGGCACTCGGGCGCGGGCTCAGCCGCGGCTGCCAGCAACGCATCGCCGTCCTGCAGCTCCACCAGCTGGCTGTGGTGCCCAGGCGCGGCCGGCTCGTCCTGCAGCAGCTCCTCGCGCACCGCACCCAGCACCAGCGACGGCTCGTATGCTGGCTCGCCAGCATCCAGGGCCTCCATGAACGGCTGATGGGTTGCGGCGGAGCCGCTGGCAGGAAAGCGACCGGTCGGCGGTGCATCCGGCTCTATCAGGACCTCGCCGTCAGCGCCGGCCACGGCAAACATAGCGGTAGTCGAGGCTGCGCCGAATGCGTGACGCGGCGACCCGCCCTGACTGGGCCGTGCCGTTGCCACCGTGGGACTGAACGTGGCTGCATACGCGCCGCCGTCAGCCCCCCGGTTGGGACTGCTCCCGTAGGGTGACAGAGTGGCGCTGTCAACAACGCCATCGCCAGCAGCTGCAGAAGAAGCAGGAGCGTGCTGCCAGGATTCACTGACCGCAGAGCCCTGCAGGGGGCTGCCCCAGCGGCGCCGCTGCCGGACCGCCGCGCCTGTGCCGGCAGCATTGTTGGGCGTTGGGCTGCCACGTGGCTCACTGCTAGGCTGCTGCTGGTACTGCCAATCAATCCCGCCTTCCATCAAACGTGATGCAACGCCGATGCTCGCGGGCTGCAGCTGTGTCTCCGACAGCAGCTCGGGCTCCCCGAATCCGCCAGGCGCCGGAGATTCACCGCCTGTCGGCAGCGGGCCGAAGCCGAGCCCGGGC
Source organism: Chlamydomonas incerta (assembly GCA_016834605.1). Taxonomy (NCBI): domain Eukaryota; kingdom Viridiplantae; phylum Chlorophyta; class Chlorophyceae; order Chlamydomonadales; family Chlamydomonadaceae; genus Chlamydomonas; species Chlamydomonas incerta. The sequence goes on from JAEHOC010000010.1 coordinate 2,367,009, forward strand.
GTCAACGAGCTCTGGTACAGTTGGCTGCGCGACTGCTTGCCGAAGCCGCCGAACCCGCACCAGTCCAATGGCGAGGCCAGCGCGGGCTCCTCGCCGCTCGTGCTGCCGTGGTCCTCGCCCGCCTCCTTGTCCTCGGCGCCGGTGGCCTCGCTTTCCCACACAGCGCTGCTCTCACGTGTGGCGTCAGGGCCGGTGCCGCCGCCACCAGTAGACGCGCCGGATGAGGCGCCACCCCGCGAGCGGTTCCGCAGGTTCGCAGATTGCAGCAGGCGTAGCCCAGGTGGGCCGGTGGACGAGGGGCGAGCCGCCGCTGGAAGGGGCGGCCACTGGACGTGATCCGCAGCGGGCATGCTGAGCGGCTGAGCGGGCTCAGGCGCCCCGCTGCCGTTGCCCCCCAGCGTGCTCCCGCCCTGCCCCACCAGCTGCCACACGCGGCGGCGAGCAGGGCTGACCATGGACCGGGTAATGCTGCCCATGCCCGCTGCAGCCTCCGCCCAGTACAGCTCCATAGCATCTCCGGCGGGAGCATTAGCTGCCGCGCCGGGCACCTCCGCGGCGCTGTCCTCCGCGTCCGTCGACGTCAGTCGCGGCCCATGGTCAAGGTCGTAGAGCTCCGGGTCTCCTGACCCCTCGACCCCGAACTCGGAATCCGTGTGTCCGAGGGCCGAGCCGTGGCCGCCGTACGAGCGGTGGCCCAGCTGCTCGCCGTCGCGCCAGGGCTCATTGGAATCAGCTCGGTACTCAGGTTCGCTGCTAGCCTCTGGGCTGCTGCTGCCTGACTGCGGATCGGCGAGGCTGGTTGTCTGCAGGTAGAGGCTGTGCGCCGGAGCTGGCTCCGCAGGCTGCGGCGGTGGCGGCTCTGGTGGGTGGTGCAGTAGCGCGCACGCGCCTGTCGTGTCGACGCCAGGCGCGCCGCCCACGGATGCGCCCGAGCCCTCGCTGGAGGGCGGCTGCAGCGTGCGGCGGCTGTAGCCCACGGCCAGCTCCATGAAGGCCACGTCAGCACCCACGCCGTGGTCGTCCGCGCCAGCCGCGCCACTGGCTCCGCCCGCACTGCCGGGTGCAGCAATCTCCGCATGCAAAGTGCCGGAGCCCCCGCCCGACCCAGTCGACCGTGCGGGCTCCGACTGTGCGCCCGGCTGCAGGCTGCTGGTGAAGGTGGCAGCTGCGGCGGATGCGCCTGGCTGCGGCTGTTGGTCCTGCTGCGTGTGCTGCTGCCCCTGGTGCTGCTCATGAAGGCGCTGTGCCAGGCTGTCCCCGGACACGGCCACGAAGCTGTCCAGCAGGTTGGCCGTGGTGCTGGCACGTGGCGGCAGCAGCTGCTGCAGGGTTTGCAGGCTGGAGCGAAGCTGTGTCAGCTTGTGGTCAAAGGACAGCGACGTGCCGGCCAGAGCCGTGTCAACCGCTGCCGCGGCCGTGGCAGCGGCCCCAGCGTCCAAACCATCATCCGGCCTGTCTGCAGCCGCGGCGCCGATCGAGGCTCCGTTCTGGCCGCCTGCACTTGCAAGGAATCACTTCAAAACTCCGTTTGCATGTCAACACCAGCATGCGCACAACCCAACTTAACCGTTACGGTACCTGCTGCATCGCCAGCCCCAGCTGGCTGCTCGCCCTCCAGGTACTGCGGGTATAAGCTGGCGTACTTGGCGCGTAGGCCTGCGCGTGTTCACGGAGTTGCCGCAAGGGTCAAGCCGCCGGGCTGGGCATTGCTTGGCCAAGCGTGCCCGGCATGCTCAGGCACCCGTTGACCAGGTCAACAGACTCTCACCCGCCAAGAAGCTTGTCAAGTCATCATCTGAACTGAAGACGCTTCGCGCCGGCGCTGCCGCGTGCGCGGCGTCCATTCCGCTTTCGCTTACTCTGCGCGGTGCGAGAGCTCAATCCAGGCGCTCTATCAGTCTTTTATTGAACACATTCTGATATTTAGTACAATAGAGCGAGAACGTGGGCCAAAGAGCGCGGTCGTGGTGCTGGCTGTCGGCAGGTTTCAACAGGCACCGACGCGTCAGCAGTCAGCAGTTCTGGCATGAGAAGAAGTAAAAACTTGTCAGAGATGCGATTCTGTATTTGCCCTGGGCTCTGGGAGCCTTCCGGGCTTTGCGAGTCCCATCTCAGTTGGAACCACCTCGCTCCCAGCTCCCAAACTCCATTGCCATTATCATCGTGTGCTCATCCACACCGCTTATTTCTAGTCGCGACGCCTGGTACTGCACACAGAGAAAGCTTGCTTTCCATTGCTGCCCTGCCCAATACTTGCTCCATAATAGCTGATAATAGGAACAACATGCAAAGAACGATGCTTGCATTGCTAGGCCGCGGCGTGCTCAGCCAGAGTAAGTGGGGCAATCGAGCCCGCCTGATGCAGACGGTATCCAGCCTTAATGGCCAGTGGTGCAGTGGTAGCAGCGCCTGATCCTCACAAGCTCAGCAGGGTGCCGGGTTGGGGATAAGCCGTGCTCCAGGGCGTGTGCCGGGACGCTTGTCGCAACTCACCTGCGCGTCCTCACAGTCCCACCACCCTTGCCTATCTGCGCCCCACAGCTGGCCTCTCGCAATTGGGAGCAGCTGCCACAACGTTAGCTCGGCAAGCGCTGTCCACGGTAGTCGAGCCGGCTGCAGCAGAGGCGGCGCCGGAGCAGGGCGCCGCACAGCCGGGATCACCCAGCACCAGCGCCGCGTCATCAGATGAGGTGCAGGCGTCCCTGGTCGACAAGGCGATGCAGCAGATCTTTTACAACACCGAGCTCCGCACGGAGCAGATAGCAGTCCTCGGGACCGGCCTTACGGCTGCGTTGGAACGGCGGCAGAAGCTGGAGCTGGACATGCTGCTGGCGGCGCGGAGAAAGGACGTGCGCGAGGGCCGTGACGGCAAAGAGTATTCTGGGCTGCTGGTCTCGGAAGCTCTTCAGCGGTCAATGAGCGAGGCTTGATGCCTGGTTCTGGTTTCAGCGTAGGGATGGAGTCGGGAGTGCAGGCGTTAGAAGTTAGGGACTAAGGGCGCCAGTGGGTCCGCACACCGGGCGAAGGGCTTACATACGGTAGCTGCAGGGACATCCTGGCCCGTAGAGGCGATGGTGAACATGTTCAACAGCTGCTTGAGATAAGACAATGTCGCAGGATGGCGCGAAACATAGGAACGGCCTGGCGGCCTCCTTGAACGGAGCCAATTTTTGGTGGTACCCAGGTGCTGAAAGGCGGCTGGCTTCAGCGTGCGCACGCTGTGGCAGGCGGTCTGGTTGGGGCTGTGGGCCAGTGTGGGTCAACCTTATTGTGTTGGTGTATATGGTGGCTGTATGTGCTGTCGTGGCCGCGCCTTGCAGCGACTCTCCTTTCCCAGAGTCGCATGGACGCACAACGAAAGGGAATTGCATATACGCAGAGTCTGCTCGAGGCTTGAGCGGGTGTAGGACACTTGAAGTTCTCAGATTGAGGCGGCTGCGGCTTGGCAAGGCCCGTGGGAGCTAGTAGGGAGGGCGGCAGTGTGTCTCGCGCGGCGCGCGCCGTGTTGGGCGGGCTTCCAAGTGGGGGCGTTGGTGGGGGGTGGGCGCTGGTCGGCTGGTGCTGGTGACCCCAGGTTCATTACGGGCCGCACTCTGGTTGTCGCGACCTGTCGCTTGACTTATGAGCAGCCTTGGCATTTACTGTTGTTGCGCACATAACGCGCGCCTGCGCTGAAGCTCTGTTTTGTAAAACCAGTGCAAATGCGATGGGCGCAACAAACTCAATTTGCATGGTGTCGAAGTGCGCAGCGATACTGCATTCTTTGCTTGTACAGGTCTCAACCTATAGATCTAGACTTAGCCGCTGCAAAGCTTCGCGCCGCCCGCAATTCACTTGCCTTTCCACCTTCTCAACGCAAACATGGCTGACGTTGAGGCCAAGAAGGAGATTATCAAGAATGCCATTCGCGGCATTCCTGACTTCCCCCACAAGGGTATTCTGTTCTGGGATGTCACCACCATCATGCTGAACCACCAGGCGTTCCAGTACACGATTGACCTGTTCGCGGAGCACTACAAGGACAAGAAGATTGACGTTGTGGCGGGTAAGTGCAGGGCAAAAGGAGGTGTGCAAGACGGTCGTGCAGCGGGCAAGGAGTTTGCACCTTCCAGCCCAGGGCGCCACCGGCCTGTCACTTCCAACAACGCCCTACCGACCGCATGGCCCGCCCCGTGCCTGTGCAGGCTTCGAGGCTCGTGGCCTCATTTTCGGCGCTCCTCTGGCGCTGGCGCTTAAGGCCGCCTTCGTGCCGCTGCGCAAGCCCGGCAAGCTGCCTGGTACGTGGGAGTGCGTTGGTGATGGTAGCGATGATGTCTCGAGGGAGCTCAGCCCGGCCCGTGACCGGGCGTGGAGGGCAACACGCCCAGCTGTGGGGGATCTGGGTTGTCCATACCACTACGGAGCCCGGGTGGCAGGGTGGGCCTGATGGCAGTGAGGGCGGGTGCGGGGATCGTCAGGCACACGGATGCGCGCAATGAAGAGGTATGTACTGGTAGGGGGCGCACTCAAGGCTGACTAGGACGTCGGCTGTGGTGCATATCACGATGTCAACGGCTGTAATTGCGGCACTGATGCAGGTGACAAGATCAGCGAGGAGTACAAGACTGAGTACAGCACCGACAAGATTGAGATGCACGTAGGAGCCATCCAGCCTGGGCAACGCGTGTTGCTGGTGAGCGGATGCGGCGTGCAGGCACGACTCTGCGGTGCATGCTGTTAGACTTTTTGCATAGGCTGGGGGCTTTGTGAAGAAGGCAGCGGGACTAGTTGCCCACTTACCCCCACCCTACGCACACGCATCGGTTTAGTTTGGTTTAGCTCAAGGTGGTAACCGCAACCCCCGTCCCCCAAGTTGCTTGATGCCCACTATGTTGTGGAAGCACCAGGCACGCCGGCGGTCACACACTCAAACAGCAGGGCTGGGCGCGATGCTCTCGTACACAATTACACACTTCCGCCTCATCAAGACTAAGCCTAGGTGTTCTGACTGCGTCACATGTGACATTAGGTCTTCGCGGCGCAGAAGCATGCATCATGCATGGCGCCATGGGTTGTCTGCCGCTGACTGTCGCCCGCCCCCCGTGTCATTGTGATGAATGCAGGTCGATGACCTGATTGCCACCGGCGGCACCCTGGCGGCCGGCATCAACCTCGTCAGTAAGTATTGCGCGTGCTTTGCCACCTCGTGCCTTGCACGCACACGCAAATGCACCGTCATCCAGTTGTTCACACTGGCTCCACAGTCAAACGCTTCAAAACCATTCCCCCTGGCTCCACGTCCAGCCACGTGCCACCAACGCACCACTCATTCGCCGGAAGCAAACTCCTCTACCACTGGCCCCACTCTTTGCCAAACTCAGCCACCGCCGACCTGCATACTCAACCCATGCAATCCTCTCCTCGGCCTTGCCACCCCTGCAACCCCACAGAGAAGGCCGGCGGCGTGGTGGTGGAGGCGGCCTGCGTCATCGAGCTGCCGTTCCTCAAGGGCCGTGACAAGATCACCGGCACCGACCTCTTCGTACTCGTGGAGAAGGAGGGCCTGTAAGCGCCGGTCCAACTCCAGCTGCCGTGCCGCAGCGATGCGCACATGCCTCTCTGGGGCTGACCGAGCGCCCGTGTGTACACGTGCCTGAGCAGCTCGGGACAGCATCAAGCCAGCATGGCCGGCATGCATCGCTGGAACCCCCCTCACGTCGCGCCAGCGTGCTCGACTAGGACACTGGACCACGTCTGACTTGCTGGAGAAGTCCGTGATCCTGATCTAGAACTGAATAGTACATGTCCGTGCCCACGGCGCCGTTGAATGCGGCGCGCCGGCCGGACTAGTTACGATGATGTCGCTTCCTCCGCCCCGGCACAACACCGCTGAGGCGCCGGTGCCGTGATTACTGTTGACGGTACGGGCTGGCGCGTTTAAGTGCGTGCGCCATTGAGCTCACGAACTGGTCTTTTGTGAGGTTGCTCCCGGGCTTGACGCCCACCTCGGCGAGGTCGGCCGCTGGCCCCAGGATGACTTGAAGCGCGCGGTTCGCCTGCTCCGCCGTGACCGTGCCGCGCTTTGTAATGTCAAACATTCCAAACATGGTTTCCAAGTCCTGCTCGTTGATGAGGGGCGCTGTGCCCGCGACCTTCACGTTCTCCAGATACCTGCGCGGGGAAAGGTGGCCGTGCGACATTGGGGGTCGTGTGGGCACACGCCAGTCTCCCTCTCGACCGGTACCCAGCGCCGCTGCACCCCTCAACCCCAGCACCTCCCCGCCATCACCCCCGATGCTCTCCTTAGACTTGCGCACTGCTTTTGCGGAGAAGCGATTACAGCCGGCGAACTCACTTGACGATGTGCTCCTTTGGGTTAGCCGGCTTGTAAAACAGAAGGTCCGAGGTGATTGCCTGTTCCAATCCATAACTCGTTCAGCAACTCAGCCCTGCTGCTTGCTCGTCGCGCGGGCCATGCCGCTTGACCTGCTCACCTCGAACAGCTGCGGAATCTTGTTGGTTTCTAGGTAGTGCTCTACTTTAGCCCTTGGGTCCTCCATGTTTGCTCGCGGTCGCGGAGCAAGAAGAGCAGCGAACGAGAAAGCTCGAAGGGTGTCGCGTGACTGAGCGAGCACTAACTTCTTTGAATTGCGGCAGGATCGATATGTATATTGTGAGATTACTTGCAAATGCTCAAGCACAGGACGAGCCCTCCATAGCCTCTGCATGGGGTTTCGTGTGCGTCTCCCCAGCCTCTCCCCAGTCTCCAAAGACCACCGCCCGCAGGTGCCGTGTCGCCATAGCGCGTGTTGACCCTCCTGACGTTCCGTTAAACCCATGTCAGCGTTGTGCCCTGGGAGATAATACTCGTTCTCTCAAAGAATGTTACACGATGCACGAATGTTCACCGGACGCGCCTTTCGAGCCGCTTGCGCCTCTCGGACCGCTTGCTCCGCATGTACGGGGCTGCCGGTCATGTGACAATGCCAAGCATTCCGGTAACGCTGACCGGAGAGTTCAAGTCTCAAGAGAGGACCAAGCTCCTTCAGCCTCCCGGCGCAGCCAAAGAGCTGCACGATTGGGCGCTCGCCCCATCCTGATCACGCAAAGCACGATTTGCACACGCTCACCTCGGCCAGCCGTTCCTTCAGGCCTTCCTAAACTGGCGGGGCGGCACGTGCCGTGCCTGGCACCGTCACACGATGCGGCGTGACACGTTCGCACAACTCGCGACCGCATGGCGGCTCTCACCGGACAGTAACCCCACCTACGCAGCGCGTTCGCACCTGGCCTCCACGCGCCACCACCCATGAATGCTAGTGAATACGGCAATGTGTGTTCTGGGTAGGCAACTCAAATACTCATACACCCTGCCGGAACCACGCCACGCGGCCCCTTCACCCTGCACCACTACACTACCCTCGCGACTGCAGCAGCCGCTCCCGACTCCCGAGTCCCTGCTTCCTTCGTTTGACAGCGGAGGGCTCGGGCCTCAGCGCAAGCGATCCTCGCACCGCCCTAGCCGGTTTACAGGTGGCCGCCGCCAATGTACACCCCCTCGCACGCCTCCCTGACCTGCCGCATGCAGGCGCACTCCGCCTTGCAGTGCCCGGCCAACAAGTGCTGCTGCTGGCACTCCGCGGAGCAGTAAGCCGCGGTCGCGCAGCCCAGGCATTTGCAATGCGACGAGCGCACCGCGTCCAAATCCAGCTGCAAGCAGCCGGGCCTGGCACAGATCGTGATGCCCCAACTCGCACGCATCGACCACACCACTTCCGCGGGCGCGGGCACCTCCTGAACCGAAGCCAGTTGGTGCTTCCCGGCCACCACTCGAAGCAGCTCTGCGCCGGCAGCGGTGCTCAGCCACTCGTGCCTCCTGCCGGTGCCGACGCTGCCGGTGCTGCCGGCGCTGCCGCCACTGCGACTGCCGCCAGCAGCACCCGGCGGCACGTGGCACCCCCTCTCCTCCAGCACCGCCACCAGCTCGGTCCGGCCCTGCTGCCGCAGCCAGCCCTCGCACAGCCGGAGAGGCAAGGCGGGGGACGACGGCGCCTGCTGCGCCACCGACCCGTCCGCACCCAGCAGCTGCAGACTCTCGGCCAGGTCTTCCGCCGGCAGCGCCAGCGCCAGCACCTCCAGCAGATCAAGCGCCGCCGCGACGCCCTCGGGCCACTGGCGCTTGGTGGCGGCGGCCAGGACAGCCGCCACCCGCGTCAGCGCCACGCCCTCCTCTGCCGTCAACAACAAGCGCCACGACTCGGCCCTCGCCTCGCGCATGGCAGCGACCTGACGATGCGCCGAGGTGTGTGCCGCGCAGGTGCTCTCCAGGGCTCGGGAGACCTCTCCCCTCAGCAGCTGCAGCGCGACAGCAGTGAAGACGCGCATGAGGCCCAGCAGGACATCCTTTGACGTGGCCGGCTCCGACAGGTCGGCCTGGCGAAGGCAGGACAGCGTAGGCAACAGCCGTGAAAGCGCCATCACGGCCATGGCGTTCGCCTGCGGATGGTGCGTCATCAGCCACATCAGCCGCAGCCGCTGCTTGGGGACCGTCTCCCGGCTACTTTTTGTTAGCAGCGCCGCCGCCGTGCTGTCAATGGCGGCGGCGAGGGCGCCCGTGGTGGCCGCGCCCGGTGCGGCCGTAGGCCCCGCCGCGACTCCCCCGCCAGTGCGCGTATGGCCACTGCTGCTACTGCTGCTGCTGCCGTCGGTGCCCTCGCCGCTGCTGCTACTGCTGCTGCTGCTGCTGCCGCTGTCGCCGCGCAAGCCCTCGGGCCGCGCCCGCATGCACACCGCCGTGGTGTGCTCCAGCAGCTGCAGCGCAGCAATGTCCATGTTCCGCTTCGCGCAGGCCTGCAGAATACATGTGCACGTGCGGGTTGATGTTGGGGCGAGAGCGGGTGCAGGGCTCGGTGTGGTAGTCGCAACTTGGAGAGGGGGGGGAACCAAATTTGCGTGTATGTACGTATGTGTGCTTGTGTGTATGTGCGCGGGGCGTAGTTCACTCCAGGGCTTAAAGCAACCGACCGAGTAGAGGAGGTTCAACACCAACCCAATCTAAGTGACCCGACGCCAGGCACGGTGGTTGCGCGTGCTGCTGGTGCACGTCGCGTGCAGGCGCCCTCCATGTCTGCCTTAGCTCCTGACCGCCACACCAACAACCGCGCACGCTATGACTCACGAATTCTCCAGTAGCTTGGGGCGTTCGACCCAGGACCTTGGACTGCTCCTTGATTGTCTCGGCAGCAACACGGATCGTTTCCAGCAGGCGGACCACGCCAGCTGGGTCCGCGTGCGCCATCATGGGAGGCAGCGCACACGAGCGCCGCAGCAGGCATTCCAGCAGGACGAGAAAGCCGTTGGCAGGGACGTCGTCGTCCTCTGCGCCCTTGAGCAAGCACCGCAGCGCGCCCGCAAGGGACTTGACAACGCCCGCTTGCAAGGCGGCGGTGAACGCGACCGTGCGGCAGTCGGCGGGCAGTGCTGAGCCACCTGCAGGACGGCCACAGCGCGAACTGCCTCAGGAGAAGAGTAGAGGGCAACTTCGCCGTCCGCCATAGCAATGAGGGCAAACGCGGACCTGCGTAGCGCCCCGCGGCCCAGACCGCCCGCCAACTCCACCTCTCACCTCCGGATGCGCGCCTCAGCGCCGCCTCGCTCTCCCCCGGATACTCGTGCAGCAGCAGCGAGCCCAGCGACCGCAGCATGAGCACCACCCGCTCAACCACCTTCGGCTCGGGCAGGCGCACAAGCCACGTGCCCGCAATCCGCCAAAGCTTGCTTAGGATGGCGGGGGCGCGCTGCGGCGCGAGCTCCGCGACCAGGCGGCAGAGGAGCGCCATCGCGCGCGCCATCTCGGTCAGGGCGTGCGCGTCGCTTCTGGCGGCGAGCAACGTCTGCGCCCGCAACACCAGGTCGAGAGCTTTGCAGAGCACGGCGCACACCTGGCCGGCGCTGAACGGAATGGAGTCCGGCAGCCGGAAGAGGCTGCCTGCCCCTGCTGCGCCCCCTCCTCCTGCTCCTGGCGCTGGTGCTGGTCGTGGTGCTCCCACCAATGAGGCTGGACCCCCGCCGCTAGCGCCCGTTGGCGCTGCAGGTACCGCAGGGCCTGCGCCCGCTGCAGCCGCACCCTCCACCGCTGAGCCGCCCGCCCCCGCGTCACCTGCCGCCGATGCACCCGCCGCCGATGCAACCGCCGCTGGCCGCCCCGCCATCGAGCCTGGCGCGGCCCAGCCATTCACCACCGCCGGGCCGCCCGCCGGCGGGGCACCCTTCGCCAAGCCGCCCCGTGCTGCGCTGCTGGCGGCCGCCGCGCCTCCGACAGCGGAACCGCTGCCTCCTGCTGCACTGCCGTCTGTGCCGCCTCCCGCGCCGCGCGGTGCTGCGCCGCCTCCCGCCTGCACCCCACGTGTCGCCATGACCGGCGCGATCGGTCCCGAGACGGTCACCTGTACATGGCATGGGCGGCTGCGTCACGTGGCGCTGGTGGGTGGCCCCGCAACCCGATTCCACAAAAGCGGCGAAGCCTGCTGGTCGCACACGCCAGGCACAGGTCGCACACGCCAGGGGGCCACGACGCACCTGCCACACCGTGCCGGCGGTGTCGAGCGCGATGGCCAACGCCTTGGTCGCCGCCGCCATGCCGGGTGCGCCCGCCGGCTGCGGACCGCGGCTTCTGGCGGCCTTGGCGTTCCACAGCAGGTGCGGCGGCGCGCGGGCCGCGGGCGGCATCCCCAGGTAGTTGCACGCAGCCCCTGCAACACCCCGCCCAGGCTCGCCACCCTCGGCGCTGCCCCCCACCCCCACCCCCACCCCCTCCTCCGCCGCCGCCACCGCGTTCGCCACGTCCAACAGCTGCTTGGCGACCCACACCTGCACGCCCGTGCCGCTCAGCACGCCGCGCACGGCCGGCAGCAGCGCGAGCAGCGCGGGGTCCGTGCCGCTGCGCGGCGCCGCCAGGGGCCGCGGGTGCAGCGCGCCGGGAGACTGCTCGCCCCCCGCCAGCGGCGCTTCGAGCTTGCAGATCACCTACGCGAAGCAAGGCACCACAGCCAGCATGCCGATCAGTAAGAATCGGTGAGAATAAGTGAACGGCTAAGAACCCGCAGCGGAATTCGAAGTAGCAGGCATTAAAAGCAGGCAACCAGGCCGCGGCGCACGCAGCCTACGCCGTTCTGGCACGCGGCGGCTGCTTGGGGATCAGTCAGGGCCAACCCACCCTCGGCAGATTTAGCCACCCACAGTTCGCAGGGTTTGGGGGCATCACATACGGTCATTCAACATGCACAATGGCAGGTCGCAGGCTTCAAGCAACTACCGTGTTTATGTCGATGCGCATGTAGTCCATGAGGTCAGTAACGTTCAGCGAGCTGTGCCGCCGCTCGCGCGCCGGCGCAGGCGTGGCTACGACGCCCAGCAGCCGCAGCGTCACGCGGCAGGCGTGGTCCAGCACGTGGCTTTCCGCCACGGCCTGGGAAAGCACACCACACAGAGGAGTACAATCCACACATCATGTGTTGTACGGCACAGGCCGGGAGCACGTGCAACGCCGGGCCCAGCGGGCCCAGCGTGAAAACGCGCAGCGGCGAACGATCTGCACAGCATACACGCCGCACCGAGGGTACGGTACCTTGACGAACTCGCGGTACAGCGCCAAGTTGAAGTCCGTGCTGACGCGGCATGGCACCTGGTAGACGCCCATGCACTCGGGGATTGTCTGCAGCAGCGCGCCTGCAGGCATTTTGTACGGGGAGATGGGGGGCCCATGCATGCATGAATCACTGAGAAGCTAGCGTGGCACAAGCGTTCGTGCGTTCAGCATGATGATTAACGGCCTGAGGGTTTAAAGTTGATTAACGGCCTGAGGGTTTAAAGTAAGTAGTAGTTCAACCCAAAAGCTTCCTACGTCATGGCTCCCTCTGAGGTTTGAAGGTCACCGCATGACGTTTGACAGCTCAGGCTCCTCCCGCGCACTCACCGACAATTACCATGCTGTCATCCCTTATCTGCGGGGGCAGGTGCCCGCGCGCCACCGTGTCGAACACGGCCGCATACGACTTGAATGTGTCAGCGCGTAGCAACGCCAGCAAGCGCCGCTCGGACCCCACAGACGTCTGGGAGAAGCCGTCGCACGAAGACGTGATGGTTGCGAAGCAGCAGACAAGAGCCGTGCACCTGCAGCGTGCCGTGCGTGGAAGTGGGGCAAGCCGCTTTCGCCAAAGATCGCGTGCGCATGTCTCGTGCACACTTCTTTGTGGAGCAGATGGCGCTGATGTCGTTCAACCCCTTTGAACTCACCGGCCCAGCAGACGTGACAACCGTGCCACCCCCGGATGTTCGTGTTCCGCCTGCCCCGCCCCGCCCCCCTGCTGCCGCCGCTGCTGCTGCTCCAGCAGAGACTGCAGCTGCTCGTACAGCGCGCAGAAGTCGCGCAGCGCGTAGGCATGCACCGAGTACACGGCGGCCCAAAACTCCCGAGTGCCGTGCTGGTCTAGCTCGCTCGAACCGCCCGACGGCGCGAGGCCACTGATGCGAGATAAACCGAGTTGGATATCATAAGACTCCGACTCTGACAGGTCCCGCAAGGTGCCCTCTTTATGGACACGCTTCGCCAGCTTTATCATCAGGGCATGCAGTGTAGCCGCGTCACTCGAGAGATGGCTAGGCCGAGCATCCCGTCCTGCTGCTGCCTGCCGTCGAGGCGGCATCCCGGCTCACGCTGCCAGACGAGCAGGCGCCCGCGCGAATAGGATCGACAGGTTTTGGCGAGTGCCGGGCGCGACAAGCTGTCGCGTATGTCTAAAACATCATGGTACAATACTCGGACCATATCGTTGAGTCCATGCTGGCTCTGATGCTGTTGCCACCCAACCGCCGCCCATCGCTGCTGGGCGTTCCAGCATGCGTGCACAGGATGCTCGGACCTTGCAAGTGCGCGCTGCCGCCGGTCACCTGACCGCAAGACGCAGGCACTCTCGCTCCTCCTCACTCCTCGCTCCTCCTCAATTCATTCGGGTCCCGCTACGCAATTGCTGCCAGGCGTATGCGCGAGACTGCTGCCAGTCCCCCACGGACCCGGCTCCGCTCGGACGGGTACGACCCACCCCCGGCACATCTCCGAGGAAGGGCGATAAGTACCTGATCCCTACTACCTTCGCACAGAATGCTAGTGCCACTCAGCCCTGCTTAAAAAAACTTGACGCCATTGCCCCTGTGTTGGAGCTTCACATATCTGTCTCTGCTGACTGTCACCTGGGGCACCACCTGGGGCGGGTAAACCCTTCACAACTCCACGATAACCCCGCAAGCGGTCCCTGGCAAGTCATCAAGTCCTTTGACCGGCAGCCCTGCTACACCACCACCACCTCCTTGCATGGGCATACCACCCCCATGCTACCCTGCCGCATTCCAGGCTCTTCCACTACCTGCCCTTCAACTTGCATGCAACTCTCATCCCTTGCCCTGTTCCCTACACAGCCGACGAACCCCCAGGATCATCCGCGGTACCAGCTTGCGCGTCCAGGCCTTATGGTCCATTTCCTGTACCGGTACTCGCTGCACCCCCCCTGGCTTCCTGCTACGTCTGAAAGCGCTCTTTCCAAACCGCACTATTAGTGCTGTGAGCTCTCGCATTGTCTGCCTACAGGAATCCTGTCCCCCCTCAAGCTCACGCAAGGCCCAGCGCCTTCCACGCCGCCCCCAGCCGTGGGCAATCAGCCTTGTGCCCTCGTTTCCAGTGCGCCCGCTGGCACTCCTGGCAGCAGTAGCGCACCGCCCGGCAGCCGCCACACAGCTGCGTTGCAATGGGTTGCATGTCCGGGCCTTGCATCGTTGAGCAGCCGAGCGCCGCACAGGGCCAGAGCTCCGACGCCGCAGCCACCGCGGCCGCAGCGTGCGCAGGACAAGGCAGATCCGGCAGGGCAATAATGTAGTGCTTCACACTCACGCGCTCCATCAGTCGGCAAAAGCCGCCTGATGCGGGCCGCATGGCGGCGGCCTTATTACGCTGCGCCTCGCGCAGCGCGACTGCCAGCTCCCCGCGGCCCTGCTGCTTCAGCCAGCCGTGTGTCAGCACCAGCGGCAGCGCCGTGCCCGACGGCGGCCGCGTCGCCAGCTCGTCTGGGTCAAGCTGCACCGGTGACTGCGTGCCGCTCGGCGCTGACAGTAGCCGCTCAAAAAGCACAAGGAGCTCGAGCAGGTCAAGCGCCGCATCCAGGCCCTCGCACCACTGCCGCTTCACGGCCGCGTCCAGCGCAGCCATGGCCCAGAAAACCACCACGCCCTCCTGAGCAAACAGCAGCGCGCGCCAAGACTCCGCCCTGGCCTCGCTCGCGGTCAGGGGGCTGGAACACGCAGGCGCCATCGCGTTTGCGTGCATCGCATGCAGCGCGACGGCGGTGTAGGCGCGCGTCAGCGCCAGGATGCTGTCCTTGGGCACGTCCGGCCTCGTCAGGTCCTGGTGCCGCAGGCCCGACAGCACCGGCAGCAGCTGCGCCACCATGAAGACCGCGGACACAGGCGCCGGCAGCATGGCGTCCTCATCGGGGCGCGCGTGCGCCGCCAGCCACATCCTGTGGAGCCGGGATTTGGGCACCTGCGCCCGGCTGGCCTTGGTCAGCAGCGCCGCCGCCGTGCTGTCGATGGCAGCCGCCAGCCCAGCCGGGACGGCTGCGCCGGGCACGGGCCGCCCCGCCGCCGGTGCGCCCGCAGCGCCATGGCTGTACTCGGCACCGCGCACGCCCTCCGGCAGCGGCCGCATCCACACCGCCACGAGCTGCTCCAGCAGCTGCGTCAGCACGGCGTGCAGCGCCGCGGCCTCGGAGACCTGCGGCAGGCGGCGACAGATCCAACCAATGCCGGGTGAGGCCCGCAGCGGCACTGCGGCGCGCGCGCGAGCAGCAGCTGCCGGCATTGCCGCGGCTGCCTCGCCCGCAATCCAGCCTGCTGCTACCGAAACGCCCGCCCAGAGCCGGAACCTGCTGCCCGCCAACCCACCAGCCCCTGGTGCTGTAGGAAGTTGAGGACGGCGCGCAGGTTCACCACTAGGTCCAGGGCCGAGGGCGTCGCGGTGTGCGCGATCAGCACGGGCAGCACACACGACTGCCGCAGCAGCGCGTCTACCATGTCGGCGATGAACCGGCAGTAGCCACCGTGCAGCCGTTGCACGGCGGCTGTCTCTGACAGCCAGTTGACGGCCGTGTTGTGGATCTGATACATGAAGCCATGCGCCGCACGCAGCGCGAACGGGTAGCCGCTGGGCTGCAGGCCGCCGTCTGCGACGTCGGCACAAAGTCAGAGAGTCAGAGACAGAGCGCTGTCACACATACACGTGTTCAGGCAGGGCCGGGCGCCCCAAAGAGATTCGCTATGCGCCAACCTGGACCCCCGGTTTCCCCGCTCCCATGCGAGTTCCCGCGGCGCCGACGCACCCACCATCCTGCGCCGCGGCCTCCTCCGCCACCTCTCGCTCCCCGGGGCACACATGCAGTAGCAGCGCGCCGAGCTGCGGCAGTACCTGCCTCGCCGCCGTCAGCGAATCCAGGGGCAGGGGGAACGCGAGCCATGCGCCCAGCACGGCCCAGACCTCCGGCAGCAAGCGCTGCGCCTGGCTGGCGCCCAGCTCCTTAACCAGACGGCTCAGCAGCAGCAGCGCCTGCGCGATCTCGGCTTGGAAGTGGCCGGGCCCCATCCTCGCCCAGCGCCAATCCGACATGAGCACACGAGCCAGCGTCGCGATGACCAAGCGGCACACCTGGACGGCGCTGAAGGGAACGGTTTTTGGCAGCCGGTACCCGGCCGCTGCCGCTGTCGCCATGCTGCCGCATGCTGCGGCGCCGCCATATGCCGCTGGGCCGCCACCTGGTTGCGCACCGGACGCAGCCACGACGGGCCCCATCGGACCCGAGATGGTAATCTGCGAATCCATGGGCGCGACTGGATGTTTGCGCGAACCCCGGGCAACACGCTCTCGTGTGGTTTGCCCGTTCCCTGGGGCCTGGTGCAACCACGCCCACAGCTCACGCCCGCCCCGTCAGACCCCTCACCTGCCACGTGGCAGCGGCGACGTGCATCGCGTTGCGCAGTAGCGCCCCCGCGGCCTCATCGCTCGGCCTCTGCAGCGGGTGCTCCCCCGTTGCCGTGAAGTGGTGGGGCCGCAGGCGTGCCGCTAGCGGCAAACCCAGGTAATGGTCACGTGCACGCAGCCGGCTCACACCCTCGGCGCTGCCCCCCACCCCATCCTCCTCCGCCACCGCGTTCGCCGCGTCCAACAGCTGCTTGGCGACCCACATCTGCACGCCTGTGCTGCTCAGCACGCCGCGCACGGCCGGCAGCAGCGCAAGCAGCGCGGGGTCCGTGCCGCTGCGCGGCGCCGCCAGGGGCCGCGGGTGCAGTGCGCCGAGGGCCTGCTCCCCCGCCAGCGGCGCCGTAAGATATGACAGCACCTGTAACCAGCGGTACATAAAAGTTGCAGCGCGCAGCGATTTCAGCTGCCGCGGAACTTGAGCCAGGTTCACGGGAAACAAGCTGCGCGGTTGGTGCCCACAGCTGCCGCAAACACGCTGCACAGCATCAGCTTTCACCTTGTTGATGGCGTTTCGTACGGTGCCAAGCGATTTGCAGATGTAGCCGAGTTCCTTCCGCCGCGCGAGGTCCTCGGGCCGTAGCCCGTAATCGCGGAGCGCCGCCACCGCCGCCGGGTCCTGCGCCGCCGCACCGGTGACGGCCCACGTCACCTGACCTAGCACCACGAAGTCGGACAGCCGCAGCGCCGCGCGGCAGGCGTGATCCAGCATGTGGCTGTCCGCCGCGGCCTGTGTGTACGTGCAGCAGCAGCAGCAGCAGTACTGTAGGCAGTGCCGCAGCATTCAGGTATGTGGCCCGCCCGGCCCATCAGTCACCACACACGTCCGAGCAGCCCCGACGTCGCACCACGCGCAGTCCTGTCGCCATCCTGCCCTCTGGCTGCACTGCTGCAGCAACGCTTACCTTCACAAACGCGCCGTAGAGCTCCAGATCGTAGTCGTCCTTGCTGTTGCAGGGCTGGGCGTACACGCCCATGCAGTCCAGAACGAGGGTCAGCAGCGAGCCTGCGGAAGATAACGATTCGGAGGCAGGAAGATAGGGCCAGGCGAAGCCGTGGCGTGGATCGCACGGCGCTTTCCGTGCGCATTCTCAGCTCGCAACAGGTGCCCTACAGTTGCCGCCCGTGCCGTACGGCGGTATACCCAGTCTTGGCTTAGCCCAGGTTGCAGCTGGGGCGCCTGGATGGTTGATTGCCTCCCGGCGCCCGCTGCGCGGCCTGCCCCTGGGCCTTATCCTGGTTGGAGCCGACTCAGATACCTACTTATCATGATCGTCACGCTGCAGGCGAAGCCCAGGTTCAGGCGCCCGCGCGCCATCATGTCAAACATGGCCGCGTACGACTTGAGGGTGTCGGAGCGCAGCATCGCGAGCACGCGCCGCTCGTGCCCGGCCGACGTACGGGCCATGCCATCGCAGGAGGCTGACACGAACTGCAACTGGTTCACGCAGGAGGAGATTCTGAGAGGGCGGTGTGGGGGTGGACGTGTAGTGAGCCACGGCACGACACGTGGTACTTCATCGCAAGCCCGTCGGTGGTGGCCGAGGTGGTGGCAAGCATGGCTGCGCCCGCTGCGCCTCGTCACGCAATGCACACCGGTGCTCTCACCTCTTCATTGTGCGCTTCAGCTGCTGCCAACGTGGGGACTCCACCCAGTCCTCCTCCCACGCTGCGCTGCCCTGCGGCGCCGGCCTCTGCTCCAGCAGAGACTGCATCTGCTCGTACAGCGCGCAGTAGTCGCGCAGCGCGTACGAGTTTACAGCGTAGGTTGCGGCCCAAAACTCGGGAGTGCCGTGCTGGTCTAGCTGGGTGCTGATACCCATCCCCCGGCGGAAGGCCACGTTCACGACGAGGAGATCAAGCTCGTCGATTTCGGACTGTGGAACGTTCATCAGGGTCCCCTCCGCCGCTGCCCGCTTGCCGAGCTGGAGGATGAGAGTCTGCACGCGTGCGGCCTCGTGCGGCTGCTCCCGGCGTGCTGCCGCCGCCGGCCTGCCGCGAGGCGGCATTGCGGGTGTGTGAGTGTCAACACCCGATGAGTGCCAGCTGCTTGGGAAAGGCTCTAAATCTGTGGTCGAGGTTCTGGCACAAATGTTGGCACGGTGTAAGCTCTCTGATAAGCTCTCAACAGTAACTAAACTTGCAAGTGAACAACTAGATTATACCATATCAGCCTATTATGACCTCAGCATTAATTGGCAGGCGTAAAAGCCTAAATGGAGAACTTGCATCAAACCGGGCGATCCCCCGGCTCCCGTTCGATTACAATCGCATGTTTTCAAGCGGCGCTGGAATGTTAGTGTTGCGTATATATTCAGGGTTGTGGGGCGCTGCATGCGCCGCCGCGGGCGGGCGACGGTTGACAACGCGGCGTGCAACGCGGGAGACCCTCGTCCTGCCCGTCGCATCATTGTTCCCCCAAAGGACAAAGCCGGCGCAGCTCGGCGCCCAGGCGGGGCACGCCAGAGCCGCTCAGCAAGCACGTCGATTTCAGACTCTCCAGGAACGCCAGGCATCAGCCTCGTGCGGTGCTGCCAGGTGAGGGGGCTGGGGCCAGAACCGTGGGGCTGGCAGAACCCCCAGGAACGCAGGGGAGTGCCTCCTCTTACTTTGCGTCTGCCTCGTGTGAGCCTACCCTGGCCGGCGGCTTAGTGTGTGCGGTTTCGATGCGGACTCCTGACTGGCGGCCGCGATGCAAATGGTGGGGATCTGGCGGGCCTAGGCTTGGCTGGGACTCACTGTGCGCGGAGTCGCGCGGACTACGCTGTGGGAGGGTATGCAGCAACCCCAGGGGTGCTGGCGTCAAGTTGGTCTCCTGGCAGCATTAGATGGTCCTGGCGTCCTGTACGCTTCGGATTGTCCCCTCTTGTAAGCTCGCATTCTTACTTTGGTTCTTGCTGGGCCGATGAGCTCAGGCAGTGAGGCAGGTGGCCAGCCGCTCCTAAGGTCGGCGAGGAGAGGCTGTGCGAGCGGCATGGGCCCGTGTGTGCATGGCCGTGATCTGTTCGATGGCACAAGTGGCAAGCAGGTGGTGATTGTGGGGCTGGGAAAGCCCCGCGTGGTCGGTTAAGGGGCGACCGGCTCACCGGCACCCCATGTGGCTGTCGTGCTGTGATGAGGCTGGTTTCAATGACAGACTGACCGTGCACATGTACCGGTACATGCAGATGTAAAGCGCGGACCCATTCGTGTCCAAGCCCGCAAAAATTGGCACTGCAGTGCCCTGCGTTGTGAGTGAGATTGACTGATTGAGGTCCGCCCAGCGGATGCAGCCAAGGTGTGCCTGCACAAGTGTCGCATCGAGGCCAGCGAGGCGGACCAGACCTGCCACGGTGGCGCTTTCGTACACAAGTAGTCACACGCGCACGCCCTGATAGCCAGCTATAAGCCATTCAGCATGTCCGTGCTTCCTCAAGGGTGAAAGACCGTCCCACCCGTCTGAGAGCCGACCGCAGCACGCCACCATGCAACAACAGCGACGACCGCCTCTTCCGACGCCGTGCGCATTCGCACTTTGAAGCATCTTCTGCAACAGGTGCCGACACATCTAATATTCCGCGGACATCATCCTAGCGCTGCATCTCGCGCAGCTGCCGTATGCGGTTGCCGGCGAATGGCACTGGCTCTGGTCCCGAGCCCCCATCGTGCTCCAGCAGCTCTTCCTCTGGCTTGCCGCCGCCAGCAGCACTCGCGCTGCCACTACACCCAGACCGCTTCACGGCAGGCCCTGAAGCCGACGCTGTAGCAGCAGCTGCTGCCAGCGCCGGCGCCTGCGGCAGCGGGTCAAGCTTGATGCGGGCGCTGCCCGGCCGCGGCGGCAGCAGCGAGGATGCCGAGCCGGCGCCGAGCCCGGCCGCGCCGCCGCCGCCGGCGCTGCCGCTGCTGGGCCGACTGCCGGCGTCCGCGCTGCGCGCCGCCGCCTGTGCCGACACCTGGTACCCCGTCTGCAGTGCGTCCATCTTGGCCAGCACGGAATGCAGCTGCACCGACCAGTCCAGCAGCGGGTCCATTGCGGCCTCCGCCTCCACCGCCGCCGTCCCTACTAGCCCACCCTCGGCGCCGCCCCACCCTGCTGCTCCGGAGCCGCCGCCAGCTCGACTCGTGCCGTTGGCGCCCGCCGCGCCCAGCGGCCCGCCGCCGCTGCCCGGCCGGGCAAAGCTTGACGCCCCGATGCCAGCGAGCGCCGCTGTACTGCCCAGGGCGCTCCCAGGCCTGGCTGGAGCAGCGCCCGCGCCGCCACAACTGCCACTGCCCGCGCCCACTCCCGTGCCCTCCAGCGCCCGCAGCTCCGCCTCTAGCTCCGCCATGAGTTGCTGGCCCCGTGACACCACCTCATCCGCCGCCGCCTCCGCCTTCCTGTGTTCGCGGGAGGGCGGCGGTGGCGCCGGATGGCGTTAGGCGTGGAGAGTGGGCAGCCCCAGAGGGCTTTGCATGGAACCGAAGCAAGTAAGCAGCGGCATCTGCCATGTACAGTGCGGCGCTGGCGGGCATTGGCCTGAATTCGACTCATTGTGGTATGTGGGACTGCTGCTTGCGGTTGACGCGTAGAAAGTGCTCTGATGGTATACATTTGCAAGACGGTCCTTGATTGTAAGCCCCCCTCTTGTAAGCGTGCATGCACTTACTGGCGAGCTGCGCTGAGTGGCCGGTGGGGTCCCGCCGCATCCCCACGGGGCATGTACGTTACTCGCGCCCCCACTGCCGCCGCTGCTGCTGGGTCCGCCGAGCTCCGCACTGCGTGACCCAGACGTAAGGCGGTAAGCGCGGTGGTCGCAGGCCATGCAGAGCGCTAAAAGATGTGCAGCAAGGAATGCTGAGGCTAAAGCGGACAGGGGCACGAGTGATGTAGCAACATGCTCCTGTTGCGCGACAGGATAACACTTGCCGCCTGCACGAGCTCACCATCGACATGCCGTAACAGAGACTCAAGCGGCGGCTGGTCCACACTGCGGGCAGCAAAGGAGGAACGGCGACGTTGCTAGCGCAAGCATGCCAGCGACGCTGGTGGCCAGGAGACAGGGTCTCCGGGTGCAGTGCATGCCCAGAAGGAGCTGGGCCACGCCAGCTGCGCATGGCGTGAGCATCCACTGCCCCACCCGCCGCTGCAGACGCACCTGCGCGCAGACGCCCGTGCACCGCTGGCTGCCATTAGCGCTTGCGCCGCAGTGCCGTCCGATCCTGACCCCGCATCGCTGCCGCCTCCGGCACCGCCTCCCGAGCCTCCCTCTGCGGCCGAGTACCTCTGCCGTATCCCGGACACCAGCCGGTCCTGCCGCTCCCTCCGCTCCCGCACCAGCTCCAGCAGGTCCGCGTCGTCCTCATCCCCCAGCGCGGTGCTCGCAGCCTGCGCGGCGGCCTGCTGTGACGTGGCCGCAGGGACCCCGGGCTGTGCCTCCTGCTGGGCGTCGCCGGAGCCGGCAGCCGGTGCAAGCTGTGCCTGCTCGTTCCGCTGTCGCATCTCCAGCTGCAAGGGAAGCGCCACACGCCGCGTGTGACAGCTTCGTCAGTACAGCACGCTGTCAAGCTAGCCTGGTATGACCTCCAGTAAGTCACGCCCTTGGCTGTAGGTAATGACTGCCCCGCGTGAGCTGTGCAGCACAGCACGCCCTCACCATCTCTCGTTCGTGCTTCTGCTTCCAGGCCCGAATGTTCGCCAGGGTAGAGTCCATTTCCCCTATCGTTGCTGTTGCTCCATTGGCACCTAGGAATCCTGTCCCGCGGTCAACACGGACGCCAAGCGGCGTGATGGCGCCGGGCCTGGGGTTGCGGGAGAGGCACGGGGGCCGTGCGGTGAAGGGCTGGGAAGGACTTGCAGAGGCACCGCTGTCGCAATGTCCCTATGAGAGGCCTTTTTGGGCTCAAAACGCTTGCAAGCAACACTCACTTAGGGCGAAGCGTCGCTGCCTCCGCGCCCGAGCCCTCGTCGCCGCTGTCACCATCGCCCTCCTCGGCCAGAAACTTGTCAATTTCGGATGTCAGCTTGTTTATCTCATCCTGAAACAACGAGGTGCGAGTTTGGAAGGGTCGCGAAGAATGGCACAAGTTCGCAAGCACAAACCTCGATCCGCGGCATTCCAGCAATGTTTTTACACTGAGCAGCTGATTCTGGTGGTGATGAGGAGAAGTAAGCAAGGTGAATGTCAAGTTGACCTGGCGCGGACTGTCAGCGTCCTATTTAACGAGCCAATTGCAGAGTCAGAACAGCCTTTTACATGAACATGCGAGTTGTCATTGTGGTCAAGCATGTACGTGGGGCGGAAGGGCCCATGGGCGGACGTTGTGATGTGGGTGTGTCGATGCACGGTGTTTGCCACCGCCCACACCGCGCCCGCGCCGCCCTCATCGCGCCGCATCAATCATCGCACCCCCGCGCCGCGCGCCGCATTGCTTTGCTGCACCGCTGCAGTCATTCAGTTAAAGCCATGATACATCCTACGTCATTGCTGCTTACGATCATGCGAAAAGAAATGCACGCCACATCGCCCCTGCAACATCGTCCCTGCCCCACGTGCCCCTGCCCCCTGACCGAGCATCCGCCGTTGCGCCGCGCGCCCCGTAAGTAAACATCACAGCCCTGCTGCCATCCACCCTATTTCACTGCTTTAGAACTGCTTGATGGCAAGCAGGAAGCCGCCCAGGAAGCCACCAACGGATGGCACGCCCTGCGACAGCACGCCCAGGCCGTTGTTCACCATGTGCTTGAAGTCGGCGGCATCCAGCTTCCTGCGGGGCCACATGAGTCCGCAAGCAGTAGCGTGATCATGAGATCGAGAAGAATGTAATGCGCCCGCAAATCCCAGCAGAAAGTCCTACTGCTGGCTCAGATGCGTGCGCGCCGCGCCACACTCGGCCCAACCCATCACATCCGTCGGTTGCCGGTTGCATCGCACATGCCTACACCTACCCGTCCTTGTTGACGTCCAGGACGTTGGTCACGGTGCTGTGCACGTGCGTCCAGTTGACTGCGATGAGGGCAAGCAGGTGAGGACCACCAGGAGGGTCAAGATCGTGATGACAGAGCGTGACATCGGCCACAGACGCCAGCCCACCGCTGTGCAGCCGGCCCTGGACGCATGCGGACACCGTACTGCTTTCACGGCAACTCGTAAAAAAAGTGGCTGCATAGGAATGCGCCTCCCAAATTCCAATTCATCTCTTAAGACCGCTAGTCGCTGTGTCAAGCCTCACCCGTGATGAAGCCGGTGTAGGCCAGGCCTTGCACCATCAGGAACAGCAGGCCCACGCACACGGCCATGAACTGGCCCACTTTCTAAAGGGGGGTGCGTGTAAAGGAAAGGCACAGGGAGGCGCAGGTTCAGAATTAGGCACAGCTTTCGGTTGAGGCACAGCGCAGCCCAGCGCCCACGAGGGACGCCGACCCGGAACTGGGCCGCAGGCGTCGCTGAAACTCGGTCCCCGTGCGCTCAAGCTTACCTTGAGCGCGATACCGGCGGCGGCACCCACGCAGCCCGAGAAGCCCAGGTTGGTGAGGATGGGGCCGGCAAGGTTCCAGAGCATGTCCGTCACCTGTCGTGCCCAGCAGCACACACTCAGCAGCCGTTTGTTTGGGGCTGCAGGCGGCAGCCTGGCACAAACAGTTAACATCGTGTGGTAACTGGGCGCACCAGGCAAGCACGGACGGCGCGGTTCACCGCTGGCGCGGCCGCGCAAGCTGTGCACGCGTGCGTGGCTGGGTCCCGGGGCCGCCCTGTTGGCCAGGACACTGACCAAAACGCCTGCCGCCTGCCGGGTTCCCACCCGCCATCCGGCATCCAGCCACCCGGCCCACATGCAGCTCCCACCATGCCCACGTGCCGCATTGCCTCTCCGCCCCGCACCTTATCCACCGTCAGCTCCTCCTTGGCGGGCGGGGGCGCGGCCTTGGCCGGCTCCGCCTTCTTGGCGGCCCAGCTGGCCTCGGCGGTGAAAAGCATACCGCCGGCCAGCGCCAGTGCCGCGGCGCGGCCCCAGCCGCTGCTCGAGCCGCTGCCACCCGACGGGCCCTGCTCAGGGCCGCCTGCGGGCGGGCGTGTGATGGAAGTTGGCGTTACGGGAATGGGTGCAGTGGGTGCATCAGGCCAGGTGGGTTGAGAATGAAGGCCCAGCCCGTCGGCCTGCGTTGGCCTGCGTGGCGGGAGTGGAGTCTGAGGGACTCACCGCGACCACCGCCGTTGCCACCGCGGCCGTTGCCGCTACCAGAACCACCGCCGCCGCCCAGAACGGCCGACAGCGAAGTCAGGGGCCTGCGCGTTGTTGGGCCAGCCCGAAGGTCGAACAATGTGTCTGGACCGCAGAGTGCGCGCGCCCGCCACCGACTCGTTCATGTATATGCAGTGAGCTCCCTGCTCATCAGAGACAGCGTCAGCGCTGTTGGCATGCGCCCGGCATCCCACAGAACCCTGGGCCCTCTGCAGCGAAGATGTCAATCGGCTCACCGCGCGTTGCGCGCAACCGGCGCGACGCCAGTCATCCATGCTCCCTGTGCAGGTTCGCATGCGAGCCTCCGTTTAAACACACAGATGCGCGTGCGTTTCGCCCAGCGATGTGCAACAGTTTCGGCATGTCGAGGCGCCTGAGGGTCGCAGCACGCCGCATGTATGTGATTTCATCGGCGCTGATGTATGGACTCCCACCTGGTAGCGACGTGTCAGGCCGCCCGACGAGAGAGGAACGCGGGTGGCCATGCCGACGAGCCGTGCGATAGACGAGGACATCAGATAGTTACAAAGCGTATCACTTGAGAGATGCGACGACTCCCTGCACAACAGGACAACTGCAAGTGCGATCCGCTGGCGAAGCCGAATGAACCCTGGCGCGGGACAGGTCGCCAATTTCGGCACGGTCGACACCGAATAGGTTGTCAACTCATACAAAGCAGCCACATCTACAAGACACGTGACCTTTCTTGACTTCCGTTCAAACGCGCGCGATCGTTTTCTGCCTGCGTAGACCGCCTTCGGGCGCTGCCTTTGCACTGGCGCAAGCCGGAATCACGTTTTATTTACTCTAGCAACATGTACCAGCCCGGCCCGGGCGCCCCGGGCGGGCACGGCGACGGGCAACACCCCCACGCCGGCCAGCCGTTCTACAGCCAGCCTGCGGGCGGGCACCCTATGCCCGGCCAGCACATGGCACCACAGGCGCCTCGCAGCGGCCAGCTACCGGGGCCGCACACGTACGCAATGCCGCCAGGCCCGCCCCCGCCAGGGCCGCCCCCTCCCGGGCCCGCGCCCCCGGGGCCGGCGCCCCCGGGCCCCATGCCTTTCATCCCCGGCGTGCCTGGCGTGCCCGGCGCGCCGCAGCCGCACGCGGCGTACAACATGCCGCAACAGCCGCACCCGCAGCAGCCACACCAGGCGCACCAGACCCCGCCGCAGTCGTACGCGCCGCAGCAGGGGTACAATCCCGCCTATGCGGCGCAGCAGCACCAACAGCCCTACATGCCGCAACAGGTGAGGCAGCGCCCCGCTCGCAGCCGCGAGGCCCCTGTCCCTGGGAGCGCGCGTGGCACGGACACACGTCTAGAGCTGCACGCGACTGCCACTTGGCGCCGTCGCTGCTCCGGCGCCCAGTGGCAGTCGTGTGGCCGAGCTGGGGCACAGGGTTTGGGGGCGGTGGCGCCGTCGCGCTCCTGGGGCCGTGGGCCCCGGCGCCTCGCCGTGCTCTCGTGCTGACCGCCGCTTTTGCCTGTTTGCTTCGCTGCAGCCGGCCCCGGGCCCAGACCCCTCTGCCGGCGCGGCACCTGCGTTCGGCATGCCGTTGAATCCGCTCGGGTTGATGGCGGCAGGTGCGCTCGGGTGGTGAAAGACGTGTGCAGTGTGCTGCAGGCACTCGCAGCGGGCGTGAAGCCCCGAACGCCTTGCGTTACACACCGCCTCCTGAACGCGCGACGCGGTGTGTGTGCCCCTTATTCGTGTGTGTATGTGCATGCAGGGAACCTGTTCAGCGGCGGTCAGAACTGGGGCGCGCAGCAGTTTGAGCGCATGCAGCAGCGCGTGGGCGCCTTCACCGGCGGCGCGCTGCACTTCCACTTCGCCATAAGCCAGCAGTACGGTGAGAGGCGCGCTGTTGTCGTGTTTGTTACGAGGTTTGGGGTGGGGTAGTCGTTTCCAGGTGTGGGGTGCGGTGCGGCGGCATCGGGTTGAGCGGCGGCCGATGGGGCCAGGGCTGCTGGGCTGCAGGCCTGCAGCTGGAGGTTGGGGGCATGCGCGGCCGCAAGGCAGGGGGCGGCGTTTGGTGACCGAAGCCGGAGCGGGCGCAATGCGTGGCGAGCAGCGGCCTGTTGTCCGTGGCGGGGGCGGGAGGGCACGCACCCGGCACCGTGTGGCTGGGTAGGGGCCGACGTGGGGGACTGGATTGGGGGGGGGAGCCGGGGACCAGGTCGGGCAGGGGCAGGGGGTAGGGGCCTGCAGCGCGAGGCAGCCGCGAGTGGCTACGCCAGTCTAGGCGGCAGAGCGGGCTAGGGGCGCAAGTGCGCTGTCCGCTGCACAGGGTCTGCGGGCAAGTGTGCATGGGACCGACTGCGGTGGGCCGGGCCCCCTCCGCGCCGCTCCCTCTTTGCCCCCAACAGTGCTGTCCAAGCTGCTCATGCTCATGGCCCCGTACCTCAAGCGCTGGACCTACACGCGGACGCCGGAGCAGGTGCGGGGGTCGGCGGGCGCCGCCTGCGGCCTTGTCCCTTACCCTTGCCTGCCGACCTCGCGCCTGCGCACTTCGCAATCCCGTTAGCGCGACACAACACGACCAGCACCGCAACCACCGCCACGCCACCTGTGCAACATCTTGCCTGCACGCCTTCCACCTGCTCCCCTCACGCCCTCGCGCCCTCCCGATGCGCAGATGCAGGGCGGGCCCGCCTTCAAGCCGCCCAAGCTGGACGTGAACAGCCCCGACCTGTACCTGCCGTTGACGGCGCTGTGGACCTACTCGCTGCTGGTGGCGCTGTGCCAGGCGGGGCACGGCAAGTTCAAGCCCGACAACATGTACCCGCTGGTGCGGCCGGGGCAGGCCGGGGCGGGGTGGTGGGGAGGGGGTGGGGCGAGAAGTAAGGGAGAGAGGGACGGCCGTCGGGATGCCACTACCATTTGGACTGGGGACGGTGGCATGCGCCCGCGACCGCGCGCGCAGACGCACATATATAGTGCCCGCCATCCATCCTTCCCGTGGTCTCCATGAGCGGTTGAGCGCCCCGCTCGCCCAGCCGCCAAAACTCCTGCCCGCATCCCAATCTCCCACCCCCTCTTCCACCTCTCGCCTCTCTCCCTCCTCACCTGTCCCTCCCCTTTCACCGTCCCACCCACCCTGCTGTCTACACTTCCATGTACCATCATTGCAATCCCACCCACCCTGCCTCCCCACCTCACGCAGCCTTCCCACCCACCCCACCCTGCCTCCCCACCTCACGCTGCCTCCCCACGCTCCCCCGCCCCGCCGTGCCGCCGCAGGTGTGGTCCGGCGCCATGGCCTGGCTGGTGCACCTGCTGGTGGCCAAGGCCGTGCTGCGCGCCATGGCGCTGCCCGCCTCCGTGCCCTGGGTGGAGCTGGCCGCCTACACCGGCTACACCTTCGTGCCCGTGTGCGCCTCCATCCTGGTGGGCCAGGCAGCGGGCCGCTGGGCCTACCTGGCGGCCTGGGGGTACGGCAGCCTGTGCTCCGCCATCTTCCTGGTGCGGACCATGAAGCGCGTCATCTTCCAGGAGACGCGCGGATACGGTGAGGACGGTGGCGGCTGGGGGCTGCGGCTGGGCGTGCGGCGGCTGGGGGCGCGGCGGTCGGTCGTGTGGCGGTGGTGTGCGCGTGTGATGTGTGTGCGAAGGAGGCGAGAGGGACAGCGTGATTGACGGGGTGGGGTTGGGAACGCGCACGGAGGCTTCGGAGGGCTTTCAAAGGCCGGGCACGGACGTGTCTCGCACGGTCCTCCGGCCGGCTCTTGCTTCCCCTTCTCCTGTCAACATCACCTCGCCACAACCCATCATGCATGGCACCCCTCCACGCCGGCGCCCGCACCTGACTCACGGCCCCGCTCCTCCCCCGTGCCCCCAGGCCCCGGCCGCGACATGACGCTGGTCAACTACCTGCTGCTCGGCCTGGCGCTGTTCCAGTTCCCCTTCGCCTTCTACCTGGGCGTGCGGCCGTGATCGGGGCCCGGCGTTTTGGCAGCAGCGGTTGGGGTTTGGGGTTTGAGAGGCGAGTTTGAGGGGCGTGGCGGTGGGGCTTTGACATGCGTAAGGTGTTGGGGGGCCTAGGCTGAGGTTGGAAGGGCACCGCCAGGGTGGGGCGGCTGGTTGGGGCGGCTGTGCTGGCGATGTGGCGGGCTAGGGCGGCGCGTGAGCATGGGTTGGAGGAGCTTTGCGCAGGCACTCTGGTGCCAGGTGCGGGATGGGTGCTGGTGTTGGGTCCGCGGGGCGCGGGCTGCTGCTTCCGCCCGCGGCTGGGCTGAAATGAAATGTACTTCCGGCTCTTGCACCTCCTCCAGCTTCCTTGTTGATCCCTCACCACCACCTGGGCGGTTTCCTCGCTCAAATTCCCCTGGGCTCGCGCCTGCCGGTAGCCCGCGCTGCCCGCCTCGGGGGAGCGGCACGAAGTCGGCTTCCCGGGCGAGCGGCCAGCGCCCCGAGCCCCCGACAATCATAATCCGCAGGCCCGGGCTCTGGCATGTGGCAGCGCGCTACACCTGCCGCAAAGCTTACCAAAATGCTTCTCCGATGCAGCCGCTAATGCCGTGGCACCTCTACATCTTTCCTTCCACCACCCATTCCAAGATATTCCGGCGCGGGCGTCACTGCCAGCACATCCAACGGCGCTTTGCACCCTTCCGCGTGGCCCAGGCAGATCCATATCTCGCTGCGATGACTCGCGCAGGCGCTTAAACCCCCCTCCCCCCAACAGCCACTCCTCGGGCAGCTGCTGCAGGCTCCAGCGGACCGCCAGCGGCAGCCGCGTCCCCACCTCCGCCTGGGTGCAGGAGCGGGTGGGGCGGGCGGCACGGAGCACACGTGGACCTCAGGCGCAGCCACACAATCCCAATCCATGCATGTCTCGGCCCACGGCGGAGACCGACCGGTTCCATTGTGCCCCCACCCCCCGTAAGCCTGGGCTGCCCCCGGACCCAGCCCGCCCCGCGCACCTTCCAGAGCGTCACGCCCCATGGGCACGCCCCCCGCCGCCAGCAGCTGTACCGCCACCATGTGCCGGCTGCTGAACAACTCCTCGTCCACGCCGCCGGCGGCGCCCAGAGCCAGCGCGTAGGCCCAGCCCGGCTGCGAGCGGCGCGAAGGCGCGGGGTGGGTGGGCACGTGAGCGCACCGCACACGGCGCCCCTGCACCCCGCACACAACGCCCCTGCTCCCCGCACCCGCAGCGCTCGCGCCCCCGCGCCGTGCCCCATCCGTTCTCTACCGCATGCTCCGCGACTCACCGGCCCCGCCGGGCACTGCTTGTCCAGCAGCCACTCCTCCGCCAGCTGGTGCAGGCTCCTGCAGCTCACCAGCGGCAGCCGCGTCCCCGCCTCCGCCTCCGCCTCCGCCTCCGCCTCCGCCTCCGCCTCCGCCTCCGCCTCCGCCTCCGCCTCCGCCTCCGCCTCCGCCTCCGCCTCCGCCTCCGCCTCCGCCTCCGCCTCCGCCTCCGCCTCCGCCTGCGCCTGCGTCTGCGCCTGCGCCTGCGCCTGCGCCTGCGCCTGCGCCTGCGCCTGCGCCTGCGCCTGCGCCTGCGCCTGCACCGGGCTGGGCAGCCTGCGCCTCCGCCCAAAGCTGACGCGCCTGCTCCAGCACCGCTGCAGGCTGCGATGGCCGCAACCGCGCAATGTAGCAGCGCACCATCCACATCCCCGCCAGCTCCGGCTGCCGCCTCCCCAGGTGCGGCCCCTCGCTCGCCTGCAGCGCCTGCCTCAGCTTCGGCACGAGCGCCGGAAAGTCGTTGAACGGCTGCTGCTGCGGCGCGCGATCCTCCTCTACAACCACGCCCCCTGCACAGCCACAGGCCGCCAGCCACCGGCGCAGCCGTGCCCGCGGCGCCAGGCCCTGCTCCCGCAGCCACTTGGCCCGCGGCCCGCCACTCGTGCCGAAGCAACAGCCGCCGGAGGGCTCAGATGCTAGGGTGCTGCGGTACAGGCGGCTGCGGCCCACCGGGCAGCCGCGCTCGCGCATCCAGCTGACATAGTGCGTGAAGGTCTCGAGGGTGGGCAGGCGATACAGGTCTGTGTCGGGATGGGTGCAGGAGCGGGTGGGGCGGGCGGCACGGAGCACATGGTGACCTCAGGCGCAGCCACACAATCCCAATCCATGCATGTATCGGGCCACGGCGGGTGGATGACGAGGCGAGGGGGGAGGGGGGTTGCAAGGTTCGTAAAGCGAAGGGGGGGGCAGGCTTGAAGATGGCACGCGGCAGCCTCCAAAGGGGTTGTGCGGCCACCGAAAGGTTCCATTGTGCCCCATCCCCCGTAAGCCTGGGCTGCCCCCGGACCCAGCCCGCCCCGCGCACCTTCCAGCGCGTCACGCCCCATGGGCACGCCCCCCGCCGCCAGCAGCTGCACCGCCACCATGTGCCGGCTGCTGAACAACTCCTCGTCCACGCCGCCGGCGGTGCCCAGAGCCAGCGCGTAGGCCCAGCCCGGCTGCGAGCGGCGCGAAGGCGCGGGGTGGGTGGGCACGTGAGCGCACCGCGCACGGCGCCCCTGCTCCCCGCACCCGCAGCGCTCGCACCTCCCCCCCCCCTCCCCTCGCGCCGTGCCCCAGCCGCTCTCCCCCGCATGCCGACCGCGACTCACCGGCCCCGCCGGGCACTGCTTGGTCAGCAGCCAGGCCAGCAGCTCCTTGCCGCAGTCGAATTCCACGTACATATGCACGGCCCGCAGCAGCGTAGCGCTGGACATCGCAAAGCCCAGCGTGGACAGCGTCTCCAGCACCACGGCCACGTCTGCGCAGGGCGGAGGAGCCGGGCGGGGGCAGGGCGGGGGCTGGGAGGGTGTGTGGCAAGCACGATGGAGGTCGAGGTGCACGATCACACGATGATAGCATTGGGGTGAAGTGCGGACTGTGGGGGTGGTCGAGGCGCTGCGTGGGCGTAGGTCAGGCACGGCACAGCGCCACGGTGGCACAGCCCGCCGGCCGCACCTGATCTCCTGTTGAGGTGCGCCGCGCACACCGCCGCCGCGAGGTACGGCACGTGCGAGTCCAGCCAGTCGCGGTACAGCGCCGCCTCGCCCACAAACATCCACTTCAGCAGCTCGGCCGACACGCGGCCCTTCATGAACCACCAGGTCAGCGCCGCCAGCAGCCGGTGGTGGCGACCCGACTCGGCGCTGGCGGCGATGCGCGGCACGTGCGACCGCAGCACACGCAGCACGTCTGTGTCGCCGTGCTGCGCGCACGCCAGCAGCGTCTCCATCAGCGCCAAATCCTCCACGGGCCGGTCACCGGGTATGGAGGCGATGGCAGCGGTGATGCGGCGGGTGGCGTAGGCGTGGTATGCCGGGATGGGGCACTCGGGGCGCCCGGGGCAGGCGGCACGCCACAGTGCAGCTTCTGGGTTGTCGGTCGCAGGGCAACCGGCGGCCGCGGCCGCGTAGCGCACGTCACATCGCTGCTCAAGTGTGAGAACGGCTCTGATAGAGGGGTCGCGGGAGGACACCAGCCAGCGCGCGATGTGGCCCGGCAGCACGGACGGGTCAAAGGGACGCGGCAGAAAGACCCTGATCGACTGGAAGCGGTCCCGCGCCGCTGCACAGACCAGGCGTGCTGTAAGGCATATCTCCAGCTCTGGCAGTCGCTCCAGGATGAGGAACAGCACATCTCGCGGAACGCGCTCAGGTGCGTCACCGTCAAGAACGTTGTCGCCCATTATGGCTGTTATCAGAACAAGCTTCCGCCTCGTGATTGGACTCGCGGGCTCTTACTCGGCGGAACGCGCTCAGGTTTGAAGGCAGTTTTGAAGGCCCGTGTGACTAGGCAACTGCAAGTTGCACTATTGAACTGCTATGTTGCACTATGAAATTGCATCCCAACATATTATTGGGAGCATTGGGAAAACACACTCAACCCTCCGGCCACATCCCCACGCCAACCCACGCCAATCCCTTCAGTGCGCGCCTGGCCCGCCGTGCGCCTGCCGGCGCCCCCCGCTGGATGCGCCGCTGCAGACCACCCCTGAGCTTCGAATTGATCGCTTGCTGCGCCATGCCAGCACCTGTACACGGCCCCTGAATGCCCAGCGTGAGCAAATGCACTCCCCAGATCCGTCCGCGTCTTTGCCGCAATCCTTGCGCCCTTCCCGCCAGTGCGCCCTGCCCCTGCCCTGCCCGCCGGTGCGCCCGCTGGCACTTTGAGCCGCAGTAGCTCTTCACCCAGGTGACCCGGCTCTGGTCCCGGCGTGACGCCAGGTACGACCCAAGACCACCGGCACCCGGATGCAGCCGGGGAAGCTGCAGGGCCGGAAGTTGAAGTCAACAACGAAGGAGCCGGGCACTGGTCCTGTGACGAGTGGGGAGACCTGCCCTGTCGGCGGTTCAATGCTGCGCCGACGTAAGAGTTTCATGGGCAGGAGGGAGGCAGCGCATTCTGCAAGATGTGCGGAGGTAGGAGCGCGTGCGCACGGCGGCCGGGCCGGACGCCGGTGGCCCTGGACGCTGCGGTCGCGCACCCAATGCTGCCGCCGCTGGACTCATCGATGGTGATCCTGCTGTACGGCTGTACCCGTCGTATACGGGGAACAGGGGAGGTGGACGAGGCGGGAGGAGGGCTGGCAATGTGCGCAACGATGGCGCTGCAGATGTCTGACCCTGGCGTTTGCCACCGAGTTGAAGACATGCGGGTCCTCTGCGTCTTAACTCAACCAGCTCCGCTGTTATGCCGCAAGACCGGCGCTGAAGCAGCAGCGACAATCAGCTGCGGGGCAGGTCACGCGACCTGACTGATTCATGGAGTGATGGCAAGCGCATTGCACAACAGCAAAATCCTCGCTCCTGTTGCCAGCGAAGTCTGTTCCCCACTCCTGCAGGCGCCCCGCTTTCAGAGCCACACTGGGTCACCGACCACCCTTACAGCTGTTCTGCCAATTCGTTCCCGCCTTTCCGCAGATCGGGGGTGCCAGGGCCCAATCGGGTGGGTGTCGCAGGGTGCCCCACACGGCTGGTGCCGCCCGCATCTGCACGTCGCTCCGGCACATTTCTCAGTCTGGTGGCAGCTCTGTGTCAACCCATCCCAACAATACAACGTCTACCTCACCTCCCGGAGAAAGCAGCGGTAGGTGGCACCGCCCGCCACGTGTCCAATCGCGTGCAGCTATCAAGCGCAACCATATACTGTGCTATGCCCGCCAGCAAAGACCGCCAACAGTACACCGGCAGGTCTCAACCTGAAT
The DNA here is from genome assembly GCA_016834605.1 of Chlamydomonas incerta. NCBI lineage: Eukaryota > Viridiplantae > Chlorophyta > Chlorophyceae > Chlamydomonadales > Chlamydomonadaceae > Chlamydomonas > Chlamydomonas incerta. The sequence goes on from JAEHOC010000010.1 coordinate 2,400,421, forward strand.
GCCGGCGCCGCTTTTGGCGCGGCGCCGCGCTCTCCTCCTCCACATGGCATTGCGCGCCTTCTCCGCTCCGCACATCCACGCCGCCATTGCTGGGCCCAGGGCCACTGCCGCTGGCGCCGCTGCTGGGCCCAGAAATCTGCGATTTGCGGCGCCAGGCCCTTCCTCCCGCTGCTGCTTTTCCTAGTCCGGTCGCCGCTACGGCTTCCGCTCCGGCGTGCAGCCCCCGCCCCCCGCATCCAGTCCCAGCGCCCGCAGCTCCTGCTCCGGGCTCCAAGGCACGCGTACGGCTGGGCTGTCGTACAGGGCCTGCTGTGATGCCACCAGCTCCAGGAGCGCCGCCTCGTGGCCTGGACTCGCCGCAACATAGCGCAGCACCGCCTGGACCCCAGCCCGGATGGCGGCGCCGTCATCAGACTTGCTGGGGGCACAGGCAGCCGCCAGCGCTCCCAGCAGCTGCGCTGCCTCCAGCGCCGCCTGCGGCTCCACGCGCCGGGATGCGGTATACTCCTGCAGTCGCACGGCCAGCCGGCGCACCATTGCCGAGTCCAACTGCCAGGGCGCGCTACTGTTGTTACTGCCCGCCGCTGCGGTGCCACCTGCGGCCGACGCACAGGCGTGCGCCCAAATGTGCAGGTTCTGCAGGTTCTCCAGTGGCCACTGCGGAATGTAGCTGTCCCAACGGTCAGCATCCGCCTCCACCATCGCAGCCAGCTGCTGAAGCAGCACCGGGTCCGGGCACCGGAGGCTACTCGCGCCGCCGCCACTGTTGTCGCCGCCAATGCCGTCACTGCCGCCGGCGCTGATACTAGAAGCAGTCGTGTCAGTCGCGCCATCAACACGCTCCAGCAGCCTGCCCGCTGCGGCACCCGCTCGCAGCGTCGCCCTCAAAACCCAAGATACCTTGCTGTTGCCAGCGTACGCCACAAGAGCGCGCAGCCAGCCCTCCGGCACTGCCCGGCTCGCCGCCGCGTGGGCCTCCGCCACCGCCTGCTGCGTCTCCAGGTCCGCATGAATGCTTGCGAAGTCGGGCTCCAGGGAGGCAGCCAGCGCGTCCAGCAGCAGAGCCTTCTCAGCAGAACCATCTGAGGAGGCTCCCCGGCGAAAGGAGAACTCCGTGCCGGTGGCGAGCTTAGCCAGCAGGTGTGCGCGCCGCGCCAGGGGCAGGGCATCCCGCAGGCAGCGGGCTGCCGGGGCCACATCCGCTGCCGCATCACTGCTGTTGTCACGCGTCTTGGTGTTGGAAAAGCAGTTACCCAAGCGCTGCACGCCCGCTTCAGCCGCCAGGCACGCCAGCAGAACCGCCCGCTGCTGCTGCTGCTGCTGCGTGTTGCTGTTGCTGCTGAGTCCTGCTGCCGGCACAGTCATCACAGCAGCCGCTGCACGCGCCTCTGCGGGCAGCATCAGGACCCCGGCCACCCAGTCCGTGGCCCAGCGGCTCGACCAGGAACAGGTGAGGTCCGCCACCGCCAGCAACGCCTGCTGCAACTCGGCTGCAGTTGGCTCCCGCCCGCGCTGCGCCCGATGAGTCCCGCCCTCCTCCACCTTCAGCGCGCGGTCGCTGATGTCGTGGACGCGAGACAGGCTCAGCCCTACCCAGAAGTAAAAGGTGAGGGCGGCGTCCAGCCGGCACCATGCCTGCACCCGGCCGCACAGGTCCCCTGTCGCCGCTAATGACCCCGAGCTCAGGCACGTCAGCGGCAGCTTAGCGCCTTCGTCGAGCAGGCATGCCCAGATGTCGAAGTCGTCGGGATAGTAGCCCAGCGCTGCAAGGCCCGCCGCCGCCTCCGCAAAGTCCGCCCATTGCTCGGCTGCAGTGCGTTTGCTGGGGCTGCTGTAGCCGACCGCACTCCGGGGAGACCGCCGCTTGCTGGCTTTCTCCTCAAAGTGCGCCGCCAGCCGCTCATCCACCGCCGCCAGCTGCCGCCGGCTGGGCACCAGTCCCGTTGTGCGGCAGGCGGTCAGCACCGCCCGCACGTCGCTGATGTCCTGTGGCAGCGTGCCCCCAAGGCGTGCAGCCACACGGCTGTACGTGTCTGCCGCGGACTCGTCATGCCCCGCCGCCGCAGCAGCAGGTGTCGCTGCAGCAGCAGCCGGTGCCGCCGCCGCCGCAGCAGGCGCCGCTGATTCACGGGCCGCGGCCTGCTGCTCGGCGGCGGCAAGGACGTGCGTTGCCGCCTCGCCAAGCAGCTGCGGCGGGAAAGCGGAATCAAACGGAGGGCATGCACACATGCAGATTAATGCGCGTGGGGATGAAGGTCGTACGTGTACGGCGTAACGAGGCCGACAAAATATGCTGAAATGTCACAAAGAGCACGGCGCAGGCTATAGCCCCGCGCGATCTAAGTTGGGTTCCTTGCGCTCGCGAACACACGGCCCCGGCTGCCATTGATTGGGAGCATACTCTGAACGCCATGCATCTCACTCCCGCCCGCTCCCCGGCGCAGGTCCCGGCTGACATTCGGAGCTCATCCACCCCTGAACGACATGCACTCCACTCCGTGAGCCGTGAGCCTCACTCCCTGCACCTCCTCACCCACCCGGTCATACGCCATGGCCGGCCAGGTCAGCGCCTCCGCCCGCTCCAGCAGCCCCATCAGCGGCGGCGCCCATTCCACCGCCGCCACCACTCGGCGGTCCAGCGGGTCCGTGCGGAGCGGGCTGTAGCGGGCGAGGGGGTCGGCCGCCAGCGCCCACAGCAGGTGGCAGGGCTGCACCGTGTCGCAGCCTGCGGCGGGGCAATTACATGCGCACAGTGATGGCAACTGGTTGCCGTCTTATTGGCAACTGGCCGAGTCGCTCGTCTCACAGTCCAGGCACACACCCACTGACGCGCCGCACTGCCGCCACGCACCTGTGAAGACCGCCCAGCGGTATGACTGGAAAAGGAAATGCAGCGCGGCCGATGAGTAAATGCTGTTGCCACCGCTGTGCTCTTCCTCCTGCCGCCGCGCCTCCTCCCGACCTCTCTCCTCCGCCGCACGTGCCGCCAGCAGGTGCGTGCAGCGCTGCAGCGGCAGGCCCGCGGAGTGGTGAAGCACACCCAGCACTGCTGCGGCGCAGGCGTCAGCAGTGGCATCACCAGCCGTGCTGGCACCAGCCGCCAGCGCCGCCAGGGCCAAGTGCGCCGACGTCACGCAGACCGCGCACCGACCCACATCCCCTGACGCCGCCGCCGCCACGACATCCGCGGCCTCCTCCTGCTCCACAAGAGCCAGCCGCGCCGCCGCCGCCACCAGCCGCCGCGCCGCCGGGCTGCAGTGCTGCTCTAGAATGCTCTGTACCGCCACCGGCCGCATGTGAGCAGTCGTCACCCAGTCCAGGAGCTGCGGAAGGCAGTTCGCATTGAGATGCAGATTGGACGGCCACGGCGGCGACGGTAGCGGAGGCGCCGCGACCTCAGCTGCCGTCAGTGCCTCCGGAAAAATCGTGGCGGCGGCCCTGCAGAAACCCTCCACACGCTGCTGCTGCCCTGCTGTTGCGCCGGCTGCTACGCCTGTTGCTGCTGCTGCCGGCGGGTCGTCCGCGGAGGGCCCCGGCGCGGAGGACAAGGCTCGAACTGTTGCTGTTCCTCTTCCGCCGGTGGGCTGCCCGCCTTGCAGCTGCTGGGCCGCCAGTGGTGGTCGCAGATGCAATGCCGCCGATGCGGCCGCGGGGCTGCGAAGCGCCGCGGCTGAGGCTTCCGGGACGCAGTTTGCGCGCGAAACGGCAGCCGCGCCAGCAAAGCCGCTCATGCGCACAGCGGCCGCTGCGGCGACCACAGGCTGCTGAGCAGAAAGCCCGCGCGGCCATTGCGTGGAAAGTGCGGGTCGGCTGCTCGGCTGCAGCGGCGGCCTTGCCGCGGTGAGGCAGGCGCCCCTGCAGCAGCCTGCGCCTCGGCTCGCCTGTATAGATCGGTAAAGTCGTCTGGACAGCATGACTCTGTGTGAATGCAGTCGGGCTGCGACTTGCGAACTGGAAGGGCGAGCAAGAAACCCATGCCCACCCGACCTGCCCTTGGGCCTGCAATGGCACCCCCACCCCACCCCACTACCGGTCCCAGCAACCCGCCCTCCGCCTTCCCCTCGACACATGACCATTCCACGCGTCCGTGCTCACCTTCTTGGTCCCACCAGCCGTCGGACGTGGCTACACCGCAGCATGGTTGTTGGAAGTGTTAGGCAGCGACCAGGAAAGGGCGACAAGGCAGATCCTGCAAATGCTGGACCTGGCCGCACGCGGCGTGTTTCCTTACACCGCCTTGTACCTCCGGCACTCACACATGTCAGTTATCTGCGTGGCCAGGCCGATGCAACACCTACGCAACTATACCGCACTCCAACACTGCATGCGTCACCTCTGGTGGCGTTGCGCTCACCCCAAGCCAAGTCTCTCCTCCGCTCAACCTCTCGCCCAACATGATCTCTCCTCACAGTCTACCGCCCAACATGGTGGGTCCTCCCTCTCAGTGAAGGCATGCAGTGCAACGCTCACGCGCCCTCGTTCACGCTACGGTTTGTCACTCTCTCGCAACACCCCCATTATGCTCTCACATCCAACACACTTGCGACGCACAGCACCAGGGGAGGTGCCTCCCCTGCACCGCACCAAGCCCACGCCTGCTGCCCCAAAACCTTTAGTTGCTACGCTGGAAGACTTTCCTGCCACGCATTCAACACTCCGCGACGCGGCAGGCTCCGGTATACCCGGCAGCCCCGCGCACCGTGACGTCACACGCTCACTCAAACGCCCTTGGCCGCCATGCGCGCCTCCGCCTCCGCCCGCTTGCGGAACCAGGCCGCGCTATCGTCGGCGGCCACCGCCTCGTCCAGCAGCCGGCCGGCCGCGGGGTCGCGGCGGGACAGGTCGCTGAAGCCGGCCTCGCCCACGAAGCAGATCTGGGGCGGAGTGGGGGCATGCATGTTCATATGTTACGTGTGTTAAGGCGCACAGGCATATGTTTTGATGGGGGGGCCCGTACGTATGTGTAAGCGGCGGGGTCATGCATGGGATGGTGTGCGGCGATCGGGGCAGCGATTTGGGGACACGGCTGGGAGTACGCTTGGGGCGCGACGCGCGAGCTGGCTCATCCGTGCGCTGCTCTGTGCTGCCTGCCGCCGCATGCATGTGGGCCTGGATGGGCGCCAGGGGCCCACCTTGCGCGCGCAGCACGCACGGCCTTCCAGTCCCGCCCTCACCCGCTTCACCGGCATAACGCCCATGCCCAACAGGCACGCCTCCCCACCACGCGACGGACAGCGCCCCACGGACCTCGTGGCCGTCCGGGTCCTGCAGGATGACCACCTGCACGGTGGCCTTGCCGGGCGTGTCCAGCGACACGTACGGCGTGTGCACCGTGAAGCCGGCGGCCCGCACCCCCGCCTCCAGCGGCTGCAGCTGCTCGCCCGGGCAGGCGAACGCCACGCGGCCGAACCTGGGCGCCAGTGGGAGCGCGCGTGTGAGGGGCGCATGGTCGTGTGTTAGGTAACACGAGAGGGGGAACACGCAGACTCTATATATGGTCGTGTGTGTGCGTGTGTTAAGTTTAACAAGCTGCACGAGTGCAGGAGTGCGTAGCAATGCAGGCGCCGCCCCGCGCCCGCCCGCCCACAATCACTCACGCCGTGCCGCGCTCCAGCGCCGTCCCCTTGGGCAGCTCCACCAGCCGCAGCGCGCACTGCTGCGGCCCGCAGCGCAGCAGCGCCTGCCCCGGCGCCGGCCGCTCAGCGCCGAAGCCCAGGAAGCCGGACCAGAACGCTGCGGGGGGCACGGATCCGGAACAAGGGGCGACTGTTGGCGCGAATTTGGGTGTTGGTTAAAAGGTGGTGTGCATTTGGTCCGAAGCGTTCTAATCGCTGGCTCGCCGGCATTACGCGCACACTCCAATCAGGCACGGACATCATGCCTAAACACAATCACCAGGCAACCACAACACATTCCCCGCTTCAAAGAAAGCTTTCGGCTGATCCGTGGTACGCCGAACCCGCCGCTCTTCTTTTCACCCCGCACTCACCCAGCGACTTGTCCAGGTCGGACACGTTGAGCCGGAGCTCGGTCATGGGGCAGGCCCCCTCGCTGGGCTCCTGGTTGAGGACACGGAAGCGGTAGCCGTCCGGCGCCGCGACCTCCAGCTCCCCGTCTGGGCCCGCCTTGCCCATACCCTGCACATCGGCGCGGTGGGCCGTGGTATGGGCGTCTTAGTCACGGGTGCGATGCTAAACCAAGGAATCCAAGTATGCCCAGAGGATCAGAGATGCATAAACGTGGTCACACCACGCGTCGGCATTTTGACACCTGTGTCCGTCACGCGCCTTGGCCTTAACGTTGTCGTACACACGCCGGCTGCAAATGGTGATGGAGTCGAAGTCATTCCCAAGCTGGTAGGACTTGACGCCTGCATTGCAAGGACATGGCACAGATCAGATGATCGGGCACCTTGTTGCACCCTCCCGCCCTGCCACCCCCCCCCCCCCCATTGCCAGTCGCCGCGTGTCCTAACCGCCGGCGCCTGTCCACGCACCATAGTTGTACGTCAGCTCCAGCACAAAATTGGTGTCCTCGTCGCCGTACCCGATCATGGTTTTAGACCACTTGCCGTCGTACGGGCCGTTGCAGGCCGCCGCGCAACCTTCGGTGAACTGCATTAACAAGGGGTCGGCATGCAGCAGTTCGGACGGTTGGGACTGGGGCCCCGAGCAGACAATCGCAAGGAGCTCATTTAGATACAGTTTTGGTTCGTCAGCAGGGCCAGCCTCATGCCCCAACGCACCTCCTCATGGCGAAGCGGCTCCAGCAGCAGGACGTCCCGGTAGAATTTGGTGGTGGCCGTGCGGTCCCCCACCTGCGGCGGGCAGCCACAACTCCGCATCAGGCCAACTTCAAGCGCCGGTCCCAAGCCCCCATTAAGCGTGTTACAATGGCTAACGCATCGTGAAGCTAGGACACCGGGCAACGTGCGCAGCACGCGTTGCGCGGGGATGTAGAAGGATGCTTGGATGCTTGGGCGAGGCCAAAGCCCGCCTTGCCCAACCACGCTCGCCAAAGCCCACCTTGAACACCCAATGCAGGTTGCGGCATGGGTGTGGCTTTGTTGCCATCACAGCGAAGACCTTCACAGTCTTTGTGACACGGCGCGAGCAACTCCTTGCAACACCGCTTATCGCTCGCCTTCCTGGGCACCTTGCAAGCATTTGTAAATTTGAGAGCTATGATTGACTCGAATAACGCCTGGGCGTTTAGTTTGAAACCCAATCGCCCATGCAATAGTGACATTTCCTTCACCCCTGATTTTGTTGTTCTGCATCTTCATTCACCTAGCACATCATTTGAACATTACGCTGCATCTATTGCGAGCTTGACTTTGAGGGCTTGAACGAAAATGTCCTTCGAACCGGCGAATCGACCCGTTATTTAGCCAAGCTGCGCGGTTTCTGAGCAGATAGACGGCTATGGCGCAGCTGCAGGTCACTCCAGCTCAGCTGGACTTTGCTAATGTGCAGCCGGGCCAGGTCTTGAGCGCTTGGGTGACGGTCAAGGTGCGCGATAGCTGCAATTGGTGATAACAAATATCTTACGCTTGCATGCGGAAGTAAATCACTGGGGTCTATGAAACACATGGCCCCGCGGACCTGTCTCGCAGAACCTGGACGCTCGCACACGAACAGTGAAGGTCAGACCGCCTAAAACGAAATATTTTGCGCTGCGGGAGTTCTTCAAGCCACACAGCCTGGCAGGGGGCCTGGAGACGCGCTTCGAGGTGAGCCCACTGCACGGACTGCCACGGCTGCTCCCTGGGCTCCCCAAAGCTTCGTGCAGCCCAGCAAGACGGACTGGGAGCGCAAGGGAGCTGCAGTGGGTTTTGGACAGTATAGGGCGGGGAATCCAAGCGCAATGGGGCGCTAATGCAGTGGGGGCTTCAACGTCGGGGTTTGGGCAGCCGATGCTGAGCCCGTTGTCCATCGCCACCGCAGGTCTTCTTTGACGGCGACAAGTTCGAGGCGGATCGGCAGTATGTGCAGGACAAAATCGTGATTCAGACGGACTCGGGGAGCTATGAGCTGCAGGCAAGCGCGGGGTGCCGCTATGGAGCCGCGCGCGACGCAGGGGCTTGGGGAGGAGAGCGGCTGGTGGCGAAGGCGAGGGACAGTTGCCCGGCCGCCCGTCGCGGTGCGGGGTGGACTCGGATTACTTCCACAGCAGCAACAGCGGGTGCCACCAGCCGCGGCGTCAACTGATACGGCCGAACAGCAGTAGCCGCGGCAGGGCCGAACTGCTGTAGCCGCGGCAGGGGATTTTGAGGGCGGGGCCTGGGACCCATCAGCCTGAGGAGTGAGGCCCAGCAGGCCTGGGCAGGCGCCTCCGGATGCGCGGCGCCGCGGCAGCCGGGATTCGCGACAGCCTGTTGGCAAGGCGCAGACGCAGCCTTGTGTAGAGGCAGTCGGGCGTGGGTGCGGGTGTGGGCGAGGGGATGCGGGAGTTCGGCCCTGAATCCGGGCAGCGCGGGAGAATGCCTCTCCTGTCGCGCCAGCCTTGACAAAACTCGGCGAGAGGGAGGGCACTGCGCGCTGTGGCTGTCCACACGCCGGCGCCGCCACCACGCGTGCCACCCCTCTCTGCACAGCCCGCCCGCGCCCTCCCGTCCTCAACCACGCTCTGAGCCCGCGTGCCGTTGGGCTGGTATTCACAACCCCCCTCTTGCCGCAGATCAAGGCGTCCGCGCCAAAGGCGGACGTGCGCATCGTGGGCGACCTCAACATGGGCCTGCTGCCCGCGGAGAGCAAAGCCACCAAGCGCTTCCAGCTCGTCAACCAGGGCGCCGCGCCCGCGGCCTTCAAGGTGGACTACGACCGCGCGCTGCCCATCGCCGTGGCGCCCACGTCGGGCACGCTGGAGCCGGGGGGCGTGGCGCAGGACGTGGCGGTGACCATCACGGTGGGCGAGCCGGGCAGCGTGGCGGGCGAGGTGGCGGTGGCGGTGGCCGGCGAGCCGCCCAAGAAGATCATGCTCACGGCCACGGTGGTGCGCCAGTCGTTTGACATGGTGGACTCCACCGGAGCGGTCATCAGCGAGGTAGGGGGCGGGGCGGAAGGTGGTCGCGGGGCGGGGCGGGGCGGGAGGTGGGCGGGGCTGGGGCGGGGCTGTGAATACCAGCCCAAGCAAAACCAACCTGACGGGGGCGGGGGCTGGGCTGGGCTGGGCTGGGCTGGGCGGGGCGGGGTGTGTGGGAGCCCCCCCCTGTGCGGCGGGATGGATGGGCAATGCAGATGCCGGGCGGCAGGGCACTGGTTGGATGCTGGCCAGGGCGCGGGAGCTGTGCCCACCACTACCAGCCCAAACTAAACCAATGGGGATGGGGTGGGTGGGTAGCGGCGAAGCTTCGGGTGCAAGTTGCGGGACAGCCACGGCCGAGCATGACAGCCACGGCGGGGGATTTCCTCGCGCATGTCAGCAATGGCAATGGCGCCCCAGGGCGTCACCAGGCGCCCGCTGTTGCCCTCCGTCACGGTGTGCCGCCCCGCCCTCCTGCTGCTGCCACTTGCTGTCATGCTGTTGCCCGCTGTGTGTGTTCGTGTGTGTTCGTGTGTACAGCTGGACTTCGGCAGCCTGTACTACGGGCAGGACATGGAGCGGGAGGTGACGCTGTTCAACAACGGGCCGGTGGAGGCGCGCTACGTCATCAGCTACGGCACGCTGGCGGAGATGCGGTCAAAGGTAGGCGTGCGGGATGCGGCCGTGGCGTGCGGCGGGGGCTGCTTCGGGGGGAGGAAGGGAGCAGGGCGGCGACGTGGCGCGCCACGGACCGGCGGGCGAGGAGGAGCAGGAGGAGCAGGAGGCGGAGGAGGAGGGTGGGGTTGTGAATACCAGCCCAAGCTAAACCAACCTGGGGAGGACAAGAGCGGTGCTTCCTAGGCACGGTTTGGAGGAGGGGCGGGCCGGGAGGAAGGAATTGTGGCGGTTGGGCTGCGGGCAGCTGCCGCCCCGTCTAGGAAAGGACCGCCGCCCCGTCCGCGGCTGAGCCCACGCGCCTCGCCTCACTGGCCCCGCGGCTGCCGACCCCAGGTGGACGACGACGCGGCGGCGAACGCGGACCCCACCGACCCCTACGCGGACGTGATCATGGCGGCGCGGCAGCGGCAGAAGGCGCGGTCCACGGGGGACAACCCCTTCCACGTGACGCCGCTGAGCGGCGTGGTGCCGCCCTACTCCAAGGCCAGCGTGCTGGTGCGCTACACGCCCACGCAGCCCGCCGCGGCCAAGGGCTTCAACTCGCTCATGCCCACCTCGGACCAGGTGGGCGCGCTTTTCGGCTCTTGTGTATGGGTAGGGGAGGAGCAAGGTGAAGAAGACGGTTGTGAAGAAGACGGGGGAAGGGCACGGCCGGTTTGCAAGATCGCATGCCGGGGCTAGGTATACCAGTACGACGATGTGGGCCGGACATATGACCCGCAGGCGGATCGTTGACCGCACGCTCACCCCACTCGACCGCAAGCTCATCCCACTCGGCCGCACGCGGCCCCACCCTCTCTCCTGCCGCAGGCGATGCGCACGTACGAGTACTTTGCGGTGGTGGAGCTGCTGGGCATGCCGGGCAAGCTGAAGCTGCCCATCCGCGCGCGCGGCATGCCCGGCGGGCTGCGCATGAGCCCGCCCAACATGTTCTTCGGCGACGTGCCCACCTACGCCTGGGCCGACCAGCTGCTCACCATCACCAACACCAACACGCTCATGCCGGCGCGCTACCAGGTGCGGTGCGGGTCGGCATGCGGCCTTGCCAAGCGCACGCCTTCAAACCAGCACTGCGCACACCAATCAACCAAGTCCCTGATTGACCTAAGCCCAGCCCAGCATCGTCGTGTTAAGCCGAATGAATCCGCAATTGACCCCCCTCTCCCGCCACCCCCCCGCCTGGCGCCGGCGCAGATGGTCAAGTCCACGCCCTACTTCTCGGTGGAGCCGTCCTCGGGCACGGTGCTCCCGGGCGGCAACGTGCAGGTGCTGGTGCGCTACCAGCCCAAGGCCATGGGCAAGCACAAGGGCGCCATCCCCATCAAGGTGCTCAGCGAGGCGGGTGCGCTCATCCAGGAGCTGACGCTGGAGCTGGCCGGCAGCAGCCTGCGTGTGGGCGACAAGGCGGCGCCGGTGGGCGGCACCGACAAGCTGCCGGAGGACTTCACCAAGCCGCGGCACTTCGTGGACGACGAGCAGGTGCGGTGTGCGAATGTGGCTAAGCCAACCTAACTGGATGGGGGAGCCGCGCGTGCGTCGGAGCGCAGCCTGGTCGCGTGCGGGCAGCTTGTGGTAGTGCGCGACTGTGCGCCAGGCCCGCACAAAGCCGCGCAGCAGGGCGAGACGCGACTGAACCGTGAACCGCTTCTGGTGTCGGTGCCGCCCCCCCATCCTTGCAACCCCCCCGCAGGCGATGCTGTCGACGCTGCAGGCGCACCAGAAGACCAACCGGCTGCTGGCCAAGCCCTGGGAGAAGCCGGACCTAGCAGACACCTTTGCGGACGCCTCCAACAAGAACACGCTCAGCCGCGGCGAGGCGGAGGCCATGGCGGCGCACCGCGAGAAGTACACCGCCGCCATGCGCACGCAGCGCACGGCGCGGGATTACCAGAAGAAGAACGGCCGGGTGGGTGCACAAGAGAGTGGGCGAGAGCACACGAGAGCACGGGCTCGGCACTGGCCTGCAGCGTGTAGCGGGCATGGTGCCGCGCACATCTTTGCGAATTGGTTTGGGCCGCAGCCTGTCAGCAGCCGTTGCCCACCGTTCGAACACACCGCAACCATCCTAGCAATCCCCACCGAGCCACTGAGGGGTTGTGGCCGCGCCCCTGCTGGCCTGCAGGTGGCGGAGGACGACGTGAACCTGGGCATGGACACGCGCAGCGGCCTGGCGGCGCCGGAGCCCAAGCTGGGGCGCACCGTGGACCCGCTGTGGCGCGTTGACAGCACCAAGGAGGCGGCGCCGCGCATGCTGCGGCAGCTGGGGCCGGCGGACCTGGAGGGCACGCACCAGTGGAAGGCGCGGCCGCAGTCGGAGCAGGAGCGCATCGACGTGAGTGGGCTGCCGAGTGCCGAGTGCCGGCTGTGGGCGCCTCGCACACTCTTGACTCCCGACCTCCTGCATGCTGTGGTTTCCTTCTGACGCGTTTCAATTACTGTACCATGAGGCTGAAGAACGCGGTGCTGCGTGTGTTTGTTTTGGGGCGTTGTTTGGAATGGCGGTGCGCAGGTGGCGCGCGAGCTCACCAAGGAGGAGCTGAGCCGGCTGGTGGTGGGGCCGCGTGTGGTGGACTTTGGCAAGGTGTCCATGGGCTCCACCAACACGCGGCACCTGGTGGTGCACAACACGTTGGATGCCTTCATCAACGTGGTGCTGGACCTCAAGCCGCTGGAGATGCTGCGCGAGAGCCCCAGCATCAGCCAGGTCATCCCGCCCGGCGCGCGCGGCGCCTTCCCGCTGGTGCTGCAGGTGGGTCTGGGTAGGGGTTGGGAGGGAGGGTGGGGAGGGTGGGGGTTACTGTGAACCAATCCCGTAGGAGACATCAGCGCTGCAAGGAGAAATTGCAGCCGCGTATGCGAGCTACTGTACGTCACCGTAGGTAGTCGGGCGTCTTGGGCGGGTGGGGGTGGGGGTGGGGGGATGTACTCATGCAGGCGTCTGACGCCTGATGCGGCACACACGCACTTTGGATGGGCAAGCGGCTGCGCGCAGCCTGCCGAGCCTGCCCTGCCCACCCGCACCCTGACGCTGCCTGCCATGCGCTGCACGCTGCGCACGCAGGCGAGCGAGATCCGCAGCGTGAACGAGAAGATCGAGTACGTGGTGAACGGCAACCACGTGCTGTCCTTCCCGCTGTCCGCCGACATCGTGCCCGTCAACCTGGACTTCTCCGCGGAGGACCTGAACTTCCAGTTCAGCCTGGACAACTGGGACGAGGCCGTGGAGAAGCTGCTCATCCTTGACAACCCCCACAAGTTCCCCGTCAGCTTCACGGTGGAGGGCACCAACCCCACCTTCCAGGTGGCCAGCGGCGGCGGCGGCGTGATCCGCAGCCAGAGCTCGGTGGAGGTGGTGGTGCGCTGGGCGCCGGACATGCTGGGTCCGCCCAAGCAGGAGGGGCACCTCATCATCAAGATGGTCGGAGGTGGGTGCCGGCGAGGGGGAGGAGGAAAGGAGGGGTGGTGTTGGCTGCATTGCTGGGAGCGGGCCTGCTGCGGCTGCAGAGCCGGGCCGGCTCCAGCCCTGCCGCAGCCCCACGTCAATGCCCCCACCGCATTCTTCTGTCCCTGCGATCTCATCATGATTTGGTCCGCTGCCATCACACAAACAATCCCCCCCCCGTGGCCGCACCCCCAGGCGAGGCGCCCAAGCGCATCTACATGAGCGGCGACCTGCCGGAGGGCAACGTGCGGCCCAAGGACAAGGAGCTGGTGGCGCCGGTGGCGCCCGTGGGCACGCAGCAGAGCGTCATGATGCAGATCAAGAACCACGGCAGCCGCGACACGGCATTCCGCTTCCACGCCAACGACGTGCTGACCATCAAGCCCTCCGGCGGCCGCATCGGCACCGAGGAGACGCTGGACGTGGAGGTCTTCTTCACCGCGCACGACCCCGGCGTCCTCGCTAGCACGCTGGTGCTGGAGATGCGCGGCGGTAACGTGGTGCGCATCCCCTTCCGCGCCGAGGCGGTGGTGCCGCACGTGGAGGTGCTGCAGGACGAGTTCGTGTTCAACCAGGTGTTCGTGGGCAGCAGCAGCCGGCTGCCGCTGACGCTGCACAACACCTCGCCCGTGCCGGCCACGCTCATGTGCGACCTGGTGCAGCACCCCGAGTTCCAGCTGCTGTGCCCCAAGGTGGGGAGGGGGTGGCGTGGGCGTGGCGTGGCGGACGGGCGGGCGGTGTGTGTATTCGGGCTGATACGGCTGGTCAGCAGAATGAGGCTCCGAATACCGTAGGATCAGCGCAGACACTCGGCACCGCACATTCTGAATGGGTTGCCTGACGCTCGCTGTGTCTGGCCGCCCTCAGGACGCCTGGTCCACGGACGAGTACGAGGCCTGCCCCCTGGAGGCCATCGGCGCCGCCGGGCAGCAGGTGCTGGGCAGCCGCTTCGGCAGCGCGCGCGGCAGCCGGCAGGGCAGCCGCCGCCAGAGCTCCTCGCTGGGCTTCCGCGGCATCTGTGAGTGCCGCACCGCAGATTCGCAGCGCGCGCTCTAGGCCATGCTTGCATGCGCCCAGCAATTTAGTAGTATTGCAACGTGTTGCCCTTGTTGCCGCCAGCCCGCCACCACCAGCCGCGGTGCTGAACCCCACAGCTGACTGACGCCCCCCCCCCCCGCCCCCCGCCTCATCTACGTCCACCTCCACCTCAACAGCCAACGAGGGCTACAAGTACAAGATCACCATCAACCCCGGCAAGGAGCTGCCGCTGCTGCTCAACTTCCGGCCCGCCGAGCAGAAGCACAGCGACGTGGAGCTGGCGTTCACGCTGGTGACGGCGGGCGGCTACAGCGTGCCGCCCGTGCGCAAGGTGGCCACGGGGTCGGGCGAGACGCCTCGCGTGATCCTGTCCAAGACGCTGGTGGACTTCGGGACCAAGATCGTGATCCGGTCCAACCAGATCAAGGCACCGTACTCCCTGGATCTGTACATCACCAACCAGGGTGGGTACCGGTTACACTGCAACGGCTTGGTAGATGGCGTGAAGAGTGTGTGCGTGACTGCGCGGCGCCCCGGTACCATTACAAGCGCAGCGCAACGCGGTCACACCGAATACCCAGCTCCCGTCCTCGCCCCCGCTGACCCGCACCCCACCCCCTGTAAACTTTGCCCCCCATGCAGAGGAGGAGCCGGTGACGGTGGCGTTCGGCGAGCCGGTGGTGGCGCCGCACGCCGCCGGCTGCCCCGTCAAGGGCATCTTCTCCATGGACCTTGCGCCGCTGGCGCCGCTGTCGGTGGGCGGCCAGGAGATGACCACCTTCCAGCTGCGCTTCTGCCCGCGCGACGCGCGCACCTACGAGGCGCTCATCCCGGTGTACCTGGACGGCGACATGGACGAGCCCTACCTCAACATCGAGGTGCAGGGCGTGGGCCAGTACCCCAGGTGCGGGGTGGCGGGCGGGCGGGTGGGCCGCGGCATGCGGGCGGGCGGGCGGGCACGGCGGGCGGGTGGCGGGTCACTAGATGGGCAGGGCGGGCGGAAGGGGTGGGGGTCGTGAATACCAGCCCAAGCTGATGTATCTGCAAAGCGCAATGGAAACAACTGCGGGCTGAGTGCACTGCTATGTCCTCTGCCGCACCCCCGCCCACAGGCTGGCGTTCGACGTGCGCGAGTGCCTGCTGCCGCCCGTGCCGCTGGGCCTGCGCTCCACCACCACCTTCTACGTCCTCAACAACGGCTACGACAACCTGGAGCTCAAGTACAAGCTGCCGGCGGATGAGGGCCACCTGCCCATGGAGGTGGAGTTCCCGGAGGGCACCATCATCGGTGAGCGGGCGAGCGCGCGAGCGGGGGGATGCGGCCGATGGGGGGAATGCGGAGTGCGGAGGGTAGCGCTGAGCTGCTGCGGGCCTGGTGCAGGGTCTGCACATGCTGCGTTAGGCCACACGGCCTGGATTTCTTTTGCGCTCGCCACCCTTCCACGTGGTTGTCCGGCCGACAAAACAGAGACCACCACGTCATGCATGCGCCCCCCCCCCCACGTTCTTTGCAATCCCCCCCATGGGAATTGGAGAAAACTACCCCCCCCCCACCCCCCACACGTGCGCCGCGCAGGCCTGGCCAAGGACCGGCTGCCGGTGGTGGTGTCGTTCATGTCGCCCAAGCCCATGTCCTTCACCGCCAACATCGACTTCATGGACGAGGACGGCAAGCGCTTCTCCATGCCCGTGACCGGCACCACCGACAACTCGCTCATGACGCACCACGCCTTCCACCAGCTCAACAAGTCGCACCTGGTGTTCAGCCACGAGCCTGGCATGCCCGTGTTCCTGGAGGAGGCCGCGTACGAGCTGCCGCCGCCCTCCATGTGCCTGGGGCCCAGCTGGCCCTGCCGCGGAGTGGCGCGCTACCTCAACGCCACCACCACGCGCGGGCCGTTCGACGACCTGGCCAAGCAGATGCTGGCGTCGCGCGGCAAGCTGCTGGTGGAGGTGGTGGAGATGCTCAGCGGCAAGAACCTGCCGGGCAAGGTGTTCAAGCTGAGCAACAACCGCAAGGAGGCGGTCAAGCAGCTGCTGGGGCAGTACGACGCGGTGCTGGTGTTCCTCAAGAGCCACGGCTGCCTGCTCAACGCCGTCAAGCCGGAGATGCTGCTGGAGTTCGACGACTTCTGCAGGTGTGGGGGGGCGTGTGCGCGCGCGTGTGTGCGCGGGCTTTGCAGGCGTCGCAGCTTGGGCCTGCACAGCGCCGTGGCCATTACTTCACCTTGTGGGTGTCCTGCTAGCGGCGGCTCGAGCTCGAGTGCATAGCCTGACGCCCCCACCCCGCATCCGTTTGCCCTCGCCTGCCACGCCCAGGGTCATGAACGAGCGCAGCACCGCCGCCACGGACAACCACGACGAGCTGGAGGCGCTGGAGATGTGGGCCGAGGTGGAGAGCAACTTCGACCTGGTGTCGGGGCAGGCGTGGAACGCCACCATCATGCAGATCTTCAAGGTCTTCGTGCTGGGCCGCGTCACGCTCAAGTCGCTGCGCGCCCTGCCCGGGCTGGAGGGCTGCGAGCTGCCGCCCGACTCGTCCATCATCGGCTCCAACTACTACTCGGTGTCGGAGAGCGCGCTGCTGGCGTGGATGTCCGCCCACTGCCTCCGCGAGTTCGGGACCAAGTTCCCGCGCATCACCAACTTCGACTCGGGTGAGCCGACGCGCGCGCGGGGGGCATGGCATGGCGGCGCGGGATGTGGATGGGGGCTGCGCGCCTGTGCTGCTGATTGGATCGCTGGCATTGCACCAGTGCAACGCATCCTGACACATTGCCACACCCTTTGTTGTTTCGGCCCTGGCCTGCAGACCTGTCGGACGCCAGCGTGCTGTTCGCGTTGCTGGCCGGCTACTGGCCCGGCCTGGACAAGAAGAAGAAGATGCTCCGGCTGGACTGCCGCGACGAGCAGGACAAGCGCGAGAACGCGGAGATGGTGCTCAAGATCATGACGGTAGGGTGGCGGGACTGGTGGGCTTGTCTGCCCATGGGCGGGAATGGGCAGCCGTGCAGGCTACCGTATCCCCTCTCTATTGCTCCCTACACTCGACGGCACTGCTCGCCATCTCATCACCGTTGCTCACCATTGTTCATTCCATTTTCCCCCGCCGCCCCCGCGCCCCAACAGGACCTGGGCCTGCCGTACGAGATCACGGTGGACGACATCGTGCTGCCCAACCCGCAGGACATGATGGTGTTCGTGCTGTACCTGCACCACACGCTGCCGCAGTTCGTGCCGCGCGCCGCCGTGGACTTCGCCTGCAAGCTGGGCGAGACGCAGTGCAAGGAGCTGGAGCTGACCAACCCCTCAAAGAAGGCCATCAGCTACTCGGCGCGGCTGGAGGGCCACCGTGACTTCTCCATCGAATCCAGCTCGATCCGGATCGAGCCCAAGGCCTCGGCCAAGCTGCTGATCCGCTGCACGCCCACCAACACGCTAAGCCAGACGGCGCGGCTGGTGCTGATGAGCAAGCGCGAGGGCGGCGTGCACGCGGCCACACTAGTGTTCGCGCTGCAGTGCAAGGTCAACACGCGCGCGCCGCTCAAGCGCGTGCGCACCGAGGGGCCGCTGTACGACATGCAGCAGTTTGAGTTCACCGTCACCAACCCCTTCCCGGCAGGTGCGTCGCGCGCACCGGCCGCTGCTGCACTAAAACATGCAGCCCATGCAGCCCGTGCTGGTTCGGCCGGGTTGCCTCGCTTGCGGGCTCCGATCCACGGGTGGATGCAAATAGGCAAGCAGTTGAGCATGGCCGTACGTGTGTGCCCTCCGCAGATGGTGACTTCACGATCCAGATCCTGCACGAGCCGGCTGAGCCGCTTCCCAAGAAGGAGGAGGACCCGGCGGCCACCAAGAACGCCAAGGGGCACAAGGGCACCAACCGGAGAACGGGCCGCAAGAGCACCGGCCTAGGTAAGCCAGCCGCTCAAAACCGAGTGCCCGCCATCCACCCGCGTTTCCGCACGCCTCCACACCCTCACATCGCGCACCGCCTCCTCCTGACACCAAAAGTGCCCGCCCCCCACTGCCTCCCCCCTCCGCCCCGCAGACGCGACGCTGGGCAGCGAGGACCCCGCCGCCAAACTGGGCCGCGTGTGGCCGGACGCGTTCGGTCTGGACCGCAACCGGCTGCGGCTCAAACAGAACGCCAGCGAGCGCATCAAGGGCTTCTTCCTGCCCTTCTCCATGACCACCGCCTACTGCACCGTGCTGTTCCGCGACAAGGACCAGGGCGAGTTTTGCTACGAGCTGGTGGGCGAGCCGGGCCTGCCCGCGCCCATCATGGAGGTCAAGGTGCGTGTGGGTGCGGGCGGGGTCAAGGTGCGGGTGGGAGGGCGGGCGCATAGGTGCTGCCGCACGCATTCCTTGTGGTTTCCCTGTCCATCACATCCAACGCCACGGCCTCCGGTTTATAGCGTTTCCTTCGTTTTTCTTGCGCTTGGCCCCAACTCAATCGCATTCGCTCGCAACCGCTCTCTCTCGCGCGCGCGCAGGGCAACGTGCCGCTGGAGGCGCCGCAGCAGGTGTACGACCTGGTGCTGCCCTTCCCCAACAGCGCGCTGGAGGGCGCCAGGCGCGCCTTTACGGAGAAGCACCCGCTGGCCAAGGACAAGGAGCAGGTGGCGCTGCTGAAGCAGGACCCCTTCAAGGGCATGGAGGTCATGTACGAGGTAACGCAGACCAACAGCCTCATGTCCTCGCCGGGGCACATCATCCTCTCGGCGCGGCCCTCCATGGGCGCCGCGGCGGCGGAGGGCGGCCTGCCGGGCGGCGGCCCCGTGTCGCCGCCGCCGGGCAACGCCACCGGCGGCGGGCTGGGCAGCACGCAGCGGCCCACCACGCGCAACCCCAACGCGCTGCCGCCGCCGGAGCCCAACACGCTGCGCATGCACCTCAACCCCATCGGCACCGGCATCTACCCCACGCGCATCATGCTGACCAGCCCGCTGGACGTGCGCGTGGTGGACCTGGAGCTAACGGCGCAGACCATGACGCAGAGCTTCGTGCTGGAGTTCAACACCAGCGCGCGGCAGGCCATCACGCAGGAGATCCCGCTGGTCAACACCGGCGACGCGCAGATGACGGTGACCGCCACCATCAACGGCAGCGCCTGGTCGGGGCCGCGCGAGGTGTCGGTGTCGGCCGGCGCCACGGTGGGCTACCCGCTGCAGTTCAAGCCGCTCATGCCAGGTGCGCGCCGCCGCGACACATACGGGCTGCTGGTGTGCGTGTTAACGACAGCAACAGCAGGACGGACAAAAAAGCCGCCAAATGCGCGCAGTAACGTACCAATACCTACGCCGGTTACCGAGCTCCGCGTGCGTGCGTGTGTGTAGAATTGCGTGTTATATCGCAAGCAGAAGCGCTGCCCCACAGGGCCGTGCGGCGTGTGCAGCTTGCGGCCTGGGGGGCACGCGCACGAGGCGGTCTGGTGCAGCCAGCTGAACCCCCTCCTGCTGCGCATGTGTGCTCACACGTGTGTTCCGTGTGCTCCCCCACCCACTCACCCCCCGCCCCCCTGCGCAGGCGACGTGAAGGGCAGCCTGGAGCTGGCCATCAACGCCACCGGCGAGCGCAACACGTACACGCTGGTGGGGCGCGCGGCGGAGCCCACGGCGGAGGGCCAGATCGTGATCGAGTGCCAGGCGCGCAAGCCGGCTGTGAAGCAGTTCAACGTGCCCAACATCGTGGGGACAGGCACCGAGTACAAGGTGCGCGAACCGGCACCCCGCACGACCCTGCTGCCTTGCTTCTCAGTGCCTGCCTACCCACCCCTACCACACATGGCCGTCGACGTGCTGCAACACCCCGCCCTCCCACTCACCCACCGACCTGCCTTTCTGCCTCCTCTCCTACTCCACCTAAACTCCACCTCCCGCCCTCCCCCCCGGCAACCCCCAGGTGCTGTGCGACCTGGACTTCATGGTGGGCGTGCCCTCCATCAAGGTGCCGCCCGGCATGGCGTCCCAGTACAAGATCACCGCCTGCCCGCAGCGCAGCGGCACCTACAACGGCACCATCACCTTCACCACCGCCGACGGACAGTTCGTGTGGTACACGCTGGAGGTGCGCGCCAGCGAGCCGCCCGAGGTGGGCACTATCGACGTGCGCGCCACGGTGCGCACCGCGGCGGCGGTGACGGTGGGCGTGGTGAACCCGCTGCGGAAGGACATGGAGCTGGCGGTGCGCTACAGCGAGGTGGCGCTGTGCGGCCCGCCCTCCATCTCGCTGCCCGGCAGCCAGGAGCCGGTGCCGTTCGAGTTCTTCTACGCGCCGCTGGTGCCCGGCACCTCCACAGGTGCGTGCGTGGCTGCGCGTGCGTCCCTGGAAGCGACCATGCATGTGCTCGGGGGTGCCGGCTCGAGTCTGACAAGTGCTGTCCCCATGCTTCCAGAGCTGCTGCTCTCAGGCCCGGCTAGGTTTTCGTTAGCTTGGCCTGGTGTTGACAACCCGCCCCGCACCTGCCCAACCCGTGTCTTGCACGCGCGCAGGCAGCGTGGTGCTCGTGAACGACGACGTGGGCGAGTTCCGCTACCTCATCAACATGACCGCCGACCCCGCGCCGCCCGGCGACCTGCCGCCCATGGCGGCCGAGCTGGGCAAGTCCGCGTCGCAGCCGGTGGTGGTGGAGAACCCGCTGGACACGCCCGTGGTGTTGGCGGCCTCCAGCAGCAACCCCCGCAACTTCAGCATCACGCCGCCCATGGTCACGCTGCCCGCCTACGGCAGCGTGCAGCTGACGGTGGAGTACACGCCCAGCACGCTGGACCACGAGGAGGAGGCCACGATCACAGTGGATGGCGACGTGGTGGGGTGCTGGGAGTACAACGTGCGCGGGCGCGGCGAGCTGCCCACCATCATGGAGGCCACCAGCCTGGCGGCGATGCTGGGCGGGCAGGGGCAGGGCGTGGTGCAGTGGCGCAACCCCTTCCCGGAGCCGGCCAGCGTGAGCGTGCAGCTGCGCACGGACGAGCCCGCGGGCGTGTTCGAGCTGCTGCGCATCAGCGGCGGGCCGCTGCAGGGCGCGGGCGCCAGCGGCAGCCACTCCATAGGCGGCGCGCTGGGGCCCACCAACAGCCACGTCAGCCTGGCGGCGGGGCCCAGCGCCGCCAGCCTCAACGCGGGCGGGCGGCAGGGCTCCAACGCGGTGCGCTCCAACTCCTCCGTCTCCACCATCCAGGAGACGACGGTGCAGCCGTACGGCACGCTGGTAGTGCCGCTGCGCTACACCCCCGCGGCGCTCAAGACGTGCCGCTGCGAGGTGCTGGTGGCGGTGGAGGGCAGCAGCTACAGCCTGAACACGCTGGAGTGGCGCTTCCCGGTGCGCGCGCTGACGGAGGCGTCGCTGTCGGGCGTGGTGTTCAAGTACAAGTGCAAGGCGCGCGCGCGCATCGAGGAGACGATGGAGGTGGTGCTCAACGGGCTGCAGAAGGTGGGGCCGGAGGACGAGTTCAGCCACGAGGTGGTGCTGCCGCCCGAGCACCGCGCCTTCCTGGAGCAGGCGCTGCGCGTGGAGCCGGTGGCGGCGGCGCCCGTGCGGCTGGGCCGCCCCGACGCGCCGCTGCGCTACCGCGTGTGCTTCGCGCCGCAGCGCATGCTGCCGCCCACCTCGCTGGAGCTGGTCATCAACAAGAGCACGGGCGGGCGGTGGCGGTTCGAGATGCAGCTGCAGGCCACGGAGCCCGACCTGGACGGCGTGCTCACCATCGAGGCCGCCGTGGGCGCCACCAGCTACATCCCCGTGCGGCTGTACGCCAGCGGCTCGGAGCCGCAGCCCTTCACCGCCTCCTTCCCCACCGACACGCCCATGGTGTTCCACGTCATCCCCGCCAAGGGCCTGCTGCCGCCCGCGCCCAAGCCCGGCGAGCCGGAGCCGGAGCCGCCGCTGCAGGTGTCGTACTGCTGCCGCGAGTTCGGCAAGGTGGTGCGCGGGCGGCTGTACGTGCAGACCAGCGACATGCAGTTCAGCTACGAGCTGCGCGGCCGCATGCCCACCTACGTGCCGCCCACGCCGGCGCAGTTCGCGCCCTCCGTGGACAACAAGCTGTCTGCGGAGCTGGGCGCGAAGCTGAGCCTGGGGCGGCCCACGGGGAAAAACTACGTGGCAGCCAACCTCAGGGCCGCCAAGGCCGGGCAGGCGGCGGCCGCGGGTGGGGCGGCAGGGGGGCCAGAGAAGGAGCCAGCCAACCGGCGGCGGTAGCTGTTGGTTGGCTGGGTGGGGGCCGGTGGTTGGCTAGGTGGGGACTGAATACGTGTGTAGGCTGTTGGTGGTGTTGGGTTAGAAGGTGTGTGGAAGGTGCGCTGCGACAGCGTTTGGTGGAGGTTGGGTGTCAGTGGGGATGGTGGGTCGCCTGGCGCAATATGCAGTGTCAGACCAACAGACCTGTAGGCGTTAGGTAGGGGTGTCGTGATCTGACTGTTAGGCTTGAATGCCTCTTGACTGACTGCATATGTGCCTGGTGACACTGAACGCCGCGCGGAAAACGCGCATGGTTGTACGGGCGTAGCGCGACTGCTGGACAGCTGTGTGGAGGCGTACGTGGTACACAAGTACAATCACGCACATGTCGGCTTGCTGTAATGAAACATGGATTGGTCTCGTCAGGACTCGTTCAGAGTGCGTGTTAAGGTGCGTGTGGAGCAACAGCCGCGCACAGGTTCGGAGGAGTGACCAAGGAGGAGGTGAGCATGGTGCGGGGACTTGTGTCTTGTGTGTGAGTCAAGGGAATGAAGGCGGAGGGCGGGTTGTTAGGACCGGTGTTTGGTGGTCGGGGGTGGGGCTTGCAAGGATATGGAAAAGCGGTACAGGATGCACTTGGGGCGTGCCATTGCCGGCCCAAGGGCAGGTCGGATGGGCAATGGTCTCGCTCTCGCCCTTCCAGTTCGCAAGTCGCAGCCCGACTGCATTCACACAGAGTCATGCTGTCCAGACGACTTTACCGATCCATGCAGGCGAGCCGAGGCACAGGCTGCTGCAGGGGCGCCGGCCTCGCCGCGGCAACGCAGCCGCTGCAGCCGAGCAGCCGACCCGCACTTTCCACGCAATGGCCGCGCGGGCTTTCTGCTCAGCAGCCTTTTGTCGCCGCAGCGGCCGCTGTGCGCACGAGCGGCCCTGCTGCTGGCGCGGCCGCCGTTTCGCGCGCAAACTGCGTCCCGGGAGCCGCCGCCGCGGCGCTTCGTAGCTCCGCGGCCGCATCGGTGGCATTGCAACTGCGACCAGCACCACTGGCGGTCCAGCAGCCGCAGATCGGGCAGCGAACCGGCGGAAGAGGAGCAGCGACAGTTCGCGCCTTGTCATCGGCGCCCGGGCCCCTGCGGACGACCCGCCGGCAGCAGCAGCAACAGAAGGAGCAGCCGGCGCAGCAGCAGGGCAGCAGCAGCGCGTGGAGGGCTTCTGCAGGGCCGCCGTCGCGACCTTTCCGGAGGAACTGGCGGCGGCTGAGCCTGCGGCGCCTGCGCTGCTGCCGTCACCGTCACTGCTGTCCAAGGCGCAGCTCAATGTGGACTCCCTTCCGCAGCTGCTGGACTGGGTGACGGCTGCTCACATGCGGCCGGTGGCGGTACAGAGCATCTTAGAGCAGCACTGCAGCCCGGAGGTGCGGCGGCTGGTGGCGGCGGCGGCGCGGCTGGCTCTTGCTGAGCAGGAGGACGAGGCGGCATCAGCGGCAGGGCATGTGGGTCGGGGCCCGGTCTGCGTGACGTCGGCGCACTTGGCCCTGGCGGCGCTGGCGGCTGGTGCCAGCACGGCGGCTGATACTGCTGCTGACGCCTGCGCCGCCGCAGTGCTGGGTGTGCTTCACCACTCCGCGGGCCTGCCGCTGCAGCGCTGCACGCAGCTGCTGGCGGCGCGTGCGGCGGAGGAGAGGGGCCGTGAGGAGGCGCGGCGGCAGGAGGAAGAGCACAGCAGTGGCAGCAGCATTTACTCATCGGCCGCGCTTTCATTTCCTTTTCCAGGCATACCGCTGGGCGGTCTTCACAGGTGCGTGGCGGCAGTGCGGCGCGTCAGTGGGTGTGTGGCTGGACTGTGAGACGAGCGACTCGGCCAGTTGCCAACAAGACGGCAATCAGATGCCATTGCTCACCGCGCGAATGCCCTTGCCCCGCCGCAGGCTGCGACACGGTGCAGCCCTGCCACCTGCTGTGGGCGCTGGCGGCGGACCCCCTCGCCAGTTACAGCCCTCTCCGCACGGACCCGCTGGACCGCCGAGTGGTGGCGGCGGTAGAGTGGGCGCTGCCGCTGGTGGGGCTGTTGGAGCGGGCGGAGGCGCTGACCTGGCCGGCCATGGCGTATGACCGGGTGGGTGAGGAGGTGCAGGGAGTGAGGCTCACGGCTCACGGAGTGGAGTGCATGTCGTTCAGGGGTGGATGAGCTCCGAATGTCAGCCGGGACCTGCGCCGGGGAGTAAGAGAGGCAAGGGGCTACATAAAAAATAATAGAGGGGACTGACGGTTTGCGAAAGCGATCACTGTCACGTGCGCAGCGCAGTGGCGCACTCCTCGCCGATAACCCGTCGCACCACTTTGCTGTGTGCTCCCGCCGCTCCCCAGGTGCTCGCCCACGTGCGCCGGCACCTTCTCAATCAGGCCTCTTCAGCCAAGGCTCGGCAGCCAGCCGGTGAGCCATGCAGCAGCACCGGCAGCAGCACAAGCACAGACTCCAGCAGCAGCAGTAGCGGTGCGGGCAGCATGCCCGAAGGTGCAACTACCAGCATGTCTGTGACGGGGGCGGGGGCGGGGGCGGGCGACCCGTGCGCTGCCTCCGTCTACCGCCGCCTGACCGCCGCAGCCATCCAGGGCCCGCTGCCGGAGGGCATCAGCGAGGTTCGGGGTGTGCTGGACGCCTGCCGCGCGACCGGACTGGTGCCCAGCCGACAGCAACTGGCGGAAGTTGACGATCGGCTGAAGCTGCAATTCAACACAGGCGACAGAGATTGGAAGGTGATCACCAGCAGCGACGCCTGCCTCCGCACTTCAGCCACGCAGCAGCAGTGGGCGGACTTTGCGGAGGTGGCGGCGGGCCTTGCGGCTCTGGGCTACCGCACCACCCACAGGATGGATCGCTTCATCACGCCGTTCCAGTCCTCTGAGATATACCTGAGCTCCCTGGGCTCGGGATCGTCAGCGACGGCTGAGGACCTGTGCAGCCAGGTGCAGGCGTGGTGCCGGCTGAATGCCGCGCTCGACTTCTACTGCAATTCAGGGCTGCATGGCTACGCCCCGCACATCATTGACGATGTGCTACCCAAGGAGCTGCTAAACCAGCTGCAGCTGCAGCGGCCGGAGGAGGCGCTCAGGAGCCCCCAGGTGCAGCAGGCGCTGCTGGCCATCGCTGACCTCCCCAGGCGAGCGGCCTGGCCCGAACCGTTCTTGCGAGCGGTCATCTCGCTGCAAAAGGGAGCGGCGGCCGCAGCAGCAGCCACAGCGGCCGCAGCAGCAGCCACAGCGGCCGCAGCAGCCGCATCCACGGCGGCATGGGCTGGTGCTGGGTCGGGAAGGACCCAGACTCCCGCGCAGCAGGAGGCGGCGCAGCAGCCGCAACAGAAGGTGGCGCAGCAGCCGCAGGAGGAGGTGGCGGGGCAGCAGCAGCAGGAGGAGGTGGCGCAGCAGCCGCCGCCGCCGCAGCAGCAGCAGCAGCAGCAGCAGCAGCAGCAGCAGCAGCAGCAGGAGGAGGTGGCGCAGCGGGGCGTCCTGCTGGCTTGCCTTGTGGCCGAGTCGCGCGTGTGGGTCCCGCCTGCCTGCTTCTGGGATAGCCGAGGACATGATGGCAGCGCTGCTTGTGTTGCGCACAGTGCTGCGGCTGCGCAACAGCGCTTACGCGCGGCCGTGCCGCTGGGCAGGCGTGCACGCCTGCTAAGGCAGGTCGCCGTCGGGTGGGACGGTTGGCTCCCCGATTCTCAGAAGGTCCTGGTGTTGGCCCCGCTGGCGGCCTCTCTGGAGCTGGACTCCGTCAGCGTGCATGCCAACCTGGCGATTCAGAGGGCGGTGGCGGAGGCACATGCCGCGGCAGGGCAGGCAGTGCCGGAGGGCTGGCTGCGCGCTTTTCTTGCGTACAGTGACGCAACGCCTGATAGTGAGGAGGCGCCCGGCGTCCTTAGCGCGTTACTGGAGGCCGGGGCGTCGGTTGGCAGGCTGGGGCGTGCTGACAACAGCAAGAGCAGCAACAACAGCAGCAACAGCAACAGCAACAGCAACAGCAGCAGCGCTAGCAGCGCCTATCTTGATCATGCGCTGCTGGACCGTCTGGCGGACATGGTGCTGGCAAACACCGTCGGCGGTGGCGCTACGCTGCCCGAGGCGCTGACGGACCTGACGAACCTGCACACTTGGGCGAACGCCAGCACTCCCGGTGGCACCAGCGCGGCTGGCAGCAGCAGCAGGCCGTGGCAAGTCGATCCGGCGCTTTTGCTGGCGCTGGTGTCCGCGACACTCGAGGATGCAGTCGAGGGCTGGTGTTTCCAGGAACTGCTGCAGGGCTTCACAAGCCTGCTCATGTTGGCAAATGCCCACGCCTCTGGTGATGCCCGCGCCTTCGGCACCAGCAGCAGTATCACTGGTAGCGGCCTGGCTGCCATGGCGGCGGCTATGGTGGAGGCTAAAGTTGTCAGCGGCGACCTGCCACTGCCAGAAGCGTTCGAGGACCTGCTGAGCCTGCACAGCTGGGCAGAGGCGCAGGCCGCGCTGGGCACCGGCGCAGCGGAGGCTGCCCCTGCTGCGGCGGGCTGCAACAGCAGCGACAGCAGCGCCGTGCGCTGGCAGGTGGATCCGGCGAGGTTGGCGCGCATGGCTGCACAGCTGCTGGCGATGGTTACAGCGGGGAGCATGGAGCCGCCGGAAGCGGTGCAGGCCCTGCAGCGGCTGGCCGACCTTGCGCGCGTCTGCGTCCCGGCGCAGGCCGGTGCAGCTGCCATCCGGGCGCCGGCCCTCGAGGTGCTGGCGCTTCTGGCGGCGTCGCCAGGCAACCAGGCGGCGGCGCTGCTGGAAGCGGCCGGGGCTCTACAGGCCCTGCCCGGCGCTTCGCAGCCTGCCGGTTGGTCCCCGCAGCAGCAGGAGCGGGAGTTCCGGGCTCTGGGCCTGCAGCCGCCCCACAGCACGCCCGAACGTAAGCCTTAGTAGCCGCACCAGGAGCTGCAGTAGCACAGGGGTCACACACAGGGGCATCGGCGCACGGGGTAGCAGCAGCGACCGGCTGCTGTTAGGGCGGAGGGCAGGCGGCCACGCTGCTGCCTGTACCGGGTCTGGGCGCAGTGTGGTCATGAAGATGTATGGCCGGCCTGGTATGGGTCGGGGCAAATGGACGCCCGCCGCTGCAGGGTTAGCTCTGGCGCCCAGAGGTGCTGCACCTCGGCATGTGGCGCATGGATGGAGAGGTAAATGTGAGGGCAGCAGATGGTTTCGGAGGCCGAGGCCGAGAGAGAAGTCCCAGTCTTGCGGGTGTTGTGTCTCCTGGTTGTGTTTCCAAACGTGTGCGCCGTGGGGCGGGCGTCGGTAACCGGCACGACTCGCACCAGACTGACGGACGTTGCCGGCCCAGCATTCCCAGTGCATCTAGGCGAGGTTGCCAGTTAACAGGCTGTTCTAATCGCAAAGTTGCATTGGTTGATGGAGTACTTGGGAGAGTTGCAGGAACTGAACGGCGTGTAATAGAACATTTGAAGCTGGGGAATGGCTTGGCACAGATGGGGTTTGACAGCGTGTTTTCGTTGACTCGACACGACGGAAAGAAGAGCGGCCCCACCAGCCCTCAGAGAGAACCTCGCATATGTATTCAGCCAAACCAACCAAACTCCGCTCGCGGCGCTTGTCATTTTATGTGCAGGCCAAGCTCGTCGACGCCTGTACTCCACTGGAACGTGTAGCACCAGGTAGAAGGTAGAGACATGTCATAAACAGCTCGGTGCCATAAAAGCCAACAATCAAAAGGAATGCCGATCGCCGGCGTGTACTTGTTCGCGGCATGGCTTGGAGCCGCAATCGTCGCGAGCAGCACCACGGACAGGCCCCAGGCCTGCTTCGCGCGCGATGTGGACCGAACTTTCGTCATGGCGTACCGAGGAGCATCGCTGGCGTTTCCGGAGCACTCTGTGGGGGCCTACCGGACCGCCATCGAGCAGGGTACGTGCCGTGCACCCAGCGAGAATAGGGCCGGCCCGTGCCCATCTTTGTGACCGCATCTATCCGCAGGAGCCCAGTTTGTAGAGTGCGATGTGGTGCTCACGAAAGACCTGGTGCCCATCTGCCGGCACGAGTCCAACATAGTCGAAACGACCAACGTGCTGTTGGAAGCGCATCGGCGCGGCTGGGACGTGCTGCCCAGGGGAAACGGCAGCGAAGTGTTTGCAGCTGACCTGACGCTGGCGCAGATAAAGCAGCTGCGGGCCGTGTATCCGGGCAAGGCTCCTTCCGCCACGGCAGGGAAAGCGGGAACGGATGGGGACGCGCAGGGGCACTGCGATTCGGACGCAGCGGCAGGCAGCTGCGCCGCGCCCTGGTCCGGTGCTTCCGAGCCCACGGCTGCGAGTGCCGCAGCCGGGGAGGCTGCCGTAGCTCGGGTTGAGACCTGCATGTGGGACGGCGCCACGGGCGGCGCGGCGGCGGGCGGCGCTGCCTCCTACACGCCCGCCTGCTCCGAGTCTGTGCCCACTGGCGCGGACGCGCTGGCGCCGCCCGCGTTCGAGGTGGCCACACTGGAGGAGCTGATCTGGATGGCCCTGGTGGGTCGTGACTCGTGAGGGGGGTCTACAGGGAGTCGTTAGGGGTACCCAGGGGTCCTGAGGGTGTCCACAAGGGTCCCGAGGGAGTCCCCAGGGGTCGTAAGGGGTCCGCAGGGGTTGTGAGGCGTGTGCAGGGGTCGTAGGGGGGCCGTGGCAGGCCGCGCCGCAACGCCACGGAAAGCGTACCGTACCTGACATTGGTGGGCTACGGAAGGGGGGGATCCACATGATGCTGTCGTGACGTGGCCGGGGTGTGTGCGTGCCATCTGGGCCTGGCGCGAGTTAGACTGGGTTTATGCCCTCCAAGCGTCCAGAATCCAGATGCAGGGGTTGCAGCGGAGCCGACAATGCTGCCGCACCGCTTTCGGCACCACAGGCGTCACGGAGTGCAGCGGTGGGCATAGCGCTGCACATCCAAGCGGCGGCCTGGCACAACGCACACCCCGTGCTGGCACCGCAGCTGGCGGCTGCTGGCACCACCTTTGAGGACATCCTGCTGCAGCTGCTGAGCAAGTACGGGTACGCAGCTGGGCCGTACGGCAGTGAGGCATGGCGGCAGCGGCCGACCTACATCATGGCGTTCGAGGTGGGTGCGGGACTACGGGGCCTCGTGGCAGTGGTGTGGGGGCGAGGGGGCGGGCGGCCTGCGTGGGGACTGGGGGCAGGAGGATGAACAAAAGGCGCATCGAGTCGCCTGCTGTGGCCGTGGGGCATGTGTACCTTTTTTCAAACTAACCACCCGGCAAACCAGCTCCACCCGCTAAGCCCCCCTTCCCAACCCCCCTTCCCAACGCTCCCTCCGCAACTCAGGCCATCAGCCTGCAGTATCTGGCGAAGCGCACCCAGTCACCGCTGACGCAAGTGCTGGGGTGAGTGCCCAGCAGCCTGATGGGCGGCAGCAGCAACCCAAGCCTGCCGTACCTGGAACGACGCATACGTCCCGTGCTGACGTGTACGGCTGGAACATCCCTCCCTCCAGGCCCACGATACCCGACACGGGCGAGAGCTGGGACAGCGCCACCAGCGAGGAGGGCCTGAGCCGCATCTCGACCTACGCCCAGTCCCTGGCGGTGGCGCGGCAAGCGCTGCTCATGCCGGCTGAGGCGGAGCCCGCTGGCGCTGCGGGAGGCGCGGGTGCGACTAGCACTGCTGGAGGCGGCGGCGCTGGCGGCCTGGTGGCAAGCCCGGTGCTGGCGCGCATGCGGCGGGCGGGCCTGCAGGCAAGTGCACCTGCATTTACTAGCTGCTGGGGGTGCAGAGCCGCGGCGGGATTGCTGCGGCGCTACGGCACGCGGCCTGTGGCATGCGGGAGCGGGAGCGTGGGCCATGCACGAATCTTGGCAAGCATGCAATATCCACACGGCACCGATCTAAATCTTCCCCTCTGCCTGCTGCAGGTGTTCGCGTCGGTGTTCAAGCCGGCGGCGGAGCACCTGATGCCCGGCGTCGCCAGCTGGGAGCAGGAGATTGCGCCGCTGCTGCTCGCGGGAGCGCGACTGGAAGGCGAGGACGCGGCGCAGGGGGTGCAGCGCCGGGCTCTGGGCATTGATGGGCTGTTCGCGGACTCGCCTGGGCTGTTGAAAGAGGTGTATGACAAGTATGCATGCCGTGATCAGGCTAGTCAAGCCGATTCATGAAGAGACGGAGCTGCCTTGCTATTCATGTTACCGTATGGGGAGTGGGTGAGTGGTGGCGGACTGTAGCTGAGCGCGGCCCTGCGATGATCTGCGCTCGTTCAGTGTGGAGCGGGCGGTGTTCCAGCGGATTAAGGCCGAACGCATGTGCGTGTTACAATGACAACGCGTCTCGCATGCTTTTTGCTTAGTCAAAGCCTGGCATGGCGTCCGTGTGTGAGCAGTACGCCCCAGGAACGTGCGTGCTTTGTGTGGAATACCGCATGCTATGCAGGTAATTCAAGGCTGTGAGTGCTTGAGTACTGCGTCCCCTACGATGCCGAATCTGGCAATGATTCCTATGATGGTGTCCACCATTTAATGCTACCCAGGGAAGGCATGAAGCTAATAGCATCATAAGCCCATCGACCTATCTATACAGCATTCTAGCCACGCGAGTGGTCAAGAGTACGCAATGCTATCCATAATGGCGCTTGATGCAGCGCAATCAGTCCTACAGTCCTAAAACCTCTGCACGGCCCAATTCCGTACATCATCATCGCACTGTTCATACTTGAGTCATAGGAAAGCACCTAGGGCCTTTATATCTACAACAGCTGTTGCCGCCACGGCTGCCCCACCCAGCCACACTGAGCTCCGCTCCCAGTAGCGGGCTTCGCCAGCTGGCCGGCCTCCGCCGGCAGCTGGATGCCGCGACTGGCGCCCTGGGGATCCGCCACCCACCGCGCCGCGCGGCCTCGCCGCCCACCACCCAGCCACGCCGCCGCACTGCTAATGGCCTGGCCGGACTGCGAGTAAGCCTGGCGCCGTTGGCGCCTGCGGGACTCGCGCCCACGCAGCGCGCGGCGAGCAGCCACAAACTCGGCATTCTCCTCCGCCTCTTCCTGCGTGACTGCTGCCCCCGGCGCCGTGGCGTCGCTGCTAGAGCTGGCGGTTGTGACCGCCGCCGCGCTGTGGGTGCTGGCCGTGGAGCTGACATCAGACGCAGCGGCAGCAGCAGCAGCAGCAGCCCCTCCAGCAGTCGGGGCAACTGTGCTGCCGGCACCGGCAGCAGCGGGCACCGGCGCCGGCCTGGGCTCGGGCACCAGCTCCCTCACCGAGTCGTACACGATCGCGTCCAGCTGCGCCATCACCACGCCAGCACGGTACAGCTCCACGTCCAGGCGGTTGAGGTCGTACAGCAGATCCAGGTTGCTGGGCAGCCCGTCATCGGATCCGGAATCCGGCGCGGCCGCGTTCACGTGCAGCTCGTGCTCGCCCCAGCCCAGCCCGTACGACAGCGCCTCATTGGAGAGGTCCGCGTCCTCCAGCACCAGCAGCACGTCGTACTGGAACGCCAGGAAGGTGCGGGCAAGCGCCAGGTGCTGCTCGGTGACCTGGCTGGCCGGCAGGTTGAACACCTTCTCGCCCAGCAGCGACCGGACCAGGTAGTTGTTGAGCGGCGCCGGCAGCAGCCGCAGCCAGTCGGCCGCCTCGTGGCCGCCCGAGAAGTACACGGCATCGCGGTCAGCGCCGCAGTGGTTGAGGTAGGTGCCCCACACGTGGCGTATGTGGCTGAGCATGCGCGAGTGCGGGTGCCGCATTTGCAGCACCGTGAGCATGTTGCCGCACGAGTGCGCCAGCTGCGGATCCAGCCGCCCGCCCATGGCCGTGTACTCTGTGGGCCGAAGGGAGGTGCGGACAGGAAGCGTTAGGAAGGGACCCACTTCATGGACTTGGGGGCTGCATGGGCTAGGGGGCGTGACATTTGAAAGGGCGCATCCCACACGCGAGCCTGGCGACAGGATGGACTCGTCTGCGCCCCGGACCCACCGTTGGCGTAAATGGTGTAGCGCTTTTCGAGCAGCATGCGCTTCCGCTGCGCGCAGCTGAACTCCCGCCGCAGGCTCATGGGCTTGTTGGGCCGGTCGCACTGCGTCTTCTGGCCCTTGCGCAGCGCCACGTGCACAGAGCCGTTCACGTAGCGCGGCTGCGGAGCATGGACACGCAGCGGGCAGGTGGTGAGAGGTTTGGACTTTGGAGGGACGGCTCTGGAGCCCCGGCGGTGTTCAATGCTAAACCCGAGCCTGGCCATGTCCGCTGCTTCATGCCTGCCTGTTCCAAGCTCTCCCTCACCTGGTCCCTGAACACCGACACCTCGCAGTTTTTGTTGGCCGCAAACGACTCTGTCGCGCAGCCGTTGCGCTCCGCCAACTGGCAGAATGTTGTGCCGCCACTCTTGCTCACGTGAGCAAACTCCACGATGCCCTTCGCCCGCGCCGCCGCACGGTGCCGCGTCCACAGCTGCTGCAGCAGCCGCTGTACGGTGCGCTCCTGCGGCGGCCGGAAGGCGCCGTGGCGCAGGCGCCGCAGCACCAGCGCCGCCACCACCGCGCGCCGTACGGCGGGGAAGGATGCCTCGCCGCCGGGCAGCTGTTTGATGAAGCGGGCCACGGTGCCCAGATGGACCATCAGAGCCTCGCCTTCGCTGGCTGGGGTGGTGGCCACGGAGCGGGCGGCGTGCCCCAGCTCCTGAAGGATGGGCACCGCGTCGGGGGCGGCGGCGAAGGTGCCGGCGGGGGCGGCGGTCGCCTCTGCCACTGTGTCCACCAGCCACTCCAGCAGGGCGATGGTCTCCCCTTGGCTCCGCTCCACGGGCTGATCGGCGCCATCACTGGTGCTGTTGCTGCTACCCTGCTGTGCGCCGGTTGTGGCGTCGATTGCTTTGAGGCCCAAGCGCGCAAGGAAGGTGTCGGGCGCGCCGCTCGCGTCGCCCATGGTCGCCTCGCCCGCAACCGTGTGCGTGCTCAGCGCTAGGATGAGCAAGCAAACCAGCTGCATATTCATCTTGAAGTCACAAGCTTTCCAGCAGAGGAAAAAGCTAAGCGGCGTGAAAGGCAAGCTGAATCCTCTCCAAAGGCTATTCATAACAATCGTGGGCCATATGGAATGTATGTTTGACCTGATGAATGAGAATATGTTTGTGTATTCAGGTATGTGTCCGTGAGTGTGCTATCTAGCGGGCGTCGACGCATGAAGTTTTCGGGTGCTACTGGCTTTTCGGGTGGACATCGCGCAATAGCACTGGCCGACGCATAAGTACTGAAGACGAGTGCAGGTTATACTTATTTTGTGTGCCTCATTTGCACTACGTCGCCCCTGCCGCTGCAGCCACGCAACGTCGCCTGCAGCAAGTTTATACCCGAAATCGCCCCGCGCGTGCGTGCAATGTATTTGCGAGTAGATGTCGATCGGAAACAACAACACTGCGAACAGGGAGCTGCAACGCCGGGCAGAGGGCAGTTGGGCGGGCGGACGGCGACTGACGGCGACCACCGACAGCTCGAGCATTCCGCCATCACCACTGTGTTCGATGACTGCTCTGAGTGTTGCACGGCAAGGGTATTCGGCAATCACACACACCATGGCGGTCCGAGCGACATCTGCTTCACGACCGGCCGCGCATGTAGACTGACCCGGCAGCCTCGCCGAAGCTTAGCGACGCAGTCTGGCCGGACTTAAGCGTCGAGACGTCCTGGGTGCTGGGTGCTTTGCGCTGGGTTACACAAGCATTGTCTGCGTGCCAGCGGAAATCCTCTGTCATGTGCACCCACCCCCCCTAGCTGCGTGCCCCAAGATCGTGTGCGGGCGCAAAAGGCCAGCCCCGTGCATGCATCTGAGCCGCAAGACAGCCTGAAAACTGATGTATAGGGACAGTGGGGCCCGGCTATTCGTCGGTGTTAACGTGGGCTACACGGGGCGACCATCCGGCGCCAAAACGGTTCGTCAACGCTCCTCCTCTTTCACCTTGCCACATAAGCAACACACGTATAGCGTATACGGTAATGCGATAACACTGAGTTAGGGGCTTTTGCATGTAGGACGTCAGCGCCTGCTTACATTTTACGCTGGTCTGTCACGCTGCAGCCAGGCTTAGCCTAAAGCTGACGGCAACCCTTACGAGAGTTGATCTTGGTTTAGCAGTCGTTCATTTCTTCCAGGGCTGGGCCATACTTTTCCAGGCGATGTCGCGAGTTCCGCTCACAGCGCTGTGGTGAGCGTGCATCACCGTTTTTCGTGTTCGGGATAGTATCCTGTTCAAATATGAGGCGGTGCGCAGGGGCTTAAGCGCGAAATGGCGACACGCCCTTCGCCTCTAGCAACGGGGTGACCCCTCCCCACTCTTGGTCCCACGCTCCTCGCCCTCGCCTTGGCCACTCCCGTCCTCCCGCGCCCTGCCCTGACCCCTCTCTCGCTGCATGCACTACCAACTGCAGATCCTGAGCACCTACCGCAAGTTCTCAGGGACTCTCTCTAACGCTTACCGCCCTCCGACACCGCGGCTATCCAAATGTCACGCAGGATGGCTGTAGCGGTGGTACTCGATTGCTGTCGAGGCTGTCAGGGAACACCGGCGGTGTGACCACGCAACGTGGTGCCAGCAGCCGTACGCAGAAGTCAGCACCAAAGTCCCGCCCACTGTGGCATGAAAGGGCTTGTCCATTGAACTGCTTGGTGCCGTAAGTCGTAGACCGGCGTCAGTCAAGGACGGCGTCTACACAACACGGCGCGCGGACCCGCACACGTGGACCCACAATGCCACAATGTCCTGTTGTCAGATGCGAGCGGCGATAGTTAACGCAAAGCAATTAGTTTTAAGCTGCCCGTAATAGCTGGCAGTCCATTCCGCTGGCACCGCCTGCCGCCGCCGCCGCAGCAGCGGCAGCGGCATATGGCGAAGCACCAGCAGCACCGGCGGCAGGGCATGCAGCAGCTGTTGCTGGCAGCACTGCTGTTGCTGGGGAGCCAAACACGCAGCACACCTTCCAGCTTCGCAGGGATGCTCGTGGGAGCCCAGGCCGCGGGCGCCATGCTGCCGGATGACGCCCGACGACAAGCAGCAGCAGGTGGCGGCGATGATGACGACGGTGGAGGGGCCTTTCCGCTCAACTCGCTCAACACCGCGTTGATGCGGCGACTGCAGATGGACCACGTGACCCATCAGACAGAGGGCAGCTGGATCCCCACCGCTGGCGCCGCCGGCTCCGGCGCGAGGCACTACCGGACGAGCGGCGCGGCCGGTGCCGCACTCGCCGCCGCCGCGGCCGCCGCCGGCAGAAGCGGTGGTGGCGGTGGCGGTGCAGGTGGCGGCGCAGTCGCCACCGTGTCTGCGGCGCAGCTGGAGGCGCCGCCGCTGCTGACGCGGGCGCAGGTGCTGCGGGCGCTGGAGCTGGCCGTGAAGCTGGGTGCGGCCAATGGCTCGCTCCTGGCGGCAACCACCCGGGGCGCCCGGTTCGCGGGCCAGCTGGGCGGCATTGCGGGCCGCGCGGCGGCGCTGGCGGTCGAGTCGCGGCCGGAGCGGGTGGTGGCGCTGCTGGGCGAGCTGCACGTGGAGCTGCAGCGGCTGCCGCCCGGCACCAGGTGGGCGGCAGGCACCGTAGGCGGCGTTCGTTCCGGGGCGGTGTGGGGCTGGTGCTTGTGCTGTGAGCCGCAGCCGCAGTGTCCAGTAGGTGCATCTGTGCCCGTAAACATAGGAGGAATGGATGGGGTTGATTGTTGCTTTGCGACGGGCGGCATACCGGACTGCGCAATAGCAGGAGATCAAGAAAGGCGCCCTGCCCCATTTTCCCCCATGCACTCCCCACACTCTCCACACCCTCCACACTCTCACGCACCCGCCGCACCCCTCTGACGCAGCTGGCCGGCCGTGCGCCGCGTCATCACCGCCGGGCTGGCGCTGCACCGCCTGCGCGCCGGGCCGCTGGCCGCCGCCGGCGAGCTGGTGGCGGTGCAGCTGCTGCTGCGGCTCTACCTGTCGCACCGCGCCGCAGCCAAGGCGAAGCGGGTGGTGGAGTTTGCGCACGTGAGCAAGAGCGGCGGCACCACCCTGTGCCGTCTGGCTGAGCGCAACGGCTGTCGCACGGAGAGCTTCTCCACCTATCGCAACTGCCTGGTGCCCAAGTTCGACGACCGGGTGGGTGGGCCGGGTGGGGAGGATGGTGCATGTCGGTGGGTGACCGGATGGGTGGAGGCTGGCGTGTGGAATCCCTCGTGGAGTGTGGGTGTAGTGGGTGCGCGCCCTGATATTGCAACCCAACCGCAACGTAACGCCCTGACTGTGCCTAGTTTGCTGCGCCGTCTGCTGACCGCCACCCGCCTCCGTCCCGCCTCCACGCACTCCGCAGCCGCGCTACATAGACTACGCGTACCACCGTGCGCAGCGGCCGCGCGGCGTCAAGACGCGCTGCGACCGGCCGCCCAAGACAATCGATCGGCGGAAGCAAGAGGTCAGCTGCCGGCGGCGGCGCAAGATCATGCTGCAGCACGGCTACAACCTGTACATGAACGGTGCGCGGTGGCGTGGTGGCGCGGTAGCGTGGTGGCGTGGGTGTGAGCAGGGACGCAGGGGTGGCGGGCGTTGCAATGCACGGAGCGTTGGCTTGGGGGGGGTTGGGTGGCGCGTGTTGTTGTTCGCTGGATCTGGGCCAGAGAGGCGCTTTCGGCTGCACGCCCTTCTGGCCCGCAGAGTACACGGCAATGGGCGGTGCTGAGGACCCCAGCCTGGCGCACGCCTGCGGCAACATGCTCACCGCGCTGCAGGTGCGGCCGAGGGGGGGGGGGCAAGGAGTTGAGTTCCTTGCAAGCTCCAAGCGAAAGAGGTTGGCCAAGGAGCGGAATTTGGAAGGTGTGGGCCTGGGTGGAAGTTTGCATGCACCCGGGCGGGTGCGTGGGGAGGCGCCGAAGCGCATGGGGTGCGGAAGCGCAGCACCGCAGCATGCGCTGCTGTGGCTGCTCTGCGTGTGTGCTGCTTGTCCGGCCTGTTGTGTTGATGCTGTAATAATCGATGGTTCGCTCTTGGCCGACGCCCGCGGTGACTCGTCCTCCTGCCGCCTGCACCGCCTGGACCACACGCAGCTCCGCCACCCGTACTCGCGGGTTCTGTCCCACGTGAAGGTGCGGCGCGCGCCAACGGGGGCGGGCGGTTGGCGGACAGGAAGGGGAATGGCCGAATGGGGCAGTAGGGAGGGAGGGGGGAGCTGTGGGGCAGGAACCTGCGACATATGGATTGGCTTACTGCTGCCTGTCTGTAGCGTTCCTGATGACCCGCTTCCTTCCCTCCCTCCTCCCTCTCCCCCGCAGCACATGTGGCACGCCTACACGGTGCACTGCCGGGACGACAGGCACCTCTACTTCCCGGCCGGCCACAACGCCAGTGAGTGGGGCGTGCGGTCCGTTTGGCGGGGCTTGAGGGTACCCGTTCATTGCTCCTGTTCCCGCGGAACGAACCAACCCCACAACCCAACCCCCATCTCCACTTCCTCCACTCCCCCCCCCCCGCCTGCTGCTGTGAACGCAGCCCACTGGGCGCGGCTGCTGGCGGCGCCGCTGGACAACTACCTCGTGCGCTCGCTGGCGGGCGAGGGCGTGTTCGGGCTGGCCTCGGGCGGCGTGCGGCAGGAGCACATGGCCCTGGCGCGCGTGCTGCTCATGCAGGTGCGCGCGTGCCCGCGTGCTTGTGTGTGTGTGTGTGTTGGACAACACACGGAAACCGAACCCCCCCCCGCGCGTGTGTGTGCCGGGGGTTGGGGTGGGGTGGGAGGGGGTTGTGAATACCAGCCCAAACGAAGCCCAACTAACTAGACAGGGGGTAGGGTGGAGTGTGCGTGTGTTAAACAACGAAAACGACGGACGGAGTGTGCGTGTGTGTGGGGAGGGGAGAGGGGTAGACGTCCATGCGACGGGTTTTCATTGAGGGAGGTATTCATTCCAACCTCTTTACGGGAAGGGCCAGGTGGGTGTGGCCGTCCATGCGAACGGTGTGTGACGCACACGCACGCTCCCGCCCGCACATGTCCATACCCATCTCCCCCCCCCCCCACACACACACGGTGACGTGCAGTAGCTCTCATCTGCAGCTTCCGTTTCTCCTTGCAGCGCTTTTGTTTCCCCACGGGATTGGTTCACAGTAACCCACCCGCGCACAATCCGCCCGCCCGCCCGCCCGCGCAGCAATACGATGTGCTGCTGGTGCTGGAGGACCCCTCCATCTCCCACACCGCGCTGTCGTACGGCCTGGGCTGGGCCGAGCAGGAGCTGCACGTGAACAGCGCGCAGGCGCGGGGGCCGGAGCCCGGCAACGACGACGGGCTGCCGCCGGACCCAGAGATCCTGTACGAGCTCAACCGCCTGGATCTGGAGCTGTACAGATTCGGTGTGGCCATGGCGCAGCTGGATGCCGTGGTGTACGACGCGGCGCAGGTGCTGGGCACGGCGGGCGCCAGCCTGGCGGCGCTGCAGGCGGCTGCGGAGGAGGAGGAGGCGGAGCAGGACTATGGCGCCGGGCTGGAGGAGGAGGACTATGCTGAAGATGAGGAGGAGGACTTGGAGGCGGAAGACGAGGGGGGCGGCGAGGACTACGTCGATGACAGCGGCCGCGACCAGCGCGGCGACAGCAGCGCGGCGCTGACGGATGACGAGGGGCTGCTGGTGGAGCCGGAGGAGCAGGAGGAGCGGCAGGGGGAGGCGGGAGGCAGGCGGCAGGCGATCAGGGCACGGGCAGGGGCAGGGGAAGGCGTGGCAGCAGGTGCGGGGACCGGGGAAATGGCCCAGAGTGGCGCTAGCAGTAGCAGTGATGTGCGCAGTAGCAGCAGTAGCAGTGGCGGCCATAGCGCAGGAAGCAATAAGGCCGCCACGGTCGCCAGCAGGCATGCGCTCCGCCGGCGGACACTGGTAAAGGAGAGCGTGCCCCCGGCCGCCCTGACGCCGCGGCAGCGGGCGGCCCTGGGATGTGGGTTTGTAGGTCAGTACGAGCCGCGTGTTGGTGGCGGCGAGCAGTAGTTTCGATAGCTGCGTAGTGGCGCGTGAGGCGTGCATGCCTGCTGGCTGTTCGTGGAGCGAGCGAGATTGCGAGTTTAGGATGGAGCTGGTGGGGGTCAGGCCTTGGGGGCCGGTGCTTGGGTGGAGCAGGCCTTGCGTGCGTGCGCCTGTCGCCAGGGTGCAGCAGGCAGCAGGATACGGTATCCGGCAGGCGCTGTAGGCGCGTGGGTTACATAGCGTGATAGCGGCAAGCTATCGGATTAACGCCAGCATGGCCCAGACTCCAAAGGCCTCCAGCAATACGGGACCAGCAGCATGCTTGCTGGCTGGGTGGTGTGTAATGTGTCAAGTCAGAGAAGTGAGAATCCGACCAGCACACGAGTATACCACTCCTACGTCTTCTTCATTCAAGGCAGCCTCCCTGTGCACCCGCAATGGAGCCCAACCGCCGCCGACAGGCGAGTAACCAGCAGTTCACCAGCAACCCAAGAATACCGCACAATACGTACCAGTGATGAGTCCCTAGCACGTGGGGCAGCAGCCCGGCATCTGCCACTGCCTGTATTACTCTCAATACGGCAACCGAAGTGCTTACGTACGAGCGCTTATGCGAATTGACCAGCCTTTGTGGCCGCGCCACGGATGTACGACGAGCAGTGACCAATTATGGATATGTGCTAGTACCGGCGTGAACCGCGTTCACGCCAGTACTATGTTATGTATGAGACTATAAGGGCCACCCCGAAGCCCGCAAACCGGTGCATGAGCCACCTGCCCGCCCCCCGGCCCCCCAAAGTGTAAGCCCAAGTGTCCATCGCAGTAAATTGACGGCCCACACACGGCCACATGGAGTGGATGCGGCACTCACGCTGTCGAAAAAAGCTTTAGCATGACTTCCACATACGTCCAGAAGCCATGTTTCATGGAAAGCTGGCAGTATCACAGTGTATTCTGGAGTACGGTATTGCGCCCCTGCCGGTGCCTGCGCTTGAGCCTGCGCCTTTATTAACCCCCACGACTGAGCCCAGCCAGTGCTGCTGCTCCGTTACTATTCTTGCACACACCGGCGCTTACAGCCGGAACGCGGTCAGGCCGTGCTTCACAGCCTTGGCGCCAAAGCCAAAGCGGCTATAGCCAACACCTGCGCACGCAAAGCACACACAAGTACACACAACGCGTAAGTTCGTGAGCCACCCAAGCCTCCATTCTGCCCATGATGGCAACAACAGGCAGGGCGGCGGCGCG
Organism: Chlamydomonas incerta; assembly: GCA_016834605.1. Taxonomy (NCBI): domain Eukaryota; kingdom Viridiplantae; phylum Chlorophyta; class Chlorophyceae; order Chlamydomonadales; family Chlamydomonadaceae; genus Chlamydomonas; species Chlamydomonas incerta. Next base: position 2,440,992 of record JAEHOC010000010.1, read on the forward strand.
GTCAGCACCTTCAAAGCGCGCTACGTACGCTACGCGCGCGCAGCAGCTGCCAGCTCACCGACGTAGAGGTAGCCATTCACGACGGCGGGGCCGCTGACCGAGGCACCGGGGCCAGCAATCAGGGTGGTGTAATGCTCGCCGGTGCGGGCGTTGAAGGCGACCAGCTTGCCCTCATCGGACAGGGTGGGGTACACCACGTACTCGTTGCCATTCGCGCCCAGCTCGCGGATATAGACGGGCGGGCCCGCCTGCGTAAGAGGGAAGCGGGACATGCAGGGCGGTGCGGCCGTGTAACAGCAAGGTGCAAGCATGACCAGATGAATGAGGCGTGAGCGGGGGCGTGCAAGGGGTGACACCGAGATCCGTGTTGCTACGGTACGTGATTCACAGGAGCTGAGAGCATGCAGGTCATTCACCGCCGCGCTCTTGGTGGTGGGCGTGATGGGGATGGCGGCCTGCCACTTGATGGCGCCGGTGCAGATGTCCACGGCTGTGCCGAAGCCGCCCGACGCAATAGCAGGGCTGCCGGGCGCGGGGCTGCGGGGAGAGGGGAAACACGAGATCACAGCACACGGCGGGGCGTCGGTCAGCGCCGACACAGGGCACGCAGACTCGCAACGGGCGCGCAAGCAGCAGCAGGTAGCACTCACTTGGTAAGGGTGACGTCCTTGAATGCAAAATTGGCGTTCTGGTAGAAGACGGTGCGAACGCCATCCGACGCCGAGCCCCTGCAGCAAAGCGCGTCGGATGCACGGCGGCCCCGTCAAAATCAGTGCCAGAATCGGAGCAAGGACTTGCGTACGGTACGCGCCCCTCGTCCTGCCCCTTTTCTTGTCAGCGTTGTGCTTGCTAGAGAATGCGAATGCGAATGCAAGACCACTGTCCTCACCACTGCATGCCGCCGCTGGTGCTGCCGACGCCCGTGTAGGTCTTCCACAGGATGGCGCCGGTTGCGGCATTGATGCCGTAGCCCCAACCCTGCGCGCATGGTGGCCCGGCGGGCGGCGAGTCGTGATATATTCCGATATCCAGCAAGCCTTGTCTGCCGGGGCGCGATCAGCACCCATACGCATGGACTCCGACCAAGGCCGCGCACGCCCAGCCCTTGGACGGTAGCTAAGTAACGAAAGTCCCCCATGCCCCGCCCGTGCCTCCCCAAAACGTAAAGGCGTGGTCCGCTTCACGCCGTCCTCCTCCCGGCACGCGGGCTATAGGTGCGCTCGCTCATCCGCCCTCACTCACAGACTTCTGGCCGGCCACGAGAATGTCCTTGGTCTCCGAGCCGCACTGGGTGCCGGGGAAGTACAGGGGGGCCTGGCCGAAGTCTGCGCGTACGGGAAGCCAGGAACAACGGCAAGCCAGGTGGGCGAGTGCGTGCAAGGGCGGTGGGGAGACCGCGCTTGGTCGGCAGGCCCTTACATGCGCAGTCAGCAGCCTGCCACTGTACGGCACGTACCGTAGTCGGGGCTCTCCACGAATGGGCAGTCCGTCACTGCAGGCAACAAGCAGATTACCAGGTCAGCCCTGTTGCTGGCTGGGCCAAGGCAATTGCAGGTTTCCTCTCATACTGTAGCACAACGGTGCACGCACCTGTGGAGACGAAAGGGATGCAGGTAGTGGTCCACACATCAAAGAAGCTCACGCGGCGGCCCCACGCCAGGACGCCAGTGTTCATGTCAATCGCCAAGATGCTGTTAAACCTGCATCGGAATAACCGGAAACAGGGAGGAAATGCAGAATCAGGGTATGGGCTGCACGTGCAAATGTCGAGGTGTCGCAAACTGAATGGGGAATGGCACCAGTGAAGTTTGCAGCAGTTGCAATACACGCACGCACCAGTTGTTCTCCACTTGGTTCACGCAGGCGAACTTCTGCTCATTGTTGGCGCTGTTCGCAAGGCACTGCGGGGGCGTGGTGAGCGCATGATGGATGCGGTCAGGTCAATGTTCCAGTACCGGACAAGGAGGCTAGCACCGTACTCCACCAGGGTTCATCGAGAGCCTCCGCATCATCACTCACCTCCAACACAGATTTCGGGGCGCTGTACTGGTTGCCGGTGGCGACGTACACCCATCCGCGGGCCTCATCGATGGCGGGCGCGCTGCCCCACACAGCGTTACCAGACCTGAACAGTTTGCAATGGACACTTTGTGTAAAGCGTTGCGGCGCCGTTATGGCTGATGCAGCATTGTGCAGCACATTGCTGCGGCGTCCCGTGCTCATGTGAAACGTGCGCTTCGAAAGGTGCATATCATTGCACTCACCAGCCGGGCACGTTGGGGGCCGTGTAGAACTGCCACACCTTCACGCCTGCGGAGTGTTATCATTCACATTGCGTACTTTGCTGTCAGGCCGTCAGGAGGCAGCACTTGTGGTGGGCAGCAAGTAAGGCCCCTGCAGTGTGCTGGTTCACGTGGACACAACACCAGCAGGCCTATGGTCATCAGCCGCAGAGTGCAAGCGTGCTGGCCGCAACTGGCCGTAATGGGGGCGCCGCGCAGGTGTGGAACGTTGAGAGGTCACGTGCGCGCGCCTCACCTGTGTCCAAAGCAAGGCGCACCACCGATCCGCGGAAGCTGCAGCACTCCTCAACCCTGTAAGAAGATATAGTTGGGTGGTGAGGTTCCATGTCAGGCATGCATGTGGGGCAACTCGAGTATGGCGCTGCGAGGCCAGGTATTGTTCTGCACGCGCCGCGCATGTGCCGGGAGTGAGCAGCGCCCGGGGTCTTACCCGAAGCCGTCCACCAGCTCCTCCATGCTGGACACGCCCACGTACACAGCGCCTGCGTATGTACGTGTGTGTACGTGTGCGTGTGTGGCAACGCGTAAATAAGGTTGAGAGATAAGAGGACCCCTGTTAGCTCGCAGCGTTTAGTCACATGCGCCACATCCTGTGCGTGCACACAGCTGTCACAGGCTGTCTGTCTCATGTATCTGGACAGATGTGTATCGCAAGACTTCCCCGGCGCGACACGCGCCCCCACGCGCCCCCACCCTGGTAAACGCTCGGGGAGGCGGTGACCACGGCGTAAGGGCTGGGGTCCACCAGGGTCTGCGTGTGGCGCACATTGAGCGAACCGTTTTCCAAGATAAGGGGCAACTCCCAGCTATGAAATTCACTCTTGTGAGTCAATGTGTGCGACTTCGAAACTCCCCTCGCACGCACACACCTTCCAAACGGCGGTGCAGTCGCTGGCCTTGAGGGACACCTGGGGGGCGAGGGCGTGGCGTGGCGCGAGTTTAGGCAGGAAGAGGGCGGGGGTGAGGATGCAGCGGGTATGAAGGGACTTAACCCTGGGCGCACGTACACGGGTCCACAGCAAGCACGTGCACGTCACGGTCATGCCTGCAATCCTGACCTTTGAGGAACCCAGGCCCGAGCCGGGTCCGGGTCCAACCGTCCCCCCGTGGAACTGGAATGAAGTACCCCTCTGTCTAGTTAAGTTGTTTTGGCTTGGGCTGGTATTCGCAACCCTCGCCCCCCCCCCCGGCCCGAAAACCGACGCACCACGTATCCCTGGTTGCCGGTGGGGTTGCCAGGGAGGCCCTGGGACTGAACCTGCGTGCCGATGATGAGGTTACCGTTGCCGGCATCCGTGACCGCGGTGCGGGTGACCAGCTTGTTGGTGGCGCCAACGCCGCCGGGCCACACCAGCTCCGTAACGTTCTTCTTCCAAGCGACGGCACCAGTGATGGCGTCAACCTTGTACAGGAAACCGGTCCAGTCGCCGAAGAAGACGAAGCCGTTGATCACGGTGGGGGCGGCGGACACGTCCGAGCCCTGGGTGTCGACCTGGAAGACGGTCTGCAGGGTTGCACACGAGAGCACGAAGGCGGGTGGGGGGGAGAGGACGTGAACGATGCGGCAGAGAGTGCGCCATGCACCGAGTGAGGGCGGCATCGAAGCAGGGGAAGGGCAAGGGCGCGGGCTCTGGCAACGTTCGTATCGTACATGCACACGGGCCCGCCCAAGGGCCAAACTTGTGCAGGAACGTGTGCAACCCTCGCGCGTGTGTGCGACGTGTGCCTGCCATGTGCAGAACGTTACATCCATCGGCACGGCACGGCGTTCGGTCCCTGCCACTTCGGCGCACGGCGGATCGCAAAACTCATGCTAGTGCGCATGCTCGCTTTCCGGCGCGGCGGCCACTCGTCAGCCCAGACCGGGCGAACACCTAGTGCCTTCGTCCCACAGAGCTCAAAAGAATTGTGACCCCAAGGCACAAACCTGAGGCGCGGCGCGGAAACGGCCAGGGCTGATGGCGCTCCTTAGGTTCCGGTTCACCATCCCTCCGCCGAAAGACGGCCAGCTTGATGTGAATGGCTGCGACTGTGCCACTCGACGTGCATGTGCTGCAGGCATGAGCGCAAGCGCGATCGCGCACGCTAGCAGCAGCGCTCGTCCGGCCATGGCTGCACTAAATTAAGTTGCGAGGGGCTGATGCCCAGCTGTATCGGTCCAGAAGCACAGTTACTCGCAACACTATAGTAAGTGTACTTGAAACGAGTGGCCTCGCCCCTTTAAACAGATGGCGCCCAACCGCTGTCGGCCGATCTGAGCAGTTGGGCGCAAAACCGGCATCCCTCGCGTAGTCATATGGTGATGTGTGTAAAGAGATATGCATGATGCACATAATTTTTGAGTGCCGGTTTTTGCCTATGTTGCCACTCTGCAATAACTTAGGCGGAGCTTGACGGAGACGTACTAGATTTCAAATGCCAGTGTTTAAGCTTTGATCAAATTTAGCACCACAATCTGGGAATCATTGTGCGGACAACCCTGGTTGCATCTGAAAGTAACTGGACACGTCTAACACATCTAAAAGCAATTAAAGGTATTTGTTACGTACACGCAATGACCAACCGCATCATTTGTGTTCGAGTGCTGCGCAAAAGTGCAGGGCGCTTGAATTTGGCGCGAAGGGCGCGCGATGGCCGAGGCCATTGGCGGTCAAACCGGCGTGGTGCCTGCCTGCTGCTGCTATGATGTGTGAGCGTAAAAGCACACCTTGTGTTTGTGGATTCGCCGCATTATCGGTCCAACCGCTGATCGATCGATTTGGGCGTCGAAGTGCTGCATACGCCGTTCGCTACCCCGTCAGCACCAAGACAGGTTGATGGAACAAGACAGGGGACGGGGGACCCCTGGGAGGGTACCCATGGCGCAGGATGACGGTGCAGTAGGGAAGTGCTAGCGGCCAGGGCAGTGCGCGGGGCCCAAGGCCCTTACCTGAAAGTTCCTGGACAAAAACTGGCCATTTTGGCCGTTTCCTTGACATTCTACCGCCAGAAGTCTGGGGTTTGACCATGTTGGGGTTTGGGTGGCGTCTGGATTACTATGAGACAGCTCCGAAACTGCTAGGGGCTAAGCCCCCAAAAGGGCCAGCCACATTTGTATGATTGGATTTTTTAGGGGGGAGGGTCGGGCACGAAAACGTGTAGATCGTAGGAAGTCCTTCCACACAAGCGCAATGCTTGCTGGGGCATGAAACGGTTGTACGAGGGTAGGTGTGCCTGTAAGGCGCACCTCCCTTCCCGTGTCGGTGTAGTCTGCTGCCCAGTGCTGCCGCACATCTCAAGGAAGACACGCCACCACACAGCAACGCAGCGTGTAGCTCCGGGGGCGTTCGGGCGAATGAACAGCTGGATATGATTGACTGCGTAGCCGGTGATACGCTGCTGCTGCAATGGGTTCATTGGTTCTGTTAGTGCCGTTGGGGCGATCTCAATCGCCGGTCCCCAGAGCCTGGTTGCGACGGCCTGCACGGCTACGCCGCTATCACCCTAAATCACATCGTCCTCACACGCAGACGTCTCGAGCGGGGCCAGCAACCTGGCGACCTTGAGGACCTTCACACCGGGGCGGGGCGGGGCGGAATAGTAGCTTACAGGTTACGGGCCCGGGCCGTCTCCTCATCTCCCCCACTCCCCAAACTACTTCTTCTATACCTAGAGAGAAAGTGTTTGGGGGCTCTTGCGCTGCGCACGCCAGCGGTGCCCAGGGCGGGGCCCCCAGGGCTCGCTGGCGCCATGCGGGCGTCGTGCCGTGCGCCCGGCTCGGCGCTGGCGACCGCCCGGACGCCTCCCTTTCAGAGAAGGCGTGCGCCGCACGACAAGGCATCAGCACATCAAGCGGCATTCACAGTGTATTAATAGTATATATGTATTGTGAAATACTCGTGCGAGTCACCAGTCGCGTGCCGCGGGTGCGCCCGGCCGTGCCATCACACGCAGCCGTCGCCTTGCCCGCCGCAGGAAAAATGGGGTCCGCTAGGCACCTCCGCCGCCCCCAGACGCGCCCCCGGACCTCCCTACCGCTCATCCTGCATGAACAGCTGCCAACAGCACCATACCACCAGCAAGTACAGGGATCTCCCTTAGCGGCGCGCCCCTGGGCTTGCACCATCCACTGGCCCGGCGGGCCGGGCCACTGAACCAGAACCAGGCTGCACAGCAGCCAACATCCTGCCGCCGGCTGCCGTTACACCTGCTTCTTTGCGTCTGTGGCCGTCAGCCTGAAGGCGGTAACACCGTGACTCTCGGCCCGCGCGCCGTAATCGAAACGGCGGTAGCCCACACCTGTTGGGAGAAGTTCAGAGCAGCAGGACGGGTGCATGAGCATGGCTCGATGCCCATAAAGCGCGGCCGCGATGTGTGCAGCACGGCTGGCATGGCGCATCAAGCCTCAACCCACCACGTCCTGCCCTGCCTGACCCTCCCCTTTTATTGTCCCTCGTCTAGTTTAGCTTGGTTTAGATTGGGCTGGTGTTCACAACCCCCCCTTTTCCACACGACTGTACGGCGAAGTACCGTACAAGTGACATGTATGCCTGCAAGGCGAACCTCCCTGCCCGTGTCTGTCTAGTCTGCTGCCGCGCATCTCAAGAAAGACACACCACACAGCCACACAGCACGTGCAGCTGCAACATGCCACTCGGGCGGGTCCTGGTGTGCACCCATGCCCACTCACCCACGTACAGGACGCCGTTCACGACGGAGGGGCCGCTGACCGAGCCGCCGGGCCCGGCGATCAGGGTGGTGTAGTGCTCGCCGGTCAGCGCATCAAACACAACCAGCTCGCCGTCGTTGGACAGGGTGGGGTACACCACGTAGGCCTTGCCGTTGGCACCCAGCTCGCGGACGTAGACGGGCGGGCCCAGCTGTGCGTGTGGCGGGGCAGCAGGATGTAGGACAGAGGTGTGGTCGGTTCATGAAGGGATGGAGTAATGAGAAACATGAACGGATGGAGCACATGAGAAAACTCATCACTCCGCGCAGGGCGTGCCTTGCTTGTGCGGAGCAGGATGGGCAGGGTGTCAGGTCATGGGCACATTGGCTTCTAGCTCGTGCATGTGGGCGTTCGGGTGCATGAAAAAATGATGCGCCGGCCGGGCTTATTTTGGGCGGTCCCGGGTCAGATTTGACCCACAGCTGCAGCACCGATTCAATGGTGCTGGCAGGTACGAAGCGTGCGTGACCCTACCGCGGCGCTCTGGCGGGCGGGCGTGATGGGGATGGCGGCCTGCCACTTGATGGCGCCGGTGCAGATGTCCACGGCGGTGCCGAAGCCGCCCGACGCAATAGCAGGGCTGCCGGGCGCGGGGCTGCCGGGCGCGGGCAATCAGTCATGATGGACGTCAGAGCTGAAAGCGTGTAAACTGGGTGCACCGCATACACCGCATTCACCGGGGACGCAAGTATGCACCTGCGCACAGGCACCCACTTTGTAAGGGAAACATCCTGAAAGCCGAAGTTGGAGTTCTGGAAGAAGACGGTGCGAACGCCATCAGTCGCCGTGCCCCTGCGTGCGTGCAGGCCGCAAGGAAGTTTGAGTCGGTAGGGTGCACTAGAACCCAATGCATGATAGGTTTGCCAGCTTGTTGGCACGCCACGCTCACTTCATGTGCCTGGTGCCTGCACTCGCGCGTTGCACCGCCGGATGGTGTGTGACTCCCACCCCCACTACCCCCGCAGCTCGCTCACCACTGCATGCCGCCGCTGGCGCTGCCGACGCCGGAGTTGGTGGACCACAGCAGGCCGCCGCCGTTGGCGTCAAAGCCCCAGCCCCAGCCCTATTGATGCCAGGCACAAACGCGGCCATGGGCAGGAGGGGAGCGAGCTCTGGCGGCAGGTCATGATCGGAGAAGTTCAGGACATAGGCGCCCCAGAGCCGCGAGGCTAGCGGGGCACATGCATTAGACACAGGCTGGGGGTGGCTGGACCCGTTAGCACCACTTGCAATTATGTCGAACCACGCCGGGTCGTGGGTTCAACCGCGTGTTGCTAGTGTTGCTAGCCAACACTCACCGACTTCTGGCCGATGACCAGGATGTCCTTGGTCTCCGAGCCGCACTGGACACCAGGGAAGTACAGGGGCGCCTGGCCGAAGTCTGCGTGTACGGGAAGCCGGGACCAACGGGAATTCAGGTGAGCGCCGCAAGGGCGGTAGGGAGACCATGCAGTGCACGCTTGGCCGGCACGCGCGTACGGCAGCATCAGTCAGCCAGGCCCGCCGCTGCACGGCACGTACCGTAGTCGGGGCTCTCGGAGAAGGGGCAGTCCGTCACTGCAGGCAGCAAGTAAACGGGCCCACCAGACACGCCTCGCTTCGTCACACATGGTGCAGTCACGCAGGGATGCATATGTCCACGGTGCCGTGGTGGTCCGTGTGTGCTGCTGAGGTGTGTACATTCTGGCAGCAATCAGGGCGGCGCGACGTCAACACGACACGCCATTCGAAGATACACGCATGTATCCATACCCGAGGGCAGCAGGGGCAGGCACGCTGCGGTCCAAACATCAAAGAAGGACACTCGGTGGCCCCACGCCAGCTCTCCGGTCTCAATGTCGATCGACAACACACTGTTGAACCTGCATACGCAGACACGGCACAGGGTGGTGAACGCACCGCACGTATGTAAAAGTGAGATTGTTGCATCACTTGTATGCATGGAAAATATTGCACACATTACGCACCAGTTGCCGGGCACGTCCACGCACGCGCCCTTCTGGGCAGGAGTTGCGTTGGCCGGGTCCGCGAGGCACTGCACAGGTTGTGAAGGCGGGCGGCGTTGTGGGCGGCTTGGGACCTCATCAAATATCCAAGCGCCGGCGCTCGCCGGATACCGCACGTGTGTGGCTGCGCGCGCACACAGCGTGTGGCTTCTGGGCGAGCTTCAATCCTTACCCAGCACACCACATAGCAGCACACTAATCACGCACGCCGCTCACCTCCAGCACCTCCTGAGGAGCGACGTACTGGTTGCCCGTGCCCACGTAGACACGCCCACGGGCCTCGTCGATGGCGGGAGCGCTGCCCCACACCGCGTTGCCGGACCTGTCGTCACGTTGTCGTGCAGACGCAGATCGAGAAGTTGGGCGCTGCTGGCAAAACTGCACCGCGCGTGGCAGCATACTAATAAACTGACATCCACCAGAACCAGACCACTCACCAGCCGGGCTGCCCGTTGTTCTCGGGGGCGGTGAAGAACTGCCACTGCGTGGCGCCTGTGTTGCAAGGGTTGGCGTCGGAGGTGTGGTGGGTTTGTGTCAGGGAGCACACGGACAAAAGGAACGCGCGCATCTTTGTGTGTGCACGCCAAAGTAAAAATTGGACAAATCAGTTGCGCACGTCACGCAGCCGGCAGCGATCAAGCAAACGATGAGCCCTTAAAGCCACAGACGCAACCTGCACACCTACCGGTGAGCAGGTCGAGGCGCACGACAGAGCCGCGGAAGGTGCAGCACGGCGCCCTGCGTGCAGTGGGGGCGTCCGCGGTCGGGTGCGTGGGGGTGTGCCGCAGGTGACGACACGTGGAGCGAAAGTTTGAGCCTTTGAGGCGATGTATGGGTCGGGTGGGTCGGGCCTCAAGCAGTACAAACAGCGTGCACTCTGTAATGTCTCTCTCTGTCCCGGTCTCTCTCGCTCCCAGCCGCTCTCCCTCCCTTCACACCTCTCTTCCCCTCCCTTGCCCTCTCTCCATCCCTAGCTTCCCCTTGCTCACCCGAAAGCATCCACCAACTCCTCCAGGCTTGACACTCCCAGGTAGACCGCGCCTGCAACACGGTACGAGAAGGCATGAACAGGTAGCCAGGTCAGGGCCAGTAGACAAGGGCCAGCGGCAGGACAAGCCACTGCGTGTGTTGCAGCGGCGTCACAGCAGGCTGGTGTTATTCAGTCTCCGGCCCGTGTGGTTTCACCCTAATTGTTAGGCAATCCGGGGCCACGCAAGCTACTCGCCCTTGTAGACGGTGGGGGAGGCAGTGATGATGGCGAACGGGTGCGGGTCGGGAAGGCTCTGGGGAGCACAAAGGAGGGAGGGGCGGCGTACACGCGGTCAAGTTGCAATGCATGTGCCGGCTTCCCGCCGCCGCCACAAGAGTTCACAAATGTATCACCCCCTGTGCATCCGGGATGGTGCGTGTGGCCCTCCGGTGCATGCCCACCTTCCAGTTGATTGATGCATCGCGGACCTTGATGGAGACCTGTTAGGGGCAGATCCAGGTTGCGGTGTCACGTACCGAACGTGTGACGTGCATGGATGTGCGCTGCGTCGGCGGGTTGTGTGACCGTGTGGGGATGTGCGCAAACCTGTGCTCGAAGGTGGAGAGGGGCAGACGTCTTCGGGGGTTCCAGGACAAGGGCACTCACCACGTAGCCCTGAGTGCCGGCAAAGTTTCCTGGCAGGAAGCGGGTCTGGGTGCCAATGATGATGTTGCCATCGCCGGCATCGGTGGCGGCGGTGCGGGTGACCAGTTGGTTGGTTGCGCCAACGCCGCCGGGCCACACCAGCTCCGTGACGTTCTTCTTCCAAGCGATGGCGCCAGTCTTGGCGTCAACCTTGTACAGAAAGCCGTCCCAGTCACCGAAGTAGACGAAGCCGTTGATCACGGTGGGGGTCGCAGACACGTCCGAGCCCTTGGTGTCGACCTGGAAGGCGACCTGTGTGGGGTCGAAGCAAGACGCGGCGGGAGTGGCCGACACACGGGCGGGGCGGGGAGCGTCGGGAGGAGCTTTGCACCAATGAAGAGCCGCTGTAAGCACAAAACAATACAGCTGTTAAGCCAGTTGTGAGATACCGAGCAAGGACGCGTGATTCACCTGCGGCGTGGTCCGAAATCGGCCGGGAATGACACTCGTACGCCAGTTCAGGTTGTTCCCGCCGAAAGAACCCCACGTAGATGTAATGGCAGTCTGCGACTGTGTCATACGGCGTGACGCACGCACAGACACCGCGTGCGACGCCACCAGGGCCATAACTAGAGCGCATGTACTCATAGTCACGCAGCTCTTCCACCGCGCGGGAGCCATGTTTGCCGCTGTTGGAAGGGCTGCAGATTGCAACGCAAGCAGCAACGTGTTTTTGGTCGCAGAACACAGGCCACTCGGCCTCCCAGCTTAAATATTCGCGGCGTGCGCCAATCAACCGCTGATCACGAAGTCGGACACGGACCCAGCACGAAGGACCGCGCACCGATAATCCACAGATAATTTAAAATATATAATTAATGCTATGTTATACTGAAAATTCTTGTAAGCTGTTCTTTCCATTTAAATGCGCCCAGTTCCAACCGCCGCCAAAAGCGTTCTCTGTAACGCGTGTTCCCTCCACTTAAAGCATGACAATTAATTTTAGCATATTATATACAATTTCATATGCTCATAGCAGCGAACAGACTGTACAACAACTGAACGTGTGCGATCGATGCCACGCCTTTCAATACGAGCTGTTGGCACTCAAAGGCACCACAGTGCATGATGATATGGCATTCCGCTTCAGAACACGCTTCGCGTCTGAACGGGCGCTTTGGGGGCGCCATAAGTCGGCCCTCATGACCGAGCGCCGGCATTAATGAATAGCATGAACAAGCCGCCGGTGTCGCGAGTGCTCGTGTCACATATTGGGTTCTGCTTCTTGGGGCATCTGAGCAGGACGCACAGACGTGTCGGTAACCCGCGGGCCACGGTTGGTCACACGGTCAGCTAGGTGGAACAAGAGGTGGAAAGCCCGTTCGAACCGCGCGCACGGGCTGCCTTCACCGGATACGGCGGGGCCAGCCTCACCCTGTCCTGGCAATTAGGACTGGGGGTTGCGTTGTGCTGGTAGTGCCCGCGTTGCGTGCTGACATTCGCATGCCAGTGGGACGACTGGGCGTCATCCAGGGCACCGTGGGTGTGCGACAACCTGGTGTATAGCCAGTAGGGCTATACCGTATGTGCCACCGAGTGATGGTGGTAGTGAGAACTACCGGTGGATGCAGGCCAGTGCCCTTAAATAGTGCGGGAGACGCGCTCCAGACCGTGGGTTCCCGTCGGAGGGGAAGCCCGCGCGTATATCCCTCGCACGTCTCACTGTAACGCATATGCGACAGAGAGTATACTCCCAAGGCATCCAACCAGTCAGGACGTGAGCCAGAGCTTCTACCAGTGACCAGCGTCACGACTCAGCGTGTCAGAATACACGGTGCCAGGGTTGCACATGAGCCCCGGGACAGTCGCCAGTGCGACAGACCCTTTACGACAGAATGTTCGTGACAGTGTCAGGGAAACTGTCCGACAGCAGAAAGTGTGTACCCGGGAAACCGTCAGGCACGGTTTCAGACACGCCACGACCCCGCCAGCCCGGGCGCTACACAACACAACCCGGTCACCTGCTCTAGCTTGCTGTGCTTCCAGCGTCGCATGTGCAGCGTCCTGCTATATCGGCTGTGGCTCTGGCATCTGGGCTCTGTCGGCGGCCTTCTGCTCCGTACGTGCGTGCGGCCGCGTGCGGTGCGTGGAGCGTGCCTTGTCATCGTAATGCGTGTATCCCAGTGCGAATCCACGGTTCATTCGCGTTCGCGTTTCGACAGCACTTCGTTGACTGTGGCCCCAAGTTGGACTGTGCCGCACATATGAGCCCTGCCCGCTACACCTGATCCAAATTACTAACCTATCCAGCCGATTCAAGAGCAGCTGGCATCTGGAGCACACCAGGCTGCCTTGATTAGCTTGCAAGAGCATTCGCAGGTACGACCGCGTTATGTACACGCTTGCCTTCACACGTTGCATTGCCAATGCCCTTGCATGATTGCTACCTGTTCATCTCTGCAGCGTCCGTGCGTGCGACAGGTCCACGCGCCTTTTCAGCGCGGCTGTATGTACCCCACTCTCTCTCTGCATACGGTATGCCGTCGGTCCGTGTCGCCGCCTATACAATCCATGGCAGCCCATGGCTGGTGCGCAAGATAGGAACGACTACTGCTGGCATTGACAATCAGCTCGCGCTGCTGAATGGACAAAGCCTCCACGCGGCGGCGCTCAACCCCTACCGCTACACTGCTTCTCGTCTCTACCGTCTCTTTCCCTGCAAGGCCTGCTGCTCTGCCTGCGCCAAGCCCACGCACGGCCTGCCTCCACCGCCCACACACGCACACCCTCCGCTGCCCCCAAGCCGCCGCGCTGCCTTAGTACATGGGCGCCGCCTGCATGCCGGTGACTGGGTCGGTGCCGAACGCCTCTACCCACTTGTTCCACAGGTCGCGGATGGCGTTCAGCTCGGGGCCGTTGTTCTTGAACACCACGCGGTCGTAGGACTGGATGGGGTAGCCGGTGACGACGCAGGGGTCGTACTTCTTCTTGCAGAAGTGGCACGTCAGGTTGGCCTCGTAGGTGGGCTTGCCGCAGTGCTCGCACGCCTTGAGCGCCAGCGTCTGGTCCGTGGAGCGGTCCATGCTGATCTCCAGAACCAGGTTGCGCACCTGGCAGAATACGATTGAGAGGCGGGGAAAGGAGGCGGGTTCAGGGTTCGCAGGTATTTGCTTCGCGCGACAGAGGGAGCGCAGCCTGACAAGCTGGAGTTGCGCGGGCGACCGGGCCTGAGCCAGTGAAGCGTCGGACGCTTGTCACGGGTGGCCCATCCCGCCCCCTCACTACTGACACGTCCATGCGCCAAACCCCAGACCGAAACCGCGGCCACACACCCACACCAACACACACAGACGGCAGGTGCACGCAAGTGACTCACATCCTCGCGCTGCGACTCGGTGCAGTAGGCGCGCTCGGGGATGGTGAAGTCGTAGGGGATGTCGGTGTCGCTGAAGTCGGCGTTCTCAATCACCGCCGCGCTGCTGTCGGGCTCATCCATAGCGTCGCTCAGGTCCAGGAAGCGGTTCAGCATCACGAACGCCATGTTCTTGCGGCCGGCCTCGTACCAGGCCAGACCAGCCTCGTAGAAGGCCTGCGGGTTGGGAGCGGGAGGAGGCGAACCGGCGGCGGGCAGCATTAGCGGCGGATCAAGCGGATGCGAGCGCGAGAGTGGCGCAAGGATTCCTGACAGCGTCTCTGCTGCGTAGCGTCTCGACGCACCGTCAATCTCCCCGCCCCCCCGCGCCTGGACTCCCGGCCGTGGCCCTGAAGCAAGAGCCAACGGCCCGGAGACAACGCAGCCCGAGACAACAGCCCGGGCTGCGCCAGCCCCCCGCCCCTTTCCGGCGGTGCGCACCCACCCGGTCGGCGGGGATGGTGGGGCCCACGTAGCGCAGCACCGAGGTCAGGTTCATGGCGGCGATGTCCTTGAGCCCCTGCTCCTTGGCGGCGGCGGCGCAGGTGAGGTAGTGCGCCGCCAGGTAGTAGTTCTGGAACGCGTCCGTGTCGGCCTTGTACTTGCCGGCGCCGCCGCCGGAGCGCAGCACGTTCACCAGGCGGTACATCATGTCGCGCAGGCTCTTCTCCGCCACCGGGTTGCGGTCGCCCTGGCTGGCGTGCAGCACGCCCTGCGCGATGGACTTGTACAGCTCAAAGTACTGCGGCTGCGCGGTGATGCCGTGCTGCGCAAACACCTGCGCCGCTTGCGCGTAGTCGCCCTGCTTGAAGCGGCGCTCCGCGTGCTTGAGCGCATAGTTGGCCGCCACCTCGGGGCCCTGCTGCGCCGCCAGCTCGTGCACCTTGGCCCACTCGTCGCGCGCCACGTACATCTCGATGGCCTGCTGCGCGTGCTGGCCGCCGCGGCTGGCCAGTTCGTCGGCCTGCTGGTTCTGCAGCAGGTAGTTGTTGTACTGGTCCTCGATGTAGCGGCTGAAGGTGGGGTTGGTGCCCGCCAGCGTGCGCGCCTTGTCCCACAGCCGGCCGGCGCAGTAGGCGCGGATGGCGCCCTGCATGTCGTCTATGGACTCGTGCAGCTCGCCCGCCACCTGGTGGCGCCCGATCTCCTGCAGCCGCTCCGACACGGTGTTCACCACGTCCTTCATGCGGTGGCGCTGGTAGTTGATCGCCAGCTGCGCCGCCTGGCCCCAGCAGTGCTCCAGCTGGTCCTGGTTGGTGGTGTCCTGCGCCGTGAGCGACAGGTAGGTCTCGATGGCGCGGGCGTAGTCGTTGTTGCGCTCGAAGCCGCGCGCCTTGTTGATGACGGCGTCGGCGGACGCGCCGCCCGCGCCGCCGCCCGCGCCCTGGCCCGACAGCAGCTCCATCTGCACCTCGGCCACCTTGGTGGGCAGGTACTGCTCCGCCACGCGCAGCGCGTCGTTCCACATGCGCGCGTCGCGGTACATCTTGAGCGCCGCCTCGGGCCGCTTGGCCTTGATGAACAGCCCCTCGGCGGGCAGCCACTGCTTGCGCTCCACCGCCACGCGCGCCTGCGACACCAGGATCTCCGACGCCATGGTGGGGTCGTAGCGCTCCGCGATGCGCATGGCGGCGTCCCAGTCCTGGTTGTGCATGTACATGTCGCACGCCTCCTTGGGCTTGCCGGCCGAGATGAACTCTGCCTCCGCCTCCGCGAAGCGGCCCTCGTCCTCCAGGAACATGGCGTACTTGAGGTGCACCTCGGGCAGCTTGTGCTTGGCGCCGGCGCGCGTCATCTCGAACGCCTGCGCGAAGGCGCCGCTCTCCACCGCGTACTCGATGGCGTGGTCCAGCAGACCCATCTTCTTGAGCAGCTGCGCGCCCTCGTCGCCGCCCAGCGTGAGCGCCCAGGCGTAGGCCACCTGCGGGTTTGCGAGGTAGGGCGGTGGCGGCAGGGTGTGAGGACGGGCGGGAGGGTGAGGGCGGGAGGGGCCGGGGCATGCGAGGAGCTCTAGGAGGAGGCAGCCGGTGGCGGGTGCCGACTGTCGGCATGCCAGGAGTACGGATCAGGCTGAGCGCTAGCTCGAGTAGACTCGCCAGAGACGCGAGCAGGGTTGCGGTACAAGGGAGATGCGTAACGCGGGGTGCGCACCTGCTTGGAGGCGTTGACGCCGCCGTACACCTTGGCCACGCGCAGCGCGTCCTCCCACTGGTTGACCTGGCGGTACATCTGCACCGCCGACTTCCAGTCCTTGGCCTCCACAAAGTGCTTCTCCGCCTCACGCAGGTTGCCCTCCACCTCCAGCTGCTGCGCAATCAGCGTGTGCGCCTGCGGGGAAGGACGGAAAGACGAGAGGCACCGCGCATCAGCAGCAAAAAACGTGCGACAGGCAGGTGACCGTGCAAGTGCTTCCGCCCGGGTCCCCACCCCGCCCGCACATCCCGCGCCATTCGCAGCCCCTGCTCCGCCTCCCCTCTCCTCCCTGCTCCCGTTCGGAGCCTGCGGCAGGCTCACCTCCGGCACCTTCTCCTTGCGGTACTGCGTCACCAGGCGGATCATCTGGTCGTACATCTTGTTGCGCTTGTACATCGCGATGGCCTTGTCCACGTCGTCGCCGCCCGCCGCCAGGTAGGCCTTCTCCGCCTCCTTGAGCTTGTGCGCGGCCTCGAACTCGGCGGCCTTGGCGCGGTAGAAGGCGCGCATCTCGGACTCAGTCAGGTAGCCGCGCGCCACGCGCTGCGCCGCCTCCCACTTGCCGGCGCGGCTGTACATCTCCACCGCGTCGCGCGCCATGTCGGCGCGGATGTAGTAGCGCTCCGCCTCCTCCAGCGCGCCGGTGGTCTCGTAGTGCTGCGCGATGCGGCGGAAGTAGGGCATGGCCTCGCGCGGGTCCTGCGGGGCGGGCGTAGAGGAGGGCGGGCGGGGTTAGCAGGTAACGGGGAGCGGTAACTGGAAAGGCTGTCTGCTACCGTGGGAAAAGACGGAGCAAGGCATGCTGCATGCATGCAATGGACGGGATGTGGGCATAGCAACTAGTCGCACGGGGGCGGGGGGGGGGGGGGAGATGCGCTCACCAGCACTTCGATGATGCCGGCGGCCTTGGCGAACTGGCGGCAGTCGATGGCGGCCTTGATGGCCTTGAGCGTTGCGCCGCTCTCGATGAAGTGGTTGATGGCGGCGTCCATCTGCTTCTGGGTGACCAGCCAGTCGCCCCACTCCTCCTCGATGATGATGACCTGGCAGGGCGATGAATACCGCAGGTGGCGGCGTCAGGCGGGAAACACGGCGTGAAATACGGTGCAGCCCCAATCCGGACACGGCACAAGCCGGCCGTGTGCCCAAGACCTCCCTACCTCTCCCGCCCAGCCCCATCTTTCCTCGCCCAAGCCCTCGCCCCCACCCACGCCCGCCAAGCGCCCGCCAAGCGCCCACCCACCTCGGCCGGGAACTCGCGGCGCGCCAGGTCGATGGCCTTGCGGTAGGCGTGGCCGCGGCGGTAGCTCTGCATGGCCTCGCTGCTGCGCGACATGTGCTCGTACAGCTCGCCCGCGCGCTCGTACAGGCCGGCCTTGGCCAGGCTGGCCAGGATCGAGTCCAGCAGCGCCGGGTCCCAGTTCACGTTGTGCACCGACATGACAACCTGCGGAGGAGAAAGCGCAAGCAGCAGCAGGGTGTGCGGTTGGCGCCGGCTCTGGGGAGCACATGCGGCTTGGCCGTGCGTGCGTGCTGTGCGCCGGGGGCGTGCGTGTGCCCGAGCCTCATTCTTACTAGACAGGAAGAGACACGCATACACACACGCACGCGCACAAGTAAGCACGCGGCTGCGGTACCTGGCAGCTTCAACACCCACCCCACCCCCAGGAAACGACGCGCAACAAAACACCCACCTGCGCGGCGCGGCCCGGCAGGCCGCCCTTGAGGTACAGCCCGATGGCGGCCAGGTAGTCGCCCTCGCGCTCCTTGACCGCGCCCGCCTGCTCCTCCTGGCCCGTCTCCAGCAGCCACGCCAGGTACTGCTGCTTGAGCGCGGCGGCGTTGGCGTGGTGCGTGGAGTCGGCCACGCGGATGGCGTCCTCCCAGCGGTGGTTGTCCTGGTAGAGCGAGATGGCGTCGTCCACCTTGCCCTGCGCCAGCAGCAGCGACTCTGACACCGGCCACTGCTTGTTGAGCTGCGCCATCATGGCGCGCACCGACCAGGCGTCGGTGCCGTCGCCGCCGAACTCCTTGGACGCCTGCTGCGCCTTCTTCACCACCTGCGAGCGGCGGGCGAGGCGTCGTGCAGCGCGGGGGAGGGGGGTTAAGTGCCAGCGCACAAGGCGGTGCAAAGGCAGGGAAGGCGTGCGGCGTTGGTAGAAGTGGCGCAGGAGGAGGCTGCAGGCGTGTGGCCCAAAGCATCGCGCCGGCACAGGCCACACTGGAATGTGCCCACAACCGCGCGCCCATCGCATCCCCTCACTCCCCTTCCTTCCCTTCTTCCCTCCAAGCCCGCCGCCCACCGCCTGCCTTGTCCCTGCCGCCTCCTGCCTTTCCCCTCCCGCCCCAGCCTCTCCACTCCCAACCAAACCACCCAAACAACCCAAACAACCCAAACCACACGCACGCACCTTGTGCAGGAAGCGGCTCTTGGCGATGTCGCCCAGCGCGGCGTAGCAGCGCTCCGCGATGACCAGCTGGTTGGTGGCCAGCGCCTGGTCCGCCAGCTGCATCCACTGCGCCTCCGTCTCGGGCGTCAGCTCCAGCGGCTCCAGCGTCTGCACCGCGCGCTCGTAGTCCTGGTCCTCCAGCGCCGCGCCAAAGTAGATGAGCGCCTCGTCCAGCGCGTACGACACGGTGTTGATGCCCTCGTCCACAATCACCTCTGCGGGTTGTTGCGTGTTGGGGTGGGAAAGGTGTTTGGGAGGCGGGGGTTCAGAAGGGCGGGTTTTGGAGGGGTTGGGGAGTTGCGCAAGGGAACGGTTGCGGACCAGTACACGCAGCCGGGCAGCAGGCCCCAGTAGGGGGGATCGACGCGGCCGGGCGCGTGCCACAGCCCGCTGCTCACCGGTGCGGTGGTTGTGGCGCTCGATGTCCACCACCTCGCCCTTGATGGGGAACATGGTGACGTTGTCGGGCTTGTTCACCGAGTACCACACGCACAGGTTGTTGCGGCTCTGCGCCACGATCACGTCGCTGCCAGGCACCCACTGCACGTACTGGCAGTAGTTGAGCAGCGTGGTGCGCTCCTGGCCGCTGAGGCTGAACAGGTGCAGGTGGCGCTTCTTGTCGCGGAACAGCAGGTGCGTGCCGCGCTGGTTGAGCTCCAGCCAGTCCACCTGTAGAACGGGGCGCGGAGGCAGCAGGCGGCAAGATGACCATCAGGGAAAGACACGAGGCGGGCCGCGCACAGCCCAAGCCCTACATCGCCTCCTGCCCGCTTGGCCGCATCTTCTCCCCGCCTCGTCACCCTGCCCTTCCCTCCCCTCGCCAGCCGCGCACGCCGCTGCGAACCCCCCTTGCCACCCCCCCGTCTGTCTGTCTGTCTGTCTGTCTGTGCAGCGCCGCCGGCGCAGGCGCAGGGCGCAAGGCTCACCTTGGTGTCGTGGTTGACGGTGGCCAGCGTGGAGCCCACGGGCGCCATGAGGTCCTGGATGCGCACCGTCTGCAGGTCGATCAGGTAGGCCAGCTTCTTGGACTCGGCCGCGATGCCGCGCGCCTCCTGCACCACCGCCGAGATGAGGTAGGGGTTCATGTGCTCGGTGCGGCACGTGCCCAGCACGTCGTTGCGGCCGTACTCCACGATGTGCAGCTCGCCGGCGTAGTGCACCATGCACACGCGCTCGTTCTCAAAGTGGAACTTCTCGCTGCCGTCGCTGTCCCAGGGGATCTCCGACAGCTTGCAGGTGTCCAGGTCGCCCATCAGCAGCGTGTAGGTGGTGCGCGCGATCAGGTACCTGTGCAGCACAGGCAGCGGCAGCGACAGCGGCAGGGTGAGCAAGGGACAGCGAGTGGAACCGAGGAAGTGGGGCGCTGGTTTTGCGGTGGGCCGGTGAAGCACAGCCTTCCGGTGCAAGCGGGAGAACAGTCAAGCCTTCGGCGGAGCGGTGCGACAGTCACGCGCGATGGAGTGCGCCCTCGCGGATGAACACAAAATGCCCGCACGCACCGGTCGTGGTAGATGTTGATCTTCTCAATCTCGTAGCCGTACACCGACTTGAGCACGATGCGCATGCCGGTCTTGAGCGTCTTCACGATCACGGCCGACTTGCTGACGTACGTGAACTCGAACTTGCCCTTGTACATGTGGCGCTTGACGCAGGCGTCGTACATGTCCACGGCGCCGGTCATGGAGCCCACCGTCATCTTGCTGCCGTCGGGCTTCCAGGAGGCGGCGCTCACGGCGTAGAAGTTGTCGATCTGCGGGAGCAGGCGCAGGCACGAGGAGAGACCGGCAGGTGCGGTGAGGTTGAGTAATCGGGTGGGCAGGTCTGCACGTGTTGCAGCAAGCCAGGAAAGCAAGGACTGCCGGCACAATGCAGCCGGCCGCCAGCCGTGCGGTCAGCCCCTGCCGCGTGTTGTCCCCACGCGCATGCACACGAGCGCACGCGCAACCTGCCCGGCCCGCCCCCCAAGGCGCGCGCACCTGCTTGTGGCCGGCCTCCTCCCAGTCGTTGCGCTGGATGTTGAAGGTGTACATGTAGAAGCGGTTGTAGGTGCCGAACACCACCGTGTCGCCGCTGGGGTTGAAGGCGCAGGTGGTGAACTCGCGCACCTCGTCGTTGTTGCTGTAGTCGAATGAGCGGATCTCGCGGCCGTTCAGGTCGTAGAACACCACGCGGTTGTCGTTGCCCGCCGCCGCGATGCAGCTGCCCCAGCCCAGCGAGTAGGGCACGCACGAGTGCACCACAAGCTGGGAGCTGGTGGGCGTGCCGCCCTCCTCCGCCGGGAAGTTGAACTTCCAGATGGCGCCGTCCATGTGGCCCGAGATGACGTTCTGGCCGTTCAGGCTGGAGGCCAGCGCGACCACGTAGCTGTTCTCCGGGTGCGCGTAGCAGGTGTAGGACTTGTTGTTCTTCAGCATGCCCAGCCGCACCTTGCCGTCGGCCAGGCCGAACACCACTTCGTTGGGCCGGTCCTTGGGCCACACCAGGCTGGTCACGGCGCAGGCCTGCGGGAACTTGTTGCAGATGGACTTCTTCTCCGCCCCTGTGTCGGGGTCCACAAGCCTGGGGTGGGGGTAATTGTTGGGGAGGGGGGGAGGGGGGGAGGGGGGCGGCGGGGGCAGGAGGGGGTGAGCGCGGAAGGAAGGCAGAGGCTGGCTTGTCTTGCGTGCGCCCATGTGTCGTACGGACTGGGACTGGCCCTGCCGCCGCAACAGGCCGCCGCCACGGCGCAAGCTGAACAGCAGCCTGACCTTCCCGCCCATGCACAGCCATCCCCACACAGTAGGAATGCCGGTGCCGGCTACGGCTAAGAAGACGTGCCCAAAGCGCTGCTGCGCTGCTCCTCGGGACCGCCGTTCACATGCGGCGCCTCGCTGCAGATGATTGCTGCGCTCCCGGCCAAAGGCCCTGCCTCCCAGATCTCCGTGCTCGCTTGCCCATATCTGTGTACGCAGAGCACGAGG
This sequence comes from Chlamydomonas incerta, assembly GCA_016834605.1. Taxonomy (NCBI): domain Eukaryota; kingdom Viridiplantae; phylum Chlorophyta; class Chlorophyceae; order Chlamydomonadales; family Chlamydomonadaceae; genus Chlamydomonas; species Chlamydomonas incerta. The sequence goes on from JAEHOC010000010.1 coordinate 2,462,639, forward strand.
CTGCGGCACCGAAACCCAGGTGCTGCTGCGCCACGGAGTCTGCATGGCGGCTTGGACCCCTGCTGCAGTTGGCGCGTGCCGCGTGCCACGCAACCAGTGACCCCCGCCCCCCCGCCGTGTCTGCCGTTCACGCTTCCAAGCTGCACGCAGCTCCACACACCCCCGACCCAGCGCGCCAATGCTGTGAGCTGCACTGTGCCTGTGTGCGGCCAGCTGCATGTCCGCCGCGCTGCGTCTCACCAACCGCGCGTGCACCACCCGCACCTGTAGATGAACACGATGTTATCGCTCTGCGCGATCGCCAGCTTAGTCGAGTCCGGCGAGAACGCCATAGCCCGAATAATGTACGTGTTCGGGTTGTTGGCCTCCGCCGGTTTCGTCTTAAACTTGTCGCGCTTCTCGCCATTCTCATCGAACAGGTACACCACCTTATCGGTGGACACTGCCGCCAGGCGAGAGCTGCAAGGCAAGACGCATTACCAAGGTTAGCGCATCCGTCGGCTGGAATGGCGGGTGGCCCGCAACGAAGCACCGCTGCATGCGAAAGGAACACGCACTTGTTGGGCGCCCAGGTCAACGAGGTAATCTTCTGGTACTGGTCCGCCGGAGGCAGGATAGATTTGAAATAGCGTAGCTGCATGCTGGGCTCTTTTGTGCTAGACGGCCCCTTCAAGGGCAGGGAGACATTGAACTGAGTCTTGCAGCGGGCCAAAAGCTATACGGGGCTCAGTATGCAGCGTTTCAAGATAGGGGTATGTACGCAGTTGAAGCGGGCACGCCGTGGGAGGCCTCGCCGGGACGCCGGACCGCATGGGTGCCTTAGAACAACCGCGCCACTCGCCAAGTCCCTCGCTGGCCCGTGAGCTGCCCTTATACTGTTAACTTTTGACAACATCGATAGTGATCCTATACCTTCAATTACACATTTCCCCGCGAGACACGAGCCCGAAGAAAACACATACTTTGCAGCACGCAGATGAACGCGGGGCCGCCTCTTGCCTGCCAAACTATTTGAGGCAGTGCCGAGGCGGTAGTACGTACCAATAGTAGTCTCCTCCACGCTAGGTGGTGCCAAAATGGCTCAGAAGAGCACTCTGAAGCTTCCGCGCCTGCGGACAAAGGAGGAGCTGCTCAAGGTATGATTTGGAATGATGCAAAAGAAAATTATGTCGAGACCCAGACGTCGTTTGTTGCTTGCTCGCGTAGACATCGCCCGAGCTCTGCAAACTGCTGGGCGAGGACAGCGACGATGGACGCAGCATGTCTCCATTCACAGCCCCACCTCCCGCTGGGACGGCAAAGCCTCCGTCGCGCGGCCTGCCCGCGGTGTCGACGAAGGCGACCAAGGGGCCCGGTATGGACACGCCGCGGGGGCTTGGCGAGGAGGAGCTGACGGAGGAGGAGCTGCTGCGCCTGGAGCTCGAAAAGATTAAGAACGAGCGCCAGGTGCTACTCGACTCCATCAAGCTCGTGAAGGCCCAAGCGGGTGAGCGCAGACTGGTCGCATGGTCGAAGACATTCCCTCGTTGGCGCGGCATCTAATTGGCTTATAATTGCTTCACAGGCACTGCTGGTGGAGAGGCGCAACAAAATGACATTAAATCGCTCCGGCGTGAGCTGGAGCTGAAGAAAGCCAAGCTCAATGAGCTGAGTGAGGACGTGCGTCGCAAGGAAAACGTCCTCAACCGGCAGCGCGATGACAACACGGATGCGTCGCGCCTAACGCCTGGAGAGCTGAGCGAGGAGCAGGCGTACATTCAGCAGCTGCAGGATGAGATGAAGCAAATAGACGAGGAGCTGGTGGAGGCGGAGGCTAAGAACCGCCTGTACTACCTGCTGGGAGAACGCACACGGTAGGGCGGGTGCAGGGACAGGGACGGGGCCAAGGCTACCGGCGGGGCGTTTGTGAGCGGTTGAGAGGTGTTACGCCGGTTAGGGTTCGTGGGGGGGCGTGGGGCGCGCCGCACTATGTGGGCGGCGAGCCGCCATACCGCAAAAGCCACAAGCACGCGTGCGCTGGGGGGAGGGACGGCAGCTTCCGTTTCCTACCCACATAGCTTGAGTCCCCACGCACACGCTACACGCAAGCGCTGCCGCTCACGTTCCAATACCTCCCGGCGACCCGGTTGCGCCCGCAGGCGTGAGCACCTGGCCATGGACATGAAGGTCCGCGCTTCGCAGCAGCTGAAGAAGGACTCAGCCGACGACCTGTACACTCTCACGGCGCACTTCAACGAAATGCGCGCCGCCAAGGAGCTGGCGGAGCGCGAGCTGGCGCGCATGAAACGCATGCTGGAGGAGACGCGCGTGGACTGGCAGAAGAAGCTGCGCGAGCGGCGGCGGGAGGTGCGCGAGCTCAAGAAGCGGCAGCAGAAGCAGCTGGAGCGCGAGCGCAAGATGCGCGAGAAGCAGCTGGAGCGCGAGCGGCAGGAGCGGGAGCTGCAGGCGAAGCTCAAGATGGAGCAGGACTCGTACGAGATGCGCGTGGCGGCGCTGGCGCCCAAGGTGGAGGCCATGGAGCACAGCTGGAACCGCATCCGCACCATCAGCGGCGCGGACACGCCAGAGGAGGTGCTGGCGTACTGGGAGGGTGAGTGGCGGCTGGTTGGCCGGCAGCAGGGGGCGGGAGCGAGGTGGCCCATTGGGTCGGCAACTGTGGGCCGGGCTACTCGGGCTTGGGGCTGGTGGACAGGGGCTGCATGCCGCCGGGCGCGGCCGTGGCGGGTTATGCGTTTGCGGACCAGTTGTGCTGGCATCTCCTGTAGATCGCGTGCGCGCGCTGCTGAACTCGCCCTGCCCCGCCCTTGCTGTCCGGCGCCCGCACAGGCCTCAAGGCCAAGGAGGAGCAGATGCGCTCACTGGTGTCGCTGGCGGAGCAGCGCGAGTCGTCGGCCAAGTCGGAGATCGCGGCGCTGCTGGAGAACCGCAGCGGCATGTACGAGAAGGGCAGCGCGGCGGCGGCGGACGTGGGCGAGGGCAGCGAGGAGCGCGCCACGCTCATCACCGAGGTGGAGCGCAACATGGAGGGGGCGAAGGGCAAGTTCAACAAGCTGCGCTCCGTGTGCATCGGCGCGGAGCAGGGCCTGCGCTCGCTGCAGGAGCGGCTGATGATTGCGCTGGAAGAGATCCACCCCGACCAGCTGCGCGCCAGCCAGATGAAGGGCGGGCACGACGCCAAGGCGCGCGGCAAGGGCGCGGCCAGCGCCGGCGCGCGCCGCGGCAGCGCGCACGCGCACACGCCCGACCGCAGCAAGCGCGGCCCCGCGGGCGGCTCGCGCAGCCAGTCGCCGTCGCTCATGCCGCACTCGCCGGCGGGCGACAAGCCCAGCTCGCCGCTGCACGGGACGTCGCCGCCCGAGCACGGCCACGAGCCCATTCCTGAGGGCGCGGAGGAGCTGGCGGGTGAGGCCGAGCTGGCGCTGCCGCTGGGCCCCGACGGCAACACGATTGAGGACGAGCACTTCTTCCCCGAGCTGCCAGAGCTGCTCACCTCGGTCACGGACCGGCTAAACCGCGTGCTGGTGCTGGCGGCGGAGCTGGACGCGCAGGAGCCGGCGGGCGCGGGCGAGGACGGCCTGCCGCTTAGCGGCGAGCCGGGGGCGGAGGGAGCGGACGGCGCGGCGCCGGCGTCGCCGTCGCGCGGCGCGCCGGAGGGCCTGTCGGAGAGCGAGCGCTCGCTGGTGAAGGGCATGAACCGACGCACGTGGACGGGCGCGCCGCTGCTGGAGACCATCAACGCCTCGCCCAGCGAGGCGGCGCTGACGCTCAACATCAAGCGGAAGAAGGGCAAGAAGCGGGAGCAGCAGGTGCAGCCCGACCTTAACCGCATTTTGGGCTACACCGGCAGCGATGCGGAGGAGGAGGAGGTGAGCCGCGGCGTGTCGGGTCTCCCGGGTCTCGTATTCTTGCGTTGCCTTGGCGCTGGGCGCATTTATGCCATTCCGCAACCTCTTGTCGTATTGCGGATCGTCCGAATTCCGGCACGAACGAGCCGCCTGTCTAACGGAACGTGTCCGTGTCTGGTCCCTTGCCCGCGCAGCCCGAGAGCGAGGAGGAGACGGAGGAGGAGGCCAACAAGGACGACGGCGTGGTCGACCGCGACTACATCAAGCTGCGCGCGCTCAAGATGAGCCAGCGCCTGGCCAACCAGCAGCGCGCCATTAAGGTGTAAGGTGCTGCAGCTTACAGGCGCACGGGACCTGAGGTCGTCGCTATGTGCTGTGAGGTGCTTGGCCTGGCCCCGGCGCGGCGCGGCGCTGACTTGCGTGGCGTGTGCTGCGGCGGAGTCGGGCTTGTGCCCGACGGGGATTGTAGCATAGTTTTGGATGGTGTCAGGGTATGACATGCAAGAGTTAGGTTGAATGATTCTTGGGCGATGACAGGGCGGGCGGGCAGCACTGGCGCGGGGAACGAGAGGTGGTGTGGGTGCACGCACGTGACTGCATGTACATTCGTGACACCGAGGGATGAAGAAGAGGGTGCTCTTGCCTACAGAGGCACGTTTGACTGGGCGTGCTTGATTGTGTGACTGTCACGCCCATGACAAGACTTGGTTCGCAGTGTTGGCTGTGTGAACGCCGTGTGACGAGCATGGCACGTGACGTGGTAGGAGAAGCCCACAGTAGCGAGCCATTTGAATTGGGTTCGACAGTCTGGGGTGAGGGGCCACGCAAGCAACAAGCTGGCCGCCATGTGGAATGCTTCAATCACTTCTGGGGCTGGAACGCTGAGATACAGGTGCAAAGCCGCCCTGAGTGAAGCCAAAGGTATGCACTAGGGCGCTTTGTAACGCGTAAGCCTTGCGTCAAGCAGTCCTCGCCGCAGTTAGTATCCAGGCTCAAGAGGCCCGACAGTCGTTGTCTCACGCTGTGTTGCGGCCTTGCGGAGATGACAGGGATCAGGGCATACGCAGCTCCCCAGCAACAGCCTCCCTTAGCCAATCGCCAGCAGCCAGTTCACAAGCCGTATGGCCCTTGGCTCTTCTCCCTCCATCAGGGTTACCGGAGTGCTTTCTAAACGTGCACGCGAATGGCGGCGAGGGTTGCCGCCAATGGACCAGTGTGTCATAACGAAAGGCCGCTCGATCGGACTAGTTGTGCCAGAACGCCGGAACCTCGCAGCCATATCCCGGGCTGTCCCTGAAGCAGGCGGGCGCCGGCACTTATGCGATGCAGACCCCGGAAACCTCTCCTTTGTACCACAGCTTTCAGAGCCGGCACATGGCGCTTGCTGCTTAGGAATGGTTATGCCGGCTGGGGCGGAGGGACCGAGGGAGTGCCCGCCGGGAGGGAACTGTCCGACGCGGTCCGTGTGGCGTTCCAACTACCCACCACGTGCAACGGCCATGAGCAGCCGCACCCCCAGCGTCAATACCTAAAAGCCCTTCTGGTAAAATGTGCTTTCTGAGCCGGGCGCGCCTGTGCAAGGGGCGGGGCAAGGGGCCGGCAGGGCAATCGGACTAGCGGCTGTGCGGCGCCCACACAAACGAGCAGGTTGGAAGGCTGGATTCGACATTAGCCGCGCGCGCAAGCGGCGCTAGGTCGGCAAAGTGTATATTGCTCGGCTTCTGCAGGAAGGCAACGTCAGGGCCACGTGCGAGAAACGTTCTATGCGAGTCTGTCGGCGAGTGCGAGCCCGGTTGCTGCGATGTCGCCTTGCGGGCGCCAGTGCTGCCGCGCTTATCTGCATATGCTTGAATGTAAGCACACTGCAGGGCCTGTGCGAGGTCTGCTGCGGCGGCAAGTCGGTCGGCGCGCTTCGAACCCACGCACAGGCAACTTTCAGGACCATGCTACTTTTGTGTCTGCAGTGTGACTGTGGTGTGTCCGATATCACTAGGCATATGATGTAAACGCGCGACGGCTCGGGAGTGGAAGTTGTCGGAACCACCAACTGACCTGCCCCGGCACGCGAATTACCCGCTGTTGAAATGCACTACCTATGAAACAAGAGGCTGGATATGCATCCGAATGCACTGCGAGCCCGCTGCTGCCGAGCTTTGCCCGTGTACGATGCAGTTTTTTGTCCTGCGCGTCGCAGGTCGAACGCGGCGAGCCCATAAAGCTTTCCTCCAAGCCATGTGGCCCAGACATGTGCTCTTGACGCTCGTGAGCGGTAACAACTAGCAACTTGAAGCGCTCGACAACAGCTGCAGCCATGTCAAACGCGACGCAGTGCACCAACTTGTTTGGGCTCACGCAATATGACGGCCAGTGCAACTTCTTCGGCAGCGGTGAGTCTGGCTTGCTTAAGCTTATAGCGAGTTCTAGCAGCAGGCGTCGCCTCTCCGCGCCCCAACCCTTGGCGATGCCACTAATGCCCGGTCCCGCCTATGCACGCAGGCGACACCGCGCTGCCGCAGGGTCTGGGTTGGTTCATCTTGGTGGGCTTGGGCGGTGTCTTCGCGCTCATTCCCACTGGCCTCATCTACCTCGACCGGTGAGCTGGCTGGCAGGCGGTTGAGTGCAAACCCTAGCTGTGCCCGGGCCCCCGCGCCGGCCCCCCGAGCAAGCCCCTGCTGCCCGCTTGGGGCCATCCCCCTGATCACGCGCTCTGCTCGACCCTCCATCACACAGGCGCATCAACGGCACCGGCAAGGACTCCGAGTCCTTCGCAACGGCAGGACACAGCATCGGCATTGGTCTGACGGTGAGTGCGCTTGATTACGCACGGCGCTCTCCTCTTGCTCTCCGCTCGCTCGCTGCCCTAGCAGTCTAGCTGCTCCCAACACCCGCCCCACCGACCTCAACTCCCTCGCCCCGGCTTCCCCACTCCCCCGCCATCTGATGTGCCGCCCACAGGCTTGCGATATTGTCGCCAAGTGGTGAGCCCGCTGCTGTGCATGCTAGGCGCTTACTTGGTGGTCGGATACCTGCTCGCTGCTTGCGCTCAGGACACTGCGAATGCGTGCCCGGCTTTCCCAACTACCCACACGACTGACTCGTTGCTTGATGCGTGTCGCACACAGGACTTGGGCTGCCACCCTGCTTCAGTCTTCAAACGTCGCCTACAGGTGAGAGGTGGTGCGGGGGCGTCTGTGCGTGTTTGTTTCCGGTTGTTCCTGGCGCGCCCTGGTCCTGGCATGCCCTGTTAAGCAGCCGTGCGTTCACACCACTACTATTGCTGCTAGCTGTGCCCCGCCCTCCTCCGCAACCATAGAAGCGCCCGCCCTTGCTAATACCGCCTGTGCCCTTTGCTCCTTGCGCCCAACCGCAGCTTTGGCGTCAGCGGCCCGTTCTGGTACGCAGCCGGCGCCACGGTGCAGGTGCTGCTGTTCGCCATTCTGGCGGTGGAGATCAAGCGCAAGGCGCCCCACATCCACACCTTCCTGGAGATCATCCGCGCTCGCTGGGGCAACGTGGCGCACATCATCTTTATGATTTACGGCTTCATGACCAACCTCATCGTGACCGCCATGCTCATCCTGGGTGGCGCCGCCGTGATGGAGGCGCTCACGGGCGTGTCCGTCTACGCCTCGTCCTTCCTCATCCCCGCCGGCGTCGTGATCTATGTGAGTGGTGCGCCATGCATTGCGTGCTCTTGGCTGGCGGGGGCGCCACCCTGCTCCTTGCTTTGAACAGAGATCGCTGGCTAGGGGCCGGGCGCGTGTCGCGGCTAATAGTGGTGACTCGACCCCCTACGCACACCAATCCAGTCATACATTGCTCCCACGCCCCATTTACCTACCTGCTGACTTGCACACCGCCGGCCCTCCTTCCCGCCCTACCTGCGTGCATCAGACGTGCGTGGGCGGAATGAAGGGCACCATGGTGGCTGAGTGGCTCAACGTGTGCGTCATCTACATTGCCCTGCTCATCTTCATGTTCCAGGTGCGCGGGAGTGCGGGGTCACGCAGGCTAGGCAAGCACCTACCTAATAACGCAAGCACCCCTAGACGCGCGCACACCTGATTCCTACCGGCAGGTTCCCCGCCAACCCCCCTGCATGCCAAGCTGGCTGCTGCTGACCCGCCCCGCCCTCCCCTCCGGTCGCCCTATCTTGACGCCCGCAGGTGTACGCCACCAACCCCGACCTGGGCTCTATCTCCACGGTGTGGGAGCGCCTGTCCGCGGTGGCCGTCAAGTACCCGGTCGCTGACAACATGGGCGGCTCCTACATGACCATGTTCTCCAAGTCCGGCATCATCTTCGGCATCATCAACATCATCGGCAACTTCGGCACCGTATTCGTGGACCAGTCCTACTGGCAGGGCGCCATCGCCGCCAAGCCCTCCGCCACCTACAAGGGCTACCTGCTGGGCGGCCTGTGCTGGTTCGCCGTGCCCTTCACCATGGCCACCACCATGGGCCTGGGCGCCCGCGCGCTGGACCTGCCCATCACCAAGGCTGAGGCCAACGCCGGCCTGGTGCCGCCTGCTCTGGCCGTGCACCTGATGGGCCAGGGCGGCGCCTTCCTCATCACCTTCCAGCTCTTCATCGCCGTCACCTCCACCGCCTGCGCCGAGCAGGTAGGCGCGTACGTGCGACATGGCTTGGGTGCACGTGCGCATGCGGGTGCACGTGCCCGTACATGCGCGTGCGCGTGCGCATGTGTACGGATATTTCTGCATTGCTTGTGTAAGGGCGTGTGTCACGGATCCTGACACGTCACCACTGCCACGCGCGTCGCCACCCAGCCCGCCTCAACCCCTCCCCACCCGCTGCCTACCCGCCCGCCCGCAGATGGCTGTGAGCACCATTGTCGTGTACGACATCTACAAGGCCTACATCAACAAGAACGCCAGCAGCAAGTCCATGCTCATCCTGCAGCGCGTCATGGTGCTGGTGTACGCCATCATCTCCGGCGTCGTGTCCGTCATCCTGCTCAAGCTCAACGTGTCGCTGGGCTGGGTGTACCTGTTCATGGGCATCGTCATCGGCTCGGCCGTGTTCCCCATCGCCGCCTGCCTCACCTGGTCCAAGTGCTCGGCCATCGCCGCCTGCACCTCCGCCATCGTGACCACGCCGCTGGCCATCATGACCTGGCTCATCGTGGCCGCCAAGCTGAACGACGGCGTGATCAGCCTGGACACCACCGGCCAGGACTACCCCATGCTCGCGGGCAACCTGGTGGCCCTGTTCTTCTCCATGCTGCTGTGCATCATCCTCTCCTTCATCTGGCCGCAAGGCTTTGACTGGGAGGAGCTCAAGAAGGCGCCCACCGCCGGCGCCGAGGAGGAGCCCCACAAGTGAGTGTCCGGGCGGCGGTCACGTGCGGGTCGGGGCATGTGCGTGCGTGTGTGGGTATGGGTGTGGGTGGTAGTAGTAGTGGGGTGTGTGGTGGCTGGGGGAGTTGGGGAACGCCTATCAGTAATCGTGTCCCCTTGATTGTTTTCTGTCCCGCGATGGGGCCAGCTAGCTAGCTTGAGCCGACACTCACCCCTCCCCTTCACTCCTCGCCCCTCCCACCCGCCCCCACAGCCCCGATGACGAGGACTCGCCCGAGGCCCTGGACCGCGTGATCAAGTTCACCTGGGCCACCGGCGGCACCCTCACCCTGGTGCTGCTCATCCTCTGGCCCATCCTGGCCCTGCCCGCCAAGGTCTTCAGCGAGGGCTATTTCACCATGTGGGTCATCATTGCCATGATCTGGGGCCTTGTCGCCGCGACGATTTGCATCGTGCTGCCCATCTTCGAGGCCAAGGACATGATCGTGATGGTGCTGTCTGGCAAGAAGCACAGCCCGTCGGCAGCGGAGGAGAGCGTGCAGGCCAAGCACGCGCACATGTCGCTTCCGCCCGTGCAAGCCAACCGCACATGAGCGGCTGCTTCGGCTGTGGCTTTGGGCATCTATCACCTTTTTAGCTCGGTAACAGTATAGGAATGACGGGCGGGCATACAAGTGTGGAAAGGGAACCCGCACACCTACCGCAGGAGTGCAGTGATAGCGCATGCGTTCGGTCTTCAGCTGGGAATCGCTCATTGAGGGGCTGAGTGCACTATTGTTGTACGATTCTGTGATGACATGACTGGACACCCGCTGGCACGTTCGCAAATCGCAACCGCCTGCTGGCAGCGCGGTCAATGAACCGCTCCGAATGAGCATACCACAGGTTCTAGGGGGGTGTCGCTAGTTATTTATGGGGCATAGGGTGGCGCGTGCGTCGAGGTACTATGTTGGCTCCACGTGTTGTTCAGGTATGTCACATGCACATAGGTAGCATACAGCATTGAGCTAGGAGCAGACAAAAGCAAAACTGATGAAATCGACGCAGTGAGTGGCGGGGCTAGCGTAAATTGGTGGTGGGAAGCACGCGTGCGTGTTGGCAAATCCAAACGTGCGTGTGTGCGTATGTGCGTGTGTGTGTTCACACCACGAGAGGCGTGTACACGTTTGATGAGTGGCTTGCGTGCCAACGAGAAATGGGCGCAATGCGAATACCGATGCTGTGACTGAGGCTCTGACACGCCACAATTTGTTTCTTTATTGGTTACGACCAGGATTGACTGGGCGTGAAACCAGCAAGTATACGAATGCAGCGGCGATGGGCAGATTGAGTTAAGCCCAAACCCGGCAGCGTGAGCCCACAATGACGCTATCCTCTCTTGTAAATATACATTCAGCGTTGAATGCGCCTGGTCTGGTCTCTGATTGGCCGTGACAATCGCCTAAGGGCATAGTCCGGTGTGGCCATCGCAGCCCCAGACAAAGCCCCAGACAAACAACGGTAGGAAGGGTGGGGCGGGGTGGTTTTGGCGTGCGGACAGCGCGGCGCATCCTATTTGCCACAACACAGTGTGCAGCCCACTCGCGTCACCCGCGCGGAACGCGTCCAAACCCCATAAATTTTTGCGTTTCCAGCGTCAGATGAGCGGCCCAAGGATCGTATGAGAGCTTGCTGCACACGTTTGTATGGGGACAGAGCGTGCGCTGTACGTCAGAAAGTCTGGCTCGATACCGTAGATGGGAATGCGCTGGATACTAAAAGGGTGCGGAAGCGTGTCAACTAACTAAATCGAGATGCGTCTTACAGCGGAAGTATTCCGTGAACGGGCTGAACTGCGTGGTAAGAGAAGGCCACGCCAGAGGAAAGGGGGACAGGGAGAAAGGTGGTGCCGAATCGGGGCACACACACACAGCCAGCGGGGGCACTTGGCTCGCTCACTGCTGTCTTCGCTCGCCGTGCTGGGAGCGGGCACTAGATGGCAGCTGACGTGGTTGCAGCTGCAGGGGCGCGGACTGCTCTTGGTCCGGTGGGCTGGTTCCTGCAGGGTCTTAGGCTCAGAGCTGCCCTGTTGCAGACGGCTGTCCAGCTGCCGTGGGGGCGCACACTGCGCATCCCAATTGCCGCCCACCCCATTCCGGGTTTCACGCCCAGTCAATCCTGGTCGTAACCAATAAAGAAACAAATTGTGGCGTGTCAGAGCCTCAGTCACAGCATCGGTATTCGCATTGCGCCCATTTCTCGTTGGCACGCAAGCCACTCATCAAACGTGTACACGCCTCTCGTGGTGTGAACACACACACGCACATACGCACACACGCACGTTTGGATTTGCCAACACGCACGCGTGCTTCCCACCACCAATTTACGCTAGCCCCGCCACTCACTGCGTCGATTTCATCAGTTTTGCTTTTGTCTGCTCCTAGCTCAATGCTGTATGCTACCTATGTGCATGTGACATACCTGAACAACACGTGGAGCCAACATAGTACCTCGACGCACGCGCCACCCTATGCCCCATAAATAACTAGCGACACCCCCCTAGAACCTGTGGTATGCTCATTCGGAGCGGTTCATTGACCGCGCTGCCAGCAGGCGGTTGCGATTTGCGAACGTGCCAGCGGGTGTCCAGTCATGTCATCACAGAATCGTACAACAATAGTGCACTCAGCCCCTCAATGAGCGATTCCCAGCTGAAGACCGAACGCATGCGCTATCACTGCACTCCTGCGGTAGGTGTGCGGGTTCCCTTTCCACACTTGTATGCCCGCCCGTCATTCCTATACTGTTACCGAGCTAAAAAGGTGATAGATGCCCAAAGCCACAGCCGAAGCAGCCGCTCATGTGCGGTTGGCTTGCACGGGCGGAAGCGACATGTGCGCGTGCTTGGCCTGCACGCTCTCCTCCGCTGCCGACGGGCTGTGCTTCTTGCCAGACAGCACCATCACGATCATGTCCTTGGCCTCGAAGATGGGCAGCACGATGCAAATCGTCGCGGCGACAAGGCCCCAGATCATGGCAATGATGACCCACATGGTGAAATAGCCCTCGCTGAAGACCTTGGCGGGCAGGGCCAGGATGGGCCAGAGGATGAGCAGCACCAGGGTGAGGGTGCCGCCGGTGGCCCAGGTGAACTTGATCACGCGGTCCAGGGCCTCGGGCGAGTCCTCGTCATCGGGGCTGTGGGGGCGGGTGGGAGGGGCGAGGAGTGAAGGGGAGGGGTGAGTGTCGGCTCAAGCTAGCTAGCTGGCCCCATCGCGGGACAGAAAACAATCAAGGGGACACGATTACTGATAGGCGTTCCCCAACTCCCCCAGCCACCACACACCCCACTACTACTACCACCCCCACCCATACCCACACACGCACGCACATGCCCCGACCCGCACGTGACCGCCGCCCGGACACTCACTTGTGGGGCTCCTCCTCGGCGCCGGCGGTGGGCGCCTTCTTGAGCTCCTCCCAGTCAAAGCCTTGCGGCCAGATGAAGGAGAGGATGATGCACAGCAGCATGGAGAAGAACAGGGCCACCAGGTTGCCCGCGAGCATGGGGTAGTCCTGGCCGGTGGTGTCCAGGCTGATCACGCCGTCGTTCAGCTTGGCGGCCACGATGAGCCAGGTCATGATGGCCAGCGGCGTGGTCACGATGGCGGAGGTGCAGGCGGCGATGGCCGAGCACTTGGACCAGGTGAGGCAGGCGGCGATGGGGAACACGGCCGAGCCGATGACGATGCCCATGAACAGGTACACCCAGCCCAGCGACACGTTGAGCTTGAGCAGGATGACGGACACGACGCCGGAGATGATGGCGTACACCAGCACCATGACGCGCTGCAGGATGAGCATGGACTTGCTGCTGGCGTTCTTGTTGATGTAGGCCTTGTAGATGTCGTACACGACAATGGTGCTCACAGCCATCTGCGGGCGGGCGGGTAGGCAGCGGGTGGGGAGGGGTTGAGGCGGGCTGGGTGGCGACGCGCGTGGCAGTGGTGACGTGTCAGGATCCGTGACACACGCCCTTACACAAGCAATGCAGAAATATCCGTACACATGCGCACGCGCACGCGCATGTACGGGCACGTGCACCCGCATGCGCACGTGCACCCAAGCCATGTCGCACGTACGCGCCTACCTGCTCGGCGCAGGCGGTGGAGGTGACGGCGATGAAGAGCTGGAAGGTGATGAGGAAGGCGCCGCCCTGGCCCATCAGGTGCACGGCCAGAGCAGGCGGCACCAGGCCGGCGTTGGCCTCAGCCTTGGTGATGGGCAGGTCCAGCGCGCGGGCGCCCAGGCCCATGGTGGTGGCCATGGTGAAGGGCACGGCGAACCAGCACAGGCCGCCCAGCAGGTAGCCCTTGTAGGTGGCGGAGGGCTTGGCGGCGATGGCGCCCTGCCAGTAGGACTGGTCCACGAATACGGTGCCGAAGTTGCCGATGATGTTGATGATGCCGAAGATGATGCCGGACTTGGAGAACATGGTCATGTAGGAGCCGCCCATGTTGTCAGCGACCGGGTACTTGACGGCCACCGCGGACAGGCGCTCCCACACCGTGGAGATAGAGCCCAGGTCGGGGTTGGTGGCGTACACCTGCGGGCGTCAAGATAGGGCGACCGGAGGGGAGGGCGGGGCGGGTCAGCAGCAGCCAGCTTGGCATGCAGGGGGGTTGGCGGGGAACCTGCCGGTAGGTATCAGGTGTGCGCGCGTCTAGGGGTGCTTGCGTTATTAGGTAGGTGCTTGCCTAGCCTGCGTGACCCCGCACTCCCGCGCACCTGGAACATGAAGATGAGCAGGGCAATGTAGATGACGCACACGTTGAGCCACTCAGCCACCATGGTGCCCTTCATTCCGCCCACGCACGTCTGATGCACGCAGGTAGGGCGGGAAGGAGGGCCGGCGGTGTGCAAGTCAGCAGGTAGGTAAATGGGGCGTGGGAGCAATGTATGACTGGATTGGTGTGCGTAGGGGGTCGAGTCACCACTATTAGCCGCGACACGCGCCCGGCCCCTAGCCAGCGATCTCTGTTCAAAGCAAGGAGCAGGGTGGCGCCCCCGCCAGCCAAGAGCACGCAATGCATGGCGCACCACTCACATAGATCACGACGCCGGCGGGGATGAGGAAGGACGAGGCGTAGACGGACACGCCCGTGAGCGCCTCCATCACGGCGGCGCCACCCAGGATGAGCATGGCGGTCACGATGAGGTTGGTCATGAAGCCGTAAATCATAAAGATGATGTGCGCCACGTTGCCCCAGCGAGCGCGGATGATCTCCAGGAAGGTGTGGATGTGGGGCGCCTTGCGCTTGATCTCCACCGCCAGAATGGCGAACAGCAGCACCTGCACCGTGGCGCCGGCTGCGTACCAGAACGGGCCGCTGACGCCAAAGCTGCGGTTGGGCGCAAGGAGCAAAGGGCACAGGCGGTATTAGCAAGGGCGGGCGCTTCTATGGTTGCGGCGGAGGGCGGGGCACAGCTAGCAGCAATAGTAGTGGTGTGAACGCACGGCTGCTTAACAGGGCATTCCAGGGCCAGGGTGCGTCAGGAACAATAGGAAACACGCACAGACGCCCCCGCACCACCTCTCACCTGTAGGCGACGTTTGAAGACTGAAGCAGGGTGGCAGCCCAAGTCCTGTGTGCGACACGCATCAAGCAGTGAGTCAGTCATGTGTGTAGTTAGGAAAGCCGGGCACGCATGTATACGTAGTGTCCTGAGCCGCAAGCAGCGAGCAGGTATCCGACCACCAAGTAAGCGCCTAGCATGCACAACGGGCTCACCACTTGGCGACAATATCGCAAGCCTGTGGGCGGCAAACCAGATGGCGGGGGAGTGGGGAAGCCGGGGCGAGGGAGTTGAGGTCGGTGGGGCGGGTGTTGGGAGCAGCTAGACTGCTAGGGCCGGGAGCGGTTGCAAGAGAGGAGCGAGAGCGCCGTGCGTAATCAAGCGCACTCACCGTCAGACCAATGCCGATGCTGTGTCCTGCCGTTGCGAAGGACTCAGAGTCCTTGCCGGTGCCGTTGATGCGCCTGTGTGATGGAGGGTCGAGCAGAGCGCGTGATGGCCCCAAGCGGGCAGCAGGGGCTTGCTCGGGGGGCCGGCGCGGGGGCCCGGGCACAGCTAGGGTTTGCACTCAACCGCCTGCCAGCCAGCTCACCGGTCGAGGTAGATGAGGCCAGTGGGAATGAGCGCGAAGACACCGCCCAAGCCCACCAAGATGAACCAACCCAGACCCTGCGGCAGCGCGGTGTCGCCTGCGTGCATAGGCGGGACCGGGCATTAGTGGCATCGCCAAGGGTTGGGG
Organism: Chlamydomonas incerta; assembly: GCA_016834605.1. Taxonomy (NCBI): domain Eukaryota; kingdom Viridiplantae; phylum Chlorophyta; class Chlorophyceae; order Chlamydomonadales; family Chlamydomonadaceae; genus Chlamydomonas; species Chlamydomonas incerta. The sequence continues at coordinate 2,478,100 of JAEHOC010000010.1, forward strand.
CGCGGAGAGGCGACGCCTGCTGCTAGAACTCGCTATAAGCTTAAGCAAGCCAGACTCACCGCTGCCGAAGAAGTTGCACTGGCCGTCATATTGCGTGAGCCCAAACAAGTTGGTGCACTGCGTCGCGTTTGACATGGCTGCAGCTGTTGTCGAGCGCTTCAAGTTGCTAGTTGTTACTGCGCACGAGCTCTGAGCGTCAAGAGCACATGTCTGGGCCACATGGCTTGGCGGAAAGCTTTTATGGGCTCTCGCGCTCGACCTGCGACGCGCAGGACAAAAGCTGCATCGTACACGGGGCCGGTTCGGCAAAGCGCCAGCAGCGGGCTCGCAGTGCATTCGGATGCATATTAAGTCCCTTGTTTCATAGGAAATGCATTTCAACAGCGGGTGATTCGCGTGCCGGGGCAGGTCAGTTGGTGGTTCCGACAACTTCCACTCCCGAGCCGTCGCGCGTTTACATCATATGCCTAGTGATATCGGACACACCACAGTCACACTGCAGACACAAAAGTAGCGCGATCCTGAAAGTTGCCTGTGCGTGGGTTCGAAGCGCGCCGACCGACTTGCCGCCGCGGCAGACCTCGCACAGGCCCTGCAGTGTGCTTACATTCAAGCATATGCAGATAAGCGCGGCAGCACTGGCGCCCGCAAGGCGACATCGCAGCAACCGGGCTCGCACTCGCCGACAGACTCGCATAGAACGTTTCTCGCACGTGGCCCTGACGTTGCCTTCCTGCAGAAGCCGAGCAATATACACTTTGCCGACCTAGCGCCGCTTGCACGCGCGGCCAATGTCGAATCCACGCCTTCCAACCTGCTCGTTGTGTGGGCGCCGCACAGCCGCTAGCCCGATGGCCCTGCCGGCCCCTTGCCCCGCCCCGCAGGCGCGCCCGGCTCAGAACGCACATTTTAACCTGAAGGGCTTCTAAGCGTTTGCGCTGGGGGTGCGGCTGCGGCTTGCCGAAGCACGTGGTGGTTTGTTGGAACGGGTCACGGGCCGTTCCCTCCCAGCGCGAACTCCCTCCGCCCCAGCCTGCAAACCATTCCTAAGCAGCAAGCGCCATGTGTCGGCTCTGAACGCTGAGGAACATAGGAGAGGTTTCAGGGGGGCGGAGGTGCCGGCGCCCGCCCTGCTTCAGTGACAAAAAGACAGGCCGGTGCTGCGCCACAAAGCCCAGACCAGGCTGGCCGCGTCGTGGCCGCACGGCCAAACGGCCGGACACTGGGCTGGGCGCTGGGGCGGTGGAGCCCGAGGGCGACACACCAGAAGGCAGGAACATGACATGGCTATCGCCAGCTATCGCCAGCTATCGCCAAGCTATCCCTTGTTACAGTGGCAGGGACCCTCGGGGAGGGAGGTCCCGTCCCCTACTGGAGCCGCCGAGCCGGCGGTCCTCGCTGCATATCGCCATGTGAGGTGCCCCAGCAGTCAGCACCTCTGCACAGTCAGCACCTCCGCACACACACGCCTGTACCATGCCCCGCTTCGTACCTCGCCATGAATCCATCTATGTCTATGAACCCGTGTTTATCAGTTGGCACCAAGGTGGGCAGTGGGCTAATGGTACCAGCCCTCACAAGCTCTTCCCTGACTGGCCCGCATGGTGCTGCACCTCCACAAGCACACTGAGTGCCTAGCCCTCGAGCATCAATGCTTCCAATCGTGTAGCGTGGTCGCCTTCCACTCCACCCCTAACACAAGTTCCATGCACCACTTAAGATCATTATTCTAGTGCACCGCTTTCGGTACCTCAGCACGCCTACAAAACACTAGCAGATTATTAACGCCCGCGCCAGGAGCCAGGCGCCTGCTCCACATAACCCGTGCGCATCGCCACCCCGATCCTAATCGAGTGTCCTACTGTCCTCTGACCGCCCATGCCCCATGGCTCATGGGCGGCTACCGTCTATGTACCGCCCTGCTCAAGCACACCCCGGGCCCCTTGCCACGCCCTCCCTGCCCTGGGCCCTTGCTGCTCCCGTACGGCATCCCCTACGTCTAATCAGTCCCCGTACGCGGGCGCGCTCCCCAGGAATGGCATCAACCGAACCGCCTTGTTCCGCCGCCGCAGGCTGCTGCCCAGCGTGTCCACCACCTTCTTCAGGGACGCCGCAACCAGCGTCGGCGGCGGGAACAGCGTGCGCGGCATTACCATGGCCGCCGTCGCCGCCGCCACCGCCGCCGCGGCGCTGCTCGCGCCGCCGCTGCCGATGCCGGAGCCGCCGCCGCCGGTCGCGGCGGCGGCGGACGCGGCGGCGGCGGCCGCCGCCAGGTCTGCCTGGAAGGCTTCCGTGCCGCAGTACGACATGGCGGCGGCCATGGTGTCCAGCGCCGCCGCCGCCAGCGGCCCGCCACTGAGCGCCACCACCGGCGCCAGCACCGCGCCGTCGGCCACCAGCGCCGCGCCCGCCGGGCCCAGCCGCAGCCCCTCCACCCGGAACAGGCAGCGCAGCAGCAGCAGCCCCGTCCGCACCTGGCGCGGCGCCGGCGGCAGGCCGCCGCCCGCCGTCGCGGCAGACGCTGCCGCCATCACCGCCGCCGCCGTGGTCGCGCCACCCATGCCGCCCACGCCCGCCGCGTAGCCGTAGCCGAAGCCGCCCGCGCTGCCGCCGCCACCGCCGCCGCCCGGCCCGCTCGCGGACGCCAGCGCCGACGGCGCGGGCGCGCCGATGCCGCCCAGCAGCAGGTCGGTGACGTGGTGCAGGAACCAGCGCGCGTAGCGAGGGAACAGGCAGCCCGCCAGCTGTCCCAGCAGCGCCGTCGTCACCGCCTCCACCTGGTCAGAGTCATGGCACACCCCCGGCGAGGCCAGCGCCTGCAGGTGGGCGCCGACGTCGGGCATGCCCAGCGCCGCCGCCGCGCGGCCCAGCGCCGCCGCCGCCTGCGCGATGGCGGAATCCAGCTCCTCCGGATCCACCGCCAGCTCGCCGCCGGACCCAAATCCGAATCCAAACGCAGACGCCAGCCCGCCGGCGCCGGCCGCGCCGCCGGCCACGGCGGCGCCGCCGCCCGGCCGCGAAGCGCCCGAGCGCACGGCGCCGCCGCCACCGCTAATGTGCATACTGACCGACGAAGCCGCGAGGCTGCCGCCTCCGCCTCCGCCACCCGCGGCCGCGGCGCCCGACGGCGCCAGCCCCGCCGCCAGCGTGGCGACGTCCTCGCCGCCGGCGGGCCCGCCGCCGTGCAGCGCCAGCACCAGCGGCAGCAGCCCCATCAGCGACACGAACAACTGACTACGGCAGCTGCCTAGCAGCGTCTGAAAGGAATCCAGCTTCAGCGCGCGGTGCTTGCGCAGCGAGTCGGTGTGCGGCACCACGCCGCCGGCAGCGGCGGCGGCGGCGGCGGAGCCGCCGCGGCCCGCGCCGCGGCCGTCGCCGCCCGCGTCGCCGCCTGCGGCGGTGTCGTAGGGGCTCTGGTCGGCTCCGTCCACGTCGCGCTGGGAGGCGGAGGAGGCGAGCATGGCCGAGGCGGCGTGGTGGAGCGGGTGGTGGTGGCCGGGGTCGGCGCGCGCGAGCAGCATGTGCGCCTGGTGAGCTAGGGCGTCGCCCAGCGCCGCCAGCAGCTGCAGGCTGGGCGCCACCGTCAGCGGGTGGGTCAGGCCGCGCAGCAGCAGCTGCAAGTGGGAGGGGGAGCGGGGGAATGGGCAGAGGGTCAGTCAGCGGCGGGCAGGGCGGCGTGGTGCAATGCGGGCAGCAATGAAGTGAGTTGGTGCATGGCGGTTGGGGCGGTCAGCGGGGGGCAGGGGCGACGCGGCGTAGCGCATGATGGCATCAATCAAGTGAGCTACGCTGCGACTCAGGAAGCCCAAATGCGCCGATCGCGCGACCCCTCCTTTCCGCCCGCCGTGCCCACCTGCTGCACTGCCAGGCTGCCGTGCGGCGACGGCCCCTCCCGCACGTTCAGCAGGTGGTGGCCCAGCACCCAGGGGTCTGGACAGGCGGGGGAGGGGCGGGGGGCAGAGGGGGGCGGCAACATGAGATGGCGTGAGGCCAGGGTCTAGGGGGCTAGCCATTCCACGTGAACCGCGTTTGGCAAGTAGCAAAGGTTGTTAGAGGGGGAGGGCCGCACAGTGTGTCAGCCAGGCACACGCACAGTTCCACCCGTGCCAGCCTGCTACAGCCCGCGTGCCCGGCCCGGCGTTGGCCCGCCACCTCCGCTCACCCGCGTCATCTGCGCCGCCATCCTGCAGCGCCGCCGCGTGGCTCGCCGCCAGCAGCTGCCCCGCGCTGAGCCCCGGCGCCGCCGCCAGCAGCACCGCCTGCACCTTGGCGGCCGACAGCCGCAGCTGCGGCTGCTGCTGCCCCTGCCCGTGCCCGTGCCAGCCGCCGCCCGCGCCGCCGTACGTCAGGGCGAAGCCGCTCCCGTGCAGGTGCAGGCCCGCGGCCGTGGCCGGGCCCAGGCAGGTGCCGAGCAGCCCCAGCGCGGCGCGGTAGACGGCCACGTGCGGCGAGTGCAGCAGCGCCAGAGCCGACCACCACAGCTGCGGGTACAGCACCAGCCGCCCCGGCGGCAGCGCCGCCACCAGCACGTGCGTGGTGGAGATGATCTCCACCGCCACCTCGCACCCCGCCAGGCCGCCCCCGCCGCCACCCGCGCCACCGGACAGCAGGTACCCGGGCCCGGCCGGCGCGGCCGCAAGGCCGCCGCCGGCGCCGACGCCGACGCCGGCGGCGGCGGCGAAGCATGCCTCCATGCTGAGCACCAGCGCCGCCGCCAGGTCCGCCTTAAGCGGCGGCCGCAGCGCGCGCAGCACCTGCCAGGAGCGGCATGCGGCGTGCCTGCTTCGCGCGTGCTGCGCCCAGTCCAACGCGCGAGCCGCCCACTCCATGGCCAGGTCCTCCTCGCACGACAGCGCCTCCACCACCGACACCGTGAGCGAGCCCAGCGCCGCCGCGCTGGGCGTGAGCTGCCCGTCCGAGGCGCCGCCGCAGGCGGCCGCCACCGCCGCCACCGCGGCCGGCCCTGCCAGTCGGAACTCCTCGCAAGGCCACATGCGCCGCCCCCGCAGCGACTGCAGGTACCGCACCAGGCTGCCGACCATGGCCAGCTGCGCCGCGGCGGCGGCGGGGCTCAGGCCGGAGCCCGCCGCGGCGCCGTGGCCGGCGGCGCCGTGGCCGTGGCCGCCGTGCCCGTGGCCGTGGTTGTGGCCGTGCGGCCCGCCCGCGCCGCCGCCTGCGCCGCCGCCGCCGCCCGCTGCGGACCCGTCGGCGCCGCCCTCCACTCCATACTTGGCCGACAGGCTGTGTGCGTGTGCGAGCGTGTGTGCAGGGTTGCAACAATACACGGCCACGTCAGGCAAGGCCGGAAGTCCCTGACAGCTCCCCGAACCAGTGGCGGACTGGATGACCATGACCAACAACAAAACGCTCGATATGGCAGCACGTGGCCGCGCCTGTCCAGCCCTCCCCTTCCCGCCCTTGTGACCCACGCCCCCCGCACGCCCGCAACAGCTTCGCAACAGCTCCACAACAGCTCCACAACAGCTCCGCAACAGCTCCGCAACAGCTCCGCAACAGCTCCGCAACAGCCCAGCCCGCACCTGTACAGCAGGTTGATGACCAGCTGCAGCGCGTGCGCCGCCACCACCGGCTCCTCGTGGTCGCCCGCGGTGACGGCCACGTGCAGCAGCAGCGGCAGGTGCTGCGGGTCCACCTCGTGCTCCAGCACCACCTCGGCCAGGCAGCACAGCACCAGCTCCGGCCTGCAAGAGGGGCGGCGGCGGCGGCGTTGCGGGCGGCGGGCGGTGCCGGGCGAGAAAGCGTACATGCGTGGAATGTGAAAGGTACGGAAAAAGCTGCACGGCGACATCGCGCGGCGGACACACACATACACACATGGACGACCTCGACACCCGGCGCAGGCGAAGGCGCTTCAAGAGCGCACAGATTCGTGGACAGCCGCGAGCACACACACGCACGCGCCTACCGTGTCAGCAGCGCCCGGTTGCCCGACAGCCCGCCGCCGCCCGCCGACTGCGCCCGAGACAGGCGGCTGGGCGAGGGCCGGCCGTCGCCGCCGTGGCTGCTGGAGTCGTCGGGAAGGCGGATGCGATAGTCCGACCTGCGAGCGTGTCCAAACAGCATGCTCCCGTAAGCGCGACCGCGGAATATCCTAAAGCGCATCGTTGCCCTTTGCAACACAGGGCTGCCAGGGGCCCTGATCTTTCTACTCAAGCTGTTCCTCCGTCGCCTCCCGCGCCGCGCAGCCCAGCCTCACCCTCCCGCCCGCAGCTGGCTGGCGTTGTGGTGCGCCATCGCGCTGTCTGCCACCGACGACGGCGGCCCGCCGCCGCCTCCGCCTCCGTTTGCGTCCGACCGACTGCTGCCGCTCGCGTCCGACCGCCCGCTCATCGCCCGGTTCACACCGCCGCCGCCTCCGCCGCCGCCCGCCAGGTCCATGCTCTTGTTGCCGCGGCTGCCGGCGCCGCTAGGGTCGTAGCCGTGCGCGTACGGCTGCAGGTGGGGTTGCGGGTGGCCGTGCGGGTGGCTGCTGCTGGCTGCGGACTGGTTGGAGGCGGAGGCCACGGACTCGTAGGAGGCTGCGAGCTGGCGCTCGTCTGCAGCGCAAGCACAGAATCCAGGGCGGGGCCGGCCGGGCCGAGGATGTCAAGTCAGGTCAGGGCGCAAGCGAAGGAGCGTCAGCAGGCTAGATGGACACCAAGCACGCGGATGCAGGGCCAGCGCCATGCGATACGAGGGATCACGGCGAACGGTATGACGGGTACGGTATGACACGCACGCGCCAAACGCACCTCCGACAACCATGCAGTCCAGCGACGTCCCAAACAGCAGCGGCACCGACGCCAGCACCGACGCCGGGCCGCCCCACCCGCCGCGCCCGCCCAGCCGAGAGCCCCGCTCTGGCCCGCCCGCCGCCTCCGCGCCGCCGCCGCCGCCCGGCTCCTCCTCCTGCTGCTGCTTGGCCAGCTCAATGGCCAGGTAGCCCAGCGTCTCGGCGGGCGACACGCGCGCCAGGTAGAGCACGATGCGCTTGGCGACGCCGAAGAACTCGAGCATGGCCTGCAGGTCGGTCTGGAAGGCGTGGGCGGTGGGGCAGGGGGGTAGCAAGGATGGTTGGAAAGCGGTACAGCAGGCACCGGGGTTAGGCAGCAGGCAGGGCCAGGTGGAGGATCAGCAGTCGCCCACCGCGGGCCCCCCACACAGCACACACAGCTCGCACATGCACACACGCACGCACCTGCAGCGCGGTGGCCATGCCCAGGTGCAGCAGGAAGTCCAGGATGGGGTTGATGTTGCGCGTGCGCCGCGCCAGCTGCGTCCACAGGCGCTCCACCTCGAAGGGGAAGGCGCCGCCGTGCCGCAGCGTGACGTAGTACTGGCTCTTGAGCAGCCGCTCGCTCCTGCGGGTGGCCGCGGCGGCGGAGGGGCAGGACGCCAAGAGAGCAAGCATTTTAATCTCCTCTTATTTGGCAAGATGCTCGCGCGTGTTAGTGCGGCCTAGCACGCCCCGCGGCCGGACACGACGCACCAGCGCAGTTCACAGTTCACATTCTGCCGACACGGGGGTTAAGACTTAAAAGCCGCGATCCGATTCAGCTACAGAACATGCCCTGAGGAAGCTAGCAGGATGGCCCTGCGACAGCTCCCTGTAAAACTACTGGGAAGCTATCCCTGTTCGGCCCTGCGACAGCTCCCCTCTTCCCGCCGCCCTCCCCCCGCTCCCCCGGCGCGCACCCACCAGTTGCCCCGCCAGGGGAAGCTGATGACCAGGTTCTCCATCCAGGGCGCCAGGCTGGTGAGCACCGGGTGCTGGATGGCTGCCTCCTCGCACTCCAGCTGGCGCGTCATCAGCTCCTCGCACAGCGCCTCCGACAGCTCGGGGTGGTCCCTGCGCCGGGCAGGGTGAGGAGGGGCAGGAGGGGGAGGAGGGAGTGCAAGATTGTTGGGACGTTATAGCAGACCATCGGGGTTAGGGGCCGCGGGGCTTTGTGTCAGCGCGCGCTGCGGGCTTGGAGAGGTGCCGACGAGGCTCCAAGTAGTGCCGGCGCCGCCTGGGCTTGCAGTGCAGCTACCATGTGATGCTCAAATACAAGCCTGCCGCACCGGCCTTTCCCTCTGTCCCCCAGCTCGCACCGCCCCGCGCCGCCCGCACCTGGCCAACTTGCACGACAGCAGGTACTGGAACTGCTGGTACGAGTCCTGCAGCCCGCCCACCACCACCGGTGCCTGCTCCTCGGACGCGCCGCCGCCGCCGGCCTCGCTGCCGTCCACGCCTGAGTAGGAGCGGGAGCGGGAGCAGCGGCACAGTATGGGACCCAGCCCCTGAGAGGTCTGCGAAAAAACGCATACGTTTGATGCACACTCGCAAGCCGCATCCAGCCAGTACATGCTCCTCCATGCCGCGAACGGGAACTGAGGGAGTCGCTTACCTGAGCCCGTCCCGCCCAGCAGCTCCACGCTGGCGGGCAGCGGCGCCGCCGCGGGCTGCTGCCACTCGCGCAGCGACAGCACGTGCAGCATGTGCAGCGCGTCCTCGCGGACCTGCGGGCGGGAGCCGTTGCGGTGCGTGTCAGTCGCGTGTCACTCGCATGACGTGTGGGGAGAGTAGTACCGGCCCAAGCCATATCAGCAACCAAACCAGGGGGCTGTAAGATTAAGATTTTCATGGCAGCGAAACAGCAGATACAGCTGGGTGGATGCAAACAGGGCCGCCGCCGCAAGCTCGCGCCCACCCCCCAACCCCCGCGCACCTCTGCCACGCCGTCCACCATCTTGACCAGTATGAGCGCCAGCATCACGTGCGCCGGGCAGCGCACACCCGGGTACAGCGCGTACACCTCCGTCATCACCTGCGGCGGCAGATGGGCCGGTAGCAGGGCCAGGCAGCAGCGGGGACTTCAGTGACCAGGTGGCGCGCAGAATGGGCCGCGCTACTGCGGCAACGACACCGACGGCTTGGTGGCAGTCGCTAGCGTCAATAACAGTGGCGTTTGTTTTGGCTCGGCAGAGGCCGTGTTTGTTGTGGGCGCAGGCCGCCGCCACGCTGACACCGCCATGCCGCAGACTATCTGTTTGTGGCTGTCTGCCTTCAAACCAACACACACGCATGTGGAGCACGGGCGCGGCGCCCTTCCTGCAGCCCACCTGGAAGTAGCCGTTGGCGATGGACAGGTTGCTGTCGTAGCACTTGTTGAGGCAGCCGTCGAAGAGCTCGGGGTTATGCGTGAGCAGCGCGCGCAGCGCGCGGCAGCCCACGTCGCGCCGCCGCGGGCCCGCCATCTGGTGGCCGCCCGACCCAGTGGCGGGCGGCTCGGGCCGGCCGCCGCCGATGGCGAGCAGCTTGTCAATCCAGGTGAACACGGAGCCCTGCGGCCAGCGCGTGTCGTTGTCGAAGACGGGGCCCTGCGGTGCGGGGGGCAGTGGGCAGCGGCAGCAGGGAGGCAGGAATGGGTGTGAGAGTGTGTGTGGGAATGCGGTTGGCCGTCACGATTCCGGTCGGCAGGAAGCGCTGTAGCTTTCGGCGCGCCACGCAGCTCTGAAGCGGCATGGGAGCGGGCCCGCCCAGCCCCTCGCCCAGCCGCTGCATCCGCACCCGCACGCGCACCCACCTCCACCAGCGCCGCCATGGCCAGGCGGGTGGAGTGGTTGATGTAGTGCGCCGCCAGGTGCAGCTCCTCGCGCAGGCCCTCCGGCGGCTCCTTGTGCCTGGGGTGGTGGTGATGTGGCGGGGCAGCGGTGCGCAGCGAGTCAAGTCAAGGAGCAAGAATTCCAGATGTGTCCCCTCCTAACTGCCAAAATGGAACAAGCCCGAGAGAACAGTGGTCCCACACACTGTGCCAAGACTGCCAACCAAGCCCAGCAGAATGCGCACGCACTTGGAGATGGCGGCGTTGATGCCCATGGCCACGGCGCGGCTGTAGTTGGAGTCCTTGGACTGCCGGATGGCGGCGGCGGCGTCCGCGCCCGGCGGCAGCGCCGCGACCAGCGCCTGCAATCAATACGGGGGTTGGGGGGTTTCCATGGGGCCTTCGGCACACATAACCCGACCAGTTGCGCCCAATGGCTCCTGTGACTACGCACGGGACTTCGCCACCTTGCCCCGTTCACCCTGCACCATCGAACACACACACGCACACGCACCTTGATGTCCTTCAGCAGGATGTACGCCTCCTCCGTCCACACCAGCGACATCTCCCACAGCAGCTTGCGCAGCGACGTGGTGGACACCGCCGCCTCGGCGCCGGCGGCGGCGCGGCCCTGCGAGTCGCGCGCCAGCGCGGACGGCCCGCCCGCGCCGGCGCCCGTGACGGTGATGGTCTGGCTCAGCAGCGCGCGCAGCGGCACCGCCACGTGCCGGATCACGGCCGTCAGCGCGTAGGCCACCTGGTGTGTTGTGCGAGGGCGGGGGGTAGGTGTGCGTTAGAAAGGACGGTCCTGAAAGAGTATATGTCGTGTGTGCTGAGAAGTGTTGCGTTATGGTGCGACGCGGAGCCGGCCGGCCGTGCAGGCGCCACCCTCGCGGCCTCGCATGGCCCCCGGTGCCGCACCCGCTTCTCCCCTCCCGCGCCTCCCGCGCCCACCTGCGCCGACTCCCAGAACGCGTCGGTGCTGATGCTGTGTGGCTTGAGGTGGATGTAGGTGTCCCTCATGAACTCCACCAGCCGCGAGCGCAGCAGCGGGTGCGCCGCCAGCACCTCGGCCGGCACGCGCTCCGACAGCACCCTGCGCCCCGGCAGCGGGTGGGCAGTGGGCAGTGGTCCGCGGCGGTACAGGTGAAGCAGGGAGTAGAGGATAGTCGGACAGAGCGCCGGCATGAGGTAGCGCTGGCACGGGAGGCGGCCATCGTGCGGAGCGGGAATCGCATGCATGGCACCCGCGCATCCAAGCAAGCAGCGACGGAGCCGCCGCCGCCGCCGCCAACCGCCGCAAACAGTTGGTTCCCAGGTTTTCTCTATACGGTACTACATAAACATAGCCCGGGGCGCCGCGCGCGCACCTGAACACGTGCGACACGGTGCGCCGCAGCTCGTCGGCGCGGCCCTTGGCCTTGCTGCTCCTGGCGCCGGCGCCGCCGCGGCCGGCGGCCATGAACTCGTCGCAGTGGGGCGCCAGCTCCTCCAGCAGCACGCCGTACACGTCGGGCGACACGTGGCCCAGCGCCATGGTGCTGCGGGGGGTTGCAAAGATGGTATATAGAAGCGTAGTGGCGTAGACAGGAGGGGTGGAGGCGTGCGGGGGGGGCACGTGGGGGCGGGGTTGTGGAGGTTGGAGTATAGAGCCCCGGTTTGACATGCGGGAATTGGAAGTACTCGACCCCCACGCGGCCGGCCTCCCCCTCCTCGCAACCCATCCACAACAGCCAGCACACTCCTCGCTCCTGCCGCCGCGCACCTGCACAGCTGCATGGTGGGCGGCACGGGGCCGCCGCCGATGGCGGCGCTGGAGCCGGTCACGATGGCCAGGTGCATCCGCACCACGTCCCGCATGGTGATGGGCGGCCGCGCCTTGCCTGCACGGCACCCGGCACGACGGCGGCAGCAGTGGGGGCAGCATGGAGCCGTCAGCGCAAAGGCAGGCGTGAGCCAGCGGTGCCGGAGGCGACGAGGATGCAGCAAGGAGCAGACAATACGAACAACGAGCTGCGGAAGTGGCGCTGTTCATGACGCAGCGCTTTTCGCGATGCCCACTCACCCAGCCGCTCCAGCGTCTTGTCGCGCAGTGCTTGCGGCACCACACACACCGCCGCGCTCACGTTGCGCCACGCGTCGCGCTTTACCGTGTCTGCGGGGCCGGGGCGCGCGCACACGTGCACGGGAGGCCCCGGATCATCAGTCATCCCGCAGACCCGAAGACCCCCAGGAAGCGCTATGCACCCGCATTTGCCTGCTGTACCAGTTTTCAACCAGCCCCGCTGCAGCCGCCACCCACCGACGTAGTCCGGCAGCAGCACCAGCTTGCCGTCCACGCGGCCCAGCATGCGCGTGAGCCGCGCCACCAGCTCGCAGCCCGCCACGCCCGCCGCCGCCGGCGTGAGCCGCACCGCCAGCGTCATCAGCTCCAGCAGGCTGCGCGCCAGCCGCACGCGCGGCAGGTCGTCGCCGGCGCGCGCGGGCGCCACCAGCACGTCCTGTGGGGGCGGCGGGGAGGGGTGGTGAGTACCAGCTTAAGCTAAACCCTTCCTTCCTTCCCACACACGCACCCTGCCGTGAGTGCGCGTTTCTGGCGGCTCCGTGTCCCGTTTGCTTTTGCACCCCCCCCCCCTGCCCTAGCCCCCGCCTCCCCGCCCGCACCTCGAAGGCCACGTGGCCCGGCACCTCCTTGTACAGGCGCCACAGGTCGGACCAGTCGCCGAAGTCCCAGTACGTGGCGCGCAGCAGCGCCGGCCCGCCCTCCTCGATCAGCTCCACCACGTACGTGGGCGGCGGGCCGGCGTCGCCGCCGCCGCCGCCGGCCGCGCCGTCGCCCGCGTCCGACAGCATGCCTGTTGGGCGGCACAACGCGTGTACAGGATTGACGGGATCACAGACAGTCGCAGGGAGGGAGGAGGTAAGGTCCATGTGACCCTTGCCCCGCGCGAGAGCTGCCAGTAGCCCCACACGCACCTCTCCCGTTGGCTCCGGCCGCGCCCGGCGTGCCGCCCTCCGGAATGTCGATGCTGTCCCGGCTGGCGCTGCGGCCGTGCCCGTGCGCCGTCGCCACGCGCGCCGCCGCCAGGCCCGACGCCGCGCCGCCGGCCGAGTTGGACAGGCCGCCGTTGCTGAGGTTGCGAGCCGAGGCGGTGAGGCTGCCGCCGCCGCTGCTTATGGTGCCGGGGCCGCCCTTGACGAGCGCTTGCGCCAGCGGCGGCGGCGCCTCGTAGGGCGCGGCGGCCAGCACGGCCTGGTGCAGCGTGCGCGCCAGCGCCAGCGACTGCGGTAGAGCAGCGGGTGTGACGCGTGCGGCGGGAGGCAGCGAGGGAGGGGAGGGTCGTCAGGCAGCTCCGGAGCAGGCTACACCAATGCTGGACGTCCAGGAACCATTTCGGCCTTACCCGCCCCAACCACGCCCAGCCGGCCGCCCTGCGCCACTCCTTTGCCTCAGCCTCAGCCTCCGTCTACGCTGCTACACTTCGCTGTACCATCCCTTGCAACCCCCTCCCCCTCCCCCTCTCCTGACTCCCCCTGCCGCACCTGCAGCGCCTCCCGCCGCACTGCCTCGTCGTGGCTGGCCAGGCACACCAGCCCGCAGCCCTCCAGCCGCGGCACGTCCAGCCCCAGCGCCTCCTGGCCCGCGCTGCTGAGCTCCAGGGCGTCGCCGGCCGCCCGCTCCGCCAGCAGGCCGCCCCACAGCTCCATCAGCTGACGCAGCAGCGCCTGAGAGTCCCGCGTGGTCTGGGGCGGCGCGGAGGGAAGGAAGAAGGGTGATGAGGTAGGCGTGGCGTGAGCGCGTTGGTAATGCCGGTGATGGAAGGCGGCGGCTTTGTGCTGTAAGCAACTGATGGATGCAGCTGCCGCAGACCGCATGGCCCAGACCGCATGGCCCCACGGCCGACGCTTGCCCAGACCGCATGGCCCCACGGCCGACGCTTGCCATCTTGCCGTATAAAATCATCCACCCACCCATCTGCACCCACCGCACACCAGCACCCATCACACACTATCATCCACACCAGCACCCACCACCACCTCCACCACCCACAAGCACCCGCCACCACACACACGCCACACCTCCACCCACCTGCACGGCGTCGTCGGGCAGGCCGCAGGTGAAGGCCGCGAAGGCGCAGCACAGCCCGTTGCGCAGGTGCGGGCTGCCGCGCATGAGCCCCGTCAGCGCGTCCACCGCCGCCGCCCGCATGGACCCCTCCACGTGCGCCGTGTAGCTGCGGGGGCGTGGGAGGCGCGGCAAGCAGGGGCAAGGCAACGTCACCGCGCCATTACGGACACAAACCCAAAACTGTGCTGCACACGCTGCCTGCCTGCCTGCACATAAAGCCCACGCGGCCCCTTCACGTAGTCCACAGAACGTGTTACAGCCCTGCGCAAACATGATTACATCTTCGTGTACATTTTCCTCGTGCTCTTCACTAACACGAGCGTGCCCACCCACCCGCCCACCGCCCACCCCAGGCCCCGCACCTGGGCAGCACGTCCAGCGGCCGCACGCGGGTGGTCCAGGTGTCGGGCCGCAGGTACGGCAGCAGCCGCACCAGCGCCACCAGCAGCGGCAGACCGCCCGCCTTCTCCTTCCAGGCCGGGTCCACGCCGCCGTAGCCCACGTAGCTGCCGTACTGCGGGTGCCAGCCCTCCAGCAGCTTGCCCAGCGCGGCGTTGATGCGCGGCAGGTGCGCCGACACGCCCAGCACTTCCAGAGGGTGCACGCCGCGCCGCAACAGGTCGATGGCGGCGGCGTGCGCCGCCGCCCAGGAGGCGGCGGTGGTGGGGCCGCCGCCAGCGGCACTGACGGAGGGGCCGCCGGCCGCGGCGGCGGCGGCGGCTGCGCCGCCGCCGCCGTTGCCCAGCGCGAGGCCCAGCCCGCCGAAGGAGGGGGTGTGCGTGCGGCGCAGCAGGCCCTGCAGCCCCGAGCTGCTGCCGCTGGCGGGCAGGCCGCCGCCGGTGCTGCTGCCGCCGGCGCCCAGCGCGCCCGTAGAGTAGCTCGCGGCGGTGTCTGCGCGGCAGCAAGATGGCACGGATGAGTTGGTAAAGGTGAAGCGTTCGGTGCTCCGGATACCGCTCGTTACCCCTAGGCCAGGGCAGGAGCCCCCCCCCCCATTCCCCCCCCCCTTCCGCCCCTGCGCACTCACGCTGCATGGTCGTCCGCTGGTGGGCTGGCTGGCCGGGCTGGCCTGCCGCCGTCACCGACGTCGAGGCGGCAGCCGCGGTGATGGAGGGCGCCGTCAGGATGAGGCCCTGCGCCACATGGAGGCGACACAGTGAGGCCACTTTCGTCACTAGGCAGTATACAAATGGCACGTTTACAGCCGTATGCGCTGGGCAGGTCCCACCGGCCTGCCGGCTTGCCCACCAGCCTTGCCCGTACACACGCCCCGGCCCCGGCCCCGGCCCCGGCCCCGGCCCCGGCCCCGGCCCCGGCCCCGGCCCCGGCCCCGGCCCCGCCCCCTGCACGCCCCCGCCCCCCGTCCCCTACACACACCCCGGCCCCCCCCGCCTGCCCCCCCACCTGCAGCGCCTTGAGCCCCGCCAGCACGCAGTCGGGCACCTCGCTCTGCAGCAGCTCCAGCACCAGCGCCTGCACCGCGAACTCGGGCGACAGCTCCGCGATGGGCGCGATCACGTCCTGCGCAGCGGGTGTGTGTGTGTGTGTGGAAGGGCGGGAGCACACAAGTGGTGAATACATTAGCGGGCGGCCGGGCGGGCGGTCGTGAATGGAACGGGGCGGGCACACGCACCCTTTGTGGCACACAAAGACGACGACGACGGCACTCGCGCGACCCAATACGCCACCCCAAGATTCAATATCATGTCAACTGGACTGGCAAAGGATGCTCTTGGGACTGGAATGGGCTACCCCTCCCCCTCCCTGGCCAGGCGTCAGGCCGCACCAGCATCTCCGGAATGGTGAGGCCGCCCTTCTTGGCCAGCGCCGTGACGGGCGCCAGCAGCCGCCCCAGCCACTTGAACAGCTCGTGCTTGATGATGTGCGCGCCGTAGCGCGACAGGTAGGAGCAGGCCAGCACCACCAGGCAGCGCACGCACACGGCGCGCGCCTCCTTCACCTGCTCGCCAGTAGTTCGACAGCGAGGAGTGATGCTAATGAATGCTTGACCGTCATGAGGCATTTGGATGTGTTTGGATGATTGGGATGCTGGTGGAGGCGCCCTGCCGCGCCCTCGCCCCCGCCGGCCCACCCACCTTGAGCCCCTTGTGCAGGAAGTCGGCGGCCGAGTCGATGTTGGCGCTGTAGTCGCGGTCGCTGGCCAGGCACACCAGCACGGTGGACAGCGGGTAGCCGTCCTGTTGTGGTGGTGGGGCGTGAGGAGGAGGGCGGCGGCGGCGAGGAGCTCCCATTCAGTACGAGGTACGATGAGACTATAAGGGGCATTCACCAAAGGCATGCACGACATGAGCGTCCCGTTTCTCCTGGTAAGGACACACAACCTCGCTTCTGGTAGCCCCATTCCCTGTCCACACCGCGCGCTCACGTTGATGTGCTTGGCGTGTTTGTTCATCCAGGTGGTGATGTCGTTGCGCATGGTCATCACCGCCGCGTACCAGCCCTCCAGCGCCGGCAGCCCCAGCACCGCGGCGGCGCGCTGCGGCGCGTCCGAGCGCACCAGCGGCAGCAGGATGCATGCCAGCATGTCGCACAGCGCGTGGTGGATCTGGCGGCGGCGGGGCGGGGCGGGAAGCGGGAAGCGGGCGGCGCGTCAGCGCGGCACGGCGCGATGAACATACAGCCCGTGTACAAAGGAGCGCAGAGGGGCATGGAGACCTAGGGCTCGCCGCGCGATCCAGTGCCTCGAAATCGTCGCCGCCCCCACCCCGGCCCGCCCCCTCCTCCTCGCCCCCCGCACCTGGCTCTTCTTTATGGGCGCCGTGTGCGCCAGTGGGTGCGCCCGCCGCAGGAACGCCACCGCCTCGCGCACCGACTCCTCCGAGTCGAACGACAGCACCACGTGCCGCATGCCGCTGGCCAGCCGCACAATCTGCAAGAGGGCGCAAAATCATACAGCAGAAGCAGCTAAGCACCCAGGTAGATTCAGCACATGAGACGAAAACGGCTAGCAGAGCCCCGGAGCCCGTCACCCATCGGCTGGCCACGCCCTGCACGCGCCTGCGCCCGCAGCACGTCGTAGTTGGGTTTGTTGCCGCTGGGGTCCTTCTTGGGGTTGATGCGGTCCGTCAGCGCCCTGTCAGCAGTAGCAGCAGCAGCAGCAGCAGGCAGCAGCAACAGCGGCACACGCCGGTTGGGTAGGTGGGCAAGTGCTCGGCACGTGCCCGGGCGCCGTTCCCCAGCCTGCCCGACAGCTGCCGCCGCCGTCCACAGCCAAGCACCGCTGCAAGCCCCCCTCTGCGCGTCACGCCGCCCCGCCCCGCCGCCCCGCTTCCTCACCACCGCCTGCATCATGCCGCTCCCCACGAGGCGTGAGCGTCGGCCTGCCCTGGTCGCCGCACCCCTCACTCCTTTTGGGATGGCCAGGGTTCATTAACATACAACCCTCCCCGCTTCCTCCCTCTCTCCCTCCCTCCTTCCCCTCCCCTCCCAACCCCTCCCACTCCCAGTCCTCCCCTCCCCGCTTCGGTTTCTGGAATAAACTACCCTCCCCTCCCCGCCCACGCCCCCTCCCACTCCCCCCACTCCCCACCCCCGCCCACGCACTTGAGGAAGGGCTCCACCACGTGGCTGAGGCTGATCTTGCGGCTGACGGCGCCCAGCACGCGGCCCGCCAGCCCCACCACCACCCGGTTCAGTGCCGACAGGTCCAGGCTGGAGAACAGGTCGTCCGCCACCAGCAGCCAGCGGAAGGCGATCCTGCGGCGGGTAGCGGAGGTTCCATGCAATGCTTTATTTGGGGGGGGCCGTGGGGGAGCTCGCAACACGCGCGTGCTGCCGCAGCTGCTGCTGCTCCACAGGCGCTGCTGCTTGCACAGGGGCGCGTGCCGAGCGCTCTCCACGCCAGCCCCGCCCCACCCCACCCACACCCGGGCCGCTTCCCATCCCTGCTCCCACTGCTAGCTAGCAGCTGGCACAGCCACAGCCACCACTGGGCGCCCGCGCTCTCCCGGCCGCCCCGCCGCCGCCCTGCCCCGCCGCCGGCCGCCGCCGCCGCGCTCACTGCTGCAGGCCGTCGTAGTAGGCCACGAACTCGGGGCTGTCCAGGAAGTCGTCGCAGTAGCAGTCCAGCAGCTGCAGCGCCGCCTCGAAGTACACCACCTCCATGGCGGCCTGGGTGGGGCGGAGAGAGCAGGCAGTGGCAGGCAGCTCAAGGGCGCCGCACGCGAGGTCGGTCATCAGCGGCCAGCAGGGGTCAGTGCCCAGTTTCTATACCTCCTGCACGCCGACACCTCCGCGCTACCCGCTGCTCCTTCCCGTTGCCCGCCTGTACCTCTCCCCCGCGCATTTCCGGGCTGCCGCTGTGGCTCCGCGCGAACGCGCCCCCCTGCTCCTCCCGCACACACAAAACACGCACGCTGTGCGGGCTTTTCCGTTGACTCCAACACACACACGCACCCGCTTGCTGAACACCAGCATGCGCTCCCGCTCCGTCTTCTCCGGCATTCGCGACAGCGCGCCGTGCGTGCTGCTCCGCCAGCCATCCAGCTGCTTCACCAGCAGCGGCAGCTGGTGCCGCACCAGCAGCCGCAGCGAGGTCAGGCAGCGGCCGAACCGCGGATCCGACAGCAGCGCCACCAGGTTCTCCTGAGGAGGGAGAGGCGCGTGGGGAGGGGGGGCCGTTGGCGCGTGGACTTAGGTGACCGCATGCCCACAACCCGGGTTGCGCACGAGGGCGAAGAGTGCGTACGGAACGGGAACGGGCGCTTTCATAGGGAGCGTGCGCAGGCCGTGTCCGCCAGTTCGGCGGCAGGCCTGACGAACCTACGAGCCAAGGACCAGCGGACGCGCGAAAGCTAGGACTGCGGGGACTGGGGTTCAGCTCAACTGTCTCTGGGCCGGAACGCGCCGGAGCTGCCAGACAGCGCAACACCTTCGCCGTCTGCAGCGTGTGCAGCGCCACGCCCACCACCCTTCACGCCGACACGGTTGGGCTTTCCTCATGCGTTTAACAGTGCCTCGAGCTGAGCAGACCCAGCGATGTGACCGCATGAGAGCGGACAGTGTTCGCCAGTGCACGCCAGCCCGTCCCGCACCTGTGGAGAGGTCTTGTTCACGATCTCATCTCCCGCACGTAGGAACTGTTTTAGCAGCAGCTCAGCTGCGGGGAGGTGCAGACTCCCCATGGCGTTGCTGCAGCGGGGCCCCTGCCCCTTCAACTACTAAGTTTGATATCTAGTATCAGCACGCTCTTTTGGGCATGGCATTCTTGTTACGCGGGCAAAGTCTCCAGGTTCTGGAAAGAAAACAGCTTGCGCAACGCTGGTCAATTTGCGTTTCTTTCAGCGTCGTTATGTATTGCAGTGCATATTCATGCGATCCAGCACCAGAGCGAATTGTCCTTGAGGAATTGGCGCCGGTCGGTGCATGCAGTGGAAAACTGGTCCAATTTCAGCACCAAAGGTTCCCAAACCACTTTCTCCACATTACAGACGCAGTTACAGAAGTATTTCTAGGTCGTCAACAGCAAAAATGCTTCCAGCTCTAACCGGAAGGCTCCTCAAGCAGGCCACCGGCAGCCTTGCTGCTCTATCACAATGCCAACAGCTGCGCTTCTTCAATGTGCATGAATACCAGGCAAGCGGCGCGTAACCCTGGTCGCGATTGGCGATGGGCGTGTCGGAGATGAACCCCGTTTACGCGGGCCCCACAACTGCTCAATGTGGAGGGCTCTGGCGCACTCTCGATGAGCTCAATTGCTCTAATGTCGTGCCGGGTCGCCATCAGAGTGCGGGGGCCTCGGACAGGGATGTGACGTGCATGGCGCTGACCTGCGGCGCAGGGTGCTCAAATCATGAGCAAGTTCGGCGTGAACGTGCCTCCGGGCATGGCGGTGACCAATCTGGACGAGGTGAAGAAGGCCGTGGACCAAATGGCGGACGAGAAGGGCGAGGTAAGAAGGCTGGGACGGGGGCGGGGGGGGGGAGCTGAGTCATGCAACGCACGCAACCCCGCAAGTCACCATGCACCGGCCGCCAGGCCTCGGTGACACACACCTCGCCGATATTCGCATCAGTATGGCAGCCGCATACATGCTGCTAACCTGTTGATGGCGAGTTGGACCAGCAGGCGGCGTAGGCAGTTTTGATTACGGCGGCGGCGGTTCGACTTCCGGGCGGCGCAGCTGTGCTGCAGGCTGTGTGGCCACTGTCTGCACTTGTGTAACAGGCACATGCGGCCGCTTTCTCACAGGTTGTGATCAAGAGCCAGATTCTGGCTGGCGGTCGCGGTCTGGGCAAGTTCACCAACGGCCTGCAGGCGAGTGGTGCACGCTCGGGCGCCCCAGGGAACAAACAGGCACACTCGGGGGCGCAATGCTGCCTCATGCGCTGCACCTGTTGATGCAGAAAAGAACAAATCGGAACCCAGCCATGCACCCTGCGACTTAGGCCGCTGCGTGGTTCGGCCATCTGACGCACGTACGTGGCGCGACTCTCCGCACGCCCGCATTTTTCACCCGACCAGGGCGGCGTGCACATCGTGTCCAAGGCCAAGGCTCTTGAGCTGGCAAAGCAGATGCTGGGCGGCACGCTCGTGACCAAGCAGACGGGGCCGGCGGGCAAGCCCGTCAACACGCTGCTGATTGCCAAGAAGATGAAGCTAAAGCGGGAGATGTACTTCGCCATCCTGCTGGACCGCAAGACGGCGGGGCCCATGATGATTGGTGGGTGGGGCAGGGCGCATGCGTGGCGTAGACAGGCAGCGGCGGCGGCGGCAGCCGCAAGCTGTGGGACTCAGGCTTATATAGGCTTCTACCTAAACCGCGCGCAGGCTGCAGCGAGGGCGGCACTAGCATTGAGGACCTGGCCGAGAAGTTCCCCGAGAAGATCATCAAGATCCCCATCGACATCCGGGTCGGCATCACCGACGCCCAGGTAGGGCTAGTTTGGCTGGGGTCGTTGGGGCCTTCGCGCTGGTTGTTGTTGTTGTTGCGGCGGCGGCGGCGGCGGCCGACGTGCATGGGTTGGGAGTATGGTGGCACTTGGTGGCCCACCAAGCAAAGACAGACACGTTCAAGGGTCACGCCAGGCAAGCTGACAACTGCCACCTAGTTGCGCTGCTGACCTCTGCTCGTCTGCTCTCGCCCTGCAGGCCATGCAAATGGTTGAGGGCCTGCACGTGACAGGCGACAAGGCGGCCGCGGCCAAGCAGATTAAGGCGCTGTACACGCTGTTCGACAAGAGCGACTGCACCATGGTGGAGGTGGGTCTTCGTCGGTGTCCTAAGTTGAGGCCCCCAAACGAGCACAGAAAGCTCGTGTACAGCAAAAGGGTAATATTCGATGTTTGGAGCCGGAGGCAGGCATGGCAAGGCGGGGTTTGTCGGCTGCCCGCTGTCGCCTGGCGTCCATCCCAACGCCACTCAGGTGCTTGCGCACCCGTCAATGCGCGCCGCCGCATGCTAGTGCACAGAAGTCCAGGAGGACAGCCCTAGCTAGAAACCCAGTAAGAACGGGCGGCTGTATAAAGCTACCCCCTGTATGACATTACAACGTTCCTGACCATGGCCGCGACATTCCTGACCATGTTGGAACACAGGTGAACCCGCTGGCGGAGGGCCTGGACGGCTCGCTGATCGCCGCCGACGCCAAGCTGGGCTTTGACGACAACGCCGCGTACCGCCAGAAGGCCATCTTCGATATGCGCGACGAGAGCCAGATCGACCCGCGGTGAGCGCGGCGGCGCAGGGGCGTGGGGGCTTGCAAGGTGCTTGGCAGGCGGTGTGCATCCCGGCCATGGCCAGTGGCAAGGCCGCCGGCTGCGTAGCTGGAAGCGGGGCTTGGCCTATTTTCGGGCTCCCAAACCGGCCCCACATCCGCCGCGTCGCGCACTCCCCAGTGTCCAACTGCACACGCACGCACGCACGCGGCCGTAACCCACGCCCCCTCCGGCTCACCCCCATCGCAGCGAGGTGGCCGCCAGCAAGTACGACCTGAACTACATCGGCCTGGACGGCTCCATCGGCTGCATGGTCAACGGCGCCGGCCTGGCCATGGCCACCATGGACATCATCAAGATGCACGGTGGCGCGCCCGCCAACTTCCTGGACGTGGGCGGGTCCGCCAACGAGCAGCAGGTGCGTGTGCGAGGCGGGGCGGAGTGAAGTGGGCGGGGCCGCGTGCGGGGGGGCACGCGAGAGGGTTTTAGCAGAGCCTGCATTGCCACGCTGGACTTCGCATGACGTCATTCTGAGTTCTTGTTATGCACTGCGTGCAGGTGGTCGAGGCGTTTAAGATCCTGACGGGCGACAAGCAGGTGAAGGCCATCCTGGTCAACATCTTCGGCGGCATCATGAAGTGCGACGTCATTGCCAGCGGCATCGTCAACGCCGCCAAGCAGGTGCGCACACGCGGGCCTTGCGGCGCGGAAATGCGTTTCCAACTAACCGTCTCTTTTACAAGCATGCGGTCTCACCACCCCCACCGCCAAGGCGCCGCGCCCGCTCACACCCATTCTGGACCACTCTCGCGCCGCTTCCGCCGTCCCTGCTGACAGGTGGGCATGAAGGTGCCGCTGGTGGTGCGGTTAGAGGGCACCAACGTGGCCCGCGGCAAGGAGATCCTGGCCACCAGCGGCATGACCATCATCACCGCCGACGACCTGGACGACGCCGCCAAGAAGGCCGTGGCGACCATCGCCTAAGTGCTGCCCTCGTGCTGCTACTGCCCGGGTGCTGCTGCTGCCCGGGTGCTGGACCTCTAACTGAGGACGGAGGGACGGGCGCGCGCAGCGTTCAGCAGGTGCGGCCGGTGATGTGCGGCCTGTGCCAGTGCGAGCAAGAATGAGGAGGTGTTTGGGGAGCGTGATGCCGCAGACACGGCTGGGCGACGCGGCGGTGTTGCGTGCGGCTGCTGGCGATGGATGGGGGGCGGCATGGCGGCGCGTGTTCGCTTCACGCGGATGCAGTGGTTATGCTATTGAGGCAACCACACCAGGCTTATCTTGAATTTAAAGACACTACGTAGCGAAGCCCCTGCGTAACGGCGGAGGGTGCGAAGGGCTGGTAGTACCGTACGGTATGTGCTTTGGGACCGGTGACGCTGTGCTGACTGAAGCGTTGCAGTTGACGTGTAAGGTACGCATCAGCTCGTGATCCACTGAAGCTACGGTGCTCGAATTGTCAAGTAGGAACTGCCCTGGCGGCGTCCTGCCTTAAAAAGCGAAAAGCATGTGACCGTAATCGGTAGTCCTGCTGGCGCATGGCGTCATGCTCGGTAACAGGGGTGCGGAGCCGCAGCGCGCCAGCGCGTCCTCTGCTGCACGTGGCATGTGCCTATGCGTGTGGCGGGGGTGGTAGGACCAGGGTAAGGGGATAAGAAGTGACATACCCAGCTGTGGCAGATGATATCCCATACCCAGCAGGCCCACTGCCGCGTGCGAGCTTCCGTAGCTCTACGACTCAAGAATGCGAGCTTACAAGAGGGGACAATCCGAAGCGTGCGAGACGCCAGGACCATCGACGACTCAAGCCACGACTGCGGCTTGGAGCATCCATCACCCCTTCCCCGCCATCAGGGCGGTGCGAGAGCACGTTCGTGCGTGGGTGACGGTCGGACGTTACAGGCCGTGATCGTGGATGCTGCACATGGGATGGGAGCGCGAGCGGGGGTGACCGAGCGCGGGGGGCATGCCATGCGATGAAGTCGGGACGTCGGGTACGTGACGAGTGCGTGCCACCCGTCGTGCACCCGCCGCGGTTGACGTGCTTGACAACCAAATGTGCAGCTCTTTGCACAATATAAATAGCAGCAGCCACGATAACACAAATGACGATGACGCTCGCACCCTCGACTTCCACGTTCGCGTTGACTGCGCTTTGACTGCGCTCTGCGAGTCCGGGAGCCATTCTACCTGGACTGAGATAGATTTATCCTGAGTGGGCACCATGTCAGAGCCAGCGGACGCGCAGGAGGGTTTGGACCAGGCGGCATTTAACAAGAAGATGCTCACGCACATGCAAAGCACTGGCGTCGTGGGGCAAGTGAAGGTAAGCGAAATAAGCTTGCTTCAGCTCAGCATGGATCGTCGCCGAATTTGAGCGTCGGTTATCGCCGGTCGGCATTTCTGACATGCGCCCTGCCCATGTTTTGCTGTGCATAGTCTCAACTGCGCGCGCAGCTGCTAACACAGCTGCAGAAGGGCCAGATTGTCCAGCTGGGTCCTCCGCCGGGCGACCGGCCGGGCCTGAAGCGCCATGCACTCAATTCTATGATAGCGGACTACATGCGCGCTGTTCAGTACAACTACTCTCTCTCGGTCTTCAAGGAGGAGTCGGGGGTGGAGTCACGGCCGTTGCTCACGGAGGACGAGCTGATGGACGTGCTCAAAATCGACCGCGAAACTTCCTTCTTCCAGTCATACATGAAGTCTAATGCGCACGGTAAGCTGGGCAGCCAGGGGCTGTTGCAAACCGTGTGGCGATTGGGCGCCTCAATTGGCTTCAGGCGCCGTTCAGGGTTTGACACGCGTGTCGTTGTAAAATACACAGGCAGCTCCGACTCCTGCGTGCTGATGAACCTTGTCAGCGCCATTTCCGAGGCGGCGGCGGCGAAGGGGAAGGAGTCCTTCACGCAGACCATCGGCGGCGACAGGTGCGACGGGTTGGTGCATGCCAGCACGCCGGCTTGGCCCCATAACCCTGCTGGCTCAACCAACGCACGCAAATGGTCTGCACTCCACACTCTCACAAACCATTACCATATCCTGACCCGGCAGGTACCAGCTGGAAGTGCGCATGAAGCAGCTGGAGGATGAGTACCAGTCACGGTTGCGCAACGCGCGCCTGTCGCCCAACGCCGGCATAGAGGAGCGGCTTGCGCTGTACCGCCAGGAGATTGAGGAGCAGGCCGCAGCTGAGGTGGCCCGGCAGGTGCGTCGATGGGACGCCTCGAGCCCTTGGGATGAGATGGCGGCGCGCATCGAGCGGTGGTATTGCAGTGCCTAGAAGTTCACACGTGTATTGACTCAATACTCTGCGTGGTATGCGGCACGACCACAGGTCGAGCGTGTGCGCGAGATGGAGGTTGCGGCCGCGCGTTTGGACGAGGCCAGCAAGGCGCGGCGGGCGCTGGAGGCGGAGCGCCTGGAGCTGGACCGTCTGCATGGCGAGCGGCTGTCCAAGCTGCGGCAGCGCGAGGAGGAGATGATGGACAAGCTGCGGCGGCAGCAGGTGCGGTGCAGCCGTGCAGGGCTTGACGCGGCCGCAGGGGCAGTGAAGCCGCCGTTCTCAGTGGGTGCATTCGGCAAGTGCGCCCCGGGCCCATGTCTGACGCTTTGGTCCCGCTGCTGCGCGCGCAGCGTGACGTGGAGAACGTGGCGTACGAGTACCGCCAGCGCATCCTGCGTGAGGAGGAGCGCCTGCGCAACCAGAAGACCGAGGTCCAGCAGCAGCAGGACTCCCGCCAGGAGCAGCTCAAGCAGCTGGAGCGCTCGCTGGAGCTGCGCGAGCGGGCGGTGGGCGCGCGCGAGGCGGCGGCGGAGAAGCGGATCGCGGAGGCGACGGAGGCGGCTGCGCAGGCGGCGGTGGAGGCGCGGCAGGACGTGGAGCGGGAGTACATGGAGCTGAAGAGCAGCCTGGCGCAGCAGCGCATGCAGATTGAGGTGTGGCAGGCGGCTTGCGGGAACGGGCAGCGGGCATCAGGGGCATTGTACATCACCAGCAATCCGGGCTGTCTGCTTGTGGCGCTGTTTCTCATGTCCTGGACTTCCACATGCGCGCGCAGATGGACCGTTCGCGCATCATGGAGCTGCGCTCGGAGGCGACGGCAGAGATCGCCGGCGCCAGGGCCAAGGAGGAGCGGCTCCGCGCGCTGGAGACAGCGCGCGCGGAGGCGGAGGCCCGGGCCGCTGCCCACGCGGCCGACGCCGAGGTCTGCCGGCTGCAGGCCGAGAAGCTGGCTGCGGAGCTGGCGCAGACGCGCGACGAGCTGAGCCGGCGCCTGGCGGCGGCCTCTGACGGCGCCGACGCAATGCTGCAGAACGCCGCCGGGGCCATGAACATGCTGAACGTGAGCGCGACGTGCTATGGTTGCGGACATGATGTGCTTTGCACATGCAATGCATGTTGCACGCCTCGTGACATTGATGTTGCTTGCGCATGTTGGAGAAAGAATGCTGCTTGCTTACGGTGCATTTGCAGGCTGAGGCGGCGGCATCGCGCACCGCGGGCCAGCAGATCCGTGACGCGCTGGCGGCTCTGAAGCGCGCGGAGGACGACGCCGCCGCCAGCGCCGCGGCCGTGATCTCACTGCAGCAGGAGAGGGCGGCACTGCACGGCGCGCTGGCTGCTGCTGGCGCGGAGGGCGACGCGCTGCGGACGCAGCTGGGCCGTGTGGAGGCGCTGATGGACGAGGTGGGTGGCGGTGTCGTATGCCGCGGCGTGGGTTCAAGAGACCGCATCCCGCCACCGCACGCGGCAGCGCGCAGGGACCCCTTTAATCACTCCATGCTCCGGTCAAGCCCCGTGTTCGCGCGCTGCCAGCTGTAGCGCCAACGCACCTGCCCACTTCCCCATGCACGGCGGCACGGCTGCGCCCCCCCCAAAAAACATCACAGGCGGTGGTGGGCCGCGCCGAGGCGCTGTCCCACCTGGAGGAGGCGCAGTTCCGGCACTTCCAGATGGAGCGCGAGCTGGCCGAGCTGCGGCAGGCGCTAGGCCGCGCCAAGGAGGAGGCGGCGGCGCTCAAAATGGCCAACACCATCCGCCGGCCGCCCAGCAGGGGTGCGTGCCCTGGGATGGGGGTGGATGGGGCGGGGCCGTGGTGCCGATGCTGACGGAGGTGATTGTGCCTTGCGCGGCAGATGCGCAGTTAGCGTGGGATGAAAAGAGGACCAGTAGGAGGATGGAGTGATGGCACGCTTGCATTTTTCAACCCTCCTTGACCTCCTGTCAACGTGTGTGTCTCTGCGTCGTTACACTTGGCCTGCAGGTGCGGACAGCCCCGGCCGGCGCAGCATCACGCTGAGCCCCACGCGGCGGCCGTCGCCGGGCGCCGCCACCGCCTCCATCTCGGCCCTCAGCCTGGGTCTTGCGCTGGGCGGCGGTCCGGGTGGGGCGCTGGGCCAGGGCGCGCACGGCGGCGGTGGCGGCGCCAGCGGTTACCCCTGGCACAGCCACCAGAGCGGCGGCGGCGCGTCCGGACACCACGGCGCCACATCGCAGTCGCAGATGGAGTTCCCAATCGCGGCGGCGCCTCCTCGAGACGCCGCGCTGGAGCGGTGAGCCTGCCCTCTGTGCTGCCGGTCGCAAATCCCCGACGTCATCCTCAACACATCAGCATCACGTGCAGTTGTTGATCCCGCTCTTGATTTGTTCCCTAGGCTCACATGTGAAAACCGCATGCGCCCTGTGCTTGGAAAATGTGCGTGCAGCATGGACCGGCTGCGGCGCCAGGAGGACATGCTGGCCAGCCAGGAGGACGCCTACCGCAAGCGCATGGCGGGCATGCAGGTGAGACAGCGGCGGCGGCAGGGGCAGGGGGGCGGCCTGGCCCGGGTTTGGCCCGGGTTTCGGTGGTATGGGGGCCAAGGGCCGCGTTGATGTGCAGCTCAAACACCGCCGGTGCATTCAGCCCCATGCAGTCATCGCAGCTAAAGCAAACCAGACCGTACTTGCGTCTTCAGCTAGACAGAGTAACTGCGCACCCGCTCGGCATCCCTCTTAGATAACGGGCTGGCTAGCACACTCGTTGCCAAGGAGGTGCACGGGGCGCGACCGTGCACCACGCCGCGCGCCCCGTGCCCACAGGACTGGCCCGAGTACGAGCTCGGGAGCGGGCCGGGCTCCCCCGAGCCGCCGTGGCCGATGGACACGGCGCACATGGGTTAGCCAGCCGGCGGCATTGCCGCGCAGTGCAGCTGGCCAGCATCAGCAGCACGCACGCAGGGTTGGCTGCGACACCAGTGAAGCGCAGCCATGCGTCACACTGCAGAGATGGACACTAAATTAATCACCAGTCGAGACAGCGATTGCAGCAGGCGTGGCAGAGCAGAGAGAGTCGTTTACTCATCGCAGCATTGATAACCAAAGCCCGGGCGCAGCAGGGTCAGTGCTGCGATGCACAGCAGGAGGATGGCAAGCATGCAACCACGCGCAGCATGGTCAGCCGGGCAGCAGGCGCCCGGCACTAGATAAGAACTGAAAGAGCAACGCATCGGAACACGATGAAAGACGCGTCGCCGCAGAGGCGATGCGCGCGGCAAAGAAACTGATTCTGTGCGTTGCAGAGTTCAGCACGTACGTAATGCACACACGCTACGTTTGAATGCAGGACATCCGGGACCGTACTGCGGCCATCCTGGGGCACGCCAGCACCGCCTTGGGCGGCGGCAGTGGTGCCGGCAGCCCGAGCGGCGCAGCCGGTGCGGGTGCGGGCTTTGGATTCTACCACGGACAGCAGCAGTCGCAGGGCGGTGTGCCGATGCACCCGCCGCAGCCCCACGGCGACATGTACCAGAATCCACAGGCAGCGGCGCAGCAAGGCGACACGCCGCCGTACATGACTTACGTAATGCACAGCACGCCGTACGGTCAGCAGCAGCAGCAACAACAGCAGCAGCAAGGCATGACGCCACGCGCCGCGGCGGCTGCGGAGGCGGCGGCTCGCGCCGAGTTTATTGAGGCCCGGCACCAGCAGGAGCAGCAGATGATGTTCGAGTACGCGCAGCAGCAGCACCAACACCAGCAACAGCAGCAGCGCGAGATGTACATGCAGCAGCAGCAACAACAGCAGGCTGATGCGGAGGCGGAGGCACAGCAGCGTGACCAGGAGGAGCTCGCTTACCTGCGGCAGGAGCAGCAGCACCGGCAGCAGCAACAGCAGCAGCAACAACAACAAGCCAGGGACCAGCAACCTCAGCAGCAACAGCAGCAGGGCGGGCCAGGCAGGCAGCAGCCGCAGGGGCAGCAGCGGCCGCCGCAGTACCTGACGTCGCAGCACCAGGATGAGGAGGAGCAGGATCAACGGGTCGAGTTCCCCTTCCCCGCGCACCGCGGGGGCGCGCAGGACGCCGCCGCGGATGAGGACACGCCGTACCCGCACGCCGTGCAGCGGTACAACAGCGGCGGCGGCGTGGCCGTGCCGCCTCCCACGCCGCAAGAAGTGCCCACGCCGCAGCACGAGTCCGCGCCGGGGCAGTCGCACGGGGCGGCCGCGCCAGACCGCGGCAGTGCGCACGTGTCGTTCTCCGACCCGCCCGCCGTGCAGGCGCAGCACCCGGGGCTGCGGGACATGCAAGCCTTTGGGTCGGTGCGCTCCAGCATCGAGCCGTACTCGGCGCCGGCCGAGCCGGCGGCGCCCAGCGGCGCTGACGCGGCGGCGCCTCTGGCCTCAGCGGTGGCGCCGCCGCCGGGGCTGGTGCTCACGTCGAGCCTGGGCTCCCGGCCGGCGCAGCCGGCTGAGGAGGAGCCGCCGCCGCCGCCGCCCAAGCCCATTATTCCGGGCCTGGTGATGGTGAGCGGCTTCACGCCTCGCGGCTCCACAGCCGGCATGGCGGCGCCGGCGCCGGCCGCTCCTCCTCTGCCACCGCCGCCGGTAGAGGACCTCCCGCCGCCGCCGCCCCAGGACGTGGAGAGCGTGATGCAGGCCAAGATGCGCATGCTGCAGGTGGGCGTTGAGCGGCGCAAAACTCATGGCGCCACATGTGCACGGCACTGCTCTCTTGCATGCTCATGAACATGCCTGGCCACGGAGCAGCCCGTCACGCGCTTGTTGCTGTGCTGCACATTCGTCTGCGCGCTAGCAGTAGCCTGAAGTCTTTCCCCGCACCACCCCGCCCGCCTTCCAACCGCGCAGGAGCAGCGCGAGCGCGCCCTGGCGGCGCAGGTGCCGCCCATCCGCCGCCTGCAGTCCCAGAAGTCCGCCTCGAGCCGCGCCAGCACCAGCGCCGGCGGCGGTGGGCCCTACTTCGGCGCCGGCAGGAGCGCCAGCGGCAGCCCCACGCCCAGCAGCCCCGGCGCGGACGCTGCAGCCATGTCGATGACGGGGCCGCCGCCGCGCGAGGACAGCAACAGCGAGCTGATTGCGCGGGAAGCCGAGGACACCGTGGCCGCGGAGCTGTCCACCATCACCACGCGGCGGGCGCTGCTGCGCCGGAATAGCCTCGAGGGCGGCCCCTCGCGGACCAACAGCGTCAACCGCCGCGGTGAGCGAGGGTGACGACGGGCCGCAGGGGTGCGCTTTGAGGCTGCGGTGGGCCGGACGGATGCCCTCGGGCACGTGTGAACTAACGGTAGGTGCTGACGTGGACTGCCGCTTTCAACACCCTGCGACCCTGCAGACCTCAAGTCCGGCGTGTCATTCGTGCGGTCTGAGGCGAGCGGCTTCAGCGCGGCCATCGAGGCACCGGGTGCAGGCCCGGATTTCCTTCGCGGACAGAGCATGCGGAGCATGGGGATCGGCATGGTGAGTTGCGCTGCCTGCGGTCACGCCCTTTGCCGGCTGGCTGTTTGGCGCAACGCTTGCATCTGTGGCGTAAGCACATCCCTCCTGACTTGCATTCCTTGACCGCCGCCCTTGTGCAACAGACGCTGGACGACATTCCCTCCTCCCTGGGTGACGCCGATTACCAGCTGCCGGGTCTTGGCGACGATGACGATGGCGTGGAGGCGCCCGAGGAGCTGGGCGGATACGGCAACTTTGCGGCGGAGTTCTCGGCGGGCAGCGTGTTCTAGGAAGCCAGGAAGGGGGGAGGCGGATGAGGTTTGGGTGGACAGAATCAAATGAGGACTTCTTGCGGGGGACTCGAGTTGCGGGGGCTGAGGCAGTGTGGGTGCGCTACCACCGTGCACGGCCGATTGTGCTGTGCGAGGCGATGAAACATAGTCGAGATAATCGAAAATGCGCAACATTTGCTTGTAGCATTATATTGCGAATGCACGGCACGAGGCACGGGCAAAAACAGTGCAGCAACAGCCTCGGGCCAACTGGTCAACGTCAAAAGCGGGGTTTCGTTTCGTGTTCGCTCCGGCAAGGCCATGGGAAGAATACGTAAAGACGAAGAAAAATCGCAATCCGACGAAGACGATTCAGAAGAAGAGCCACAGCCGCAGCAAGTCTCGGTGTTGCAGCGCGACCCAGATTCAGGCCTGCCAACGGTAAGTGTGCATATGAAAAATTAAATGGTTGGGTGCTGTCACGCGGACCATGGAAAGGACGCAAGAACGGACCGGCCATCGGCTTAAAACGCAGATTCAGGGTTGCTCTCTGTCCATTGGACGGAACTCGGTTCGTGCGTTTATGAAATGGTGGCATGGCGGCCCGGGCGCCTGCGGGGTCGCGCGCGCTGCGTGCCTCCGTGGGTTTTCAGCCGCCTACCCCGGACTTCACCAGTTCCCCCGCCCGCACGCCTTCGCCTGGCCGCAGGTGGTCGAGGTCGGGGGCGAGTACACCGGAGGACAACCCTTCCGTGTGGAGAAGTATGACACGGTCATGCTACACTGTGAGCGCGCGTGGGTTGGGCGTGGGTTTGGGTTGGGCGTGCCGCGTGCAGGCCTGCGGCCAATTCCTGGTTTCGTCAGGTTCGTTTCTGCTCAGACGTACAGCAAGCGCTCCCGCGCCCACGCCTTGCCGGCCTTATACACACCCGCCCAAACTCGCGCTGCAGCTGAGGAGGGCGTGCCATTCATCGGAGTCGTCTTGGATGTGAGTGGGGGCCGCATGCACACACAGCCATCCCGCGCAACCTCTTGTGGGCTTCTGACACCCCGGCGACTGCGGTACCCAACGCATTCGGTAGTCCGCATGCGCCTTTAAACGTCACACACACGACATCGATGCTCAGCCCGGCGCACACCTGCGTGTTGGCGTGTTGCTGATCCCTGTTACCACAAATCCCGTACCGGTATGTGACTGCAGTTTGAGGAGGCCGCGGATGAGAGCAGGCCGGGGGAGACCGAGGTGCTGACGCGCGTGTGCTGGATGTACCGGGTGCGGGACCTCAAGGGCGCGGCCAAGGCAGCGCTTGAGGAAGAACCAGCTGTGACCAGGCGGGCAGTGCTGTCGGAGGCCAGGGCCGGCGGCGACAAGGGCACTTTCCAGGAGGTGGGGCTGCCATGGCCGCCTGTGCACACTGGTGTGTAATCAAGCCAAAACCATAGCTGGCTGGGCCCGCAGCGGCCGCAGCTGCAGCTGGCTCTTGACTGTGTGTGCTTGCTGCCGTTTATTGTCGCGCCGTGTCTGTATTATTCACTGTGCCGTGCTCCGCCAACTGGCCTGCTGTGCCGGGGCTCGGGGCGCAGGTGTTCCTGTCGAATCACGCCAATGCGGTGTCGGCTGCGTCCATCATGCACCCCATCCAGGTAAGCCAGGCGGGCAGCACCGGGCCAGGCCATGTGCACGGGGTTCGCCACGCAATTCTGTCAGGCGCGCGTGCTCGGCTGCTGTTGGCAGCGACGAACACAGGACATTGGGAAATGCGGTGCATAACATGTATGGGTTGTGTTTGCAGGTCTGGTGCTTGCCGGATGAGCGGCTGGAGCCGCTGCTGCTGCCGGCGGGCGCCGCCGGCTCGGGGCCGCCGCCGGGGAGCGCGCCCGCGGCGGGCCCTGCGGTGTCGCGGGCGGTGCTTCTTCCTGGGTTCGTGTCACGGCGCATGTACACTGTCATCAAGCACAAGCTGCTGCTGCTAGGGAAGGTGCCGCCCGCCGTTGCAAAGAAGGAGTTCGAGCCATGGGTGGGCCAGATGGTGAGTGCTGGTGTGGTGGTCAAGAGGTGGTCACTCCCGGTGTGGTGTTGCCAAAAGCCTCTTGCTGGGGGGGCGCAGCAAAGTAACTCGGCGGTGAAGTAACACGTCTCATGATGACCATGGTGAGGCAGTTGTCCTGAGCCCGGTCGATGGTGCCGTGCTGCTGCTGCGAGTCATTGCGAGTCATGTTGAAAGCAAGTGTTATGCCTGCGTGCAGGTGTCGGAGCTGCTACGCCGCACGCAGGCGCAGTTGCCGGCCGAAATGGCGGCGTGGGTGCGGCGCTGCGAGCAGCGGCAGGCGCGGCACTGATGGTCTTCCTGCCCGCCGGTGTGCTGGTTTGCCCAGCGAAACGCATACGTGGGGGGTGCCGTTCATTGTGGATGGTAAGAGAAGCAGAGGGGCCCAAGCATTGCGCGAGTAGACGATTGACAACTTCTGGGGGAGGAAGCCGCCGAGTAGGCAGATGGCACCTTCCGGGAGAGAACCCGCCGAATAGGCGGCTGTTTAAGGAAACGCTTGGCTCTGACCACACGTCATTGCCGAGTGCATGGTGCACATTTTGTGGCAGTTGGTTTTCTGGGTCTCTGCATATTCTTGCGCCGCAAGGCGATGGGGCGGTGGAACGGGTGGTGCAAAGCATGCAAGATTGGCTGATGTTGCGTATGAGCTAGTATGTGCGTCAAGAAGAAGATTGTGCCATGGCAATATCGAGGTGTACAGGGTAGAGCATGCCATTGCTGGTCGAACCTACCGCAGAACATCAATGGGGGGCTGTACGCGTGCAGGGGTACACGGCGGACAGGAGGGACGGCCCGCACTTATTGATCATGGCTGGCCACACGGCCTGACAAGACAACACTGCCGCCTGCCAATGTGGTAGCTGTTGGGGGTGCTGTGGTGTCCGAGCCTTGGCGTAGGTTGCAAACCGTGCAGTCAGTATTGGTGTTCGTCTGGGTGGGTGGGATGCGGAGCGCCGGCCAACCATCCCTTCGTGGAACGTTTACGGGAGTGGCCGTTCGGGGTCGATGGGTTGCACAAGTTTGCGTGGAACCAAAGCGCCGATTCAGCGCGTGGCCACGCGGTTAGGCGGATGCAAGTGACGTCACGGAAAGTAGCAACGGGTACGGGCTGGAGTTGGATGTGGGTGGTCGAGCCCCGGTGATGCAGTGTGAGGGCAAGAAGTGGGGATCTGTGGCGAGGGGGCTGGGGCGGCGCTTGAGGAGCACACGCATGTAAAGGACCGAAGTCAACGAACGCGGGGTGCCTCGTGGTTGCATGCGCGTGTGCGTGCGGCCTTGGTAGGTTTCCGTATCACCTCACCACCAGGCGCCAGCCATGTGCATAGTTGTCAGCCACAGTTGATTCCGCGCGCTCGCGCCGCCACCGTGATCACATGGTGCCGCACTGCCGCATGACCTGGAGCTTCCCGGCCCCACCCCTTCGCTGGTGGACAGGGTTGCTGGTGGCTGGCTGGCGGCGGTGTGCGGTTCGCCGGTTCCTGCGCACGCGGTGCCCCAAGTGTACTCTCGTGCGCGTCGCCCCCCTTCGTATTTGTGGAGGGGCGCGCCTGCGGGGGTTGTGCTTGCCGCGCTTGAGTTTTGGCACTGCATTTGTGACGCTGCTAGTCGGCGGGGCTCTGGCGGGCATATGCTAGGCGTCCCCCCGCTTATGCGAAGCTGTGGACAGGTCCCCCACCAGTCCAGTGCGTGATGGCGCATGCCAGCAGGTTGGCAGCGCGCAGGGGCTCCCATGGATCTCTGTGCGTGCCCGTATTCATGTATTAAAAGTCACAATGCAGCCTGCCTGTGCCTGATCGGCTGCAAGGCGCGCCGCATAGTCACGGCAATCAGTCCAGCTCTCCCGGCCTCATTCCTGACTGGCCTCGTCCAGCCGCGACTACCGTGGCTGCGCTTGCCTGCACGTCGCAACGTGAAGTCGTCAACTGCAAACGCGCTCACAAAGCAGAACCACCGACGACGACGGCGCCGTACTTCGGGCTCGGGCCCCGCAAACTAAGCTTGGGCAACCAGCACCCCAAAAACTCCATGGTCAACACTCAACGGCCATGCAGCATGCAGCTCTCCTTGCAATCAAGAGTGTAGCCCTATGCCATGCGGTATGCCGACCACGCCATGGGCACACAAATCAAGCAGTGCATGCGCTCCAATGCATGCGCTCCAATGCATGCGCTCCAATGCATGCGCTCCAATGCATGCGCTCCAAATGCGTTGAGCGCCGCCCTTGACTGCAACCGGACGAATGTGACCATGGGGCGCCCTGAAATCAGCGCCACGTGTCGCATGCATGCCTTCCTCTCCTGACCTGGCACCCACATGTTGCCAGGACCATGCAGATTAATGTATCACCGGTATACGGGTGTCAGCAGTGCGGATCCTCCACAGAAATCACAAGTGTCGAAAGTACCGTACTCATGCGTCTCACACATCACAAACGAGGCCATGCCTACTCTGCTTTGCGCGCCTTGCGCCGCTCCGCGCGGCTTGTGTAGATTGCCGCCAGGGAGGTGTTGCACGCGATGTTGACCGCGATGGACAGCAGTGCGACGTACACCGCGCGCGTGGCCACCCAGCGCGGGCTCATCGTCGGGTCCAGCCTCTGTAGCGAGTAGCGATGCATCCGATATCGCGTAAGCAGGGATAAAACGCAGGAGAGGGTGCAGGGTGGATCGATTGTGACCGGGCCAGTCAGGGCTCGGGCACGCGGTTCAGGGTGCAGCTGCGGCGCTCGTGGGAGGCATGTGGGGCATGGCAGGGTCCGGCATCTCGGCACGGCTTTCGCAACGGCTGTAAGGCAGCTAGGATTAAACGGGCATGCTCATTACCACGCCTCACCAGCCACAGCAGCCCTTGCACGGGGATGCGAAGCAACGCGAACGCCACGCCAACGGTGGGCGGGGACTGCGAGCAGGGCACGGCGCGGCGGGGCGCGGGAAGCAGGGCAAGGGTGACTTAAGAGTGCACAACGGCACGTTGCATCAGCCAGGGTGGTGCATGGACTACCACGTCGCGCTGATCATGTCGCGCAGCGGGGTACCGCATGTTGATCCGTCCTGCACCCTTGGCGCCGCTGCCCACGATCGAGTTGCACAGCAACACACACCAGGCTGTGTCGACGGCACTCGCACGCACACGCTCACGCTCGAGCACGACCCACCAGCGTCAGCGCCATGTGCAGCGCGGCGTCGCCCACGAAGGCGCCGGCGCTCAGCTCGTGCGCGCCCACGCCCGCCGCGGCGGGGAAGTGCAGGCAGCCGATCAGGACGCCCGCGCACACCTGGCCCACGTGCCGCGCGTACGCCTCCACCAGCACGATGCGGTCGCGGTGCCGCGCGGCCTGGGCCGGCGCCAGCCGCCACAGCGCCAGCCGTAGCATGCCCAGCAGGGTGCTGGGCGCGCACGCGACCAGCGCCGGCACCATGAGCAGCAGGAAGTCGGACAGGCGGCGCGCCTCCTTCCAGGTGCGCAGGCCCAGCACCAGCAGCGAGATGTTGACGGAGATGGTCCTGGCGGCGGGGTTGGTGGCGGGACATATTGATTGATGACGTCAGCGCGAAAGGTGATGCGACCTGGAGCTGTTGTACGTAGCGTTGTGTGCGCGTGCGTGCGACAGCGCGTGTGCAAGTGGTGGCAGAACGGTCCGCGCTGCCGCTCGATCAGGGCGCAGGGCTGAATATGCGCCGCAGGGCCACCCCCATCACATCAGGACCGGCCCGTTTTCATAAAAAACATTGCCAAACCAAACCTACACAAAACAGAGCATGGTCCACCAAACTCACGCAAAATTGGACAGCTGCAGGCGACAACCAGCCACGAAGGAGCAGAACCCGTCTGTGGCGGGGATGTGCCACGCGGTCAAACCCCAGATCAGCGGCTGCAGCGCCCACCACCGCCTCAGCAGCTGCACGCAGGCAGCGGCGCCACTGCTGCCACTCCTGTCCGCAGCGCCGCCGCCAGAGGCACACACAGTGGCTGCGGCGCCATGCGCGCCGCGTCGCTCCCGCAGCTGGGGACCGCCAGCCGCCCCCGAGGTGCACGCCGCCCCCGAGGTGCACGCCACGGCGGCTGCAGCTGTGGATGGGGACCCACCGCCTCCGGACTCAGGCTCCGGACAGCCCAAAGCAGGCGACGTCACCCGCTCCGCCACAGACGTTCCTGGAGTGCTGCTGCTTGCCGCGCCAGGAGGCACGCCAGCCACTCCCCCATGCGGCGCCCAAGAGGCCAGCGCGGTGGCAGGGCGCGCCTGGTGCTGCTGCTGACGCCGGCCGGGCTCCGCCGCAGCCGCTCCCCATGCCATTCCGCCAGCCGAGGGCAGCAGGGGTAGCTGCTGGTTGTTGCTGCTCAGCCGCGCCGCCAACGTGTGCGGCTGGTCTAGCGTGTCACTGCCGGTGTCGCACGCGGCCGTGCGCGTGTCATCGCGCTCGGCACCGCCCCCAGGATACGGCCGGGCCACCGCCGACACGGCCCCAGCCGCAGCGCGCGGGTCACCGGCCGCGGCCAGGGCGGCCACGGATTCCGGATCCAGCGACGCGACGCCCTGGTGGATCCTGCCGTACAAGTACGGCATGGTCACGGCGCCGGTGGGCGTGGATCGCAGCCACGTCAGCAGGTGCAGCCCCAGCTCCCGCACCAGCAGCCGATGCCGCTCGCCGGCGTGGCCGCCCTGGCCGCCCACCCGGCCGTCACCCCTGGTGCCGGCGGCGGCGGCCGTACCGGCCGCCATAGCCGCCGCCGCCGGCTGCGGCTGCGGCGGCTGCGGCGGCGGCCCCACCAGCGCGGCGCAGTGCTGCAGGAAGTAGGCAATGTCGCTGACGACGTCATCCAGCTCCTGCGCCGTGCCGTGCCAGCTGTCCGCAGCTGCCTGCAGCTCCGCCGCCGCGGGGCAGTCGTCCAGCAGCAGCACCGGCACGCAGGCGCCGCCGATGCGGCCGGGCGCGCGCGCCTCGACCAGCAGCAGGCCCGGCGTGTCGGGCAGGCTGGCCTCCGGGAAGGAAACGCACAGCTGCAGCACCGCCGGCAGCTGCGCTGCCGCAGCAGAGGCTGCGGCTGCGGCGACGCCGGCGGCAGCGGGGCGGGCAAGAGGTTGCGGCAGCTGGTGTAGCAGCCGGGGCAGCATCTGCTGCTGCTCCTGTGCCGGGAGCGTCTGCGGCCTTGCTGGCTGCGAGCCGGCCCAGCGGTCGCCCAGGCCGTCCGCTACGCCGGTTGGCGCGGGGGCCGCAGCTGCAGCAGCTGGCGCCGCCAACGCGCTGGCACTGCCACCTGAGGCCCCCGGCCCCAAGCCGGCGCCGCCATAGCCGGGGGCGCCGCGGCTGTGGCTGCTGCTGCTGCCGCCGTGCAGCACGCTGTGGCTGCCCAAGCTGCTACGGCCGTCAAAGGCGTCGCTCAAGGCGTGGGTGGCTGTAGCCGCGCTGAAGCTGCTGCCGCCGCCGGGCGTGGTGCACGCCGGGATGGCGTCGGAGGCTGAGTCGGGGCGGCAGAGGCGCGGCATGCGGGCAGTGTGGCGCGCAATGGTCATGTCGTCACCTGCAGCCTCGGCCTCCACCACCTCACCCGCCTCCACAGCATTCTCGCCTGCGGCGTGCGCATCCGCATACTCATCCGCATCGACCAGGATGTCCATGTGGTCGGGCGCAGCAGCAGGTTCGATCGCCATGTGGCGGCTGTCAGCGTAGCCGGCGCCAACAGCTGCGCAGTATGTCACGGTCGCGGGCAGCACGGCGTCGCAGCACCGAACCAGCACGTCCGGCACGTCGGCACCGGCCGCGGCGGCGCCTGCTGCACCGGCCGCGTCGCGGTTCCACAGCACAAGGAGCTGCATTTGCACCTGCCGCGGCGGCGCCGCCTCCGCCACCTCGCCACCGCCGCCGCCGCCGCTGTGTGGGCTGTCCATACCTGCTTCTGCCGCCGCCGCCGTGAACACCACCCGCGGGCTAACGGACAGCAGCTGTGGGGCGGCCAGGACAGGCGGCACAGCTCTGAACTGCTGCTGCTGCTGTTGCTGTTGCTGGCAAGCGGCGGAGTCAGTGACCCCG
Organism: Chlamydomonas incerta; assembly: GCA_016834605.1. Taxonomy (NCBI): domain Eukaryota; kingdom Viridiplantae; phylum Chlorophyta; class Chlorophyceae; order Chlamydomonadales; family Chlamydomonadaceae; genus Chlamydomonas; species Chlamydomonas incerta. Next base: position 2,516,567 of record JAEHOC010000010.1, read on the forward strand.
TCGTCCCACGTGCCGCCGCACGGGCACTGACCACTGCCGGCACCGGCAGCAGCAGCAGCTGCCAGCTCGCCGTGCGCCTGCAGGTGCCACTCGTACGAATACTCGCAGTCGGCGGCCCCGGTCGTCGCCACGCCCTCCCAGTCCTCCGTCGTCGAGACCTCCGCTGGCTCCGGCAGCTGCAGCGCGCGGATGATGGCACCGATGTCGACTTGCGCCGCAGAAGACTCGCGGCTCTCAGAGAGCGGCTGCTCCTGGTGAGCGTCAGCGGCGTCGTCAGCAGGCACTGGGTCCACCTGCTCGGCACTGTCCTCCTCCCCGGCAACGGTCGCTCTGGGTGGCTGCTGCTGCTGCGGCTGCTGTGACTGTGAGTGCGGCACTGCGCGCGGTGAGCTGCCGCGGGTGTTGGGGTTGCTCCAGGCGCGGGCGTCCACAATCTGCACAGCGGCGCACACGCAGGGGCGCGCGGACAGAGGCATCAATTTCTTCGCACGGCTTACACGGCGTCGGCCATGCCTAGCCATTACGCAGTAATTCACGCGTGCACCCAGTTCCCAGCGCACAACATGCGCTGTCGTGCAGGAGCACGCGTGGCGCCCTGGCGCCCCGCCCGCCTGCCCGGCCCTGCCGCACCAGCTCGATGCAGCCGGCCCGCAGGTAGACGCCCTCCAGCTGCAGGTGCGACGCCGCCAGGACCTGCAGCAGCGGGCCGGGTGCGGTCTGAGCAAAGGCGCACTCAAGAAGCGAATCTAGCGACGGCTGCGGAGCCGGCGCAAGGCCCCAGACCCGTGCCCCACATCACTGGAAGTTCTTTTTCCCCCTGCCCACGCAGCCGCGCAAGCCGTGGAGTGTACGGCTATGACACACACACACACACACACACACACACACACACACACACACACACACACACACACACACACACACACACACACGTCCGCCACGCGCAACGCGCCTCCAGCTCCGCGCACCTGCTCAATGCGCTGGCGGTAGCCGGGCGCCACCTGCGAGGGATCCACACCCCGGATCTTGACCGACACTGTCACCAGCCGCGTACGGGCACTGTACTGCTGTACGGCTTCCGTGCCCTGCGGCAGCACGGCGTCCTGATCGGGCTCCGCGGGCGCATGCACGCGCTGCACGCTGCGGCCTCCGGCACTGGTCGCCCCGAGCGCGACAGCGGTTGGCACCGGCGCCCCGGCCACGGCGAGGCTGATGCCGGGCAGGCGGGAAGCCGGCTGGCCGAGGTGGCCGAACCCGGGAGCGCCCAGGGCGATGGCGGCTTGCTCCAATCGGCCGTGCTCGGGGCCCCAGGCGAAGGGCTGGTAGGATCGGGGCAGCTGAGGCAGCACGCGTGCGGCTGCGGCGGTGGCATCCGGGGCAGCAGCCGAGGCAGCACCAACCGCGGGGGCGGCAGCAGGACCTGCTGTGTGTCCTGCAGCGACGGCTGCCGCCGCCGTACCATCACCGTGCATGGCAGCAGCCAGCGCCGCAGACGACCCCTCCTCACTGCTGGCCGGCTGCCGGCGCTCCCCGCTCAGGCTGCTGTGCTCGTCCGTGAGAAGCGGGCTGGCACCCATGGGCTTGTCGTTGCTCGGCCAGCCGCTGCCGCCGCCGCACGCCTCGCCACCGTCACTCGACCACGCGGCGTCGTCCACCGTAGCCGCAGCCGGCGCCTTCACCCGCATGATTGTGTTGCTGCCTCCGGCGTCTGAAACTCCCGGGGTTTTGCCAACCCCATTGGTCAGTGCCGCCGCGGCGCCGTTGTCGGTTGCGGTGCCGTCCGTGTTCCCATCCGCCGAATGCTTCTGCCGACCGTTTTGACCCCCCGCCGCCGCCGGCACGGCCGCGGCGGACAGCAGCCCTGGCCCCTCCGCCGGTGCTGCTGCGGGCGTTGCTTCTGCCTCAAGCACCGGCTCCCCGTCAGTGCCGATCCAAGCATCCAGGCAGCCATCCCCGTCGTCGCCGCCTTTACCGCCGCTGCCGCCTTTCGCGGCGCCGGCGCCGGCTTTCCCAGCTGCGCCGCTGCTGCTGCTGCCAGCAGCGCCCCCAGCGCTCGGGTTGCCTTGCAGCAGCGGCTGCGAGGCGCCGCCGCCGGCAGCCGCCGCCGCTGTGGAGGCGCGCAGCCCAAGCGAGCGGCGCCGCTGGCGCTCATTGCGCAACCTCCACGACTCGATACATAGCAGTATGGCTGCAGTCAACATTTCAAGACGGCGCACACGGTCAGAGCATGCCCAAACAAGTCGACGCCGCAAGATCCTGACAGCAGGCTTCGTCAGCTTGCACTAGGCGCACCCGGCGTCCCGGCCTCAAACTCCGGGACGTTATTCCAACACACTGCAACCTGACTATGAAGCCGAGGTCTACCGCCAAGGAAACAAAACAAAACAGCAGCTCACCCGTGGACGCCATCTGCTGCGCCAGGGCGGTGGGCAGCCAGATGCCCTCCTGGGCCGCCATGTGCGGGTGCAGCTCGGTGTAGCGCAGGCACAGCCACGCCATGCTGACGCACGCCACTGCTCCGTACACTGCCTCCCCCCAGAAGCCCAGCTGCAGGTCAGGGGCCAGACGGGGAAGGGCTTCACGCTCACTGAATGTTAATAAGTGAGAGGTGATGTCCCGAGAGGGCGGGGGATCGTGTGCAGGGGCGGGGCGGGGTCGAGTGGCACGAGGCAGGCGAGCGGCGGCGGGACAGGAGTCAGAGGCTGGCGCCGGGGGGTCGTTGCAAGGATGTTTGGAAAAGCGGTACAGGTGCACTGGTGGGGTTCGGGCGGTGCACATGCGGGCCACGTCAACCACACCCGTGGGGCAGGCGACTCAGGCCTGCAGGCTACAGCGCACCTTGAAGAGCCCGGTGGACGTGACATCAATGATGGGCGCCATGCGCAGGTACCTGCTCGCACGGGCACACCGTACACGGCACGGCTTGTGAGGGCGCCAGCAGATGAGGGCGTAGGCGGCAGGCAGGGTGTCAGGGCACGGGTCCAACGGAATCTGGGGGTTGCGACCCATGCCCAACTGCAAATGTATGTGCACGTGTGTGTGCATGGGCCCAGGCCGCACCAGAGAGCGGACCGCGACGGCACCATGCCGGGGGCTCGGAAGGAAAGCGCCAAGTGGAACAGCGTGCACTGTCAAAATAGGAGCGGCACGGGCGGGCGAGGCACGCGGCATGCATATCAGCAACCGGGAATCACACACGCGCACGCTCACACACATACACGCACATGCAAACGGCCCATCCGCCGGTCCGTGGCTTTCTTTGGGGGCGCAGGCAACATTCCCTGGCGCCGAGCGGAGCGCGGGTCTGGGTCGGTGCTTCCTAGGTTGCGCCGTGACACCGTGCCCTTTGATTGGTGTGTTGGACCAAGAAACCAAACAGAACAAAGAGTGTGGTGTCACCGTCCTACCATGAGCCGCTGCACGCCGTTGAGCGACCTGTGCACAACGTCTGAGTACACGTGTATGGGCGCCAGCGCCGCGAGCAGCAGCCGTGTGATGAGGAACGTGTGCTGCCAGCTGCGGGGCACATACAGCGGCAGTGTGAATTGTGTGATGCAGCGGGTACATGCTCATCGGGCTCGGGGGTGCAGCCGCAGGTCGCACAGTCAGTCAATAACTTGCTGTGTGAGATGACGCGTGCGCGCAGATCCCAGCAGCACGGTCAGAAAAATCTCAAGGCAGCCGCGACTCACGTGGCCCAGCGGTCTCTCTCCTTGAGCAGGAAGAAGATGGGGTAGGCGGTCGCGCCGTTCCGCAGCAGGAACGCTGCCTTGACGGCTCCGGTCCCATTGCAGGGGAATTCCTTCACGACGGGGTGCCATTCTGGCAGCGTGTTCTCTTCTAGGTCGCCCTCACACCAGGCTGTGGCCATCCTGTGGAGGGGCAGGCGTTGTGACGGGCCTTGTGGCGGGTGAGGCGTTTGTGTGGCGTGGCGTGCTTGCAAATGCCCCACATGCGGGTGAGGGTGGCCTAAGCCTGCCACCTGACAGCCATGCGGTGCTGAGGGCTGGCTAAACATGTCGTGTGGGCCTGCCGATTGTGGGGGTGGCGTTTGCGGTGGCGCCCGCCGCCCGCCCGGGCGACCTGGCCCCGTCACCCCTGGGCTGTTTTCGCAGCTCGCTATCTGGGAGACGTCGGGAGTCACCCTGCACTGCGCGTTGCCTCGTAGCAGCAGCACCACCATGATACCCACTAATGACAAGCCAAACTTACATATTTAGTCCCAGGAGGCCCGTCACAACCTGCGCAAGGGCGGGGTGTCGAGTGGAAATGAAGTCAGGAGTTCGCCCTTTCCGCATCCCCCCACCGCGGTTTTTTTTCTTACCATCATCAGTAACTTGACAAAGTCAGGTCTTGATGTGATGTACTCCTGCGCGCTTTGCCCCGCGCGGCTGGCGAAGCGCCGCGCCATTCCGGCCCAGGACTGTCTCAACATGCTGCTTGAATCACCGTTCATAATGTTAAAGGTTGACCATGGTGAATAGTGCTGCACCAAGAAACCGGGTGCCGAAATAAATCAACTTAAACAGCAAGTACAACGCCGCGCCGGGGTTTCTTTGAGCAATTAGCTTACATCAACGAACCGATCTAAAGCTGAGTGGTTTACGGGGTTGAAGGGTACCTCGCGCGACTGTCGCATTTGCGAATGAGAGCACGCGGCATGGGTGCGGCACGCGGCAGCACGCGGTCACCCCCCCCCCCCCCCAAACCCCCGCCAGCCAGCAGACACTTCGACTGGTCTGGGCCGCCATCCCTCCTACCTCAATCGCCAGCTCGGTACGGCGTAAACGGTGGGAAGGGTCGCAGGTCTCAGGCTCTGCGCCCTTGGGTCCGTGTCTCACGCTTTTCTGGTGCCCCCACGATTCTGGTGGATGGCTGGGCTGCCCCTGCCCCCCAGGCCCCATGCCACACGGGCCCGTGCCCGCGCCGATGCAGGTGCCGGTGGCTACCGCGATGCTTGGACAGGCACAAGAGGTGCGGGGCGAGGCGCGTTGCGGGCGGCCCAGCGCGGTGCAGATCCAGGCGTTGGCGCTGGTGGGGCACAGCAGCACGCAGCAGCACTAGTCACGGAGTCACGCTGCGACGTACGGATGTTGGGGATTTGCCTGGGCCAGGGTATGGGTGCAAAGCGCCGTTCGATGTGCTGGCAATGACACAGGCGCCGGAGTACGAGTATCTTAGGATTGGGGGGCGATGGGGCGATGGGCACTTGAGTACGGTACGGCAGTTGGGTGCGACAGCCAACAGTGGGGAGTCTGTAACATGTGAACCCTAAAGCCCTTGACTGCGGCATACGCGTGGCCGGCTTCCCAGGTGCCCCGAACACGTGAAGGGCACGTTACATGGAAAGCGTCAGGAAATGGACGGGTGGACACACCTGGTGGCGTTGCGGCGTGTGGCAATTCTCAACACGTGTGCCTACAAAACGCGAACACCACTGGCGCCGACGCTGCACATCATGTCCGCCGCAGCCATGCCCACATTCACATGGCGCAATGCCGGTCTTGGGATGCATCTCTACCACCTCCACTCCAAACATTGCTGTGATACCACCGTAAGTCCTCTCAAGCACCCCAAGTGAGTCCTTGGGACGCTCAACCCAGCTCCCGCACGCCGGTCCGCATCTGCACGGCCCCCTCAAGCAGCCGCCGCAGCGCCTCAAAGTCGGCGGCATCCGCCTGCGGCCCCGCAGCAGGGCCTCGCCGCCCCCCAACCCCTGCTGCGCCCGCGCCCGGCCACTGCAACGGCCGCCGTTGCTCCTGCGCTCCTGCTGTGGGCGAGCTGCTGCCGCCGCCCCCACCAGCGTCTGCCCCAACCCCATGGGCTGCCGCTTCCCGCCGTGAGCCCCACAGCTCCCGCAGCACCTGTGCGGGGCCGCGATAGGCAAGGCGCATGGCAGGGGATGGGAGATCAGCTGTGGCGTGCGCTCTTACGTCGGCGCTCCGTGTGCCGAGCAAACATGCATCATGCACAGACGCAAGCCAGTGCCGCAAGGTGCTGCAGCATCTCGCTGACAAATCATGGCAGTCGTTGTACGGCACGCACCGCGTCGCCCGCCGTCATCCACGCCTGCCTCCATGGGCTGTGACAGCGGCTCCACTCAACCCTCAGCAGCGAGACTCGCAAGCTGCCCGGTGCTAGCCGGCCCGCCGCCGACACGGCGCGTGCGAGCAGCGGCACGTGCTTGGGCAGCGAGCACTGAGCAAGAACAAGCGCCTCCGTCGGCAGGAACGCACAGCTCGCAAGACTGGCAGCCCCGGCTGTCGAAGAGCCGTCGTCATCCAGGCCAGCCGCCACGGCTGCCAGCCAGGCTCGCAGCACGGCGTGCCCGCTGCGGCCGCACGCCAGCTGCTTGACCAGCGGCCCCTGCAGCATGAGGAGCAGGCACTGCCGTGGGTCCACATGGCCCGTCTGCACGTCCTCCGACCCAGCAGCCCCAACCTCTGTTGCCGCAGCCCACAAGCGCTCCGACGTTGCCCGCAGCAGCTGCTCCGCCGTCACGGTCGCGAGACTGAGGGCGGGACTGGAGGCGGAGGCGGAGGCCGGCGCAGCCGCGACTCCGCCGCTGGCACTGCTGCCGCTGCCGCTGGTGCTGCTGCCACGGCCGCCTTTCGCCGCCCCGTCCCAAGCCCCCGGCCTGCTGAGTGTGAACTCCCACGGGTGCCGCCATACACTTAGTTGCTGGCTCGGCCAGCCGCACAACTGTACGACTGCCCGCACCGCAGCCAGCGTGTCAAGCACCAGAGACGACCTGGCCGTCTCAAACATGCAGGAGAGCGTGAACGTCCCAAGCTCCACGCGGTCACACATAGCCGCCTGCCGCATGAACGGGCGTTGCAGCTGCCTGAAGCCGCACGACTCAACCTCGATGCCGCCCAGCCGCAGCATCGGTAGCCGCCGCTGCCCCGTCACCGCCAGCCGCGGCAGCAGCGCCGCAGCCAAGAAGTTCAGCGATGCTGTGCCCTCGACCTGTCCCAACTCCACGGCCGCAACGACGCTCCTTCCTGCGGCGGCCGCGGGCGTGAAACGGAAGACCAGCTCTCTGAGCTCGCCGCACCGTTCGCGATCCTCCTCCCCATCCTCTTCGTCATGCTGCTCCCCATCCTGATTAATTTGCATCTCGAATCCGCTTATCTTCAGGGTTTCCAGGGCCGCCGGGGCTGTGCACAGCAGCAGCCGCAGGCTGAGCAGCTGCTCCCGCGAGCAGGCATCCAGGCGGGCCAGGGTGGCCACATCGTCCTCGTCAGCCGCCGGCGGCGGCGCATCGCCGTCGTCAACCTGGGCGCCGCCAAGCTCCTGCCGATCCTGGGCCTCTTCCTCCGGTTTGCACAGCCACAGCTCCAGATGCCGGAGCTGGGTCAGTTGCGCCAGGCTGCGCACAACCTTGCGCTCCAATAAGTTGCCGTCCGCGAAATTCCCGCAGCCGGCGGTGGCCTGCACTGACGTCAGGCCGCTGCCGGCAAACGCTTCCAGGCCGCGCAGGATCGGCGTGCAGGGCAGCTCCAATGTTTCCAGCTGCGGCAGCGCAGCGCGCAGGGCGGAGTATGCCAGAGACGCGTTGTACGCATCGCCCTGCGGCCAATCCCAGTCCCCCGCCGGGTCCAGGACCAGCTTGCGCACGTTGGGCAGCCGGCCGCCCAGCATGGACGCGCACGCGAACAGCGTGGGAAAGCCGCCATCGCTCCACACCTCCAGACTTCTGATGCCGGCGGCAACGGCCGCGTCCACGCCGCCGATGACCAAGGCCGCCAGCAGCGGGGTGCTGGGGTCACCCTCAGGTGCTGACAGGCGCACCGTGAGGAAGCGGCAGCGGCGCGTGCGGGCCAGAGGGCTCGCCTGCCCTGGCCGCCAGCCCGCGAACACTTCACCGGAAATCGTCATATCAAGTTTGTCGATGTTGTGATCAACAAGCTCGCGCAGGGCCCGGCAGGATTTGCGGAGGGCATGCAGTTCGTAGTATCTGTAAAAGCTGATGAATTTGTCGACTGCAGACACATCTAGCTGCTGCAGTACGTCGATGAGTGTTATATCGGGGCGCTTTTGGGGCTCGCTGCTTGACATGGCGGAGTGCATGCTGGAAGGCAACGATGGTTTCAGCTTTTTTTGCCGTTAGAGACTCTTGCATTAACGTGCGCAGACGTGGCGCCACTTCAGAGTGAATAAGATCGGCACGCATGTTCGCCAATACCCGATCAGGACTCCCACACACGCGCCCTGACACGCGCCAAGCTGCAGAGCCCCCTCCTGATACCCGCCGCAGTCTTCACTGAACGGAAGATCACAATTAATACCTTGCATCAGGTCGCTTTCTGAATGCCACCGAGCCCGAATCAACTGGACTCCCAGCTCAGGTCCTTGCTGCCTCAAACGTCTTTGTAGCACCCAACGCGCACATATCCCCCTGACGTGCCAGCCGACTGGCACGGGCGCGGCACTACCACCTCATCTCTATCTCCTCCGCCTCACGGTACTAAATTTATTCCTTCTCAAACCTCACCAACTGCGTTTCTGACGGCGCGAGCCCCCTCCATCACCGGTCATGGAGAGTCAACCGGGCCGCCGTGCGCACAAACCGTGCCTTTCGCCTCTCGCCAAACCATGACCATCATCGTGGCGAGCTCCATGAACTTTATTCCTTTTCCTCTCTTCGGCATCTCTCCAGCCAGCCCTGTTATGACTACTTCCGCACCCCCACGTATGCGTATGAAATGGTCCCTCCTGCCGACAAGCGTGCCCACCCCTCCCCCTCCGCCTCCCTCTCCCCCGTCCCCATGAAATTGAAGAAAGTGAATGTATTCAGCGGCATGTAAAATGCCTTCCTACCCCCGTAGTTATGTACCCACCCACCCAACACACAAGCACCACCTGACACACGCACATGCACATTGGGGCCGGCAGTCACTCCCTCCGCACCTTTCTGACCACGCAGACTCACCTTGCAAAACAACCTGCCTCGCCAAGCCCACCCGCCATGTACCAACCCTCCCGTGGACCAGCAAGGCATCGCTGGCGCAGCCCTGTACGCCTACGTACCCTCCCAGCGACCCTGCACTTGCACACCGCCCGCACTATGTTTGCAGCCCTCAATCGTTTAAAACTCCCATCCATCGTTCGACACGCCCATCTGTTGACTTCGCAGGTACTCCCACCCCCGGCAGAGCTTGTCAATCGCGCCGTGCGCTCCACCCACCACCGCCTTCAGTGCTGCAACCACCCAGAGACCATGTCGGTCTCAAGCGCTGTTTGGTCCTGGCCAGCGCTACAAGGAGAGCCCAACTCCACGTCACGACCCCGCCCCCATAATCCGCTTTAGTGCTTAGTCGGGTCGGCCCCTAGCCTGAAATAGAAAGGAGAACTCGCCGACACGGCAGCAGCGCGTGCAGTGAAAATGTGCAAAAGCCAATCAGGTGCGCATGGATTGCGCTCCCCGCGCGATGCGATGAACGGGCAATCTATCTAGTCTGATCTCGTGCGCGAGACACGTGCTGCACCGCGCCAGGGTTCGCACTGCGTGTTTGTGCATGTGTGTATTTGTGAGGCAAAATCTGCGGCCACAGTTCCACACGGGATGCAAACCCCTGCCGGATTACCACACGGCACATGCGCTCTCCGTGCTCACCGATCCCATGCAGTGGCTCTCCGTGTTGGATCCCTCATGCATTGATGTGCAGGCCACCATGCCGCCCAGCTGCTTGCAGTTGCAGTCCCATGCTGGAGACGTACGGTAAACAGGCGTTGTAAGATGCACACGCGCTGGCACCACTCATGCGTTGCGCTTTCGAATCACACCGTCAATCCGCGGAGGATGAATGCACCAAAGTACTGCTACGTCCTTGTGTAAGGACAAGAGCCCACCACTGATGTAAGGACAAGCCCCAACAAAGTTATTGGTATCACTCATCACTCTTAAATAACAACCCCGATCGCACGCACAGTCGCACACGCAACCTGATGCCAATCCACTTCCAGCCACCCTACCAAAGCACAAGAAACACACGATAAGCACCGCTTGAAACTGCGGTTACGCGGCTACCGTATTCTCTTCACCCCTCCTTCCTCGCCGCCCCACATGGATCATGCACGCCTCGCCCCGTTGCCGTGCTCCTCCTCCTTCTACTGCTACTGCTGCTGCTGCTGCTGCCGCTGCTGCTGCCGACTGGCGAGGCCGGCCGGCTGGCTCCGCAGGCGCGCGGCGTGCAGGCCCTGCAGCAGGCCGTGTCCGATCAGGTTCACAGCCAGGCTCATGGCCGACAGCGAGGCGGCCCGCAGGCACACGCGCGCCGGCGAGATCACGGCGGGCGCCTCCCCCAGCACCGACCAAACGGCCGCCAGCAGCGGGAGGCGCACCACGGCGTGGGCGGCGGCTGACGCGGGACCGATGGCCTGCGGCGGGGGTCCATGCATGATTAGTTTAGAGACGAGATGAGGGCTGGAAAGCCGGGCCACGCTCGTAAGCGGGGAACGCGCAATCGCCCAACCCAACCTTCGCGACCGGGCGCACGCTGAGTGTAACAGAGCGTGCGCCGTGGCCGAGCGCGTTGCTGGAGGCTGTCGTACGCGCAGCGACGCAATCCCTTCAGCAATCGCTCCTTCAAGCCCGGACTCACCAAGTTGAGGCCCAGCAGCAACACGTCGACCACGAACACGCCGCCGCCCAGCTGGTGAGCCGACGCGCCGCTGACGCCGCCGCCGCCCAGGCCAAAGCTGGAGCCGCAGCAGCCCACCAGCGCCGCTGCCGCGGCGTGGCACAGCACGCGCAACACGGCCGCCGCGCGCACCAGCCGCAGGTACAGGCCGCGGTGGCGGCGGATGGTACCGAGCGCGAGCCAGCCCAGGCAGGTGACCAGGTGCGGCAGTAGCACCAGCAGCAGCGGCGCGGCCTCGCGCAGCTGCTGCTGCAACGTGGCAACGCTGGCGGCGGCGGCGGCGGCAGCAGCAGCAGCCTCCGGGGCCGCGAATTCGCGAGCGTCGGTCCAAAGGGCTGCGCGAGGCGCCGCAGCGGCCGCGTTGGTGGCAGCGCCATCGGCTCCGGCCATGTTTGGCAGCGGCGGCATGGCGAGCAGGCGGCGCACCGGCAGGAGCAGGAGCATGACCGCCAAGGCCAGGTGGCTGCGCGGCGTGACGGGTGGGGGCGCGGGGGAAACAGCCGTACGGCGTGTCAGGCGGGCGCGAACACAATGGAACACGTAGACGACAACAAGCACACAGCCCCAACACGCGCAGCGTCGCATGCACGCGCCGCGTTGCGCCAACGCCATTCCACCGACTCGAGGCCTCACATGACAGACTCTTGTGCCGCCGCCCACTCGCCGACGAACGCCCTGTAGCTCGGGTCCGCCGCGCCCCGGCGCAGCTGCCGCCACTGCCCCGCCACCTCGCACCAGCAGCGCCCCGCCGCCCGCCCCGCAGCTGAGGCCGCAGCGCGCCAGCCCTGCAGCACGCTCGCAGCAGCGCGGCAGGCGCCTCCGCCAGGGCCGGAGCTAGCTGCCGCTTCCACTGCTGCATCGACGACGGCGGCCGCGGCCACGGAGCCGCTGGTCCCGGGCTTGGCGGCCGGGGGAGGCGCGGGAGCGCTGCCTGCAGCGGCTGTCGCAGCTGCAGCCGCAGGGCTGGCTGACGCGGCCAGTGCACCCGCATCGGCAGTAGCCGCCATGCCAGGCATCGGCAGTAGCCTGGAGGCCTCCCCAGCCAACGACCCAACATCCACGGGCCCGCCCGCGCCCGCGCCCTCGCCCTCGCCCTCGCCCTCGCCCGCGCCCAGAACCACCACGGCCGCAGCCGCGACGGCCTCGTGGGCCGACGAGGCGAAGCGCGGCGACGGCTGGCCGCCGCTGCGGCCCGCCTCGTTGGCGCCGGAGACGCCCGAGCCGAAGCCGCCGGCGGAGCCCACCGCGCCCGAGTGCCCCGAGCCGGGGACGCTGCTGGCGTAGAAGTCGTCCGTGTCCAGCCACCGCACGTCGTCGGTGTGCGCGTCGTCGTCGTTGTCGCTGCCGCCGCCCAGGTAGAACGCCGCCAGCTGCTCCGAGTCCATGCCGGCGTGCAACACCGACACGTCGCCACCCGCGCCGCCGCCGCCCCCGGCGCGGCCGGCGTCGCGGCCGCCGCCCCGGCCGCCGCCGCCGGCATCGCTGCGGCCGGTGCCGGTGTGGGCTGCGGCTGCGGCGGCTGCGGCTGCGGTGTTCTCCGCCGTGAAGATGGCGCGCACGTCGGCCTCGTTCGCGCCCAGCGCAAGCACGTCCGACTGCGAGCAGGCGCGCGCGAGGACAGGAAAGGAAAGCGGGCCGTCAGGAGGGCAGCGCACCCGCGGTGGGCCAGGTTGACACCCAGCTCGCGATAGACCCGCAATCTTAACAAGAAGCTTTTCGTACGACACGAGTCGCGCACTAAGCCACATGCACGCATGCACGCACAAACACCGCAGCCCCCTGTGCGCCGGGACGCGCGCAGGGTGGATTCCTCACCCGCAGGCGCGCCAGCGTGAGCGGCCAGGTGCTGGGGGGCGCGCTTGAGAACCAGGCGAGCATGTGCAGCCCCATGTCGATCAGCCGCGCGCGCATCAGCTCCGCCACCGGGTCCAGCTGCAGCACCGCCGCCGAGGCCGCCGCCGCCGCCGCCGCAGCGGCAGCTGCAGCCGCGGCGGCAGTGGCGTGCGGGGTGCTCGCCGGCGGCAGGCCCAGCTGCTGGCGCTGCTGGCGCTGCTGGCGCCCCTGCTGCAGCTGAACCTGGTCTGCGGCCTGGTAGCCGCCTGGGCCGCTGGCGGCGGCTGCTGCGGTGCCCGGCCCCGCTGGCCGGTTGCGGCCCTGGCCCTGGCCCTGGCTCTGGGCGAGACCCAGCAGCGCCGCCGGCAGGTGGTGGAAGAAGGCGCCCAGGTCCATGAACACTGCGGAGCAGGCGGCGTGGAGGCGGTGGAAGGGATGTCACGCGCCTCCGACCGCCCCGCAGTGCGCCTGCTGCACTCCTATGTACCACCTTTGCAACCCCTCAACTCCCGACCACCGGCACTTCCAAACCCCAAAAAGCTGGACCGCGGCCTCCCGGAAGGCCGCTCTTTCGTTAACAACTTCGTCTGCCGGTCTTCGGTGCCTGCTGTGGCTGTACCGCCATCCCCACCACCCTTGCAACCATCCCACTCACCGTCCTCCAGCTGCTTGGGGCTGCCCAGCCACGTCTCCACCGCCGCCTGCAGCTCCTCCGCCAGGCGGGGGTCGTCCAGCAGCAGCACCGGCACCGCGCAGCCGCGCCCGCCGCCCGGCCGCCGCGCCTCCACCAGCAGCAGGCCCGGCAGCGCCGGCAGCGCGTGCAGCCGCACCGAGCAAGCGGTGATGCTAGCTCGGCTGCTGCTGCCGCTGCTGGCGCCTGCAAGGCCGCTTGCCGCGGCGCCTACAGCCGCGCCGCCGCCGGCGCTGGCGTGCAAGGAGCCCGCGGCGGCGGTGTAGGGCGGCGGCGCGGACGGCGTGCCAGCCGGGAACACCAGCGGCGCGAATGTGCACGTCGCCGGCAGGTGCGTGCCCTGCGAACGCACGACCAGCTCCACAACCGCGGCCTCCGCCGCGCCGCCAGTGCCCATAGCACCCGGGCGGGACGCCGCAGGGTCGTTCACGATGCCGGGCATGTAGACGGTCAGCGTGGCGTGTGCTTCCGGCTGGCCCGCTGGCGAAGCCCCGGGCGCGGCGGCCGCATCCGCAGCGGCAGCGGCCGGGAGGTTTGCGGGCTGCGCCTGCTGCAGCGGCGCCGGGTGTCGCAGCGCCAGCACGCGCGGCACCACGGCCGCAACGAGCGGCGTGTTTGGGTCTGCGGCGGCGGCGGCGGCGGCGGGGCCGACCGGCGCGGACCAGCCAGCTGCCACCACCGGCAGCTGCAGCTGCTGGGGCTGCTCGTGAAGGTGCAGAGGCGGAGGCGACACAGCCGACTGCTGCGGCGCTAGCGGCTGCGGCCGCAGCGAGGCTTCAGAATGCTGCGCATCGTGCAGCTGCTGCTGTTGCTGCGCCGACAGCTGCAGACGCATTAAACGCTGCGCGGAGTTTGACGAGCCAGAGCCGCGGGCCACAGCCAGCCCGGTCGCCGCCGCAATCGCGCCCGAGCCGCCGCCGCGGCCGCCGCCGTCGCCACCGCCGCCGCCGGTATCAAACTCGTCGTAATGCCAGTCGTAGTCAAGATTCTCATCGGTGTACGGCAGCTGCAGCGCTCGGATGAGCTCGCCGATATCCAGCGGCCCGGTGGCGGTGCTGGTAATGGATCCAGACTGCCGCACGTAGCCGGCGCCGTGCGTGTCACGTGCCGCCGCGTCGCGGCACGCGGCCGCGAGCGACGACCGCCGCGACCTGACCGCCTGCGTGTGCGCTGGCGCCAGGAAGGGGCTCACCAGGAACGAGGGGCTCGGGCCGGCGCTGGCGTCTGGGCTGGCGGCCGTGGCCGCCGCGGCCGCGGCTGCCGCGCCGAAGTGGAAGCCGGCGCCGCCCAGGGAGTGAAGCGCGGCGTAGCGCGCCGCGCGGTTGTCGCCGGCAGAGGCGTGGCGCTGGTCCTGCGCGGCGCCGGCGCTGCTGCTGCCGCCGGCGGGGCTGCCGAACAGCGCGGCGGCGCGCGCCGCGCGGTTGTCTCCCGCCGAGCGGTGGGAGCTGGGGTAGCCGGATATGCCGTACATCGCCGCCTGCCGTACGGCACGGTTGTCGCCCGTGGAGCTGTACGGCGTGGAGCGCAGCGACGGAGTACGGCAGCCAGCGCTGCCGGCCGCGGCGGCGTGCGCCCCCGAGAGGCGGGCGCCGCCTGACGTCGTGGCCGTGGGGCTGGCGCCGGCGTCTGACGGCAGCTGATACTGGTAGTGCGGCTGGGTCTGGGTCTGCGGGGGCGTAGCGCCGCCAGCGCCGCCGCTGCCGAGGCCCCTGTAGGCAGCTGTGCCTGCGCTGCCGAGGCCGAGGCCGTGGAGGGCGGCCTGTCGTGCGGCGCGGTTGTCGCCGGTGGAGCTCCGGGGTGTGGAGCGCTTTGAGGCGGCGTGGGTGGCGGGGATGCCGAAGTTGGGGGAGGAGGCGTTGCGCGGCACGGTTTTGGAGCTGGACCGAGCGGCGCTGCACAGCGGCGAGCTGGCGCCTGCGTGTGCAGCATCCGCGCCGGCCTGTCCCTTACCGTTGGCCCACACCTTGGCATCAAGGACCTGTGGAGGCACAGGAGCCAGGCAGGCAGGCGCGCAATGACGGACTCGCGAACCCGGCAGCAATGGCGGGCTCCCGCTTCACCAGTTGCCAGGCATGCACGGCCAGGCCGCCGCCAGCGCCATCTCTCGAAAGCAAAGCGTCCCTCCCACCCCACACACACAACACCCATCAGATTTCCAGACTCCATACACTCACCACCTCTATGCAGCCGGGGCGCACGTAGATTCCTTCCATGGACAGGCCCCGGTCCGCCAGCGCCTTTTTCAGGCGGATCTCGTAGCCGGATCCGAGCTGCTCGGCGTGCGCCGGCGTGGCCTCCGCGCCACGGACCTTGACGTGCGTGGTGACTTGACTGGCATTCCTCCGTGATCGGAGCCCGTACGGCTGAGCCTGCCAGTTCATCGCCGCAACGAGGGAGGGCGGCGGGGGCCCGGGCATCCCCGCCACCGCCGCCCACATACGGCCCAGGCCCCACCAGGCTGTCGAGCACAGGGCGCGCAGCCAAGCCGGCTGCCATGCCGACACGAGCACGGAGATCAAGACCAGCAGGGCGCGCCCGACGGCACTCGCGGCGCGGCGGAGGGGCCCCGTCCGACTCGCGACCGTGCGGCAGGCGGGGGAGGCCAGCTGTGCGGCCGGGCTGGGACCGCAGCCCTCGAGCTGCCGCAGAGAGGCTTCAGCGCTGAGGCTGTGACGACAGATGTCCATAGGCCCTGGTCCTCGGACAGCCGTTTCACAGGCCTGCTGGTCCGCACCACAGCGCCGCGCTTCGGATGGGCCGCTCGTCGCCCGACGCCAGAGTGCAGGAGCTGTGCTCAGTGACACAGGCTATCAGCAGTATTCTGACCATCTGAGCCCGGGGCTGCCAGGCCTTTTCAAGGACGCTGCTTGCTCCAGATGCGCGCCTTTGCCAGCTATGCAGAGTTTCTCTACAGGTCGTCTTGGGATCGACAAAAGATTGCAGAAGGCGCAGGCAAGAGAGGCAAGACTTAGGCGCGCGCCCGAGCTCCTGGTTTTCTCGGGGCCGCCTCAGGAGGCCGTTCTTGCTGAAGCAAGTGTGCTCGTCAAACTCACACGCATATGATTACGCACACATAAGCTCGTATAAAAACTGAGGTATCGCCGTTTTTATGAGCGCGTCAGGAAACCTGTGCCCCTATATTATGCATATGATATCTCCATATAAACCAGTAAACCAGTTGAGAGCGGCTTGACACCATTGGTCGAACGGACGATAAGTAAAACACGCCTCAATCGCGGACTGGCGACCGCAGCAACGGTAAGCTGCTTGGAATACCGCTTTGGATTGTGCGGCAAGGCTGAGGGTTCAGGGCGTGCAGTCGGTCGAGCCGCGCTTGCGACTGTGTCTGCTCTGTGCGCGTGGGCCAGTACGCCGGGAATTCCCGCGGGTGACGTCGGGCAGACCGCGCCTGCAGTCTGACCTCTGACGACGCCCGCCTGGTCACAAACCGCCCCTCCCCCCAAACCCATCTTAGCTTGGGCTGCATTCTCAATCCCCCACCCCACCCAGCGGAAAGTCGGCCGTGCGCACTTGGGGTCTGCGGCTTCCAACACGTGCCTCGGAGTCACAGCCTCATCCAGCCAGCGTCCAGCGGCGCCGTCATTCCCAAAGCAGGCGCAGCACACGCCACACGGCTTGCACGCCGCTTGCCAGTTGCTACGTTTCGCAGTCCTGCCACATATCGCTACTGTACGGCGCTGCTTGCTTCCATCTGCCAGAGGCCAGCTGGCCACCGCACTGACGGCGCCGACCTGAACGCCCGAACGTCACAATGGGGAAGGCTCGCACTGGCCTCAGCGGCACGCCTGCCCACAGTGCCCAGGCCTCCAGGCCAGCAATCCCGCGTCCCTGCGAAAACTGACGTCAAACCTCCTTTTTTGGCCGGCTGGCTTGGGCTGCTGTTCACAACTCCCCGCGCACCCCCGGAAACGTGTTTCCTCGGACCCACTGCGCCACCGGACATCGGCACTTCAGAATGTGTCAGTAAAACACTAAAACCGCCCACGCATGCCACACGTTGAGGCACACAACCCCTGACGCCCGGCCAACATGCACGGACTCGGCAAACCACTACCCCCGCACGAATGAAGAACAGATGTACCCAGGCAGTACAAAGAGCCTCGCGCCCGGAAGAGGCCGCGTGGACCAGGGGGCCCTGGCGTGGACAGACAAGCCGATGTGGCGCTCCCCAGATCTCCGGCGCCCCCGTAGCAAAAAAGTGCAAACGCTACACAATGATAATAATCGCAGCCGTGAGCATTCGGACTGTGTCAAGGCCCCGCCGGGGACCGGCTTGGAACTGTGCGTCCCAGCGGAATGAAGGAAGAGCAATCCTTTCATTAGGTGTTGCAGCAGACCGCCGCACTAACTCCCAGCGTGCCGGGCACCAATCTCCACACCACCCGGTCACGTCGCCAACCTCTGCCGCCTCCCCTTGGTCAAGCGGCCGGCATCCCATGGCAAGGCTAACCCCCCTAGTCCTAGGAAGCCCCTCGAATTGCAGTCATGAAGTACATGCATTGAATGCTGCCACGCCCAAAAGCCCCGCGTATATGTTTAGGGATGGCGACGAGAAAATGCGCGACATGCATGCGCCACACACACACACACACACACGCCGTACAGTCTCCTGCTTGCTTGTCGTTTTCCCTTGTGCTCTCTAACACACGCCGTACACACACACACACACACACAGAGTGGCGGCGCGCGCACAGGACCGCGATGCGTTTCATTGACGCCATGCGCGCAGCCGTGATGGCAAGGCGCGAGCGCGACACAAATTGTCGGCCCTCGATATGTCAATAATCGGAATTCAACAAATCCTCCGCAATGGGCATACACATGTAAGCACGCAAAACGTGTCATGCAGTGATGAAGACCCAACACCGGAAATCATGAGCACGTATGTGTGCGCATGCAGGTTCACGACACGACGTAGCCACCGCACGTGACGCATGCCCGCAATCGTTCCCCCAGTCCCCAAGGCGTGGGGCCTGTACGGCACCGCATCACACACGACATCCGCCGTATCCAGCAGCTCCGCAGCCCCGCCTGAATTCCTCGACCAGCGATGTAGCGCGGCCGACCGCCGCCCAGACAAGGCAGGCGGCGGCCCGACCACACGCCCCTCCTCCCTACCCGCCAATCAACGCCAACGCCCGGCGCGTGCCTCCTCGCGCAGCCCCCAAGCAATCAATCACGTGCCGTTCCCACCTTCCCACTCATATGGGCCATTGCCGAGGCCCCAGCACCAACCGCACCCACACCCGCGCCCGCACCCACACCCGCGCCCGCGCCGGCGCCCACACGCTGCTGCTGCCGGCGCCGCACAGCCCGGTGGTACGCCAGCCACAGCCCCGCGTGCGAGGCGGCGTGTACGGCGGTGGAGAATGCGGCCAGCGCCAGCGCCCGCCACAGCATGGCCAGGGAGGGGTAGACGCCGCCGAAGGAGCTCCACAACCAGGTGTGTACGGGCACGCGCGCGATCTCAAACAGCGCAAAGGCGGACGGAGACATTTGCTGTGGGCGACAGGAGGCGCGGGCAAGGGGCGGGTTGCAAGGATAGGAGGTTGAATACGCCGTCGTACGGTCGGTAGGGTATGGAAAGACGGGAAGGACGGGAACCGCGGGCGGTTGGGTGCTAACGGGGTTGGCAGGCCATGGCAAGGGACGTCATAAAAGGGGGACGCGGGCACCCGCAGCGGGCACCCGCCGGGAGCTGCCCGGCTTGGAGGGGCGCCGCGGGCAGGCGCGTGCGCCACCTGTGCCCCGCCCACCCCGCCCCGAACCCACCGGGCACGTGGCGGCGCAGATGACGCCGTCGCCCACCCACACGCCCGGGCCCAAGTGGTAAGACACGTGCGCCGCCGCGTGCGTGCCGCGCACCGCCGCCTGCAGCACGTTGACCGCGGCACGTGACGCCACGCGGTAAGGCACGCTGGCAGCCACCAGCTCCACCCAGCGCCCCCGCGGCTTGACGAGCAGCCACGCGGACGCAGTGTAGAGGTACGGCAGCAGGGTGAGCATGGCAGGCAGGGCGGCCAGCAGGGGGGCCTCGGCGGGGGCGTCCCCGGGGGCGGACAGGGAGGAGGCGGTGGCAGAATGGGCAGGGGTGGTAGTGGTGGAGGACGAGGAGGCGGTGGCGGCGGGCGGCGCGGCCGCGGTCTGGGCCAGTGCGGGGATGAGCGGCCGCAGGCAGGTGACCGCGACGCAGATAAACGTGATGGCATGTCTGCGGCGGCGCACACACACGGGGGGACGCGGCGGGCGTGAATGGAGGGATGCGGTGTTGAGCACGTATGGGCCGGTTAGCCATGGCAAAGGCGGCGACGCAAGCGACCATTTGCAGAGCCACATGCCGCAGCGCCAGCACTCACGTCACGTGTGCTTGGCCGGCTCCGTACTCGGCAACAAAGCGCAGGTACTCCCGCTCCGTCAGCGCCGACTGCGCCGCCGCCAGCCGCTGCCACAGCCAGCCGGCGCCGCCAGCTGCAGCCGCCTTGCCGGTCCGGCCCGTGCCGCTCTTGCCGCAAGTGGTCAGCGCGTGCATGCCCTTGTCACCGACGTGCTGCTTCACCGCTACCTGGGCAGGTGCAGGCGTCTTCCGGTGCGCCGCCTCTGCCTCATCCGCGGCGTCGGCCGCTGCAGCCGCCTCTGCCACCGCCGCAGCCTCAGCCGCTGCACTGCCGCCGCGGCGCTCCTGATCAGCGCCTGGCCGCCTCTGCCTCAGGGCCGCGCCCCTGGCGACATCTGCGCTTCCCGCCTTCCGCGCCTGGCCGCCGCCATCCCCGCCTTCCTCCTCCTCCGCCGCCGCCGTCGCTGCCGCCACCGGCACCGCCGCCGCCGCCACCGGCATCGGCACCGGCGCCGCCACACCGGCGGCTGCCACAGCCGCCACGTCGCGTCGCAGCCGGCCCAGCACCAGCGGCCAGGCCGCCGCCAGCTCCTGAGAACCAAAGTAGCTCAGCAGGTGTACGCCCAAGTCCAGAACCCGCTCGCGCAGGCACGCGCTGCCGCCCGTGCCGGTGGCGGCGGAGGCCGCTGGGAAGGCTGTGCCGCCGCGGAGCGGGCTGCCGTCGGTGCTCGGGTTGGCGGCGGCGGCGGCGGCGGCGTGGTGCAGGAAGGCGGAGAGGTCTACGAGCACGTCTTGCAGCTCCTGCGGCGGGCCGTGCCAGCGCTCCACGACACCCTACACAAAAGGCGGGAGCAAGCGCAGGGTAAGCGGGAGTCTCGTGTGGAGCGTGATGTACGGCTGATGTACGGCATGGCGTGGCAGCATCCAACACCTTTGCTACCCCGGCGCCCCATCCCAGCCAGAGCCGCGGACCTGCAGCTCCTCCGTCAGGCGGGGGTCGTCCAGCAGCAGCACCGGCACCGCGCAGCCGCGCCCTCCGCCCGGCCGCCGCGCCTCCACCAGCAGCAGGCCCGGCAGCGGCGGCAGCGCGTGCAGCCGCACCGCCACCGCCACCTCCGCCACATCACCTCCGCCACCGCTGGCGGCCGCGGCGCCGCTGCCGGCGGCGGCGGCTAGGGTGGTGCCGGTGATGCAAGCCGGCAGCTGGCGGCCCTGGCAGCGCACCAGCAGCTCGGGCGCGGCGCCGTCCTGGCACGAGACACGCAGCTGGAGCTGTAGGAGCTGCTGCCCGGGGTCGGCAGTAGCCGCGGCGGGCTCCGTCGGGTGGGTGCACAGCACGCGCGGCATGACCGAGTGGATGGCGGGCGCGAACCCGATAGAGTCGTCGTACGGCCCGCCGCCAGCGACACCGGCGGCGTCAGTGGCTGTAGCAGCCGCGCCGGCCTCGGCAGTAGCAGCGGCGCCCTTCGCCGCCTCGGCAGGTTCAACCAGCTCTTCCTCCAGGGCGTATGCGAGAGTCCAGTCGTCCGTCGGCAGCGCCAGCGCGCGAATGAGCGCCCCCACGCTGCCTTCGTCCTCGCCCTCGCCGAGCTCCTGCGCCGCCAGCGCGCCCGCCGGCGCCGGCGCCGATGTTGCTGCCTCAAAGCCGACCCCGGCGGCAGCGCCGCTGCCAGCGACCGGCGCCAGCAGCCCGTCCACCTCCACGTCCGCGGACAAGTCCACCAGCAGCGACTCCAGGCCGACGGAGGCGCTGAGCTCACTGGCGCCTGCGTCTGCGGCGGCGGCGGCGCCGCCGCCGCCGGCCGTCAGCAAGCGGTCGCCGCCGCTGCCGCCGCGCCGGCGCCAGGCGCGCGTGTTGATCACCTGCACGCGGTGCGCGAGGGCGGCAGGCATGTGCGCGTTTGACCCACAACGGCTAGAATGCGCGCACTTACATCGTCGGCAAGCTCCCGTGACGTCAAACAACCAGACCCCCGGCCCGGCATATCTAGTCATGAATGGAACGGCCGCGGCCCGCCTTACACGCGCTGCCGCACCCCTTGACCGCATGCCATTGCGCCACTCCATCGCGTCACCCCGTTGCGCCGCACTCCATTGCACCGCACCCCACCGCGCCACTCCACCGCCGCGCCACTCACCACCTCGATGCAGCCGCGGCGCACGTACACACCCTCACACGACAGCCCCCGCGCCGCCAGCGCCGCCGCCACGCGCTGCTGGTAGCCGGGCGTCAGCTGCTCCGGCTCCACGCCGCTGAGCTTGATGCGCGTGACACTCACTTGCGTGCGCGGGCTGTAAACCGGCGGCAGCGGCGGCAGCGGCGGCGGCGAGGCGGTCGCGTGGCCGGAGCCGGCGGCGGCGGCGGCGCTGCGCGGCGTGGAGGTGGTGGTGGAGGAAGGCGTGGCGCAGGGCCGGTCGTGGGCGCGGACGTAGCGCCGGGACAGCAGGCAGCCCACGGGCACCCGCATGCGGGCGGCCGCCGCCGCCGCCAACGCAGCGACCGCAGCCGCGCGCGCGTTGACGACAGTCGCCGCCGCCGCCTCAACGACGCCACCTGTTTGCGTAGCCGCTGCGGCCTCCACACCAGGGCTGCCGCCGCGCACACCTGGCACAGCATGCGCATCCCGCCGCAATCCGGACGTCGAGGCGCCGTCCCCACCCGCGCCACCCACACCCGCATCCGCAGCCGCGTCCGCGTCCGAGTCCGGTTTCGCGGTCAGGTCCGCCTCAGCCAGGGCCTTCTCCGAAGCGCGGCGCTGCAGCGCCGCCTCCGCCGCCGCGGCGGCGGCGGCGGCGGCGCGCCGCTGCTCGCGCCGCCGCCAGGCCTGGTAGAGCAGGGTGCCGGCGGCGGAGGCGCAGTGGTTGGCCAGCATGCGCGGCAGCTGGGCGCCGCCCAGGCCCAGGTGGGGATAGCGGTCACCGTAGTGGAGGCCCAGCAGCACCAGCGCCAGCCTGCCGGGGGTTTGGTGGGGGGAGAGTTGCTGAGGTCAATAGGTTGCAGGACATGGGTAAGCCGGTAACCGGTGGTACATCTGAGCCGCAGATAAACCGTTGCCGACCACTGAAACCAAAGGAGCGTGGAGGAGCAGGACGTGCTGGGGAGAAGATTATGCGGGGCGCTGAGCACGACGGCGTGCGCTCGGAGCGGGTGTGTGGGCATGGGCCGCGTTCCGCATCGGCGCGTTCGGTCCGCCCGTGACAGGACGGCGCGGGCGCCCAGAGGGCGTCCTGGCTCTGGTGGTGGTGGTGCGGGTCGGCCACTCACCCAGACAGGGAGAAGTATATCGACTCCGCCAGGACGGAGCTCTGTGGGAGGTGGCGCAAGTTGCAGGCACACACAGCTCGTCCAGTCACGGCGGTTGTATGGAATGCCGTCTCCGGCGCCTGCCCACCGCACACGCGGGCCACGCACACATGCGACACGCACCCAGCACTGCCACGACGCCTGCCTGCTGCGAACCACACCCGGGCAAACCCCCATCTCCTTCGTCTGCAGTCTTCAGTGCATCCTGTGCCGCTTTCCCAACCATACTTGCAACCCCCTACTGAGTCCGGTCTAGCTTGGGCAGGTGTTCACCCACGCCTACCACGTCCACACGCACACGCACACACATGCATGCGCGCGTGTTTGGCGGGCTTTGTTGTCCGTCTGTTTTTTGTTTTTAACACATGCAAGCCCGCCCACCTCGTAGAAGGCCAGCGACACCAGGTCGCACACGGCGGCGCTGCGCAGGTACCACACGCTCAGCGGCGACGGCTCCACGGCGGGGCGCAGCGCGTAGGACTGGAACAGCAGGAAGGAGAAGGGCACCAGGCGTTGGAAGATGTTGGCGACCTGCGGCGAGGCGTGGGGTGGGGTTGCAGGCCCTTAAAACCCTAAAACCCTAAAACCCTAAACCCTGCAGCATGACACGTGTGTGTCAGGTTATGGGATGGGAAGACGTGGACGGTGCGCGGTGAGGGGGGATGGGGAAGGAGGCACGTGTTTTACGGGTGCGTAGGCGTGGCGTGGCATGCCAGAGGGCGGAGGTGGCGTGGTTGGCGGGCTGCAGGTGACCAGGGGTAGTGTTTGTGTGGTGTTGGCGCTGGGGGCAGCCGCCTGGTTGGGGGCGTCAGAGTGGCGGCTGTAGCATGTCTCTGCTCTCACCGGTGCCACATGATTGCGGTAGGCGGCCGGCGGCAGCAGCAGGCAGGCCAGCAGGCGGAAAGCCAGCAGCCACCTGCCATAGGGAGGCGGGGAATGGGGAGGCGGGGGGAGGGGGGTGGTGGAGGGGGTTGTAAACACCAGCCGGGGGAAGGTGGGGGGTGGAGGGGGGGGCGGGTTCAACGCGTCAGCTGGGCGTGTAAGGTGTCATTCCCTGTCAGCCCGGGGCGGGCGATGCGGCCGGGGCGAATGCGGGCTGAGTGCGGGGAGGGGAAGCCACCAAGCCTAGCGCCTGCCCCGCCTGCTGCAGCATTACGGTGACCCTCAGAAATGCGCTCACTGGTTGAAGGGGACCCAGAAGTCCCGCGGAGTCACCTGCGGGGGCCAAGGGGGCCGAAGGGGACAGGGTGACGCACCACTGTCTACACATGTCCGCGCAGCATCTCCACACACGCCGCAGCGGGGCTAACCACCGGGTTCCCCATGCCCAAGCCCTAGCCCTAACTAGCACGCTGCGGACGCACCCGGAAGAGCAGGCCGTAGGCAGCCGGGAAGTGGCGGAGGAGGTAGGCCGCCTGAGCACCCGGCGCCGCGCCGCATGGGTAGCCCCGGATGACTGGAGGCACGGTGTCAAAGGAGGGGGGATCAGCAAGATTATGAATCGGCACGTGCGCCGCAGCGGCGCCGGGGGGCCGAGCCCGGTCTGGCGGCAAATCAGGCAGCGCGACGGAGCACTCGGGCGCCCCTGCAACACTTTCCGCCCGCCCGCAACCCGCATACCTGGCAGGTCAAGCGTGTAGAAGGTATGGTTGCCAAGGCCCGCACACACTGGCGCCAGGAGGTTTCTAGCGGAGAAAACAGAGATGAAGTGGAAGAACAGAATCTTGCTGGCGTCGGTGCGCTGCCAAGTGTATCTTAGGAGCTTCTGCATGATGTGATAGCCAACAACGCGAGAGCGCCCGAGCTGCTCTGCGGCTAAATGAGCACTCTCGCACGTTGCATTTTGCGGCTGTCCCTCGTTCACGCCGTGACGAGTCATATTTATGGATATGTTAGAAGAGGCTACAAAGGTACACCAAGAGAAGATGAGCGGGCAGGCTGAAGTTACTGCCGAAGGCGCCCTCGGTCAGGACGCCCGCACCGGCCTACCTAGCTGCTGTGCATACGTAACGATAGAATGGAGTGTGTGACAGCCGAGTCGAAAACCCTCTAATCGCGCGAAATGGAAACCGTCCTGATCTCATCGATAAACAGTACACGTTGTCCGCTGGCATAAATACTAAATACGCATAGGTTCTTCAACTAGACTCGACCTGTGACAAGACTTTGTACGCGCAATTCTGGAGGTCTCTCACTCCGCACGGGCACTCCCCTGGGCAATGCACCGCCTGGCCGCCTGGTCGCCACTTGTACGCTGAGGCTCCACCACAACCCTTTCACACCCATCATCGCAGATTTCCTTCTAAACCGGAGTGCTGTTGGCTCGCCCGCCGCCGCACTGGCTTGAGCGCACTGGGCTTCCCTTCAAGCCACGCCGCGGAGCCCGCAGCCGCTGCAGCAGCCTCCT
The DNA here is from genome assembly GCA_016834605.1 of Chlamydomonas incerta. NCBI lineage: Eukaryota > Viridiplantae > Chlorophyta > Chlorophyceae > Chlamydomonadales > Chlamydomonadaceae > Chlamydomonas > Chlamydomonas incerta. The sequence continues at coordinate 2,541,803 of JAEHOC010000010.1, forward strand.
ACACGGCTGCGTGCCGCCGCACGGCCGCGGGCTGCCGCCCCGCCCAGCCGCCGTCCCGCACCTGCACGGACAGCGGCAGCAACACACGCAGTGACGACGGTGGAGAACCACCTTGCGCGGGGAGCCATCGTGCCGCCTCCCTAGGCCCTGTAACGATAACCCGCGCTCTGGAACCGTAGAAGGGCGCAAACGCCAGCGCCCGCGCCCGCTGCCCACCCATTCCGCGCCTTACCTCCTCCTCGTCCGCGCCCGCCACGCCGCCAGCGCCGCCGCCACCCACGCTGCCTCCCCCCGCCGGCAGCAGCAGGTTGCCGCTGGAGGCTCCGTCCTTGGCGAAGGAGCTGAGCGGGTCGATGCTGGCGGAGGCCTGCGGCGGCGTGCGTTGGGCGGTGATTTGAACGAAAGGCTACCTGTCCTTGAAGCAGAGTAGCTCCAGTTACAGCCCATCACTATCTCCCTCCCCTCCCCTCCCTCTGCCCCTCCCCTCCCCCTCCGCCGCGCCCACCAGCTGCGCCTTCTTGCCGCCGCCGCGCTTCTCCTGGTACTTGAGCACCGTGTACCAGATGGCGCCTGGGCCGGCGGCAGGCGGCGGCGGCGTGTCGGGGGCAGGCGCGACGTCAGCGAGGGCGGCATGTGCGGTGCACAGGCAGGCAGGCGGCAACCCTACAACCCAGCGCCCGGGGGTTTGGGGTCGCCAA